>OU744336.1:116342828-121342828 GCA_916610165.2 Gymnosoma rotundatum
GAAATTTTCATGTGAGTCTGCAGTAAACTACGTAATAAGTAGATGGAAAAAAGTCGAAAAAAATAATAAAATTGTTGGAATTTTTTTGGATTTTAAAAGAGCGTTTGAAACCATTGACAGGCATGTTCTTTTAAGGAAACTATATAACTACGGCGTTCGAGATACAGAGTTAAAATGGTTTGAAACATACTTAACAGGAAGGAAGCAAATAACAAAAGTAAACAACGTACAATCAAATTCAATTATAAATGATTATGGTGTGCCACAAGGATCAATTCTGGGAGCATTGCTATTTATAATATATATAAATGATTTACCGGAAATACTGGACAAAAGTGAAATAATTCTATATGCAGATGATACACTTATATTTACGGAAGGCGCATCGGTTCAACAATGCTATGATAATCTTACTCAGGATATGGATAATGTTAACAAGTGGTTGAATATGAACAAGCTTAAACTAAACGAAAATAAAACGAAAATATTAGAAATTAATTCAAATAGTAACCAAATTTTTAAAATAAACAACCAAGTGATAGAAAAAGTTGATCAAATTAAATATTTAGGATTTATTATTGATAAAGAATTAAAATTTAACTTACATATTGACTATATTTGCAGAAAAATTGGTAAAAAAATTAGCTTTTTTAAAAGAATAAGAAAACAGATATCAGTAATAACGGCAATAAACATATATAATACTATAATTAAACCACATTTCGAATTAGGATCTACAATATTATATTCATGCTGCAGTACACAACAAATAGATCGACTTCAAAAACTTCAAAACAGAGCAATGCGAAGCATACTAAAATGCAATAGATACACTTCAATAAACTTTATGCTTGAATCGTTAAAATGGCTGAACATTAGACAAAGGTTAACACTCAACACTCTAAATTTTATACAGAAAATTAAACGCGGAGAAGCACCAGAATATTTAACAGAACAAATAGTATATGTCAGAGAAGCGCAACCGTACCAGTTAAGAAATATACACAACTTTAGAATTGAGAGAGTACCTTCAACGGCAATGCAGCGATCCCTCTTTTATAAAGGATTGAAACTTTACAATACATTACCAAATTATATAAAAACTGAGAATAACCACAATCAATTTAAAAAGCAAATTTCCCATTTTGTGAAGTATTATGTAAATTAGAGCTTTATAAATCAATTTCAAATTAAGAAGTAACAAATTTTACATATTGTATATAAAAGTATTTTTAATACTAATAAAGATCATTAATTAATTAATTAAAAACTCTGTCAAAAAAAAATTTAAAATTTCATAGAGTTTGTTTTCTTCTTTTGCGTGTGGCATAGATGATATCTGTTGCGCAGATTAGTAATTGGGGTGAAATTAAGTTTTTTTCTGATAAACTAAAAAAAGTATAAATATTAATGAAAGAAATTAATAAAAAATTATAAAATGTTGTTATATTTATGTTGTGCATGAAAAGTCTAAAAAATATTGTTTTGCCTTGTAATTTCAGATCGTACTACAATTCCATTGGAGGCTCCGCAAACAAAAATCAAAACAACTTACGTGGTTTTATTGGTGAGTTAAAATAAATTGTCTATTAAACGTTTTTAAGCCAAATTATTTTATTTTAGGTCCCGGTCAAGATAATGATAATACCATTATACAACTGGACTAGACGTGGCCTGCCGTTACAACGTACACAATAAATTATAATCGCGTCTTAGTCATACAAAATGCCATTACAGCCGGCAGGGATGCTATTATATGTGTATAGAACTCATGTTCCGAATCAAATGAAAATATAAAGCAGTTCAGATGGGACTATAAAAATTTAATGTACGAAAGAAATTTCCACTTAAAACAAATTTTGCGCTAAAAGGAAGAGTGCAATCAAGTAAACCACAATATTCAACTGCCCAAACAATCACTTCTTTTGCCCGGACAAAAAAGGAAAACTTCAAAGAACTGCAATTAGATGAATAGGAAAGAAATTTCATCCAATAAAATACTACAAAAGGAAGGAAGCAATGAGTTCGGTAAGCTTCACTGTTTTATTAATCAAAAAAAAATCTTATTATTTATCATGTCACGAAGTCAAAAAACCGTGCCATGTGGCACTCACTAATCGCATACGTTTTAAGAACAGTTTCCCAATAGTTCTTTGTTGTAATCAAATAACTTGTTATTCTTATTTAATGAAAACAAAAAATTTTTTCTTTTCAGATATCCAATGTAGAATTTATCCCCCAAACCAATAGATAAGTGATGAAAGAAATGCAAAACATGGTTGAAAATCCCCTGGATTGTCACCGATATACAGGCCCTTATAGAAGGACCAGCTGGTACACCCTACGCAGGAGAAATGTTTCGTGTAAAACTAACCTTAGGCAAAGATTTTCCCCAATCATAACCAAAAGCTTTTTCCATAACGAAAATGTTTCATCCAAATGTAGCCGCAAATGAAATTTGTGTAAACAATTTGAAAAAAGATTGGAAACCTGATTTGAGTATAAAACGAATACTGCTTACCATTAAATGTTTACTCATTTTACCCAATGCTGAATCGGCTCTAAACGAAGAAGCCGGTAAGATGCTCTTAAAACGTTATGAAGACTATTCGCAGAGACCAAAAATGATGACAGAGATTCATGCCTTAGCCGCTAAATCAACAGATTCCAAAGTAAGAATTTTTTGTAAAAAATTTACAAGGCCCGTATACTAATTTCGTTTTTTTTTTCACTAGCCTTAATGGTTCAAAAGATTCCATTTATAGTTCAGCAATGAATCCAGCCGGCACAGTTATTGTGAGTGGCTCAACAGAGAACAGTTTAAGAGTATGGGACCCCCGTATCTGCACTCGGAATATGAAACCTCGAGGTCATACGGAAAATGTACGGACTTTAGTAGTATCACCTGATAAAAATCAGGTTGTATCAGGCAGTTCAGAGAGGACTATGAAAATATGGCATCTAGGCAACAGCGATGTGCGCAAACAATCACGTCCATAAAGAAGGCGGAGAAAGAATTTAAAAAAAACGTGACCATTTTTATTAATAATAATACTTTTAAATTTTAGTAATCTTATATAAATAAAAAAAACATACAATTTAGTGTAACAAAAATTTTTAACTTTAATGATTATTATTGTGAAACTTTCACAGTTTTTGTTCCTATATTATGTAACAAATATAGAGAAAAAATTTTCATTTAAAATATGCAAAATTTTATTTAGTTCAGTAAAAAAGATGTCGCAATCCCATGGGCCAAATTTGCTAGTCTCCACCTTAAGCCAATGTATGGCTACAATCTGTGCTATAATAAAAAAGATTTTAATTATCTTTAAACATAATTTCATCGATCTACTTCCAGTTTCTAGTAATTAAAAAAAAATACAAATACTTTTTACTATCACTATTTTAATACAAGGTTTTTAGTAATTTTTCACTTGCTTTTTGTAATATCCATTTTGAAAAATTGAAATTTTATATGTTTGCTAAAACAAAATCCAATTGACTAAATTAAATAAGATTTTGTACATTGAAAAAGAACATACCTAGTTCCCCTATGTACAAAATCTGCCGGCAAACATTTAGCTGCTTAATGAAATTACTTACAAATATAAACTTACTTTGCCGGGTTTTTCTGGAACTGGTGCAGTTTCTACCCTTGGAAACAACCCATTATACAGCGCTGACTCCTAAAAACGAAATAATTTTATTAAAAACTAATTTGAATTAAACAAAATAACTTTGGTGAACATCTTTCCTCTTTCTTATTATTTTGTTGTGGTTGTTGATTTTCAACCCTTATATTTTATCACACACAAATGCACACCACCGAGTCACTAAGTACTAACATCTGAATTTAATTTGTTACTTTCATTATATGGTATTGAATAGCGGTTAGTTTTATTATTATAAAGATTATTAAAAGCTCCAGCCACTGCGCACGTCTAGAAAAAAAGGACATATTTTCAAGTTCAGCGTTCAAGTGATACAACATAAACAGACAGACAAACACACAAGGTTGAATAATTAACAAAACTAACGAACGGACAGACATTGATGATCATAACACCATCGTATGGAATCTTTTTTGATTCCAACACACACACGCCCATATCAGAGCGAACAATATGAAAAGATTTACTTACCTTTTACAATCCGTTGGGAAGATGTGGAGCTTCTCTCCTGGTGGACATCCTTTTATGCATCTTTTACTCCTAAAATTAAAAAAATATAAACTTTTATTAAAAAGACAAATTTTAAGTTTTGTATGTTGCATACTTACATGTTGTTCGCCAATTGAATGTAGTTTTCTAAACAATTAACAAAAATAGAATTAGAAATACACACAAATATAAATATTAAAATGTACTTACCTTAAATATAATTGGATTTTGCTACAAAAAAAAACATATAATTATTACTTTTTTTTAATTTTATTAATTTTCGCAAAACCCACCCTTATTTTTGCCTATAATAAAACATTAAATTTTTTCTTGCGCCAGAAACACAAATCAAAACAAAATTGAAGTGGCTAGGATGTCAAGAAAGAGGTGCATAGAAAACACGAGACGACTATAGTATCGTGACACCTCTGTATACTCGGTGACCGAGTTTATGTACACACTCGATTTTCTATTCAATAATTAATATTTAAGTAAACAATTTGGCGAAAAACAATTTTTATTTTATTAATTTCTTTTACCTCCTGCACCCAATTTTCAATGCAAATTTTTGTAAACAAATAAAATGTCAAACTCCAGCTATAATCAGAAAGAGGTAGTAATATAAAAAACGCAAGAACTGTTACTATCCCTCTCTAACGAAAGCTGGAATCTGGCCACACTGAATTTTTCGTGACTTATCTGGTTATTATCTGTGGTTTGAAGAACTCTGGCAAGAAGGATCTGCACTAGACTTGTGCCATCTAGTTCATTTTAACGAGGGCTCATTTTAGTTCAATTGTTAGTTCAATATGTCTTATTAGTTCAAACTCGCTTAGTTCAAATAATGTTTTAGTTCAAAATGTCTTTTTAGTTAAGGCTCGCTTAGTTTAAATGATCTTTTGAAATGTTCTTTCGCAGTTTTGTTCAAATCTAAACAAAAATTAATTACTATTGTAGCTCCTGTTCTGGTAACACTCTAATTGACTTACAACTGCTGCCAGCGAAATCTATTCTATTTATTTTACAAGCAACACATTTATTAAGTTGTAGCATAACAAAATTTAAATATATTTAATTTCTAATATTATGTCTTCTTTATATTAGGAGTAAAGGCAAAAAGGGCTTAAATCTAGTTTACGGACGCAGCTTAAAAATTAAAAAAAAGTTATCTACCGGGTGTAAAATTTAATTTTAAGCAAAAAATGTAAAGTGACAAATTTGGCGCTGACGCTTAGTTTCCGAGTAATGGGCTTCTAAAGTTTGTATGGACAATATGGAATATATTGAGTATTTTGTGGTGAAATGGGGCAATATTGGTATCATTGAAAAGGTAATTTAAATATCTATTCAATCTAAAAGGAAAATATTAAAAAAATACAATAAAAACAGGTAACGATAAAAAAACAGCTTTTTCCATATAAACATGGAGTACCTACATATATTAAATAAATTAAGCTGACAGTACTACATGAAAAAAAAAATAAAAAAAGGTTTAATAAGCGAAGCCGGTGTTGGTCATACCATAGAGAACAAAATCCTTGCGTCCGGCCGAAGGCCGCCTATGCGAAAAGTCTTTAGTAAGCGAAGCCGGTGTTGGTCATACCATAGAGGAGAAAACCCTTGCGCCCGGCCGAAGGCCGGCTATGCGAAAAGTCTTTAGTAAGCGAAGCCGGTGTTGGTCATACCATAGAGGAGAAAATCTCTGCGCCCGGCCGAAGGCCGGCTATGCAAAAAATCTTTAGTAAGCGAAGCCGGTGTTGGTCATACCATAGAGGAGAAAATCCTTGCGCCCGGCCGAAGGCCGGCTATGCAAAAATTCTTTAGTAAGCGAAGCCGGTGTTGGTCATACCATAGAGGAGAAAATCCTTCCGCCCGGCCCGAGGCCGGCTATGTAAAAAGTCTTTAGTAAGCGAAGAAAATAAATATTTTAATACTATATGTATGATGCCTTTTACATCTCATTTTGCCATAAATTCTTTAATGTAGGTGTGCCATATTATACGTAAAAACTTTAAAGGTCCGTAGCTCCAAAACTAAGAGTTTCTCGGAAAATTAAAAAAAAACTTTTTGTTATTATTTTTAATATTTTCCTCTTAAATTTAATAGATATTGAAATTACCTTTTCAATGATACGCATATTGCCCCATTACACCACAAAATACTCAATATATTCCATATTGTCCATACAAACTTTAGAGGCCCATAACTCGGAAACCAAGCGTCAGCGCCAAATTTGTCACATAACATTTTTTGCTTAAAATTAAATTTTACACCCGGTAGGTAACTTTTTTTAAATTATTAAGCTGCGTCCTTTTTGTTCCGCAAAAAGTAACTATTGTTTTAATTTTTTCATTAATAGTTTCAGACACAATGAACAACGAAATATACATACGTTAAATTTAATCCGTCATGTATAGTTCAAACACAAAGCATAGTTCAAAATTGAACTAGGTAGACGTACAAATTTGAACTAGTTTGATAGCTCAAGCAATGGAATAGTTCAATTGAACTAGTTCGTTTATAAACTACTCAAGTCTAATCTGCACATGTTTTAAATTAATGCAATTTATACCGAATATTAAATAAATTTGTAAAAATGGATAATCATTTATCAATACTTCAAGGTGTATTATCAACAGAAGGCACGTTTATAGATATTTATTTAAATGCTCTGGATGAACATACAAAACTTGGTACAAAGGCAAGTCTCACATAACTTTAATTTACTTTGTAACATGGCTAGTTTAAAAAAATTCCAGAATGATAGTTAAAGGTGGATTCACCCATTTTGGCTTAAATCTAGTTTACGGACACCGCTCCAAAATAAAAAAAGTTGCCTATAGGGTGCAAGATGCAATTCTAAGCAAAAAATGTAAAGTGAAAAATTTGGCGGCAACCCTTAGTTTCGGAGTTACGGCCCTCCAAAGTTTTTATATATAATATGGTATTTATCGAGTAGTTGATGGCGGAATGGGACAATATGAGTATCATTGGAAAGGGAATATAAGAGGCTATTTATTGAAGCAGGAAAAAATTGAAAAAATAAATAAATAAAAAAATCTGGTGAGGAAAATTTTTTTTTACAAAATAAGTTATTCGGAAACCTTTAGAAAGCAAAGCCGCTATTGGTTATACCATAGAGGAGAAAATCCTTTCGTCCGGCCGAAGGTCGGCTACGCAGGAAACCTTTAGAAAGCGAAGCCGGTGTTGGTTATACCACAGAGGAGAAAATCTTTGCGCCCGGCCGAAGGCCGGCTACGCAAAAAAACCTTTAGAAAGCTAAGCCGCTGTTGGTTATACCATAGAGGAGAAAATCCTGTCGTCCGGCCGAAGGCCGGCTACGCAGAAAACCTTTAGAAAGCGAAGCCGATGTTGGTTATATCATAAAGGAGAAAATCCTTTCGTCCGGCCGAAGGCCGTCTACGCAGAAAATCTTTAGCAAAAGCCGCTGTTGGTTATACCATAGAGGAGAAAATTCTTTCGTTTTTGAGTAAAGTTATGTTAATATGGAAAAAATAGTTTTGTTGGAGCCTTACCTGATTTTTTTATTTTATATTTACTTTTTTTCTATTTAATTGAATAGGACCTTAAATTCCCTGTCCAATGATACCCATATTGTCCCATTCTACCATCGAATACTCGATATATGCCTTATTAGATACAAAAACTTCGGAGGTCCATAACTCCGAAACTAAGGGTTGCGTCTGATTTTTCTTGTTTTATTTGGAAAACGTCCGCATACATTTGTAAAATAAATTTTCTTTCTAAAAAAAGATTCTTAGAAATTAAAATATAAATGAACTTAAGCCAAAATAATTTCAATTTATTTATAATATTCACAGTTCAAATAATAATTCAATAAAAATTAAATTTCGTTGAATTTTTATTATTATAACGCACAGAGAAGTATTTTGCCAATCTAACTGGACATTAGGCCAAAAATTAATTTTGAGAAATGTAAAAATTAAGTACGCAGCTGGATAGATAAAAAATTCTGCATCATATATTGAATTTTAAAAGCTTTTGCTTGAGATTTGTCGTTTTGGGACATTGTTAAAGTCAGGAAAGTTGTATAAATCGCATACGTTTTTATTGATTTTATACGATTTTTATTTATTTATTTATTTTTTTTTTTTTTTTTTATTTATTTATTTACAAAATATGCAATATAAAGCCTCAAAGGCCAATTAAAAATATATTACATAAAGGTAGCTATAGTACCTGAGTACAATAAGATAGCTTAAATTCAACTAATAATAAAAATAATATCAGCAGTACTAAAAAAAAGTATTGAAATAATTCAAATAATCAAACAATTCAAATTACGAACGTAGACACCAGCTCCCCAGCTGAAGAAAAAAAATCAAAAGATAAAAAGATAACTGACGCACAGAGGTCCCATTTAGAGGAACAAGTAATTGCATATTAAGGAGTGTTTAAAAACATAAAAAGTTTTCGCCTAAAAACGTTATTAGAGTGTGAAAAAATACGTAAGAAAAAGGCAAATGATTCCACCAACGAGCAATCCTCACGCAAAAAGATCGTTCAAAAAAAGAGGATGTAATTCTCGATATAAGTAACTGCGGATTTCTAGTGTACCGCGAAAACGTGAATAATCTGTACACCGCAAGCGGAGATCGAATCTTGATAATCTTATGGAATAGAATCAAGTTGCGATACATAAGAATTTTGTCAAAAGTACAACCAAAAAAACGTTGAAAAAACGGCGAAATATGTTCACGATAGCGAATACCATAAACAAAACGTACAATCATATTAAACAAGCGATGAATTCTACTCAAATGTATAGAGTATGTTCCCGAAAATACTTCAAACCCATATAACATATGTGGCATCAAAAGAGCCCAAGATATCTGAGTCTTAATACGAAGGGGCAAATAAAGATTAAGAGAATAAATTCTACGTAATGTGCCGTAAAGTTTTCCATATAACATATCAATATGGTTAGAAAAAGAGAGTTTAGAATCAAGTATAATACCCAGACACTTAAGGCAACTTACAAAGTCAATCCGTACTCCATCCAAAAAAATATTAAGATCAAAAATAAAACGATTAGTTGGTCCAAGCATAATGGCTTTAGTCTTAGAAGGATTTAAAGTCAGGGAGTTAGAAGAGGTCCACTCAGAAACTCGTCTTAAGCAAAAGTTAATATTATTGACAAACACATCTAAAAACTCGAAAGAGCCTTTAAACAGCAAGAAAACGTCATCCGCAAATAAAAAGGTATCACACATATTCGAGTTAATGAACTCGGGCAGGCAGTTAACGTATAACATGAAAAAAGGGGACCCAAAACAGAGCCCTGAGGAACTCCAGATGAAACAGTGCGCAATTCTGAGCAAACACCGTTTAGAACAGTGAACTGTGACCTAGAAGTCAAATATGAGTAAACCAATTCGCAAGCGGACTTAGACCAGTTAAATTTAGTAGCAAGCCTAGAAATCATGATATTATGGTTAATAGAGTTAAAAGCTTTCGAGAGATCCAGAGAGATAAGGGCATTCAAATTACCATCATTAATATTTCGTCTAATAATATCAGTCAACGCAATAAGTAAGCTAGTAGTATTATAGTTTTTACGGAATGCAAACTGTTTATCATAAATAACATTAGAGACAGATTCAATTATTTGGGTTTTAATAACATGTTCGACAACCTTGGATAGAGCCGGGAGTATGGAAATGGGCCGAAGATCATCTGGATTAAGTACTACCCTCGATTTAGGAATCGGAATGATTCTAGCAGTTTTCCAAAAGAATGGAAATTGAGACGTAGTTAAAATTGTGTTTACCAAAGAAAGAACATATTCAGAGACAAACGGATAAATGATTTTAACAAATCTTATTGGTATGTCATCGACACCAACAGATCTAGACTTTACTTTACATAATGCATCAAGGAATTCTTGATCGTTAATGCAACGAAACGAAAAAGAGCCAACACTATTACTAATACTCTCAAAATCAAAAGGATCAAGATTTAAACTGGATCCACAAGATGCAAAGAAATCATTTAAATTATCAACATCCCCTTCATAGGACATATGATCATCCCCTAATCCTCCAGAACCCTTCAAAATCTTCCATATTCCCGCGGTGTCCAGTCCATGAAACAAACTATTAAAATGTTTTCTTTTGGCCCTACGAATGACAGTCTTTGCCCTATTACGGAGTCTACAAAAAATTAACCAGTTTTCAGCAGAGCGGTGTAGTAGAAATGCACGGTAAGACAAGTCACTAAGGGACCGAGCAAATTCAATTTCCCTTGAATTCATCCAACAACAATTTTTGTACGAAATTTTTTTCCTGATTAAGGGAACGAAAGCAAAAAGGGAGCTAAAAACAGAACTTAGAAATGTACATTTGAAGTCAGCATCACCATTGTAAAACTGTGTAAAATCAAAATCAGACAAACGGGAAAGTAGCCCATCCCAGTTAATGGAGTTAAAGTCACGATATTCAAAATATTTAGGGAAATGGTCAACTATAAAGCAAAAAGATGAAAAAATCATAACATGGTGAGAAATCAAGGGGCATTGCACCTGATCCGAAAACTGAATAGCGGAGAAATCACTAACTAACCAAAAATCAATAAGGGAAGAAGATCCATGAGCTACATCAAAATGTGTAGGTCGAGAATTATGCGCAATGGATAAATTGCATCTCAAGCACATAGAACGTATACAAATAGATTTACCAACATCGAACAAGTTACAATTAAAGTCTCCAACAACAATGATATTACTATAGCGAGAGAAAAGTTCAAGATGTAAATTTTCAAACGACGAAACATCACCACGAGGCAAATAAACCACTCCAAAAAGAATCGAAGAGTTGTTAAAGCAAAGCTCAATAAAAAGTGACTCACAATGGTCCAATACGGAAACATGAAATACTTTTTTGTACTTAATAGTATTAGCAACATAAATACCAACACCTCCACTCCTAGCGCTCAAGCGGTCATTCCTGCAAAATTTAAAGCCAGGAATTTCAACAGACCGGCTAGTAACATAAGGCTTCAACCAGGTTTCAGAAACAGCTAACGCCTTTAGAGTAGAGCCACACATAATAGACCTTAATTCATCAATCTTAGAATAATTGGCTGACGGTCTAATGCTTTGGCAATTTAAGTGAGCTACATTGAAGTTCTGAGAACGTTGCTGCAATGAATCTTGAAGAAACTTATAACTACTGAAAGAAGGACCAACATTAACGTCAGAAACAATTCGAGACAATTAAAAATACACAGCGGGGAACTGGCGAAAACAAATCAAAAAAATATATATAATACATCATTAATAGAATTCAAAAATTATTATAATGGTAATACATCGAAATACATCTGATCAAGGAAAAATAAGAAAACAAAGTAAAAATAAGTTAATTCATACTAAAATTATGAGCAGTTAACATAACGTTAATCAACTCAAAACATAAACATAACAAGCACATGCAGGATAACAGCCGCAAACTTTTATGTGTGATGACGATATTTAATGTGAAAATGTTATTCATTTATATTTAATATCATAATCCAAGGCATATTAATACACTAGATAGTAGCATTAGATCACGTGATGTTTTTTGTCAGATTTTGTTTTTTATTATTGTAGTTGTTCGGGAACTGCTATTACCAAGACGAATTAATCTACAGGTGGTCTTAATAGCCCAGCGGATTTTTATTTATGTTTATTGTTGTTGTCAAAGTTTTAAAATAAAAAAAATTTTCAGAAAAAAAAAAAAAATTTGAGAAAGAGAAAAAAAAAATATTTAAGTTTTATAAAATTAAATTTCAGAAACTAAAAAATTAATATAAGGTATTGCTGCATATGTAGGAGAAAGCAACCAACTAGTACAACATCATCTAGAGTACAAAATGATGATAAATTGATAAATTAAATACGTAAACCCACACAAGAAAATTCCAGCTTTTACTAAAAAGTTATGCTTGCTATAGACCTGCATGTACCTAACGTAAATATACCCTAAACACAGTATCAGTCAATATAAACAAAATTGAAAAATAAACAAAAGCAGCAACCAACACACTTAGACTTTGTCCAGCAGGGCAGCACACTCACCAGCATTGCAAATAGAAGCATTTCCATCAGGCATAGTCAATTTAACCTTGAGTTTATCACCATTGAGAATTTTGAATTTGATAATGGCTTTCTTTTGCAGCAGCTTCCTACAAATAGCGTTTAATTTACCAGCCGCTGGTCCATAGTGATCATTTAAATAAACTCTTAAGTCAATATTGCCATCAAAAAAGTCACGGAGTTTTAAGGAACGAGTCTTCAAATATGCATTCATAATAGCATCACGAGTTAATACACAATTAAATTTAACAAGCACCGATTTCTTATTGTTAATATAACAAACATGGTGAACATCCTTAGCAGATAAATGTAGACCATAGTACGACCCAATTTTTAGTATTGGATCACAAAGATTTTCAATACCAACAGGCAAACCACTAATAACAATATCAGCCCGGTTTAGACGGCGGTGCAAAATATAATTTTCTTCCTCTAGTGCAGAGATTTTAGTATTAGTAGAAGCTTCCGAAACTGCAATATCAGTTCTTAGACTCGTAACCGACTCAGTTAAAGCCAATTTCATGGAACTCAAGTCACTATCCATTTTTGAAAGGAGGGAATCCATTTTGGTATTGAGACTATTTAGTTCGTCCCTGGTCTTGGCATGTGATGTCTCTACTCCTTGCATAAAAGTTTCAACAAGGCTTCTAAACTCAGCAATATCCTTCATGGAAGAACGAGAAACATCGACGCAAGAAGAACATTTATACGAAATAAACTTATTATTTTTCAACATAGATATCTCTTTCTCTGAGACACCAGAACAAGTAGCATGAACCCATGAGGCACAAGAGCAGCACTGCAAGCTAGCTTGAGTCTTGGAAATATTATCACCACAATCCGGGCACTTAAAAGCTTTCGTAATTGGCATAATAAAGTGTGTCTTTTGTTGAGTATGCAGACGTGGTAAAAATTTAAATATGGCAAATGGCGGCCAAAGTAGAAATATGTACACATACACAGATACCGAAACAAATATTCAGGCAGTTAACAAAATATTGCTAAATTTGTGAAGAAACGTCCATAAACAGCGAAAATTCCGGCAGCAGTTTATTTTATTTGATGTTTAAGGTAATTTAATTTGTATCATCTATGATATAATTATCAAATTAAAGAAATGATCAGATGTATAATAAAAAGCGTGACAACTCAGGCATGGCGTTGCCAGTATTTTTTTGTATTATTTTTTTTTTGCAGCTACTTATATTAGTTTTTAGAAAATATTATTTTATTTATTTATTTATTTATATATAAGCTATCTTTAATAATAAATAGGATAACTTATATAAACTATATAGCAATGGCTACCAAGGCCTTCAGCTATTAATATACATAAAAACATATATTGATAAAGATAAATTTTACATATATTATTACAATAGGCAAAGGATAAACAAAAATAAAACTACCTTAATGGAAATTTATTTAAGTATGAGTATTGGCGTCAAAACCCAAGTTCATATAGTGTAGGAAGATTTAAAATCTTCCATTATATATGGGATCAAGTTTCACTATAAAAAACTAAAATATTTATTTAGGTCGTATATTGGAAGTTATAGTTAAGGAGGATATACAAATAAAATAATAAATTCAGTTACGGAAAAACTAAATTTTTCATATATCTTTATATATATTGCTGATTTTTAGGAAATTTATGAGGACACTAATATTTCTTAAATTGGGGTCAGATGTACTGGATGGGATTAGTTTGAAAGAAATTACTACGAGTGGTGTTGAATTTGGTGCAATCAAACAGGATGTGTTTAATTGACACCATGGCTCCAGATTGGCAGTATGGACACGAGTTAGATGTATCAGAACTTATGAGTGATTTTCTTGTAATTAACGTATGTCCAAGTCTAAGTCTTATGAATTTTTGAAAATCTTTGGTATTCAGTGAATTATTACTACCATTATTTAGATAATTATTTATGTTTTTTTTGT
This sequence comes from Gymnosoma rotundatum, assembly GCA_916610165.2. Classification (NCBI taxonomy): domain Eukaryota; kingdom Metazoa; phylum Arthropoda; class Insecta; order Diptera; family Tachinidae; genus Gymnosoma; species Gymnosoma rotundatum. Next base: position 116,357,055 of record OU744336.1, read on the forward strand.
TCAGGTTAATTTCCCTATACCAATTTGATGTTAGCTCCCAATCGTCTGAGAGGAGGAGATATTGATATATTTGAGAATGTCTTTTGCGTTCTGATTTTGGGTTAAAAAAACGGGAGATTTTAGAACAGTCAGCGAATTCACTTCCAGGAATAGACAATATCCTGAGACCCATAGAATTCAAATTCTAGGATAAAATTCATTTAAACAGTTTCTGATATAGGATGCATAATAACTGTTGTTATGGATGTTTTTTATAGCTTGAGTAGCAGAAAGAGAGTCTGTGCAAATCAAGAATTTGTCCACTATATTAGTTGTGAATTTAACAGCTTAAAATATGGCAATGATTTCAGCTGAGAAGACAGACGTGTATTGCGGAAGAATAGATGTTCTTATTATAGAATTTAGAGTTGTTATACTATAGGCTACATTATTGTCAATTTTAGAACCGTCAGTGTATATCAAGGAATAGTTTTTGTAAGAGTTAGTAATTTGGAGAAAATATTTTTTTATATATGGTGGTGTGTTCGGCTTAAGGTGTTGAGTTAAAGTGCAATTCAAGCTGTCGCTAGCTAGACGCCAAGGTGGTCGAGAGGACTTAAACAAATTACTGTAAGGTTCTGTTGGTAGCTGATCGTTATTAGCAAATTTGAGAATACTACTAAGTACAGATTGGTTTGAATTAGTGTTTGAGGTTTTGATAAGGTCAGAATATATTTCAGAAATAGGCAAGTTATCACAATTAATGATATTACGTAAGAGTCTATAAGTGTAGATATCTCTCATGACTTCCAAGAGTTTGAGTATTTGTTTCATAAAGTAGGTTACATATTGGTGTAGTTCTAAAGGCACCAGTTGCTATTCTGAGTGCTGAATTGACAATAGTTTTAATTTATTTAAATGTGATTTGGGAGACCATCCGTAAAGGACGAGACAGTACTGAATTTTAGATAGAAGTAATGCTTTTATAGCTGAGATTGTGGACAATATATTACAGTTATACTTTTTATTAGCGATACATTTTATTATATTTAGTCTTTGGTTTAAATATGTTTCGATATAATTTAGATGATATTTACAATTGTATTTATTATTGAATATTACACCCAATATTTTTAAAGAAGTAGTGTTTTCAATAGTGAATAGGCCAGCAGAAATAGCTCTTTTCCTGCATATATGTAAATGTCTAGAGATAATTCTGCTCCAGAATAGTTGCACCATTGTAAAATGTGGTTTATCACTGATTCTATATTGATGGTTTGGGATAAACTTCTCGAAAGATTTTTTATAATATAAAAGTCATCAGCGTATGCACAAAACTTGTATTGATTTAGTGAAAGGAATTCTGAGAGGTTTTCTCCAGTACTCTGATTGCTTGGATTTCTTTTTTTTTAGAAAAACTGGGCAGTTTGTGTCTTTAGCTGAGTGGTTAAATTCTTTGATGTTATATTCTTTGCAGTTAACGCAGCTGGCAGCATTACCACATTTTTCATTGGCTTCTTCATTAACATGATTCGGGTTACCGCAATTGAAACACAAATTTTCGCTGACACATGATTTCTGTAGGTGGCCGAAATGCATACAGTTATTGCATCTGAATGGGAGAGGTATGTATGGTCAGTAATCTGTGCGCAAAACAGACTGTCTATACCAAAGTATATAGTCATATGGAGTCTATAACTTTTTTTTTATTTGTTAGTTTATATTTCGAAATGACTTCTATATTAATGATTAAATTCCTTTGGTGGCCTGAATACAAGCCAAACATGCTGAACAAGCAGATTCACTTTGCTGCTAAAATAAAGTAATTCAATATATGTTTTAATGTGAAATATTCTAAAAAAAATGAAACAAAAAACAAATGGGATTTGGTTTGGGGATATTATCTTTGATTTATTATTTTCGTAAAACTTACGTTTGGTTTGACGGGTAGAATAATAGTGAAAAGAAAAAAAGAGGTTTTACACAAATTCAAAACAGCATAGGCGCCAAAGCAAAAAATAGAGAGGATAATGAAAGATAAATGTCAAAGAAAGTTGAGAATGAAAAGAAAATGGTTATTTCGTATATGTTTTGTCAAAGCGTCTCAATCAACTTTGTAGGCAAAATTCCTTTTAAATATTTTTAAATTTAGCTTGTAAGCAATAAAAATGTTTTGAATAAAGAGTCAGTCTATGAACAAACTAAAAACCACTCGACACGTCTCAAACATGTGTCTGGCGAAGAGGAAAACAAAAATCTTTGATGAAGAAAATTCATTACATAGAAAAGAAAAAAGTATTGTTACTATATAAGCTTCTTGTTATAGCGGACGTAGCAAAACATGTCCCTTGTAAATTTCAGCTGTCTGTCTATAACGGTTCAAAAGTCCGGCTATATAAACCATATTACATCAACTATTGGGACACCCGTTCATTTCCAAATCAAAATTTTATACTTGCTGTTATAGCGGAGTTAGTAAAACAGGTTCTTTGTAAATTTCTACAACTGTTTAAAATTATGGCCATATACATCAAATTAAATAAACTATTAGGGCACTTTTTAATATATAATTTTAAATATTAATACTTATTACTATAACGGCCATAGCAATCGGTATACTGTCCAATTTGCAAGCGTTTTTCTATAACGGTTCAAAAGATAGGCTTAAACTTTGATTTTTGTCTTGGCTTTATTGTTTGGACAAAAATCTGTAGTTTATTTAAATGTTTGTCAGAAGTTTCCTGAAGAGTTAAGTAAGCGATAACGAAATGGCCATCGAGACGTGCTTTGACCCTCAATAATCAATATCGGTGATTTAAATAATAAATCGGGAAAACAGCACAAAAAAATAATTTTTGAAAATGAAGTTTTCTTTTCTTAATTAAATATGTTATACATGTACTGCGATATTCATAGAAAATAAAATAACTTTCAAATGCATTTTATGACAAATATTTCATACAAATTTATCCTAAAATAAATTTCAAATCAATTTTTATATTCTATGAATACGGCAGGTAATATTTTGTATAATTGTTAGGCTGAGTAAAATTTATGCAAATGTTATATTTTTCATTATTACAAAAAAAAAACATCATTTTAGTACGATTAAAATATATACGTACTTTTTACACAAAATTGCAAAGTGGCCATCATTGGTTTGAACAGCTGTGTGTTTTTATTTATTTATAAATTGAAATATAGAAAAAAAATAATGGACGACAAAAAATTAATGATTCTTGTTTAGGCGAATGAATGCATTTACAATAAACATTCTCCAGGATATAAGAATACAGAAAAAAATTACGAAAGTTTACATAAACGCAAGAAGTTTAAACTAATAAACAAATCTTCGGTATCAATTCTAATTTAAAAGCACACACAAAATAAAAAAATTCAAAACACAACACAGTTTTATTTTATTTTTTGCTTATGTCAAAAACACATGACACGTTTTTACACATTCTATAAGCACAACTACATTTACTATACAGCTACATTTACTTTACATTTACGATTTCAACGGTCGGCTAAATGTACCTTAACGGTTCAAAAGATAGGCCCATATACATACTTAAGCCAATTTACGTCACCTATGGGTGTATTACTTTTTGCTATTGAGAGTCATTTTACATTTTAAAGAAGTGCCCTTTACAGTTTACAATACACTTAAAAAAATGTATGTTGTATGGGGACACCCTTTAATTTTTCAGATTATGAACTGTTTTTAAAACGGGACCAATCTGTTAGCATAATCTATCAACTTACAAAAAATTTTCAAAATCAGTTCAGAAATGACTGAGTTCTGCAATTGCAAACATAAAAAAGCAACATTGAGTCGAATTGATAACCTCCTTCTTATTTTGAAGTCGGTTAAAAATAAAAAGACTCAATTATTGTGCGTGCAGCAATTACAAAATAATATTCCAAATAAAATAAAAGCATTTAAAAAAATTTTGCTATAAAACGTTTGTAAGTATCTAAACAACAACAAATAATAAAGAGAAAATTGACATTAAGGTGACAGCAATCTAAAGCTAACAAGTTCAAATATATGAAATGAATATAAAAAATTAATAAGGTACTGACAACCTTGTAACTTTATTTGTCATTACTCAACGGGCCAGTTACATTTTCACTAAAAATAAATATCACTAAATATAAAAAAATATATAAGTATATCTTAAAACAAAAGTTTTATGTGCGATTTTTGTATTACAAGCCATCGACTCGTCTAGAAAATTTTTATGAAAAGCACTAAATTTTTTGAGTGATTCCTATACAAATTTTGTAGACGAGCCGCTCGCTTGCATAACAGAAACCGCACATAAATAAAATATAATGAAACTTTTTTTAAATAAAAGTTAAAAAACACAATCAAGAAAAAATTTCGTTTACGCGAGCCGCAGATATTTTTACCCACATTATCATTTATTACTCATCTCAAAGGATAAAAACTCTAAAATTATAAATACAAGAAAAAAAGTAATTAGGCTAAATTATATAAAAAGAAAATTAAAATTATTAAGTAACTGCAACGAAACCCATATAAGGTGATTCGAATGACTGAACTCTAAACTAATTTCAACATTGACCAATGGTAACATAATAAAACCAACAACACCAAAAACAACAGCAGATAATTGATGGGTTCTAAACTCTAGGTAACAAGTTGTTACTAACAACAAGGGGAAACAGCCAGGAGTAAATAAAAAATTATTCTCCAAGAAAAAAATAAACTAAAAATTTAAGCAAAAACAACAATAACCAACAGTAATTAAATTTTTTTTCAATGCATACGGCTAACTTTTTTTCGGCTCTTTTATATAGTTGAAAGAGGATGAAAAATAAAATCTCACAAAACACTACGATAATTTATTTCTATGCGCAGGCACTTTGCAAATATTAAATTAAACAACGGTAATTTTTTTTTAATATTAATTAATTTTCAAGATAAAATTCATTGTGGAAATAGTTATTTGAATAGTTGTTTCTAGAAAGTTTATTATTTTTATTTATTATTGTTATTTCTATAAAAGAAAGTAAGTTCATATAGCTATTTTGTCTGTTATTATTAAATGCATTGTGGTTTTCTTTGGGAATTCGTGTTTTTCCTTTTTGAAATGAAAAATGTAATCCATTTTCATTTCTAATGCAAATTCAAATGCTTCTTCCAAATTTTTTGGTCGTGCAGCATATCCGGTCGATTTAAAGTTTTAATTTAAGCCTTTTGTTAAATATATCTAAGTCTAATTTGTGATTTAATTTTATGATAATTTTTTCTAGTTCTGAGACTCCATCTCCTAATTCTTTAATTCCCAAAGTGTTTGATTTATTAATTATGTTTGCAATTTTGTCTGTGAATGAATTTATGGCTGTCCTGACATTAGAAGTTTGTTTTGAAACTTTCTAAATCTACGTAATTACCATTAAATAATGGAAGTGGTTTGATTGTAATTTAAGTTTATTTAAAAAAGAATTAAAGTTGCTTCGATAAAAATTTACAAGAGAATGAAAATTTTTTTTTTTTCCAATGACTTCAAATACAAAACATTATTCAATGATTGCTTTTCTACAATACCCCTTTTCAATCATGCAAGCCCAAACAATTACAAAGTTTGATAAATCTATTTTTATCTAAAGACTTAGTAAATATATCAGCTAATTGATCAGCAGTTCCTATAGGCTTAACTGTGATTACCCCTTTTTCAATGTAATCCCTTATAAAGTGATGTTTGATATCAATGTGTTTTGATTTCTTGCACTCTACATTGGACGCCATACAAATGAAACCATTATTGTCTTCAAAAATAATGATAGCTTTGTTTTTAATATCTTTCAAATCTTAAAGTAACCAACGTAACCAAATTGCTTCTGAGACAGCAGCGCTTAAGGCAACATATTCTGCTTCGCTTGAAGATGTTGAAACTGTTTGTGATTTTCTACTAGCACAGGAAACCGTACAACCGTATACTTTAAAAATGTAACCGCTAACTGATACTTGCTTCTTGCGATATAAATATATTAACATCATCTTTTAAATATTTCATACCCAAAAAATGTTTAAGAATTCCAAAGTCTGATAATTCAAATTTTCTTGACAAATTATTTTTAAAATCTTCAAAAAGTTTTTCACTGTTGCTAGCAATTAACAAGTCATCTACGTACATGATTATAAATAAAACATCAGAATTTTCAAATTTTGTTTACAAACAATAATCATGTTTTGATCTGATAAAACCAATGGTAATAAGTAGCGCTGAGATTTTAATGCACTAAAAAATCGAAAATATGCGCTTAAAATATGCACTAAAAAATCCAAAATATGCACTAAAAAAATAAAAAATATGAAGTAAAAAAAATATTTTTTTTTTTGTAATTTTATTAATAATAAAATATTCAGTCTATTGTTATTTAAAGTACAACATACATATCGCACTCGATCAACAATAGGGTATTAACTCAAAATTTTTTAAATATCACTTTTTTCAAGAAATCAGCTAACAACATCAATATCTATCTACTGTAAAACTTTCAACGTATTCCGTTTACTCTTTCATCTCGAAAACCACTTTTGAGACCATATTCATGATAATGTAGTGATTACCTTTATTTCAACAAAAAGGTATTATTTCGAGTTAATACAAAAGTTAACATGGAACTGATTCGTAAATTTTCATAAAAAAGGTATTATTTTGAGTTGAGTCTCTTTTCAATTTGGTTTTATTTTGAGTTGATACTGTCTTGTTGATAAAATTTGTTTCATTTATGAAACAAAAAATTTCAGAAAAATGGTGTTAACTCAAAAAATTGATTTTTTTTGCAATACTTGCACAGTTTCTAGGAAAAACGATGTAAATGTATTTTTAAATGGAATTTGCTTCCTATGGTATATTTGAATTTTTAAATTCTGTTAAAATGTGGCCACAAACAGTTTTTTGACTCTACTTAAAATTTTAAAATTTTGAGTTAATACCCTCTTGTTGATCAAGTGCGATATGGTTTTTAAAATTTAAATACCTAACTTATTTAAATTTTTGTTTTTATAAACAAATAAATACTTATTTATATTATCAAAAGTAAAATTTTGTCTGTTCGGACGTAAAAAACTTATATACATAGAAAATGATCTCTCAATGTCAACCGAAGTTATTGGAGCATACTTGTAGGAAGCCAATTCGTTTGGGGAATATTCACTTTCTAATAATTTGAAATTTGTTTTATTTTTGTAAATCCTTAATTTTTTTTTTTGCAAAACGCTTTGGATTTTTAATTTAATTTGTTGGGCTGCTCTTCCTTTCACATTGTTAATTTTACTTTCTGCTTATCAACTAATTTGACTTGAGTATTAAGTAAACTAAATCCCTCCAATTTAGGTATTGTCTCACCAATATATTCGTAGTTGGAAGATACAAATGCTAATTGACTTTTGATCTTATTTAAATTTAATATTTTTTTTACTTTTATAATTGCATATGAATTAGTATCAACAAGCTCTTCGATAACATTCTTAAATTACTCAAAGTTTTTTGAATAGTCTTTTACAGCATCTCTAGCCAGATTCCCCATTTTGTTAATACTGGCTGTGGTGGACGGGGAACCCAAGGGATACATTTATTTAAAAATTGCAGCTCGTGAAGAAGCCTTTAAAAATATTTTTCCCCGTATGAAACCAATAAGTAAATATTTTCGAATTTGCTTCTAATTTCCTCTGCAACGCGGTGTAACCCATGTGCCAAGCAGGTAACATGTAACAGTTTTGGGTAAAGTATTTAAAGGCTATTGGGCTATTGGCAGCCTTAACCATATAAGGCGCCGCATCGGTTAAAAATAGAAGGATCTGCTTTTTGTCAAAATCTTGACCTAATAAATTTATTGAGTCATGGAAAGTTCGAGCTATCGTAGCTGGGTTGGCGTTTTCCAATTCCATAAAGTCAAGCAAAAATTTATTTTTGGAAACTTCTTCATCTTTATCCAAAACTCCGACAATAAAATTTGAAACGTAACGCCTTTCTATATCAGTTGTTTCGTCCATCGAAACACACATAATATTTGCTTTTCAAGAACGAACAGATCTTTTCTAGTTCGGAGCCATATATTTTGTCTAAATAATTTTTTCTAATAGTAGACTGACAAGGGATACTCTCATTTATGTATGTTTTAAAGAAATTTCTTAAATTTTCGTTACTTAATTTGTTTAAGGTTATGTCAGCGGAAATAAATGCTTCACATAAGTCTACACAAAACTTACTTGTTGTCTCTGTATATTTAAGCAGCGATTGGGAAAACTTTTCTTTAACACGCTCGAGCAGCTCCTTGTGTTTTTAACCGACTTCAAAAAAAGGAGGTTCTACAATTTGGCTGAATGTGGCTTTTTTTATGTTTGTGCCTCCAGAACTCAGTCATTTCTGATCCGATTTTGAAAAGTTTTGGTAATATGATAGACTATGCTTACAGATTGGGCCCGTTTTAAACAGTTTATAATCTTAAAAATTAAAGGGTGTCCATATACAACACACATATTTTTTACGTGTATTATGAATTGTAAAGGGCGATTCTGTAAAATTTAAAATGACTGCGTCTTACTATAGCCCCCAATAACAAAAAGTTATACAAAAATAAATCTACAAATTAAAGGGTGCCTCCATAATTGATATAAATGTACTTATATGGGCCTATCTTTTGAACCGTTATAGACAAACGCTTGAAAATTGCACAGAATGTCGATTGCTATGGCCCTTATAGTAAAAAATATTAATATTACAAATTATAAATTAAAGGGTGCGCTAATAGTTCATTAAATTTGATGTATATGGCCATACTCTTGAACAGTTGTAGACAGAGGCTTGAAATTTACAACGAACCTGTATTGCTAAGTCCGCTAAAACAACAAGTATAAAATTTGGATTTGGAAGTTAAAGGGTGTTCCAATAGTTAATGTAATTTCAAGTGTGTGGCCGTACTTTTGCACCGTTATAGACAGAACGCTGAAACTTAAAAGGGACCTGTATTTCTAAGTCCGCTATATCAATGAGTTTATAATTTGAATTTAGGAATTAAAGGGTGTCCTACAGTTACTGTAGATTTACTTATATAGGCCTATATTTTGAACCGTTAAAGACAAGCGCTTGTAAATTTGACGCAATGTCGATTGCTATGGCCGTTATAGTAACAGCTGATAATATTTAAAATTTAAAACAAAGGGTGCACCAATAGTTCATTGAATTTGGTATATGGCCAAACTTTTAAACAGTTGTAGACAGACGATTGAAATTCACAAAGAACCTGTATCACTAACTCCTAACAGCTGAAATTTTCAAGGGACATGTTTTGCTTAGTCCGCTATAACAAGAAGCTTATAATTTGAATTTAGAAATTAAAGGGGTGTTTTCAAAATTAATGTAATTAGTTCTATATGGCCGTATTTTTTGAACCGTTGTATACAAACACTTTATTTTAGACAGAATGTCCACTACTTTATTTGGTATAATATGAAGTATAAAAATTTAATAAAAAATTAAATATTATAATTTATAAATTAAATAGTTGATATAATCTGATGTATATGGGCAAACTGTTAAACCGTTAAAGACAAACGGTTGAAATTTACACAGAACCTGATTGCTAAATCTACTACAACAGCAGGTATATAATTTGAATTTGGAAGTAAAAGGGTGCTGTAATTTGATGTATATTGCCAAACCATTGAACAGTTCAAAAGGTATAAAGTGGCCATACACTTGAACTGATGAAATCTGTTTTGAAGTCGGCTTTTTTCGCAAAAATTATTGACTTTTTAAGTGTTGCTCAATCAAAAACTTTCTTTCGTGAATCAAGGATTTATTGCAAACTTTGCAATGAAGTGTATGACCATCAAATTTAAAGACATTAATAAATTTGTTAACGTATTTCAATAGGATGGAAGACTTTGAAGGCTTAATCTTCGGCAAAAAGAAATTCTTGTAAAACAAAAGATACTTAATGAACTGTAAAATATACTCACAATTAAATATCTAACAATTAATGGACAAATATCATTTAAACTATTGTTTTCAATGTAAACATTTTATTAAAAAAAAAAATTATAAGTATCTAGTTTTTCTCAAAAATACGTTGCAAAACAATGAAAAAATTACATACATTTATATTTGTGTTTGAAAATTGAATGTCAAATATTGTGTTAGCATGCGACATCAAGTTATGTAGTATATGCGTCTTTTACTTACATAAAGTTATATTTTTAGTAGAGAACCAAAAGAGTTAATTGATTTTTTTGTTTATTTGGACATTTTTTGAAAAATTACGTAAAAATTTCGAATTATGCAAAAATATGTATTAATAAATTTAAAATATGTCAAAAAAATATGCATTTTCACCAAAATATGCAAAAATATGCATTTTCACCTAAATATGCAAAAATATGTAAAAACAAATCGATGCCATTTTAACGCAAATTTATTGATTCGGAAAGATAATTGGTCGATATCGTTAATAGACTTTCGATAAAAGACATGCATTTGCATGGAAATCGCAGCCCTAGTAATAAGATATTTGTTAAGTGTATCATTTCAACACTTTGGAGCTTGCTTAAAACCATAAAGCGACTTTTGCAGAAGACATGCCATACCAGTTTTTACATCAACTCCATCAGGGACTTCCTGAAGATATCCATTTAAAAAAGCTGATTTGATGTCAACTTGATATAGAGTTAACTTCCTCTTTAAAGCTACAGCCACCAACACACGAATAGTAGCCAACTTAGCCACAGGTGCATATGTTTTCTTGTAGTCTATTCCTTTTCTTTGGAGAAAATCTTTTACTACTAGACGGACTTTATAACGTATTGGAAGTCCATTTTCATCGCACTTCATTTTAAAAATCCATCTTGATTTCAGTAATTTTGCATTTTCCGGACACTTGACGACTTTTCGAACTTGATTTGTATCCATTGATTTCAATTCTTCTTTAATAGCTTCATTCCACTTTGCTGCATCACTATGACCAGAAATATCACAGAATTGAGCAGGAATGTACATAAAATGATCAACATCTGTATAAACGAAATAGCCAAAACTAAAACCAAGAAATTTACTCGTTGGTTTCTTTTCTCTTTCACTTCTTCTAAGTGTTGGAGCTTCATTATTATCAGTTGTTCTATGACCATTAAAGCTTCCATTACTATTGTAACTATTATTAAAACCAGTATCTTCGCCATTGTTAAATTCCTCATCCGATGTCATGTAATAATCAAGTCTATTTCCATTATTTTCAGCTAATTCATTATTATTAGGTGTAACAGGAATCTGTTTATCTTCGTTCCCTTCTGGCATCTCACTTCTTACTATTATATTTGTTTGTTCTTCATTTTCCCCTTCTGCATAAGGAAAGTTCGATTCGTCAAACTTAACATCTCTTGAAGTAATTATCTTCCTCGAATACATGTCCCTCAACTTGTAGCCGTTTGAAACATATCCGATCATAACTAACTTTTTACTTTTAGCATCAAGTTTATGACGTTTTTGGTCCTGTTAAAGCGTTCGGTAACACCATTTTGTTAAGAAGAATAAGCTATAGTTTCTTCTACATTAATTCCTTTCTGTTTGTACCACTTCTTTTGTTCTGTAGATCCACACTCTCTTCCTTGATCTATTGTAAGATTTGAAATGGAAATTCCAAATTTTGCATTTACCATTGCCTCATATGCAATTAATTGATTAAACACTTCAGATTTTTTTTAATTGTATATATGATTGAGAAGTGAGTAAAATCATCGATAAACGATACAAAATATTTCGAACCGTCCCAAGCTACCGGATCGATTGGGCCAAAAATATCAGAATGAATTCTTTCAAGGTGCCGGCTCGATTTATTGCGAGTTTGGTTAGAAGCATCACGGCAGTGTTTTCCTTCTACACAAACATCACAAAATTCAAGCTTCTCCGGTTTAGCGTCAATACGGTACTCCATTTTTTTGTTCACCAAATCATAAAAAGATGATTGCCCAATGTGACCATAACGTTTGTGCCATAATTAATTTTCCTCCACATTTGTTAAATTTGCTACACTTTGGTTAATTTTAAAGCTAACCTCATATAAGTTTCCTTGTAAGTAACCAGGCGCTAAAGGTGTATTTCTCTTTAAAATAAAAGCTTTGTTTTTGCAGAATCTTACTTCTATTCCAACTGATGTCATTTTCTTTACGGACAGTAGATTATCTCTTAGTTCTGGAACGAATAATACATTTTGTAGTGTTATATCAACATCTTTGTTGATTACTCCTTTAATTGTTCCAACCTCTTTTGCGGTTAGAGATTGATCGTCTTTGGCAACTTTTATTTGAATAGGATTTGATAGCTTATTAGAGCTGTGTCGTTCGCGAACAAAAGGGTTAAATTGACCGAATCAATAAAGTGAACGGAATGACCCGGTCATTTAAATTTGGTCTTTTCGTTCAATAGTGCACGGGTAAAATTGAACGGATGACTTAATTGAACGAAATGAGCTAATTATTTAACCGGTTCCTTTCGTTTAAATTGACCGACTGAACGAATTGAACGAACGAAGCAATCTTTGATAATTAACTAAAAAAAGAGCGGTCACTGAAACGAACGACCGAGCACATGTCTATAGCTTTTTTATTATGTCAAAGTACCATCTTTCATTTACCAAATGATCATTTGCTCCAGAATCTTGTTTAAATTTTAAGCAAGGCTTGCCCTGAACTAATTTATTTGTATCAGCCATAAAACACACAGAATTTGAATTCTTAACACCTTTTGCACTATGTGCTTCACCTTGGCGGCATTGATACGATTTATGTCCAATTTTCTTGCATTTAAAATAACGAACTTGATATTTTTTAATAAAATTTTTCTTTCCTACAAATGCTGTTTTAGTTCCACCTTCTTCATCGACACGGTTTGAAAGTTTAGTTTCTTCAAGCACCAATTCCTTAACCATAATGTAATTTAAAACGGATTCTTCTAAATTCTGCAGAGCAGTAATTAAGGGATCAAATTTCTCAGGCAACGACATAAACAGATGTGTAAGAATATCACTTTTATCCACTCTAACACCAGCCATCTTTAGATTTGCCCATAACCTATTATAAAACCGTTGGTTTGGTTGCAATTTAAGTTTATTTAAAAAAGAATTAAAATTTCTTCGACAAAAGCTTACAAGAAAATGAAAAAATATTTTCTTTTCAATGACTATAAATACAAAACATTCAATGATTGCTTTTCTACAATAGCTTTAGATGTTGTTCCTAGGCTGAATGCTGCCATTTTGTTGTCTTCTATGGTAAAAACTTTACTGTCGTGGGAAAATTTTTCTTGAATGGTATGTTTATGTTAAGCTTTTTTCTTGTAGCAATTTTATAGAGTTCATCTCTAACGTCTTAGAACAATGCTGCTACTTTATGAGCTGCTGTAAGATGAGGATAGTGTACGTTGAGTATTACCCATATTTGTTCTAAGCAATTGAATAAATTCTGTAAGTCTGTCTTCTTCGTTGGTCTGTCCGTTTTTAAGTATTTTGATGACTTATTAAAATTTTCTCTTATCAATCTAACTTTGTTAATTATATCTTGCTATTCCATTAATCAAAGTATTCTAACAATGTAATTAAAATTTTTATTTTTGTTCTTAAATTTCAGATATTTTTAATCATTCTTCCTTAATTCTTACATTTACATATATCTCTGCTACAGCATTATTATTATTACTATGTTTTTTTCGATACATAGTTCTTAATAATAAATAAACATCTTATTGTGCCTGATGGGACCTATATATATGCTGAGGAATAATTACATAATTTTTTGTAATTGTGTCTGCTAGGATCAGCTGTTTGTACAATAAAGCTGTCTGCTTTCTCTTTTGAAATTTCTTACTAGCTCGTTTTTTCTTTGGTTTCTTGCTCTTTGCTAGGCTGTTGGAATCTGCTTCTATCTTGGCCTTTAGGCTTGCTGTTAAAGGAATGGCTTGTAATTAAGGGAGTATCGGTGCTTGGGTATGGAACGTATTCTTCCTTCAAGTATTCCTCTCTAACATACTTTTCCCTCTTCTTAAATATCCTTTCTATGACTGAAGAATTTAACAACAGTGCACCTAAAGGATTTAGTGGAAATTTTGGCTTCGGAGTCCGTGTTTTTAAGGATTACTTGCAGGATCATTAAAAAAAAAAATCTTTTTTTAATAGGTCTGTTTGGGCAGGAGTATGTTGGTGTGTTGTGTAAATTTTCCCTATAGCCCTTATATTTATTATAAAATAGCTGAAAAGGTTCCAGCTAAAACTTATTCGAAAGAACTGCCGAAACAAGTGAGGCTAATGAATGAAAACTAGGCAGTTGTTGCCGATTTATGCTTATAATCAAAAGTCTAATTTTATTTAAATTTGTACCAACTTATCTACTACTTATGAGAATTAATTTTAGCCTTTCTAACTAACTAACAGAGAAAAAAATTTCGAATTGTTCGTTTTCTGTTTTATGCAAAAGTAATTAAATTTTTATTTTCAATTTGATTTAAAATAAAAATACAATTTACAAAATTATTTTAATTACAAATGTATTGTAGTGTATGTGCACTTATGCGCAACACTGTAATAACAGGTATATGCTCATAGACATATGGGAAGACTGTATGCAACATAAAACCAAAAATACAAATTGTTCAAATAAAAATTAATCAAAGGAAACTTATGTATGGTCAGCAGAAAAAAAGCAAGTTCAATGTATAAGTATATTTTTGTTGATCGTGAGAATTTGGATGGTAACCAAATACCATTTTTGTTTAAAAATTATTTTTTTGGATATACAGCAATATTGTGAAAATGATGACCACTACAAAATTGTACTATATAAGCCGCTAATTTTTTTTAATAAAGACAGAATTAATTTGCAATTCAAATAGACTTGTTAATTCTCACAAAAAGGGCATTTTGATGCTCGGAAGCAAAACGGCAGAAGCGCTCAGTAATACTTACCTTGAAACTTAACTATAACACTGAACATATTACAGTATTAAGTGTTTTTAAGAACAAGTTGAAGAGCAAATAAATTTTATACAAACAACATTTTTTAACACTTCCCCTTTTATTTTAATAATTATTTATCATTTTACATTAGTAATATTTGATAATTTCTTTATTCGAATAAATTGTTGCTTCTGTAGTGGTTTTGTAAATATATCGGCTAACTGTTCTGTCGTTGACTTATATTGTAAGAGAAACCTCTTTCTTTCGTATACTGAAATGAAATTTCATGTGCTTAGTTCTCTTGTGAGACTGTGGATTTTTGACGAGTTTGATGGCACTGTGGCTATTCCAATGCAAAATAGGAACTTCTTTCCTCTTACCCAATAAATCGTTTAACAATCGCTGTACCCAAATCAGTTCCTTTGCGCTTTCACATGCGGCCATGTACTCTGCTTCTGTAGTAGATAGGGCTATTGTCTGCTGGTTTCTCAACATCCATTAAAGCGTACCACCTGATAACATCAAAACGCAACCGCTTGTTGAATGTCTAGTTTCAGGATCGCCAGCATAATCAGAATCAGAATAACAATCAATATTAAAGTTATCGGTTTTATTAAAAATAATTTCATCGTCTATAGTCCAATTTAACTATTTTAGCATTCGTTTTACTCCCACAATATATTCTTCATTAAAGGAATCCAAAAAACAACTTGCATATGGTACTGCAAAAGAAATATCGGGTCTTAGGCTATAGCTAAGTACATTAAGGATCCTACTGCTTCCCTGTACGGGAACTTAACTTCGTGTGATGTTGAACTAGTGTTCTGAATATACTCAGCTTACTGGTCTAGATTCTTGCATGTTGAATTTCTGCAATATTTCTTTAAATATGCAGTTTGAGAAACTATTATTCTATCTGGTTCTTTGATTATTTCCATGCCTAAAAATATCAAACTAAATTCTTTAAGACAAATACACGTTTTAGAGAATTAACGAGTTCTTTTGCAGTTTCCTTCTGAGATTCTGATGCAATTATACCGTCATCAATGTAAATGGCCAATATAATTTTCTTTTTATTGATCTTGCCAACAAAAACACACAATAATCTGTACAACTCGCTTTAAATTAGTTTTAAACATTGCTACTACCATCAGTAAACCCAGTTGGCTGATGCATAAATATCTCTAACTCTCCATATATAAAAGCTGTTTTTATATCAAACTGAGTTAAGAAAAAATTAAGAGATGCACACAAGGCTAATATTGTTCTAATGGAAGTAAATTTTGCCACCGGACTAAAGTCTCCTCATAATCTACACCTTGTTTTTGAGTAAAACCACGAACTTATCTTGCTTTATAACGCTCTATTTCACCCATTTGATTTCTTTTTATCTTATACACCCATTTATTTCATATTGCCTTCTTCCCTTTTGGCAACTTTGTTAGATTCCAAGTACCATTAGTTATTAGAGATTTGTACTCCTCATCCATGGCAGCCATCCATTATGTTCTTAAACTACTTTTTTTTGTGGTACCATAATCCGCTACCAATTCGTTTATGACATCATTTTGTTGTTTAGATCTCAAATTATAACTACTGACTGGAGTATGAGAGGTATTATAACTTTCAGTATTTTCAATAGAACTACCTGGTATTTCACACCCGGTGAAATCTTTTGAGTCTTTAACAATATCATTTTCTGTATCCTCGAATTCATCATTTGAATCCATTTTTCCTTTACAATTTATTGATAGCCTACAAAATGCCTTTTTTAGATTTTGAATCTAGTTTTCTTCGTTTCTCTTGTGGAACGTGAACGTATGCATCTGAACCAAAAATATATCAGGCATAGATATATCCGGCACCTTATTAAACCACAACTCAAATGTATTTGTGGACTTTTTCCTGTCCTATTAAGTATAAAAATAACATTATTTACTGCCTCATCCCAGTAATTTTGCTAAGTGTTAAAGATCTAGCTGCTTCTATTACTGTTTTTATATCTCGCTCGGCTCTACCATTATGTTCAGGTGTGTATGGTGTAGATTTTTGATGTGTTAATTTATATTTACAAAATATATTACTTACTTTTTTATTTATAAATTCTGAACCGTTATCTGATTGCATTGCTTGCACCTTTTTTCCGGTATCTGCTTCCCTTTGATCTAAATATTTCGCAATTTCTTTAGCAACATAAGACTTCGACTTTATACAATACGAGTACTTCTCTAGCTCTGTTAGTACTTACTGCGAACGCCATTCTATGTTGCTTACTTATAATACATCCTTCACAAAAGAAATCATCGCAATAATATTTTATATTTTGATTTGCTAAGACTTCTTTAATATGTTCTTAATCTTGATGACAAATTCTTCCATGCCATGTTTACTAGGAATCGACTTCTACAGCAACATTTAAATTAGTAGTATCTTCTTTCACTTGCATTAGCAGTTTAAAAAGTTTAGAATTTTTTCTTTAACCTTTAGGGAACACCTTCCCATTATACTTAAAAGCACAGTCACTTTCATTTGCCTCCAGAGAATAGCCCTTGTCTAAGCATGCATTAGTACAGAAAAGATTTAATTTGATGCATGGGACATAAAGTACATTTGCAAGGAATTTTAAATTCCAGACCTTACCATCGTAGCTTTAATAAAAATGTTTCCCTTACCAATTGCAGGAATAACTTAACCGTTACCAACCCGAATACTTATTGGAGTCTTAAACTTAACGTAGAAGTAGACATAAATAAATGTTTACTAATGAAAGCTTCGCCACTGCGTTTATTTTTTTTTTGGTCAGTCACGCTTCCAGTGGCCAAATTAAACATTTACCTCTAGAACTCTTATTAGTTTGAGTCTGTTTCCTGCTTGTTGATCTTCTTATGATGCTTGGCAACAAATGCTTCAGATTTAAATACAAAGCCTTGTCTCCTCCATACATAATCTTGATGTTAAATTTGTTAATGTTCTCTCTTTCTTATCAGTAGCTTCCCACGAAGAAAAGAAATGTTTTTATTCATCCGGCAAGGTCATCAAAATTTTTGTAAACAACATGTTATCTGATATCTTTTCACCAAGATCCTCCAATTGCTTAGCTAACTTCTGTAACTTAGAAATGAGAACCGATATTGTTCCCTGAGGACCTTTCTGATACGAAAAAAATTGTTGCTGTAGTAAATGAATTGATGTTTCTGACTTCTGCTCATATACATTTTCAAAAATAGACCACATATCAGCTGCTGTGTTGCAATTCATAATGTGAAGCATTGGTTCTTTAGCCATAGACACGACCAACATTCTTTGAGCTTTGCATCCAAAGAAATTCATTTATTTATCTCCGCGATATCTTGTTCAGGATTCTTTGTAACTCCATCTACTATATTCCGAAGGTTACTAGCGCGTAGTACCACCTTTACCTGGAATTTCCACAAAGTCCAGCCTTCCGATCCTTCTAGTTTAGATATCTTGAAATCCTCCATTTGTAACAGCAACAAGCTTCTTACTGAACAATTTTTATGGATCTGGGCCCATAACCTGTTTTCTGTTTTATGCAAATGTGACTTAATTTTTATGCATAAAACAAATATAATTTGATACTTCATTATTTATTAATTCTATGCATTGTGCATGCAGTGTAGGCTTGTGTGGTATACTACAATATTCACAGATAACGAAGTAGATTTAGTTGTTGTTTAACATTTCCTAATCGACAACCTACAACAAAACAGGGAACTCTGATGTCGAAAGATTGCATCTGACACTTAACGAGCACACTTTTTAATGCGGATGCAAATAAAGAAAATGACCTAGAAGAAAAGATTTATAAAGCAATATTAACTTAATAATACAATACATAAATCGTTAGATTTCGTCAATAATACAATAACAAGAGAAGATATTAAGGCACTTTCAAAAAGGCTACATAGGGAAAAGGTTTATAGAATATACGCGGCTGATATAAGGGGTAAGAACGAATTTATTAAAAATTATAGAGCTTGCAAAACTTAGCCTAAGTATGGGAAAGTTTCTAACTATAGAGTAGAAGATAATCACCTAGTTTCCAAAGACAATAAATTTAGAAAAGCCTACAAGACACAAATTAAACGTAAATGTCTATTAACCCTTTCACGCACAAAACTGGTACTCAAAACTTCTGAAGAATCTATATATATTTTATAGTGTATTAAGGGCTTTTTGAAACATATATAATAATAAAAATTTAAAAATGTTATCGGATGGAAAGATATGACTTGGGATAAATATGTCCCAATGTGCGATAAGGGTCGACAATGCTTGCAGTGAGGTGTTACTTTATGAATTAAAACAATTCGATTTAATGATGTAAAAAATGTAATTACTGGTTATTTTTTGATTATTAATTAATGAAAATCTTCAAAACAATTTCAGTTCGCTGTAAAACATAAATGAACTTTGCAGATAGCACATATATTGTTTGATCCATTTTCTATTCCACTCTTAGCACATTGCGCACATCGTTTGCGTGATGGTGACTTTTGCATGGCATGACATGGCATTGAGTGCTTGAGTCCTATATTCTGGATCCGTTTTTTTGTCATGGACGTAGAGGGCAGGGCGTGTTTTCTAGTAGAGAAATTACCGATCATGGTCCTGGCAACAACTTTCATGAATTCTAGAGATGTTAGAACTTTACATGCTATACGATTTTCACAATAAAGTTCTTCATATACGATATAAGCATCGTTCATTCCAATGTCTAATAGATCGAAAAATACGCAAATAATATTTGATTTTCTGTCGACTTCGTATGTGACTTTCTTCTGGTCCATGAGATCTACACCACCCATATTTTTATTGTATTTGTGCACTATATGAGGACATGTTATCTCGAGACATTGGGCTGAACCTACTTGTCTACGTTTTACCTTTTGGGTAGGTATTGGTGACAAGAAATTTGAGAGAAGATGTACAGCTTTGTTATCCATCCACTAGATGAAAGTAGTTCCTTCGAAATTAGTAGCATATATATCACCTCTGTTCATGTCTTTATCCAATATAAGTTTATGGGAATATTTTTCCGCTGCAAGCGAACAGTGCCACATGCTTTTATATTTTGTTTTGCTAGTTTATATTGTAGCATGGGTGAATTGAAGAAATTATCGAAATAAACTTCACATCCAAGGCCCACTAACTGATTTGTAAACTGAAAAACAACATATTCCCCTAATCTTATTTCTGGCCCTGATAACTTCTTTTTTGTATACAAATCAAATCGAAATAAATAACCGGTTCTAGAGTCAGCGCGGCACCACATTTTAAACCCTCTTTTTATTGGTTTATTTTGCACATATTGTTTCATTATCTTATGTCCTTTAAATTTTACCATATGTTCATCCACTGATTGGGTTTTCGTATTATTCATAGATAATTAAAAACTTGAGTTAAAGTGGTCCATCACTAATCTAATTTTATATGCTCTATCAAAATTGGGCGATGTAGTTGGTGGTTGCGACACATTGTTGCAGAAATGTAAATATCTTCTTATTTCCTCAAATCTTGCAGCTGTTTATAGCACACCCATGTAGGCTGACATAATTCATACCGATGAAACTTGCTATTTTTTGAGATCTGTTGTAAATACAGATCCATTATTATGAGCGTGGCGTAAAGTTTCAGGTATTATTATTTTCTCAATCAATGAATTCATGTTTGTAATGGCCTCAAAAATATCAATAGGTGTTAGATTTACTAAATCTTGAAGAATCATTTCGCTGGTACCTGTTACTAGCATCAGCATGTTTGATGTTTGTGGCACAGCAGCTGAAGAACATGGTGTAGAATTTTTATTCACTGCAATGGACAATGCTTTTTGAGCATTGAGCAACTGATTCTGAAATAAATTAATTTGGCTCTGTAGGCATTGTACGATACTCGTAAGGTTACTTGTTAATTTAAAGTTGTTATAACTTATAATTTGAGGCACTACAAAAAACTTAATTGTTCCTATGGAATTTGCGACCGAGTAAAACAAAAACACCCGATTTATTTCACTTCAAGATTAACACTGTTTTATTAATTTTAAAAGTATTTTTTTTTTTACTTAAAATAACATTATTTATGTATTTGAGCAAATTTACATACATTCTTTAACAAAGGGCCACTGTTGTTGTTATTATTTTGGTTCTCACTTCCAATGTACTTATTCAACTTCTTTTATGATTTATATTTAAATTACCAAAACAATAATATTATGTATGTAACAATTCAAGTAAATGCATTCTTTTTAACAACAACAAAACATACTACTTGAAAGAATTTAAGTAACAAACAAATATAAAAACTAACGGGATATACAAAAAGAATATGAACAGTGAGCCACTTTGTAATAAAATATTATAAAAATACAGTGGTACAAAATAAGAAAAATGTAATGAAAAGAATAAAGCAAAATTAAGTAAATAAAAAATAAATTAAATAATATTTTTACGTTGGCCTAACATGCCGGCCCCATTGAAAGGACACTTTCAAGATGAAATTAATGTATCGCTAATAAAAAGTATAACTGTAATATATTGTCCACAATCTCAGCTATAAAAGCATTACTTCTATCTAAAATTCAGTACTGTCTCGTCCTTTACGGATGGTCTCCCAAATCACATTTAAATAAATTAAAACTATTGTCAATTCAGCACTCAGAATAGCAACTGGTGCCTTTAGAACTACACCAATATGTAACCTACTTTATGAAACAAATACTCAAACTCTTGGAAGTCATGAGAGATATCTACACTTATAGACTCTTACGTAATATCATTAATTGTGATAACTTGCCTATTTCTGAAATATATTCTGACGTTATCAAAACCTCAAACACTAATTTAAACCAATCTGTACTTAGTAGTATTCTCAAATTTGCTAATAACGATCAGCTACCAACAGAACCTTACAGTAATTTGTTTAAGTCCTCTCGACCACCTTGGCGTCTAGCTAGCGACAGCTTGAATTGCACTTTAACTCAACACCTTAAGCCGAACACACCACCATATATAAAAAAATATTTTCTCCAAATTACTAACTCTTACAAAAACTATTCCTTGATATACACTGACGGTTCTAAAATTGACAATAATGTGGCCTATAGTATAACAACTCTAAATTCTATAATAAGAACATCTATTCTTCCGCAACACACGTCTGTCTTCTCAGCTGAAATCATTGCCATATTTTAAGCTGTTAAATTCACAACTAATATAGTGGACAAATTCTTGATTTGCACAAACTCTCTTTCTGCTACTCAAGCTATAAAAAACATCCATAACAACAGTTATTATGCATCCTATATCAGAAACTGTTTAAATGAATTTTATCCTAGAATTTGAATTCTATGGGTCTCAGAATATTGTCTATTCCTGGAAGTGAATTCGCTGACTGTTCTAAAATATCCCGTTTTTTTAACCCAAAATCAGAACGCAAAAGACATTCTCAAATATATCAATATCTCCTCCTCTCAGACGATTGGGAGCTAACATCAAATTGGTATAGGGAAATTAACCTGAACAAAAAAAAAAAAAAACATAAATAATTATCTAAATAATGGGAGTAATAATTCACTGAATACCAAAGATTTTCAAGTGTTATATATCACTGATACTCTGTAAGGTAAATTCTTCCCACAGTAGTTTGTTTTTACTCTTTCTGCTTCCAAATTGTGGCTTCCCTCTTCCTGTTTCGGGAATTTTTTCCATCAGCTCAACAAGTTTTTTAAACTCTTTTTTGGTCGTAAGTTAAGTTTTTTTTGTAAATTAATTTAAAAATGATACTAAATAAATTACTTTAAGACAAGTTAAAATATTTACTTACCCGTTTTCCATTTTTTTGCTAATAATTTATTTAAAACAACTGCTAGTGAAGAGCTGTAATTTTTTGATACTTTTGACAACTCAACTAACACAGAGTTGTAAATGGTAATACCACAAAAAAGTTTTAATCCTTTTTAATTACAAGTTTTCGGATCGCAAATGATAATTTTTTATTACTCTTAGTAGTAGTATATTGCTTAGTAATTTCCTTTCGGGTTCTTACGGTTTGCTGGGAATTTTCATTCTACTTGAAGTTTGATAGTGTAGAAACAAAATGTATGTTACGTTCGATTTTTCGACGATCACAACAATTCTCATTAGATGACTTTCTTATAAAATCAAATGGCAGTCTTAAGACTTGTATAATAGTGTGAATGAGCCTATAACGATGAAGAAGATTCAGATTCGGAAGAGTTCTTTGAACAATTAGACGAAGAAGGACCATGGCATCTTAGTGCCAACGAGAAGTTCTTTTAAATAAATTAATTGTAACAATTGTAACAATGAGTTATATTATGAATAAATTAATTATTTTCAGATAAATATTTTTGGCAGGTGAGGATTGGTAAGGAATTGAAAAGATTAATAATAAATATTTTTGGAAAACGGACGTTTTGGGGTTGGATACCTTCCCTGCCCATGTAAATTAATTTCTATGGTTTTGTGGCGTGTGTAATCCATTTCATATTTCATTTCAATAAATGGCATTTTAGAATCTTGAGTCCAACTTATAAGTTTTTAAACATTACTTGACACTAGAAGTTATAATGCTAAACAAAATGACTTTAAAATTAAAAAAAAAAACTTTCATTTTTCAGAGGTAGAATTGACTCTTCTAAGGGGAACTTTTTTCTCCTTGTTTTGATTTTTGTTATTTTCAAGCTTTAACATCCTATGGCCATAACAGATTTATCCACCAAGTTTGATTAATCTAGGTGCACTCAGTATGTTTTTAAAGCCAATATAAGCTAAGAAAGTAATGTCCGGCTAGATTAGCAAAATACCACTCTGTACAACGATACGAACCGCGAATGTACCAATTTCACTTGAGGTTGAAAAAAAAATAAAATTAAACGATGTATTCGTGTTTTTTTTTAGAATAATCATGAAGCTGTTCTCATCCAACAAATTAGTTCACTTTTGACAACACCAACGAATTTCGTCTTAGGACTTCGATTACTTGATAAGTTCATAGATAATTGTGCTATTGAAGTGATTGAAAAAAAAGGTAATTTATGGATAACATTGGTATTAAAAGCATGCAACAACCAAGATTTGCAATGTGACACCCATCTTATTTTTCGTGTTTTAAGTAAGTTTTGTTTACATGTAAATATACGTATAGTGCTTTAAAATAACTTTGCTTTATATTAAGCTAAAATTATAACCAACTCCCAAAAGGCTCCTGATTTTGCGAATTCTATTGTTACGACACATATTTCTAAAGTTTATGACGTTCTAACAAACCTTCCTTTGTCGAAATTAAAATACGCCCTTAAATGTATTGAAACATGTTTGCGTGTTTATCCTGGGGCCAGCAGTCTTTCAAGAGGTGTCATAGAGAGATTTTTGTGGAAAAATTTGGACCGAATTGACTACGAAGTGGAACAAAATTATGGAAAATGCTTACATCTTCTTCAGCAAGTCAAAGAAGTAGGGGTGCAAGGCGTTTATCAGAAAACACAATGGAAAAACTACCAGCTTCAGTTATTGGGCGGTATCCACTCTGTATATAATGAGATGTTTGCAAACTGTGTAGAAACGTACGAAGAAAAAATAGAACAAGAAAAGTCACCATGGAAAGCAGATTCTGTTAATAATTATGATCCTGAACCAGTAAAAAGGGCAGCCCAAATGTATACTCGATTTCATAACATGGTAACCTATCTCATTATCGCTATAAGGTAATATAAAAACAAAACTTTTGTAGACTATTATGGGTACTTTAATAATGAAATATTTTTTTAGAGATCCGTTTCCAGTTGAAAAACCAATCTTGATTAAAAAAATTGTAAACGTTGTTGTAAGAGGAATGAGTGTCAATTGTTTAATGTTAGAGCAAAATCCTATTGCAGACAACATTGCTCTTGGTATTCTTTTGCCAAAGCTGCATGTAGATTTATTAAATTTACTTAACGTCATAGTAACTATGTAAATAGTAATTGATAGACTTTTCTTATTATTTATGAAAATTTTAATTGCTTTTGTAGATTGATTGGCCATATTCGTCCCTATTCTAAACTTATTTTGGGTCTTTTGATCGATACACTAAAATGGACGTCTGTCAAAAATGCACATGGACATCAAAAAACTTTCTTGTATGTATATATGTCGATTTTCTGCCATATTCATGAAAGATTATTTTTAATTATTTAATTTTTATTAAATTAGAATGGAACTGTAGATATTATAAATGAGTCGAAATTGATTTTGTCTTAAGATCATTTATTTTAATTTCTAAAAACAACCTTTTTTTAGAAATAAAAATTATTTTACAAATAAATGCGGACGATTATTTTTTTCAATACACATCAAAACCAAATCATTGTTTTTAAATACGGCATTAAGTGATTAATATAGTGTTAATCTTTTCATGCTTAATACGATTTATAGCTTATGTTATCAATTTTAAGTAAATTATATTTTTAAACATTTGTCATTGAGTATCATTTAAGTTATAAGTTAAGTTTATGTGAGTTATAAACCAAGGAGAAAGATTTTAAGAGATCTATCATAGCGAATAGAAAAGCATATTACAAAAGATCTATAAGAACTACCATTAAGGAGAGATTTATTCTAGGTATTTATGAAATTCAGAGCAATTTATTAGACATCAGAAGGACGTGTTTGTGATAACAAAGGCGGACGAAGGAAACAAAACAGTTATTATGTACAAAAAATACTTAGAAAGTAAGATAAACAAACTTTTCAGAGATTGCAAGACATATAGAAAATTAAACACAGACCTGACAATAAACCTGCAGAAGATGGACATCATTGTCAAAAAAAAATTAAAATACCAATAATCGTTTATGACTTCACACGCAGCCACAGCAACTGAACTATATGGACTCCCCGAAATACACAAAAATATCCCTTAAGACCAATTTCTTCATCAACAAAAGTACATGCAATACATCTGGCTAAACATCTTGGATAAATTCTTAGACGACTAATATCACCAAATTTTAACGTCAAAAATTCTTTTGATTCTTTTGTGCAATTTATTTGGACGAAAGTGATATCTTAGTCTCCTTTGACGTGTTATCACTCTTTACGAATACGATTCAACAAATAAGATACATGATAAAATAAATAATGTTGGATATGCTATTACAATTTACAATAGAAAAAGAACGAAATTCCATATTTAGATTTGAGAATTAAAAAAAACCTTGAACGATGAAATACAGCCAAAAACTTTGTGAGAAAAATTATTCAAATTAGTGACAAAAGTTTTAGAAAGAAAAATATTAACTTTCCAATTTTCATAATCAAAAATATTTTAAACAAAACACTAAAAAGAAAAACAAAAATTCGAAAAACAAGATTCCACGTTTGACAGAAAATGAATCGTTAAGGAACATCATCAATAACGATAACATAAATGTAGCACATAAATCAAATGTAACACTAAAGCTCTGTACAGACGGTTGTCAGGTCTTACAATATTGTCAGACCTAACAATGTACTGACAATCAGACACCTGCAATTTGTTCACAGTAGTTAAATTTTAAGAACAACACGAAAAAGTATTACATCAATTTAATACTTGTTGCTTTTTATACACAAACACAAAATGCAACAACAAGTGTAAATCATTTTCAACATTAGATTTGAACAGATTTGTATTCAAACAAAACGTCTCGTTAACAATAAGTTATTTTTTTGCGCAACGTCTTTATTGTACATGATCTTATTGGAGTTTTACCAAAAACAATCGAGCCACTTGAAAGTAAAAAAGCGACATGCAGAAATATAAAAACCTACAGATTGCATTTTCTATGTATTTAACACATTAGCATTTTTTTTTTTATTTCTAGCTAGCAGTGAAAAATTTTGTTCGTAGGTATAGAAACACTTTAAAGGTGAAAACAAAATTTTATACATATAAAATATTTTACAAAGCAAACAAAATTTTTGATGAAATCATATTTACACATGTACTATGCACATAAATGTAAAAATATATATTTTTATAATGAAATCCAAAGTATATAATTTTTTTTTTTAATTTTCAGACTTTATTTTCCCAAAAGAATTATTCATGTATATTATATAATAACTAAAAAAAGTAACATTTTATAAAAAAAAAAATACATTTTCCTTAAAAAAAAAGAGAAAAAACATCGAGTAGAAAATTAATTTACAACTGAATAAAACACATGTTCGCACAAAATGACGAGCACATAAAATGAATGTTTTAAACGAATGGTTGTTTCGACAAGAGTTTTTTGCTTTTGAACAAAAACGATTCAAGTCATAAAAGACTAAGTGCAAGGCAGATTTATTGTACTAGGTAGTGTCGTCCGCCCAGCTGGTTTGTAGTTGGAAATGTCGAAAGTTTTTGTATTTTCCTTTGTTTGTTTACGAATTTCAAAAAAACACTAACAACAAGCGTTTGCGAGACAAAGCAAGCATGTGTATTGAGAGCAATTATCTTCTATTTTCTTTGTGTTTTTGACGTTTCCAACCCACAAAACAACAATAAAAAGGCATGTTGTTTTTGTCAATGTTGTATTTGTTGTAGAGCCGCTATTACCTAGTAAAATAAATCTGCCTTGACTAAGTGCTTGTAGACCCGAAAATTACGCAACCGAAACCGATGTCTGCTGACAATGACAAGGCAAATAAAAATTGTAAACACAATTTAGATTGTCAGTTCACATGATTGCAGGGCATTTGTCAGAAAACTGACAATTCCATTGTAAGACAATTATCTGACAATTAATTTAAGAATTAAAAAATTTTAAAGATATATTTTTTTAATTTTTTTTAATGTAAATTATTTTAAAAGGTATAGATATTAATCAAAACGAAGAAACTGCAACGATTCTAACATTTTACATTTTTAGCGAGGGTTAAAAGGAATAATTCCTGAAAAAACCGACTTCAAAACAGATTTTAGCTATTTGTCTAAAAAGGTTTCCAAGTTTGGCCACAAACATCAAATATTGGAACACCTCTTATTTTTAGTTTTAACTATTTAATATACCATACAAATTAATGGACACTTTTTCTAGTTATTAAGTGTTTGTATAAACCGGTTCAATAGATAGGGCTATATACATGTAAAATTACATCAGGTATGAGCACACCCTTTCATTTATAAATCCAAATTATATACTTGCTCTTTTAGCGGACTTAGCAATGTAAATTTTAGTTGTCTGTCTATAACCGTTCAAAGGTTTGGTCACATACACCAAATTACGTATCCTTAAGTTTCTAAATCCAAATTTTATTCTTGCTATTATATCAATATAAATATCAATCGTCTTTTTGCAACCATCATATATGTACATAAAATAAAATGATCTCTATATTGAATATTTATACTTTATTACAACGGTCATAGTTGTCTACATTCTGTCAAATTTTTAAGCGTTTGTTTATAACGGTTAAAAAAATAGGATCCTGTAAGTCAATTTACATGAAAAATTTCGGTCCCTACAATACTTGTTTCGTATTCGAGCTTTTTTCCTGAAGAGTTATATGTCATTTTCAAAGTGCTTGAAAACAGGCAAGTTTTTTCCCACCATCAAAATCATCCCGTGAAATCCGTCGATGTCCATTTTTTTAACTTTCTTTTTTCTGCTTCAATTTTAATTTAATTTTAAGTTTTTTTAAAGCACTTTTTCATTAACTTTTATCTGACAATGAACGAAATTTCCAACATATTACAATTTATTTTATACTGATAATGTTCTGACAATACAAATCAAAGCGTTCACACAATTGTAGTTCTTAAAGTTACTTGAAGTCTGACAATATTGTCAGACAACAATTGTAAGATCTGACAACCGTCTGTACAGAGCTTAACAGCCAAACATAAATTAACCCATAAGGCGCAAAGCAATCTGGTGTATAGATTTTGCGCTGGAATTTAATACCTAAATAAGAGCGTCAACTTTGTTTCTTAATAGGAAACTAGTTTCATGAAATTTGTTTTGTTTGCAAGAGGTGTACAGACGCAATCGGGGTAGACAAAATGGCATGGCTTCATCTTTGATGGGGTTTGTTTACACTTGCTTGGAGTACGTTCGTTGTGTATATTTGAAATAACACAAACAACTACAGTAACGAATATGATATTAAAAGCGAAATATACAAATTCCGATGCTATGAAAAAGTTCATAGTATTGCGATGAAACTCGCTGAAACTTTTTAACAGAATTGGAAAAAAAATAGCATGAAATAATCGCACGTGTAAATTTGTACTAAAAAACACAGAATAAAGAAACAAGCAGCCAACTTCACTTCCTAACGCACTGTCAAAATTGGATTTTCTAATTGTTAAGCTTTGAAGTCGCGCTCTTATGGGGTTTGCTTCATACATTTGAATACGTGGGAATTTTTGACAGATAGATTGCGCGATACGTGCTAATTAGGTTAGGCATTTATTTACAAGTAAAAAGACGAAAATAGACATTTTATAGACAGATAATATAGTGTATCAATCAAAAAATAAATTCATCGATATTGATTATTGAAGGTGATAGCACGTCTCAAAAAAATAAAGTCAAAGTTTAAGCAAAAACAACAGTAATAAACAAATAATATTTTTTTTATCCACTGGTCATTTCGCTACCGATTACTTAGTTCTTCAGGAAACTTCTCACAAAAATTTTAAATAAAGAGAAGTTTCCTGAAGAGCTAAGTGAGCAATGAACAAATTTTTTTTGCTGTTCTCTGCTGTTTTGCTTTCACAACATTTTACTTCTTTTTAATTGCAGTTCTTTACGCAAAAAAGTCTATGATACAATTTCTTTGTGGTGTAGGATTTATGGAAATGGCAGTCACTGTGAAACTATTTCTGAATACTTATTCAAAGAAGTTATGTGCGATATTACTCCAATGCAGAGTGGAATTATAATGAAGGTAAAGGGACAGAAAAATCATTCTGTAATCAATTAAGTTAATATATTTTCAGGTTTTAAACGGCTCTCAAAAAAATATGTCTAAAAAAGCGAGACGACAACTTCGTAATGCTCAAAATAAGGAGTCGAATATGGCTAAAACATATTCAGGCGATAGAAGCCAGAAAGATCATCTTTCAGAAAAACACAGCCATGAATTGTGCATCTCTGCTTTGCGTTGCCTTCAAGATTTAGTTTTTTCCGTTGGCAATTTTGTAAAACCAAATATTTTAAAGGTATTAATTTTTACTTTTAAGATTTTGTCCTTATTTTCGTAAATATTAATTTCTTCAAGCCTTTAGAAATCTTTATGGAATCAAAAGTATTTTTTCTTTAAAGAAAAATTCTGCGGTGTTATATATATATATATATATATATATATATATAATAAAACTGTTGTTGGTGAAGATAGTAATCGATATAGAGTAGAATATTTTTGGAATTTTTGTCTGTCTGTGTGTGTTCGCGTCACGTAAAAACTTCTTGATGGATTTAATAAAAATCCCTTAGAACCTTGGTTGCAATATAGAATACTTTTTCGGAAAAATAAGTCGTTTGGTAGACAAAATAGAGATACAATTGGGAAAAAACCAATTTTACCGGTATAATGGTACTAAAACAGTTGTCAGCACTATAAATTTAAAACTTTTAACGCTCTAATAAACTCTGGAATAAATAATTAAATTTGAATTTTTAAGAAAATTATAAATGATACTCAGCACTGCTAGTATTTCAGTATAGGACTTAAAAACTTTTGCAGCTTCTGTTGAAGCCCAGACAACGATTATTTCACGATTACTATACTTTACCTATACTACGTGCGTTTTAAGGTCTCCTGAATCTAAATTCACTATTTTCACGATGATGTCTGTATGTGGGTGTTGGCGCCACTATTTTTGAAAGCGTCATACCGTTTGACATCTCAAAATGAAATTTGGTGCATTGAGATGAGCTGTATAGTTTTTGAGCCTAATCAGAAAGGATAAAGAGATAGTTTACTTGACACTACAAACCAAAAATCATTATTTTTTGATTCGAATATGCATTTAACTTTAATTCTTTATGTAATATATCCCTAAATATATCTGTTTCCATGAGGTATGGTAAAGTTGAGTGTGTAGATCACTCCAAATTTTTTATTAAAGTGATCTTTACTGATATTTATTAATTGGTGTTATAATTTGGAAGCGATGTAAATACGCATACAGAACAATTTCGACAGTCCAGACATGCGCCAGTCCGGTCACTCCAATAATACGGACGCTTCTATATTTCGGACAATTTAAAATTTTTACCTCCACTCTTCGGATACATTTTTTTATGCATTATGCTATTAAAATTCGGGGAGTTTCCGTTTTTACTCGAACGTTTTGTTATTCATACTTCGATTTACATCTTGCGCTATTATTACTTTCGTTTCGGTTCAGGTTTTCCGATGAAAAAATAATGCAACACGTTAATCGAAATGAATCGTTAGTGCTGCTTACCGAAGACGACTTTGTACTAATGGATGCAAAAACAAGGATCTCTAATGCTGCTGCTGCAAAGAAATCATTTCCAGTTTGCGGTCAGTGAGATTAATTTGAAGATGCGCAAATCAACCACCTCAACAAGATTAGTCAGCACTTTTGTTATTAAATCATTCGATCAAAACGACCAGCAAATTTTAGAACATTTTTGTCCTTCTTAGATACTTATTAGAAAATATAAGATCCTACTCAATATAAAAGGTAAGTTAGATTTTAAATCATTATTCATAACAGTACGTGTCAGGAAAGATAGAAAAACATTTGTAAAAAATGGTGGTTTTGTTTTTTTTAATCAAATATTTGACTAATCTGACTGCACCTTTCGATTACATATATATTTTAATAAATTATAGTACAATCCATACACATACAATTAAATTTACTTCGATTATTTCAATATTTTCACCTACTATAGTCCGGATAACTCGGTAATCCGAATGAGCCCAAAACTATATGTGTCCGGATTGTCGAAGTTGCACTGTACTTTATATATCTTTTATATACTAAAATAAAGTTTAAAATAGATAGAAAACTCTTTAACATAACGAGTATACAAGGTAATATTTTTTTTCTACTAGGGTTTATTTTAATTTTTTTCCGTCCAAATTTTAATTAAATTCCTAAAAAAAATATGTTATATATATTGTGAGCTAAAACGAACGATTTAAGGTACATTTAGCCGACCGTAGAAATCGTAAATGTAAAGTAAATTTAGCTGTACAGTAAATGTAGTTGAGCTTATAGAATGTGTAAAAACGTGTCATGTGTTTTTGACATACACTTGTCAGTTTTTGGTCCATTGTGGATTTTATAAAAGTCAAATTTCTGACTCCTTTAGCTGGCATGCACCCCCGCACCATAACACCACCTCCTCCACGCTTTACAGTTGGAACAAGATTTTCTTTATTAAGCGCTGTTCCATTTTTTCACCAAACAATCTTTTTCTCCTTAATGCCAAAGATGCAGAATTTGCTTTCATCAGAAAACAAGACCTTTTTCCAAAACTCGGAAGGCATTTTGATGTATTTGTTGGCAAATTCCATCCTTTTTTTCTATTGATGTTCGATATGTACGGCTTCCTATGTGCTACACGGCCAGGATAATCAGCCTTTTTCAATATTTTGCGCACGGTGTCTTCGTGGATGTCTTTATTAAAAGGTTCTTTTATGTTCTTGCTGATTTGGGAAGCCGTAACTCTTGGATTTTGTTTTACCAGTGCCAAAACAGTTCGTTTTTCCCTTTTCGGTCAATTTTAATGGGCGGCATTTACATTATTTGGACAAGATAGAGTCGGTAGATTTGAAATTTGTAATGACTTATTGGATAGAAGAATGACTTCTTCCAACAGTCGTAGATTTTCCTTTATTGCGCAATTTTATAATAATTTCCCGTTCAGCTGCACAAATTTCTTTTGTTTTAGAACTCATCTTGATTTATACCTGATTTGTACTTTGAAAATTTTACCATTGATACATCTGAATTAAGTAGAGCTTTTATTATTCTGTTGCTTTTGGCACAGTTTAGCTTAGTAAAAATTCATGGGATTCCCAGAAATAAAAGTGTACGAATATTTTTTCTGGTAGTAAAACGTTGCCACTCTGCATTTTTTTTGGGGTAAATAGTTTAATATTTGGGTCTTTTATTATTGGATAGGTAAGACACAAGATAGCCGATGTACTTGAAAAAACAATAAAAGGACACACTGCATCTAAAACTAATCCTGACGAACAAAAAACTACTAGACAGATAAAGGCAAAACTTCGGAATAATAATCTATTACTTACTAAAGCGGACAAAGGGAACACAACTGTAATAATGCACAAGAAAGACTATATAGAGAAAACACAACAATTCATAAAACAAGCAAAATGCAAAAAATTCAAGAACGACCCAACCGATTCATTCCAAAGGGAAATACGAAACCTATTAAAACGCTGCAAAACGTTTACTGACGGAAAGTTATACATGAACATGAACCCAGGACCCCCTGCACTCAGAGCACAACCCAAAATTCATAAAGAAAATATTCCAATCAGACCTGTAGTAAATTACAAACCTGCGCCTGCATATAGCTTGGCCAAATTCCTCACCACATTCTTAAAAGAGAAAATAAATTTGCAGAACATATACATGTTACGAAATACACAAGACCTCATAAACAAAATTAAGGATATCAAAATCACTGATAATACGAGACTCGTTTCCTTTGACATAAAGGATCTATATACATCAATACCCACACACGAAACTTTGACTATCCTACGTAACACACTTTCCAGCTTATACGACAATCAATATATCAACGAAATAATGGAAATTGCAAAGACGGTATTAAAGCAAAACTACTTTAGATTCAATAATAACTTCTATAAACTACCCGATGGACTCGGCATGGGAAACCCAACATCCGCAATATTCACAGAGATTCTCATGCAACATTTAGAACAACTACACATCAAAAAACTGATGGAAAAACATAAAATAACCCATTACTACAGATACGTAGACGACATAATATGCATCCTAGAAAGAGACAACGCAGAACAAATTCTTACAGACTTAAACATAATACATAACAAAATGACATACACAATGGAAAAAGAGCAAAACAGAACTCTACATTATCTTGACATATCAATAACACGAGGAATTGATACCTTAAACTTTGACATTTATAGAAAACCAATCATGACAGACACAACTATCCACAGCTCCTCAAACCATCCTACTCAACATAAACTCGCAGCATTTAGACATATGATTCACAGATTTAAAATAGTCCCACTCGCTCCAGATAAATACAACAAAGAACTCGATACAATTTACACTATAGCTAAAAATAACGGTTACAACCACACAACCATCGACAAACTACTCGGACAATACTACAACAAAAACAAGAAGAAAGAAGACAAGGACACAAACGATACAACACGACGACACATCTTTACTTACACAGGACCAGAAATATATAGATTAACTAATCTTTTCCGGAAAGAAGGTTTACACACAACACTAAAAACGACCAACACTCTATGCAACAATCTCAAGACATCAACAGAAACAACCGATAAATTTAGCACCAGCGGAGTATACAGACCATACATACATCGGACAAACTGGACGAACATTAAAAACAAGGTTTACAGAACACATACGATCATACAAAAGGAAAAGGGAAGACTCCAACTTCGCAATACACCTTAACACACATGGACACGAACCAAGAGAAATAGATGAATGTATGACAGTATTACACCCAAGTAAAAAAGGACGAAGACTAGATATTCTTGAAAACATGTAAATTTACAAAACACGAACATTTAACGGAGACATTATTAACGAACAGGTAAACACAACCTCTGACACGATTTTTACACCACTACAATTACTAAAACACTCTTACAAACGAAAAACACCCACAGACGGTCACACTTACCTATCCAATAATAAAAGACCGAAATATTAAACTATTTACCCCAATAAACAGGACATATATCAGGCAATCTACCTGCATAATACCATTTAAACGGACAAAAAAAAAAAATTACCTAAACCCACCACCTTTTATTCTTAACACTATCTCTTCAGTTTTACAAAATACGAAAGCGCTCGCCGAATATCCAAAGTACACAGCCAGTGACGACGGTTATTACCGAAAAGTATAACTACAGTTTAATATATACTGGCGGAATCAACCCAATTAATGTTAATTAATCCTTTTCACAACAAAAAAGAATTAAATTTTAATCCATTCAAACGAATTAGGCAATTTCTAAATCCTTAGGGCGTCTTTCTGAAAGCTGTTTTTATGTTTGCCCCTAATTAATCAACGTTAATTTTATTTTTACTCAGTTTTTATTACAATTTACTTTTATTTTTCTAATATTTTCAAGATTTGTTGTCGATTTAAAAAAGTTTGAACGACGAAATCGATTTCCATCACATACCTAAGTGTTAAAAATAGATAGTGTTAAGAATAAAAGGTGGTGGGTTTAAGTAATTTTGCCCATTGTATTATACAGGTAGATTGCCTGATATCTGTCATGTTTATTGGGGTAAATAGTTTAATATTTCCGTCTTATAATTGGATAGGTTAATATGACCATCTTTGGGTGAAGAGTGTTTTAATTACTTTAGTGGTGTAAAAATCGTGTCAGAGGTTGTGTTTACCTGTTCGTTGTTCTATTTCCCTTGGTTCGTGTCCATATGCGTTAAGGTGCATTGTGAAGTTGGAGTCTTCCCTTTTCTGTTTGTTCTGTAAACGTTATTTTAAATGTTCGCCCAGATTCTCCGATGTATGTATTGTTGCAGGTAAGTCTGTATACTCCGCTAATACTAAATTTATCGGATGTTTCTTTTGATGTTTTGAGATTGTTGTGTAGAGTGTTGCTCGTTTTTAGTGTTGTCTGTAAACCTTCCTTCTGGAAAAGGTTAGTTAAGCTATATATTTCTGGTCCTGCGTAAGTACAAATGTGTCGTCGTGTTGTATCTATTTGTATCTTTCTTTTTGTTTTTGGCGTTTTTTGTCTGAGTAGTTTGCCGATGGCTGTGTGGTTGTAACCAATATTTTTGGCTATAGTGTAAATTGTGTCGAGTTCTTTGTTGTTTTCTATGGAGCAAGTGAGACTATCTTAAGTCTAAATGCTGCGAGTTTATGTTGAGTAAAATGGTTTGAGGAACTGTAGATAGTTGTGTCTGTCATGGTTGTTTTTCTATAAATGTCAAAGTTTAAGGAATCAGCTCCTCGTGTTTTTGATATGTCAAGATAATGTAAAATTCTTTCTTGCTCTGTTTCCATTGTGTATGTGGTTTTGTTATGCCTTACTGTTGTACAAACTCAGAATTTTACTCACAAACATAAAATTCAGCGACAATGAAAAAAAGCTAATGGAGAAAGGACTAAAACATAATCTACCTTTTGGCAAAATACAAAAAACAATTGAAACCCAAATTGTAGACGCCGAAGCTACCATTCGCATCTTCCAACTGACCGACATGAACACATGACACAAAATAAAAAATATGCTATATCTAAAACCAATCCTGACGAACAAAAAATACTAGGCAGGTAAAGGCAAAACTTCGGAAAAAACACTTATTACTTACTAAAGCAGATAAAAGGAACACAACTGTAATAATGTACAAGAAAGAGTATATAGAGAAAACACAACAATTCATACAACAGGCAAAATGCACAAAATTCAAAAATGACCCAACCGATTCATCCCAAAGAAAAATACGCAGCTTACTAAAATGCTGAAAAACGGAAAGTTATACATATACATGAACAAGAACCCAGGACCGCCTACACTTAGAGCGCAACCCAAAATTCATAAAGAAAATATACCAATCACACCTGTAGTAAATTACAATCCTGCGCCTACATATAACTTGGCCAAACACCTTATTAAAAAAGAAAATAAATTTGCATATACATGTTACGGAGTACTCAGGAACTCAATTGAACATCATATGATGAAAGTTCCGACAAGCACTCATACCGGCAGTATCACCACTCCTTATCATCGGACCCTTTGGTTAGGACTTGGTACACAATCCCTTTTATTGTCTAGACAGATTTGATACATTATACGTTAATACATGACACTTTCTGAGTTGCTATTGTGGTGATAAATAATTTTTATTTGCTTCAGCAGCAATTCCGCTTTTAAGTGTAATTTCGATGTAATGCCCAATAGAAAAAACCGTTGCAGGTTTATTAAGTATTGTCTATATATGTAAGTACAAAAATCCCCAAGTCTAACAATTAGATCATTAAAACGATTGTTCATTTGTCTCAAAGAATAACGTACTTTTTGTATCTCTTTGTTTTAGCAGAGGACATAGTTTTACTTGCTAGACCTAAGTGATCGCAGCAAGAAATGAGTGTGCGAA
Source organism: Gymnosoma rotundatum (assembly GCA_916610165.2). Classification (NCBI taxonomy): domain Eukaryota; kingdom Metazoa; phylum Arthropoda; class Insecta; order Diptera; family Tachinidae; genus Gymnosoma; species Gymnosoma rotundatum. The sequence goes on from OU744336.1 coordinate 116,394,417, forward strand.
ACTAATACACACACAATTTTTACAGTAACAAATTTACACAAATTTTAAATTAACCAGCGTTGCCGTTGTAACTGGGGTGTTTTTTAAGACTCAATCTTGTTTTGAGCTTCTGTTTATAGATATGTATTTAGCAAAGCTCCAAATTCCTCTTAAAAATTTTGTTTAAGAATACTCTCCAATTTTTATTTTGTTTATTTTACAGTGTTATTTGGTGTAGTCTGCATAATAATGCTGTTATGTATTTGTTGTTGCAGCGTCAAAAGATTTAATTTTATATAAAATTAATCGTGTGTTCCATATACCTACACGAACTTCAAAAATATTCTTTCTTGCCGAACACGTGTTTGTGTAACAATCAAATTTTAAAAATCAACACAAACATATATGTGAGTGTTCGGCAACATACAAAATTTAAGAACACCCAAAAAACAAGTTGCTTTCGAACATGTTGTAAATGATGTGTGTATTTTCCGAACTCTTATATATGATTGCCATTTAAGGGATCAAAAGATTGTCATTGTTCTTGTGCGGTTGTTTGACCGGGCCTTGCCATCAATATATTCAAGAGGGTAAAAATACCATTTATGTCTCTTCGAAGTTTTCTGATTTAACTACTTCGTACAGGGAAATTATTTTAATATTTAATATTACTATATAATATTATTTTAATAATCTCTATGTTGCATACAGGAATACCAAAAATATATGTGCAATCGCAAACTAATTAATTAATTATATTTTTTTTACAGATAATGCAAACGAATATAACCAAATTGTGTGCTATACTTTATGAACTCGATCAAGCACCTACGCATTTGTACAGTAATAAAAATTGTCGCATTGGAATTTATAATGTGTTACATGCTATCCTCATGACAACACACCACTTATGCCCACCTCCTGTGGAGTTGATTTTAGCAATTATTCAAACCGCTAACGCGCGTGATGATAGTCTTGAAGTTCGACTTCGATGCGGCTTTATATTAAAAAGTCTTGAAAAAATAATTCATCCACAAAAAGAAAGCTTACTATTTGCAATCGAGGCACGTGACATACGTAATACATTCATTAAGATGGGTCAAGAACATTTATTGAATGAATTTGACTTTAATACATTAAATACATTATCCAATAATGTAATTAACGATGATCAAGTTCTAGATACTTTCAATTCTGCTGATAATGTCATAACTGATGACATAAACAATGATAATACAGTGGAAACACATAATACATTAATCGCTGAAAACAAAAAGGAAATTGAAAGCAAACACAAATGTAGCACAAATATGGATGTAATGGAGTGTGGTAAGATTAATTTTAATGATCTATCCCAAACGGAAACTAATGAGATTCAAGTTATTAAAATTGATGAACAAATATTAGCCAAAGCAACATCCTATACCACAAATAAACATACCGAGAATGATGTTGTAGAAATTACTACGGGTAATGAACCAAAAGACGATGCAATTAAGGAAAACGAAATAAATGAGCCAAGGAAAAAAAAGAAAAAGTTTGATACAGAAAGTGAAATAGAATATTCTAACGTCAATAATGATATTTATAATGGCGAAGACAACATATTGGCTGCAATTGCATCTCAGTTTATAGATGAGTTGGAATAGTTTTTTGAAAACATGAAAAAAGTACTAAAGTGGTCGCCTAAAAGTAGATTCATTTGTACTGTGATGCTATTTTTAGCTATACAATTATCACCATTTAAGCATTTAAAATAAACAATTACGTTTTGAATGTCAGAAAATTAGTTTTTTACTTATATATTCTACCCAACTATGAATAAAAAAATCTATCTTGATAGATAAATAGTTGCTATAATTAAGTTTACATTCAGTTAACTAGGTACATGCAATTGGAATTCTTCATTTTCAACTAAACCTTCATTTATTTATTTGGAATTGTAATTCTCATTTTTCAATCATGCATTGCATGTTCTTTTATTTAAAAAGATAACAATACCATATTACGGAAAAATTTTAGCCTTCATTAAATTACAAAGTATTTAATAATTTTTGTATGTATTGTAAGTCGAAAAATAATAAATAAATAAGGTGTTAGTTTAACTTTGTTTCGGCGTATAACAGATGAGGAAAAGTTCAAATAAATAAAATCAAAGAATTTTCAATATTAAACAAAAGATTAATTTTCTTTATTTATGTATATGATTTTTATTTTAAACTCTTTCTTATTTTAATTTTTTTTTTATAAATGAATTATTGCTTTTTAGATTTTTGACATAAGTTCGTTATTAATTGATAAATTGAAATAGAATAGTAAAATTTTGATATCGGAAGAATGAAATGCACTTTCTGTATTTAAAGATAATTTTAATCAAGTCTAAAGCACTCCGAAGAATAACTAATAAACTTATGCCCAGTAAATACGCATTTAGTTAATTTGCATTTAAATTTAAGTTGTATTTAAATACTGTTTTAGTTTTTCAGTCATCTATGACCGTTCTCATTCAACTATGATAAAAATATGACAGCATTACGAAATATTAAAATAATTATCAATAGTTTAACAAAAACCGCTGCTAACAAACACAATTAATTGTAAATTATGTTAAAAATTTTTGAAATATATTTAAAAAATACCAGCAATATTCATTTATTCACCATCTAAACTAATTTTATTTAACTAACTTTTCAATTACTATTTTCAATAAGAATTGAGTACAAAACATAGAATATTGTTCTATTAATGGCTAACATGTTTCTTTTGTTTAGTTTTGCGAAACAACAATAAAAAATGCCATAACCATATGGTAAAACCGTTGTATTTAAATGGACTTTAAATGCGCAAGATTAGTCATTTAAGTGTGTATTTAAAAACAGAATTTTTCACTTAAAGAGAACTTAAATATAAACGACATTTAAATACAAAGTAAAAAATTGGCCCCTAATAAAATTAACGGGCTTTTAAACATTGTCGCCACATTGCAACGGCATGAGTGTTGCCAATAATTTTTTTTATTCTTAATATTTCGAATAGCTTCGGTATTCATCTTCAGAGGAAACAATCAAAATACAAAACCATACAAAAATCGTTATTACATTTCAACAAATAAAATTAACGAAAAATATTTAAGTTTTTAAACTAAACAAAATTAAATTAAAAATACTGATCTTTGAAGCACGCGTAATTTTGCACAGTAATCACTTATCTACTAACAGTTATGTTAATCTTTTTTGTTTACTAACAATATTCCTGTAAATTTAAGCGCCTTTTTTAATGTCTTGTTAGTAATTCATTTTCTCATTTGATGATTTATATGTAACATTTCTAAAGTTAATATTCTAAAATAGTTTTTGTTTCTAATACTCTCACATCGTCAAAGTTCAGTATATGTTTCTTCATCGCACAGTGGGCAGCTGGTGCTATTTGTTGTTCTACCGATTTGTATATAGCTTTTAAGTCAGATTTATGTGATGCAAGTCTAGTTTTTAGTTTTGTTTTAGTTATCTCAACATAAATAATATCACACTCGATTCGTCTCCGTTACAATTAATACTATACACAACGGTACTTTTGTGTCCTTTTTCAATTTTCGATTTCATTTTACTAAGCAATTGTTTTATTGAGTTACTCGTACTGTAAGTACTTTTCGGCGTCATATATATCACAGACTTTTAATCTTTCTGATAGTCCAGATACAGTTACTCTCAAAAATATTTTGCATACATTATTTTAGCATAAATTTCATTTTTGTCCGCTTATAATATAGCAAATATTACATATTCAGGTTAAATTTCATTTGCTATAAATAAAATAGTCTGCTGGACATTATTTACCTAGAAAAACTTGCATTACAAATATGTTTTTGTTGTTTTTCTTTTAACAAATACGTAGTTTAAGCAAAGACTATAAATATACTAAGATGTTTCACTGCCGTACATTCTACATCCAGTGCATATTTTGTCGATGGACGTACTGCTACTGCCACTTTAAGAGTAAAATCACAAAGAGAGATTATTATTCTCAGCAAACTTGTTACTCTCATCTCACATTAATTCATTTGTATATACGTGCATACGAATGTGTATATATTTACATTATAAAATATCCAAAATAAACCAATGTTACCGATTGTGTATTTGTATGGTAACAATATGCGTTTTCTTGTTGTATAAAAGAAATAACATCGATTTACACCGAATATTAAATTTATTTATTATCAATATGAAATTTTATTATTCGGAACCTTTTCGATTTTAATTTACTTTACTTTTTTAGTTACTGAATGTTTGCTGTGTTTTTACATACTGTCTTTTTGTTCCTGTCTTTTTCTCTTATTTATTCAATATAGTTCTTATTTAGTTAATTTGGCTTTTGATGTAAGACTTTCAAGTTTTCTATACAAAATTTGGGTAAAATCCACTAATGAGCTAAAATAGCAGTAGTGAAATGGCCATATGAATATACTTTCTACGCAGTAACACATTTCAATTTCTACTTTTAAATAAAAAATGTTTCATGAGAATATGAAATATTTATATTTGAAGCAATCAAGTACGAATAAAGTAAATTAAATTCATTTATTATCTAAATTTAATTACTACATACATATAAATTAAATACCGTAATTATTAACATTAATTAATTTGTTTCAATAACACTTAACATTTATTTTATTAACTTGTATCACTATTCTAAGAAGAATACTAGTTTAGCGTCTCAGTTGTAGTGAACATAGTGCTTGAATCTTTGTTGCGGAAGGGAAAATATTACACCTAATGCCACTATAGAATCATAATTTCGATTACTCCAGCAGAGGGAAGAAAATATACACAACTTTGCACATTTTTGCAATCATTTTTATTGTTTTTTTTTGTACATTTTACCTACATTGTGATCTTTGTTTATACATACTTGCGGGTATAAGAAGTTTGTTGATAAATCAATTCCAATAAGCCCAATATGGGCATTACATTTGTGTATGGTAGAGAAGAGGTCACTGGCAACACTGTCAGCTACAGATCCCACAAATAAATAAAATAAATAAATATGCTAGAAGATTTGTAAAATTTATTTGATTTTTTCTTTTTTGTCATTAGGAACGCGATGGTGTTTTGTCCTTCATGATTGTTAGATTGTCCATCGGATAATTACAAATGGCCATGGTGCAAATTGTTTGTTTTTTTTTTTTTGTTTTTCGGTTCATATTATTTCTGTAGGTGCGTGTGTTTTTTGTTGTTTCTTTCTTTGTACTTTTGTTTTCCTTAGGGTTTTTTTATTATGGAAAAAACGTGTACGTCCTGAAATTATTGGCTATTGGTTGTATATTTTTTGTTGATCTTTTGCTTTTGTTCTGAAAATAAATAGATAAGATGTTAGAGAATTGTTAAATGTGCTACAAAATATTTTAAACTTACCATGCGTGTTTTTTCCTTGTTCTGCCTGCTGTCTGTTTTCTTGTTGGATGTATGCTTGTGTGTGTGTATGGTTTTTATCAAGGCGAATCAATTATAATTAATCAATTATAAATAATTATAAGTAATTGATTCGCCTTGGTTTTTATCTTATACGCATGATACAGTTGCCAGTACTGTGTGGTTGACTTATCATACGACTTACATATGTTTAGAACAGGGTAAAGCCAGAAAGAATAAAAATAAAAAAAAACGTTCACTATGGTGTATAGCATGGTGAGGAAAGTTAGGTAGTTAAGTTTTAAATTAATTATGAATGAAAAATATAACCTTACTGTTTAATATGAGATCCCAGTGAAAGGAAAGGCGTTGGTAGGGTTATTATTAGCATTGAGGTTGAAAACAGTAAGAAATATTGGAATATATACATGTATAAATAACAAAGAAATAAAAAATGTTTTTTTTTTGACAAAATAAGAACATAAATAGACAAATTAAAATATGGTGATTTGGAGGGAAGGCAGAATGTTCTAGAAAGAGCAGCAAGAAAAGATGGACGGCTGGGCGGGAAAGATTTTTTGGAAAATTTTGGAAAATTCAGAAATTCACCACTAAAGTTTGGAGGTGGATGAGGCAACAAGCAAGGTTAATTCGTAGGGAATTGGCAGAAGGTTATTGTACTTTAAAGTGAAAACATATAAAGAAATTAATAGTGCGGGAAAAAAAAACATTAAAACATTGAAGTTAAAAAATTTAAACATTAAAGTTAAAAAAAAACAAAAAAATTAAACAACAGTGAAAGTTTAGAAAGTTGCGAATACGTCCTGGAGGAAAAGGATAGTTAATTTAAATAAGGAAGAAAATAATAAAAAAAGGATATTTTAAACCTGGCTAGGAAGTTGGATGGTGTAGGGAAGTTTGGATAAAGAAAAAAGGAAGCAACGGTTCGTGGGCAGGAAAATTATTACCCAGAATCTAGTGAAAACAAAAAAATGCTGAAGGTAATTAGAGCTTTCCGCACCGAGATCTAGCCAGGTAATCCCTTTTTTCCTTTTTACTTGATAAAATTTTTACCGAATGCAAGTGTGTAAAACAAACAAAAAAAAAAATCTACGCAAGGATATATTAGAAAGTAAAAAGCGAAAAATATTCTGAAATTAGTATTTGAGTTGGTGAAAAAAAAGGATAAAAAAAAATTTATAAAGACTTTAAATCAAAAAGGCCAAATTAAAAGGGAAATAATTTAAAAATAGACAAAAGATTAAGAAAAATTAATTATTTAAAAAAAAAAAAAACAAGTGAGATTTATTTTATTTATTTATTTGAATTTATAGTCAATTATTTTTGAAGATTATTTAAAAGGATATCTGTTTTAGAAATTATCATTTATTAGTAGTTTAACTATTTTAAGTCTAGTGTCTGTAGTTAGTAACCTTTCATCAATACGCCTAAAAGCAGCCAAATATATATTTCTTTTAGTTGTTGTTACCTATTGCCCGTTGGAGGGCCTACTTACTTGTGTTAAAGTGAGAAACCGGAAATAAAAATCGTTTAGTTTGTTTTATTTACAAAAAAAATAAGAGAAATATATACAAATTACAGCTCTTATCAATTAGTTTTTTTTTGTGTAAAAATTCCTGTGGAATATTGCAGGAAAAATCTTGTATCCTTAGGGAGCTCCTTCAGGGTAGGATTCAGAGTTGCCAAATTAGAGATTTAGGTTATTAATTAGTTGATCGGAGTTCTAAAAAGAGAAAGTAAAACAAATTAACGATATTAGAGATAGTTAATTTTTGATAATAGTTAATACCTACATATATATTTTGCTGTGAAGGATTTTTTTTTTTTAATTTGTTAAATATAAGATAATTCGTATTTTTATAGAAAATTTATATTTTCGATTTTTGTATAGGATTAAGTTTTTGTGTTTAAATAAAATTTGTATGTAACATGTGAAATTGAAATAATTATGTTTTTGGCCTAATTTGAAAGGAAAAATGGCATGAAGGTGAGTTAAGGAAAGAGGAATCTGAGAGCATACGGGTTCACAAAAGGAAGTTGGACATGGATAAGAATTTTTGTGACAAGGTTGGGAGGGCAGTCTGGTGGTAATACATCTGCCACGATTGTTACTGTTTGTGTGCACGTGTTGCATTGTTTAAGTTTTTATTGTGTGAGTTTTTTTTTGGTAAGTTTGTTTAACTTGTTGTGGAATATGTTTTATGTGCGGAGTACCCAATGAGAAGGGTTGGAACCTCGCTGAGATGTGTTTACCGTCCTCATAGAGCTAGTCGGAAACCTCATTGGCCCCTACGGCCGTAACATAAATGGCGCCCAAGCCGAATAAAGTGGATAACAGAGTAGTACAGAAGACCTACATACTACGAAGCAACAAGAGAAGTGAATATACTTTAATTTGGAAACTGGGAATTCCTTAAGTTTCCCAAATTGAGTATATTGGGCATGTAGTGTCAACTGAGCATGCGACAATAAAATAATAGTTTTCATAATAGCCTATGGGTATAATTGCATTCTACTTTGTAGCCCTTTTAAAATATAGGAAGTTTTTATAAGGTTGTACTGGGAGACTGCAGTGTGCCCATAGGAAGTTGATGAAACCGACAAATTCATGTTATGAAAATAATAACAGTAGCTTAGAGGATTTTAAATAAATGTCTAATTGTACTGTGGTTATTTTCTGATGTTAGTTTTTCTTAGTTTCCGCTCATATGTTTTTGTGTTTTAATATGCGAATTTTTGATAGCCGCCTGTGTAAAAATATTTGGAAAAACTCAGGGCCTGATGTATCAAAATCGCTATTAGAAAAACCCCTTATAATCTCATATCTGGCCGAGTGCTAAAATGAATGTATAGGCGGCTTACACTTGCATGAACCTTTGAATTTTAATTATGATTGACGTCACACAAATAGTCTTATATTAAATTATTAAATTTAACTCTCCGAATTCCCATATTCACCTTCATGCCAAACCCAAATAAATAAAATTTAAATTACATACAAATTTTAAAGAAGAAATTTAATATTAGAAATATATTAACAAGAACATTTTTATTTATATACTTAGTACAAATTATAAATTTTATTATTATTTATTTTAGCTCTTTTATTGCTAATCTTGTATTCATATTTACTTATTTTTTTTTTTACTTGTTATATTATATTTTTTGGTCTCTTTATATATTTATGTGTTTAGTTCTATTTTAATGTTTTTTATATATCGTTATTTTTTTTTATTTAAAATTATTTTATTTATACAATTATAATTATTTTATTCTTTATTATTATCTATTTTTATATTTTAACTAAGTTTTTGTTATTTTTGCATTCTTTTTAGTAAATTTAGAAATTTCATTCATACAAATTAGATAAAATTAATATAATTCATTTTAGGTATTTCTATTTCATAGTTATAATTTTTATATGCTAATTTATTTTATTTTTATATGTATATATATATTTTTTTAATGTCAGTTTTTTTGTATTTAGTTATTTTAGATTATTTATTTATTTTATTATTGCATTTTTTTCTCTTATATCGTTTAATTTATTTTTTTTTTTATATTTTTTTATCGTTTTATATATACATATATTTTTTTTTTATTTTTTTTTTATTTATTTTTATATATATTTATTTCTTTTATTATTTTTTTTGTTCATCTATGGGTTTTTGCGATTTTTTTTAATTTTTGCGGTGTTTTTTTTGTGTGTTAGAAATTGAAAATCGAACACAAAGGAAATTTTAATTTTTTATATATAAATTGGTTAGTCGGTTAGCTTTGATAAAGAGGGTGGTAAAGGTTTCATAAATATCTTTTTCTGAAGGTTATGTCCCAAATTAGAGACGACGCTAAGTCCAGAAAAAGAGAAAGACAAGTCCAATTTGATTTGAATGGGTCTACTCCTTTTACGTTTGATAAGGCGTACAAATCTAATACCCCCAGCCGAAAATCTAGTGCCAGTAGAATTCTAGATATGAGTCAGCCAAATCAGCCAAACCCCCAATTTTTTGACAAATCTCAAACAATCATTGTTTCAAATACAAGTAATAGTTCTGCACAACGTGATTTAAGAGAACAAGGCCCAAGTGTATCGCGACAACCAATTTATGAAGTAGCCATGGAACAATCTGATGATGCAAACAAAGAAGTTTCTTCGCAGGTGAATGAAATTAAGAGGCAAATGGCAGAATTGACTGCTACTATGAGTAAAATGAGCCTTTTACTCCAGCACACTCAGCAGGAGAATATAAAACTTCGCGAAGAAATAATGCCGAATAAAGTAAAACGAAGCAGCAGTGCAGGCCAACCCGTAGATGTTTCATCAATAGGTTCAAATAGTTCATCAAGAGAGTTATTAAGGAATTTAGATATTAGTCAGTCCAAAAGTTACAAGCGTATTCGTATTGATCAATGGGGACTAGAATTTGATGGTAACACCAACAAGCTGGCTGTAGAGGATTTTGTTTTTCGTGTTTAGCGGCTACAAAGGCAATACAATGTGTCGTGGGAAGAAGTTCTAGACAATTTTCACCTCTTTGTTAAAGGAGTTGCAGAAAAATGGTACTGGTTATTCATAAAAACAACTTATGTTTCCGAATGGATGACTTTAAAAGAAGCTCTCCTCAAACAGTATCGCTCAACAAGATCAAGTTTTGAATTGATGAGTGATATGGTTGAAAGAAAGCAACAGCCTGGCGAGGGAATAGATGCATTTTTCTTTGCGATGATCCAGATGCGATCGCGGCTGGAAATATCAATGCCCGAGAGAGAAATGATCAAAATGATCAAGAAAAATCTTAGAGATGACATTAGAAGCCGTGTCTATGCGATTGCTGTAAATTCTGTTGAAGAACTAAGACAAGAATGTGTCATCATCTGTCCCTACAAATCGGTACTCGCGGCAGGTAAATGAAATTTTTGAAAAGGCTGATGATCAATTTGTTGACTTACCTGAGCCATATGAAGAAGTGGCTGCTTTAGAAGTTAACAGCACGCAAAAACAATTCTCCAGAAATCCACTGATCTGTTGGAATTGCCGTCAACAAGGACATATGTTTATGGATTGTCCGTCCCCAGATAGGGCCTTATTTTGTTATAGATGTGGCGAACCTGATGTCAAATCTCCAAACTGCACTAGTTGCCAATCAAAAAACTACTCCAAGAGCGTGGTAACAGCAGGGAACCATCGTTCCATGGAGAATCAGCCTGCAAACCAGTCCCAGAGAAAAACAAATTAAATTTAGTAAAAGTTGTCAAAACTTTTAACAATTTCATTCCCCAATTGAGACATGAATATACTCTGCAAGAACGTAAAAATAATTATGATAAAGTAAGAAATAGAATTAGTCCGTAGACATGAAAAAAATAACTCGTATAAGGAATATAAGAAACAAATTTATTGAAAGAAGAAAGAAACGAAAGTTAGTTATTGAAGCGATACAAACAGCAAACACGTATAGTGACCCTCGTGCTTTTGCTGAAATTTTTGTAGGTGACCATCGTATAAAAGGATTATTAGATACAGGAGCTTCTGTCAGTTTACTCGGTAAAGGTTGTAGAGAGTTAAAAGACAAATTAGGCATCAGATTAAAACCAATTTTTTCTGTAATTTCAACTGCAGATGGTAAAGAACATAGGCTATTAGGAACTATAGAACTTAAGATACATTTTAAAAATCAAACCAATAAAATAGTGTTTTATTTATGCCCAGACTTGGAACAAGAGGCCTACCTGGGAGTTGATTTTTGGAAAACGTTTAATTTGGCCCCTGAAGTATTTGAAATTAATGAATTAAATATTGAAAAAATACAAGACGATTTTAAAGTAGCAGATCATAGGTCAAATCCCCATGTATTGAGTGAGGAACAACAGCAAAAATTAAACAAAGTTATTGAATTGTTCCCAGCATTTGAGAAAATTGGTCTAGGTTGTACATCCGTGGAGAAACACGCCATAAAATTAATAGATGGTGCGGTGCCCTTTAAGGACCGACACTATCCATTATCTCCAGCTGTTCAAGAAATTGTTTATGGAGAAATAGACAAGATCCTTGATTTAAATGTCATAGAAGAGAGCGAAAGCCCTTGGTCAAATAGAACCACAGTGGTCAGGAAACCCGGTAAAAATAGGTTTTGTCTTGACGCTAGGAAGCTTAATAAAATCACCGTAAAATATGCGTACCCTTTGCAGAAAATAGATGGTATTTTAGGTAGAATTGATGAGACTTATTTTATAAGTAGCGTTGATTTAAAATTTGCCTTTTGGCAAATTGAACTTGAGGATGAGTGTAGGCCCTATACAGCGTTTACCGTAGCAGGTCGGCCACTCTATCAGTTTCGCGTAATGCCATTTGGACTTTGTTTGTTTTATTTACAAAAAAAATAAGAGAAATATATACAAATTACAGCTCTTATCAATTAGTTTTTTTTGTGTAAAAATTCCTGTGGAATATTGCAGGAAAAATCTTGTATCCTTAGGGAGCTCCTTCAGGGTAGGATTCAGAGTTGCCAAATTAGAGATTTAGGTTATTAATTAGTTGATCAGAGTTCTAAAAAGAGAAAGTAAAACAAATTAACGATATTAGAGATAGTTAATTTTTGATAATAGTTAATACCTACATATATATTTTGCTGTGAAGGAATTTTTTTTTTTTTAATTTGTTAAATATAAGATAATTCGTATTTTTATAGAAAATTTATATTTTCGATTTTTGTATAGGATTAAGTTTTTGTGTTTAAATAAAATTTGTATGTAACATGTGAAATTGAAATAATTATGTTTTTGGCCTAATTTGAAAGGAAAAATGGCATGAAGGTGAGTTAAGGAAAGAGGAATCTGAGAGCATACGGGTTCACAAAAGGAAGTTGGACATGGATAAGAATTTTTGTGACAAGGTTGGGAGGGCAGTCTGGTGGTAATACATCTGCCACGATTGTTACTGTTTGTGTGCACGTGTTGCATTGTTTAAGTTTTTATTGTGTGAGTTTTTTTTTGGTAAGTTTGTTTAACTTGTTGTGGAATATGTTTTATGTGCGGAGTACCCAATGAGAAGGGTTGGAACCTCGCTGAGATGTGTTTACCGTCCTCATAGAGCTAGTCGGAAACCTCATTGGCCCCTACGGCCGTAACATAAATGGCGCCCAAGCCGAATAAAGTGGATAACAGAGTAGTACAGAAGACCTACATACTACGAAGCAACAAGAGAAGTGAATATACTTTAATTTGGAAACTGGGAATTCCTTAAGTTTCCCAAATTGAGTATATTGAGCATGTAGTGTCAACTGAGCATGCGACAATAAAATAATAGTTTTCATAATAGCCTATGGGTATAATTGCATTCTACTTTGTAGCCCTTTTAAAATATAGGAAGTTTTTATAAGGTTGTACTGGGAGACTGCAGTGTGCCCATAGGAAGTTGATGAAACCGACAAATTCATGTTATGAAAATAATAACAGTAGCTTAGAGGATTTTAAATAAATGTCTAATTGTACTGTGGTTATTTTCTGATGTTAGTTTTTCTTAGTTTCCGCTCATATGTTTTTGTGTTTTAATATGCGAATTTTTGATAGCCGCCTGTGTAAAAATATTTGGAAAAACTCAGGGCCTGATGTATCAAAATCGCTATTAGAAAAACCCCTTATAATCTCATATCTGGCCGAGTGCTAAAATGAATGTATAGGCGGCTTACACTTGCATGAACCTTTGAATTTTAATTATGATTGACGTCACACAAATAGTCTTATATTAAATTATTAAATTTAACTCTCCGAATTCCCATATTCACCTTCATGCCAAACCCAAATAAATAAAATTTAAATTACATACAAATTTTAAAGAAGAAATTTAATATTAGAAATATATTAACAAGAACATTTTTATTTATATACTTAGTACAAATTATAAATTTTATTATTATTTATTTTAGCTCTTTTATTGCTAATCTTGTATTCATATTTATTTATTTTTTTTTTTACTTGTTATATTATATTTTTTGGTCTCTTTATATATTTATGTGTTTAGTTCTATTTTAATGTTTTTTATATATCGTTATTTTTTTTTTATTTAAAATTATTTTATTTATACAATTATAATTATTTTATTCTTTATTATTATCTATTTTTATATTTTAACTAAGTTTTTGTTATTTTTGCATTCTTTTTAGTAAATTTAGAAATTTCATTCATACAAATTAGATAAAATTAATATAATTCATTTTAGGTATTTCTATTTCATAGTTATAATTTTTATATGCTAATTTATTTTATTTTTATATGTATATATATATTTTTTTAATGTCAGTTTTTCGTATTTAGTTATTTTAGATTATTTATTTATTTTATTATTGCATTTTTTTCTCTTATATCGTTTAATTTATTTTTTTTTTATATTTTTTTATCGTTTTATATATACATATATTTTTTTTTTTATTTTTTTTTTATTTATTTTTATATATATTTATTTCTTTTATTATTTTTTTTGTTCATCTATGGGTTTTTGCGATTTTTTTTAATTTTTGCGGTGTTTTTTTTGTGTGTTAGAAATTGAAAATCGAATACAAAGGAAATTTTAATTTTTTATATATAAATTGGTTAGTCGGTTAGCTTTGATAAAGAGGGTGGTAAAGGTTTCATAAATATCTTTTTCTGAAGGTTATGTCCCAAATTAGAGACGACGCTAAGTCCAGAAAAAGAGAAAGACAAGTCCAATTTGATTTGAATGGGTCTACTCCTTTTACGTTTGATAAGGCGTACAAATCTAATACCCCCAGCCGAAAATCTAGTGCCAGTAGAATTCTAGATATGAGTCAGCCAAATCAGCCAAACCCCCAATTTTTTGACAAATCTCAAACAATCATTGTTTCAAATACAAGTAATAGTTCTGCACAACGTGATTTAAGAGAACAAGGCCCAAGTGTATCGCGACAACCAATTTATGAAGTAGCCATGGAACAATCTGATGATGCAAACAAAGAAGTTTCTTCGCAGGTGAATGAAATTAAGAGGCAAATGGCAGAATTGACTGCTACTATGAGTAAAATGAGCCTTTTACTCCAGCACACTCAGCAGGAGAATATAAAACTTCGCGAAGAAATAATGCCGAATAAAGTAAAACGAAGCAGCAGTGCAGGCCAACCCGTAGATGTTTCATCAATAGGTTCAAATAGTTCATCAAGAGAATTATTAAGGAATTTAGATATTAGTCAGTCCAAAAGTTACAAGCGTATTCGTATTGATCAATGGGGACTAGAATTTGATGGTAACACCAACAAGCTGGCTGTAGAGGATTTTGTTTTTCGTGTTTAGCGGCTACAAAGGCAATACAATGTGTCGTGGGAAGAAGTTCTAGACAATTTTCACCTCTTTGTTAAAGGAGTTGCAGAAAAATGGTACTGGTTATTCATAAAAACAACTTATGTTTCCGAATGGATAACTTTAAAAGAAGCTCTCCTCAAACAGTATCGCTCAACAAGATCAAGTTTTGAATTGATGAGTGATATGGTTGAAAGAAAGCAACAGCCTGGCGAGGGAATAGATGCATTTTTCTTTGCGATGATCCAGATGCGATCGCGGCTGGAAATATCAATGCCCGAGAGAGAAATGATCAAAATGATCAAGAAAAATCTTAGAGATGACATTAGAAGCCGTGTCTATGCGATTGCTGTAAATTCTGTTGAAGAACTAAGACAAGAATGTGTCGAGGCGGAGAAAGTATTTTGCCGAAAAGACAACAGATATGTGTCATCATCTGTCCCTACAAATCGGTACTCGCGGCAGGTAAATGAAATTTTTGAAAAGGCTGATGATCAATTTGTTGACTTACCTGAGCCATATGAAGAAGTGGCTGCTTTAGAAGTTAACAGCACGCAAAAACAATTCTCCAGAAATCCACTGATCTGTTGGAATTGCCGTCAACAAGGACATATGTTTATGGATTGTCCGTCCCCAGATAGGGCCTTATTTTGTTATAGATGTGGCGAACCTGATGTCAAATCTCCAAACTGCACTAGTTGCCAATCAAAAAACTACTCCAAGAGCGTGGTAACAGCAGGGAACCATCGTTCCATGGAGAATCAGCCTGCAAACCAGTCCCAGAGAAAAACAAATTAAATTTAGTAAAAGTTGTCAAAACTTTTAACAATTTCATTCCCCAATTGAGACATGAATATACTCTGCAAGAACGTAAAAATAATTATGATAAAGTAAGAAATAGAATTAGTCCGTAGACATGAAAAAAATAACTCGTATAAGGAATATAAGAAACAAATTTATTGAAAGAAGAAAGAAACGAAAGTTAGTTATTGAAGCGATACAAACAGCAAACACGTATAGTGACCCTCGTGCTTTTGCTGAAATTTTTGTAGGTGACCATCGTATAAAAGGATTATTAGATACAGGAGCTTCTGTCAGTTTACTCGGTAAAGGTTGTAGAGAGTTAATAGACAAATTAGGCATCAGATTAAAACCAATTTTTTCTGTAATTTCAACTGCAGATGGTAAAGAACATAGGCTATTAGGAACTATAGAACTTAAGATACATTTTAAAAATCAAACCAATAAAATAGTGTTTTATTTATGCCCAGACTTGGAACAAGAGGCCTACCTGGGAGTTGATTTTTGGAAAACGTTTAATTTGGCCCCTGAAGTATTTGAAATTAATGAATTAAATATTGAAAAAATACAAGACGATTTTAAAGTAGCAGATCATAGGTCAAATCCCCATGTATTGAGTGAGGAACAACAGCAAAAATTAAACAAAGTTATTGAATTGTTCCCAGCATTTGAGAAAATTGGTCTAGGTTGTACATCCGTGGAGAAACACGCCATAAAATTAATAGATGGTGCGGTGCCCTTTAAGGACCGACACTATCCATTATCTCCAGCTGTTCAAGAAATTGTTTATGGAGAAATAGACAAGATCCTTGATTTAAATGTCATAGAAGAGAGCGAAAGCCCTTGGTCAAATAGAACCACAGTGGTCAGGAAACCCGGTAAAAATAGGTTTTGTCTTGACGCTAGGAAGCTTAATAAAATCACCGTAAAATATGCGTACCCTTTGCAGAAAATAGATGGTATTTTAGGTAGAATTGATGAGACTTATTTTATAAGTAGCGTTGATTTAAAATTTGCCTTTTGGCAAATTGAACTTGAGGATGAGTGTAGGCCCTATACAGCGTTTACCGTAGCAGGTCGGCCACTCTATCAGTTTCGCGTAATGCCATTTGGACTTTGTTTGTTTTATTTACAAAAAAAATAAGAGAAATATATACAAATTACAGCTCTTATCAATTAGTTTTTTTTGTGTAAAAATTCCTGTGGAATATTGCAGGAAAAATCTTGTATCCTTAGGGAGCTCCTTCAGGGTAGGATTCAGAGTTGCCAAATTAGAGATTTAGGTTATTAATTAGTTGATCAGAGTTCTAAAAAGAGAAAGTAAAACAAATTAACGATATTAGAGATAGTTAATTTTTGATAATAGTTAATACCTACATATATATTTTGCTGTGAAGGAATTTTTTTTTTTTTAATTTGTTAAATATAAGATAATTCGTATTTTTATAGAAAATTTATATTTTCGATTTTTGTATAGGATTAAGTTTTTGTGTTTAAATAAAATTTGTATGTAACATGTGAAATTGAAATAATTATGTTTTTGGCCTAATTTGAAAGGAAAAATGGCATGAAGGTGAGTTAAGGAAAGAGGAATCTGAGAGCATACGGGTTCACAAAAGGAAGTTGGACATGGATAAGAATTTTTGTGACAAGGTTGGGAGGGCAGTCTGGTGGTAATACATCTGCCACGATTGTTACTGTTTGTGTGCACGTGTTGCATTGTTTAAGTTTTTATTGTGTGAGTTTTTTTTTGGTAAGTTTGTTTAACTTGTTGTGGAATATGTTTTATGTGCGGAGTACCCAATGAGAAGGGTTGGAACCTCGCTGAGATGTGTTTACCGTCCTCATAGAGCTAGTCGGAAACCTCATTGGCCCCTACGGCCGTAACATAAATGGCGCCCAAGCCGAATAAAGTGGATAACAGAGTAGTACAGAAGACCTACATACTACGAAGCAACAAGAGAAGTGAATATACTTTAATTTGGAAACTGGGAATTCCTTAAGTTTCCCAAATTGAGTATATTGAGCATGTAGTGTCAACTGAGCATGCGACAATAAAATAATAGTTTTCATAATAGCCTATGGGTATAATTGCATTCTACTTTGTAGCCCTTTTAAAATATAGGAAGTTTTTATAAGGTTGTACTGGGAGACTGCAGTGTGCCCATAGGAAGTTGATGAAACCGACAAATTCATGTTATGAAAATAATAACAGTAGCTTAGAGGATTTTAAATAAATGTCTAATTGTACTGTGGTTATTTTCTGATGTTAGTTTTTCTTAGTTTCCGCTCATATGTTTTTGTGTTTTAATATGCGAATTTTTGATAGCCGCCTGTGTAAAAATATTTGGAAAAACTCAGGGCCTGATGTATCAAAATCGCTATTAGAAAAACCCCTTATAATCTCATATCTGGCCGAGTGCTAAAATGAATGTATAGGCGGCTTACACTTGCATGAACCTTTGAATTTTAATTATGATTGACGTCACACAAATAGTCTTATATTAAATTATTAAATTTAACTCTCCGAATTCCCATATTCACCTTCATGCCAAACCCAAATAAATAAAATTTAAATTACATACAAATTTTAAAGAAGAAATTTAATATTAGAAATATATTAACAAGAACATTTTTATTTATATACTTAGTACAAATTATAAATTTTATTATTATTTATTTTAGCTCTTTTATTGCTAATCTTGTATTCATATTTATTTATTTTTTTTTTTACTTGTTATATTATATTTTTTGGTCTCTTTATATATTTATGTGTTTAGTTCTATTTTAATGTTTTTTATATATCGTTATTTTTTTTTTATTTAAAATTATTTTATTTATACAATTATAATTATTTTATTCTTTATTATTATCTATTTTTATATTTTAACTAAGTTTTTGTTATTTTTGCATTCTTTTTAGTAAATTTAGAAATTTCATTCATACAAATTAGATAAAATTAATATAATTCATTTTAGGTATTTCTATTTCATAGTTATAATTTTTATATGCTAATTTATTTTATTTTTATATGTATATATATATTTTTTTAATGTCAGTTTTTCGTATTTAGTTATTTTAGATTATTTATTTATTTTATTATTGCATTTTTTTCTCTTATATCGTTTAATTTATTTTTTTTTTATATTTTTTTATCGTTTTATATATACATATATTTTTTTTTTTATTTTTTTTTTATTTATTTTTATATATATTTATTTCTTTTATTATTTTTTTTGTTCATCTATGGGTTTTTGCGATTTTTTTTAATTTTTGCGGTGTTTTTTTTGTGTGTTAGAAATTGAAAATCGAATACAAAGGAAATTTTAATTTTTTATATATAAATTGGTTAGTCGGTTAGCTTTGATAAAGAGGGTGGTAAAGGTTTCATAAATATCTTTTTCTGAAGGTTATGTCCCAAATTAGAGACGACGCTAAGTCCAGAAAAAGAGAAAGACAAGTCCAATTTGATTTGAATGGGTCTACTCCTTTTACGTTTGATAAGGCGTACAAATCTAATACCCCCAGCCGAAAATCTAGTGCCAGTAGAATTCTAGATATGAGTCAGCCAAATCAGCCAAACCCCCAATTTTTTGACAAATCTCAAACAATCATTGTTTCAAATACAAGTAATAGTTCTGCACAACGTGATTTAAGAGAACAAGGCCCAAGTGTATCGCGACAACCAATTTATGAAGTAGCCATGGAACAATCTGATGATGCAAACAAAGAAGTTTCTTCGCAGGTGAATGAAATTAAGAGGCAAATGGCAGAATTGACTGCTACTATGAGTAAAATGAGCCTTTTACTCCAGCACACTCAGCAGGAGAATATAAAACTTCGCGAAGAAATAATGCCGAATAAAGTAAAACGAAGCAGCAGTGCAGGCCAACCCGTAGATGTTTCATCAATAGGTTCAAATAGTTCATCAAGAGAATTATTAAGGAATTTAGATATTAGTCAGTCCAAAAGTTACAAGCGTATTCGTATTGATCAATGGGGACTAGAATTTGATGGTAACACCAACAAGCTGGCTGTAGAGGATTTTGTTTTTCGTGTTTAGCGGCTACAAAGGCAATACAATGTGTCGTGGGAAGAAGTTCTAGACAATTTTCACCTCTTTGTTAAAGGAGTTGCAGAAAAATGGTACTGGTTATTCATAAAAACAACTTATGTTTCCGAATGGATAACTTTAAAAGAAGCTCTCCTCAAACAGTATCGCTCAACAAGATCAAGTTTTGAATTGATGAGTGATATGGTTGAAAGAAAGCAACAGCCTGGCGAGGGAATAGATGCATTTTTCTTTGCGATGATCCAGATGCGATCGCGGCTGGAAATATCAATGCCCGAGAGAGAAATGATCAAAATGATCAAGAAAAATCTTAGAGATGACATTAGAAGCCGTGTCTATGCGATTGCTGTAAATTCTGTTGAAGAACTAAGACAAGAATGTGTCGAGGCGGAGAAAGTATTTTGCCGAAAAGACAACAGATATGTGTCATCATCTGTCCCTACAAATCGGTACTCGCGGCAGGTAAATGAAATTTTTGAAAAGGCTGATGATCAATTTGTTGACTTACCTGAGCCATATGAAGAAGTGGCTGCTTTAGAAGTTAACAGCACGCAAAAACAATTCTCCAGAAATCCACTGATCTGTTGGAATTGCCGTCAACAAGGACATATGTTTATGGATTGTCCGTCCCCAGATAGGGCCTTATTTTGTTATAGATGTGGCGAACCTGATGTCAAATCTCCAAACTGCACTAGTTGCCAATCAAAAAACTACTCCAAGAGCGTGGTAACAGCAGGGAACCATCGTTCCATGGAGAATCAGCCTGCAAACCAGTCCCAGAGAAAAACAAATTAAATTTAGTAAAAGTTGTCAAAACTTTTAACAATTTCATTCCCCAATTGAGACATGAATATACTCTGCAAGAACGTAAAAATAATTATGATAAAGTAAGAAATAGAATTAGTCCGTAGACATGAAAAAAATAACTCGTATAAGGAATATAAGAAACAAATTTATTGAAAGAAGAAAGAAACGAAAGTTAGTTATTGAAGCGATACAAACAGCAAACACGTATAGTGACCCTCGTGCTTTTGCTGAAATTTTTGTAGGTGACCATCGTATAAAAGGATTATTAGATACAGGAGCTTCTGTCAGTTTACTCGGTAAAGGTTGTAGAGAGTTAATAGACAAATTAGGCATCAGATTAAAACCAATTTTTTCTGTAATTTCAACTGCAGATGGTAAAGAACATAGGCTATTAGGAACTATAGAACTTAAGATACATTTTAAAAATCAAACCAATAAAATAGTGTTTTATTTATGCCCAGACTTGGAACAAGAGGCCTACCTGGGAGTTGATTTTTGGAAAACGTTTAATTTGGCCCCTGAAGTATTTGAAATTAATGAATTAAATATTGAAAAAATACAAGACGATTTTAAAGTAGCAGATCATAGGTCAAATCCCCATGTATTGAGTGAGGAACAACAGCAAAAATTAAACAAAGTTATTGAATTGTTCCCAGCATTTGAGAAAATTGGTCTAGGTTGTACATCCGTGGAGAAACACGCCATAAAATTAATAGATGGTGCGGTGCCCTTTAAGGACCGACACTATCCATTATCTCCAGCTGTTCAAGAAATTGTTTATGGAGAAATAGACAAGATCCTTGATTTAAATGTCATAGAAGAGAGCGAAAGCCCTTGGTCAAATAGAACCACAGTGGTCAGGAAACCCGGTAAAAATAGGTTTTGTCTTGACGCTAGGAAGCTTAATAAAATCACCGTAAAATATGCGTACCCTTTGCAGAAAATAGATGGTATTTTAGGTAGAATTGATGAGACTTATTTTATAAGTAGCGTTGATTTAAAATTTGCCTTTTGGCAAATTGAACTTGAGGATGAGTGTAGGCCCTATACAGCGTTTACCGTAGCAGGTCGGCCACTCTATCAGTTTCGCGTAATGCCATTTGGACTTTGCAATGCGGCACAGCGACTTTGTCGATTAATGGACAAGGTTATACCGCAAAAACTTAAGGAAAATATATTTATATATCTTGACGATCTTTTGGTGATTTCTGACACTTTTGAAAAACATTTGACAATTTTAGAGGAAGTTGCTGCCTGTTTAAAAAGAGCGAATTTAACAATAGGCCTATAAAAATCGCAATTTTGTTTCCAACAACTAAAATATTTAGGATTTATTATTGGCGGAGGATGCTTGAAGACAGATCCGGAAAAAGTACGCGCTATCAGAGAAATTAGAGTACCAAAGTCTCCGCGTGAAGTGCGCAGCTTTTTGGGAACGGCCGGTTGGTACCGCCGTTTTATAAAAGACTTTGCGGCCATATCTGCTCCTTTGACGGATACGTTAAAAAAGGCTAAGAAGTTTGAAATGACACCCGAAGCACTAGACGCGTTTGAAAACTTAAAGAAAGCGCTAACTTCAGCTCCCGTTCTAAAGCATCCCGATTTCAGCAAAAGGTTTTGGATACAATGTGATGCTTGCGATTATGGAATCGGTTCTGTGTTGTACCAACTGGATGACAATGGTGATGAACACCCTATAGCTTTTTATAGCCAAAAATTAAATGCATGCCAGAAGAATTATAGCGTGACGGAAAAGGAATGTCTGGCGGCTGTAATGGCGGTTAAGAATTCCGTCCCTATGTCGAAATGATGGCCTTCACGGTAGTGACAGACCACGCTAGCCTTAAGTGGTTAATGTCATTAAAGGATTTGACAGGAAGACTGGCTCGTTGGTCACTACAGTTGCAGGCTTATGATTTCGACATAGAGCACAGGAAAGGCTCTTTCCCGATCACAAGAAGAAAATTTTAATGTTGAAGAATTAAATATAGATGATTTATTCGATTTTGAAACAACCGAATTCCAAAGCGAAGAATATTTAGAATTAATCCAGCACATAACAGAGAACAAAGATAGGTTACCAGATCTGAAAGTCGAGGATGGATATGTGTTCAAAAGAATCGATTTCGACCGGGGTGCTGACACAGAGTGCCAGTGGAAAATTTGGATTCCACCTAATATCACCCAGGCGGTGATAGAAAGGGCACATTCAAGTCCTACTGTGGCGCACGGTGGGGTTACAAAAACATTGGAAAGGCTCAGAAGATTCTTTTATTGGCCAAAAATGCCCACCCAGGTGAAGGCATATATTAAAGATTGCCAAACTTGCAAGGAGATCAAACCATCAAACAAGAATCTCCGCCCAGAAATAGGGAATCAGGTTATTACAGATCGGCCATTTCAGAAATTGTATTTGGATTTTTTAGGCAAATATCCGAGGTCCAAAAGTGGTAACTCTTACGTGTTTATTGTGTTTGATCATTTTTCTAAATATACGTTTATTAAAGCGATGAAAGAAGCGACCGCTGGCAATGTTGTAGAGTTTCTGACCCACGAAGTTTTCCATAAATTTGGGGTTCCAGAAATAATACATACAGATAATGGTGTTCAATTCACCTCAAAAAGTTTTAAAAATCTACTTGACGCATACAAAATTCAGCATATAAAAACTCCGGTATATCAGCCAAGCAGCAACGCATCAGAACGTGTTAATCAAAGCATTTTGTCAGCTATAAGAGCCTATCTGAAAGACGATCACCGCGACTGGGATCTCTATTTATCAGAAATTGATTGTGCTTTGCGTAACTCTTTTCACAGCGCAATAGGTTAGGTTGTACAGGCCGTCGGCAAAAAGAAAGACCGACTCACTTGGGTCCCAAAGGTCCCATTGTGTTGCCTGGAAACAGGATGTGCAGAGATCAGATTGAGGTCCCTACGGCACCATCAAGAGATCCACATCCAAACCACCCTGAAGACCGGATAAACAAGTTTATCCTAGAAACATCGCAGACGGATAAGTCTGCAAGACCATGCAGTCTCGGACTGCCAAAAGTAGCCGCTCTATTCCCAGAAAGAGCCGGGCAGTGGCAGAGCAGATGCTCCACCGTTTCCTCCTCCTCCTCATCTTGACAACTTCTACAGTAGTCATGATGAGGAAGATTCAGTCTCCTAGCGTGAGCACCAATGACGCATTGCCCTGTCAGCACGGCCACCAGTGTGCCCAGCTGCCCCCGAGGAAACCTCAGTAGATTTGCGGTTCTCCTATTATCATACTGAGGCCACAATGTCCTCGAGACCCTGCAGGTAACCTCCTCAGACCATCTAGACTGTGCAGCTCTGAGGAGTTCCTGCTGAAGTAAAGCTCTACAGTAGCTTAATGGGACTCCTACCAGTGGATCTGTCTCCCGGTCTCCCAACCGGGTTCCCAATCTGGCGAGTTCGTCCGCAATTATATTCCCGGGTACGCCCGAGTGAGCCGGTACCCAAAACAGTTCCAGGTTGGAATGTCTCGCCATCTCGTTAAGAGATGTCCGGCATTCACGTACCAATCTGGATGTCGTATAGACACCCGATAAGGAGTTAATCGCGGCCTTGCTGTCAGTACAGATCCGGATATCCTCTCCGTATATCCTGTGGTACCTCATCCAGCAAGCCGCCCTTGTGATGGCTGAAATCTCAGCCTGTACCACGCTACAATGATCCCGTAGCCTAAACTTCATTCTGATTTGAAATCTAAGAATGAAGACACCCCCCCCCCCCCCCCCGACCCCCGTGTCCGACTTTGACCCGTCAGTATAAACATCAAGCATATCCCCACGCATATTCGATGTGCCCGACGTTGATACCCCGGAACTAATATCAGACATGGGGTTGGTGCAATAATCGATGTTGTCAGGGATGGCCGAGGAGCAGCCTAAAATGGTCGCATGTCCAAAGTCCCCTGACTTCCACGTCGCCGCTGCATTTAGTCTAACCGCCGAGTTCATAGCCAACCGCTTGGCCATGAGATCGACCGGTAGCCAGTGCAGCATCGTAAAAAGGGCCTTCGATGGAGTGGTGCGCATTGCCCCGGTGACCATCAAGGCCGAAGTTCGCAATATTCTATTCAGCATACTGCAGTTCACAAGTTTGCCCAGTGCGGGCCACCATACAAGAACCCCATACATGAGTATGGGTTTTATGACCGTGTCAAAGAGCCAGTACGGAGTCCTCGGGTTAATACCCCAGTGTTTGCCTACGGCCCTCCTACACACATACAAAGCCACTGAGGCCCTGTCCGCCCTAAAGTGGACATTTAGGGTCCACGACAGTTTGGAGTCCAGGATGATACCTAGATACTTCGCTCTGTCAGACAACCCAAGCTCCACTCCATTAAGGAGTGGTAGTGGAAAGGCCGGAATCTTGTTTCTTCTCGTGAAGAGCACAAGCTCCGTTTTCCGAGCGTTTGCGCTAAGCCCACTCTCAGTACACCACCTACTGACGCAGCCTAGCGCCGTTTGTAGACGTTGCGATAGCGTGTCGAGATATTTTCCCGATACAGCAACCGCAACGTCATCCGCATATGCCACAGTCCTGAACCCCTTGCAGTCAATTTCCGTCAGTAATGCGTTCATGGCGAGGTTCCAGAGAAGGGGAGGTAATACCCCCCCTTGTGGTGTACCTCGCTTAGCTACCCTGTGTATGGTAGCTATCCCCATGCTGGAAGTAATGACCCTATTTGTCAGTAGATTCCATACAAAGCCTATAATCGACCGACTTACGTTCAGTCCCTCCAGGGCCACCGTGATGGCCTCTGGTTTCACATTGTTAAATGCCCCTTCTATATCTAGAAAGGCAACCAATGTATATTCCTTATGCTCTAGGGATTTCTCTATGCATCCCACAAGCGTGTGTAGTGCCGTCTCAACAGATCTGCCCTTGACATACGCGTGTTGAGAGGCGGAGAGTCGGTCCGTATTAATCGTCCTTCTCAAGTGAAGGTCAATTATCCGTTCCAGAGTTTTCAAAAGGAAGGAGGATAGACTTATAGGTCTAAAGTCCTTCGGTTCAGTGTGCGAAGTCTTCCCTCCCTTGGGAATGAAGACAACAGAGCAAAAAGTCCACGGTTCAGGGATATACGACCATGTAATACATGCTGTGTATATCGGAACTAACCATGGTATAACAATATCCGCATTATGCTGCAAATCAGCCGGTATAATGCCGTCAGGACCGGCTGATTTAAACGGGTCAAAACTACCCAAGGCCCACATAAGTCCCTCCCTATTTATAGAAAAGGGAACTGATGCCCGGCAGTCAAAAGGGGCTGAGTCTTCTCCCCTGAAGGGAGCACAGCCCGGAAAGTGAGTCTCCATGAGAACCTCAAGGGTCTCTTGAGTCCAATTGCCACATGGTTTCTTAATGAAACTAGGGACAATGGGCGTTGCCGATAGAATCTTACGAAGTCTGCTCGTCTCGGAGGAACCCTCCACTCCACTGCAGAAGGATCACCAAGACCTTTGCTTCGCATTTCTTACCATATTCTTGAACCTATTCACTGAGGACTTATAAGCAGACCAGTTTCCTGATCTCTTAGCCTCATTGAAGAGCCTACGGGAGGCTTTTCGTGCCTCCACAATATCCGAGTTCCACCAGGGTGGTTTGCTCTTACCACGGCAGATATTTAATCTGCAAGATTCCGAAGTCGCGCGCTTAAACGCATTGGTTAATGCATTCACCGCAATTTAATGTCTTGCCGATTTTCACTTGTAGTAGGATTAAAGGAAAAGTTTACAGGTATAGATGTACAAATCGCCCGGCTAATGTTTGGTAGCAGCATGAGACTAGTTCAGGTTGTGGGAGTTCCCCACGTTGGGCACAGAAAAAACGTTAACTTTGTTTGCATGCTCCGCACACCGTTTCCTGCGACGTAAACTTGTAGGACTCGGAGTTTTGTTGCGGAAGGGAAAATATTACACCTAATGCCAATATAGAATCATAATTTCGATTACTCCAGCAGAGGGAAGAAAATATACACAACTTTGCACATTTTTGCAATCATTTTTATTGTTTTTTTTGTACATTTTACCTACATTGTGATCTTTGTTTATACATACTTGCGGGTATAAGAAGTTTGTTGATAAATCAATTCCAATAAGCCCAATATGGGCATTACATTTGTGTATGGTAGAGAAGAGGTCACTGGCAACACTGTCAGCTACAGATCCCACAAATAAATAAAATAAATAAATATGCTAGAAGATTTGTAAAATTTATTTGATTTTTTTCTTTTTTGTCATTAGGAACGTGATGGTGTTTTGTCCTTCATGATTGTTAGATTGTCCATCGGATAATTACAAATGGCCATGGTGCAAATTGTTTGTTTTTTTTTGTTTTTCGGTTCATATTATTTCTGTAGGTGCGTGTGTTTTTTGTTGTTTCTTTCTTTGTACTTTTGTTTTCCTTAGGGTTTTTTTATTATGGAAAAAACGTGTACGTCCTGTAATTATTGGCTATTGGTTGTATATTTTTTGTTGATCTTTTGCTTTTGTTCTGAAAATAAATAGTTAAGATGTTAGAGAATTGTTAAATGTGCTACAAAATATTTTAAACTTACCATGCGTGTTTTTTTCCTTGTTCTGCCTGCTGTCTGTTTTCTTGTTGGATGTATGCTTGTGTGTGTGTATGGTTTTTATCTTATACGCATGATACAGTTGCCAGTACTGTGTGGTTGACTTATCATACGATTTACATATGTTTAGAACAGGGTAAAGCCAGAAAGAATAAAAATTTTATTTTCGTTCACTATGGTGTATAGCATGGTGAGGAAAGTTAGGTAGTTAAGTTTTAAATTAATTATGAATGAAAAATATAACCTTACTGTTTAATATGAGATCCCAGTGAAAGGAAAGGCGTTGGTAGGGTTATTATTAGCATTGAGGTTGAAAACATTAAGAAATATTGGAATATATACGTGTATAAATAACAAAGAAATAAAAAATGTTTTTTTTTTGACAAAATAAGAACATAAATAGACAAATTAAAATATGCTGATTTGGAGGGAAGGCAGAATGTTCTAGAAAGATCAGCAAGAAAAGATGGACGGCTGGGCGGGAAAGATTTTTTGGAAAAGTTTTGGAAAATTCAGAAATTCACCACTAAAGTTTGGAGGTGGATGAGGCAACAAGCAAGGTTAATTCGTAGGGAATTGTCGGAAGGTTATTGTACTTTAAAGTGAAAACATATAAAGAAATTAATAGTGCGGGAAAAAAAACATTAAAACATTGAAGTTAAAAAAATTAAACATTAAAGTTAAAAAAAAAAAAAACAAAAAAATTAAACAACAGTGAAAGTTTAGAAAGTTGCGAATACGTCGGTGCTTTCCGCACCGAGATCTAGCCAGGTAATCCTTTTTTCCTTTTTACTTGATAAAATTTTTACCGAATGCAAGTGTGTAAAACAAAAAAAAAAAAAATCTACGCAAGGATATATTAGAAAGTAAAAAGCGAAAAATATTCTGAAATTAGTATTTGAGTTGGTGAAAAAAAAGGATAAAAAAAAATTTATAAAGACTTTAAATCAAAAAGGCCAAATTAAAAGGGAAATAATTTAAAAATAGACAAAAGATTAAGAAAAATTAATTATTAAAAAAAAAAAACAAGTGAGATTTATTTTATTTATTTATTTGAATTTATAGTCAATTATTTTTGAAGATTATTTAAAAGGATATCTGTTTAGAAATTATCATTTATTAGTAGTTTAACTATTTTAAGTCTAGTGTCTGTAGTTAGTAACCTTTCATCAATACGCCTAAAAGCAGCCAAATATATATTTCTTTTAGTTGTTGTTACCTATTGCCCGTTGGAGGGCCTACTTACTTGTGTTAAAGTGAGAAACCGGAAATAAAAATCGTTTAGTTTGTTTTATTTACAAAAAAAATAAGAGAAATATATACAAATTACAGCTCTTATCAATTAGTTTTTTTTGTGTAAAAA
The DNA here is from genome assembly GCA_916610165.2 of Gymnosoma rotundatum. Classification (NCBI taxonomy): domain Eukaryota; kingdom Metazoa; phylum Arthropoda; class Insecta; order Diptera; family Tachinidae; genus Gymnosoma; species Gymnosoma rotundatum. The sequence continues at coordinate 116,422,793 of OU744336.1, forward strand.
TTCCTGTGGAATATTGCAGGAAAAATCTTGTATCCTTAGGGAGCTCCTTCAGGGTAGGATTCAGAGTTGCCAAATTAGAGATTTAGGTTATTAATTAGATGATCGGAGTTCTAAAAAGAGAAAGTCAAACAAATTAACGATATTAGAGATAGTTAATTTTTGATAATAGTTAATACCTACATATATATTTTGCTGTGAAGGAATTTTTTTTTTTTTAATTTGTTAAATATAAGATAATTCGTATTTTTATAGAAAATTTATATTTTCGATTTTTGTATAGGATTAAGTTTTTGTGTTTAAATAAAATTTGTATGTAACATGTGAAATTGAAATAATTATGTTTTTGGCCTAATTTGAAAGGAAAAATGGCATGAAGGTGAGTTAAGGAAAGAGGAATCTGAGAGCATACGGGTTCACAAAAGGAAGTTGGACATGGATAAGAATTTTTGTGACAAGGTTGGGAGGGCAGTCTGGTGGTAAAACATCTGCCACGATTGTTACTGTTTGTGTGGACGTGTTGCATTGTTTAAGTTTTTATTGTGTGAGTTTTTTTTTGGTAAGTTTGTTTAACTTGTGGAATATGTTTTATGTGCGGAGTACCCAATGAGAAGGGTTGGAACCTCGCTGAGATGTGTTTACCGTCCTCATAGAGCTAGTCGGAAACCTCATTGGCCCCTACGGCCGTAACATCTTATAAAAATGGTGTAAAAAATGTATAGTAATTCATAAATTGAGAACAGCTGTGCCGATTTCTGTAATATTTTTTGTCAGTTGTTCGTATTTTCAATGAGAAGGTTTTTACAGAAGAAAATTTTTAAAAATCCCTCCAGAAAAGTCGGAAAATTGGAAAAATCAAAAAATAGGTGATTTTAATAATTTGTTCGGGATAATTAGTACAATATTTTTTAAAATTTATAAATTTAATTGAAAATTCCCGTAATTTAATTTTAATTATTAACTTGCAAGTGCCCATATAAAAGGCATAAATAAATTATCGTGGTGTGTTGTGATATTTTATTTGTTGTCTTAATTTTATTTTTCATCATCTTTTAAATGTATAGAAAAGCCGAAAAAAGTCAGCCTTATACAGTATATAAAGAAAAATAAAGTCAGGTGGCAAATTACGACACTCTATATCGATCGAAATTTCAATAGAATTTAAATGTAAATTTCGATCGATATCGAATGCCGTAATTTGCCCCCAGTGTTGATTATTGTTGTTTTTGCTTAAACTTTGATTTTTGTCTTTACTTTATTGTTTGAACAAAAAAATTTTAGTTTATTTAAAATGTTTGTGAGAAGTTTCCTGAAGAGCTAAGTAAACGGTAGCGAAATGGCCATCGAGACGTGCTTTTACCTTCAATAATCAAAATCGGTGATTTTAATAATTTGTTCGGAATAATTAGCACAATATTTTTAAAGATTAAAATTAATTTTTTTGTACGAAATTTTGGGTGAAATTATTTCTTAATTGCTTTCTAAATGAAAAATATAAAGTTGTTGTTGTAAAACATGGAAAATTGCGAAAAATGCGATGTTTTAACGATTTTCTTGCTATTAATGCAGAATAATAGATATAATTAAACCTTGACAAATTCTGACATATCCATCGGAAATGTATATCCGTTATAAGAACTATAAAAATACGCATAAAGGTCTTATAAATATTATGTAAAAACAGCAACTAAAATCATAAAAAATATATTACGAAGCAATGTGCATAGTGTAGTAAAATTATTATGTCCGGTTTGACGGGAATAACTCTTGTCACAAAAACAGGTTGGAAATTCCGAATTTGCCTATGCTTATGTTGCTAAGAAAGCATTGCTCATGGAAAACACATGAGTGCAAAGTAACAAGTACTGGGAAAGTCTAAATTTTAAAGCGCCAGTAATTTATTTTGTTTGGTAATTTTAATTTATAAATTTAGCTATCAAATTCATATTGAGGTTTATATATATTGAACCTATATGCAGGTTAAATAAACTTAACAAAAAATTTTATAATAAATATACATAAATAAGTGCCTTATTTTATTACCATTGTTTGAAATTTCTACAAAAAATATTAGGTATCCGCAAGAATAAATGCTAAAAAAAATTGCTACGTAATTTAGGGTATGATTGGTTCGGTGCGATTATGCATATTTTTAAAAATACACAAATAAAAATATATTTACCCTACAATAACAAGAGCAGTCATATAGTTTCGTTTTTAAGCTTATTTTACAAACAATTTTTAAATAAGTAGGAAAAATAGAATTAAAAAATAAAATTTTATGAAGCACATTCTTCTTTATATGTAGATATGAAAGTATGTATGTACGTTTCTATATGTTAAATGTGTATTTTGTCTCTCAATACTTTCCTTTAACAAAACATTTCTTATGGACATCCACACACATTTTTAAACGCACGTGTGTATGAATCTGTCTTGTTTACAAAACTAATATTGTGCTCTCTTGAGTTTTCGTTGCCCTCACAGAAATTTCTTATCTCTTACCCCCGCTACCATGAAGCTGCTCACAATTTTTGATTTTTTAAATGTTCAAACTGCAACATCTTTATAAATTTATTGTCTTTGGTTTAAGGGTCACAAAAGTATTTTGCCTAGCAAGAAGCACCGTTATTTATAATGAGTTTGCGTTGACCCCTTTTTTCTTTTTTTTTTGTCTTTACTTCTGTGATTGCATTCTAGAGGAAAGAAACTCTAGTGAAATAAAAATTCTTTTACATCCCCATAATCAGAGAAACCAATAAAATACATTTGTAGTATGTTTTGTCGGTGTCGGCAAACAATTGAAATTACGCGGGCAAAGGAACGTGATAATACTCAAAATATTTCGCGAAAGGGACGCCCTAAATCATTGACTTCTAGAAACGAAAGAAAAATTCTTAAAGAAAACCGTAAAAATCTTCATTTATCGGCCCCAAAAAATAACGAGAAGCTTACGAGGTCTCTACGAATAAATGTTAGTTATGAAACTATCGGTAGGGCTCTGAGAGCCAATAATATTAACAGTCGTGTGGCAAGAAAAAAACCCTTCACATCTAAAGTTAACAGACAAACCCGTTTACTATTTGCTGAGCTCCACAAAACTAAAACTTTTGACTTTTGGAAAAACGTAATGTTTAGTGATGAAAGTAAATTCAACTTATTCGGATCGGACGGAAGACGTATCGTGTGGCGCAGGCCAAATAAATTTTTTAAATGTTAAAAATACAAAACCAGCAGTAAAACATGGTGGAGGTTCTCTAATGGTGTGGGGGCTGTATGTCTGCAAATGGAGTGGGTAAATTGGTTTTTACTGATAGCATTATGGATAAGCATGTATATTTGTCAATTTTAAGCAGAGTTCAGAAAGTACACTCATCGAACACACAATGTTCTGTGCAAAACCAACCCGTATATATTTTTCTTTTCATAACAATTATGTGTGTTACTAAATTTTTAAATTTTGCGTACACAACCACGAATGTGTTCTATTAAAATATTTTTTTTGCGTACGCGAATGTTCTACTAAAGCTATTGTTTGCGTACGCGTACTCTACTTTTAGTACGCGTTCCAAAAAAAAATTCATTGAAAAAGTAAAATAACTTCGTGGTTGGTTATATGAATATAAATAAATTTTTTAAACTCATTAAAACAAATCTTTAGCAAAGACAATAAATTTATAAAGATGTTGCACTTTGAACATTTAAAAAATCAAAAATTATGAGCAGTTTTATGGTAGCGGGGGCAAGAGATAAGAAATTTCTGTGAGCGAAACCAAAACTCAAGAGAGCACAATATTAGTTTTCTAAACAAGACAGATTCATACACACATGCGTTTAAAAATGTGTGTGGATGTTCATAAGAAATGTTTTGTTTAAGTAAAGTATTGAGAGACAAAATACACATTTAACATATAGAAACGTACATACATACTTTCATATCTACATATAAAGAAGAATGTGCTTCATAAAATTTTATTTTTTAATTCTATTTTTCCTACTTATTTAAAAATTGTTTGTAAAATAAGCTTAAAAACGAAACTATATGACTGCTCTTGTTATTGTAGGGTAAATATATTTTTATTTGTGTATTTTTAAAAATATGCATAATCGCACCGAACTAATCATACCCTAAATTACGTAGTAATTTTTTTTTAGCATTTATTCTTGTGGATAAATAATATGTTTTTTAAGAAATTTCAAACAATGGTAATAAAATAAGGCACTTATTTATGTATATTTATTATTAAATATTTTGTTAAGTTTATTTAACCTGCATATAGGTTCAATATATATAAACCGCAATATGAATTTGATAGCTAAATTTATAAATTAAAATTGCCAAACAAAATAAATTATTGGCGCTTTAAAATTTAGACTTTCCAAGTACTTGTTACTTTGCACTCATGTGTTTCCCATGAGCAATGTTTTCTTAGCATCATAAGTATAAGTAAAATTAAGACAACAAATAAAATATCACAACTCACCACGATAATTTATTTATGCCTTTTATATGGGCACTTGCAAGTTACTAATTAAATTTAATTACGGGAATTTTAAATTGAATTTATTATCTTTAAAAAATATTGTGCTAATTATCCCGAGCAAATTATTAAAATCGCCAATTTTTTGATTTTTTAAATTTTCCGACTTTTCTGGAGGGATTTTCAAAAATTTTCTTCCGTAAAAACCTTCTACTTGAAAATACGAACAACTGAAAAAAAATGTTACAGAAATCGGCACAGCTGTTCTCAATTTATGAATTACTATACATTTTTTACACCATTTTTATGTACTATGTTCACTACAACTGAGACGCTAAACTAGTATTCTTCTTAGAATAGTGACAAAAGTTAATAAAATAAATGTTAATAAATGTTATTGAAACAAATTAATTAATGTTAATAATTATGGTATTTAATTTATATGTATGCAGTAATTAAATTTAGATAATAAATGTATCTAATTTACTTTCTTCGTGCTTGATTGCTTCAAATATAAATATTTCATGATATTCTCATGAAACATTTTTTATTTAAAAGTAGAAATTGAAAATATTACTGCGTAGAAAGTATATTCATATGGCCATTTCACTACTGCTATTTTAGCTCATTAGTGGATTTTACCCAAGTTTTGTATAGAAAACTTGGAAGTCTTATGTCAAAAGCCGAATTGATTAAATAAGAACTCTATTGAATTAATAAGAGAAAAAGACAGGAACAAAAAGACGGTATGCAAAAATACAGCAAACATTCAGTAACTAAAAAAGTAAAGTAAATTAAAATCGAAAAGGTTCCGAATAATAAAATTTCATATTGATAATAAATGAATTTAATATTCGGTGTAAATCGATGTTATTTCTTTTATACAACAAGAAAACGCATATTGTTACCATACAAATACACAATCGGTAACATTGGTTTATTCTGGATATTTTATAATGTAAATATATACACATTCGTATGCACGTATATACAAATGAATTAATGTGAGATGAGAGTAACAAGTTTGCTGAGAATAATAATCTCTCTTTGTGATTTTACTCTTAAAGTGGCAGTAGGAGTACGTCCATCGACAAAATATGCACTGGTTGTAGAATGTACGGCAGTGAAACATCTTAGTATATTTATAGTCTTTGTCTATAGTTTTGTTCTTAGTACCAATAATTTGGTGTTTAACCATCAATTAAGAAGTAATAAAACTAAACTCACAACTAACCATCCCACACCAAAAACATAAGCAAAACGCATTTAACGCTTAACAACAAAAAAATAATGCAGGCTACAATGAAGATAGTAATAAAACAGTTAAAAATTTACAACTCATACTCCCATACCTAAAACATAAGCAAAGCACATCTACCATTTAAAAACAAAAACAACACAAGCTGTAATGAAGGTAACAATAACAAATTCACAAGTAAAATTCCATACCTAAAACATAAGCAAAACGCATTGACCATTTAACAACAAAAAATAAGGCAAGCATCAATGAAGAGAGTAATAAGCAATAACAAATGCACTACTAAACATCCCATACCGAAATTATAAGCAAAGCACATCTACTGCTTTAAAAAACCACAACAACAAATAACACATGCAAATTTATAGCAGAAAAACAATTGGACAATCAAAAAACCCAAATGAAAGTAATTATTTTATGCTAACAGTAAACATAAAAAATTCCTTCCTTAGGTATAATTGCAATAATGTTAAAGATAAGCAAATTATTACCCTAATCCTTACTTTTTAAATCACTAGTTATTGCATATTTTTATTAACGACCCTCGCTTGAATTTACAAGGAACTTAAATGACAAAACACAAAACTCAAATAAAAATAATTATTTTATGATACCAGTAAACATAAAAAATTCCTTCCTTAGGTATAATTGCAATAATCCTTACTTTATATAACAGCACTTATTGCACATTATTTTATTGAATTTGCAAGGAACTCTACTACTAATTACCAATATTCAAAAACAATCTGCAATGGTATACTTAAATTTTAACTAAAAAAACCTTCAATAAAAAATGTTATTATATTTGGTCTATCGTAACATGTACTATTTTGCCGTCCGTACACGCATATATTTTTGCTTCTTTTTTCCAACCACGAAGTTATTTTAATTTTACCGTGTTCTTTTTTTTCAACCACCAAGTTATTTTCATTTTCCAATGTACTCTTCGTTCAATGTACTCTTCTTTCAATGTACTATTTTTTCAACCACCAAATTATTTTCATTTTTCAATGTACTCTTCTTTCAATCTCGAAGCTATTTTCAATGTACTGTTTTTTCAAGCACGACGTTATTTTACTTTTCAACCACGAAGTTATTTTACTTTTTCATTGTACTCTTTTTTCAACCACGAAGTTATTTTACTTTTTCAATGTTTTTTTTTCGGAACGCGTACTAAAAGTAGAGTACGCGTACGCAAACAATAGCTTTAGTGGAACATTCGCGTACGCGTACGCAAAAAAATATTTTAATAGAACACATTTGTGGTTGTGTACAGAAAATTTAAAAATTTAGTAACACACATAATAGTTATAAAAAAAAATATGTTCGGGTTGGTTTTAGTTTGTTTTTAATTTATGTACGAGAATTTTGTACAGTGAGTGTACTTTTCTGAACTTTGATTTTAAGGGAGCATCTTCACGACAGTGCTGAAAAATTGGGGATTAGGAATGAATATTATTTTCAACATGATAATGACCCAAAACATACAGACTTGGTCGTCAAGCTATGGCTTTTATACAACACCAAACATTTTCCAACCCTCCCCAAAGGCAATTGAAAATCTTTGGGCTTATTTTGATAGAAAAGTTCGAGAGCACAAGATTTCAACTAAAGCTACCTTTAAACGAGTATTGGAAGAAGAGTGGTACAAAATACCTCCGGAAAAATGTCGTAATTTGGTGGAATCAATGCCTAGACGTCTGGAATCAGTTCTAGTAAATAATGGATTCCACACAAAATATTAATATCAACATTTTGGTTTCTGAGATAAAACCATCTTTGGAAAAGTAAAAAAACAAAATACTTCTGTGACCTGAAAAATTATAAATTAGTTGGTATTTATTAAAAAATCTTAAAGATTTAAAATAGATTCTAAATTTAGGAAAAACTGAATTAAAGTTTAAGTTTGCTTTATATCAAGGCGAATTAATACAGGTGACCGCACGGCTACAACAATCCAACAACACAAAAAACAACAGGCAATTTGTTGCTACAAAATTATGTATGTTGTCAAAAAAAATATTGTAAAAAAACATACAAAATAAAAAAATATATTTGATGAAAAAAGTGGTTGTAATTATCAGAATAAGAAAATTATAAAAATTAAGTTACATAAAAATAAAAATACAGGAAAATTGACCAAAATTCTTTTGTACCACTAGTTTGCCCAAATCACATGCATCGTTCCATTCTTGCACGACTAAAATAATCTTCCACAAAAAAAGAAACAAGAAATTATAAATGTGTTAACAATAATTTCACTATCTTTTTACGCATATTTTGATTATACACATCAGCAACTGCAAATACGGTTCCATGTTGTGGTAGTTTTGTCTAGGAATTTCAATTGTTTGTTTTCTATTAGCAATCAAAAAAAAAATTAAATTAAAAAAAAATTTAACAAATTATTTATTTTTGACAAATTTTTTTGACAACTGTAATGTATACAGCTGATGAGCTTTTTCGCCCATGCGTTCACCTGTATTATTTCGCCATGCTTTATATCAAGGCGAATCAATTACCAGGTGGCAGCGTAGGCGAATTCATTAATTTTCGCCGTGTACACTACTGTCAAACTCCATATATAAAAAATCTGTTTACCATTTTTTTTATATGAAGTTTGACATTCGTTTCACCAGCAAAAAATAATAAATTTTCTAACGCTGCCACCTGATAATTGATTCGCCTTGCTTTATATTCTACTTACTTAACCATGGCGAAATAATACAGGTGGTCTCGATAGCGAATTCATTAATTTCGCCGTAAACTCTAAATGTCAAACTCCATATATACAAACATTTACAAAATTATTCTTCCAAATGTAAAAAAGAAAATGAACGCTTTATACCCTTTTCAGGCATATTTTCTTAATTGAGTTAATTTAATATTAATTGCGCAATTTAATTTGGTGTTCACACATGCCCAATTAATTAATGCATATTTATTTTACTACGTAGTGTCATCATTTGATTTCTCTTTTTATTACAAAAACAATATGACTTGTTGTTGCTTTAAATTTGGAAGTGTCAAAAGCCATTTTCGTATGACCCGTCAGTTTCTTTTTATTTGTTTGTTTATATATTTGTTACTTGCGATTTGTCAATTTTATAAATTTTTTTTCTCACTGGACGTAGTTCGAAGAGTAAACATACTTGTTGGTAATGGTTGCATTTCGCTTTCTATTCAATTATTAACTGCCATCCCTAAATTAGCGCGTAAAGCGCAAGATAACTGTCAAAATTTCTCATGTACATACAAATTGTATGAAACATCCATAGCACGGCGTCAGCGCTTAGCAATTGGAAAATCCAATTTTGACAGTGCGTTAGGAAGTGAAGTTGGCTGTTTGTTGGTTTCTTTTGTTATGGTTGAAAAGTAATGACAATCTAATGGCAATCTAGCGGTTTTATCTCTGTTTTATTTTTATACAGCGGGTTTTATAAAATAAAATGAGTCAACATTACTGTTAGAGACACAAAGTTGACGCTGTTATTTAGGGACGACATTCCAGCGCAAAAACTATGAATTACATTGATTGCGTATTACGCGCTAATTTAGGGATGACAGTAGTGCAATTCATTTCTAAGTGCTTAATTTATTAATTGACTTCTTATATTGTAAATTCAGCTTAATTAAGGCCTTAATTCCGTAATTGCGCAATTAAAGCGTTTGTCTGAACAGGGTTTTACTAGCACAGATTAGCAAAGTAACTTATTGTGGCTTTGGACTTAAAATTGTACGATATAACCATAAAAAATATATAAAAATATATAAAACAATATACCATTATTAATTAGCCAGCAAATTGATGGCAACCTCAAGAAACAATTGAAAGTTATGCTATAAGCAGGGTTTCGAAAAACTGCTATTAGCAGTCACATTTTACTAACCAGTTCATCTATTTTCAGTTACATACTGAAAATAAACAAGTGAAATCAGTTTTCTATTTTACGCCAACTGAGCACACACACAACTAAATACCAACTGAATTCAGTCTACTATTTTCATAAGCAAAACGAACACACATCGACTGAGTTTTGAGTTTGTAAGATAACAGTATGCAACTGAGAAGCCAGTTCGTGTGCGTTAAGCAAACGTAGTTATGTGAATGGGGTGGTTAAACAAAGTAGAAAAGTGAGCGTTCGTATACATTTTTTCGTTCAACAAATAAAAGAAAAATATATACATGCATTACTACTTTGTGCTGTTACTCGAAAATGTTTTAATTTATATTTTTTGAATATTTAAGTTATAAAATGTAAATTTATTTTGATTAAAAAAAATTGTAGGAAAATTATAAATTTTTTAACTAACAATATTAATAGTTTTTGAATATTATTGTAGAGCAGTGCTTGAAGAAATATTCAGATTTGGGTTTTAATTAACTATTAATTAATTTGTAGAAATTATGAGTGGAATTAAAATGTGAATACTTCATTATTTTTAGAGGCCTTTTGCTATGTGAAAAAAAACTGTTCTTGCTGTTGTATGTATAAATTGTCCTGTGCCCTTTTTAAAGAAACTGCAGCGTTTTAAAAATTATTAATATATTACAACAACAACAATACAAAATCAATCTACATGTTGTTAACAAAATCCCACAGTTAAAAGGTTCCCGTTAGTGTTTTGTACATTTATTACATATGGGTTTTTTTACATTAGGTAGTGTACGTTCCTCTTCTTTTGAAGTGTTCTTTCTTTTTCTTTCATAAAATTGATTTACTTAAAGAGACCAAGAGCTCACATTCTATGTTATTAATTTCACTTAAAGCGAAAACATTTTACTGCTTGCATTAAATGAATAATAAAGAGCTACATCCATTTCGTGTAAGTTTCCTCGAAAGCGCCTGTTGGTAATAATCTCATTTATTTATTAGAAGACATTAAATTTTTTCTTTATAATTATCTTAATTAATTCATTTTAAATCTACACAAAAGTTTTTTCAGTAATAAATTCATTTTAAATTCAAACTGCCGTATTCATGAAATATTAAAATAGATTTTAAATGTATTTTAGGACAAATTTATATGGAAAATTTGTCATAAAAAACATTTCAAAGTTATTTTATTTTTAATGAATATGGCAGTTATTCTTTTCTGTTTTTATCTGTATGTATGTAAGTAAACTAAAAAATTAATTATGAAAAAAAACGGCAAAGAATATTTATTTTCTTGGGAATTTCGACTTTATTATAGTTGTAAACAAAATCGCGAAAGAAAAAACATAGATATATTTAAATTTTATGGGTGTAAAAACCCCAAACAAATTCCACCCAACTGAGACTTTTGTTTATAATAGGTTAGTAGACTACACTTAACAGGCGCGCTAAAGCTTATTTTGACAGACTGCAAAAATCGGTTAGGCGTAGAAAATCTTGAAAATATTTTATTGGCTTAACTTAATTCTATACTTCTCGATGAAATTATTGACGATTTAATATGAATAGCTATGCTTTATTAATACATTTTAAGTTATATAGTAATTTACTAAGTCAATATTAAAATTTATTATTCGGAATCTTTTCAAATTTAGTTTATTTTATTCGTGCTTGAAAGAAAAAATAAAAATAGTTACTGAATGTTTGCTGTGTTTTTTGTATAAAACATTTTTGAGTTGTTATTGTCTTTTGTCTTATTGATTCAATGGAGTTCTCATTTAATCAATTTGGCTTTGATATAAGACTTCCTAGTTTTCTGTACAAAATTTGGGTAAAATCCACTGATGAGCTATTTGAGCAGTAGTGAAATGGCCATATGGATATGCTTTCCCCGCAGTAATACATTTCAGTTTTTAGTTTAAAATAATAAATATTTCATGAGAATATCATGAAATATTTATATTTGAAGGAATCAAGCACCAATAAAGTAATTTACTAAGTTTAAGGTTAATTTGTTAATAAAGTTCCAAGTTGAAAAGAAAATCATATAAACCAAAAATTAATTTTAAGTAAAATTATTGTAATCGCGTAGAACCATTTTAATATTTAAACAATTAAAAAAGAAATAAGCAGAAAATCTATTTCTTCAAAATTATTTACACTTGCATGTAACAAGGCATTTGTAATCAAACTTTCATACAAACAGTATGTACCATCAATGATAATACACATATCTATTTGTTAAAAAACTGTGTACAAACACACAATCAAACTATTCAGTCAGACTATGCACACACATTTTCAGTTGTGTTGCGTTACTAGAAAAACATAACTACGTCCGCTTAACGCACACGAACTGGCTTCTCAGTTGCGTACTGTTAACTTACAAACTCAAAACTCAGTCGCTGTGTGTTCGTTTTGCTCCCGATAATAGTAGACTGAATTTAAGCAGTCAAATAGTTGAAAATTAATACTCAAACTATTTTTAGTTCAGTCGCCAGTCAAAAAAAATTTTGAATTGGTTTAAAATTTCTGGTTAGACGTACAGGAATGTTGAAGTATAAGTTTCTCATAAGGAACTCTGAACAAACATCTCCAGTAATCAAATTAAACAAAAATGTAACATTAAGCATAGTTCTTCGGCTTTGTAGAGACGGTAGCCCAATTTTAGCAAGTCTGGTTTTATATGACGGTAAATTGGAAAAATTTTTTTCGGTACATATTTCGTAAGCAAGATAACAGAAATTGTTTTCGAACAGACTCAATTTTATTACTATGCACGATATACTGCGGACCCATATTCTTAAATTGGCCTTACTAAAGATGTATAAAGCTGCTTGGTGATGTTAATATCAGTAAATTCCTTGGCCCATCTCTTGATGAAAGCAAGTACCCCACGGACTTTATTTGATATCATAGCAATATGTTGAATAAAGTTTAATTTAGCATCTAATAAAATACCCAAATCTCGGATCGAATCAACAATTTCCAACTGATAGCCCTCAAAAAAGAACGGACTGTATGTGCATATGTTTGCACTTGTTTAAATTTAACTCCGTTAAGTTCATCGAGCACAAAACAAAAAAGCTGTCTAGATCCTGTTGAAGGGAATTATGGTTGTCAAAGTTGTTGTAATTATGAAAAATTTTTACATCATCAGCGTATATTAGAACATTTGAAACAAAAACACTTGCAAATGTAGAATATTCCAAGGTTTATTTATTTCACTAGGTAGTGTCTGTATTATGTCGATCTATTGAAATAAAGAGCAAAACGCATGTGTCTGGTTTCTTGCTTATTTATTGACTGGCTTCTTTTAATATAGTATTTACATGTTTTTGTGGTACGCATTAGTAAGTGAGAATAGAGCGAATGTGTGGAATGTAAGCCAACTGCACATGATAAAAAGCTACAATTGCATACAGGGCAAAGACAATAAATTTATAAAGATGTTGCAGTTTGAACATTTAAACAATCAAAAATTATGAGCAGTTTCAGGGTAGCGGGGATAAGAGGGAAGAGGGAAGAAATTTCTGTGAGCGCAACCAAACTCAAGAGAGCATAATATTAGTTTTGTAAACAAGACAGATTCATACACACATGCGTTTAAAAATGATGTTCATAAAAAATGTTTTGTTAAAGGAAAGTATTGAGAGACAAAAACACACATTTAACATATAGAAACGTACATACATAATTTCATATCTACATGTAAAGAAGAATGTCCTTCATGAAATTTTATTTCTGAATTCTATTTTTCCTACTTAGTTAAAAATTGTTTGTAAAATAAGCTTAAAAACGAAACTATATGACTGCTCTTGTTATTGTAGGGTAACTATATATTTTTATTTGTGTATTTTAAAAAATATGCATAATCACAGAAATTTTTTTTTTAGCATTTATTCTTGTGGATACTTAATATGTTTTTTAAGTAATTTCAAACAATGGTAATAAAATAAGGCGCTTATTTATGTATATTTATTATTAAATTTTAAGTTCATTTAACCTGCATATAGGTTCAATATCAATATATAAACCTCAATATGAATTTGATAGCTAAATTTATAAATTAAAATTTCCACACAAAATAAATTACTGGCGCTTTAAAATTTAGACTTTTCCAGTACTTGTTACTTTGCACTCATGTATTTCCCATGAGCAATGCTTTCTTAGCAACATAAGTATAAGCAAATAATAATAATTTTAGTACACTATGCACATTGCTTCGTAATATATTTTTTGTGTTTTTAGCTGCTGTTTTTACAAAATAGTATTTATAAGACCTTTATGCGTGTTTTTATAGTTCTTAGAACGGATATACATTTCCGATGGATATGTCAGAATTTGTGAAGGTTTAATTATATCTATTATTCTGCATTAATAGCAAGAATATCGTTGAAATATCGAATTTTTCGCAATTTTCCATGTTTTACACCAAGAACTTTCTATTTTTCATTTGAAAAGCCATCAAAAAATAATTTCACCCAAAATTTCGTACAAAACAAATTAATTTTAATCTTTAAAAATATTGTTCTAATTATAACGAACAAATTATTAAAATCACCGATTTTAATTATTGAAGGCAAAGGCACGTCTCGATGGCCATTTCGCTACCGTTTACTTAGCTCTTCAGGAAACTTCTCACAAACATTTTAAATAAACTAAAATTTTTTGTTCAAACAATAAATTAAAGACAAATATCCAAGTTTAAGCAAAAACAACAATTATCAACACTGGGGGCAAATTATGGCATTCGATATCGATCGAAATTTACATTTAAATTCAATTGAAATTTCGATCGATATCGAGTGTCGTAATTTGCTACCTGATTTTATTTTTCTTCATATACTGTATAAGGCTGACTTTTTTCGGCTCTTCTATACATTTTAAAGATGATGAAAAATAAATTAAGACAACAAATAAAATATCACAACACGCCACGATAATTTATATGTATATACTAATTTAATTTAGATAATAAATGAATTTAATTTTTTTTATTCGTGCTTGATTGCTTCAAATATAAATATATCATGATATTCTCATGAAACATTTTTTATTTAAAAGTAGAAATTGAAATGTATTACTGCGTAGAAAGTATATTAATATGGCCATTCCACTACTGCTATTTTAGCTCGTTAGTGGATTTTACCCAAATTTTGTATAGAAAACCTGAAAGTGTTATATCAAAAGCCAAATTGATTAAATAAGAATTCTATTGAATCAATTAGAGCAAAAAAAAGGCAGGAACAAAAAGACAGTATACAAAAACACAGCAAACATTCAGTAACTAAAAAAGAAAAGTAAAATAAAATCTAATAATAAATTTTCATATTGATAATAAATGAATTTAATATTCGGTTTAAATCGATGTTATTTCTTTTATACAACAACAAAACACATATTGTTACCATACAAATACACAATCGGTAACATTGGTTTACGTTGGATATTTTATAATGTAAATATATACACATTCGTATGCACGTACATACAAATGAATTAATGTGAGATGAGACAAGTTTGCTGAGAATAATAATCTCTCTTCGTGATTTTACTCTTAAAGTGGCAGTAGCAGTACGTCCATCGACAAAATATGCACTGGATGTAGAATGTATGGCAGTGAAACATCTTAGTATATTTATAGTCTTTGTACAGGGTTTTAGAAGCTTTCTTGAATTATTATTAAACTTATTTAGATATACATACTTTTCTCTACATCTCCCCTTTTTAAATATAATAACTATTATTATTATGACATTTTGATAATTTTCTTGTACAAAATATTACATTTTTTTTCTTTAACAATGCAAGAAATAGAATTACGACAATTTATTCAATTATTAAACATGTGTTCTTTTTCTTAGGGAGCACAATAACGTAAAAATTTAAAATTAAAAATAAAACAAAGATATACATATGTAAATAAATTCATTAGAATTTATTTCTGTTTTTTATGCATTTTACACTCAAAAAACGCAACATATTTATATATTTAATTCATTAAAATGTTGCATAAAAAGTTTATATAGTGTGTAAAATAGGTAAATTTAAAATATATGGCCTTATTTGACCTTATATGCGCTTTCGCAAATGATATGAATTTCTTCTTAAGTTTTTACCATTCTGTTCTATTATATAGGATCGAGGCGTATTGTGTTTTTCTATAACTATGGCAGGAATCCATTTTTTCTCATCTTTTACCCATACCTTTTCTCCTTTTTCAAACGCTTGTTGAACTGTTGCATTTTTGTCATAATAGAATTTATTAGTTAAATTATTACGGTTCAAAACTGGTAATATTTTATTACTGATCCGATTATTCCTATAAATTTTCAACTTTCCAGGAACCAGGGTTCTAGTTTGCCTACCAAATAATAACTGAGTTGGTACCAAGTTCGAATTTTTAATCGAAGTATTTCAATATTCGAGCAACGCGTGCCAGAAATTGCTTTTTTCATCGTTGCACTTCTTAATTAATTTTTTCGCAATTTGAACCATTCGTTCGGCAAACCCGTTAGATTTTGGGTGGTGTGGACTTACTGTTGTAACTTTGATATCTAACGTTTTCGCCCATTGCCTAATCTCAAAAGATCCGAATGGAACATTATCTGCTACGATTTCTAAAGGATACCCATGTATAGAAAAAATTATATTAAGTTTTTCGATTATAGCCTTAGCTGCCTTTTTTGTCAAATGTACTACGTCCAAATACTTAGAAAAATAATCGCCTATAACTAAATAATCTTTGCCATTTACTTCCATAATATCCATGCTAATTTTATGATAAGGCGATTCTGGTATCTTGTGATTTAATAGAGGTTCTTTTGTGTTAGCTGACCTTTGCTTTTGACATATTTTACATTTAGCTACTAATACTTCTATATCATGATCCATTGATGGCCAGTACAAAAGTTCTTTTGCTCTCATTTTAGTCTTTTCAATTCCTAAGTGTGGCTTGTGTAATTGTTCTAACATTAAATGTTGAAGAAATCTAGGAATAAAAATTCTATCATCAAAATATACAGGCCCATCATCACAGTCTAAATTCATTTTCTTACTCCACAGAAACTTAGCATTACTTTCTACTTTAGTTTTGTCATTAGGCCATCCGTTTTCACAATATTTCAAAACATTTTTTAAAATGTTATCTTTGCTAGTCTCTTCTTTAAACAACTTTTACTTTTCATCACTCACATTGATTGTGTGTAACATTTCATTCAATCCCTTTATTTCAACATCATTATTATTAATTTTTGAATAGCTTCTTGACAACCAATCTGCTAAGTACATGTATTTACCCGGTAAATAGGTAAAATGCAAATTATATTTTTCTAGTTTTAGTTTCATTCTCTGTAGTTTCGCAGATGGTATTTTTTGATAGTCTTTTTTCATTATCCCTAGTAATGGTTTATGGTCGGTTATGATTTCTACTAAATGTCCGTAAATGTAATTATGGAATTTTTGACATGCGAACACTACAGCTAACATTTCTTTTTCTATCTGTGCATATCTGGTTTCAGCATTAGTTAGACTACGTCTTTTGATGCATCTGTTTGCAAAACAATTTTCCCAGCTTTATCAAACGGTTTTAAATCTGATGCATTTAGAAGCATTCTTTTAAAATCTTCTAAACATTTATCATGAACCGACAGCCATTGAAATTCTACTGAATTTTTTAACAAATCTCTGATTGGTTTGATTATATTTGAAAGATTTGGTACGTATTCTCGTAAATAATTCATAAAACCTAAAAGCTTTTGAACATCTTTCTTACATTTTGGAGGTCCTAAATCTTCAATACCTTTCAGTCTACTTTTATCACATCCGATTCCCTTACTTGAAATTCTATGTCCTAAAAATATTACCTCTTTTTGTGTAATGGCGCTTGCTAAATTTTTTTTTTACACGTATTTCTAAATTTAAATTTTTCTAACGCCATCTGTTGCAAACCACTGGCTCGACAACTTTACTCCTATCACTTGTTTGACGTTTACGTTATTATTTGGTTATATGCGGATTTAATAATTTTTGGAATAAAACCGTAATATCATACGAGCCAGGTTATATTTATAGCTGCAGAAAGATTATTTTCGCCATTTTTCAGTCGAGAAGTTGACCATCAAGTTCAAAAGTTTTATTTCTTAATTTTCATTTTTTTTTACTTGTGAAAATGAAGATAGATACTTAGCAATTTTACTGAGGTAAAAGTAATTTTACCTACAAAAGTACAAGTCTTTAAAGAAAAAAAAAAAAATAAAAAAAAGTGAGTTTTAATAAGTGCATCTGAAGTTAGTTTTATTGTCAAATTTTCTCACATAAAACAATAATTTTGTTTATATGAAACTTTTCTTTGACAGGCATAATTGTCTTCTCACTGATTGGAGGTTTAAAGGTCTTTTTCTGTATTCAGTTTCTAAAGAAAAAAGAAAATTTAAAAGGTGCCAATCATATATGGTAATTATTAAAAAAAAAAAAGCAAGAAATCTCTTAAAACCTAAAAAAAAAAGAAGAAAAAACTCATGTTTTTTTATATTTATTTAGATTTGGCACCTAATCATACATGCATAAGAAATATAAAATTGATGCGTGTTTGAGAAAGAAATCTGGGATCAGCAAGTTAGTTTGGTTCGTGGTTCGTACAATAAAGTGGTTGTGAGAAGTGTCAATAATGTGTGATGAGTTTAAAGTCTGGTGGTAAAAATTATTTCTTAAAAGTAACTTAAAAATAACCTGCAAAATCCAGTATTGAAAAATTAGACATTAAACAACTAAACATGAAAATTTTCAATTTAATTTGTCTATAAACAAGCATGGAAAAAATAATAAACCTCTTAAACTTTTGTAATTCGGAAGAAATCTCATGTGAAAAGAGTGTAAAAAAAAAAAACAAATTTTCTGCCTGTTTAAATTACCCCTTGCTACAACAAAATTATTTCAAACAGTACAACTAAGTTTACTTCAATTGAATTGAATTGTTGCTGAGAGTGGACGAAAAAGCTAAAAAAACAGTATTTTAATTTTGCTAAAGTTAAAAATATAAACGAATAAAAAAAATATAATTTTAAGAACAGAAAAAACTAGTCAGTGCTTAAATTTTACTAAAATTGTTTTAAGTTTCAATTAATTAAAATATTGATTTACTAGCAACAGTGTAGTTTAAGAATATAAGTGATCTCATTTATTTTGTAAGTGTGTATAGGCATGTAAATACAATTGCATTAAAATACAGAATAATGTAAATATGAATAATTTACAAATTCTTAATGTTAACAACTAATTTGTGCTTGGCAATGCCCTAATAAATTCCTTTTTTGTTTTTTTTTATTAAATTAATATATATGCATATAAATGATATTTTAATGCAATTGTGATATACTTATAATAATTTGAATTCTGTAAAACAAAGATTATATCATTTTAACATCACTTAAACTCAATTTAATTATTTTTACGAGTACTTTGTTTCTTAAAATTTGTGTGAGCTGTACTCAACGAAAGATCTTTCGTCGTGGGAGAATCTGTATTTCAATGTAAGTCTCTTTATTATATTTTCTTGTTGATGTTTTACTCTTATTATTTACATATGTTGATTTATTTATATTTTTTAATGCAAGTATATTTGGTGTTTAACCGTATTACCCAACTGTTCATTTTGGTTATAATTAATCGTTTTTTTATTTTAATATAATCCCTGAAACCGTTTTGGTTTGGAAATATTTAATGTTAATTGTAAAATTTATTTCTAGGCACAAACATTAAAATTTTGTAATCAAATCTTGTGTTTCGGAAACTGTTCTATTTATTATATTGAAATCGATATTGTTTTATTAAATTAATTTATTTAAAAATGAAATTAATTTTAGATTGATTTTTTCCGTAAATAAATCATTATGATTTTTGTTTAATTTTTATTAATTAATTGTTTGATTTAAAACTTCTGGTTTAGTGTTGCTGTGAATAGTTTTTGGGATTACTAGATAATTTTAATACCTTTATCGAGTTATGGACTTAGTTTTTAGTAATCATGGTAGGGTGGGCAAAAGATTGTGTCAACAACATCTTAGACGCAATCGAAATTCCTTCGAAACTATTTAATAATTTTCTTTTTGCTATTTCTTTTGATTTGATTGCATGCAATTAGTAAAATTTTATTGTAGCCCTATAGCTAGAAGCAACGAACCTCCTCCCCCGACGAGCAATAAGGCCGGTGAAAATGCATGCAACCGCTTGATACAGCTTCGCAAATTATGAATAAAAAAAAACACAATTACAGAAACAAAATCAGTTCGTTATATGCTACAATATAAAATTTTTGGCACCCAACGTGGGGCCCGAATAGTAACGTCACAAAATTAATTCCACCTATTTGATCTTACCTTGTTTTGGTTAAAATTTCTTTATTCGGCTCCTCCTTTATACATGCTTATTCCATTTCTACTTTTCTTATTTTTTCTTTAAATATCTCTACCTTTCAAGTTTCTTTTATTTCTAATGGCTTGAAATTTATTGGATTTTATTTTCTGAAATAGTTTGTAGACTTTCGACTATAACCATTTATTTCAAGTTATTAGTCATCTTCCATAGTATTTTCATTTTTTTTACTTTTATATCTAGTTGGAAATTAGTTCCTGGACAGTAGAGCCGGGTCTAACCACAGGTGTATTTGAATAAATGAAGGTACCCTAATCAGCTTTTAATGGAAATAGTCTTATTTAAATAGGATTATCCTTAACAGCAAATTCTGTATTTAGTCTGCTTTTATAAATACATTTTGACTTTTACTATTATTTAGTTTCATGAAGCGAATTATTTTCACAGCAATTGTATACCATTAGTAAGTCAAATCAAACAATTAGAAAAACAAAACAACTTTATATCTATATTTGAAATTTCGAAATATTGACAAACATATCGGGTTTGTTCGAGTTAAGCAAACATCAACCAATTATTTAATTTTTTTTTTATTATTATAATATTTTTTTTTGTTTACAATTTACATACCATATTTGTTGTACACTAAATCTGTTTCTAGTTTTGCATGATATTATTTTATATAATTCTATTTTTTTTATTTTTTCCCATAAATATTTTTTTTAGATTTTTATAAATTTTTAATAGGTTTTCTTTAAACATTCATACACAACTTTTAAGTTCTTTGGATTAGTTTTTCATATACCCCACAATAATTTATATGTGGTTGTAGTTTAGCATTTTTTTTTTAGTATTGTTATGTTAACAGCGGCATTTCTAATCAATGCTTAACACTGTTAACGCAGCATACATACATGTATCTAGTTAATTCTGGATTAGTGCCGGTTGAGTTTTAATTTCCGATTTAAAGACCATTTTGTTTTTTTTTGTTTTTAGTTAGCGTACAAGGCTATAAATATAAATCGTTTTTTTTTATTTTCTATAAAAAGGTAGTGTTTCCGGAATAAACTGAATACACTATTTCCGTAATTGTTTATTCGAGAAAAATTTTAGTTTTTTTGACAAAACGGTTTCCGTTTCGTTTTGTTTTAATATTTTCTTTTTTTTTAATCACATATTTTAATTCTATTTTGGTTTTTTTGTAATACCTGTTTACTTTCGAAATGGATGAAGACACTATTGTCCCTGCTGAGAAAAGCACTAATTGCGAATTATGTCATAATAATATTTCGTCCAAAAGCATACAGATTCAGACATGTTGCGGTCATATTTTTCATAAGACTTGCTTAAGCAAGAATCTTAAAATTAGACCATATTGTCCCATTGGTAATACCCGAATAGCAAGCGAACAG
Source organism: Gymnosoma rotundatum (assembly GCA_916610165.2). Classification (NCBI taxonomy): domain Eukaryota; kingdom Metazoa; phylum Arthropoda; class Insecta; order Diptera; family Tachinidae; genus Gymnosoma; species Gymnosoma rotundatum. The sequence continues at coordinate 116,444,193 of OU744336.1, forward strand.
TCGTCCGGAAATACTTTATCCGTTACTACTCGCTCGAAAAGTTCTGAATCTAACACAACACAAACAAATAATTCCTCAGTTTTACTCGGAGAGACATCCGCTATAATTCAACCTGCAATTGTTCCTCTTACTTCAGATACGTCTTGTTGTAGTAGTATAGCATCTGGCCCTAACGCAGTTAGTATCCAGCCTGATGCTTTGAAAGATATGATAGCTTCCATGTTTTCTGCGCAACAAGCTCAACTATTTTCGGCAATAAACAATCAGATATCATCAGTAATTGAAACTAATTTGCAGGCTAGTTTAGCTAGAATAAGTCCAAATATTTTCAGTGCATCTGAGCCTTCTCAGCAGACGTCAGCTTGTCAGACTTCTCCTCGGATACAGACACTACCTGATGTTGAACATCAGACGCTAAGAGAAATTTTGGGAATTCGACCATCTTCCGGTCATGCTTCTAACTCTCGTCCTGATAACGCTAGGATCAATTATAATCCTCCAAGGTCGCTTATGGCATCCGATTTGTATCTCCGACCTGATAAAGTTCTTCAAACTATCTCTAATTGGAAGATTAAGTTTTTTGGATCAGCTAATAGCTTGCCGGTAGATAGTTTTATTTATCGAGTAGAGGCTTTGACAGGGCAGACATTGTATGGTGATTTTGATTTATTATGTAGCAATGCCGGTGCTTTATTTGAAGGAAAAGCTAACGATTGGTTTTGGCGATTGCATCAAAAGGGTCCAAAAATCACATGGGCAAGGTTGTGTAAAGCCCTGAGGGAACAATATAGGGATTGTAGAACGGATATAGATTTTCTGGAGTTGATACGTGATAGAAAGCAAAAGCCGAATGAGCCTTTTGATGTGTTTTATGAGGCAGTCAACGACTTGATTGATAAATTAAATGAGCCTATTGATGATAGTACGTTAGTTGAAATTTTAAGGCGTAATTTAATGCCGGAAATTCAGCACGAAATTTTAAATACGCAGATTTATAGTGTACAGCATCTTCGTGATGTTGTACGAAGGCGGGAGTTTTTCTTAGCTGACGTTCGAAGAAAACATGGCGTTAGTTTTTCAAAAGTACCTCCTATACAAAAACGCATTTCGGAAGTTGATAACAGCTCAGAAACTTTTAATATCGTTGATTTTGAACATGACACCGGTGATGTTGCAGAGTTAAATTTGGTCTGCTGGAACTGCCAGAAACCTGGTCATAGGTACCAGGATTGCTTTTCAGTACGTTCTGTTTTTTGTTATGGTTGTGGTAAGCCAGACACATATAAACCCAACTGCAAGAATTGCCAATCAAAAAACTTAAAACACAGTGCACAGAAAAGTGCACAGAAAAAAACAACTCTGGAAATGGAGACGTGAATATAGTTCTTCAACAACCAATAAAAATTCTTTCTAATTTAACCGAAAATGACAATAATATCCCAGAATCAATAAAATCTGCCTTAGAGACACCTCACGGTAACTCTGAAACGGGTATTTTAAATACACCCCAAATTTTCAAACCTTTTCATGTTAGATTGAAAGAGTACAATTTTATTCGAGATCAGATTTTTAGTCGCAATTTTAAACCTACTAGAGCCTCTTTACGTATGCGTAAGTTTTGGCGAAACGTCAAGCAACTGAAGCGGAAGTTTGTGTCATCTTTATTAGACAAGCCACAGGATGTAAGGCCATTTGCTGAGGTAATTCTCTTTGATAACACTATGTTAGGACTGCTAGACACTGGCGCATCAATAAGCTGCATTGGTTCTGAAGCAGCAAAAGTCTTTTTGTCTTCGGGAGCAAAATATAAGAAAATGACATCGTCTGTTAAAACGGCTGATGGAAAAAACCAGAAAGTGATAGGTTTCGTTGACACTGTTATTTATTTTAAGGGTGTGGAAAAACCCATAACAATATTTATAATTCCTAGCTTGGAAAGAGATTTATTCTTGGGTATAGATTTTTGGCATCTATATAAATTACTTCCTGAGGGTTTAAATAATTGTTGTCTTTTAAGTCCAAATTCATCTATAAGTGAATTAAAGAAACAGATTCTTCTTACACCGATTCAACAGCTGAAACTTCTGCAAGTGACAAATTTGTTTCCCTCATTTTCTAAGGAAGGGCTGGGAAAAACTTCTATTCTAAGTCATGTGATTGATACCGGCGACGCAAAGCCAATTAAACAGAGACACTTTCCTGTTTCCCCAGCTGTTGAAAAATTGATATATGAGGAGTTGGACCGTATGTTGTCTTTGGGCGTTATTGAAGAATCTAATAGTGCGTGGTCCTCACCTGTTGTTTTACATAGGAAACCAGGAAAGAACAGGCTGTGTTTAGATCGTCGCAAACTTAACGCGGTAACAATAGGCGATGCATATCCTCTTCCTCAGATTGATGGCATAATAAGCAGACTTCCTAAAGCCGAATTCATAACCAGTCTTGACCTCAAGGACGCTTTTTGGCAGATTCCGTTGGAGTTGGGATCTAGAGAGAAAACAGCATTTACTGTACCTGGTAGGCCGCTTTATCATTACACTGTTATGCCTTTCGGCCTTTGTAATGCCCCTCAAACGATGTCACGCCTTATGGATAGAGTGGTACCGCCGACTCTCAGGACAGAAGTGTTTGTTTATCTGGATGATCTTCTGATCATTTCGGATACTTTTGAAAGGCACCTTGAGGTTCTAGGGGTTATGGCAAAAAGAATTCGGGAATCAGGTTTGACCATTAATGTAGAAAAAAGTAACTTTTGCGTCCCGGAAGTGAAGTATTTAGGTCATGTGGTGGGTAATGGGGTCATTCAGACAGATCCGGAGAAAGTGTCCGCCATAACCGATTTCCCAGTTCCGCGATCTGTTAAACAAGTCCGAAGATTTTTGGGAATGACAGGATGGTACCGGAAATTTATCAGGAATTATGCGTCTATTACCAAGCCCAACGTAATTATTCAGTGACCGAACAGGAGTGCCTGGCAGCTTTGCTAAGCGTTAAAAAGTTTAGACCATATGTCGAGGGTCATGAGTTTACGATTATCACTGACCATGCGTCTTTAAAGTGGCTCATGTCCCAGACAGATCTTAGTTCGCGGCTTGCTCGGTGGGCTTTAAAACTGCAGGGATACAAATTTAACATTCAGCATAGGCGTGGTAGTTTGAACGTAGTTCCAGATACTTTATCTAGGGCCAATACAGACGACTTTTCTACCGTAGGGCTCGACAGTTTGACAGATACGTACAGGCAAGGTGGCGTTTTTGTAGATCTTGATTCTATCAATTTTCAATCAGATACGTATAAACAACTTTTAAACGAACTAAAGGAGAAGTTAGACCAGTTGCCTGACTTGAAAATAGTACAGACGTACTGAACATGCAACTGGGGAGAGGATACATGATGATTTGGTTTGGAAGCTCTGGATTCCGAAAGATATGGTCCCTGAACTACTTTTCAAGGCTCATAACGACCCTATGTCGGCACATTGTGGCATTAACAAGACGCTTGAAAAAATCAGACGATACTATTTTTGGCCGAACTTAGCTGTTGATGTTAAAAACTATATAAACAACTGTGAAATATGTAAAACGACAAAACACCCAAACCAGGTTCTAAGACCGCCTATGGGAAAAACTGGTGATACACAGCGGTTCTTTCAAAAGATTTTCATAGATTTCTTAGGTCCTTACCCCAGATCGAGAGCAGGGAATGTTGGGATTTTTATTATGTTGGATCATTTTTCGAAATTCCCATTCTTGAAGGCAGTAAAAAAACTTAATACCGAGGTTGTCATTAAATATCTGGAGGAAGAACTGTTTCATACGTTTGGTGTCCCTGAAATCATTGTCTCAGACAATGGCTCACAGTTTAAGTCGAAACAGTTTAGTGATTTTCTTAAAAAGTACGGAGTTAATCAACTTTTCACTGCCATACATGCACCTCAGGCCAATGCATCTGAACGCGTAAATCGCTCGGTATTGTCAGCAATCAAGTCATATGTGAAGCCGGACCAGAAGAACTGGGATGAGTTTCTTTGCCATATAAGCTGTGCTTTGCGATCAACAGTTCATTCTGCTATCGGTACTTCACCTTACTATCTAGCATTTGGTCAACATATGATCACTAATGGTGCAACTTACCCTTTGTTACGTCAGCTTGAGTTGTTGGAGGATCGATCAGTACGTTTTAACAGAAATGATTCAATGCAAATTATGGCACGGAGAGCATCAAACTTAATTCAAAAACAATTTGAGCGTAACGAAAAGTCCTACAATCTAAGATCCAGAGAGGTTTCTTATAAAGAGGGTCAAGAGGTTTTTCGTCGAAACTTCAAGGCGAGTAATTTTGAGCAAGGGTATAATGCGAAACTTGCTCCAACGTTTGTTAAAGCTCGAGTGCGTAGGAAAATAGGTAATTGTTATTATGAGTTAGAGGATCTAAGTGGAAAGTTGGTAGGGAAATACCACGCTAAGGATATTAGACAATGATTCTGGAACATTTAAATCTTACAATTCTCAGTTTTAATGCAAGCGGTGTCAGCCTTGGTCTTTGTTTCTTTTCAAACGCCAAAGTCTGATTCTGGTGAGGGGGTGTTGTAATGGCGCTTGCTAAAATTTTTTTTACACGTATTTCTAAATTTAAATTTTTCTAACGCCATCTGTTGCAAACCACTGGCTAGACAACTTTACTCCTATCACTTGTTTGACGTTTACATTATTATTTGGTTATATTTATAGCTGCAGAAAGATTATTTTCGCCATTTTTCAGTCGAGAAGTTGACCATCAAGTTCAAAAGTTTTATTTCTTAATTTTCATTTTTTTTTACTTGTGAAAATGAAGATAGATACTTAGCAATTTTACTGAGGTAAAAGTAATTTTACCTACAAAAGTACAAGTCTTTAAAGAAAAAAAAAAAAATAAAAAAAAGTGAGTTTTAATAAGTGCATCTGAAGTTAGTTTTATTGTCAAATTTTCTCACATAAAACAATAATTTTGTTTATATGAAACTTTTCTTTGACAGGCATAATTGTCTTCTCACTGATTGGAGGTTTAAAGGTCTTTTTCTGTATTCAGTTTCTAAAGAAAAAAGAAAATTTAAAAGGTGCCAATCATATATGGTAATTATTAAAAAAAAAAGCAAGAAATCTCTTAAAACCTAAAAAAATAAGAAGAAAAAACTCATGTTTTTTTATATTTATTTAGATTTGGCACCTAATCATACATGCATAAGAAATATAAAATTGATGCGTGTTTGAGAAAGAAATCTGTGATCAGCAAGTTAGTTTGGTTCGTGGTTCGTACAATAAAGTGGTTGTGAGAAGTGTCAATAATGTGTGATGAGTTTAAAGTCTGGTGGTAAAAATTATTTCTTAAAAGTAACTTAAAAATAACCTGCAAAATCCAGTATTGAAAAATTAGACATTAAACAACTAAACATGAAAATTTTCAATTTAATTTGTCTATAAACAAGCATGGAAAAAATAATAAACCTCTTAAACTTTTGTAATTCGGAAGAAATCTCATGTGAAAAGAGTGTAAAAAAACATTTTTTCTGCCTGTTTAAATTACCCATTGCTACAACAAAATTATTTCAAACAGTACAACTAAGTTTACTTCAATTGAATTGAAATGTTGCTGAGAGTGGACGAAAAAGCTAAAAAAACAGTATTTTAATTTTGCTAAAGTTAAAAATATAAACGAATAAAAAAAATATAATTTTAAGAACAGAAAAAACTAGTCAGTGCTTAAATTTTACTAAAATTGTTTTAAGTTTCAATTAATTAAAATATTGATTTACTAGCAACAGTGTAGTTTAAGAATATAAGTGATCTCATTTATTTTGTAAGTGTGTATAGGCATGTAAATACAATTGCATTAAAATACAGAATAATGTAAATATGAATAATTTACAAATTCTTAATGTTAACAACTAATTTGTGCTTGGCAATGCCCTAATAAATTTCTTTTTTGTTTTTTTTTTTATTAAATTAATATATATGCATATAAATGATATTTTATTGCAATTGTGATATACTTATAATAATTTGAATTCTGTAAAACAAAGATTATATTATTTTAACATCACTTAAACTCAATTTAATTATTTTTACGAGTACTTTGTTTCTTAAAATTTGTGTAGAGTTACTCTCTTTAAAGAAACTGTGATTACAACAAAACTCTCTGTGAGCTGTACTCAACGAAAGATCTTTCGTCGTGGGAGCATCTGTATTTCAATGTAAGTCTCTTTATTATATTTTCTTGTTGATGTTTTACTCTTATTATTTACATATGTTGATTTATTTATATTTTTTAATGCAAGTATATTTGGTGTTTAACCATATTACCCAACTGTTCATTTTGGTTATAATTAATCGTTTTTTTATTTTAATATAATCCCTGAAACCGTTTTGGTTTGGAAATATTTAATGTTAATTGTAAAATTTATTTCTAGGCACAAACATTAAAATTTTGTAATCAAATCTTGTGTTTTCGGAAACTGTTCTATTTATTATATTGAAATCGATATTGTTTTATTAAATTAATTTATTTAAAAATGAAATTAATTTTAGATTGATTTTTTTCCGTAAATAAATCATTATGATTTTTGTTTAATTTTTATTAATTAGTTGTTTGATTTAAAACTTTTGGTTTAGTGTTGCTGTGAATAGTTTTTGGGATTACTAGATAATTTTAATACCTTTATCGAGTTATGGACTTAGTTTTTAGTAATCATGGTAGGGTGGGCAAAAGATTGTGTCAACAACATCTTAGACGCAATCGAAATTCCTTCGAAACTATTTAATAATTTTCTTTTTGCTATTTCTTATGATTTGATTGCATGCAATTAGTAAAATTTTATTGTAGCCCTATAGGTAGAAGCAACAAGCAACGAACCTCCTCCCCCGACGAGCAATAAGGCCGGTGAAAATGCATGCAACCGCTTGATACAGCTTCGCAAATTATGAATAGAAAAAAAACACAATTACAGAAACAAAATCAGTTCGTTATATGCTACATTTGTTTCCATTGAAGTTTTTCCCAATAAAATTTGACATTTTATTCTTTAGCCCTTTCCATCACTACTTTAACACGTTGACTGCCACGCGTGTTTACAACAAAATCCCCGTCAGGCCACCCGTGCCACTGTAAGATGCGTGCTCTGCTACCGCATGTCTGTTTACATTTCTTTCGGTACTCTCACCCCGATATCTATTACGATCCTCATTTATCACGTTATTACTCTGCACGAGCAGTTGTAATCTTTGCCGTGTACTGAGTAGTACAACTAATATCTCTGCCCAACTAATATCTCAACCGCAACTTTGCAGTGAATGCTTCAATATTTTGCACTGTAAATAATTTTGTTAATAAACAATTTTTAAAAAAATTCAACAGTATTATTATCTCCTGTCATATATTTATCTAAATATGTTCGGAAATCTTTTGGAAGGAGTCACCCGACGTGGCCTGATGAGAACTCTTGCTGTCACCCGAATACGGGTGACGTGGCCTGATGAGAACTTTTGCTGTCACCCGAATACGGGTGACACGGCAGTTAACGTGTTAATTGTTTCATCATGTTCCTGCTCATTAGTTGCAGCAATGAGTATATCATCAATATATACTGTAACGTTTTTTATATTCCCAAAATTTTCTTCATTAATTTTTTGAAATGCTTCTGGTGCTATCTTAATGCCAAATGGCAAGCGTTTAAAACTGTAGCAACCAAAGGGTGTGCTAAACGTGCATAAACTTTTTGACCTTTCATCAAGGGCAATCTGATAGAAACCATCTTTAAGGTCTAACACTGTGAAAATTGATTTATTTATTAGATTCGTTTTGAGTCGTTCAAAGGTTGGAATTTCATAGTAATGATCCTTTATTGCTTTATTAAGTTCTTTCGGATTTATGCAAATTCTCAATTTTTTTGTTTGGTTTTTCAACAATAACAATATTTGATATCCATTCACAAGGGTTTTCACATTTTTCTATAATTTTCTTCTCGCATAAGTTATCTAGTTCTTGTTTTAAAGGTTCCCTTAGAGTTAAAGGTATTCTAGTTGCTGGTTTTGAGCATGGTGTGACACCTTCTTTTAGTTCAATGGCAAAATTCTTTTTAAAACAACCTATGCCTTTAAAGAGTTCACAATATTCTTTTTTTTAGCTCTTGTTTACTAATAATTTCAACCGAATATATGCCCTTAATTAAACCCAATTCTATACACGAATTTAAGCCTACAATAGGAATAGAGTTTTTATCGTTTACTACAAAAAATTTAATTCTTTCTGATTTTTGTTTTATTTTGCACAGTAAGTTCACTATACCCATGTGTTCTATAGCGGTACCATTAAAGGCTATCAAATTATCTGAACTTTTCTCAACTCTAATATTATTTAAATCTTTCAAAATATCCAATGGCAAAATGTTAATCATAGCACCTGTGTCCAGTTTAAACTTTACAGTTTTATCTTGAATTTGTATAGATTCATACCACGTGCCAGCATCATTTTCTTTTCTAATTGAATCTATATATAAACTTGAATTACTTGCACTACATGTTTTTAGTTTGCACTTTTAATTCACCTATAGATTTTTTTTTACATACAGCAGAAAAATGATTTCTGCCTTTACATTGATTACACACTTTACCATATGCTGGGCATTTGCCCTTCAAATGCTTTTTACCACAAAAGTTACAAATGTTACAATTTCTATAATTTTTAGAATTCTCTTGAAAACTGTGCTTTTCATTAATTTTAGTTTTAAGATCATTAAAATTAGTTTTAAATTTTTCAGACTTCTTACTAACCACATTAATTTCTACTTCACCACTTCGCATAGTATTCATTTGTTTGTTAGTCACTTCAGCCGATCTCGCCATGTCAATTGCCATTTCCATTGTTAATTTAGGTGTATCCAACAGCTTTTTCTGCAACGCCTTGTCACTTGTTCCCAGTACAATGCTATCACGCACCACCTATCGTCATTATCAAAGCTGCATCGCCGCACTATTTTCTTAATATCCATTAAGAAATCATCAAAAGGTTCACCATGTGCTTGACATCGATTATGAAAAACGAAACTCTCATATACTTCGTTGCACTTTGGTTTGCAAAATTCTTCAAAGGCTTTTGTCACATCTTCATATTTCCCTTTAGCTGCCTCACTGAGATTAAAAGAATCATAAAGTTCTACAGCTTCCAGACCAATCGCATTCAAAAATATAGCCACTTTTACTACTTCAGCTTTCTTGTCCAATTCAATTGCAGTAGCAAAAATTTTAAAATTTTGCCAAAAAGTTCTCCAATTCTCTGCTATATTTCCACTAATTTTTAGTTCTTCAACTTTCTTCACAAAATCCATATTTGTATTTTGTTTGATATAAACGTATTTGATGTTTTTTGGCGGCCTTCCACGTGATCTTAGATGTACACGACTTGCATTCAATTTAGCTTTTCCCATATACTGTGTATATTAAAATCTAAAAAAAATTTACTTTTATTTTATTGACTATTTTTTCACCGACTGCGCCATGTATTATGTCGATCTGTTGAAATAAAGAGCAAAACGCATGTGCCTGGTTCAGCGTTGCCGCTTTGGTCCAATCGGACCAAACTTGGTAGTTTTTCGTTTTTAAAAAACAGTTTGGTAGTTTGGTTGGTTTGTTGAATTTTTTTAAATTTTTGGTAGGTTTTCCTCCTGTAGCAATTTTTTAGCATAGTGAATTTTTCATCTTAAAAATTCAGAACATAAAATAAAAAAAATTTAACTTTTAATAAAATAAACAATAACAAAAACTGTTTTGGGTGTCCTAAAAAACATCTCTGCTTTTTTGCATAGAGATGATTAAAGCTATAACTATCTCTGGTTTAAGAAACGCGAACTATTTTATGAAATTGAAATTAACAATATTTTTAAGTGAAGGTTTATTTTCAAGTGTATATATTAAAAAATTAATAGACAAATGGAAAAGTAATTAAAATTTATTAATTCTAAATATTTATCTATTAATTACATAAATATTTACTAATATTGCATGTATTTTTTCAGATTTTTATCAAAAACTCCAAAATTAAATGAAAATAATATAATAATATAATTTCAGAAACGACATTCCATCAACCACGTAGAACCACTCTTAAAATTTTTGTTTTAAAACATTTTAAAATAATATAGTACTTTTAGTGAACATTGTAAAGAAACAGTCAAAAGAAAATTAATTTAAAAAATTAAATTAATTCTGCATAGTATGCTCTAAAACTATTTTGAAACCAATGAATTATATGTGATATTTTTTTATTTTAAATTCCTTTTGTTTTTTTATCTGTATACATTTTGTATACACATACATACATCCGTTATTTTAAATGAAATATTGCTTTTATGTTGTTATTTTATGTATATTTTTATGTTTTCTATAAAAACTGGAATTTTTTATTATATTACTATATAAGCCAAAATAAAAATTTTGATTTTATTGAAGAATTGCATTTTAAAATTTTTGGTAGGCTGTTAACGATTTTGGTAGGATTTTTGAAAATTATTGGTATTAAGTAAATTTCTTGTGTGTCAACGCTGGTCTAGTTTCTTGCTTATTTATTGACTGGCTTCTTTTAATATAGTATTTACATGTTTTTGTGGTACGCATTAGTAAGTGAGAATAGAGCGAATGTGTGGAATGTAAGCCAACTGCACATGATAAAAAGCTACAATTGCATACAGGGTTTTAGATGCTTTCTTGAATTATTATTAAACTTATTTAGGTATATACATACATTTCTCTACAGTGTCGTCCGCCGTTTGTAGTTGGAAGTTTCAAAAGTTGTTTGTATTTTGCTTTGTTTGTTTCCGAATTTCAAAAAACACTAACAACAAGCATTTGTATTTAGAGTAATTATCTTTCATTTTTCTTTATGCTTTTAACATTTACAACACACAAAACAACAATAAAAAGCCATGTTCTGCAATCTTGTATTTGTTGTAGATCCGCTACTACCTATTAAAATAAATGTACTTTGGAAGACTCTAAACCAAATTTCTGCTGTTTTAAGCAGAGATAACTAATATTATTATTAATCTGTGGTTTTAAGCTTTTTTGCTGCATGCTAAATTAAAGAAAAACAACAACAAAATACTTGCATTTTCTTTAATGTTGCAAAAATTTCGTTTTTCAGATATTTTATGGTGAAATGATTTTGTAAACAAAAGTAAAAATAGCTGGTTGACTAATTTTTGGTAGTAAAAATTTTACTAGCCAAACAAATTTTTTCTCTCTTATATTTTTAACAATTTTTAGTTACTAAATATACTTATTGTAATAGGATTGAAAGAAAGAAAGAAGCATACATATTTATTTTACTAGGTAGTAACGGCTCTACAATAAATACAACATTGACAAAAATAACATGCTTTTTATTGTTTTTATTGTTTTGTGCGTTGGAAACGTCAAAAACACAAAGAGAAATAAGATTTAATTGCTCTCAATAAAAATGTGTGCTTTATTTCACAAACGCTTGTTGTTAGTGTTTTTTGAAATTCGTAAACAAATAAAGGAAAATACAAACAACTTTTGACATTTCCAACTTCAAACCAGATGGGCGGACGACACTAACTAGTAAAATAAATCTGCCTTGGAAAGAAGGAAGCAATGCTAGAAAGAACCAACTAAAAAACGTAAAAAACATATTTCAAAATTGAAAAAAAAAAATAGTAACGAAAAAAAAAATAATTTGATCCAAAAATTAAATTTAGTTATTTTGAAAATAATAAGAACTTAGTCGGAAGAAGACGTGAAATCTTTTTCAATATAAAAACAAATTGAAAAAATCAGTTTTTGGACGAGTAAGTATGAAACTCAATACAAGCTTTTTTCAAAATTTCCTTTCGATTCTGGTAAGTGCTTATTAATTTTAAAATGGTTTGATTTTTATAAGTATGTACATAACGTATGCAAATTAATATTTATAAACCTTTTTATGTATGTATTTATTAGTTGATGTTTCTAGAAAGTGGAAGAATTTAAAATCATATTATAACGCAGAAATTGCCAAAGGCATTAAAGCTTAAAAAAGTTGAGAAAGCGCTGAAGCTTTGGAAGATGCTATGATATGGAAATATAGCGAATCTATGGAATTTTTGCTTCCTAGTAATGCGGCAACTGCTTCTGTATATAATGTCAATAAAAAAAACCTAGACGTAAGTATCACCTGCATATTCTTTAACCATTTTAAATTTTTAAACTCAATTAATTTTATATAGGAATTGTATACCGAGTCTCATATTTAAATTGAATATTTATCTCATGAAGGCGAAATAAATTCTAACATTCAGAGCCAGAAGGAATTAGAATCAACAGCAAGTTGCAGTCAAAAATCGTCTCATACTTCCCGTAAAAAAAGAAAAGTGGATGAAGACTACTTCAAAGAAATTTGCGAATTAATAAAACATATAAGTATATACATACAAACAACTTGAAAATTTAATAATACTTACCAAAATCAATCTAAAATTATCATATAATTTCAAACCGTCCTGTAATTGCTTGGTTTTCATCACATATGTACCTAATAAAGACGTGCACTAGTATATCCAACAGTGTGGCAAAAACAGATATATCATATACAGTGGCTCACAGCTTATTTTATGCACTGCATATTTTAATTTTTTAAGTTCTGTAACAATAAAACCAGTAAGAATTAAAAAAAGAAATTGATATCATTTAATAGATAAAAGGGCTTAATTTAACAAGAAAACTTCAATTTTTAAAGAATTAAGATTTAATTATCCTAAAAGTAAAACAAATAAAAAATACAGCTTTTTTCATATCACAGCTTATTTTATGCGGTAACCTTAAGTATTGAAAACTTTCAAGTTGTGTTTGCTAATTTATATTTTTAATACTTTGTCTGATACACTTTATTGTCTATAACAGGCTTAAGACGGTTTGGTATAGATGCAACTAGTTTTCGCGATGAATTGGGCGAAAAATTCTATCACTCCAATTCTTTTAGGCTATTTTTGCTTAAAAACTCGTGTTGCCTTATGTTTCTTCCAAAATGGACCATAGATTTTTAATGACATTGAGGCTTGGTGACTGAGGTGGCGTAATCATCAAGTAAGGGTAGTTATAAATTGACCAAAACTTTACAATTCCCGATTTATGTTTCGGATCGTTATCCTGATAAAATCGAAAATTTGATCTTATACCCAGATTCTTTGCATTTTGCAACAAATTGTCCTTTAAAATTTGAAGATACTTATTTTGTCAATGGTTGTTTCAATAAACTCTAAACTCTCAGTACCAACAGTCGACATACAGCCCCAAATCATGACGCTGCCACCACCATGCTTACCTGTTGCCTTTAAATATTCTTTATTATGCTCGGTATTAGGTTTTTTCTATACGTAGGACTTATCATCGGAGCGGAATTTAATAAATTTGGATTTATCGGTTAAGATAACTGCATTCCAAATCGATGCGTCTTTGGAATCGTGTTCTACAGTGAAGTTGAGACTGCATATTTTGATTTTTGCGCTAATGGAAGGCTTCTTACGTGCAACTCGACCATTAAAATCATGGTGACGAAGAACACACTGAAAAGATTCAACGCAGCAATGTTTGCGTATGTCATATTGAACATCGAAAGTCAGTTTGGGAGCTGAGAGCCCTGTATTTGCTTAAAATTTTTTGACAATATAACGCTCATCATGTTTATTAAAAATTTTATTTGGTGCTTATCTACATTTGTTAATTAAACGGTTTTCACGAACGAAGCACTCTATAATTTGTTGGCACGTCTAAGTTTTTTTATTCATCATTTCAACTATTTTCCGCTGCGAGTGACCGTTTTTAAAATGATTTACTACCAATTCTTTCTGTACTAATGTTGTGCGTGGACCCATTTTAAATTTCCCGAAATTAACCAAATTATTGACAAAATAAGACCATTAATTAAGTGCCAATCATATCGAAAAGTACAATAGGGTAGAATTAAAAATAAATTTCCGCTAGACAACGCATTCTGAAAGTAACGTTACCAAAAGAAGTAAATGCATAAAATAAGCTGTGAGATGAAAAAAACTGTATATTTTACTTTTCTTGTTTTTTAATTATGTTAATATTAATTTTCTAAATAAATAAACTTTTCTTGTTAAACTAGACCCTTTTCTCTATTTATTGATACCAATTTCTTTTTTTAATTCCTACTGGTATTATTGTCATAGGACTTAAAGGATAAAATTATGCAGTGCATAAAATAAGCTGTGAGCCACTGTACATAACAGTTACAACAGATACAAAAGAACGCATGAGTGTATTTGACATTAAAGGCTGGTTCACCGGCAAAAATTTTGTTCCGAAACATTTTTTTTTATATGTAGTTTGACGTTTTATTTTTTGAGAGAGAGAGAGAGAAAGAGAGTAAACTCACTTCGGAACAATTTCAGCTTGAATTGGTTTAATTTTAATTTTTGTTCCGAAACAAAGAAACTGTGCTCCCAACTACTTTTTTTTCAAAGAAAATTTAACTGAGCTGCCACTTCATTAATTAATGTGATAAAAATCATTCAAGCAAAAAATATATTTTACATACTTTTTCGTTCTTTGTTTGCATTGATATTCAATAATTATTTTTTAAATTTGTTTTGTTCTTAAGATTACCTGCCTTAATTTGCCTGGTATATTTATAATAAAACACAAAATAAAAGAAAATAAGTTTAAAAAATTGTGTCATGGATCTCAACGAATGAATCCCTTGCCTTGAAGCTTATTTCAGAAATGAAAAAGCCGGGTAGAGAATGCTTGTATGACTTTTTACCTCAATTTTTTTTTACCTCATTTTTTGATTTAATTATGAAATTTTTTTTAATTTAGAATTTATTTATAACAAAACGGCATTCAGTGATTTTAATTTTCTATCACAGTGCTGCCTGCTTGTAAAGTAACACATCTCGCTTACACATATGTTTCATATGGTAGCTTTGTTTTTCCAGAAAAATTGTTCGAAGTGGGTTAATCGTTTCAGAACAAACTCTCACAAAACTAAAATTCTCTCACAACAAAAATTTTGTTCCGAAACAATGGGTGAACCCGCCTTAAAGACGTGCACAGATATATCTGTTTATATCAGTTTTTGTGTGCCTACTCTTATGAGTGCGTATAGATGAGTACTTTTGTGTTTCTGATATGAGTTGATATTGCTACTTTTTCTCATTGGATGGATGCGAATGAGTAAATAGTGAATGAGAGTAACATATCTGTTCTCCTATGTTTCGCACAAACGGGTATAAACAGATATTGATGGTTGTATCATAAGTACTTATTGTATGCTGCGAATCAATATTCATTCATACGTACATATGCATTGGTTTATTAAAATTAAAAAATAAAATTATTGTTTCTAAACATGATCAATATTTTTAACTGTTTTATGGTGTTTTATTGAAGTTGAATACACAAAACTGAATAATTTATCAAAAATTTATAAATCTAATGCGTATAATTGTATTAAAATTACTATTATCTTTTCTAACAACTTCTACCAACAATTAGAACAGTTGTAAGGATATAATAACTAAATAAATATATGTATGCATGTTTCCATATTTAGAGAGACGAAAAGTCCATATTATTTTTAAAATTTTAAAATGAAGTATGAAAATTTAAATATTTTTAGCAAAACTAAAAATAAATTTTTATTACCATTAAAATTGCATTGGCATTAGTTGAAATAATGATATAGGAAAAAAAAAATAACTACGATATCATGCTAATAATTTTATTTTAATTATAATTGTTTTAATAATGGTAATGAAATAGAATTACAACTGGAAGAAAATAATTGTTTTTATGAAAAATAAAATTATAATAGCAAAACCTTAAAAAGATCTATGCATAAAAAATAAACCTTAACCCTTTCGCTGATGGATGTGCATTCGAAAATTTTAATAATTTATTAAATTTTAACGAGATAGAAATAAAACTTGATGTCTGATATCTAAATTTAACTGAAACCCCAGCTAGCAAATCCTATTACTTACACGAAAACAAAATATATTCTTATAGTGCCTAATGTTAAAACGTACATATTTTACCAGATTTTTGTGATAAAAGTGTCACTTTAAAATATTGTTTTAATATGCTTTATGACGTTTACTTAGTATACAAATAAAAGAAGCAACGTTAGATGATGCTTTTACATAAAATTACCGCTTGTGAAAATAGTGAAAATATGAACAACATCATAAGCATGTATGAAATTGTCAACGAGTTAGTCCATCTAATTAATTGCTTCTATTTATAGTAAGAAACATGCATTTTTTAACAATTTATTTTTCAATTAATTCATTATATATTCTAATTAGTGGTTGACAGCCACTTATTTACACACACTAGTAAGAGATATACTATACTGTTATATTTTATATTTACCGTTGTTAAGCTAACTATCCTTTGGTAAGCAGTTACAACGAGCTTGTCCATTTTACTTTTTTATTTTTTTCTTTAAAACTTTTTAATAATTTTTAAATTTCGAATAAATTTTCTTTAATGCAGAAAAGAGGTTTTTTTTTAGTACGTGTTAGAAATTTTAGAAATTTTGAATGCACAAATAACATAACTATAATATATCCTTCTAAGTGCGTTATTTAATATGTACATATATAAAAAGGACAATATTATTACTGTAACTGTGTATTCTAGAAGTGTAAATGTTTTCCCTAATTTTTTTTTATTGAAATTTTTCGGAACTTCTATTTTTTGTACATATGCATGTACAGATGTATGTAATAAACATTTTTTATATATGAATTTTAATTATTTACTAGTTTTTATAAAAGGAATTAATTTTTTTAAATAAAACATACAATAAAATTCCTTAATTGAATTAATTCTATCATTATAACTCAACACGCAACTAGTCAACAATTTATTAATTTTTCATTTGTTTTTATAAAATAAAATTATCATTAATATGATAATTGCTAATTCTACCTTTAAAATCATATAAACTAATTACTAAAGCTAAACAATAATAATTACAATTCGAAGTTGAAATACTGCTTACTAGTTCTCGCCTCTATCATAAGCAGCACACAAGTATCAAAAATATCTGTTTCATAAACAGATATATCCAAATACTCATGGTACAACAGATATTTGAGAGTAAAAAACTGATAATTTGCTCACTCTATGCAATACCATAAACAACTGTATGTGTTTATATCCATAGCGTGAGTACGCACAAGCAAAAGCATACTGCTTTGGTAGTTTGGTTGGTTTGTTGCATTTTTTTAAATTTTTGGTAGGTTTTCCTCCTGTAGCAATTTTTTAGCAACAGTAAATTTTTTACCTTAAAAATTCAGAACATAAAATAAAAAAATGTAACTTTGAATTAAATAAACAATAACTGTGAATAGTTTTAGCACTGTTTTCAAAAACTGTTTTAGGTGTAATAAAAACATCTCTGCTTTTTTGCATAAAGATGATTAAAGCTATAGCCATCTCTGGTTTAAGAAACGCGAACAATATTATGAAATTGAAGTTAACAATATTTTTGAGTGAAGGCTTATTTACAAGTGTTTGTATTAAAAAAATTAACAGACAAAATGGAAAAGTAAGTAAACTTTTTTTAATTGTATATATGTACCTATTAATTACATAAATATTTGCTAATATTGCATGTAAAGAAACAGTAAAAAAAAAATTTTAGAACCGAATGGTTGAGCGAATTTGATTGGCTCCAGGAAAGGGATGGGTGTTCATTCTGCATAGTATGCTCTAAAACTATTTTTAATCATAACATCGATTTTAAAAATCAACAAAAGACAAATTTCCACCTCAAGAAAAAAACCAAGTGAGTATAACAGAGTTTATGTGCAAGAAACGCATTTTTAAATTTTTGGTAGGCTGTAAACGATTTTGGTAGGATTTTTGAAAACTAGCAACTTTGCGAGTACATCAAAGTCTGTACTGATCATCATGCTTGCTCCCTCTCTCTCACATAAAATCAAAACTTTGCAAAGTAAAATTTCCCAGCGTGATAGGGGTATATGTTTTGAATTTCATACCTATGAAAGCGGTTGTTGTATGTTTTTCTGCTTATAATGTTTAAGCAATAGGTTTGATCAAATTTTGTTTTCTTATTGTTTATAAATAGATCTGCATACAATGCAGTATTTCATAAAACGGCAGTAAAAAACTTTAATAGGGTAAAAATGTGGCAACGTTGCTTACAAATAAAGAAAATTAAAAAATTCTCGCGTACGAGTATAAAAAATACTTAAAATTCTGATCGTTTTTACAGGAATGGGTAAAATAAACACCGCAACTTTTTATTGCGGTGTTTAAAATACTCGAGTATAAAAAGTATAGAGTAAGTATGCGGTGTACTCATGGGTTGCGGTGTACTCGTGCAGTTCTCTGATAAGCAGTATTTTAACTTCATAGTAATAACCTGAATGAAGATTTTTAGAAATTAAAAATAAATGAACTTAAGCCAAAATAATTTCTATTCATTTATATAATAACCCGAATTGTAATTATTATTGTTCAGTTTTAGTAATTAGTTTATATGATTTTAAAGGTAGAATTAGCAATATTTATAATAATTATGCTAATTTTATTTTATAAAAACAAATGATAATAAAAGAGTAAAATGGACTGGCGCGTTGTAATTGCTTACCAAAGGATAGTCAGCTTCACAACGGAATATAAATTATAACAGTATAGTATATCTTTTAGTAGTGTGCCTAAACAAATCGCTGTCACCGCTAATTAGAATATATAATGAATTGATTGAAAAATAAATGTTTAAAAAATGCAAGTTTTTTACTGTAAATGGAAGCAATTAATTAGATGAACTAACTCAATTTCATTGACAATTTCATAAATACTAATGATTTTGTTAGCATTGTCACTATTTTCACTAGCGGTAATTTTATGAAAAAGTTCGATCGATAATTAGTTAAATGGCTTTAAAGCATAGCATCATCTAACGTTGCTCCTTTCTTTTGTAAACTAAGTAAGTGCCAAAAAACATAATAAAGCAATATTTTAAAGTGACATTATTATCACAAAAATCTGGTGAAATATGTACGTTTTAACATTAGGCACTATATTTTTGTTTTCGAGTAAGAAATAAGATTTGCTAGCTGGGGTTTGAGTTAAATTTAGACATCAGAGTTTTATTCCTACCTCATTTACATTTAACAAATTATTAAAATTTTCGAATGTATATCCTTTAGCGAAAGGGTTAATAAATTTTTATGCATAGTTCTTTTTAAGGTTTTGCTATTATAATTTTATTTTTCATAAACACAGTTATTTTTTCCAGTGGTAATTCCATTCCATTACCATTATTAAATCAATTATAATAAAAATAAAATTATTAGCATGATAATGCCAATGAAATTTTAATGGTAATGAAAAACTTATTTTTATTTTTGCTAAAAATATTAAAATATTCATACTTCATTTTTAAATTGAATTTTTATTATTTTCGGCCATATTTATTAAAAATAATTTGGATTCAAAAGGTATTTTAAAGCAAACTTAACATAAAAATATTTTTTAATTAATTTTAAATTATCAGGCTTTTTTCAACTTCATTAAAACATAATGAAACAATTAAAAATATTGATCATGTTTAGAAACAATAATTCTATTTTTGTAATTTAAATAAACCAATGCATATGTACGTATGAATGGATATTAATTCACAGCACACAATAAGTACTTATGGTACAACCATCAATATCTGTTTATATCCGTTTGTGCGAAACATAGGAGAACAGTGGGCTTATTCTGAATTGCGATGCGAAAATTAATGCGATGCGCAAATGAAATGCGATGCGAAAGAAAATTGGTATTCTGTTAGATTTTCACAATTGCATTCGCAATTTATTTCAAAGCAAGGCTGCTCAAATAAACACCAGTATCAACAAACGTCAAATTAAAAATAAATAAATTTTTTGTGCTTCGCTGTGAAAATTGTTTCTAAAATTTATTTAATAGGTCCAAACCTATTAAAATTTAAGTCAAATATTTTTGAACTTCTCTAATAGGTGGTCCATTAATATTTAGTTCTTCAGTTAATGTTTGCCACAAAGTATTTGCAGACTAACGTGCATTTGGTGTTTTTAAATGGCCTCTTGCCAAATGGCTGTGCTTATTCATAAATTCTATTTTTATTTAAAGTTGACGCGGTTTGTTGGTCTTATTGCTTACTTCCCTGAATTAAATAATAAATATATGATGAATACATAAATAAAATATTGTTTTTTACTTACATGTTTGTACTTTGCGAACGCTACTTTGTTGTCGAATAAATTTTGCGAATTTGACATGTGTTTTCGCAATTTAGAATACCGATTTACCACCTTTTCGCATTTGAAATGCGATTAAAATAGAACTTTGCGAATATCGCAATACAGAATAGCAATTGTTCGCATTTATGTATTTTCGCATTGCATTGACTTTATAAGATTTATGTTCAAAATCAAAACGTTGTAATATTTAAATTGCAAGTTCTACATAAAAATTGATGCAGTTATTTACAAATTTATATATTTCATTTTTGTTATGTTTTGATTCTTATATAAACTCTTTCGCCTACTCATTAAATTTTAAAATATGCTGTCTATTTATAAATTACGATAAATAAAGTTCATCGATTTTTTTAAAATAACTTAGTACAGTTCTTAAAAGCCTTTACATTTGGTTGAATAGTTTGTGTATTTCAGTGGACTTACTTTAAAATATTCTGTTTATACTGTAAACAATTTTAAGAATATATATATTTAAAATGGATAAATATGAACATTTGATTTGGTTGGTTTAAATTTTTTCTAATTGTTTTTGCTGTATCGATTTGATCAACAGTAGCAACAAATGAAAAGTAAATTTTCAACGCCTCATACAAGTCAAGTATTCAAACAACTACTTCTTTAAATAGTATTTCTAGTAATTTTTTAATGTTTTGAAATTGATGAAGACTTTCTGATCTACTTGATACATGATTTTAAATATCTCTAAGTAGAGTTTCAAGTTCGGAAAGTAATTAAAGTCAAGCATATATTGCAAGTTAGTGCCAAAAACATTTCGTAATAAGTAAATCTGGAATATCGTTTTAGTTAAGTTTTGAAACTAAATTATTTGTACCTGTCATAACGGCAGCACCGAATTTTATAAAATTGGACTTGTACTTTTCGTGATTTTGTGTAAATTAGTCTATAATTAACTTGTACAAACTGTGGAATAACATTAGGGTTGCCAGACGGGCCTGATTTGGCCTGATTGTCAAGTTTTTTAATGCGCGTCAAGTGTCAAGTGAAAAAGTGATTTGTCAATGTTTTTTGTAAGTTAATTTTTTTTTTTCTCAAATTTATTCTAGCTACATATGTAATAATAATTAAAAAAGTAAGTTTATATTTCTAAAAAACACATCGAAAGAGCATATTTTTACTATCTATATTTCTTAAGATAGTACCTATATTTTTTTTAAATAACGCCTGTTTTCTCTAAAATATATAACGACTGAATTTTTATTCTTATATTGTTTTTTGTTTCTTTCACATTGTTTCTGTTATTTTTACTTTTAACGATATTTTTGTTTTTATTCTAATAATTTTTAAGAAAAAAATAATAAAAAAATTAAATAAAAACCAATAGTATGAGTGTTTTTATTTGTCAAGTTTTTTTTTCAAAATCAAGTTTTTTTTTGGGCAATGTCAAGCTTTTTGGCAAATTGGATCTGGCAAGCCTAAATAACATTAACCTGCATATATCAATCACACATACGTACAACCAAACTTAATGACTTGGTGTTGCATAGATCGGTTGATTCATTTAGGCCACCGAGAACTTTTTATTTTTTAGTAGCTCACGTGCAATTTAGAATTGATTTTTCCAACGACGTGTTTATAACAGCAAATAAGCCTAACCCTTTTCCCCCCTTAGTAGAAGTGCTGACTTATTTACAGTTGTCTCTTTGTATTGTTACTAGTTTTCTGAGTTTCCAAAATTAATTAATTATTCTAATACAAATAAAGTTACCTTGATACAAAGTTTTTTTTAAAAAATCGGCATTTTTGGAGCCAAAATCAGCAAATCGCCATTTTGAAAAATTTGAGGCGAAAAATCGGCAAATATGGCAGGCCTGCTTATATCAGAAACACAAAAGTACTCATCAATACGCACTCATAAGAGTAAACACACAAAACCTGATATAAACAGATATATCTGTGCACGTCTTTAGTACCTAATTGCTTCTTATTTAAATAAATGCATATATATCGTTGGCTTTTTTACACGAGGCCAACGATATATTATATATATATATATATATATATATATATATATATATATATATAATCTTATTTTATAACCAGAAATAAAATTTGGAATTCTATGTTAATGTTCATTTGTATGTATATATGAGCACACTTACATATGTATGTATCTAAATATTCACCCCTATTCTGCGTTTCGATTCGAATCGAAATTTTCTCCGTTAGCATCTTTGGTATTCTGCGTTTCGATTCCGCTCAGTTTCTTTCGATTGTATGTATTCTGCATTACGATCGGAGCTCCGTTTTTCTCCGTTGTTTTTATGTTAACGGAGGGGTTTTCTTTATTTGTATTTTTGAGTTAAAAAGTTAAAAATTGAAAAAATAGAAAATGAGATAAAATGTTAAGACACGATTAAAAAACAATTAAAATTATTTTCAATTATTTTATTTAATTAAATTAATTTTTTTTTTAATGGTTGACTTTTGTATTACAAGTCAAAAACAATAACACCAAAACAGTATGAAAAACTGGCAAATTTAATGGCATCTAAAGCAGACATTCTAAAATTAAAATCTGCTGCATCTCCGCTTTGGTAGCTACCTTCTGCAAAGAATCCTAAAGCGGCCACAACTCGGTCAAGCGGTGAAGAAAAAGCCAAAGAATTTGTCTGCAGCTCATGAGCAAAAATGTCTAAAACATATTTGAACGCGTCTTTGTTTAAACGAAATTTCTTTTTAAATCTGTAAAATAAAATGATTTTACAATATTTTATCATTTTACTTTCACAAATGGATTGCAACTGCCTCTTTTTCTTTCTATGTTTAATAACAACACTTTTAATTATATACCTTTATCTTCACAAGATTGTTTGCACTGTAATATATTTATGAACAACTAATTTTTATTTTGTTTATACATTTTTTATTTAATTTAATTATTTGTTTATTAAATTTCATCAAGAATTTATTTTTAATTAGGAATACATACAACTTTTTGTATTAAACTTGACATTTGTTTACAAAAATGATAGCAAACTTGTTTATTTTGCTATTTCATTTCCACATTCCACAGTGATGTTATTAATTGTGTAAACATTGTTGTCTTCTTCTTTTTCTTTCGATTCCGTTTTTCTGCAGAATACCAATTTTCGATCGCAACGGAACTGAATGCGGAGACTTAATCGAAACGCAGAATAGGGGTGATTAATATTTTTCTTTTGAATAACTAATCTGTAGTGTTAAGAAAAAATAAAAGTATCACATACATATATAAAAAGGAAATTATTTTTTTGTTATAATTAACACGGTGTATTTGCTTCGTGATTATTTTTAATGAATCGGTTTCCACAATTAATTTGATTGCTCAATCTAATCTCTGTATTAAAAAAATTAAACGTAAATATATAAGCAAATATTAAAATACTAAAAAATATTTTATTTATTTAAGAAATCAAAAGAATCCTTTTAATTAATCGTCCTCAAGGTTTATCTTTTATTTTGGTTTTCCCACATATAATCTGCCAAATTATTTTTCCCCGCTTTTTTGAGGTTTTCTTCTTGTTCTTTTATAATTTGTTTTATTTATTAAATGGATTTCATCACTAGATAATTTCTCAAAACTGTTCTTCTGTTCAGTTATATATGTCGTGTGCACCCTGTGAAAGGGAAAGACAGGGTGATATGATAAGGCAAATAAAAATAATTGTGCCATTAACACATTCGCGGACAAGACGGCAAATGCCAAATTAAAAGCAATTTGTAGGGACAGGACGTCATATACCGTCACTAATTTTTTCTGTTATTGGGACAAGCCGGTATATGCCGGACCAAATTCTATGTTAAATTATGGTTTGTTTTTATAAATGTCCCAGTGCAGTTTCTTCTTCGTGCCATAGAAACAAAATTAACAACAAAAAAAGTTTATAAATACATGTTGTTATTGAGTGTGTATCAATAGAAGCAAGACGGTATATACCGTTAATTTTCAGTTCATTTTTTGGGTTGTGTCCCGTAGCACGTGCTATTTTTTGAAGTGAAAATATTTTTAGAAGAGTTGAATAAAATTTGTTTGGAAAATTTAAAAAGTTCGAGTTTTAAATTAAAAAAAGGTTTTATATTATATTTATATATATTTATTATTATATATGTATATATTATTAATATTTTGTATATGTTAGTGAATTTTTTATGCAAAAATGGATCAATACAACAAAGAGAGAGAAAAAGTTTTAAAACTGTTTGAGGAAATTGATTCTGATAATGAATCTGCCAGTGATCCTTTCAGCGATGATGGAGAGTATGGCAGCGATCCAGATTATGAACCGGATGCAAAGACTTCCGACGAAAACTCTGGCAAAGAAGAAAAACCTATTTGCAGTACGTCTAAAGCTTCAGGTGAAGCTGTCAATTTTTATCAATCCAAAATACTATCAGGAGATGAATTAGACAATATTTTTTATTGCGAAGATGACGACTCTGATATAAGATGAAATGGAGGAGAAGACTCGACTTTGAATCTGGAGATGAGTGGGTAGAAACTGTAGCAAAAATACCTCAATTTATATTTGATTCAGAAAATTGTGGAGCAAAAATCAGCGTCGATAAAAAATTGTAGCCTGAGAGATGTTTTCGATTAGCTCTTTACATCGGACATAATTACAAAATTGGTGAGTTCAACGAATATATATGGGTCAAATTTATGTTCAAATAGTCGTCCACATACGCGAAACGCATGTTTTCGTTTAAACCTACATGCAATGAAGAAATGTTTCAGTTTCTCGGCCTTTGCCTGCTCCAAGGACAAATCAAGGCACCCAAAATTCGCCATATGTTTTCAAGTGATCCACTCTATTATCACCCCGTATTTCGTAACACAATGACTACGTTGTTTGAGTTGCTCTACTGAAAGGAACGACGAAAGTAAGCTAAAGAAAATTAAGCCTTTACTAAACCTCTTTATAAAAAGTTTTCAAAATTCCTACTACCCGGGAGAGTACATTGCTTTGGATGAATTCCTCCTCCTACATCGCGGACGCCTCCATTTCCGGCAATATATAAAAGGCAAAAAAGCCAAATATGGTATAAAATTATACGAATTAACATCAAGCGATGGGTATGTATTAAATATTGAAATTTACCAGGGAGCAGCAGAAAAGAATCAAACATCAAAAGTGGGAGATATTGTTCATCGTTTAGTTTCTCCGTACATCAATAAAGGTCACCACCTAATTATGGACAACTTTTATAACAGCGTCAGTCTCTCTAAAGATGTCATACAAAATACACTCTACCGGTACGCTGAGAGCAAATCGCAAAGGAAACCCCAAAGATGTCACGGGGGTAGAGCTTTCCAAAGGTGAGTACATATGGCGTCGCCAGTGCCTGCCACCCTGAGCTGGTTGAAACTAGTACAAAGTGGGGACTTAATGTATTGAAACCAAAGGAAGTTGTTACTTAAAACAGCCACATGTCGGCAATTGACAAAATGGATCAAATGATATCATACTATTCGTCACCTAGAAAAACAATCCGCTGCTATAAAAAGCTAATATTTCATTTATGGGACGTCGCAGTCTGGAACTCGTACTATATTTTTAAAATAAAAACTGACTCAAAAATGACATTCATGGACTTTCGAGATATACTTATTAAATCCTTAAAAAATTGCCAAAATCCATACAATCTGGGAAAGATATAGCGCAAACGGGTCCTGTTCATGGAGGAAATAAAAAGTATTCAATGACACATACTTATAACTTGGAAAATCAACATTTTATAGAGAAAATACCACTAGCAACTGATAACAGAAAAAGGAAGACAATATATCTAAGATGTAACCAATGCAAAAAAGCGAAAATCCGAAAGGAAACATCATATAGATGCAACAAACCTGCTCTTTGCGCTGGTAAATGTTTCGAAGACTACCTTCATTTTAAGATAAGTTAAAGCCCATGTTTTCAATTCTTTTTTTAAGTTTTTTGTTTCCTTTGCTCACATGTGAATACCTATTTTATATTTTGAATAAAATTATTTTGTGTTTCTATTCGTATTTCGTGTAATTTTTATTTCGTTTGTATAGTTTTTATCATTACGTAGTGTCTTATTTGCAATTATGTTGCTACTAATTGCAGACGGTATTTCCCCCTTCGTCATATCAGACGAAATTTGAACAACTAATAGGACATGACGGTTAAAGCCGTCAAGATGGGAACTCCCGTCGTGTCCTGTTTCATCAATTTAAAATTAGTGCTGGGACGTGACGGGAATTACCGTAGGATAAAATTGTTTAAAAATTGCACGTTATTTAATTTTAATCGTAATGTTTTACATTTCTGTCTTGTTCCGGATCAATTATCTTTAGTAGATCCGAAGATACAGTATGTGACCCACAGAGAAACAAAGTGAAAATTAACTGTCCGCGAATGAGTTAATAGGAATGAATAATGCAGAAAACAAGAGGAAGACTGAAAAAAGGCAAAAAGAAAATTTAGGAAAATAAGGCTTTTTATTTGGCTAAAAAGCCAAAAATTAATAGAAACGGGGCTTGGACGACATATTGTGGCGCGTAAGGTTTCTCCTGGGGAAATCTCCTATAATCAGCCCTTCTTTAATTACTGAGACCGAAGCGACAAGGTGTGCCAAAAAAATATATAAATAAAATTCGAATTAGAAACTGCCGGAAAGGTGTACTTATCCTCAATTCAAATTAGAAAAATATACAACCTAAATTGTTTTCAAAAAATTTGTGGTATGAGGAAATAAAAGTGTTTAAATAATAACTATATAAAGAAAAAACTAAAGCTTGAAATTATCAAAAATGTACCGACAGAACGAAATGCATTTTCTGGATTTAAAGATAATTTTAATCAAGTCTAAAACAATTAAAAAAAAAAAATAACTAAGAAATTATAATAAAATTAACTGGCTTTAAATCATTGCCGACCACATTGCAACGGTATAAGTGTTGCCAATAAATAATTTTTAAGTTAAATAGATAAGTCAGTAAGGAGTCGTGTTGATTATCTAAATATAAATTTTATTATTAAGTAATTAATGACTTCTCTGAACTGAAGAAAATAAACAAGTTCTTGATCTGAAATAAAAATCAGTGGGTCATGACGGGCCGTGATAAGCCCATGTTTCGGTCGAAGACCAATTTAGAAATAAATTCTAATACGGTAAAACGATCGAGATAACCCACCCAAAGGTGGTGTATTGGGCAAGCGAAAGTCCTGAACTTCTGTGTTCTGCCCTTTAGCATCAGTGGCATCACTTCAGGATACAACACAACACTGCCGAAATAATGGAAATTTATGTCAGATAGTTGAGGGTCCTGAAACATTTCCAAAATTAAATCAAACACGGACACGCACGGGGTTCTAATACTATTTATTTTACTCATGAACAGTTTCTATTGATCACTATTAGCTTTCAAGAGTACAAATATGGACATGACCGTCAGTAACAGTATAGATATTAACAATTATGCCAATTTCAATAAAGTTGCAAACATTTAAATCTGTGACCATTTTTTGACGTTAGTTTGTAATTCTTGTGAAGATTTATTTTATAATTTATGTCGATTTTTGGAGAAAAAGTCTTAACCCCAAGTCTCCACTAGCCATCAAATTGAAAAAGACACGCACAGAACGCCGACAGAACAACGGTATTAATTTGTTCTTGGTCTGTTTGTCGTCAGGGTAGTTTCAATATTTTTGAAAAGAAAGGTAGTGTTCGCATTGTTCATTGTTCCATTCAGTTAGTACTCTAGAAGTCAAAAAGGATACAATTTTCCGCCTTTGGGATGATTTCAGAGCACTGTACGCAGAAATTTAAATAGATTAAATGAAATCAAAGATGAAAAACACTTTTTAATCTATTCTCGATGTTTTAAGAAGCCGGAAGCGATGTCAGACGGCTCTAACGCACAATTAACAATTGTGTGACGAATTTTTCTCTCTTCTTAAAATAGGCATCAACAACTAAGACATAATCTTCATTTAAATCTGTTACACACGACTTTCAGATATTGCACTAAGCGTCTGTCGTTACCACATAGGAACTTAGAAATAAATATATTGTTACGAATAATAAAATCTGACAACCCCTGTAGTTGTTTCCGTATGAGTGTGGTGAATAAAAGTTAGTTCAACAACCAATGGTGTGTTTACGGAATAACAAAACCACAAGTTAGCCAACAAAAGCTGAGCAGCCTGAATGGCTGCGTTGGTAGAGGTGCGTACAACAAACCAGGGGGTCCGAGTTCGATACTGCATGCGGGCATGCGTGCAACGAAAGAAATAATAATTGTTATAAGCAATTAAAATTAATAAACAGCAGTACAAACCTCCCGAGAGGCAAAGGGCAATTATTGTGTGAAGCCATGGCAGGTAAATTTAGTGGAGACGTCCGACTTAATATAAGAGCAACAGATAATTGTCAAGAAGCCCTTTATAATAAAAAGTATAAGAGCATTAGCGGTTAGCGCGGGGAAGTGTAACAGCATAACAACAGTGTATGGCAGATGTGTGTTGTGGCTACTGGATTAAAGGACTGGCTTGGATAAAAGGAGTAGTGGAGATGTCTGTGGATGGTTAAGGTTACTAAACAAGGCATCGAGTAGTTCATGTCTCGCCGGAGTAACACAGTAGTGTAGCGTGGATGGCTGCGTTTGTGGTGATAACGCATGTTTAGTAAATACGAGACCAAGGGTTCACAAGACCGGTAGGATCGAGAAGTATAGCCAGAGAAAGCCATAAAGGTCGAAGACAGAATTTAGCCACAGTGGTATTTGCAATCAAAAGAATCCGTACGTTTGCTTGCTAAAAAGGGTAAAACGTAACAATATGTTTTTTGACGCCAAGATTTTAAGCACTGGAATCAGTAGCAGGTACTCGGACAACCTCTGTTAAACCAAATCTATTTTATAAAAGTAGAAGTGGCAATTTCAAGAAAACACAAACCGTAGATTAAAAGAAGCTTAAAACTTATATCATTATTCTTACTAAACACACAGTCGGAAATACGCACTTTGCTTTTGAAATACATTCTTTTTTAAATGTCGGTGAACGAATAATTAAAGATCGGTAAAAAACAAACCAATTGCCTAGGAACCCAAGTGTCCTGGTTAACTGCTCTACTATGCGTTATCGGCGGTAAATGAAAACGAATATAGCGATTTACAAATAGCTAACATTCAGCATTATATCTTATATAAAGATCTTTTTCTTGGCGTCAACATCTATCCGAAAATCATCCGCAATGGTTCGCAATGAAACTAAATCAAATCTTTAGTGGCTTAACAAACAGTTTTTGGGTTGACAGTCACGGATAAAACCTTATTAGCAAATCGCCGTATTTTGTTGCATCTTATTTTAATGAAATTGCACTAAGTAACAAGCTTCGAAAGTTTTGGGAATTTGAGGTAGTCCCAAAAAGACCCCACCTATTTAAGGAAGATCAGTATTGTGAAGGTTTGTAAAAATCCACAACATTTCGCAATGAATATAGCCGGTTCGGACTTTCTCTACCATGGCACCGCAAATATTCTTAAAAGATTCTTCTCGTATTGCTCCTTCTCTCTCTCTCTCAACTTATGAGAAATATATAAAGTTACCCCCTCAAGTGTCAGCATCACTTACTACTTACCTAAACAGCGCAGTTCGGAAAGCTGACAGTACCAACATGAAATTACGAGTAATTTTTAACGTCCCCCTTATTGAACGGAAAAACCCTTGTTGATTTGTTTTACCCTGGTCTGATTTTACAAGCAGATTTAACTGTTCTTATTCTGCCTTGCATACTTTCAGATTTGTCTTTCATGTTGATGTTTAGAAAATTTATTGACAGATACTAGTCAATTCTGCTCATACCCTATTTTAAAATATTATTTTCCGGAGTTCGCATCTAGATGAGAAAAAGATTTTGAACGAAAAACAGTTAACTCTTGGGGTAAACTGGGGACTTATTTTGAATTGCGATGCGAAAGTCAATGCGATGCGAAAATACATAAATGCGAACAAACGCTATTCTGCATTGCGATATTCGCAAAGTTCTTTTTTAATCGCATTTCAAATGCGAAAAGTTGGCTAGTCGATATTCTAAATTGCGAAAACAAATGTCAAATTCGCAAAATTTATTCGACAACAAAGTAGCATTCGCAAAGTACAAATATGTAAGTAAAAGATAATATTTTATTTATTTATTCATTATTTAATTTAGGGAAGCAAGCAATAAGACCACTAAACCGCGCCAATTTGAAATAAGATAGAATTTATGAGTAAGCACAGCCAATTGGCAAGAGGCCTTTGAAAACACTAAATGCACGTCGGCAAATACTTTGTGACAAGCGTTAACTGAAGATTTAAATATCAATGAACCACATATTAGAGAAGCTGTAGGATGGAACAAAGCATGAAAAATATAAAACAGTTAAAATATATTTGACTTCAACTTAAATAGGTTTGTGCCGATATTAAAGTACACACCAAACAGAAGCTTAGGCGAAATAAAACCGACATTGGCGGCGCTGGCGGTGGCCCATCAAGATATAATCCACTATCATTCTTAGAGGAGCAAGTGGTGAATTTGTTGAACTTGACGGATTCCGTATATCGATTACCGAGGAGCACTTTCCCTCGGGGCAACAATTGCTTCTAAGCAATCTTCTCTATATCTCTGCTCATCCCCTTCTTCGTCGTCGAACCACAGTGCTGCAGAATCCATTTTTATTATATTTTTTTCAAACAAAATATCCTAAATAAATTTTATAAACAATTTTCACAGCCAAACAAAAACAAATTATTTGTTTTTAATTTGACGTTTGTTGACACTGACATTCATTTGAGCAGCGTTGCCACGATTTAAAATTAATGCGAATGCTATTGCAAAATTCTAACAAAATACCATTTTTCTTTTGCATCGCATTTTATTTGCGCATCGCATTAATTTTCACATTGCAATTCAGAATAAGCATCCTGTGCTTTCTATTTGGCAATTCGTACTCTATTTGAGTTAGCCCAAACCTGTTAGCAAACAAACCCCATCATTGTAGATATCCTACGCAACTATATGTATGTTTTAGTCGGTGCTCAAACTCTGTCTTCTGCGTTTAGGCGAGATATGAACTGATTAAGTTATTCAATCTGCAGGGTGCAAATTACAGCATTCGATATCGATCGAAATTTACATTTAAATTCTATTGAAATTTCGATTGATAGAAAGAAAAATAGGATCATTGTTGGTTATTGTTGTTTTAGCTTAAACTTTGATTTTGTCTATACTTAATTGTTTGGACAAAAATCTTTAGTTTATTTAAAATTTTAGTAAGAAGTTTCCTGAAGAAATAAGTAAGCGGTAGCGAAATTACGATCCAGACGTGCTTTTACCTTCAATAACCAATATCGGTGATTTAATTAGTAAATCGGGTTAATAAATTAAAAATTGCACGAAAAAGAGATTTTTTAAATTTCCTTTTCTATGCTTGGTACACAATAAATATTCACTAAATGGTTAAAATGCTCTTTTGTTAAAATTAATGAGACTATATTATTTCATCCCTAGGTTTTGATAAAAGCCATTATCTCACATTGCATAACATGGCTGCATTACAACACTTCCTCGTAGATTTACAAACACTGGCAGAAGTTAAAATCTTCAAAATTTTTCAAAAAGTATATCTGGTAGTAGGAGTTTCACTTTCGATTAATTCTGCACTATGCTGGCAAAAATAGAAGCATGGTTAAATTCAAGGGCCACTTGGCCCAAGAAGTGAGAACCCTTTAGATTTCACTATGCACACGCCCAGTTATTTCCTTAAGACCTCAATAGTCTTTACTTTCTGTTGCTGTTCTGTTCCGTGCCGTTCTGCTTTTTTAAATTATTGTGATTAGTTTTTCTGTAACAACAATGCAGCTGTTTATAATAAACAAAGAAAACACAATACACAACACAAGAAAAAAAACTACAATTACAATAACAAAAAAGGTTTGTTTACATTTTGCAAACACAATATCAAGCAACTTTCAAGTAACTTAACGTTGAATTCTAGTTTCTACTGATTCGAACGGAACAGAACAGAACGTCAAAGTAATAACAAATCACAAATACATATTTTCCATTTAACAGAAACTGAACAGCTGATTCGTTACAGAACGGAAAGTAAAGACTAATTCTGCTTTTAGAAACACAATTGTTATTATCACCGCCAGAGTCAAATTTATAACATCATTCATTGAGCTATGACATTCAGGAATTAGCCAAAAATAGAACAAAATATATTTGAACGAACTCTTAGAGATTGTGCTGACGGTGATCGGCTGCTACTGAGTCTATCACCCCTATCGTGAATAAAAAGTGAAATTTTTGTTCACGTAAAATTTACATATATTCCATCCGAACAGTGCATTTGCAAAAATAAAAAGTTTGTTTGCGGGGTATAAAACGCAAATGTAAAGTGAAAAATTTGGGGCTGACCTTAAGATTTGGAGTTACGGACCTCCAAGGCCTGTATTTATACTATGGCATATATTGAGTATTTTATGGCGAAATAAAAAAAAAAACTTTTTTGGTCCTTACCTGATTTTCTTTTTTGTTTTTTTTTACTCTTTTTCGTTTTTAATTAAATAAGTATTGAAATTATCTTTCCTGTTATACTCATATTGTCTCACTCCGTCTCGATATATCCCATATTATTCGTACAAATTTTGGAGGTCCGTAACTCCGAATCTAAGGGTCAGCTCCAAATTTTCACTTTACATTTTTGCTTACAATTTCACTTTTAAACACACAGACAAGTTTTTTAAATTTATGCGCTGCGTCCGTAAACTAGATTTAAGCACGTAACCTTGGATCTTGATGAGAAGAATGTTACTTTGAAATTTATTCACTGATTTTGCCCTTAAATTACTTTTTGTCAACCTATAATTTCTAATTAGATGAAAAATACTCAAGGCATATTTATTTTTCTAGGTAATAGCGGCTCTACAACAAATACAACATTGGCAAAGACAACATGACTTTTTATTGTTGTTTTGTGCGTTGGAAATGTCAAAAGCATAGAGAGAAATAAAAGATAATTGCTTTAAATACAAATGCTTGCTTGCTCTAAACACAAATGCTTGCTTTGTCTTGCAAATTATTGTTGTTAGTGTTTTTTGAAATTCGTAAACAAACAAAGTAAAATACAAACAACTTTTGACATTTCCAACTACAAACCAGCTGGGCGGACGACACTACCTAGTAAAATAAATCTGCCTTGAAAAGTACTTAAGGTACATTAAGCCGACCGTAAATGTATAAATGTAAATGTAGATCAGTGATGCGCAAGCCATACCACAATTGTGGAAAAATAATTTACACACATTCTTATGCTCTTTTGTTTAGTCGTTGATTAAACATCGACGAATGCACATGCGCGCGGATGTATGAATTTTTTCTTTTAACACACTGAAGGAAAATTTTTTTAATTTTTTACAGCAAAAATGCGAAGTATGGCATTTCAAAAATACTTTAGGATTGAAAATGCTTTTGGAGGTATGCAATGCCTTTTATATTATTAAATATAAAAAAAAAGAGAGAGATAATTTAAAAAAGCATTTTGGAACTTTTCATAATACATTTAATATTAAAGAAATAATTTATCTTAGATCTTGCAATTTTAGCCGCTATTTAAAATAAATTGAATTTAGGACTTCAAAGTACGAAGGAACAGAGTTAACTCGGTTAACTTAAAAAATATTATGCTCATTCGAAATTAAAAAAAAAAAAAACATAAAAATAGAATATTTCGTATATAATTTTTATGAGATCGTTTTTATTATAATTTTTTTTTTAATAAGAATTTTTACTTGTATTTAAAATACTATAGTTTTTGACTGTTACTATTTAAGAAATAAAATTTTTACTTGAATTTAAATTAAATTTTTATTTAATTGCTTATATGCACTATTTTATAATGTTACCAAGTAACAGCAATTTTTCATTAATCAATTTTTTATAACATAATTCTGCTAAATTTTGTTTAAACTAAAATTTTTGTACTTTAATTTAAAATACTTTAAATTTATATTATTTGCATATGTGCAATATCTTATAATATTACTAAATAACACCTTTTTTATTAAACAACTTTTCTCACAGTGCAACTTTATATTTCTCACCAATACAAATACATTTTATATTTTGCGCATCACTGATGTAGATGTATCAGCTGATAATTTTTTTTTATACGAAAAGCTATGCAAATGCTTAGTCGATTGAAATGTCACTTAAGGCCGGGGCACATAGAATCCGTCATACGTTGTACTTTGACAATGAGTACTTTGCTGACGGAATTTTAAATCAGCTGTTAATCTTTTCATTAGTGTTGCCAGGGAAAGACAAAAAAAATATGATTTTTTTTCAATAAAAGTTACATTTTGAAATTTTTCTTTAAAAAAATAGTAAAATTAAGGCGAATTAAATATAAGGTGGCCGCACGGCTAAAAAAACAAAAACTCAATGTAATTTTGTTGTTGCACAGCACCATGTTGATGTCAAAAGTAGTTGGCTGAACAGAAGGAAGCCGAATTTAATTTATCCTTTTCTCATCATTCGATACTTTAAATAAAGTTGTACCAGTTAGTTTCTTTTTTTAAAATTATTTGAAAATTATATAATTTCTAAACTATTTTAAAATTTTGAAAACGTCGAACATAAACAAAAATTAGCTGGGCTATTAAGACCACCAGTAAATTAATACGCCTTGGCATAAAATATAGTAAAAAGTTTTATTCCATATGACAGGGAAAATAACAAGGCAACAAATTCATTTACCGAACAAAAACAAAAAAAAAAAAAAAAATAACGTATGAAATAAAATTTGAAGCCGATGCTACTCATGAGAATTTATATTAGGACCCAATACTAATACTTCGGTATGAAAAAAGTGCATGCTCACCGTTTAATAAAATTATTTAAAGTACATAATCCAGCACTTCGTGAAGGAAATTAAAGAGTAGTTTTTTTTCTAAATCGAGATATTGCTACGATTTTCAAATTTTTCAAGCGGAATAACTAAAGTTGCTACCATTTTTCGCAAGTTTGAACAGAACGCACGAAATGCAGCTCATACTATTTCCCGGTTGGGAAAAAATTGTTGTTTCTAAACTTGAAACAAGAACATTTCGTTTATTCAAACTAATTTTTTTAATGGGATTTTGATTGCATTTGAGGTAACCTTTGTAATTAAAACCGAATTGATATGTTAAGAAAGGTAGATATGTTAAGTGAGATTTTTACATCAAATAATGAAACAAGTAATTTATCATTGATATTACTTTATTTCGTGTTTGTATCAAAAGTTGCGAAAATTTGACCTAATATAACAAAAATTTTATAGAATAAATAAATTTTCAAAAGTTACAAAAATGTTAAAATTGTAACCAAACGGCAATACTGCTTTTAATGTATATACAAAAAAAAAAATATGTGCAAAGGGAGAGTAAAGAGCACAGCAAGACAACAAAGAAGAAGAAGAAGCAATTGATATGTGTCAAAGTATTCAATAAACGCCAAAAGTTAAAAGTTGCTCAACTCTCGTACTTTGTGTTGACGGAGACGTACTGATTGTGACAACACTCATAAGAAAACATGTATTTTAACTGAGTTGTCAGTTGAAAAAGTTGAAGTTTAACGTATGACGGATTCTATGTGCCCCGGCCTTTAGTCGTAACGTTTCAACCTGCTGAAAATAGAATTTCAATATAAGGTTACGTGACACATGTAGCCAGTGATGGTAAATACTATCATAAATTGAATTGAAGTACAAACCCCCTTTTTAAGTACTTAATTGTACTTTTTTACTTAAACTTTGAAGTTGTTAAATTTGATCACACACAATATAATTTTAAAGAAATTAGGACTTTTTTCACACATACTGCTTGTTAAAATTCGTTTAAATTCACAGCTGTGACGAAGGCTGTACGCAACTTGAAAGCAAGTTGTTTTAAGATGGCAAAAATTTATGGCGGCAGTTATAAACGTAATAACGTTCAAGAGTAACTTGAAACACTCAACTTGAAAGAAAAATTTAAAGCAAGTTCGTTTTAATTTTAAAAATATGAGTATATTGGTAAACAAAATGTATATGTATTAAAACTTGACACAAAACTTGAAGCAAAACTTGATCGTGTAACCCTTAAGTTATATATGTTATACACGTAATGTTTTGTAAAATTGTTAGGCTAAGTATAACTTATGCAAATATTATATTATTCATTATTACAAAACAATATAATTTTTAGTACCATTGAAATATTTACGTACTTTTTGCACAAAATGGCCAACATTGGTTTGAACAGCTGTGCGTTATTTAAAAAAAAAAACAGAAATATGTCTAGAATACATGACACGTTTTTACATATTCTATAAGTCCCCTTTTACACACATCAAGTTTGACTCGTCAAGTCTTGAGCTTTTGGGAGAAAGAGGAGAAGAGAATAGAAAGAGGTACAAACCTGACCGTACCATCAAGTTTAAGAAAATTGTTGTTGTTAAAGTTGGCTGCAGAATAGAAGTTGCTGAAGTTGAAAGCAAACTTGATGAAAAAACTTGACGGCGTGTGTGAACACGAATGCAGGTTCAAAAGAGGACTAAGCACAACTACATTTACTGTACAGCTACATTTACTTTACATTTACGATTTCTATGGTCGGCTAAATGTCCCTTTATACATGAATGCCACTATCAAAATTTTAGTACACATAACAATAAAAAAAATTCCAGCTTTCACGAAAAAAGAAAATATTCATGATAAGGGGAATTTTGTTTTCAGTGGCATGTGGAAATATTTCATGTGAATAATTGTTCGCGATAGAGGTGCATATGTGTAATTATATTATATTTGTTGAACCTTTTATATTGCATTTGATCTTGTATCTATTAAAAAATAATTTTTGTTAAATCTAAAATGTTTAATTTTGCGAAATTTTTAATGAAGTATTTTAATATAAAAAAGCATGTTTGTAAAATACGCTAGGTCTAAAGGAGACAATAGTTTGATATGAATGTGCAAGATCTTAAGTGTTATATTTCAATACTATTGTTAACGTTAAAAAAAATATGGAAGTACACGCATTGCTGAGACAATGATAATCTTGCAAAGAATGACAAATATGCCAAGCTACGCCCTTTATTTGACTTGGTCAATGCAAGGTACATAAAATATGCTGGTTTGGAAGAAAATCGTTCTATGGATGAAAATATGGTTTCATATTATGGAAAACATTCAGCTAAAACGTTTTTAAAAGAAATACCTATTCGATATGGCTATAAAATGTGGTGTCTAAGTGAAATATCAGGCCATTTAATAATTGTTGTGCCTCACCAAGGAAAAGAAGAAAATAGAAAGCATATGGATTTAGGATTTAGGTGGTTCTGTAGTTTTAAATTTACTGTCCAATGTTCCAGTAAATTCCGGATTCAAAATCTATGCAGATAAATACTTCTCGTCCTTGCAAATGGTTAATCGATTGCAGGATTTAGGATTTTGCTATACAGATACAATTGTAGCAAATCGATTAAAAGATTGTACTATAATTGGTAAAAAGGCAATGAACAAAACGACGACAAATGATTTTTACACTAATACATAAAACGCAATTAGGGTTACTGCATGAAACAATAAGCGTGTTGTTTATACTATAACTGGTCAAGCTACAAGATGGCTTTCATCCAAAAAGAAATGGCATGAAAGTCGCATGGGACTGGCTTTTACTTGGAAAACTAAAAATAATTATAAGCAAAGCTTACATATTCTAAAAGAGGGGTATTAGATGAACAAAACGCAGTAGGTTGTAAGAAAATCTATGCAGTGGTTCCAGAGATGTCTGCATTTATGTTGAAAAGTTCTCATGAAATTGATATCGGCAAAAATGGCATGAAAGTCGCATGGGACTGGCTTTTACTTGGAAACCTAAAAATGTTTCTAAGCAAAGCTTACATATTCTAATAGAGGGGTATTAGAGGAACAAAACGCAGTGGGTTAGATACATGCTATTCCAAACCAACAAATAAAGTGCATTTTATATGAAAATATTATCGAATATTAGCATAATTTAATAAATAATATTATAAAAATTCCCAAAATAACTGCTTGTGCTGACTGTTGGCATCACTGTTATGGTTTTTTCTTTCTCTTGAGAAATTGAAAAAAATAACTGTGTTGTTTTTGTTTTTAATACGCCTTACGTCTGCATTAAGAATCGGCATGTAACCAACCTAATGCAGAAGGGAATGTAAGAAAAATAAAACGCGGTTTGTTTGTTGACAAAATTTGTTAAAGCCTTAACATTTCTGTATTGGCTTCTTTTGAAGTTTTTATACTTAGAGGAAATGTTTTTGGCTTTTCTAAAAAATTTGGATAAAGGTTGCCTGATGGGCTGGCTTTAGCAACCGACGAAATACGTATAGATAGATACCTGCTATTCCAAACCAAAAAATAAATTGCATTTTTATATGAAAATATGATGGAATATTAGCATAATATAATAAATAATATTATAAAAATTCCAAAAATAATTTTAAATGATTTCAACACTAACACGGACGGACATCCCTCAATCGACTTCGCTATGCATAAAAAGTCAGAATATATATACTTTATGGTGTCGGAAATGGATGTTGTAGAAATTACTCACAGAATGACAAACTTAGTTATACACTTTTTTACTTTTTGTGGTGAAGGGTATAAAAATATATCTCTTACAACAAAACAATAATGAAGACATTAAATAATTTTTTTAATCACTGTCACATGTCAAAATAGTGTAAACGAAATTGTGTTTTATCAAGGTGATGTTAATATTTAAATAAAAAATGGAATTAAATTGTTATCTTACTAGAGCAAACATTGTCAGAATAAAAATATAATTATTTTGAATTTAAATAAATGTATGTAAAAAATATTTCTTTGGTGTAACTACAATGAATATTTCAAAAAGTCCATGACTTAAGTGAAGCAACCGATGGTATTGCATATGCCCAACTTGGCAGTTTACCCAGCATATTTGCGAATATAGATGTATGTTCCTTATTGTTATCAAAATGCGTGGTCACCAGTGTTACATCTATAAGAGAACGTTTAAAATTTTCTTCAGCAACCTAGAAGTGTAGATTATTATTTTTAAAACTACAGTTTTATAATGTACAGTAACAAGAGAAATACCTTAAGTGTCATCGTGATATTGACAGTTTCATTCTCTAATCCATGTATAATCATAATGAAATAGCATTTCTTTTTATTATAAATCGTCTCAGGTGGCAAAACTGGTGTTAAATTCCAACTTTCAAGCATGACAGATTCCTTCGGGCGTATTTTTAAAGACATAAAATAACTTCCTGTTACCATAAACTGCATTCTATGTCTGGTTGGTGTGAGTTTTTCATGTAAAGCTAATTTAAGATGCCCAACTTCTCTGATAATCGGTGCAGGTCCAGGTACCCAAAAACCCCTTAAAAACGACAGTTATTTAAACTTGAACAAAATAATCATTTGACTTTAACAAAAAATAATTAACAGTTAAATCGGCTACGCTTTATGTTTTAACATTTTAAATTATTTATAATTTTAAAATGTGAAACTGTGAATTAACAGATGAAAGGATGTGGAAGTTCAATTAGACACGTCATTTATTAGTAAGCATAAACTAATAAATAAAAACTTACAGCCAAACTTAAGTGCATGGCTGAA
Source organism: Gymnosoma rotundatum (assembly GCA_916610165.2). Taxonomy (NCBI): domain Eukaryota; kingdom Metazoa; phylum Arthropoda; class Insecta; order Diptera; family Tachinidae; genus Gymnosoma; species Gymnosoma rotundatum. The sequence continues at coordinate 116,484,203 of OU744336.1, forward strand.
ATATCATACCTAAATAATATCGTCAGCTTCGTGTTTTGCACAGTAACGTTAAATCATTTCATTTTATATAATTCCTGAAAAAAGCGACTTCAAAACAGATTTCATCTGTTTGCCTATAACGGTTTAAGAGTGGCCACATACATTAGATTACAATAGGTATTGCGACACCCTTATATTCCATCTCCAAACTTTAACATTTTGCAACTGTTCAAAAGTTTGGCTATATTCATCACATTACAGCAACTATAGGGACACCCTTTAATTTCCAAATTATATACTTGCTATTGTAGTTGATTTAGCTTTGTAAATTTCAACCGTTTGTCTATAACGGTTCAACAGTTTGGCCATATAAATCAGATTATATCAACTATTGTAGAACCCTTTAGTTAATAATTTAAAATTTTTATACTTCTTATTATACCAAACAAAGTAGTCGAATTTCTGTATACTTTTCAGGTGTTTGTATATGACGGTTCAAAAAATACGGCCATATAGGTTAATTTTGGGAACACCCTTTAATTTCTAAATATAGATTATAAGCTTCCTGTAATAACGGACTAAGGACAATACAGGTCCCTTGTAAGTTTCAGCTGTCTGTCTATAACGGTTCAAAAGTTCGGCCACATACACCAAATTACATCCCACCCATTTATTTCCAAATCCAAATATTATACTTTTTGTTATACCGGAGTTCCTTTAAATTTCAATCGTCTGTATACAAATGATCAAAAGTACGGCCATATACATCAAATCAAATAAACTATTGCGGCACCCTTTCATTTGAAATTTGCAATATTAATACTTGTGACTATAGCGGCCATACCAGTCGACATTCTGTCCAATTTGCAAACGTTTGATTATAACGGTTCGATATAAGTCAATTTACGTCACTTATGGGGGCACCCTTTAGTTTTAGATTTATTTTTGTATTACCCTTGCCCTTTACAGTTCATAATACTCTTAAAAAACATGTATGTTGTATGGGGACACCCTTTATTTGCTAACGGTTCAAAAGATAAGCCGATATAAGTCAATTTGCGTCACTTATGGGGGCACCCTTTAGTTTTAGATTTATTTTTGTATTACCCTTGTCCTTTACAGTTCATAATACTCTTAAAAAATATGTATGTATGTTGTATAGAGCACCCTTTAATTGTTAAGATTATGAACTGTTTTTGAAACGGGACCAATCTGTAAGCATAATCTATCAAATTACCAAAAAATTTCAAATTCAGTTCAGAAATGATGGAGTTCTGCAAATTCAAACATGAAAAAACATTCAGTCGAATTGATAACAGATTTATTTTACTAGGTAGCGTCGTCCACCCAGCTGGTTTGTAGTTGGAAATGCCAAAAGTTGTTTGTATTTTCCTTTGTTTGTTTACGAAATTCAAAGAACACTAACAACAAGCGTTTGCGAAACAAAGCAAGCATTTGTATTGAGAGCAATTATCTTTTATTTCTCTTTGTGTTTTTGACGTTTCCAACGCACAAAACAACAATTAAAAGGCATGTTGTTTTTGTTAATGCTGTATTTGTTGTAGAGCCGCTACTACCTAGTAAAATAAATCTGCCTTGGCCATTACTTTTCAACAAAAAACAAAAAAAAAAAAAAAACAAGTAATAGTGCTGTATTTTGCTATGCCGAATCTTAATTATCCTTTACCATCTATGTAACTCTAGTTTAGTGAAGTAATTCCATCCAAAAAAAGCAAATATTGGGGTGACAGAGAAATAAAAAATAAAAAAACATGGTATTGCATACTTACATGTATTATTTTACATAAAAATACCATCGGCTCTTAACATTGTAAGCATTATTAAAAATGTTTAGAATTTCTTAAAGATTTCTTCAAAAGCTTTGAAATGATACCCATATTAATATTTCAAAAAATTTGTAAATTTGAGAGCCCTTTATCTCGAAAAATATTGGTGAGCGCCAATTTTCCACTTGATGTTTTTCCTATTTATTGATTCTCTATCGCTCCATTTATTTATTTTTTTGTTTCAAGTTACTTTATTGTCCCAAATGACATGAAAAAAATAGAGGTAGGCGTGGTGTTTTGCTTGCTGGACATGAAGGACATGGACCGATCATATTGCTTTCCAATAGCACCTCTTTCGACACTATATCTGATCGATTGGCATATTTTTTGTTTGTGAACTTGATTTCAACACTAAAATGGACGGACAAACGGATATCGCTTAATCGAATTCGTTATGCATAAGAAGTCAGAATATATATACTGTATGGGGTCGGATATGGATATTGTAGAAATTAAACACGGAATGACAAACTTATATATATATATGTATACCGTTTTTCTACTTTTTGTGGTGAAGGGTATAATAATACAAACAAAAAGCAGCAAACTAAGTTCCTAACACATTGTCAAAATCGGATTTTCCAAATGCTAGTCATTTGCGCCTCGCATTTATGGTTTACCTCATACAGTTTGTACGTACTTGAGTATTTTTGGCAGATAGATAGCGCCTTACGCGCCAATTTAAATTTGGCTGTTACGATTCACTAATGCATGAAGAGGACTTAAGGCCCAACTATAATGTGCATATACTAGCTTATGCCAACTTATACAACTGTGCAAATACATTAAATTATATGTGGTAAACTATAATGTACATAAGGTAACTTTTCGTCAAGTTTCGTTAAATTTCATTTCTTTATGCAAGGTACGAAACTGATCGCACTTTCCGTACGGAAACAGCTGATTGTGCTTTGTGTTATACATTTATAAAGAAAAATTTTAATTAAGACCTAAATTGTTAAGTTTTTAATTTTTAATTCAATAGAAAATGTAGAAAAAACAACTTTCTTCTTTATGGCATATTTTTTACAATTATAATATATTTAAATTAAATTTGTATTTATACACACATATGTATACCATAAAAGTTATTAACATCGTTGCATTTTTTAGTAGGGTTGGCCACAAACACAAAACAGAAAATAATTTGTAATAATTTTTTTTTACATTTTCTTAGAGCATTAACCAAAATATGTACATCTGTATGTGAACGTTATTAAATATATAAAATATTTTCTTTAAAGCCTTTTCGTTTTAAAATTTTGTTGATTTATACAGAAATTATTTTTGGCAAAAGTACGACTTAAACATAAATGTGCAACTGTGGCAAATAAGTTACTAAATTTATATTAGTACATTGTAGCCACATAAATTTCTTTGATAAAGGCGGGTTCACCCATTGTTTCGGAACAAAATTTTTGTTGTGAGAGAATTTTAGTTTTGTGAGAGTTTGTTCTGAAACGATTTAAGGTGGGTTCACCCATTGTTTCGGAACAAAATTTTTGTTGTGAGAGAATTTTAGTTTTGTGAGAGTTTGTTCTGAAACGATTCACCCACTTCGAACAATTTTTCTGGAAAAACAAAGCTACCATATGAAACATATGTGTAAGCGAGATGTGTTACTTTACAAGCAGGCAGCACTGTGATAGAAAATTAAAATCACTGAATGCCGTTTTGTTATAAATAAATTCTAAATTAAAAAAAATTTCATAATTAAATAAAAAAATGAGGTAAAAAAAAAAATTGAGGTAAAAAGTCACACAAGCATTCTCTACCCGGCTTTTTCATTTCTGAAATAAGCTTCAAGGCAAGGGATTCATTCGTTGAGATCCATGACACAATTTTTTAAACTTATTTTCTTTTATTTTGTGTTTTATTATAAATATACCAGGCAAATTAAGGCAGGTAATCTTAAGAACAAAAAAAATTTTAAAAATAATTATTGAATATCAATGCAAACAAAGAACGAAAAAGTATATAAAATATATTTTTTGCTTGAATGATTTTTATCACATTAATTAATGAAGTGGCAGCTCAGTTAAATTTTCTTTGAAAAAAAAGTAGTTGGCAGCACAGTTTCTTTGTTTCGGAACAAAAATTAAAATTAAACCAATTCAAGCTGAAATTGTTCCGAAGTGAGTTTACTCTCTTTCTCTCAAAAAATAAAACGTCAAACTACATATAAAAAAAATGTTTCGGAACAAAATTTTTGCCGGTGAACCAGCCTTAAGTTACCTAAGCATTTGACAGGCTTTTCGTTGAATTTTTGACATAAGCTAAAGCTAGCTTATACACATTATAGTTGGGCCTTTAAAATCCAAACAGTCCACTCTATAAGTTTATAACATATGGCATTGTGGTATGCCGACAATAATCGAATAAAGGGTTGCCAATAAGGTTGATTTGAATATACGCACCTATGATTATCACACTGTTCAGTAACTAAAAATATGTTACTAATTGTTACTAAAATGTGTCCACGTACTCAAAAAATTTTTTAAGGAGAGAGTGAAAAAGTGAAATAGCAAAAATTTGTCAAACAACTGTTTTTTACTTCCATGATATAAAAATAGAAGGTAGCTCCACTTCAAAAATTTGTGACGTTTGCAGGAATTATTTGAAATATATTTTTTGTAAATAACAAAATTTGCGTTGCTATAGGTATAAAAAAGAAAAAAAAATATTTTGGAACTATTTAACAAAACATGTGTAATTTGTGTAATAAATATACATAAATATAAATAAAATTCAAGTGTACTTACTATAGATATAAAATTGAAAAGAAATAAATCCTTTGACTCTTAAAGACAACTAATAAAGATTCGCTTGTTATAATAACTTAATAAAAATACAATTAAAGAGTACGAATTTTACCGAATTAACCACCTTAATTAATTAAAATAGCAAAGATTAATATTTATTTTCACGTTATTAATTAATAATTATAAGTACATTAAGCAAACTGTGTTTCAAAGCGTCTTACAATGATATCCATATTGTTTATGTAAGTTTTTAAGGTCATTAGCATTTCAGCAATGCCAAGGACAAGTTTTTTATATTAATTAAAATGGCAATAGAAGTCTTTTATAATAAGTTTAATTAACAAACAGTTTTTTTTTCATCTTTTAGCACAATTTTAGATTTTTCTGTTTAAAAAGCGAATGCTAGAAAATGTTTTTCCCCAAAAAAAATGTTTTAATATTACTATCTAATATTGAATTTTAATTGCACAAGAAATGTCGTATATAGGACCCAGTAATTAAATAACTACCATTAATTTTAAGAAAAGTTAAATTTAATTTTTGTATTTCATCTATAAATTTCTTGTTTGGCATATAAAGGCCACCCTCAGATAAAGCGTTCTCGTATGTGTAATTTTGATCTTTTTCCTCAAAGGTTTAAAACCCAAATTCCTGTAACCGTATTTTTTAAATAATATATACCAAAAAGTTTAAGACCACCATACTCTATTTTAGTTAAAAGATTTATTTGCTCAATGTAGCTAAAATGTCGATTTAGCTAAAAAACAAAATAAATAATTTACCTCCATTTGTTCTTCTCCACCAGGCGGTATTTTATTTTAAAACTCGATATTTTGATAATCTATCACTTTTGTTTCATTGCCTAATTAATACGTTACTTTAAAAAAAGGTATTATTTTAGCTAACAAATAAGACCGAAACCGGTAATTGTATCTTCCTCCTGAAAGCTAGTTTTAACCGAAACTGAAATTAAAAATTCTATTCCATATTTTACCTTTCCTAGTATGGAAAGCACTTTCAAGACTTTTTCAATCGTATTTTCTTTTCTTTTGCAAGCTGCAACGATCACACTAAATTCGAATTTGGCAACTCGAATTATTCGAAACTTGAAAAATCTTACAGAATTCTTATTGGTGCAATCAGGAATACTCATATTCTTTTTTTGTTAAATTTGTGCATTTTTGATTTGTTTGTGATTTTTGTATTATGTATTTCTTTTCTTTTGAAATTTTGTATAAGAGGAAAACAAAAAAAACCGGGATCTTACAAATTTATATGGTAGCACAAATTTTCATAATTCCCGCAAACGTCAGAATAATATGGCGACGAAAAGAGAAAGTGGAACTACCTTCTAATTTTATATCATGTTTACTTCTGTTTATAAAATAATTTGCTTAAAAAAATGTTTGAAAAACAACTTTTTTGTAGCACTTAAATAAAAACAAGTACTTAGCAATTAAAAGAATATAAAATTAATATTTTTTTGCTTTATATTTCTTAAATTTACTTTTTTAAATTTGGGAGAATAATTTTGAAAATTTCTGCTCCTTGCAAGTTCTTGCTAGTAAAGTTACTTAACAGACCTACTTCCAATAACAACACTCTATTTTTTTTTCGTTTTGTCTTGTTATTTGCAAGTTGCAAATTTATTGGTTTTAGTACACAATAAACGTCAAATATTTTTCAAAATGAAGCAGCCATGGCGAAATCATGTACCAGGTGATGACAGTTTCGAATTCGTCCATTTTCGCTGTTGCTAGAAATATCAAACTTCATACAAAAAATCTTGACGAAGATGTTTATATGTATATGGAGTTTGACATAACCTACAACGACAAAAATAAATAAATCAAATCGCCACTGCCACCACCTGGTACATGATTTCGCCATGAAATCATCTATTACATTTTTGGTTTACATAAGATCAAAAAATTTTTATAAAAAATTATATTTAACTTTTTTTTACGCGCATACTGTGATCGTCTTTTGATTATTGTTCAGCTGACGTTTCAACAAATTATTTGTAAAGGTATGTATGGAAGTGAATATCTGAACACCATATAATATTAAGAACAAGGCGATTCAATTACCAGGTGGCAGCGTAGGCGAATTCATTATTTTTTGCTGGTAAAAAGTACTGCCAAACTTGATATATTAAAAATTATACACAGATTTTTTATATACGGAGTTTGACAGCAGTGTGCACGGCGAAACTAAATGAATTCGCCTTCGCGGCCACCTGGTAGTTGATTCGCCTTGATTAAGAGCATATATTGATCTAGAACATACCCTGGCGTTAATTGGCGAATCGATAATATTGGCAGACCACAAAAAACCTCACTTTTACAAAGAATATTTTGGTCCTGTTGAATAGGCTCTTCAGGCATTGTAAGACTTTCAATGGTTTTACGTGCATTCCGATCCATTTCTAAAAACCAAAACCCGGAATCGGTGTAACGTACGCTTCCTTCTTTGTCGTACAGAGTTCGTACTGTTTGCTAAAATTACATTATTTTAAATATATTAATTAAATACTAGGTCAGTTTCAAACTAAAAACATGGCTTTTTATCCTTTATTTATTTTCCCGAAGAAATAGGATATATCGAAAAAAAAAACAAAAATAAAAACAATAATTTTATTTTGAAAACTGACCTAGTCCTTAATAAATTAGAAAAGAAAATTTTAATATAAAGGTCGAATAAACATAAATATTTAATGTATTAAATACAAAAAACTTTACCGTAATGTAATGTCGTTGGACCTTTGGATCGCCATTCTTATCATCTGTATAGGGAAATCCATATTGAGTAAAAGTAATGAAATAGAATCTTGTTATAAAGAAGGTTGCGAAAAGTACAATAAGAAGATTGTTGCATTTTTTAAAGAGAATAACTAACGGAGTTAAAAAACTGGTAGTAAGGAATGTGAAAATACTGCAAATGATGGCGATTGCTACTTCTGGATTTTCCTTTCCGCCGGATCGACCAGATATTGAAATAAAAATGTCCATGACGATATTAAAAAAATTTAAAGTCCATAAAGCTACTAGAACTTGTCCAGCTAAGTGAATATATAACCAAAGTCGAACTAAAAAAGACATTAATATTAAATAATTAAGAAGTTGATTAGGTAAATTTACTGATAATATTCTTGCAGAAATTACATATATTATAATGATGCACGGACAAATATTTTGTTTTGTGTACAATGTGAAAATTCAAGTAAATTATGTTAATTAATTAAAAGTAAACTTAAGTATAACGAAATTCAGAAATTGTCAACGCCACATTAGGGGGTATATTATATACTCAATATTATTTGTAAGTTAACAAATATTCGTGCTATAATTTAAGATATTACACTTATATTCAAAAAATAAGAAACCTTCAAAGTATTGTAATTAGAAATGCTTGAAATATTTTAATAGAATTTTGACTAACTTTTAAGTCAATTTTTTATCAGTTGGCTTAAAACTAGAAGTAAACATATTTTGCAATGTGCAACTACAACTACTTATATGTTTGTTTAGTTAGATTATGAAAAAATTTGGATAACCTTTTTGATTTTTATGTTTACTTGTTAATTTTGATTTACTTTATCTATTTACGGTAAAATTTTTTTTAAGATTTTTTCGACAGGCGCCGTTGCACAGTGGGGCAGAATCAAAATATATTGAAAATAACTCAGCCATTTTTCAATTTCACACTAGTATACCAGAGGAGTATTTGAACTTACATACGTTCTTAAGCTGGGCCATCGCTATGTGGTCTCAAAGTAAGGTAACTTGCTCCTGCAAATTTTTCTAATGCTTAGCATTTCTTCAATTTTAGTCTGATAAAAATTATACATGGTCTTAAAGGCCTAGTCAATACCAAATCTGCATGTTTATATTTTAAAATAATCAACTTATAAACATTTTAAAATTAAAATTTTTGGTTTCTGGATACCCTGGTCCTGTTCTTTCAAAATATTGGGTACAATTTTAAATAATTTTTTATCATAGTTAGCGAGCAAAATTTAAAACATTTTGAAAAAAAATTGAAGATTGTATCTCCTCTGACTTAAAAATTATACGATTTTCAAATTATAAACTCCAAAATTATTGCATTTTTGTGTATTTTATCCTAAAAAGGAATATATAAAAAAAATTTATTTTTGTTAAGGCTATATATATGTATGTGTATACGATTAAACCATGGCCTTTATTCTATCAGGTTCCTTTGTAGCATCAGTCCACAAAAAAGAAAACAATGTCTCAAACTTCAATGTGATCGGCATGATGTTTTTTTTAATTATGATATCTAACGTATTCATGCGAATATTTATATGCGTGTTCAGTTCATAAAAAATTTTGGTTCGTAAATATTAAGAGCAGCTAGGTAAAAATTTAAAAAGACAGTTAGTAAAAGTATATATGTAGATATAATAAACCATATAAAATGAGCAATTGTAATTTATTTACATGACATTTTAACTCTTTTTTAGGTACAATGGTTTTTTAAAGGAATTTTTTACACACGCATACAAATTTTTACTTCCGTAACAAAAATTTATAAAAGTAAGATACTTATTGGAACGCTTATATTTAAGGATGCATTGTTTTGCACGTAAGAATGAAATTGAGGTGAATCTTTTTTATTTGTTAGGAAGTTGCATCCATATTTGTATACATAAAACATGTAAAATATTATAACAAAATTTTACTCCTTTTTGCTGATCTCTAAAAATTTCAAAAAAACGAAAGCAAATCATCAAATGAAATTTTTGTGCACGTGTAGTTGGTTAGCCTAAATCAAATCAAAAAATCTCCAATATTAAAATAAAGGAAATCCCAAAATTCCCAAAATAAATATCAAAAATCGCAAATTGGAATTTTTACCTTTTTGGCTATAAAATTCATATATGAACAAGAATGTATAGCTTTTTTACATCCGTCCTCTTTTTCCGATCCTAGCTTTAGGATTTTAGAACATGAAGGTTAAAATCAAAATTTCAATGTAAAATAGGTCAAATTGTATAACCTCCATCTTCTACAAGAATGATAAGTTCTATACAAAATTTGGTTAAACTTACAAACGAGTTTGCCAGTAAAATTGTGAACTTTTAAGTAAATATGTTTCATAAAAATAAAATTTGCAAGTGAATTGTACAATTCACAAGTCTACAAGTTATATGGTATAACACAACTGGGACTACCGACAAATTTCGCACGGCACAACGAGTTCGTCATTCAGCCAACTTTGCGTAATCGTCGAATCAAACTCAATTAGGACGACAAAATTATTTATAAATTAATTTGTTTGTTTGATTTTTAGGTTGCTCCACTAACAGTATAAGAACCACTAGTGAAGGATTATTTGGCCACGAAGTATTCATATCGCCATCACAAATATCGGCAAAAGCCCGTTGAATACAAAATTGTTTCTTCTAATTTGACATACTATTTATTTTTTAATTTCTTATTAAAAAATATATTGATTCAAAACTCTTAGCTAACTAAGAACACGTCCGTACACTTTGAATGCCGAAAAGGCACTGAAATTAATTTGAAAATATATTTTTGTTTACAAATGCCACTTGCTAGAGTGGCCATGTATTTGAAAAGAGAAACATGCATTTTTATTTAAAATTATTATTTTTTCAGTTTTTGTATAGCCAGTAGAAAAATGTAGATTTATGATAAGGATAATTCCTGCTAGTGCAGGTAAATATTTCGCTGTCAACCAATATTTAAAATAAATAACGACTCTTGAAAAATAAATATTTTAAAAAAACTTTATGAATGTGTTAAAATTTCTCATATTTAATTTCATCTAAATAGTAGTTACAATTGATAACTACCTTCTATTTGAAGAATACTGATCATGGTTGTAGCGACTCAGAAAGTGCATTTGAATCTGCTGGTATCTAAGTTTTACAGTTATTTTTAGAATCTATCACAATTAATAACGAACTTAAGCTCAAATTGAAAAAAAAGAAATAATAATTCATTTAAAAACTAACTAACTGCCGTATTCATGCAATATTAAAATAGATTCGAAACATATTTTAGTTCAAAAATGCATGGAAAATATGTCATAAAACACATTTTAAAGTTGTTTATTTTTTACGAATATAGCAAATAATAATTGAACAAAATGAAAATAAAAAATAATTTAAAATTAACATATTTAGACATGTTGTAAATTCTACACGATTTTTCACTTTGTATTTTCCAAAGTATTATTGCTATAAAATAATTTTTTATAAAAACCATGCCTTCAAAGAAAAGAAAGTGAAAATTTCGCGTGGAATTCAGAACATGCCTGATTATTAAAAATAGTATGTATATTTTTTATATAGCCCATATGGTAGAAGTAAATATAGAAAGAATATTCGCAGCAAAACTTCTCCGTTCGTCCCAAATGTGTTTTCAGCAATACTTCTACAAGTGGCTTTCTTTCACTAAGCAAAATTTCAACTTGTAGAAAAGTAAACGCGAAAATGAATTAGAATTTGATATTTAATTATTTGTTAATAAAAAATAGTTGAAATAAACACAAAATCAAACAATTTTAATATTAAGTACCATTTATTTATTTATTTTTAATTATTTTTATTAAATATGTGATTATATGTAATAAAACAAACTATTTCATATTGTTTTCTTATTAGAAATTATCGATAGGCGACAACACCACTAATCATATGTTATGAACAAATAAACAAATTTGCAAGTAAAACATAAGATATTTAATTAAAGACACGGGAATATTTTTTTTAAATTTAATTTTCACAAAAAACTTATTGCTATTTTTTATTTAATTATCCCGATTAAATTAATTACCGATATTGATTATTGAGGGTCAAAGCACGTCTCGATGGCCATTTCGTTACCGCTTACATAACTCTTCAGGAAACTTCTGACAAACATTTTAAATAAACTAAAGATTTTTGTCCAAACAATAAAGCAAAGGCAAAAATCAAAGTTTAACCAACAGTAATTCCATTTTCCTTTCTCTTTACTTTTCATCCTCTTTCAACTGTATAAAAGAGCCGAAAAAAGTCGACCGTATACAGTAGAGAAATAAATAAAGCTACTTTTACACACTTACCAACTGACCGACAAGAACACATGAGGCACAAGATAGCCGATGTACTTGAAAAAAACAATAAAAGAACACTCTGCATCTAAAACTAATCCTGACGAACAAAAAACTACTAGACAGATAAAGGCAAAACTTCCGAATAATAATGTATTACTTACTAAAGCAGACAAAGGAAATACAACTGTAATAATGCACAAGAAAGACTACATAGAGAAAACACAACAATTCATAAAACAAGCGAAATGCACAAAATTCAAGAATGACCCAACCGAATTATTCCAAAGGGAAATACTAAGCCTATTAAAACGCTGCAAAGCGTTTACTGACGGAAATTTATACATATACATGAACATGAACCTGGGACCTCCTACACTCAGAGCACAACCCAAAATTCATAAAGAAAATATTCCAATCAGACCTATAGTAAATTACAAACCTGCGCCTGCATATAACTTGGCCAAACACCTTACCACATTCTTAAAAGAGAAAATAAATTTGCAGAACATATACATGTTACGAAATACACAAGACCTCATAAACAAAATTAAGGACATCAAAATCACTGATAATACGAGACTCGTTTCCTTTGACATAAAGGATCTAAATACATCAATACCCACACACGAAACTTTGATTATCCTACGTAACACACTTTCCAACTTATACGACAATCAATATATCAACGAAATAATGGATATTGCAAAGACGATATTAAAACAAAACTACTTTAGGTTCAATAATAACTTCTATAAACTACCCGATGGACTCGGCATGGGAAACCCAAAATCCGCAATCTTCACAGAGATTTTCATGCAACATTTAGAACAACTACACATCAAAACACTGATGGAAAAACATAAAATAGCCCATTACTACAGATACGTAGACGACATAATATGCATCCTAGAAAGAGACAACGCCGAACAAATTCTTACAGACTTAAACATAATACATAACAAAATCACATACACAATGGAAAAAGAGCAAAACAGAACTTTACGTTATCTTGACATATCAATACCACGAGGAATTGATACCTTAAACTTTGACATTTATAGAGAACTAACCATGACAGACACAACTATCCACAGCTCCTCAAACCATCCTACTCAACATAAACTCGCAGCGTTTAGACGCATGATTCACAGACTTAAAATAGTCCCACTCACTCCAGATAAATACAAAAAAGAACTCGATACAATTTACACTATAGCTAAAAATAACGGTTACAACCACACAACCATCGACAAACTACTCTACTGCACAGGACCAGAAATATATAGATTAACTAACCTTTTCCGGAAAGAAGGTTTACACACAACACTAAAACCGACCAACACTCTACGCAACAATCTCAAGACATCAACAGAAAAAACCGATAAATTTAGCACCAGCGGAGTATACAGACTTACTTGCACCTGCAACCATACATACATCGGACAAACTGAACGAACATTAAAAATAAGGTTTACAGAACACATACGATCATACAAAAGGAAAAGGGAAGACTCCAATTTCGCAATACACCTTAACACACATGGACACGAACCAAGAGAAATAGATGAATGTATGACAGTATTACACCCAAGTTAAAAAGGACGAAGACTAGATATTCTTGAAAACATGGAAATTTACAAAACACGAACATTTAACGGAGACATTATTAACGAACAGGTAAACACAATCTCTGACACGATTTTTACACCACTAAAATTACTAAAACACTGCAATTAATACCTCTTTGTTTGGAATCTAAACTCTACGCCGTGGTTTGTGAACCCGATCTCAAATTATGGGAGTACTCATGACTCTCGCATCTTGTAATAGATTGTTATCCAAACAATAATGTAAAGACAAGAATCAAAGTTTAAGCAAAAACAACAATAATCAACTATGATTTTAGTTTTCTTTTATCCTTTGTATACGGCTATACGTTTGACCTTTTTTCAGCTCCTGTATATAGTTAAAAGATGAAGAATAATCAATATCGGTGATTTAATTAATAAAACGGGTTAACAGAGAGTAGCGCGAAAAAAAGATTTTTTTTTTAATTCAGTAATTTTAAATTATTTTAATTAGTTTATGAAATAAACATGAAAAAAACAAGTAAGAGTGCTATATTCGGCAATGCCGAATCTTATATACTCTTCACCATCTATATAAATCTAGTTTAGCGAAGTAACTCAAATCAAAAAAGCAAATATTGGGGTGACAGAAAATTAAAAAATTTGGTGCTGCATATACTTATGTACATATATAATTTTACATAAAAATGCCATCGGCTCTTAATGAGTTAAGCATTTTAAAAAATTTAGGTATTTCCTTAAACATCTCGTCAAAAGCTTTAATATACCCATATTTATATATTTACTAAAACATAAACTCACAAAAGAAGGCAATTATTTGCTTATTGGAGTGGTTTCACAATTGTGATTAGAACACAAAAATAAAGCTTTGTATGCTTCATATTTTTGAAATGTTTTCTTACATTTTTATTTGTTTTCATATTTTAAATTATTTATTTTGTAGGTAAATTTTATTTTTTCATTTTCTTTAACAATAAAAAACATTTAAACTTTAAGCTAACAAAAAATTACTGAACTGATAGAAAAGCATTCTGTCAAGACCTAGAACAAAATATTTTTAAGCGGAAATATTATTTTGTTTGTCATACTCCGAGGAATAAAAATATATTATGGATAAATATATTATATTTTTTTAAATAAGTTATAAAACTTTGGTTGTGGTTCAAATTTTTTTACGTAAAACCAGCCATGTTGTACTGTTTGTGCACAGTAACCATATAATGGTTAAATGTCAACAAAAATTTGTTTATCGTGACTGAAGTATTGTTGAAAACAACTATTATTTGTTCTATGCAACTTTATAATGTTACAAAGAATATGTTATAGTTACTGTGACCATATCACAACCATGTTTTTTCTTTGCGTGAAGGAATGATCTGAGTTCACTGACGTTTTGAAGTCTTGGTAAATTTGTTATTCAAAAATCTTTTATGGATCTAGCTTAATACCATTTGAGCCAACGATATGACCTAATTATTTAATTTAACTTTTTATAAATTCACATTTATCGGAATTGACAGTCATCTTGAAATTTGAGATACGTTGAAAACGAAATGTATTGATTTAAAGTGCTGCTTTAGTGTTTTGCTTGCAATAATTACATCGACTAAATAAGCTGAAGCCTCTGGAATAAAATAAAATTTTTTCTATAGCCTGTTGAAAAGCACCTGGTGCTGATTTGATTCCTGGAACTAGTCTTTAACGTATATAAGCCTCGATGTGTGTTTATAGTAAAAATGGACTTGGTTGCGACATCGACTGCATGCATGCATGTATGCATCATTAAGATCTATTCTAGTAAAGTACTTACAGTTGTTAAGGCACATAAAAATATCTTCTGCTAGAGACAATGGATAAAAATGTGGTTCAACGTTTTTGTTGAGGCCTGTTGATTTTTCTGTACATATTCTAATTTTTTCATTGAAGCGTCTCACTGTAACAATCGGAGCTGCCCATTCAGAGTAGTTAATGTGTGATATTAAGCCTTCTGCCTCTAATCGCTCGAGTCTACTAGAGAGATAACTGAATATGGTACTGCACGTTTTGGAAAAAATTTTGGAACTGCATTTGGTTTAAGTGGCAGATGAATTTTTATTTTGGAACAATGACCTGGTCTTTTTCCAAACACTTGAGAAAATTTCTTTATAAAACCATCGATGAGTTCACTTGTTTTTGATTGATTAATTGATTTACAAAACGCATTTATTGGAATTTCCCAAAGTCCAAATTCTTCGAAAAAATCTGCGCCCGGTACGTTTAATGACTGCACTGTTGTAACCAAATATGTCATTGCTTTTGTTGGGTTGAGAAATGCAATATGTGCTTGAAATTGTCCAATAAATTGGCGAAAGTTTTTTTGAAATCTGTAAAGCTAAAGTAATAATTTCACATATAAGTATGTATATAAACAAACGACTCACAATTTATGAGTCATCTCGAATGGATTGCAATTGTCTCTCAACCTCTGCCTTTCAATTCTTAACTTTGCATTCTGGAGTGCGTTGTTTTCCTCTTCCAACAATACCGCCGCTGCTATTGATTCCATTTTGTTAAGAAAAATAAATTTTTTGGCCCGCAATGATGTAAAAGAATTAAAGTATCAACTCCGGCGCGGCTGGATTCTTCAAACTGATATTCTGACCACAAATTCCACTTACTCACATATGTATGTTCTGACACTTTTTTCTTTTCTTATTTAATTGTTGTTCTTAACTTTATTTAATTATTGTTTTCACAAACTTTAGTTTTTATTTGTTTATGAATTTTATTTATTGCTTTTTTTCACTAATTTTAAAGATTTATTACAAAATTGTTTATTTTTACTGTTTCTATCTCACACGTTTCACAAAAAACAACTTATTTTAAACATACACCGTTCTTCTTCTTTTTCTTTCGATTAGGTTTTTTGTCAGAATACTTTTTTTCGATTCGAGCGTAACTGAATGCGGGAACGTAATCAAAACGCAGAATAAGGGTGTTTAAGAATGCTAGATGAAAAAATCTGAGAACTCAGCGAACACTTCAGCGTCAGCAGGCCAACAAAATGTTTGGAAATTTTCAACAAACAGCAGCGCAAACGCAGGCTACTCATACAAGATATCAAAGCAGTAAGTCCAGTTCCAATCATAATAAGGAGGATTCAAAAATACAGTCTACACCATGTGGGTGTAAGCAATGTGATAAAGTTGGCCACAAAGATGGTAATTGCAAAATAAAAAGCAACAACAAACAAAAGCAATCGAAATACCCAACAAGAAAACGTATTTCAAGTACAGCAGTTGTTTTCGACCTTTAAAAATAAAGATTGAAAATTTTAAATAAACAAAAAATGGTTACATAATAAAATTACTGTATTTTATACTTACATTTTTTTAGTTTTACCCTTTTTTTAAAGAACTCCAACAATAATTAAAAATTTTTCGTTAGCACATACACAACTTAGAAAAACGTAGCTGCGATCGTAATGCAGAACACACACAATCGAAGAAACAAATGGAAATGAAAAGAAACTGAACACATAATACCAAAGTTGCCAAACGGAGAAAATTTCGATCTGAATCGAAACGCAGAATAGGGGTGAAAATTTCATTGCGGAAATTCGCATCTTTTGAAGACTGCAGACCACTGACAAGAACAAGACACTTTAAATTGTCTTTTGTAAATTTCTCTAGTTGAAAATTTTGACACATGCGGTTGACTCCTGCAATATATATTCCGTATTCTTCAATTTCTGATTTACAAGTCTGAAAGCACTTTTAATGGCTACTAAAAAGCGATTTTTTTTACCAAATATGTTTTTCATCTTTACTAAAGTAACCCCGAATGAAATTTCTGAAGGTTTTTATGGTAAAATGACATCAGCATATTGTTTATAAACGTTCTGGCTTACTTTTTAAAGAAGTTAGCGTGTTTTATCGGCACAGATAAGTTTTTCCCATCAAAATAAATAGCTTTCTAAAACTAACAAACATGACTGCTTTAGTCTTTAATTTAATTATCAAGCAATTACAATTCAATGGTCACTAGATCAAAAATTATGTTTTGAATTGTAAAGTGAAAGATTAGCAAGTTAAACAAGACACTAAACAAGAAACTAAACTTTAACAAGACACTATACCAGTTTAGCGATTTTGAGGAAAAATTTTAAATTTACAGCGTAGTATTTTTAAAAGTTATAATTGGCAAATATTAGTAAGACTTTATTCACAAACGATTATAAGCCTTTAAGCTACAAATTTTAATTAGAACCAAGTGATTAATGTAAATGGTTCTAGGTCCGGTGTTTATTTATTTATTTATTTACCATGAGAAAAAATATCTACCCGTGTTTCAAATTTGATTAAAAATGGTTTAGTCTATTAACTGTGATTGACGCACCAACAAACAAACAAACTTAAAAAGAGATTTATAGTATATTATAATGTTTACTTAAATTATAAACGTGATGTTTGTTGAGTTCTTTATTTGCAAAATAATTACACACACAACTTTTACAATTTTAATTAAATTACACTTTAATTAATCAATTATTTGACGATTTAACTATTCGCGATTAATAATACACGCTGGCAACTTTACACTGTTGTACCTTAAGATCTTAACTAGATG
The DNA here is from genome assembly GCA_916610165.2 of Gymnosoma rotundatum. Classification (NCBI taxonomy): domain Eukaryota; kingdom Metazoa; phylum Arthropoda; class Insecta; order Diptera; family Tachinidae; genus Gymnosoma; species Gymnosoma rotundatum. Next base: position 116,502,074 of record OU744336.1, read on the forward strand.
AAGCTCACAATCAGAATGAATCAGCACGTATTGGCGTTGCTTTTATATACCCTATTTTTAGGCGTTCTTGAATATTTGAGAATGTGTACCTCCATCTGCTGCGTAGTAGAAAATGCTGCGTTGCCATTTTTATCTCAGACACATAATGTGAGCATTGTTATTTACTTCTAGAACCTTCAATTATTATTTCAAAATACATGTTGTGTATTTTTATTTAGTTGTTATACAATGCAGGTTGTGTATTGTGTTTGTTTATTTCTCGCTTTGTGTTAGTTGTTTTTGTTTTGTAATAAAAATGTTTTGTAGTAACTTCTAGCTTTGAAAACAAACACAATAGGTAATTTCGTTTCACTTTCTTGGCCTCAATTATTTTTACATCTTTTTATGATTTTAATAAAGCATCTTTGTAACAATATATAAGATTAGAAGTGATAAAGAATAATTTAGAAGAATTTATAATAGAAGATGAAAATATTGCCAATGGCATAAAATGGAAAGTTTTACCAGATAATATGAAGAATTGTAACTGTCTCAGTTGTTAAAAAAGGATTAAGATTTTTTAAAGAAAGTCATATCACCTTCGGCGCACTCTTAAATTTTTTAGTATTTCTTGTTAAAACGGATATAGTAATACATTATCTGTGAATATTATTAATTCGGAGATATTAAAAAGGATAAAAAATTCTTTTCGTTGTTTTGATGTCGATAACTTCGATACGATTTTGATGTTTCCCATGATGCAATGCTGGCGTAGTGGATTTTTCTGTTAAATTATTAGTAATCCAACAAAAACATTGGTATTTGAGATAGTCCATTTGTAACATACTTGCAGCTTGCGCATATTTAAGTGTTATATAGGACTCATGGCGTGAGCCCTTTTTAGGTATGCTCAGAAAAAGCAGTGTTTTTTATGTATTTTTTCGGAGTGCTTATTTAATTGTTGGCTAGGATTTTCCACAATAAATTGAAATTATACCAACAATTGAAATTCTGTTTATTAAAAAAAAAAAAAAAAAAAAAAAAACTGTTCCGTCGAACATAATAAAGTGCATAACATAAGTGTTACATCACTTTTGGTTTATCTGTAGCATTTTTAATTATTATTATTTTTTAATTTCATGTAATACCTATAAATCGCTGGTCTCCTGTAGAAAGGCCCTGACTCGTATATTTGTAGAAGGTAAAAAGATAATAGAAACTGTATTTATCACAATGAATTATTAAAAATGCGAATACTTATAAAAACTTTATTATACCCGTCCCCACAAAAAGTGGAAAAAAGTGTATATCTACGTTTGTCATTCCGTGATTAATTTCTACAATGTCCGTTTCCGACCCCATAAAGTATATATATTCTATATATGCATTGCGAAGTCGATTGAGCGATATCCATCTGTCCGTCCGTGTTATGTCAAAATAAATATGTCAATCAATCAGGTGTAGTGTCAAAATAGGTGCTATTGGAAATCAGCATAATCGGTCCATCTCCTTCGAACACCACGTCTACCTCTAATTTTTGTCTTTTGGAACAATTAAGTAACCCCAATCAAAAAAAAAAAAAAACAAATATATGGGGCGATAGAGAATTTAAAAATAAGAAAAATATCAATATGGATATCATTTTAAAGCTTTTGAGGAGATCTTTAAGGACATTCTAAAATTAAAAAAAAAAATGCTTAATAGTGCATTTACCTATACCGAAATCTATTAGATTCGATTTGAAATATCTTTTAAAATCTAGGTCGTTTACACCGTATTTTTTGACACTAGCAGGATTTCATATTAATATAAAATAAAAAAAAAGGATATTTAAAAAAAATTTTTATATAATATTTATAATTTACACATATTTCATTTTTTACTTTTGTTTATATTTTCATTTTATTGACACTTTAAATAAATTTCCTTTTACTGTTTTACTAGGGTGTCAGACGATCAAGTTTTCATTCAATTTTTAAAATTTCTCTCATTTTTTTTTACTAATACACTCTCACTTTAAAAACTTGCTGAGAATTTGCCATCAAATTTTCGTTTAATTAAGTCTTTCAAATTTCATTCAAGGGAACAGCTGATTGAAGTTTTTTCCTTTAAATAATTTTGTTTTTGTTTTCTTTACAACATCTTGCTTAAAAACTTGCTTTGAAATTGCGTGCAACCTACGTTACAGCTTTCAATTTTTGTGAATTTTGATAAGCAGTATGTGTAAATTTCTTGAAAGAAAATTGAACAGAAACTTGACCGAGTGACTGCACGGTTAATAAAACTGTCATTTTTTCTTGTACAGAAGTATTTTTTGGTACAATATGAAAAAACCCATAGCTGCATTGGTTAGATTTTAGGTTTTAAGTAGATTTCGTCAAAATCTAGTTGCGAAGTAGATTTTGTTTTATATGGGACATCTATTTAAAATCAACTAGGTTTTGCTCGTAACCTAATTAGTACTATATTTGTGTATAATGTAAATGCCTATAAGCCATTATGTAAAATGATATATATATATATATATATATATATATATATATATATATTTATGCACAGCGCATAGTTTGAGTACAGTTTTTCAATCCATCGCATATTTTGAGGACATTTGCATACTTTGAGGACAGTCCTCAAAGTTTTCATATATCTATCGCATACTTTGGGGACATGATACTTTGAGCCCATTTTTTTAGATTTTTTTATTTTATTGCTATTGCAATTCTCCACTTTTCTTTACTAGATCTTATATGTCCTTTTCGCGATATATGCATCTTAAATACTAAAATTTTTTAAATAAATTTCAGATTTTTGCATGCTAGGTTGCCATATTATATTTTGATTTTACTCGCCAAGAATTTTACCATCAGACAATTTTTTGTGTTAACGCCGTTCATTTAGAAAAATTTGGTAGGCTTTGATCTTTAAAAGGAAATTGATAAACAAAAAAACTTTTACAAAGTGTATTTATAGGCAAAAATAAGGGTGAGTTTTATAAAAACTCATGAAATTTAATATAAAATAAGTTAAATTTATATTCTTTTATTTTCAGTGCAATTAAGTTCATATTTAAGGTAAGTATATTTTGATATTAATATTTGAGTGTATATCTAATTCTATTTTTGTAATTGTGTAGGAAACTAACAAAAATTGGCAAGCAACATGTATGTAAGTATACAACATACAAAAATTGGCATAAATCTAGTTTACGGACGCAGCTTAAAAATTAAAAAAAAGTTACCTACAGGGTGTAAAATTTAATTTTAAGCAAAAAATGTTAAGGGACAAATTTTGGGCTGACCCTTAGTTTCCGAGTTACGGGCCTCCAAAGTTTGTATGTACAATATGGAATATATCGAGTATTTTGTGGTGGAATGGGGCAATATGGATATCATTGAAAAGGTAATATAAATATCTTTTCAATTAAAAAGGAAAATAATAGAAACATACAATAAAAACGGATAACGACTAAAAAAAAACTTTTTTCATATAAACATAGGTATCTATGTACATATATCAAATAAATTAAGTTTAGTGAAAATACTGTACAAAAAAATAAAGCAAGCGAAGCCGGTGTTGTTCATACCATAGAGGAGAAAGTCTATGCGCCCAGCCAAAGGCCGGCTACGCAGAAAATCTTTATTAAGCGAATCTGGTGTTGTTCATACTATAGAGGAGAAAATCCTTGCGTCCGGCCGAAGGCCGGCTACGCAGAAAATCTTTAGTAAGCGAAGCCGGTGTTGGTCATACCATAGAGAAGAAATTCCTTGCGTCCGGCCGAAGACCGGCTATGCAAAAAATCTTTAGTAAGCGAAGCTTAAACTAAGAGCTGCCCAAAAAACTTTTATTTTTTACTATTTTCCATTTAAATTGAATAGGTATTGAAATTACCTTTCCAATGATACCTATATTGTCTTATGCCACCAAAAAATTATATATTCCATATTGTACTTACAAACTTGGAAGGCCCGTAACTCGAAACCCAAGGATCAGCCCCAAATTTGTCACTTAACATTTATTGCTTAAAATTAAATTTTACACCCCATAGGAAACTTTTTTTTAATTTTTAAGCTGCGTCCGTAAACTAGATTTGTTCCCAAAAATTAAAACTAATCTGTTTATTAACCTCTTAACTGATTAGTTTTTCTTTGCAAGCTCGATTTAATGTGCTGAATTAATTTCAAGCAAAGACGCGTATTTACGACATGATCAGTAAACAGGTTAAAAGTTTACATTATTTTTCCAAACTAAGTTTAGCGGCAGGACTACACGAAGAAATATTTAGCAGGAAATATTTAGCGAGCGAAGTGTTTTATTGTACCACATAGGAGAAAATCCTTGTGCCCGGCCGAAGGACGCTATGCAGAAAATGTAGAGAATCTTTAGTAAGCAAGGCTGCTGTGTCATACCATAGAGGAGAAAATCATTGCGCCCGTCCGGAAGCCGGCTACGCAGGAAATCTTTAGTAATCGAAGCCAGTGTTTGTTATACTACCAGTACTTTTTTCGTATAGTATTGCCGCTAAACGTAATTTATTCGATCAAGTTATATTTATATGAAAAAAAGGTTTTTATGGTTGTTAACCGATTTTGTTTTTCATATTTTATTTTTATCTTTTTAGTTAAATAGTTATTTAGGTATGTGATGGAAATCGATCGATTTGAAAACGATTCGTTTTGAGATAAATTTTAAACAAAAGTAAAGAAGTTACTCCAAAGTAATTGTAGAAACTGAATGGAGAGTTATTGAAATATATATTGAAGGTATTTAAAAACGAAAATAGTAAGGATATCACAACCATTTACGGTTTTAAGTCGTCTCATACCTGGTTAAAATTACCTTTGCTGTGATACGCATATTACCTCAGTCCATGAAATACTCGTGTGGCTGTAAAATGATTTTATTAAATAATATTATATAATAAATACAAAATTTTACAATATTTGTGTTTTTTTTTTTTTTAATTTTTATTACAATTTACATGTGTATTTTTTTACAATATTAATGTATACATAAAAATTATTTTTGCTATAAATATTTTATGAAATTACTAAGAACTTTAAATAAATGGTGCTTGTTTTCAGTGTGCAAACTCAATTTTGACAGACTGTAATTATTTTTTCTTTAGTGAACTTTAGTAAATTCATAAGTTAAAATATATAGATTTTCTCATTACTTTATTTATATAAAATACACATTTAAAATCTATTTTGAAACTATTAAATACAATAATGAACATTTATATACTCCTATTAAAGTTGTTCCAGAGATATACGAAATTCATGATAGTATCAACTGGAGCGCCAGTGGTTTGTTATTTTATTAACCAACTTAAAAAAGGAAGTTATGCAATTCGGCTGATTGTTGCTTTTTTGTGCTTCTAGAACTCATTTCTGATCGGAATTTGAAAATTTTTGTTAATATGATAGATTATGCTTACAGATTGGTCCCGTTTTAAAACCAGCTCATAATCTTAAAAATTAAAGGGTGTCCCTATACAACATACATATTTTTACGTGTATTATGAATTGTAAAGGCCACTTCTGTAAAATTTAAAATGACTGCGTATTACTATAGCTCCAAAAAATAAATCTAAAAATTAAAGGGTGCACCCATATTGATATAAATTTACTTATATGGGCCTCTCTTTTGAACCGTTATAGACAAACGCTTGCAAATTGGACAAAATGTCGATTGTTAAGGCCGTTATAGTAAGAAGTATTAAGAATTGTAAATTAAAGGGTGCGCCAATAGTTCATTTAATTTGATGTATATTGCCATACTTTTTAACAGTTATAGAAAGACGTTTGGAATTTACAGCAAAACTGTATTGATAAGTCCGCTATAACAACAAGTGTAAAATATGGATTTAAAATTTAAAGGGTGTTCCAATAGTTGATGTAATTTCAAGTGTGTGGCCGTACTTTTGAACCGTTATAGACAGAACGCTGAAACTTAAAAGGGATATGCTTTGCTAAGTCCGCTATAACAAAAAGCTTATAATTTAAATTTAAAAAGTAAAAGGTGTTCCCAAAATTAATGTAATTTGTTCTATATGGCCGATTTTTTGATCCGTTGTATACAAACATCTTATTTTTAATCAGACTGTCCACTACTTTGTTTGGTATAATAAGAAGTATAAAAATGTTATATTCTAAATTAGATAGTTGATATAATCGGATGTATATGGGCAAACCAGTGTTCGAAAAAAAACTGTACACTAACCATAGCGTACGGCACTGATAAAATACTTTAAAATTCCATTTTAGTGTTTGTGAACTTGTATGTGTACCCATTACGTACACAACGTCTACAAAAAGAAGAACGCAAACTCTAACAAAACGTACTGAACAAAGTTCACAAACAGTATTTTTTAGTGTTTGTGTACAAAGTACGCTAAAATGATCAGTACAAAACGAAAAAATTGGGTTTTAGTGAACTTTTTTGCGTACACTAACATTTTTTTAGTGTACGCGAGATTTTTAATTTGTTGTTGTTTGTAATAATAGAAATATTTCGCCTATTATGAATAATAATAGCAAATGTCGTTTAGTGAAATGCAAATAAATGTTCTATATATTCTAAAAATTATTATTTTTCTATTTGTAGTATTTTTGAAAAATTTTATCATACCTACTTAAAGTGTTCAAAATGACTCAGCTTGTTATTAAAAAAACTACCTGAGAATAAATGTAAAATTTTAACACTTGAAAGAAAATGTTGTGAATTTTTTTTTTATTGTAAAAGGATAGTCAAAATTACAACAGGTAAAAAAGAACATTATGGAAATTTTACACATTAAAAGGTATGCAAAAGGCCAAATATTTCTATTATTACAAACAACAATAAATAAAAAACCTCGCGTACACTAAAAAAATGTTAGTGTACGCAAAAAAGTTCACTAAAACGCAATTTTTTCGTTTTGTACTGATCATTTTAGGGTACTTTGTACACAAACACTAAGAAATAGTGTTTGTGAACTTTGTTCAGTACGTTTTGTTAGAGTTTGTGTACATGTTCGTAAACACTTAAAGAGAAACGAAGTGTTTTGTTCTTGTTGTAGTGAATGTGTTTGCGTTCTTTGTATATGACGATCAGTACAGTATATAAACGTTGCGTACTTTAGAGTTTTTTTTCGAACACTGGGGCAAACTGTTGATTCGTTACAGACAGATGGTTGAAATTTACATAGAACCTGATTGCTTAATCTACTACAACAGCAAGTATATAATTTGAATTTGGAAATTAAAGGGTGACCCTATAGTTTCTGTAATTTGATGAATATTGCCAAACTATTGAACAGTTTAACTAGTATAAAGTTTGGAGATATAAGTGTGTCCCAATAGTTTATGTAACGAAATTTATGTAGCCATACATTAATTCTTAAAAAGAATGGTAATGATTATTTCCTTTTAGTTATTTTCAAAGCGTATCAAAATAGTCCCCAACCTAAGATTAGTCAGTCATATTTTTTATATTATTATATATTTACAATTTAGTAAAAACGTAACAATAAAAAATTACACCTAAGCTTACATTTTAAGTTAATATGTTTAATCGTTGCAAAATTAAAGCTCGAATAAAAAAGTACCAAAATGGTCCAAACCTAACAGCAGGGTTAAGATTTTCATCCATATAATGAACCACCTTTCAATATGGGTGTACCAAGCAATTTAATTGAACAATAGGAAAAAAGTAAAATTATATTACTTGTGCGTGGCTCACTTTAAATATTGCAAATATGTATAATATTTAATCAAAAGCTTTTTCAAGTGTGGTAACCTTCCAACTCTCGCTTATCTGGCAATATTACTAAAACACTATTAAGGCAAATTCATTTCCATTTTAAGCGCCAGTCAAGGCGAATTATTATATTATTTCGCCATGGCGCCAGTTTAAGGCACATTCATACTATAGGTAGTGGCAGAAGATCAGCTGACTTATTTTCGTTTTAAGCTGTAAATTTTTTTTCTAAAATTTTGTTGAGGTAAGATTTTTAAAAAGTTTAAAAAACAAAAATAAGAAAATGTGTGTAAAATTTTTATAATTAGCGAATAAGTGGGTTAAAAATCAAAAGCTTATTGAAAAATAACATCTTATAAAACTGAAAAAGATGGCTGGCATTAATCTTATTAACTGTCACCACTCCATAAGAAAAAAAGGAGCATACGTGTATAAAATTCAATTCTAAATGAAAAGATGAGATAAATATATGGCGCGATAGGGAAATAAAAAAATGAAAAAAAAGCTCGCTTGGCCGAGATACGGGGTTCTAAAATTTTAAAAGTTTTTAAAGTATCCATGTGGGTTTAATTTTTATACTTTTAAAGAGATCTTTAGAGAAATACTAAAAATTTTTAAAATGCTTAAACCATTAAGAGTCAATGGCTTTTTTATGTCAAATAGTATATATGCAGTATCAAAGTTTTGGTACTGCATATATTGATATTATTAATAATTTTAATAGAATGTTCCAAAGCGAAGTAATGAAAGCGCATATCTAGGCACTTATGCAACTAAAAATTTTTGATAAGTGTATTAAATTTAATGTTGAATCATTGGATATAGAATTATTGATTTTTATAATATAATGAAATGATTTTATTTAATTTCTGGAAAAAAGTATCCTAAAAAAGATGGTACTGGCTCTGATTCTGCCGTTGCAACTCCGCTAGCGTTATTCTAAATTATAACGACGATAACATTCATCAGCAAATGTCAAGAGACATTTTGGTCGTTACCAGTTTTACTTGTATTTTAATGGTTTAAGCATTTTAAAAATTTTTAGTATTTCACTAAAGATCTCTTCAAAAGTATTAAAGTGATACCCACATTGATATTTTAAAAAGTTTGAAAATTTCAGATCCCCGTATCTCGGCCAAGCGAGCTTTTTTTCATTTTTTTATTTCCCTATCGCGCCATGTTTTTATCTTATTTGTTCATTTAGAATTGGATTTTATACACGTGTGCTCCTTTTTTTTATGGAGTGGTGACAGTAAATTAGATTTATGCCAGTCATCTTTTGCAGATTTATAAGATGTTCTTTTTCAAAAAGTTTTGATTTTTTGCGCACTTATTCACTAATAATAAAACTTTTACACACACTTTTTTATTTTTGTTTCTTGAAAATTTTAAAAATCTTACCTCAACAAACTTTTAGAAAAAATTTTTCTCGGGAAAAAATTATAAATATAAAAAAAATTTACACCATAAAACGAAAATAAGTCAGCTGATCTTCTGCCACTACCTATAGTATGAATGTGCCTTGAACTGGCGCTTAAAATGGTAATGAATTTGCCTTAATAGTGTTTTAATAATATTGCCAGATAAGCAAGAGTTTGAGGGTTACCACACCTGAAAAAGTTTTTCATTAAATATTATACATATTTGAATATTTAAAGTGAGCCACGCACATGTAATATAATTTTACTTTTTTCATATTGTTCAACTAAATTGCTTGGGTGGAAAGGTGGTTCATTATATGGATGGAAATCTTAACCATGCTGTTAGGTTTGGACCATTTGGGTTTTGTTTTTTTATTTGAGCTTTAATTTTGCAACGATTAAACATGTTAGCTTAAAACGTCAGCTTAGGTGTAATTTTTTATTGTTACGTTTTTACTAAATTAAAAAAATATATAATAATATAAAAAATTTGTGTGAAAATGGTTAAAAGGAAATAATCATTACCATTCTTTTTAAGAATTAATCTGATTGATTACCTATTGAAATCGCAACTTGAAAGGAGCTATAAAAAAAATAAAAAATAATGAATGATTAAAACTTTTTCTTTCTAGTTTTAAAACCATCATCATTTATAAACCTAGAAATTTCGTAAAAATTTCTTGAAAAAAAATTAAAATTAAAAACTGTAATACGGGCAATCAAAAATTCTTTTTTTAAATAAACGTGTAACTTGTTGTGTGTTTGCTAAATTCAAAAACCTTTAAATAAGAAAAAGAATAAAAAATTGAGAATAATAAATTGGGCACGAATAAATTTTTTGAAAAGGAGAAAATATTAAACTTGTCAATGGAAATTTGTAGCTTCTGTGAATATTTTATATGTATAAGTATATTCTTTCCTTAACGGTCACTTCTTCAGCTGCACAATGTGCATAACAGCTGAATAACCAGCATAAATTATTGATTTATGCTCTAAAATAACTACTTTGGCAGTTTTAATAGGATCAGAAGCGTCGCACAGAACGAAACCTGGTAAAGCATTTTCTTTTTTATTGTTGTTTACAAATAAACCAGAGGAAAAATTAGATTTATATAATCATCCGGCATGTGTACGTCACAGCAGCCAGCACACGTAAACGACTTTGATATCCAGCCTTTTGATCGTATAATGGAAAAGGCAATTTAGGCCCTTAAAAAAGGAGAAAGGTAAAAAAAGTTAGTGTTCGTGTAAGAAAGCACTTGGTAACAATTTAGATATGCTAACCATTTTTAATTGTGGTCTCATGTATTAAATTTCGCTAAAGGCTATTTTACATTGTCCCACATGATGCTAGACCTGGCAAAAGTTTGTACAAAGGAGAAAAATAGAACCGTCTTAAGTGCTCTGTCTATACACGATCAAAATGCTGGATATGAAACTCAGTTACGTGTGCTAGATGCTTTCATGTATACATGCTGGATGACCAGTCAATCTTTCATTTTTAATTTAATTTTGTGCAGGAATTTAGGGGCTAACCCTTAGATTCGGAGTTACGATTCTGCAAGGCACATAATTAACATATGGCAAATATCGAGTAATTTATGGCGGAATATCACAATATTGGTATTATTTAATGCAAAAGCTAAACAAATAAAAAACAAAAGCTTTTAAATTTTAACAAATAAATAAAGTTTACCGGCGAAATTCTACACAAAAAGGTTGTTTAGGAAATGTATGAAATGTGAATAAAAGTTTTCCGGGACCGGGAGCAATAGGGAAGCCAGATTTTGACGAGGCAAAAAGAGCACATTCGGTTAAAAAAAGAGTACAAAAGAGTACATTTTTTCCAACCAAAAAAAAAAAAAAAACACTAAATCTAAATATGTGTTGTTATAGTTTTATTTACATAGTTCAAATTAACATAAAAAATATACAAATATAACGCATATGCATGTATGTAAAAATAACCAAAACAAACAACAAAACAATTCTAATTTTAATGTACATATGTAAATCACATTATGAGATCAATAAAAAAGTTTTATTTACTTGGTCAAATATATTTATCACTTATTTGAACATTTTTAACAATTTTAGTTTTTCCTTCATCAGTATTTAAAAAATTATAGAATTCAGTACACGTATATTTAAAGTTAGTTTCTATTATGAGTTCACTTTCTATATTTTGAATAGTAATCGTATTCCTTTCTATTGTCCAGCTTAAAAGCATTAAGCTAAAAATCCTTTCACACGCAGCGTTTGAGTGTGGTATAGAAATTATAAAATTACAAATTTTCTCAAAGTTGGGATATGTGCCACTGTTCAAAAACTCTTTTTACTTTTCCTCAACATTTGAATTCGACAAAGTTATTGCTTCACTAGCATATAGGGGTATATTGGACATGTTGAGAAGAAGAAAAAAATAATCACGTGCTGTTCAAAAATTATAAATAGCAGGCGTACCATATATTGTGCGAAGGTTTGGTGAAATTTTAACGTTTTGTTTCTATATTGTAAATAAGCCTCTGTCTCCACGAGCAATTTTTAATGAAAAAGAATTGATTCGTAGAGTTAGCAGATCTATATAATATTTCGTCAAAGACAATAAGTGTGTAATACAGATTTCTTCATTTATTATTTAATTTTTTATGAAAAACAGAAAAAGAGTACAAAAAAGAGTACTACTACGAAAAAGAGTACTTTTATGTGCTCTTTTGGACCTTCTTGTTTAAAGAGTACATTTCTAAAAAAAGAGTGCATGTACTCTTGAAAAGAGTATGTCTGGCACCCCTAGGGAGCAAGGACTTTCTTCATATAACAAACACCGACTTCGTTTACAAAATATTTTCTGCTGAATTTTCTTTTTTGTGTAGTTTGCCGCTAAACTTAAATTATTTAATGTACATAGGTAGTTTATATAAAAAAAAATTTTTGTTCCTTAAAGGCCAGGATTCACTATCATACTCAGTCGTACGATCTGTCAAAAATTCCATGTGTGCTCAAAAAGTATGATAGTGTGGATTAAAATTGTATGTGTGTGACAGAGTTTTTGACAGATCTGTACGATTTTATAATCTTTTGAAATAATTCATAAAATATTTTTCTCTATGCGATCAGGGTTGATTTTTTTAAGATGATGAGGATAAAAAACAACAAAATATTAAAACCATATGTTTTTGCATCTTTTTTGTATAATAGTGTGGCACATACGACGCCATTTTGGAACGATTTTTAAAGTAGGACAGAATTCTGTCAGATTTTTGTGTGATTAAATCGTACGATTGTGTATGATAGTGAATCCTGGCCTTAACTGATATATAAAAATATTAGAACAAATCTAGATTACGGACGCAGCTTAAAAATTAAAAGAAGTTGCCTACGGCGTGTAAGAGTTAATTTTAAGCAAAAAATGTAGTGACAAATTTGACTGACCCTTGGTTTCCGAGTTACGGGCCCCCAAACTTTGTATGTACAATATGGAATATATCGAGTATTTTTTGGTGTAATAAGACAATATGGGTATTACTCGAAAGGTAATTTCAAAATCTATTCAATTTGAATGGAAAATAGTAAAAAAATATAAAAGAAAGTTTTTTAAATAAAGTTTTTTGGGCAGCTTTAAGTTTTAGCTTCGCTTACTAAAGATTTTCTGCATAGCCAGCCTTTGGCCGGGCGCAGGCGTTTTCTTCTCTATGGTATAACCAACACCAACTTCGCTTGTTAAAGTTTTCTTCTTATAGTATTGTCACTAAACTTAATTTATTTGATATACATAGGTACTTATGTTTATATGAAAAAAGCTTCTTTTTTTTTTTTGGTCGTTACCAGTTTTATTTGTGTTTTTTTTTTACTATTTTTCCTTTTGAATTGAAAAGACATTTAAATTAGCAGGTAAATTTAAATTAAACAAAACTTCGCCCTCGCTTAGCAAATGAATCTTTAGTAGGAATATTGCATACAAAAGATTATTTAAAATAACAACTTCCAATGTTTCGACACACTTATTTAACAGATTTGCTTAAAATGATATCATATGATATTTATGAAAAATAAATTAAATTAATTATAAAGTTGAACGCATCTAGAACTGTTACATACATATGTAACTTTAACATAATTTATTTATTCCAAAAGCAAATACAATTCAATTTAAGCAGTTCATGGAATAGCATAGTTTTTGGATTTTTATTATTTTCATAACTATACGGATATATTGTGTAGAAATAAATTGTCATTTTTAAAATAAAGGAAAAATGGATTTGAAGATTATTAAAACAAGGTGAAGATTTTTTCGTGAAACATTGTTAGATTTCGCAGATTTTACACATAAAAATTCTGGCAACACTAAATCAAGGTCCAGATCAAGGCGAATTAGTTACCTAGTGGCAACGTAGGCGAATTAAATTTCATTTGCTTTATAATTTTTGCCTTTGAATTAAGAAATTAAAGGGGGTCCCATAATTGAAGGATATTTACAATATTCACAACATACCTACGTGAATTCCAGAAAAATAAAACAATTTTTTAAACAAAATTATATGTTGTTATTATTTTCGATATATTTTTGTATACATATATATATATTAACTAGCATTTTACATTTAGTTATTATGCATACATGTAATTACCCTAAAATTTCTTTCTTTCGGTCTAATTCATAAAACTTACCTATTTTAAATTTAAAGTTTACAATAGTTATTGACCATTTTTCGTTTATAAAATTTTGAATTAAAAAACACACAACATAACATTTGTTTTATTTTTGGTTTAAAGTGGGGATGATGCTACTATTGTATTTATTAAAGAATTATTAGGTTACTAAACGTCGACTTTTGCTTATTAAAGGCTTATAAACTCTTAAAGTACATATATACATTAGGCTATTTATATACATATATTTATAGCATAAAGCAAAACTTTTTATAATTTTTTTTTGAGTTAAAGTACATATGTATATGAATTAGGTTGTTTTTATACATATATTTATACTAAAAAGCAAAACTTTTCTAATTTTTTCTTTGGAGTTAGTTCCTAAGATTAAATTATTCATTATGCATACAAGAAATTAAAAAAAAACTTTCGTATTTTTATATTATGTACAAATATTTTTAACAAAATTATTTAATTCTTATTTAAATTTAACCTGCTTCTATATAAATACTTCCAGCCATATTAATTCACGATATGAAAACGTATCTTCTACATTTACTGCAATAAGTTGTTCGTTTCTTCAACTAATTCTTTGTTAAACACTGATCAAAATAAACTTCCGCCCGTTAATACTGAAACGTTAATTACATATCTGTTTTGAAGTCAGTTTTTTTTTGCAAGAATTATCATTTTGAAGAGATCGTTATGAAAATTCAAAATTTTTTTAAATGCTTAACCCATTATGAGCCGATGGTATTTTTACGTAAAATTGTATATATGTGGTACTTGATTTGTTTTTTGTTAAGTCTCAGTCAACCCAAATAGCAAATAACTTTTTTTTGATTGGAGTTACTTCAATAAACTAGATTTACATAGATGGTGAAGTGTATGTAAGATTCGGCATAGCCGAATATAGCACTCATACTTGTTTCTGGTTAGATTAATATCTTAGAGCGAAGTAAATTATTGTAGCTGCAATTCCCCTATAACTAAAGGTGCATAATATTGTTTTCTGCAAATGCTTTTTTTCTTGGTACGTTATTTTACACTTTAGCTATATAAAAACAAACAATGGTGCCACATGCGACTAATATAAAAGCATAGTCTATCAAATTACAAAATCGGTTCAGAAACGAAAGTGCTGCAGGCACAAACATAAAAAACAAAGAAAAGCTAAGAATTCGGCTATGCCGAATCTTATATACCATTCACTATCCTTATATATCTACTTTAGTGAAAAAACTCCAATCAAAAAAGGCAGTTATTGGGGTGGCAGAGAATTAAAAAATAAAAAGGGATTTGGTACTGCAAAGACCTCTTCAAAAGTTTTAAAAGGATACCCATATTGCCTGCCTTCCGCCATGGTCGCAAAAAGTTCCTACGCAGGTCCTTTTTTTGGCTTAAAGACCCTGAGAAAATAAGAATATACGAATTTATTAGTTTTTTTTTAAATAAATTACAAAACTTACCATGCTTACGAATAAAAGTCCTTCATCATCTAAACTTATTTTGCTTTTTTAATTTGCTGAATTCGCCTTGATCATGTTCTGCATAATATTGCCAGATAAGCATGTGTTCGAATGCTACCACACTTTTAGTTGCATGACAATAATTTTATTTTATGTGTTAATTTTTTCAAGTATTTGTCACTTTTACGGAAGAAAGAAAACAAAACAAGATACCAATAGTTAAAAGAAAAATACACGAATCACATAAGCATATATCGCGTCGTTCCATTTCTTTTAATGATATTAACTATCTAAATTAACTTAATGAGAAAATTTTTGACTGAAAAAAGAAGTAATGCTGAGGCTTTCGTAACATGTAATTTATTATAATCTTACTAGTTTTCCATACCAATTTGTCATAAAATGCATATCAAATATTATCATATTCAATAAGTGAATGAGTTAATTCGGCTGAAATCCTTGATTATTGCAATTTTAAAATTTTTTAATAAGAAAGAAAAATTATTGAAATATTGCGATCGTTTTCTAAGGAAATCATTGTTTTGTATATGGATTTCGTCTAACTAAGTTTATATTGATTGATTTTTAATAAGCCTCGTATTCGTATAAAGTTTTTGAATGAAATAGTACTAAAAATGATTTTTAATTTTAACCTTCTGGAGGTTGTTTTTTATTTGTAGCAATCTAATAAAATTACATATTATTTTTCTTTAAAATGACGGTCATTTTGTCCCAAGCTGAGTGCAATGACTGGTAAACTTCTATATATTTGATTTCTTTCATTCTTTTCTTTCTTTCGACATTTCATACAACCGCACAACTTATAAACTCGTTATAAAAGAAAATTTCTGACGTGCTTGAATGACGCCCACAATACACGCATCAAAGTGTGAAATCCAACATACCAAAAATCAAAATTTATGATTTTTTATCTACCATCGTATGTGTAACATATACTATATAATATTATAGATATTATGATCGTATAAAGACCGCTTAAGACTGATATATTCGGCCATGACGAATCTCATATAGCAAAATAATTGTTGATATATTTGTCATAAACATACATATATTTTTTTTCTGAATCATATCTTTAACAAAGTGTCAATATTTTTGGTGAAGTTTTAATACTTGGGTTGTTCTTATTGCTTTGGTGTCTGCCATTAGCCTCCTGGCTTCTTGTGCCTCTTTAAATGATTTTATATACCTATATATAAATGCATAAAGCACAATACAATCTGAAAAAAATGAACACAATTGAGGTAACCTCCATTTCGAAGCAATGGAAACAAATAAGCCGATTTTTTTTAGTTTTTTGTGTTTCATTCAAAATTTTTTATAATCTAGAGCTTTTTTATAAGATTTAAATTACAAAGAAATTTTACATTTTCTTCAGCAAAATTTTCTGCAAACAAATATATACATTTTGTTTTTGTACAAATCGTCTTTGGCTTTCAAAAACAAAGAAGGGCTATAGGAGGCTTTAACTTTTGACATTCGAAGAAGAAAAAATTCCAAGCGCAAAAAATAGTCACCTGGATTGTCAAGGCCACCTGTTATCAATTCGCCTTGCATACATATTAATTTTCTTATACAAACAGTGATGACAATCTATATTTTTTTTTTTCAGAACTAGCGACACTTACTAAATTATGTACACATATTTATTTATATATTGTTTTTTATTTTATCAAGCATTGTAACACAATTATTAGTATATTTATTATTATATTATTATTTTGTTTACAAGAAAGGTTTTTTGTGCTATTTTTTTCTTATGTTAATTTTACCTAGATTCGACAACAGTTTCCAATCAATATGGTAATTTATTGAAAGGTAAAATTTAAGCTTGAGAAAAGCTTAAAAAAGCATATTAAACAATGACTTATAATAATATCTGGGTACGTATATATTCCAAATCATTATATTATTTTGCATGTATGTATGTATAATTTATAAAATAACTGGCTTAGGTTTATTCGCTGAGTTCTTAGAATGGGAATTTTCAAATGAATATGATAGAAAAAAGTAAGATTGCTATATTTACTTTGCTGAAACTAATATACCTTTCGGCATCTGTGTGAAGTAACTCCAATGTTAGGGAGACAAGGAATCAAAGAAAAAAAATTAGTTCTGCATACATAAAAATGACATCGGCTCTTAATGGGTTAAGCATTTTGAAAAAATTTAAGTTTTTTCTTAAAGAACCCTTTAAAAGCTTTAAAATGACACCCACATTGATATTTTTAAAATTTCAGAGCCCCGTAACTCGGAAAATATGGGAGAGCGGCAATTTTTTCACTTGATGTTTCTTTTTCTTATTTCTTAATTATCTATCGGCCCATATTATTATTATTGCTCTAAATGACATGAAAAAATTAGAGAAGGACATGGACCTATCATGCTGATTTTCAATAGAACCTCTTTCGACACTATATCTGATCGATTGACATATTCACCCTTATTCTGTTTGTCGTTGCCAACATCGTCGTCAATTTTAAGGCAGCATCACTTCACAAAGTCAATACGTATTTGGTTTTTCCTAACAGCAGGGTATAATAATATTTATATAAGACCATAGTTTGCCGTTTTAGTTTTACTTGAAGTCTTTTCCACACCAGCGTTATGATATAAAGGTTAGATACACATTATTATTACCATCTCTAACCGATTAATCGAGGAGTAGAAAAAATATAATAATTATATTATAATCTTCTACCACAATTTGCAAACGGATCGTTAAAATCCTTAAGACAGTTTATTTTAATCAGTACATTCATCTAACAAAAGCTGATTTTTAACTTTTTCCGTAGAAAAGAAAATCAAAAGATCACTTATAATATATGTATATCTGTGACATTATGTTTATTAGATATAAAATTACCATATAATTTAAAAATGTAAGTATTTTTTCATATAAAGAAACACGTTTTCTCAAAAGTAAAATAATTTATATAGTCATTAAAAGGTTTATTTAAAATAGTAGTGATAAATTTAGGACAAAAAATAATACATTTTAAAAACAGATTTATATATTTATAAATATTGTTTATTAATTATAAGCGATTTTAGTTAAAAAAATATTTTAGCAGCACTGACATACACTCCTTTGCTTATTACAATTTACGACGGCGTCATAAGAAAAAACGCCAAAATACTGAACATCTGGTAATAATAATTTCCATATATATTCGCAACACTTTGGGGACATGTCCCTGATGTAAACGCAAGATATATTGACGTCCTTAAAGTATGCGCAGCATAGTAAAAACTATATTATTCCGATTTTATTTGGAATTATGGGGAAATATCGGTATATATGTTTATATTATTGTACATTTTAAATAATTTCATCAAAAAAAGTTAAGATTTTTTGTGTCCCCAAACTATGCGCTGTGCATAAGTATATATATATATATATATATATATATATATATATATATATATATATATATATATATATATATATATATATATATATATATATATATATTAGTACCAAAAAAAATTTTTTTTAATTTTCTGTCACCCCAATATTTTCGTTTTTGATTGGAATTACTTCACTAAATTAGATTTACATAGATGGTGAAAGGTAGATAAGTTTCCGCATAGCCAAATAAAGCATTTTAAACACTAACACGGATGGACAGACGGACATCGCTCAATCGACTTCGCTATGCATAAGAAGTCAGAATATATATACTTTATGGGGTCGATAATGGATATGTAGAAATTACACACGGAATGACAAACTTATATATATCCTTTTCCCAGTTTTTGTGATGGTATAAAAAGAGAAGATTTACGGCGAAATTAATAAATTTGCAATCGCGACCACCTTGTATTATTTCGCAATGCCCACAACATTGGTATCACCTTTCAGTAAAAAATAAACTAAATACATTGAAATGAAGGTCATGATATTTTCTGTAACTCTGGAAATAAAGGTACATTTAGCCGATCGTAGAAATCGTAAATGTTGCTGTACAGTAAATGAAGTTGTGCCTATAGAATGTGTAAAAACACGCACAGCTGTTCAAACTAATGATGGCCACTTTGCGATTTTGTGCAAAAAGTACGTAAATATTTTCATGGTACTAAAATGATGTTTTGTAATAATGAAAAATATAATATCTGCATAAGTTATACTTAGCCTAACAATTTAATTGAGGGTTACACGATCAAGTCTTGCTTCAAGTTTTGTTTCAAGTTTTAATACATTCGCATTTTATTACCAACACGCTTATACTTATAAAAATTAAAACGAACTTGCTTTCAATTTTTCTTTCAAGTTGAGTGTTTCAAGTTACGTGCAAGAAAACAGCTGTTCATAATTTGTTTTTGTTTCTACAAATATTATGCCGCCATAAGTTTTTGCCAACTTAAAAGCAATTTGCTTTCAAGTTGCGTGCATCCTACGTCACAGATGTTAATTCAAATAAATTTTAACAAGCAGTAAGTTTAAAAAACTTGAAAGGAAAACTTAATCGTGAGGCTTTAAAATTCTATTTTCAGCAGGTTGAAACGGTACGGCCAAGGCGAATCAATTATCAGGTGGCAGCGTTAGAGAATTTATTATTTTTTGCTGGTAGAAACGAATGTCAAACTTCATATAAAAAAAATTGTAAACGGATTTTTTATATATAGAGTTTGACAGTAGTGTACACGGCAAAAATTAATGAATTCGCCTACGCTGCCACCTGGTAATTGATTCGCCTTGGGTACGGCTAACACCCCGTTTATATTTGACAATGCTGTCATGACAATAAAATAATACGCATAGTTGTCAAAAATGCTGACATTTCTTCTGTAGCGTAGGCGTTCGGACAATAAGTATGACAATTCATTATGAGCAAAAAACCTCACATTCTCGGAAAATTTCAAATAGCTTTAGCAAATTTTCCTGCTATTTTTCCTTGTTATATGCAAAGAAAATTTTAATAATTAAAATGATAATTTTATTCAAATTTTATTAGTTAAAACAATTATAATAAAATTGTCGGCATACGTCAAATCACTGTCTTATTTACTGTCTTGAAAATATTAAAGACAGTAATTCAGACAATTGAAATGTGTACAGTTTGTTAGTGAAAAACTGTGCATGTATTGTTATTGTCATATAATGTTAACAAGAGGTATGTGACATTTCAGTCGGCTAAGCATATGCATAAATAACTCTTCGTCTAACAAAAATTATCAGCTGACACATCTACATTTACATTTCTACATTTACGGTCGGCTATATGTACCTTAAGAATATTCATAAAATTTAATGACAAGTTAATTTACTTTAATCGTGCTTGATTCCTTCAAATATAAATATTTCATGATATTCTAATGAAATACTTATTATTTAAAACTACAAAATGAAATCAAGTAATGACAAAGAATAAATAAATAATTGCGATGTTTAAAATATACACAACCTAAGGAAGATACATAGAAGAGGGATGTAGCGATCCACAATATGCTGCATGACACTCTGCTGGTGTTTACATTGTCCTGGTTTCTTAGGAAAACGTTCGCAAAAAATTGTGAATAATTTTGTTTTATAATGAAATTACAGAAATTAAACTAAAAATTAAATTAAGCCGAACTAATTAATTAACTTGTTCAAATAATTTAATTTTAGTAATTTGTTTTCTAAGTTTCTTGCACTCATTTCGTACATTAAATTAGTAAAAGACGTTTACAGATGACAGATCTTCTCTTTAAATTAATACAAACTTCACGTTATTGTTATTAGGTAGGGTATTATTTGTTATGGTTCCGCAAATAAATATTATCGATACTTACTTGTATTCTCCAACCTAAAGGTCGCGGCGATTAAAGTCGTCAATAATGTTATAAGAATAGGTATTATTAAAGCATATGACGTCCGTATACCTGCTCCTGTTAATGCAGCTGTTACCAGGCCCCAGAATAGGTTCGTACCTATGAAACGTGCTTGAGTCTGTAGTGCCAAACTTAGAGGCGTCTGCATACAGAGAAGTTGTTAACAATTAAAAGTATATACATATGTATCGTTACATCAAATGCAAACGGACGTAACTACACAAAATTTCGAAGTTGTGTTTTTTATCGATTATTGTTCGTTTTATCAAAATACGGGTTCGTGCAAAGTTTTAGATTTCTACGTTCAAAAAACGCGATTTTATTAAGAAAATTCGAACGAACGTAACTACAAGTGCGTGTATTTGTAAATGCAAGAAGACGTAACTGCACATTTATATAAAAACATTCCAACCTCATTTGTTGTATATAGGGATGCCAATTCTGATATCTCGATCCTAAGAATTATATCAGGCATGTTCTGACACTCGCATGTGAAGTCGAACTTATGTTCGAAAAGAAAAACATATGTTTTTACGGTGCAAAGCATAAATAAACAAAAGAAATTTACAACAAAATGCCGGCAGCTGCCTAGCTTAGTTTAATTTCTTTAAAAAAACATGCAACTAAAAAAAAACGAATTAAAAAACGGACGCTTAGAGATTGTAACAATTCAATGGATACTTCAATCCAATGTATATTTAATTATTTAAAAAATAACCCAAGCCAAGAATTATTTTGGCGACAAATGGATTTTCCATTAGTGATATTGCATTAAGCATCTTTAATGTAAAAGGTTACTTACGTTGTAAGTAATCAGTACTTTATAAGTATTTTTGTTTATTTTGTTAATTATAACATGCACGTTCGGAACTCATATCGTCCAAAAAGTAATTTAAAGAAATTTTTTAATGTCCCTTAACACTTTAATAGCACATTTAATAAGCACCGAATATTTTATAAGAATTGAAAATTAAAATAACCACATATTTTTTTGTCTACGCTCCACCGCACTAATACAAGTATATTTTCGAACATCAATTAAAACAGCTGTTTCTATGAAATCGCCAGTACTCAAGAAAACAATCAAGACAAACAATTGATAGAACAAATAACATATTTTAAATTAATTATTTGCGACTTTAATTGTGTAAAAATTAAAATAATTTCTGTTAAAAATTAAAGAGTACATATTAATTTTCATTTTTGTATAATTTTATTGTTGCTTTAAAGTTTATTTTAAGTAAAATTCGCAACCTCACTTCAGTACGTCGCCAAATTTCTTGCGATTGTGAATTACAGAATACCTTTCATGCGATTTCAACTCTCATCGCCAGTTTTAAGCGATTTGCGGTTGTCAGAACATGCCTGTATGATTTTCGGGATTTACGAAATCCCAAATTCCAAATTTCTACAAGTGCTCTTGTTTTAGTGATACATACTCGTATAACAATTAATAAAAAGTTATAATAAGAAAAATAGATTTCGATTGTGAAAATAGTTCTGAAAATAATTTAGTAAGTTGTGATTGGATGGGAGAAACTTGTAAATCTAACTTTTGCCTAAAAAGTTCAGTAAGACATTGCGCATTATTTTCTGAAGGCACATGTTAGAAAATATTTTCACTTTTCTGGAAGATAACCTGGGAACAGAAAAAGCTCTATGTAATAAATCTTATTTAAAGCTTAAATAGAAAACGTATTTGTGTAGAAAGCTGAAGGCGATTGAATATAAAGCTGTATCATTAAAAGCTCAATACGAATCGAGTTCAAGTTTGTAGTCAAATGTTTTTTTTTCGCTAGGTCGATCGGAAAAAATGGTAAGAGGCCGGATTAATTCCGGTGGCTTACATTGTATCCAAACAAGTCCTGAATATCGAAGATCAGTAACATGAAACCGTAAAATAATAAAACAACATTCCCAATATGAAAAACAACTCAGGTTTTCGAAAAATAGTTAGCAGGTATTCCAAAATTGGTGTTCCATTATCGTCGACAGTACACAAATAAATTACATATACTTCGATACACAATTGTATAAACTATATTCATTGGAAAGAAAAGCACAAAAAAAAATGAAATTTCACCTTTATCCTTTCCAAGTTTTTTGAAAAAGTTTAAAAAAGTAATTATTCTATATTCAAAACTAAAAATGATTTATGTGCGTCGTATAAAGCAAATAACATATCAAAAGATGCATTTGATATTCACACAAAATAAATAGAAATGATTAGAATTGAAAAAGCTAATGTAATCGAAAACACAAAATCTGGAATTTGTCTATTATTTTGTATGGATATGCATGCAGTGAAACTAGTTCCTCAATCAAACGCGAATGCTTCGTATTACAAGATGAAACTACAAGTTCATAATTTCACGATATTTCACCCATGAGTCTGATATTATGTATGGGATGAGACTGAAGTTAATCTCGTCGCAGCTACGTTTGCAACATGTATTTTACCACATTTAGAAAGTGCGATTAGTAAATCTCTTGAGACTAACCATATATATTATATATTTTTATGGGTGCTTTTACCAAAATCAGACTGTTATTCTATCTAATGCTTTGTTGCTTTTGTGCGTGGAAAGAAATATTTCAATTGAGCAGAAATGGAGTGTGACTCAACCCACTCTTTAATTCAAAGAAAAATTAACAATAAGCAAATAAATCTGCCATCTCAACTTGTGGATTTAATAAAAGACGCCTGAAAAAATCCTTCTCCATCACAAATTCACCATTTAAGCCATGAGTATTATTTTTGACTTTGAGTTCGTTCCAAAACGTCATTCGCCAATAAGACCAATTAAAGTATTAAATTATATTTTAATATACAAATAATATGTACATATTTATTGATTCATAACTATGTATTTTGAACAGAAAAAGAAAAAGGAGATTCCACAGTAAACATGATTCGTGCTTTGAGATATAATGGCACTGGTGTTATTTATTTTAAAACAAATATTAACGATGATTCTGAACTACTTCCACAAAGAGCTATTTAGAAATTTGTAGATCGTGAATCCATCCCATTGCATACTCGTAGAATTAAAATATCTAAGAAAAAGTGGCAGAATCTCCTACCAAACCAATAATACCAGCCGATTACCATAATTTTTATGAAAATTAACTATTTGTTTTCGACTTCTTTTAAATGAATTTTTTTTTATAAAATGTACTAAATTTTTTATATAAAATTTCTCACATATCTGTAGTTCTTATTTTAAAAATTAATTACATAATTAGATTTTATGAATTGAAATTAGTTTTATTTATTTATTATCTTTTTTAGAAAGAAAAATTTTTTTAAAAATGTATGCGGACGTTTTTCAAAGAAAACAAGAAAAAATAGACGCTAGCTGAATGAAATGCTGCACTCTCTGGACCTGCTAGCGTTTAATTTTTCTTTGGAAAATGTCCGCATACATCAGTTATAAACTCACATTAATTTAAGCAACAGTTTAAATTAAATTTTTGGTTTGTTAATTCATTTATTGTTATTTTTATCAAAAATCTTTAATTTATTAATGTAAACGACCCCTTGAGAAAGTGAACAAAAATTCACGAAACGTTGGGGAAATATGTAATAAAAAATTGTTTTTTATTTACATGGATCAATTTAGGCCTTATTAGCTTAAAATGTAAAATTATACATACAGAAATCAAAATTTGGTGGCCAAAAATAACAACAATAGAAACATATTTTTATTCAAAGTGTAAACAATTTAAAATGGTAAAATTAAAGCAATAGGTAGGTTTTTGGCGGATTACTGCTAAACTATAAAAGATAGGATAAGTAATAAAGTCAAATATCTCTTAAACTTTAAGAGACTAGTCGCGCCTGTTCTGGAAATCACTTTTTGTGAAAATGATTTAAAATCACAAAAAAGGTATTCTGTGAACAAAACTTTTTAAAAATTTGTGGTTTGAAACCGGTCATCTTTGAGGCTGTCGATATGAAATCACTTTTTTACTTTTGGACAGATTTTTGTATTTAACTCAATAAAAACACATTAACTGAATAAATTTATTTGTTTCTACTTATTTCAAGAGTAAAACTGATGATTTTATAAAAAAAAAATGTAAAAACATAAAAATATTGTAAACACTTGCTTTTGTAATACATGTTGTTATTTACTTTTGTGATTTGACATATTCCTTTTGTGATTTGCATTTACGTTTTATTTGTCAGCTGTTTTTGTTTTTCGAAAATACATCGATGGTTGTCAGAGTAGCGAAATCAACTAGATATATGTTTTATTTCTTAAAAAAATAACTATTTAAAATAAAAACTATTACTTTTTGTTAAGTCGTATTGGAAGTTGTTATTCAATGTAAATTGTTCGCCTAATATGCTAAATAATAACTCATAAAGTAATAGCAAATGGCAGCAATAAAATTTTACTACCTGTGGCAACTTCTTGTTTCGTTGGTTAAGTCTATATTTTTGTGCGCTCAAAATTAAATAACAACATAAAAATAAATAAAAATTTTTAATCATGTACGAGTAAGTACTTTTAATGAAATTTTAAATAAATAAATATGTATATTAAATAAATATTAATTTAATGCGTTCATTTCTTATTTGTTTTCTCTTCATCTCAACAATTGACAACAACATGACTCCAGGCATTTTGATAATTTCAATTTAATTTGAAATAATAAAATTTTTTTTTTAATTTGCACATGTATTTTATTAAAAATATCAATTTTCACTTTTATTTTGTTAAAAGTAACAAACTATTTTTAAATCTTATAAAAATGCCGCCATTTATAAACAAATGTCAGCTGATTTCTAGTGTTTTCGTAAATCAGCAAATTACATCGAAAAGTAAAAACTATTGTGATTTGCAGAACACCATGAAATCACATTTGTGCTTTTGAAATCATAAAGTGATTTAAGATTTTGTGATTTGCAGAACAGACGTGAGTGAGCATGTGTTTTCTTAGCTTTTCAAGTAGTTTTAAAAATTCAAAATTATTTTTAATCGGAAAGTTATACAGACCAATAGATTTTACATACCCGATTGTCAACTTTGTTCCACTGTAAAATCCACTAAAAATACACAGGTACTAAAAATTCTCTTTGAAAGTCGAACATCTCTCCTGCGGAGTCTCCAAATTTCGCCAAAATCCGTTCAGTAGTTTAGAAGTTAATGAATTCATACCAAAAAGCAAACCTTTCACACACTGCTGTGACTTTTTGTAGTTACGTCTTTTTGTTTAAAAAAAGTGGAAGGTCAGAAGAACGTAACTAACATAAAAATTTAACTGTTCGAAAAAAAATTAAAAATATGTTCACCAATAAATCCCCACAATTCAAGTACAATTTACAAAAATTGCAAAGAAACCACAATATTTGTTTATTTTAGAAGGTTTTTTGCTTCTCCTTTAAAAATATAAAAAGTGTAGTTGCGTCCATTTACATTTAATATGGCGGTATGTTAGAGATATATTATAAAATATACTTACATTTTTGTTACGATTAAAAATTAAGTGCGCTATAGTTTGTATAAAGACGGTTACTAAACAATAAGATGTGACGCACAAAAATTTATTTGAATACCTGTAGTAATGACAAAAAATCATTGGTAAATATTTGGTATGTGAAAAATATGTACATATATCGTACTGCTGCAAAAAAAATCATAACTAAAAAAAACTTGTTGGGTAAAATACACATTTATAATTATACTTAGATTATACAAATTCATGTCTTTTGACACCCTTCACCACAGGTAGAATTGGTATGAAATATTTTTTGAAAATTTTGATGTTGGTGCATATATCTATGTAGTTATCTATATAGAATATAAAACACATATTTTGGAATCATCACGTAACAACTACTGGATAGATTTGAACAAAATGTTGTAAGGTGGTCACGTAGAAACTTAGTTCTAAATGAAATAAGTAAAGGCCGTGTCAGATAAAACCCTTGCTTTACATTGCGTTCCAAATTCGCTTTGACATCTAAGATAAAATGCACGAACTTATATGAAATATGTCACATAAAGCACTTTTAACTCAAAGCAAAGCGCAAAGTTGGGCAACACTCATCTTTTAGCGCGCTTTGACAATCTACTGCTATACATTTGTATATTATTTTTGGCAAAATCGTACGTAAAAGAAGTTAGTATTTTAAAATATTATTTTTTTTTATTAAATATTATTCCTTTATTATTTTTTTTATAAAATTATGGAAGAAAAACTTATAGAGGCAATGAAAAATACTATCCACTTTTTACGTAAACAAACAATAATTAAGCGCTGTTAAAGTTTTTATTGTGACATACCTCTTGCTTTTTACTCTCTTTTCTTGCGTTTTACGCTTTTTTGAAACGTCACGCAAAGCGACAAAGTTTTATCTGACACGGCCTTAAGAGTTCTATATTCGGCTGTGCCGAATCTTATATACCCTTCACCATATATGTTAAGCTAGTTTACTACAGAAACTCCAATCAAAAAACCAAATATTGGGGTGGCAAAGAATTAAAAAAATGGGTACTACATACATAAATAAATTAAGTACCAACGGAGACTTACTTGCACCTGCAACCATACAAATAGGACAAGCTGGAAAAACATTAAAAACAAGGTTTACGGAATACATACGATTATACAAACGAAAAAGGGAAGTCTCCAACTCCGCAATGCACCTTAACACACATGGACACGAACCAACGGAAATAAATGAATGTATGGCAGTATTACGCCCAAGTATTACACCCAGGCAATCTACCTATATAATACCATTTAAACGGACAAAATTTCCTAAACCAACCACCTTTTATTTCTAACACTATCTCTTCAGTACTAACAAAAGCGTGGCTTGAAAATGATGTTATCACATTGAAAGCGCTCGTCAAACGTACCAAGTATACAGCCAGAGACGACGGTAGAGAAAATTGAAGTACTATATATATTGTCAGCACATTTTATTTTTGTAAATGGAAAATCTTTAATTTTTCTAAATTTGAATTTTAAGAAAATAAGAAATGACACACATACGAAGCTGTGCTCACTGCTTCTATGTACATACGTATATAAGTTAGCCATTTGGTTTTTAATTTCTACACTACTTATTTCTGAACACATTAACAGCCCGATTCTGTGAATTCTTGATAAATTTTTCATCAAGATATTTTGTCAAGATTTTTATCAACTAAAAGTTCGGTTGGTAATCTGTGGAAACATTGATAAATAAAAAGCTTTTGAAATTTACCAGTATGGTGAATTTCTATTGAAATCTGATTTTAATTATTGTTATGAAATTATTGGCAAAAGAAAAAATATAGATACACCAGCTAAGTTAGTATTTTTAAACGACTTCAAAAAAAGAAGGAAGTTATACAATTCGACTGAATGTTGCTTTTTTATGTTTGTGCCTGCTGAACTAAGACATTTTTGCTCCGTTTTTAAAATTTTTTAGTAATATGATAGATTATGCTTACAGATTGGTCAATTTTAAAAAACAGTTAATAATCTTAAAAATTAAAGGGTGTCCCCATACAACATACATATTTTTTGCGTGTAAAGGGCGATTCTGTAAAATTTAAAACGACTGCGTATTACTACAGCTCCCAATAAAAAAAGTTATACAAAATAAATCTAAAAATTAAAGGTTGCCGTTATAGACAAACCATTGCAAATTTGACATAATTTTGATTGATATGGTCGTTATAGTAACAAGTATTTACATTAAAAATTATAAATTAAAGGGTGCGCCAGTAGTTTATTTAATTTGATGTGTATGGCCATACTTTTGAACAGTTGTAGACAGACGCTTGATATTTACAAGGGACCTGTTTTGCTAAGTCCGCTATAGCAAGAAGAATAGAATTTAATTTAAAAAATTAAAGGATGTTCGCAAAATAATGTAATTTGTTCTATGTGGCCGTATTTTTTGACCTGTTGTATACAAACACCTGAATTTTAGACAGAATGTCCACTACATTGTTTGGTATAATAAGAAGCATAAAAATTTTAAATTATAAATTAAAGGGTTTAACAACAGTTGATATAATCTGATGTGTATGGACAACTAATGATCCGTTATAAACAGACGATTGAAATTTACACAGAACTTCTTGCTTAATTTATACGTAAATTTATTTATGTATTTTAAAAAAGAATCCATTATGTTGATATTTGCATATTGTTGAGCGTGCACTATTTACCGAATATGAATACACACACACACGCAATAAAATAGAGTTATCAATACCAAATTAGACTTTGACAAATGGTACTTATTATTTCCAACAAGAATAAATGTAATCGATTCTCAGTAATTGATTACAAAAGTCTCATGCCTTGTTAAAATAATTAAGTTGGCAATCTAGTTTGGAAGTACTTCTGCCAAAAATGCTGATTCCACACTCGATATATATATATTAGTAATATATATATATATATATATGAAATGTCTTGAAATCCTTTTAGGTTTATTTGGTGTTTCAATTATCGCTTCTGTAATTTCCATTAGATTTTGGTGGAATGACTTTTCATACCGATCATAAGAAGAAACAGAATATGAAAAAATGTGCCCAAAAATAAGGGAAGGCTTAGTTTTTGAGCTATATCTCAGCCATTTATTTTCCATTGCTGCTGACCTGCTCTCTTGAAAAAATATCAGACAAGTTGGTTACCTTAAAATTTCTGCAGATAAATAAATGAACATCGACTTCACTGCCTAAAATGATTCCGAATCGGTGTTACCGTTTGGTTACGTTTTTTACACATTTTTTAACTTTTAAGGGCTTCACGTAACATGTATATTTTTGTTATATTAGGCCGAATTTTCGTAACTTTTGGTACATACACAAAATAAAGTAATAGCAATGAAAAAGTACTTGTTTCATTATTTAAGGTAGGAACCTATCTATAA
This sequence comes from Gymnosoma rotundatum, assembly GCA_916610165.2. Lineage (NCBI taxonomy): Eukaryota > Metazoa > Arthropoda > Insecta > Diptera > Tachinidae > Gymnosoma > Gymnosoma rotundatum. Next base: position 116,532,061 of record OU744336.1, read on the forward strand.
CATTTCTTAATATATTAATTCGGTTTTTATTTCGAACAAAGGTTACTTGCAAATGCAAATAAAATTCCACATAAAAATTAGATTTATATAAACAAAAAATAACGCTACTGAAGTTTTACTCTGGTGCGAGCACGCCTTTTTTCATACCGATTTATAAGTATTGAGTCCTAATTTAAATCCTCCTAAGTATCTTCGGTATAGAGTTTATTTTTCATAACTTTTTTTTTATACCCTTCACCATAAAAAGTGAAAAAAGTGTATATCTAAGTTTGTCACTCCGTGTGTAATTTCTACAATATCCATTTCCGACCCCATAAAGTCTATATTTGCTGACTTCTAAAGCATAGCGAAGTCGATGGAGCGATGTTTCTCCTCTTTTTTCCTGGCAACGCTGTTCAGAATATATATTATTAACGGGTAGAAATTATGAAGGAAAAGAAACTCGTTCATATTTTCCCCTGTGGTGAATTGGATAGAGTAGGAAGCCACATATTTAAAATAAGTTATGAGCTCAAATAAGTTCTTATTCTGACCCATTTAATTTATTTATATTTGATTCTTTCATGTATTAATAAAATTCTTAAAACTAAAAATTTTATTGTTAGTAATGTTTTTTTTTTCTTACGTACCATGCCATCGTTTTTCCTGCTGCGTCCAAGTCATACGCAATCGCGTAACAGCATGCACATGATGACACTAAACTTATCGTTTTAATAAGAAATCCTAAAAATATTTCGTATCTTAAATGTTTTTGTTTGATTCCTTTAGTGGCTTTAGACAGAAATATGTACGGTAAAAAAACTGAACAAATTACAACACTGTAATTAAAAATAATAGCAAAATCTGCAGAATATGCGATGAAGTAAATTCCAAATATGTCATAATAGACAGTGCTTCCATCAAATCCGTGCTAAAAAATAAAATAAAAACATATTAATACAGTTTTTTATTTGACCTTTTAATTAATTATATTTAAATTTATTTAACAAGCACAAGGTCTTTTTAATTTTTTTTCAATATTTCGCTACTCCTTTGTTTTTTCTGATGATGCTACACAATAAAAAAAATAAAAATAAAAAGACCTTGTGCTTGATAAATAAATTAAAATATAAATAAAATAAAAACATATTTTAATTTTTTATCAGCATTCTTCACACCTATGCTTCTTAAGTTGTGTAAATTGTTAACATCATCTATTTAAGCAACTAACTTTGAATATAAGAATGCGAGAAGTATCCGTAATCAATCAATTTTAATTTGGTTAGACGAAGTCCACACAAAGCCCAAAGCATTTCTTTACTGTTCTCTTTGTAACTCATCTTTTACATTTGTTTTTGCTTTTGTAACAACCTTCGGTGTGGTCACGAAATGCAATTTAATTTTTTTCCATTCCTACTTGTTTCCTCATAACATTATAGATGCTGTTTCATATTTATATCAAAAGCTTTATGCCTAAAAAACACGGAATGCAATGAAAAACTATTGGTAATAATAAATAACACATTTAAATGCTCGACTCCACTACTTTTAGGTAAAAATAATATCGAAAATGAATCCCTTGACCCCAAAAAAACCACAACTTTTCAGATTAATAAAAGTAAAAAACCATTATTTAAAAAAAAAAAAATTCAATGATCTTTCCTTGTTAGACAGCGTTTCAAAAACACTAAGAAGCTGCAAGTTCTCAATTGGGCAAGCGCAAAACACCGGCTTCTGAAAAGACCTGATCATCAGATTCAACAGGTAAGAGTGGAAAAAGATCTTTTTGTCCTCCTATTATGTTATATAATGTTAATGTAAAGAAAATAATTGAGAAGCTTAACGAAAAGAAGAGTGCATTATTCGAGTATGTCGAATCTTATATACCCTTCACCATCTATATAAATTTAGTTTAGTGAAGTAACTCTAATCAAAATAGTAAATATTGGGGTGACAGAGAATTAAAAATAAAAAAAATGATTTGATACTGTATTTATATTTTACATAAAAACTACAACGGATCTCAATGGGTTAAACATTTTTACAAATTTTTATATTTTCTTAAGGATCTCCTCAAAGCCTTTAAAATGATATCCATATTAATATTTAAAAAAAATTGAAAAATACGGATCGGAAATGGATATTGTAGAAACTTCAAACCAAAAAAATCAACGTCTATAAAATTATGTTGTTTTAACATATTTTTATCCTCTGCGACGGACAGTCATCTTGAAGTGATGCAGAGGCTTAAGTGCAATGATCCGTTTAGGCCTTGCTGGTAGGGACAACCATGCCAGAGGGACTCATGATGAGTGCGAAACTAAGAACTTCTCCCCCCCCCCCCCCTCAGTATCTGATAGCGTCTGTTTCCCCAATAGGGCGGCTATCAGCTACCCTGTACCGAGTGTTTCCCCTTTCAATGAGATTGGGCACTCTGTCAGGGTACGTCCGCTTTTCTTGGGTCTACCTAGCCCACACTAGGCAGCACTCTTAACTACATGGCAGTATGTATAAAATGCAAACCCACACCCAACCACAATGAAAAAGAAGGAAAAATGCCCCAAGTATCCGGTCGGGGGCTTAATAATCTTCGGAGACCCTATTCGCGCGGTGGCGATTTCAGGCCGCGGTGAATCGAGTGTTACTGAGATTCAGGCTAGTCAGGTTTGTACGCCAGGCCTGACTGGTCTGCAAGTTACTAGTGTCACCAGAAATGCAGGACGATTTCACTCCAAGCACTTCCAAAGCAGCCAAGGTCCGTGCCGTTAATGCAAAAATCCCTGTTTCGGGTGCTGTAGGAACACAGCAAAGTTCTACAGCTAACCAAGTGCAGGCTGTGAGCATCGGAACTGCGAACCAGATTTCGGGTTCCAATGTCTCAACTCCCCCCGCCAGTAAGGTAACTGCGAACAAGACTTCGGGTTCCCAAGCTGTGCTTCCAGCCGTAAAAGACAAAATAATACCCCCACGGCGGGCCCCACCTGCCAGAGATATGTGTTGAGCAGTTGGGCAACAAGCCAGCTGAGGCCCTCACGAAGGAGGAATCTACCTCATTACACATCTACGGATGTGCCTAAATGGCGAAGATTCGAGGAGGAGGCTCAAGCGCAGAGTCAGCAGCCCGCTACTAAGCGTCCAAAGTATAAGTCGATGGACAGGAACTTTAGTGAGGTTGCAAAGTGCAACCTAGTACGTGCCGTCATCGAAAGGAATGACGCGGATAGCTCCATTTCCCATGCTTACTGGGAGGTGGGACGCAAGAAATTTATGGGAGTGTTCTGGAGGGTTATCAAAGACAATCCAGGTTCCTTCCCTCAATGTGACGACGCAGGTTGTTTCGTGGACATGTCAAACTAATGGCATATTGAAACGAGCGTTCGGCTATGCTATTAAAGCCATCCGTCGCTCTTTTGGAAGGCCTGTGGGAAGGAGCTAAGTTTGACGTGGTACCTCTTGAAGAGATACCTCGCAGGCTTAGAGCCACGGCACGAATACCAGACGAACCGGCTGAGCCAAAGGAAATAATGGAGCTCATTCAGGGAGGAAATCCTGAACTACCAGTGACTGGAAAGTAGCAAAGGTTTCCGATCCTGAAGGCGCATCCAGACGGATCCGCTTCGGGAGAGACGCGGAAGGATCTACTACGGTTTTGAAACGATCCTTCTTCGTGTCTATCGAGGCGACGACAAGGGTAACCTGACTTTGGAGGGTGATAAATCTATTCCGGAAGTTGTGGTAAATGAGGAGACTACTAGTCTGATCTCAGAGGAAGGCACCCTATCAAACTCTTAGTTTGTGAATTCTTCGAGAGAATGGACGAGGCAGTTGACGAGGACGCCCTCTTGGACTTGAACCAAGATGACGCCAACGTCACAATCGCATCCACAAACAGGGATGGTGAAGGTAAATCAAGTAAATCTTCACTACTCTAAAGCAGCTTCCGCTGCAGTAATCCTCCGCATCTCAGAGAGAGGGGAGAAGCTTGTATTAGCCCAAGAACTATGGCTTCATCAAGCCAACACCAACGCCGCAGGGTTTGCGGGCTTGGTGTTAGAGGCTTCAGGCTGCTATATATGAATGGTCAGGATAAGATCAGATCATGCATATTCGCTAAAAACAATTTGAGTATCTTCATTCTCTCTGATTACAGTGATGAAGATACGGTAGCAGCTGCCTGGGAGACAAACAAGGGCACGGTTATAATTGTTTCCTGATACATAGCGCATGAGTGCGAATCACCACCACCAATGTTTCGCAGAGTGATTAAGATGGCAGCTACACGAAATCTGTCGGTTGTTATTGGAGCGGACGCCAATGCACACCATGTCGTGTGGTGTAGCTCGGATTCCAATGCAAGGGGTGAGTCTCTTTTTGATTTCATTCTTTATAACAATTTAGACGTTGTGAACGTTGGGTCAGAACCCACTTTTGTTGTAGTGAATCGAAGGGAGGTTCTTGGCGTGACGCTAGTTAGTACTAAGCACTCAAATTTGAATAGGGCATGGACGGTCTCTAGTCACTGCTCGTTCTCTGATCATAGGTATATTAAATTCGATGTGGTAATTCGGTTACATGGGGTCATACCTCGACGAAACAGAAGTAAAACGGACTGGTAGCGACAACGGTCCTTCCTTTCTGGTTTTCTTTCAAGTCCACCGAGAATAGAAAATCGGCAAGACATTAAATTGCGGTGAACGCATTGACCAATGCAAAATGAATATCTGCCGAGGTAAGAGCAAACCACCCTGGTGGAGCTCGGATATTGCGGAGGCACGTAAAGCTTCCCGTAGGCTTTTAAATGAGGCTAAGAGATCAGGAAACTGGTCAGCTTACAAGTCCTCAGTGAATAGATTTAAAAACATCGTAAGAAATGCGAAGCAAAGGTCCTTGAAATCCTTCTGCAGTGGAGTGGTGGGTTCTTCCGAGACGAGCAGACTTCGTAAAATCCTATCGGCAACGCCCATTGTCCCTAGTTTCATTAAGAAAGCATGTGGTAATTGGACCTTGAGTGCACAGAAGGCCCTAGAGGTTCTCATGGAAACTCATTTTTTGGGCTGTGCTCCTTTTAGGGGAGAAGACTCAGCCACGCTTGACTGCCGTGCAGCAGTTCTCTTTCCTATAAATAGTGAAGAACTTATGTGGGCTCTGGGTAGTTTTGACACGTTTAATTCAGCAGATCCTGATGGCATTATACCGGCTGATCTGCAGCACAATGCAGATATTGTTATACCATGGTTAATTCAGATATACACAGCATGCATTGCATGGTCGTATATCCTGGAACCGTGGACTTTTTCGCTCTGGACTTCATTCCCAAGGGAGGGAAGACTACGCACACTGAACCGAAGAGCTTTAGACCTATAAGTCTATTCTCCTCTTCTCGCTTTGGAACGGAAAATTGACCTCCACTTGAGGAGGACGATTAATCCGGACCGACTCTCCGCCTCTCAACATGCGTATGTCAAGGGAAGATCTGTTAAGACAACACAATACACGCTTGTGGGAATTATAGAAAAATCCCTAGAGCATAAGAAGCACAGGAAGACACAAGATTCCAACTTTTCCGCTACCACTCCTCAATGGAGTTGAGCTTGGGTTGTCTGACAGGGCGCCGTACCCGGGTATCATCCTAGACTCCAAATTTTCGTGGACCCCCAATGTCCGATTTCAGGCGGACATTAACACGGTGATGAAACCCATACTAATGTACGGGGTTCTCGAATGGTATCCCGCACTGGGCAAACTGGCGAACTGCAGAACACTGCGCAACTCGGCCTTAATGACTACCGGTGCAATGCGCACCACTCTCTTTTTATAATGCTGCACTGGCTACCGGTCGATCTCATGGCCAAACAACTGGCCATGAACTAGGCAGTTAGACTGAATGCAGCTGTGAGGTGGATGCCAGGGGACTTTGGACAGGCGGCCATTTTGGGCTGTTGCTCAGCTATTCCTAACAACATCGATTACTGCATGCCCACCCCTATGTCTGATATTGGTTTCGTGGTATCAACGTCGAGCACGTCGAGTGTGCCTCGTCGGAAACGGGGGGGTGTCTTCATTCCTAGATTTCGGATCATGATGAAGTTTAGGCTACAAGATCAATGTAGCATGATACAGGCTGAGATCTAAGCCATTGAAAGAGCGGCTTGCTGGAGGAGGTACCACAGGATATACGGAGAGGATATCCGGATCTGTACTGACAGCAAGGCCGCGGTTAACTCCCTATCGGGTGTCTATACGACATCCAGATTGGTTCGTGAATGCCGGACATCTCTGGACGAGATGGCGAGGCATTCCAACCTGGAACTATTTGGGTGCCGCCTCACTCGCGCATACCCGGAAGATAGATTCACTGGTGGAAGACCCGTTAAGTTCCTGTAGAGCTTTATTTCAGCCGGAACTCTTTAGGACCGCGCGGTCTGGATGGTCTGAAGAGGTAACCTGCACGGTCTTGAGGACGTTGTGGCCTCAGTATGATAGTGGGAGATCTACAAATCTACTGAGGTTTCCTCAAGGGCAGCTGGGTACAATGGTAGCTGACGGGGCATTGTGTCATTTGCACCCATGCTGAGAGACTGAATCTTCCGCATCGTGACTACTGTAGAAGTTGTCAGGCTGAAGAGGTGGAGGAAACGGTGGAGCATCTGCTCTGCCATTGTTCAGCATTTTCCGGGAATAGAGCGGTCACTTTCGGCAGTCCGAGACTGCATGGTCTTGCAGACTTATCGGTCTGCGATGTTACTAGGATAAACTTGTTTATCCGGACCTCGGGGTATTATGGATATGGAACTTTGATGGTACCGTAGGGACCTGAATCTGATCCTTGCACATCCTGTTCCAGGTGACACAATGGGACTTTTAGGACCCAAGTGAATCGGTCTCATTACGCCGACAGCCTGTGCAACCTAATCTAACCTAACCTAACATATTTTTATAGAAAATCTGTGATATTCAACTAATTTAAGAAAAATTTATATATATTCATAACATATTTTGAAATATTTAAACGCAAAGTCGAACACCGCAAAAGTTACGTTTTGAACATTTTTATTGCTCGTTTTGTTTTGATTAATGTTCCTACTAAGTGACATTACGTTTGACATTTGCTCTTTTAAATTTTCATGTTTGTATATAAATAATAAAAAAAAAAATGAAGAAGGAACGATATTGCGGTAATTTTTTTTCTTCACCGTATATTTCGATGTCGTGCCGGAGGTATTTGTACAATAGGCATCAAATATTAGTAAAAAATATTTTTATTGGGAATTAAATTAAAGAAAAATTGGTGGAAAATAATCAGCGCCTTACTCTTGCTACTTATTTAAAGTTTATCACGTGCGACATCGCACAGAGGGGTATTTTGCTAATCTAGTCAGACACTAGGCCGAAAATTAATTTTGAGAAATGTAAAAATTTAAGTACGCAGCTGGATAGATAATAAAATATAATTTTGAAAGCTTTGAATTATATTTTTTGTAACTCCTATGAGAGACTATATTTCCAGCTGCTTATGTAAATTTTTAGAAAAATTTTATTTAAAAAAAAAAAGGTCGAAAAATTAATAAAACAACATAAATTTTATTTTAAATTATTATGAAAAAACTTTTCTTCGAAGTTAAAAATGTACTTTTTTCTTAAATTTTTTGTAAAGAAAAAGTGAACAGCTCTTTTAGAGTGATCTTTATCGATAAAATTTGCGATCTTTACTTTTATACTGTAAAAAAAAATTGAGCGTTTTTGCGATTTCTTAAAAATTTCACATTTCTCTTTTATTGACTTTATACGATACAATATATGGTTTACAATATATTTTCTTGTTGCTAAACGAATAAAGATTTTGTATTGAAAATTTTTTCCTGTGGCAGGCTATATTTGCCGCTACTTATATAAATTTTTAGATAAATTTTGTTTCAGATTTTTAATTTTGTTCGAAAATAAAAAAGAAAAGATTTTTTTTGTTAATTTTTTTTGTCAAAAAAAAAAGTGAAAATGTTCTCGAGAGTGATATGTTATATATCAACATAAAATTAACGATCTGTACTTTTATACTGTGGAAAAAAACGTTGCGTGTTTTTGCGCATAACCCACTATTTACTAGTATAAGACCAACTCCAAAAAAAGCAATTAACTTTTTTTCATGCTTCAACGCAGAAGAGGGTTCAGATTTGGAAGAGTTCTTTGAAGCATTAGACGAAATAGGACCATGGCACTCATTATCATCTTGGTGCAAAGGAGAAGTTCTTTTAAATAAATTGATTGTAACAATTTTAAATAAAATTTACCGTTAGAATCGTAAGTGAGTTATATTATGAGTAAATAAATTGTTTTCAGATAAATAGGTAACAAATAACCAAAATAGCGTTTTAATAATATTTTTGGGAGACAGGGATTGATAAGGCATTGGAAAGATTAATAAAAAATATTTTTAAAAAATTGGCAAAAAAAAATTGAAAAAAATTTTTTTTTTCACAGGCTGAGATTGGAGGAATACCTCTCCATGCCCATATAAGTTAATTTCTTTGGTTTTAAGGCGTATTTAGTCCATTTCATATAATAATTAAATTCTTTTTTGAAATAATATTTTATTTCACCGCACACATAAAGGGGCGGGCCAACTACGACATTTTAGAATCTCTTGAGTCCAATTTTAAGTTCTCAAACATTCCTTGACATTAAAAGTTCTAAACTTGCATTTTTTTAAGAGGTAGGATTAGTTCTTCTACAGGGAAATTATCTTGTTTTCTAGCTTTAACAGCCTTTGACCATAACAGATTTTTCTCAGTAAATTTTCGGAGCCACTACGAGTATAAGCTTAAAACAAGTAAAAGTGCTATATTCGGCTATGCCAAATCTTATATACCCTTCACCATCTATGTAAATTCAGTTTAGTGAGGTCCCTCCAATCAAAAAAGCGTGGCCGAGGCTTTAAAAATTAAATAAAAATTTGGTACTGCATGTATTCAATTTTACATAAAAATGCCATCGGCTCTTAGTTTTTGCATTAGACATTTTTTCTTATTTTTTAATTCTCCATCGCCCCATATATATTAACAGCCCGATTCTTTGAATTCTTGATTTTTTATCAAGATCTTTGTCAAGATTTTTATCAACTAAAAGTTCGGTTGGTATTCTGTGGAAACATTGATAAATAAAAAGCTTTTGAAATTCACTAGTGTGGTGAATTTTTATTGACAGCTTATTTTGATTATTGTTATGAAATTATTGGCGAAAGCAAAAATATGGATACACCAGCTAAGTAAGTATTTTTAACCGACTTCAAAAAAAGAAGGAAGTTATACAATTTGACTGAATATTGCTTTTTTATGTTAGTGCCTGCTGAACTAAAACATTTCTGCACCGTTTTTGAAACTTTTTAGTAATATGATAGATTATGCTTACAGATTGGTCAGTTAATAATCTTAAAAATTACAACATACATATTTTTTTACGTGTAAAGGGTGATTCTCTAAAATTTAAAACGACTGCGTATTACTACAGCTCCCAATAAAATAAATCTAAAAATTAAAGGTTGCCACCATATTTGATGTAAATTTACTTATATGGGGCGTTATAGACAAACCATTGCAAATTTGACATAATTATAAATTAAAGGTATTGTTTGGTATAATAAAAAGTATAAAAATTTTAAATTATAAATTAAAGCGTTTAACAATAGTTTATATAATCTGATGTGTATGGACAAACTAATGATCCGTTATAAACAGACGATTGAAATTAACACAGAACTTGATTGCTTAATTAATTACAACAGCAAGTATATAATTTGAATTTTAAAAATAAAGGGTGACCCTATAGTTGCTGTAATTTGATATATAGTGCCAAACTATTGCACAGTTAAACAAGTATAAAGTTTGGAGATATAAGAGTGTCCCAATAGTTAATGTCGCTTGAGTCACGTAATCTTTGTAAGTCACACCTAAGCCTTCTTTTTCCGTATTTTCTTTGTCTTCACAAATCAACATTAACACAATTATTTCTTCTTCCATTTTTCTAAAAGGAAACGTAAATTTACTTATGTATTTTAAAAAAGAATCCATTATGTTGATATTTGCACGAAGCGTGCACTATTTACCGAATTTGAATACACACACACGCAATAAAATGGAGTTATCAATACTAAATTAGACTTTGACAAATTATCAACTAAGAAGCTTTTATTTTTTGTAGTAGAATACCAAATCTTGATAAATATTCAAAAGTTGATAAATACTCAATGTTTTGAACTTATCAAGTGCACAGAATCGGGCTGTAATTTTTTTGATTGGAGTTACTTTATTGTTCAAAATGACATGAAACAATTAGAGGTAGGCGTAGTGTTTTGCCTGCTGCCTCGAAGGACATGGACCGATCATGCTGATTTCCAATAGCATCTCTTTCGACACTATATCTTATCGATTGACATATCGGACGGACACAGAGACATCGCTCAATCGACTTCGCTATGCATAAGAAGCCAGAATATATAGAATTTAAGGGGTCGGAAATGGATATTCTAGAAATTACAAACGGAATGACTAACTTCTACTTTTTGTGTTAAAGGGTATAAAATAACAAGAAAAAGTTTGATGGAAAAAAATTTCGCATGCGACATGTAACGTGCGACAATAATTAAAATTAAATAATAAATAAACTACTTAATGTTATTGACAAATAAAAACTATTATTCAGATTAATCAATGTATCACATTTTAAAATAAGGCACATTAAACTACTTCATCAGGTTTCGCTGAGATCTATGTTTAAAATGTTTGCCTTTAAAGCGACTTCTGTTTTTGTCACATGCAAATGCCTTGGTTTCTTGTAATTATCTTGAAAAGAAACACCAATTATAGTGCTAATTAAGAGCTATAAGTTTTTCCTTTTCTCAATATAAAATAATATTTTGACATACGAATGGTTTTTTGACTTTCAACGCGCACTAATATCGCATTAGACATTGGAGAAATGCCCATATATATAATCTATATATATATAGAAAAATGGTGTAAAAAATGTATAGCAATTCATAAAATGAGAGCGGCTAGGCCGATTTCTGTAAAATTTTTTGTCAGTTATTTGTATTTTCTAGGAGAAGGTTTTACGGAAGAAAATTTTGGGAAATCCCTCCGCAAAAGTCGAAAATTGGAAAAACCGAAAATCGAGTTTTTGTATGAAATTTTGCGAGAAATTATTCATTAATGGCTTTGCAAATCAGAAAATAGAAAGTTCTTAGTGTATGATTTTTGGTATGAACTTTTATCAACAATTACGTAGGCGCCTGTGAGCGTATGAATTTAATTCAATGTTAATACTCATGCGTAGCGAAGCACAACGGGATCCCCTAGTTTTACATAAAAATGCTATCGGCTCTTAATGGGTTAAGCATTTAAAAAAAATCTGATTATTTCCTTAAGGATCTTTTCACGACCTTAAAAAAAATTGTAAATTTCAGAGGCCCATAACTCGGAAAATATGGGGTCGGAAATGGATATTGTAGAAATTACGAACGGAATGAGAAACTTAGTTATACCCTTTTTCCCCTTTTGTGGTAAATGGTATAAAAATTAAGTACTACATAAATATAATTTTATATAAAAATACCATCGGCTCTAACCCATTTAAAAAATTTAGTATTTTCTTAAAGATCTCTTCAAAACCTTCAAAGTGATACCCATATTGCTATTTTAAAAAATCTGAAAACGCTAGCGTCTAACTTTTCTCGTTTACTTTGGAAAACGTCCACATACATTTGTAAATAATTTTTCTTTCTTTCTTTTTTAAAAATGTTGAAATTAAATTAAAAATGAACCAAAAACCCGAAAATAAGTCTATTTTCATCAAAAAGTTCGATGGTTCAAATCCTGATTAGGAAAAACTTGTAAATTTCGGAGTCCCATAACTCGGGAAGTATGGGCGAGCTCCAATTTTTTCACTTGATGTTTTTTCTTATTATTTAATTCTCTAACGTCCCGTATATTTATTTTTTTGATTGGAGTTAGTTTATTGTTCCAAATGTCATAAAAAATAGAGATAGGCGTGGTATTTTTCCCGCTGCCTCGACACATGAACCGATCATGCTGATTTTCAATAGCACCTCTTTCGACACTATGTTTGATCGATTGACATATTTATTTTTTTTCTAGCTGTTATAGTGCCTCGGCAAACTTGATTTTAATTCTAACACGCACGGACAGACGCTATGCATCAGAAGTCAGAATATATATACTTTTTGGGTTCGGAAATGGATATTGTAGAAATTACACACGGAATGACAAACTTATTTATACCTTTTTTCCACTTCCTTCACCATATATAGAAAATTAAAATTTTTTTAAAAATTTATCTGCCTACCTTGATAGAATTACTAAGAAGTCAAGGCATATAGTCCCACTCTGTTACGCCTCCACAGTTAGGACAAGTTTTCTTAGTGCTGCAGATCTTTATTATTTGACCGAAATTACTGACATCGAAAGTACATTAGACGGTTTAATCCCCGATATAGCGGACAAATTTTCGAAGCTCATCTGTCGCAGGGGAATATGATACTGGTCTATTTTTTATCACATTAAGTAAGAAAAATAATGACTTGATTCGCATTCGATACTTGTTTAATCAGACTGTAAATTGTGAATCGCCGCAAACTAAGGAAAGGGTAATTCAGTGCTATCGATGTCAAAAATGGGGATATACTGCTAGAAACTGCAATTGAAATATTTTTTGCGTAAAGTGTGATCAGAATCACGCCCCCAGGGGAATGTTTAATAGAAAGGGAGAATGGTTCCGTCCTAGCTTGTGTTAATTGTAAAAGCTAGGGTCGTACTTCAAATTTCAAGAGCTGTCCATTTTTTAAACAGTATCTTAAAAAAAAAATACATTTTTTCATTAAAAGTTACATTTTGAAATTATCATTAATTAAACAGTTATTTAATGTAATTTATATAAAATATTGTAACAAAAAGAAAACTAAAGTAAAAACACGTAAGAGTGGTATATTAGGCTTTACCGAATCTTATATGGCCTTTATCATCTAAGGGTGTGAAGATAAATACGTCCTACAAAAATATCAAGTACGTTCCACATAGTACTAAATATAATTATAACAATTTAATAAAAATATTTAAAAAATTTTACAAAAACCGTCTTCGGCCCCATTACAAATTTTAAAACATATTCACGTAGCAAAATGTTTTTAGAGTAAATTAATATGAAAAATACCTTTTTTTGAAGTGGACCAAGTAGGAATTTAGAGAAGACATCGGGTTACCGGCATAGCCGAGGACTAGTAGATTCCACCGGTCTGGATTCAGCTCGATTTTGCGTTTAGGCAAAAATAATATGAAAAAAGTTCGCATTTAATGAGGCAGCCATATTAAGCACTTTTTAATATCTCCGAATTAATAATATTCACAGATAATGTATTACTATATCCGTTTTAACAAAAAATACTAAAAATTTAAGAGTGCGCCGAAGATGATATGACTTTCTTTAAAAAATCTTAATCCTTTTTTAACAACTGAGACAGTTACAATTCTTCATATTATCTGGTAAAACTTTCCATTTTATGCCATTGGCAATATTTTCTGGAACTCTAAAAATTCTTAAATTTCATCTTCTATTATAAATTCTTCTAAATTATTCTTTATCACTTCTAATCTTATATATTGTTACAAAGATGCTTTATTAAAATCATAAAAAGATGTAAAAATAATTGAGGCCAAGAAAGTGAAACGAAATTACCTATTGTGTTTGTTTTCAAAGCTAGAAGTTACTACAAAACATTTTTATTACAAAACAAAAACAACTAACACAAAGCGAGAAATAAACAAACACAATACACAACCTGCATTGTATAACAACTAAATAAAAATACACAACATGTATTTTGAAATAATAATTGAAGGTTCTAGAAGTAAGGATGAGTTCCAAAACGTCATTTGCAATGCAACTTAACAAAGTCATGCATTCCTAAACGCAACCATTAAAACATTGACAATGTTACGCAACCCTAAATGTATAATAAAAGTTATTGATACGCAAACAAAAGCAAACTGTGCATCACTAATTTTGTTACTGCTTTCTTGATATTTAGTGCAAAATAAATTACAAGCACATCAATCATGGCGGAAGAAAAGTAAGAAAATTTTCTTTTAAATTTAATTATTATTTAAAAAGAATTTATTTATATCTTCAGGGACAAAAAGTGGACTTTTGAGCGGTAGCAGCTGTTGTTAACAACACGATTGCAAAATGAAAGTGATATTGCCTCTAGAAAAAAGAAAATAATTGTTTTATGTGAGAAGGTGCTTCAGGAAATTAAAACCATTGAATCGGACTTTTTATGTATTTTTGTACAATTTTTTAATTGCTTTGAGGTGTTTCGTCCAATAATCCGATCAAGTTTTTTAAGATTATAGTTTTAATTGTTGACATCGCCATCTTGAAAAAAAACTGATTGCAAAAAAGTGTTTTTTAATGTAAAAATTTGCAAAGTTATTTTTTACAAAGTAAACATCATAGTTGGTTACTTTGTATTAAAATAGTATCAAAACCGCATCACTGCAATGTGTTTTGACGTTTTGAAACTCACCCTAAATAACAATGCTCACATTATGTGTCTGAGATAAAAATGGCAACGCAGCATTTTCTACTACGCAGCAGATGGAGGTAGACATTCTCAAATATTAAAGAACGCCTAAAAATAGGGTATATAAAAGCAACGCCAATACGTGCTGATTCATTCTGATTGTGAGCGTCATCTAGTTAAGATCTTAAGGTACAACAGTGTAAAGTTGCCAGCGTGTATTATTAATCGCGAATAGTTAAATCGTCAAATAATTAATTAAAAAAAGTGTAATTTAATTAAAACTGTAAAAGTTGTGTGTGTAATTATTTTGCAAATAAAGAACTCATAAATAAAACGTTTATAATTTAAATAAACGTAACAACTGGTGTCAGAAGTGAAATTGCAAAATAATAAATAAATAGTTAAATTGAAATTTGACGAGCTAAAAGTTGAGCAGCTAAAAATGGAGCTGAGCAAGTTAGATCTGCCGACAGCGGGAAATAAAGCGAAATTGCAATAGATAAATTTAAGCACCGTGGTATCGATATTGGGACATACGAACTCGGAGAAAAAGAGGAAAAAGAAGAGATTAAAGTGTGTTCTCCAGCAACAAACAGCGTTAAATTCAATGTTTGCCGCTATAATAAAGAAAATAGAAGAAACTAACCACAACCAGAAGCAGGAAAACCAGATGAAGAAATTAGAAGAAAAAAACCAAAAGCTTGAAGAAACATTTCAAGAAAGCTTTAAAGCAATGCAGGATAGCTCTGACGTCAACGGGAAAAGGCTATTAGCGAAGTTAAACGAGAAATTTGAAGAAATATCAGAAGTCTTCGACAAACGAGTGAACATCGTAGAACAAAAATTGTGCGGCCTAGACAGAAAAGTAGATGAAGAGTTACATAAATAAAAGTGCAAATGGGCGAACTTCAATTTCGAGAGGGACCGGTGAAAGTTATCTCTGAGCATGTCAGCAAGATTTGACGGCAGCGCACCTTTTAATGTTATTAAGTTCCAGTTCGAAACAGTGGCCAGCAAAAATAGATGGGACAATGAAGAAAAAGCTATTGAGCTAATTCTGGCCTTAAAGGGAGCAGCAGCACAGATACTCGAAAGCTTACCAGCCGGTTGCAGAAATAATTATGAGGACATAATGGTAGCCTTACAACGTAAGTACGGTGGCGAGCATAAAAGAGAACTCTACAAAATGAAGTTACGAGGCTGGGTGCAGAAGGCAAATGAGACGCTGCAAGACTTGGCCATGGAAATTTAACGTTTGGTGCAGCTGACTTACCCAGGCGAAGATCACCCGTTTCTGGATCAGTTTAAGATTGAAGCATTTGTGAATGGCATACGGGATCCAGATATTAAATGTGCTGTTTGTGCTATGCAAAAATCATCTTTCGCAGAAACCATCTCGTATGCGCTAGCCCAGGAGACTGCAAAAGTCATCTCGAAGCCACAGGTATACAAGGTGTGATGTCTTGATACTGACACTTGTAACACAGATAGTAGAAGCGAGATAAATGAGTTAGTCAAACAGATAATG
This sequence comes from Gymnosoma rotundatum, assembly GCA_916610165.2. Classification (NCBI taxonomy): domain Eukaryota; kingdom Metazoa; phylum Arthropoda; class Insecta; order Diptera; family Tachinidae; genus Gymnosoma; species Gymnosoma rotundatum. The sequence goes on from OU744336.1 coordinate 116,548,155, forward strand.
GAGCAGGAAAAAAGTAATTCTCGCGCTAAATGCTTTAAATGCGGTAAGGCTGGCCATTTTCAGCCAGCTAAAGACAACAAACGGGTGAAAAAGACCAGGAGCAATGACATTGGTATTTTGCATAGAAAAGGCGGGAAACACAATAACGCTCATACCCTCTTAAGACGGTCATGCAATGTAGAGAGCAAGCACTGCACAAATATCAAGAAAAAGGAAAGCATCATTAATGTGCGGCTTACCCAAATTGGGTTAAGCGAGGACTGGTGGAAGGCCCAGAAAGATGACCCAATTCTGGCAAAAATTATATTAGCTAAGCAGAAAAACAGGAGACCGAATCACAATGAAATATCGGCAGAGAGTCAACTAGCCAAGTCGTACTGGGCTCAGTGGAATAGCCTGAAAGTGAAAGATGGCTGCGGTAAAAATTCTCGAATATTCAAGAAGCCTAAAAATAGGATATATAAAAGCAACGCCAATACGTGCTGATTCATTCGTATTGTGAGCGTCATCTAGTTAAGATCTTGTGGTACAACAATTAAAGTTGCCAGCGTGTATTATTAATCGCGAATAGTTAAATCGTCAAATAATTAATTAAATAAAGTATAATTTCATTTAATCTCTAAAAGTTGTTTGTGTAATTATTTTGCAAATAAAGAACTCATAAATAAAACGTTTATAATTTAAATAAACGTAACAATATACATTAAAAAAAAGACTTTTTTTTTGTTTTACTAAAAGCACCAATTAGAATTTGTAAAAGTGTCACTTTAGTGCTTTCTCTTTAAAATCAAAAAGCACTAAAAATAGTGCCGAATGCACTAAGTTGACATCACTGCATTTTTACACAAAAACTTATTTTTATTACGTCATGAACAGAGAAAGAGATAGTCTTTGCGTAATCTTATTATTTGATTCATGTATTGTATCTTTCTGCAGGAGGTACTAAAGCAATATGACCTGTAATAAGCTTTCTATTATAGCTTTTAACATAAGATTTTTTAATAAAGACAAGTAATAAGTAATAATAGAGTTAAATAAATTGCTGTTGAATAATAAGTAGACGTGGCCCTTTCGTCAGAGGATGGACTCCGAAGATATAACTTTAACTGTATTAAAGACGACTTTTCTTATCCCAGCAACAATTTGGAAAAATTTTTACCGTACGAAATTGCCGCACATTAATGAAGTTCTCGCAATGATATTTTCTTCCGTCACTTGAATGACCCATTGTGTACAAAATGGCAACAAACAATTTGGCAGCAATAATTATCGCACCCTAGTCATACACTTGTGAATTGTAATTATGAGAATCAGCTGTTAAGCGAACTTGAAAAATTCGTACATAAAAAACGCTTCAGCTTTGTATATTATATGTAAATTATATATGCAAAAAATGAACAAGAGAAAAAAAGTAAAAATAGTGTTGTTCCACACCCAGGATAACTTCACTGATTTCAGTGTATGACCTGACTGGCTTCTTTCTTTTTTTTTGACACTGGTGTTGTAAATTTAACCTCAGGATTTACTTCATCATATTCGGTGGTCATGAAGCCATCCATGATTTGTATAGTTTTGACGAAAATTTTATGTCCTTGAATCAGAAATCTGCGAGTGTAGATAACATATAAAATTTTCTTTTACAAAAGCTTACTGTGGCCACGCTGGATTATATGACTTTAATATTCAATAACTGTATAAATGATGGTTATGTTCCGAACTGCTGGAAGACTGCAAAGATTTACCAACTTCAGAAAAAGGACACTTCTGTGAAGTGAACAATTTGAGACCCATATCTATGTTATCGAATTTATGTAAGCTATTCGAAAAGGTATTGAGCTGTAAAATAGAGGTGGATGTAGGCTTTGATTACATTCTCCGAAATCAATTTGGCTTTAAAAGAAGTCAGTCTTCTTTGCATGTAGTACTTAAATTTCATAATAATGTAATTAAAAACTTGATATCACTTCCATTGTACAATGAGAACATTTTTGTTTATGCATACCAATACAGAATTTTATTTAAGCTTTTTTTAAAGAAGGGATCAACTTCATTGTTTAGGAGTTTTTTCAAGATAGGTTTTTTTATGAAAATTAATCAAGCTTTTTTGCAACAAAAATCGGTATTCAGTGCGTTGCTCCAAGGCTCTGAATTATACCCTATACTTAACAGTATTTTAGTTTATGAATTTCCTTAATATTTGGTTGACTCTAATAGCATACTTTATGCTGATGACTGTCTAATATAAGTTCATGGCAGTTCTCCAAACTCTGCTCTTTAACGAGTTTCGCATGTGGTTATTAAAGAATTCTAATGAAGTTGGAGAATAAAAATTAACTCCAGTAAATCTGAGGCTATTTGTTTGAGGAATCCATCAGAAAATTGTTCGTATAATGTTGTACCGCAAAGTAAACTGTTGAAATTGACTTTATGGGTTCACGGTGTGGTCTATCGTTTCTCCTACGGTAGCTAACAAACTTGAGATTGTTAAACGTAGTGTAATTATCAGTCAGTTAAAAAAAAATCTAATAAATTCATTTATGAAGAGTTCAATGTAATTCATGTAGAAATATATGTAGAAATGTAAGCAAAAATAAAATCACTATTGATTATTGTTATTTTGTTTAAGCTTTGATGCTTGTGTTTATTGATTTTTTTGTCTACTTCTCAGTTGGTTAAAAAATTTTTAAATATAATAGGCAGCTGTAGCTTATCTAAAATATGGTAGAAGGTTCCCTGATGAGTTGAGTTGAGCAATCAACGAAATGGCCATTGGAACTAGCTTTACCACTAATAATCAATATTTGATTTTATTTAAAATATTTGGGTTATTAGCACACTGAAAAGTGAACTAATATAAAATAATTATTCCCAAAAATCATTTTAAATAATTCATTTATGTTTTTATGTCATGAATCTGTTGCATAACTTTTTTCGAAAACTTCAACACCAGTATAAGTTTTTGGTTTCTGATATTTTCAATCAAAAATTTTTTAAAGCTGTTTACCATGATTTATATTGCTGTTCTTAATGAGGCTATTAACATCTCATGCCTTCCACTTTTACCTGAATTTTATACACATAGCAACCGTGTTGCCACCGTAGCTAGCTATAAATTTGATTAATAATTCTTGCAAAAAAACTGGCTTCAAAACAGATTTCGTCTGTCGGTCCATAACGGTTCAAGAGTACAGCCATATACATCAGATTACATCAACTATTGTAAAACCCTTTAGTTAATAATTTAAAATATTTATACTTCTTATTATACCAAACAAAGTAGTGGTCGTCAGAGAACTGCATAAGTGTCTATTTTTAATACTCTTACAGTCTTATTCACAAAAATTTCTTATAGTAAGCCTAATGTGTACTTTAGTTATTAAACACTTTTTGTTTTATTAACCATTAATAAGAATTTTTATTCACAAACGTTTAATAACGCAAAATTAACTATTAAACGATTTTAATACTATAGTAGTTTAATGTTGGCAACATCATGTGATGTTATATGTCAATTTACGTTTAGTGATGCATACAACAATGAACCAAATACCTGAATAATATTTATATAATTAAAAAAGTATAATTAAATCAGCAATAATAATATTTAATATAAATTAAATTATCATTATTTTATTATTATTTATTGTTGCACATCAGAAAAAAATTTAAAATAACATAAAAATTGGTGTTAAACCTTTTTTTATGCAATGATTCACTGAACGAGTACAAAAAAGTATCCAATACCGAGCTCGGCATTACTGTTTTAACATCACTATATTATTTTGTTGATTTATAATACAAGTTTGTGAAATTTTTATTTATTATTTTATTTTTCGAATCAATAAAATACAATGCTTTAATTATGAAAGAACAATTAATTAAATTATGATATTTTCTCTATTCTAAACAAATTTTTCCAAATATTAATAGTTGATTTGATATTTATTACCTGGAAACGTACCGTTTATTTAATTGCAATATTGTGCAAAACAGATGAAGTGATAACAAAATTTTTTCCATTTGAAAAACTAATTGTAAGTCTATGTAATAAACTAAGTCCATCTTATAAATTTGAGTGTTATTGTATTTGATTTTATTTGCATTTTGTGGTCTTAAATGGTGTAAATAAATACATATAGTTGTAAAATATACCCGAAGTTACCTAACAAGCGTCCTCTTAAATCGCCATTTTTTAAAACTTTGTTTGATAACTGACTAATTAAAGATTCGGCAGTCACATGTACTGCCTCTCCATCTTGCCACTCAACATAAAATGTGTTTCGTAAGTACCTACAGCTATTCGCCTCGCATACTTACCTTTCTTCGGCCCCAACAACGCAAAGCCACCGAAACCTGTAACTTGGCTGAAGTTCCACAGCCTCTTTTATCTAATTTTATCTCATCCTTTGCCATTTAGGCAAGAGTATCTGCAATAATTTTCCATTTTATGAAATATTTGCATTTATATATAAGTATGTTTTAAGAACTTACCTATTGCAAAAATTAAATTTTATATATTCACAATTTTTTTATTAATAGTTTTTCACATTTTTTCACAAATTCTACGGGAAAAATGCTTTTCAAAACAGAAATACTGAATTATTAAAGGTTTGAAGAAGGGTAACTGCTACATTAAATATTTGAAATTTATTAATGATTAAGCAGTTTAAAATTTTTGTGAATAAGACTGTTAGTATACTCATCTTAAATGCGGTTGCGGTGTGATCGCCACCGCATTTGTTTTGTGCGAGTATTTACTATACCCATTCCATTTGAGTATTGATGAGTTTGAGCCTCTAGCATACTCAAGCAGTGTTGCCAAAGCTATTGAACCAATTCTCGCTATATATTACTTTAAAAAACGCTAGAAACCGCTAACTAGTCGAAAAAGAACGCTGACATAAACCGCTAAAAACTTTGTTGAACAATTTGTTTTTATACGCTTCACCGAGGCAAACTTGGTTTTACAGAAAAAATAAATATGTCAATAAATCAGATAAAATGTCGAAAGAGGTGCTATTGGATATCAGCATGATCGGGTGATAGGAAATTAAAAAGTAAGAAAGAAATATTACCTGAAAAAATTGGCGCTATGAAATTATCAATTTTTTTGAAATATCTATAAGGGTATCACTTTAAAACTTTTGAAGAGATCTTTAACCTAGTAAGAGCCGATGGTATTTTTATGTAAAATAATATATATGCAGTACCATTTTTTTATTTTTTAATTTCTGTCACCTTAATATTTGTTTTTCTGATTGGAGTTACTTCACTAAACTAAATTTATATGGTGAAGGGTTTATAAGATTTGGCATAGCCGCAAATAGCACTCGTACTTGTTTAATACTGTTTTTAAATACTAACTGCCGTATTCATAAAATAAACTTTTTTTATTTTTTTAATATATGACAATAATTGTTTATTTCTAGTTAAGATTTTGATTATCTATACATATTAGTTTCGTTTTGAGAACTGGAACAAATATTAGAGGTTCCGATTAAGTTTACAAATTTTTTCGGAACCTTGTAATCGTAGCAGTATTTGTTATGCCGACGGAGAACATATCTTAAGCAACAAAGTAATTATAAAGAGACAAATAAAAAAATTGAGGAGTTGACATACTTAACGGTTAAAATAGCATCAACCATATTGTTTTGCAATCGATTTCTGAGCTTTGATTTAGCTCTATTAAGTTGACTAAAAACTCGTTGCACTTCTGCATTCGACCATTGTATGCATAATAATCGCAAGGCAAACTCAGCTGGCTCTTTGAACATTTTATTTCCAACCGAATTTTGATATTCAAAAACTTCGTACCAAAAATATGTAGATTAGATTATTCCATTTTATAGCATTTATATTATTAGGCTGATTTAAAATTGTTTCGATTATTGTCGAGCTAAAACCCAGTTGTTTAAAATATTGAGAGGCATTCCTATTTTTTTTGTTATAAATACGATATTTGCTGATAATTTAATAGATTTTTCTAAAATGTCCCAATTTTCTGGTAATCTGAAATGACAGTTTCCATTATTTAAAAAAAGTTTTTATTGGCCCAATTAAAATATATTTCGTTTTTTACCTTTGGATTAATTATTTTAACAGTTAAAAAAAACAAGGCAGGGACGGATAAAGTATATATTTTTATAAAAGGTTACAAATACATAGTGTAGCTTACTTTGTAACTAATAAAACTTATTGTTGCTTAAAAAACGCTAAAACCCCGCCAAATAAAATTTTTCCAGCTAAAAAAACCACTTTTTTTTTTCTAACTTCCCGCTTTTAATAGCAAAAAACCACTATATCTAGCGGGAAACCTCCGTTTTGGCAACACTGTACACAAGTAAAATGTTTGCGATGCTGGCTTTACTTTATTCGTACTCATACTCACAGCAAACACTAACGCTACGTTTACATTAGACAATGCTGACAATAAAATAATACACATTAGTTGTCAAAAATGCTGACAATTGCTTCTGTAGTATAGGCGTCCAGACAATAATTATGACAATTCATTATGAGCACGTTCTCGGAAAATTTAAAATAGCTTTAGAGTTTCTTCCTGCTATTTTTCCATTTCTATTGTTATATGCAAGGAAAATTTTAGTAATTAAAATAATAATTTAATTAAAATTTCATTTAGATAAAGCAATTATAAAAAAATTTGTCGGCATACGTCAAATCACTGTCTTGTTTACTGTCTTCAAAATATTCAAGACAGTAATTCAGACAATTGAAATGTGTACATGTATTAGTGAAAAACTGTCCTTGTGTTGCTATTGTCATCACAGCATTGTCTAATGTAAACAGGGGGTAAGAGAGAGATTTTAACGTGTGTAGTGTGAGGAAAACAGAGTTATCAGATCAGAATTATTAAATCAAATACAATATCAAAAGTCGCCAATGTCTAAATTAGCTAACATACGTACTTCTTTGAAATTATTAAAGTTTATTTAATATATAACAGAAAATAAATTGAATAGAACCCGTAAAATTCGCCATATTTTCATTTATTAAAAACACAACACAAGTTTACTAATAACTCAAGAATAGTTCATTGTTTATTATATTAGGTTTTTTTTGGGTTTTTTGAATCACACATGATATAAATTTATAAATTCTATTCTTTCAGCAAATAGATTTTTAAAATTAATAAATAGGTATAAAAGCAATAATTATATTTAACAAAATAAAATATGTAAACTAAAAACTTCATTTTATTTACTATTATTTATGAGGTCTATGTCTATTCAGTAAATGCAATATTACATCTGCGTATACAGTTTTGTTAAAACTAAAAAAATTAAGTAATTTTCCTTTTATTCACGGATTCGAAAAAAAAAAATTATTTTATTTTTTATCATTTTGTTTTCCTAAATACCGTTAGTAGTAGGTTTATGACAACAAGGCGCATAAACTGAAAATATTTGTACATAAAAAATAGCAACACAATAAGTTTACCTGCTTTAAATAGTGTACAAAAGCTGTTCAAAACAATGGAATAAAAATCTACTTTGTTTGTGTATGTGGTGCATGTGGGTTTTTTTTATAAATGTTACAGCCATACCCAAATAAAAGCGGAATGATTTCTTCCACATAGCTTCAACGCTAAAATGCCACACCTAAACAAAAGCGCCAACGCTATGTCAAAATGATAAGAAACAGGATTGTTAAAAAATTAAGGCTTAAGTCTACTGCTTTTAAGCAGTTCTTATTGCAATTTATTCATTAAATATGTGTTGTATTTCATACCTATGAAAACGGTTGTTGCCTGTTTTTTGCTTATAATGTTTAAGCAATAGATTTGATAAATTTTTTTTTGTTTATAAGTAGATCTGCATACAATGCAGAATTTCATAAAACGGCAGTAAAAATTTTTATTAGGGTAAAAATGTGGCAACGCTACTTACAAATAAAGAGAATTAAAAAATTCTCGCCTACGAGTATAGAAAATACTTAAAATTCTGATTGCCATATTTCTGAGATTCGTTACACTCCTTGTTTTAACTATACCCACAACAAAAAACACTTACAGGATGGGTAAAATAAACACCGCAACTTTTTATTGCGGTGTTTAAAATACTCGGGTGTGAAAAATATATAGTAAGAATGGTGTATACTCTTGGTTGCAGTGTACTCTTGCCGTTCTCTGTTGGTCGTTCTGTCTAATTTTCAAGTGTTTGTGCATAGCGGTTCAGCAGATACGGCCATATATGTAAGTCAAATAACATTAATTTTGGAAACACAAATTAATTTTGCGGGCATAATTATGCCTGTGAACCTAATCGTGCATATTAATTGACTGTTTCAATATCATACCTTAAGTAATTCATATTTATCTTTCGTTTTCCATATCATTGTTTCTATTATTATTAATGTGTTTATTATAATTATTATTTTTTTTAACTTTCCTGTTAATGTATTGCCGGGAGCAAGCTTATTTTTCGCCTTTATCTTGATGATTTTATATATCCAACTTTTTTCTTATAGCATGACGCTGTTTTATTTTTACATGATTATAATCATACACGTAGTTCTAAGTTTTTATTTCCCACCTATGAAATTGTATAACCCAAGTTTGTAATCTTCATTTTCAAGTCTCAATAAAATCAACTTAACTGATCATAATATTCCCTCCAAAATAAGCTTGCCATTTTATTCGCACCCTATTTATGGCATGTATTTACAGCTTCCTCTTAGGAACACTGAAGTATTTGAGGGCAGTTGTAGCAACTGCGAACTCTGTAGATAGCAACACTCAACAAGCGATGCATTTCAAGTCCTTGATATTGTCAAACTCTAATGTGTCTTAAAGTTAATATAAAAAGATGAGATTTTTTCATCTGGTGCTTAACAAACGCTACTTGTTTTACATTCCCTGAAGATACAATCGCCTTGTGATAACAAACTTTTAAAACTAACCACAAATGGCTTAATTCAAAGATTTTCTAAATGACAGATTCAAAGCAAAGCAAAGAATTCAACTCTATATTAAAACAGTGTAATGAGAATCATAAAGTTTAAATGTACTAAAAATTAAATATATTAACAGTACAAGAAATAATTAATTTTATAGCCACATAAAAATTTTATGATTGTTTCTCCAAAAACACTTAACATCCATATGTCCCAGTAAGAATAGTTGTGTCTCATTACATATATATAGCAAAAATAAGTATTTATCAAAGTCATTTAAAGCAGCATATTCGGTCAAAGTATCGATCCATAACATACGACCTAAAAACGCACGCAGTCACAAGTCTGTCGTGTAACAAATATTCTTCCTTTTACTTGCCTTCCTCCTCTAACATTCTTTCTGAAGATTCATACGACTCGAATTTCCTTTTACAACTTAAGCCTGCTTCGTAAGTAAGCTACGAAACTCTCTCGATAGTATCTTATCACACATTCACCTTCTCGAAGGAATACCCTGGTTCCCAGATGCAATATGGAATCATAGCCCTTGTGGCATCTCAACTTATAATCATTATTATAAATATTATTAAATCCTATTACATTTATTTACATTTTTTTGGCTTTGATACAGGATTTTACAATAGTTTGTGTTTTCCTATTTGAGTAAAGTGCGGACGTACACATGTAAAAATGTTTTACAAATAAAAACAAAAAAAGTAATTTTATAGTTTCCATTGATTTTCTGGTAAGCGAGGTTTAATAAAATATTCTGACGTTCCTGTCCTTCTTCGGAAGCACAAACTATCGTGAAGTTTTGGTTAGTTGTTCATCTAGTCTAAAAGAAGAAGCACATCTACTAAACCAACGGAACTTAATAATCTCGTCCGCGAATGCAACTTTCAAAACCTGAGGCAGATCATTTAGGATCCAAATTACAACAGTGGAATCTATTAAAAAATACCACAAATATTCTCAATTCTCTAAACTGTTTTCCAAAGATCTAGATTTAGTTTATTGCACTGATCCTCAAAAACATTGACATTCTAATGGCTTTTAGACCATTCATTAAATCATCGAAACTCAGCTTTAAAGCACTGCTGCTACGTAATGGATATATGTAAATATCTGTACGTACCATCAGCTCATACAGTAAGTATAAAAGATACCTACGAAAACATGAAATTTTTGCTCAATAGAATTCACTACGATCGCTATTTATAGAATATACGTGGCGAATTAAAAGTGGTAGCTATACCAGCGGTATTACAAGAAAAAGCTGGATTACAAATGAAAAAGCAGAGCAACAGTGCATCATTTCCTTCTACAAAATTGGCCCTTAAAAATTACTTGCGATTTTGGGAAACAAAAAAAATTATTATTTTATTTTCTTTTAAACACCAATTATTCAAACCTTAGTTGGTTATTACCGTTTTCTTGGAAATAGAAGAGTAGCAAAAAACTTATTTTTTCATATTAACAACTTGGGTGCAACATGTCTTTAAAAATTCTATTTTTTTTTGCATTTCAATATTTTCCTTGCTGATTTTAAGAGAAAATAAATTGTAATTTAAACATTGATTAAAAAATAAAATATATTGCAATTTGTGCAATCTTTTAGAAAACTAAAGTTTGTTTATTGACTTTATATACAGGGTATCCACCTACTTACTTGAATAATACCCAGTTCATCTGAATCTGCTAACGTTTTCGTAAGCTCCAAAATATTGTCTCCTGTATGTTGTATACTTCCGTTTGGTAAATAGTCTAAGGAATCAAATTTGGTGTGATATCTTTGACCATTGGTAATGTGGGCAAAATCTAGTCCTGGTAAACCACCGAAATGAGTAAAAATTCTAAAGTCTGTATCAGAGGGAATTACGCCTAAATCAATAATGTCTTCTGCCGCTACTTGAGCACTAGGATACGGTGCGGACTTGGCATACATCTGCAAAAAAGTTTAAAAAATATCTTTCAGTACTATTACGAAACGTGATAAGCCTCGCTTAAATCGCTAAGTGAGTACTAAACCAAAAAAAAAAAAAAAAAAAAAAAATAATAAATAAATAATTAACGTTATTCTCAAAATCAATTAACTCAAGAAATATTTTTTATAAGGTTACTCGGAAGTGTTGCTTTAAGTTTAATTACATAGGTTATTTTAAGTGAAAAAATTTGTCATATTTATTGTGTTAATATTTCTAGTCAAACTTTATATATTTTTTCTATATTATATGCTCGTTTATTACCTTTATAAGCCATGAGTTGTTCCGATTGCATTGAAAGAGAAGTTCTTTGCCTCCAGATCCTATAGAGTCCAAATTTATAAAAGCTTTGCATTGAAATTCAAAAATAGTAAACGAATTTTAAATAAAATTTTAAAAATATTTCTTACCTTTAATTTTCGATGCCCATTTGTGATGTGTTATGAACCCATGCGATGCTTGAAGTCCTGTCTCTTCCGCTCCATTAAATAAAAATATTACTGAATGTTTAAGACGTTTATCACTGCGAGATAAAACTCTTAGAATTTCCATCATCACAACACAACTTGCAGCATCGTCACTAGCCCCTGGACTTCCAGGTACTGTATCAAAATGACAGTTTAATAGTAAAGCTGTATCATCTGAATCTACAATATCCGAGCTTTTGTTGGCTTTATGTTGACCGTGTAATTTTATTACGACATTTTGAACATTGCGATACATTGATGTCATTCCATATGGCTTAAAGTCATTCCAATATGTGCCACTAGCAATCTCAAAAAAAAAAAAAAAAACAATTGAAAGTTAAAATACATAGTCACTTGATGAATTATTAAGTTTTGGACTTAGTTGGAAAATTATAAACATTTTCCAGTTATCTATTTTAAAATGATTCAAAGTGAATTAAAAATACTTTTTCAGTTAAAAATTTCATTTTTTACCATTTAGGGTAGTTACCTAAAATCAAAAGTTAAATTGTGTGCATTAAATGAAAATGAATCTTCCTGCAATGAAGACAATTTTAATGTTCGTTGCATAGTTTTTTTTTTATTTAGTTAGTTCTGTTTAATTGTATATAGGAAAGTTTTTTGAGCGATTTTCACCTGTCCCCGTTCGTTTTGAAAATGTGTTTTCGAGGACGCAAGTCGAGCTGCAGAAACATTTAAGCCTATCAGTCTGTTAGACATACTTTTTAGGTTATTACCATTGCAATTCAGCTACTTCAGTTCATAAATGGACCGAATCTATTTTGTAGGTTGTAATTACTTTTTTTTTTATTTTATTAAAAAAAATCTACTAAAAAACTGGAACTAAACTATCGAAGTTTCACCAAAAATATCACATTTTCAGCAAAATTTCTACAGCAAAAGAATAATTTTTTAATTTTACAAAAAAAAACTCCATATCCAAAAAGTGTAATTTCATTAAAACCGAAATTTCATAAAAAATTAAAGATGACCATAACATTCGAATTTTAATAAAGTATCGAAATTTCAACACAACTTAATAAATAGAGTTCAATTTTGCCAAAAATTTGAATTTTAATTAACAAAAATTATAGTTCGTAAAAAATCTTAAATTCTTCTTTTTTATTCAGTTTGTAGTTTTTTAAAAGAAATAGAAAACTTAATTAAAAAAGTCGGCTAATGAGTCATTTTCATGCCGATCATATTTTATATTTCTTTAAGTGAAGGGAAAAATAATTTTCAGTAGATATGTATGTATGCAAATTTATTATTTGGAATCTTTTATATATCCTTCATTATAAGTGGAAAATTGTTGTGAATACTTGAATGAAGCATTTGTAAAGTAGTCACATATTTTATATCACTATAAAATGTAACGAATTTATTTGATTTCTTTTAATAAAAATTCTTAACAAACTACAGGTACAACATATTATGGGCCTCACGACGAGCAAAAAAAGTACTGTGAACAATAGCTGTTAATAACAAATTTAAGGAAAAGAATAATTAAGGCCCTTATTATGAGTTGCATTCGATTTTTGATCTTCGCTGGCTAACGAAAATCGATTGTCAAATTCGTTTATAAAAATTAAAACAATCTCTTTACACTGACAGCTGATGTACTATTGTGAAAAATCCAATTTTATCGAATGTGCGCCATAATACCAAATGAAAATTCGTTCGATCAGCTCTTTCGACTACAGTCGAAGATCGAAAGTTGCTCATAATAAGCACCTAAATTTTCATAAATTGTGTGTGATTTTTTGTAAATAAAAAGATAGCTTCAAATAATTTCTTTTTCGTTTAAAAACCGCGTAGGTCAGGAAATCTTCGACGTATGGGAACGAAATACCAAATCGTATTTAGTGCTAAAGGGTTGTTAAAACGTGGTCTGTGCAGACCTTCCTGCAAATGCTTATATTAAAGAAGTTGAACAAGGAGAACTAGAACTTGCCGAAGTTATAATTCTGATCAAGACAAATTTTGTTCACATTGCAACAGCTACAACTTCGAAAGAAGCGTTGAACTCACCTTCAACGTTCAACAAACCGCCCTAAAGTTGGACGATGGTTGATTGCATCGTTGATGTTGGCAGATTTTCCAGATGAATTTACACTTCTCGTAATGGCCGTTGAAAATTTCAAGGCGAAATTGAAGGTAGATATAGTTAAAAATATGCTGTTGTAAGACGCAAAATTTAATGGTTCCAATGTGGTAGTTTCAAACAAAAAAATTCCAAACAAAACTTTACATGTGACGGGTGCAAGGAAAAGTGACATACATATTACAAAAAATTTTCCCGAAAAAACAAAAACCGTAGCCGTAGTCTGAGTGGTAAACACGTTGACTACCAACCAGCTGCCCTGGGTTCAATCCTTGCGGTAGTCAAAAAATAAAAAAATGTTTTTTTCTGTTTAATGGTATAAATACATAATCAGAATTAACATAAAAACACGCAGCCTCCTTCGTCGGTACTTCTTCATAGCATATTCGCCGGCGAAGTAAAATAATTAATAAAATGGCTACATCTATCTCCTTTCACCACCTGCCTTCTCTCTCATCTATCCCTTTCCTAAAAGAATGTAGCACGGTTTAAAAAAACTAAGTAGGTATTGATGCCTGAAGTGCTACTTCTCTTTTTGTAAAAAAAAAAAAAAAAAAAAAAACAGCGAACACAAAAAAATACGAGAAGGAAAATTATCAGCTTCTATGTCTTTGCTTTTGTCGTCTTTTCTTGTAGCAAAAAACAACAAAATTAATTGACCTAGAAATAATAATATTAAACCACCGTGTTGTAATATGATCAGGGTTTAAAATTCAGCAGAACCAACAATTTTTTTGACTGAAAATAGTTCCAGTTTTTATTTTCAACAATTTGACTGCTTAAAATAATTAAACTGAGTACACACGCAACTAAAAACCAACTGAATTCAGTCTACTATTTTAGCAGCAAAACGAACACACAGCGGCTCAGTTTTGAGCTTGAAAATAAACAATACGCAACTTAAAATCCAGTTCGTGTGCGTTTAGCAGACGTAGTAATGTTTTTCTTAGTAACGCAACAAAACTAAAATGTGACTGCATTATGTGAATAGGGTGGTTAAACAAAGTGGAAACTAAGGGTTCGTATAGAATTTTCAACAATACTGTATTAACTAAAAATTTTTTTATTTTGTCTTTTTTTTTAAAAAGCAATACATAACACTTATGTATGTCTACCTATGGTTAAAAATTCCCATAGTTCTGACTACTCTTTCTTAATTAAATTACATGTTGTGACCTTTTTCTTGCGGAAATCGGTTATTTCTGTGAATCAAGAAAACAAAATTATTTTGAGTTGTTTGCAGTATTGTCCTTAGTAAATAATTATTTTTTTGTATAAAGAGTAGTATTTTGAAAAGCAACTGTTTAATTGATTCAGGTTAAGTAAATTTTATGTGCTTTCATGAAATAATGCTTAACTTATTCTTTGAGTTGTTACTGTTATTATGAAACAACTCTTTTTTTTTTTATTGAGTTATTACTGTTTTGATGAAATAGTTTTAATGACACTTTGTAATATCATCACTTTATAATTTTGTATTTGAGCAATTAAGCAAGAAATTTTATTATTAAACATAATAGTGAAAATTTGAAATCAAAAGGTCTAATTAGTTCAATTAACAAAATGAATTGTCCAAATATAGAGCAAACCAGCATATACGCCAAGTGAATATACGGCTCTAATAGCAACAGCTAAAAAGACTGGAACGCCATATAAAGTTCACGAATTGTCTCATGAAGATTTTTATGATCTAAAGTCCTACAGGAACTGTGGGTCAAAAATTTCTTAGTAAATGAGGAGCGCGAAAAAATAAATTGGCATAGTATTAAAACTCTCCGTGTAGAAAAGGACAACCTGGATTAATTTTTTTACAAAACTTCTTATAAGGACAAAAACTATTTAAGAGTTTTTGTACAGAAAGATAATTTGAAATCTTAAAATTATTGGAAAAACCTGGAGTAAGTTCTAAACCCATTTTCTCAATTCTAATACCAAACTTACTTGTTTGTAATTATTTCAGGTTACCTTGTGTTTATTCGGAAAATATGCCGCTGTCCGAAAATAAAAAACAAGATATTATGGACCTAGTCAAGAGAAACACAATCCCTAAAAAGTATTACGAATCATACTACAAAAACTTAGTAGGGAATTAATTATTAATATATATATATATACTTTAAACTTTTATAGCGGTTTTTAGCATTTATTTAGCTTTAAAAACTTTGTTTACTTTTTCCTTTCTTGTTTATCTGTTTTATTAAAAATGCATTAAATTCAGCAATAAACTTACGTAAAAAACACAACTCAAAATATTTACTTCTGATAAACAAAATTAATTCAAGAAAATGATAGTAACTAAAAAATCCCTTGTTTATCTGCAGAAAATGAACAAATAAAAAGTTAACGCAGCGCAATACAATAATTGATGGGATTTCTAAATATTGCCAAACTTTTGCTTATGAAAACTTTCATAAGCATTAAGAAAAAAGTTTTTTGTCTCTACTGAAAACTTTGAGCTTTTTGAGTTAATACAGTATTGTTGAACGAGTGCGATATTTTAATTCCATTCATAATTTGTACAAGCTAATGAATTATATTTTCTAATTAATTGGTAGTTATATAAAACCCAAATTTTTCTAAGAAAAATTCGTCATCAAACACATTTCAAAGTTGTTTTATTTATATTTTTATTTAAATGTTGGTAATTTATAATTTTCGTACCAATTGGTATATATTGAAGGTTTTTTCTACTAACACCACTAAGCAACAATGCATGTACGAGGGCTGCTCTATATATTTCTGGCCTAATAGTGAAATTGCGAATATTTATAATCAAAAATGGTTTTATTTTTTTTTTTCAAAGTATTCTCCAGCATGATTTATACACTTTTGCATGCGCTCAAACCAGTTGTCGAAGCACATTTTCCACTCCGATTGAGACACCTCTAAAACATGGTTTTTGAACACTTCAACAGCTTCTTCTGGTGACGAAAATCGTTGACCACGCATTTTTTTCTTGATGTGCGGAAACAAGAAGAAGTCATTAGGTGCCAAGTCAGGGCTGAACGGCGGATGACCCATTAATTCGACGTTTTGGCGGTCAAAAATGCACTGGTTTGAGCCGATGTGTGAGAGCTCGCATTGTCATGGTGAACAATGATTCGTCTTCTCTTGTTGGTTTTCCGAATTTCTCCGATGACTTCAGGCAAACAAATTGTAGTGTACCACTCAGAAGTGACCGTCCTACGTTGCTCAAGCGGAACAGTCGCCACATGACCAGTTTTGCCGAAGAAACAGGCGACCATTTGCTTCGAAGTGCTTCTTCCACGAACAACTTTCGTTGGATTTTGCTCGTCTTTGAAGACCCACACGGTCGATTGTTGTTTCGTTTCGGGCTCATACGCAAAGATCCATGATTCGTCACCTGTGACGATCTTATAAACGTCTTTTGAAGCACCGCAATCGTATTTTTGCAACATTTCTTTGCACCAATCGACACGAGCCTTTTTTTGAGCGACTTTCAAATTGTGCGGGATCCAATGAGAACGAACCTTTTTTACGGCCAGGTGTTCACGCAGTATCGAATGTTTGCTGGTGGAAGAAATGTCCAAGGATGTCTCTATCTCTCGGTATGTCGCATGTCGATCATGCATTACGAGTTCACGCACGGAATCAATGTTCTCTGGAACAACAGCCGTTTTCGGACGAACTTCACGGAATTTGACTTTGAGCGAGCTTCGGCCACGATTAAATTCATTATACCAATTTTTCACAGTGCTATAGGATGGTGCTTCATCGCCATACAAAGATTTAAGTTCATCAACGCACTCTTGTCGTGATAATCCACGTCGAAAGTTGTGAAAAATGATGGCACGACAATGTTCACGAGTTAATTCCATTTTTTTCTATATTAATTTTTTCAAGTCACTGTAAACAACACAAATAATGGTCGTACATCAAAACGTTTTGAGTACGATTATGCTTTAAAATGACAAACTTTCCAATGGAAATGTCAGATTGCACTTGGCAGCACTCAGTGTTGCCAGGCCAGAAATATATATAGCAGCCCTCGTATGTACATACAAATTTCTCGTTAATTTGTTTAACATAAATTTCTATACGAACGCTTACTGCCATCCCTAAATTAGCGCGTAAGACGCAACGCAGTCTGATGCATAACTTTTGCGCTGGAATGTAATCCCTAAATAAGAGCGTCAACTTTGTATCTTTTACAATAATGTTATCTCATTTTATTTTATAAAACCCGCTGTATAAGAATAAAGAAGAGATAAAAACGCTAGATTGCCTTCAAAATAAATAAATTGTCATTACTTTTCAACCATAACAAAACAAAACAAACCAACAAGCAGCCAACTTCACTTTCTAACGCATTGTCAAAATTGGATTTTCCAATTGCTAGGCGTTGACGCCGTGCTATTTAGGGATGTTTTATACATTTTGTATGTACATGAGAAATTTTGACAGATATCTTGCGCTTTACGCGCTAATTTTGGGATGGCAGTTAGTTTCCACTTTGTTTAACCACCCTATTCACATTATCACGTCACATTTCAGTTTTGTTACGATACTAAAAAAAAATAACTACGTCTGCTAAACGCATACCAACTCTCTTCTCAGTTGCGTACTGTTAACTTACAAACTCAAAACTCAGTCGCTGTGTGTTCGGTTTGCTGCTGAAAATAGTAGACTGAATTCAGTTGCTTTTTAGTTGTGTGTGTGCTCAGTTCAACTATTTTCAGTTGGCGTAAAATACTGAGTTCAGTTGTCACAAGCTTAAAGATTATGATGTTTAAAAGTCAACTTTTTATCTAATACAATGTCCAGATATTTAATAGTTAATGATTAGACAAGGGAATCTTAGGAATTCTTTTGGGTGATTTATTGGAGGGAAAAATTATAGCTTGAGTTTTAGCTTCAGTAATTTTGATTTTCCATTTTGAATAGAATTTTTGTGCATGCAGAAGGCCTTTCTTTATTTTCTTGACTATAGCATTTGATACTTTGCCACTTGTAATTATTGCAGTATCATCTTCTTCCCCGATTCTTGGGGTACTCTAGCAGATATGTTTTTCTGGCAGGAATACTCTCCGTCAATGATCACTACAAACTACGAGACCATTATGCCATACTATGTCAAAAGCCTTTTCTACATCCAGAAATACTATTCCGATACTTTTACGCTGCTTTTTATACCCCTCACCACAAAAAGATAACGATCCTAAGCACAATGTGCGGATGTGGCTTCTATATAACTGCCCCCATGTTATGGAAACGCCAGCCCAGTCCCCTGACTTAAATCCAATTAAGAACTTGAGGGTTTATCTGGAACAAAAACTGAAATCGTACAACTTTACTAACAAAGCTCAGTTGGAAAAGGCTATAAAAGAGGAATGAGTAAAAATTGATACAACAATTTGCCGTAAATTACTAGAATCAATGCAACGTCGGCTGTTAGCAGTCAAAAACAGTAAAGGACTGAAAAATTTAAAAATTTTGGAATAATTACAGAATTTACCATTAAAACTTGTTCTTTTTTTTGTTTTTAACAGCTCCTATTTTATTTGATAATTTTTATACCCTTTACGACAAAAAGTGGGAAAACGGTATGTATTTTTACAAGTTTTTCGTTCCGTGTGCATTTGCTACAATATCCACTTCCGACGATGCCCGTCTGTCCGCCCGTATTATTGTTTGCTGAGGCAAATTCGATTTCACATAAAAAATAAATATCTGTGGTTTTCATGAATAACAGCGCATGTCTTAAAATCAAACTTTTCAGTAGAGCCAAAACTAGTTATTTATGAAGCTGTGGTCTTGGTATCAACACTTTTTAACTTTTTTTTATACAGTAATGTAAGTGTAGGTTTAAGCAATATTCCAACTAATTTTTAGGAAACATTTCCTAATGGATTAGATCCCAGAGCAATTTGAAAATAACAAACCATTTTAAACATCGAAATTGCGTTCTGACAAAACAGAGTATGTCTATGTTAATGATTTTCGCTGAACAAAAAGAATGCCACCACACAAGTAAGTAACGAACTTAAAGGAGTAGGTACCTCATGTGATAAAATAACATACATTCATATATTAAAAACTTTTAATACAATTAAAAAAAGTTAGAATAGAAATGTTATAAAATGCGAAACTTTTAAATTTTTTTCAACAGCACAGTTTTTCAAAACACCGTATAAAGTTATGACCATAAAAGACCAAAAACAAACACTCACGTGATTATGATTTGTTTTTAACTAAACAAAATTCAAAACATAATTTTGAAATGTGTTCAGATAAAACAGCGTATCTGGCGCTGTGTTTTTTTATAAGAAAGAAATTTAAAAAAAAGCCAGTGTTTGTCAACATGCTACGTTATTGTTGAAAATAATTTGAAAAAATGTGGAAGTTGTGTTGTTGTGTGAAGAAAAAAGGGGGATATAGATCCATATTTTTAATTTTTTTCTTACATTTTAAAAATTCATTTAACAATTTGGTATCATTAACTCGAAATGTGAAAATGTGAACATAGGCTGTTATTCATGAAAACCACAGATATGTCATAAGTATGATCAGATATAGAGTCGAAAGTGGTGCTATTGAAAATCAGCATGATCCGTCCATGATCTTCGAGGCAGCAGGCGAAACACCACGCCTACCTCTAAATTTTTATGTCATTTTTAACAATAAAGTAACTCCAATAAAATAAATAAATATATGGGGCGAAAGAGAATTACAATATAAGAAAGAAACTTTTAGTGGAAAAATTGGCGCTCGCCCATATTTTCCGAGTTATGGGGCTTTGAAATATCAATATAAGCATAATTTTAAAGATTTTGAAGAGATCTTTAAGGAAATACTAATTTTTGAAAAATGCTTAACCCATTAAGAGCCATCGTCATTTTTATTTAATTTTCTGTCAACTAAATATTTGCTTTTTTGATTGAAGTTACTTTACTTAACTAGATTTGCATAGATGGTGATGGGTATATAAGATTTGGCCGGATGTAGCCTTCTTACTTGTTTTGCTTAAGTTTACAAATTGTGTTAATAAATCTTTCAATATAGTTTAATTTAAGAATTTATATAACAGTTTTTATAATTTTTCGCTAGAGGTAAAATTTTTTTTGTTTGTCCCAGTTTTAATTTGACCAACTGTGCGTATATCTATATAATTTTAGCCCGGAAGGTCTGCGTTTTAAGGAAGAGCCGCAAACATTTAAATAAAAAAATCCGGAGTTAAGAAACGGAAGTCAAAGAGCTAAAATGCAATTTAGCCAAAACAAATGCAGGCATAGATGCAATGCACTGAATTTTAACGAAAAATAAAGTCCGGAAAAATATGTTTCCTAGCAACATCAAATGGAAATGGACTGACATTTTCAGTGCTATATGCTTGCATGCTTCAGATAATGGTAGTGAAAACCTTTGAGTATAATGAAGTGGCCGATAATGTTAGAAACGTCGGTTAATTATGTTCAAGTGGTTATGTTTCGAGGACATGAAGGTTTTCTATAATTTTGACTGCAAAATGACAATGGACCTCTTAAATAAAATAATAATAGAGCTTTAAAGTAGTTGCAACATTGGCCCTTCTAATCGCAAATTATTTATTTTAAAAATTATATTTATTTTCAGGCATACATCGTCATCTTAAAGACTTAATAACGTATCTGCAAAAATTTCAAAATTGAGTTTTTATGCATTATTATTCTCTGTTTCATAACGCATTATCAAATAACCTATCAGCAAGTGTACTATTTTTTGAAACCAAATAACCTATGTAACCATTTGTTTCACTTCCTTTTTTTTTGACACGAAGTTAGATTTTATTTTAATACCACAAAATGTGGAATTTCTACAATATCTATTCCCGACCCCATTAAGTATATATATTCTGACTTTATATGCATACCGAAGTCAACTGAGCGATATCCGTTTGAAATAAATATGCCAATCGACCAGATAGTGTCGAAAGAGGTGCGATTGGAAATCAGCATAATCGGTCCATGTCCTTCGAGGCAGCAGGCAAAACACCACTTCAATCAGGAAAACGAATGGATGGGGCTATAGAGAACTAAGGAATAAAACACACATTAAGTAAAAAATGACTCTCGCCCATATTTTCTGAGTTCTGAAATTTTGAAATTGTTTAATGTATCATTGTGGGTATCTTTTGAAAGTTTCTGATGAGATCTTTAAGGAAATACTAAATTTTTTTTAAAATGCTTAAGCTATTAAGAGCCAATGATATTTTTATGTAAAATTATGTATAAGTAGTACTTTGTTTTTCTTCTCATTTTTTAGTTCTCTGTCATTCCAATATTTGCTTTTTTGATTGGAGTTACTTCACTAAACTAGATTTACATAGATGCCGAATCTTATGGGTATAGAAGATTCGGCATAGCCGAATATAGCACTCTTACTATTTGTTATTCTTAATGTTTTATTAAACACATTATTCATGTTCTGGCATCTATTACAAAACCAATATTAAGATATTTTTAAATTCGTGTGTCTAAATTATAACACCCCCAAAAGTTACAAATCTCCAAAAAGAAATGGCAACATCTACAAGATGCTGCAATTTCTGGCAGCTTCCAGCAGACTGTCAATACTTTTATGACAAACTACCTTTTGAGTAATTTATTGTAGTATTTTTCATTTATTATTATATGAAATGTTTTTTTTTTTAGTTAAGTAAAATAATTTTTTATTTAATAATTACAATTACACTAAATAAAAATGAATTTCTATAGAATAGAATTTCTATATAAATAACATTGAAGTTAAGTCTCGAAAGTGTTTGTACCTAGAGTACCGTTACGCACTAAAAAAAGAGAAAAAATAAATCATCAGAAATCACGATAAAAATTTAACTTTGTTGCATAGTGTAATTTAAACAAGCATTAAGGTCTTTTTTGCTTAAACCAGTAAAAGAAACTATAATTGTTATTATTTAATGTATATAATATTCATATGCATATTAAAATAGTTATTTATTCACACTAACCAGTACTGCTTATAGGTTATTTGGTTTTTTAAGCTGTGTTTAAAAAAACAAAATTTTCTCAACCGATATACATATATATCTACTAATTAAATGATTTTAACCTGAAGCTAACATTTTACTTTCGCATTTTTAACTCTTTATCACCTTTTAAGTAGTTAAACTATATTTAATACCGATAATCCATAAAAGAAAATGTTTGATATCTATAATTTTCTTTGCAGTTTAAAATTTTCCATTACATATTATCACAATGAAAATTTGAAAATTTGTCATGTTGCTACTTTTCAAATCTTCTAATTCGAACAGAAGCTGCGTTACAATTTAGTTACGTCGTGACTATTAAAATAAGGTAGGAATTTATTTTATCCAGGATAAACATGTGTTGAATGGTCAAGTTATATATATATATATATGTCCTAATTTATGAAATCTTTAAATACAATAGATAAGTTCAACATGAATTAAATATTTTTTATTAAAATACTAACAATAATAATTTTTCTATTTAGAATGAACTTTTAGCTTGGCTATAGCTACGTGGAATAATCAATAAATAGTATTTTACTTGTAAATAATTGTTAACATAATTAGTCAAATTGTTTACAAAATCCTAAAAACTACAATTGTATTCAAATTTCACTTGATGACTTTGTTTCCCTTAAAGATGTTTAGTTTAATGTTATGTGCTAATTTTAATCGTTATGACCTAATGACATATATACACACATCAAAAGAAAACATATCCTTGCTCTTATATAGAAAGGCCCTAACTCGAATTTTAACGAGATTAAGTTTTCGCGAAATTCCAACTCATACAGATTTACCTCGTTGCAAAAGTACAATACAATAGTATCGCAAATAACAATTTTACAAGTATTTAAGTTAAAGAGAAATGCAGTTTCTATTATTATTATTATTAAGTTATTAAATAAATTTAATTTTTGAAATATTTTTTAAACTGTGAATACTATAAATGAATAGAAATTATTTTGGCTTAAGTTCATTTCTTTTTAATTTCTAAAAATCTTTTTTTTAGAAAGAAAATTTATTTTACAAATGTATGCGGACGTTTTCCAAAGAAAACAATATATAATGAACTTAAAATCTGGTGTCTTTATTTGTAGCGTTTAAATGGGATATTTGCTCACTAGTACAAAAATCTGCAATTATTAAAATAGTGATAATATACTCGTTCATACAGTGTTGTGTACTTTACCACAACAATTTTTTTTTTTTTTTTTGTAAAAAAAAACTGAATTCAAATTAATTGAGGAAAATCCCAGCCAACCAATAAATAAGCACTCCGAAAAAACTCTTAAAAGAAGGCAACCAAGGCATATTTATCTTACTAGGTAGTGTAGTTGGAAATGTGAAAAGTTGTTTGCATTTTACTTTGTTTGTTTACGAATTTCAAAAAACACTAACAACAACCATTTGCAAAACAAAGAAAGCAGTTGTATTTAGAGCAATTTTCTTCTATTTTTCTTTATGCTTTTGACATTTCCAACGCACAAAACAACAATAAAAAGTCATGTTGTTTTTGCGAATGTTGTATTTGTTGTAGAGCCGCTATTACCTAGTAAAATAAATGTGCATTGAACGCAACTAACAAGCTCTTTCTGAGCATGTCTTCATATGCCTCACACTATGACTCTTATATGACACACAAATATGTGTATGTAAATATGTAACAGCTCTTTTAGAGCCAAAAAACTATCAAAAAACAGTCTTTTCTGAAATACGAGGGCTGCTATATATATTTCTGGCCTGGCAACACTGAGTGCTGCCAAGTGCAATCTGACATTTCCATTGGAAAGTTTGACATTTTTAAGCATAATCGTACTCAAAACGTTTTGATGTACGACCATTATTTGTGTTGTTTACAGTGACTTGAAAAAATTAATATAGAAAAAAATGGAATTAACTCGTGAACATTTTCGTGCCATAATTTTTCACAACTTTCGACGTGGATTATCACGACAAGAGTACATTGATGAACTTAAATCTTTGTATGGCGATGAAGCACCATCCTATAGCACTGTGAAAAATTGGTATAATGAATTTAATCGTGGTAGAAGCTCGTTCAAAGACGAATTCCGTGAAGTTCGTCCAAAACCGGCTGTTGTGCCAGAGAACATTGATGCCGTGCGTGAACTCATAATGCAAGATCGACATGCGACATACCGAGAGATAGAGATATCCTTGGACATTTCTTCCACCAGCATACATTCGATACTGCATGAACACCTGGCCGTAATAAAGGTTTGTTCTCGTTGGATCCCGCACAATTTGAAAGTCGCTCAAAAAAAGGCTCGTGTCGATTGGTGCAAAGAAATGTTGCAAAAATACGACTGCGGTGCTTCAAAAGACGTTTATAAGATCGTGATAGGTGACGAATCATGGATCTATGCGTGTGAGCCCGAAACGAAACAACAATCGACCGTGTGGGTCTTCAAAGACGAGCAAAATCCAAAGAAAGTTGTTCGTGGAAGAAGCACTTCGAAGCAAATGGTCGCCTGTTTCTTCGGCAAAACTGGTCATGTGGCGACTGTTCCGCTCGAGGAACGTAGGACGCTCACTTCTGAGTGGTACACTACAATTTTTTTGCCTGAAGTCATCGGAGAAATTCGAAAAACCAACAAGAGAAGACGAATTATTGTTCACCATGACAATAAGAGCTCTCACACATCGGCTCAAACCAGAGCGTTTTTGACCGGCCAAAACGTCGAATTAATGGGGCATCCGCCGTACAACCCTGACTTGGCACCTAATGACTTCTTCTTGTTTCCGCACATCAAGAAAAAAATGCGTGGTCAACGATTTTCGTCGTCAGAAGAAGCTGTTGAAGTGTTCAAAAACCATGTTTTAGAGGTGTTTCAATCGGAGTGGAAAAAGTGCTTTGACAACTGGTTTGAGCGCATGCAAAAGTATATAAATCATGCTGGAGAATACTTTGAAAAACAATAAAACCATTTTTGATTATAAATATTCGCATTTTCACTATTAGGCCAGAAATATATAGAGCAGCCCTCGTAAATTAAGAAATCTTTAGTAGAAAAAGGTCTCATTTCCGAAGATTTTAGGATGGCAAATAAATGATTTTTGTACTCTTTATGAGCGTGAAGCTCCGAGAAATTGGTTAGTAAAATTTCCTTTTTGATTCATATGGTTTGAAGTGATATTTTCATATACAGTAGCGCCAAGCGAAACTCGTACACTTTAGACTAAATTTTAAACTATCTTTTAACATTATGTAAGAAGCTCTTAACAAATAAAACTGTATTTATTTTATTAGTTCATTTTATAACAAAACATAAAAACTTTAAATTATTATTCAATAAAAAAATTTTTTTTAATAAAAACATAAAATAATAGTAATTTTTGTGACAAAGCCAAACTCGTACACCACACTTCAATCAAATATTATTTTGTTGGTTTTAAATATTATTATTTGGTGTGCATGCCTTTATTTTTTATCACCATTTTTAATCTACTTGGAATACTGCGCACAAGGTTTTCGCAAAAACTCGGTTCAATTTTGCCCCATTCGTCCTGAAGAACTCTTTTCAAGCCATCCTTAGAACTTATTGTTTGACTACGAATTTTACGATCGAGATAGCTCCACAAATTTTCGACTGGGTTTATGTCTGGACTCTGGGCTAGTGTATCCATAACATGTGGACAATTATAAAGTAGCCATGATCGCACATTATAAGCCTTATGCTTAGGTTCGTTGTCTTGGTAAAAATAAAAGTTTTCACCAAGACAAAATTTCTGCTTACAAACTGGCAAACTTTCTTTTAAAATGTTCAGATACATATGCTGATCCATGGTACTATCGATAAATTGTAAAACACCGGGCCCAGATGCAGAAAATTATCCCCAAACCATTACTGACCCACCACCTTGCTTAACTATTGGTTTCATGTTTTAGACAAGCAACTCCTCATTGGATTTTCTCCATACAAAAGGTCTTCCATCTGAACCAAACAAGTTCAATTTACTTTCATCTGTGAATAATACTTGCTTCCAAAATGAAAAATCCTTTGTTTCATGTTTCTTGGCAAATCGTAACCTTCTCTTTGATTTCTCTTATTAAGCAGAAGTTTAACTCTTGTCCTTCTACTATTGAAATTAGCCCTTTTTAATATGTTTCTTATGGTCTGTGGGCAACATGTTTTTCCTAAGTCTTTCTACACAACTTCTACGAGTTTCGGAGCACTTAAAAATGGGTTCCTTTTTATTTGACGTAAAATATATTGCTCGTCTTTAGCAGAGAAAATTTTGTTATATGCACTTTTCTTCTTGTTCGCAATCCTCTCTTCCATTTTACACCTTTTTATAATATATTGCACTGTTGATAGGCTTCTATCAACTATCTCAGATATTTATCGCAGCGATTTATTATTATTATGATGTTGAATTATTAATTTTCTTACTGCGACAGAAGTTTGTTCTCTCTGTCTACCCATTTTGTTCTCTTTTGTAACTCTTTCAAACAAGAAATCAAATAAATTACAATAAAAAAGGTAATAATGGGAAAACTCCCTAATTTTTTTAATTATTTTTACGAAATATCCCGAAGTTAGATGCAAATTAAAAGAATGTTGCCAAATTAAATAAGACTGTACGAGTTTGGCTTTGGCGTCGAAAGTTGGCACTTTTTAAAATATTTATCTGTATTTTAATAAATAAATTTATATTCAAAATTTCATTTCTGATATTTAATTATTGTATTTTGCTTTGCATATGTCATCCGCTTTTTGAAATCTCGAGACAGCAAAGCAAAACTCATGTTGTTTTTTATTGTTGTGTTTGTTGTCGCCTTGCTACCAACTGGTTAATTAATTCGCCTTGATGAAAAACCAAAAAATGTCTGCTCAAAAAAATCAAAAATACCTACAAAAAAATATATAAAAGAAGAAGGAAAAAAAAACAGAAAATTAGAAAAAAATATATAGAAAAAGACCAAGAATTAAAGACATCGGCTTCTACATTTATTATAGTTACTATTTTATTATTATGTTCTTATTGTTTTAATGTTTGTGATAATCTCGATCTCACTTTGATGCATGTCTTTAAGTTGTAATTAATTACTTTTAAATTCCCAGATTATTACTATATATGTCATCAATTTAT
This sequence comes from Gymnosoma rotundatum, assembly GCA_916610165.2. Classification (NCBI taxonomy): domain Eukaryota; kingdom Metazoa; phylum Arthropoda; class Insecta; order Diptera; family Tachinidae; genus Gymnosoma; species Gymnosoma rotundatum. The sequence goes on from OU744336.1 coordinate 116,575,731, forward strand.
ATTTCAATTTACTTAATATTTTGATTTTTATTATTAATATTTTTTTCTGTGTCTTCTAATTTTTACTTTAAGTCAATTTATATTTTGGCATATGCTCAGTTTCATACTTAATATAAGACTTAGGTCTTGTGTATAGAACATATGAATGAAATAAATAAATAAATAAATAAAAAAAATACATGTCCCTTCTAAGTTTCAGTGTTCTGTCTATAACGGTTCAAAAGCTCGCCCATATACATCAAATTAATTACATCATTTTTTGGGACCTTTAACTTTAAAATCCAAATTTTAAACTTATTAAAGCGAAGTTATTAATACAGGTTTTTTGTAAATTTTAGCTGACAAATTTGGCCAAATATATCAAATTACATTAACTATTGGGACGCCCTTTAACTTTTAATTTTAAATGTTAATACTTATTAGTATAACGTTCATAATAATGGTTCAGAGTAACGGTTTAAAAGATAGGCCTACCTTTTAATTTTTAGATTTACACTCCTATTATGGTTTTCAACTCAACTCAGCTTGGTCATCTAAAAGACAACTCAACTTTTTTGGTTGTAATTGTTACAACTTCTACCGATGAGTTGTAATTTTTTAAAACTTTTGTCAACCATATTAACACATAGCTTTAAACGGTAATGCCACAAAAAAGTTAAAACACAATATAATTTTAACTTAAAATTTTTTTGGCATGTTGAGTTGTAATCGATAATATCAAATTTTAAAATTTCAACTAACCCTGGAGTTAATGTCGACGTCGTTGACGGCGTTTCAACGCCGAAAAAGTTGAAACAGATTGAACTTTTACGGCGTTGCAACGCGTTGAGATTAACTGCTCTCATACAATTTCATACGATTCAACTTTTTTTTGACATTTGACGACGTCGACATTAACTCCAGGGTAAGGTAGAGTTGAGTTGTAAACCATAATAGGGGCATTATTTTTGTGTTACTTTTTGTTGTTGATAGCTACAGTAATACACAGTCATTTTAAATGTTAAAGACGTGCGCTTTGCAGTTTATAATACACGTATAAACATGTAAGTATGTTGTATGGGGACACCCTTTAATTTTTAAGACTAATAACTGTTTTTATAACGAGATCTATCTGTGAGCATAATCTATCAAATTGCAAAAAATGTTTAAAATCGGTTTAGAAATGGTTGGGTTTTGCAGACACAAACATAAAAAAAGCAACATTCATACGAATTGATGAATAGATATTTTTATTGTCTAATTAAATTTTAAAAATCTAAACATTTGAGTAAAAAATTAACTTTTTATGACATTGTTAAAAAACTATATGCCCGAGGTATCTTACTTTGGTAGCCTACCCAGAAGCACCTTTGAATGATTATTGTCGATTTTGCTTGAACTTTGATTTTTGTCTTTACTTTATTCTTTGGACAAAAGTCTTTAGTTCATTTAAAATGTTTGTGAAAAGTTTCCTGACGAGATAAGTAAATGGTAGCATAATAGCCATATAGACGTGCTTTAGCCTTCAATAATCAATACTGAGAAAGAAGCGTTATAAATTTAAAGTTTAATATATTTAATTTTACATTCCCGTGTTTTTTATTTATAATTTTTTTTTTATTTTGTTTACTGCCTTGATTTTTTCTCAGCAATTATTATTTCTGTGCCTCAGTACTTTGTGGAATAACCCTTATTTTTTATAACGTCTGAGCATCGATTTAGCTTTGAGTCCACAAGTTTTTGGCAGGATTCTGAAGGAATATTTTTCCACGCATCCTGAATTAAAGTCCAAAGTTCGTATTTATTGGATAGATTTGTTCCTCGAAGACACATTTTTACTATTTGCCATAAGTTCTCGATAGGATTTTAAATCTGGGGAATGCGCCGGCCAGCTTAAAACCTTGCCTCGATGTGTGTTTTGGATCATTTTCATTTTGAAACACCCGTAATAGCAGCATTTCCAATTCGGCATAAGAAATCACAGTGTCATTGAAAATATTTGTGCAATAAGCGGCATCCATTCTACCATAAATCCGAAATAATAGAATATTCCTCCATTTGCTTACAGGCCAATCTACATGATTTTGGGAAAATTACAATCTTTTCTTTAGGTATGGTACCTTTTTACTACTTCTAGCCTTAACCCTGGAAGGTCATTATTCGTCGAACCGACGACGCATTTTTTACTTTTGTGTTTTTTTCTCTTTGCTTAAATTTTTTAAGATCAATTTTAGTACAGCGTCAGTTGTAATAATACACTTGCTGTGTGCGCGTTTGGTTTGCTACACATTAGGTAAGTTTGTTTTTTTCTTATAAGCGACGTCGAAACGACGAAATATGAACATTATGTAACTTTTTGAATTTTGGACAGTGTGTTTGTATTACAATTGGTTCACGTCAATACCACTAGCCAAATCTTTACTATGTGAACCTTATAAGCTCATACTGGTGAGAACTCTGCGTTCAAATATAAAAACTTTAAAACTAAGAAATGTGGAACCTCAATGTTTTGTTATGACAATGAGTTAACGATTTTCCCTTACAAGCCAAAACCGAATAAAATAGTTTATATAGTATCATCGTATGATGAAGAGGGTGCAGTAAATCCAGTTTCAAAAAAGCAATATATGGTAGAATTTTATAATAAAACGAAAGGCGGTGTGGATACGACTTAAGATACCAACGTTGAGAACATCTGTGAAATCTAACATTGTGAATATACTGCCGAATACCACTGAAGAATCAGCGCTTCTGAAGAATCAAAAGTGAAAAAACGAAAGATATGCTCGCGCTCTTTGTCTATTATATAAACGACGAATGACAAAATGATCATGCTTAAATGTAAAAAAAGCCTGTGCGGGGACCACAAAATAGAACTTTTTGCCTCTTGTGCAAACTGAAGACTAACACTTATGAAATTGTGTACCTGTATAATCTGCTATATTAGTTTTAAGATATGTATTCATTTAGTGAATTACTTTTTTAAGTTTTTATTATTATTATTTATTAATTTTTTTTTTTTTTTTTTGGTTTTTCAAGTTACATATGTTTTGTACAATAAGCCAAGTGAAGTAGTGCTGTGAAATTTTAGTTTTTTAATAAAAAATATTTTTTTGTTTTACTTCGTTAAAACAGAAAGCACTTAATATAAAAAATCGGGTTTTACAAGTTGTTTACGATTAGGACAGTTTTAACACCCCATTTCATAAAACCGTCGCCGATACAACGAAGGATGGCTTTTACGCAATAAAAATAAGTATGATCTTCCAGGGTTAAAATTATTTCTTAGAATCCTTCTTATGGACAAAAGGATCTTTTTTTTTTTTGGTGACGCAAAATTTTTCGCTCCGCTAGAGGTGTAATTTTAGACGGTCTTCCTCTATTTTCTGCCTTGGTATAATATTTGACGGCGTTTTCCACCATTTTTTTAGAGCATCCAATTATTTCGGCAATTTGTCTATAACTTGTTCCTTATTATGAAGTTTTTTTTAATGTCTCACGGCTCTCAAAGGTACAATTTTTTCCTCTGTCCATTGTAAATACTATTATTTAAAAATGTTGAAACATTCATTCCGAATTGTGTTTAAAAACACTAAGCCATGGCGAAATAATACAAGTGAACTCACAGGCGAAAATGCTTATCAGCTGTATACGTTAAAGTTGTCAAGGCGAATTAAAAGTATTTACAGTTCAAGAAATTTATTCATTTATTGGCCTCGCGGCCAATACATTAAATGCAAATAACAAAAAAATCGCATACATATTATATTATACAGTTAAAACTCGATTATCCGGCTCTCGTGTGACCGGCACCAGCACGGATAATCGAAACAATTATTTTTGACAATATACCTAGATTTTGTAGCAACAAAATCCCTGTTGTTTTTTGTGTTGTTGCATTGTTGTAGCCGTGCAATCACCAGTATTAATTCGCCTTGTACTAAGATTACTTTTTTATACAATTTTTATTAAAAAAAATCAATTTGTAAAAGTTAATTATTTTTAAAACTGGCTGTATATTCTTGTACACTCGTTTTCGCATCCAAATTTATACTGATAACAAAATGAAGATTATTGACGCTGAAGCTATTTTAAATATAACGGGATTACATTTGTATGAGATGTGTAAAATTAGTGGAACAACTCTTTTATGCGTACTTTTTTGTTTTTGAGAATTTTATAAGGGGTAAAAGTATTGGGGATCAGGTGGCTCTATTTTATTGCACATCACTCAGCCCAATTATAAACAAAAATTCCGTGCGAGTTTTTTCACTTTTCCCTTTTCTCCTATTATAAATTTTTTCCCCTTTCGATTGACTGCGAAAAGGGAAAAAAATTTGGGGGAAAAAGTAGGTATTATGAATAATAAAATAAAAATTATATGAAAATAAACAAAAAACTCCCTTCAAATTACGATGATGCCACATTTTCATATTTTTATTCCCACGGAATTTATAATTGGAGGAATCTTTTCTCGAGAAAAATTTTTTCCGTGGGAAAGAAATTCCGTGAGAATATTCATAATTGGGCTGACTGTATATGAAGTACCAATTTTTATTTTTTCAATTCTCTTTCACCCCAATATTTGCTTTTTTGATTGGAGCTACTTCACTAAACTAAATTTTCACAGATGGTGAAGTGCATGTAAGATTCGGCATAGCCGAATATAGCACTCTTACTTAATTAAATTGATTTATAACTCTTGTTACAATTCTATTTTAAAGAATATAAAAAAGAACTTTTGTAATATAAAATAATACACTTTTGACAGCTGCTCTACACAAGATAATTCTTGCGAAAAAACCGACTTCAAAACAGATTTCATATGTCTGCCTTTAAAAGCTCAACTGTATGGCCACATAAATTAGGTTACATTAACTTTGGTACACCCTTATATCTCCAAACTTTATACTTTTTTAACTGTTCAATAGTTTGGCAATACACATCAAATTGCAGCAACTATAGGGTCACTCTTTAATTTCCAGATTCAAATTATATACTAGCTGTTGTATTAGATTTAGCAATCAGGTTCTGTGTAAATTTCAACCCTCTGTAACGGTTCAACAATTTGCCCATATACGAGTACATCAGATTATATCAACTTTTTAATTTATAATAAAACATTTTTATAATTCTTATTATACCAAATAAAGTTGTGGACATTCTGTCTAAAATTAAGGTGTTTGTATACAATGGTTCAAAAAATACGGCCATATAAAACAAATTACATAAATTTTGGGAATAACCTTTAATTTCTAAATTCAAATTATAAGCCTCTTGTTATAGCGGACTTAGCAAAAGATGACCCTTGTAAATTTCAGCTGTCTGTCTATAACGGTTCAAAAGTCCGGCCAAATACACAATATTATATCAACTATTAGGACATCTGTTTATTTCCAAATCCAAATTTTATACTTGTTGTTATAGAAAGTTAGTAATACAGGTTTGTTGTAACTTTCAAGCTTCTCTCTACAACTGTTCAAAAGTATGGCCATATACATCAAAGTTAATGAACTATTGGCGCACCCTTTAATTTATAATTTGTAATATTAATACTTGTTACTATAACGGCCATAACAATCGACATTCTGTCCAATTTACAAGCGTTTGTCTATAACGGTTCAAAAGATAGGCCCATATAAGTAAATTTACATCAATATGGGGGCACCCTTTAATTTTTAGATTTATTTTTATATAATTTTTTGTTTTTGGAAGCTAAGGTAATACGTAGTCATTTTAAATTTTATAGAAGTGCCCTTTACAATTCATAGTACACGTGAAAAATATGTATGTTGTATGGGGACACCCTTTAATTTTTAAGATTATGAACTGTTTTTAAAACGTGACTAATCTGTAAGCATAATCTATCATATTACCAAAAAATTTCAAAACCGGGTCAGAAGCGACTGAGTTCTGGAGGCACAAATAGTTCGTTTTTTGAAGTCGGTTAATAAAATAAGCAAAAATTGTCAGCTGCCGCAACGATGCCACCTGATGAAATCAATTCGCCTTGAAGTATGAGAAAGGCGCTTTATAATTAAAAAGTGGAAATATTTTTATTTTTCGTTGTTGTTTTGCACATTCTGTCCTTTTAATAATGCATAATTATAAACAAAACATACGTTCTCTAAAAAACAATATAAAGATATGTATGTATGTATGTATGTATATGTATTTATAGGAAATTATTAAAGTGGTTGCCGTGCGCCGATTAAAATAGGGAGTTATTGGCAAAAACAAAACAACTTCCGTCTAAAAGTATTAGGTGCAAAATTACCAACTATAATGTGCATAAGCTAGCTTTAGCTTATGTCAAAAAAGTCTGTCAAATCCTTAGGTTCCATATTAAAGAAATTTAGGTGACTACAATGTACTTACATTTAGGTTTATTTCGTACTTTTGCAAAAAATAATTTCTATATTTAATGAAGATATTTTATATATTTAATAACATTCACATACACAATTAAATTTTTTGGTTTATGTTTTAAGATAAATTTTCATAAAAAATATTACAAGTAATTTTCTGTTTTAAGTTTGTGGCCAACCATACTAAAAAATTCATACATATGTGTGTATAAATACAAATTTTATTATAATTTATTATATTTGTTAAAAATTGGCCAGAAGCAAATATGTTCTTTTTTTCTACATTTTGTATTAATTAAAAACTAAAAATTTTACACTGAAGGTCTTGATTACATTCAGCTGTTTCCGTACGGAAAGTGCGATCAGTTTCGTACCTTGCTTAAAGAAATCACATTTAACGAAACTTGACGAAAAGTTATCTTATGTACTTTATAGTTTACCACATATAATTTAACGTATTTGCACAGTTGTTAAAGTTTGCTTAAGTTATTTTATGCACATTATAAATGGGCCTTTAGACTTTTCAGTGTGTCATTTCTATGACCGTACCAAAATTCAAAATTCGTAAGTTTCAATGGAGAGTATAAGGAAAACTAGATTATTTTTATACTTAGCAAGAACTAAGTCAATTTCTTACTTACAATTACAATTGAATATCAGCATTTTACAATTAATAATCCAAAACCAAAAATTTAATTTAAAATTTTACAGCCAGTTTACAGAACACAATTTGCCGTTTAGACACACAAAAACGTTACCGTTTCCGTTTGGATTTTTCAAACGCGAATGTCATTTTATTTTTGTAAAAAACTTAACAAATGGCAATTGTTTTTGGTTTATGTATCGCGCATTGTAGGGTCAGACACGTCGAAACTGAGCGCAGAAAAAAAATCCATTCGTCAAGAGTTAATATTGTTGGGCAACTGCCCATCATAACACTTTCACTAATAAAAACATCTTTTAGTATTATACGTACATATTATAAGAATATCACAATTTAAAAATTATTGTTTATTTTTATAACTTTTGCCAACATTTTTTTTACAAATTTGTGTTTTACAGATAAATAATTTTTTATACCCTGTTCAAACATACTGTTGGAGTTATATGTAAGCAAGGAAACACTTTTATTTATTTATTTTATAATTTTTATTTATTTATATAGCCTGCAGGGTCCCGTAGGAATTTCAGGCTATTATCTAAGTATATTAATTTTATTTAATTATAACCTGCAGGGTCCCGTAGGAATTTCAGGTTATAAGTGTTTCTTCTTACTTCTAATTTACAACTCAACTTTTAAAAATTATTTATCGCTATTTATACTAAATTCTTAACGCTAAAAATGCTGATTAAACAGCATTTCTTAAAAATAATTTAAATAATTAAATTGCTTACTTGCTAAATAGTCATATTTCAATAGTACCTTAAATTAACTTATAAACAAAGTTTAAAAATACGAGGGTGCCTCTCAACATCCCTCCCCCCTTATCGGAAACTGCGTCCCTGCGTGTGATGTTGCTGCAGATGGAGAGCTAACGTTCGTATATGAAGGATGCGTCTTTTGCTGCTTATTTTAGGTGCCTTGTTTTGTGTTATGTCACCTTCTTTCCGGAAAACTAACTGGATTTATATAAATTGGTGGGGCTATAGTTGTATATGATTTGTTTTTCTCAACTCGGAAAGCTTCAAAGCATAGCCGTACTTGAAATTAATTCTTCTCCTTAGTTTCGTTTTCTGTTTGTTGTATCAACTCCTGATCTTCTTTAATTGTTAAAAAGTCACGTCCTAAACGTGTTCACTTCTTTTTCAATAATTCCCTTTTAGCCGTATGTGTAATACCCATGTTTTTAAATTCTGCAAAATAGCCAACATCTTGTGACACCTTCAAATTATTTGGATCACATATATCTTGAATATCTTTTCGTACAACCAACTCATGCGAATGTGGAAAATCACTGTTGGTCTGAAACAGACTGCATCTTATTATGGTCGGTCCTTTATAGCCAACCAATTCAACTTCGGGAAAAGTTTTAGTATTTCTTTTATAGTCAATGCCATTCAAAGAACCATGTGTACCATGCATATCGAATTGTATCGGAACGAAATTTTTCCATCGGCTGCTTTCTTATGCACAAACTTGCTTCATTTTCATATTTCATCTGCGTATTCGGAGGTGTTGTCATAAAGGTGGCGGTTGTGTTGCCTCTACTGCATTTTGCAGTGGTTAAACGAAGCTTTAATCACACTTGTTTTCACCACACTTCAGAAAAATAATCGTAGATCGTGATCATAACAAAAACACTTCGTTTTAGATCATATGGTGCTTTTTTGGATAAGGTTCAGCATCTGCTCATGATAAATTTAATTAAATAAAGTGAGGAAAATCATAATTGAAATTTTTGAAAGTTGTTCATCCACTTTAGAGACAATAAAGCCCTCTAATAAGAAAAAATTTTTGTTTATTTTCTTGCACCTCTAGTGCCATGTTTCCGTATTTTTTGTTCATTTGCGTTGCTACTCCGTTGGGGCTGGACAAGATGAGTCCATGATGTTAGTTGACATGTAAAGGTTTCGCTTATTGTGTTGGAGAACACCACACGTAATCCCAGTTTTTAAATTTTAAAACTAAAAAATACTAAAACTCCCAAAACCCATCTTTTTCAAATTGTTATCAAAAACAAAAAGGTCATAATTTAAAATTGTTTACAAAAAATTATATTGATATTAAATTATTTACAATTATATATAGGGGTTTTGGTATTATAATGCTATAATTTAAACATAAAAAATATTATTCTTCTTTTGTTTGCTTCTGTTAAAAAAAAAAAAAAAAATTCTTTTTTGCTACTTTTAAACAACGTAAAAAACTCATAAATATTTTGTATATTGTTCTTGTAAGTATTTATGAATCTTTTTTTTTTGTTTTTTTATACATAAATATATGAGGAAGGACCTGGAATTGGGGCGAAGAACATACCGAATCAGCATCGGCACAACAGGAAAGACAAACATAAGACTATTGTAAGACTTTTGCATTAATTTTTTAATTAAAAAAAACACTTGTTTTAAACAGTGAGTTTTGGAATGCAAATATTTTAAAACTGCATCAAATTTGCTGAAAAAGTAGAGTAAAGTCTTTGCCATTTTCGGTCATTTTATTGAATCGCTAAGAGAAAAAATATATTCTGTATTTTCACATTCTTTTTTTTTTTTGCAAATTTTTTGAATTAAATTTGAGAATTCTTGAAAAATACGCCTTTAATTTTTGAAACTAAATGACATTTTTGCAAAATCTCACTTGGAATATTTCAAATAAACAAACAACTTTTAACGTTTAAGCACCACATTTTGTGCTTTACTTTTGATATTTCATAGCAAATGTTTTAAAGTACTCATTTTTTGAAAAAGTATGAAGTTTGTTTAAAAAAAAAATATTCTCTGTTTAACATTTTTAAACACTGATTTATTTTAAAAAGCAAATGTTTTGTTAATTTGAAATTTGAGTAAAAATGTATTTTTTGTTTAAAATTTTTGTGTCGGATTTCTTGTGCATTTTTTTTTATTCTTGCTTATTCGCTGCATTTTTGCATACGCAACACTCTTTTTTGTGTCACTGGCCTGACGATAACAATTTTATGTAACAATTTAAATTCCATAAACAAGAAAGATTAATATTTTTAAAAGTGCTACTCTCAGCACTAAACGTAAACATTATAGCATGTATATACAATTATAAACATACTTTTGTGTTTGTTTTGTGTTTTTTGTGTTCCACCCAACAAACATTAAGTTAAAACTTTCTTAAAAGAGATAATATTATAAATAAATGTATATATATATATGTATACACATATATATGTTTATATGTATGCACGTATATTTGTGTTTATATGTATACACATATATAGGTGTATAAAGATATATATTGGAAAACGCCTGATTCAGAGGTTTGGACTATTGTTTTCAAAATCCAATATATATGAACAAGCTCAATAGGCATTAAAATGCTTGCTTGGTAACAAAAAAAAAAAATATAAAATAAAAAAAAAAAAAAAAATATATGTATAAAAAAACAAAAAAAAAAGATTCATAAATACTTACAAGAACAATATACAAAATATTTATGAGTTTTTTACGTTGTTTAAAAGTAGCAAAAAAGAATTTTTTTTTTTTTTTTTTAACAGAAGCAAACAAAAGAAGAATAATATTTTTTATGTTTAAATTATAGCATTATAATACCAAAACCCCTATATATAATTGTAAATAATTTAATATCAATATAATTTTTTGTAAACAATTTTAAATTATGACCTTTTTGTTATTCTATTTTGCGCTATCTTAACGCTCACCCGTCCCTGTCGCTTGCATAAGACAATCACTGTGACCGTCAGTCCTACTAATAATGTAAGGGTTGTTATGCCCATTGTTGTTGTTACTATTTTGTGGATATGTAGCTCATGTATCTTTTTGATATTTTCTTCCTGGTGGAGGACTATATCCTCAAACATTAGTGGCCTTTCTGTGTCAAAATTGGTTTCCCTAGGGGGCAACGCGAAGCTCTGCTGGTATTTCGTCCATCTGTTAGTGAATGTTAAGTTACCCAGCTTGATAGTACAATTGTTAAATTGAATATAGTAGTGACCCTTCAGCCTGAACCCACGGCTGTCACAAGTGCTTTTAAAGTTAGTGAGATTTGTGTTAATAACGACTAACTTACTATCGTCTATCTGGATTATGTCTCGACTTAGTTTTTTTACCATTTTGCACGGTTGTCTGATCACACAGCTCCAAGACTCCTTTAACTCGAAAAGCGCGCTTCCCTTTACGTAAGCAAGGGTTCGGTCCCCCATTCTAACTATACTTTCCATGTCTTCGTCTATTTGAAGGTTTTCCCCGTTAGGCACGGGTACAATCAGAGACCTTGCAAGTGAAATCTTTTCGAGTGGCACCTTGATAATTAGGCTTATAGTCCTGCTTTGACTTGTAACCACACCAATTTTTATGTCCTTCAATTTTTCGACATCTATTTTGAATGTCTCTATTTCCTCCTTGGTCAACAAGGCAGGTGAAAAAATTCCCAGTCTCGCGGATGCCACTGTTTGTTGCAGGTTTTCTATTTTCCTCTTAAGTATGTCGATCTTAAACAGTTGCAAGGTTGCAAAATTTTCTTTGATTAGGGTTTGGCTCAGGTCATTAACTCTGTTAATCCTGTCCTTTATTTCCTGCCTATCTGTCAGTAGGGCGGCCTTCAGTGTATGTATAGACTTGTTGAAATTGTCGTTAATAATTATCTGTTGATTTAAACCTTCTATTAACTGGTGGTTGTTCTCTGTAATCACTCGTTGCTGTTCCTCAATATTTTGTCGGTCTTCTTCGTCCATTGTTCCAAAAACAAACCTCATGAGGGCTCCACCGGCGTTCACCAACCCTCTGGTTTTCCGTCGAGGCAATAGGGTATGCAGGGCGTCTTCCATATCATATAGTTGGGATCTAGCTATGTCGCAGTGTGGTAGGTCCTGCATAATGTCCAGATTGTGATGAAATTGTTTTATTACAATACCGATGTCCTCCAGATCAATCACGTGGATGATATAGTCATACTTTTTTACCAGCTGGACTGTGCCCATATGAATTTCCGTGAAACCATTTCGTGATTCGAGTTTTTCCATATAAAGTTCCGGGCGAATTGCAGGGCTGCTGAGCAGTATCAGCAATCCGACATATACTGGCTGAAAAAAGGGAGGTTAATCAGATAATCAGCCGGACCAGGCATGTATATTCCCAATTTATTTCTGTAAACCCCTTAATGCGTTTTTTCATTTTATTTCAGTTTGCTATTATTATCATTTACTGCCTTTTTCTTAGTTTTTTTGCAATATTTACCTTTAGCTGAAATTGTATCTATTTTAGAACTAACTTCATCAATTATAGGCCATTATATATCACTGCTTTTATGACAATTGTAGCAGTTTTGTGCTAATAAACAACTTTTCAATGTAAATTTTCCTTAGTCAGGAACTCCTCCTTTTAAAAAACTTTAGTGCAGGGTGCGTATTTAGACTTCAATTTATAATTTTTACCTTCCTTCTGTGACACTTTATTTTCTTTATTTTGTTTATATAATTATTTTTTACTGATATTTTCTTATACTTTGAACTCATAACCCTTCTGGTTTTTTCCTTTTTTTTTCATATATTCTCCTACCGTTATTTTAACTCATTTTCCTTTGTTTCTTTACGTTTTTTTTTTTACATTACATTACATTTTATTTTATAATTCCTTGGTTTTTCCCCTTTCTGACTATACATTTTCATACTATTCATTTTTTCTCATGTTCGTTAATATTCTTCTATTATTTCCCTTATATGACCCTCTGGTCTTTTTCCTCCTTTCTATTTACTTATATATTTCATCCTTTATCGCCCTCATATCCCAATTTCGTCCCGTAGCTTTGGTTTCAAGCCAAAGTATCTAGGATCAGAAATTGGGTGGCTGATACACTACGTAGCGTATTATACGTTTTTCTTTTACTATATGACCTTTTTTCTCTCTTATCTCGTCAACCTTTGTTCAATTTTACTTATTTGCTGCTACCCTTTCATATTTTACCTCGAAATGTTTCTTCGCATACCCCATGGCACTTGCCGTCAGTTGAAATCGTATCGAATTTTCGCACTGAGTTCAATGTTTCAGGCAAATTACCGATGGCGGTGTTGTAAAGTAACTAAATCAGTGTTTTATTAGTAACTCACTTGTACTTCCGCTTAAATCCTTTGTAGCTTTAGTTTCGAGCCAAGATAACCAGAAAATAAACGGAGTAACTGATACTCTTTAAACTCAACAGAAGAAAAAAAAAATCCTTACAAAAAATTACCCTTTTTAATTATTCGCAATCTAACCCTTTGCACCCTGCCACCTTTTATAAATTCTTTATTTTACTGGTTTTATCAAATTATTATGATAAACCTTGTCGGAGTTCCTTTGTCGTATTCTTACATTGACAGGTGTAGGTATTCCCGTGACTTCATAGGGACCCAACCATATAGGTGAAAATTTATTTTTTCGCGCCTGGTTTTTTAGCCACACCATTTGTCCGGTCTTAAACTGTCTAGTTTTTGTGCCCTTGTCATAATATTTTTTTGATTTTTCTTTTGCCCTAACCTGGTTCTGTCTCACCACTTCATAACTTCGTTGAATTTGGTATTTAAGTATTTTGCTGTAGTCATCTATATTATAGAGAGGTGCTGGCTGCTTTTTTAACCTGACAGGTATTTCAAATTCGAATCCGTACAGAACCTTGTTGGGTGTTTGCTTAGTAGACGAATGTCTTGTGTTATTGTGTACATGCATGGCATGATGCAGCCAATCATCCCAATTAGTTCCGTCAAGTTTCACAAAACTTCTTAAATACTCTGCAAGAGGTCTATGGGTCCTTTCCAGAGATCCATTGGATTGAGGATGATACGGAGTTGTATATATGTTTTTTACTCCAAGCAATTTGCAAACTTCCTTGAACAATTTTGAATTGAAGTTGCTTCCATTATCTGTCACGAGAACTTTGGGGATGAAAAATCGGGCAATTATTTCTCGAAAGAACTGCCTTGCTACCGTTGCCGCTTCCATGTCTGGGATAGCTGCGCAAGCTAGGTATTTTGAAAAATCGTCCAAAAAGGTTACTATATATTTGTTGCCACTTGATGATTCAGGTAAGGGCCCAACAATATCCATAAAAATTCTTTCAAAAGGCATATTGGGAGTGGTGGTCAGGGTCATTGGCATCCTGTCTATCCTCGAGGTTTTATTTTGCTGGCAAATCTTGCAGGAGGCTACATACTTTTTAATTTGACTTTGCATTCCACCCCATTTGTATTGTGCTCTAATACGGAAATAAGTTTTTAGCGCACCTTGGTGGCCTCCTAATGGCGTGTCATGGAACGTTGTAATTACCTTCTTTATATCTTCTGCATCTGTTAAATATGTGGTATTATCTTCTTCTTCATGATTTTTATTCGTCTCCACTGCACTTGCCCTATTCGGAGTTTCCACACCTCTTGATTGTGCTCTCGTTATTACACCTATGTTTACTTCTTCCGTTGGAAGGCGGCTGAGAGCGTCCGCATTTTGATTCGTCTTGCCTGGTTTGTAGCGAATCTCAAAATCGTATTCTAACAATTTCAGTCTTAAACGACCCAATCTACCTTCCTGATCCCTTAGGTTAGCTATACCTTTCAAGGGTTTGTGGTCAGTGAATACCGTGAAATATCTGCCGAGCAGATATGGTCGAAACGTTTTTGTGGCCCATACAATGGCCAGCAACTCCCTCTCTATTGTGGAGTATCGTTTTTCTGTATCGCTTAATACTCTGCTAGCGAAATAAATTGGTAGGTCACTTCCTGGCTCTCCTTGAGAAAGAATTGCTCCTAGAGCTCCATTACTGGCGTCTGTTGTCAAAATGAAAGACTTGCTAAAATCAGGATATTGGAGGAGAGGAGGGTTTGTCACAGCATCCTTCAATTTGTCCATTGCTTCCTGGCACTCTTGTGTCCACTCTAATTTTGTATCCTTTCTCAACATTTTGTTAAGAGGTAATGAAATTCGTGCCGAGTTTGGAATGAACTTTCTGTAGTAATTCATCAGCCCCAAAAATGCTTGTAGCTCCTTGATATTTTTAGGGGGTGGTATATCTTTCACTGCCCTAGTCTTATTTGGGTCTGGCAGAACCCCTTTTTCTGAGCACTGGTGGCCAAGATAGATAATTTCTCTCTGCAGGAAATGACATTTTTCGGGGTGTAATTTTAGGTTGTATTTTCTTAAGACCTCCAAAACTTTTGTTAAACGTGAATTATGGTCCACTAAGTTTCTGCCATATATAACAATATCGTCCAAATAAACGAAACAGTCAATTCCTTGTAGCCCGGTTAGTATTGAATTCATTATTCTTTGAAAAGTAGCTGGTGCACCCGTCAATCCGAAAGGCATACGGTTAAATTCATAGTGCCCTAGGTTGGTACTGAAGGCGGTTTTTTGCTTGTCATTAGGATCCAGTAATACTTGATGGTATCCACTTGCTAAATCGAGAGTAGAGAAATACCTGCTGCACCCTAATTGGTCTAAAATCTCATCGATTCTTGGTATTGGGAAAACCTGTTTTACTGTCGCTTCGTTCAGTTTTCTAAAATCTACAACCAATCGCCACTTTTTTTCGCCGTGTTGTCCTGCTTTTTTGGGTACCAAAAGAACCGGGGAGTTCCATGGAGAATTGCTGGGTGTTATTACATTATCCTTTAGCATTTGGTCTACCTGTCTGTTAATTTCAGTTCTGTGGACTTCTGGTAGTCTGTATTGTTTAATGTTTATTGGGGGTTGATTTGCTTCCGTGGGTATTTCATGTTTCAATACAGTAGTGTAGGTAAGACTGTCACCAGGCAGTTGGAAAATATCATCGTATGTCTTTAAAATATTCTCGATTGAAAACCTCTCTTCTGGGTTAAGACTTTGGCTTAGTTTCACCGTTTCCAAAAGTAGTTTTTCTCTTTTCAACCTTTTTCCAGAATCTATTATATTTATTGTTGCTAATGGCTTCATCTTATAGTCCCTGTAGCTTTCGTAGCTCAGGCTTATTTTTTCACTTATATTTATGGCCGTGTTATTCGTGTTCAGAATGGGTACAAGAGCTGCTCCGGCTTTCACTGTTGTTAGAGTTGCACCCACGAAAACACCTGGCAAAATTTCTGACTTGTCTATGACAATGTCACCATTAATGGAGTTTACTATAACTGATGCAATTGTTTGTGAACGCTCTTTGATAGAAAATTGTTCAGCTAAGTATATTTGTGATGATTTTCCTTCTGGGACAAGTGGTAGTGAAATCACTTCTTGTCCGTTTTTAAAAAATCTTAAATTTTTATTAATTGTGTCTGCCACCGATCTGTCCCACATCATATCTCTTCCTAGCAAACCATCTGCTGGAAGTTTGGTTCCTTCGGGCACCACGTGCATTTGTAGTGAAAAATCTTCCAGGCCTTCAAGCTGAGCAATTATTGTCCCCTTTGATGTTATGTTTCCTCCGAAGGCTCCTAACAAACTCTTTTGATTTCGTTCATCTATTTTAACGTGGGGTGCCAAAGCCTCTGCCCTCACTAATGTAGTGTCTGCTCCTGTATCTACCAGCAAAGACAGACTTCTATTTACTGTTTCCCTGCAAGGAAAATTTATGAATGCATCGTTCTTTTGTTCTGTACGAAGTTTTTGCTCCTTTTGTGACTCTGATTTGAAAGTGAAATAGTTTGTGCAGGTTTCTGGAATGTACGTGTGTATATTCTCACTCCAGTGTACTTTTTTGTTGTTTTTAATTGTGGTGCTCAGTCTACATTTCTCCCCAGCTGGCATGACCCTTGACATAGACCTCAAAAACAATTTGTTTTTGTGGTCGCTCTTTTCTGCGTCTTCTGGCGTTTTAGATGCTAAAGTCTTCGAAAGTAAGTAAGAATTTCCGGCATCCCAGCCTCTTAGTTTTGGCTGGGCCGCCTTGAGTTTCCCGAATTATTTCGGTTGTTAGCCACTTCTCGTACGTTGTTATTTCTATTGCCCCTATTGCTGATGTTACTTCTTCCTCCACTTCTATTAAACATATTATCATGATAGTAATTTTCCGGGCACCTTGACGCAAAATGTCCAAGACCATCACAATTGTAGCACCGTTGCTCTCTTCTATTCATGTCACCAAAACGATTATTGGCCTGGTTTTGACTTGATGATTGCAATGAGTTTTGCCCTCTACCTCTACGGTCAGGGGCCTGACGACTTTTATTAATATTATTGTTGGATTGTTCTTGGCGTCTTCCCTGATTAAAGTTAGTGTTGTTTTGCCGTCTAAAACATTCGTTTAACAAATGTCCCTGCCTATGGCAAAAATTGCAGAATTTTGGGGAACCCACAGAATTCCTTTGTGTGTAATCCACCGGCATTGAGTTGTTAACCGTTTGCTGTCTTAGTGAGAGTTGTCTAACTTCATTCACTAATTGTTGGACTGTTTCGCACAACGGTTCCTGGGCTTGCACTGTCATTACATTTGACAATCGCATGTTGGCGCCTAATAGGTTTTGTGCATCCTTTGTAATCTTCAACAATTCAGATAATTTGTCATTTTCATGCCCAATGAACCTGGATACCAATTTCGGGTCACGTAAGCCCCTTATATAACTTCTTACGGCTGATTGATTGCAGTGGTCCATCATAGATTTCCGATGCGATGCATCCTGCCATTGTGCAGCAATTAATTCTGTTGCGTCTATAAGAAGCCTTTCTAATCTTTCGCCAAATTCATACGCGCTTTCCGTCGATGCTTGCTTACTGCTAAATATTAACTCTTGTATTTCATTAAGGGTTTTGGACTTTATAAATTATTCTCTGACAGCTAAACATAGGGCTTCTATTGTTCCAAAATCTTTGTTGTGCAAATATGAGTAGGCGTTCCCAAAAAGTCTTGTTTTTATACATTTTAGCAGGTCGACTACACTACCTGCTTCCAAAAGTTTATCTTTCGCAATCATACAGCCTTCAATGAATTTATTTGATTCTGTCGTAAGCTCTGGGCCATCTGCACCGTAGAAAATTGGCACCATGTGCGATACATTTTTCAAAAGTTCCGTAAAAGACGTCATATTGTTGGTTGAAATTTCTTCACTTATTCTGTCTGTAGTTTGTATTTCTCTCGGCGATGGTGAGCGCCTCTTCAAAATTTCATGTGCCGATGCTACCAATGTATCAAATTCTCGAATTAATGTGTTGTCTATCCCTTCTGTCCTCTTCAAATCGTCGAATGTTTCTTTGTATTGTGCTAGCTCGCTAAATTTTTTAGATGTCGTCTCTGTGGTATAGCCTCTGCTCCCTGCCTTTTTTGCATTTATTATGATGCTCCGAGTTTTGGATATCAGGTCACGAGCCGTTTCTTTCTCCTCTATACGAGTATCCTTATTATTAATCTCCTCTACCTGCTCGTCAGTAACCGTAGAAATGCCGTCTGTGTGTCCTATTGTTATATAAGGAACTCTGGAATCCTCTTCTGTTAATTCTTCCCTTATTGATGGAGTGGGTGACCTAGTCTTGTGTATAATGTCGAGTTCACGCTTTGCATTTCCTAAGGCTGTTTGTAATCTTTGTACGGTGTCGTCTTGTACGTCTATTTGCTGTTGTTGTTTCAGTTGTTTTTTAAATTCATTCTCACTTAACCCCTTTTGTCTCAATTTTTCAACCAAGGATGCGTTTTCTTCTACTGCCTGCTCTAATAAACTGTCCGTATAATTTATCTGTTCCCGTAATTTGCGGCTCTGTTTTTCTAAAAGTCCCTTGGTGACCTCCAATTCTTCTATTCTTTTACAAAAATCTGCCGACTGGTTCTTATTAAGATCTCCTATCAATTGTAGCACATAACCAACTTCCTCTAATTTTGTTAGTTTCTGGTGCCTTATATTGTCCCTATGTCTTTCTGTAAATTCTTTTCCTTGTTTCAAACTATTTAATTCTGTCCATGCGAGAACTTGCAGACTGTCAACCGAATAGTTATACTTATTGATCTTAGATAGTAATTCGTCCGTCCTTGATTTAGGATTGTCCATTTACAAATCTAAAAGTTTTAAAGGCATACTTACCAGCACCAAAAACATTTCCGCTATTGTCTTCAAAAGTAAAAAAAAAAAAAAAATGTACTGATCGCGACGTTTACTCTATACAAAATTTAAATTTGCCCCGCTTAATGTGGCTCAGGCCTGTGGCAATTACTTTTCAATTCCACCACTTTGTATTTTGGCAAAGATCCCAAAGGCGTACTGGTATACAGATGCTTAATGACCCCTAGGAATTCACCTCTATACTTAGTGGTTTCTTTAAATTTTTCTTTGCCACCGACCTAACCGATTTTGTTCACAAGCAAAACAAATCGAATCAAAACTTCTCCCAATGTGGCCAAAGTAATTAGCAGTTTACTAACAATTCCACCAATTCACACTTCTTTGAAGACACTAAAGGCGTACTGGTATACAGATGCTTAATGACCCCTAATGCTTCACTTCCGTGTTTACTTGGTTTCCTAATTTTCGTTGCTATAAAATTATTGCCACATTTGGAAAGGATTCAAAATCAATCAAAATTCTATAACCAAATTTTATTCCTGGAGGGTCCCTTAGGAATCGCAGGATATTTATTCTTTTATTACCGGCTGCGCCAAAAATGTTGGAGTTATATGTAAGCAAGGAAACACTTTTATTTATTTATTTTATAATTTTTATTTATTTATATAGCCTGCAGGGTCCCGTAGGAATTTCAGGCTATTATCTAAGTATATTAATTTTATTTAATTATAACCTGCAGGGTCCCGTAGGAATTTCAGGTTATAAGTGTTTCTTCTTACTTCTAATTTACAACTCAACTTTTAAAAATTATTTATCGCTATTTATACTAAATTCTTAACGCTAAAAATGCTGATTAAACAGCATTTCTTAAAAATAATTTAAATAATTAAATTGCTTACTTGCTAAATAGTCATATTTCAATAGTACCTTAAATTAACTTATAAACAAAGTTTAAAAATACGAGGGTGCCTCTCAACAATACGTTTAATTGCGCAATAAAGGAATTTACGCAATTATGTAAGTCCCTAATTGAATTTAATTTACCATATAAGAAATTAATTAATAAATTTTTCAATTAGTACTTAATTGAGAAATTAATTGGTAAGTTTCCTCATACAACCCTTGTGAAGTGTGTTCAGTGAGAGAAAATGTTATAAAATTACAAAACTATATGCCATAAAAATTAAAAATAAAATATTTTCAAATTAAATGAAATGAACAAATTTTTGAAAATTTACTGGATTTTTAAAGCTAGCGTGCAGTCAGAACTTGATTGTACTGACTGGAAGAGTTCCATATTTCAAATAAAAACAAGCAAACTTTCTTTTAAAGCCGAACTTCTCTTCCTTCTTCCAAATTTACAAACACAAATTTCTAATGTAAAAATTAGGTCTGTTCAATAAATTTTCGACAGAAACTAGCAACGATAGAGTAAAATAAAAATATACAACTTTACTATTTCAAATTAAAAAAAGGAATAAATACATTTTTGGAAAAAATACCAAAGTAAAGCCGAACTGACCATAATAACAAACAACCATAAAAATTAATATTTATCTAAAACAGAAAAAAGGGTGATCGATGCGTAAAGCATTTTGTATTGCAACAGTTAGAATTTGCAAGAGCTTTGTCATCGATTGTAAGCACCTTTTTTTTGAATACTTTGCAAAATTGTTCCTTCCGTCTTCTTTGTAAAACTTTTAGTTTATTTTGTTCTATTTCTTTTGTTTATTGTTTTATTATCCTGGCGTTTACATGTAAATAATTTTCTCAGATTTCTTTTAACTCTTAACAAACGTTAGCTTCAAATCAAAATATTTTGTATTTTAAAACGAAAACTATAAATGTTATGTATATTTTGTGCTGTGTGGTTGTAAAAAATTTCAGCTGTAGATATTCGGTTTTGAAATCGCCATACAAATTATGGCAAAAAAGCCACACCATTTTAGTGCAGCAACGATGTGATGTAAATATTTTCGTGGAAAGTGCTAATAAACACTCTCAGTTCAAAGTATTTAATATTTATTAACTTATTTTGTAAAACAGAACAAGAATCAGCTGTTCTGTTCTGTAACAAAAGTATACTCTTTTTTACTCTTTCGTTGCTTCTTTTGTGGTACTGAAGTAAACACTTTCTAATAACAATTAGTAACAACTTCTTGTTATTGAACTATATTCTTCTGTCAAATTTTAATTAAGTAAATTAAATTGGATATGTGTGAACACCAAAATTAATTACTCAATTAAAATTTTAATTGTCTAAATTAAAAGTTTGTCTGAACAGGGTATTACATAATTGAATGATAATTTTGTTTTGTTTATTAAACACAGCTGTTTCTTTTTCAGCGCCGAAGCAGGGTTACCATCATTTAAAGAAGAAACAAAAAATTTATATGAAAAAAGGAAATAGAAAATATTGATTAATACATTGGTAATACTTCAATTTGACATACATTTATTTATACGAAACACAACGTTAGTTAAACGAAAATACCGGAACGTGTTACACAGATGCTAATTATTACGTATTCGTCTATATGTCATCTGGTTTTGTATGGCTCTTGACGTGTTGAATAAACAGGCTGTACAACTTATGTGCTGTTTCTGTATTACAGGCGATCAACTCGTCTAAAAAATGCATATGGAAATAACTAAAAAAAAAAACTGAGTGCTTTTCATACAAATTTTTTAGACGAGTAGATCGACTGTAATACAGAAGCAGCACATTAATTTTAACTTCGATAAATTGTTGTTCACAACAATCTGTTTTAAAAACTTAAAAATTATTTTTGTTTTAAAAATTATTTTTTTCTTGAGTGTATCAATTTTTATGTTTACTCTTGGATTTAGAGCTTTAAAATGTTGTTAATGAAAGTTGCACGAGTGTCTTTTTTATCATAATACGGCATTTTTATATCATACGACAATATATTCTTTTAAATTTTAATGACGTGGTTGATAAAAAAAAATATTCTAATTTTGCAATTGATAACACAATTCCACTTCATCAACATTAGTACGCCTAAAGTGAACATTTTGTAAAACAATAAGAGCTAGGCGCAGATAAAAGAGATCATATAGATATTTAAATGTTATTTTTCGATTTTTGTCATAGATATTCTATAATAATATTCCTTTGCATAACATTATATTTACAACAAATATTTTACCTGGACGTCTGATTCAATGCGTTGATTTTTATGAGCGAGTTGCTTCATATAAGATATTTCTCGTTTAAAAAAATCTACAGCCAGCACTTCATTGCTATAGGTACCAACCGTACGAGATCCAAAATTTGTTAAAATTTTTAAATCCTTCCAAGCTCTTTCTGCAATAAAGGAATGTGGACTATGTAGTAAATCTGAGTTGCCTAAAGCTTTTGGTAAGTTTTCATGCAAATTATAATGACACCAATATCCCAAGATTATTAGCATCACAATAACTACAAAACTCCATCCTTCCCATACGTGATGAATATTATGCTTGTTGTAAACTGCTTTTAGAAAAATAAATTAATTAATATAAGAAATCTTAATTTGTGTTATTTTTTAATGTTACCGTTATCAAAAATAATTTTAGGAGCACCTCTTTGACGCCTACAATCCTGGTGAGTTATTTGATTTTTTGAAAAAGAAAATATATGATATATTATTATTTTATTTTTATTTTATTATTATTTTTTTATGCGTTTGCTATTAGGGATAATCAGATTGAATTTTTTATAACTAAAAAACTACAGTATAAAAGTATTTCAGTGCGCAAGATGAGCAAATTTTAGATTACAAAATAGTTTTTCTCCTTATATAGAACAATTAATTTTTTCCCCGCAGTAATACATTTCATTTTGTAGTTTTAAATAATAAATATTTCACGAGAATATCATGAAACATTTATATTTGAAGGTATGAAGCATGACTAAAGTAAATAAATTTAAAAAAGATTTCGATTCAATAAATTTCATATTTATTTGTGCTCAATTACATGATTCTTTACTTCTGAGTTTGATATTTTGTTAGCACAAGATATTTGCGTATTACAAACGACTTTGACGTAAGCTTTCGAATTGCTGGATGCGGTGATACCATATTTGCGAAAAAGAATAAATTAGATGCAAAAGGAAAATACGAAAACGAAATGGATGGTACGTACCAATTGTTCGATTACGCACCATTTTACTATCACATTGCAATAGAGAGTAGCCCCCCTGATTTTAAAAGCTCTTGAAGAGATCTTTAAGGGAATACTAAAACTTTAAAAACGCTTAACCCACTAAGAACCGAGGTAATTTTTATGTAAAATTATATGTATGCAGTACTTAATTTTTTTCTTATTTTTAATTCTCTGTTACCCCTATATTTGGTTTTTTGATTGGATTACTTTACCAAACTAGATTGCATAGCCGAATATAACACTCTTACTTGTTTATATATACCAACCTCTACATGCTCTCCCTAAACTAACCTTGACTTTAAAATTTGTTTGTTTATAAATTATTTTAAATCCTTATTTATTTAATTTTAATTAAAAAGGTTTTTTTTCGGAAATCACGATGTCAGTCCGTGTGAAGCTTTGTTAGGGGTTCGGCGTATATCCGATGCAAACAGGACAATGGTTAAAATATAAGTAAATAAAACAAGAACACAATTACGATTTAAGACAGATCTCTAATATTTTGTTTAAATTCCAATTTACTTTGTATGTGTACTATTGGGAAATAAAGGTTAATTTATTGAAGATTGACACTACTTTTTGTTATATACTTGAACATAAAATTATATGTAATATGTGGCAACACTTCATCATTTTGAAATAAAATTATTATTGTTCTCTTTTGTACACTTGTGAAGGCAACACGATTTTTTACTTAGCAAGGTTTAAGGATTTACAAGTGAGTTTTTTATCAGGTTATGGGCCCAGTAAAAGGCTATAAGAAATTGAGAAACTTACTAGGAGGTAGAACTATCATAGAAGAAAATTCTCTGTGGAACTTGCTATAAAACTTCAAGGCTATTGGAAGGAGGTACTTGAAACAGAAGTAAAAGAAGATATAATGGAAAATCAAGGTTTTAGCTGACGATATAAAAACTAAATTATTGCAAGATTTCGACACATATAAAGATTTTTCGTCAGCAGAATCAGGGCTTTGTGGTAAGTCCAAGATGAAAAAATCTTTTAATAAAGCAAGGAAAATTGTATGCTACAATTGCACGAAGGAAGGCCATATTGCCAAGTTTTGTAAAGCTCAAAGAAAAAAAAAAAAAGAGCAAAATGTCGTTCGTACTGAGAAGACACTTGCAGCAGGTTTGACGGTAAAGTTTGAAAATGATTGGTTGATCGATTCAGGCTCAACTGCTCACATGATAAAAGATAAAAATTTGTTTGTGAATCTTAAACTGTATGAAGATTAAAAGTATGTAACAATTGCTGGCAAGGGAACTATTCGTGTTCAACAATTATTAAACAGCAGAATGGAGTACATTAAAATTACAGATGTTTTGCATGTACCAGATATATGTGCAAATTTGATTTCGGTTAGTGAACTCACGAACAAAGGCTATCAATTTATGTTTGATGCTAATGAATGTCTAGTAAAGAAAGACAATGTAGTTTTCGTTTCGGAACGAAATACAAAAGTTGCCTTGTAGCAACCAATGCGACCAGGCATAAGCGTTTAGGTCACCTTTGTGATGAAAACATGAAGCAATTGTTACGCAATGAAGCATCGGGTTATAATTTTTCTGAATCAGAGGTTTGTACATTATGTTTGCAAGGCAAACAGTCACGTTCAACGATTAATGCTGTTTGGTGCAAATTTATGGCCGGAAACAGGAATCCAGAATGTGGAATGAGAAACTGGACGAAAGATTAAGAGGCCTTGGTGTACGACAGTTAAAGGCTGACCAGTGTATTTACATAATTAATGAAAATACAGACAATGTAATTATTATATTAGTATACGTAGATTTGGAAGAACGGAAAAGTTAAAGTCTCAATAGTAAATAGTTGGGAGGAATACTTTCTTACAATTTGGGTGAAAAATAGCCACTGATCTGTCAGCATACTTGCAAATGTTACTTGAGAGATTTGATATTACGCCCTGCAACCCAGTTTTGACACCAATGGAACCTGGTATGAAATTAATTCACAGCAATCAAATTGATAGTAATTTTTCCATGAACAAATACCCCTCCCAAGCATTAATCGGCAGTCTTCTTTTTGCGGCTCAAATTACTAGGCCGGATATAAGTTTTGCAGTTAACCTACTTAGCCGCTTTAAACAGAATTACGAAATGAATCATTAGACAGCAGCAAAACTAATATTGCATTACCTGAAAGGAACCATTGATTTTAAGCTAACGTTTGAAAAGAAGGCAAAGTTTTGAAACAATATGTTTTAGCGATGCAGACGGATACGTAATTATTAAAAAAGGGGGAGTTATATCTTAGGACTCTAAAAAACAACAAACTACAGCTTTATAAGCCTGTGAAGCTTAATATTTGGGAATTACTTTGGATAAGGGCGTTGGAAGAAGCTATTTAAAAATTGTTTAAAACCTACGATATTGTTTTGTTAAAACCAAAGTGCCATTCAACTTGCCCAAAACATAGACATTACTTCATAAGGGACAACATACATGCTAGGAATGTGGAATTTAAAACTACAAGCTCTGCAGAAATGGTGGCAGATATTCTGACCAAACCACTTGGTAACGTAAAAATAAAAGAATAAACCTTTAGTTAGAATGTTGGGAAATTAAGGTTAATTTATTGAAGATTGACACTACTTTTTGTTATATACTTGAACATTAACTTTTATGTAATATGTGGCAACACTTTAACATTTTAAAATAAAATTATTATTATTCTCTTTTGTATACTTGTAAAGGCAACACGCTTTTTTACTTAGAAAGGTTTAAGGATTTACAAGTGGGTTTTTTAACATGTACACAAGCACGTAATGCTTCTTGCTTAGTATGCAATCAATGATTTAAATAAAGAACAAAATGTCTTACAAAACTTAAGTAAAAGAGTCACAATAATATTTAAGTACCGTTAACGGTTTACTCGTTGAAAATAACAAAAAAGACCTTCCAACAAGGTAACAATTTGACCCTTAAAGAAAATTTGGAATAACCAAAAAATAACAATTTCTACTAGACAGTCAGTCTTTCATCGGAAGCGTCTCCAGGTAGCGGATAGAGGGAACGCATGTCTAGACACATACGGTACATAATTATTATGGTTCTAAGTTTCTGACATAGCTCGGACATGGTCTAGGCTTTGTATTTTCTGTTATGTGGTTGCACACGGCCTGGCAACGGCGAGTTCGTAAGGGGAAATAGACTCCTTCAGGCAATTGTACGGTCAGGGCACCACAACAGAGGTGTTACCATGGCTGGATAGTTGTTCCTACACAATACATACTGCACAAGTAGTCCTGAAAATGTGGCATGTCATTAAAGTGATCACCAATTTCTGATCCTGGTATCCTGCAGACAATGCACACATCTACCCATTACGACGCAGGTAGGATACATTGCACAAATGGCTCCAGGTAGTAGTCTGTACGCACAGAAACTGTCCCTAATCAAACCAGCGGACCAAAAATATCTCCACTTGTAAGGTTAAGATAGTTCGTAGGAGTGCAGATGTCCTAAATGGCTAGTTATTGGCTAAAGAAAACCGACAGCTCCCCTCCGGTTGGTTATAATTTTGTTGCCTAGGCCACTGCATGGATGGTGGATCCCTTTACGTGCCTACTCGTGGGAATCACATGGATACAAATACAAAATAAATAATATATGGTTTTGACAGTGCCAAGCTGAGCATCTATCGAGGTGATGGCAAACCCAACCACGAAAACTCCAGCGACTAATTGGAGGTCTCGCAGAACAAGGACGTGGTTGTTTTCCACGAACTGGTGGAAGCGAGAACGCACATTAATAAATCCGCCGACTCGGAGACGACAACGGGCTCCCAATCAGACTCATATCTTGTTGGAAAGCTCTTTGATTGCCTAAAAATTGCGGAGGACGAAGACGCTCTTCTGGATTTCGATCTAGACGTCGTTACCGTCATTTAGATCCAGACCAAGATGGTGAGGGTGATCAAGATCAACCTCCACCACTCTAAAGCAGCGACTGCTGCATTAACCCATCGCCTGGCAGAACAAGCCGAAGACATTGCACTGGTTCAAGAGCCGTGGTAAACTAAATGCAAAAGGCTACAAATTACTGTATGTCGCAACTTCAGGTAACAACAGAAATATTAGAGCTAAAATATCATCTGATTACAGTGATGAAGAATTGGTGACAGTGGCATGGGAGGCAGAGGAATCGCGGTGTGAATCTCTTCCACCTACATGCCGTACGACCGGATGGGTCCTCCGTCTGTTCATTGGTCATGAGGATGATCAGAGCGGCAAAGGCGAAAAATGGATATTGTAGAAATTACACACGAAATGACAAACAGATATACCCTTTTTTCACTTTTTGTGGTGAAGGGTGTAAAAATTACACATAAATGTATGTTTTGATCGTACTTAAAAAAAAGCAATCGCAACTCTACAACCAACCCTGTTATTACGCTCTTCTTATTGTCACACTCAATACATGCATATCGGAAAATACGTATTCATGTGTGTAAACTGACATCTAAAGACAAGCACATGCATGTGCCTTGCTTGCATTCACATGTTTTTGATGTTTTCTTTTGTTTTTCGTTTAATTGTTGACGGAGATGCCACTCAATATCAAGTTGTGTCTATTATCGTTAAGCTGATGTTAGTGAATCACTTAATCGTTATTGCAAACAACAGAAAATGTCAACATATATATGTAACTATTGTCGTATTGTTTAACCTTAGTGAATTGCACTACTGATATTGTTAGTGTGTACAGTTTAAGCCATTTAGAAATTTAGTGACGTAGAGAACGATCGTACCTTTTTCAAAAAATATCAGCATGTACCAGAAAAGATCTTTCATAAGTAGTGGTTGACAGCTTGTAGATTTCTGAGAGTCCTAAAGTGATCATGCATCATAATACGTTCTGACCAGTGCTGCCACAACCAAAAAATTTTTACAACCAAAATTTGCTTTAAAAGTTACCAAATGAGAAAAAATAACCAAATTTCAATATGTAGTATTTTTATTAAATAACATTTAAAATGGATACATTATTAGAATGTAACTTATTTCAGTTAATAATAACAAAAATAAAATTCTTTTACCTTCATATGTATGTGTGTAATAAGTAACGATTGTACACGTATGTTTAAAAAAATAAAAGTTTGTTTAAAACAAAGTAAACAAAACTTGCAGTTTACCGTATAATAGTTTGAGACCATAGATTTACTTATTAAAAGTTCATTGCATTTTGAAGTGAAATTTTACATTTAGCAAAATTAAAAGCTGTTGACAGTGTTGTTGCAAGTGAGTAGCAATAAAGGCGAATCCATAACAGGTGGCTGCACTAGCGATTTTAGTCACAGCTGTTTTATTTTCAGTTGTCTTGGTAGCAATTCCAAAAATTGAAGAATATAAAAGCTTAAAAAGTATAACATAAAAAATATGTACATGTGTATTATTATTTTGGAGAAAAAATAACCAAAATGAGAAAAATATTCACATCTCCACATTAAAGAAAAAAATAACCACTTTTGGTTAGATATAACCAAAAACGGCAGCCCTGGTTCTGACTTTCGAAGTTTTATAATTCTTTAAAGGTAAATTAATAAATGAAATGAATTTGATTGGAAGAAAGTTTTTTATATGATGTGAAACGTGATCTTTTATCCAAATACAAATCTAATGATTTTGTGCACATTGTATTTAATTTTCCTATTGTTACATGTGCCACTTAATTCATTTTAGTGACCGCTCACTTTAGTACAAGGTTTAAAAATGAACTGATTCAATTTATAGTTCAATATGTCTTTTTAATTCTTAGTTGAAATAATCTTTTTGTTCAAAATGTCTTTTTAGTTCAAGGCTCGTTTACTTCAAAATGTCTTTATAAACAAAAATTAATTACTATTGTAGCTTATTGTCGGGTAACATTCTATTTGACTTACAACTACTGCAGCTAAATCTATTCTATTTTACAAGCAACACAACGATTGATAGCATCATAAAATTTATATTCATTTAATTTTTTATATATTCTTTTTCTTATATCAGGAATAAAGGCAAAAAGTAACTATCGTTTGAAATTATATTAAAATTTGTTTCATTAATAGTGTCAGAAACAGTGAACAACGAAATATACGTAAAATTTAAGCCATCATATAGTAGTTCAAACACAAAGCATACTTTAAAATTGAACTAGGTTGATGTGCAAGCAATGGATTAGTTCAATTAAACTAGTTCTTTTATGACCTACTCAAGTCTATGTTACACACATTACAGCCAGAGAAATCACAAGCCATATACTAATCGGACACATGTTTTGTATAGAAAATTTCATCTTTTCTTATTACGAATTAAAATTATACGCGAAGTCCTTCAGTCGTTTTAAAACTTCGAAGTCATAAAATATACATACTTAAGTAGCGAAATCCATCTTACTGAGCAGAGCTACAGATTATAAAATGTATGTAAAATACCGAGTTTTATATACATACATATACATGAAATTCCATTAGATAGCAATTTTGACATTCCACATGTCTTGTACACGTAATGTGAACATAGCTTGATGCATTTAAACTTTCCGTTTTGTTACAATTCAAATCGATTTGTGTACAGTGACACAGAAAAGTCTAAATACCTCCTAAGTTATTTAAATTTTGAGTAATGTAAGGAACCAACAGAAATCGAAAATTACACCTTAACCACTTCAGAGAGGATTTGTTAATCGCTTTATACATTTTGTTTTATTGTTTGCTTTGGTCGGTATGGAACTTATACTACCCAATTTTTTTATTCGACTAATAGAACCTCTATTAGAACAGCAAGTTCGGTGAAATGGTAGTAATTCTCCTATGTGTAAAGGCCGATTTGGTTGGTACGTTCCAGGTGGCATTCGGCCGGACGCAAAGATTTTCTCCTCTGTAATATGACCAGGGCTTTGGAAAAACACTATTAGCAGTCAGGTTTTACTAACCAGTTCATTTTTCAGTTAAATGCTGAAAATAAACAACTAATCTCAGTTTTCTATTTTATGCCAACTAAAAGTAGTCAAACTGAGCATACACAAAACTGAAAGCAACTGAATTCTGTTTACTGTTTTCAACAGAAAAACAAACACACATCGGTTGTTTTTCAGTTTGCAAATTAACAGTACGGAGCTGAAAAGTCAGTTCGTAGGCGTTTAGCATCGTAACAAATCTGAAAATGTGTCTGAATAATGTGAATGGGGTGGTTAAACTGAGCGTTCTTATACAATATTATGTTCAATAAATTAACGACAAATATGTACATGCATTGTCGCTTAGTGGTGTTAGTCGAAAATGCATGCAATTTATATTTTTTGAATATTTGAGTTACATTCATTTTCATTAAAACAATTTAGGAGTAATAATTTACATTGAAGGTCTTGCCGCCGAAAGCCATTTATATCAGAGTAAAATCAAAACTTAAATACGCTTTCACTCAAGAGCATGCACATAAAGGTGCGTCATTTCTGGTCAAAGGTAAGTACTATTGTTATAAGTTTTTCGGATTTTTCGATGCTTATTTTATCTTCTTATTTTGTTTTTACAGACGAAACAAAAATAAACCTCTTTGGATCGGATGGAAAAAACCTCATACTGAATTTCTAGATAAAAACATTAAAAAAACAGTCAAGTATGTTGGAGTTGGGAAAATACATTTTATAAGCGAAACTATGGACTCAAGGTATTATATAAACATTTTAAAAGAAAACGTTGGGGAAAGTGCCGAATGCTTAGGAATAAACGACAACTTCCAGAAATTGCAATACATAATGGCAAACATTGCAATATATTAATGCAATTAACTGAATTAATTTTTTTCTTCTTGTATTAAAAGTATAATAAACGTATGTTCTCAAAATTTAACAAAGGCTGTTTATTTTGCGTTACAAACATGCTAACATAATTTTTTCTGTGTGTCCCAGTTTAAGTGTGAGTTAGCTGTAGTTATCTATTATTATTCATTAATTTAATCCAAGAAATAAATTCCTAGACTAAAGGTTTATAGACTAGGGCATTAGCTGCCAAGGCCATCAGCCCCGATTAAATCAAATTGGCTATTACTGACTATTTTAATATAAATATTTAGATACTAATAGAAAGGTAACAATACATGTGTCCGACTCTTAGTTTAGTGAAATGAATAAAGTTGCATATTTTGTTAATATTACTCATTGAGGGTTTATTCAGAAGTTCCAAAGCAGGAATGTTGGCAAATAATTGGCATCTCCTGGCGTGGAAAAGTGGGCATTCCAACAGGATGTGTTTGATCGTAAGGGGGCATTTGCACCCCCCACAATTAGGGCGTGGGGCTGATTTTTCCAAGATCCAATTGTGTGAGAAAATAGCATGACCCATGCGCAATCTAGAAAATGTTACAATCTTATTTTTAGCAATATTTGTTGGGTAGACAGGTGGGTCGTTCAATGGATTTATGATAGCGTAGTGGTAGTGTGATGAAGACTTTTGTTTAAATTTCCGATTGGTGCAACTCAAGATGTAGTCTCGAATATCAGTTCTTTCAGTGGTTTTGTTCTTTATAATGGGCGCGCAGGAGGCGTATTTGGCTGCAGAGTCGGCAAATTCGTTTCCAATTATTCCGATATGACTAGGAATTCAATAGAGTTTAATTTTGGTTTCATTGCCTATAAGAGCATTTCTGATCAATGTGATCGTATTCCATTTGTTGCTGAAGGGGTCGTAAATAGTTCTTAGAACTGATAGGCTGTCCGTAAAGGTAGCAGTTTTTCCCTTAGCTTTTAAGGCCAAATGAATGGCTTGGTATATAGCACATGCTTCTGCTGTGAATACTGATCCGTGGTCGTACAAAGTACCCAGGGCTTAATGATTTCCTGCTTCATCCACCACGGCGTAAGCAGTTATGCCATCTTTTGATTTTGTACCATCAGTATATATGAAACTCCAGCCGCTGCTTGTAAGGTTTAATTTCAGTTCAGCTACTAACTTGTGGAATGTTGAGTTTGGGGTGATACTTTTATTATATTTGGTAAGTGACATATCTAGCGAAGATCTATTAAATTTCCATTATTTTAGTTGTGGTCATTGTTATGTTCAGTTCCTTTGATAATGCTAATGATTCACTAATTGCTGATTTGAGACGCATAGAGCGTTTAGCAGCGATGGTGGAGCTGACATCTTTGTCTATTACTGAATTGTTACTGAAAAGGAGTTTCGGGAGAATTCTGGCTTTAACATAATATATTCTTTCATCTATTGCTGGTAAATGAATGTTATTTAAAGGAGTTGTTTTAAAAGCATAAACGCATGCTCTCGCTGCTTGGTTATAAATTGGTTTAATAATATTGATGTTAGATTCGCAGGTGTTGCCATAAATAAACAGTCCATAGTCGATTCTGCTAAGAACTATTGTCTTTGTGAGGTACGTTAAAGTGTTGAAATGAGCAAGGCTTCTGAATGACAAGTAGCGGATGATATTGACCCTAGCGGTTAGTGAGCTTTTTAATTTTAAAATGTGATTTTTCCAGATATAGTTTCTAGTGAAGATTAGACCAAGAATTTTAAGTTCGTTAACGTTTTCTATTTGTCGGTTGTTGATATGAATTGGGTGGTTGTCGGAGTCACAATTAAGTTTTTTGCAGATGTGAAGTTTTTTAGTTTTTTTAAAGGAAATTTTAGCGCCGTAAAATTCTGACCATTTACTTATGTCTTGCAACATCTTTTCCAAAATTCTTGAGGTCTCGCTGTTGTCATTTTTCTTACAAAGTATGTACAAATCGTCTGCATACAGACAGTGATCGAGTTGGGGATTAGTATTGACAATTTTACTGATCTCATTGAAAGCCATTTTAAACAGTATTACTGAGAGCAGGGAGCCTTGTGGAATACCATTTTTAAGACGAAAAGTGTCCGAAAGCTTTCCATTTATTCTGACCTTCAATTGCCTATTGGATAAAAATGATTTTACCAAATTGAATATTTTCGAGCCGACTGACCAAGATTTTAGAACACCCAGAATGACGTGTGCTCCAATTCTATCGAAAGCTTTTTCGAAATCAAATGAAAGGATGGTTACGTGATTCCTGGCGGATAAGGCTTTAGTTATGTAATAATCTAAGTGGAGCAACGCATCGTCACAGCCTTTGCCTGATTTGAAGGCAACCTGTTCAACAGTCTTTTCTTTATCATAAACCAAGCAAGTCTGGTGGCTATAATTCGTTCCAAGATTTTAGATAAACATGGTAGCAGGGATATAGGACGAAAGTCTTGGACAGAAGATGGATTCTTGTTTTTCGGAATTGGAATAATGGTTGCTATTTTCCAGCTGTGCGGTATAACTCCGCTTTTGAATATGGTGTTGTAGATGTCTAAAGGTTTTGTTTTGCTCCAGTATGTAAGATTTTTAATCATCTGGTAGGAAATGCGGTCGTAGCCGGGTGTGGAACTTTTTGCTTTTTTTAAAGTGTTTGTGAGCTCAAGCATGGTGATTGGTTCGTCCATAATAATAGCGTCTTTATCTCTTGTGTTATCTATAGCTATGATTGCTGCGTACTTGGCAGTTCTGTAAGCAGTTGGAAAGTTTTAGTCCGATGAATATGTAGACCATTCAGTACCGAAGTGGTTTGCAATTTCCGATGGGTCGGTTATGGTGTCATTGTGCGAGCAAATAGATTTAATGGTTTTGGAGGTGAATTTTCGGGAAATTTTATTGATTTTGTTCCAAATTGTTGCTGTAGCTGCATCACGGTTGATTGTTTTTGTGAAGTTTTCAAAGCAGATTCGCTTGGCCTTTTTAATTTCGTACTTGAACTTCGCATTGAGTTTTTTATAAGTCACGAAATTGCGCTGTGTGGGGTGGTTTTTAAATGTTTGCCAGCTTTTAATTTTTTCGTTGCGTAGATGTGCCAGAGCTGGATTCCACCATGGTATTGGGACTCGATCTGAAATTGTCCTGTGTTTCGATTGAGGAATATACAAGTTTGCTGCAATACGTATGGATTTTGTGATTAAGGCAGCGTCCTTGTTGCTTTGTGAAGCCAGTTCCCGTTTCGCAATTTCGGATTCTGCTTTCCGAGGAAATTTAGGCCAGTTAGCTAACTGAACCAAAAATTTATTCCGTATTTCCGATGGGCTGCTTGTGCCCGAAAGTCTTATTGAAATTTTGATAGGGAAGTAGTCACTCCCGTGTAAGTCATTGAGCGTGTTCCACGAAATTATGGGAAGTAATCGTACCGAACAAAACGACAGATCTATGTGTGAAAATGTATTGTGTGTTGAGTAGTGGGTGGGACTTCCATCATTGAGGGCACAAAGTCCAGCACCAATTATTACGTTTTCTAGCGCTATGCCCCTGTTATTATTCGAGGGGGAACCCCAGATGGTGTTCCAGCCATTAAAGTCCCCAGTGACTAGGATAGGGGTGTTAACCGAGCGTAGAATATCAGACAGAACCGAGGTGGAAATGTCCTGAGTGGGCGGTATGTAAACAGATAAGATGGTAAATTTAAATCCAAGATTAATTTCGATGGCAACTATTTGATACTGGGAGTGAATGTGTACTTGTTTGTGTGGGATGTCTGATTTGGCAAATACTCCAGTACCCTGCTTTGCTGTATGGTTTTGACTAGAGTTTGTAAAATATGCGATATAGCCTTTTGGCGGAGTTGGTGTGAAGTCATGGGCGCAGTGTGTCTCCTGAAGGGAAATGAAACTGGGGTTCGAGTCCCTTATGAGTAATTGCAGCTCACTGTAGTTGTTCTTTAACCCGTGTATTAACCATTGCATTAGTATGAAATCAATTACCATACGTACCGCACTAATGCAGTTAGATCTTTGTTGGATGTTGTCTGAGCTGCTTTGCAAATATTCAATTAGTAACGGAGATTACGGTTCCAATGAACTCCGATCAAGCGATTCGTCATCGTTCAAGGGAATAAAATATGCGTTGTTGTTAATACGTGTTTGTGTTAGAGATGATATTGGTGAATCAAAAGTGAAGTTATTTGTTTCGAGAGAGAAATTTGTGTTATTTATGCGAGTTTTTGGTGTTGTTTGTTTGTTTATGCGTTTTCTTCTGTTATTTTGGTAGTTTTTGTTTTAGTTTCGTTTGATTGTGTTACTGTGTTGACTTTGGAGGTAG
Organism: Gymnosoma rotundatum; assembly: GCA_916610165.2. Classification (NCBI taxonomy): domain Eukaryota; kingdom Metazoa; phylum Arthropoda; class Insecta; order Diptera; family Tachinidae; genus Gymnosoma; species Gymnosoma rotundatum. The sequence goes on from OU744336.1 coordinate 116,610,980, forward strand.
TTGAAATAATTGCGTTGTTATCGTGGCTTGCCTTAGTTCTTCCTTTGAGATTTGTATAGGTGTGTTCTTTTCCATTCTGGTTACTGATGTTTCTTTACGTATGGTTGGTGTTCCTGAGGCAGTTTGGGCGTATGAATTTCCCATAGTTGTTATTATGGGATGGCTTTCTTTATATTTGCGACGAGCTTCTCCTATGCTGCAATAATTTTGGGTTTTAATTTTTAATATCTCCTTCATTTGTTTGAATCGTGGGCAGTTGTTGTCAGTTGATGGGTGTTCACCGGAGCAGTTAGTGCAAAATATGCGGGTACATTTTTCTGGTGTGTGTGGTGGTAAGCTGCATTCAGGGCAAGTCGGATTACTTTTGCAGTGGTTTTGGGTATGGCCAAGCCTCTGGCAGTTCTTGCACCGCATAGGATTGGGGATGTAATAATCCACTTTGCACTTATACCAAGCAACGTCCACTGTTAAGGGTAAACGGTACAGATTAAAAGTAAGGATAATTTTGCCAGTTGCTGTGCGTGATTTTCCATCTTCGCTTGGTCTGGTAAATTTATATACACCGGTGACTCCTTGATTTTTCATCTCCTGTGTAATTTCTGCTTCGGGAAACATGAATTAAGCACGGAGCGTAGATTACACCTTTGACTGAGTTGAGCGTGTCGTGAAGTTTGCAAGTTATGGGGCATAGATGACCTAATGTTTTCGATTTTAAAAATTTATCTGCGATGCGAGCATTACGAGTGAGAATTAGGAGACTGCCGTTGCGTAGTGCTGATATTGAGTCTATTTCAGTGCTTATACCTTCTAATTCTTTTTGATAGCGAAAGGGCTCAATTTGGATATTTCCTTGTTTGTATCGGTGGAAGTAATGACAACATATTTTGGATTATTATTCAAATTATTGCGATTGATGGGGGTTGGTAAGCTCGGGAAAGCATTGGATTTATGTTTTTTACTGGGAATTTCTATGAATTCCCCAAGAACGCTGAATCTGTTATTAGAAAGCCTATCGGGCGGCTCTGGAGCCATGATAGGCGTTTTCCTTTTATTTTTAAATGTTTCAAGCACCTCCAAAACTTTATCAGTAAATGTAAAATTAATAACACAAAAGTAAAGAACCGAAGAAAAGTAAAGAAGAAAAAAAAGGCGTGCACGTTTAAACAACCGTTACTTGAGATCTTCTATTATTACAATAAAAGAGCCAAACAATCGTACGCTTAAAAAACACGAAATTTTAATTACTAAAAATCGATTGAAAAATTTTCTTTAATTTTTTAATGAAAAATTTTTTCTGACCAAAATAGAACCGCTTGCTTTGAAAAACTTTTTCGTGTAGTTATCTATGAAGTTTATGTTAAAAAGAAAATCAAATAAACAAAAAGTACGCTGGCGAGCAAAAGCGAGTGCATGTTCGATATGCTTTTACTTAAAGCGTAATAAAACGATATATAACAAATACATTTTTGTGAAACTTTTATCAATCAATCTTTATTGTATTAGCAAAAACATGATGTATTGCAAGTAATGATTATATAACAAAAAAATTCAATATAAAAACATAAGGCAACTCAATTAACTCAGTTTTGCTCGTCTTGAATATATAAAACAAAAGTACGCTGTACTACTCTCTGCAATTTAAAATTTTCCGTTATACATATAATATTTAAACGTTATACATATAATAATAATAATGTTTTGTTTAGTGTTTTTAAACTCCCAGTCCAGGATTAGTATCTTTAAATAAATTAAAAATCAAGATGAGGAAAATTGACAAAGAAACAGAAAATAGCATAATAATATTGACCGAAATTGCTGATAAGTTAAAAGTGAGTCAACAAAGTGTGCTTTTGCTCTAATTATGTAGTACCATTTTAATCTTCTTAACTTAACAAGACTCTTAACAAGGCTGTGCTGCGCCCGGCCGAAGGCTGGCTACGCAAACAATCTTCAGTAAACAAAGTTAACGTTTGAAAAAAATCTCTTTGTTTGCCCTCTATGTAAGTTTTAAATACACTTATACTATTTTTTAATTCGTTTAGTTATAAGTTAGAAAAAAACGATACGAGATAAATTCTTTGAATAGTTCGGTTTGACTAACAAGGGTGCAATGGAAATGGGATAGAGAAATGTAAAATGGTTTATGTCGGTACAACTAAAAATAAATTAAAAACCAGAATATCAGGGCACAAATCTGATCAACGATCGCGTTATAATAATACTCAAAAAACAGCATTAGCGGCCCATTGTGCATCTTTAAATCACTCTTCAGATTTCCAAAAAACAGAAGTATTAACAACGGAGAATAATCACAAACGTCGCTTTATGCTAGAGATGCTAAACGTCATTAATATTCCATCGAAGGAGAGAATTAACTTTAAAGCTGACACAGAGAATTGCGCCCAAATATACCGACATTTAATAAATAAGCAACAAAATATAAAACACAGTGCAATAATTAGTATAAGTAAATGAAGCAATAAATAAGCAACAAAATATAAAACACAGTGCAATAATTAGTAAAAGTAAATGAAGCAATGTTAGCTTACTCTCAGTGCAATAACAAATGACGATCAAGAAACTGTGTTTATTGTTTTTGTGATAGTGAGTTTGTTTGTAAACACTAGATGTAACCTTAAATTTTATTTTTTAATTATTGTTTATTTTGTTATATGTGTTTGTGTTTTTTCAAATTTCTATTTTGTACTTTATTCCTACATTAAGATAATTTATATTTGTTTTGTGTTTGTGTATTCTTACCCATAGCCCTGATGATGCTACCCGATGTTGTAGCGAAATATAGGCAATAAAGAAATAATTTTCACACTACAATTTTGACCTCAAGCTCGAATATTGGTTTTTCATACTTGTAATTTCTTTTATGTATTTTCTTGTATCAGAGATTTCAGTTTTGTGAATTTGGTAAAAGTGTGAAGATGTTATTTAATTGGTGAGAAAAAGTTTAGATGCATATTTTATTTTTGCTGCATTTCTATTTTTCTTTTAATAATTATTACTTTAAGAACGAATACGTAGCAAAAAAATATGTGAAAAATAAAGTTAAAAGTGGTTTTAGTTGATGTATTTGCAGACGTACTACATGAAGTACATTCGGCATTACTGTGCAAAATTGGTGAAAGCAAAAATTTATTTTTTTCCAGATTATTTACATTAAATTAGTTTTGTTCCAAATGCATAACAAAACAGTTCGAACTCGTACAAATTTGTCCAAAAGCGTTCCAGGTAACAATTTTTGTACAATTTTGAAAGAAAATGAGAGAGTAAAATTTTTAATTTTCTGTACAAAGTTGTACGAACCTTTTCTTTGGGTAAGAATTAAACTATCATACAGCATTCAGTGGACGAGCAGATGTTTCCTTACTGTGGTAGTCACCGATATAAACAATATATCCACGGAAAGCCTCAGCAATGCTTTCATCAGGATCATCATTAAACATCAGATTTGATCGAAAAGATCATTTACTTGCTGAGAACACACGTGAAGCCGACGGAAAATGTAAACAGCTACGTTGTAATCATTGTCACAATCACTACACGTTGAATTCAATGTGATGTGCCGCTCGATGTAAAGTGTAATGTAAAGTATCACTAAATAATAAATAATTTTTTTATTAATTTGTTTTTACTTTACTTAAAAATAAACGACTTGAATCACAAGAAAATACTATGTTCCATAAATGCTGAGCTTACTACATCTTGTACGGTCTCAAAATACAAGTAAAAAAAATGTTTTATTTTTTATCAGTTTTATAAGTTATATAATCTGTCAGAATAAATACGAAGATTGCTTCAATAGTATGCCCGTCGGCATATCGATGCTAAAGCGGTAACCCTCTTCATACAAATGAAAATTTGCAAGAAATTAGAGAGACTGCAGTAAAAGTAGTTTTACTATGTATTTTTATTTTCTTTTTATCTTTTTTTTTTGTTATAGGTATTAAATCAAACTGAATAATTAAATTAAGTTAATATAATAAAAAAAAAACATGCTTTTTTTTGTTCACTAGAATGCTTTCAATTTATGTTTAATGTAAAAAATCTGCTAATATCACTTATACTACACCTATGTATTATAGGTGCCTCATTTTGCTATAAAATGTTTGATGTATACCATATTATACATAAAAACTTTGGAGGTCTGTAACTTCGAAACTAAGGGCTTCCCGTAAAACTTTTTTCCTTAGAATTACATTTTACACCCCCTGACTAACTTTTTTGTGTAGTATTTCCGCCAAACTTATTTTATTTGATTAGTAATTTTTATGTGAATGAAATGGTTTTTTACTAACACCAGGGGGGTTACTCTCTATTGCGATGCGAAAGAAAAATGGCACGTAATCAAACAATTGGTACCCTCTATTGCGTTTTCGTGTTTTTTTCCGCATCTAATTTTATTCTCTTTCGCAAATATGGTATCACTGCACTCAGTAATACGAAAGCTTATGTCAAAATCGTTCGTTATGCGCAAATATCTTGCGCTAACAAAATATCAAACGCAAAGGTAACGAACCATGTAAGTAAGCATAAATAAATTTTTATATTTATATCTTAATTGTATTTTTTTTTAGGGAAATGCCAGAAAAATTAGACTCGGCAACGGCAGTTCGAAATTTGATTTTATAATGCAGCACAGCGGTTTAGACAAGCGTGGGAATGCCAAACAACGCGTCAAAAAACTGACGGCCGGCCTTAATTCTAATGGAATTCCTATAAGAGATGAATAAAACTGTAAAACTAACGCAGCATAAATATTTATGTATGCGGAAGAATAAGGTTAGCATTTCTAGTAAGGGTGGTTGGATTCACAATATTGCATTGCACTATGAAGGACTAGATAATCAAACTTCTGCATATGAAAGAAACCAACAACGGGATACTATCATCAAAATGCTTCGGCGCGAGTATTAATGCTACCCAACATGTTACAGCAAACAAAAAGCCTGCTGAAGAAGTTTTGTTATATTCGCAAAATGGAAATTACATTTTAAATGTAATGTTCATTTTCCGTCTCCATCCATAATGCCACTGAATCCATCCGTATTTTTTTATTTTTTAATAAAAAAAAACACACACACACACACACAAAATTATATTTATAAATTTTGTTCGTCAAAGATCTTTTTGTAATCTGCATTAAATTTTTGTAATTAATAATATTTTGCATTGGATGCGAACCTTTGTGTATTATTTAATAAAATAAATGTTTTTGTTTACAAATTTTGACATTTCATTTTGTCATTCTTCTTATTGTTTATTTTGTTGTGCTTTTAAAATTATTTTGCAAAAGCGTTTGCGTAAACCGAACTTGCTTTCTCATCGCAATAGAGAGTAACCCCCAGATTTTTTGCTTTTAATTAATAGACCCTCAAATTACCTTTTCAATGATGCACAAATTGTCCCCTTCCTCATCAAATTCTCGATATAAATATAAAAGCGTCGGAGGTGCCTCTAAAATAAAGGGTTGCCGTCAAATTTTTCACTTAAAGCCTGGGACTCTGTTCAGTTTTTTATAAGGAATGCTGTCGAACAGCAGAACTATAGCCGAGCCAATTTTTGTATCAAATATACCCGCGTGCGGTTTCAGACCGGGAAGTTTTATATATTTTTCGATACAAAACTTAAACAGATAAAAGTTTTTCAAGAACTTTAAGATATAATAAAAGTAATTAAACTATACATTTAATATTATTTCATGTATTTTACTGCAAAACACCCATCAAATTTGATATTTATAAAAAAACTACTTCCTCGGTCTTACAGACCAACGAGTGGGTATTAATTTGTCCATGTTCTTGTATGTGGCGAAAACGTGTTGATGTTCTTTTTAAGCAAAATTTTCTATTTGGTGCGAGAAATGAAAAAAAATGCTGTGAAAACATCCAAAAAAGATGCCAGTACGCGATATAAACACGTAAGTGAATGGACTGCTCGAAGAGCGCTTCACAGAATCGGTTTAGTGGCAGCAGTCAAAAAGAAAACGCCAGCCCTATCCGATAAAAATATAAAAGCACGCCTTAAATTCTACTTGATTTCAACACGGACGGACATCGCTCAATTAACCTCGCTATGCAAAATATACCCTTTTTCCACTTTTTGTGGTGAGAGGTATAGAAAAACTACTTTAATGTACTCTATACATATAAAATATAGTAAATAGTTTATTCTATATTTGAGGGAAAGTAACAAGGCAACAAATTCATTTACTGAACAAAAAGAAAAGTAAATAAAAAAAAAGGAAAACAAATGAAAAAATTGCAGCCCGATGATTCTCATGAGTATTTAATTCAGACTCAGTACTAATTTTGTAATTGAAAAACTAATTAAAAAGTACATGCTCCCGCCGCTCAATAAAAATAGTCAAGTTACTTTTTATTTAAAGAAAATTTCTAAATGTTTCTTTTAATGAAAATCTGTAACTTTTTTGAAGGAAAAGCAACACTGATAAATACATAAAATAAAAACAAATGTAAATAAAAATTAACAAGTAAACATATAAATCAAAAAATGTAACCAAAAAATTTTTTTACGCGATAATAGTTACAACCAAGGCGAAATAACACAGGTGGTCTCGATGGCGAATTTATGACTTTTGCCGTAAACGCTAAATGTCAAACTCCATACATAAAAAATGTGTATATATTTTATTTTTATGGTGTTGGACATTTCACGTTTGCTGCGAAAATTATGAATTCGCCATTGTATATTTTCGCCATGGTTACAACCAAGGCAAACCTATAAGCTGTAGTCATCGGCGAATTGATACAACAAAGCTACTTTTTTGTACGAGTCCTTGTCAAAAATAAGTGGTTGAGGCGAATTACATATAAAGCAAACAGTCAAATTTAAAATAAGAGTAATAATATTTAAAAAAAACAAAACCCACATAATTTAACAGAATAAAATAAATTCTGTTTTTTAATAATTTTTAATAAGAGTTAACATTTCAATAAAGAAATAACATTTCAAGTTGTGGAATCCTGAAACAAAAAACCTATTTTATTGGAATAATTTAAAAATTTTTCTTTTTAATTTATTGTGTTAATATACATGCATACACTCTGGAACAAGGCGAATCAATTATCAGGTGGCAGCGTTAGAGAATTTATTATTTTTTGCTGGTAGAAACGAATGTCAAACTTCATATAAAAAAAATTGTAAACAGATTTTTTATATATAGAGTTTGACAGTAGTGTACACGGCGAAAATTAATGAATTCGCCTACGCTGCCACCTGGTAATTGATTTGCCTTGCTCTGGAACACATGAAATGAAAACATTTAAATTTAAAATTAAGTAAAATTAAAAAAGTAAAAACTAATTTTATTTTTTTGGTTTTAATTGGCGCAGTCGGTAGGATCCTTTTGTTAAAAAAGGATCAAGTGTTTCGTGTGTGTGAAAACTTATTAGAAATAAATTAAATCCTGCGAATCCTACGGGACCCTCTAGGATTAATTCAAAAGGATTTCCTTAATTGTCAATAAATGATTCTGCAATAAAAAAAAAAACAAAACAAAACAATATTAAAAAAAAATAAAAACAAAAGAGAAAGCGAAACTCGTACACTTTAGACTAATTTTTAAACTATCTTTTAACATTAAGTAAGAAGCAAATAAAACTGTATTTATTTTATTAGTTCATTTTATAACGAATTTAACAAAACATAAAAACTTTATATTATTATTCAATAAAAAAATTTTTTTAATAAAAACATAAAATAATAGTAATTTCTGTGACAAAGCCAAACTCGTACACCACACTTCAATCAAATATTATTTTGTTGGTTTTAAATATTATTATTTGGTGTGCATGCCTTTATTTTTTATCACCATTTTTAATCTATTTGGCATACTGCGCACAAGGTTTTCGCAAAAACTTGGTTCAATTTTGCGCCATTCGTCCTGAAGAACTCTTTTCAAACCATCCTTAGAACTTATTGTATGACTACGAATTTTACGATCGAGATAGCTCCACAAATTTTCGACTGGGTTTATATCTGGACTTTGGGCTAGTGTATCCATAACATGTGGACAATTATAAAGTAGCCATGATCGCACATTATAAGCCTTATGCTTAGGGTCGTTGTCTTGGTAAAAATAAAAGTTTTCACCAAGACAAAGTTTCTGCTTACAAGCTGGCAAACTTTCTTTTAACATGTTCAGATATATATGCTGATCCATGGTACCATCGATAAATTGTAAAACACCGGGCCCAGATGCAGAAAATGATCCCCAAACCATTACTGACCCATCACCGTGCTTAACTATTGATTTCATGTTTTAGACAAGCAACTCCTCATTGGATTTTCTCCATACATAAGGTCTTCCACCTGAACCAAACAAGTTGAATTTACTTTCATCTGTGAATAATACTTGCTTCCAAAATGAAAAATCCTTTGTTTCATGTTTCTTAGCGAATCGTAACCTTCTCTTTGATTTTTCTTATTAATCAGAAGTTTAACTCTTGTCCTTCTACTATTGAAATTAGCCCTTTTTAATATGTTTCTTATGGTCTGTGGGCAACATTTTTTTCCTAAGTCTTTCTACACAACTTCTACGAGTTTCGGAGCACTTAAAAATGGGATCTTTTTTATTTTACGTAAAATATATTGCTCGTCTTTAGCAGAGAAAATTTTGTTATTTGCACTTTTCTTCTTGTTCGCAATCCTCTCTTCCATTTTACACCTTTTTATAATATATTGTACTGTTGATAGGCTTCTATCAACTATCTCAGATATTTATCGCAGCGATTTATTATTATTATGATGTTGAATTATTAATTTTCTTACTTCGACAGAAGTTTGTCCTCTCTGTCTACCCATTTTGTTCTCTTTTGTAACTCTTTCAAACAAAAAATTAAATAAATGACAATAAAAAAGGTAATAATGGGAAAAGTCCCTAATTTTTTTTAATTATTTTTACGAAATATCCCGAAGTTAGATGCAAATTAAAAGAATGTTGCCAAATTAAATAAGACTGTACGAGTTTGGCTTTGGCGTCGAAAGTTGCCACTTTTTAAAATATTTATCTGTATTTTAATAAATAAATTTATATTCAAAATTTCGTTTCTGATATTTAATTAAGTACATAGTTTTGTACTAAAATTAAGTACATTTATTTTATTAGCCTATTTAGTTTTAGACATATAACATAAAGAAATTTGTTTTCATAGGTGTATGAGTTTCGCTTGGAGCTACTGTATATGAAAGTTTGAAAATAAAAATAAACGAAAAAGTAAACGAATATAAGAACAAAATAAAAACTATGAACTTTATTTGAGAAAGGAAAAATTTATTAAAAATTACTTTATAATAAAACCCAAAATTAAATCTCAACAGAGAGTCGAATAAAAAAAAAACAAGTACTGAACGTCAATATAATTTATTGAATAAAATATATTCACTAATTTGAAATAAACAGAACGAGAGGCAAATCAGCGAAAACCTAATAAAACAATAATTTTAAGTGGTAACTTAAATAAGAAAACAAAGCAATATACGCGTATAATATTGTTTGATGCAAAAAAAAACTTGATAAAAAACAGGTAATTAAAGCAATTACATCACTAAAAACAAAACTTTAGAAGATGTAAAAGATTTGAAACAAAATAAGAAACATTGTATAAAAATTTAATTAAAAATTTTAAGTGCAGCAAAAACAAATTCAGTGAACAACCGTAACTAAAACACAATTTAGTAAAAAATTCAAGCAGTTTTCAGTAACAGTAATTGATATTTAGGCTGATGTTTTGAAGTTAAAAGTTTTTAATGTACCTAACAAACAGTTAATACAAACATCATAGTGCACCCAACAAACAATAATTAGAATCATCATTAATGAATGTGTAAAATGAAACAAAAAACAGTGATACCAATTGAGTATATCAAAATAATGGATGGTAAAAGAAATAAACTTTAAATTAAAATATAATTAAATAGAGAGAAAAACATTGAAGCAAAAGCAAAGTCAACAACAAATTTATGAAAGCTTTCAGTCAATAAAGAACTTTTAAACGTTTGTGCTTGTGTCTTGCAAGAGGGAATTAAATTGTTTGAAGAATTTACTAGAAGAAGAAAGAAAAGGAGAAGAAGAAAAGGAAGAAGAGGACATCATATCGGCATTTGAGTAAAAAAAAAAATTTATTTCTTGTTTCTGTAATTGTTATTTTTTTTACAATGTAAATATTTTTAAAGTATTTGTTTGTATTTTCACGTTTTTATGTGCGTGTGTTGTTCTTCTTTTATATTCACCCCTATTCTGCGTTTCGATTCGAATCGAAATTTTCTCCGTCTAGCAACTTTGGTATTCTGTCTTTCGATTTCGCTCAGTTTCTTTCGATTGTATGTATTCTGCATTACGATCGAAGCTCCGTTTTTCTCCGTTGTGTTTTTTTTTTTGTTAACAGAGGGGTTTTCTTTATTTGTATTTTTTAGTTAAAAAGTTAAAAATTGAAAAAAATAGAAAATGAGATAAAATGTTCAGATACGATTAAAAAAACAATTAAAATTATTTTCAATTATTTTATTTAATTAAATTAATTTTTTTTTTATTGTTGATTTTTGTATTACAGGTCAAAAACAATAACACCAGAACAGTATGAAAAACTGGCAAATTTAATGACATTTAAAGCGGAAATCCCAAAATTAAAATCTGTTCCAACTCCGCTTTGGTAGCTACCATCTGCAAAGAATCCTAAAGCGGCCACAACTCGGTCAAGCGGTGAAGAAAAAGTCAAAGAATTTGACTGCACCTCATGAGCAAAAATGTCTAAAACATATTTGAACGCGTCTTTGTTTAAACGAAATTTCTTTTTAAATCTGTAAAATAAAATTATTTTACAATATTTTAACATTTTACTTTCACAAATGGATTGCAACTGTCTCTTTTTTTTCCATATTTAATAACAACACTATTAAGTTTTTTAATTATATACCTTTATCTTCACAAGATTCTTTGCACTGTAATATATTTATGAACAACTAATTTTTGTTTTTACATTTTTTATTTACTTTAGTTATTTGTTTATTAAATCTCATCAAGAATTTATTTTTAATTAGGAATACATACAACTATTTATATTAAATTTGACATTTGTTTACAAAAATGATAGCAAACATGCTTATTTTGCTATTTCATTTCCACATTCCGCAGTGATGTTATTAATTGTATAAACATTGTTGTCTTCTTCTTTTTCTTTCGATTCCGTTTTTTTGGAGAATACCAATTTTCGATCGCAACGGAACTGAATGCGGAGACTTAATCGAAACGCAGAATAGCGGTAATTAAATCAAAATTCTTTTTCTTTCTTTTGATCTATAAAAATTATAATATTTATTATTTTAAAATGGCGCATACCTTAGATCCTGTTAAATTTCTGGAACGGTTACCAGAATTTTTCGGAGATAAAAAGGATTTGTTGTATACATCTCACTTGTAGATAAAATAAATCCTCTCTTTGATCAGTATGATGCTCCTGCCCAGCTTTTATTTTTGGACTTAATTAAAAGCGAAATTAAGGGTAAAGCCAAGGAGGCAATAGAAATTAATTTTCATGTACAGTCTTGGTCGGAGATAAAAACAGTTTTGATTAATTATTTTGGGGAAAATCAAAGTGTAGAAGAGTTTGTGAACTTCGTTCTGTACTTTCAGTTTTCGGAGTTAATGAAAATAGTGAACAAATCGCTAGAAATAATTTGAGAACTTCTCTTGATATTTTTAAACAAAAAATACCAGAACCGATTAAGACCATATTGGCATGTAGGAATCCTGATACTCTTGAGAATGCAATGAATATCATTTTTACATCGGGGTATGCTAACTATGGAAGTGGAAGATATGAAAATAATTCTGGTAATAGAAGTAAGAGTTATTTAGGTACAAATAGTAATGGTGCTAATAAAGGGTTCCAAAATATTAGAAATACTCGTGGTAATAAACAATTCAAACAAACACCAGAATAACAGTTATAACAATAAACCGTTTCACAAGAGCAATCAGTACAATCCTAACAAATCTTATACAAATAATAATTATCGACAAGGTAGTAACAATTTTAGTAATAATAACAGTCATAATCGTAATAGGGAAAGTTACAATTATAATTTTAATCCGAATTGTTTGCCGACGCAAGAAATTCCTGAACCAATGGATGTTAACATGGTTTAAAATTGTAAAACTAAGTAATTTACGTAAAGTGCCAGTTTCGCGGAAAATGTTACGTAAGAGTTCTTCAGATGGTTTCAATCAAAATTTTTCAGCTGAAAATGTGGTAACAGAAAATTTTCGTTTCAGGATGAATTAGATGAAAAGGATACTTATAAAACGGCATTCTCAGTTGAAGGTGGTCACTATGAATTTTTAAGAATGACTTTTGGACTCAAAACAGCACCAGCTACTTTCCAAAGACTTATGAACAATATTTTGGGTGAATTAGTAAGTAAAATTTGTTTAGTTTATATGGATGATATAATTATTTACTCGACGTCCCTTCAGGAACATATAAATTCACTTCGGCTTCAAATAGATAAGTGTGAGTTTTTAAAACGGGAGACTGAATTTTTAGGTCATGTAGTAACACAAGACGGTATAAAACCAAATCCAAAAAAAGTTCAATGTGTTCTAAATTACCCGTTACCAAGAACCCAGAAACAAATTAAACAATTTTTGGGACTAAGTGGGTATTATCGTAAGTTTATAAAAGATTATTCAAGGTTTGCGAGGACGATTACTAAATATCTTAAAAAAGATGCTAAAATAAATATAAATGATCCCGATTACATAGAGTTTTAGAATTTTAAAAATGCTTTTAACAAATGACCCAATTTTAGTGTACCCCGATTTCAATAAAAAATTTGTTTTGAATACGGATGCAAGCAACTTCGCCTTAGGAGCTGTGCTATCGCGAGACAATTATCCTATTTGCTATGCGAGAAGAACGCTCAACCAGCATTAAATAAACTACAGTACAGTGGCAAAAGAGCTGCTAGCTGTGGTGTGGGCTGTTACATATTTTCGTCCATATTTATTTAGGAGGAAGTTTGTTATTCAAACGGATCATCAGCCTCTTCAAACGTGGTATAAACAATGGGAATGCGGATGCATTATCTCGTATTGAACCTGAGGTGAATTTTATTCATCAATCTCGATCATGTGTTATATCTGTAAGCAGTTCTCCAATTAATGTTTACAAGAATTCAGTTTATTCTGGAAAAATCCGATTCTGCTTCTATTGGAGTAAAGAATCATTCATTCTTTAGAAATTCTAGGAAAATAATAACTGCGAATAGTTTAAGTGAAAATGATATAGTAAATATTGTAAGGTATCATTTTCATCCAACAAAAGTTAATGCTATTTTATTTAAAGATAATTTAATCTATGATATTTTTAAAGAAACTGTTTTAAAATGTTTTTCAGAGGGCTCTTGCCTAAAAATTGCGAAGCGTAGTAATTGCCTTGATGATATTTTGGATGAGAGTGATTTTCTTGAACTAATAAAAAATTAACTTTATAGGAATAACCAAATGAAAAATTTGAACAATTAAAAAAATAAAATGTATCATCCGAAATTAAAATTAAGAATTCGACAATTAATAAATAATTGTCATATTTGCAATATAGAAAAGTATGACCGTAACCCAGTTAAGCAAATTTTAAAGTTAACTGATGTTTAGATGTTAGATGTTTTTTATAGCCTTGTAAAACATTATTTTTAACAATAATAGATAAACTTTCTAAGTTTGCACAAGCAGTTAAAATTCAGAATAGGTCTTGGGTGGAATTTAAAAGAGCTCTGATTCAATATTTAAGCATTGTGGGTAAAGTCGATAAAATCGTAACTGGCAATGAGTTAGGTTTTAAGGCATTACCATTAATTGAATTTTTGAAACAAAATCAAATTGAAGTACATTTTACTTTAAGTAATAACCATACTTCAAACGCAGATGTAGAACGTCTGCATAACACATTAAACGAACATATTCGATTACTAAGACACGACCCTGGACGAGATAGTGATACGTTTGAGGACAAAATTTGTAAAGTAATTATGTTTTATAACAACACAATACATTCTACCACAAAATGTAAGCCTACAGACTTTCAAAATGGTTTAATAAAATCTGAAGATTATCCAAAAATTAGAGAAAGAGTTTTAAAGTCAAAAGAGAAATCAATAATAAATTTAAATCACAATCGTGAAGACTGTGAGATTTAAACTGGGGAGGTGTGGAAAAAATCATGCTAAATTTCGAAAAATCAAGATAAAGAAGTCTGACAGTGATCATGTAATAACTCAAACAGGTAATAAATATTATAAGTCAGATATTAAAAGAAAGAAAAATTATAGATTTTAAATTATAGTAAATTTTGCCGTTGTACGTCATACGTACGTAAATAGAAAGGTATTCCTGTTATTATGATTTTGAAATTATAAATGTAAAAAAGAGAATATTAGTAAATATTGTTAAATATTATATTCATTAATTGTATTAAATGTTATATATAATTTCCTCGGAGCATCAATCTAATGATGGGGGAGTTATATGTGTAACTTGTTTACACAAATCTATTATATGTACACTTGTATGAGAACCCTATTTTATTGTTTATACTTGTTCATAAAATGCTTGTTTGCAAAATATTTTTATTCATCATTATATCATAAGAAATTTATTTATGTTTTAAGGTACAATTATGCGAACGTCCACTTAAGCAAACCTAACGGCCGTTTGTTTTTAAATATACTAAAACAATGCAAACGCTTACCGAAATTAACTGTCACGTTTCCGGAACGCTTCAACCTGTATAAAATAGGTTTTGACGGCATTGTTACGTGACATTCGTAAGACAGTGCTGGAATTCTATGTGTTAAGTACCATTGCGGCACATTTGCCCGTTTTAGGTACTTTTAAAGTAATTGATAATAATTGTATCATTCATCAGTTTTTATCATTTTGCTTAATAAAAGTATAATAAATAAATAGTTATATTAAATACATAATAATATTTTTTTTTTAAATAGATAATTAAATTTGTCAATACATTGCACATATTGCAATGTAAAATATCTTTCGAAGCTAATTTAGTACTTTTTTTAAATTTAAATGTACGGAACAGTGCCCGCAACCATGCCACAAATCTCAACACTGTTCTGAACAGCTGCAGCAAATTGAAAATTGTGTTAGGTTTTGTAATTTAATATTTTAGCTTTTATAGTTATTTTTTTTTTTTGCAAAACAATTGTACTTATTTATTTTCGGGTTTTTGAAATTAAAATTACAAACAAAATTATAATCACACGCGAACAAATTGTGCTGCACAATGTTTTAATTTTGTTTATTTTATTGACATGCGTCACATTTGTAAAGTTTCTATAAGTACATAAACGACCGTACGTTAAAATACGTTAAGTTTTTCTTACATCAACGTTCGCCTAACGAGGCCTTTAAAATAATAATTTTATATTCAGTTTACGTTTGGAATTCAAATGAAAACATTTTAATTTAAAATTAAATAAAATTAAAAAAGGAAAAACTTATTTCATTTTTTTTTTTTTGGTTTTAATTTCTAGTTATTTGATCGAGAGTGTATGTACATATGTATATAAACAAATAAAGAAAACACAATTAACGAAAAACAAAACAAACTTTGACGTTATTTCGAACCGTACTTCATGCTGATGATACCACTTGGTTATCAATTCAATACAACTATATATTCAACCTTTGAAATTAAATCCATATGTATGCTTATGGTTTTCAGCTAACAATTAAAAAAAATTAATTTAATTATGATACTGTGAAGGTTTCAAATCTTTTTTTATAGCACGAATTTTAAATTTTAGCACGAACATTTGTTAACTAACAAATAGGCCGACTTCCTAAACGCAAGTTGCAGTGCATATTTACAATGCATACACTTTGTAAACGCATATCTTAAACTTTTTGGCAACGTACAATGTTCCTAACAGTTTGGCAACTCACTTTAATGAGTATCAGAAGTCAAAATCACGCATCATTTTTATTTTGTATGCAAACATTTTCAAAATGTTATTTTTGAAATAAAATGTGAATAAAAAATGTCATCATCTATTAATTCAATGAATTCTTAAAAAAATATTTATTTTTGATCACTTGTTTCCGGGATTTTTATTGTCCTTAACAAAGTTGTCTCTTATTTTTTTCTTTTTAATGGGTTTCTATAGCAAATCAATATTTTTTGGAAAATTTGACCTGAGATAATCCTCAGCACTTGCCAACAAAATGGATAAATAATTTTGTGTAACCTCTATTTTTCCAAAAAAAAATTATTCAATTTTATACCATGTTTTTGACATTTGCTTTACGTATGAGTTGCATAGCGACGTTCCTAAATGCCGATAAAATGCCTCTGCAACGCAAGTTTGCATTTAAAACATTTTTAGCATTGCATACGCATTTTTTTAAATTATGCATTGCAACAGGCGTTTAGGAAGTCGGCCATAATCTTGAGTGTATGAAATACCCTCTAATGTGGCGTTGGCTAATCTATTTCTGTATTTTGTTATATTTAAGTTTACTTTTGAAAATATCCGTTCAACGTTTGCCGATAAACAAGGGAGACATTTCAAATTTAATTTAAAACTTCTACATATTTGGAACCATTAACTCACTATCCGATCTATATATTTTTGGAATGAAAATATTTTTATTTTTCCCTAAATTCGTCATCTAAAATTTGTATTTCACTGTCTTCAATTAAATTTGGAAAAAGTTTTATCAGACTTGCTAGTGAAGAAACATTTTTGTAAATCACGTTTTTAATAAGAAAGCTTTTCTAAAGTTGAGTCGTTCAAGTCAAGTCGTTTTAATTCATTGCAGAACTCAATGTTGAAGGCAACACAATTATAAATGAATTCGTTTAATTCAGTGGCATTAAACTTAGTATCGGAAATTTTAGTTGTTACAAATATACCTCCATAGGTAAAAATATCTTTTTTTTACAAATTTGTCCATTAAGGCCAGGGGCCAAATTGCGGCATTCGATATCGATCGAATTTTTAATAGAATTTATATGTAAATATCAATCGATATCGAATGCAGTAATTTGCCCCCACGATTCACTATTATACACAACTAGTTGTTCGCTGGGCGCTTCGCTACTCCAATAAGAAAAATCGTACCACGACCATTCTTCCAAGCAAGTTTTTTTTGAACGTCTTCGTCGCGGCATTGTTGAACAATTTTTTATGTAAAAGATTTGAATTTTTACTGAAAGATTACAAATCAATAATTAAAAAATGTCAATGCTCGCACTGTAAACTTAAATGACAATCAATAATCACACAGAAATTAAATAAGTCAAATGACGCGAGCCGTATACTAACAAAATGTAATTCTCATAAAAAAATATATATTTTATATAGGGAAAACACACCATCATAAAAGTGGGCGTATAACTCTTATTCGTAAAAATTTTTTTATGTTTTTTTTTATAAACCATCAGTGAAAGTTGACCTTTTAAACGCATGTACTCGTTTAAAAATTGGTTGAGTGGTTCTCGAGTTATAAGATCACGACATGTCAAATTTTTGTGAAGAAGAGAACAAGTAGTATCGTCTAATGGAACTGTCCGACATTGAGAGTAAATACGGGTGGAAATTTGACAGTCGTACTGCTCTATTTTTTAAAATTTTTCTAAAACTATTCCACTTAATTAGATCAGAGTTGCGTTTTTCTTTCTAATGCTAACTTTTCAAAAGAAAAACTCGTCAAAATAGCACAAAAACTGCTGAATATAGTGCAAAACACAATTATTGTATTAACAACCGCTGTTTCAATTTTACTTTATTTTATTTAACACCAATGGTATAAACGTAAGAAAAAAAACATACGATCTTGAATCTCTATTTTTTCACACGAATAGACTTTCATTTTCTTTTCTCTTAATTTTACGTACGTAAAGTTTTACCGTCTAAACTGCCCTCTAGGGGCAGCGAAATAATTTGTTGTTTAGAGTTATTAGTTTAAAAAAAAAAGTTTTTTCGTCTAACCAAATTAATATTGATATTTCGTAGATTTATTTGCAAAGTTAGTTGGTTGAGTAGATGATGTTTCTAATTACACAACTAAGGTAGCGGTCTAGAAAGTGCAGCATTACATTCTGCTAGCGTCGAATTTTTCTTGTTTTCTTTGGAAAACATCCGCATACATTTGTAAAATAAATTTTCTTTCTAAAATGATTTTTAGAAATAGAAATTTCAATTCGTTTTTTCATATACTTAGGCAAATATGTTTAATAAATTTTAACAAAAAGTTGCAAGCAACTTAATAAAAAATCTTAATTTTTGGAAAAAGATCTTCAAATTTTATTTTGATTAAAAAATCTTTAATTTTAAGGTAAAATTTTCACTCTGTCATTGCTGCAAGAAATAAAGTGTTAGCATTGTTAATCAATAGACGCCGTTAATTCTAAATAGAGAAATCGCACTAAGTCATATATGATGGCGAACATCATTGCTTAGACAAATGTTCGGAAAACTATGAATACACATGAACGAAACATGAACATTGAGAGTCTACATTATTCGAATTCATGTGCGACATGATGTTAATACCAATTTGTTGGCTAGTGGGGACGTAGGTAAAAAATGTAGCACACGTGAAATTCTTGCAAATTGTGAAATAGACTTCACATTTTAAATTTAAAATTTTCCACATCAAATAATCTATGTTCCTCAACAATTTACACAAATTCGAGGAAAAAGTCCAACCGCTTCAAAAATATAAATAGTTGCCTACGTTGTGCAAAATGCAATTATAAACAAAAAATGTAAAGTAAAAAATTAAACCTTAGTTCCGGAGTTACGGGCCCCGAAGTTTTTATGTTTAATATGGCATATAACGGGTGTTTGATGGCAGAATGGTACAATATAGGTATCATTGGAAAGGTTATTTAAGGGCCTTTTCAATTAAACAGGAAAAAAGTAAAGATAAAAAACATTAACAAAATCTGGTAAGGTCCAAAGAACAATTTTTTTCATATAAAAAACTTTACTCAAAATCATTAAGTTTAATAGGAATACATTCTAAAAAAAGGTTATCTAAAGGGTTTAAAATGCATTTTAGGCAAAAAAATTTATGAAATTATTTTCGCGGCATCGCTTTCTAAAGATTTTCTGCTAGCTGGCCTTCAGCCGGACGCAAAGATTTTCGCCTCTACGGTATGACCTACATCGGCTTGGTCTTCAGCAGATTTTCAACTTTTTTCCTGTTTAATTAGACAGCCACATAAATTACATTTCCAATGATATCCATATTGTCTTATTCTGCCATCAAATACTCGGATATTTGCCATATTAAACATGAAAACTTCGGAGGCCCGTAACTTCAGAACTAAGAGTGTGCGCCAAATTTTTCACTTCACATTTTTTGTTTAGAATTGCATTTTACACACCATAGGCAACTTTTTTCTTTTGGAGCGGTGCCCGTAAACTGGACTTGTTCCCCATATTGTCCCATTCTGCCAGAAAATACTCGATATATGCCATATTAAACATAATAATATCGGAGGCCCGTAACTTCGGAACTAAGGGTTGACGCCAAATTTTTCACTTTACATTTTTTGCTTAGAATTGCAATTTACTTTCCGTAGGGCAACTTTTTTTTGGAGCGGTGCCCGTAAACTGTACATCAAATAGTTAAAACATAGGCGTTGCCTCAGATTTTAGAAAATTATTCCCGACGAACACCTTCGTGGCGAATAAATACGTACCCCTCTTACAATGTAACCAACATCCAGAAGAGACATCGTCATAAAAAAGTTTTAAGAATAAAACAGTAGTCCGTAGATTAATCGTGCTTGATTCCTACAACACTAATAATGTTAAATGGTTAAAAATGAATTTCTAATTTAAACAATAGTTTAATCAATACTTCAAATTTTCTGTGCCAACGAAGTATTTGGAATGTTATGCACTTTTATAAGTTTGTTTTCTTAACAGATTTTTTGCATATTAAAAATAATTAATCTTTTGCCATAGAGCGAAGCCAAGCAAAATATATTCGACGGCGGCTAAAAGTCAAATAATTTGCAGTGGCGTTTACACAAACAATTAATAGTTGATTTCAAAGTATTTCTATAAAAAGTACATGCATGACCCAGCCAGCATTTACATATAAAAATAAGCGTTTTGTAAGCGTTCAAATATAAACAAAACACTTAAAAAACGCTGTTGTGACGTGTACAAAAGACATCAAAGCAAGGGGTTTATAATCAAAAAGCACCCAACTTTATAAGCGTTAAAAAGACGATTGCAAAACATGTTTTTTAAGTAACGTAATTACACGTTTTCTAAATGCTTAAAAAACACGTTTTAAAAAGGCTTAAAAAACACATATTTTTAATGAAAATAGAAAGCGTTTTAAACATTTACTTTGTTTTCGATATGTTTCTTTATTGATACATTTAAGAAATCCTTTTTAATATTAAATTTTTTCTAAATAGAATAATATTCAATTAAAATTTGAAAATAGGAACTTCATTGTTGTTTCATTTAAAAAATCATTATTACTTAGTGTTGTAGTTTACTTTTCTTGTTGTTTTAATTTTAATGCGATTTTTTGCGTACTGGAAATATGACTTAGAGGCAAACACGAAGTCCTCTTCCTTTCCTCCATTTTCTGCAATAGAATTTAAATATGAATATAAAAATGTACCTAGAAACCTACTAAACGCATTTCACTTACGACGAATGGCAGTGGCGACAGTGAAGGCCCTAATGCACTTCTTATCTGCAGTTCCTCGCCAGGAAAAGCTCTCAGCAACGTTGTCAGTCATGATGTTGACAATCTTTTTAGATCTGCCTTCTAAAAATATAAATAAAATCGACACCAGTATACAGTCACCGGACATTTCAAATTTAATTTCTTACCAGCAAGGAAAATTTATCTATATCTTCCAGTATAGTTTTCTCAAAATTGAGGAAGTAATGGTGTTTTGCTTAAATTTATGAAACACTTGCATTTGCAAGCAAATTTTCAACGACGTTCGCAAAACACTTACATTTGCAATCAAATTACCAAAAACATTCGCAAAACACTTGCATTAGCAAGCAAATTGTCAACGACATTCGCAAAACTCTTATTTATGCAAGCTTGCTGCAATCTTAATTTACAAAACGCTTGCTAATAAGTTTGCTGGGGAGTTCAGCTGATAGTTTTATTGGTGTGCGTGTTTAACATGTTCTGTGTCAAAATTTTTTTACATTTATTTTAGTTTTTATTTTACTATACATTTCTCTTGTTTTCTACGTGTTTCTTTTCATTTTTATTACGTTTTATCATGGATGGTAAACGAAATATTCAAATTACACTTTTCCAACTCACGTTGCATTGAATATCCTTTTATTGAATTCTTGTTTAAATTTACATTAATTTAGTCGTTAAACGGTCATTCTCTTAAAGTTTTTATAATAACTAAGTAAAATTAAGATTAATGTTTTAGTTAGAAAAATTATAAAATGTTACCCACTTTCCCGTCTCTGAACTGTTTTTTGACATATTACATGATTTTACACAAATGTTGTAGACTTGCATGTACTTAATATAAATATAAAAATCCTATCACACTGGAAAATTGTTAACTCTTAAAAAACCCACAAATATTTATTACAAACTCATTAAAACTAATATTTCCACAAAAAATCTTCTTCCTGTTTGGGTATATACACACAAATTTTCAAATACTCGTCGTACCAAAAAAAGTAGACAAAATTTTTTGAGTACACTTCCATTAAAAAATATAAAATATAAGATGGTAATAGGGACAATAAGTCAAATTTCAATTTATTTTTTACTATAAAATAATTAAATCGTAGTATTTTTTCTTTAAAAATGCAATAAGCGGCAATAATCTCCAAGTATTCAATTTTAATATTTCTTTTGCATCATGTTAATAACTCTTGCAAAAAAACCGATTCAAAACAGATTTCTTCTGTCTGCCTATAACGGTTCAAGAGTATGGAGACATACGATATATCACATTAACTATTGGGACACCCTTATGCATATCTCCAAGCCTTATAGTTGTTCAACTGTTCAATAGTTTGGCAATATACATCAAATATCAGCAACTATAGGGGCACCCTTTAATTTCCAAATTCAAATTATAAACATACTTGCTGTTGTAGTAGATTTAGCAATCAACCTGATTTGTAAATTTCAACAGTTTGGCAATATACATCAGATTATATTAACTATTGTAAAACCCTTTAATTTAAAAATCAAAATTTTTATACTTCTTGTAATACGAAACAAAGTAGTAGACATTCTATCTAATTTTTAGGTGTTTGTATATAACGGTTCAAAAAATGCAGCCATATAGGTTAAATTATATGTATTAATTTTGGGAACATCCTTAAATTTCTATATTTAAATTATAAGCTTCTTGTTACAGCTGACTTAGCAATACAGGTTCGTTGTATATGCCAAGTGTCTGTGTACAACTGTTCAAAAGTATGGCCATATACATCAAATAAAATGAACTTGGTGCACCCTTTAATTTATAATATTAATACTTGTTACTATGACGGCCATAGCAATCGATATTTTGTCCAATTTGGAAGCGTTTGTCTTTAACGATTCAAAAGATAGGCTTATATAAGTAAATCTACATCAATTATGGGACACCCTTTAATTTCTAAATTCAAACTATAAACTCGTTAATATAGCGGGCTTAGCAATACAGGTCCCTTTTAAGTTTTAGCTTTCTGTCTATAATGTTGTATTGGGACACCCTTATAGTTCTTGTTATAGCGGACTCAACAATGCAGGTTCTTTGTGAATTTCAAGCGTCTGACCACATCACCACATATATACATCTAATGTTTTTTTCCATCGTCTAATTTTGACGCACAATATATTAATAAACCTGATACATAAACCAAAAAAAATCGTCAATTGTTACGATTTTTCGTTTCGAATGTGTCATTCGCTTTTCAAAAACGCAAAAATGGAAAACGTTAACGTTTTTGTGCGTTTTAACGTTAAATTGTGTTCTATAAACAGGCTGTTAATTTCATTTCTTAATTTAAATTATAATGTATATTGATATAGCAGCCTTAGCAATACAGGTCCCTTTTAAGTTTCAGCGTTCTGTCTATAACGGTTCAAAAGTTTGGTCACATACTTGAAATTACACCAACTGCTGGGACACCTTTTAACTGCCAGATCCAAATTTTATACTTGTTGTTATAGCGGACTTAGCAATACAGGTTCGTTGTAAATTTCAAGCTTCTGTCTACAACTTTAATTTATAATTTATATATATGTAGGAGTTACAAACTGTATATAAAAGAAGTATTCTGCAAACCAAAGAGTTAGTTGAAGACGAGACGGCAAACGAGAAAGACGAAGTGCAGCGTTTTTATTATATTTTTTATCATTTCATTATTACTCTTTTTCTTTTCATTTAATTTTTAAATAAAAATTACAATAATAATTCTACAAATTTGGCGGCTCAACCGAAATATTGTTTTGCAAAAGAAAACAAAACTAGTGGACAAAATTATGCTTATCTTATTTGTTTTTGTGTGTGATTTTTTTCAACTGAAAGTAAAATAAACATATCAGCGGTCAAAGAAAAACACAGCAATATAACAGTGAACATTATTAAAAAAAAAACAACCTCTAGAAATATAAAGCAACTAGAATTTGGTGTATTTAGACACATTGCTTGTGAGTACAACAACGATATAAACTGTAATCGTTTGTGTAAATAAAAAATAACGGGATCAAAATACCATAAAAGAGACGATGTCGCGTTTACAAGAATTTGAGGAGAAAGAATTTATAAACAGAGTGTGTGCAGAAAGTGGTGCTACAAATCCTATGACGAGATTCGCTATGAGTTTTAGAGATATAGAAGATTCCTTACGACCTTTTGATGGAAGTAATAGTTTTCCAATTAGGGCTTGGCTCGAGGAATTCGAAGAAACAGCTGCAGTTTTATATTGGGATGAATTTCAGTAATTTGTGTTTGCTAAAAAATCTCTAAAAGGATTGGCTAAACTTTTCATATCTAGTAAAAAAGGCATAACTTATTATCGTAAATTAAAACAAGTTTTAATTGAAGAATTTGACTCATCAACAAACAGCGCACAACTTCATAAAATGTTATCTGATTGCAAAATGGGTAAAGATGACAATGTGCAAGAATATTACTTAAAAATGAAGGAATTAGGTGCTCGTGGAAATATCGATGAAAGTTCTTTGATTCAGTACATAATAGATGGAATTAAAGATTTGGACATTAACAAAATGATTTTATATGGCTCAAAAAATATAAAGGAATTCAAGGAAAAATTAAAGTACTATAAAATTATGAGCAAAAACAATAAAAAGAAATATGAGTTAAGAAAAACTGAAAGAGTAGTACACAAGGTCGGACAGAATTTAGAAATAAAATGTTTTAACTGTGGTGGTAATGGGCACAAATCTGTCAATTGTAAAGACAAATCGCGGGGTACAAAATGTTTTCAGTGTGATAAGTTTGGTCATATTGCAAAAAATTGCCCTATAAAGATAAATGAGTCAAATTTTCGCTGTCTATTAAAAAAAGAAGATGATATGATGGAAATAAAAATAAATATTGATGGTATGAAAATGTTGGCTTTTCTTGATACTGGTTGTGCAGTTAATGCCATTACAGAAAAAATTTACTTAAATCTTCCGCACAAACCTGATTTGAATGAATCGAAATTTTATATGATCGGATTCGGAAAAAACAGATACGAAAATAAAGTAAAACCAATAGGAAACTTCAACTACTCAATAACTATTGAAGGTGAGCCGTTTGATTTAACATTTCACGTTGTACCAACTGATAGTGTAGACGTTGACGTTGTCTCGGGGAAACAATTTTGTTTATCGGCTGATATAACAATCACACCCAAGGGCATCAAAATACAAAAGTTTAATGAATCGGTCAACGAATCTCACTTCATGTATAAAATAAATATAGTTGATGAAGATAGTCTAGATATTGAGGAAACTGCAAGTTCAAATGCAAAAAAATTTGTTACCGAAATGATGAAAGGCTATACACCACTTAAAACTAAAACTACTAACATAGAGATGAAGATTATTTTAAAAGATGATTCTCCGATATATTGTGCACCTCGACGACTTCCTTTTAACGAACGCTTGATAGTAGACAACCAAGTTGAACAATGGCTTAACGAAGAAATTATCGAGCACTCTGAGTCTGAGTTTTGTAGCCCTGTCGTGTTAGTTAAAAAAAAGGATGGTATGCCAAGACTTTGTATAGACTACCGCAAGATTAATAAAGTAATTATAAAAGACCGATTTCCTCTGCCCTTAATAGAAGACCAGTTAGAACGATTACAAGGAGCTCAAGTGTTTACAACAATAGACCTGAAAAACGGGTTTTTCACATGTCAGTAGAAAATTCAAGTAAAAAATACACATCTTTTGTAACCCATAGTGGACAATATCAATTTCGAAAGGTTCCGTTCGGTTTGTCCAACTCTCCTAGTGTTTTCCAAAGACATGTCAATACAATATTTAGAGATTTATCCAGACGAGGAATAGCTATCCCATATATTGACGACGTTATTATTCCAGCAAAAGATGAAAATGATGCCTTAGAAAATCTGCAAATTGTTTTAAAACTGTGTCAAGAGTATGGCTTAGAACTAAAGTTTCTGGGATACATAATTGAAAATGGAACAATATCTCCATCGCCAAATAAAATTGAAGCTTTAGTGAAGTATCCCATTCCCAAAAACATTAAACAATTAGAAAGTTCTCTAGGACTTGCCGGATACTTTAGAAAATTTATACCCAATTTTTCCATTATTGCAAAGCCGTTAACTGATTTAAAAAAGAAGAATCAAAAATTTAATATCAATGAAGAACAACGTAACTCATTCAATAAATTGAAAAACATTATGTGCCAAAAACCAGTTTTTAGCATCTATAACCCAAATTATGAAACAGAAGTTCACACAGACGCTTCGATCAAAGGATATGGTGCAGTGCTATTGCAAAGGTCCCCAGATGATAATTGTTTGCATCCGATATATTATATGAGCCGAAAAACAACTGATCAGGAGAAAAAGTATTCAAGCTACGAGTTAGAAATTTTAGCTGCAATTGAAGCTCTTAAAAAGTTTAAGGTTTACTTGCTAGGAATTAATTTTAAACTTGTAACGGATTGTAATGCTTTTACAAAAACTCTTGAGAAGCGGGACTTATGCACGCGAGTCGCTCGCTGGATTTTATTGCTGTAGGAGTATAACTACACCATCGAACACCGTCCAGGTATTCAAATGAAGCACGTTGATGCCTTATCACGCTATTCAATGATGATGATAACAACCGAAGATAATATAATTGGAAAAATTAAGCGATCGCAGATTCAGGATGAAAACCTTCAAACAATAAGAGATATTTTAAAAGACAAAGGAAGCTATAACGATTATTTTTTAAAAGGGGATATCCTTTATAAACTTGTCAACGACGATGAATTAGTAGTAGTTCCGAAAGCTCTTCACCGAGATGTTATTCGTGATTATTTTATTCCAAAGCTGGATGATAAAATTAAACACCATATTAGCAACTGTGTTCCGTGTGTTATAACAAACAGAAAGAGGGGTAAGCAGGAAGGCGAACTAAACTCATTACTGAAGGTTGACTTCCCTCTACAGACATATCACATTGATTTCTTGGGTCCCTTAGAAACTACAAATAAGCAGTATAATCGCATATTTGCCGTTATTGACGCATTTACAAAATTTTGTTGGCTTTATCCTACAAAATCTACTACAACTACGGATGCCATTACAAGATTAGAATCTCAAGCTGTCATTTTTGGGAACCCAGCACAGATTATTTCAGATCGTGGGTCGGCGTTCACTTCTGAAAGCTTTCGTCATTATTGTGAAGAAGAAAACATCAAGCACATAAAGATAACTACGGGTGAATGGACGAATAGAGAGACTAAATAGTGCCATTGTCTCTGTTCTGGCTAAGCTTAGCGTAACTGAGCCTACCAAATGGTTTAAATTTGTCGGTAAGGTCCAGCAGGTTATAAACTCCACTTACTCTAGAAGCATAAACGCAACACCTTTTGAAGTTTTAATTGGAACAAAAATGCGAACCAGTGAAGACATCCGAATGAAAGAACTGCTTGAAGAAGAAATGGTTGCCAATTTTTACGAAAAAAGATCAGAGATTAGAAAAGATGCCAAACAACAAATCTTAAAAGTACAGGAGGAAAATCGACGTTCGTATAATTTAAGACGTAAACCAGCAATAAAATACAATGTTAACGACCTAGTTGCTATCAAGAGGACTCAGCTTGGAGGAGGGCTGAAGCTTAAGCCGAAATTTCTTGGTCCATACCGCGTCGTAAAGGTTAAACCGCATAATACGTATGATGTTTTAAAAGAAAGTGGCACCGAAGGGCCGAAAATTACTAGCACATGTCCGGAGTTTATGAAGCCATGGCCTGAAGATGGTTATTTTCAAGACGAAACTTTTGAAGGCGAGTTCGAGCCGAATCGTCTGCAGGATGGCCGAGACGTAGGAGTTACAAACTGTATATAAAAGAAGTATTCTGCAAACCAAAGAGTTAGTTGAAGACGAGACGGCAAACGAGAAAGACGAAGTGCAGCGTTTTTATTATATTTTTTATCATTTCATTATTACTCTTTTTCTTTTCATTTAATTTTTAAATAAACATTACAATAATAATTCTACATATATAAGTATAGTTATTATATAAATATAATTTATAATGTTTAATATTAATACTTGCTACAATAACGGGCATAGCAATCGATATTCTGTCCAATTTGCAAGCGTTTGTCTGTAACAGTTCAAAAGATAGACCCATATAAGTAAATTTACAGCAATTATGGGGTCATCCTTTAATTTTAAGATTTATTTTTGTATAACTTTTTGTTATTGGGAGCTATAATTTTCAATATAATGAACTGTTTTTAAAACGGGACCAATCATCATATTACCAAAAATTTTCAAAATCGGTTCAGAAATTACTGAGTTCTGTAGGCACAAACATAAAAAAGCAACATTCAGTCGAATTGATAACCTACTTTTTTTGAAGTCGGTTAAAAAGGAAAGATTCTATATTCATAAATTGATATGCCCAAAATAATTTCACGACGAAATTCGTGCTTAAAATATATAGAAAAAATACATTGAATTTAGTTTTTTAAAATCAATTTTAGAACAGAAGTCAATAGGAAGCATGTAGTATGTGTCGTGGAAACGGCATGCTTCGCAATCATGATTCAGAGATCGAAGCAAGTGCTTCACATAGCCGTGTAAACATGCTTTTACACTATGTGTATTGATTTACATGTGGAAAATCTTACATTCGATATGACTTTTACACACCTTTAAAGTACGCAATCGCTTCCCAAAATATAACGACTTAGGATGATCGATTCCGTGATTTTTGAGGAACATCGTTACCAGTGAACGTGATTTTCAAATCACCCTTCTTTTAAATAGTTACCGTGATCACCGTTTGCAGTTATTTTCTATTTAAACATTCATTTTTATATAGGAAGTATGTGATACTAAATAATATTTTATGCAAACAGTAATCATAAGGAAAAAGGTATTTTGATCTCTACCTACATTAAAAGCAGTTGTAATTAAATTTGCTCAGAAATATAGCTTGATTATAGGTTAAAATAAAAAAGCGCACAACATATTTGGTTTTTGTTTTTTTTTTTTTGCTACATATAAGGGTTTTCACGATGAGTAGTGCAAACTGTGCAAACGGTGCAAATCGGAGCAAATAAATAAATTAAACCGCTAAAAATGAGTTCTCCAATATATATTAATAAACCTTACACGTCTAAAAAAAGACCAAGAGATAAACCAAATAAAAAATGGTCAGATGAAGACATAAAAAAAATTTGGAATACATACGAACTAGTCAGGAATTTCAGGTAAGTTTTAAACAACCAAATTGTTTTTTATACATTATTGCATACTTTAGAAACCCACTCCAAAAATATACTACATAAATCTTTTACAAAATGTGTGTATAGATGAGACTTGGGATATTATAAAACCTAAGGTGAGACACCTTAAAGCCAATAATTTTAAAGCTGAAGAATGGAGAAAAAATACAGCTTCAGGATTGCTTGTTTCGGATGAGGAATTTCTAGTATAGAAGGTAGGTTTAAAAATTTTTGATAAATCTTGCAACGACTTTGAGCAAATCGCAGAAAAGCAAAGACATATTGTAGATTCGATCAATCCATATTAGAAAACAAGAGTGTTTGCGATGTGCTACCAGATTTATAAATTAAATTAGATTTTTACATTTCCTGTTTTTCAGAAAAACTACACAAAATGTGTAAATTTTATAAGGATCTACACAAGGTTTTTGGTTTAAAAAAATATTGATTTCCCTTTTAATATTTATGGTTCATCTTTAGCAAGTGATCTGCTAAGCAATACTGCATTATACAATGAGTCACAAGATGTGCAGGACGATTTTGAAGGATTAGAGGTATTAGAAGATATTTCTTGTGAAGTTGAAGAAGTTGAGTATGATCAATCAACAACAGAGGATTCAGTTGTGCCGAATTTACAAACTACCTCGCAAACAAACGCTTCTTTATTTAATAAGGAAAAAGTAAATAATTTTGCAAGGAAACTAAGAAAATCAGCTATTGAAAAACTTTCTGCTCTTCAAAGCGAAAAAACTGAATATTTAAAATCAAAAATACTTGAAAAAGAAAAATTTGTGAAAGAATTAGATTTAAATGAAAGAAAATGTTTAGAAATGTTCAAAGAAGGAAAGATGAAATGGAAATGAAAAGAATAGAAATTGAAAAAGACGAGAGGTTGAGAACATTTGAAATTGAAGCAAACGGGAGAATGCGGAAGTACGTAATAGATATGAAGTACAAAAATCGAAAGTAAATACATAAAAAAAAAAAAAAAAAATGATTAATCATTTAACAGTTGTGGTACTCGAGATAGTAAAATATTTTGTTGTTTTTTGTTATGTTTGATCTTTATTACAACATTCATGTATAATATAATTTGTTAATTTATTTAAATTCTGAATTTTAATTAATAAAATTTATTCAAACATTAAAGAATGTAGTGCTTGCCTTTTAAATTCTCCTTTTCTATTTTCTGGTTCCAATTCATGACAGGTTTCTTCGTTATTATCTCCTCTATCAACATGACCCGTTATATCTTCAAACTTGTTTGATGAAATATCTGACAAAAGGATATTATGTAAAATGCAACAAACCATTATCCACTGACAACAATAGAAATGTTTTTTTAGAGTTTATTTTCATTCTTAGGTTTTCAAGGCTGCTAAACTTCCTTTCAACATACCAAAACAGTGTTCAATTCGTACTCTGTACTTGCTGTGTCTTTTATTAAATTATATTCGGTTCATGGGATCCATTTGAGAAGAACTTCTTCTATAAGGACTGATTATAGTAGATGATGGTATGCTGAGTCTCCAGCAATCCGCTGATTTTCTGTAAAATATGTTGCACTTTCTCTATATATTTCACAATTCCTATAAATTTTTGCATTGTGATGACATCCAGGATGTCCCAGTATAACGTGCCGAATTCTCTGCATAAAGTCGCAAAATACTTGTACTTTTAAAGAATATTTATGAGTCCGAGAAAATAATGATATTGGATTTAGAACAGGGCTTTTGGCTAGAGCGATTTCACTGCCATCGATGTATCCAATACAAAACGGTAGCGGTATGTGATGCAACAATAGCTGACCTTTCACCTTCATCTGGCCAGAATATATAATGCGTTTATATAGAAACATGCATATATATATATATATATATATATATATATTTATTTAGTTATTGTATCCTTGGAACTGTTGTAATTGTTGGTAAAAGTTATTAAAAACATAATAGTAATTTAAATACAATAGGTGTGTTCATTTACTAAAAATTTGTACAAATTTGTAACAATTGTTACTAGAAAGCGTTCATTAACCCAAAAAATTTGCAACGCGAGAGCGTCGAAAGAGCGTAAAAAATGAGAGACAGACAAATTCTTACAAGTTTTTACAAGTAAAATTTTTACTTGCAATAATTATTCAAACAGCTGTTTTGCGTTTGTGTTTACAAAAAAATATTTCAAAATTAAGTTGAAAATGAAAACATTTTGGAAAATTTAAGAAATTGTAAGTAAACTTTTAAAACGATAAAAAGTATTAAAAAGATAATTTTATTTTTGTGTATTTTAGGAACAACAGAAGCAAAATAAGATGTCTAATGAAATTAAATTGAATTGAAATTTTCACACCCCGGCTGTTAATCTTAGTGTTGTAAATATTATGAGTAGGTAGCTACTCGGTAATTTACACTAAGCAGGCAAATAATTAAATTAGTTCAAATATATATTTGCAAATAAATTTAAATCAACACATAATTTATTAAATTACTTTTCTACTGCTTCTGATATTTTATTTTGGATATAGCTTTTTATTACAATGAAAATGAAAATTGCTTAAATTTGTTTTCTTTAAAAAATATATTTAACCCGTTTTTCGCCGGCTGTTTATTATTATTATATTTTGGAAACTATTGCAAGAGCGGAGCATTAACGTTAGACAATAACGACGAAAATTCTCCTTTTCAACTTACATTTGTTTGCGTTTCTTATTAGTGTTTATTTATGTACATAAATAGTTTTTCATAAAATCACATTACAAAATACTTAATATTATATAATTATAATAATATTAGTAACACAAAAGGTGTCAAAATAATAATATCTATTAACGTATTACCATGCATTAAAAACACAATTTTATGAAAATCGCTTGGAAAATAAATCACAAAGTTGGAAATAAACAATTCTGCGAAATTCTATGTGTAGGCAGGCTGTTATAACGTATAAACTAATTAAAAATAGATATTTTATTCATTAATTTTATTTAAAAGTAGTTAATCACCTTTATCGTATATTGCGTATTTCGACTACATCAGGTACTAGATTAAATAAAATTGCAAAACTTTTCATTATTCTATAACAAGCTGTACTCTAAAAACGCCAGTCACGACAATGCTGAATATGAATGACCATAATCACATAATTTTTATAATATATATAAGTATGTATAATTTTTTCAAAAAATATAGGGGTAGTTATTGAGTACTCATATGTAGCTATACATTACAACACTATTTTAACTTGCAAATTTTAGCTAGTAAAGTGTTCATTTACTTTTTCACATTTGCGCGAAACATAGGAGAACAGAACAGTCATTCTAGAGAAAGAGAGAGAAATAGTAACAATACCAACTTATATCAGAATCTATACGCACTCATAAGAGTGGACACACAAAAACTGATATAAACAGATATATCTGTGCACGTCTTTAGTACGTATATATATTAAAGACGTGCACTAGTATATCCAACAGTATGGCAAAAACAGATATATCATGTACATACCAGTTACAACAGATACAAAAGAACGCATGAGTGTAGTTGATATTGTATGCTTTTGCTTGTACGTACTCACACTATGGATATAAACCAGCGTTGTCAACTTGGCGCGTTTCGCACCATTTTGGGTGCTTTTTCGAATTTTTTGTGCGAAAATTTCACGTGTTGGTGCGTGGTGCGTTTTTATTTTTTAATTTTGGTGCTTTTTTTAATTTGTGGTGGCACAACAAACAAAATTTTTGTACAAAAAATACACCTTTTTTAATACCATTTCGTTTAAGACGTACCAAATCATAAGCACAAAATGAAACGGTATTGTTGTTGTATTAATTTATGTTGTGTTAAAAAAGAAAAATTTCACTGTATGGAATATACTATCCCTTTTAGATTTTCATGGTCATTGTTTTTGTAGTAAAGGCTGCTGTCGTATCTGTTAAACAGCTTAGCAAAAGCAGAGTTTTGCCGTGATCAGTTAACTTTTAACCGACTTCAAAAAAAGAAGGAGGTTATACTCGTACAATTCGACTGAATGTTGCTTTTTTATGTTTGTGCCTGCAGAATTCAGTCATTTCTGAACCGATTTTGAAAATTGTTGGTAATTGATAGATTATGGTCCCGTTTAATAAACAGTTTATAATCTTAAAAACTAAAGGGTGTCCCCATAATATTTTTTACCTGTATTATTAACTGTAAAGGACGATTCTGTAAAATATAAAATGATTGCGTATTACCATAGCTCCCAATAACAAAAAGTTATACAAAAATAAATCTAAAAATTAAAGGGTGCCCCCATATTGATGTAAATTTACTTATATGGGCCTATGTTTTGAACCGTTATAGACAAACGCTTGTAAATTGGACAGAATGTCGGTTGCTATGGCCGATATAGTAACAAGTATATAAACTAAAGGGCGCGCCTATAGTTCACTTAATTTAAAGTATATGGCCATACTTTTTAACAGTTGTAGACAGACGCTTGAAATTTACAACGAACCTGAATTGTTGAGTCCGCTATAACAACAAGTATAAAATTTGGATTTGGAAGGTAAAGGGTGTCCCATTAGTTGATGTAATTTCAAATTATTCATATTTTTTTTGCATTAATAAGCCTTTAATAAAATGAATTTTGTAGGGCAATTTTACTTATTAAACTGTATGTATGTAATTATACAGAAATATTTTTTTATGAATGATCGCTGTTTTTTATTTCAAAAGTTGTGTATGAAATATATGAAAAAAATGTATTATCTAGTACAAATTATCACAAACATATTTGTTTTTTTTTTGTATTTTTCTTAAGTTTTATTTTTTAATTTTGTTTGCTTGTAAAAACCTTGAACTTTAAGACTGCTTTATTGTTATATTTTTAATACAAAAAAATTACACTTTTTTGAAAAACTAAATCATTAAAGATTTTAAATAAAAAAGAAATTCTAAAACTTGGTGCGTTTTCTCTTAAATGGTGCGTTTTTTCTCCACTTTGGTGCGTTTTGAAATTTCAAAGTTGACAACGCTGATATAAACACATACAGTTGTTTATGGTATTGCATAGAGTGAGCAAATTATCAGTTTTTTACTCTCAAATATCTGTTGTACCATGAGTATTTGGATATATCTGTTTATGAAACAGGTATTTTTGATACTTAGGTGCTGCTTATGATAGAGGCGAGAACTAGTAAGCAGTATTTTAACTTCGTAGTAATAACTCGAATCGTAATTATTATTGTTTAGCTTTAGTAATTAGTTTATATGATTTTAAATGTAGAATTAGCAATAAATATTAATGATAATTTTATTTTATAAAATCAAATGAAAAATTAATAAATTGTTGTCTAGTTGCGCGTTGACTTATACGGATAGAATTAATTCAATTAAGGAATTTTATTGTATGTTTATTTAAAAAAATTAATTCCATTTTGATCAAAACTAGTAAATAGTTAAAATTAATATATAAAAAAGTTTATTACATACATCTGTACATGCATATGTACATAAAAATAGAAGTTCCGAAAAATTTCAATAAAAAAAAATTAGAGAAAACACATACACTTCTAGAATACACCCAGTAATAATATTGTCCCTTTTATATATGTACATATTAAATAACGCAATTTTTATTTTTTATGCACTTAGAACGATATTATCGTTATGTTATTTGTGCATTAAAAATTTTTAAAATTTCTAACATGTACTAAAAAAACCTCTTTTCTGCATTAAAGAAAAGTCCTACAGCTTAAATAAATAGATAGTAAAATTTATTCGAAATTAAAAAATTATTAAAAAGTTTTATAGAAAAAAATAAAAGAGTAAAATGGACAATCTCGTTGTAACTGCTTACCAAAGGATAGTCAGCTTAACAACGGGAAATATAAATTATAACAGTATAGTATATCTCTTACTAGTGTGCGTAAATAAGTTTCTGTCAACCACTAATTAGAATATATAATGAATTGAATGAAAAATAAATTTTTAAAAAATGCAAGTTTCTTACTATAAATGGGAGCAATTAATTAGATGGACTAACTCGTTGACAATTTCATAAATGCTTATGATGTTGTTAGTATTTTCACTAGCGGTAATTTTATGAAAAAGTTTGACGTTAGTTAATTAAATGGCTCTCAAACATAGCATCATCTAACGTTGCTTCTTTTCTTTTAATTATCAGACATCAAGTTTTATTCCTATCTCGTTTAAATTTAATAAATTGTTAAAATTTTCGAATGAACATCCATCAACGAAAGGGTTAAGTTTTATTTTTTATGCATAGATCTTTTGAAGATTTTGCTATTATAAAATTATTTTTCATAAAAACAATTATTTTTTTCTAGTTGTAATTCCATTTCATTACCGTTATTAAAACAATCATAATTAAAATAAAATTATTAGCATGATATCGTAGTTATTTTTTTCCTATTTCATTATTTCAACTAATGCCAATGTAATTTTAATGGTAATACAAATTAATTTTTTTTTGCTTAAAATATTTATATATTCATACTTCATTTAAAAATTTTAAAAATAATTTGGATTCAAAAGGTTTAAACTTAACATAAAAAAAATTTTTAATTGATTATAAGTTATCAGGGTTTTCGTCTCTCTAAATATAGAAACATGCATACATATATATATTTATGAATCCTTGAACTGTTTTAATTGTTGGTAAAAAGTTGTTAAAAAACATAATACTAATTTTAATACAATTATAAGCATTAGATTCATAAATTTTTGTTAAAGAATTCAGTTTTGTATATTCAACTTCAATAAAACACAATAAAACAATTAAAAATATTGATCATGATTGGAAACAATAACTTCATTTTTGTAATTTTAATAAACCAATGCATATGTACGTATGAATGGATATTAATTCTCAGCACACAATAAGTACTTATGGTACAACCATCAATATTTGTTTATACCCATTTGTGCGAAACATAGGAGAACAGATATGTCACTCTCATTCTCTCTTTACTCATTCGCATCCATCCAAAGAGAAAAAGTAACAATATCAACTTATATCAGAAAAACAGAAGTACTCATCTATACGCACTCATAAGAGTAGACACAAAAACTGATATAAACAGATATATCTGTGCACGTCTTTAATATATATATTATCATTTCTAATGAATTATTATTGTTCAGATAGGGCCAACTTGGTTATTAACTGTAAATTGAAGAGTAAAAATAAGATATTTGCGGAATGAAATTAACTTTATGGATCCTTACAACCTTAGCCAGCATTCTTTGTACCTATCTATAAATTGTGTAAATTGCTATTTCTAAAACCGTTTAGAAAAAATGGGATATAAAAAATTCAGTTTTATTGCATTCCATTTTTAAAGATTAATTTATATACAAAACTCAATATTTATGATAACAAATATATTAACACACACTACTAAAAACTATACTCTACTATCAAAGCATTTATTTGTAATCCTTGTTTTAAACTTCTATTAAATGTTTGATATATTTTTTTATTACATTTAGCACATTTGTGTTAAAATCTACTTGTTAGGATTCTAAAAATCCCAATTAAAATAAAATTTATAATAATATTTATTAAAATAACACTTATAATAATACAGCGTAATAATAGTAATAAAGAAATAAAAATAATAATAGTAATATTACAGCAGTAATAATTTGAATCGCAGTAGCACTTTTTTATTTTTATTATTTTTTTTTATATTAGGACCAGCACTCAGGGGATGACCCCTACTTATGCAATGCATTGTACCAGAACTAGGAAATTAGGTTGTGGGAAGGGGGATACGAGTAAAGGGAGTAGTGTTGTGGACATTTGATTTGAATCTTTGCACATTGAAAGTGGCAGGAAAGACCTCTGCGGGGAGCTTATTCCACATACGAACTGTTCGGCTAAAAAACGAATTCTCTCTGTAATGCGTAGTGCGATTCACTGGCCAATCAACCACAAAGGAATGCGCTCTTGATGCAGAACGCGTTGCGCGTACGAAATTACGGTTTTCAGGAACAAGTTCCCTGATTTCATAAGAGCACATTCCGTTGTAGTAACGATAAAACAGTGAAACACACCCAACATTGCGTCGATGCTCCAGTGAGTCAATAGAGCTGGATACCCTACTGTCACCGATGAGCTTCTTCACTCTCTCCTGCACGCGGTCGAGTAACTCCAAAATAGACTTAGAAGCACCGGCCCACACATGAGAGTTGTATTCCATTTTCGGTCTGATAAAGGTTACATAGATAGTAAGGAGATCAGATGGAGTGAAGTATTTCTTACGACATGGAGTGAAGTATTTGCGACATGAAAAATATGCTAATGATGCTATGCTATGAAACTATTACCGACACCAAAAGCAATAAGTTTTGATATGAGTGCACCATGCCACACTCTATCAAACGCCTTAGAAATATCTAGAGCCACCACCTTACTTTCGCCGAAATGGTGAATGGATTGACACCACTTTTCCGAAAGGAAGGCCAGTAAGTCACCCGTAGAGCATCCCCTACGGAAGCAGTACTGCCGGTCACTAAGTAAACTGTTGGACTCCAGATATTTCACAAGATGAAAATTGAGCATAATCTCTATAACTTTGGAGAGTGCAGAGCAAATTGCGATTGGGCGGTAATTTTCAGGGTTGCTAGCCTCTCCCTTTTTGGGGACTGGTGTTACATTAGCAATCTTCCAACATGATGGAAACTCATCAACATGGTATAAAATGTTGAAAAGTTTTGCTAATGGACGCGATAACGTCGAAGAGCACTGCTTCAAGACCAGTGCTGGAATTCCATCCGGACCATGGGACTTGTTTATGTTGAGATCCGCTAAAACCCTTTTAACTGCACGTGCTCGAAAGAATATATCCGGCATAGTTACTGATACTCTTTCCAGTGCAGGCAGTGGTTGATTGCTTTCCGGCAAGTAAGAATTACTTGCAAAAATTTCAGCAAAGAGGTTTGCTTTATCAACCGGGTCGTTAAATATTTGATTATCCCTTAAAAGAGGCGGAATGGAGGAACTAGCATCATCCTTCACTCTTTTAACGAATGACCAAAAGCTCTTTAGCACGAAGGCGCTGCTCGTATAGAGCTTTTTCGCGCCTAAGTACTTTGGCACAAGAAGATCTCGACTTTTTGCGTAGCGAATCAGTACCTGCGTTTTTATTACACCGCCATGTACTCTTCCTCTCTGGATCTACATGCGTTTTTGCACGTCTGATAAAACCAAGAATTTTTTCTTGGCTTAATGCGGATTTGCTTAGATGGAATGAAGGTTTTCATTCCAAGCAAAATAATGTTCACAATCGTTTCCACCATTGCATCGACTCTTTTGTCCAGAAAACAAAGCAATATAAATGTACGAGCTTTTTTTAGTTTTAATACACATATATCAAATTTATTAGTTAAATTAAAATTTACATCAAGCAAAATATGCTGTAAATTCTACATTTTAAGATTTGTTGACAGCACTGCTTATAAAGAGACAACAAATCTATAACAGCTGATACGTAAAAAACTTTCACAAACAAATTCGTGCTATTTTTTATTTAATTATCCCGCTTAAATTAATTCCCGATATTGATTATTGAGGTCAAAGCACGTCTCGTCCGCAACGCAACGTCACGTTTACGAAAGAGTACCTATTTACATACAACCTGGGTAAGGAAAACGGATCAGCTGTTCCGCAACGTGTACGTTTACGTGAATGTAACGAGGCGTTAAGCACTTACCTGCTGTTTTACTATGGTTTGCAGGGCATGAGGCATCCAGTTTTGGTGACGTGTCTGTTCGGTTTAACTTATCGCATTCATCCGTTAGCAGAATGATTGATAAAATTATTTTATTTATCACCAGTTAAAGCTAGAGATTATAAAATGGCCTGAAAAGTACAAAGAGTTAGCTAATTTTTTTTTGGCATCAAATGCGGATTTCCCAAAGTAATTGGTAAACAAAAACGAAGTATTATATTTTATTAGACCCTATTTTTGAACTGATATTATTGGTTATTCCCTAATATGCTATTCATTGGATTAAGAGCTGAAAATACCAAAAGTATTTTAAAAAACTCAAATAATAAATAAAGATTTTAAGTTAGCACTAAATAATTGCCACAAAACTCTAAAAGTAACAAAAAATCGGCTTGCCTTTTTATAATATGGGCGAACCAAAACTCTATTGTTTCTACTATTTCTCTGTAAAAATCTATTAAGAAACAAGCATATACACATAAAAAAAGATAAAAAAATGTTTCTTTTAAAATTAAAATAATTATGATTTTCCGGCTTCGACTGCTGACAACTTACAAAACCAGACATTGTATTTAAATATCATTAGTTATAGAGCTGCAAAACTATCGATAGTCGTCCCCATCGATAGTTCAAAAAAAAAAAAAACTATCGATACTATCGGATTTTTTATGTTTTGCTACTTCTGGCAATAATACAACAATTCAAGTGAAAGGGGATACTTTAGCAAACATACGTACATGCTTATGTATATAGGTGTTAGCTAAAGTTTTCATCTTTATCACTTATTTTCGCAACATTTATTGATTGAAAACATTCTTTTATTTAAATAAAAGAAAGTTGCTAATTGTTAAAACATACATTTTATATTGTACATGAATAATAAAAACATTTAAAAACTTAACATACATATGTATACGTATATTAAATAGCAAGTATATTTAGTTCAAATAGATCTTTATAATTAAAATCAAATAACAATGTAGAAATTAAACTCAAAAACACAAATGTATGTAAATACATATGAATAGTAATCATAAAAATAAAAAATTCAAGCATAAAATACAAAACATAAAATTACATATTTTATAAAAACATAAAAATCAAAACTCTTAAAATTCCAAAGAAATAACAGAAAACATAAGCAAAATGATATTCAAAAACTTTGGTTTCAAATATTACGTTACCTAATAATTTGGGTAGAAGTATATAAATTTAAAAGCGGCTAAGAAACTGCGTAGAATTAGTTGTTAAAAATTATATACTAGCTACATATAACTGGCTTCGTATTTACTTAAAAAAATTTTCGATAGTACCGCTATCGATAGTCAGACAAAAATATAACTATCGATAGTACTATCGATTGTTTTGCACCTCTAATTAGTTACCTTTTGTTAAGACTGAGCTGTATGTAGACTTTTGTCGTGCCATATTTTTGTTATTTTGTGAAATTTTTCTTTATAGGGTTCATTTGCCCTTAAAATTTCTTTTGCTTTTTTATACCCTCCTCCAAAAAAAGTGGAAAAAGGATATATCTAACTAAATTTGTTATTCCGTTTGGAATTTCTACAATATCAATTTCCGACCCCATAAAGTATTGTTTGAATTAAATTCCTTAATTTTATTAAGTGTCTAAAGATACTTAATTATCTTAATTAATATATTTTAGTAACATTTAAAGCTACAATTTTCAATTTTATTACAAACTTGGTTACATGCAATTAAAGACCCAACACTTGATTTAATACCAGTATTTATAATCTATTTACTGCTCTGCGTTTAATAACGTAAAAAGCGCGACTTAAAATTTACGATGCAAGAGGCAGGTAGATTTGTCTTACATGGAAAGCTGTTTGTGTAAATTATAATATAATCTTTAACTATGTACATATGTTATAAATAATTTTTAAGTACCTAATAAAAACTGTACTTTACTTGAACTTGAGAAGTCAAAGAAGGTAGTTTTTTAATAAAACAAGAAGAATTAATAAAAGGAATTTGACAAAATTACAAAAGCCATTGTAAAGAAAGAAGTACTCGTTCTTTATGTTTTATGATCAAAAATAAGATTGGTTGTTTATTCATACAAATCTTTGTTGTTATGTATATACTATACATTTCCTATGAGTGACTTTCTAAACTCACTCAATAACTTAAACACTACACAAATAATAAGAATAAAATTACACTCAACATACTTTGCTGTATTAAACATGCATGAACTGTGTTCTAGTTGGCGCTTGTTCTGCATTCCCATTAATTGGGTCAGATTTCCAATAGTGACATACAAACTGAAAGTATTACTCTATAAACAACACACACAAATATAAACAAATATGCGGTTGGTTCAAAGTAACACTTTGTAATAATTTAGTGCAACCCAATACATTGTATGCTTGCACTTGAACTAAATCAGAGTATGCATTTGTACTCTACAATATGCACACACTACACCCTTACCCAAAAAAATCGTACAATTTGTTTTGACATATTTTATGATTTCTTGTCTAAGTAGTAAGTGCATTTTCAAGTGCTATTTTCATTATTCTTAGATAAATTTTGTTTTTGTATATATATATATATATATATATATATATATATATATATATATATATATATATATATATATATATATATATATATATATATATATATATATATATATATATAATATTGTGTACAATTAGTCATACGTATCATGTTGCTTATATTTTAAATTAATAGACTTATTTTATGTATATATATATTTTATGTATATATATGTATATGTATATATATATATATATGTATATGTATATATATATATATATATATATGTATATATATATATATATATATATATATATATATATATATATATATATATATATATATATATAAATATGTAATAGGAGAATTATTAAGTTAATAAGAGAGCCACTAAATTAAATAAAGACGTAATTGCGTTTCTGAAATGTTGAGAAACAACATTTAAAGCCTTTATTTCACTCTGCTTTTATGTTTCTTAATACAAAAATATGAATTCATGTATTTTTACATTATTGCTTATTTCTAACATTCTTATGTCAAAATCATATGAGCTGCAGAGTTACACCAGGAGCCATAAGACCACAAGACCGTTGGATACACGATGAAAAAATTATGGCACAAATACATTTGTGTTGAAATTTTCATTACATCTCCCCCCCTAGGAGATGAACAGTTGCATGGTTGTTAAACTTAATTGTTCATTGGTTATTATACAGCACCGGAGTTAGTTTTGTAATGTGGAAGAAATTTGATTCCATTTTTTTGTGACCCGTGTTGACTT
This sequence comes from Gymnosoma rotundatum, assembly GCA_916610165.2. Lineage (NCBI taxonomy): Eukaryota > Metazoa > Arthropoda > Insecta > Diptera > Tachinidae > Gymnosoma > Gymnosoma rotundatum. Next base: position 116,653,033 of record OU744336.1, read on the forward strand.
CGTATATGGAATTAGAAATTTTTTTGAGTATTTTATATGGTCCAATTCTTATTTCATCTAGTTTTTTTTCTGCTCAAGCGGTTACCGTTCTCTACATAAACCAAATCTCCTACTTTGAATATAATTTCTCTTCTATGTTGATCAAATTGAATTTTATTATAATTATAAGATTTCTTTGCATTCTCCAGAGCTAATCTTCTATCTCTTTCCAGGTCTTCAGCAGTAAATTTTGACTTTAACTCATGTGGTAAAATATTTACACATTCTCCTTCTAATAAATATTTTGGAGCAAATTTGGTTACTGTATGTTCTGTTTCGTTATATTTTTCGACACAGTTCCTTGCAGTGGTTGTCCATGATGTCTTTTTCTCATTTTCATTAATCACACACCTTATTTTATTAACCAGCGTCTGATTCATTCTTTCGTTAAGACCATTTGAAAAGGGAGCATTAACCGCAGTGAAAATCATTTGTATATGCTCTGCTCTTGAAAATTCTTTAAATTCTTCTGAATTTATGCCGGGGTATTGATCTTAGCGTTTTGGTATTTTGATGTTGAAATATATGCATACCTCGAGAAATGATCTATAAAAAGATGCAAGTATTTTTTTGTAGAACGCGATCCTCCAAAGCCTCCAATGGTATCAATGGATACAATTTCAAACGGACGTGTTGCTGGCCCCAACTGTGACATTAGGCCAAAATTTGATTTTTTCTTGTTTTGTTTTTTATACAGATTTCACAATTGTCACAAATGGTTTTAATGTTTTTAATTATGTTTATTCCTGTATAAAATGGTGTTATTTTATTTAACATTTGCGTTCTTCCTATATGGCAGAAGGTTTTGTGTACATTTTCTATTAATATTTTACTGAGACCTTCTGTTAAAACAATTTTTTCTTTTTTTTTTAAGTTTTGTAAAATATTTCATTCTTTAATTTAAATTTATTTCTTTTAGTTCTGCAGATCCATATTTGTACTTTGGTCTTTTCTTATGTCCTGAAGACTTATTAAATTTACAACTTTTATTATTTCATCTGCATTTTCAGAAGATTCCAAAAGTCTGCTTCTTGATTTAATTTTCCTGGATTGTACTTTACTTTAAAATTTTATTGTGATAAATAGTAAGTAAGATCTCCAAGCTCTTCATCCGTTCTGGCTTTTATGTTCATATTTTCCAAAGGTCTGTGATCTGTGTAAACTAAGAATTCTTTTCCAATGAGCCAATGTTGCCAGTATCTTGCAGCTTCTTTTATTGCCAAACATTCGAGATATATCGCCTTTTTTTCTTTTGAGCTTCATTTTATTTTTTTGAAAAATATGCCACTGGTTTACAATTTCCCTTTTCATCATCTTGTTTCAACACTGCTCCTATTCCTTTAATGCTCGCATCCGTATATATTTTAATTGGTAAATCTGGGTCAAAAATTTTTAATATAGGTTCAGAACAAAGCAACGTTTTCATTTTTTTGAATTATTTCTCACATTCATCTGACCAGGTGAACTTTACGTTTTTCCTTAATAAGTTGTGTAAAGGATCTAATATAATAGCTATGTGTGGAACGAATTTATGGTAATAATTTATTTTTCCCAAGAACTGACGGACACTTTTTCTTGTTTTCGGAACTGGAAACTCCTTAACAGCTATTAAATAATCTTTAAGTGGTTTGATTGAATTATTTTCTATTATATGTCCCAAATATTTTACTGAAGTTTCTGCAAAGGTGCACTTAACGAATTAAGTCTAAAGCCTTCCGCTAATATTGCTTCAAGTAATTTTGAATGATGCAGAATATGATTATTGAATGTGTGTGAATGTGCCCCTCTTGAGTGACGAATGCCGTTTTTTGTCTGCCTTGTATTCTTAAGGGAATTGACCAAAATGCTGAATTTATGTCTAAAGTTGAAAAATATTTGCAGTTTCTAGTTTTTACCATGAGATCCTCTATCAGTGGAAAAGGCTGCGATTGAGGAATAATAATTTTGTTTAAATCTCTTAAATCTATGCATAACCGTGATTTTTCATTTTCTTCTTTTTTATATGCTAATCTTACTGGAGCTGCGAAGGGACTATATGATTCTTCAATATATTTTTTTCCAATAACTTTGCTAATTGGTTTTCTATTTCTTTTTTGTCATTAATCGTGCATTTGTAAGGGCGTTTACAGCAATATATATCTACCATCAATTCAATATGAGCTTCATAGTCTTTGACAGTGCCGATATCGTATTTGTCTTTAACACTGATTTATATTTTTCAATTAATGCATCAATCTCCGACCGTTGATTAAAGTCCAAGAGATTGACAGCTATTTCGAAATCATCAGTATTTATATGTTGATTGAAATTTACTTCACATTTGTTTTGTTCGTTTGGAGACGAAGGAATACTTGCATGATGCTCATTTTTGTTCTCTTTTGTACTGCTCTTTTGTGTGATTCCTAGATTATCGTTTTGAACTAATTTAAATTCTTTTATACAATCTAGGCCTATTAAGAAGTCATATCTAAAATTTTCATCATTTATAACAAAAATATCCATGTATTTTTCAATATTGAAAATGTTTATTTGCAGTTTAACACTGCCATTTGTGTAGCCTAAGCCATTAATCGTCCTCAAGTTGCGTGTTTGAATATCATTTGATTTTAATTTTTAGTAGTTTAGCGTTGATTAAAGACACATTTGACCCTGAATCATAAATTGCTGTAACATCTAAAGTGTTGTTTAAACGTAACTTGATTTTTATTAATGGTGGCACAATCAGTTTTTTGGATCTTCTTTATTTAATTCTATTTCTAATTCTGAATTATTGACAGTTTTTACTAAATTTTTCTGTCGAAACCAACAACTTGATTCTGGATGGTAACGTTCACCTCTTTTCTCTTCTTTACATATTTTGCATGGCTTCTTCATTTCAACGATTTTTGGTTTCTTTCCTGATACGAGTATACTTTTTCTTTCTTTTCAAATGTTTTCTTCACTAAATGTTCTAAACCTATTAATTCATTGAATAGATCTTCTGTATCTTCTGTATCTTTTAAATCTTTTCTTTTTTTAGAGCATAATCTAGCAGACAAACGTTTATGTATTTATATTCAATAGCATATCTCACTGGAGTCCACCCTTTGTCTGCAAAACTACCACAAAATTTTTTTTTCCATTGGCTCCATTCAGAATTTATAGTATATTTGATAAGCATTGAATTGTACCAGTCAATGCAAGACCCTTTAAGAAACAATAGTAATATCTCAATTTTATGTATATCTTTAGTTATTTCCAATCTTAAACATTCACTTTCAAAAATGTCTATCCATTGTAGAACATTTGCATTCTTTCCGGTGAACTTTTCTTTGAGAAGTTTTTCTGATATGTTCTTTAGGTTGTGTACCTCAGGTTTATCTTCATTTTTTGTTGTAAATTTTTCTAAGATTTGTTGCAAAGCATCATTTACCGTTGTTTCGCTAACATTTTGTTGTTCCTCTAATAGATAATTCTTAAAATGCATGTTACCATCATCATCTTTGTATTCCTTCAATGTATCTGCATCTAGAGAAATCCAAACCTTTCTCTTACTGCCTCTTTTTGTTAATGTTGTCTTAAATTTTTGAAACGTAGCTATATTTTTCAACTTTTCATGGAGTGTAATATTTTGGAATTCATTTGGCATCATAAAAATCTCATTTTTGTCGGTCTCAATTGAGGTTATGGTAATAACATTTATTTTACTGTCGCTTTGCGACGATTTTACAACAAACTCAAACTTCAGCTTTTCCATTTTGAAACGAAATATTCGCAAAAATGTTGTTTTGTAATAGGAGAATTATTAAGTTAATAAGAGAGCCACTAAATTAAATAAAGACGTAATTGCGTTTCTGAAATGTTGAGAAACAACATTTAAACCCTTTATTTCACTCTGCTTTTATGTTTCTTAATACAAAAATATGAATTCATGTGTTTTTACATTATTGCTTTTTTCTAACATTCTTATGTCAAAATCATACGAGCTGCAGAGTTACCACCAGGAGCCATAAGACCACAAGACCGTTGGATACACGATGGCACAAATACATTTGTGTTGAAATTTTCATTACATATATATATATATATATATATATATATCTTGTTACATAATTTATTACATCTTATTATTGTTTAATCTATAGCTTTCGGAAAAATGCTTATAATTATTTTTCATTATATTTTTTAAAGAAATTTTTGTGTACAACTTTGTTTTTGTTTTTATTTTAATAGTTACATTTAAATTATCAATGAAAATTACTTCATATGGACCTTGGTATGGTGATTCATTCTTTTTTCTATTTCCAACTTTCAGTAGAACTAAATCTCCTATTTTAATATCAATGCTATTAGTTTTGTCTAGGGAATCTAAACTTCTATTTTCTTTTACTTTCCGAAGTAATCTTCTGGCATTTTCTAAAGAATATTTCAGTCTAACTTTTACTTCATTTGCGTAATTTTCATAATTATAAAATGTGTCATTGTTCATTATCTGTTCACCTGGTAAACTAGGTAATTTTCCAAAAATTAGTTAAAATGGTGAATAATTAGTGTCATTCACGAAAGATAAAAGTACTCATTTAGAACATGATGATTTCTTTCAACAGTACCTAAGGTTTCATGATGATATGGTGTTAAACATTTCTGTTCTATTCTTAAAAGTTCACTAATTTCTATCATCAATTCATAAATAAATAAATAATAATAAAATTTATAAATTCCGTACCTCTATCAGATTTCAAAATCTTGAATGGTCCGTACTTTAGCATAAGATTTTCTCTCATACATTTTGCTATTGACTTGGCTTCTTTTGTTTCCATTGGGGCAGCTATTATGTATTTTGATAATTCACATTGCATGGTTAATATATATCGATAATTCCCCGATGGACGCAAAGGTCCAACTGTATCGATAACAATAGTACTAAAAGTCTGTGTCGGTGTATCTGTAACTTGTAATGGTTCTTTAGTGTGTTATATTTGTTTGTTCCTTTGACAAAGATCACACGTTGATACATTTTTCTTTAGCATTTTGTACATATTTTTCCATATGTATTTCTGTTTTAATCGTAGCAGTGTTTTACGCACACCGAAATGTCCTTCGCATGGTGTATTGTGATATAACATTATTATTTCTTGCTTCTGTTCATCATTTAATATTTTCTGAGGATCATTGTATAGCAGAATTTTGACGTCTTTTGTTTTGCCATTAACTTTATTTTTCATACCTTCATGGCTTATAATACTGAACATGTTATCACTTCTCTTGAGTGCATAACTCTAGTAATTTAATTTCTCTAGGCTTGATAGAAGTTTCTCCAAGATATTATCTAAATAATATGGATTATTGCTACATATCACCTGTATTTCATTTAGACCTTTGTTGTGTTTAATTTCTATTTCTTTGGTTAACCTTTTTTCTAATATAAATCTTAATTTTGTTGCGCGTCTTATATCATTCATAAATGTACATTTCCACATTTTGAGTTGATCAGGCTCAACTTGAGAATCATCCTTATTTTTCTCTTTGTTCTTCGTCTCTTTTTTATTCATTCCTCTTGTTATCACCAGCGTCCTTTTAACTGTTTCATCAATGTTTAATGGTATCATATCTTTAAGTAAATCAGAATCCATTTCTATCCTTGATAACGCGTCTGCATTTGTGTTGTTAATTTCTTTTTTGTAAACTATCTGAAAATCGTAGTCAGATAATTCCAAACGAATTCTTGTCTGACGATGGTCAGTCACAACTATAAATTTTCTTCCAAACAAATATGGGCGGAAAAATTGTACACCCCAGTGTATACCAAATAATTCTTTTTCTATAACCGCTTTATTTCTTTCGTGTTTACTTAATGAACGGCTTGCATATGAAATTGGTCTGTCTTCCCCAATTTCACCTTGTGACAATACGGCTCCTAATGCAAAATCTGATGCATCTGTTGTTAGGATAAAAGGTTTGTCAAAATTCGGATATTGTAAAAATAGTGGACTTTTTAGTTTCATCTCAAGAGTTTCAAATGATGTTTGACACTGTTCTGTCCAATCGAATTTTTGACCCTTTTTTAATAATTTGTTTAAATTATTAGCTATGTCAACAAAATTTTTAATAAATCTTCTGTAGCAATAACAAAAAGCCTCAAATCTTCTGACGTCATCAGCGTTCTTTGGCACAGGATAGTTAGTTACTGCTTCAAGTTTTTCAGGATCTTTTTTTGCCATCTGGAGTTATAAGATGACCAAAATATATCACTTCTGGTTTTAGAAAACAACATTTATCTGCAATGAGTTTTAGATTATACTTTTGTAAACGATGAACTACTTTTACCAAATTTGAATTATAGTGGTTGAGACTCCATCCGAAGACGATAATATCATCCACGTAAAGAAATGCTTCAGAATCGAAACCAGACAAAGCAATTGTTAACATACATTGAAAACTATTTGATGATATTTTTAATCCAAACGGTAATCTGGTATATTGGTAATGACCAAAATGAACTTGTCATGCCCAACGTTGAAAAATATTTGGCTCTACCAAATTTGTCTAAGACATCTTCAATGCGAGTTAATGGAAATTTATCTTTTATTATCTTGTCATTTAGTTTCCTAAAGTCAACTACCAATTTCCACTTCTTTAGATCAGTTTTACCTTTTTTCGGAACTAGTAAAAAAGGTACGTTATATGGACTAACAGATGGTTCTATTATATTGTTACAAAGATGCTTTATTAAAGTCATTAAAAGATGTTAAAATAATGGACGCCAAGAAAGTGAAACGAAATGACCTATTGTGTTAGTTTTTAAAGCTAGAAGTTTCTATAAAACATCTTTATTGCAAAACAAAAACAACTAACACAAAGCAACGACTAAACAAATACAATACACAAACATACACACACCTGCATTGTATAACAACTAAATAAAAATACACAACATGTATTTTTAAATAATGATTGAAGGTTCTAGAAGTAAATAATAATGCTCACTAATGTGTCTGAGGTAAAAGTGGCAATGCAGCATTTTCAACTACGCAATAGATGGCGGTAGAAATTCTCGAACATTCAAGAACGCCTAAAAATAGGGTATATAAAAGCAACGCCAATACGTGCTGATTCGTTCGTATTGTGAGCGTCATCTAGTTAAGATCTTGTTGTACAACAATTAAAGTTGCCAGCGTGTATTATTAATCGCGAATAGTTAAATCGTCAAATAATTGATTAAATGAAGTGTAATTTAATTAAAACTCTAAAAGTTGTGTGTTTATTTATTTTGCAAATAAAGAACTCATAAATTAAAACGTTTATAAATTAAATAAACGTAACAACTGGTGTCAGAAGTGAAATTGCAAAATAATAAATAAATAGTTGAAATGAAATTTGACGAGCTAAAAGTTGAGCAGCTAAAAATGGAGCTGAGCAAGTTAGATCTGCCGACAGCAGGCAATAAAGCGGAATTGCAAAAGCGGTTAATAGATGAATTTAAGCAGCGTGGTATCGATATTGGCACATACGAATTTAGAGAAAAAGACGAAAAGGAAGAGATTGAAGTATGTTCCCCAGCAACAAATAGCGTTGTAGACTTAAATTCAATGTTTGCCGCTATAATGAAGAAAATTGAAGAAAACAGCCAGAAGCAGGAAAAATACAACCAGAAGCAGGAAAACCACAACCAGAAGCAGGAAAACCAAATGAAGAAAATATTTGAAAACAACCAGAAGCAGGAAAACCAGATGAAGATGTTAGAAGAAAAAAACCAGAAGCTTCAAGAAACATTTCAAGAAAGCTTTAAAGCAATGCAAGAAAGCTCTGACGTCAACGGAAAAAGGCTATTAGCGAAGGTAAATGAGAAATTTGAAGAAATATCAGAAGTCTTCGACAAACGAGTGAACATCGTAGAACAAAAATTGTGCGGCCTAGACAGAAAAGTAGACGAGGAGTTACATAAATTAAAAGTGCAAATGGACGAACTTCAAATTCGAGAGGGACCGGTGAAAGTTATCTCTGAGCATGGCAGCAAGATTAACACCCCGAGCTTTGACGGCAGCGCACCTTTTAATGTTTTTAAGTTCCAGTTCGAAACAGTGGCCAGCAAAAATAGATGGAACAATGAAGAAAAAGCTATTGAGCTAATTCTGGCCTTAAAGGGAGCAGCAACACAGATACTCGAAAGCTTACCAGCCGGTTGCAGAAATAATTATGAGGACATAATGGTAGCCTTACAACGTAAGTACGGTGCTGAGCATAAAAGAGAACTCTACAGAATGGAGTTACGAGGCAGGGTGCAGAAGGCAAATGAGACGCTGCAAGACTTCGCCATGGAAATTGAACGTTTGGTGCAGCTGACTTATCCAGGCGAAGATCACCCGTTTCTGGATCAGTTTAAGATTGAAGCCTTTGTGAATGGCATACGGGATCCAGATGTTAAATATGCGGTTTGTGCTATGCAAAAATCATCCTTTGCAGAAACCGTCTCTTACGCGCTAGCCCAGGAGACCGCAAAAGTTATCTCGAAGCCACAGGAGTACAAGGTGCGATGTCTTGTGACTGATGCGTGTTACCACGGAGACAAAAGGAGCGAAATAAAGGAGATGCTCAAAGAAATAATGCAGGAGGAAAGGGGCAAATCTCGCGCCAAATGCTTTAAATGCGGTAAGGCCGGTCATTTTCAGCGCAATTGTAGATCCGCAAAGAGAAGATCAAGATCTGCTTCGCCAGCAAGGGACAACAAGCGAGCCAACAACACCAAATCTCATGAGTCACCGTTAAACTAAATCGAGCTAGCACTAAGGGGCAAGTGCTGGCTCCCACAATCGATGGCCCCACAATCTCTATTTCCATTGTGCAACAGAAAAATAGCAACCTAACTGTTAGCGGTCTTATTAACGGAAGAAAGCAAGTCCTCACCATAGACACAGGAGCGTCTCAGTCCATTATAAGGCCCGATCTAGTAAAAGGGGCGGTGGAGCCGTTAAATAATGTACGATTGCGCACTGCTACTGGCGACTTAGCCACCGTCTATGGAAGAGCCAGGGTAAGACTGACTATTGCAAACATCAGTGCAGACCATGTATTTGTTGTTGCCGATATAGTGGATGAAGTTATAATTGGTGCAGACTTTATGATAGCCCACGGTATTAATCTGCACATGGGCGAGCAAATAATGATCTGGCGCAATGTAGAGATACCCTTGGATGTTGGATATGATAGCAAGATCACAGTAAGGAAGCTATTTGCCGTTGAACGTCAGAAATTACCACCTCAGGCGTAAACCATAGTATGGGCACGTGTGGAGACAGATTGTGAGGATAATCGGTTGTGGGTGGTGGAACCAAAAGAACTAAAAGACGATATGATAACAGCAAAAGCCCTTGTGAAAATCTGCGACGATGGCAGAGTTCCTGTGAGAGTACTTAATCTGTCTAATAGCGAAAAAACTATTAACAGGAATTTTGAGATGGGTCGATGTGAGCCAGCAGAAGCCATAATTAATTGTGCGGCGAATACAGTATGTCCTAAAATAACAGCCACAGAAAGAGATTCATTAGCAGAACAGGTACAAAAATGGGTGGCAGAACTAACACCTCCTGACAGAAACAAAGCCAAGCAGTTGCTGAAAAAACATGCCTCCGTCTTTGCCGTAAATAATAAAAGCCAAGGTAGAACGGCAGTTGTTAAACATGAAATTTATACTGGCGAAGCGAGGCCTATAAAACAAGCACCCAGAAGTGTTCCCCTAGCAAAGCGAAATGAGGTCAAAGAACTTGTCAGCGAAATGGAAAGGAACGGAGTCATTGAGCCATCCTCGAGTCCGTGGAGTTCACCAATAGTTTTAGTAAAGAAGAAGGACGGCAGTACCAGGTTTTGCGTTGACTACAGGAAGCTCAATGATGTCACCAAGAAAGACAGTTATCCGTTGCCTAGAATTGACGATACCTTAGACACGTTGGCTGGAACGGAATGGTTCTCTACCTTGGACTTGCAGAGCGGCTATTGGCAAGTAGAAATAGCTGATAAAGACAAGGAGAAAACTGCCTTTAGCGCAAGTGGTGGTTTATGGCAGTTCAAGGTGATGCCATTCGGGCTCTGCAACGCTCCAGCTACTTTTGAGCGTTTAATGGAACGTGTGCTTAAGGGTCTCAATTGGAAGACGTGCTTAGTGTACCTGGATGACATAATCGTGATGGGGAAGACTTTTGATGAACACCTCAGAAACCTGGATGAAGTTTTTAAGCGGTTAACTGCTGCAGGATTAAAATTGAGTGTTAAGAAATGTGCTTTGTTTCAAAAGGAGGTCAAATACCTAGGGCATCGTGTAACGGCAGAGGGCGGTCAACTGATGAAGACAAAGTATGGGCAGTAAAGACCTGGCCTCGCCCACAAAATCTTCATGAGCTGCGTAGTTTCCTGGGGCTTTGCACATATTACAGGAGATTTGTGCCAAACTTTGCTCAAGTGGCTGCTAGCTTGCACGAGTTGACGAGGAAGTCGCAAGCATACCACTGGAGTGAAGCAGCGGAAACAGCGTTCCAGGAGCTCAAGAAACTTTTGTGTACGGCACCAGTCCTTGCCTATCCAATAGCTGGACAGAAATTCATATTGGACACGGACGCAAGCGGCTATGGAATAGGTGGAGTGCTTTCTCAGGAAATAAATGGAATAGAAAAAGTCATTGGCTATTACAGCAGAGTGCTCTCAAAGCCCGAAAGAAATTACTGCGTTACACGACGGGAGCTCTTGGCAGTACTGGAGTGTGTTAAACATTACCACAAGTACTTATATGGCCAACATTTCATTTTAAGGATGGACCATTCAGCATTACGTTGGTTGATGCAATTTAAGAATCCTGAGGGCCAGCTTGCACGCTGGGTTGAACGTCTGCAGAGCTATGACTTTAGTATTGTGCATAGAAAAGGAGGAAAGCACAATAATGCTGATGCCCTGTCAAGACGGCCATGCAATGTAGAGAGAAAAAGGAGTGCGTTATTGATGTGCGACTTACCCAAATTGGGTCAAGGGAAGACTGGTCGAAGGCCCAGAATGATGACCCAATTTCGGCAAAAATTATATTGGCTAAGCAAAACAACAGGAGACCGAATCATAATGAAATATCGGCAGAGAGCCAACTAGCCAAGTCGTACAGGGCCCAGTGGAATAGCCTGAAAGTAGAAGACGGCTGCTTATATCGATCTTGGGAAAGTACAGATGGCAAAACTACAACGGACTTAATTGTCGTGCCAACTTCTAAGAGAAATGAGATACTTCAGCAGTTCCATAACGGTCCCAGCGGCAGCCATATGGGTATAACAAAAACTCTGGAAAAGATAAAGCAGAGGTTTTACTGGGTGGGTTGCCAACAGTACGTAGCCGATTGGATAGCTAATTGCGAAGAGTGTATAAAAGCCAAGGGTCCTGTAAGAAAAAGTCGTGGCAAACTTCAACAGTACAACGCAGGTGCACCCTTTGAGCGGATAGCTATTGATATCACAGGTCCATTTCCTGTCAGTGATGCCGGAAACCGATATGTACTAGTGGTAATGGATTATTTTAGCAAATGGCCCGAAGTATATGCCATTCCAAACCAAGAATCTATAACAGTGGTAGACGCCCTTGTGAACAATTGGGTGTGTCGATACGGTGTTCCACTAGAACTGCATTCAGACCAGGGACGAAACTTTGAATCAGCTATATTCAAAGAGATGTGTGACGTTTACGGTATTAAAAAGACGAGAACTACACCGCTGTATCCGCAGTCTGATGGAATGGTAGAAAGATTCAATCGCACCCTAGAAGAGTATCTCAGAAAAGTGGTTAGTTCACACCAAAAGGATTGGGATGAGCATATACCCAAATTTCTACTGGCGTACCGGTCAGCTGTGCACGATTCAACCTCACGTAGTCCAGCAAAAATCTTGTTTGGGACAGAACTAAAACTGCCAGCAGATTTAGAATTTGGTGTTAAGCCTGGACCAGCGCACGAAGACAATGGAAACGTTCTACAGGCACAAGAAGAACTGTATGAGCTTCATGAGTTTGTCCGTAACTGCATTAAAATGACCAGCGATAAAATGAAAGCCAGATATGATCGAGCAGCAAATACGGAGGGATTTACTGAAGGACAAATGGTTCTACTATTTAACCCGCAACGCAAGAAAGGATTATCCCCTAAATTGCAAACCCACTGGGAGGGACCGTACAAGGTGATAAAGAAACTGAATGACGTGGTTTACCGGATACAGAGATATCATAATCCGAGGTCCAAAATGAAGGTGGTTCACCTGGAGCGGTTGGCTAAATATGGCAGAAGTAATGTTGAGCCTATTCGGGACGAAAAGGCTTAAGTGGGCGGCAGTGTTACAAAGATGCTTTATTAAAGTCATTAAAAGATGTTAAAATAATGGACGCCAAGAAAGTGAAACGAAATGACCTATTGTGTTAGTTTTTAAAGCTAGAAGTTTCTATAAAACATCTTTATTGCAAAACAAAAACAACTAACACAAAGCAATGACTAAACAAATACAATACACAAACATACACACACCTGCATTGTATAACAACTAAATAAAAATACACAACATGTATTTTTAAATAATGATTGAAGGTTTTAGAAATAAATAATAATGCTCACTAATGTGTCTGAGGTAAAAGTGGCAATGCAGCATTTTCAACTACGCAATAGATGGCGGTAGAAATTCTCGAACATTCAAGAACGCCTAAAAATAGGGTATATAAAAGCAACACCAATACGTGCTGATTCGTTCGTATTGTGAGCGTCATCTAGTTAAGATCTTGTTGTACAACAATTAAAGTTGCCAGCGTGTATTATTAATCGCGAATAGTTAAATCGTCAAATAATTGATTAAATGAAGTGTAATTTAATTAAAACTCTAAAAGTTGTGTGTTTATTTATTTTGCAAATAAAGAACTCATAAATTAAAACGTTTATAAATTAAATAAACGTAACAATATTGCTTTCTAACAATCTTTGAATGTGCTTACGGCAAACGGTAATTTTTTACATATACAGGACTATTATCATGAAGATTTATTTTTTGCTTATAAAAATTGTTAGTAGTTAAATGTTCATCATCCATATGGAACACTGATTGATACTCACGCAATATGTTCAAAAGTTCTTGTTTATCAGTATCTTTCAAATCATCCAATTTTAAACGCTCTACTAGTCTATCAAATCGTTCTCCTGTGTTTTTGTTCTTATGAGTATTTACATTAATAGAACATACATCATATTTACCTAGTGGAATAGTTTCAATTTTCAAATTTCGCACTGTTACAGGCTTATTTATAACATTTAGTAATTTAATATGTTGATTTCCTTCTTTGGGAACAATCGCATTCGTCGAACATACACCATTTGTAATTTCTCTATTTTTTACTACACTGTCTTCATATAATTTCACTTCTTTGTGGTATTCTTACATGATTAACAGAAAATACGTTATCATGTATAGGCAGTGTTACTGTCTCATTGTGGATAGTAAATAACAATATATATGTATCATAATCTATATTTCATTTATATTTAGAGAAAAATCTCTACCAAGTATTCCATCCTTACTTATTGGAAAATTATTTGGTACCAGTTGTATTTTATGTTGAAATTCATTATTTTCGATTTTAATTTTTATATTTTTGGAACCTATAGATTTAATGACTTCTTTCGGGATTCCAGTAAAGTTGCAATAATCATCTGGATCCTCATCATAATGACATACAAAATCTTTCTTACACAGGGATACATCAGCTCCTGTATCTATCATGAATGTTAAAGGATAATTTGTATTCAAAACGTTATGTTTAACGTAATTTTTGAGGTTAGATGATATATTATAAATTTTTGTTGTAATAACATGTTTTCTTCCTGATGTATGGTCTCCGGGCTTAGGTAGTTTCCCTGATGCTTAATATGGTTTACATTACGATTCCTTTTGGATCTATAGTAGTTCCTGTTTTTAGAATTAATATTAGTTCTATGGTTTCGATTTCTGTAATTGGAATTGTTATTTCTGTTGTTTGAGTTGTTGTTATTAGTATTAGAATTTGACAAACACATAAGAAATTATGTCCCTTTGTCCCTATGACAAATTACATTGATACAAATATAAAATCTATACATACATATTTATATATCTTCGACTACTTGAAAATCTTTGTTTGGTGCTACACGGGTTAAAAACGGCGAAGAGAATAAAACTGGAAAGATCACAACCCAGAATTTATTAGGATACTTTTTCTACGTTGTAAAGAATTACCTTTTAAACTGAGAGTAATTAATATTGACCTTGAACTTAAAATTTTACAATAAACGAGCAGCTGTCTATGCCTGCAGAGTGTTAAAGGTGTTTGCTCTTCCAATCAAGATCAATTGTTGTTTATTTATGGTGTGGGTGTTTTTTCATATCATAGGCGGAGTAATTAACAACGTTTTTACTGGTACGTTTAATATTAACAAGCGATTAATCCCATCCACTTTTACCACGGAAAACCGTATCTTCCTTTGTCATTCGATTGAATTGATTCTTTTTATGTCAAAGCATTGTCAATATGTCATTGGACCAGTTCATTCGCCTTGCCGACAGTATTGTTGAATTTGACTCCGATTTTAGTGACAATCGTTATCCGATTAATTCGGTTCATGCAGTCGACGTGCATAAATGTGAGCTTAAATCTACCTGGTCTAAAATAAAAACTGCATATGAAAAGTTTCTATTTGAAAAAGATAATGAGGAGGAAAACGGTGACAGTGAAACCGCAACTATGGAAACATTAAGTGTGAAGTACAAAAGTACTTATATAACATACTATAATTGTTTGGTAAAACTATCCGAGATCTCTGACAATCTTCGTTTGAAATTTGCAAACACTAAATCTGACTCTCCAAACTTTTCCTCCAGTTCTCGAAATGTCTGAGTTGGATACATTCTTAACAAATCGTTTTCAAACTTTAGACTCAGTTTTCGACATTACAAATTCAACAGTCTTAAGACACACCGATTCTAAGTCAAAGCTTTCTGTCAAACCGCATAAAAAAGTGAACGCATTCCAAAATAAAGTTTCCGGTCCCAAGTGCCAACTGTGCCCGAACGAGTCACATCCAATTCGTAAGTGCCCTCGTTTTTTATGTTTTGATTATTTCATGCGATTTGCGCAGATTAAAAAACAGGGCCTCTGCCTGAACTGCTTTTCGATGACCCATTCTGTAAAAAATTGTTCTAGTAACACAACACCTTATTGCATAGAAACCAGGAAGATTCTGCAAAAAATATAGTTCCTCAAACAAGCAGTACCATAGCATTGAATCCACATTCT
Organism: Gymnosoma rotundatum; assembly: GCA_916610165.2. Lineage (NCBI taxonomy): Eukaryota > Metazoa > Arthropoda > Insecta > Diptera > Tachinidae > Gymnosoma > Gymnosoma rotundatum. Next base: position 116,668,378 of record OU744336.1, read on the forward strand.
GTCCCTAAATCTAATTTAATACAGTCCACTTTTGGATCAGAAACTGAAGTGATTCAATCTTGTCTTGCCACTAATTCCAAAGGTGTCCTTCTTGGCACGGCAATCGTTGATGTTTGCCTTCCTAATATGAGGTATAAAGCTAGGGCACTAATTGATTCAGGATCGGAAGGATCATTTATTTCAGAGAGATTACTTAATCTTTTAAGACTGCCATATAAAAGCATAAAGGCTCGTGTAACTGGTTTAAATAATTCAATTTCTGCCATGGTACGCAAAGAATCATTGTTCGTCTTAGGATCACAGTATGATAATAATATTGAGCTCTTGGTTAGAGCTTTAGTTGTTCCCCATTTATCAGGAAAGCTCTCATCTAGCAATTTACATCCATTTTCATTTTTAAATCTTAATAACATACCTTTCGCTGACCCTCAGATTTTTTTTTAGTTTAAATATCGATATTTTAATTGGTGGTGATCTATTTCCCTCAAGAATGCTTTCTGGTGTTAAGCATGAAGTTTGTGATTCCTTAATGGCACAGGAAACTGTCTTTGGATGGATCCTTACCGGACCTCTTTCGCATAAAAATCCTACTCCAAGTCCTACAATCACATCCTTATTTTGTGATATCACGTTAGAGAAAGAGATATCTCGATTCTGGGAGGTAGAGAATCTCCCGCAGAAAAACGTTTTGTCAGCATCAGATAAATTCTGTGAAACCGTATATAAAACAACAACAGCAAGAAACGACGAAGGAAAATATGTTGCATGTCTTCCTTTTAATGAAAGTTACCCAGACACCCTAACCTTGGGTCAATCTAGAACAAACGCAATGGCACAGTTTTTGCGAAATGAAGCCCGACTTCTTAGAACTCCTAGTTTTAAAGAGGAATATGATCATGCTGTTCAGGAATACCTGGAACTTGATCATATGGTAAAGGTCTGTTTTCCATGTAATTTTAAAGCTACTACCTACCACATTACGCCGTTCTAAAACCTGACAGTACGACTACAAATTGCGTGTCGTATTTAATGCTTCATCGCCATCATCGAATAATCTGAGTCTAAATGACATACTGCACACCGGTCCAGTTCTCCAAAATGATTTAACAATTCTTGTCATGAGGTGGAAACTTTTTCAATTCGTATTTAATGCTGACATCCAAAAGATGTATCGGCAAATTTTAGTTCACCCGAATCATACACCATTCCAAAGAATATTGTTATAAAAAGACCCTACAGAAACTGTTCAAGATTATGAACTTAAAACAGTTACATTCGGAGTAAATTGTGCTCCTTATTTAGCTATACGCACCATTCACCAATTGGCAGACGATATTCAACAAATGTACCCAAAAGGAAGCGAAATGCTACGAAATTTTATCTACGTTGACGATGTATTGGCTGGCGGCCATACGATTTTACAGACACTAGAATCCAGAAACGAGTTGCTCCTAACTCTTAAGTTGGCAGGTTTTCACTTAAGAAAATGGACTTCAAACTCAAAAGAAGTACTCAAAGAAATTCCGACTGAACACCTTTTATTTGAGGATTTTTTAGAATTTGACGATAGAAGCTCCGCTAAAACGCTGGGTATCCGGTGGAACGCCCTCACGGATTCTTTTTATTTTACTGCCAAGCCATTCTTGGAAAGCGAGAAGCGGACAAAATGCGAGGTCCTGTCAGAAATTGCAAAATTATTTGATCCTGTCGGATGGCTATCACCCTGCGTAGTTCTAGCAAAAATATTAATGCAAAAAATTTGGATTGATGGTACAGAATGGGATGAGGTCCTCACTAACGAGTCGTTAGCTCAGTGGAAGCAATTTTTAGGTCAATTATATTCATATTAACAACATTAAAATTCCACGTTGGATAAATTATCGTCCTAGCTCTGTGGTCCAATTTCATGCGTTCTGTGACGCTTCAGAAAAAGCATACGCAGCTGCCTCTATATACGTATATCTCAGAACAATAAATTTTTTTGTTATTTAATATCCTCTAAAACAAAAGTAGCACCAGTAAAATCTATTCCAAGGTTAGAGCTCTGTGGTGCAGTTCTACTCGCCGAGATGGTAGAAAGTATGCTTTCCAAGTTTGAAATAAAAAATTACTCTATATTTTGTTGGACAGATTCCACAATTGTCCTCTCATGGTTAGCAAAACCAGCTTGTTCATGGCTAACATTTGTAGCTAATAGAGTTTTCAAAGTTTTACAGATAACTAGTCCTGCAATGTGGGACCATGTTACCTCCGATACCAACCCCGCAGACTTAGCAAGTCGAGGGGTAAATCCAAAAGATATTGTAAATAATGATCTTTGGTGGCATGGACCACAATGACTCCGTCATTCCAATGATTATTGGACCAAAAGGGGCACAAGAGTTTTTCCTGAAACTGATATAGAAAAGAAATCTGTCAAAATCTTTTTCTCATGTTTTTAAAACTACGAAGATATCCTAGAGCGTTTCCCTTCGTTTCCGAAAGCTATGCGTATAATTGCATATGTATATCGCTTTAATTTTCGCACGCATTCTAAATTTCGCCACAATTTCTATAAAAACTCTAAAGCAATATCCAGTGGTGAAATAACATTTGGTTGTAAGCGTCTAATAGTATTATGCCAGCAAGTTCATTACTCAGCTGATTATAAGTCGTAAGTATCCAAAACAGAAATATCTACTTCGAGTGCTATTATGAGTTTAAATCCCTTTTTTGATTCAGAAGGAATAATACGGTCTTGTGGAAGACATTTCTCCTGTCCAGGCTTAACATATGGAGAAAAACATCCGATAATTATTCCCTATAACTGCCAATATGCACATCTTTTGGTTAGATTTATCCATTTAATAAGTCTTCATGGCGGAGATCAACTTGTTTTGAGACTCATTCGAACAGAATACTGGATTCCCAAAGTAAAGAACCTGATAAAGGCCACAATAAACAATTGTAAACAATGTATAATTTACAAACGAAAGTGTCAAGCGCAAATCATGGCAGCACTGCCTCCAGGGCGCACTGAAATATCGCGACCATTTACGCACACAGGACTGGACTTTGCGGGTCCCTTTGAAATAAAAACCTACAATGGTCGAAGTTGTCGTATTACCAAGGGCTATGTTTGCATTTTTGTTTGTTTGTCGACCAAAGCGATCCACTTAGAAGCAACGACAGACTTATCAACATCAGCCTTTCTGGCAGCTTTTAGTCGTTTTGTATCACGTCGTTGTTGTCCCGTCCACCTCCATTCAGATAATGGTACAATATTCGTTGGAGCCTTCAAGACCCTGGCTAAAGAATTCCTTCAAACTTCCAAACAAACACTTATCGAGAAATATTTAAGTCAAAATATCACCTGGCACTTCATTCCTCCAGGTGCTCCGCATATGGGAGGGTTGTGGGAAGCAGGAGTTAAAAGTTTTAAACTACACTTCCAAAAAGTGGCTGGATGTTTTAAGTATACATATGAGGAGTTTTCAACCTTACTCAGTCGTATAGAAGCTTGCTTTAATTCTAGGCCTATTTCCCAAGATCCATATGACTTTGTGGCTTTAACTCCACGCCACTTTCTTGTCGGTGTCCCACTTCTTACTCCTGTATATCCACAAATTTCCGAAACTTCTATGTCCGTTCTAAACCGATGGCAGAGGATGAAACTTGTTTACCAGCACTTTTGTTGTCGTTGGAAAAATGAGTACCTTAAGGAGATGCAAAAAAGATTAAAATGGCAAAAGCCAGAAGACAACTTGACGGAAAACTCAATGGTTGTAATTAAAGATGAAAATCTACCTCCCAACTCCTGGCGTCTAGGTAGAATTCAAAGAGTATACATTGGTTCCGATCATCGTGTTAGAGTAGCAGATATTCTTACTCAGAGGGGATTAGTTACAAGACCAATTACAGAACTCGTACTATTACCCTTTCAATCTTAAAATAATCAAAAACATTCTCCACGTTCTTAATTTTCTCCACTTAGCCTCTTTGTTAATATTTATTACAGATAAAGATGCCCAAAGATACTACCAAAAAGAACAAAACTAACAATCGACGCTATCTTAAAAAACGATATAGGGGATATATGTGCCGCACCTGCAAACAGACTCACCCTCTAAGAACATGCCGTAAATTTTTGGCCATGAATATGACCGAACGCATACGTATGGTTCGAATTCATAAGTGCTGCCGAAACTGTTTAGCCCATAATCACTCTCAAGGAACTTGTTTCTCTAAGCATGGCTGCAAACATTGCAGAAAATTTCACCACACGCAGCTGCACGTTCACTGTCATCTTTTTAAAGAATTGTGATCATTTCCGTCAGTTTCTCCATCTCCATCAGTTTTACCGTCTCCCCAACCATCCACTTCAATACCAAAAACTTATAACGCAACAACTCCTGCTAACCAAGCAAAAAAATCACCTACGCTATTAGCTATACTCCGACAGAATCGCATTATACTCCTCCCAACCGTATTGATCAAAATTGCGTCAGTTATTTCTAATGCTAATTGCCTTCTTGACTCCGGATCTTCTGTAAGCCGTGTATCAAAGGCGTTGGTTGAAAAGTTACATATTACGACTCTTACCATGCAAGATGAGACTTTATGCCATATTGTGCTCAAATCAAGATTTGATTCAGAATATTTTGGGTTAATAATCGCATTTCTCTAAAAACTCCAACTCTGTCTCTTCCGGGAAATTTTAAGAAAAACTTTAGAGACTTGTTTTTAGCAGACCCAAAGTTTTTCGAATTGGCTGGTATAGACATGATTCTGGGGGTAGATATATATCCAAAGATCATATGCGATGGTGTTTTCACTAAGGTTGGACTACCAACTGCACAGAGTACAGTCTTTGGTTGGACTATGTATGGAACCTGCTCGAATTGATTTTCTGAAACTATCTTTTCTTTCTTCCTCATAAATAATGCACTATTGAACTAAAGAAAAATAGATACGATACTAAATTTGTCTATATATTTTTATTTAATAGAATAAGTTTTTTTTCAATCTAAATTTTAATTTGAATTCCAAAGAATAAAAAACAATTCTTTAGATATTTGAATTAACACAAGAATCTAGTTTTATATAATACTTATAAATATATTACCCCTTTGACTTTATTTCATTTATCAAATAGGTAATACCTACACCTATATACCTATTAGGTATCTATGACAAATAATGTAACGTAACTTTCTCATTTGCATAAATAATGCAAGGCGGGCGGAATGTTAACGTCAAACCTATTTTACTAAGTTTTATTTTCCCTTTACTTTTTTAACTTTTTAAATTCCGAAAATAATTTGCTTAAATCTCCTTTTTCTTAACAACATATACGAATACTTCTTATTCTGAAGACCTTAAAATTTGGCTCTCTTCTCTTGTTAAATAAGTTCCAAACCTTCGTCAAAAGTAACAAAGATGTCGTAGATACCTATTTTCGTAAGTGAACACACTTATTGAGCCCTTTTTTCGATTTCAACCTTTTAAGTGGTAAGACGATCCTTTCCTCCGCTTAATAATATATTAAATTCCAATTTCTTACAAAAAACTCTCGATAATTTCTTTTATTTTCATTTGGCTTGGAATATCGCTATTGTTATTGAGCACAAAATCTTTTTTGGTTAAATTTTGGCTCCGAGAAATTTCACTTCCATCGCATCCAGATTCCATCATCTTTGCGACCTCCAAAGATGTGATATTAACAGTTTGTGCTACTATTTATAAGTTCTTGATGAAATCTGTCAATTCATCCTTCTTTCCCGAGAAAATTGGGATTAACTTAATTATCGCTGTCAATTCGTTTATTTCCATGTTCGCCATACTTATCGCTTTTTTCTTGTCTATACTAGTTTTCTTATTAGAGTGTTGCTCCAATAAATCCAAGGCCTCTGTTAGCAAGTTTTTAAATTCTACTTTCTGATTTTCAGTTGGTGTTAATCTTAAGAAATCCTCTTTTAAGTTATGTATTTCTGTATTTTGAACAGATACAATGTCTATTGAATACGGACGATTTAATGATTTTTTTGCATTCGATATTATATCCGTAGGCTCTCTAAAATCGAATCTATACCAATTGCCTATAAAGTTATCATTATATTCTTCTTTATATACATATTCTTAAATTTTTATTTTAATGTTTATTTTTTTTATGTAGGACAATATTTTTTTTATCGATTCTAGATAACTTGAGTTTTCCTCTACAAATCCTTTTACCTCGGATATTTTAATCAATAGGGTTCTTTTTATTGTATATTTTATATATTTTAATAATAAAATACATAAAACTACTAAAATTATTAATATTACATTTCATTTTTTAGTTTAGTTTAAAATAATAAATATTTCATGAGAATATCATGATATATTTATATTTGAAGGAATCAAGCACTAATAAAGTAAATTAATATTACAAACTTTATAAAATTCCTATTTAGCATTGTAGATGTGTACTATTTTCTCTTTTATTTATTAATATTCTTTTCATCCTTGTTATTTCTTAATTAAAATTTTTTTATTTAGTTTTTCATTCCTTTTCCTCCTATTCTCCTTTTTGATGTTCTTAATTATATTCTTTTAGTTATATTTTCCAGGAAATAATTACTGATAGTTCTTTTTTTGCTTTCGCCAAGGCTCCTCCTCTAGTTTTGATGACGTTTGGTAGGGGAAAGATCTCAAATTTAGGTTCGACTTTCTTTTCTTCGCGGATCCGTTAAGGTTTTAGTCCAACAGTTAGTATAGCTGGTTTTGATGCATCCTTGTTCTCTGACAACAACTTTGCCCAGCGCTTCTCGGCCTCAAGGAGTTCCTCCAATGTCTTTTCTATTGTGTGTTTAATGTTTTTTTTTATTATTTAAAAGGACAAAACTAAGCATAAGCTGTGTATGTTTTTATCCTTCTCTTTTTCTCTAAACTAAGCAATTAATTTTCCCTTTCTAAACAAGAAGGATATGCTTTAATTTAATAGAATCTTTTATCGCTTTATGTTCATGATCAAAAATAATATGTTTTATGATCAAAAATAAGATTGGTTGTTTATTCATACAAATCTTTGTTCTTATGTATATACTATACATTTTCTAATCCTATGAGTGATTTTCTAAACTCACTCAATAACTTAAACACTACACAAATAATTAGAATAAAATTACACTCAACATACTTTGCTGTATGCATGCATGAACTGTGTTTTAGTCTGGGTCAGATTTCCAAACCGACTTACTTGACAATAGTGACATACAAACTGAAAGTATTACTCCATAAACAACAAATATGCGGTTGGTTCAAAGTAACACTTTTTAATAATTTAGTGCTACTCAATACATTGTATGCTTGCACTTGAACTAAATCAGAGTATGCATTTGTACTCTACAATATGCATACACTACACCATTTTTGTATAGTTAATTATACAACTATTTTTTTTTAGTAACAGTATAAATGTATATTCTGACTTCTTATGCATAGCGAAGTCGATTGATTTCACAAAAAAAAAAAATTGTTATGTGCCTTTGTTCCGCTGCAGTGTTGTCCCGGCCAACTCATCATTTCAGGGTAAGGTTCCACTATTAAGGGAGATTCAGATGTCACAATCCGCACTAGCCTACCCAACCTAGAACACGAAAAATCCAAATAAATATTGGCGTGCTCCCCAAGCTCCACACACACACTTTCAGCAACGAACTTACCTCATCTCAACCGAACGGTATGCGAAAAATTACCAATGACACATATCTGTTCTATGAATACACAAAAATTACATATTTATTAACATAAAATATGTTTTAAAACTAAAACATGCAAAAATGGACTTAATTCTTATTTAATTCAAAAAAATTGAAAATTATCTAGAATTTAATTTAACAAAAATAAAAAAATTATAAAAATATAAAATATGCTTAATATAAAAAAATGTGATTTACCACTGTGCCTAAATAAAAACTGTTTATGCTCTCATAAAGCGAAGAAATTAAAAAAAAACAACAACAACAAAAATTACTCAACGCCAAAAAAATAACAAAAGAATCTACTCGTTGCTTCTGGAAAGAAACGAAACTAATAAGGACTAGTTCCTACTCGTCACTTTCTCTACCTAATGGAGCTCTATTAGGAGATTTGGCAACACTTCCGGAATATATTTGTCAAACTTATTGTCAGCGAACTTCCTTCCGGATGACGATATAGATCTTCCTGGCGCACTCTAATTTCTTTAGATCACTATAATTTTTAAGTGCCTGAACACTGAATTTACCTAACCAACACTAATTTTATTATACAAACAGGAAAAAAAACACTAATGGTCGGTTTCTGTATTACAAACGAGCGACTCGTCTGAAAAATTTGTATGAAAAATACTCAATTTTTTGAGTGATTCCTATACAAATTTTCTAGACGAGTCGCTCGCTTGTAATACAGAAACAGCACATACCACTTATCAAAAAAGAATTACAACGTTAAATTCACACCAAAAGTTTATATATAAGTTTTTTTTATTTTAATCAAATTATTAATTAAGATAAAAATTTTGAAATATTACAACACCGCTTACTAATTTAACTTTTCTTATTTTATATCCTTTTTTTTTACTGCAGAAAAATTTTTTTACAAGCCAAAAACAAAATGGCTCACTGGTTGGATGAGGCTTCTGCCGAGGCCTGATTGGCGCGCCTTGGAAAAATGGCTGCTTTCTAATACTAATGGCGGAGTACTAATTTTTAGTCCTAATTGTAAATAAAAAAAATATGGTTACCTGTACTGTGCACCTTCTTACACCCTTTTTATCTTTCCCAGAGCTTCGGACGACGTCACTCAGCATCAGTCTTCACCAAACCTCCTCAACACGATCCTGTAAAAGTCACAAAACACCCCTAAGTTTCTTGACGATACTATCACTCACTCAACACACTGTTACTCACTGGCTATTTTATTTTAAATTAATTTTTACACAAGCCACTAACTATCGATTTCCAACATTTAATCTAACTTTAAGTATTTATTTATTTATTTATTTTTTTAATTTATGTTCTTTTTTAAAATATATAAATAATTCAATAAAAAGAAATGCTTTTATTAAAACACAAAAATTCAATTTGTATTCGTTTTTTTCACAACCTTTCTTTCTGAAAGTTCACACTATAATAATTTATTTATTCCCTCTTTCTATTCTGGTCACTTCTAAAATAATCCCCATCCTTAAATTTATTCCATTTGCTATAAAACGGATTAGTGCTCTTAACTTTAATATTTAGCAACATTTCCCTCTTCATTTTAGGTTGATATATTTTTATTAACATAAAACATTTAACAACCCTGCCTTTACGATGGCAACTCCCTTACTCGTAATACTCTACAGCAAATTAAACAACTAGCAGCAAACATACGGACACTCTCAAATTAAGCACTACATTCTCTTCAACCACCAAACACTACAGACCATTAAACAAAACAAAATAACACAGCCCAATCAAGAAGACAACATCGTGCACAAATTAATAAATAAATAATTAAAACCAATACAAGAAAATCAAACAAATCCCAAACAATCAAAATCAATTATAAAATCATAACACAAACTTAAAATTATAATAAACGCATATACCAAACGAAACAAAAAAAAAGTCAACAAAAGAAAATACAACCAAAACGAAAAAAAACAGAAACTTATTAAATAATAATTGTAACCAGTTTATTACTTTATCTCGAAGGGGCAACATCTGCGTGCGAGCAGATTTTCCTTTTTCAAAAAAGTGAGATTATAATAAAAGACGCATCGCGCACGTTTTCTTCAACTAGCTTACTAAAATGCTATCGTGTTTAATAAATAAAATAAAATTAATATAATCATTTATACCATAATATCCTGTTCAGGATTTTTCACTTCCTATACGAAGGTATAGGTCGATGTGCCGTTCCTGGAGAGACTAATTATATATTTCTGAAAATTTGTGGGATACCCTGGCGCTGTGGTTATGTACCCCTGCCATTTTTAAATTCAAAAAAAAAAAAAAAAATAATCAGGGTTGTTATGGAAACCAAGACAGAATTGTCATTTATCAGAATTGAAAATCGATTCTGATTGCAATTGGTGTTATGAAATCGTCTTGGTTTTGTCTTGATTCGATAATAAACAAAACCCATGTTCGAATCAGCTGTTTTGCTTTGTTTACATTTTTGCCGGCATTTTTAGCTCAAATTGAATAGTTTATTAAAAAGTGAGACATTTTAACAATAAAATAAACATAAATTGTGGTAAAAAGATTTTAAAAATAAAATGGTTGAGGCTGTCGTATTATATTTGTTATTGGAGGAAGAAAATTTAGAGAGGGTGAAACGAAAAGTATTGAGGGATCATAGCAACCCGTTGGAACTCCCGCAGTCAGTGTAAGTATATAAGTTTTTGCCAAGAAAGTAGTATTTATACTTTGCTTTGATGACAACTACAGATTTATTTCACAATACCGATTGAACAAGGCGGCGTTTCAAATGCTGTTAGATGTTGTTAAGGTACACTTGCCTTCGTCTAGTATTCTTGTACGATTCAACTGGCTGCAACGTTAAGATTTTTAGCAGAAGGATCTTACTAAAGGTCAGTTGGAAATGATCGCAGTATAAGCCTTGCAAGATGTACTGTTGTTGTTGTTTGTTGTACTAACGCGTGTTCTCAAAGTTCTACAAATGCCCGCAGTGGGTAAAACTTAAAATGGACGACGAGGAAAAACGTAGACACAGAAACTACTTTTTTAATAAATATAAGATCACACATAAAAATAGTAAAACCATTTAAAGACTCTGCTAATTCCTGCCAAAGAGAATCCACCACGACTTTATCACGTTTTGTAAATCCTTTTGCGATATCTGGATAATTCTACATAAATTCCATAAAAAGTCAATTTGTGTTTGGTTTCTATGTTTCCCCCTATTTGGTGTAAAATTTTATTTATTTTATGTACTTTCTTATTTTGTTTTCATAGCTACATTTGTATATTAATGTATTCGATATTACTTACATTGTGCACGAATCTGTAACAGCTCAAAGCAAAAATAAACATAAAATAAAACAATTAAAATATAATTAATTAATGCCTTGTTTCCACGGCACCTGCTTCGCTCTCTATTCTTGCTTCACACTCCAATCATGAGCGAATCAACTTGCTTCGCCATACAAAATTTTGAGAGCGAAGCTGGTAGATTCATATTGAATCTACTTGCGAATCAAGAAAAAATCATCTCTTCTCTAATTTTTATCGTAAGTTTATCTGCACTAGTTGTCAAAATTAAATGTTTTTGTAAACAAAACAAATTTAAAAGTAAAAAAATATATGTAATTGTTTTCTGTGCGTGTTTCCTAGTCGTGCGTAATAATAAATTTAAAAGTAAGTGAAAAGTTAATTTATTTAAAAGCTAAAAAACAATGGATAAAAAGAAGATTATAAAAAATGCTATTATGTCAAGAAGGATATCTTCCAAAGTAAGAATTATGGAAGATTCCAAAATGTGCTTCGACTTAATGACGGAGTTGAAACAGAAGAATGCACAGCTCTTAGAGCAGCTACAACTGCTTAATGTTATTAAATTGTCGCTAATATCGGAAAGACTAGCTTGGAAAATAGTAAGTTTCAAAATGTATACTTATGTGTAATGTAATTATTATATTGTTCTTGTGAATTTTTTATGAAACTTTTATTTCAGGATCGAAGTCAAACTTTCTGGGAGAGAGACTGCCAAATAGCTGATGAAAGCCTTTTCCAGAAAAATTTTAGGATGTGTCCGAGCTCGTTTTATAAGCTATGCGAGTTTCTAACTGATCTACGTAAAAAAGACACCAACATGCGAGAAGCAATACCTTTAGAAAAGAGGGTTGCAATAAGCTTGTATGCGTTGGGCTCGCCGGCGGAGTACCGTACAATTGGTAATTTGTTTGGGGTTGGAAAGGCAACAGTGTGTAAAATTCTGTTGAACTTTTGTGTCGAAGTGTGGAGGGTTCTATCTCCATTATTTATAAATAATTTTCCCTTAAAACGAGAAAAACTTCAAGATCTTGTGCATGAATTTGAAGTTCTTGGATATCCACAGTGTATGGGAGCTCTTGGTAAGTAAATTGTATCAATATTAAGTTTTTTACGTTTTGCAAGTTTTTAATTTATAGACGGTTGCCACATTGAGATTCATCCAGGTCGTGAGGAGGCTACGGACTATTACAATTATAAAGGGTGGTGTTCAATTGTGCTTTTAGCATTGGTCGATGCAAGGTATATAGGTGTAATTAAATTGAAATTTATGTTCTAGTAAATTTATATATATTTTCCATTCTAGATGCCGTTTTATTTATGTAAGCTGTGGTAGCCCAGGTCGTTGCAATGATTCGTAAATATACCAAGAGTCCTCTCTAAAGCAACAATTGGATCAGTGCGATGTTTTAACGGATTTGAAAAAAAATATTTCAGGGGTAGATGTTCCAATTCATATAATCGGCGATTCAGCATTTCGACTAAGCGAAAAAATTATGAAGCCATATCCTTTTGAAGTGTCACAAAGCTACCAACAAAAGTGTTTCAACTTTTCACTGTCCAAATCCCGTCGAGTGGTTGAAAATGCTTTTGGACACTTAAAAGCACGTTTTAGGCGTATTGGAAATGCGAACGCCATTATTTTGTCATGCTGTGTCCTTCGCAATTTTCTAAATGAAAACAATGACAAAATAAATGAAAATTGGTTGCAGGCTTTAGAAGCTGCGGAAGTAAACCGGTTCTATCCAGAATTTTTAACAACGTTAACGGACCATAGAAATAATCCAGAAAATATAAGACGTGCAATATCTGAATATTTGTGTAAGTATTATTTTATTTTAAATTCATTTATTTTAAATTCATTAATATTCTTTAATATACATACATATTTATACTTACATACTTATAACATTTACTACATACATACACACTATTTACATAACAAAAACAATCCATAACGATATGTGCATTCATATACTATATAACGAAACAAAGAAAAAAAACTCATGTGTAAAAAAACTAAAAAAGGAGATCAAATTCAAATTAAAATAATCAAAAACTATTGTTTTTGTATAAAATTCATAAAGTTCTTTTGAAACTCAACTTCATTGGCAGCAAAAGCTTTCAAAATTTCTTTCTTCTCCTCTTCAATTGCTAACATTTTTTTCGAAGTAGATGCTATTTCATCCTGCATTTTATTAATATTTTTTTCTATTCCTTTTAATAATTTTTCCACACTATTTTTCTTTTTATTTGCAGGCGTACAAAGTTTAGGCGGTGGTGATGAACACGGTGACGGCTCTGATGAACACGGTGATGGCTCTGCTCCAATATTTGATGAAAATCTTAAATATAAATAAAGAAATAAATAATAATGTTTTTAAATGGCGTGTTATTATTTTCAAAATGTTTGCTTACCATTTATGCTGTCGGAAACTAAACCTTCAGGATTATAGCTTTTAAATGGAGCCAACAAATGTTCCATATCCTTGTAGAGGTCCCACTCTGAGGGAGAACCACCGGTTATACCAATTTTCAGTTTTTCTTTCCTGTAAATATGAAAAGTTTATGTACATACATACGACTCACTTATTGAAACGTAAATAAAAAAACAAGTATGCAATGCAAAGCATGTTTCTAATCTAATCCGACAAATATTCGACATTGAATTCTTGGTATGCATTGTAACCTGCGCGTAGCAACTCGGCCAACACGTCTGTAAAAATATATACATATGTATGTACATATACTTACCGGTATCTGCAAGTCATATTGTGCATTTTCGTCCTGAGTTCTTCCGGCGTATATTTAAAGCCCTGCATTGCTAACTCCGCAGCCATTTCCATATGAATGTGGCTGTTTTTGCGGCAGCCACGCAACTGGGGCATCTTTTCTGCCCATATCTCTAATAGAGCCCGTTCTCCTACCTGGTCCCACTTGCTCGCACTTTTTCTTGGTGCTAGAAGTAATGAAAATAAATATCTACATACAAATGTATTTTTTCTAAAAGCTAACTAATTTTAACTTACTTTTTTTGTCCATTTAAAAGAAATTGTTTTTCACGTGTTTAAAAATAAAATGTTTCTCTTTAATAACAACTGTCAAATCGAAGCAGATAGGTGAGTCGTGTAAACAGCATGATTCATAAACTTGCTTGAGAAAGCGAAACAGGTGATTCAAATTGTCGTGGAAACAAGCTATAAAAGGTCAAATAAAAAACTATATTAATATATTAAAAAATTTTTTTTTATATTCACTTATTTATTTTATTTTCTTAGATAAAAATTTAAATTACATTGTGCGCCAATTTTTAACAGCTTAAAGCAAGAAAAAACACAAAACAAAAATGTAATTCTGGCGGCTGCCAGCAGATCGGATTATTTCTGACAACAAAAACGATAACATTCGATTCTGTAACACCTAATTCTGACACAATTCTGATTCGAACATAAAATCGATTTCTGTAATACCAAATGCATTTTATTCTCGATTTTAATTCTGATTCGGACAGCAATCAGATTCCATAACAACCCTGAATAATTGTAACTAAAACTAAACCTGCAACAAACTACTAATAAAACAAATCAAACCAACAACCGATCATCCCAACTAAAAACCCCATCCTCCAATTTGTCAAAAAGAACCACCACCAAACATTCCATACACACAGTGACCACACACAATTGTCGTACACTACATACGGATAAACACAAATGAATTGAGGTAAGTAAAACAAAAGCGAATTTTGGTACTAATAACCATAAATTAAATTATTCTTCTCTATTTTTAGAACCAGTTCAACACACGACAACACCGCAACAAAATACATATGTCAATCAATCAGATATAGTGTCGAAAGAGGTGCTATTGGAAATTAGCTTGACCGGTTTATGTGCTTTAAATATCAATATTGGTAACATTTTAAAGCTTTTTTAGAGATCTTTAAGGAAGTGCTAAAATTTTTTAAAAATGCTTAACCCTTTAAAAACCGATGTCATTTTTATGTAAAATAATATGTATGCAGTACCAAATTTTTTTTATATTTTACTTCTCTGCCGCCCCAATATTTGTTTTTTTTTTTACTTAACTAGATTTACATAAATAGTGATGGGTATATAAGATTCGGCATAGCTGAATATAGCACTCTTACTTTTTTATTGTACACAGAGAAAAGAAATTCGTTATGAGAACCGAATTTGTTGCCATTGTTGCCGGAAGTTGTAAAAATTTAAGACAGAAAAGATGCTAAATCAGGCACTACTAATGCTTAAAGTGGTAATCCGAAATGCTGCAGTAAAAAAATTAACTGTTTTAGCGACGCAAACCGAAATTAAAACGAGGCAAATCAAAACGACGCAAATCGGGGTCAAAAAGACTCAACTCGGACCGACGCAACTTGAAATTGCAACGACGCAAATCGATCTTTTCCTGTTTTGAAAAATCGACGCAAATCGAAACGACGCAAGTTGGGGCTCTTCTTCCTTTTCCACATAGTTTCTTCAACCGCACGTTTTGCGCTGCAAAATAAATTAAGTATTATAAAATTATTTTTATGTCTTTCTAAGATAATTTTGAACTTACCAGTTACGAATATTGGAGAACTTTTCAACACTTTTAATTAATCTTTTTATTTTTGAACTAAAATATTTTTGATTTTTGTAATGTATACAAATTTTATTTATATTGTGTCAAACATTTTTCGATTTCAGAATATACAATCGAGTTTATGATTCTTACTTCCAAAATTTGGTTTTCAGTAGTAACGTACTGAATAAGTTTAGTTGCATCTTCCATTTAATAGAATAGATTTTAGTAAAGACACAAATCGGTCATGTTAACTTTTCTAAGAGGTGTTACAACTAACATTTAGAAGCAAATATCATTTGTTAGCTTTTAATATAAAAACTAAATCAAGACTATAAATTATTAATAATAAAAATCAAATTATTATATTAGTAATTGAATTTTTAACGTATCAAGCGAATTGTTACCAATCTTTTTTCTGTGTGTAGAGTAAATAATTTCTGAAGTTCTGAGTGTACGACTCGCGTAGCAAAATGGTATATCGCTTCCTATAGGTTTTTGTGACAAAATGGCTTCCTTTGCAAAATCACTTGCGTCTGTTGCAACGATTCTTGAAATCTGGATATTGTAAATTTGGGTTGTGGTATGGACGCTTTCACAAATTCTTGCATTTATCATCAACTATAACAGTCTTAGCTTTTTTAGTCATGTAAATGGTTTTGTTATTTTGGCAAAATCTTTCATAAATTTACGATAACAACCTAATAGGCCTAGAAATGATTTTGTTTCTTTTTGGTTTGTGAGGATTGGATAGTTTTGATCAGAGTTCAGAAAGTACACTCATCGAACACACAATGTTCTGTTCAAAACCAACCCGAACATATGTTTCTTTTCATAACAATTATGTGTGTTACTAAATTTTTAAATTTTCCGCACACAACCACGAAGGTGTTCTATTAAAATATTTTTTTGTGCACTCGAACGCGAATGCTTCACTAAAGCTATTGCTTGCGAACGCGTTCTCTACTTTTAGCACGCGTTCCGAAAACAAAATTCATTGAGAAAGTAAAATAACTTCGTGGTTGAAAAAAGAGCACAATGAAAAAGTAAAATAATTTCGTGGTTGAAAAAAGCGCACAATGAAGAAGTAAAATAATTTCGTGTTTGAAAAAAGAGCACAATGAAGAAGTAAAATAACTTCGTGGTTGAAAAAAGTGCACAATGAAAAAGTAAAATAGCTTCGTGTTTGAAAAAAGAGCACAATGAAGGAGTAAAATAACTTCGTGGTTGGAAAAAAGAAGCAAAAATATATGCGTGTACGGACGGCAAAATATAACATGTTAGGATAGACCAAATATAATAACATTTCTTATTGAAGGTTTTTTTAGTTAAAATTTAAGTACACCGTTGCAGATTGTTTTTGAATATTGGTAAGTAGTAGAGTTCCTTGCAAATTCAATAAAATAATGTGCAATAAGTGCTGTTATATAAAGTAAGGATTATTGCAATTATACCTAAGGAAGGAATTTCTTATGTTTACTGATGATACCAGTAAAATAATTATTTTTATTTGAGTTTTGTGTTTTGTCATTTAAGTCCCTTGTAAATTCAAGCGAGAGTCGTTAATAAAAACATGCAATAATTAGTGATTTAAAAAGTAAGGATTAGGGTAATAATTTGCTTATCTTTAACATTATTGCAATTATACCTAAGGAAGGAATTTTTTATGTTTACTGTTACCATAAAATAATTACTTTCATTTGGGTTTTTTGATTGTCCAATTGTTTTTCTGCTTTAAATTTGCATGTGTTATTTGTTGTTGTGGTTTTTTAAAGCAGTAGATGTGCTTTGCTTATAATTTAGGTATGGGATGTTTAGTAGTGCATTTGTTATTGTTTTATACTCTCTTCATTGATGCTTGCCTTATTTTTTGTTGTTTAATGGTAAATGCGTTTTGCTAATGTTTTAGGTATGGAATTTTACTTGTAAATTTGTTTTTGTTATCTTCATTACAGATTGTGTTGTTTTTGTTTTTTAACGGTAGATGTGCTTTGCTT
This sequence comes from Gymnosoma rotundatum, assembly GCA_916610165.2. Classification (NCBI taxonomy): domain Eukaryota; kingdom Metazoa; phylum Arthropoda; class Insecta; order Diptera; family Tachinidae; genus Gymnosoma; species Gymnosoma rotundatum. Next base: position 116,685,962 of record OU744336.1, read on the forward strand.
ATGTTTTAGGTAGGGGATGTTTAGTTGTGAATTTTTAACTATTTTATTACTATCTTCATTGTAGCCTGCATTATTTTTTTGTTGTTAAGCGTAAATGCGTTTTGCTTATGTTTTAGGTATGGGATGTTTAGTTGTGAGTTTTTTATTGTTTTATTACTTCTTAATTGATGGTAAAACACCAAATTATTGGTACTAAAAACAAGACTATGGAATTCGTGGTAAAAATGAAATTTTCTTGTTAACATTGCAAAAAATTTAGATCGTTTTAACCTTTTTCTCATAAATATGTATCTAAAATATATATAAATGTTTAATATACCAAAACAACAAATAATACATATAAGGATATAAATAATAAAGCAAATTTTCATTCATGTTCAGTGTGAAAATATTTATCCTGGCCTAAAGTGTTATTTTTTGTGACGTGTAAAAAGCAATGGCAAACAATAAACGAAAAAAAGCTTTGTTTTGAAAAATTCGCAACTTTTAATGAAGAAACAAACAAATTTACGTGTCACGTTGAAACCTGTAAAAAAGAACTAAGTGCAAAAAATAATGCAAATCTTAAACGTCATTATAAGTATGCAATTCGCAATGTTAACAAGAAAATTTCATTTTTACCACGATTTTACATAAAAATATCTTCGGGTCTTAATAGGTTAATCATTTCCTTAAAGATCTCTGCAGAAGCGTTTATTGTTTGCCATTGCTTTTTACACGTCACAAAAAATAACACTTTAGGCCAGGATAAATATTTTCACACTGAACATGAATGAAAATTTGCTTTATTATTTATATCCTTATATGTATTATTTGTTGTTTTGGTATATTAAACATTTATATATATTTTAGATACATATTTATGAGAAAAAGGTTAAAACGATCTAAATTTTTTGCAATGTTAACAAGAAAATTTCATTTTTACCACGAATTCCATAGTCTTGTTTTTAGTACCAATAATTTGGTGTTTTACCATCAATTAAGAAGTAATAAAACAATAAAAAACTCACAACTAAACATCCCATACCTAAAACATAAGCAAAACGCATTTACGCTTAACAACAAAAAAATAATGCAGGCTACAATGAAGATAGTAATAAAATAGTTAAAAATTCACAACTAAACATCCCCTACCTAAAACATAAGCAAAGCACATCTACCGTTAAAAAACAAAAACAACACAATCTGTAATGAAGATAACAAAAACAAATTTACAAGTAAAATTCCATACCTAAAACATTAGCAAAACGCATTTACCATTAAACAACAAAAAATAAGGCAAGCATCAATGAAGAGAGTATAAAACAATAACAAATGCACTACTAAACATCCCATACCTAAATTATAAGCAAAGCACATCTACTGCTTTAAAAAACCACAACAACAAATAACACATGCAAATTTAAAGCAGAAAAACAATTGGACAATCAAAAAACCCAAATGAAAGTAATTATTTTATGGTAACAGTAAACATAAAAAATTCCTTCCTTAGGTATAATTGCAATAATGTTAAAGATAAGCAAATTATTACCCTAATCCTTACTTTTTAAATCACTAATTATTGCATGTTTTTATTAACGACTCTCGCTTGAATTTACAAGGGACTTAAATGACAAAACACAAAACTCAAATAAAAATAATTATTTTACTGGTATCATCAGTAAACATAAGAAATTCCTTCCTTAGGTATAATTGCAATAATCCTTACTTTATATAACAGCACTTATTGCACATTATTTTATTGAATTTGCAAGGAACTCTACTACTTACCAATATTCAAAAACAATCTGCAACGGTGTACTTAAATTTTAACTAAAAAAACCTTCAATAAGAAATGTTATTATATTTGGTCTATCCTAACATGTTATATTTTGCCGTCCGTACACGCATATATTTTTGCTTCTTTTTTCCAACCACGAAGTTATTTTACTCCTTCATTGTGCTCTTTTTTCAAACACGAAGCTATTTTACTTTTTCATTGTGCACTTTTTTCAACCACGAAGTTATTTTACTTCTTCATTGTGCTCTTTTTTCAAACACGAAATTATTTTACTTCTTCATTGTGCGCTTTTTTCAACCACGAAATTATTTTACTTTTTCATTGTGCTCTTTTTTCAACCACGAAGTTATTTTACTTTCTCAATGAATTTTGTTTTCGGAACGCGTGCTAAAAGTAGAGAACGCGTTCGCAAGCAATAGCTTTAGTGAAGCATTCGCGTTCGAGTGCACAAAAAAATATTTTAATAGAACACCTTCGTGGTTGTGTGCGGAAAATTTAAAAATTTAGTAACACACATAATTGTTATGAAAAGAAAAAAAATGTTCGGGTTGGTTTTAGTTGTTTGTTTTTAATTTTTGTTCGAGAATTTTGTACAGTGAGTGTACTTTTCTGAACTCTGGTTTTGATTACACACACACAGAAAAGAAATTCGTTATGAGAACCGAATTTGTTGCCAATCGAATTTTGTCGGTTGTGTGTATTATTTTAAATTCGGTTGTAATAACTGAATGAATAAGCACTCACAACAATTTAAAAAAATTATTCTTGGGTGACCATAAAATGTTATTGTGAATTAAATAAAACAGTAAAATTTTTTAATATTTATTTTTATTTTGAAAGTAAATTTATAGGAATAAGATTACACATTACACTTCAGGTCTCGAGCCATCGAATTTAGCCTAATCCTTCCTTTACATCATGATTCTTCTTTTCCTCATAGTTTCTTTAAATTTCCATTCCATACCGCACGTCTTGCTGTAGCGAAGTGTATTAAACATTTAAGAGTTTTTTTTAATTTACAAATGTCTTTGTGAGATTGTTTTTGGACTTATCTTTCAACAATATTGAAGAACTTTTTACCACTTTTTATACTAAAATATTGATTATTGTACAAATTAATTTTTATTATGTCAAATATTTTCGATTTTAGGAGACACAATCGATTTTTATGATTCTAACTACCAAAATTTGGTTTTCAGTAATAATATGCTGAATAAGTTTAGTTGCATCTTCTATTTAATATAATAGATTTTAGTAAACATACAAATCGATCAGGTTAACTTTTTCAAGAGGTGTTACAACCAACTTTTGGAGGCAAATATCATTTGTTAGCTTTTACTGTAAAAAATAAATCAAAATTATTAATTATTAATATTAAAAATCAAATTATTATATTAGTAATAAAATTTTGAACATACCAATCGAATTTATACCTATCTGTTTTCTGTGCGCAGAGAAAAGAAATTCGTTATAAGAACCGAATTTGTTGCCAATCGAATTTTGTCGGTTGTGTGTATTATATTGAATTCGGTTGTGGTAACTGAATAAATATAGCAGTCACAACTATTTTAAAAAATTATTCTTGGGTGATTATAAAATATTATTGTGAATTAAACAAAACAAAATAATATTTTAATATTTACTTTTATTATAATAATAAAGTATAGGAATAAGCTTATACATTATAAATTTCATGATTCGAACCATTGAATGCAGCTATCTTCTTCCTTTACATCATGATTTCTTCTTTTCCACATAGTTTCTGCAACTTGCTATCCCATACCGCACGTTTTGCGCTGCGAAATAAATAAAATATTATAAAATTATTTTTATATATAAATGTCTTTCTGAGATAATTTTGAACTTACCATTTACCAATATTGGAGAACTTTTCACCACTTTTAATAAATCTTTTTATATTTGAACTAAAATATTTTTGATTTTTGTAATGTGTACAAATTTTATTTATATTGTGTCAAACATTTTTCGATTTCAGAATATATAATCGAGTTTTATGATTCTTACTCCCAAAATTTGGAAGTAAGAATCTACCCTAAAGATAATTATATAGTCCTTTTAATGACATTTTTAGTATAGATACAATTTATCGTACGACTCTTGCTAAAACTTAAAACGGTTAACTTTGCACTTGTCAAACTTATTACTTACTTATACTTAGAAAGCCGTAGTTGAATAAAGTGCTCTTTTGTATTAAAGATATTATTTGAATTTAAAATTGTTTTAATCCTTATCCGTATTTTATTTAAGGAATTAAAATATTGGTTGCGTCAATACTTGACAATAAAGAAATAAATATTTTTCAATAAATTAAATCACTGTTGAAAATCTTATCAAACCACGAAATCTACACCCGTTAACATCGCTCGTTAACAAATTTTTAATTCTTTTTTGTGGAAGCTACACAATCCAATTGTGGAAATATTATACCTCGCGAAGAATTTGCTTAAATTGGATTTACATAGCAGTAATCGCAGACGCACTTTCAACATAACCTCTTACACACGTGAGTATAAAACGAACTAATCTTCACAGGACTGTCAACTACATAACGTAGATATCTCTTCAATACAAAATGCAACACAAATATATAAAATTTGCGATGAGCAACTTGACGAAGCCGCCATAAGTTGCAATATGTGCCATAAACCTTGCCACGCCGATGGCGCTAAAATTTTAAGTCATCAGGAGACTTGGTTTTTTCCTTCATGTAATACTGATGCAGTGTCTGTCTATCAAACAGCCCCTAGTACACGCTCATGAGCCGCCTTGAAAGATTCATTAAGTCAAAGAAAAGCTTTAGCGCTTAAAAGACTAGAAGAGGAACGTGAGTTACTAATCAAACGCGACCAAGAATGTTTAATTAGAAAATACAAAATTCTTCGTCAAAGCGAGGAAGAATTTACAAATGGTCTTAATAATATCGTTTTAACTGAAAAAGATCCCCCTACCACGACCTCAAATTCAACAAACCGGCCAGAAACTTTAAACACTCCTACAATGACAACCGCAATAAATCCAAACCATAAATATTACTCAAACAATATTGCAGGTAATCGACTATCACAACTAAATTTTCCAAATTTCCCAATACATCAACCATTTTACCGGGCAGTACACAAATGTCTTTAAATTCTCCCCAAAACCTAAATAACTTACAGCAACACCCATCGTTCATCAACACAACACTTAATGAAGAACAAAACTTGTCGAATCAACCACTTTTACCTAGGCTTAGAGCTGACCAGCTACAGGCTCGTCAAACCGTGCCTAAAGATTTACTATATTTTCCAGGTTGTCCCAAAGAGTGGCCGCTTTTTAGTACCACTTACGACTGGTCAAACGCCGTTTGTGGACTAACAGATGCCGAAAACTTGATTAGACTGCAGCGAGCACTTAAAGGTGATGCATTAGAGGCAGTAAACGGAATTCTTATTCATCCATCATGTGTGCCACACGCCATTGCTATACTTAAAATTTTATTCGGGCAGCCAGAAAAAATATTATTTTCATTAAAGAACAAAATTAAAGCACTACCGCAAGCCAATCCAAATAAAATGAAAACAATTAAAATAAAATGAAAATAATTCATCATTGCTTCAAGAATTGATTTCTAAACTGCCTCCATATTAACAAATTATGTGGGGCTCAAATAATCTTAAACTTCATCAAGAAAACAAAAAAGGAAATATATTTGAATTTTCTAATTGGATAATAACATCGGCTTATCAGCGAGTACGGTAAACGCTGAAAATAATTTAACCAACGAGTACGGCTGTCATCGTAAAAAAAAAGAATGCTTTTCTTACACTCACGCTGAAATAGTTGAAAAAAAATGTGCTGTTTGCAGCGGCTATTGCAAAAACGTTCCAAACTGTAAGAAATTTTTGTCGGCTGTTCGCAAAGAGAGGTGGAATTATGTAAACAATATACTTTTTATTTCAATATAGATAAAAGCTGCAACGAAGAAGGTTGTCAAATAAAACATCATTCTCTTTTGCACAAGTACGAAAAAAAAACATAAATAATTTATCTAATTCAGCAAAAGAAAAAGAAAGAAAGGAAAGTGTGCAAAACATAAACACACATCACATAAAGAAACAAAACATTCTTTTTAAAGTAATTCCAATAAGAATTTATGGAAAAAATAATAAAGTAATTTCTACATACGCATTTTTAGATGACGGATCGTCAATAAGCTTAATAGAAGAAGAAATCGTCAATCAATTAGAAATAGAGGGAGAAGCTGAACAACTTTGTCTTAAATGGACTGGAAATATGGAAAGAATTGAAAGTAATTCGCAACGTTTGACGGTGCAATATCCGGCAATAATAATAAAATATTTAACATTCGCGTTAGTACGGTAAAAGAACTTCTATTGCCAAAACAAACACTTGATTATGAAAATCTTTGCAGCAAATTTAATCATTTGAAAGGTCTTCCAATCGAAAGTTATCGTACCGCCACACCAAGATGCTTATTTATCTCAACAATGTAAATATGACAATCGCTAGCAAAATAATAGAAGGAGGAACAAATGAACCGACTGCTTTGAAGACACTATTCGGTTGGACAATTTTCGGGCCGTGTGTCGGTAATCAATCAACACAATACAATATGCATATTTGCGAATGCATAGAAAACGATAATAAAATTCATCAAATTGTAAAAGATTTTTATAACATTGAAAGCTTAGGAATAAATTGTAAAAATTCATTTTTTTAAAAAAGGAGATGAAAGATCTTTAACACTTTTAAAAAATTATACGAAACAGCGTGAAGACGGACATTATGAAACGTGTTTATTATGGCAACATGATGAAATTTTAATACATAATAATTACCAAATGGCAAAAAATAGACTCTTATGTCTCGAAAAACAATTAATTAAAAATAGTAAACTTTTTGCAGTTTATGTTAAAACAATTGATGAATATACCAAAAAGGGTTATATTAGTAAAATTAATGGGGCAACAACAGCCAGAAGAAATTGGTACCTACCAACCTTTCCAGTGTTTAAAAAAAATAAACCGGGGAAATGTCGAATCGTATGGGATACCGCCTCGAAATATAATGGGTTAAAACTTAATTCGGTGCTTTATAAAGGTCTAGATTTAATAGCTTCGTTACAAGCAATACTCTTTCAATTCAGCGAAAAGTCAGTAGCCATCTGCGGCGATGTTGAACAGATGTTCCATCAGGTATTTATTTGCGAAGAAGACCGACACGTTCAACGTTTTCTGTGGGGAAATTGTGAGGCAAATAGGGAGCCAGACGTTTATATTATGAACGTAATGATATTCGGAGCTTTATGTGCTCCTTGCATATCACAATACATAAAAAATATAAATGCATCTAAATGACAACCAACTTCCACATGCATCTGCAGATTTGAAAAACAATCATTATGTAGATGATTTTCTTTATTCTACAGATACAGTAGAACAGGCCGTAAAAATAGCAAATGAAGTGAAATATATTCAAAGTTAAGCAGGATTTAATTTCCGAAATTCGGTGTCAAATAAAACTGATGTAGTTCAGGGACTTTACAAGCAACATCTCACAAATGACAAGCAAATAACCGTAGGCCTAGAAAGGGATGCAGAAAAAGTTTTAGTTTTTTTTGGAGCCCAGTAGAAGACAAAATTATTTTTAAAATCTCGCCGCATATATTAAATAAAGATATCGTTTGTCAAAATAAATTACCAACAAAGCAAAAAATTTTGAAAATACTAATGACAGTGTATCGTACCCTTGGGTTTAATTGGTAATTTTACCATGTATCTTAAGATAGTTTTGCAAGAGATCTGTAGAAGTGGAATCGGCTGGGATGTGCCAATCAATGATGAACAATTGTTAAAATGAAAAAAAAAAAATGGTTAAATTATCTTCCCGATTTAGAGAAAATCAGCATCCCAAGATGTTACTTAAAATCTTTAAAAAACTACGCCGATGCATACACCGAGTTGCATTCATTTGTCAACGCAAGCGAGAACGGATCTGAGGACATAAAATTTCCTATAATTCTGCCTAAAGAAAGCCGTATTACTAAACTTCTTATTATAAATTTTCATGTTATATACAAACACTTAAATCATGAAACCATCATTAATGAAATAAGACAGCGTTATTACATTCCGTGTTTGAGAGCCGTATTAAAGGTTATCATAAAGCAATGTCAGATGTGCAAAATTAGAAAAGCTATTTCAATCTTGTAACGGTTGGTCGACACACGGAGAAAAGATATGAGATTTTTTCGGACCAATGCTAGTAACGGTTGGTCGACACACGGAGAAAAGATATGGTGCACTCTTCACTTGCCTTACGGTAAGAGCTGTCCATATTGGAATCGTCAACACCTTAAATACTTCGTCCTGCATAATAGCGATTAGAAATTTTATGTGCCGAAAGGGAACGAATTCGTCAGAGTATTTACTACAGCTACAACCAAGTGGAATTTCATCCCACCAGCATCACCACACATCGGATGGGCGTGGGACAGATTAGTAAGATGCATCAAAACAGTTCTTTACAGTATGACACCCACACGTAGACCAAGTGATGAGATTCTTCGTGGTATGTTGGCCGAGGTAGAAAATATAATAAATTCCCGACCTTTAGTCTATGTACCCATCGAGCATGAAAACGCCAAAGCCATAACACTATATCATTGTCGTGCTGTCCCCTAACGGCATGAAACCATTAGCGACATACGATGATAGTGGTGTAGCCTTAAAGCAAGGCTGGTTGACTTCCCAACAATAAGCAGAAATGTTTTGGCACAAGTGGCTAAAGGAATATTTACCATCATTAACTTTTCGATCAAAATGGCACGAAAAAACTAAACCTTTGCAAGTTGGCGATCTAGTTATAGTAGTTGACCCGTCGAGTCCAAGAAACGTGTGGTTAAGAGGTAAAATTATCGTTACAGTGACAGCAAAGGACAGACAAGTACGCAAAGCCAAGGTTCTTACAATCCGTGAAACCATTATACGCCCAGCTGCCAGGTTCGCAAAACTCGATGTATCTTCCAAAGTATGACTTCGAAAGCTTCTCGTCATACTGCAGGGGGTGTTGCCGCTACTGTAATAACCTACGAAAAATATGTACCCTAAAGATAATTATATAGTCCTTTTAATGACATTCTTAGTATAGATACAATTTATCGTACGACTCTTGTTAAAACTTAAAACGGTTAACTTTGTACTTGTCAAACTTATTACTTACTTAAACTTAGAAAGCCGTAGTAGAATAAAGTGCTCTTTTGAATGAATGTCAATATTTGACAATAAAGAAATAAATATTTTTCAATAAATTAAATCAGTGTTGAAAATCTTATTAAACCACGAAATCCACACCCGTTAACATCGCTCGTTAACAGTAGTAATGTACTGAATAAATTTAGTTGCATCTTCCATTTAATAGAATAGATTTTAGTAAAGACACAAATCGGTCATGTTAACTTTTCTAAGAGGTGTTACAATTAACATTTAGAAGCAAATATCATTTGTTAGCTTTTAATATAAAAAATAAATCAAGACCATAAATTATTAATAATAAAAATCAAATTATTATATTAGTAATTGAATTTTTAACGTATCAAGCGAATTGTTACCAATCTTTTTTCTGTGTAGCTAATATTTTACCAGGGTTTTGTTTTACCCATTCAGTGGTAACGATATGGACTAAAATTGCGCATTCTTTATGCAGAAATTGCGATTTAACCAATTGGACTTTAAAGTTAGTTTCCTAGAGTACTTTAAAAACTTCTTTTATGTTGTTACGAATAATAATATCTGGCAACCCCTGTAGTTGTTTACGTATGAGCGTGGTGAATAAGCTAATTCAACTAACGGTGTGTTTATAGAATAAAAAACCACAAGTTAGCTAACAAAAGCTGAGCAGCCTCAATGCCTGCGTTGGTAGAGGTGCGTGCTGCAAAACAGAGGATCCTGAGTTCGATACCTCATTCGGACATGCGTGCAAAGAAAAAAATAATAATTGTTATAATGCAAATAAAATTAATAAACAGCAGAACAAACCTCCCGAGAGGCAAGAGACAATTATTGTGTAAAGCCATGGCAAATATTTAGTGGATACGTCCAATTTAATATAAGAGCAACAGATAATTGTCAAGAATCCCCTTATAATAAAAAGTAAGAACGGTAGCGGTTGCGCAGGGAATTGTAAAAGCATAACAACAAAACTGTATGGCAGACGTGTGTTGTGGCTAGTGGATTAAAGGGGATGACTGGCTTGGATTAAAGAAGTAGTGGAAATGTCTGTGGATCGTTAAGGTTACTAAACAAGGCATCGAGTAGTTCATGTATCGCCGGAGTAACACAGTAGTGTAGCGTGGATGGCTGCGTTTGTAGTAATAACGCATGTTTAGTTAATACGAGACCAAGAGTTCACAAGACCGGTAGGATTAAGAAGTATAGCCAGAGAAAGCCATAAGGTTCAAAGACAGAATTTAGCCACAGTGGTATTTGCAATCAAAAGAATCCGTATGTTTGTCTAAAAAGGGTAAAACGTAACAGTGGTGTCAGAAGTGGGATTGCAAAAAAAAAAAAAAAAAAATAAACCACAAATGAAAGCCGTACACTAGTTGTGAGCATTTGAAAAGCGGACAAGCAATTATCCTAAAGAAAAAAAATTGTGCCTATTCGGGACGAACAGGCTTGAGTGAGGAATAATGTTACCAATAATAAAATCTGGCAACCCTGTAGTTGCATCCGTATGAACGTGGTGAATAAGTTAATTCAACTAATGGTGTGTGTATAGAATAAAAACCACAATTTAGCTAACAAAAGCTGAGCAGCCTCAATGGCTGCGTTGGTAGAGGTGCGTACTGCAAAACAGAGGGTCCTGAGTTCGATACCGCATTCGTACATGCGTGCAACGAAAAAATAATAATTGTTATAATGCAATTAAAATTAATAAACAGCAGTAAAAACCTCCCGAGAGGCAAAGGCCTCCGTGTGAAGCCATGGCAGGTAATTCAGTGGAGACGTCCAACTTTATATAAGAGCAACAGATAATTGTCAAGAAGCCCTTTATAATAAAAAGTAAGAGCAAAAGCGGTTAGCGCGGGGAAGTGTAACAGCATAACAACAGTGTATGGCAGAAGTGTGTTGTGGTTACTGGATTAAAGGAGATGGCTGGCTTGGATAAAAGGAGTAGTGGAGATGTCTGTGGATGGTTAAGGTTACTAAACAAGGCATCGAGTAGTTCATGTCTCGCCGGAGTAACACAGTAGTGTAGCGTGGATGGCTGCGTTTGTGGTGATAACGCATGTTTAGTAAATACGAGACCAAGGGTTCACAAGACCGGTAGGATCGAGAAGTACAGCCAGAGAAAGCAATAAAGTTCGAAGACAGAATTTAGCCACAGTGGTATTTGCAATTAAAAGGATCCGTACGTTTACCTGCTAAAAAGGGTAAAACGTAACAATATTTTCAACATGTTCTTGGAAAAAAGTTGAATAGACTATTTTGTCATCTAAATAGACACATGGTTTCTATTAAATCTTTCAATACATAATCCATCACTCTTTCGAATGTAGATGATGCATTTTTATGGCCAAATTGCATCCTTATGAACTCCTAGTGTCCTCCTTCTACTGTCAATTTAGTGTAATCCGCTAGCCAGATCTACTGTGTTTAGATACACAGAGAACAGAAATTCGTTCCGAGAACTGAATTCGTTGCCAGTCGAATTTTGTCGTTTGTGTGTATTATATTGAATTCGGTTATAATAACTGAATGAATGTGTGACTCACAACTATTTAAAAAAATGATTCTTGGGTGACTATAAAGTATTATTGTGAATGAAATAAAACAATAAAATATGTTAAAATTTACTTTTATTTAAAAAATAAATTACAGGAATAATATTACACTTTATAAATTTCCTGTTTAGAGCCTTCCTTTACATCATAATCCTTCTTTACGACATATGTATGCAGTTTCTTAAAATTTTCATCCTATACCGCCAGTTTTGCTGCTGCGAAATGTATTTAACATTTCAGAATTTTTTTAATTTACAAATTTCTTTGTGAGATTGATTTTGGACTTATTTCTACAATATTGGAGAACTTTTCTCCATTAACAGTATATGTATATTTGTATTTTTAAACTGAAATGTTGATTATTTTTTTGTATAATGTGTACAAACTCATTACGTCAAACATTTTTCCATTTTAAAAGACACAATTGATTTTTATGATTCTAACTACTAAAATTTGGTATTCAGTAGTAATGTGCTGAATAAGTATAGTTTTATCTTCCATTTTATACAATAGATTTTGGTAAATACACAAATCGGTAACAATAACTTTTTTAGAGTTTTTACAACCAACATTTGTTAGGCTTTAGTGTTAAAAATAAGTTAAAATTATAATTTATTTATATTAAAAATCAAATAATGATATTAGTAATTAAATTTTAAGCATATCAACTGAATTTTTACCAATCTTTTTTGTGTGTGTACATACATTTACCTAATTTATCAAGAATTTCCTTACTAAACACCATTTGCGATTTCCCCTAGCATCTGCTTTTTTGGGAAGCTTTTAGCTTTAATGTATAATACCTTGCTTTAACATATCAGTGATTTGTCTTTTTACCTCGCATTTGTGGATATATGGATATCTCTAAGATTCGGTATAAACAGAAATATCGTCCTTGGTTACGAATTTTTAACGTACAAACATATGTATTTATTATGCAATTAATTTGTTGGTTTGGAATAGCTGGTATTTATACGTATTTCGCCGGTTGCTAAAGCCAGCTCGTCAGGAAACCTTTATCCAAATTTTTAGAAAAGCCAAAAACATTTCCTTTAAGTATAAAAACTTCAAAAACAACATGAGTGTTATTTCAGAAGCCAATACAGAAATGTTAAGGCTTTAACAAAAATTACCAACAACCAAACCACGTTTTTATTTTTGCTTACATTATGTATTAATTTTTTTTTAATAAAAGTATTAAGAGATAGGGTCACAGGATTACATCTTAAGATAAGAATCAGGGAAGCTAGTCGAATTACATTCGATTGTTAAGAGGGCTAGTGGTTAACCAAGCCTGCTGTTTTCGTTTAAATGAGAATAAAATTAATAAAATAATTGTAAAAAAAGAGCTAATAAACAAAAGAAAATTTAAACGAAGCTGTGTGAGATATTGAAAATCCTGTGGCTGAGTATATCCTAGGTGAAACCCTGGAGAATCGGAGTCTTTACAACTAGCCCTCAAGCAGGAACAACGTAAATAACTGTAGCTGTGAAAAGTATACTTTGGAGAGCTGCATAAAAATGGTACGTACTTCGTAATTTTATTTACTTAGAAAAGAGGAGTTAGTTCAATATCTGGAGGAGTTTTCCTTTAAGGCATCTGGTTCAGTCGAGGAACTGCATAAGAGGCTTGCGACATTAATTTTAAACGATCATGAGGACAAAACTTTAGTAAGACTAGAAGGATTGGAGACCAAGCGCAGCCGTAGTAAAACGCCAACTTCGTTGGAACTATTATCTTGTCAACGGCAGGGAAAGTCCTAAAACTAAAAACCTAATAAAGTCAGTTAGATATCTTCTTCGAGCATGGTAAATAATATTCGAAAGCGGTTATTTCGTTTTGACGGAAAAACAGATCCATTGCATTTTATTGAGCGTGTCGGGGAACTAGCATAGGTAGAAAAACTGAACAGTTGTTTGTTACCACGATCTATGCCTGAGCTTCTGAAGGAGGCTTTCCTACTATGGTTTCAAAACAACAATAGACATTGGCAATGCTGAAAGGTCTTTAGGGAGGATTTTCTATAAAGACTATTGCAGAAAAGGAGGTATATATAAAGGGTGTACGGGAAACGCTCTAGGTTCTAGCCAACTGCAAGGAGAGTTGTTGGACCGACCACGTCAGCCCTTGCTTCAAGGTTACAGAGTCTAGGTTATAAGCAAACGTTCGTATTAATTGCCAAACAGAAGACGGTACTGCAGACACAGGGGATTGAGAAAAGGAACGAACGTAAGAAAAGTAGCAGGAACGTAAGAGGAAACAAATACTAGCTGAGGTGAGACTAGGGAGAAAGACATGCCATATGGAGTTTGAGGTAATGCTAAATTTAATGGACGAAATACTTCTAGGCCTTGGTTTTTTGCGAGAATGAAATAAAATAAGAGATACCCTTTGGAGACCAGAACATACGCTCTTAAAATGAAGATCAGCTAGTGAGATCAGTGTTGGAAAATAAGAGTGACCAAGATGTATCTAAGCAGGGTAAGTCCAAAAAAGGAATCATACTGGAGTTCCTGTCGGAAGAGCTAGGAAAATTTTAAGCCATTCAGGTCCCCACAACGTTAGTGGAACATAAAATTATGCGCAAGGATGATAGTGTAGTAAAGAAAAGGAACGCAACAGGAAATCCAAAAACGCTGAGGCGAACATACGAAGAAGAGGGTGAACTATTTAAAAATTGCTATATAGAGCCTTCGACCAGCCCATTCAGTAATGGCCCCGAAGAAGAATGAAACGTTTAGGGGCTCTGCATTGACTATCGTTTGTTCGACCGAAAACAGTTGCAGATTTTAGATTTGTTACGAAATGCTAAGTATACGGTACCATGAAATTGTTTGTTCCAGTAGAGAGTGATGGACTTTGGACTAACGTCACGCTACCTTTCAGAGAGTTTTAGATAGAGTCATAGGCTCCGAACTGAAACCATACGCGTTTGATTACCTGCTCTATACTGTCGTAATGGAAAATCCCTTGAGGAGCACATGGCAAATTTGGAAGAAGTATTTCATAGGTTGTGGGCAGCTAGACTTAAAATTAACGAAAAAAAAGTGCAAGTTCAAAACGGTATTCATACTGACCCTGAAAAGATTAAAGCTATAAGGGATTTGCAGCACCTGAGGTAAAAGAAGTCAGCCGATGTCTTAGTATCGCGTCGTGGTACCCCCGTTTCGTTCCGGCATTTACCGAGATTGAACTCGAACATCAAGAGGCTTTCATACAATTATTGCCTGTTACGGAGGTACCAGTATTGGTATGCCCCAACTTTTCCCAGCAGACAGACGCAAGTAATTATGGACTGGAGATTATTCTAAGACAAGAAGTGGATGGTCATGAACGGGTTATATTATATGCTAGTCTAAGACACAATAAGGCGGAGATTAACTATACTACAGCAGAGAAGGAATGTCTGGCTATAGTGTGGGTCATACCTGTAGGGATACCACTTTATAATAATCACGGATTATCTGGCTCTAAAGTGGTTAAATTCTATTGAAGGTCTTGCTCCAGCAGTATGATTATGAAGTGCTATCGGAGATGGAAAGTTTAATGTAGCAGCCGATACTCTATCGCGAGATTCTTTGAACGTATTGCAACTTGCAGAAGGAAGATGTTCTGAAAAGTCCGGAAAAGTATTCCAACTATATGACAAACGGAGGTAGTGGAAACTATGTGTGCCATCCCACTAAAATTTCGAGTTCTAGAAGAGAACCATGACTCACCCACAAGAGATCATTTAGAAATCCGCAAAATATTAGCTAGAATTTTAAATCGTTACAACTGGCTTGGAATGTTCACAGATATAAGAAACAATGTTAAACGGTGCCTTATATGCCAAAAATATAAACTAGATCAACGGTTGCTTGCGGGTCACATGGTCTCCCGTATTGCAGAAGAACCATGGTCAATAGAGCGTGCAGACTGCGTTGGACCACTTTCAAAATCAAAACAGGGATAATCTGTGCTACCAGTTTTCATCGACAAGTTTTCAAAGTGGGCCGATGTGGTATCTTTAAGAAGATATTCTGTAGAATCCCGACGATAGGTACTCCGCAAACGTATACTGCACATTTTGGAATTCCTAAAACATCAGTGAACTGTAAGCAACAAACTTAAACATATCGAATTTGCATTAGATAAGCATAGGAGAATATACATACATATGAAATAAAAACAACACAAACAGAAAAGAGAATAGTTTCTAAATGAACATCAATTACATAGAAATTAACGAGGTTAATCAGAACAAAAGCGGAGGGTAATCTATAAGTAGGCAGTGAAAGTTAAGAAAAAGGATAAGTAAAAACAAAAAAAAGAGAAAAAGAAGTTTAATAATTTAAAATTAAAACAAGGTAAAATAAATGAAAAACAAAACTATTATCTATATATATTAAACCGAATGTGTGTTTATTTGTTTGTTTGTTATAGGAGACCAAACCTCTAAACCGATCTTTCTGAAATTTTTACAGTATTTAACTGCAACTCTCCTATGAATTATAGGCTACTTTTTTTAGCTATGCCCACTTATGCGCCCACTATTTTAAAGGGTGTCGCAAATGGCCCGCCATAATAATTGATTATTACCTTCGCCATTTATGGACTAATTTTCAAAATTCTTTTTGCTTATGAAAAAGGTCTACTAAGTTTTTTTGGTTTTTGGAAATTGTGTATGGGGGCAGGGCTTAGCAAATGGCCCCCACATTAAGATACTATCAAATAACTTCGTTATTTGTAGAAATATTTCCAAAGCTCTTTTTGTATATGGAAAAGGTCTACTAAGTTTTTTGTTTTTCTGTAATAGTGCATGGGGGCAGGGTGCAAAAAATGGCCCGCCACAATAATTGACTATTTCCAAATCCCAATAAAGTTAAAAATAAACACAGATATCAAAACAATTAAGTGCAAACAAAACCTTTAGACGCAGCGTTAAAAATCGCATCAAAATTATGATATAAGTTTAACTCCTATTTTTCATTCTTCAAACAAAATCTATGCTTCTGAAAGAACGTACAAATTTGTAGTAGTAGTCGAGACTTAAACTAAGTCCAAATTTAAGGCATTTGTGTTATTTTGTACCTACGTGAATTGTGCGTGTAAAGGCACCTTAACTCGGTATACACGAGTAAAATGTAAATAAATAAGAATAACTACGGTTTAAGAAAAAACGCAAACTGAATTACAGCAGAAATATTGCCTTCTTTCTTTTGTTAATGATCAACTTCAGCTACTGCAAATTTATAGGAGTCATTCTGTCCTGTTTCTGCGGCAACATTTCAACACGTGCGTAACTGTAAACAACGGAACTTTTTGTTTTTACTTCTGCTTTAATTGGGTCTTTTTATATTTGAAAATGCAATTACGTATGTCTACCTGAAGTTTTTAAACGTTGGTTATATGTTGTTATTTTGCTTTCATAATAAAACCCAAAACTTCGTGAAAAACTTATTAAAAAGTTTGCGTTTTCATTATAATAAATTGTTTTTTTTTTATTACTACAAACTTATGCTTAAAGTTTAAAAGTGTTACCAAGAGTTTTAAAGTGCTACTATTTTCAATTTAAAACTATTGTTATAAATACAACAATAAAATGCCTCCAAAGAAAACATACCTTTCGCAACGTATTAAAAGTTTTAGCTTAAGCCTCAATGAATTCCGAGACGTCTCTTCAACATGACATACGCTTACGAAGCGCCCGACCCCGATCTTCATCATCAAGAACAGCTGAAACAATTTTTCAACGCGAAACACGCCTTACAATCGAACGATCTCGAACCTCATCATCAAGAGCTTGTTAGAACCCAGAAGAAAGTAATGCACGACGTATACAAAATCGTTCGCGAATAACACAATTTCGCCAAAACCCTGTATTGTATGAGCAGACTGCATACCACTACACACCCGAAATCAATTAAACTCAAGATGAGTTAGTTGCAATTGGACGTAAGAGTAAAGTTTGTCAATATTGCAATGCTTATAAATATAAAAACGAAGCACCTGGGATGTGCTGCACAAATGGTTAATTGTTTAATTTCTACTTATACTACTACCAGAACCATTTCTATCATTACTTTAAGGTAACGCAAATAAAATATAGCTACTTTTGATTATTCAAAGCAATAATATTCCCCTTTGCAGGCACAACATTGGATTCGCGTCATTGTTTAACCAAAATACGAAAATATAAATCATGTTTTCAAATGACTTCGTTTGGTGCTACTTAAGTAATCCGAGCCAACTTTATGCCAACTTTAAGAGTTAAAGGCCAAATGTATCACCGAATGTGCTCAATACTCCTAAGTCCAGATAAAGAATCTAAATTTTTACAAATTTAGTTTATCGGCCAAGCGAACGACAACAACAAACACCAACAAACTTTAATCCAGGCACAAAACAGCAAATCGTAGCCAATTTACAAATTATGCTTCATGCTAACAATCAGCTTGTGAGAATATTCAAACAATCAAAAGATGATCCCAGATTATCTTCAGTTGACCATTTCATTGCAATTTATCGTGATAAATCGCCAACTGGACAACACCAAGGACGTAACAATGCACCTACTGTTGCTGATGTTGCAATATTGATGATTGGTGATCCAGTTACACCACGTGATATTATTATCCGTCGTCGTGATGACAGAACTTCCAGAATATCTGAAACACACCGCTCATACGATGCACTTCAGTATCCCATTATTTTCCCATGCGGGGAAGATGGGTATTATTTTCAAATACATCAAATTAATCAAACAACACGTAAGCTAAAATTATTGTTCCATAGTACTTTATTCTATTAAAGTTTAGCCATAAAATTATTTACGATTATCCCAACATTTTATTTCTACATACTTTAGATGAACTTGCTAATAAAAAAATGAGCTTGATGAATTTTTACGCATATCGGCTAATGATTCGCCAAAATCACATACTTAACTGTCTCGAATTATTCCACCAGTATATCGTTGACATGTACGCCAAAACTGAAATGGAACGTTCGCCATACATACGGCTTAATCAATTCAAATTACGAGTTAATAATTACATTAATCTTTGCAATAAATAATCAAAATGCCATAAATCCCAGTGAACTCGGCCAATCCAATTTACTACTTGCAACATTTACAGGCAGTCCACGTCATATGCAAGAATATTTACAAGACGAAATAACATATGTGCGATCATACGGTCTGCCAGATTCGCTTATCACATTTACATATAACCTGAATTGGGGAGAAATCGCATCTGAAGTATTAATACTAATTCACCACGCATTGTCTATAAGAAATGTACCAAAATGTTTTCAAGAGAAGTCCTTCTAGACACAATTTCTGGTGTTGATGGCTATCCACTTGAGCGTCGTTGATCAACAGCTGATGACGGACAATCAATTACATTAAACGTGCTAAACAATGAAATTGACGTTGATAACCGATGGATAGTACCATATTCTCACTGCTTTCAAAAATGCAATTCCATCAAATCAGTTAAATATGTCGGCAAATACATAACCAAGAGATCGGATATGGCAGTGTGTTCGTTGCAAAATCCGAATGATGACATTACACAATAACAAATGGCCCGGTACATCAGCAGCAATGAAGCTGCTTGCCGAATTTTAGGATTCCCAATTCATGAACCTCATCCGACTGTTGTAAATTTATCTGTGCAACTCGAAAATGGACAACGCGTTTATTTTATAGAACTTAATGCACAACAAAGGGCTGCAGTAGCACCACTTAACTCTAACTTCTTTTTTCGATGTATGCGGAGATAATTCCTTTACTCAAACTTTACTATATGCCAAAATACCTCTAGTGGAACGCATCTAGCTGATTTCAACGCCGCAAGCAAGGAAAAGTTGTAGAAGGATGGCCAAATTTATATTGCACCGGTGCATTAGGTAGGCTGAATACTGTTCATCTCCAGAATGTGCAACGTATCGTGAGGCATGCCAAAAACTAAAAGAGCGTTATTTGCTACCATATTGGTAACTTGCTTTCCGTCCCAACCAAAACAACTTTGCAATACACTTAGAGCACAAATGAGTAAAGACATACTGCATCGAAAGAGAATTACCTGCAACGACGAAACAATTGAATTTTCAGAGGAAATTTATAATGAGGCTTTGATTCTATTAAAACAGAAGTGTTTGCAAAATTGGTAGATAAGTCCTAATCGATCAGGCGATGATGCATCTGACCAAGATTTGCAACGAAAGAGTAATTACAATCTACAAGAGTTAGAACTATTTATGGCTATAAACATACCACACTTATAGCAGGAGCAACTCTCGGGATACAACACTATAATGACAGCAATTACTAAAGAAAGTGAAGGATTGTACTTTATTGATGCCCCAGGTGGAAAAAAAACGTTTTTGATTTCTTTGATTTTGGCTAAAGATCGGTCAAAAAATAATGTTGCACTAGCCATTGCATAGTCCGGCATAGCGGAAACATTTTGAATGGTTGCAGAACAGCGCATTCGCCACTAAAACTACCTCTAAAACCACAATTCTATGAGACGCACACATGCAATATTAAAAAAACTCCTCTATGGGTAAAGGGCTGCAAATGTTTAAAATCATAGTATGGGATGAGTGCACAATGGCCCACAAGAAGTCGTTAGAGGCCCTTAATAGCACGTTACAGGATTTTAGAAGCAACAAGCGATTATTTGGAAAAACATTAATTGTGTTAGCCGGTGATTCCCCTCAAACGTACGCCGGCTGACGAGCTTAATGCGTGTCTTAAATCATCTGGCCCCTGGTACCATGTTTGCACACTTAAATTAACAACAAATATGCGAATGCAGCTGCAACGTATGCATCACGTGCTGCTACTCGGTGTTCGAATTTAGGAATGGAAAATACCAGTAGATCCAACCACAAACTGCATTATTTTTCCACCTGACTTTTACAAAATAACACAATTCATTGAAGAGTTAACCAATTGCATATTCATAAATATCGAACGAAATTTCAAAAAAGACCAATGGTTATGTGAACGTGCGTTACTTGCTGCCAAAAACATTGATATAAATTAAATGAATAGCATAATTCTGAACAAAATCAGCGAATCAACTGTAACATAGTACAAATTTATCGATACCGCGATGAGAGATGAGAATGCTGTCAATTACCCTATTGACTTTTTAAACACACTTGATGTTCCAGGATTTCAACCACATTTACTGCAACTAAAAATTAAACTTCCCATAATTTTACTGCGTAATATTGATCCACCACGTCTTTGCAATGGAACTCGACTAGCGGTAAAAAAATTGCGAAGCAATTTAACCGAAGGGACCATTAAATCGCGCATTCCCACAATACCAACAGATTTGCCATTTGATTTTAAATTATTGTAGTTTTCTGTTCGGTTGGCGTTCGCAATGACAATTAAAAAATTTCAAGGTCAGTTCCTTCAAGTTTGTGGCTTAAATTTGTTAAGCCCATGTTTCTCCCACGGACAGCTTTACGTTGCATGCCCCCGTGTTGGAAAACCCAATAATTTGTTTGTTTATGCTTCACATGGACAAACCAAAAATATTGTATATCGTACAGCATCACAGGAGGACAGTGTGTTTATACACATATAAACACTTTTTATTTCACTCTATAAGTAAGGGGGTAGCAAGGCACATCGGGTTGAGCTAGTAATTTATAAATATGACGAAGAAGTTTCCAGTCAGAACGAAGGAAATGATCAAGTATGGTTCGATCCCGATGCTTCAGAATGGTTTAATACCGACGACAAAACAACTCTTTCGCAGTCTACAGGTCAACCGAAGAGGGTAGGGTAAATGTGACGTTCGCAGCTCAGCTGGACCGCGGACGACGTTGATACACTCAATATATTGCCCAAATTAGTGTGACTTGGACAGTGTTGGAATCGGATAGTGAGGAACCTGAACCTTTAGTAGAATACCCAATCTCTTCAAGACGGCACTACCATCATGGACCCAAATCCAGAAGCGGAGCTTCAAATGAGAGGTAAAAGGAAAACCTTATCAAATTAGGATATCGGCGGCTGGACAAGTTAGCATACGGTGACTAAACGGTAGAGGGGAGGAAATTGATTACCAAAAAGCTGCATGGCATCTTAAGCCACGTAAATAAAATGCATATACAAATGTTTTGTTTTATTGATAAATTATATTTATCTTAGAGCGGATTATGTCCACTAAGTAGGGTCATATTCTATTTCCAGGGCAATTAACCGTAAGGGTGAATTTGATTTAACGAAGAAGTTTTACTGTTTTACAGGAAGGTGCTGCTGAACCACGAGAGTCGGCTGGCAAAGAGAAAGAGAACAAAAGGTGAATAAAATAGAACAGTTTCGTGTTTCTGTGTGGTAGAAGTTGGCTGGCGACAAAACTCAAACCCCAGTGGTATAAAATAATGATTTTGTGGAGGAAAAGACAGTTTTTGGCGAGTCGACGAGGTAGCAGCAATGTGAACAGTCGAGTAGGAAAGGCAGAGTTATTAATTGACAACCAATAGGTTATTATGATGATTGTTTTTAGGATTGTTGACAGGAACTAGTTGGTATATTACCTATTGGATTATTTTTTTTTTTTTTTTAGGATCAGCACACAGGAGATGCAATGCATTGTGCCAGAACTAGAAAATTAGGTTGTGGGAAGGAGGATAGAGGGAGTAGTGCTTGTGGACATTTGATTTAAATATTTGCACATTGAAAGTGGCAGGAAAGATCTCTGCGGGGAGTTTATTCCACATACGAACATACGAAATTACGGTTTTCAGGAAAAAGTTCCCTGATCTCATAAGAGCACATTCCGTTGTAGTAACGATAAAACAGTGAAACACACCCCACATTGCGTTGATGCTCCAGTGAGTCAATAGAGCTGGATACCCTACTGTCGCCGATGAGCTTCTTTACTCTCTCCTGCACGCGATCGAGTAACTCCAAAATATACTTTGAAGCACCGGCCCACACATGAGAGTTGTATTCCATTTTCGGTCTGATAAAGGTGACATAGATAGTAAGGAGATCAGATGGAGTGAAGTATTTCTTACACCGTTTCAAAAAACCTAGGCACTTGAAAGCTTATTTGCGACATTGAGTCCAAAGTTTTCTTCTGGTTTAAATTGCTGTTTTATTTTTAGAAGCGACCTAATCGTGGCGCTCGACTGAAGGCAAAGTACAGCTTAAAATCTAACAATATTTTTGTCAGCTTATATACTAACTTTGAGAAGTTCTAGACGACTCAAATGAGTGAGTTCTAAAAACTTACTCAAAGTCTTAACTCTATCTTATAAGTAGTAAATTTAAAATTTACCAGGCAATCATAAATTTTAGGAGCTTTACAAAAATCATTATTGAATGGTTTCCTAATTTTAATGTTTAACTCTAATGAATATTTGCCATGGGAAAATAAATGTTATTTGAATCTTAAGTCTGTGTACAGTTATTTTCTCTAGGCAAAAGTAAGGCGTGCGTCTCAACAGTTTGTCAGATCATACTCATACTCATATGCTGAGTGGTGTCAAATGAACATTGTTTATTAATGTTACAAATCTTTTCGTACAATTATTTTGTTTAAAGGATTTATATTATACTGGCAATGAAGGCTGTTAATATTTACTACATGCTGTTGGTTAAAGTAATTGTTCGAGTACGCTACAATATGAAAAATATGCTGGATCCAACGAACATCGCATTGAATTTTCATGCCAAGAACATCGAGAGCTTCTGATTCCTTAATATAGCATAGCATAGCCCCAATTTCCCGATGGCTTGGTCTATTGCGAAAAGAAAATGAATGGCATATGCTACTGTCATCTGCGAAAGAATAGATAGGGTTGGTAGTTTGAGGTAGAAGGTCATTGAGAAAAGTAAGAAATATGGTAGGGGAAAGAACGAAACCTTGCGGTACCCCTGAATTACCCTTGAACTCGTTTGATGAGATCCCATCTATAGCAACTCGTATAGTGCGATCCCTAAGAAAGCTAGAGAGAAACTATTACCGACACCAAAAGCAATAAGTTTTGATATGAGTGCACCATGCCACACGCTGTCAAATGCATTGGAAATATCTAGAGCCACCACCTTACTTTCGCCGAAATGGTGAATGAATTGACACTACTTTTCCAAAAGGAAGGCCAGTAAGTCACCCGTAGAACGTCCCCTATGGAACCCGTACTGCCGGTCACTAAGTAAGCTGTTGGACTCCAGATATTTCACAAGATGAAAATTATGCATGCTCTCCATAACTTTGGAGAGTGCAGAGCAAATTGCGATTGGGCGGTAATTTTCAGGGTTGCTAGCCTCTCCCTTTTTGGGGATTGGTGTTACATTAGCAATCTTCCAACATGATGGGAACTCACCAACATGGTATAAAATGTTGAAAAGTTTTGCTAATGGATGCGCTAACGTCGAAGAGCACTGCTTCCTGACCAGTGCTGGAATTCCATCCGGACCAGGGGACTTGTTGATGTTGAGATCCGCTAACACCCTTTTAGCTGCATGTACTCGAAAGAATATATCTGGTATAGTTACTGAGACTCTTTCTAGTGCGGGCAGTGGTTGATTAGTTTCCGGCAAGTAAAAATTACTTGCAATGATTTCAGCCAAGAGGTTTGCTTTATCAACCGGGTCGTTAATTATTTGATCACTCCCTAAAAGTGGCGGAATTGAGAAACAAGCATTATTCTTCACTCTTTTAACGAATGACCAAAAGCTCTTGCTACCCTGAGGAGTAGCAAGAACTTTAGCACGAAGGCGATGCTCGTATAGAGCTTTTTCGCGCCTAAGTACTTTGCCACACGAAGATCTCGCCTTTTTGCGTAGCGAATCAGTACCTGCGTTTTTATTACACCGCCATGTACTAAATGCTTTCTCTCTGGATCTGACTGCGTTTTTGCACGTCTGATTAAACCAAGAATTCTTTCTTGGCTTAATGCGGATTTGCTTAGATGGAATGAAGGTTTTCATTCCAAGCAAAACAATATTCACAACCATTTCCGCCATGGCATCGACTCTATTGTCCAGAAAACAAAGTTTCCAATTCAAATGCCAAAAAAAAATCGTTAAGCTCAACCCAACGAGCCTTTTCGTATATATATTTTAAACGTTTCGTGGCCATTTTTAAAACGTTGTGAAGTTCAGCGACCGAAAAGGAGGCGGATATGGTGCAGTGATCCGAGTTACCGAGAGGCGCAAGATTGCTTACTTCATACTTATCAGGGTGTGGGGTAAGAATGAGGTCGAGAGTATTGTGTTGTTGCCCTTGAACACACGAAATATGTGTTGGCTCATTAATCAATTGCAGGAGGTGTTTATTCCACATACGAACATACGAAATTACGGTTTTCAGGAAAAAGTTCCCTGATCTCATAAGAGCACATTCCGTTGTAGTAACGATAAAACAGTGAAACACACCCCACATTGCGTTGATGCTCCAGTGAGTCAATAGAGCTGGATACCCTACTGTCGCCGATGAGCTTCTGTACTCTCTCCTGCACGCGATCGAGTAACTCCAAAATATACTTTGAAGCACCGGCCCATACATGAGAGTTGTATTCCATTTTCGGTCTGATAAAAGTGACATAGATAGTAAGGAGATCAGATGGAGTGAAGTATTTCTTACACCGTTTCAAAAAACCTAGGCACTTGAAAGCTTATTTGCGACATTGAGGCCAAAGTTTTCTTCTGGTTTAAATTGCTGTTTTATTTTTAGAAGCGACCTAATCGTGGCGCTCGACTGAAGGCAAAGTACAGCTTAAAATCTAACAATATTTTTGTCAGCTTATATACTAACTTTGAGAAGTTCTAGACGACTCAAATGAGTGAGTTCTAAAAACTTACTCAAAGTCTTAACTCTATCTTATAAGTAGTAAATTTAAAATTTACCAGGCAATCATAAATTTTAGGAGCTTTACAAAAATCATTATTGAATGGTTTCCTAATTTTAATGTTTAACTCTAATGAATATTTGCCATGGGAAAATAAATGTTATTCGAATCTTAAGTCTGTGTACAGTTCTTTTCCCTAGGCAAAAGTAAGGCGTGCGTCTCAACAGTTTGTCAGATCATACTCATATGCATAAACGCTAGAGCATTTACGAGTAATTGTAATCAAAACACAAACCTTTGCCAAGTGCGATGTCATTGCCACGTATCTATTTTAAATGATTTATGCAACGGCCGGCCGTCTTTACTGAGTGGTGTCAAATGAACATTGTTTATTAATGTTACAAATCTTTTCGTACAATTATTTTGTTTAAAGAATTTATATTATACTGGCAATGAAGGCTGTTAATATTTACTACATGCTGTTGGTTAAAGTAATTGTTCGATTACGCTACAATATGAAAAATATGCTGGATCCAACGAACATCGCATTGAATTTTCATGCCAAGAACATCGAGAGCTTCTGATTCCTTAATATAGCATAGCATAGCCCCAATTTCCCGATGGCTTGGTCTATTGCGAAAAGAAAATGAATGGCATATGCTACTGTCATCTGCGAAAGAATAGATAGGGTTGGTAGTTTAAGGTAGAAGGTCATTGAGAAAAGTAAGAAATAGGGTAGGGGAAAGAACGAAACCTTGCGGTACCCCTGAATTAACCTTGAACTCGTTTGATGAGATCCCATCTATAACAACTCGTATAGTGCGATCCCTAAGAAAGCTCGAGAGAAACTATTACCGACACCAAAAGCAATAAGTTTTGATATGAGTGCACCATGCCTCACGCTGTCAAATGCATTGGAAATATCTAGAGCCACCACCTTACTTTCGCCGAAATGGTGAATGAATTGACACTACTTTTCCAAAAGGAATGCCAGTAAGTCACCCGTAGAACGTCCCCTATGGAACCCGTACTGCCGGTCACTAAGTAAGCTGTTGGACTCCAGATATTTCACAAGATGAAAATTATGCATGCTCTCCATAACTTTGGAGATTGCAGAGCAAATTGCGATTGGGCGGTAATTTTCAGGGTTGCTAGCCTCTCCCTTTTTGGGGATTGGTGTTACATTAGCAATCTTCCCACATGATGGGAACTCACCAACATGGTATAAAATGTTGAAAAGTTTTGCTAATGGATGCGCTAACGTCGAAGAGCACTGCTTCCTGACCAGTGCTGGAATTCCATCCGGACCAGGGGACTTGTTGATGTTGAGATCCGCTAACACCCTTTTAGCTGCATGTACTCGAAAGAATATATCTGGTATAGTTACTGAGACTCTTTCTAGTGCGGGCAGTGGTTGATTAGTTTCCGGCAAGTAAAAATTACTTGCAGAGATTTCAGCCAAGAGGTTTGCTTTATCAACCGGGTCGTTAATTATTTGATCATTCCCTAAAAGTGGCGGAATTGAGAAACAAGCATTATTCTTCACTCTTTTAACGAATGACCAAAAGCTCTTGCTACCCTGAGGAGTAGCAAGAACTTTAGCACGAAGGCGCTGCTCGTATAGAGCTTTTTCGCGCCTAAGTACTTTGCCACACGAAGATCTCGCCTTTTTGCGTAGCGAATCAGTACTTGCGTTTTTATTACACCGCCATGTACTAAATGCTTTCTCTCTGGATCTGACTGCGTTTTTGCACGTCTGATTAAACCAAGAATTCTTTCTTGGATTAATGCGGATTTGCTTAGATGGAATGAAGGTTTTCATTCCAAGCAAAACAATATTCACCACCATTTCCTCCATGGCATCGACTCTATTGTCCAGAAAACAAAGTTTCCAATTCAAATGCCAAAAAAAAATCGTTAAGCTCAACCCAACGAGCCTTTTCGTATATATATTTTAAACGTTTCGTGGCCATTTTTAAAACGTTGTGAAGTTCAGCGACCGAAAAGGAGGCGGATATGGTGCAGTGATCCGAGTTACCGAGAGGCGCAAGATTGCTTACTTCATACTTATCAGGGTAAGAATGAGGTCGAGAGTATTGTGTTGTTGCCTTTGAACACACGAAATATGTGTTGGCTCATTAATCAATTGCAGGAGGTGGTTGTGCTCAACATATTGGCCCTCAACAACATATTGGCCCTCTAGAGTTGTACGGTTCAATTATCAAATCCAAGACGAAATAACCAGCAACAACAATTTTACTGTTCGGAAAACTTTCTGGGATTCTCGATATGGAATCGGAAAGGGCATCGAAGCCAGAAAAAGATTTATCCCTTCCTGCGTTTGGGCTTCTGTATAAAAACCCGAAATGTAAGAAGTGTTGCAAGACTTTTGAATTTAATCAAAAGGCAGTTAAATTCAGGATCATTCGTGCGAAGTGATTGCTGGCACTGGTACATGACTTCATTCCGAATGTACAACGCAAGACCCCGATGTAGACTAAAAAAGTTTAGAAGATAGTACCCAGGTAAATGAAAATCCTGTGGATCAGCATCCTCATATACCTGAGTCTCACATAAGGCGAAAATATCAGGCCGATGGAGACAACTGTGTGCATACACAGAGAAAAAATTCGCTCTCAACCCACGTATGTTACAAAAGTCAATTCTAAATCTTCCTGTCATTACAAATATCAAAGACTCAAACCTATTGTCTATTTTATAGTACTAACACTTCTGTAACAACTGATGCTTTTGTAACCAGACAGTGACCAGTGTTACACCTTCGCCACTGACTAATCAAACAACAGTAAACACAAAGGTATAAGTAAAATAACATTACTACTACTATATGAAAAATAAATAAATACTAGGTAAAGGAAAGTAAAATATTCGCGGTGCAATCTGCATTATAAAGAGCCATAAAAGCCCTGATCTGGTCACATGCGACCCGTGATGTCATCATTGTTTATTTTCGTTATCTTCTTTTGTTTTGTCTTCAGAGGTCTGTTGATGTGTTTTTTTTTTGTTGTTGTGATGATTTTGATGTATTGTTGTTGTAAATATTGGATTTTATTGTTTCTAAAGTTGTTTTTATTTTTTTGTAACTGTTTATGAAATTATTTTTGTCTGTTTGTTTGTATGTAACTATTTTTGGTTTTTAAGTCTAAATATTTTTCTCTTAATGTTATTGTGTTTAAAATTATTGTTATTAATTTTTTCTGTTTTATTTAATTTTAGCACATTTAATTAACAATTAACACTATATTTTTCTGCACGATAAATTAATAAACAACGACGAAACAAAAACGCGGGTGGACAGGACAAATGACAAAACACTACCCACTACAGAACACTACACTCTATCGCCCCCATGTATATATATATATATATATATATATTTAATAGGTTAGTAGCTGAAAAGGGATCTAGGATTACATCCTAAGAATAAAAGTAGGAAAAGTTAATCGAATTAAATTCCATTGTTGACAGGAACTGGTTGTTACATAATCTGTTGGCTAATATCGAATAGGTTAAAGGCAAGAAAGGGTCCTATAATTACATTCTCGGCTTAGAATTAGGGAAGCTATTCGAATTACATTCAATTTTTAAGAGGAGCTAGTTGTTAACCAAGCCTGCTGCTATCGTCTAAAAGTGAATAAAATTAATAAAATAATTGTAAAATAAAAGAGAATTGGACAACCGGAGTCGTTGCAACACCACGCCTGCTTCTAATTTTTCCATATCATTTAGAGCAAATCTAGTTTAGTGAAGTAACTTTAATAAAAAAACAGATATATGGCACAATAGAGAATTAAAAAATGAGAAAGGTGAAGGGTATATAAGATATAGCATAAGCGAATATAGCACTTCTACTTGTTTTTATTTATTTTAAAATTGTTTGTAATTTTCACTTCATAACGTAATATATGTATATGACTGTTTTGGATATTGTAATATGCATAATCTTACCGAGAATTATTTATTTTTTATTTAATATTTATTATTAAATTTTTTTTGTAAAGTTTATTTTACCTATGTAAATATATTGTAATGTGTATACACATATGTACGAGTACATACCCCAGGGATTCAATTACATTTCAATTACAATTACACGTAATGTGTAATTGAATATTTTCTTTTACAAATTACAAGTTATTGTAATTGAAATCAGGGACTAAAATCAATTACAATCAACTACATTATATGTAATTTTAATTGAAAAAATTTAAGTTAAAATTAATTGTAATTTGTAATTGAAAATATTCAATTACACTGTCCAACAGCATTTTTGGAACAGAATAGCGACCCTATAAATCTGAAAGGGTTTGTTGAGTAGATCATTTTTGTAGCACAAACTTATGGGTCAAAGTTTTCATTTTTTGGTCGAAGCGAGCATTATACTGTATGAAAAAAATGGTGTAAGTTAATGTCTGAGAAAATTCTTATAGTCTGAGTTATGTTGTGGAATTGTATGAGGATTATTTTTGTGGAAGATCTTAACCCTCTAACTGGTCCCTTTATGGGTCAATTTGACCCTTTTTTCGAGAAAATCAAAAAATGTCCTTAAAAAAACGATATTTAAGGATTAAAATATTGTAAGAAAATGTTTGCCGGAAAATTTCAGTGGAGGTCACCAAAGACACCATTGTTTTAAAAAAAGCTTTTGACGCTTAATTAGTAAAATTATACACCAACATATACAAAACAGGTAAAAACAGCGTCAACTTCGGCCGGGCGCCAAACACTGAGTTCTCGCGTCTAGTCAGCTGTGACTTACAAATCGGGTGTGATATTAATTAAAATTAATAATAAAAAATAAAAAATCAAGCATAATTGAGCTACTCGGCAGTACGTATCGGGTTTGACTTTTACCAAAATTAATATAAAAAAAGAAAAATTGAAGCTTAAATAAGCATGGCGGATTCTATTTGCAAATTAAGCGATTGGTTTTGTTTTGTTTGTGGATATTTTACGCACCAACAAAACAGAAGAAAGATATTCCCTATCATTGAAGAACCATATTTTCTTTTTTTTGGAATACGATTTTTATCTGAAGCTTGGATACCAAAAACTGTATGTACTACTTGCGAAAGTGGTCTTTTGACCTGGTACAAAGGCGGTACTAAGGCGCTGCCATTTTCTGCGCCTATGACATGGATTGAACCTGAAGATCACAAATCAGATACATGCTATTTCTGCGTAAATTCCAAATTTGGTAGAAGCTAAAGACACTACGCGATAATGACATACGAAGCAACAAATAATGTCATTTTACCAGAAGTGCGCTGTGAAGGTGTTCCGGTGCCTCAACCGCCTACACATATATTTTCGGCCAATATGACATATGCCAATAAAGAATTAACAGCGGCGACAGATATAAGTTACTTGCCTCTTGATGTTTAAACAATGTGTGTGAAGATAAATACGTCAAGTTAAATACGTTTTTTAAAAAATGTAACATGCGATAATTTTTTTCTCCCATACATACAGTACAATTTGTATAGTAAATTCCGGACTTTTTTAACGAATACGATTACAGCTACAAAACCCTACGATCTCGGAGAATCAAACCTACTGGGAAATCAAGGGCACATATAAAGCTATTAAACTGTAAACACGGTTTATTCAAATTGAATTTGAGAAATTTTTTATAAGACGCGGAAAATTGACTTAGTGCAATTTTCTCATATACGATGAGTTCTGTGAGGGATTTTGTCAATGTGGCCAAACCCTTCGATCTCGCGGAATTACACCTATTGGGAACTCAAGAGCACATATAGAGCTATTCATCTGTAAACACAGTTTATTCAAATTGAATTTGAGAAATTTTTTATAAGACGCGGAAAATTTACTTAGTGCAATTTTCTCATATACGATGAGTTCTGTGAGGGATTTTGTCAATGTGGCCAAACCCTTCGATCTCGCGGAATTACATCTATTGGGAAATCAAGGGCACATATACTTTATGCAGTTGGTTATATCAGAATTCCTTGGAAAGTCAAAAGCACAAAACTATGCAGAAAATATTGAATGCATGCTAATCGGTTTTAACAATATTGGCGTTAAGATGTCACTAAAGCTGCATTTTCTGCACTCTAATCTCAATTTTTTTAAAGATAATCTTGGAGCAGTTTCAGATGAACACGGTGAAAGGTTTCATCAGGATATAAAGGTATTGGAAGAAAGATTCAAAGGGAAATACCAAAGTGTAATCTTGCTGAATACGTATGGGGCTTGCACAGAAACCTTGACCCATCGGAACATTCACGTCAAGCTAAATACAGGAAAACATATTAAGTTTAATCTTTAATCCATTGTCATACTACTGCTATTTCCTAATTCCCTTTTACTCGAAAATTTGAAGAAAAAAAAAATAAATATTTACTTAAACCACTATTAAAACTAAATTATAATTTTTTTATAGAAGTTGCCATATAATTTTGCTAATTAATCGTAAAAAGCTTTTTTTACAACAATGGTGTCTTTGGTGACCCCCACTGAAATTTTCCGGCAAACATTTTCGTACAATATTTTAATCCTTAAATGTCCTTTTTTAAAGGATATTTTTTGATTTTCTCGAAAAAAGGGTCAAATTGACGCATAAAGGGACCAGTTAGAGGGTTAAGACCTTCCACAAAAATAATCCTCATACAATTCCACAATATAACTCAGACCATAAGAATTCTCTCAGACATTAACTTACATCATTTTTTTCATACAGTATAATGCTCCCTTCGACCAAAAAATTAAAACTTTGACCCACTGTAAAAAAAAAAACTCAGACGTGCTGGACCATAAGTTTGTTCTACAAAAATGATCTACTCAACATACCCTTTCAGAATTATGGGGTTGCTATTCTGTTCCATTCAAAAAGTCTTAATATGTTGGACAGTGTTATTTCTATTGTAATTGGAAATTCTTAATTATAAATTAAAAGTAATTAGGCAATACTAATTACATGTAATTGAACGAAATTCAATTATTTCCTTAAAGATATTCCTTATTTTTATTAAAGAACAGAAGAATATTAAAAAAATTTTCTTTAAGGTTTAACTTTTAAAAGATTATATTTCACAACTATTTTTTGTACACTACACAATGATTTTATACAAGTTGAAAGGTTTTTTCAGTTGCTAGTATTTTTTTACCACGCAGGCGACAGAGCTTAACAGATGAAACTGATGAAGAAATAGTTTTAGTTAGAGCAAATAAAAAATTTGTTTACATTTGCACTTATTTTAGTAAATGATGTACATATATACACATCTACATGTTTTATATCTTTCGTTGCATTATTTTTTTCACTGTGTTCTTGTTTTTAATTGTAATACCTAAATTATTGTGTTTATTATGTGCATGTAATTGATGATTTCTGTAATTAAATATTTTTTGACTAAAAATAATTAAAAAAATATTGATTCAAATTATGTAAATATGTAATTAAATTTTTCAACTACAATTACATCTAATTTGCAATTGTATTTTTTTAATTACAAATTACATGTAATGTAATTGAAAAAAATCGATTTCAATTACAAATATAAAATGTAATTGTAATTGAAAAACTCAATTACAATTACATGTAATCAAGTAATTGCATGTTTAATTAATTACAAAATGTAATTGAAGTTCTCCAGGCCTGGTACATACTATATATAAAATAATACCGATTACACACATAAACCTCAAAATGAATTTTATAGCTAAAATTATAAATAAAAACTTTTAAACAAAGTAAATTACTGGTGCTTTAAAATATAGACTTTTACGGTAATTTTTGGTTTGCACTCACGTGTCTCTAATGAGCAATGCTTTCTCAGCAATATACATAAGTGTAAGCAAATTAGGAATTTCCAAACTGTGTTTGTGACAAGCGTTATTCTCGTCAAATCATACAGAATATTTTGAGTTATTAGTACACTCCATCTATATATTTTTATGTTTTTTTAATTGCTCTGTTTTTGCAAAATAGTTTTTCGAAGACTTTTATGTAAATCTTACATACATAGTTTGGAAAAGTAAACCTTTTCATAGTTTTTACAATGGATACAAATTTCTTATGGATGTCTGAATTTGCAAAGGCTTAATAATATCTCTCCTGCATTTAAGGCAAGTTATTCGTTGCACTATGTAAACAAAGATACGTTGACTTGAAGTAAGTTCAGTTGGTACATTCGTATAGTTGAAACAATCGACACTTTTATCAAAAAGTGCATAATTTTCTTGGTATATCAGCTATATCTATCGGAGGGTTAGAAACGCTAGCTGGTATTGTTGAATTGTTTAGAAATTGTACTTTGCAATACAAATACTTTCTATAAGAATTTATTTTTTATCGATATAGCCTTGCTTTTTATTGTTATGTCAAATGTAAAAATTAATATGTTTTCTCACTCGCTCAAAATTTCTTGTTGAATTAAATACGTTTTGTAATAAAAATATAAAAACCTATTTGTCTTTGACTATACACTAATTATATGGAAAACGTAGAATTCCAACAGGTTATGGGCCTATGAGTCAGTGTATATAATAGTCAAAAAAAGTGCGGAAAAATTGAAAGAAAAATAAAAATTAAAAATGAGTTCCGGATTTCAAATAGAGAAATTGGATTCAAATAGTTATGAATCTTGGTGTCTACAAATGAAGAGTTTGTTGGTGCATGCGGAATTATGGAAGTTTGCAAGCGGCGAATGTTTAAAACCGCAAGATGCCAATGAAGTGGGACAATGGTCTTTAAAAGATGAAAAAGCTTTGGCAACTATTATGCTGTGTGTGAAACCGTCTCAAATTTATCACATAAAAAATTGCAACACATCATTTCAAGCATGGTCAAAATTAAGAGAAATATTCCTTCCCAGTGGTCCAGCAAGAAAGGTTACACTTTTTAAGCAATTAATGCAACTTCGAATGGAAGATGATGACAATGTTCCGCAGTTTTTGGATACGTTTTCTAGAACGGTTGAAAAACTAGCAGAAATAAATGTGACAATTTTTGAGGAACTACTTGTAATTATTTTATTATCAAGTCTTCCTAAATCCTTTGAATCCTTTGTCGTAGCTGTAGAAACTCGTGATATATTACCCACGTTAAGAGGGTGAGCGGCGTATATCAGAAAATAAACGTATAGATCAACAAGCTTTTTCTGCATCAAGAAACAAGCAGAATCAAGAAACAAAATTTAAGAAAAAAGGTAAATGCTTTAAATGTGGTCGTCAGTGACATTTTGCTGCACTGTGTCGTGTTCAAGGTAAAGATCAAGTCGGTAAGTCAGAGCATAAAGCGTTAGCAAGTTTTTTATTTGAAACAAATTCATTTAACGAGAATATGTGGTGCATCGACAGTGGCGCAACATCACACATGTGTTGTAATCGTAATTTGTTTACTTCTTTTGAAGAATTCGATGAAGTCATAAGATTCGTTGGTGACCATACCATAGAATCTAAAGGTAGAGGAGAAGTATCCTTCCGAAGCGGTCGTTTTATCATTAAACTTCGAAACTGTATGTATGTTCCAAATATGCAATGTAATTTCATATCTATTACTCAAGCTGTAGAAAATGGTTTTAAGGTAGAATTTTATCCTAAAAAGTTTCTTTTTGTGCAAAAAGACGAAACAGTTATTTTAAAAGGTACCAAAGAAAATAACTTTTTATTGTAAAAATTGAAGAAAGTTCAAGTTTTTATTCAAATTCAAAAAAGAAATCTTTAGAAATATGGCATCAAAGATACGGTCATTTAAATGTTCAAACTTTAAAAGATATTTCGAGAAATAACTCAGTTTATGGCCTTAATATTCCAAACATTCCGTCCGATTTTGTTTGCAAAACATGTATTAAAAGCAAAATTTTTTCTAAACCTTTTTCACATTCTGAAACCGTATCAAGCAATTTATTGAAAATTATACATAGTGTTGTATGCGGACCAATCAATAAGAAATCGATTGGCGGGTCAAGATATTTTGTAACTTTCATTGATGATATGTCAAGGAAGATATTCGTTTATTTTTTAAAAGAGAAAAGTGAAGTATATCAAACATTTAAGAATTTCAAGGCCATGGTGGAAAATGAATTAAATAAAAAGATTAAAATTCCTCGCACCGATAATGGGGGAGAATATATGAGCAATCAATTCCATAATTTTTTGAAAGAAAACGGTATAAAGCGACAGTTAACCGTACCTCACACACCTCAGCAAAATGGCGTAGCTGAGAGGGCTAACCGTACTTTAGTAGAAATGGCTAGGAGCATGATAGTAAATGCAAATTTAGAAGATTGTTTTTGGGCGGAAGCAATATCATCAGCAGCTTATATTTGAAATAGATCCCTTACAAAAGTAAATCAATAAAAAACTCCTCAAGAAATTTGGTCAGGAAAGAAGCCAACTGTAGCACACTTTAAGGTTTTTGGTTCAACAGCAGTAGCGCTAGATAAAACTGTTAAGAAAAAGTTTCATCCGAAAGGAAAAGAGTATATAATGGTTGGATATTCCGAAGAGTCTAAGGCCTACAGATTATATGACGTTAAAACTAATAAAGTAGAAATAAAAAGGGATGTCATTTTTATTGAGACAGAAAAACTATGATGAAAATAAAAATGTTTTTATTGAAACTAAACCCTTTGTAGAAAATAAGAATGCAATTTTAAATGACGACTCTACTGCATCACAAGAAAAACATTGCAAATATCGATGAAGATTCCGAAAATGAACCAGATATTGAAAAAGTAGATAGGTTAGTTGATTTTAAAAATCAAAGAGGAAGGCCTAAACTAATAAGAACAGGAAAGCCTGGAAGGCCACGAAAAGAGTATAACCATTCAATTAATGTACTGAATGAAGAAGAAATAATTATTCCTCAAACTGTAAAGTATGCATTATACGGACAACATGCTGCCAAATGGATACAAGCCATGAGAAATGAATATAATACCATGTTTCCACGGCTACTTAAAACACTTGTTTTGCTCTCTATTCATGTTTTAGAGACCAAACTACTGCCAAATAACATGTTTCGCCATACAAAATATTGAGAGCAAAACAACTCAATTTATCTTGTTTTAGTTTTAAATACCTCACGAAACACGAAAAAACTACTATCATCTCTAATATTTATCGACCGTTCATCCACACTAGTTGTCAAAAACAAAAATATAAACAAACAAAAGTATAAATTTTTATTGTGCCAATCTGCTCCCATTTACTTGCACGTTTTCTGATCTCTTAAAATGAAAAGTATTATAATATAATAACCTTTAGCATTCTTACATACCTTTTTTTCATTTTAAGCTAAAAACAATCGTATACGCGCGCAATTTGTTATTATGTACATAAATAAATATGTATGCATTTATGATTCTAAACAGTGCCATCAAATCGAAACAGGAATGTGTCGTATAAACAGCATTATTCGCAATCTTGTTTAAGAGAGCGAAACAAGTGTTTCAAGTATCCGTGGAAACATGGTATAAGTCTTTAATTGAGAATGATACATGGTCCGTCGTTCAATTACCTAAGAACCAGAAGGCTATTGGTTGCAAGTGGATTTTTTCTTAAAAAAAAGACAAAAATAATAAAATAGAAAAATTTAAAGCTAGATTAGTTGCAAAGGAATGTAGCCAAAAAAACGGCGTCAACTATAAAGAAACGTTTTCGCCGGTTATTCGATATGCTAATATCAGACTTCTTGTTGCAATAGCTGTCGAGCATGAACTTCATATGCATCAAATGGATGTAACGACAGCGTATCTTAATGGAGAACTTCAAGACGACGTATATATGAAAATTCCTGAATATTTTGAAATTGAAAAAGATCCTAATGCAGTATTAAAACTTAAGAAATCTTTATATGGACTTAAACAGTCTGGCCGTGAGTGGAACTTGAAGCTGGATAATGTTTTAAAGGAAATCGGATTTGTTGCCTGTACAAGTGAACCATGTTTGTATACAAGGCATAAAAAAGAAAATCTGAATTATATTGCAGTATACGTTGATGATATTATCTTAGCATGTTCAGATAAGAATGAATTGATGAATATTAAGAAGCAAATATCAAAAAAATTAAAAATTATAGATAAAGGACCTATAAGCTGTTTTTTGGGGATGGAAATCGAGAGGGATGGAGAAACTGGATCGATAACCATATGCCAAAAAATTACATAAACGAACTTTTAAATGAATACAAAATGAATAAATGTAAACCCAAGTCTACACCTTTGAATGAAGGATTTCAGTAAAAATGTTCCAACGATCATAGTGAGAAGGTAAATGAAACGGAGTATCAATCCTTAATAGGGACACTTATGTACCTTGCTCTTACAACTAGACCGGATATTTTGCACTCAGTAAATAAACTTTCGCAAAAAAATAAAAATCCGTACAATGAAGATATGGCAGCAGCAAAACACATTCCTCGATATTTATATAGGCTGCACTACCAAAAAACTAGTAAGCCGATCGAAGGATTCGTAGATGCAGACTGGGGAGGTGATCCAGTAGAACGCAAGTCATACACAGGGTATGTATTTTTCTATGCTGGATGTGTTTTTTCATGGGAGTCAAAGAAGCAGGAAACCGTAGCTCTCAGCAGCACCTAGGCAGAGTACATTGCTTTTTGTGCCGCATCTAAAGAAGCCATTTATTTGAAAAATAATGTTTAGAGCTTGGTTTAAATAATACGCAAGAAGCAATTGTTATATATGGTGACAATTATTTAAGTGCACAGCAACTAATCAAGAACCCAGTATATCATGCGCGAAGCAAACATATTGATATTAAATATCATTTTGTTCGTAATGCTTAGAAAAACAATGACATTGTAATAAAATATGTTTCAACTAATGAAATGGTCGCCAATGTTTTGACTAAAAATTTAGGGAATTTATCTTAAGTATTTTGTATTGAGGAGTGTTGAATGTAAAAATTAAAAATTTCTTGTTGAATTAAATACGTTTTGTAATAAAAATATAAAAACCTATTTGTCTTTGACTATACACTAATTATATGGAAAACCAAGAATTCCAACAGGAATAGTATCATTTTCTTCGAAAATGTGTGGAAACTCTGGTGGCAAAAATAGTGCACCGTCTATTACACAATTTGTTGAGGTGCTAAATTGATTTGTTTTTAAAGATTAGTCATTGCTATATTTAATTCATGAGCAGAAGTTTTTTTCCAATGTCCACCTTTGCGCGCACATATGAAAATACATTTCTGATTGAATGTGCTGAATAAAAGGGAAATTAAGTTAGGAATTTCTTGTAGCGTTTTCTTAGTTAAGGCTTATATCTCCTATCTGTTTGTATAGGACCGCTGATGCTTATTTCGCGCTTCCAACAATCAAAATAGCTGTTGATTTGTTTTTATAAATGTGGCAGTAGAAGAGGCAACAAGTCAGAAAGTTAACAAACACTTCCGAAATCTGATACGTTACCTTTCTGATGAATGTGCCTGAATTTATAAAGGTTTAATTACTTATATATTCTGTACTTATGGCATTTATTTATTATATTTACGCATTTATTGACTTAAAGTCGATATATATGTAATTGTCAACTTAAGTCGAATTTTTTCCTAGAAATTTTTATAGCCCTTTTTTTATTTGAAAAAAAAAAAATACAGTTTTTGCTGTTGTATGTACGTATAAATGGCCCTATGTCGTTCTTATAAAACTACAGCGTTTAAAAAGAAATTAATGTATTGAATTATTATATTACAACAACAATACAAAATGGGTAATGGGTTAAAAAGTTGACAAAATCACAAAATTCGACTTCAAAAAAAGAAAGAGGTTATCAATTCGATTGACTGTTGTTTATTTATATGTGTGCCTATAGAGCTCAGTATTTCTGAACCGATTTTGAAAACTTTTGGTAATATGATAGATTATGCTTGCAGGTGGGTCCCGTTTTAAAAACGGTTCATACTTCCAAAAATTAAAGGGTGTCCCCATACAACATACATATTTTTTACGTATTATGAACTGTAAAGGGCACTTCTGTAAAATTTAAGATGACTGCGTATTACTACAGCTCCCAATAACAAAAAGTTAAACAAAAATAAACCAAAAAATTAAATGGTGTACCCATAATTAATGTAAATTCACTTATATGGGCCAATCTTTTAAACCGTTATAGAAAGACGCTTACAAATTGGACAGAATGTCAGTTGCTATGGCCGATATAGTAACAAGTATTAATATTAAAAATTTAAATATTAAAGGGTGAGCCAATAGTTCATTTAATTTAAAGTATATGACCATACTTTTGCATAGTTGTAGACAGACGATTGGAATTTACAACAAACCTGTATTGCACAGTCCGATATAACAACAAGTATAAAATTTAAATTTGGAAGGTTAAGGATGTCCCAAAAGTCGATGTAATTCCAAGTATGTGGTTAAACGTTTAAACCGTTACAGACAGAACGCTGAAACTTAAAAGGGACGTGTATTGCTGACCCCGCTATATCAACATGTTTACAATTTGAATTTAGAAAATAAAGGGTGTCTCATAATTGATGTAGATTTACTTATATGGGCCTATCTTGTTATAGACAAACGCTTGCAAATTGAACAGAATGTCGATTGCTATAGCCGTTGTAGGAACAAGTTTTAATATTAAAAATAATAAATTAAAGGGTGCTCCAATAGTTCATTTAATTTGATGTATATGGACATACTTTTTAACACTTTTAGACAGACGCTTTAAATTTACTACGAACCTGTATTACTTACTCCGCTATAACAACAATTATAAAATTTGGATTTGGAAATAAACGGGTGTCCCAATAGTTGGTATAAATTGGTGTATGTGGCCGAACTTTTTAACAGTGATAGACGGTTGAAGCTTACAAGCACCTGAATTTTAGACAGAATGTCCCCTACTTTGTTTGGTATAATAAGAAGTATAACAATTTCAAATTATAAATTAAAGGGCTTTACAATAGCTGATATAATCTGATGTATATGGGCAAACTGTTGGACCGTTATAGACAGACTCTTGAAATTTACACAGAACACGATTGCTAAATCTACAATAACAGAAAGTATATAATTTGAATTTGATGTATATTGCCAAACTATTGAACAGTTGAACAGGTATAAAGTTTGGAGATAGAACATAAGGGTGTCCCAATGGTTAATCAAATCTAATGTATGTGGCCATACTCTTAAACCGTGTTGTATATTTGTGTACAAATAAAACACGCGTATATTTAATATCTCAATATACAAATTATTTATTATTTATTTAAATTTCAATATGAATGCTTGTTCAACAAGTAAAACGTTAAAGAGGAATGTATCAGTATATTCTATATGCATTTAACAAAAAGGTACATAAAATATAACTGTTATTAGGAATTGGATAAGTACTAAAAATATGCAAACATAAAAAGGATTGCCATCTAGTAATAAATACATTACAATCTCCCACGCTTAATAGCATACGTGGCCTCTAAATGATTTGGAGGTGTTCTTACACGACTTGATCTTCTTAAGCTCCCCTCCGGCGTTGCTATCAACTGAAATTCTTCAGGTGGTATTGTCTGAATCACTGGATAAGTAACTCTATGCTCGATGTGAACTTCATCTAAATTTGGTTTTTGTTTAAGGGGTGGTTCCGCTAATGTAACGGACTTTTTCAGTACTTCAACATTTGATTTATATAGTTGATTAATATGACGTTTAAGTTCATAACCATTATCGAGTATTACTTGGTAATGAAGTTGACCAAATTTGGATTTTACTGTACCAAATTTCCAGATTGGCTTGTTTTTTTAAAACCAGCGCACTTGCACCCTATCTCCCACGTTAATATTACGAACCACAGGTGAACGCAAAGTTGATTTGATTTCCTTAACAGGGCGCATGGCATCCAATTTAATTCTTAAATCTCTACCAAGATATGATTGTGATGGAGCTGGACCATTTGCGAGCGGAGTAGCTCTATACCGAAAAATAATTTCTTGTATTTTTTATTTAACGGTAAAATATCATCTTCCATTGCTTTTAATTTAGTTTGTTAAATCTGCACGTATCTTTCAGCTAGTCCATTTGTAGCTGGATGACCAGGAGCTATAAATTTTTCAATGATCCCGTTTTTACTGCAGTATTCTTTAAACATTGCACTTTGAAAAATTGTTGCGCTATCCGAAACGATGATTTGAGGAAGACCATGTGTAGAAAAAATGTCTTGCAATAAGGTGATTGTTTTCTCAGAAGTTGGAGCGTCCTTTATCAAACGAATTTCGGGCCATTTTGACTTAGCATCTACTAGCACCAAAAAATGGTGGTTTTGAAACGGTCAGGCATAGTCTATATGAACCCTTTGGAAATTTTCATTTGGCTCCTCCCAGTGATGAGTAATAACCTTCGGTGGATCTTTCCTCACTTTAGCACAACTGGAACACGATTTTACCAAACGCTCTATATCAGAATCAATACCTTTCCAAAAGCAATACTTCCGAGCTAATTGTTTCATTTTTACAACACCAATGTGTGTATGATGTAATTCCTTTAAAACTTCTTCACGTAATTTTGTTGGTATAATAACACGATCACCCCTGAATAAGACGCCATCTTGAATTGAATAATTGCAGTCGAAAATTTCACCTTTTAACAAATCTGCTTTTAATTTTGAAAGTTCTAAGTCCAGGTTCGTTTCTTTTGCAATGGTTGTAGCAGTAGTTGAAAATGTTGAAATTTGATTGATGATTTGCTCTTTAATTACTCGTACCTCTTCATCCAAAAAATGTTTAAAATGTGGTGTATCGTTGATTGATGCTCTAGACAAGCAGTCCGCGTTAACGTTGTTTTCAGCTTTACGATGTTCTATTTTATAGTTGAAACCTTGTAGAAAAGAGGCATATCGAAGCAATAACGTAATTTCTCTTCCGTGAAGATACATAAAAAATTTAGCAACAGCAAAGATGATTGCCAAAGCCTCCCTGTCGAGTTGGCTGTAATTTTCTTCAGCCTTCGTTAATGCTCGAGAAATAAATGAAATAGGACGTTCCTCCCCATCGACTATATGCGACAATACAGCAGCAATACCCGTTGGACTTGCGTCACACGCTAACGTTACCGGTAAGGATTGGTTATAGGGTACCAACACCCTATCCTTCAGAATTTCTTCTTTGAGATTTTTAAAAACTTTTTCACATTTAGCTGTCCAGTTGAATTTTCTATTTTTCTCTAATATTTGACGTAGTGGAAAAGTAAGCGTTGACACAGCTGGTAAAAATTTTTAATAGTAGGTTATCATTCCTAGAAATCTTCTCGTATCTTCTATATTTTGTGGTCGTGGCAGATCCACTATCGCTCGTACTTTTTCGGGACATTTCGAAATTTTGTTGTTGCTTACGACATAGCCAAGGTATTTGACTTGCTCCTTAAAATACTCGCACTTGTTCTTGTTGATATGTAAGTTGTATTTGTTTAGCCTTTCAAAACACTTTATGAGACGATGTTCGCATTGTTCTAATGTTGACCCATGTATGATGATGTCATCAAAGTATGAAATTGTACCTTCGAGTCCATGTAGAATCTGATCTAGAATACGATTAAATTCACTTGGAGCAGTTTTAATTCCGAAAGAAAGTCTATTCATTTGATACGTACCTCTGTGTGTAGAAATTGTCTGAATTTGTTCGCCGTCATCATCTACCAAAACGTGTAAATACGCCTTATATAAGTCCAGCTTACAGAAATATTTTGCGTTCTTCAGATTGTTGAAAATTTCATCGATTCTTTTTATAGGGTAGTGCGCCGCCTCTAGTTGAGGATTTACTGCCACTTTGTAGTCGACACACAACCGAGCACTTCCGTCCGGTTTAGGAATTACCACCAATGGTGAACCCCAATTGCTGGTATTTACTTTGGTAATAATACCGTCCTTCTCCAAGCTATCCAGCTAACGTTCAACTTTTTCGCGTAATGCAAAAGGTACCTGCCTTTCCTTCAAAAACACAGGTTTAGCACCATCATGTAATTTTAGACTGCATGTAAAGTCAGGAATACATCCTGCTTTTTCTTCAAAAATGCTTGAATATTGTAGCTGTATATCCGAAATTGAATTAATTTTACCAACATCATTATTTTTATGTTGTTTACGTTGAACGACATCTGATAAATTTATCTTTAAATGACGAATCCATACCCTTCCTAAAAGAGCTGAACGATTTGCAGACACTACATACAGTTGTTCATTTGATGTTCTGTTTTTGTACTTAACGTTTACGTCTGCGACACCCAATGGTACAAACACATCACCCGTATACGATCGAAAAGCTATGTTTGATTTTCTTATTTTTGTATTTATATTTAATTTATTAAATTCGTTTTCCGGTATCAACGTATAACCGGACCCCGAATCGACCTCGAACTTTTGTTGCTTCCGTTCAATATAAATATTTATGTAAAACTTTTCGGCATCTTTGTTTGGCAACTCCACTGTATTGTTCTCATAAATATCGATGATTTGGTTTACTCCAAAAAAATTTTCTCCCGTTGTAAAAGTTTCGATTGAATTTGCAGTAGCGTTGTTGTTGTTAGATCTGCTTTGTTTCATTTTGTGTTTTATACAAACTTGCTTAACGTGACCAACTTTACCGCATGATTTACATTTCAGGTTGTTTCTGTTTACTGTACAAGCATTTGCCATATGATTGGCACGGCCACATCTGAGGCACAACCCTTCTATGTCTAGGTCACTGTAATTGATTCTCGATGATGATTTTGAGGTTTTATTTCGATTTCTTCCCCTTTTATTGTTATGTTGATAACGCACTTGTAGTATATCACTTGTTGAACCCGTTGAATTATTTGAAGTGGCCTTGCTGTCTATTTTCGCTGCTTCAAGTGTTTTTGCTTTTTCCACAATTTCAGAAAATTTTAATTCTGGCTTTTGTAACAACTGCTCTCGAATATAACCATCACGTAAACCCCTGATGAATTGCGATCTTAGGAAAATATCTGCAATTGACTTCCTGCACTCACACACAAAATCACACTCAGTCGATCTCTTTTGTAATATTGCAACAAAATCTGATATTGACTGGCTATCATTTTGAATTTCGCTTAGAAATTTATGCTGCTCAACCAAAACGTTCTTTTTGGGGCAAAAATGCATTTCCAATTTTAAAACAATTTTATCATATTTTAGGTCGGCCACGCTTTTAGGTGCTGTTAGTAATGTGTACGTTGATGAGCCCATGTACTGTAACAACAACTTTGCACACATATCTTTA
Organism: Gymnosoma rotundatum; assembly: GCA_916610165.2. NCBI lineage: Eukaryota > Metazoa > Arthropoda > Insecta > Diptera > Tachinidae > Gymnosoma > Gymnosoma rotundatum. Next base: position 116,730,611 of record OU744336.1, read on the forward strand.
TCTTGAAAAATTTTCTTTACTTGGAAATGTATTTCCAGGCGCTCCTTATACGTTTTAAACGACTCTGATTTTGGATCAAATTTGTTGAAATTTGAAACTATATTGACACTAGTAGTACCAGCACTTGATGCCTGTTGTTGCACTTGCATTGCCGTCGTCATTCTTGTAATGGCTTACAACAATGTCTTCACTTGAGCGTCCATTTTGCAAGGTTATGTACAAAAAAAAAAATTTTTACTTTTATTTAATTATTAATGCTGATTTACGATTTTTTTGTATGAATTGAATTTCCTTCTTTTTTTCACCTCAGTCGCCAATTGTTGTATATTTGTGTACAAATAAAACACGCGTATATTTAATATCTCAATATACAAATTATTTATTATTTATTTAAATTTCAATATGAATGCTTGTTCAACAAGTAAAACGTTAAAGAGGAATGTATCAGTATATTCTATATGCATTTAACAAAGAGGTACATAAAATATAACTGTTATTAGGAATTGGATAAGTACTAAAAATATGCAAACATAAAAAGGATTGCCATCTAGTAATAAATACATTACAAACCGTTATAGGCAGACAGATAAAATCTGTTTTGAAAGCGGTTTTTTTTTTGCAAGAATTAATTCCACAGTTATTACATATGGGTTTTTTCAACAGCTGATTGATATTTCCATTGCGGGCATTAAGTACGTAAATATTTCCTTCATGGAGTCTTTTTTCTTTCGTAAAATTTATTTACTTGAAGAGGTAGGAATAAAAATAAAAAAATTTTCTGCCTTTTTTATCAAGTGAATATTTAGAGCTACATCCATAAACATGTGGCTTTTCTCGAAAACAGCATTGGTAATAATCTCATTTATGAATTAGAAGAAAGACATGGATTATAATTTTGTTGTTATATCTTTCGGTAGTGGTCTCTGGCTGTATACTTGGTATGTTTGGCAAGCGCTTTTGATGTGAAAACATTACTTTCAAGCCACGTTTTTGTAAGTAGTGAAGAGATAGTGTTAAAAATAAAAGGTTGTGGGTTGAGGTAATTTTGTTCGTTTAAATGGTGATATAAAATTTAACCTGTGTATTTGGTGGGAAGTATATTTGGCAATGCAAACACACAGACTGTATTTTTATTTTGTTATATTACTCTGTAATGAGGCAAAATCCCTCATTTGTGAAACACAAGTGAACTGCAACACCTTTCTAAATTAGTTGTCTTTGGTCAAAGTCTATATATTTAATACTGGCCGTCACAACCTGGCACATGATTTCGCGATGGCTGTACATATATAGATGTGTCTTAAAAGAAAAACAAAACAAACAATTATTGCAAATTATAATAAAATCAACAAAAAGATATATTTTATATTGTTGTTAATACCACCAAGATACAACCATCTAAACGCAAGTAGATTCTTCTTCATCAATGCCATAAAGCTTTGGAACTTATTAACCGCAAACATAAAATTCATTGCTGACAGCCAGAGTTTTAAGAAATCCCTCAGGGAATTTTTTATACGCGATATATAGTCTAACTCATTCTCCCTCTTTCTATCTTATTCTTCATCGACTAAATTTCTAATAAAGTTATTCTATTCCAATACTTTTTTTATGTTCTTGCTAAATACTTTACTTTTTATTTTTTATTATTATTCCATTCCTTATTATTTATTTATTTTTTTTTTGCTATTAATTTTGTTTGTTTTTTTTTTTAATTTTTGTTAGTTTTTAATACAAATTGCTATATTGTAATTTTTATTTGTTTTATTATTCTTAAAGTCATGATAGCTAAATAAATAAATAAAATAAATAAATAAAAGTGTTATGTTCGGCTATGCTATATACCCTTTACCATCTATGTAAATCTAGTTAAGTGAAGTTACTATAATCAAAAAAGCAAATATTGGGGCAACAGAGAATTATATTCTATCATTCCGAATCTTTTACTACATTCACCCAATAGTTTTGTTTATAATTGCGTGACGCATTCAAGCGTTGATGAAAAGTTTTGATGTGAGACAATTTATCATTGGTATAATTTTAAACAGTGTTACATAATTTTGTCCTGAAGATTCCGTAATGACTAACTCGAATGGTTTAACAGATGGATAATTTGTTTTATAACTTCGAGTTCGTGTCCGCACACCATTTTAGAACTATCTGTAGTAGTTTGAAGCAGAAGTACGGAAGTCATCTTTTACATGTCTGTGTATCTTTCTAACATATAGTAAAGTGAATTCTGGCGTATATTAACATCCAAAATAAATTTCTTTGTGCGTCATTCTGGAACTCTCACATCAGTTTGTATTTTTTAAATTTATCTGATTGAACTACACTATTTTTGACCCACTTACTATTTCTCTGACTTTTTTAATAATGTCAGCAATTGGGGACGTGCAACTACTAATTAATGAATCTACTATTAAATTAATACTATGGGAAAAACATGCAAAATGTCTAGAATCGCCAAGAGTCTTTTTTACTTCTGAAACCATGTTAGCACCATTGTCTGTTGTAACGCAAGTAGTGTTGCCAAAACTATTGAACCAATTCCCGCTAGATATTACTTTAAAAAATGCTAGAAACCACTAACTAGTCGAAAAACCGCTGACATAAATCGCAAAAAAATTTTTGAACAATTTATATTTTAATACTTTTTTAAATACTAAGGGCCAATTTTTGAGTTCGTATTTAAATACGCATTTAGTTAATTTTCATTTAAATTTAAGTTGTATTTAAATGCAGTTTCATTTTTTCAGTTCTTATTTAAGTTCTCATTTAAATATCACAAAAATATGGTAGCATTACGAAATATCAAAATAAATCTCCATTGTTTATGGAAAACAGCTGCTAACAAACACAATGAATTGCAAATTTTGTGAAAAATATTTTAAATATATTAAAAAATGTCAGCGATACTCATGTATTCACCACCTAAACTTATTTTATTTATTGATTTAACTTTTTAATTAATATTTTCGTTAAGAAATGTATGCAAAACATAAAATATTGTTCTATCAATGGCTAAAATGTTTGTTTACTTTTGTTTAGTTTTGCGAAACAACAACAAAAAATGCCATAACCATATGGTAAAACTGTATTATTTAAATGGACTTTAAATGCGCAAGATTGGTCATTTAAGTTTCATTTAAGTGTGCATTGAAAAACTGAATTTTGTACTTAAATAGAACTTAAATTTAAATGACATTTAAATACCAAGTCAAAAACTGGCCCTAATTGTATTTTTAATACTAATGTATATTAACTAAAGAATTTGTGTGCAACGCCGCTGTCGTTTATTTGCTAAATTGCTGGACTGTGGTGAATTTGTACTATTTTGTATAGAACATTGCGAAGCACCTGTGCAACCAATTTGTTCCTTAATATTTTTAACAAGATTTTTGCTGATAGTCCAAGTGGAAAAACTTTCCTTCACAAAATATGTTCCTTTATTAGCTGATCCGCCAACTCTACCAGATAAAGCCAGGTAGGATGCATATCAGTCCAAATAATGTAGTAGTTACTTGATGATGCGCTTAGTCATGCGCATACATATGTAAATAGCAACTGGTTGGTCAAGCGCATTAACTCTCGTCTGGATGTAAAAGAGTTTTATTTCAGTTTTTTTTTGTCATCATCTCTTACATAGGCTAAATAATGAAGATAACGTAAGAAGAGCACTTTTTTGGAACATATAATACTATTGTTATATCCTTGAGGAATTGACATACTTAACGGTTAAACTAGCATTTACAATATCGGTTAGCAACCGATTTCTGAGCTTTGATTTAAGTTGACTAAAAACTCGTTCCACTTCCGCATTAGACCAGGCATGCATAATAATCGCAACACAAACTTAGTTAGCTCTTCGAAAATTTTATTTCCAGCCGAATTTTGATATTCAAAAGCTTCGTACCAAAAAGATGTAGTATCTATTAGATTATTCCATTTTATAGTATTTATATTATTGAGCTGCTTTAAAATTGTTTCGATTATTTCCGGGCTATAACCCAGTTGTTGTAAATATTCACAGATATCTTTTTTTTGGCTAGAAATTTTATAGAAAATTTGTCATAAAACACAATTCATAGTTATTTTATTTATTATGAACACGGTAGTAATTGTTTTAAGAGTTAAAAATTATATTGATATAAAAAATTAGAAATGCACAGTTGAGCTTACTTTGTAACAAACAAAACTGATTGTACCTTAAAAAAAAACGGTAAAAATCCGTCAGTAAAACAACTAAGCGTTTTTTTTCAAACTTCCCGCTTTTGATAACAAAAAACCACCAGTTCTAGCGGGAAAACCACCGTTTTGGCAACACTGAACGCAAGTAACCTTCTGAAGAAATATTGTCTGCTTTATGGTTTGAATTTAATTCCTTCGTGGCAATATTAACGCTTGTAATGGTTATTTTTTTTTAGGAAATGTATGGTTACCCTTAAAAAAACTTTTTTCATTCATTGTATCTGTCCATATGTTTAGGGTGGCACCAAACAAAATTGCCGTACAATTTCTTTAAACGAACTCTATCTTCACAATGTCACATTTTCGCAAAGCATCTTTTTAAAATTCGTTAAAGAAGGTACTTTGCAACATGGTGCCAATTCTGTCATTAATTAAAAATTCTCCTTCGACGACATTGAGGGGCCTCATATCTTTACAGATACAATATATGTAAAAGACATAAATTTATATTGCTGTATTTTTTCCACATTCTAAAACAATGAAATATACATAGTTTTAGTGTAATAGTGCAACGCTACATCCAAAGTGTAGTGTTGCTAGATTTTCATCCAGCTTTCTCACCAAATAGCTTCTCGAAAATATATTATGTTACTTATAAATACCAAATGGGTAATAAGGATCTTTAAACCTATAAGAACTTTTTGAACTGCAGAAAATTTAATTTTAAAATCGACAAAAACAGCCATGTACAATTAACGAAACAGTTACTTGTTGAACAGTCTTGCTCAATTCAATTTACAAATTTATGCAAAATAAATGCTGTTTCTGTTTAAATTTTTTTAATTTATTGCTATTTTTTATTTTATTGCCTTTATCGTTAAGCACCTTTACTATTTGACTTTTAATTTTAAAATTAATAAATATTTGTATATACAAGGCAGACAAAAAGGTACGGGCAAGTGTAGTAGTTAAAGCGAATTTATTTAATACGCGAAGATACATGCATTTTTTAACATATAAAATAAAGCTGCAATTTTATTTTTTTTACGAGAAATCGCCATAACTCACAACGCTGCCCACGTGCGCAACTTTAAAGCAGTGGTGTTGAAAGAGGAACACAAAAACCAACAAGAAAATCTCGGCTCTCCGTTGAAAGCTAGGATATTTTGGTTTCACACACAAACATTTTTTTCATTTATGGCTGCCGTTTGACAATATTAAGGCAAAGTATATGGATCTTTTTTATAAAAAGTTTTGTAGTGTTGTTTATTTACTTAAATTTTTAAAGCTTTTATTCGGAAAATATCAGTTAATGCGGAATAATATTTAAATTAAAAGATAGTGTAATAAAAGTAGCAATTAATTTTGATACATTTTAAGAATCTTACAGGTAAAACTATTCTTGGGTTTTTGACAATCCTGGTAGTAATATTCACGAAGAGAATAAAAATATACCCGAACAATTTCGTTAGATGGGTACTATTGATGAACACCACTGCTTAAAATCATCGATCATCATTAGTTATTATAGCTAATGATTAATATAAAACAAATAAGAGTGCTATATTATATACCCTTCAACATTTATGTAAATCTAGTTTAGTGAAGTAACTCTAATCAAAAAAGCAAATATTGGGATGACAGAAAATTAAAATATAAAAACAAAAAATTTGGTACTTCATTATTTAATTTTACATAAAAATTATATCGGCTCTTAATGGGCAAAGCATTTTTATTTTAATTTTTGGTATTTTGTTAAAGATCTCTTCAAAGGCATTAAAATGATACCCATATTGATATTTAAAAAAAATTTAAAACTTCAGAGCCCCGTGACTTGGAAATTATGGGTGAGCAAGAATTTTTTTCACTTAATGTTTTTTTTTTCATATTTTTTAATTCTCTATCGCCCCATACATTTATTTTTTTGATTGGAGTTACTTTATTGTTTCAAATGACAAAAGACTTAGAGGTAGGCGCGGTGTATTGCCTGCTGCCTTAATGGACATGAATTGATCATGCTGATTTCCAATAGCACCTCTTTCGACACTATATCTGATCGATTGACATATTTATTTTTTTGTGAAATCAAGTTTGCCGACGCAACACTAACACGGGCGGACAGACGAACATCGCTCAATCGACTTCGCTATGCATAAGAAGTTAGAATGTATACACTTTATGGGGTCGGAAATGGATATTGTAGAAATCACATAAGGAATGACAAACTTTTATAATTATACGTTATTTCCACTTTTTCTGGTGAAGGTTATAAAAATGCCACTAGAGAATATTAATAAGACATTATGGTACGTCTTCTAAACGAAGTCGAAAATGAATTCAGTAAGTTGTGCAGACTCTCTCACGAATTCAGATTTATCAATTCCTAAAAATTTCTTAATCTATAAAAATAAAGAAACTGGAGGTGTGTGCTCTTTAGGTTTTAAGATATTTTATTGAGGAAAAATCGATAGTAAAATAACTTAAGATTTTAGTCGAATTGAGTAATGAATTTATTTGCTTTAAAAACCTGCAGTTTCAGCATTTTTGTTTGTATATAGCACTTTACACTTATTTATGTATAGTGTAGAACAATTTCCATTATCAAGTCCAACAATAATAGCATTTAAACTGCCCATAACTTCATTTTCATTTCTTAGTCCCGACTTCCTGTTAGCGTTATTGAATTTCATAGTCAGCCAACTTATTCCAAGGCTATTAACAAAAAGAAACAGAGAATTTATTTATTTATTTGAATAATATTTTTTATTATTTTATATTATTTATTTATATATATATATATAAATAATGTATACTTGTGCTAAGTATTGTGGTTTTCTATAAACTGAATCTTTATTAAAGTGAAAAATTTGCATGTGCACGTTGCTTATTAATAAAAATTGTTTTTCAATTTTTATTTTTATTTTTTCATTTAATCTTTCAAATACATATGAATGGTTCCCAATGGGATCCCTTATGTAGAAAAATGAAAGAAAAAATAAAAATAGTTACTGAATGTTTGCTGTGTTTTTGTATAGAACTTTTTTGAGTTGTTATTGTCTTTTGTCTTATTGATTCAATGGAGTTCTCATTTAATCAATTTGGCTTTTGATATAAGACTTTCTGTTTTTCTGTACAAAATTTGGGTAAAATCCACTGATGAGCTATTTGAGCAGTAGTGAAATGGCCATATGGATATGCTTTCCCCGCAGTAATACATTTCATTTTGTAGTTTAGTTTAAAATAATAAATATTTCATGAGAATATCATGAAATATTTATATTTGAAGGAATCAAGCACGAATAAAGTAAATTAATTAACTGAATCTTTATTTTAAAAATATCTTATTTATTCTTAATCTAATTTACAGTTTTTTATTTATCTGACTCTTTCGTAAACAACATGAACAAAGGAAAGTAATTTAAAACCTCGAAAGGGTCAGCAATTTATAAATGCATTAAAATTTAAATTTAAAATCTTTGTTTATCCGTTATGTTTATGAGATTGGTAAAGTTTATGGTATATTTATATTATGAGTGGGAGTGGTGTCATGTATGTCACTAGTAGTGGCATGTACGTCACTCCTCCCCTCTTTAGAATCAACAATGACCTCATTGTTTTTTCTTTTAAAATTTTTAATAGATATTTTACATTTTTTATTTTTAATGAACAATGCAAAAATTAATAACAACATTATAATAATTGAAATAAGTAGGCCAATCAAATAACTTTCGTTTTTTTCATTGACATATTCAATATGTTTTTTTAAATCAGGCAAAGATAAATTTAGTTTTACAATGTTTGCAGTATCCTTAATACTAGGCAATATAGATGATTTTTCAATAATTTGTTGTACTTCTATTTTAAAGTCATTTATTTTTATTTTACAATTGTGTAAATTTATTATATTATTACCGCTAATTGTTATCTTAAGTTCATTACAATTTTGTTTAATCTGTGTTGGCTTTAAATTCTTCGTTACTACAATGTTTGGTTGAACAAATTCTATGGAAGATTCATTGTTTTTCTTAAATTGACATTCGGTCTTGTTATTATTTAAAAGATTCCTAATACAGACACTTTTTGTGTATTCGACCTTATTGTTTTTAAATTCAAAAATCATATCACTTCTTCTAACAAAATCAGTACCACAATCTATTACCAATTCTTCTTTATTTTTATTTGGTATAAGTATTATTTTAATCCTTTTAAACGATTCGAATGATGTAGGTATTGAGAGTACAAAAAAGATCATCTCTTGCTCCAACCATACGGAAGTTTTGATACTTTTAAATTCTATGTCGGTAAGGTCAGAAATAGTGGGCAAATCCACAATCTTTGGATTTATAATACCCATTCGTGCTAGCTGCATGGCCAATTGAATGTCTTGCATATGTTCCAAAAACAGTTTGACGTTGTCAAGAAAAAGATCAGAAAGTACTTTTTCTGTTAGTTTGTTTTGAAGCTTGCGAGTTTCAGTTTCGAGCACTGATATCAGTCTTGTTTCGTTGTTAATAAGGTCGACAATTTCATTAAATTCGCTAGACGAAATCGAATTTTTCTTGAAATCTTCTATTGCTGATTGTATTTCTATTCTATCCTCATTGTCCATAGTACCAAACAAAAACCTCAGAGCATTTCCTACGAAATTCGCAAGGCCTCTTTTGTGTCTATTCAAAAACATTTTCTTTTCTTTGCCAGCCAACGAAAGAAAGTTCTTGATCATATCAGTCCGGTAACATTTATTTTTATTATATTTCTCGAGTAGAGTGTCATAGGTCAAGTCTACATAAGTTTTATTTATGGTCAATATATGATACTTAAAGCTAGCAGGCTGGTTGCTGATTCCTTGTTCTATTATACTGTAGCCTAAATTATTGTCTATTGGGTTTATTTCCATTGTCTGATTGTTGACTTTTACAATTACTGTCGCCAATGTAAGTATTATGATCCAAAGGGCATTAATACCCTTCGATCGATTTTGATTTCCAGTTACATTCAGCCCTGAAATTATACCATTAGAATTGTTTTATATGAAATGTTTCCTTCTTTTGAACTGACTCTTATATTTTCTAACGTTTCTATCCCTAAACTTAACTACAAAGTGTTCACCGTCATCTTCTGTTCTCAACACTTCTGCCTTCTTAAAAGGGTTATCCTTTTTATTTAATCTCTTCCTTTGAATCTCTGCGCCAACAAAATTCGTATCCATTGGCTTTTCCATTCTAAACCTATTTATATTATTAATTCGTTTTTATTTTTCTATTTGTGGATTGGTTTTAGGTTCTAGTCTATTAAAAAAATGTTATAGGGTGTTTCGCCGGTTGTGGAATGGACTATATTGTGATTATAGGTAAACAACGTTTGTTCTATTTTCATATAATCCAGCTCCCTATCGTTTGACGTGTTTATAATTCTTAATTTCTCATTTAACGTCTTGTGCAATCTTTCTACATCCCCTATTCTGGTTTTGCCTGCAGTGACTTCCAATTTAATTTTCAGTTCTTCACACCATTTTTTTATATTAATGTTATTCATGCCCTGATCCTGGTCTATTTTTAAAATCTTTGGAGGGCCCATAGTATTAAATACTTTTAAAAGAGCCTTTTTGGTTTCAATCCAATTCAGTGACCTCACCGGTTCAGCCACTGCAAATTTAGATTACAAATCTATGCAAGTCAAATAGTACTCTTTATCCCACTGCCAGAAGTCTGTTACAAAATTTTCTCTTGTTTCGTAAACAGGAGGTGTGATTTTAAATGGCAATTTACAATCTATATGATCCGTTTTACAACGATTGCAAAGTTCGCATTCGTTTATTATACGGGATATTTCCTTTATGTAATTTGGGAAATAATATTTTGTTCTAAATGCTTTTACAATTTTCTCTATTCCCTGGTAAAGTCCATTTAAATGGATTTCCAAAACTATTGTTTTAAAATCAGGGTAACTACAAAAATTTTCCAAAAGTTTAGTTGATCTTAAGACTTTGTTTCTTCTATGCGAAACAATCTGAGCATAAATTCTTTGGAGCTCTATAAAATCATCATTATTTGGCATATAAAGAGTCACATTTCTATCGAGTAAATAAGTTTTGATTAGGTCTTTCACTGATTCGGTATCCAGATTTCTGTAAATAACCGTGGTAAGATTGTTGGAAAATATTTTTTTCGTGAAGACTTTATTTTGATTTCCTCTTACGAGCTTTATTTGGTTTTTGAACAGATTTAAGGGTTTTTCTGTTATTGTATATATGAGGAATTATCTTCATCGGCGGAGTGAATTGTCGCCGCTACAGAAGAAATTTCCACTGCTTCATTTACCTCATCAATCGGCTCATCATTCTCTTCAATTTCATTGAGGTTACAATTTTCACTCTTTATGCGAGAAAGTGCATCGGCAACGTGATTCTCTCTTCCGGGAATATGCTTTATTTCGAAGTCAAACTCGTTTAGTTTCATCTTCCACCTTTGGAGCTTTTGATTAGGCTCCTTAAGATTCTGTAACCATTGTAGCGGTTTATGATCGCTGTTGATCAAAAATCTTCTACCATATAAGTAGGGGCGAAAATATTTTGTCGCCCAAACAATACCCAGCAAATCTTTTTCGGTAGCAGAATAATTTAGTTCATGCTCATTTAGAGTGCGACTCGCAAAGCAGATTGGATGACCATTCTGACTAAGAACGGCACCAAGGGCGATATTGGAAGCATCTGTTGTTAAGGTAAATTGCTTCTCATAATCTGGGAAAGCTTAGATAGGCTCACTGGTAATCAAAAGTTTAACAGTATTCACCGCGCCAATGTAGCTCTTTTCATAATATTAATTTTATTTCCCTTCTTAAGGCACTGAGTTAAGGGTTTAGTTATCTTTGAAAAATTTTGAATAAATTTTCTATAAAACCCGGCCAGCCCTAGGAACTGTTTTATTTCCCTTTCAGTCCTCGGGATAGGGTAATTTATTATTGCTTTCACCTTGTCAGGATTTGGCTTTATTCCATCGGGTGTTATGGCATGACCCAAAAAGGTGGTCTCTCCTTTCATGAACTCACTTTTGTCTAGTTGGACCTTTAGGTTCGATTTAGAGAGTTTTTTAAATACTTCTTCTATTGAATTGAGATGTTCTTGTAGAGATGTACTAAAGATTATGATATCGTCTAAGTACACCAAACACTCTTTTCCAATAAGATCCCCCAAGATTGTATTCATCAATCGTTGGAAGGTTGACGGCGCATTCTTTAAGCCGAATGGCATTCTCAAAAATTCGTAATGTCCATTCTGAGTAGAAAATGCCGTCTTCTTCCTATCAGATGGCTCCATCTCGATCTGATGGAATCCCTTAGTAAGATCAAGGGTAGTGAAATATAAGCACCTACCTAATTTATCTAAAATATCATCTATAATTGGGATCGGATATTTATCGCTAATAGTAATATCATTTAATTTACGATAATCCATAACGATACGCCATTTCTGTTTGTTAGATGTATCAATCTTCTTGGGAACAACCCAAATTGGGGCTGTATATGACGATTGACTATGGCATATGATATTCTGGTCAAGCATCTCTTGGATTTGCGTATTAACCTCTTCTCTATGAACTTGAGGGTAACGATATGTTTTACAATATATTGGGTCCTCATGAACAGTATTAATCTTATGTTTGACCACTTTAGTGAAGGTTAATTTATCTCCTTCTCTATAAAAAATATTGTTGTATTTTCTCAACAATTTTTCCAACCCTGTGCGTTCCTCCCGACTGAGGTGATCCAATTTAAATATTGAATCATTGCAATTTCCATCAATACAATTTAAAAATTCTTTACTCGTATCATTACTCTGGCCCCCAACACGATCGACGCACAGAGGAGTATTTGACCCAAAAAGCTGGCCAAAAAGGCAAAAATTAATTTGATGAAATCCTAAGAAAAAATTACGCAGATCGATAGAGAACAAAATTCTTCACCATATCGTGCAATTTAAAGGGTGTAAGTTAAGATTTGTAGTTGTGGGACGCTGTTAAAGTCAGGAAAGTGAAGAAAATTGCATGCGTTTTTATTGAATTTTTTCGATTTCAAGATATTTATATGATATTTTTTTATGGCTAAACGAATAGAGGTATTACATTGATTTTTTTGTCTGAAAGATTTCATCAGCAGCTATTTTCAATATTTAAAAAGAAAAAATTATCTTAAATATTTATTTTTAAAATTTTAATTATAAAAAAAAACTATGTATTTAAATATATTAATTCTTACCAAAAACAAAAAAGGAAAAGCTTTTTGAAAGTGAAGGTAGCTGTTGTACAAATAATGCTATATACCACAATAAAATATGAGATCTCTAATTTAAGAAAAAAGAAAAAAAGTTTGCGCAAGTTTGCGCCATTATTTTTGGTGATTTTTTGAAAACTTTACCTTTTTTCTATTTTTGCTGATAAGGGACTTTTTCTTATACTTTATTGTCGTCATAAACTTTTGTGTTTTTCGAATTATTGATGTGAAATATTATTTAATCACTTTTAACAACTACCAACATGATGGATTACCTGCCTTTAAAGAGCAATTTCTTAGAATTCAGTTCTTACTTTATAAATTCAAATTTACTAACTGTAAGTCAACCCACTCATACACACCTATTAAACAACATAACACTAACCCAATAATAATCTGCCACTACCTTTTTTTTTATCAAACTAAAGCTAAAACTTTAAAAAAAGTTAAACTTTTAAAACAAAAACCACGCTTAATAATTTTGGCCAGCTTTTTGGGTCAAATACTCCTCTGTGCGACGTTCGAAGCAAAATTAAGATTCTTGTCAACTGGGAGACTTTCAATGACTTTATTTTTCTTTTCTTTCTGATTTTCGTTCAAAAAGAAATATTTAACCCTTTGCACTCGAGGGCTCCGCTATGGAGACAATGCAAATAATTTTCAGTTCATAACATAAGGACAAAAACAAATCGTAATAACTTCATTTATTCTGTTAACAAATTACAAATGAAATCTGTTCAGGAAAGTTTTGTTTATGTAACGGTAAAAAAAACTGTTACTTTTCGCTTAACATACAACTATGACTTTTCTTTTTATGCGCAAATCATTTACTTATATGTGAATATGGTTTTTCTATTAAAATTGATTCGAGTTGCTGGTATTATGAGTGAAAAAAAGCTTCGAGTGCAAAGGGTTAATTTTATTTAGACTCACGCAACCCACTGGGATATTTATTAGTGCATTTAATTTTTTCAAGTTATCGAATCCCAAAAGGCCATCACAATCACTTCCGAATTCCAAAACAAAAAACATCAGCTTAGACTTTCTTATAGGACTAAAAATTTCTTGTGTTCTATTAAGGATAATATTTCCGGTGGCTGTTTTTACACAAACAGGACTTATTTCTATTAAAGGAGATGGGAATATTTTGGGTTTTATTAAACTGATTGACGATCCCGTGTCAATCAGGAATTTATAATTATTATTGTTAATTTTTATTATGATGGAGGGGAGTGACTGGAGGCAATGGAGTGAAAATTCTCCACCTCCATTGGAACTGGCACTCCAAATCTCCTCAACCTAGATTGGTTGGAATCATGTTCCCTCATTCGTTTCGGGTTTGGGATGTTATTCTGGTAATTGGTTTCACGATTATGGAAGTTACCAAAATTTCTGTTACGATTCTGGTAATAATTACCCCCAGGATGGTTATTTTGAGTATTTTGGAAATTATTAGGAGGATTCTGAAAATGACTACGAGGATTTTGAAAATTATTATGAGTATTTTGGAAATCATTGAGAGAATTTCCGAAAGGAGCTGAAAATCTTCTGTTCACTGTAGCAAAATTTCGAAACTCATTATTTATGAGTTGGGGTCGCACATTATACCTAGATTGATGTTTATGGTTATCAGGTTTATAACTAGTACGAACATTATCTGTGATTTCATTATTTTCTCTGAGGATTCTAACACCAGTTCTAAAATCGGTCACCAAGTTAGCATTGAGTAAGGCCACCAAATGGATTGGCAATTCTCTTTTTAAAACACTAAGGCTACAAAAATTAACTTCACTTTTAAAAAATGATTTTCTTTCCTCCGTTTCACTACATAATTCGATCGCATCTACCACTCTACAAACTGATTTATTAATTACGTCACACAATGATTTGCAATTGCCTTTAAACTTTATATAATTTATACTTAAAATTAGTTGGGATATTGGTTGGTGCTCACCAAACTCATCAATTAGGATAGTCTTCAAAGATGTCCAGTCGGTTGGTCCTTCCCTTCTCACTACGTCCAGGGCCTCGCCGTCCAATGTCCTTAATATGGCGTTGAAAAAGAACAGGCGATCATCCGGCGGCATCGATGAAATGCTAGGCAATATACCCTGGATATTTCTTATATACATAGTCAGCTTATTTTTTTGTCCTCCGTAAATCTCGAATTATTTGTTCCATAAACTTCGCTCAAATTATTTTTAGTTTGTTTTAGCTTTTTATAATTATTTCTTTTATTAGCGTTACGTTCTTGCGTTTTAATAAATTGAAGAAAAAAATGTTCAACTTTATTTATTTTACAAATATATTCTCGTTCCACAAATTTTCCTTTTTTTTCAAGAAAATTTTATTATTACAAGCAACAATGGAAAGTCAATATAAATTTTTATTTTGTTAGTCCTTTTTATTAATTTTAAAACTTAACTTAATTTATGAACGGGTTCGTTTAAGGATTCTTTGCGCGAATCCTACCGACTGCGCCAATAATGTATACTTGTGCTAAGTATTGTGGTTTTCTATAAACTGAATCTTTATTTTAAAAATATCTTATTTATTCTTAATCTAATTTACAGTTTTTTATTTATCTGACTCTTTCGTAAACAACATGAACAAAGGAAAGTAATTTAAAACCTCAAAAGAGTCAGCAATTTATAAATGCATTAAAATTGAAATTTAAAATCTTTGTTTATCCGTTATGTTTATGAGATTGGTAAAGTTTATGGTATATTTACATTATGAGTAGGAGTGGTGTCATGTATGTCACTAGTAGTGGCATGTACGTCACTTATATATATATATATATATATATATATATATATATATATATATATAAATATTTTTATATATTAATATTTTCGATGCTTGGCTTCATCACAACGAAGGTTTAACCAGGATAGCTCGTTTTCGGATTGCCATTTCCAGGTATGTGATGATCTGCCTACACGTCGACTGCGCTGTGGATTCCAGTCTATAGGTTGCAATATTATTTGGTGGTTTGAGTAGTGTATGTCCAATTCGATTTCATCTACGCTTGTCGCTTTCGATTCGGATTGTTGTACAGTTTCTGACTAAAGCTGGCAATTTGATATTGTTCTGGGCCAAAATATATACATAGTCTTTCTTAAGCATTTGGTTACAAAAACTTGTATGGACTGTATGCCTCGTGGTTAAGCATTTCATATCTTCGTCCTTCTTGATATGTACGAAGAATTCCACACTGGCTTGAAGACTTGCAAGGCTTTGTTTATAGGGATAGATATATCTGATTTGGATCCGCCGTGCTTGTATAATTAGCTACCCAGGTAACAGAATGGGTTTGCTTTATCAAGCGGTTTATTTAAGACGGTAATTCTTTGCTGATTATTAACATTCATTCGTATTGGCAATGTTTTGCCTATATTTATTTTTAAGTCAGCATGTGATGCGTATTCTTGGCCTAGTAGCAACTTGGATTGCATGTCTGAGAAGGTATGGGCAAGTAGATGAATGCCATCAGCGCAGTCAAGTTCTTCCAAATTTCCTTGAAGACCCCAAGTGATTCCCCTTCTATGTGATGTTGCTTCTTTCATTAGCATGACAAGCACACAATTGAAAAGCAGTGTTGATAATGCACAACCTTGAATTAACGTTTATTTTATTGCTCAGTTGCCCTTCGTGAAGGGCGTTCTACTATTGTTAATTGCAGCCTTGGGTTCTTTCCTCTCTATCACCAGCCCCTAGTTTCATTACTAAACCATTGTTTACGGGGGTTGTTCTAATATTCAATGTGGTCGTCTGCAGTTTGTGTGAATATCTGTTTTGTATTCTTCCAACAACAGATATATAATTATTGTTTGGAAGATATGTTAACATACAGAGGCTTGCGACAGCTGGGTGTTTAAGCTTATCAACGTTATATCTCCTTTGTGAATTATGTGAGTTTCTTTCTATAGCAGCAATTTTTCTTCTTATTGCTGCAATTGCCATCGATATCGGCTCCTCTTTCATTGCGCACACGTAAGAACGAGCTAATAATGATATGGTCGATCAAACAATAATATGTAATTCGTTAAAATTGTCTCTATTTGCTCATTTTTATGATGAACTTTTAGGAAATAACATTTGCCTTTTAAATTAATTTACTTTAATTGTGCTTGATTCCTCCAAATATAAATATTTCATGATGTTTTTTTAAACTAAAAAATTAAATGTATTACTGCGGGGAAAGCATATCCATATGGCTATTATGCTACTGCTAATATATAGCTCATCAGTGGACTCTACCCACGGTTACGCAGGGAATCCTTGGTGGACAAAACCGGTGTTAGTTTTGGTTGGTGGTTTATTTTTTACTTTCATTTAATATTTTTATCACATTTTTATTGCAATAAGTTCAAAGATATATATACAAACAAACAAAATCGTTTTTGGGAAAAACATGTAAGAGTACTATATTCGGCTATCCCAAATCTTTACCATCTATGTAAATCTAGTTTAGTAAAGTAATTCCAATGAAAAAAGCAAATATCGGGGTGACAGAGAATTATAAAATAAAAAAAAAAATTGGTACTGCATATATAGAATATAATTGTACATAAAAATGACATCGGCTCTTAATGGGTTAAACATTTTTTTTTTAAATTTAATATTTCCTTAAAGATCTCAATTAAAGCTTTAAAATGTTACCCATGTTGACATTTAAAAAATATTTTAAAATTTCAGAGCCCCGTAACTCGGAAAATATGGGCGTGCGCCAATTTTTTAATATGTTTTTTTTTCTTATTTTTGAAATCTCTATTATTTTTTGGATTAGAGTTACTTTATTGTTCAAAATGACATGAACAAATTAGAGGAAGGCATGGTGTTTTGCCTGCCGCCTCGAAGGAAGTGGACCGATCATGCTGATTTCCAATAGCACATCTTTCGACACTTTATCTGATCGATTGACATATTTAGTTGGAAAACTTGATTTCAACACTAACACGGATATTGCTCAATCGACTTCGCTATGCATAAGAAGTCAAAATATATATGTATAACATAAGCAAACTGTGTATCACTAATTTTGTTACTGCTTTGTTGTATTTTGTGCAAAATTACAAACACATCAATCATGGCGGGAGAAAAGTAAGAAAATTTTCTTTTAAATTTAATTATTATTTAAACAGAATTTATTTATATCTTTAGGGACAAAAAGTGGACTTTTGAATGTAAGCAGCTGTTGTTAACAACACGTTTGCAAAATTTTATGGGAGAAGGTTCTCCGGGAAATTAAAATCATTCGGACTTTTTTTGTATTTTTGTACTATTTTATAATTGCTTTGAGGTGTTTCGTCCAATAATCCCATCAAATTTTCAAAGATTATATTTTTTACTGTTGACATCGCCATCTTGAAAAAAGCTAATTGCAAAGAAGAATTTCTAAATGTAAAAAATTTGCAAAGTTTTTTTTTTACAAAGCAAACAACATAGTTGTATTAAAACAGTAGCAAAACCGCATCACTGCAATGTGTTTTGACGTTTTGGAACTCACCCATACTGTGTGGGGTCGGAAATGGATATTGTAGAAATTACACACGGGATGACAAACTTAGATATACCCTTTGTCCTACTTTTTGTGGTAAAGGGTATAAAAATAATTTTTTATAGATACATACATATGTTCATTTGTTTTTTCTGTAAAATGCGTTGGAAATAAGTTATTATCAAAAAGTGATTCTAGATGCAATTTTAGTGCGCGAGTGGCAAAGTTAAGGGGTGACAAAGTCAAAATTCTATAAGACTACATCTTGGTAAACTTTCTAGGCAACCTATATTTTTTTAACCAAATAACTGCACTATTTGTATAACAAAAATTTAAATTTTTATAAAGAGTGTGGTGTTTTATAGTTAACTAGTATTTAAGTTATTTATTTTTAGTTTTATGTATATTTCGGCTTAGAATCATTATTTTTTTGATGATTATTTTTTGATCACTTTCAATTGTTGCATTTAATTTATTTACCTTTACGGCTGTTTTAATTTTATAAGCATTCATCTGCTTAAGCATAAAAGTTGCTCTTAAATAAATTTTTTAGTCATTGGCGTTTTTAAGCATCGAAAAATACGGGCAGATTTTGTTTTTAATGATTCAAGAAGAAACTACAATAACTACAGCACAAGAGTATACTTAGACGACGACTTAATGTACATATTTATAAAATTACCTCCAAGCTGGAATCCAAAGCTTTTTAAAATCCCTTAGGCGTCTGGTAAATTTATTGTTTTCACAAAGAGTATAATGATGACAGGCTCCACCATCTTTTGAGATAGATGTTACACCACTAAGTGAAAATAATGCCCTTTTAGCCAAATGATCAATCTGTTAAAAAATTATTGTATGAACAATGCATTAAAACATAAATAAGTATAAAATATAAAATCAATATGAGAATTGTGTACTGAACAGTACATATGTACATACATACATATATAGTTACATTAATTTTATTTTCGAAAATATGCACTTTAAGCACAAACGCATAATACCTTTTACTATTACTAATTTCTTACATAATTCTTGCTAAGAAAACCGACTTTAAAACAGATCTCATCTGTCTATCTATAACGGTTCGGCCACATACATCAAATTACATTAACTATTGGGACACCCTTTAATTTCCAAATCCAAATTTAATACATGTTATTGTAGCTAAGTTACCAATACAGGTTTGTTGTAAATTTCAAGATGTATCAATTTGTCTTGAACCGAACAGACAGCTTTATATAAAATCAAATTTGAATGGGGGAAAACTATGCAAGGAAGAGGTGAAACTGAAAGACTGACATAGAATTTAAGAAACTCGAATTAGAACTAAAAGCATGTGAAACTGAAAAACATTAACGACTGAAGTTTTTATAAATAAAAAATAATAAAGAAATAAGAATATACAAAAATTTATTATCATATACATTCACGCAAAGAAAAAATATGGTTGAGGTAACCATAATCTAAGAGCAACATATTATGGTTGCATTATATGGTTGCAAACAAAACATAGTATTGTTACATTTGCAACCATATTGTTGTTGTTCAAATATAAACATTATATGGTTAACATTTTCCAGATATAAAAGACTTTTTATTGTTTTATTCATTTACGATTTGTCATAAAAATTATTTAGAAAGATAAATTCACAAAAAATCAATTAATTGCTTATAATAATGGTTGGAGCATAAGCTACAAGAAACAGCTATACAAAAATATAGTTTATAAGCCCAAATAAATGATTACACAATTGTGCTTCAAACACAAAAATAAAGATGTATATGCTTACAATACATACATACATATATATTTATTTCAACTTTTTTTTAATGTTTTGGTTCCCATTTTATTTCTTTTTATATTTTGCTGTTTTTTTAATTATTTATTTTGTACATAAATTTTTATTATTATTTTTATAAAAAACAATTTCAAATTTTATCTACCAGAAAAATTACTGAACTGTCAAGAACTTGAACAAAATATTTTATAGCGCAAACATTATTCTGTTGCTTTAAACCATACTTTGATTAATAATAATATATTATGGTTAAATATTTTATATTATTTTTAAAAAGTTATAAAACTTTGGTTGTGGTTGAAATTTTTTTAAGTTAAAACCAACCGTGTTGCATTTTTTGTGCACAGTAACCATATAATCGTTGAAATTTAACAGAAAATGTTTATCGTGACTAAAGTTTTGGTGAAAATAACTATAATTTGTTCTCCGCAACTATACTTTGTTACAAAGAACATAATATGGTTATTGTGACCATATCACAACCATGTTTTTTTTCTGCGAGTACCTAGAGAACTATAATAATCAATTAAAAAACTGACTAGATTGGAAAAGAGGTTGTGGTACGACTATTCCTATTCGTATAGTGAAGCGCATCGGGAATAGTATATTATTATAAATAGAAAAACTTATTACCACTTCAATATTTTGCATCGGTGTAAACAAAATCGAACGACGTTTTCTTCTTATTTCTTCGGTATTGCCATCATTAGGCTCGTCGCCATTATCAGTTGCTTCCATTGGAAGCATTACCATATTGCTTGTGTCATCTTTGCTCTTTTTCATATAAAAGATTTTTTTATGATCGTTTTATTTTTTATTATAGACATTAAATATTGTTGTTAATTCCTACCATAGTTATGCACATCAGAACCTGCAGTATAAACATTCCAAATGATAGAAACGCCAATGTGGTTAGAGCTATATCAGTTATGTCTTTCAATCCAATTTCTCTTGTATTAATGGATGAGGGTGCGGAAGCATAGCTATGTTGATGCGGTGGAGCAATAAATTCATCGTGTCCGTTATCATATCCTAGCAAGAATGACTTTGTTATTATGTTTTTTTAAGTTTAAATAAATGCTGTAAAAAATTTACTCTAAATAAATTATAATTGCAATTATTATATATATGACCTTTTGATAAAAGCTTTAAAAGTAATATTAGAAAGTGGTCATATAAACAAACTTAAAAAATATTTTATAACCTGCAATTAATTTTTTAACGCAAATTCAGGGTTTTTAAGGGAATTTTAAAAAATACCATAAAAAGCTTCTGTTAACAATTTTTATGCTAACCTGGTAAAATACTATGATGAGAAGATACAAATATGCAAATTTGAATTTGTTGCAAATGTTAATTGAGCATTAGAATACATATGTATATATATGTGACGATAAATAATAAATAGTGCTATATTCGGCTTTGGCGAATCTTATCTTTTCTTCACCATAAAAGTATGTTTAATAACCGTGTATACATATTAATCGGCATGAAAAATTCTTTCTGCCATTAAGTTTTTCTGTATGCTATATTAGCAGCTACTTGTATTAATTTTAAGAAACATTTTGTTTTAGGTTCTTAAGTTAAAAAATTTCGTTCGAAAATAAAACGTCAACATTTCCTTTTATTATACAAACGTCAAAATTTTATGTTGTTTATTTAACCATAGTACTTTGCTACCGTTTCACACACGAATTGAATTTAAAAATTGTTTTTTTTTTTTGGGAAATTTTGGAGATAAAATATATCTAATTGGGGATACGATTTGAAAAAAATCTGGGAGCCCTGACTCTGCTTACTATATAACAAATATTCTCTTTTTACTTACCAACTTTACTTTTAGCATGATTATATAAATTGCCAGACTTCCCATCTATCATAGATTTTTGGTTGGTTTTATGGAAATTAATAGGCTAAATTGAAATATTGAAAAAAGTATATGATAAATATGATAATAAAAAATAATAAAAAATAAATACACACGGTAATTGTAATTAAAAATAACTGGCAATTACCTATGTAAATCTTTATACTTAACCCATATTTCCGGGAAGACAAAAAAGTCTAATGAGGTGGCAACTTCTCTAATTTATATTTCACGAAATCAATAAAAATGTATAAATAGTTTTGAAATATTACAAAATAAAAATGTAAAGTCAGGGGTGGAATCGTTACATCCGTGATCGTATCGACAGTCGTATGAAGAAAAATTACGTGATACGTTAATCGTACGAACTAAATTGCATTATGCCATACGATTACAAACCGATCGTAATCTGTTGCTTGATTCACAATAGTTTTTAAATTCAAAATTCTAGAGCTAAGGCTAGAGCTTTCAAAGGTCAAAACCGACATTTTGCCTGTAACGCTTGATTCAAGGACTGCTGCTTCATTTAACAGTTCTTCATTAGGCACCAGCAGCTTTTCTTTATAAAGGCCTCCTTCAGTCTGCTTTTTTTAAATTAAAGAAAACAGTTTTTTCTTCATTGGGCACCAGCAGCTTTTCTTTATAAAGGCCTCCTTCAGTCTGCTTTTTCAAAATTAAAGAAAACAGTTTTTTCTTCTCTTGATATTTTTGATCAGCCTTAAGCACAAAATTATAAATAAAAGTTCTCCTCTTACAATAAACATAAATTGCGAGTTACCTCATAATCCGAAGAACGTATTTTTACGATACGTGTTGTACGTTCACGGATGTAACGAATCCACCCCATTCTAATATTCCGAAATATAGTATTAGTTAGTATGTTCAACGCTTTTTACACCTTTGTGTTCCTTTCAAAAACAAAAAAGTTCGAAAGTGTACATTAAAAAAATATACTTTTGAAAATATGTTGTACAAAAAAGTATAAAATATGTTGCATATTTTACCCTCAATTTTACTTGTTCTTAACAGAGTTGCCGTTTAGTTACACTTTTTAAATTTTACCTAACTTCTGAAGGCTACACGTAACATGTATAATATTACATAAAAATTACATCGGCTCTTAATGAGTTAAGCATTTAAAAAAAATAGTATTTCCTCAAAGATCTCTTCAAAAGCTTTTAAATGGTACTCATACTGATATTTAAAACAATTAAAATTTCAGAGCCTCGTCCTCCGGAAATATGGGCGAGCGCCAATTTTTTACTTGATGTTTTTTTCTCACTTTTTAATTGTCTACCGCTCTCTATTTTTATTTTTTATTGAAGTTGCTTTATTTTTCCAAATGACATGAACACACTAGAGGTAGGCGTGGTGTTTTGCCTGCTGCCTCCAAGCACATGTACCGATCTGATTTTCAATATCACCTCTTACATATAATTTTTTTTTTTTTTTTTATTTCAGCAAACTTGATTTCGACACTAACACGGACGGACAGACGGATGTCGCGCAATCGACTTCGCTATGTATAGGACGTCAGAATATATATGCTTTATGGGGTCGGTAATGGATATTGTAGAAATTACGCATCGAATGACAAACTTAGATACATATATCCCTTTGAAGGGTATAAAAATAGTTCGAAACAAACAAAAAAGGAATGTTTCTAAGGCTGTACTCTATAAAATATGTGAAAAGTTACGAAATGTTTCTTGCTTTCTGTTTATTAACAGAAAATGTTTCTGGCAACACTTTTTGCCAATTGCTAAATTCTTGCGGGAAAATAAGTAGTCTGTTTGAACTTTCGGAAATTGTTAGCGATTTGAAAAATGCAATAAATACACAAAACGTCACATTTAAATTAAAAAGAAGTGCCGGAAGTAGGATTTTTTTTTTAAATTAACCGGTTGAATCTCTTTCTTTGAAAGATTTAGGTTTGGCAGAGTTTCCCATATTAAAAAGAAATTAAAATATGGATATTAAAGAGAAATATGAGTTTTATTTGCTTGAAATTCAACATAAAATGACTGACAATTGTTCCTTAACTATTTTTATTGAATGCGCTTAACAACCATGGAAGATTAAGGTTGAGTCCTGACTTAAATACTAAAGAATTTTAATTTACTTCCACTGTTAATTTTATACTTCCACTTTTCAATGGGCGTGTGGACGTAGTCTACTAAAGCGTAAAAAGAGTAACCATCTTACCCGGTTGAATTCCGATACAATAGCTGCGTTAATGATGGCTAGTTCTTACTCTAGATAAGTTGCTAAACCTAGTGTTACATTACTTTTTGTTTGAAACGCTGACTAAATATTACTGGCATGTAACAGTAGTTAGAAAAATTTAGTAACAGTTTTTGTTCTATTGTCACTATAAAAGCTGTGGAAATTTTTTGTCAATAGTTTTCCGCACGAAATGCAGCTCATATTATTTCACAGTTGGGAAATATTGTTGACAGAAACATCGAGACGTGCTATCATTCTCAATAATCTTTATCGGTAATTTAAATAATTAATCACGATAATAGAATATAGTACGAAAAAAGATTTCTTTTTGAAAATTAATTAATATAATAAAAAATTTCAGTTGTTTAATTTAATTAAACACTTTGCTGTTTCTAAACATGAAGCAAAAAACATTTTGTGATTTCTCACAGAGTTGAACTTTAGCAACGTTGTTTTTTGCTTATTTCGAACTAAGTAGTTTTTATGTCAGATTTGATAGCATTTGCAAGAAACCTTTGTTATTGAAATCGAATTGATATGTTCTTACGTCAAATAATGAAACAATCAATTTTTCAGTGAATTACTTTATTTTGGCTCTGTACCAAAAGTTACGAAAATTTGGTCAAATTTAACAAAAATATACTTGCTACGTGGAGCCTTCAAAAGTTACAAAAACTGTGGCCAAACTGTGGTCATCATTAACATTGCATTTTGGTAAGAGAACATCATCTAACTTATTACTCAAGAAATTAGCTTCAACATCAGTGCTACCCAAATTGGAATATTTCTTAACCTGTATAAATTTTACGGAATTCTCCCCATTTTGATTTACTGTCGATGACGTATAAGAATTGTCTTTGATACTACATGGATTTCGGCAGTACACTTTGTAACTTCTGTTCCGGCAGTATTGAAATCGATTTGCCTCAGCAAATAGGTGCTATTGGAAAACAGCATGATCGGTCCACGCCTTCCAAGGCAGCAGGCCGAATATAGCACTCTTACTTGTTTGTGTTTATCTACTTTAATTTATGATTAATATTTCATTATTTTCTCATGAAATATTCATTATTTAATACTACAAAATAAAATGTATTACTGCCGAGAAAGCATAACCATATGGACACTGATGAGCCATATGAGCAGTAGCGAAATGGCCATATGGATATACTTTTTTCGCAGTAATACATTTTATTTCGTAGTTTTGATTTGGTGAGAATACCACGAAAAGCTAAACACATGTCTAATAGATTTCCTTTCATATTATATAATTAAAAATTTACGTTTTTAACATAATTTTTTTTTTATATTAAAATAATGAAGATACTCTTTAAAAAAAAACATGATTTTTTTAAGTCAACTTTGAAATTCAGTTTTTACCCTCTTTTTGACTAAGGGAATGCAGACAAAGAACTACTTTTCTTGTTTTAAAAATTTTAATCTAACAATAAACTAAAAAGTTTAAAATGATCGTGTTATTTTCCCCGAACAAATTATTTGAAGCACCGATGTGGATTATTCAAGTTGAAAGCACATCTCGATGGCTATTCGCTACTGCTCACTTAGCTCTTCTCCCGACATGCGCGTACTCTTAAACTGGAACTAATTTTAAAAAACAAAACCCGGATTTGTATTCGAAACCTCAAATAAGATTAAGATTTGTTTTCATGTGGTCTGATCCAAAAGTTGACGGAATTTGTAAACATGCTAGACATAGTGTTAAAATTTTGTTCACATAAGCTTATTACTATTAGTTTATTGATTTATGATTATTTACTTTTTATTTAAGGTGACCAGTTTTCATTTATTAGCTTATTTCCATTTCACCGTCTGAAATCGTGGCATTTCAAATTGTTAGATTACTTACTACAGTTTGCTCTGTTGGGTTATTGGCAAAAGCATAACCAGTTATATCTCCATCTTCTAAATAGTCAAGACCATAATCGAAATCAGCCTTCCCATTCGTTGGGTCCAAGTTGATATTAAGTAACTGGCGACGGTTTGCGGGATATTTTCTCTTTAGACCGCTGAGTTCCTTTCTTTTATTTAGTAACTGCTGTTGAATATCCTCAAATGTGTTTACCCTAAATATTTAAAAAATTAATAATAACACATTAAAAAAAAAAAAAAAACACAAAAACAAATATTTAAATTATTTTATTCGTGCTTGATTCCTTATAATATAAATATTTCATGATATTCTCATGAAATATTTATTAATTTAAACTAAACTAAAAATGAAATGTGTTACTGCGGGGAAAGCATATCCATATGGCCATTTCACTACTGCTCAAATAGCTCATCAGTGGATTTTACCCAAATTTTGTATAGAAAACTAGAAAGTCTTATATCAAAAGCCAAATTGATTAAATGAGAACTCCATTGAATCAATAAGACAAAAGGCAATAAAAACTCAAAAATGTTTTATACAAAAAACACAGGAAACATTCAGTAACTATTTTTATTTTTTCTTTCATTTTTCTACATAAGGGATCACATTGGGAACCATTCATATGTATTTGAAAGATTCAATGAAAACAATTTTTATTAATAAGCAACGTGCACGTAAATTAAATTTTAAAAGATTCCGAATAATAAATTTTTATATTGATATATTTGCATGTGCACGTTGCTTATTAATAAAAATTGTTTTCAATTTTTATTTTTTTCATTGAATCTTTCAAATACATATGAATGGTTCCCAATGGGATCGCTTATGTAGAAAAATGAAAGAAAAAATAGTTACCAAAGTGAAAATTTATTATTCGGAATCTTTTAAAATTTAATTAATTTACTTTATTCGTGCTTGATTCCTTCAAATATAAATATTTCATGATATTCTCATGAAATATTTATTATTTTAAACTAAACTACAAAATAAAATGTATTACTGCGGGGAAAGCATATCCATATGGCCATTTCACTACTGCTCAAATAGCTCATCAGTGGATTTTACCCAAATTTTGTACAGAAAAACAGAAAGTCTTATAAGACTTTCATGAAATATTTATATTTCAAGGAATTGAGCACGAATAAAGTAAATTTAATTTTAAAAGATTCCGAATAATAAAAAGAAATATTTAAATATTTTTTGTTGTTAAACAATATTAAAAAAAAAAAAAAACGAAAAATGTTTGACTGATTAGAAGCGTTTCACAGTCATATATTGTAATAAATATCTGTGAGGAGGTCTCTTAGAGTCTTGGTTCCAATATAGAATACTTTTTTTTCGTAAAACTATGTCATTTCGTAGAGAAACTAGAGATACAATTTAACGATATACTAGTACTAAAACAGTTGTCAGCGCATTATATTTTTTTAAATGGAAAATTTTTAACACTACAGAACTTTAAAATAAATAATACACATTTTTCTAAATTTTAATTGTAAGAAAACTAGAAATAATACGCAGACCAAGAACTCAAACTTGTATATATTGAAACAGATTTAATTATGCCTGTTGGACCTTATAGATCAAGACATATAGATTTACATATCAAATGTCTTTAAAATAGAGTTTTGTTAAACTCGGATAAGATACATAAAATTTCGCGTTTTTAATTAACCTTGACTTCTAAAAAAATGCTCTTAGATTTATTATATCGACTCCTTTGCGCGAAATTATCGTATGTTACAAAAACCAAATTTTACAGGACAGCCATTTTTCTACTTTTCTCTGCTTTCGCTTGCAATAACAAAATGAAGATTTACATGTGCTTAGATAATTAACTAATATAACTACAACTAAACGTATTCCGGTGAAAAAATTCAAGTTTTCCGAGAAAAACGTATTTTTCAGCATATACCATAATTTCGCTCACAACATTTCGTGGATACGTGTGTAGAAAATGGCACATACGATATCATTTGTCAATGAACGAAATAAATTAAAAAATTTTTTTTTTTTGTGTTTTTATATATTTGTTCATTTTTTTTAACTTAGAATGGTACAAAGTTATAAAAAATTTAATCAATATTTAACAGAAGCATGAATTAATTAAAAAGCAATAATAACAGAGTTAATCTTCTTCGTCGCTTTCATTTAATACGTCTTTTTCGCGTACAGAATATTTTAAATTTAAATACTCATTGTGGTACTTTGACGGTATGCTATTTTTTAAACATAGATTTTTCAAATCGTTGAATTTTTGCAAAGAGATACACAAAGGTGAATTGTACAACTTTTGTAACTTAAAGGTAAAATTAAAATTATTTATAGTTTTTTTAGTCGTATTTTCGGAATATGTTTAGTTTAACTTTGTTTGATAGTAATAGATCTGCAAAGGAATTCCAGTTTTCAAACTCTGAGTGGCCTATTTCAATACAGTTGAACCCCGATGGATTAGTTCGTGAATTGCGAATAATTTTGGGCCATTCACTTGGTGCCCAAATGGTATGCCTGCGTACAAATGATTCAATTATGCTATGCACAGAATCAACTGGCATCATTGTATGGCCGGAAAGTAAATATGTTATTTTAATTTTTTCAATGAAGTTTGAAAATTTTTAAAAATGTGTCAACATAGCTAATACAGCCTTGTAACGGTTTTGATCAGTGCAACTGTCGCAATATAGGGCTATGTCTTTAACTCTCTTTCTTTGGTTTACGATTATTAAATATTTGTTAAGGGCTGTGCAAATTTCATAGCAGCCTCGCTTACCATCACGCTCACCCCACAAATAACGATAGCCATTTCTAGTCCCGTTTTCGCAAACGCTGAAATTGTAGTAGGCATACTTGCGTGAGTAAAAAAGGGTTATATTATTGCCGAACGGCAAAGCTAGCGCAAACAAAACTAGAAACATTTTTGCTTTCATTTTGATCTCTTAAAAATTAGCCTTGGGCTCATCTTTGTCTCTTATATGCATCCTATACTCATCGGAATTCTCCAAACGATTTTTTTCCTCTTCATCAAGATATTTAATATTTTCGCACTTATCGTTTTTGGCAAATGAAAACTTTATTAAAATCTTTTTGTAAAATCTATCTGAAAACCCAATTCGACACAATGCAGTTGCTGAGGTTCTTATCGTTAATATATTGAGTGTAGCACCTATAAAGGGTTTGCTTGTTTCGAAATTCTTATGGCAAATAAACTTTAGTACTCTTGGCTCTACAATAATGTGACGGCACTGCTGGAAGATTTTCAAGATATTTTTTAGAAGCTTTATGTTTTGCTCATCTATTTTACTATGAGGCCGAATCTTAGCTTTTGGATGAGCATAATTATTTTCCTTTAAAAGATAACTAAACATCATTTGAGAAATATTTAAAGTTGCCAACATGAATTTTTGACAAAATTTAAAAACGATCTCGTCTACAATCTCCTCCTGTGACAGCAGCTCTCCTTCGTTGAATTTGTTCATGTTTTATACAGGAAAGCAGCCACATTCTTCTTTTTGCTTTTGACATTCCCTAATAATGTTCATTTAAAAGTTCACGCTATATCTCGGAGAGACGACAACATTCACTGCGGCACATCTTATTACGGCACGGATTAGGTAAAACTTTCTTTTTAATGTCTTCCCTTGATTTAACAGACAGAAGTTTTTTGTAGCCCCGTTTTAATTTTCAAAAAAGCATGAGTTATTACTCTCACTATCGCTGTATGGCACTAACGAAACTTGAGAAACCTGCATAAAACGTGTTTTGCATTACTTTTTAATATTTTTTTTATTAAATAAAACATAATTTAATAGACATTAAATAACCAAAACATCACCACATAATCATAATTACACATTAACGATCTTCTCATTAAATTACTTATAATTATATTATTTACTAACGGTTTTGGAAACTGATAGCATTATTAAGGAATTATTTAGTAATTTGTTTGTAGACAATGTTTTACTAAGAGTCGTTTACAATAACTGATTACCTCAAACACATGATTTGAAAAAGAATGCATGCTAAATACTTCTCTTCAACTTTTCTGAAAAATTAACGGTAAAACGAATAGAGGCAAAAAACAAAATAAAGCTAGCAATTCGCTTTACCTTCTAATTCTACCTTAGGAAGAAATAATATTTCATATTATGTCGTAAATATTGCAACAACTATGCAAAATATTCTTCATTGGCAGATACGATAAAATCGCTCACAAGAAAAAATGGAATGTAACATACGATAAAGTATTCAGTAAATTTTTGGAGCAACGAACTAAAATTCGCCTACAATACTTTTGTCAGGTGACGTGTCTTTGAATGCAGAACAAAATTGCATCAACAACTCAATTTCGAAAAAATTGGCGTATACGATAATTTCGCGCAAAAGGGTCGATATAGTCGTTATCTGCCTCTATTTGGTTTTAAGACTGCACATTATAATTGTTTCCCCTTATTTTATTTGACACTGTTTCGTAGCTGTTTGAACAAACAAAATTGGGCAAATAAATGTTCTCCGGTAACTACAAAATATTTTGTTTTGCCTTAAAACAATTTAGAGCAAACAAGAGTAACAAAATTTTAGGCAAATGTTTGACAAATGTGACCGTAACTTTACAAATATTTTATTTTAAATTTGTAGCTGTAATATACCTTTTTAACCATGTGGAATATTGGGATGAACCTTCGTCTTCTATTAGTTTGTGATTCGAGGGCAAAGAGTTTGTATCACTTAATTTGGCTGCAAATGAGCTGTTCTTTGCTCTCCCAAAACGTTTTTCTATTGCTTCAGTAAAATTGGCTGATTTTGGTATCGAACCTACAATTTCTTTCGATATGTAATCGGATAGCAAAAATTCGTTCATCATTTGCCTGAAAAAATATAAATAATAATTTTTATTTAATTTTTATTAAATTAGAATTTTTGAACTATGAATATTAAAAATGAATTGAAATTATTTTCGCTTTATTTCATTTTTAATTTCTAAAAAATCTTTTTAGAAAGAAAATATATTTTACAAGTGTATGCGGACGTTTTCCAAAGAAAAGAAGAAAAATTAGACGCTAGCAGAAGGTAATGCTGCACTTCCTGGACCGCTACGTCCTTCATCAGCATTCTTCACATCTATCTATCTTGGTTGTATTATTATAAACATCATCTATTTAACCAACTCTCGATTCTTATTTACAAAGTTAAATAGATGAAAAAAAAAAAGATTTTTAGAAATTAAAAATGAACTAAAGCCAAAATAATTTCAATTCACTTATAATTATTATTATTAATAACTGATGTGCTTTATAAACATTTGGAACGTGTTTATTATTTTTGGAGCTGGTATACGAGTATTGTTTTTATTATCTGTCAACCAAAAAATACTTCTACGCACCTGTGGTATCGCATGCCTCTTATTGCTGAACTTAAGTCACTTGAGTTGAGATAAGTGCACAATGGTTTAGACGTGGGGTTTTGTTCTCTGCCGATATATTGGTGATGGAAAATACGACCAAGTTCATCTGTTACTAATTTTAAAGGCATTAAATCAGCATTTAATATGTCGTCTACACTGAAGTCGACATCGACTGCGTTAAGGGACTTAGATCGAAAGCAAGCACATATTTTAATAAAAATTAATAGTAATAAAAATAATGCGAAATTGTGAATTTTGTTAGTGTTCTGCATTCTTTGTCAAGCGTATTGCAACAGTGCCGAAATAAAACTAGTCTCATGAAAATTTGTTTTATTATCCATGAGACTAAAAACATATTTCTTACCGTCACAGAACGTGAGTAATGTTTCACACTAAGTATTTTTTGTTGTGCTCTAAATATACTTGTAGAAGTTTGTCTTTTTTATACATATCTTATATTTCTATGTTTACAAAGTAATAGTTTTGCAAATTAACACAATTAAATAAGATGAAAAAGTAGGTATGTATGTATGTTATCTACATACATACAATACACATTTATAAGTACATTTACTAACTTATTGTACCCGGCGTTGCGTGGGTTGAATTTGAGGGCCTTTCTATGCACTGTAAGATATGTTGTAGCCTTATTTACTATATTTTGTAATCAAAAGAGCAGAGAGAGAGAGAGAGATAACATATTAGAAATCTCAGATAAAGCGTCATCAGAAGTTTTTAACCTTGGTACTAGTGAACGCAGATAATAAAGTCTTCGGTTACATAATACTAAATGTTTTTTTATGTGAAACAATAATCACATATTTTAAGTGGCGTTTAAGTTATATATGAAACAGTAAATTTTTCTCTAAAAGTATCGAAAAAGAAGATCTTTAATTATAGATTTTAAAGTACTCCAAAAAATGAGGTCAAATAAAAATCTATTTCTATACGTGTCGAAGTTTTATTAATAAATAGCTCTCGTCTGCAGTCTGTCAATACCAAACCACCGTCTTGATTATTACCATTAAAAATTTTCCTTAAATCATTTTACTTTAAAAGTTCGCTGTATAGACTTTCTGCCATTTGCGCGACGGCGCTAGATATCATTCGAAGTTTCAATAAAACTCAAAGGCAAATTTTGATCGATATCGAGTGCCGTAATTTGCCTCCAGTTTTACTAGTTCATCGTTTTTGAGGCTAAGTTCTAACTTTTCACCATAGAATTTTTAAAAGTTTAGCAGGTTGGTTGAACTTCATATACAAACGATTAATAGTATTTAAAACTATTAAAACGATTAACTATGCAATTCTTAGAGCCTATGGTACGAACTATCTCTTAGTATTTTTAATGTTAGCGGATACATAGGCGCCATTTGTTTCCATATAAAAAAACAAATTTACAACATTAGCTTTTTTAATGTAAGCGCCATCTGTTCGCATATAGAAAAACAATTATCAATCACTGCATAGAAATGAAAAGCAGCTGCTGTTTGAAAATATAAATATTCTATTTTATCATGAGGACAAATATTTATCCGTGTTCAACTTTCACTAAAGTCGGTTTATTCGATTAGCTGTGATTGACGTACGCACAAATCAACAAACAAACAAATAAATAACAAAGCCATTTATGGTATATATTAGAGGCCTTATTCATAATAAATTTTTATAATTGGTTTATGAAAAAAACTTTCCATACAAAATTGGTTTTATAAGCCTGTAATAAATTTAAAAATTGATTATGAATAAGACTTTAGATGTACACTCACATACTCACATTACTTTGTCTAAGCGTTAAGAATATTTCTTCACAAATTACACCATGCAACAATAAAAAAAAGAAAAGATTACCAGTTTTCTCTTTTACATCTATAGAAATAAAAAAATAAAAATATTCTTTTGAATTTTTTTTTATTTAACTTTGTGATTTTTCAAAGCTGCCAACAAATTATGTAATAAGCTGAGCATAATTTCAACTTTTTCGTAAACTTTAATAAAAGTACTGAACTTGAACCATCCTAAATTATCCTAACATTATTTTCTAAGATGCTCGGTAACTCAGGTCATTGCACCATGTTTTTGATGTCAGAGCTTCGTAACGATTCTAAAACGACCAAAAAACATTTTTAATAAATTAATTAATTAAATAATACACGAAAATGCTCGTTTTGCTTAATTCAACGATTTTTAAACATTTCATTTGGAAGTCGTATCATCTGAATACCAGCGTCGATGCAATGGCGTAAATTATTTTTTTAGTGATGAAAGCTTTCATTCCAATAAAGCAAATCTAGATTAAACGCTGAACTAAATCTTGGTCTGGACGTGTAGAGATGAAATCAGATTCAAAGGGGAATCCTGCCTCTGGAGTTTTCCATACTTTTGCTTAGCAAATTCAACTTTTAAGGTCAGCAAAAACTCAAACACCTTAACTTGGATCAAGGAGACTTTAAGATTCCATTTTTACACCGACCTCTTTTTTACGCGGTGACATGAAATATTATTTGCTGTTGAGGGTTAGGTGTCTTCCCAATGCCTAACTAATCCCACCAGGCATTAATAAACAAAAAATTTTGTTATTTATTACTTTTACAATAAATTAAAAAAAAAAACTTATCTCTTTTATTATGATGATGATTTGTGGCATTTCCTTTTTCTTCGAAGACATTTTTAAAGTCTAAGTCTACTTTTTTTGATATCAGTCCAATAGACAACAATGCCTTATTCATAACAGTTGCGCCAGGTATTAAAATCTTGTGCATTGTAGGTGTCATAGGATGCCACTACAATAGAGTAACGTAAAGTTTTGCAGTGTCTAAGCAATAATAAATTAAATCAATTCCATACCTCTGCAGCTAATTCTGGATTGGAATAAATCAAATGCTGTCGTGTTACCATCGTTGCTGGTTGCAAGTCCAATTTTCGGACCACGTCTTTTAAACTTGTTAAACGTATACAATTTACTCAACTTCCCTGATTTAAGCAGTATCCTAAAACAACAAATCTAGAACAAAAGCCTTAAGAAATCACCATAAGAGTATAATTTGCAGTCTGTCGAGCTGCGTACCAAATTTTTTACATTTCTTAAATTAAATTTGTTCCTAATGTCCGGCTAGATTGGTAAAATAACCCAATGTGCATCGCCTTCGTTCTAAAGTTGATAGGCCAACTTGCTGGCTAAATCATATGCAAGAAGACCTGCTTTACTGGAAATCAATCAACCAACGCTTGTATCGGTAGCTATGCAGAAAATATCCTTGCTAGCGCGTGCTGTTAACATGAGCATTATCCTTACCCAGGTGGTATTCCAGCACTGGTCTTAAAACATTGCATTTCGACGTTAATTAGCACCAATTTAGTGAATTTTCAATGTGGTGGAAGATGGCTTATGTAAAGCCAATCCCCAAAAAAAGCAGTGCCAGTAACCCTGAATTTTTCAAATTAATAAAGAGTGTGCTTTATCTTGTAAGATATCTGCAGAGAATGCTCTACACGAGATTTACTGGCTTTCCTTTACGAAAAATGTTATCACATTGTAAACTTTGGCGAAAATAACATGTGTTTGCCCTACATATTGCTAATGCGAGCTTTGTGATGAATCGCTCAAACGATTTTAAGTTTAATATAGGGTACAGGAATTATTCTTGCCTTATTGATGATTCCAGTTTCTAAAATTGTTTTCTTTTAAAATATTAAAAAAATTTTATTAGTTTTATTTTGCTTAAGTTTAAGAAAAAAAAATTATTTACAAACTGTTGTGTTAATTTTTAAAGAAAACAAAATTAATTGGTTAAATGGATGATGTTTACAATGTACATAACCTAAGAGAGATAGATGTGAAGAATGCTGGTGGCGACTGTAGTGGTCCAAAAAATGCTGTATTAATTTTTTGTAGTATCCAATTTTTCCTGTTTTATTTAAAAATTACCACAATTACCAATTATTTCTTAATATATTTTGAAATTAAAATTCCCTTAAACGGAATTAAGATCATTTATTTGATATAATGCTAAATACTTAATTTAATAATTCCAAAAACTAAATAGAAAAAACTTGAAGGATGTAACGATCCAGAAAATGCAGTATTCCAATTTTCGGGTGTCTTTGGAAAACGCCCGCATACATTTTTTTTCTTAAACCTAAATCAATATCAATTCATTTATAATATTATTACAAAAATAAGTCTGACATCCCCTGTCGTTGTTGTTGTCCGTATGAGCGTGGTGAATAAAATACTTCCACTAATGGTGTGTGTATAGAATAATACCATAATTAGCTAACAAAAGCTCAGCATCCTCAATGGCTTCGTTGGTAGAGGTGCTTTCTGTAAAACAGTAGATCGGGAGTGCGTGCAACGAAAAATAATAATTCTTATAATGCAATTAAAAGTTAAGTAACAGCAGTACACACCTCCTGAGAAGCAAAAGACAATTATTGTGTACAGCCATGGCAGATAATATAGTGGAGACGTCTAATTTAATATAAGAGTATACAGATAATTGCCAAGACGCTCTTTATAATAAAAAAACTAAGAACGATAGCAGGTTAACGCAGGGAAAACGTAACAGCTATAAGATAAAGGGGATGACTTGCTAGGATAAAAGGCTTAGTGGAGTTGTCTGTGGATGGTTAAGGTTACTAAACAATGCATCGAGTTGTTCATGTCTCGGCGGAGTAACACAGGACTGTAGCATGGATGGCTGCTTTTGCAATAATAACGCATGTTTAATGAATACGAGACCATAGGATTCACAAGACCGTAAAATCAAGAAAATTAGCCAGATAGACACACAAAGTAAGGATACAGAATTTTTAATGAACCACAGTGGTATTTGCAATTAAAAGAATCCCGTACGTTTGTTCTTAAAAGGGAAAAACTCAGCAATATCCACAGGTCAACTCCTAATTCCATAAAAATTAAATTAAAAATTAAGTATTAGATATAATTTTACATAAAAGAGTCATCGGATCTTTACAGGTTAAGCATTTTTAAAAAAATTTAGTATACCCTGAAAGATGTCTTCAAAAGCTTTTAAATGATACCCGTATTGATATTTTAAAAAATTTGGTGCACAATCGTACTTTTCTATGAATAGTTCAGAGGCCCATTACTAAGAAAATATGAGCGATCGCAAATTTTTTCGCTCCATATATTTGTTTTTTGATTGGAGTTAATTCATTGTTCCAAATTATATGGAAAAATTAGAGGCAGGCGTTGTGTTGTGCCCGCTGCCTCGAAGGACATGGACCGATCTAGCTGATTTTCAATAGCAAAACTTTTAAAACTATGTTTACCGTAGTTAAATATTCGATAGTTGGTTAAATAGATGATGTTTATAAAAATACACAACAAAGGTAGATAGATGCGAAGAATGCTGATGAAGATCGCAGCGGTCCAGAAAGTGCAGCATTTCATTCTGCTAGCGTCTAATTTTTCTTGTTTTCTTTGAAAAACGTCCGCATTTGTAAAAATAAATTTTCTTTCTAAAAAAAGATTTTTAGAAATTAAAAATAAATGAACTTAAGCCACAATAATTTCTATTCATTTATGATATTCACAGTTCAAATAATATTTTAATAAAAATTAAACTAAAATAATTGTGTAACAATTTATTTATTTGGTGTATTTAAACAAAAACCACCCGTAAAAGGAAAACCTACGGAAAATGTTAATAATTTCGTTTATATACATTCAATATAATTTATTCTTTTTATTATTCGCGACTCTAATTTTATTTATTTTTAATACTAAATCTCCATTTTCTGTTTATAAATATCAGTGTTCCATTCAATGAGTTTCCATACCATTTGCATTTATTCGTTACTCCCAGCTTGTAATGCGTTCTTACTTTTGTGCTAATGTTTGTGTATTCAGACTACCTTGTGAAATTTTTATTTCTTTTTCGTTTAAAATAAAAATTCTTAGCATTTTTACACCAGCACATTATATAATAATACTTATTAAAATGAACAAATAATGTTATTAATGTCACCAAATACATTATTATTTATTTATTTTCCAAAGGCTAATCCAAGCAATTTTAAGTAAAAACTATACAAATTAGTTCTAGTTTTTAAACTTATAATAAAAATAATTATTTAATGATATTCATCATTATCAAAAAACTACAATATGAAATGTATAACTGCGGGGAAAGCATATGGCGATTTCGCTACTGCTCATATAGCTCATTAGTGGATTCCACCCAAAACCTAAGGTCAAAAGGTAAATTGATTAAATGAAAACTTCACTGAATCAATACAGCAAAAAAACAATAAAATTCCCAAAATTCTCTTAATCTTCCTGTCATCCCAGTCTATTGTGTCTACTAATATGTTTTGTGAATTCTCTAGATTATGCCTAACGTTTGCAGATGAAGATCTTTTAAAGCTAATTTTTCAATTTTTAATAGCTTTCATATTTCTATCAGTATTAATTCTTACAAAATTGAAAATTTTCAAAAATTGCCTTGGCTACAGTTTTGCCATTTTTGTTATATATATATATATATATATATGTTCTCTGTCGCTCCAATATTTTACTCGTACATGCTGAAGGGTATAAAAGACTCAGCGTAGCCGAATATAGTACTTTTCCTTTTTTTTAATTACAATGCTTCGGTAGTTAAGAGCTATTTTCTGAAATTAATTCGTAATGTAAGTTAACTGTCAGGCATGTCACAGAACTCAATTCCGATCAATTTTGCGCACTGGGTCTTCAGAATCCGAGAAACAAAAAATTTCTTTGAAATGAAACAAGTTTTAATATTTAAAATTTAAAAACAC
The DNA here is from genome assembly GCA_916610165.2 of Gymnosoma rotundatum. NCBI lineage: Eukaryota > Metazoa > Arthropoda > Insecta > Diptera > Tachinidae > Gymnosoma > Gymnosoma rotundatum. The sequence goes on from OU744336.1 coordinate 116,768,549, forward strand.
GGGAATAATTAATAATATAATTTAAACTTTAAAATTTTTATCGTGCTATTTTCCCGGTATTGATTATTGAAGGTGAAAGCACGTCTCGATGGCCATTTCGCTATCGCTTACTTAGCTCGTCAGGAAACTTCTCACAAAAATTTTAAATGAACTAAAGATTTTTGTCTAAACTTTAAAGAAAATATTTAACTAAAACCATACTGATCAGAATATGTGACATGTCTGGATAATTAAAGGGTTAGAGAATCACTTAAGCTTGAGTTAATCTTTAGTTAATAAAATATTTTAAGTAATATATAATTCGCAAACTGATGAAGACTGATATCCTGCCAGAGTTTTTTTTTCTTTCCGTCTTTGCTTTTTCCTCGTGTGCTCAACTGATTGCAATGAAGTTTTTATGTATCTTTAGTACACATTTTTTAGGTTAGGTAAATGGATGGCGTGCCATACTTTTTCTTTCGCTATAAAAACTGCTTCTGTTATGTTCGAATTAGAGCCGCACAGCAGACAGAGGATATCAAAATTTATCCATTTCACCTGCGCATATAAGGCTTTTTAACTGGACCCAGTCAAAGACGCACAGTGCTTTGTTCAATCTCGGCAAATAACAAAAATAAAATAGTGCCGCCGATATAAATAAAATGCAGATATTTGTAAAGCTAACTTAACAACTGCTTAAATATATGCGAGCAGTTTCACATCTATTATATTCAACTATAGAAGGCGTTAAACTCCAGCAATTTTTTTCTGAGCTATTTTAGCGTAAAACGAATTTTTATTGTTTTATTTTAAATTTTGTGAAAAATTCTTTTTTAAAAGTATTGCTTTCAAATTTTACATCTTTATAAACTAACATAAAGTCAACCAGAAAAAAATTAAGGTAAAACTTTTCCATTCGCTGATCGTAACAAAATTTACCGTAAAGCTAAAAAGAATAATTTAATTATTGTGACTAAAAGAAAATTTTAAAGGTAATGTAGTCACGTCCTGGTTTCGAATAAATCAAGTTTTGCTGCAGAGTAAAATCTCGACATATTAGATGCAGATGCCATGTTTTTCTACATTGTGAAAATAACTGTAACTAAAATTTTAAAATTCAGTAGGTATTGGAGGGAGGTATATCCTTGCACCGATGTTTCTCAAACTTTAAACTATTCTTTGTTTCGACATAATGTGCCAGTATATTTGATCTTTCCATGATAAATCCTCTAGTTTTGGAGATTCACTATATTGGACAAAACACTGCAAGTGTCTGTTTGGGGTGTGACGCATTCAAAAACTACGTTTTAGATAGAATTTATGCATATTTCTTTTTGCTACTGTCTTTTAATTACAATTCTAATTACAAATTAATGAAACATAATTCATTAGCACAAATAATTCTGATATGGTATGTGTGTACATATCCAGCAAAAAAAAAAAAAAATAAGTAGTTTTAAAATCATAGGCATTTTCGTTGCTTCTCTTGCACTTATTTTCTTTAATACATTTTTAATAAGTTCGTTTATTCTATTGAAGTTATAATTTTCGAACTGTTATTAAAGAAATGGGTTAAAATCTAAATGAGATAAAATTAAATGTATTAACTTTTCCAATTTAGTTTCCTTTTATTACAACAAATAAAAAACTATTCAAGTTTATAATATTTACGAGTTGATTGTATTTATTTTAAGAAATTATTAAGAATTTAATAAAGAAACGTATCCTAATCGCCGAATTTTCACTGGTTTTAAGCATTCATTTAAATGCCAAGCCGTTTTGTTAATGTGAACCCATGTTCGCCAATAACAAGCTAATGGTAAAACCATGCGTTTTTCTTCTTAATTGAAACAGTTGATTTTAAGTAGCATTACTCATGTATTACTATTTCTTTTGCAGTATCTTTTTGCTGGGTACATGACATACTCATGTACAAATAAACACGTATACAAACATCATTACAGATTTCTTAATGTCAGATATTTATCTAATTCTATTTCCAGATTTATTCCATTGATTATGTAGGTTAGTGAATCATTTCATGGTATAACATAATTTATAATTAAAGCGTACTTTAACTTAATATAATTAACAAGTTATAGATAAATTGAATTCCTGTTAACAAAATAATTAAGTTATTTATCACTAATATTTATAAAAACACCCTTATCACCTTTTACATCTGGTGTCCACAATGTTACAATAACTGTAGCTAGGGTAGCTTACAATTTCATGTATGATACCATATTCATTTCCACAATTAATAATTAAAAAAAAATTGAATAGCATTTTGTGCGTGTATACAATACTTGCGTGCAATAATCGCGTGAAGAAAACCAAGTGTTAAATTTCAAGTTGCTTTTAATGATAGATGTATTGTTAAAGACGATGATAAAGCAAAATCTAAAAATAAATGCAGCCAGGAGATGCGTACTATTAGGTATGAATAACTTTTTCAAAGAAAAATTCAACAGTGAATTTACATCCAGCAACGAAACGCAAAAATACTGCAATTGTTTTATGTCTTTTATGGTGTTTTCTTTAATGAAGATAAATGTTTCCATACAACCACTTAACATGCCTTGCATGTTGCCTAAACCTTAAAAAATTGCTACACATCTTATAGCGGCAATAGAACGAAAGCGATCCAGTGGCTCTGGCTAAATTTGTATTCACGAACTGTTTGTTTACTTAAAATCGATTTTACTAAACTTACACAACAACACTCTGTGCATTCTACAAGTGTCGAACTGCTCCATTTCTGTTTTCTATAGCTCTGGCGACATTAAAGCATCTAAGCCACATATTGTTTTATTTGAACTTTCGTCTTTAATTATGGTTGTCTAGGTCTCGATTATCTTATTCATTTTACGACTTAATCATCTCATCTGACCTTTAAACTCACGGGCCTTTTACCAAGTCATCGCCCAGCAACAACAATTTTGTCTTAACAAACACCCAGATACCTTTTTTCAACACAGCAGCATCGACACCAGCATTTACAACAGATAGGAAGAGTTAAAATTCTTGCAAAAAACCGACTTCAAAACAGATTTTAGCAATCTATTTATACCGGCTTAAAAGTTTGGTAACATGCATAAAATTATATTAACCCTTTAATTTCAAATCCAAATATTAAACTTGTGATTATAGCGGAGTTAGCAATATAGTTTCTTTGTTAATTTTAACCGACTGTCTGCAATTGTTCAACAGTTTAGCCATATACATCAAATTACATCAAATTACATCAACTAATATAACATCCTTTAATTTTCTTACTATACCAGACGAAGTAGTGGACATTTTTACTAATTTTCAAGTAATTGTATATAATGGTTCAAAAGATAGCCCGTTAATTTCTAAATTCAAATTGTATACATTTTCTTATAGCGGACTTAGCAATACATGTTCCTTTAAAATTTCAGCTGCCTGTCTATAAGGTTCAAAAGTTTGTCCACATACATTAAATTACATCAACTATTGGGACACCGTCTAATTTTCAATTCCAAATTTGATTCATGCTATGTTAGCGGACTTAGTAACACAGGTTGTTTGTAAATAACATTTTTCTGTTTATATTAGATATCCGTCTAATTTTCAAGTGTCTGTATATAACGGTTCAAAAGATAGGGCTATACAGGTAAAATTACTTCACTTATGGAAATACCCTTTAATTTCTAAATTCAAATTGTATACTTGTTGGTATAGTGGACATAGCAATACAGGTTCCTTTTTTATTTTAACCGTCTGTCTCTGCCCATATTGATAAAATATCTATCTATCTTTAACGGTAATAAATTACTGTCACATACATCAAATTATTTCCACTATTGGCACACCCTTTACTTTCCAAATCCAAACTTTATACTTGTTGTTATAGCGGACTTAGCAATACAGATTCTTTGTAAATTTCAAACGTCTGTCTAGAAGTGTTCAAAAAAATGGTCTTATACACAAAATGAAATAAACTATTGGGGCACAATTTTATTTATAATTTTGAAAATTTGTACTTTCTATTACAACGGTCATAGTAATCCGCATTTTGTCCAATTTCCAAGCGTTTTTCTATAACGGTTCAAAAGATGGGCCTATATAAGTCAATTTACATCACCTATGGGTGATTTATTTTTCTATTGCTTTTTGCTATTGGGAACCATAGTAACACTCAGTTTTTTTTTTAAATTTTCGAGTTGTGTCCTTACGATTCATAATACACTTATAAAATATGTATGTTGCAAGTGGACACCCTTTAATTTTCAATATTATAAGCTGTTTTTAAAACGGGACCAATCTGTAGGAATAATCTATCAAATTACCAACAGTTAATATATTTATTTAATTTTTAAGCACTAGGTCTTTTTTATTTTTACATATTTTCTCAATATTTCGCTACTCCGTTGTGTAGCATCATCAGGAAAATAATTATTTATTGAATCAAACAAAAAACAACAACAAAGTGTAATAAAAATTTTTTCAAACTAACATATTTCAACAAACAAAAAATTATTTTGTCAAATAAAAATTTTTTTATAACAAATACAAAGTACAAAATTATTTCTTATTTACTAAATGTCTATAAATCTGTGCTACATTATCTGTGTCTGCCTTAAAATTAATTCTTTGTGCTGTTGGTGTATTAATAATTTGTAACATCTCTAAAATATAACGTCTTTTATAATTGTTTTCTATGTTTATTACTGAAACATTTTCAAAATTGGGATAGTGATTTAATCTGGCACAATGAGACGATAATGCAGTTTTTTGTGAATTAATATTTCTATATCTTTGATCAGATTTATGATCAGCAATTCTAGTTTTTAGTTTATTTTTCGTTGTTCCTATATACACTTTATTACAAATCTCATTACCGTTTCCGCTACATGGAATCTTATAGACTAAATTTGATAATTCTTGAATTGGTATTTTATCTTTAGTTTTGCTAAATAACCTTTTTAATGTAAAGTGGGTTTTGTATGCCATTTTATATTTATTACAATCAAAAATTTTTGATTTCACCAATCGTTCTGATATTCCTGGTACATAAATTAAAGACTTATAAATCATTGGCTCGATTATATGTCTTGTATTTATATTATTCCTATTTCTATACTGTCTTATTAATCTATTAGTAAGATGAATAGGAAAATTATTATCATTTAATACATTTCTAATTAACTCCTTATTCTTTTTATGAAATTCAATATCACTTATCGTAAGTATCCTTTCTATCAAATTATTAGCTGCATTTATTATAATTCTTTTACTGTGTTTAGAATAAAAGTTAATGATTCTTCCAGAAGCTGTTGGTTTTTGGTACCAATCTATTAATAAATTATTTCCACTCCTAATGAGTAAAGTATCTAAATATGGAAGTCTTGAATCAAATTCTATTTCTACTGTAAACCTTATACTAGGATTAAATTCATTAAAAGTTTTAAGTAAATTATTAATTTATAATTTATACTATCTTCAACAATATGATTAATCCGAGTGTCATAATCCTGTCTAGTTAAAGCTACAATTGCGTTACCTTTATCAGCCTTTAATATGAGATAAGTTTGTATTAAATAAAGTAAAAGAAGCTGAAAAACTTTTGAAAAGAAATAAGGATATACTCATATTAAAGGCTGATAAAGGTAACGCAACTGTAGCTTTAACTAGACAGGATTATGACACTCGGATTAGTCATATTGTTGAAGATAGTATAAATTATAAATTACTTAATAAAGATCCTACAAATAAATTACAGAAAATTAATAATGACTTTGTTGATGAACTTTTTAGATTAAAGATTATAACTATTTTGGAAAAAAATACTCTTAAAACAAATGTCTCTTATGCACCTAGGTTGTATGGTTTACCAAAAATTCCATTAAGACCAATTTGTTCATGTGTGGGTTCCCCATCTTATGAACTATGTAAATATATAACCAATATTCTAAAAAAGATAACTGAACATTCAAAATATAACATAAAAAATTCTGTAGAATTTAAAAATAAAATAAGGAACATAAAAATAAAAGATGATGAAAAGTTAATTTCATTAGATGTAGTGTCATTATTTCCAAGCATACCTGTTGATCTAGCAATGAGCACAATTGAGGAAAAGTGGAATATTATTGAAGTGCATACTAATATAGAAAAGTGTCTATTTCTACGTATTGTTCAATTTTGTATAGAAGATAACAGGTATTTCTAATATAATAGTAAATTTTATAAACAACAGAAAGGTTTACCAATGGGATCTCCTGCCTCTCCAATTATGGCTGATATTGTTATGGAGAAACTACTAGACACATGTATTGGAAAGCTTAGCATTAAACCAATAATAGTGACCAAATATGTTGATGATTTATTTTGTATAATATCAGAAAATGGCATTAATAATTTACTTTAAACTTTTAATGAATTTAATCCTAGTATAAGGTTTACAGTAGAAATAGAATTTAATTCAAGACTTCCATATTTAGATACTTTACTCATTAGGAGTGGAAATAATTTATTAATAGATTGGTACCAAAAACCAACAGCTTCTGGAAGAATCATTAACTTTTATTCTAAACACAGTAAACGAATTATAATAAATGCAGCTAATAATTTGATAGAAAGGATACTTACGATAAGTGATATTGAATTTCATAAAAAGAATAAGGAGTTAATTAGAAATGTATTAAATGATAATAATTTTCCTATTCATCTTACTAATAGATTAATAAGACAGTATAGAAATAGGAATAATATAAATACAAGACATATAATCGAGCCAATGATTTATAAGTCTTTTATTTATGTACCAGGAATATCAGAACGATTGGTGAAATCAAAAATTTTTGATTGTAATAAATATAAAATGGCATACAAAACCCACTTTACATTAAAAAGGTTATTTAGCAAAACTAAAGATAAAATACCAATTCAAGAGTTATAAAATTTAGTCTATAAGATTCCATGTAGCGGAAACGGTAATGAGATTTGTAATAAAGTGTATATAGGAACAACGAAAAATAAACTAAAAACTAGAATTGCTGGTCATAAATCTGATCAAAGATATAGAAATATTAATTCACAAAAAACTGCATTATCGTCTCATTGTGCCAGATTAAATCACTATCCCAATTTTGAAAATGTTTCAGTAATAAACATAGAAAACAATTATAAAAGACGTTATATTTTACAGATGTTACAAATTATTAATACACCAACAGCACAAAGAATTAATTTTAAGGCAGACACAGATAATATAGCACAGATTTATAGACATTTAGTAAATAAGAAATAATTTTGTACTTTGTATTTGTTATAAAAAAATTTTTATTTGACAAAATAATTTTTTGTTTGTTGAAATATGTTAGTTTGAAAAAATTTTTATTACACTTTGTTGTTGTTTTTTGTTTGATTCAATAAATAATTATTTTCCTGATGATGCTACACAACGGAGTAGCGAAATATTGAGAAAATATATAAAAATAAAAAAGACCTAGTGCTTAAAACTTAAATAAATATATTAATTATTAAAAAGGTCAAATAAAAACTGTATTAAAATTACCAACAATTTTCAGAATCGGGTCAGAAATGAGTGAGTTCTGCAGGCACAAACATAAAAAGGCAACATTTAGTCGAATTGATAACCTCTTTTTCTTGAAGTCAGTTAAAGATATACTCTCTTAGTAAGATGAGTATAAAAAGGTTAGTTTAATGATAATTAACCCCGAGTATATGCGGTTTGTGCTATAAATAAATAAAGGAGATGATCTAACATAACGCTGACCATGTATTTGTTGTCCCCGACATATTGGATAAAGTAATAATCGTTGCAGACTTCATGATAGCTCACGGTATTAATCTACACATGGGCGAACAAATAATGATCTGGCGCAGTGTCGAGATACCCATGTATGTTGGGTATGAGATCAGGACCACAATAAGGAAGCTATTTGTCGTTGTACGCCAGAAATTACTACCTCAGACGGAAACTATGGTATGGACACGATTGGAGGCAGAATGTGTGGATAACCAGTTGTGGGTTGTAGAATTAAAAGAACATAGAGACAACGTTTTAACAGCTAAGGCCCTGTGAGAGTAATTAATCTGTCCCATAAAGAAAATACTTTGAACAGAAATTTTGAGATGGGTCGATGCGAGCCAGCAGAAGCCATATTAATTGTGCGGTGAATTCAGTATGCCCCAAAACAATAATCAGAGAAAGAGATTTATTAGCAGTTCAGGTGTAAAAATGGGTTGCAGAACTGACATCTCCTGACAGAAACAAAGCAAAGCAGTTGCTGAAAAAACCTGCTTCTGTCTTCGTCCTCAATAATAAAAGCCTAGGTAGAAAGACGGTTTTGAACCGAGGCCTATAAAACAAGCACCTAGAAGTGTTTCCCTAGCAAAGCGAATCGAGCTATCCTCGAGTCCATGGAGTATGCCAAAAGTTTTAGTAAAGAAGAAAGACAGCAGTGCCAGGTTTTGCGTTGACTACAGCAATCCAAAACACGTCACCAAGAAAGACAGTTATCCGCTACCTTGAATTGATGTTACCTTCGACTTGCAGAGCGGTTACTGGCAAATAGAAATAGCCGATAAGGATAAAGAGAAAACGGCCCTTAGCGCGAGTGGTAGTTTATGGCAGTACAAGGTGATGCCATTTGGGCTCTGCAACAGTCGAGCTACTTTTGAGCATTAAATGGAACGTGTGCTTAAGGGTCTAAATTGAAAGACGTGCTTAATGTGTCTGGATAACATAATCGTGATGGGGAAGACTTTTGAGAAACACCTCAAAAACCTGGATGAAGTACTTAAGCGTATAACAGCTGCAGGACTAAAATTTAGTGTTAAGAAATATGCTCTATTTAAAAAGAGGTTAAATATTTGTCGCATCGTGTAACAGCAGAGGGTTTAGCAACAGATGAAGAAAAAGTATTGCCAGTAAAGACATAGCCTCGCCCGCGAAATCTCCATGAGCTGCGTAGTTTTCTGGTGTTTTGCACATACAACAGGAGATCTATGCCAAACTTTCCTAAAGTTGCTGACCGCTTGCGTGATTTGACCAGAAAGTAAAATCCATATCACTGAAGTGAGTACGGCTATAGCTAGACAGAAATTCATATAGGACACGGATGCAAGCGGCTATGTAGCAATGCTTTCTCAATAAGTTAATGGGACAGAAAAGATAATTGGCTACTACATCAGGGTGCTGTCCAGGCCCGAAAAAAACTACTGCGTTGCACGACGGAAGCTTTTAGCGGTGCTGGAGTGTGTTAAACATTACCTTAAATACTTATGTGGTCAACATTTTATATTAAGGACGGACCACTACGCATTACGTTGGTTGGTGCAATCTAAGAACGGGTTGAACGTCTGCAGAGCTTAAACTTAAGTATTGTGCATTGAAAATGCAAAAAACATAATAATACTGATACCGTTTCAAGACGGCCATTCAATGAAGAGTGCAAGCACTGCACAAATGTCGAGAAAAAGGAGTGCGTCATTGCCAAAATTGGGTCAAGCGAGGACTGGTCGAAGGGCCAGAATGGTGACCAAATTTAAAAAAAAAATATTTTAGCTAATTAAAATGCCTGTGCTCAGTGTAATAACCTGAATGTGGAAGATGGCTGCTTATATCGATGGGAAAGTACAGATGGCAAATTCATTACGGACTTAATTGTCGAGCCAACTTCTAAAAGAAACGAGTTAATAGAGCAGTCCCATATTGGTCCCAGCGGCGGTCATTTGGGTATAACAAAAGCTCTGGAGAGCATAAAGCAGAGATTTTACTGGGTAAGATGCTAACAACTCGTTAGCATTGAGAACATCTTCCGATAATATCGAACGTAAAATTAATTAGAAGAACTTTTAAGCAGTTTCTATTAGTGATAAAAGTGTATTTTATTTTACACTAATAATAATTTTTCGTTTTGTTTTTATACCCTTCACTACAAAAAGTGGAAAAAGGGTATATCTAAGTTTGTCATTCCGTGCGTAATTTCTACAATATCCATTACCGACCCCGTAAAGTATATATATATATATATATATTCTGATTTCTTATGCATAGAAAAGTCAATTGAGCAATGACCGTCTGTTTTTCCGTGTTAGTGTTGAAATCAAGCTTGCCTCGGCACAAAAAAATTAATATGTCAATCGATGAGTTATAGTGTCGAATAAGGTGCTATTGGAAATCAGCATGATCGGTCCATGTCCTTCGAGGTAGCAGGCAAAACACCACGCCTACTTCTAATTTTTTCATGTTATTTAGAACAATAAAGTAACTACAATCAAAAAATAGGCATATGGGGTGATAGAGAATTAAAAAATAAGAAAAAAACAGCATGTGAAAAAATTGGCGCTCGCCCATATTTTCCGAGTTACAGGGCTCTAAAATTTTCAGATTTTTTGAAACATGAATATGGGTATCATCTTAAAGCTTTTTATGGAGGGACAAACATTAAATAAGCACCATTCAGACAAATTGATAACCTCCTTCTTTTCTAGAATCCGAATACAAAATTTTATTAACAAAATTATGATATGTTCATATAAAAAGTCATATTACTCGTATGAACATTAAAAGTTTATCTTCCAGGTTTTTCTATATTATTTTATGCATAAAAATATTTTTATTTGGTTACTAAAGTTTGTGATTATTAAGAATAGCTTTATTACTTATAAACTTTCACCATTGGCAAAAACATATTTGACTTTAATTTTTCAGCATTTTGTACAATTCATTAAATTCATTAAACTCTCATCTCAATATTTTTTAAAGAAAACCTTGCTTGCTGAATACGTATGGGGCTTGCACAGAAACCTTGACCCATCGGAACATTCACGTCAAGCTTAATACAAGAAAACATATTAAGTTTAATCTTTAATCCATTGTCATACTACTGCTATTTCTTAATTCCCATTTATTCGAAAATTTGAAGAAAAAAAAAATAAATATTTACATACTAAATAATCCACTATTAAAACAAAATTATAATTTTTAAAGGATATTTTTTGATTTTCTCCAAAAAAGGGTCATTTTGACCCATAAAGGGACCAGTTAGAGGGTTAAGATCTTCCACAAAAATAATCCTCATATAATTCCACAGTATAACTCAGACCATAAGAATTCTTTCAGACATTAACTTACACCATTTTTTTCATACAGTATAATGCTCGCTTCGACCAAAAAATTAAAACTTAGACCCACTGTAAAAAAAACTCAGACGTGCTGGACCATAAGTTTGTTCTACAAAAATGATCTACTCAATAAACCCTTTCAGAATTATAGGGTCGCTATTCTGTTCCAAAAATGCTGTTGGACAGTGTAATTGAATATTTTCAATTACAAATTACAAGTAATTCTAACTGAAATTTTTTCAATTACAATTACGTATAATTGTAATTGATTTTAGTACCTGATTTCAATTACAATAACTTGTAATTTGTAATTGAATATATTCAATTACACATTACGTGTAATTGTAATTGAAATGTAATTGAATCCCTGGAGTATGTATATATGTATATACACATTACAATATATTTACATAGGTAAAATAAACTTTACAAAAAAATTTAATAATAAATATTAAATAAAAAATTAATAATTATCGGTGCGATTTTGCATATTACAATATCCAAAACAGTCATATACATATATTACGTTATGAAGTGAAAATTACAAACAATTTTAAAATAAATAAAAACAAGTAGAAGTGCTATATTCGCTTATGCTAAATCTTATATACCCTTCACCTTTCTCATTTTTTAATTCTCTATTCCAAAAATGCTGTTGGACAGTGTTATTGATTAAAAAGTAGTTATAAAGAATATTGAATTTGTAAACGGCAAATTTTATCGATAGAATTACTAACTTATGAATATAATTTTAATTTAAAAACTTGATAAACTAATTTTGACACCTATTAAATTTTGCTAACAGTAAAATATTATTATCTTATAAAAATTTATTATAAATTTTAACCACTTTTTTATTAATAGCGCTAAACATAAAAAGAAAAATAAGCTGTAGTTAGAAAAAGTTTATTATCATTACTCCTAATTTAAGTTTAAATTTAAACACTGCATTAACTCAAGCAACTGAACAAGTGCGTCAAAGTTTTCAGAACACAATTGATGATTTAACTAAACGAATACAAAAATGATTACAAAATCCTGTACAAGTTGAGGAATATTAGCCCATAGTTGTTAGGTTAGGTGTAATGTGCAACGAGTCTCTGGATTTAGTGAAATCTATTCCGGAATTCAGTGGAGATGCCAGCAATTATATGTCCTGGCGTCAAGCCACAATTACTGCCCACAAGTTATATGAAACTCATAAGAAATAAAGTCATAGGAGCTGCTGACACTGTACTTAGCTCGTACAATACAGTATTAAATTTCAAAGCAATTTTATTTAGGTTAGATTTTTCATTTGGGGATAAGAGATCTATATTTACGCTTGAACAAGAATTGTTCACATTAAAGCAAGGGTCGCAATCAATTATTAAATTCTATGATGAAATTGAAAAAAAAAACTGACACTGATTTTAAACAAAGTAATTATGACCAATAAGGGAAATTCGGCATTAATTGAAGCGCTTGGTCAGAAATACAGGGAAAACGCCTTACGCGTATTTATTTCTGGGCTGCACGTCGAATGTCGGATGTATTGTTTTCGTGTAGACCTGTAGACATGTCTTCTGCTCTCGCCCTCGCGCAAGAACTTGAGACTAACCAATCTAGATATAATTTTGCAACAACCTTTTTGAATAATTCGACCCAATGATTGACATATGACTCACAATATTACCATCCAGTTTGGCAATCGCATTTTGAAAATAAGCCAACACAACAAAAGTTTTTTTCTAGGAATCCGCCAAAAAATTCATATGAATCACCACATAATCATTTTAATAGAAATAGCAATAGATTTATCAATAATTTTTCCAATCCCCATCAACATCCTACATTTAATAAAAAAAAGTAATAGGATGCAAATGTATCATGCCAGCCAAAATAAAAATGTTGAGCCAATGGATGTTGATAATTGCAACCATTTTAGACAGTATGACTTATACCCCACAAACTCAACCTTATGAATACAATATTCAAGATGAAGATCGCTCGGTGGGAGAGCATTAAGAATATTAATCGACACCGCTACTTCAAAAAATTATATTAAAAATCTTGAACATTTAAAATCCGTCAAACCACTTTAGAAACCCTTTTTATTTAAGTCTGTCAATGGCAATTCAAAAATATTTTCAAAATGTCTAGTACATTTGATGGGTTCAGCAGCTCATTTTTATGTTTTACCGAACTTGACCACTTGACTTGATGGAATAGTGGGCTTTAATTTCTTAAATCAAATTAGAGCGCAAATTGAATGTAATGCAGGAATACTAAAATATGAAGATGGAGAAGAAAAATAATTGTTTCTTCACTTTAATGCAGTCAAAAATTTTATCAGTCCTGAATCTTGTGATGCTCCGACTTATTTATTTGAAAAACTCGAGAATATCCTGAAAGCTAAAGAAAGAGTTTTTGCTGATCCAATAGAATCCCTTCCTTTTATCACTAACGTTGAAGTCACTATTAGAACCGAAAACCAAGAGCCAGTGTACTCAAAGTCATATCCGAAATAGAAAAGACTTGTAATTGCGTTTAGAAAATTAAATTTAAAAACTACAAGCGATCGCTACCCAATACCCATACATCGACCATTTGATCAAATTTAGGGAAATCTACTTACTTCACTACTCTGGACTTAAAATCTGGATTTCACCAAATCAGCTTAGCAGAAAATGACAGGGAGGAAACAGCTTTCAGCGTTAGTAATGGGAAATTCGAGTTTTGTCGACTTTCATTTGGATTGAAAAATGCACCAAGTATTTTTGATCGTGCGATAGATAATATTTTGCATGAAGAAATTGGAAAAACCTGTCACGTATATATAGATGATATTATCATCTTTTCTCTGACATTGATAGAATCCTTCAAAAACTGTATAAGTCAAATATGCGAGTTTCAAGTGAGAAGCCAAAATTCTTTAAAAGTTCAGTGGAGTTTTTTAGCATTTATTGTTTCAAAAGATGGCATTAAGACCTGCCCTGAAAAGGTTAGTGATAACATAAATTATTAGGTCCCTGAAACACTACGCATTCTAAGATCGTTTTGAGGGTTGGCGGGCTGTTACCGTCGTTTCGTCAAAGACTACGCGCTGATAACGAAAGCAATTAACAAATATCTTCGTGGTAACGTGTCCGCAAAGCATTCTCGAAATATAAAAATTTGTCTTGTGTATTTTAAAAAATTAAAGATATATTGGCAGCAGAAGATGTGTTCTTGCTTCATCCAAATTTTAATGATCCATTTCAGTTTACTACCGATGCGTCATATAGTGCAATTGGTGCAGTATTGACACAAATTTCGAGACCAATAACTATGATTTCAAGGACTTTATCTGCAACAGAAAAAAAAAAACACTCTACGAATGAGCGAGAATTATTGGCTATATCTATGTTGTACAAAAAACAATATTTATTCAGATCACCAACCCCTCGCATTTTCTTTTTCGGAAAAAAATGCTAATACTAAAATACGGGCGTGGAAAGCATTTATTGAAGAATTTTGACCAAAATTGGAAAATATAACATTGTTATAGATGCTCTATCCCGTAAATATATGAACTGTGTAGAAAGCGATTTAATGAGCGTAGATGCCACAATGAGCTCTGATACTTTGTCTGCAACAGAAGAAGATGGAAGCTCTGAAACTTTAACAGCATCAGAGCTGTCTACCATTAAAACAATACACAGTGAAGATTCTTCTATAGAAGTTATCAAGTCTGTCGTAAACCCAATAAATTGCTTTAAAAATCAGCTTGTTCTCATAGAGGCAACAAACCAACTTTGGTTTCAGAAACCGTGTTAATCAAGTGAGACACACGGAGAAAGCTAATAAAAATTGCCGCTACTTGCAAAATCTGTAAACAAACGAAGTACGTAAGGCATCCTAAAAAAGCTCCAATTGGCAAACCTTCTATCCCAGAAGTTCAGGAAATTTTGCATTTATTTATTTTTTTCACTGATAAATCGCATTTAATAACTTATGTAGACGAGTTCAGCAAATTCGCTCTGGTTTTCCCAATCGAATCTCGATTAATTGCAGATATCAAAATCCCATTATTAACAGTAAAGACTTTTTTCCCAAAAGCTAGAACTGTGGTATGCGATAATGAGAAAGCATTTAACTCCGAGACAATTAAATATATTCTCGTCAACATTTTTGACGTCGAAAATTTTGCAGTTCCACCGGCGCACAGCACTAGTAACGGTCAACTAGAACGTTTTCATAGCACTTAGCCGAAATTGCAAGGTGTTTACAAGCAAAAAGTGGTATGTCAGTACAAAGGAATTAACTCTAAATGCTGACCAGTTGATGTCATTTACTGTATTTCTGATAAGCTAAGATTATCATTAAACAAGACACTAATTACAGCTCAAAACAAGCACTTGACACAACAACAAGAACAGAGTAACGAAAACCTATTCTCCAGCCGACAAAGTTTTTGTAAAAATTAATAGGAGACTAGGCAATAAATTTAGTAAACGCTTTGTAGAAAAAACAATTCAAAAGGACAATTTGAGATAGGATTAGAATCTATTTTTTATTTTAATAAATTTAATACCAATTATAAAAAATTCTTGCGAAAAAAACCGACTTCAAAACAGATTTCATATATCTGCCTTTAACAGCTCAAGTGTAAGGCGACATAAATTAGGTTAAATAAACATTGAGACACACTTATATCACCAAACTTTATACTAGTTCAACTGTTCAATAGTTTGGAAATATACATCAAAATAAAGCAACTATAGGGTCACCCTTTAATTTCCAAATTCAAATTATATACTTGCTGTTGTAGTAGATTTAGCAATAAGGTTCTGTGTAAATTTAAACCGTCTGTCTGTAACGGTTCAACAGTTTGCCCATATACATCAGGTTATATAAACTATTTAATTTATAATATAACATTTTTATACTTCTTATTATACCAAATAAAGTAGTGGACATATTGTCTAAAATTAAGGTGTTTGTATAAAACCGTTCAAAAAATATGGCCTAATAGAAGAAATAACATTTAAATTTGGGAACACTCTTTCTAAATTCAAATTATAAGCTTCTTGTTATAGCTGACTTAGCAAAAAATTTCCCTTGTAAATTTCAGCTGTCTGCCTATAACGCATCAAAAGTCCATGTGGCCGGACCGTATTATATCAACTATTGGGACACCCGTTTATTTCCAAATCCAAATTTTATACTTGTTGTTATAGAGAGTTAGTAATAGAGGTTTTTTGTTAATTTGAATCGTCTGTCTACAACTGTTTAAAATATGGCCATATACCAAATTAGATGAACTATTGGCGCACTCTTTAACTTATAATTCTTAATATTAATACTTGTTACTATAACGGTCATAGCAATCGACATTCTGTCCAATTTGCAAGCTTTTGTCTAAAACGGTTTAAAAGGTAGGCTAATATAAGTAAATCTTCATCAATTATGGGACACCCTTTAATTTCTAAATTAAATTATAAACTCATTGATATAGCAGATTTAGCAATAAAGGTCCCTTTAGTTTCAGCGTTCTGTCTACAACGGCTCAAAAGTTTGGTCACATACACAAAATTACATTAACTATTGAAACATCCTTCAACTTCCAAATCCAAATTTTATATTTTTTGTTATAGCGGACTTAGCAATACAGGTTCGTTGTAAATTTCAAGCGTCTGTCTATAACTGTTAAGAATGCAATATACATCAAATTAAATGTACTATTGGCGCACCCTTTAATTTATAATTCTTAATATTAATACTTCTTACTATAACGGTCATAGCAATCGACATTCTGTCCAATTTGCAAGCTTTTGTCTAAAACGGTTTAAAAGATAGGCTCATATAAGTAAATCTTCATCAATTATGGGACCCCGTTAATTTCTAAATTCAAATTCTAAACTCGTTGATATAGCGGATTTAGCAATACAGGTCCCTTTTAAGTTTCAGCATTCTGACTATAACAGTTCAAAAGTTTGGTCACATACACAAACTTACATTTACTATTGGAACACACTTTAACTTCCAAATCAAAATTTTATACTTGTTGTTATAGCGGACTTAGCACTACGGGTGCGTTGTAAATGTCAAGCGTCTGTATACAACTGTTTAAAATTATGGGCATATACATCAAATTTATTTAACTATTGGCCCACCCTTTTATTTATAATTCGTAATATTAATACTTGTTACTTTAACAGCCATATCAATCGACATTCTGTCCAATTTGCAAGCGTCTGTCTATAACGGTTCAAAAGATAGGCCCATATAAGTAAATTTACACCAATTGCGGGACACCCGTTAATTTATAAATTTAAACTCTAGACGCGTTGATATTAGCAATACAGGTCCCTTTTAAGTTTCAGTGTTCTGCCTAAAACGGTTCAAAGGTTTGGTCACATGCACAAAATTATATTTACTATTGGAACACCCTTTAACTTCCAATTAAAAATTTTATACTTGTTGTCATAGCGGACTTAGCAATACAGGTGCGTTGTAAATGTCAAGCGTCTGTCTACAACTGTTCAAAAGTATGGCCATATACATCAAATTAAATGAACTGTTGGCGCACCCTTTAATTTATAATTTGTAATATTAATACTTGTTACTATAACGGCCATAGCAATCGACATTCTGTCCAATTTTCAAGCGTTTGTCTATAACGGTTCAAAAGATAGGCCCATATAAGTAAATTTACAGCAATTATGGGGGCACCCTTTAATTTTTAGATTTATTTTTATATAATTTTTTGTTTTTGGGAGCTATAGTAATACGCAGTAATTTTAAATTTTACAGAAGTGGCCTTTACAATTCATAATACACGTGAAAAATATGTATGTTGTATGGGGATACCTTTTAATTTTTAGATTATGAACTGTTTTTAAAACGGGACCAATCTATAAGCATAATCTATCATATTACCAAAAATTTTCAAAATCGGATCAGAAATGACTGAGTTCTTATTCCATAATTTTTTGTTCTCTACTTACGATCTCTTATTTTATACTTAAGTACCTTAGTCCCAGTTTACATTAGACAATTTTTGTCGCTGCAATTCTTAGTTTATGGGCGAGAAGAGAGAGAGGAATTAAAGGTGGTACACATATGCGTGTACTCTTGCAATTCGTTTCGTCTCCTCATTCGTTTTCAAATATGAAGTAAGCACATGTATACATACGTGTGTACATCTATAAAAATTGCTGCAATAAAAATTGTACAATGTAGAAGCAAATGCGATTTTAAAGAAGAAGCGAGAAAAATTGCAACGACAAAAATTGTCCAATCTAAACTGGCACTTAGCTTTTTAGTTTCAGTCGTTTTTTTGACTTGTTTGATTAAGCAATCTCCATCAAAGAGGAAATCGAGAAATTTGAATGAATAAGTATAGTTGAAAATAATCGGTCCACTAAAATTATTAAATGTCGATTAGAGTTAATAAAAGAAATGATTAAATAAATATCTGAAATTGAACTTAAAAGTGTTTTATTGCCGCAAAGGTAAAAATTAATTAACATACATATGTATTTATGTTTTTGTTTATGAACACTTTAAATAAATGAAACATTAAAGTGTTGAAATAAACTGTACATTATATGACACCCCTTAACAAAAAAATCCCCTTTTTGGTGTACTCTTTTTTTTAAATCCCCTTTTTGTGCCACTTTTTGAAAATTTCCAACGGTCCCACTGGTTGTTCATCATTAAGTCTTCTGTCACTTCTCCTATCATGAATTTGTGTATGTAACCAAAGGGATGGTTTTTCCGACAGACCAAAACAACTTTCTGCCTTACCAAACCTAAATAAGTAGGAAGTGTCTGCGACTTTTTTATTTACTATTTACAAAAAAAAAGAAACATCATATGTAAATGAATTACATATTACTTGTATGCTTAAAAAAGGTCAACATCTTCTAAAACAGAACATAAAATTAATGCTTAAATATTTAAATAGCAAGTGTAAAAATTATAGATATTAATTGATAATATAAACAAAGCACCGCACATTAGAAAATAGCCTAAGAAGCAGTAAAAATTGTTTTAATATCTCAATTACGTTGGTCAATAATAAATGATGATGACCATGATAATTTTATTTACAAACAAATCTTTGAAAAGGCTTTTATTAGCATTTACCTTATAAATAACACGTACATAAATCAATAGTCTTATTTTCCAAGCTGGTGATATATTTTAAATAATTCCATGTTTGCGTGTATTTCAAAACATCAAAATACTTTGCAGTGATGATATCTTAGTGCTGCATTAAAGAAATCAATAAAGCGTTAAGTAGAACTATAACGAAAATTGTACATATATATGTACATACATACGTATTTATACATATGTATATATACAGCTGCGAACACGAAAATAGCAGAAGTAAATTTTTGCTGCAAATGTGTAAATATTTTTAAAATTAAATATGATATCACAACTTTTTATTTTCAAATCAAAATAATATTGTGTTACACGATAAAGAGCACTAATAAATTCATCTATTCATTAATGAAACATATATCATATATATATTATTTCTATTTCTCCCATACCACCGCAGCAAATTTAATGAATGATATCTCATTTTAAACCTTATTTCTAACACTAATGACGAAAAATAATTATAAACTATGATAATGCAGTGTTTATATGTTTTTGTTCAAGTGTGGTAATGCAAGGTCTCTTAATAGTAATGCAGTAATGTATTAATATCCATTCTGGCAATACCGCTATTAACTAAAATGCCGCATATTAAAAGATATTTTTGTTTGTATTAAGGATTCGTAGGGGCAAATAGTTAACGATGATCATGTCATTACCTCTAACATTGTATTCAAAGAAGTATTATAAAAGCATTTAAACATATGTATGTATGTAAATATGTATGATATATTATGATTTCTAATATTTTTATACTTTTTATAAAATGTATTGAAGTTACAAAAATTTCCATGAATTATTTTCATTTTATCTTACAAAAATGACAAGTAACGCTGCGAAATATTCGCATGGGTCATCTAGTTAATAACAAAAAAGCGAAATTCACAAATTACATGAAAATAGCAGTGGATAGCTTATGAGAAGGAAAAAACGTAAATAAAAAAGATCAAGTAAAAATATACTATTCTAATACTAAGCTTTATATTAGTATTTAGTTGTATTTCCTATATTTCTAATAACGGCTTCAGAACGACGAGATATTGAGTCGACCTAATGTTGGCACCGTTCTGCTGATATTTTCAGCCAAACTGTTTGGACAGCTTCCCAAAGCTGCCCACTATTTGTTGGTTTAGTATCATAAACAGCTTTTTTAATGTCTGCTCAAAGATGTTTTGTAGTGTTGAGGTCAGGAGATCGAGCTGGCCACTCCATAACGTTAACCCTGTTAACGCGAAACCACTCCTTGCCCCTTCGGTACGTGTGCTTTGGGTCGTTGTCCTGCTAGAAGACTTATTTAAGTGACATTTTCTCTCCGCTGCAGTGTAGCATAACATACTCCAATATGCCTGCGTAAACCGGTTGGTCCATAATGCGATTAATTTTGCAAATGGGGCCTACACAATAATACGACAAACAGCCCCACATCATGATCTTTAAACCACCTTTTTTTTAGCTGTGTTCAGAGTGTAGCTTGAATGGCACGCAGTGTTATGTGGGTGCCGAACAAACAAACACACAAACAAATAAGCAAACACTGATTCGGTTTTATATGTATACTCGTATATAGATATAATTTCTATATTGTGTTTAACTTGAACTATATTTTGCAAATAAGCTATTGTTTTTTCAATTTACTAGCATGAAATGCACTTTCTGGTTCGCTACATCTATCTACAAATTTTTTAATTAATACATTTTTTAGTTAATACAACTATTTAGTTAATTGTAATTAATACAATTATTTAAAAGAAATAGAGTATAAGATTTTTAAAAATTTTAAATTTGCATTTCTTGAAATATTAATTAATATTAATAATCTACAGAGACACTATTCTTTATAGTAAGTGTTGCTCTACAACGAAATATTTACATACTCTACCAAATTCTATTTCTTTATTATCAAACATTTTCTATTAGTTATGCTAGCTTACCTTTGGTTAGCAATTAAGACAATTGTTAACCCTTATCGGTCGTAAGTCACCTCTGACGTGACAATAGTACTTTTCTGCAACGGTCGTATGGCACGTGTGAAGTGACAAGGCGAATTATGTCGAAACATACTGTCTATTGATGAGATTTGTTTTTAAAATGCATTCATTTCATCAATTTACCGTTACCATTTGAAAATACGTATTTACCGTTAATAAATAATAATTTAATAAATAAATAATTTGTAACAAAACTGAAAAGAAATGAATATAAATGTATAATAACATACTATTGTTTTTTTTCATATTTGTTAAAAATAACTACAACCTGGTGAGAATCAAACGTGTGAAAAGTCGCGTCCGATAAGGGTTAATTATTAGTTTACAGCGTTGCCAGAAGCTTTAAAGTCAAGGTCGGTATTGAGACTCATGTTCAAATATTCTTTCTGTATACAATATAAATATTAAAGGGCTGCACAAGCATAAGAAAAATGTCTTATAGGCAATCACGTAAATTTCAAGTAGTGTGTGTATAGAACACTCTCATTTTCAAACACATACTTCCAAACACAAATGTTTTGCTTTGCTATCAAAATATAGAATAAGAGAACAAAAGTGTTTTAGAACAACATTGAAGCAAAAAAGAAGAAAACTAAACTAGAACAAAAATGAAATAGAATATCAAAACTGAAGTAGAACATTCAAAACATGCTTGAAGTTTTTGATAGCAGAATTAGGCTAAAGAGAAACTACAATAATTTTCGTTTTTCTCAATATGAGTGTCGTCAACTTTAAGATTTGAAAACGCCTAAAAATGGAGAAAAAAAAAACATTATAATATCTGTTTTATTTAAAATGTTAATTGAATTACTTTTTCAAAACAAATTCAATAGTTTTATATTAAAAATATAATAGTAAAATTGTCTTTTACATTTCGGGGTTTTCAGAAAAACGAATAGTAATGAAACTTAACAAAAATAAAAATACAACAAATTTGTATGTATTCGATCATACCAGATAAATTTTTTTTACAAGTTCTATACAAAAGTTTTTAAAAAGAGTTCAGCGATTGATAGTAAGGATTTAAAATTAATAATACGTGGGAGTATTTATCTTTTTATGAATATATGTTTTAAAAATTTATTTTTTATCAGAAGTATAATATTTTCGTATTAAAAAACAACATGTAATAAAAAAACAAATTTGTGTGTTTACATATCATTTTTGCACATTATTTTTAAAAATTCTGTTTAAAACTTTTTAAAATGAGACCAAAATTTTTTTTCTATGATAGTTGTTAACTTTAAAATTTTAAAGCACTAAAATTTAATCGCAAAAAACCGATGGTTTTTTTTTTTGGTTAATTGATTTGCTTTACGCTTCAAATAGCATTTTATTTAATTTCGAGCTAAGCCGAGTTAACATTATTATTATTTATTAGCACAGAATTATAAAAGGAGCATTTCAAAATGTTACTATTATTTAAAAACTTAACTAATTCAAATAGCTTAAATATATTAATAGCATATGCGTACAAAAATTGCTTGTATAAAAGTATTTTCTTTCAACAGCCTTAAATCGCATTATTTAACAACACTGCTTTATTATCGTGAGCATTTTTGTATATGTTCTCGATGTTTCTACTATGATTTACAGTTTTTTTTACTTCATTGTCGCCTTTTGTTTTGATGCTCTACTCTGTTTTAAAACACTAGCACTAACAAAGCTGTAAAGAGAAACTTTTCGAATGGTGCTTGTTTTGTTTTAGTGAGAACCATGTTTTGTTATGCTTGTTTTGATATTTATATTTACACTGAAATTCTGTGTTTGGAAGTAGTGTACACTAGAACATAGAACTTTCAAAACATTTTGTGCAGCTCTTTAATAAATATATAATACATACATACATTCTGTGTATTTGACAGGATGAGCTTTGAAAAAGTTTGTTTTGTTTACAACAAGCTGATACAAAACTTATGTACGGTTTCTGTATTACAAGCGAGCGACTCGTCTAGAAAATTTGTATGAAAAGCACTAAATTTTTTGGGTGATTCGTATAAAATTCGAGTCGCTCGCTTGCAATATAGAAACCGCACATTAACTTCACTATGTAGTACAATTACAATGAAAGTATTACACACTTGAAACACAAAAATCATAGTTTTAATAAATTAGAAATCATAATTTAAGAAAAAAATTATCTAATCATATTTTGGTTCAAAAATCATAAAAAATAAGTCAAAATTGTCATTTTGGCAACGCAAATGCGTTGAAATTTCACTTCGGATTCTATATGATTTTCGTATTCACCCCTATTCTGTGTTTGGATTAAGTCTCCGCATTCAGTTCAGTTACGATCGAAAATACGTATTCTGAAGAAAAACGGAATCGAAAGAAAAAGAAGAAGACAACAATGTTTACAAAACTAATAGCATAACTGTGAAATGTGGAAATGAAATAGCAAAATAAGCAAGTTTGTTATAATTTTCATAAACAAATGTCAAATGTTGTATGTATACATAATTATAAATAAATAATTGATTAAGTTTAATCAAAAAATTGTTAATAATATATAAAAACAAAATAAAAATTTTCCATGCACTGGCACTTTTGTTGGAGGAGCTAGTGCATTGAGGATTCCTGCAACTTCCTACCAGAACGCTGCTACTTCTTCCTTTGGCCGCTGGTGGTATCTACATGCGATATCTGCCTTAAATTCCATTAAATTTGCCAGTTTTTCATATTGCTCTTGTGCTGTGGTTTTTGACCTGTAATACATAAAAAACACATTTGATTCGGGTACAAAAATTAACAATTTAAAACAAAAAAAAAATAATTAAATTAAATTAATTAATTCAAAATAATTTTAATTGTTTTTGAAATCGTTTCTGAACATTGTATCTCATTTTTTAAATTTTTAGCTAAAAAACACAAATAAAGCAAGCTCTCCGTTAACAAAAAAAAAAAAAAAAAAAACAGAGAAAAACGGAGCTCCGATCGTAATGCAGAATACATACAATCGAAAGAAACTGAGCGGGATCGAAACGCAGAATACCAAAGTTGGTAGACGGAGAAAATTTCGATTCGAATCGAAACGCAGAATAGTTTTTTTTGTAAATGAATTAAGCTTTTCATCAATTTGCAGCTTAAGTTCGCTATTAATTGTGATAAATTGAAAGAGAAGAGTAAAATTAAGATACCACCAACATGGAATACTAACGAAGGTTGTAGAGAAGCAAAAAGCCAAAAATTAAATAAAAAACAATAATTCATATGTGTTTTTGGTATATGTTTACATACATATTCAACTATTTTTATTAACATATGTATTTGTTGGCTTAATATTAAAAATCTGTACCAGTTGTTGTGCAGGATTGATCGATTTTTATTACTTAGCAAAAAAAAACAAATGGCTAAATTCAATCTTACCAAAAAATTTAATCGATTATTACTGCTAAATTTACATTCCTTGGTTATCAAGTGACTGTGATTTAACCAATGATATTTTTTTTAACTTTCTTGGTCATAAGTTATTTTCCCAAATCCCATTAGTCAAGAAATTATGCTTGAAAAATTAATTCTTAAATTTGTTTTCTTGTAAAAGTGCTTACTAATGTCTCAGTTAGGCTGTGAATCCCGCCCATAATATATTTTGAGACGATGCAGACATTCAAAAAATGAGATATTTGTAGACAATATAATAATATAAATTTAATAATTGGGTTTAGATGAAGAAACTGTAAAAATTTGGAGAGATAAGTGTCTGGTTACATTGGCCTAGAGCCAAATCTTACTTATTTTGGGTTAAAAAAAAGAAACAAAAATAACAATGAAAAAATTTTAGTAGCTTTAGTTTCTGTTATACACCATGAGACAAAATATATAGCGTTAACAAATAATGGCATATCTGTACATTTAAAACCGTAAGTTTATCAAAATTATAAATTAATTTGAATTTATGAAGTAGTACTTACTTATTTTAAGAGTTGAAAATTAATGGCAGAATACCTGGCAGGTTGGATATTATTACCATCATGTTGATTTCATTTTTCTATTGGCCTGTCTCTTGTTGATCCCTTCATACCCACCAACAGTATCTGCAAGCATTAATTCATTCCAACGGTCTTGATATCTTTGTTCCATTACAGAAATATCCCGACCGCACCACAACTAGGAGAAAAAAAGTCTAGATGAGAGTGAAGAACTGTTGAGAGTGTTGAACTGTTTTTTTTCTTTTTGTTGACAATCCCGACTTTTTTGGTGAAGTCAAGCAGAAATAGCTGTTATTTATATGGTTTGTAGGCTTCCGACAAACCTCAAAATGGCTGTACAACATTTAGTTTTGTCAGTTAACAGGTGTACCAACATCTAAAAACTAAATTCCTCAACAAAGTAAATCTTGTTGGTCTAGTTGGTCATTTTTGTGGTGATATTGGAACTCAGTGGGTGAAAATACATACTATTTGGGAATTTTTAGGTCCAAAACATATTCATTTTTTTTTGGTGTTATAAAGATGTAACATGAAATAACCCTGCGGAATCAACAACTTCTTGTGTAATCTTTTAAAACTAAATCCAAAAAAGTCGTTGACTTACTTATTTGCAAAGTTCTGCTCAGGAAGTTATTAAAAGAGCTAATGCATTCAATTAGTTGGAGAAATTTGATGTTTGTGAATTTGTTAGGATGGATTTAAAATTGCTTTAAAAGAATCTTTATCTGCTACCAACATAAATATAAAATTATGTTTAGTAAGTGCAATCTACTTTTGACTATAAACTAACTTTGCATAGATATTTAATATTATTATTTAACATTATATATAATATTATTTAATATTATATTTAATATTATTATATTAATATCTTTCATTTGCACGACATTTACATAAGTTAAGGAACAAAACATTTATTATTACAAATTTACAATTTCGAGTTAACTTTAGTTGATATGGCATTATGTTGTTGAACTAAATATAGTTCAACTAATAATTGCTTAAATCAACTTCCGCATTCAAAGCACTTTTGGTAACAAAGAAGCAAAACGTAAAATAAGTAATATTGCGAAACAATTAAAGAAAATAATAAATTGCAATCTCACATTATTTATTGACCCAAATAAATGAATTGTTAAACTATGCAATTTACCTTTGTAACAATAAGAATAATAATTGTAATTAAATCTAAAAAATAATTCTAAGTTTTGTTTAAAACAAGAACTCATATAAAAAAGACACATAGTGTCTAAATAAAGAAATAAATTTTAACCCAAAAAATGTTTTTTTTATTAATTTAAACGAACATAAAATTAACTGGCGCCCGAGCAATGTGTTAAAAAAAGGACTCGTTCAAATTACAGTGAAAAGTAAGAAGAAAAAAAACGTGCCCTAAGTAAAACC
The DNA here is from genome assembly GCA_916610165.2 of Gymnosoma rotundatum. Lineage (NCBI taxonomy): Eukaryota > Metazoa > Arthropoda > Insecta > Diptera > Tachinidae > Gymnosoma > Gymnosoma rotundatum. The sequence goes on from OU744336.1 coordinate 116,795,115, forward strand.
GAGCAATGTGTTAAAAAAAAAAGACTCGTTCAAATTACAGTGAAAAGTAAGAAAAAAAAACGTGCCCTAAGTAAAACCGAGCAAAGTGTTAGAAAAGGACTCGTTCAAATTACCGTGAAAAGTAAAAGGAAACGGGACCTAAGTAAAAGCAAAAGCAGTATAAAAAAAAGAAAAGAACTCGTTAAAATTGCCGTGAAAAGTAAGGAAAAACGAGGCCTAACAAACCCTATTTATTTATTTATTTTGGTATCTTCTGCAGCAAAACTTAAGTCTTAAAGTAGCAAAAGTTTACAAACCGTTATTTTAACATTTATTATAACAATAGTACAAAAATTAGGATACAAAACAAACATTGTTACAACTAAAATAAAATTGCAATAAAATTAACGATAAGAATTATACATATTAAATTAGAAATACTTAATTATAAGAGGTTAAGACAAATAAATGGATAAGAGGTCATAAAGAGTTTTAATCAGTTATTGTTATTTCAATCACTAAATTGTAGCTAAGAATAATATTGTAAAATTTGCCTTTTAAAACATAAGACGTTGCTAATGCTTCTAATATCCGGTGGGACAGTGTTCCAAAGACGTATTGCGAATATAAAAAATTGCCAATTTGAAATTAGTGACTTCCTTATTAAGGGTACAATCGCTTTGTTTCTACCGAAGCGACTGAAACTAAGTCGGTTATATAATTCTTCAGGCTGACGAGCAGTTACTATTTTATGTAGGAATATTAACACTTTAATTTTTAAAAAATCGTCAAACTGGACACCAAAAATTTGTCTTGCATAAAAGCTTATATGATGATGATTTCCATACGACTTAAGCCCAAAAACATATCTTGTTATGTTATTAAAAGTAACATTAAGCCTTGACTTGCTTTTTGCATCACAGTTTCCGAAAAGCTCACTGCCATATGTTAATACTGGAATCAGATATGTTTTTGCAAGAAGAAGTCTGATTCTTAAAGGCGTGCAATATTGTGTAGGCCATAATGTCCGGAGTATTGAAAATGTTTTCCCACAAGCGGTTGAAATATGATCCGACCATGTTAATGTGCTGTTGAATATAATTCCAAAATTCTTAGCTTTATTCACTATTTCAATTTTTTCACAGTCTACAATAACATTTGGTTTTATAGTTATTTGTTGGGATCTTTTATGGATCAGAACACATTTTGATTTTTTTGGGTTAAGACTCAGACCATTAACTGCAGCCCATGACGAAATTCTTTTTAAATCTTCGTTAAGTTTATCTACAAAATTTTCGCTTTTGTCACTGATAAATATTTGGACGTCGTCCGCATACATTCTAATATTACAATAACTAAGTTGATCCGGCAAATCGTTTGTATATACAGAGAAAAGTAAAGGCCCCAAGATTGAACCCTGTGGGACACCTCTAGTGACAGGAAGTGAAACTGATGTAGCCATTTTGGTAACCTCTACGTATTGCTCTCGATCACTAAGATATGTTCGTATTAGCTTTGTAGATGTAAAAGAAAAATGCATCATCTTTTCTAACTTTTGAAGCAGGACAGTATGATCAACAGTATCAAAAGCCTTGGAGTGGTCAAGTAAAACCAACAAGACCATATGACCATCATCCAGCTCCTTCCTTATGCCTTCAGTTACATCAACGAGGGCAGTGATACAACTGTGTCCGGCGCGAAAACCTGATTGTTTACATGTTAAAAGTTTGTATTCATTAAGGTATTCTGTAATTTGTTTATGTAGAATTTTTTCAAAAGCTTTAGATAGATAGGGTAGAATGGTAATTGGGCGATAATCTGTGGATGATTTTGGAATAGGACGGACTTTTGCCAGTTTCCACATTTTTGGATAGGTACTGGTTGTGAATATAAAATTAAATATATGTGTTAAAAATGGTAAGATAAATGGGAGAATCATTTTAAGGAAAGCTGGATGTATTTCATCAGCTCCCGTAGCCATTGATTTAATAGAAAGGCAGCTTCTCAAAACATCTACATCGCTTACACAGTCAAAGTTGAAAAGTCGGGTTGGTGTCTTTTTAGCATCAAACTTGCTGTAAAACAAGTGATCAGCATTTGGCATTTGGACCTCAATAAAATTTTTATTAATGTCATTTGGATCAGAGATGGGATTTACATGAACGTACTTCTCCTGCACAGCACCAATTTCTCTAATGGTTCTCCATATATTTTTTACATTTGTGGATTTTTCAAATTTGTTTGCGTAGAACGACAACTTAGCTTGCCTGATTGCTTTGTTAGTATTTTTCCTAGCCAAACGATAGTCTTCATATAAAGCATTCGTTAGATATTTCTTCCAACGCGAATATGCAATATCACGTTTTTTCATTAAATGCTTTATATTTGAGGTAAACCACGGCTTATTATTACTTTTAATTACTTTTGTTTGTAATGGTATAACCATGTCATACAAAGCCAAAATATGTTTATTCAAGAACCCCAACTGCTCGTCCACCGTTGAAAAATAATATAATTGGCCCCAATCTATCTTTAAAATCTCTTCTTCCAACAAATGTCGATTAGCTCTTTTGAAGTTACGAAAACTTATAGGGTTATTAGACGGTTGAATTTGAATGTTATATATCAGAAAAATAAGATCATGTTTGGAAAAACATGATGCTGATATTTGATCATACATCAAAACATTGGCCATCTTAGAAACAAAAAACAGAAAGTGACCAAAAAGTTGTGTGAAATCCAACCACCAATCATCAAGTCTGCAGTGCCGTAGTAGCGGAAGCAAAAAGGACTTTGCTGCACCACTTCACCGATGCTATACTTAATGTAAGAGTAAATTTAAGATATTTTATTTTATATTCCAAAATTTTCTGACTAGACTAATACGCAAAAAAAAATCTGTGCTTGATTAAATTAAACTTAAGATATTTATCCTCTCTCGTGCTTAAATAATTAAAAAATAAAAGTGTACTCAATTTGATTTCGAATTTTGCGATTATAAAAAAAAAAAAATAAGAAAACATGTCAATCCAAACAACCTCATAAGACCCTCAATCCTAAATACTTCCAATCCCCTTCCTAATCCTTCTAATCCTCCTGTCAACCAAGGACCAGTAGAATTAGAAAATCTTGTGACAAGAATCGTATCAGAAATTTTGACACGCAGTAGTCAACGAACCGGTAACGATGTTATCGATATGTCGGAACAAACAATAAGGTTAGAAAACGCAGGAAACTTGTCAGAATTAGATAAAATCCCAGATGTAGTACGTTGCATACGGGAATTCCTGGTGAATTTAATTCGTGGAAGAAAGGCGTAGATAGGATTATAAAAATTTATGAGCCGATTAAGGGATCACCAAAATATTACGGCATCCTAAGTGCTATTAGAAATAAAATTACAGGTCAAGCGGATATAGCGCTAGAATCATATAATACCCCCTTGAACTGGGCTGCAATATTCAGATGTCTTTCTATCCACTATGCTGATAAACGAGATCTGACAACTCTCGAATATCAGATGACGACCATGGTTCAAGGCAGTAACACGATACAAGAGTTTTACCATAATGTTTACTCCCATTTATCCCTGATATTAGACAAAATATCATGCATGGATGTAGGAGCAGCACCTATGGAATTACTCACCAGAACATATAGAGATAAGGCTTTAGATACTTTCATTAGAGGTCTCAAAGGCGATCTTCCAAGATTACTCGCAATGAGGGAACCTACCGAGCTGCCGCAAGCCCTTCATTTATGCTTGAAGTTGGAGAATCAACATTTCCGCTCGTACCATGCAAATTACAGTCAACAAACCAGAAATCACAGCTATAACGTACCTATGCAACATAAAGGACAAACTTATAATGGCAGAAACAATCATAAACAACCTTTTTACCCTCAACTCTCTTTTACCCCACAAGCTAGACCAAATGGGCCCTATGTCAATACACCAAATTTTCGTTATCAGACACAAGGACCAAATAAGTTCAGAACGTTCCCACGACCTTTACCACCCAAACCACAACCAAGACCAGAGCCTATGGACGTAGACCAAAGCGTTCGTACCAGAAACATCAATTACATGAATCGACCAGCTCAAAATAATTTCTTCGGGAAAAGACCGCCACAACAGGAAAATTCACACCCTATTAAACATCAGCGAAATTTTAACATTGAAGAATTCGACCAAACCGATCATAACCAGAACTTTTATGAATCTGATTACCAAGATACAGATCCAATAGAAGACTATAGAGAGCAAATAGATTACGAGCATGTCGAACATAGCGACGTCCATTTTTTAATTTAAACCACTCTTCGTTACCATATATTGAATGCAAAACGAGGAGTGGAAATCTTTTAAAATTTCTAATCGACACTGGATCCGGAAAAAACTACGTTCGCCCAGAAATTGTAAAAAAATCTATACCTAATACAAAAAATTTTTTAGCAAAATCAGTAGGTGGAGATATCCACATAACAAATCATACCTTTATCAATCTTTTTAATATAGACATTCCAATAAAATTATTTCTACTACCCGCGTTAAAAACGTTTGATGCTATTATAGGTCACAGCACTCTAAAAAACCTTTCAGCCGTTATTAACACTGCTGAAAACTATATGACTATTCAAAACAAGTTTAAGATTCCACGTAAACAACTATCACTGCCTGACGTTAACATGCTAGATATAAAAAATGATCACATGAGCAAAAATCAAGCGAATGGAACAAGTTCTCTGGTAAAAAAGTTTCCGAAGCTATTTGCAGACCCGGATGAAAAATTAACATACACGACCCAAGTTGTTGGCGAAATTAGAACATCAACGGATAATCCGGTTTACTCAAAATTTTACCCATACCCTCTGTCGTTAAAAGACGAAGTGGAGTCACAGGTAAAAAAATGTTGGATGACGGCATCATACGACCCTCCAGGTCGCCATACAATTCTCCGATATGGATTGTGTCAAAAAAACCTGACTCACAAGGGAATAAACAATACAGGCTTGTGATAGATTACCGCAAATTGAACTCAGTTACAATATCCGATACTTATCCAATACCAGATATAAACGAAGTATTGTCTCATTTAGGGCAAAATAATTTTTTTTCGGTCTTAGATCTCAAAAGCGGATTTCATCAAATACCATTGAAAACATCAGACATTGAAAAAACCGCATTCACAATTAACAACGGGAAATTCGAATTTACAAGGCTGCCTTTCGGTCTGAAGAACACACCATCTATCTTTCAGCGTGCTTTGGACGATATTTTACATGAGCACATAGGAAAAATTTGCTTCGTTTACATCGACGATATAATTATCTTCAGTAAAACGGAATGCGAACACTTGAAGCATTTGGAACAAGTTTTTAAGACATTAGAGAAAGCGAATATGAAATTACAGCTTGGCAAATGCGATTTTTTCAGAGACGAAGTAGAATTTTTAGGATTTATAGTTTCATCACAAGGTATCAAGACAAACCCGAAAAAAATCGAGGCCATCTCTAAATTTCCAATACCCAAAACTTTGAAAGAGCTACGCTCATTTTTAGGCCTATCCGGTTACTATAGGCGATTTGTAAGAGATTATGCCAAACTAGCAAAACCTCTAACATCTCTTTTAAGAGGGGAAGGAGGTCGCATTTCAAAAAGACAATCGGCAAAACAATATATCACTCTTGATAAAGCTGCGTTAGAATCATTTGAAAAATTAAAAAGGTCGTTAGTATCGCAGGATACTATTCTTGCATACCCAGATTTTGAAAAGCCTTTTGAATTGACGACTGATGCGTCAAATTTCGCCTTGGGAGCAGTGTTGTCACAATCTAATCGACCTATTTCGTTTATTTCGAGAACACTGAGTGTGACGGAAGAACACTACGCGACCAACGAAAAGGAGATGTTGGCGATAATATGGTCTTTAAATTCTTTTAGAAATTACCTATACGGAAAATCAAAAGTAATCATCCGAACTGATCACCAACCTCTTACATATGCTCTTAATAATAAAAACAATAATGGGAAAATGAAGCGATGGAAGGCTGCATTGGAAGAGTACGATTATGTAATGGAATACAAGCCAGGAAAATCGAATATCGTTGCCGACGCGCTTTCCAGAAACCCCTATGTGACTGAAATAAATTCTCTATCGGTAAGCCAGCATAGCGATGAAAGCTCTGGGGAAAACTTAATTCCGAGTATGGAATATCCCATCAATGTTTTTAAAAATCAATTATTCCTAATGACCAATCAAAATCCATCTTACCAATTTAAAATAATATTTCCCACATATCACTGTCACATAATAAATGAACCAGATTATAACGAAAAAAATTTAATCTCCATTCTAAAAAGATATCTCAATCCATCCGTCATTAATGGTATTAAAACTTCTGAACCAATAATGGGTAAGATACAAAAGATATATCCTCTGCATTTCGCTAATTACAAGGTGAGGTTTACACAAAATCAGGTCAATGATGTTACCAGCGAACAGGAGCAAGAACGAATCATCATTGAAACCCATAAGCGTGCGCATAGAAACCACAAGGAAAACAAGGCTCAGATACTCGAGGAAAATTACTTCCCAAAAATGACTAAAAAGATAAAGGATCTGGTTTCCCACTGCTCAATTTGCAAAGAAAATAAATATGACCGCCATCCTATTAAACCCGAATTACAGAAAACTCCAATCCCGCAATATCCTGGCCATATTGTTCATCTCGATATCTACCACACGGAAGGAAAATACATACTTACTGCTGTCGACAAATTTTCAAAGTATGCGCAGGTAAACACTATTGGATCGAGAGCTGCCGAAGACATAAAAGAGCCCCTAAGGAACCTACTGATTATGTTTGGAATACCGAAGGAAGTGGTTATGGACAATGAAAAAGCCTTCAATTCTGCCTCAATTCTGTTTATGCTGGAAGACCAACTAGGTATTCGTGTTTATAAGACTCCACCTTATAAAAGTTCAGTAAATGGATAAGTGGAGAGATTTCACTCTACTTTAGCGGAGATAGTGAGATGTACGAAAGCCGATGGAATAAAAAGATCGTTTTCTGAACTATTAGATAAGTCTGTAAATGAATACAATCATTTCATACACTCGACGACAAATAAAAAACCCGTTGAAGTTTTCTTTGGCAGAATAGTTAGCTCAGACCCGGAAAAACTTGAAAACGCTATACAGGAAACTATTGAGAAGATTAAGAAAAAACAGGAATTTGATATAGATACTCATAATAGGAAGAGGACACCAATAAAACGCTATAATGTTGGTGACATTATATACGTTAGAATAGATAAAAGATTAGGAAGCAAAATCACGCCTAAATACAAGAAAGAAATAGTAAAGGAAGACAAATCGACTACAGTACTGACAGAATCCGGCAGAGTCGTTCACAAAAGCAACATAAAGAGTTAAATCCTTTTATAAGAACTTTTCTTTACAGACTTCTCATTGCTGCGTTAGTGCAGGCTGACGTACAATTCTACAACTATACCTCATCGAGAATCGCAACGATAGACAATGGAATTGCTAAAATCCAAAACGGAGTTTTCCGATTTATACACAAATTTGACACCAACAAATACGAACAATGCTTACAAGACATCCAAACTTTTATAAACTCCTTTGAATCATCCCGAAATCCTCTACTTCCCATCCTTAAAGAAGAATTAACCAAAACATTTCAGTTATTAGAGAGTATAAGCGTAACAAAAATTGTAAAAAAAAGAGATCAATAAATATTCTGGGTACAGCATGGAAATATTTAGCTGGTTCCCCAGATCACGATGACCTAGAGAAAATAATAAATAATTTAGATAAATTAAACACAAACAATAATGAACAATTTATTATAAATGATTTATTTGAAACAAGATTAAATAATATAACTAAGATGACAAATTTTCTTACTAACAATATAAAAAAGAGTAGTATCCTAGGTGATGAACTTATTATAATTAATCAAAATAAATTACGACTTTTGAAAGAAGAAATATTAAATATAAAATATGCTATTCAATGGTCCAAGCTAGGTATGATAAATTCATTCCTTTTAAACGAATTAGAAATTAAATTAGCTATCGAAAAATTTGAAAATGAAAATATACCATTTACAAGCCCCGAAGAGGCACTAGAATTTACAAATATTAAAGTAATACATAATTCAACGATGATGCTCTATGTAATAGAAATTCCGTTGACTTCAAATATTGTCTATAAGAAACTTTTAATAAAACCAATAAAAAATAATAATTTGATTGTAAAATTAAAATTAAATGAAATTGTAACATTTGAAACACAAATTTATGGAATAACAAGTAAGTGTAAAAGATTTTCGAACTTGGAAATTTGTAATAAAAATAACTTAATAGATCTGTCTACAGACTCTTGTCTACCAAAAATCCTAAACTCTCTTCATCATCATGTTATACAATAAATGGTCACCACATCCCTGAAGTTGAAGAAATCGCTACAGGAATATTATTGCTTAATGAATTCTCTGGAATTATCAATGTGAACGAGGAGCCTAAAAACATAGCTGGAAGTTTTATCGTATCCTACACTAACACTACAATCCGTATTGCAGATAACATTTACAGGAATATCGATGCGAATCCACTAAAAGTCATACCACCTGTAAATCAACTCACACCAACAGAAATCGAGCAGCTACAATTCTTATCACTAGAAAGCCTCCATGAACTGCATATAAACAACACCAAACGAATTTCCGAGTTTAGTAAATCAACAGAAATAAGAGAACTATCCCTGGCATTAGTAATTTTGGTAACAACAATTCCTCTCGTGACATTGTTAATATTCCAAAAAAATAAGAAAAAAACTATATATGTGAACGAGATACCAAAGCCCCCTAGAGTTGATAATTCTATTCCCACCAAACTTGGAGAAACACCAGCGGTACCATCCTACAACAATTTTAGGCTTAATGACCTACCATTTCTGTATTCGATTGCGGACAATCGAATTTAAGAGGGGAAGAGTTAAGGAACAAAACATTTATTATTACAAATTTACAATTTCGAGTTAACTTTAGTTGATATGGCATTATGTTGTTGACCTAAATATAGTTCAACTAATAATTGCTTAAATCAACAGAAGCGATTGCATTATTTTAACTTCCGCATTCAAAGCACTTTTGGTAACAAAGAAGCAAAACGTAAAATAAGTAATATTGCGAAACAATTAAAGAAAATAATAAATTGCAATCTCACATTATTTATTGACCCAAATAAATGAATTGTTAAACTATGCAATTTACCTTTGTAACAATAAGAATAATAATTGTAATTAAATCTAAAAAATAATTCTAAGTTTTGTTTAAAACAAGAACTCATATAAAAAAGACACATAGTGTCTAAATATAGAAATTAATTTTGACCCAAAAAATGTTTTTTTTATTAATTTAAACGAACATAAAATTAACTCATACACAATTTTGCAAAGTTTTGCACAAAAGTTATTAATTGATTTCTCGAATGGTAAATTACGTTAAATTTGGACACTTATTGTGTATATATGCGTGCATTTGTACATGTGTAAGCGCTTATAACTCCAAAAAAATACCGGTAAAAATACATATTGCCCAAATCTTCAAGAAAAAGATAATAATATTTAAAATGGTACAATTTTCATCAAACTCGCTTGTATAATGTAAAAGTAAATAACAGAACAAAAAACCGTGTTGCTATTAATTATATATGTACATATGTATTTATATACATATTTTGTTACATATTTCTGTGAGTTAATAATAACAGGCTATCTAATGTAGAGAAATACATTTAGCGTATTCACTATCATCCTCTTCCTATTTTTTTATATTATTTAATTTATTTATTTTTATAACCTGCCTCTTGGCCATAACTGGTTAGACTATTGTTGTAAAAAATTATTTTTAATTAACAATTACAAACATTTATGATCAAAAAATGTATAAAGAAGAAAAATATTTAAATAAATAACAAAAGTAACAAATAGAAGTGCTATATTCGGCTATGTCGAATCTTATATATCCTTTACCATCTATGTAAATCTAGTTAAGTGAAGTAACACCAATCAAAAAAGCAAATGTATTTATAGATTCTATTTTTGAGCTATTAAGGCCTACAGTAGTTAAGTAATTAAAAATCCAAATTAATTACTGTTTTTCCCGACGTTTCGTCGTTTATTTGTCGATTTTATCAAGGGCGTCTATTTTTTTATTTAAATAAATCATAAAATAAAATTACAATTACTCGTATATTATGATTGAAAAAAAAACTTCAGAAATATGTAATTAAAAAAAAACTTCAGTACATTAATTCAAAATAAAAATAAACACATCAAACATGAACACAAAACATCTGAACAATTTCAACAGGTTTAAACAATAAACACATCTTAGCTTAAATGCAGATTAGCTAATAGCGACTCTATAGCTGCCATTAATGTTGTCAGTGTCCTCTTTCAGGTTCATTGATATACGTATTTTTTCTGTATATGTAGGCTTTCTTTTGTGTATCTCTTTTTTATAATTTTTTCTTTGTCCAATATTTTGATGTTATTAAAGTCAGCTGTGTGACCTGTTTTTATTATGTGTTTTGCCAATGCAGCACAAAATGCATGTATTTCAACCATCTATTTAAAACCGTTTAATAGTTTTGAGATATAAATTAAATTGCACCAACTGTAGGGGCACCGAAAAATTTTCAAATTCAATTTTTATACTTGCTGTTGTACGAGTATTGGTTTAACAGATTCTTTGTAAATTTCAACCGTCTGTCTACAACGGTTTGACGGTTGGCCATATATTTACGTCAAATTACATGAACCTTAATAATTTATAATTTTAAATATCCCTGCCAGGCAAAAATTATGTTTACTAATATTATGGTCTTTTTCACACAGAGTGCTTTAAATATGTCACATTTTATATGGATAATAAATATAAAGGTTTCCTTAAAAAAATCATAGGAAAAATTTAGAGGGTTTTAACTAATTTTCAACGCCAAGCTAATCGCCTACAAACCGGAAATAAAAAATCTGGCTACGTCCTGCACCAACAGAGCAAAAATAATTATTTGTGCCAATTTTCAGCTTTCTGCGATATCAGACGGCTTTAATTTCAAAATTTTAATTATATACTTGTTGTTTCTTTTGGACTTAGCAACGCAGTGCCTTTATATTCTTTAATCTTCTGACCATAACGGTTCAAAAGTTTGGCCACGCTTACGAATATTTTCACCTTATTAAACAAAATTAGCTTTTTTTGCTTTTTGTAATAAAAATATTTTGTTGTACGTTTATATGTATCTACTTATTCGAGGGTACTTGCTAAAACTAGGTGTGGCCTATTCTGCCACAAAGTGCTTGAGATATCACAACTTGTAAAATATTTGTTGATGACGGTTGTTTCATTTAAAATTTTTACATCAAAATTATTTTTTCTACCCCAGGTTAACTCGTTATTTTATAGACACAATATCTAAATAATAAAATTCATTTTATTTTCGGTTTTAAGAAGGATAAATAAAACAATAGAATTTTTGATTTTAAAAATTTTTTATTAAAGGTTTTTTTTTTTTAAATGTTAATCGTTTATAAATATAGTTTTATTAACAGTTGCCTTTTTTAGGTTTATTAACCTGTTTAACATTTTTTTCAAAAACGGCTATAAGTCAGAAGTTTTCTTTACCCCTGAATTTATTTAAATGGTGAAATCGTATTTGGATTTTCTAAAATAGAACATAGTAGATAAAGGAGAGTCTCCCTTCTGATGAGGGAAATATTCAATATGAAAATTTGGAGTAAGGAAATTTTTAGTCAAGCTTTGGTGTATTTTTTTTTAATTCTAATAATTATAAAAAAAGTGGCTTACAAATTTGTTTTTTAATTTTTAAGAAGAATCAGAAAACTAGACACCAATAGTTTCTTAAATAGTTCAGCTAATTTTTAAGTAAAATGTTAAAATGATGCTTTGTACATAGGTGACAAAGGTTGTTGCCTTTAAGTGTCTCTGATTGCATTAAGGACTAAAAAAACAAAAAAAAAAAAAACAAAAACAATGTGGCATCATAAAGTCAATTTTCGGACTCACCACTCCGTATAGAAGTAAAGTTTCCTGTCGAACGAGACTTTTATATCAAACACATTAATCCTGCTGACGTTACTCTCTTTATAAGATGAACTTTTTAGTTAAGGCGGTCTTGAGTTGTATTGTCATTGTTCCACAAACTACCAATCTAGGAGAATTAAGAGCATTTAGAGTTTGATGAGGAAAGTACACACATTTACAGTTTTATTTTGTGTTAACTTCTTTAAACACCACTTAAACTAACTTTTGTTAACAGGTTTTGCATTTTAAGACCCTAAACTATAAGATAAACTCTTAAGACATGTGACCAGAAAGTAAAAAATAAATTTAATTTTAATAATAATAAATATTATTATTATATTTTTATTTCTTTATTGCTTGGACAAAAATCTTTAGTTTATTTAAAATGTTTGTCAAAAGTTTCCTGAAGAGTTAAGTAAGCGATAACGAAATGGCCATCGAGACGTGCTTAGACCCTCAATAATCAATATCTGTGATTTAAATAATTAATCGGGAAAATAGCACGAAAAAAAGGTTTTTTGAAAATAAATTTAATTTAATAAAATAATAGTTTCTGCTCTTTTCAGTTGAACTTTGATGTTGTTGTGAATGAATCGTTCGATTGTGTAAAAAGTCCATCGTGGGCTTGAATTGATTGGGAAAAAACTATGACAAAAGTATTTAATTTTTTTGCATCTTCAACAAAATCTTACTCAAATTTAATAGGTTTTGCATACAAAATAATAATTTTATTTAAGAATATAATTAAGATTTAATTTTATATTAAATTAGGAGTTTAACTGTAGATATTTAATTTTTAATTTTTTTTTAATTTCTAAAAACCTTTTTTTTAGTAACAAAAATTATTTTACAAATGTCTGTGGACGTTTTCCAAACAAAATAAGAAAAAATAGAGATTGTAAACACCATCTATTTAAGCAACTTATTTTGTAAATAAGAATAGGAGAAGTATTCCTATCTACACACAACCAAAGTATTTGTTCACTGTTATCTCTGTAACTCGTCTTGTACATTTGTTTTTACTTTGTACCAACAGTCGGTTGGTCACGAATGAAATTTTCATTTTTTTAATCACTCTTACTTGTATGCAGCATAACGTTCTGCTGGGTCTAATTTTTCTTCTTTACTGTGGAATACGTCTGCATACATTTGTAAAATAATTTTTCTTTCTAAAAAAAGGTTTTCAGAAATTAAAAAACGAACTTAAACTAAAATCAATTTCAATATAAAAAAGATGTATAAAATTTTATATTTATATTAGTTAAATTTTCAGCGTGCTCATGTTATGTTTAAATAAAATCACTAATATTGATTATTTGTGTTAATGCCAGTTCCTATGGCCATTTCATTAATTGCTCAACTAATTTCATCAGGAAACCTTTAGCAACATTTTAAATAAGCTAAAGATGCTTATAATATTTAAAAATATTTTTAACCAACGAAGAAGTGGATAAAAAAATTATAAACACTAGCATCAAAGTTTCGACAAAATATAATAACTATGATGAGTTTTGTTTTGTGTAGTTTTAAAAATTAATCAAAATGAAAAAAGCATATTGCACCATCCGTCATTTGTGTTTACAATAAATTCAAAAATATAGTGAGTAGCAGCAAGAGCTTTTTGTAAGGCACTCAAAACTTTTAATGGAGATCAGAGATTTCTTTATCTTGAATGTTTGTTCTTATTTTTTAGGATGATAAGCATTTGTTATTTTTCAGTTTAGCAGACTAATAATGCTGGTTTAAACTTAATAAACAGAGAAAAAAATACATGTCGCACTTGATCAACAAGAGGGTAATAACTCGAAATTTTAAAAAGGATTTTTTTGCAAACAATCAAATAGAAACATTTTGTGTATTGATTACCTTTATTTTATAAAAACATAAAGTAATATTAATTTACTTTAATTGGGCTTAATTCCTTCAAATATAAATATTTCATGATATTTTCATGAAATATTTATTATCTAAAAGTAAAAAATCAAACGTATTACTTATGTAATCCTGACAATTATTATTAACTAAATGAACAGTGGAGCGAATGAAAGTTGTTTTCGTACAAAAAATGTCGCAGCAAAGTTTTATTCCAGCAAAAGATCCAATAACTAAAATAGTGAAAAATACCGTTTGTCTCAAATCCAATAAAAGAAATTCTAAAAAAGGAAGCTTATGAAATGTTTAATTAAACTATTTTAAGTGACTATTATTGTTGTTATATTTGGCCACCAAATTTCTATTTATGTATAATCTTATATTTTAAGCTAATGAGGCCTGAATTAATCCATGTAACTAAAAAACAATTTTTATTACATTTTTCCCCAACGTTTCGTGAATTTTTTGTTCACTTTCTCAAGGGGTCGTCTATTTAATTAAAAAGAAGAAAATTTAACACAGTTACAATTAAAAACAATTACCGCGAAAATGTACAAAATATGTTTACTTACACTATGACAGTAGAGTTTACATTAATAAACTAAGGATTTTTGATTAAATTAACAATAAAAAACAATATTAAACATGAATTAACAAACACAAAATTTAATTTAAATTGTTTCTTAAACTAATGCGAGTTTATAACTGGCGCTTATATTGTCTGTGTCCTCTTTAATGTTCATTGTTTTGTTTATTTTTTGCTGTATTCTTAAGCTTTCTATGGTGTATCTCTTTTTCTCGTTGTTTACTTTGTCTAGTATTTTTATATTGTCAAAATCAGGCTTATGTTTTGTTTGTGTTATATGCTGAGACAGTGCTGTGTTTTCTCTGTTTTTGTTGACATCAGCTTTGTGCTCGTTTACTCTTGTCTCTAAACTTCTCTTAGTTGTTCCAATGTAAATAAGATTGCAGTTATTATTTTCATCCCCTTTACATTGAATTTCGTAAACTACATTGTTTTGCTGTAGTTTTGTTATTGGTGTTTTTGTTTTTGTAAAAATTGCATTTAATGTTTTTTGTTTGGCTTGTATGCAAAGCTTATGTCAATTTTATTTATTGTTGTTTTTATACTGTTGTTGTCGGTTAGGCCAGGTATGTATTTTACACTGTAAAATTGTTTTTCTATGTTGGTGTTACCATTGTTGCTGTTTTG
Organism: Gymnosoma rotundatum; assembly: GCA_916610165.2. Lineage (NCBI taxonomy): Eukaryota > Metazoa > Arthropoda > Insecta > Diptera > Tachinidae > Gymnosoma > Gymnosoma rotundatum. The sequence continues at coordinate 116,810,317 of OU744336.1, forward strand.
TATTGATTTGTATGCTGTTAATAGAGACTTTATTGATTTTATGGGGAAGCTGTTATTGATCAATATGTCGGTAATTTTTTGAATATTTTGTGGATGGTATATATTGTCGCTGATGTCCAGTACTCGTTGTATAAGGTTTTTGGCCGTGTTTATTATTTGGGATTTTGGTTGTATTGCATTAAAATTGATTATCCTGCCTGATGAAATTTCTTTTTGATACCAGTCAAATGTTATTTTGTTTTTATTTTTAATCAGCATCATATCAAGGTATGTTATCCTATTGTCCGTCTCTACTTCCATAGTAAACTGAATTTTGGGGTGGTATTTATTTAATGTGTCAAGTATTTCTTCTTTGTCGTCAATGTCGATTATAGCTAAAATATCATCTACGTATTTTGCTACGTACTTTATTTGAATATTTTTGCTCTTCAATTCGGCTAATGCTACTACGATGTCGGCAACTGTAGGTGAGAGCGGGTTTCCCATTGGCATACCAAATATTTGATTATATACTTTGTTGTCGTATACAAAATAATTGTTGTCATACAGGCAAAACTTAAAAACTTCTAAAAAATTTTTTTTTTTTTTTTTTGAACGTGGTATTTCTGTTTTTGTTTTTATTAAGTTCCACTTATCCATTATATTGTTGATAACAGTGTTAATTGGTATATTCGTGAAGAGTGAAATAACATCGAAGGAAACTATAGTGTCATTGGCGTCCAGTTTTATATTTTAAAGTTGTTGTTTTACTTTTAAAGAATTTTTTACGTTATATTTATCAGAAATTATGTTTTTGAGTATTGATCCTACGTATTTGCTGAGCTTGTAACATGGTACTTGAACTGATGACATTATGGGTCTGAGAGGCATGTTGGTTTTATGTATTTTCGGTAGTCCATAAATTCTCGGAGCTGTTGCGGCGGAACAAGTAAGCATGTGTTTTTTCCAGTTGTCTATATATTCTTTTTTATGTAATTCATTTATTATCTGGTTATTTGTTTTTATTAGTTTTGAAGTAGGGTCTATTCTTATAATTCGATATGTGTCTTGTCCTCTAGTAATTTTTCCATTTTTTTATCATAATCTTGTTTATATATTGCCACCGTTTTGTTACCTTTGTCTGCTTGTGTTAGAATTATGTCTTTATGTTTGCGTAAAAATTTTTTTGTTTTTTCAAAAACAGCTAAAATAAACTTTTCTTTTTGATTGTTGTTTATATTTCTTTTAAATTGTGTGACCCTGTTTGCTAATTTTGTTCTTGTTAGTTCTTTTTCCCCAACTCTGCTATCTTTAATTTGTTGGATGCACTGCTCAATATCTGCTATCACATATAGTGGTGAAAAACTTTGTTTATTTACGGGTATAGCAAATTTTTTCCCAAGAGACAATAGCCACTTGCATTCCCACGGTATTTCTATTTTAGTTCTATTTTCAAACCAATGTTCATTAAAAATTAGTCCATGTTTTTTAAATTGTTTTTCTTTAAGTGTATTTAACTTTTTAATTTGTTTTTCTTTGGTATTTGTCATTATGTGTCTGCTCTCTCTGTTTGTTTTTTTTATAAATGTTTCAAAGTCCTCTGTTGTCACAAAATTTTGAATACCTAATTAAGGTTGTAAAGTTTTCTTCTAATCTGTTTCAAATCAGTGTTTGTTTGTGATATTTCGAGATTAAGAATTTTCTTGTGAAAATTGTATTCAATTTTTGTCAGTTTACCTTTGACAGTCCCACATGTGAACAATTTTGTGACTTGTGTTGTTGTGTTTTTTGTGTGATTAGGTACCAAACCATACGTCCTACAGGATAGTAAAAATCGAAGTCTTTGTTGTTTTTGTGCCAGTCTTTTTATCTCGTTGCAGTATTCCTTCATAGTTCTGCAGGTCTCACCATCATATTTGAAAATTATGTTTCGGAAAAAGTTATTCATGTTTTGTTTATAAAAGTAACAGTGCTAAAAACCAGATTCTAATTAAATAAAGTCGTTTTCTTCGGCAAGCTATCCGATAATTGGTTATTATTGTTGTTATATTTGGCCACCAAATTTCTATTTATGTATAATCTTATATTTTAAGCTAATGAGGCCTGAATTAATCCATGTAACTCTAATGACCGAAATAAATGAAAATATGGGTTATTTCCATTATATTCGACCAATAGCCAATAACAGAAGCAAAAATATTTGTAAAACGCTTATTATAGCTGTTGAGCCAGTGTAATATTTATAATAATAGTAAATAATAATAATAATACTAAAAATGAATTAAATAATACTAAAACTAATACTTACCCCTAATACTTACCTTACTTTTAAGTTTTTGTTGTAAATGTTAAAAATAACGGCTATGCTGACAAATATTGAAGCGTCAGTATACCTACACAATAAAAATATTCTACTTGCAAAGTACTCTTTAAATCGAGCGGTTGTGTTTTTTTTTCATAAAGTGATTTTTTTAGTTTTCACAAAGTGCCCTAATTCTTTCGTTTAAATTATAATTTAATTAATTTAAACATAATCTTAAAAAATATTAAGATTAAACATTTTGGCGCCCGAGCAGGGACAAGTGAAAAATACAAAACAAAAAAAAAAAAGTGATAATTTATTTCATTTTTTTAAACAATTAAGTTTTTTAATTTAATTAAAACTTAAAAAATAAATAAACAAACAGTGAACAGTGAACACAAACAAGCAATTATATAAAAATTACATACATGAATAAGTGTTAAAAGTTTTAAAATATTATACAAAACAAATAACATAAAACAAAACACAATCACACAAACTATACTGTTTTCAACAAAACAAATATAAAATAACAACACATAAAACACAAAACCATACAAATAAATAAGTGTTGGAAACAAGAAATAGTTACATTACAGTGATTAAACATAAAAATACAAAAGTTCTAAACAAACACAAAAACAAAAACGTTAACGTAAACACAACAACAAGTAATTTCATCTTGGAAATTCATCCTGTCCAGAAGCTACCGATGCCCCGTTGCCGCTGTATCATCTGTAGAGCAGAGCGTAATCAGGGGAGTAACTCCGAAACAGAGCCAGAGGTAAAAAGTGTAAAAAATATTTGTGTTATTACCTTAAATTTGTAAATTAATCAAATTTAAGAGATTTTTGTTAATTGTTCAAAAATTAATTTCGCTTTGCAAGTCGAACACAAAATATATTTTTTACACTTAAATAATTGTGAAACAATTTATTTATTTGTTATATTTAAACAAAACCCACCCTTAAAAGTGAAATTCAACGCGAGTGTTAATAATTTTGTTAATATACAAACATACATTTATAATTTATTCTCTTTATTAGTGAGAGATAAATTAAAATTCTTTAATTGCCGTCGGTATTGCAATATTATTAAAATAATTTCTATTGCTTTGAAAAATACACGAAATTATTCGCGAGTGTTAATTGTGTTTATTTTAAATAAATTAATTAATACCATATTTACATTTACTTTTACATTCGTTTTTATTAAATTATTAAGATCAGTGTTTCATTCCGAGTGTTCCTATACCACTTGTATTATTATTTACTCTCAGCTAATAACAGTGTGGTGCGTTCACACTAGCATCGAAAAGTTAATTTTCACATAGTTTTAAAATATCAATTTGTTTGTGTGTTCACACTAGCTTCAAAAATTTTTATTCTACATATTTATAAAACAAATTTGCTTAGCGTGTTCACACTATCATATTATATTCTATAATACTTGAGAATTTAACTTATAACGATTTTACTTGGTTAAATAAATATTTATTATACCAAAGGCTGTTTAAAGTGGTTTTAGGCAAGAATTAAATAATTTACCTTTAATTTTTGAACATACTGATCAAAATTTACTATTTTTTGCAAAATAAAAATAGATCTAAAAATTGTAAAGAACCCGAATACCGTGTAACCGACGAGAGAATAATATTTTATAATTCTTGTGGTCCAATACATTTTTAATTTCTAATTTGGAATATAATTCGGCCAATAAATTAATTTGGTAAATTTAAAATTTGTTTTGAGGAATAAAATAAAGTAGAAGTTATACAATGCCTAGTAGAAAACATCAAGATTCTCCTTCCAGATCGGAAACTTTGGAGAAATTAATGGCAAAGAAAGCAAAGGTTGTACAAAATATAGTTAGAATTCAGCAATCTATAAGGGAAAAGACGATATCTTTTAACCCTATAGAATTAGAATGTCGCTTAGACATTTTAAAAACTTATATTGACCAAGCAATGAAGCTTCAGTCAGAGGTTGATAATTTAGATCCCGATAATGACGATAGAGCTGAGCTTGAGGACATTTGTGTGACAACAAAATCAATGTTTTTGAGTCTATTAGCTAAAAATAGGCAGCCAAACTTGCCTGAAATCTCTTTCAGTGCACAGACACATCAGTCAAGACTCCCAAATATGAAGCTCCCCAAATTTGATGGAAAATATTCTGATTATAAGAATTTTATGAGCTTATTTGAGAACTTAGTCCACAATGATCCGACGTTGACAGATATTGAGAAGTTTAATCATTTAATATCATGCTTGTCCGATTCAGCTTTAGGTACAGTGAAAGCTTTTCAGATTTCAGAAGAAAATTATTCCAAAGCATTAGCCAGCTTAAAAAAGGTTTACGACAATGAATGCCTAATATTTTTTGACAATATTGCAAAACTTTTTGATTTGCCAGAAATCACAAAACCTTCGGCTTCTGCTTTGCGAAGCATGATTGATACCGTTTCTGCTATTTATGATTCGCTGTTGTCAATAGGTGACGATAAGAAAATAACGAATGCCATATTAATACATTTAGTGATGTCAAAAGTAGATCCAGTGACCAGATCAAAGTGGGAAGAACAGCTTGATTTCGAAAAGCTCCCTTTGTGGTCAGACTGCGAAGCCGGTTTGAACAAACGGTACCAGCATATTTCTGCTGACGAATCTTCTAGTTCAAGACCGAGGTTTAATAGTAATAATAATAATACTAATAAAACAGAAAATTCTAAAAGGAAAATTTACAAAACATCATTAAATTGTACAAAATCAAAACCATCTGCTGATAAGTGCTTGTTTTGCCGATCAAATCAGCATATAATAAATAATTGCCCTTCTTTTACTGCTGAGCCCGTAACCCAAAGATTTGATTTCATAAAATCTGTGCCAGCATGTATTAATTGTTTGAGAAAAGGTCATACAGTAGCAAGATGTCAATCTTCTAAGTGCAGAATATGTAGTGGTTCTCACAATTCACTATTGCACAAATTTAATTCAAGTTCTAATAATTCGAATAATCATGCTGAACAGCCATCTACTTCACACGCGTCTGTTAATTATTCATCATCGGATGAAAGAATTATTCTTGCCACAGCTGTTGTGAAAGTGAGAAGTAACTCTGGCAAATATATACTGGCCAGAGCACTTTTAGATTCCGGTTCTCAACCAAACTTGATAACTGAGGAACTTGCGCAGCTACTAAGACTGAAAAAAAGAAGGAGGCAGATTAAGTCTAAATGGCATAAGTGAAACAAATTCGGTTTCCAAATCTTGTGTAAATTTAACTGTCACGTCGAGGGTTAACTCTACTAACTTTACTTCAAAGTTCTGGGTATTGAGTCACATAACTAATTTGCAACCTGATCTTAGAATAAATACAACTAGCTTAAATATCCCTAAGAATATAGAATTAGCTGATCCTTGCTTTCATAAGCCACAAAAAATTGATTTATTGATTGGCGCTGAAATTTTCTTTGATTTGATGTGTGTTGGTCAAATAAAGTCTGGTCCGAGCCTGCCAATTCTTCAAAAGACGTCGCTTGGTTGGATTGTAACTGGAAAATACAACCAATCAAAGGGCTCGACCAATAATAATGTTTTTCATTTAAGTACTATTGTAGAAAACGAGAGCAATGTTGATTCAATAGTCAGGAAATTCTGGGAATTAGAAGATCTTCCAAATGAGTCAACAAAAATATATTCTGAGGAACAGCAACAATGTGAGGACAAATTTAGAAATTCAGTACGACGCTTAATGTCAGGACGATTTGAAGTCTCACTGCCTTTCAAATCTGATACAAAATTGCTTGGTTTATCTTTTGAAACTGCCAAAAGGCGATTTCTCTCTTTGGAACGAAGACTTTCTAAAGATGACATCATGAGGCAGATGTATCATGATTTTATGAAAGAGTATTTCGATTTAGGTCATATGTCACTGTTGGATAATATGCCAGATTTTCCTCACTATTTTATTCCACATCAATGTGTTTTGCGACGTCAGAGTACAACTACAAAACTTCGAGTAGTTTTTGATGCTTCATGTAGAACTTCTTCGCACGTATCGCTTAACGATTTGCTAATGGTTGGTCCGACGATTCAAGAAGATTTATATTCTACATTAATCCGTTTTCGATTTCATAAATATGCAATCACTGCAGATATTGAAAAGATGTATCGTCAAATTTTAATTGGCGAAAATGACCGAAATTTTCAATTAGTCCTTTGGCGAGAAAATCCATCTGATTCCTTAAAAGTGTTTCGTTTAAACACTGTTACATACGGCACGGCGTCAGCGCCATTTTTAGCGATCAGATGTTTGATTCATTTAAGCGATTTGTACAAAGAGACTTTACCTATTGGTGCAAAAGTTGTTCGCAGTGATTTCTATGTAGATGATTTATTAACTGGTGCTGATAGCTACCAAGACCTGAGTATAATTCGTAACCAGGTTAATGAAATTTTGAGTTCAGCTGGTTTTAAACTTACGAAATGGTTTTCAAATCATCCTGAATTTATGAGTTCAATACAGAATGAAAAACATAGCGATTCCGATTCAGCAAAAGCTCTTGGCATACATTGGATTCCGAAGAACGATTCATTTAAGTTTCGTTTGGAAAATAATTTTCAAGAATTAAAAGCTACTAAAAAAAAACATATTGTCAGTTTCTTCGCGGTTATTTGATCCTCTCGGACTATTATGCCCTATAGTAACAAAATCCAAAATGTTATTACAAGAACTTTGGATTCAAAAACTTGACTGGGATGAATCAATTCCCATGAGACTAAATACTTCATGGGAAAATTTCAAATCTAATTTACTGGAAATTGATTCAATAACAATCCCAAGATTCGTTTTTACAACTTTTAAAGCAAAAATTCAAATTCACGGATTTGCTGATGCCTCAATTCGAGCATATGGTTGTTGCATCTACATTCGAAGCTCCGAATCAAACAGAATTGTTTCGAGACTACTTACGGCGAAATCTAAAGTTGCTCCTCTTAAGACTAAGTCTCTTCCGAGACTTGAGCTATGTGCTGCACACCTATTAGCTAAGTTGTGGTATCGAATTAAGTTAATGATGAGCTTTGAAGTCGAGTGTGTTAATTTCTGGACTGATTCAGAAATAACACTTCATTGGATTAAAACACATCCATCCTCTCTATCCACTTTTGTTTCAAATCGAGTGGCTGAGATTCAAGAATGGTCAGACCACGTTTCGTGGCGCCATGTTCCCACGAAGCAAAATCCAGCTGATATTGTTTCAAGAGGATGCGATGTTGAAGAATTAAAAAATTCGATTTGGTTTGAGGGACCTTCGTTTTTACTAAGCGAAAGTTCCCACTGTCCTGTTAACGAACACTTTGAGTTAACAGAGAACCAAGAATTATTGGAAAAAGAAAAATGAATGTACTTATTGCAGTAGAGGAACCACATAATTGCCTATTGGATCTTATAGAAAAATATTCGTCTTACAAAAAGCTTCTACGAGTAACGTCTTTTGTACTTAGATTTGTTGACGTTTTGAGAAAACGTAAAATAGACAAAGGCTCTAGACCTACTGCAATCGAATTGAAATGGTCATTCTTTCGGCTTGTAGAGACAATCCAGAAAAAATACTTTTCTGAGGAGATATCGAAACTGCAAAAATCTCTTGTCTTGCCATCAAACATTCAAAGATTAACACCATTTGTTCATACTTTCACAGAAGAGAAACGAACATTTTCACTTTTAAGGGTAGGTGGGAGATTGCTTAATGCAAACTTGAAGTATAATACCAAGTTCCCACTTTTATTACCGAAAAGAAATAGCTTTGTCACACTGTATTTGCGGAATCTTCATTTTGAAAATTGTCATGCGGGCACAAAAGCACTTGTAGCTCTTTCCCGGCTGAATATATGGCTTATTAATGCGAAAGAAGAGTGCAGCAGAATAGATCGCCGGTGTGTTCATTGCTTCCGTTATAAACCAAAATTAATGTCCCAAATAATGGGCAATTTACCCACTAGTAGAGTGAGAGCTACCCGACCCTTTTTAACGGTCGGCGTAGACTTTTGTGGTCCCGTTAACGTGTCATTGAGAATACGTGGTAGACCACCAATTAAAATGTATATAGCGGTTTTCGTGTGTTTCACTTCTAAGGCGGTTCATTTAGAATTAGTGTCTGACCTGTCTACTGATTCTTTTCTTTTATCTTTCAAAAGGTTCGCTGCCAGGAGAGGACTGCCAACAATAGTTTGGTGCGACAACGCGACGAACTTCGTCGGAGCCAGCCGAGTGCTGAAGGGGCTGCAACAGGTCGTCGCATCATACGCAGCGTCGTCCGGGGTGAGGTTCAGCTTCATACCACCTCGGGCGCCACATTTCGGAGGGCTGTGGGAAGCAGCCGTGAAGCAGGCGAAGTTCCTACTTCTGCGAGCCGTGGGCAACGCATCGCTCACTCAAGAAGAGATGGGCACAATGCTTGCAGAAGTAGAGGCGGTGCTCAACAGTCAGCCAATCGCACCGCTGTCTCCAGACCCCAACGACGGGGAAGCGCTAACTCCAGCGCACCTACTGATAGGCGAGGGTCTGCGTTCGCTGCCGCCAGAATCCGTAGAAGACGTGACAGGCAAAGAGGCGAAATTATGGAAGCGATGGCGTCTGCTTTGCGGTCTCAAGCAGACATTCTGGCAGGCTTGGTCTCGCGACTATATCCTGGGACTTCAGGGCAAAGGCAAGTGGCGCGAGGAGATGCCCAGTCTCAAGGTCGGTCAAGTGGTGATAATCCACGAAGACAATTGCCCGCCACAGCACTGGCTGACCGGGAGAGTCGTCAACGTCCACGAAGGAGACGACGGCAAGGTCAGGGTGGCGGAGGTCAAGACAAAAAACGGCGTATTTAAACGCCCCATATGTAAATTGGCTCCACTACCTTATGATTGAAGACCTCAGCTCCTTCAATGGGGCCGGCATGTTGAGCCAGTGTAATATTTATAATAATAGTAAATAATAATAATAATACTAAAAATGAATTAAATAATACTAAAACTAATACTTACCTTACTTTTAAGTTTTTGTTGTAAATGTTAAAAATAACGGCTATGCTGACAAATATTGAAGCGTCAGTATACCTACACAATAAATATATTCTACTTGCAAAGTACTCTTTAAATCGAGCGGTTGTGTTTTTTTTCATAAAGTGATTTTTTTAGTTTTCACAAAGTGCCCTAATTCTTTCGTTTAAATTATAATTTAATTAATTTAAACATAATCTTAAAAAATATTAAGATTAAACAATAGCCTTCACCACAAAAAGTGGGAAAAGGGTATAACTAAGTTTGTCATTCCGTGTGCAATTTCTACAATATATATTTCCGACTCCATAAAGTGTATATATTCTGACTTCCTATGCATAGCGAACTCGATTGAGCGATGTCCGTCTGTCCGTCAGTTTTAGATTCGAAAGAGGTGCTATTGGAAATCAGGATGATCGATCCATGGCCTTCAAGGCAGCATTTTTCGTGTCATTTGAAACAATAAAGTAACTCCAATAAAAAAAAAAAATAAATATATAGGGCGATAGAGAATTACGGGGCTCTGAAATTATCAAAATATTTTTAAATATAAATATGGGTATCATTTTAATGCTTTTGAAGAGATCTTTAAGAAAAAATGCTTAGCCCGATGTAATTTTTATGTAAAATTATCTTTGTGCTGAACCGATTTCTTTTATTTTTAAATTCTCTGTTACCGAAATATTTGCTTTTTTGATTGGGGTTACTTTACTAAACCAGATTTACATAGATGGTGAAGGCTATATAAGATTCGACATAGCCGAATATAGCATTCTTACTTGTTTTTATTTATTTTTTGTTATTTTACATGTTGTGAATTTTATTTAATACGGTTTTGTAATTTTTTGTTGATAAAAATATTTTTAATTGTATCTAAAAGAGGTATTTTTAATTTGCAGATTTTTTTTTTTTTTTTTTGAAAGAGAAGTAGCACTCCAGGCATTAATACCTACTTAGTTCGTAACCGTGCTACATTCTTTAGAAAAGGGATTGATGAGAGAGAAGAAAGGTGGTGAAAGGAGATAGATATAGCCATTTTATTAATTATTTTAATTCGCCGGCGAATATGCTTTGAAGAAGTACCGACGAAGGAGGCTGCATGTTTTAATGTTGTTCTGAATATGTATTTATACCATTAAACAGAAAAAAACCTTTTTTTATTTTTTGACTGCCGCAAGGGTTGAACCCATGGCAGCCAGATTTGTAGTCAACGTGCTTACCACTTAAACTACAGCAACCTCTTATTTAAAATAAAATGGCCGAAAAATATTACGATTTCTGTTCAAAATTATCTGGATCGTGATTTTATAGAGCGATTAAAGCATTATAGACAACGACTATGAAGAAGTGTGTGAAAATAATCACTTAAAACCTAGAAAAAACAATGTGTTCCGATGAAAATACAAAAAGAATTTTAATATGTAAAATTTGTATGCCACAATAAAGGAGATTTACGTTTATAGTTCTAAAGAAAAGCAAGTAAAATGACATATTTAAAGAAAACCATCTTTTAACCATGCCAGCTTAGCGTCTTTAAGGCTAGATTCAAGGTTTACACCGAATGAAAGCGAATAACCATGAAAATTTTAAAATGTATAGTGCGAACTTTCAGTTAGCAAATTTAATGTAGGCGCAATCTGTTTGCTTATAGAAAAACAATTATCAACTCCTTGATAGAAATTAAAATCAAATGATTATTGTAAATGGTCGCAGTCCGCCGTTTGAAAATATAAGTACCCTATTGTACCATTTAGAATAATATTAAAATCAGCTAAGTCGCTTAGCCGCGATTGACACATCAACAAACAAACAAACTTACAAAGAGATAATTTTAATATATATGTACATATATTAGATTATGAATGCCGGTTTGAAATCATTTGCTTATTTTATCTACTTATTTTTAAGCATTAAATAAAATTGCTATTATATTTAAAATGATATATCTTTTATTTAGTTTTGTAACAAAATTCGGTTTTGATACACTTAAAGCGTAAATATTTATGAATTCCTGAAGACACTAGTAGTTGTTTTTTAAAACAAGGAATTCGTTTCATTTGGCAATACTCGTCATTTAATTATTCACCTTAGCGTACAACTGGATCTATTTTTTCGATGATAATTCTAGGGTAAATTTAGAAAATAGCAAGTGGAAAATATAAGCAAATTTCATCACTAAAAACAACGTCTTGAATTTTTTTATATTTCGTGAATTTCTTTTTGACCCCAAATTTTAAGCGCTTAAATACAGCTCTACAAAGAAAATGGAAGTACATGTAAGTAAACAGTAGCTCACAGCTTATTTTTTGCACTGCAAAATTTAATTTTTTAAGCTCTGTAACAATAAAACCAGTAAGAATTAGAAAAAGAAATTTGTACCATCTAATACTATGTTTACACGGAGCCCAATATTCTTGCTTCGCTCTTTTTTCATGATTCACAGCTCAATCACGACCGAATCAACGTGCTTCGCCATATAAATTCTTGAGAGCGAAGCATTTTGTTTTGAGACGATTCAGCTTGAATCTACTTGCGAAGCATGAAAAATTTCTGTCTTCCCTAATTTTTATCGCAAGTTTATCTGAACTAGCTATATATAAATGTAAACAAAAAAAGTAAACCAATATTAAAAGTGCTGTGTGAATATGTGTTAATATAAAAACAAATAATTATATTATAATTTAAAATTTTATTAATTACAAACACTAAAAATGAAACGAAAAACAAAATTTTAGAACAGAAGTCAATGTGAAGCATATAGTATGTGTCGTGGAAACGGCATGCTTCGCAATCATGATTCAGAGAGCGAAGCAAGTGCTTCACATTGCCGTGTAAACATGCTATAATAGAGAAAAGGGCGTAATTAAATAAAAAAAAACTTCAATTATTTTAAAAATTAACATTTAAATATCTAAAAAGTACAAAATAAAAAACACAGCTTTTTTCATGTTACAGCTTATTTTATGCGGTTACCTTTAGTTTTGAAAACTTTCAAGTTGTGGTTGCTTGTAATTCATATTTTTAATACTTTGTCTGGTACACTTTATTGTCCATAACAGACTGAGACGGTTTTTTATAGATGAAACTAGTTTTCGCGTTGAATTGGGCGAAATATTCCACCACTCCAATTCTTTTAGGCCATTTTTATGTGAAAACTCGTATTGTCTTATGTTCCTTCCAAAATGAACCACAGATTTTTAATGACATTCAGGCTTGGTGACTGAGGCGGCCCACAGTGGTCAATTTCGCGAGATAGCGGTCAAAACTCTATAACTTTTGACCGGATTGGTATTTTTTACGCATTCTTTTTTTGTTCAATAGGAGCTTCAATTTGCCTGTTCTAACGTAAAAATCGACTGATAGGAACGTAAGTAATGTGGAGTTAAAAATGCATTTTAATTTTTTGTTGAGTTTCCATGTAAAAGTTGAATATTTTGACATTTTAAATAGGTTTTTTTTATAATTTCTCATTTTCTTCAATCGTATTTTGCAACCAATACTTATTTATTATTCCTAAACTTAATTTTGGTCAGAAAATGCCAAAATTTGGCCCCTGACATTTATTTAGTCTCAATATTCACAGTGGCCAAAGGTTGGTTGTTTTTGGAAGAAAGCTAATTCTTGTTAGATTTAACTGAAAAATAACTCTGAAATTCCCAACAATATCAATACAATTTGGATATATTATATACAGAACACAACATCGATAAAATTTTAAGTAAACTTTTACTATTGATTTAAAGTGCACATATATTTTATTTAAATGTATTAATAAAAATTTATACTAAAATTAGAAACAAATTATAATCTTTAAACTAGTATTAATTAAACAATATTAGTAAAAATTTCTTCCAAATAACTTTGATTTTCATTTTGCAGTAGTTGTTTAGCTTCTTCATCTAACTCTTATGAGGTTGATTTCCATTTTTGTCGAATACTGGACATATATGGGTCTGATGTGCACAACAAAATATTAATAAGACCTTCATTAGAACAATATCTGAAAATTTTTCTTGTATTGTGCTCGCGAAAGAATCTGTAGTCTTTGTTCCTTTTTTCTTGCGCTTCTTCTGAGAGATCTCCAATTAGAAGCATATTGTGCTGAATTATTTGTTCCCCATGGAACAAAATTTTGTGAACTGTGGTTGGCATATGTCTCCAAGAATATTTTTTGGCTATAAAGGGTTGCTGTCTCATTAGCATACTGACCAAATTTTTTTGCGTCTATCTTTTTGCTACATGCTATAACTTCTATTATGATTTGGAATCGTCGTATTAAATCATAATCTACTCCAGTTACAGAAGTTGCAGTTTCCTTGCTGTGTTTCCATCATTAGAATTTCCTTCTCCATGCTTTGGCTAGTCAATTATAAGGCCTATCTCACGGTATTTTACTTGAATATCTTTTTTTTGCTTTCTTTTTTCCAAGTTTCTTTGTTGTTTCTCAATGTTTCGCCTAACGGGCCAAATTCCAAATCGTATCCCAATTTAAGAATATGCTCCATAAAACGAATTCTAGCATGAAGAGGTGACATTCCAAATTCATATGCTTCATTAAAACTATCGTCTTGTGTTGGTGGTTGGCTCAATTGACTTGATGTTTTCTGGCATATGGTGCAGCTTGACGAAGACTCTATTTCGGTTAAAGCTTCTGCAACTTTTCCATCGATCATTGTAAGTGACATTTTAAAGTTAACTTCGATGCATTGGTCATTAAATTCAAATATCACTGGTTGAAGTTCTTTAATTTCATCTCTTATTTTGCCAACTTCTTCAGTTATGACATCTTTAGTTTCTTTTTTGTAAGCAAACTTTATTGGTCTACAAAATTTTGTTGACGAGGGAATTTCATTCTTTCATACATCTATCTCTGCAGCTCTACTAGTTGACGGCTCTGAACCAATATAAGTTTTTGTTAAACGTAATGGAACAAAAGAAATCATGAATAAATTGGCATCTGATGAATTTTCCGCATTACATTGTTTGTATTGTTTCTGGCCAGAGGACCCACCACATCCCCATTTAGAAATTAAAGTCATGCTGCAATTTTTAAACTTCTTTAAATAGTCAGCATCTTCTGCAGTGTGTTCAAGAAGATCATGCAATTTTATTTCTGCTGAACTTGAAGTTACACTAATAGCAGTTAGTGAAGGTAAGCAATCTTTTTTGGCAGAAACTATATCTCGATATGATGGAAAAATTCCACAATTTTTTTCATTGGTTCGCTTCCGCAATTCTGTATATTGGTTTTTAGTAATTTTTAAATCCAAAAGTAGTGCAAATGCTTCTTATGGAGTAAATTTATTTTCTTCAGTTAGTGTCGGCATACTTTCTAAAATCCTTTTTGTGTGTCTGGGGCTTGCTTCCACTATTTTTTTAATGATAGCAATTTTACTCTTTTTAGTTTTCGATGGTTGAATTTGATGCAGAAATGAATCCTTTATGATGCTATAAGAAACTTCTTCATTGATATGTTTAAGCTTGTGTCTTCGTGATCTTTCACTACAATTATCAATTGGCTTTGCTAGTCGACCACCTTTTCCAGTTTCCTGATGGCTTTTTAAAAATAAGTTTATTTCTTAGCCATTCTTCGTTGCGTGAGTAAAACAATTTCTTGTTTCTGGAACATTGATTGTACCGTTTTTATAAAGTGTTTAAAAAGTTTTTTATTTTTAAGTTATGAATTTTAATTTCTTGTTTGTCGCATATTTTGAAGAATGGATTATTCATTATATGTAAAATAATGTCGTTTTCATCTTTCCGTTCAAAATATATATCAGATAGAACACTATAACTGAATTTAGCCATTGTTCAAACAATAATGAAGAAAAAAAAAAAAAAATGAATGCATGGATTAATAAACTATTGCTCGAAGTTTCAACATGATCTTTTTTTCCTCTTTGAAACATAATATAACAGGTACTTGGTTTTACCAGTTATTTCCATTGGTTTTAAATTTATTTACAATTTTCAGGTATTTAAGTTATGTAATATTAGATGGCAAAAAAATCATTTTTTACCTTTTCGAAATGAATTGCGAGATACCACATTATTTGAGAGTTCTATTGTCATTTTTGCCAAAATTTTGATACACCCTTCTATGTGGACTAGGTCCAAATATGGGCCAACTTCTAATTTCAACAGAATTATTTTTTGGGTCAATAAGAACTCTTGTACAAAATTTCATCAAAATATATGCATAATAGCCACTTTCACATACAAATAACTTCTCAAAAAATATGACGTGCATTTGTACCGAATATCTTACCTTGGGTCAGAAAAATTGCTGTAGCTCAAAAAGTGCAGTCCCGATGCATGGACATGTATATATAGGAATGTAGGGGAGAGTTAGTACTACAAAATAATAAATTTGTGTTTTGACTCAGCTTGACTCACAGGAGTTGTGCTCTATGAAGTAGGAAATTTCCGAGAAATTTGACCTTTTTTTAAAAAAAATATTTAATTGTTCTGAAAACAGTAGAGCTTAAGTTACAACACAAAATTTATTTCGTCCAAAAATCTTGAAAAACAAAAAAGTAATGATCATTTAAACTTTAAAAATTAACTAAAAATATCATAAATTTACTAAATTCTGAAAAAGCCCGTTTTGGACCACCCTGTTCTCAGTGAAATAGTTGAAATAGAGTTCTAATTTTTTGGCTCCCAAAGTTTACTACTGTCTACTTTCATATGAGTCTAATAACTTTAAAATCGGAGAACAAAAACCAAAAGGTGTTTTGGCCGCTATCTCAAAATATTGACCACAGCGCGGCGTAATCATCAAGTGAGGGCAGTTATAAATTGACCAAGACTTTACAATTCCCGATTTATGTTTCGGAACGGTATCCTGATAAAATCGAAAGTTTGATCTTATACCTAGATTGTCCTTTTAAATTTGGTTGTAATAAAAAAAATTAATCTTGGGTGACTATTAAATATTATTGTGAATTAAATAAAACAATAAAATAATTTATTATTTATTTTTATTTTAAAAGTAAATTATAGGAATAGAATTACACATTACATTTCATATCTCGAGCCATCGAATTTAGCCTACTCCTTCCTTTATATCATGATTCTTCTTTTCCTCACAGTTTCTTTAAATTTGCATTCCATACCGCACGCCTTGCTGTAGCGAAGTGTATTAAATATTTAAGAGTTTTTTTTTTTTTTAATTTACAAATTTTTTTGTGAGGTTGTTTTTAAACTTACCTTTAAACAATATTCTAGAACTTATTACCACTAACAATATACAAATTCATTTTTATTATGTCAAATATTTTTCGATTTTAGAAGACACAATCGATTTTTATGATTCTAACTACCAAAATTTGGTTTTCAGTAATAATATGCTGAATAAGTTTAGTTGCATCTTCTATTTAATAGAATAGATTTTAGTAAACATACAAATCGGTCAGGTAAACTTTTTCAAGAGGTGTTACAACTAACATTTGGAGGCAAATATCATTTGTTGGCTTTTAATGTAAAAAATAAGTCAAAATTATTAATTAATTATATTAAAAATCAAATTATTTTATTAGTAATTAAATTTTGAACATACCAATCGAATTTATACCTATCAATCCGTTTTCTGTGTGTAGGTATTCGCCATACGTAGGACTTACCATCCGAGCAGAATTTATTAAATTTGGATTCATCGGTTAAGATAACTGCACTACAAATCGATGCGTCGTTGGAATCGTGTTCTATAGCGAAGTTGAGCCGGTATATTTTGGTTTTGGCGCTAATGAAAGGCTTCTTACGTGGAAGTTGACCATTAAAATCATGGTAAAGAAGAACACACCGAAATGTTTCGACGCAGCATTGTTTACCCAGGTTATATTGAATATCGAAAGTCAGTTTGTGAGCTGAGAGCCCTGTATTTGCTTCAATTTTACTCACAATATAACGCTCATCAAGTTTATTAAAAATTTTATTTGGTGCTTCTTTACATTTGTAAATTAAACGGTTTTCACGAAGCGTTTTTATTCATCACACCAACTATTTTCCGCTGCGAGTGGCCGTTTTTAAAATGATTTACTACCAATTCTCTCTGTACTAATGTTGTGCGTGGACCCATTTTAAATTTCCTCGAAATTGACCAAATTACTGACAAAATATGTCCATAAATGAAGTGCGAATCATATCGAAAAGTGAAATAAGTAAAATAAATTTCAGCTAGACAACGCATTCTGAAAGTATCGTTACCAAAAGAAATAAATGCAAAAAATAAGCTGTGAGATGAAAAATGCTGTATATATTACTTTTCTTATTTTTTAATTATGTTAATAACTATTTTTAATTAAATAAAGTTTTCTTGTTAAACTAGACCCTTTTCTCTATTTAATGATACTAATTTGTTTTTTTAATTCCTACTGGTATTGTTATTATAGGACTTAAAAGTTAAAATTATGCAGTGCATAAAATAAGCTGTGAGCCACTGTATATTCTTAACTAATAAAAATTTTATAATTTTACAAGGCATTTTGACTTGCTCTTATTTCCATTGATATTTCAATTGCGATTTTAAAAATGTAAATAATCAAAAAAAAAAAAAAAATCTGCTCGTGTTTTAAAAAATTAAAAACTCGCCGAAAAACTTGCAGAACAAGTCTAAATCGTTCGCGTAATATTAAAAAGCGTCGTAGTTTAAAATCATGTGATTTTTACAACAGGCCTGTATATATATTCTCAGATTACCAGATTATAGTTTATGACTAAGATTACTGTCAATCCTAAAAATTAATTCCAATTGCAAATATAATAGAATCTGTAATTTTTAGTTTTAGAATTATTTTTTTCTTGTCGCTAAAGCTGATGATGTTCTGAAAATTATATCTCGTAAAATGTCCAAATAATTTGTTAAACGACATAGACAATTAAAAATTTACTAGGTGTATGTATGTGTGCTTCAATTGTTTGGAAGAGTAAACTGTAATCGAAGTAGATCACTAAATTTTTATATTAACACCTCTTGCCAATCCTAATTGTGTTTGAAAACATTATATGTATGGATGTATGTACATAACATCTAATAAGTATATGTATAATTTTGTTTTTTTTTTTATTTGTTATTCCCGTGGTCAGCGGGTATTTTGGTTATTTTAGTGTTCGTGTGTGTGTGAAAACTCTAGTTATCTTTAATTGGTGAGATAATAAACATCATCCCTGATTGACACTATCATTCTCTTTTTTCCTCTTGCGCAGTTCGAATGTTCGTAAGTGATGGCGGCGTTCGTGGGAAATAGACAACTGTTTATTAATCTGTCATTATATTGGGCGGAGTCTGGCAAAATAAGATGCCAGTCTTCTTGTTCACTATGCATAAGGAATATATTCATTCATACAAAACAAATGAGAGATGTTACCAGTAATAGGAGATTGGAGCATTTCAAATAAACAACTTTATTTAATCTACTTCAGTAGTATTAAACAAGTGTTCAATAAACGATTAGTTTTTAAAATTACGGCTTTTTCGTAAAAAAAAAATGAATCGTGTGGATATAGGTGGTCCAGAAACCGAAATATTAACTTTAAAACAGGACAAAGATAGTTGTCTTGTTTCAAATTGTAACACTTTTGATCAAAATCTACAACCAAATGAAAACATTGTCTCTTCAAAAACATCATTAAAGTCGAAACGAAGTTGTTCTTTTAGTATAGAAAGTATATTGGAACGATCGAACAACATACACAAATATCAATCAGACACATCATTCGTTCCATCTAGTGAAAAATCATCTGCAGGCGTTTGTAAGTGATTTTAAATTTTGAATTTATTGAATGTTACGAAAATTTAAATAAAAAACTACTAAAATCTACTGTAACGAAATTGTACCAAACGAACATTTTGCAAAAAAGTTGTTGAAATCAACCAGTGGGCAAATTACGGCATTCGTTATCGATAGAAATTTCAATAGAATTCAAACTAAATTACCCTTTGACCTTAAAGCAGTAGCAAATAAAAATACCATGAGAAACATTTTCAGGAATCTGTCAAAGGGTAGGTTTAGGAAAAGTATGACCAGAAAGTGTTCTATTTACAGTTTTTACATATTTTAGTTGAGAGTTGGGCTCCAGTGCCACAAGTAATTTTATAAAACCATGTCGTTTTTAACCCTAGAATATCATACTTCGTCGAAACGACGACGCATGTTTTTGTTTTTTGTTTTCTCTTCTGAAGGAGTGCTGTGAAACTTAGTTTTTATGATTAAATTATATTTAAAACCAACATTTATTTATTTTATTTCAATACAATACATAAGAAACTATTGAAAAAACTAAGCATTGGAAATTTTTTATATACAGATCATCCTTTGCATCCTTTTGAATACAGCGTAGTCGATTCGACGAAGTATGATGTTTTCGACATAAAAATAAGAATGATATTCTAGGGTTAAAAAAGATCGACATAAAGTACCGTGTAGTCTACCCTTAGTCTGTTATGTCTTCCTTGCAAATCATTTCCGTTACATCAACGCCAGAACAGTGAGGCTCTATCAAAGCTGCATGAATTCTCTAATTGCCAATAATTGATGCACGTGAATGAATGTAAAAGTAATAGGTTAATATAGATTAGGCAATCTCTGAGAGAATATCAATAGAAAGGTAGTTGACCGGATCTTCTCTTTTAAAAGCATACAGTCGTGATTTTGAGTCAGATCAAATAGCAACATTATTAAAGGCAGAATGTGCTGCAAATTCTATACCTATTTCAATAGATTTTAGATGATAAAACTTAAATACACCAGACTCACTGACTACGTGACCATCGGTACACAAAATTTCAAAACTAGACATAACAATTTCAAAATCAAACAATGAGCTAATTTTTTCCATTGCTGTGCTCGAATTATTTCATTTCTATCATTTTTTTGGCAGTAGCCGTATTGCCAAAAAAAGCAACCATGAATATGAATATTACATACCTCCAAATTGATGAGACCAAACAACATTTAAGAGAATTATTGATAGAAACTTGAATTTTGAATAAAGTTTCTATTACACACTCTAGAATATTCAGATACTTAGTATTCTATTTTCGCTCTCGCGAAAATTCGAAAGTGATGGATTAACCCTAGAAAAAACGTGATTGCAATGTGGTAATAAAAAATTATTAAGCGTTTTATTAAACTTGCTTAAGGAATTAATACATTGTTTATCGTGACGTTAAGAGGGCGAAGTTAAAATGAGTGACTTAATTTTTCAGCATTAAAAGAAAGAACCTGACTAAGTTCGCTTAGTTTGTTTGTTAAAGGCTGCTTCGTAGTTATAAAATCAGGGCGAGCACAAAACTGCATTAATAGCATCGTTAATACAGTTAGCAGAAGATCTATTTCTCCGTTTATTTAGATATGCTAAAGGTTTAAGCATGACTGACATCAAACATATGTGAATAATGTAGGATCTCTTAATTAAAATTGGGCAAAATTTTATTAAATACCATGATAGTGGAATAATTCCATTTGTGATATTAGCATAATACAATAGATAACATAAAAATTCCCAAAATAACTTTTATAAATAAAAAATTTGCAATTGCTTGTGCAACCTTATTGCTATTTTTTTCTTTTTCTTGAGAAATTAAAAACACAGGTGGAAAAGGGTATATGTAAGTTTGTTATTCCATTTATATTTTCTACAATATCCATTTCCTCACAAAGTATATATATTCTGAGTTCTTTTATATAGCGAAGTCGACTGAGCGATGTCCGTCTGCCTGTCCCTATTCCTGTTAAAATTAACAGTGCGAAGCCACTAGATGAGCTACAGAAAATAAAAATGCGCCACACGATTACACTTAGTTTCGAAAATCAGCAAGATTAGTACTTGCGCTTTGAGGCAGCGGGCAAAACACAACACCTGCCTCTAATTTTTCCATATCTTTTTTTTCTGTTAAGAAAGTATAATCAATGTAAATATATGTGACAAGTTACACAGCACAAAGCGAAGAAAGCATGAACGCATTAACGTATAGAACGCAAGAAGTTCGTTTACTTTCTACTTTTCTACGCCTCGCAAGCGTCATAAAAAATGTCAGCTGTTTTTTTGATATCTAAGGATGGTAAATTATATTTTATTATCAATGGTATCGATAAATATTGTTGTGTTAATAATTACTTTTATCTGTTTTTTGTTTTAAAAAGCCTTTTTAATACAAAAAAACCCCCTTTTTAGTAAAGTTTAACAATAAATTCAGAAAAAATTCGTTAATATTAATAATTTGTAAGAACTCTTTCATCAACAAAACTAGTGTTTTTGATATCGATTACTTTTACGTACTTAGTTTCATCCCTAATATGTTTATTTTTTTATACAGTTTTTAAATTAAAGCAAAAACCGTTCCCTTTTCTTCTGAAGATTTTCATTGATCTTTGTTACATAAAATATTATGTGCATAACCTCAATATACATGTACCATAAATTCCTTAAACATTACACTTTCTATTTTTCCAAAAATGATTTCTTTAGATAAAAATATTTACACTACAGCTGATCAAAACAATAACATGGCGCATAAAAAGCTTTGCGTAAAAAGTATGAAAAGCGTAAAAAGCGTGTACGCATAGAACGCGTTGTATGGACTTTCAGTTTTATAAAGCATGATGTTCTCATAATTCCTAAATATTATCAACTTATCTGTATGTAAATTTATGTTTGTGGTCAATGTAAATGGATACAATATTAAAAGTAATTTTTGAAATAATTCAAAAAAGAGATGAGTTCATAGCAAGAAGTTTATAATTAATGATTCATAGCAATAAATTTTCGAGTAATGATTGTATCAAAAGAAATTTTTTTTAATGAATGATGAACGACGAATTCGGCTAAAACTCAATTGGGATGAAAAAATTATGAATAAATTTATTTGAAAATTAGCCCACTTTTCCCTTTTCTCCAATTAAAAATTTTTTTCCCTTTTGATTTACTGCGGAAAGTGAAAAAATTCGAGGGAAAAAGTATTATAAATTATAAAATAAAAATTATATGATATGAAAATAAATAAAAAAAAACTCCCTTCAAATTAATATGAAGCCACTTTTTTATAATTTTATTCCCACGGAATTCATAATTGGAGGAATTTTTTCTCGAGAAAAATTTTTTCCGCGTGAAAAAAATTCCCTGAGAAAATTCATAATTGGGCTGAATATATTTTTGTTCACATGTGCCACTTGCTGGAGTAACCACATATTTGAAAAAAGAAACAATAATTTGTATATTCTCTTTTATTTTAATGTTTTATTTTTCTTAAGAGAAGTAGCACTTCAGGCATTTAGTTAGTTTATAAATTATTATTTTTTTTTTTAATTTTGGCATAGCTAATAGAAAAATATAAAATTATATTAGTAGAGGATAGTTCTTACTAGTGTAGGTAAACAATTCGTTGTCAACTGACATTTAAAATAAAAAACAACTCTGTTGGTAATTAATATTTCTAAAATACAATATTAAAGTGTCAAAATATATACGAAGAATGATGACAAAGATTGTAGCGAACCAGAACGTGCATTTGACTCTGATATTGTCTTAATTTTGCTGTTATCTTTAAAATTTATTACAATTAATAACGAACCTAATTAAAATTAAAAAAAAAAATAGAAAAAAAATACAAATTTAATCGAATTTTAAATTAAACATATTATTAAAAATAGTATATTATTCATATATATGCTATAACTACAAAGAACTCTTTCAAAAATAAAAAAAAAATTCGACATTCCTCGAAATAAAAAATAGAAATAAATTTATCGGAGAGTTCGTTACGCACGACGAGTTTCGTCGACGTGTTGATTGTGTCCGTTTACAGAACACAAATGTATCTTATTTTTTTCGACGAATGTTTGCAACGAAAAATTCGTCGTTCGTTCAAATGTGTTTTACAGCATTCTTTGAGTTATTTCTTATCAACTTTTGTTTTTGATTTAACTTAAAAATTATTTTTAAACAAATTAACTTTACGAACAATTTCCTTATTTAAAATGTTTCAATAAAAAGGTTTTTATGTATTTCATTTTTATACTAAATAAATATAAATAATACACGCACAGAGTCATATGTTAAGAATATGAAAACAAAACATAAATGTATTCTTTTCATGAATGTACATACTTATGTACAGGAATACCTCGCATAATACGATTAATCGGTTCCGCCATTGTGCAGTACTACTTGAAACCGGACTAACTGAGGTACCGGGCCCTGTGCGTATACATATCTACGAAATTGTTGTTGTGTTGTTATTTTTCTTCAAATAGATGCATTTACTTTAAATCACATGTTAAACGTATCGGATATATTATCAAGCCTGTGCCGTATATTTTCATATTAACGATTTCTTTATTAAAGGAAAAAAACCGAAAATTTCATATTTTAACAATAAAGTAAAAATACCAAAAATTAAAAAAAAAAAAAACAAAAAAAAAACAATTATT
This sequence comes from Gymnosoma rotundatum, assembly GCA_916610165.2. Classification (NCBI taxonomy): domain Eukaryota; kingdom Metazoa; phylum Arthropoda; class Insecta; order Diptera; family Tachinidae; genus Gymnosoma; species Gymnosoma rotundatum. Next base: position 116,834,081 of record OU744336.1, read on the forward strand.
CAGCCCAATTATAAACAAAATTTTCGTGCGAGTTCTTTCACTTTTCACTTAGTCAACGTATTCAAAAGGTATGACTTTATATATGTATGTAATGTAATTTATTTACCCTGTCATTTTGGATAAATCTTAAACAAAAACCAATTAATATTCCATTTCTTATAAAATTTAGAAACTTACAATGTAGCGCGTACTTTTAAGGGATTGGAAGCAACTCGCAAAGAGCGACGAGCTATTCGCTGCAAACTGGTGTCTTCCTCTTGTGGGAAAGTAAATGGCATAAATTCTAAACATTTTACTTTTAAACTTGAATGTTTAAAATCACTACAAATTTATGTACGCTTATTTACTGTTGTATGAGTTTTCAAAATTTTAAAATTACATATTTTTCTTCCTTAAGGTGCGGCCAGATTAATCAAACACCTGACCAAAAAAGCGTAACCACTATTTTTACAAATGTTTATCTAATCTTTCCAGGCCATAATTACGAATGACGATTAAAAATATAATAAATGTGATATCTTTGACTTTATGTTTCGTAGGATCTTATATTTCTTTATAGGTACAAAAATACTGTCCTATAATTCAGAGCTTACGTTTTTTGGTCAAATATTTTACTTATCTGACCTTTTTGGCGAATGAAAGTTTTATGGAAATAAAAACTTCACATTTTATTTGGAAGAGATGTAAATATTTATTTAAAGTTATTTTAAGAAGAAGTTCTGGCAATGTAAGAAAAAGTTAAAAATCGACGAATAAAGAGGAAAGTAAGTTGAAAAAACGCAAAGTTAGAAATACAAATTCAACCTACTGACGGCAACCTTTGAGAAAGTGAGGTTGTAACACTTTAACAGTCTAATTTAGAAATTTACTTTAAGCTTTAAATAAGCAAAAGTCGTTAAAAGAGTAATATTTACCCTACTTTAAACCAAAAATAAAAATAATTTGTTTTCAAGATTGTCCGATAATTTGGCTTACTTTCAAGGTCACGTAACCTTAAAATGTTAAAAAGCTAAACTCTACAACGTCTCTCGTTTTCAGGCGAATGTAGCCTCTATCATGTAGTATTCAACGTGCAAAAATATTTGGATGTAATTCCAGCTTAGTTAAATATTTGGATCCGTACTTTTGTATTTCCTCTCTTACAGAGGGCACTTTCCAATCCTTGTGAATCTTTGAATTTTTCACGTACCATGGGGCAGTAGTTTTGTGTCTGAGAATTTTGTTTTGGCATCCTTGTATCCGTCGACATTTGACACTGTGTAGTGACCAACATTTAAACACCGTAGCTCCATATTGGCTTCAGAATAGATTTGTAGATCAAAAGTTTTCAGTACAGACTGACGACAGAATACCGGTCAACTAGCCACATTAATTATACAGTCTTCAGTTTTATTTCCGTAAGTTTAGCTTCTATATGGTGCTTCCATGTTAGACGCCTGTGAAGGTGCATACCGAGGTACTTGACGACCGAACGTTGAGGTATTGTTTGATTATTTATTGTGATGGACGGGCATGTACTCTTGCGTAATGTAAAAGTTATATGAATGCACTCCTGTTCATTAATTTTTATTCGTAATTTTTTAACCATTTTTCCACTTGGAACACATGACTTTGATGCTTCGTGAGGTTCTTCAAGAACATAAAGCAGGGCAGTATCATCAGCAAATGAACGTTGTTATGTGTAGACAAACCTGAGGTAGATAACAAATACAAAATCGGACCCAAGATGCTCCTTTGAGGAACACCGGCTCTAATTGGCTGTGGTGTGCTTAAAAAATCCTCGTGCTTTACAATGAATAATCGTCCATTCAAGTAGCTTTCCAGTAATTTAGAAATGATTTGAAGCAAATACTGCCTTACTTTATGAATTAAGCCTTCGTGCCTAAACTTTATCGAAGGCCTTGAAAACATCAATAAAGAGAGCATAACAGTATTGTTTATTTTCAAAATATTGTATAACAGTATTAAAAAGTCTATGCGTTTGGTCTCTTGTGTTATATTTTTTCCTAAATCCTGAATACAATAAGACTTCCACCGCTACATTTGGTAGCTCCAAAAGTATGCTTCTACTTACCTTATCAATGCTAGGTGATTTTAGGTTTTAAGTCGGTGATAGACTTTCTCTTGTGCTTCCAGTCTTAAAAGCACAGCTTTTATAGGTGTTATGTGAGGTAACACGGTAGAGTCTGTCGATGAATTAGGAGTAAAGAAAAGAAAAACAAAGAGAAGTTTATTGAAAAGAATAGCTGAGCATTGAATGGATTTCAGTGAAAGAAAAGAGACAACTGCATTGACGCAACATAAAATAACAGCAGGTCGCATATCTGACTAAAATAACATGAAATGATTGGACAAGAGAAAAACAGTGAAAAAGAGATACACCAAAGAAAGCCTTTACATAAAAAAGAAAATTGGGATCACAATGAAGCTGATAGATGACACTGACAACATTAATACGAGCTAAAATGTATTTTAAAAGAGATGAGTTTGTTTATTAAACCAACTGTTAGATTGCTTAGATGTTTTATGTTGATGTCCAATACAATTTAATGTACTAATGCTTTATTTTGAAAGTACTTCCAAAATGTATTAATATAAAGTTTGTATAGAGTTTTACTGCGGTATTTAGATCTAGTACATATACAAAGTTGCGATACAAAGCTCGGTTGCAACGTTTCTAATACTTGTCTGCGACATTTTGGAATGGTATGCATTGTTAACATTTAGTACCACAGCATTATGAATTACAATTCACACCCATATAATAAGGAGGGAAATAAATATGTCTTTGCTAATAATATTCTAATTTTGATAGGTGCAAAATATTGTGAGGAAAAAAGAGCACGCTATTTTATATATGTAACTTTGACCAACGAGTGAGTTTATATGATTAGTCCAACTCAAGTTCCTTTTAAAAGCTATTCGTATAATTATCGCTGAATTTACAATTAATTGTTAATTTGTTTTAATTCTAATCTAGAATACACGAAACGTCCAACTAATGACGGTAATTGTCCAATAATTTTAAAAGAAAAAGGAAATTCAGTCAGATCATTAAAGCACAAATTTTTATTCAAAATAGTTAAATACAATAGTGTCGACAAACCCTCATCTTCTTCCGCAATAATTAAACCTACAGTGAAACTTCCAGCTAAAAAACCAAGCCCAAGATTTGTAAAGCATTATGCGAATATTAGGAGCGGTGTTGACCTTTCGACGTCTGAAATGAAGACCGGTCAGATAAGTAATTCTTCCCAAATCTTAAAAGAAAATGACTCAGAAAATTAAAAATGCTATAAGGAAAACGATAAAAATTAGTAAATCGGTAAAAATTATATGGTAGCTATTCTCATTACATTAATAAAATAAAATTTCAATATCACTTTATATTCACTTTCGCGTAATATATTTCTTACTTTTTATAATATATGCGATTTACACTGAACAGTTTCTACTAGTTTTTACTATTTTTTAATATTGTAAACACTCTAAATTTTATGTTAACCCACTTTACAGCTTGTTTAAAATTAATTTAACAATGCAAAAATAATGTTAAACTAGAAGATTCCTCAGACTTTAACTTCAAACACTTACAAAAACAATAAATATAATGCAATACTTACAACTGCACAACCTTACCAAATTCTGTCTCACTGACTATTGAGGAAAGTATGTATAAGCAATATAGAATTTACCAAACCTTCAGAAAACCTTACAGTGAAAACTCATGGATTAGACAGAATTACATATATCATGCTAAAAATGTTACCATATAAATTAAAAAAAAGAGCTTTAAGCTTATTCAATGATATATTTAATTACCACATCCACCAACAGTTTAAAGCCAGCATAGTTATTCCCATCCACAAAACGTTTAAAGACAAAACCTTGGTAACCTCATATCGCCCTATTTCCCTGAACCCCTGTTGATGTATAATATGAAGCAAAATTATTGCAAATAGGTTGTTGTGGTTTCTTACTACATACACTCTTCTCAATAACCGACAATTTGGCTTAAAAGAGTAAAGTACCCTGACGCTCTATCGCAATGTGTGCAATCAGTAATAAGTCGTATCAGTAGGAAAGTGGCCTTAGCGCAAACACTCAGAAAACGTATCTTTTCCTTCTTATGGGAAGCAACAAGATTCCAATTTTCCCGCTACCTCTCCCAAGTGGAGCGAGACTTAGGCTATCTGCAAGGGATAAGTATTTAGGTGTCATCCTGTACTCCAAACTGTCTGAGGAACTTAATGTTTAATTATGTGTGTGTGCAGGAAGGCTATTGGGATAAACGACATGCTGGCTTTTCAGCACGGTGAATTAACCTATACTTAAGTTCGGGGTTTTCGTTTGGTGGCCCGCACTGGGCAGACTGTATTACTGCAGTATATTAAACAGAATTCTGCGTATTGCAGCTTTGATGTTCTCAGGTGCAAAACCGATCGGAACCTGAGAAAGGTAAATTAAAACCATTCCGAAAGTGTGACATGCCTGATAATTCCCACTTTATATTTGTCCAAATTGTTGGTACGAACCATGAATCCTAAAATATTTAAATTGCGCAGGTCCGTTAGTTTTTTGTTTAGCAATCAGCGGTTCGTGTGACGTAGTATGTCGACTACTTTGTGTGTGGAAAGTGCAACAAAATTACTAAAACCCGTGAAAAATTTATTCAAAATTAAAATTAAGTGTGCAGTTATAAAATGTAATGATAAAAACAATACAAAAGAATGCAAAATAAGCTTTTTTAAGACGGTCTTTTCAATAATTTATTTTATTTTAATAAAACAGGCTCAACATATTATATGTGATGAAAAAGTAAAAAATCTATTTTTTATGAAGATTGTAGTTGGCCAATAATGTCATTTTTTGAGCGGTCAAAGGCTAAATTATCGTTAAGTAGTTTTTCAGTCGGATCAGCTCTAATAACTCTATAAGTTTCTTTGTACTCTATAATTGTTAAAAAAAATTCTATTGAATTAAAAACAAAAATTCTTGATATATAGCTTGAAGAAAATATCATATTAGTATCATTTGACGTTATATCCCTGTTTACTAATATTCCAGTTCATAACGCCATCAAAAAATCATGAGTAAATGGAACATAATTAAAGCATTGACAGCAATTAGTAAGCCAAAATATTTATAAATTCTCCGGATTTGTCTAAATGACAATAATTATTTTATCTACAAGGACATAGTGTATAATTAAATTTACGGCATGCCAATGGGAAATCCTCTTTCACCAATCGTAGCTGCTATATGTAGTTCTTGACAGTTTATTAGACTATGCTACAATAGAATTAAAAAAAATTAACATACAAATTATGTACATAGCTAAATATGTAGATGACATTTTTGCTATTATAAACTCCGACGATTAAGATGAAATCTTGAAAGCATTCAACACCCACTATCCAAAGTTAAAATTTACAATGGAAATTGCAAAGAACAGTACAATTACATACATATAAAGCTAATTAGGTCTCCAGGAAAACTTATTTTTGACAGTTTTTTTATAACGTTTATTTAAATATTTTCGTATAACATATTTTTACTATAATAAACAAAAAGTATTACATACGAGGGCTGCTCTATATATTTCTGGCCTAATAGTGAAAATGCGAATATTTATAATCAAAAATGGTTTTATTGTTTTTCAAAGTATTCTCCAGAATGATTTATACACTTTTACATGTGCTCAAACCAGTTGTCGAAGCACTTTTTCCACTCCGATTGAGATACCTCTAAAACATGGTTTTTGAACACTTCAACAGCTTCTTCTGGCAACGAAAATCGTTGACCAAGCATTTTTTTCTTGATGTGCGGAAACAAGAAGAAGTCCTTAGGTGCCAAGTCAGGGCTGTACGGCGGATGACCCATTAATTCGACGTTTTGGCCGCTCTGGTTTGAGCCGATGTGTGAGAGCTCGCATTGTCATGGTGAACAATGATTCGTCTTCTCTTCTTGATTTTTCGAATTTCTCCGATGACTTCAGGCAAACAAATTGTAGTGTACCACTCAGAAGTGACCGTCCTACGTTGCTAAAGCGGAACAGTCGCCACATGACCAGTTTTGCCGAAGAAACAGGCGACCATTTGCATCGAAGTGCTTCTTCCACTAACAACTTTCGTTGGATTTTGCTCGTCTTTAAAGACCCACACGGTCGATTGTTGTTTCGTTTCGGGCTCATACGCATAGATCCATGATTCGTCACCTGTGACGATCTTATAAACGTCTTTTGAAGCACCGCAGTCGTATTTTTGCAACATTTCTTTGCACCAATCGACACGCGCCTTTTTTTGAGCCACTTTCAAATTGTGCGGGATTCAACGAGAACAAACCTTTTTTACATCCAGGTGTTCATGCAGTATCGAATGTATGCTGGTGGAAGAAATGTCCAAGGATGTCTCTATCTCTCGGTATGTCGCATGTTGATCTTGCATTATGAGTTCACGCACGGCATCAATGTTCTCTGGCACAACAGCCGTTTTTGGACGACCTTCACGGAATTCGTCTTTGAGCGAGCTTCGGCCACGATTAAATTCATTATACCAATTTTTCACAGTGCTATAGGATGGCTCTTCATCGCCATACAAAGATTTAAGTTCATCAATGCACTCTTGTCGTGATAATCCACGTCGAAAGTTGTGAAAAATGATGGCACGAAAATGTTCACGAGTTAATTCCATTTTTTTCTATATTAATTTTTTCAAGTCACTGTAAACAACACAAATAATGGTCGTACGTCAAAACGTTTTGAGTACGATTATGCTTAAAAATGTCAAACTTTCCAATGGAAATGTCAGGTTGCACTTGGCAGTACTCAGTGTTGCCAGGCCAGAAATATATATAGCAGCCCTCGTATAACTTAGATACAGCACCGTCCCAAAAACGGGATCTCAAGTATACTAATTATGTTGTAACTATTATTTTGATAATATATATTTATTAATATTATAATACGTATAAATTATATAAGGTATTAATGTAAGGAAAAAGAATGGGAAAAAACTTTACTTTTATATCGCAAAAGGTTAAAAAAGAAGGTCAAGTAATAAAAAGGAAAAAATTATTCGATGAGCCACCAATATTTATTAACATTTAAGTTAGGAATAATATTTTTATCTTTAGAAAAAATGCTAGTCTCAAATCTGAGATTTTCAGTGTTAAGTTGATTACTATGTATGGATTTAATATTTGATCTTCTATAAATGTGGTAAAATATAGGGACGACATTTTCATTTTGCATAAAACCATTACTATCTAGGTATAAGAAGGCCTCAGGTGGTACATATCCAGAATTTAGACATTTTGTAATGTATTCTTTATTAACATAATAAGGTGCCATAATTAAATTATTGCCATTGTATTCAATGCATCTTAGTATATGATTCCTTATAACATACAAAATAAAATTGTCAATTCTGCTTACTTTTGCCTCATTATACAACTTCTTATTCGAAATGTATTTAGTATAATTGCTATCTGAAGACCTATGTATTACCATACAGGCTCTCAAACATTTTCTTTCAAAGATTCTTTATTTCTCCATATAGGAGGGAGAAATATTGAACCATATTTGGCAGCCATATGTTAAAATGGGACGAATTAGGCATTGATACATAATTATCTTAACCTCTGATTTTATGTTTTCCGAAAAAAATAGTTTCTTATATTTAAAAAGAGCATTTCTGGCCTTAGTAATTTGTATGTTAATGTGTTTATCAAAATACAGGAATTTATCAAGATAAACTCCTAAGTACCTCACCATATCCCTGGTTGGTATATTCGCATTATCATTGGATTTAATACAAAAGGATTTCCAATTCTTTTTAATATTATTGTTACATTTTCCTACAGGAGGCCGAAAAAGTATAGCCTCACATTTATTGGTGTTAATCTTCATTTGCCAATCAGTAGCATATTTTTGTACGATGTTAAAGTACTGTTGGAGGTTTTCATTAATGTTTGTAATATTATTATCTGAATGATAAATAATGATGTCATCCGCAAATCCTATAATATTATCAATTTCGTTTAAAAGATCGTGTATAAATAAATTAAAGAGAATTGGGGAATTAACCGTTCCTTGTTGTAAACCATTTACAATAGTAAATTTTTTTGAACTGGAATTGTTTTTGTCACAGACTATAAAGGACTTGTTGTTAATCATATTGTGTACAAGTATAATAAGGTGTATAGGAAATTTGTATTTTAATAATTTATATATTAATCCAGGGATCCATACACTATCGAATGCTTTCTCGAAATCAATCAGACAAGCTCCTGTACACATCGATCTGTTTAGGTTCCAGTAAATATCAGAAAGTAGTAAATGTATTGCATGGACAGTAGAATGTCTATATTTAAATCCAAATTGCCTATCGTTAGTTAGATCATTCTTTTTGCAAAGTTCTACTATATAGTTGTTAATACATGCTTCAAATATCTTGCTTATATTCGGAAGTAAACTAATTGTCCTCAAATTATTTGGGTCACTGGTGTCTTTATCTTTCTTTGGCAGCACTACCACTTTACCTGCCTTCCATGCTCTGGGAAAATAAGAGTTGTTCAGCATATTGTTAAAGAGTATGAGGTAATCTAACACAATCACTTCTGGGATACATTTCAAGATAATATTGGGAATGTTATCAATTCCTGATGATATTTTGTTCTTTAAGTGAGAGAAGATGTAGATAAGTGTATCTTTATTTACAAAAAAATGTTCATTAATTTCATTGGCCTTATTGGATGAATTAAATACTGTTACAGTTGATCTATTCTTTTCAAACTCAGTTTTATTTTCTAAAGACTGGGGAAACAACTATTAATTTCAACATCAAGGTTGTTATCAGGATCAATCTCCTTGTGAGAGTGAACTGATTCTAAAAAGGTTCCAATTACATTCATCTTCTGCTCATCGTCTTTTACTAAGTAATCATTACTAACATTTTTTTTTTAGTTCTTCAGGGTTAATTCCTGAATATCTATGCCACCATTCGTTTTCCTGGGTAACCCTAATAAAATCTATATTGGAGGCATGTACGGATCTAAACTGCTTTTTTACCTCGCTAAACATATTAGATGAGTCACGCTGGTCAATGTTTCTAAGTTTTTCCTGAAAATGATTATTAACTGATATGCAAAAGTTTTCGTTTATGAGCTTTTTGATTAATCTTAATTTAGTTTTCAATAAATTTAGTTCAGTATTCGATAATAAGCATTCAAGTCTATTATGTTTCTTAATAATTGTCACAATTTTACTCTTTTCAGAATGTAATTTTTTAATTGTTGGGTTGGTAAATTTCTCAGAAGAGTTAATGTCTCTGAATTTTGGAACTGAATTTCCGATAGAGCTAGTTATAAAATTATTCAATCTAAGTAAATAGTAATCAATTTCAGTGTTAGATAAATTCCTATCATTCGGAATTGATTCACAATTATCAAACTCATTTAACATATTCCTTTTGAATCTCTTCCAGTTAGTCCTTTTATAGTTGTATTTCAAATTTGCTGGTTCCCTGATAAATGACATCGGACTGTCATTTTCTACGCCTAAGATTGTTATTTGTAGTGCGTTATGGTCACTATCATAGTCAATTGTTTTAAGACAATTGTTTGAATTATTCTCTTTGTGAATTACTAGACGCGAGTCTGCCAAACACAGATCCAAATATGAATGGCTGCGAGTATATGAAGGAGAAACAGAAGCGTATAAAACACATCTAAATAAAATTTCATTATTTGACATCCATTCTTTTAACTTATTTCCCTTTACGTTATGCGTGTTGTTTCCCCAGTCACTGTGTTTACAATTAAGATTCCCTGCTAATATATAGAAGTGGTTATGATTCTGCAAATCTAAGGACTGAAAGAGTTGTAGTAATTCATATTTTAACATATTATCATTGTTACCAGAGGGATAGTACGCTGATAAAACAAATAACATTCGGTTAGATAGCATTGGAATCTTTACCACGCAAGCTTCCAGATATTTAAAAGAATTAATAGTTCTATTGGTGTGATTAATGAATTTTATCCCATTTTTTATTAAAATTGCTGTGCCACCCCCAGCTTTTGCGTCTTTTCTATCTTTACGTATCATACTATAGCCTTTAAAGGTCATTTTATGTCTAAAGTTTAGTTTAGTTTCATTTAATAATAACAAATCTGGTTTATAATCATTTACAAAGTTACTTAAGTCTAATCTTCTGCTTAAATTAATTATGGAATTAACATTAATTTCAAAAATGTTTAGTTTTTTTTTAATTATTTCAGTCATTTTGAATAATTATGATTCTAGTATAGTGAAAATTGTATCTATTCTAGATACTTGTAGCTGGAGCTGTTTGTTCAAGTTTATAATCTGATTAGATAAATTTTGCATAGATTGATTTAGTTGTTCTAGTGCAACCTGAATAGGATTGTTATTCACATTTTGGAAAGTATTCATCTTAACAGTGTCTGCAAAAGTCATGTTATCATTTACATGAATGGATTTATTATTTGTTCGAATTTGTGATAAGTTTTGTCTTTTGGAACGAATTTTTTGTTGGAGTTCTTTATATTTTTCGCATCCCTTATATGATGCTGGGTGGCCATACTTTTTACAAAGGACACAAAACAGCTTTTCTTTTTCATTTTCAGAAACATTTTGTACGGGGCATTTTCCAATATCATGCGTCTCGTTACATTTGACACATCTATGTGGCAGAAAACAATTAGATGCGCTGTGAAGGAAACTTTGGCAGTTTCTGCACTGTGTAATTTCGGGTTTTCTCAGGGGTTCCCAGTGGACGCATCGATATAGAAGACCCTTAATTTTTTTAAGTTCATCAACTTTACTGTCATTACTTATTTGCACTAAGTAAATTGGTAATTTGTATCCCTCTTTTGTTGCTTTCTTTGTTGTAAAAGCGCTAACCTTTTCGAATTTTAAATATTCGTTTTGGAATTTACAAAGTTCTTTCAAAATATCATTTATGTCAATTTCTGCACTTAGACCTTTAAGTAAATAAGTCTTAGTTTTTGTTATTTTTGGTGTATAAGTAAAAAACTTAGTTCTACTTTTTTCTAAATAAGCTTTCGCTCTAACATAATCATCAATTGATGACATAAACAGTGATGTTTTTTTATTACGAAATTCTTTTACTTTGAAGTCTGATATTTTTAACCCATGTTTGATAAATTTAATAAGTTCATTAGGTTCCACATCGAAAATGTTTAGAGGTGGAACTTTAGTTAACGAGCTTTTGTTTTGTTTATAAGATGTATTGTTTTTTGAGCTTTCTTTATTGATATTATCTTCTTTTTTTGTAGTGTTGTTGGAAACATCATGAGATGTTGATGGATTATTGCGCTCTTGTACATGTTTTTCAAATGATTTTAAACGTTCTTTATCACAGTCTTTATCATTATCGAGTATCGAATAATAATTATTTTTAAGTTGTTTTGGCAATGTTTCATTACTCATATAGCTTTTTCTTTTACGCGCATTCTCCGTTTGATCTACTATTTCATTAGGCACATTATTAATATTTTCACAGTCATTACATGCATAAGAGTTTTGAGCACTAAGCTCACTCATTACTTGTTTATTATTATAATATTTCTTGTTGCTAATTAAGAGTCTTTATCTCTTGTATATTAGTAAACTATATTGAAAACCGTAAAAAGAACAACAAAACGTTGTATATATTAAATAAATAAATACATATTCAATCGATCTCCGCTAAACGTCTGTCTCCGATGACATTCACAATTGAACTCTTATTTTTGACAGTTACTCTAAAGAAACTGCATCCGGAAGGTTAAAAAAATACAACGCAACAGAATCTAGATATAGCAAAGAACCCTATGGAGAGAGTCTAAAATATTAGCGATGACCGTTTCCAAAACATTAATATACAAAAATTAAAAGTGCTATATTCGGCTATGCCGAATCTTATATATCTTTCCCCATCTATGAAAATCTACTTTAGTGAAGTAACTCCAATCAAAGAAGCAAATATTGGGGTTGCAGAGAATTAAAAATTAAAAAAATGTTGGTACTGCATATTTATAATTTTATATAAAACTGACATCGGCTGGGTCAAGCATTTTTGAAAAATTTTTGTATTTCCTTAAAGATCTCTTAAAAAGCTTTAAAATGATACCCCTATTGATATTAAAAAAAATTTTTTAAATTTCAAAACCCCGTAACTCGTAAACTATAGGCGAGCGCCAATTTTTTCACTCGATGTTTTTTCCTTATTTTTTAATTCTCTATCGCCCCGTATATTTATTTTTTTGGAGTTACCTTATTGTTCCAAATCACATGAAAAAGTTAGAGGTAGACGTGGTGTTTTGCCTGCTGCTTCGAAGGACATGCACCGATCATGCTTATTTCCAATAGCACCTCTTGCTACACTATATCTGATCAATTGACATTTTTTTTGTGAAATCAAGTTTCCCGAGGCGGACGGACGGACTAAAATCGCTTAATCGACTTCGCTATGCATAAGGTATACTTTATGGGGTATAAAAAGTATACTAAACCCTTAGCAATAAGAGCTCTCCAAAAATGTTTCTAAAACTTTAATAGAAGCAGAAAAGCACGGCTTAAAAACCTAATGACCAGGGACAAGAAAAAGTTTTTTATTTTATTTGTAACAAAAATATTTATCATTCAAGTTGAAAAAATAATTTAAATTGTACAAAGAAATAATTTAAATGAAAAAACATATTTATATATTATATAAGTATCCCTTAAGTTTGAAAAAAAAACTAATTTTCTTGAAACATAACGTTTTCTTAGGAAAAATAATAAATAAGACGCGTTTTGCTTTGCTCATTGTATTTCAAATAAAAATTTTATATATTTTTTTAAATCTTTCAAGTGATATACGAGATTCGATAAAAAAATAACCATTATTTTCCATTTTTCCAAACAGTATTTATTTATTCATCAATAATTATCTTGTCCCCTTCAAAGTAATCCCTCTCATGTCAGCGTTTGTTTTTTACCACGAAACACTGCTGAAACGCGCTTTTTGGTATCGCCAACAGCTCATTTTTCTTTTATCTCCTCAACCGTAGCAAACCGTGATTTTAGCCATAAACTCCACACAAGCATCGACGTGTGAGCTGATGCGTTATTATGGTGCAAAATCCATGATTGTTTTTTTCACAATTTTTTGCGTTTCTGGCGAATTGCGTCGCGAAAACAGCGCATAACTTCAAGGTGTTATCCCTTATTGACGGTACGACCGTGTGGCAAGAATTTATGATGCACCACGCCATTGCAGTCGAAGAAAGCAGTAAGCAAAAAATTTACATTTGACCGAACTTGACGTGTCGTCTTTGACGTCTTCTTGGCCTACTTTAAACCGGCTACACCACAATTGAACTTTTGTTCTGCTCATATCAGACTGACTCACTAAACGCCACAGTACACATTTCAAATGTCCTTGCGCATTTAATTTAATTTTTTACATAAAGCTTAATACAGTTTCTTTGATCCATTTTTTCGAATTGTAAAAAATCGAAGAGCACACCAAAACACGACTAACCTTTTTATCTGTCAAAAACAAACTGACAATCCAAAATGACTGATATTGCCAACATATATAACAAACATGTGTGCCAGCCAACATAACAGAAAAGAATGAGAAAATCGAACATACGTTACTCAGGATATTTGAAAATTACGATTACTTTTTGATCAGACCTCGTGTGTTGCTCTGTTTAGGAATCCATTGAAAAACTATAATAATAAATAAAATAAAAATAACATTTGGAAAAAATACTTTTGCAGTTTTCAAGTTAAAATTTTGAATCTACTGTATCATCAACATTAGCATTAGCAGTGCCTGCAACCCAAGTATCGATGGAGAGATCTTTTTGTGCTTTTCCTATTATTATGAGAAAATAATGCCGAAATTTAAGCGCAGAACAATCAGAAAACTTATTACTATTAACACTTGATACAAGACCAATTTATAAATTGACTATTAGTTGGTAATATCATTTGTTTATTGTCACTTTAACCATACAAATCTTTTTAAAAGCTTCAATATTTAAAAAAATAAATAAATAAAGTACATGAAAACGTTTTTTGTTTATTTTTTTTTATGTTCGAAATTAGATTGTACATTACATATTAAAAAAAATTTGTTTTGCTTTTAAACTTAGTAAAAAAATTATTTTTTGTACACATGTGTTTTTTATTGTTTTGAGAAAAAACAAAATATTTTTGGTTTTCCGCTTTAATTTCTGATGCCTGCTAATGACAACGCAGACGACAAGGTAAATCGTATTTTTCACAGTGTACAATACATCACTGGCCTAACAGATAACAGAAATATACGGAATATAATAAAAAACAACAACAAGATAGATTTTGCTTACAAACCAACTGAAACATTAAAAACAATAGGCCTGTTCCAGATGCATAACAAAACAGTCCGAACTTGTACAAATTTGTTCAAAAGCTTTCCAGACATTAATTTATATACAATTTGAGAGAAAATGACAGAGTAAAATTTTTATTTCCTGTACAAGGTTGTACGAACTTTTTCTTTGGATAAGTTCGGACTAGAATTAAATTATCAGCCGCTTTTTTTTTGTTTACTTTGAAAGTCAAATAATTTTTAATTAATAAATAAAGTTTTTACTCATAATTAATTAAAAGGCAAAATGATTTTTCAAATAAACTTGTAGTTGTAAGTACAGTTGTATTTGAATTTGTGTAAAATATTTGAAGAAAGTGAAGAAAGGAAAACATGCAATAGTTACTTGGCTTTCCATTTTCAAAAAAATAATTATTAATTAATTATTAATTATTCCCGTGTTGTTAATTTTTAAATATTAAAATTGCAAGTGCCTGTGCATAAAAGAAAGAATTAAATAACGTAGTGTTTTGTTGTTTTTATTTTTCAACATCTTTAAACTGTATAAAAGAGCAGAAAAAAAGTCTGCCGTATGCAGTGTATAAAGAAAAATAAAATCAAAGTTGATTATTGTTGTTTTTGCTTGAACTTTGATTTTTGTCTTTTCTTTATAGTTTGGACAAAAATCTTTAGTTCATTAAAAATATTTGTGAGAAGTTTCCTGACGAGCTAAGTAAGCGATAGCGAAATGGCCATCGAGACGTGCTTTCACCTTCAATAATCAATACCGGGAAAATAGCACGATAAATTTAAAGTTAAATTATATTATTAATTATTCCCGTGTTGTTAATTTTTAGAAATTACTGATTTATTGAAGCGCATTCTGTGCAAAAATCAACTTTATGTTCGCTACAAATTGCAATCTTGCATTTCGAACATGAAGACTTTGTCATACGCCTTTTTTTATATGGGCAGATGTTACAAATTCTCCTCTTTTTTATATTTTGTTCTTGAACGAGTCTTTAGCCAGGGTTCGACAGCTGCTTCATAAATTCAAGCCGAAGAATTATTGGCTGTCCTAGTACAGAAGCATTATAGCAATACAATATATAGCTGTTGATACATACTATATTTAACATGCCATAGAAGACACACTTTGGTTTTTCTGCTGCATGACATTACTGAGCACATCTGATCAAATGTGTCTACGACCACAGATGGTTTCTTTGTTTCAAAATTGACTGATCCCTCCTCATCACAAGATGATAATAGAGGGTTTAGGTTTGTATGACAAAAGAGTAAAAGGACCATCGTAACAATTATCGTTCGATTATTCTTTACTTCTTCCGGGATTTCACTCTTGTTGGCACGCAATGTTCCTACAATCGTCAACTTATATGGCTGCTGGAGTAATTGCTTCGCTAATGGTATTGAAGTAAACCAGTTATGAGTGGTTACGTTTCTATTCATACCATGTATGCTACGAGTAAGTTCCTTGACGAAGTACTCTCCTTTCCAAGGTATCGTATACAATCCATCATATATCTGGTGCCACTATCACACATCATAACCAGTTTTATGCCATATTTGGCTGGCGTATTGGGAATATAAATGCGAAACTTACATCTTCAACGAAATGCTAATAATTGTTCATCAATTATGACATTTGTTCCAGGTGTATAGTTTTGGCAACACTGGGTTATGAGTTATTTCTAAATGTCTCTAATTGGTATAAACAGATTGTCTTTTTGCTTTTGCAATCGAAGAGTTCTATCATCAAAATGTAAGCATCGAAGAAGAAATTCGCAAAGTTCTTTGCTCATGCATGATATATGTATATCTGATCCCAGAATAATCTACGTTAAATAACTCTTCCAGTGTCAAGTGATTATCTTTTAAAGCTGCTGATAATACTAAAATACCAATTAGAGCTCTAATTTCAGCCTTGCTGGTTTCATTTTGAGTAAATTTATTTTGCTCATAATTTTGTTTTTTGACGGAAATCTCCGAGTTTGTCCACTTAACAATATCTTCAAATATTTGATCAGTCATGAAATGCTCAAATAATTCTAGTGGATCAGTTATATTTTTAACGGAACGACCTGGATCTCTTGCCACATGTACAATATTAATTGAAGCTGTTCTTTTTGAGGAGTTCCCTTTGCTTGCAGCCCAAACATGCCGCGAGCTTCGTGAAAAGCATAAAATATATGGACTACTGATTGAGCTTTTTAGAGGTTAAACTAATACAGGCTGTGCCTCTAATGCATCATCCAGTGGAATAAGAGAAAAGCGCTCTTGAGTACTTAAAGGGATATTTTCTTGGTCAAAGTGTTCTCATCACTTTCTACATCATCAAACTCCACGATGTCTTCTTGTTCGCCAGATGAGTCCTCCAATGTTCTAAAAAAATGTTTAAAAAACTTCATAAAAGAAAAAACACCGAAATAAGAAATATATCCACACTTGTATAAAATACTAACACAAATACTAACCATTCGTCGAATCGACGCACAATATTCAAAAATCTCAAAACCCTAGGCACTTACACGCAAAACACATTCGCCTCTCAAGAAAGCTCGTTGAGTACTGAGTTGACAAGCAATATTACAGTGATCATCGCACCTGTTGAAAATAAAGGGCGATATTTATATTTTGTGTTCGTCGTTTCGACGAAGGTTATGGTTGCAGGGTTAATGTTCTTACGTTTTATTTTGAAAGTATATATTTCTTAAATTTTGGTTTCAATCATAATGTAATTGTATTTTTATTTTTATGAATTATTTAAATAAAAAATAGACGCCCTTGAAAAAGGCGACAAATAATCGAGGAAACGTCGGGTAAAATTGTAATTAAATTGAATTTTTAATTACTTGACATTTGTAAAATAACTTCTAAAATATTTTTAATATAAATAAATATTTTTTAAGTATTTTCACAGAAGCCAAAATGTGGTAGTCAAAGTAGCTTTTTTTAAATAGCCTTAAACACATTTTAATTTAGTTAAGAGAAAGAAAGACAATTCAAAAATATTTGACCGTGAAAACTTTAAAATCGATCATAAGACACATCTAAGCAGAAAAAATACTTAAGACAAAATGCCAATTATAGAGAAAGTCTACACACAGAGGTGTGAAATACAAAAAACAGTGGAATAAAAGTCTGGAACTTCTAAACTACTTGCTTGATTTTTTTAAAACAAACTTCGATTAATAGAGGAGGTCATAAGCTTTTTGCTTATTGCATTTGGATACACCCTGTATCAGTACAGTGTAGTACCACAGGGCGTCGAAGTAGGTAACCTCGAATCTGAAAAATGTTTCAGTGCTTATAAGTTTATCAAAAGTGAACCGATATCAATTTTTTTTTTATTTTCTATGTAATGAACATAGATAGATAAAGGAAAAACGTACTTGGGATTTGCATGGTATCTTTTACAACAAGTATGATTACTATATTCGGCTATGCTGAATCTTATATACCCTTCACCATCTATATATCCTTCACCATCATATTGCGGTGACAGAGATTAAAAAAATTAAAAAAAAAATTGGTACTGCATATACAGTACTGTTCGAAACCTAAGCAACTTTTCCCCAGTAAATACTCATGGTCGTATATGTTCTCTTTAAATAGATAATTGAAAAATTTCCCTTTTTATTTATAATTATACATATAGTCTACATACTAATAATAACAACAAAAAATGCATTTTATGTCTTTGGAAGAAAATATAAAACAAAAACAAAATTAACTTAAAAATTTGCTGTTCGAAACCTAAGCAACTTTTACATTGTTGCATTTGTTGCGAAATATTAACTAAAACAACAACTAAAATTTTAAACAATAATTTTAGTCCCGTTATGATTGCTATTGAAAAAAGTAATTTTGGTTGATTTTATGCATTCAAGTAGTACTAATTCTTTAGAAGTGCAACCATGACGCGAATGCGTTATGGATCAGCTTTTAAGCTAAAGATTTTTGAACTTTTTAATAACGGTAAACCCCAAATTGCTATAGCAAACCAATTAAATATTAATAAATCAATAGTTTCCCGACTTATAAAAAAGTATAAAGCGAACAGACCAGAAAATTTTCCGTCTAGTTAAAAAAAATCCATTTATTTCGTCGAAAGACATAGTGAATGAGCTTGAACTTCAGATTAGTAAGAAAACGTTTATTGGAACAAAACTTAAGGAGCTTCATGCCATCTAAAAAGCCTATGCTGACTAAGAAGCATCTAAAAAAGAGGTTTGTTTGATTGTTTGCAACGTAATCTCTGATTTTCTCAGCTTTTCGGTAGTTTTAGGTTGGATTTTGCTAGAGCACATATGGGTTGGACTATATCTGAATGGAGAACTGTTTTGTTTAGTGATGAATCTAAATTTAACTTACTAAATTCAGATGGTGTTTGCCACGTGAGAAGATCAAAAGGAAAGCGGCTGCACCCTCGGTACTCAAAAGCCACAATAAAGCATGGGGGTGGAAATGTGATGGCTTGGACTTGTTTTTCGGCAAGTGGTGTTAGTCCCTTTGTAAAAATTCAAACAAAAATGGACCCTTTTGTTTACAGAGACATTTTATCAACTCACATGCTTAACTATGCTGAGTGGGAAATGCCACTTCGATGGGTGTTTCAACATGACAATAATCCAAAACACTCATCGAAATTAGTCAATGATTGGTTATCAGCTAATGGGGTTCAAGTTTTGGATTGGTCACCTCAATCGCCAGACTTGAATCCCATAGAGAACCTCTTTGAAATTTTAAAACGGAGAGTTCGAACTCGACGCTTTAAAAATAAACAGAAGTTGATGAACTGTCTAAAATCAGAGTAGGAAGCTATAATAACATCAAGTCTATCGAATCTTATTGAATCTATGCCCAAAAGATGCGCTGAGGTCGTAAGAAACAAAGGATATCATAGCAAATATTAAAAGTTGCTTAGGTTTTGAACAGCCAATTCTTAAGTTAATTTTGTTTTTATTTTATCATAACTTCCAAAGAAATGGATTTTAATTTTTGTTGTTATTTTTAGGTTATAGACACATTGCGTAGTAGTAAATAAAAAAAATATTTTCTATAAATTTATTTAAAGAAAAGATATGAGTCTATTATTACTTAGTGGGAAAAAGTTGCTTAGGTTTCGAACAGTACTGTATATAATTTTAAATAAGAATGCCATCGGCTATTAATAGGTTAAGCATTTAAAAAAAAATTGTATTTCCTTAAAAATTTCTTAGATTATGCCGAATCTTGTTTAGTGAAGAAAGTCCAATCAAAAATGCAAATAATAGGGTGACAGAGAATTAAAAAACGAAATAATAAATTGGTACTGCATATATATTATTTTACATTAAAATTTCATCGGCTCTTAATGGGTTAAACAGTTTTAAAAAACTTTAGTATTTCCTTAAAGATCTCTTCAAAAGCTTTAAAATGATAGCCATATTGATATTTTAAAATATTTGAAAATTTTTAATTTTTTATTGGAGTTACTTTATTGTTACAAATGCTATGAAAAAAATAGAGGTAGGTGTGCTATTTTGCCCACTGTCTCGAAGCGCATGGACCAATCATGCTAATTTCCAAAAGCACCTCTTCAGACACTATGTCTGATCGAATGGCTTATTTAAATTTTCTCTAGCTCATCTTGTGCCTTGGCAAGCTTCAACACTAACTCGGACAGACAGACGGACATACATACTTTATGGGGTCGGGAATGGATATTTTACAAATTACAACGGAATGACAGACCTAGCTATACACTTTTTGTGATAAAGGGTATAAAAAAATCAAATATGTGATTTTCGTTGTAAAAAATCCGCCACGTATTGAGAATCATTAGGTAGAATTGGTTGAAAAATGTTGAGACCTTTGAGTTTTACTCAATCCTAATTTTTTTGCATACATAACTATGACTGCAAATAAGGCTAGAGAAGTACTTGGTTGTGTTTAACACTGGGCCAATGAATTTAATGATGAATATGTTAGGAAAGGTAAATAAGCATCGCTTATAAGACCTTTGGTAGAGTATAAATCTGTTACATGCATGGAATCCTTTGTGTAATAAACAATTAGCTATGTTGTTAACATATATATACATATTTTTCCATAAAAATTTGTCCTAAAATATATTTCAAATCCATTTTAATATTTCATGAATACGGCAGTTTGAATTTAAAATGACTTTATTACTGAAAAAACTTTTGTGCAGATTTAAAATGAATTAATTAAGATAATTATAAAGAAAAAATGTAATGTCTTCTAATAAATAAAAGAGATTATTACCAACAGGCGTTTTTGAGGAAACTTACACGAAATGGATGTAGCTTTTTATTATTCATTTAATGTAAAATGTTTTCGCTTTAAGTAAAATTAATAACATACAAGTGAGCTCTTGGTTTCTTTAAGTAAGGGCCAGTTTCACGATGTCGCAATCGTTCGTTCGTTCGCATAATTACATTCAAAACAAAAACAAATTCTAAAAAATTGTTTTTGTTTTAAATGTAATTATGCGAACGAACGAACGATTGCGACATCGTGAAACTGGCCCTAAATCAATTTTATGAAAGAAAAAGAAAGAACACTCCTAAAGAAGAGGAACGTACACTACCTAATATAAAAAAAACCTTTTAACTGTGGGATTTTGTTAACACCAGGTAGATTGATTTTGTATTGTAGTTGTTGTAATATATTAATAATTTTTAAAACGCTGCAGTTTCTTTAAAAAGGGCACAGGACAATTTATTCATACAACAGCAAGACCGGTTTTTTTTCACATAGCAAAAGACCTCTAAAAATAATGAAGCATTCACATTTTAACTCATAATTTCTACAAATTAATTAATAGTTAGTTTAAACCCAAATGTGAATATTTCTTCTAAAGCACTGCTCTACAATACTATTCAAAAACTATTAATATTGTTAGTTAAAAAATTTATAATTTTCCTACAATTTTTTAAAATCAAAATAAATTTACATTTTATAACTCAAATATTCAAAAAAATATAAATTAAAGCATTTTCGAGTAACAGCACAAAGTAGTAATGCATGTATATATTTTTCTTTAGTTTGTTGAACAAAAAAATGTATACGAATGCTCACTTTTCTACTTTGTTTAACCACCCCATTCACATTATCCAGTCATATTTCTAGTTTTGTTACGATACTAAAAAAACATAACTACGTCTGCTAAACGCACACGAACTGGCTTCTTAAGGCCCAACTATAATGTGCATAAGCTAGCTTTAGCTTATGTCAAAAATCCAACGTAAAGCCTGTCAAATGCTTATGTAACTTATTAAAGAAATTTATGTGGCTACAATGTACTTGCATAAATTTAGTAACTTATTTGCCACAGTTGCACACTTATGTTTAATTCGTACTTTTGGCAAAAATAATTTCTATATAAATAAACAAAATTTTAAAACGAAAAGGCTTTAAAGAAGATATTTTATATTTTTAACACCATTCACATACACATTTACATATTTTGGTTCTAAGAAAAAGTAAAAAAAAAAATGATTACAAGTTATTTTCTGTTCTGTGTTTGTGGCCAACCGTACTTAAAATGCAAGGATGTTCATCGCATATATCGTATACATATGTGTGTATAAAAATACAAATTTAATTTAAATATATTATATTTGTAAAAAATTGGCCATAAAGGAAAATGTTGTTTTTTCTACATTTTCTATTGAATTAAAAACTAAAAATTTAACAATTTATGTCTTAATTAAAATTATTCTTTATCAATGTATAACACAAAGCGCAATCAGCTGTTTCCGTACGGAACGTGCGATCAGTTTCGTACCTTGCATAAAGAAATGAAATTTAACGAAACTTGACGAAAAGTTATCTTATGTACATTATAGTTTACCGCATAAAATTTAATGTATTTGCACAGTTGTATAAGCTTGCTTAAGTTGTTTTATGCACATTATAGTTGGTTAGTTGCGTACTGTTATCTTACAAACTCAAAACTCAGTCGCTGTGTGTTCGTTTTGCTCCTGAAAATAGTAGACTGAATTCAGTTGGTTTTTAGTTGTGTGTGTGCTCAGTTCAACTATTTTCAGTTGGCGTAAAATAGAAAACTGATTTCAGTTGTTTATTTTCAGTATGTAACTGAAAAAAGATGAACTGGTTAGTAAAATGTGACTGCTAATAGCAGTTTTTCGAAACCCTGATATTTTCTTCCAAATCTAATATTTTCACACTTGGAAGATAACTGTCCTTTAAAATGTCATATTTTATAACTGTTTTTCGAGTGGGTTCGGGTATTTCTTTTCCTTTGGCCATATTCATTAGAAAAACACTTACGGATTAAAAAATTATAATTGTGATCACTACCTATTAACTGTCAAGCTATACTGAGAATTTGAAACAAAAATCAAGAAATTTTGCAGCAGTACTCGTAACGTTACGCTTTGTTTTTTGTGTATTTATAATAATTATGTTTTCGGTTAAAGTTATAAAAATCACTAAAATATGACAAATATTCTGATATTTATTATAAAATTATAATTTTATGGTTGTATGTAAACTTTTGTAAGATTGTATACATTCTGATAGTTTATAATTTTGTCTATGTATACGAGCAAAGACAATAAATTTATAAAGATGTTGCAGTTTGAACATTTAAAAAATCAAAAATTATGAGCTGGTTCATGGTTGCGGGGGTAAGAGATAAGAGGGAAATAATTTCTGTGAGCGCAACCAAAACTCAAGAGAGCACAATATTAGTTTAGTAAACAAGACAGATTCATACACACATGCGTTTAAAAATGTGTGTGGATGTTCATAAGAAATGTTTTGTTAAAGAAAAGTATTGAGAGACAAAAACACACATTTAACATATAGAAACGTACATACATAATTTCATATCTACATATAAAGAAGAATGTGCTTCATGAAATTTGATTTCTGAATTCTATTTTTCCTATTTATTTAAAAGTTGTTTGTAAAATAAGCTTAAAAACGAAACTATATGACTGCTCTTGTTATTGTAGGGTAAATATATATTTTTATTTGTGTATTTTTAAAAATATACATAATCGCACCGAACTAATCATACCCTAAATTACGTAGTAATTTTTTTTAGCATTTACTCTTGTGGATACTTAATATGGTTTTTAAGAAATTTCAAACAATTGTAATAAAATAAGGCACTTATTTATGTATATTTACTATTAAATATTTTGTTAAGTTTATTTAACCTGCATATAGGTTCAATATATATAAACCTCAATATGAATTTGATAGCTAAATTTATAAATTAAATTTGCCAAACAAAATAAATTACTGGCGCTTTTAGATTTAGACTTTCCAAGTACTTGTTACTTTGCACTCATGTGTTTCCCATGAGCAATGCTTTTTTAGCAACATAAGTATAAGAAAATTTGGAAGTTCCAACCTGTTTTTGTGACAAGAGTTATTCTCGTCAAACCAGACATAATAATTTTAGTACACTATGCACATTGCTTCGTAATATATTTTTTATATTTTTAGCTGCTGTTTTTACAAAATAGTATTTATAAGACTTTTAAGCGTGTTTTTATAGTTCTTAGAACGAATATACATTTCCGATGGATATATCAGAATTTGTGAAGGTTTAATTATATCTATTATTTTGCGTTAATAGCAAGAAAATCTTTGAAATATCGCATTTTTCGCAATTTTCCATGTTCTACACCAAGAACTTTATATTTTTCATTTGGAAAGCCATTAAGAAATAATTTCACCCAAAATTTCGTACAAAAAAATTAATTTTAATCTTTAAAAATATTGTGCTAATTATTCCGAACAAATTATTAAAATCACCGATTTTGATTATTGAAGGTAAAAGCACGTCTCGATGGCCATTTTGCTACCGTTTACTTAGCTCTTCAGGAAACTTCTCACAAACATTTTAAGTAAACTTAAATTTTTTGTTCAAACAATAAAGTAAAGACAAAAATCAAAGTTTAAGCAAAAACAACAATTATCAACACTGGCGGCAAATTACGGCATTCGTAATTTCAATAGAATTTAAATGTAAATTTCGATCGATATCTAGTGTCGTAATTTGCCACCTTACTTTATTTTACTTTATATACTGTATAAGGCTGACTTTTTTTTCGGCTCTTCTATTCATTTAAAATATGATGAAAAATAAAATTAAGACAACAAATTAAATCAATTAAATCTTAAAGGCAGTGATGCCAGCCTAGCAGGAATTTACTAAAAACAAAAAAAACTGCATTCGTCGAAAAAAAAAACAAAAAATCTTCAATATTTTTTTTCTTATTACGTGTTGTTACTATTGAAAGAAAAATATACTTACATATGTAAATAAAAATTACAGGAAACAAAAAAATCTAAAATTGCATCCAAACATATTTTTATGAAATAAATCAACATAGTTGTTTGTTTGTATTTAAAACATTTAATTAAGTTTATATGGCAGAGTTCCCTAAATTCATTTTGTATCTCACTGTCTTCCATTAGATTTGAAAAAAGATTTGTTAGACCTACTAGTGCAGAAACTTTTTTATAATAACGTTCTTAGGGCCAATTTAAAAAAGCTTTTTTTAAGGTTGCATCGTTAAAGTTAAATTGTTTTGTTATTTGTTTACAGAACTCAATGTAAAAGGCAACGCACTTATTAATGAATTTATTCAATGATTTGGAAATTTTAGTTTTTACAAAAATACATAAAAAACTTCATCATTTGTTACATATTTAACCATTCGCGGCAGTGATAATGGTTAAAATTAAATGTTTCACATAAATAAACATGTTTAATAAATTTTAACAACAAGTTGCTATATTAGGTGTTAAGCAACTAAATAAAAAATATCTTAATTTTGGGAAAAGGATCTTTAAATCTTATTTTGATTAAAAAATCTTTTAAATTAAGGTAAAATCATTTTTCTGGCATCGATGCTTATAGGCTTTTCCTTCTTTTTAACACGCGGCAATCATTCAATGTGAGTACATACATATTTGTCAACACTAAAAATATTAAACTAGAAACCAGTGTTCGAAAAAAAACTGTACACAAACCATAGCGTACGGCACTGATAAAATACTTTAAAATTCCATTTTAGTGTTTGTTATTTGCATTTCACTAAACGACATTTGTTATTATTCATAATAGGCGAAATATTTCTATTATTCTAAACAACAATAAATAAAAAACCTCGCGTACACTAAAAAAATGTTAGTGTACGCAAAAAAGTTCACTAAAACGCAATTTTTTCGTTTTGTACTGATCATTTTAGTGTACTTTGTACACAAACGCTAAGAAATAGTGTTTGTGAACTTTGTTCAGTACGTTTTTTTAGAGTTTGTGTACATGTTCGTAAACACTTAAAGAGAAACGAAGTGTTTTGTTCTTGTTGTAGTGAATGTGTTTGCGTTCTTTGTATATGACGATCAGTACTTTAGAGTTTTTTTTCGAACACTGCTAGAAACATTTTCTTTTTAATTTTAACACCTTTAAACATTGTTAGTTCTATGTTTGTATATCTGAAGTGTCAATATTTTAAACGGACTATTTATTTAGCTTGAAAGGTGTTAAATGCAATCAGATTGAGGTAAATACTTAACTTGATACTTAATTAGTTGTACAGTTAAGATGGAAAACAGAACCGTAAACATATATGCTAATGCACCCTTAAGCAAATACTCATTACACTACGGTTAAGAACAAATCAATGAGATTTAATTTTGTATGTAAAAGGTCTTTTATATGTTTTGTTAATCGTTCTTACAATTGTAGGGCAAGCCGCTAGATGTTCGACTTTTCTGCGAAATATAAAACTTAATACATGTAAGTATGTATGTATATGCATACAGCATGTTGCATACATCAGCCCATATACGAGTAGTAAAAAGTAATAAAAGGCAAACAAAAAGAAATTTTACAGAAAAATTTTTTTTTATTAAGTTAAGGCATATTTCAAAAGAACTTAAAACAAACAAAATTTAATTTTGTAACTATAGGGCAATTGTAACTGGCAAAAAATTGTTAAGCTTAATTTTTGTCAAATAAACTTTAGCTTCTTTTAATTGTTTAATGCGGTAGGACATTAAAATATAAAATTCGTTGAAATAGGGTTTCCATTGCTATTGCACTCGCTGCCGAAGCTGATTGATTCTATAAAAGCGATTTGTACAGTATACGAGCTGTTGTTTAATTTAAGCCTAACAATTTTTAATGAAATTTAAATCCGGGCAACTCACTGTGTCATGTTGAAATATGACTCTACTGACATTCTTCTTCATTTTTTTGGCTGTAGCTTCAAGATTTTTAGTAAGAATGCACAAATACTCGTCGTTGGGCATTGATTCTTCTATCCCAACTCAGTTTGGCGTTATACATCCTTAAACATAAAAGAAGCCACGACCATGCTTTACCGTTGATTGCACGTGTATATGGCCATTTCACTTCTGCTCATATAGCTCATCACTGGCTTTTGTTTTTTCCACATTAGCCTTCAGACCTACGCTGTTTAATACTCTTTTTTCTTTTTTAGTCTTTCTGAAACTATGATTTCGCGCTACATAAAAAGAATTAATGTAACTTTCAATAAGAAAGTAAAAAGAAATTTAACCTACTTATATAGGTTAAACTACATTAATTTCGGGATCAACCTTTAACTTCTAAATTCAAATAATAAATTTTTTATAGCGGATTTAGGAATAAAGGTCCCTTGTAAATTTCTGCTGTCTGTCTATAACTGTTCAAAAATTTGGTCACATGCAGCCGTTTATTTTCTGATCTTAATTTTATACTTGCTCTTATAGCGGAATCAGTAATACAAGTTCTTTTTAAATTTAAAACTTCTGTCTAAGCCTGTTTGAAAGTATGGACATATTCACCAAAATTAAATGAACTATTGGGCGCCCTTTAATTTATAATTTTGAGTATTATTACTTGTTACTATAACGGTAATGACAATCGACATTCTGTCAAATTTGAAAGCGTTTTTCTTTAACGTCATCGTTATATATTTTAACACAAGAATCACGTGCCTGAAATTTATTATTTTTAAATTTACGATTTTTATTAGAGTTTTGTTTAATAAAGGAGTTTTTACCTTTTTTATCCTGAAATATACATAAACTCACTATTTATTAAGGAAAATTTCAAATTTTAACTTTTAAAATAATATAACTTTTGTAAAGAAAAATTGTAACTTTATCTTGTCTTCGCCTGGCAACACTATTTTCACTACACAATCTTAACTAACAAAATTGTTGCTTAAATCTGGTTTCAAATTATTTGTTAGGAAAATGTAACTTGGATTTTAATTATTTACAACAGTAAATATATGTCCAGCTACAATTACAAAACAACACTTATATTAATACGAAAGTAAACAAATAAAGAGTAACAATTACAAAACAATGGATAATGAAATATATGAAATGGCTTGACACTCGCTTGAACAATAAATTTCAGAAATTTTCGTCCAGTAACAAAAGAAACAAATTCAAAAAAAGCCGTTATAACGAAGCTCTTTTTTCTCTAAGAAAAACAAATTTATAGTTTTTCTTTTCCTCTGTTCGAATTTTCTCTTTATTATTTCGACTAATTTAACTACTTTAAGTTTTTTTTGTATCACTGTTCTATTCCTAAGATATAACAAGACCTGTTTCTGAAGAAAAGTTGTCTCTTTGCGCCACTGATTTGGGGGTTCGTTGAGAAAATAAACAGAACCTTTATGGAATTATTTTTAAAAGTAAGAGCTGTTAACTTTAGCGATGCAACTCAGCAATAAAATATAGAATGAGTATTAACAACGCCCACATATTTAAGTATAAAAGGCATCTAGAATTTATTTTATTTCCTAGTTTTTGAATATAATAATGTATTCACTTAAATAAAATTAAATGTATTCATTTGGTAACCTTATTAATTGATTTCTCTTAAATTTATATTTAAATTGTATTTGTAAAAATTAAATAAAAGCTGTCAAAGTTCGTGTTCACATTTGCATGACTAATGAAACGTATAAGATGTATATCTCGTATAAAAAAGAAGTTAGTGTACAACGTCAACAAACAACGGCAACACCATAACTTATAATTTTGTCTTATTATCAAACCAACATAAACTGTTATTTGTCGCATCATGCAATAATATTTAGGTGTGAAAACGTGAAGTAGCACTTAAAAGCTTATGTGTGTAGCTTTCTTGGATTGATCAAATAAAATGATTCAAGCATGATGTTTGTAAAAGTATTTTTATACAAAAAGCCATTAAAATACCTTTTTTTAAATCATATGTTTATTGTAATAAGGACTTATAATTTCATAGAAACATCTAAGTTAATTTGCTTTGACTTAGGGTCGGTATTACAACTAGCCGTTAGTTAAACGTATGGGTCCAACGAAATCCTGCCTTTTAAGTAAGTTAAAAGAATAAAGGCCCAACTATAATGTGCATATACTAGCTTATGCCAACTTAAACAACTGTGCAAATACATTAAATTATATGTGGTAAACTATTATGCACATAAGATATCTTTTCGTCAAGTTTCGTTATATGTCATTTCTTTAAGCAAGGTACGAAATTGATCGCACTTTCCGTACGGAAACAGGTAATTGTGCTTTGTGTTATACATCCATCAAGAAAAATTGTAATTAAGACCTTCAGTGTTAAATGTTTAGTTTTTAATTAATAGAAAATGTAGAAAAAAAAGAACATTTTTGTTTCTGGCCAATTTTTAATAAATATAATAAATTAATATTAAATTTGTATTTATACGCACATATGTATAAGATGTAAGCGACGAACACCGTTGCATTTTTAGTATGGTTGGCCAAAAACACAAAGCAGAAAATAACTTGTAATATTTTTTACAAAAATTTATCTTAGCACATGAACCAAAACATGCAAATGTGTATGTGAATGTTATTAAATATATAAAATATCTTTTTTAAAGCCTTTTCATTTTAAAATTTTGTTTATTTATATAATTATATTATTTTTGGCAAAATTACGAATTAAACATAAATGTGCAACTGCGGCAAATAAGTCACTAAATTTATGTAAGTACATTGTAGGCACCTACATTTCTTTAATATCTTACCAAAGCATTTGACAGGCTTTTCGTTGTATTTTTGACATAAGCTAAAGTTAGCTTATGCACATTATAGTTGGGCCTTAAAACAAAACATTTTTCTTCTCACACGTATGAACATAACTTCGCTCAGATAAACAGTTTTTAAATAATAATATAAAACACAATGAAATACTTCAGAACCCAAACTTATTTTAATTATTTTACTAAAAACGGTTCTTGGACCACTATTTTAAACCATAATTTTCCTTAGAAGCGTAGAAATAACGAGTGGCTCTACTTGTCACCACAAAAAGTTCTAAAAAGGGATTATAAGTTTGTCATTTCGTGAGTAATTTCTACAATATGCATTTCCGACCTCATAAAGTGGAGCGATGTCCGTCTATCCGTTCGGCAAAATTGATTTCACAAAAAGAAAAGAAGTCAATCGATCAGACATTGTGTCGAAAGAGATGCAGCAGGCAAATCACCACGCCTACCTCCAATTTGTTCATATCTTTTGGAACAATAAGGTATGTCCAATAAAAAAAAATATATATATGTATATACATAGGGCGATACAGAATTAAAAAATAAGAAAAAACATCACGTGAACAAAATGGTGCACGCCCATATTTTCCGAGATACGGGGCTCTTAAATTTTCAAATTTTTAAAAATTTTGAAGAGATCTTTAAGGAAATACTAAAAATTCACTAAAAATTCTTAACCCATTAAGAGCCGATAGCATTTTTATGTAAAATTGTATATATGCGGTAACAGAGAATTAACTCTGTCATCCCAGTGTTACCTTTTTTTAATGGAGTTACTTCACTAAACTAGATTTACATAGATGGTGAAGGGTATATAAGATTTGGCATAGCCGAATATAGCACTCTTACCTGTTTTATGTTTTGATGGTTTATATTTAGATATGTTGTTTTTAACTGACCTCGACTGAATGTTGCTTTTTTAATGTTTGTGTCGGCAGAACTCAGTCATTTCTGAACCGATTTTGAAAATTTCTTGTAATTTGATAGACTGTTCTTACGGAATGATCCCGTTTTAAAAATAGTTGATAATCTAAAAATTAGAGGGTGTCCCCATACAACATAGATATTTTAAAGTGTGAAGGGTCCAAAATTAATATAATTTGACGTATGTGGTATTTATTGAACCTTTATATATATACAAACACTTGAAAATTAGAGAGAATATCCAATAGTTTGTTTGGTATAATAAGAAGTATAAATATTTAATAATATGTATTTAAGGGTTTAACAATAATTGATATAATCTGATGTATATGACCAAACTGTTGAACTGTAATAGTCAGACGGCTGAAATTTACAAAGAACCTGATTGCTAAGTCTACTACAATAGCAGGTATATAATTTGAATTTAAAGGGTGGCTATATAGTAACTATAATTTGATATATATTGCCAAATTGTGAAGAAGTATAAAGTTTGGAGATGGAATATAAGGGTGTCCTAATAGTTAATGTAATTTAATGTATGTGGCCATACTCTGAACCTTTAAAGACCAATGAAATCTGTTTTGAAGTTAGTTTGTTTTGCAAGATTTATTGTATTGCTTACTTACAGAGAAAAGAAATTCGTTATGAGAATCGAATTTGTTGCCAATCGAATTTTGTCGGTTGTGTGTATCATCTTGAATTCGGTTGTAGTAACTGAACAAATATAGCAGGCACAACTATTTAAAAAAATTATTCTTGGGTGATTATAAAATATTATTGTGAATTAATCAAAACAAAATAATTTTTTTAAATTTATTTTTATTTTAACAATAAATTATAGAAATAAGATTATACATCATAAATTTTATGATTCGAACCATTGAATGCAGCTTTCTTCTTCCTTTACATCATGATTTCTTCTTTACCACATAGTTTCTTCAACTTGCTATCCCATACCGCACGTTTTGACGCTGCGAAATAAATTAAATATTATAAAATTATTTTTATATATAAATGTCTTTCTGAGATAATTTTGAACTTACCATTTACCAATATTGGAGAACTTTTCCCCACTTTTAATAAATCTTTTTATTTTTAAACCAAAATATTTTTGATTTTTGTAATGTGTACAAATTTTATTTATATTGTGTCAAACATTTTTCGATTTCAGAATATACAATCGAGTTTTATAATTCTTACTTCCAAAATTTGGTTTTCAGTAGTAATGTTCTGAATAAGTTTAGTTGCATCTTCCATTTAATAGAATAGATTTTAATAAAGACACAAATCGGTCATGTTAACTTTTTTAAGAAGTGTTACAACTAACATTTAGAAATCACGACTATAAAATATTAATAATAAAAATCAAATTATTATATTAGTAATTGAATTTTTAACGTATCAAGCGAATTGTTACCAATCTTTTTTCTGTGTGTAATATACACGTGTATTAAAGAATCAATAAATATTTTAAAGTAAAGAGACGTAAAGTAGAGAATAATGAAGAACCGACAGTATATCTCTTCCTAAAAGTTGCTCCTTAAAATCAAAATTACACAAAAAATATCAAGGAGTAATTTGTTGCAATTTTTCTTTTCTGCATTTATAATTTAACAAATTTTTCTTCTTATATACCATTTAGTTATTTCGTTGATGAACTATTTGCGGGCCTAGCTTTGAAAGCTTATTTGTGGGTCCTTGTTAAAACTTTTTTCCTCAAAATTGATAAATACTAAAATTTCTCAATTGTTTCCTCCATGAATCCCATATCATTATGCGACTATCACAATGTTTTGTTTGAATGTTAATTATTATTTTATTACAAGGTAACAAGCTTTTTAATATATTATTATTTTTACTCTAATACATTTTACGTAAAAATTCGTTCCTCTATAGGAATACCATTTAATTTTTTTAATGAGGGGAAACCTTGTGATAAGTTTCATATACTATAATATCACGTCGCTGTTAGGACACTCTTTAAATTTTAATACGTAAGTTTAAATTGTCTTCTTGTAACGGTTTATGAGATAAGGCCATATGCGTAAACAAAAAATCTTGTCAATGAGAACACTTTTATTCTCCTGTTGTAGCGATTCCAGGTATAGAAGCCCGGTCAGACGGACATCCTACTTATGTCATAGTTTTTTATTGCCTAATATTTTACATAGAACGTTTTTTTTTATTAATTAATAATTAGTAATTCGGCTTAAGATCACGTACATTTTAATTTTTTAATTAATTAAAAACAGAGAAAACAAAAATAATATTAATTCTTAATTTTTCTAAAAACTTCGTGCTATTTTTTTATTACATTATCCCGATATTATTGTTTTTGCTTAAACTTTGATTTTTGTCTGTGCTTTATTGTTTGGACAAAAATCTTTAGTTTATTTAAAATGTTTGTCAGAAGTTTCCTGAAGAGTTAAGAGGGCGTTAACGAAATGGCCATTGAGACGTGCCCTGACCCTCAATAATGAATATCGGTCATTAATTTAATCGGGATAATTAAATAAAAAAATAGCACGAAGTTTTTATAAAAATTTAATATTTAAAAAAATATTCCCGTGTCTTTAATTTAAACTTAATTTTTATTTACATCATACCTTCCAGCAAAAACCGTCGTTACTGTCTTTAACTTCAATACGTGGATTGTTGATGATGTCTTTACATCGAAAGCGCTAGTCAACCAGTACGATGGTCTGCACTGGAAGGCATGATAACAATAAAAGTTTATTTATTTTATATATTTGTTTATTTAATACAGAAATCCTTCAATGCTAAAAGCGTATTATAAGAAACAGTTTAAATTAATTTTTGGGGAATTTTGGGGATAAAAATTATCTAATTGGGAATACGATTCGAAAAAATCTGGGTACCCTGATGATATGGTCCGATATGGTCTTTAGTAAAATAATATTGTAATATTTTTTGATGGGGCAATAAAATTTTAGAATTATTTTAACTGGTGTTTAAAAAATTAACTCTAGAAAATTTAATGTTATTTTTTAGCATCGTTTGATTCTGAAAATAGGTTATGCCATGGTATCACTTCATCAGCAGTCTATGAGAAAAATAAAAAGGTTATTTATCCGTTGGTTAGTTATGGAGGACCCAATACTTCATCAATTATTTATAACAACTGGATGGATGTGCCTACGAAACCTACGATTAGAACAGATTTTACTCACCTGTGTCATCACCACATAATTGCACTGCAAGGTAAAAAATCTACTTAATAATAATTTATATAATATAAATTTGTTTTTAATTTAACTTTAAGCAAAACGATTACGTAAACAAGGAATAGATCGCAAACCTCGACAGGCGTACAGTGCAAAACAACTTGAAAGATTAGAAAATGAATTTAAAAATGACAAATATCTGAGTGTCAGTAAAAGAGTGGCACTATCAAAATCTTTAAACTTGACAGAGGTACAAATAAAAACATGGTTTCAAAATCGCAGAACGAAATGGAAAAAACAGTTGACGTCCCGTTTTAAAATAGCCCAACGACAAGAAATATTTGAAAATAGTGTTTTTTTGAAAAGCTCGATAAATGGATCCAATTTAGGAGTTCAACCTCTTGCAACAACGCCATCTCCCACAACTTTTTCAGCAATATTTTCTCCATACTACGCATCAGCATTTTATTTTTCCAACAATTTATTTGTTCCGAAAAGAACTGAGGCGGCAACGACTATTTCTCTATAAATAATAAACAATGCGGTGAGACATATAAAATAATTACATTAGTGCTGAGTCATATGCGCTAGTTTGGAACATTATTCTATTACAAAGCTAAATAAAGACAAGTTTATCTGCTATATTCGGCTGTGCCAAATCTTATATACCATTCACGTAGTTTGTTTCTTAAAATGATATAAATATATTTGATTTAATAAAGATATTTGAGGTGAACTTGAGTTCCTTATTTGTCACCTTGGGGTCTGATCTGCGCACTCCTTCTTTTAAGAATCCATTGAGACGAGCTTAAGCTAAGTTTTGTTTTAGCTTTTCTTGTAAAATTATAATACAAAAAATGTCTCAATAGCGTAAATGTGCGTATTTCGAAAATGGGGTTTTCCGAAAACTTCTAAATGGTTTTTGCTGGTTTTTCAGTTTTCAATGAATTTTCCAATGTTTTATTGTAAAAACAATTTTTTTTAATGGTATAATATTTTGGTAAAATATTGGTGAAAATTAAATATCAATATTCATGTTTGTTTTGACCTTTTATTTAAATTTTCTTTTCTAATTTATCAAGCACATGGTCAGTTTTACAAAATAAGAATATGGTTTTTATTTTTTATTTATTTAGCCACACCGTTGGGTGGCATCTTTAAAAAACAGGAAACAAAAATATTAATATGTAGTTTTTTTTTCAAACACGACAATAAATGAAAAATTTTGTAAAAACAAACTCAAAAAATTGCACAATCCAAAAAGACAAAAAATTCAAGCATTTAAACACACCCAGTTACTAATATTTCGAGTACACAGAATTGTAAGTCAAAAGGTAACACAGAGTTTGCTTTCGATTACTTCATATTGTACAATGTACATGATACAGTGCTATAGACAGCGAGAAAGTAAGCTAAATACGGTATAGAATTGAGAGTAACTCACTGTTTCATTTTACTGAGTAATTTTACGCAAAAGTGCTTTTGCTTACCTTGCGATGTACAAAGTAAGTGGTGGTGTGTTGTTGAAAAATAAAAAATAAACATTAATTCTTATCGAAAGCAACAATATAAGGGATAGATTCAGCAAGAGTTACATGAGACGATTGGCGGTGCAGGAGAAGAAACATTTAAAAAGGAATTTCGGAGTATCATACCAGGTTTCCTCTTGAAAATGAAGAGCAAAACCAAGCTGTGAAGCGTCTTTTGGAAGAAAAAAGCCGAAATGGTAGGTTTTAATATTTAACAAATTGTGCTATGTATTTTTCGCATTTGCTCTTTTTAATTATTGCTGTTTTTTTTCAGATAACATAATATCTTCGTACAACTACAATGGCGTGAATGACAAGATATCCATAAGGAC
Organism: Gymnosoma rotundatum; assembly: GCA_916610165.2. Classification (NCBI taxonomy): domain Eukaryota; kingdom Metazoa; phylum Arthropoda; class Insecta; order Diptera; family Tachinidae; genus Gymnosoma; species Gymnosoma rotundatum. The sequence goes on from OU744336.1 coordinate 116,869,527, forward strand.
GCTTTAAAACAGGATTTACAAAAGAAAATATGAAGAAAATCAAAAAATGAGAAAAAAAGAAAAGCAGAAAGAGAGTACACAAGCCAGAGAAATCACCCAATTTATCGTGATATTATATATATATATATATGTATGTTATTATTATACAATTATTTTGTAGGTTATTATAAAAATGTTATTATGTTATACGTTATTATTAAAATATTATGATAAAAAATAAAAAACAATAAACCAAAAACCTTAAAAAACATTTTTTTTTAATTTTCGTAATTTTGTAACATTTTTGCTAGGATGTATTTGTTCCACTCTTTCGTATATTTTGTGTATTAACTTATTTTATTTATGTCACCGTATACTAAGTATATGAGAAAATTTTTTATTTTGATTAAAAAACGATTATACCAACTGTACAAAATTGTATGATGGATGGATATTTTCTCGCACAGTTTTTGGGTTGGTGGTAATCAATGAAAAAGCGGTCATGTTCTACATAGAAGTACACTTAAAATGTATTTAGAGTTCCGAGTACTCTTTGCACACTAAGTATGCCACACGTATTTCAGTACGTGTATAGGCCTGGGCACATAGAATCCGTTATATGTTAAACTAAGGTATTGAACTGACAAGTCAGTTTAAACACACGTTTTCTTATAAATGTTGTCACAATCAGTACGTGTCCGTCAAAGAACAGTACGAAATTTGGCCAATTTTTAACGTACGTTAAATGCTTTGACAGCTATCAATTGCTTCTTCTTCTTTGTTATCTTTTAACGCTTGCTGCATTTTAATTGTACTCGTTTTTTCTTTGCAGATACATGAACAACAGTATTGCCGTTTGGTTAAATTTTTCCATTTTTTTTGTACCTTTTGCAAATTATTGTAACTTTTGACATAAACACGAAATTGTTTAATTATTTGAGATAAGAATCGCTCTTGCCATATCAACTTAACATATTAATTCGATTTCAATAACAAAGTTTACCTGCAAGCAATCAAAATCCAATATAACAAATTAGTTTGAATTCAATTCGTGAGAAATCACAAAATGTTTTTTGCTTCATAAAAAGAAACAGGATTCTTTCCAACTGTGAAATAACATGATCTGCATTTCGTGCGTAAAACTAAGCATTCTGTTCAAACTTGCGAAAATTGTTATTAACTTTAGTTATACCGCTTTCAAATTTTAACAACTGTACCAATACCTCGATTAAGAAGAAAGATGTCTTTTAATTTCCATTAGGAAGTGCAGGAATATAGTACAGAAAAATTGTCAGTAATTTTATGTTGAAGTTTTAGGCGAATAAGGCTGAAATTTAAGTTACATAAATTATTATATATTTACGGAAAATTTTAACATGTAACTTTTTTTAAGAAAAACGTAATTTTTTCTGTCTCTCCCTGGCAACACTGAGGAAAAAATAAACAGCTGATTTAATATCCATCAGCAAAGTACCCATTGTGCCAACTTCATCCGTCGTTACCTTGTCTTCTGCTGAATACGTCAAAGTACAGCGTATGAAGGATTCTGTGTCCCCGCCTTAACAATCGTTCGTTACTGGGTACATATACATTCTCATAAATTTTTCAAAACTCAAAAAACATTCATTGTACTGTAGTTAATAAAATGTCAGATAACACAAAACAACAGCAACATGATCAAGAACAACGGGCTCAATAGCCCCACCCACAGCCACAAAGAGAGAAGCGCACTAGTAACAGAAGCGGTGGCAGTGGTCGAGAATCGGCTGGGGCGGTAGAATCAATGATAGAGATCGTGTTTCCCATTCTCGCAGTTTTGGAGCTAGTGGCAATTCATATCGAGGAGGGCGTGGAGATGGTGGAGGTTGGAACCAATGTGGCGGTAACTGAAGAGGTGGACGTTACCAAAACTTTGGCAATAACCAGGACATGCATTATTCTGAACAAGAAAATGACGATAATGAAGATGACCACCACTACACGAGTGGACGCCGATCTGAACGTAGTCTCAAAGTACCGCGCAAAGATGGTGGTCAAGGTGGTGACAGAGGACGTAACAATGCTGTAAGTTCTTCCGATGATAGAGCTTTTGCTGCCCGAGGTGAGCCCTCACGACGTGGCCGTGGTGGCAACATTGGCGAACGTGGCATGAGCTCCTCCTCCTTTAGAGTGCGCTATATACCGAATTATGACGATCACAAGGACTTCAAACGAAATTCGGAATCATCTGAAAACAATAATGCTGAAGTTGATAAAACAAAACAAAATCAGTTGGCCCTAAGCGCAGGTCTCACTAAATTGAAGAACATCGAAACAGAACGTTCCTCAAAATTGTCAGCAGGAGGTAAGCAGCAAGCGATACCGCTACACCAACAACAGCTAATGAAGAAATCTTCGGAATCAGAAAAGAAAGCTTCAACTGCTGCACCATCCAAGCAATTTGGAAGTGATCCTCAACAATCTAGACACGAGAGTACTGCAAGTCCGAAGACCGATGATGAGCGTAGCATCACAATCACCATAACAACCACAGCCAATTTTAACCAAGAACGTAAAAACGAAATTTACATTTAAATTCTACTGAAATTTCGATCAATATCGAATGCCGTAATTTGCCACCTGTTCTGCAAATCACTTTTTGTCAAAGTGATTTCAAATCACGCAAAAGATGTTCTGTGCACAAATTATTCTAAAATCACGTGATTTAAAAAGTTCGAAAATGTATTTTTTCGAACTTATTCTGCCTTTGCAACACTGTATTGTGTCTAGGATATTCAAGTTCAACTCCGTTATATCTATAAACATTGATGTTTTTATCGAAAAATTAAAATTACTTTTAAATTTTTAAAAGCAATATTCTTTTTTGTTACAAAAAAAGTATTTAAAAATATCAAAAGAAAAATATGTAAAAATAAAAATTAATTTAACAATAAAAACAATTTTTTGCAAAAACCATATAAATGAGTTCATTTACTTCAAAGTATGTCCAAAATGTATTTTTTTTCGTTTGCAAAACTGTGTTGTGTCTAGGATATTCAAGTTCCATCTATTCGTATTGGATGTTTTTATCGAAACAGTGACAATTACTTTAAATTTTGTTACGATTTATTTATCTTAATTTCCGAAAAAAAGGAATTATGTAAATTGTTCATCGCTTACGACTAAACTTCATGGATCTTATAATTAATTATACTTGTAAGTATACATATCACGTTAGTTAGGATAACTTCCCTCAGTCTTGCATGATAGAAATTAGTTTACTTTATGGATTGAGAAATTTCTATACTCAATGTAAGCAGATAAAATGCAAATTATTAACAAATTTTCTCATTAAGATCACCAGCTTTTTTTAACTATTCTTGTAACTGTTGCACAATATTTATCATTTTCTTTCTGCGGAGCATTTAATGCACATACTTTTGCAAGTTAAATTAAATTTTTTTGTATTCCCACTACGTGACTTTGTTACTAGACAGAATTTTATGATTTATGTTCCTTACTTCTCGTCATAAACTTTTCTGATTAACCATTTTGTTAATCTTATGATAATCGTGAGAAATGGTCATAAAAAGTCTAAGCGTACTAAATGTAAATTTTACTATAATAAGGAAACTATATTCAACCTCTATAAATTTCCAAAACCAGGAGCTAAATCGAATTTTTGTCGCCAATCCTTTATTTGAAACGTCAGCTGTCAATTTAGGAAGAGAAAAATCTCCCATCGATGTACCATGTGACCAGCTAAATAAATTAAAAGTCACATCACATTTCACGTAAAATATTCACCAACATGGACTTAACATTCCTACTGTTTTGTGTAATTTGGAAAAATCAACCAATTATATAAATATGAAATTCCTTCTTGCCACACACGAATAAGCTGTTTAGAAATTCTTTAAAACCTATCTAACTAAATTGGTTATATCTAATTTTTATAGCAACTAGCAAATTACCTTATGTATATTTTAGACCTAAACTTAAAAAAAACAACAAAATCAATTAATATAAAAAACGAAATATGAACTTTAAAACTATAGAAATTGTATTCTAAGACTTATCAATTTTTATGGGTTTAAAACGAAAGTTATTGGAGCTGCAAATTATATTTACTTAAACATTAAATTCTGTTTTTTTAGATAAAAAAAACCAACAACAAAACATCTCGAATAATGTCAGTTGTAAATTGAAAATTTGTAGTTTTGTATATTTAGGACATATTAATTGATTAATCTTACTTTGGTTATATAATTACCCTTTTAATATTACTTTTGCTTATTCATTACAAAATTCATTCATAAAACAACCAAACAAGTTTTTTTTTCTCATTGATCTTTTCTATTAATGTACACTAATTTATAGTATGGTAACATATTTTTCTCTTATTTTGCGTTTTTTTTTTTTTATTTTCAATGAAAATATTATGAATTGTTTTTATAAAATGATGATTTTTTAAATCTACTTAAAGAGGAAAGAATAGCCTATATTGAATGCTTTGTTTAATGTAGTCACGTCATTGTTAGGGACGGAAGTAGAAGTACCCGTACGTATTCTGTCAAATTATCTAGCAAGTAATTAGCCAGAAGGGTGGGAACATGTACGCATATGGGCCCATCATCATGTAAATTTTTATTTAAATATACTCCGTGGTATTGTAAGGGAGAGGAGTATTTTTATATGGTGCGCGCTACGAAGGTTGGGTTAAAAACCTTTTTGTTTTTTTTTTTTTTTGTTTGTTTATTAATTTACATCTTTTAAACTACTTTTACTATAATAAACACTAGTATTCAATAATATATACATGTATATACAAAGTCCCAGAAACGAGCTCTGGAGTACATTTAATATAGTATAACACATTTTTAATTGTAAATCTATATATTTATTACTAGTAAATAAGAAAATAATATATATTAAATGTAATGAAAATTTATCAAAAACATTACTTGTATGAGGCAAGGATAAAAATCATAAGTCTAAAAGTAAAACAAAAGGAAGAATTTCATAGTTGCCTATTCTTGCAACCACCAAAATTTTTTTGTTTCGCATTCTACGAAGTTCTTTATCTGACATATTTTTGTCATGTCTACTTATAATATTTGATATATTGCAGTTAACTGCTTTAACATTAGCCAGTCTATAATTATGATAAAATACTGGTACACCATTTTCATCTTGAATAAGATACAATTTATCTAAATATCAAAATGACTCAGGAGGTCCAAAGCCATTTTGTAGAGCATTTGCCATATAACTTAGGTTCGTATAATACGGTGCCATTATTAAATTGTTTTCTTTACAGGATGTACATCTCAAAATATAATTTCTTATCAGACTAATAATAAAATTGTCTATTCTTATAATATTTGATGTATTGTGTAATTTTTTATTTGGTTCATATTTTAAATAGTTGCTGTGTGATGATCTGAATAACGATATAATAGACCTCAAGCATTTTCTTTCAAATATCCGAATTTTTTCCATGTAAGATGGTGCGATATTAAACCAAATCGGGCTTCCATATGTGAGAATTGGTCTAATAAGAGATTGGTACATAAATTCTTTAACTCTAGGCTTTACGTATTTTGAGTAAAATAATGTTTTATATGCAAAAAATGATTTTTGTGCTTTTTTGATTATCTCATTAACATGGTTATTATAGTACAAGAATTTATCTAGATAAACTCCTAAATATCTGACTAGTTGTTTGTTGGATAAACCTACATTATGTAAATTTGATCTAATTCCAAATGAATTCCAGTTTTTTTTTTATATTATAATTGCATTTATCGACAGGGGGTCTAAACAAAATTGTTTCACATTTTTGTATATTTAACTTCATAAACCAATCTAAAGAATATTGTTCTACAATATTAAAAGATTCCTGTAGCTTACAGTTTTTTTTTTTTTCAATTGTATTGTCTGCATGATATATTATGATATCGTCTGCAAATGCAATTATATTTTCTATTTTGCTAAGCAAATCCAAAATAAATATGTTAAATAGAGTTGGGGAGTTAACAGTGCCTTGTTGCAAGCTGTTATTAATTTTGAACGTTTTACTGCTTTTGTAGTTTTGGTAAAATATCCTTAAGGATTTATTACTTATCATATTATATATAAGTACTAACAAGCTAGGAGGAAACTCAAGGTCTATTAATTTATATATTAATCCCGGGATCCATATGCTATCAAAACAAAAATTAATTTAAAACAAAAACTTTTTTTGTATAACGAAGCTTTTAATTTCTTTTATGCAAAAAATATCAGTGTTACGTCACAAATTCGAATTTACAGAACATTTCAGCACAATGGAAACACTTCGAAATGTTTTTCTTAAAATTTGTTGATTTCAAGTCAGTGGTAACGCAGTATTACAGCCAGCTTCTTTGTTTTTTCGAATATATACATATAAAACAGAATATAAAATTTAACTAAATTCTGAACAGATTTAACAAAAGCATGTGTTAAATGTAAGTACATTTCATCAATAAAACAGTGGCAACTTCTTAATTTTGTTTTGTTTTAAATTGATTTTGTTTGTAATAAATTAATTTTCACCTTTTGATGTGAATCCATGAATTTTTGTTTGAAGCCAAATTTCAATCTCTCTAATAATAAATGTAAGTACATAAAATAAATAAGTAAAAACGAATAAAAATTAACTGATGAACTCAACGCATATAGACCACCAAAAAAGGAAACTACAGCTTGAAAAAAGGTAGAATTGAATTTGACTACAAATATTTTTTAGGTATGGAGTGATTTAAGGCTCAGCGTGAAGCTAATGTATGTGGTTTATACGCTTCAGTAGACGGAATACCAAAAGTCAAAAGCTACAACGTGGCAAGTAAAGGTAATAGCAAGCAAAATGTAGAACTACCTTCAAATCAACAAGGATTTTACATCATTGCCTAAAAAACAAAAAACTTATTCGCCTTTAAGAGAAACACGGAGTCTTTTTTATCGCCAGCACCATCAAATCGTTTTCAAGAAATAAAAGAAAACAAGATATTTAAAAGAAATATGTATCTGTAAATGTAAAAGATGCTCGAAGAGAACTTAAAAAAATTAACATATTGAAAGAAAATGAACTGAACTAAAAATGATATAATGTTGTAGTTGTTGGAGCTTAAGCAAATGAAGCTTGATATAACTAACATCATCAAAGAAGATCTCATTGTAATTTTTTGTACCTTATATAAATTAAATAAGATATTTGTTCCTTACCTAAATACTTTCAATTGTATATTCTTCAAAGTGTTTGCATATGTTATGTAGAGCACAGCACAAATTTATAATTGTAACCACTTTGGAAGGAGTGTACAAAAGTACAATTTCTAGGCACCTAAGACGGCTTTTTAAAATACCTATGGTTTTTTCCACAACATTTCTTGCTGGGGTATGTCGTTAGTTAAATTTGTGCTGTGCAGTACCTTGGATTTTTATAAGGAGTCATTGGATATGGTTTTAAAGCATATCCGGAGTCTCGCAAAAGCCAAAAATTCCGTCTACCCTCATTATACATTTGGATAAAGTTTTTGCTGACGTCGCTCATTTTCCAAACAAAGGAATCGTAACATGATCCAGGTCGGCTTGCATCTGCCAAAATGCGCATTTCTAGTCACAAATCTAAAAAAAATTGTGTTGAAATAATAAGTTGAATTACATAGGTTTACAAAATATGTACCAACATAGCAATAATACAGTAGTGTCCCTTTCTGCTAAAATAAGCAAAATGATCGATCGGCGACTACATTATTTTAAGAAGTGTTCATCAACGCATCCAATTACGCCGGGTATCCCGAGCTTTCTAAAGAAATTTGTTTGTGAGGCACTTTGTATATCCTTATCTGAGGAAATCCACTCTGGGCACAAGTTTTCCTCCAACTCGTGCATTAAATTCCATAATATCTTGCAAAAAATAGACCGTCCCATATGTTCACATCATTGGCAAGATTGATAAGCCCCGACAGCTAGGAATCTAAGAATAGCTGTTAGCCGAATAGTTGCAGGAATGCTGCTCGTTGGCAACCTTGATGCTAGATCATCCAACACCTTTTGGAAAGCTCTTATATATAGCGTGTAAAATAAGCTGAAGCTGAAAAACTGTTAAGTACAACCTTTACATCAATTGAATTGCACTCATATAATTTCGCTTGTATCCATAGAATTAGACAAGTCTCGCAAGTGACGCCTTTTAATACGCCCATTTTTTAAATGCTGCTTTTTACATTGGTTACTTGAACTAAATTACGAATTTAAAGCAATAAACAAACAAAGCACAAAAAAACAGCTGTTTTCTTGTGTTTTCGAAAAACTCAAAACACGCCGAAAAACTTAAAATCGCGTGATTTGTAGAGTAGCGCCAAATCGTTTGCGTCATTTTAAAACGGTTTGTGGTTTCAAAACACGTGATTTCCAGAACAGACCTGATAATAAACGTAATACATTAACATAAATTTTCTTGATAAAAATGTTACAAACAATTAGCAACATTTTCCGTATCAGCCTTAAACTTTTTCTCTTTGCTAATGGAACTTTAGTTATTTGTAATATCTCTTATATATACTGACGTTTTTAATTATTTTCAGTATTTAAAACCGATCTATCTTCAAAGTTGGGATAATGATTTAATCTGTCACAATTCAAATGTGGCAACAATACGAATGCCTTTACGGCCCAAAAGGCAAGTTTTACAATAAGCTTGAGCAGTAGCTGCTTTAATGAAAGTGGCGCAAGTTAAAAATTTGGATTTTGACGCAGTAATAAGGCATATTCCGTGGTGCTTATATTCATCTAAAATAAAGTACGGCTGTTTTCACAAATGCTGTGAAGAAAATTGTTTACAAGGCGAAGAATATTGTATGACCACACTTTGTAAGGTAACGCGGTAAAGTTTTTATACATTTCTGAATGCATAAATTAACACAAACTTTCTGTTCCCAGTTTGTTGAGCCCTGCCAGAGGTGTTGTTGCATTTTTTTATTCTTTTGTATGTGGTTGGTTATTTGTGGTTTTATCTTTTGTAAATGGAAAAGTGCTATTAATTTCCTTGATATCCCGAATTATTTTTTCCCAAATTGTTCTTTTTTTACAATTCCTGCAACGCACTTCTATGTTAGATCACATATTTTTATAAAAAAGATTTAACTTACCACAAATCTGCCATTTATATAACAAAAACTTTTGCCGCCAGCAAAGATGTGTGTTTAAATATTTACAAAGAATCACAAATATAAATCATGCAAGAAATTGACAACTAATGCGCTCTGAAAAGCATTGCCATGCAATAATGAACACGAGGCGTTGCCAAAACAAACTTTAATATTTTTATGAACACAATGCATTATAAGGTTACATTGTAAATTGCATTTATTAGGTCAGCCTACTTTTCTTTTCGTACAAATTAAATACCTTATTTCCGTGAACAATACATGCCTATAGTGGCGAAGATAAAAAACTTGGACAGACGCCGAAGAAAATTATCTTCCATTTGCTTATTTGTATGAAAAATATAGTTTTTTTTTTAATAAAAATTAAAAAAGGTGCTTTAAATTTAAACGTAAGTATTATCCAAATAAAATTTATGCAACTGTTAAAAAATATTCCGAGTTTCGATAACAGATAATTTGCAACAAATGTACAGAAAACCCAAATTTCTTTCTTATGAAAAAACAATACTTTTTGTAATAAAATAAAGGTTTGGGTTCCCTGAACTTAAAAGTCCTGCAATTAAAGACGAATTAAAGGAGCTGATTACTATGGAAGGCAACAAAAACTCAAAATCTTTTTATAAGTAAACACAGTAACTATTTTTCTTTCTGAGAATATCTTGAGAAAGGAATCAAGCACAATTAACGTAAACAACAGCACCATTTATTCCCCAATAAGTCAAAAACTTTAATGCTGGTCGATTTTCTGAAATTTGTACAGAAGCTGCAGAAGCAATTAAAAAATATGCGTACATATGTATGTATGTAGATGATTTTATGTATGGAAAAAATTTCTATTAAAATATTTAATGAAGTAATAAATATTTTTGCCGCTGGAGATTTCGAAGTAAGAAACTGTATTTCAACAAAACTGTATTGATAAAAAAAAACTACAATTCAGATTGTTCTAGGAATGAAATGGAATGTTAAAACCGATAAATTAAATATGTAGTTTCTTTCTTTTAGATTGTGCCGAAATATTTAACAAAAATATAGTGAATATTCCAACGAAACATATAATTTTAAAGGGTGTTATGACAATTTATTACCCTCTTGGTATTTTGACTCCAGTTACTATTAAAGGAAAAATGAGTCTTCAGACATTACATATTGGACATTACATATTGGATAGGATGAAAAAAATTCCAAATATTTATTTTAAAGACTGGTTAAAGTTTTGTAAATTTGTGAACGACATACAAGAAATGAAACTTAACCGATGGTACTCACTACTGTTATTAAATTATGACCAAATTGACTTGCACATATTCTGCGATTTAAACGAATTGGGTATGCAGAGTTAATGAATTCGACACAGTTTTAGTTACGAGAAAAGCAAGTGTTGCACAATTAAGTCATTGTCCATACTTAAATTGGATCTAATGACTGCTGTTTTAGGTGTTCGTTTGTTTAAAGAAGTTAATATTCATATAAAGCTTAACATAAGCAAGTGTTATTTCTGGACTGATTTTCCTTCAGTAATTTGTTGGATTAAAAGCAGCAAAAAGTTACCAAGCTGTTTTTCAAATCGTGTAATTAAAATTTCACAGTTTTCAAATATAAGTAATGGGTATTGGCTTCCAACAACTTGTATCATAGCAGATTTATGCACAAGGGGTCAATTAAAAATTCCACTTTGGCAAAATAAAATCTGGTTTAATGGTCCTGAATTAATGCAAAAATTTGATATTGAATACGAAAACAACCACAAGATACTGATTTTGCCAACAATGTTTGCATGATTTTGAAAGTTGTACCTCCATTCATGGAAAAAAATGGTATTACTCCTATGTTAAAAAACTTCGAAAAGCTGCCTGGATTTTAAAATTTATAAAAGCTTGTAAAGGAGGAAATTTTATAGACACTTCTATTTCTGAAAAGGATTTAGAAGACAGCTTAGTGGTTTAGATAAAACTTAAACTTATAATAAATATATATGTTTCCAAACGATATGTACAATATATCTGTTCTAAAAGTTGGTAACAGTACTGGTCGCTTTTATAAACATCCAGCATATATTGATACTAAAGGGACACTTCGCATTAAAAACTGTTTACCAGATAACTCATTTGTCGAGCTTGAAGCTCCTATAAGTTTTGACGGAAAACGCCCATTTGTTAAAAGACTTATATTACATTTCCATAAAAAATTCAATCATCAATGAACAGATGCAGTTATTAACGAAATTTGAAAGTTATATTATATTTCAAACGTAGAAAGTGAAAAGCCATTAGTGCTATGATGATCTGTTTGCCCTCTGATCGTTTACGCCTACAGCAGTAAAGGGTTTAAAGGGCTGCTTATTTATTTGTTTTACAACTAGAGCTATTCATGTTAAAATTGTTAATTTTCTCACTGCGGATTCTTGTCTTTTAGCAATTTATCGCTTTATTGCAAGAAAGGGTGAAGTTAAGAGCATTTGGTCGGACAATAGAAGATATTTTCTATCAACCAACAGAGAGTAACAGCAAGCTAAAGATAATATAAATTTTGAAGACATAAAAGAATCTCTCACTAAATGTGGAATGAGTTGGATTTTTATTCCTCCTTACAGTCCCCATAAGGAGGATCTTGGGAGCGTTTAATTCACTGTTTTCAAAGATGTATTAAAAATATTCTTAGAGGCATTTCAGTTAAAGAGGCAACACTACAAACTATTTTTGCTGAAGCAGAGAAATTTGCCAATAGCAGGCCGTTAACATTTGTTGGTACCGAATTAGTATGAACGAAAAGTTAATAAATTATTAAAATGGAAATATTGAAAAAGGAATATATATTTTTTTAATTAGATGCAAAGAAACTACATAAACTGTTTCTATTGAATTTCTGCCACCAAAACTGTTAAATTTGATGATTTTGAAATCGATGAGATATGACTTCCAACATCATTTCCCCAAAATCCATTTGGAAAGACTCCATTTGAAGACTCCTTATCAACTTAATTGGTTGGAATTTAAGAAGTTGCACCAACATCATTTAGCATAATTAACACAACAAGTGGTATTTGGCAACTTTTTTGTTGCAGGGATTTGAAGTTTGCATTAAGTAATAAAAATCTTCAGCAATTTGCTCGTAGTCTTCTTCGTTTGGTTGGGAGACAAACTTTAAATCATCTCAATTGTCTCAAGATTAATTTTCCGTACTGTTTCTTTCCCTAATTTAAATGACCATGCCAGGGATTGGAAGGAAGCTCTATGTGCCAAATATCTTTTTAGAAACAAAACAAAAGAAAATACAAATATTATTCAAATATGTATTAAATTAAAGTAAACAAACTTACAGTAATGTCACCGCCAGCCGCCATTCTGGCTCAATAGGTTCTCTAAGGAATTCTTTTGCAGGAACTGCTTCACAAGATTCGTGTGTAAATAAAGAATTGCTGATGATATATTTCTTTCATTCTTAAAAAGCAAAGTATACCCTTGTATTCTTTTTTCTGTCTTACTTTCTGTTTTACTTAACTTATAGTTTTTAATATACATATCCTATCGAATGCAAGGTTTAACAACTGAAGGGCCTTTACATATTTCATTTTTTTTTTATCTATTTTCAATAAGCACAATTCGCGTAAAAATTTATTTTTGCATTGCTTAGAAATTAAATGATACACACCGTTACATCTTTTTGTATTTTTGGCCAAAAACACATAAACAAAAAACATTTATTATCGAAGTTTTCTTAAAACAAGTAAAAGAAAGTACATTTTTTAAGATCAATGTTATTAGATATTATGATATTTATAATATGTTCTTTCAATGCGTTTTTCTTTACAAATTTTATTTATTTATAAAAAGAAAAAATATGTTTTTGGGAAAGTACGGTTTAAACATTAATGTCCAACTGTGGCAAATTAGTTACTAAGTTCATGTAAATACCTGAATTCTTTAAAAGGTTACCTAAGCATTTGACAGGCGCACGGGAACTGCACTACAGTTCAAGAAAGGCAGTGCAAATTGTTAATGCTTCTGCGTGCTGCATAACATTTCTATTTATTACGAAGCCAGATTTCCATACTTAGATACAACGTTGGTTGCCGCTTCGGCATTTGAACCCGACGCCAAAGAAGTACAAGCGGAAGCAACGTACAAAAATATTCATTATTGGTATTGTTTATGTAAATAAAAAAACAAAAAATATAAAAAAAAAATCTCGTTTATCATATCTTTTAAACAGTTTTTCTATCACATCTTATGGTACGAGTGTAAAAAAAGGTTTTTTTCACGATCCAAGTCTTATGTTATAAATATTAAAATAAAGCCTTCTTCACAGCTCTTAAATAAAAACATTTTGTATAACGAATTTGCAACACTTTATCACGAGTTGATATATCACATGTGTATATAGCGTCCTATTCGTCACTATTGTTACGAAGATGACGTAATTTTAAATCTTCTATTTCTTTAATCAACGCGTTTATTTGCACACTACTTTCTACCTCAAACTTTTTCAGATCCTATTCCATCGTTCTCACTGCCTCCATTTCCCGATAGTGCATCTCCATTTCTCGTTGCCAAGTTTTTGCTGTTCATGAATTATGTCGAGTGCCCTATGAATTCGTCTAAAGCTCGATTATGCCATATCTTCACAAAGTTATTTTTTATGAGATTATACTCCTAACATGGAAATCTCGGCGGATGTCATTCCTGCTGTTCTTTTTTTCAGTATTTACTTAATCGTACCGTTGTTCTTAGATTAGTATCCAAGTTTTGTACTTCGTCTGCTGCTTCTGTCGTTTTTAAACAATTATGATTTTTACGATATCTGCTGCTTTTTTTTTGGTGCTTCTTTTATTATTTAAAGTCAATTGTAGTAGCGAATAAAATTAATATTGAAACTTCTTACATTTTTTTCAATTCTGCAGTTGTTTTTACAGGCAGACCGACACTTTTTAACTTATTGATGTTGCTTTATCAAAAATCAGTCACTTTAACTTTGTCCTCTCCTTTATTGCTCCTTTATAATATATAAATAAAAATAATAAAAATTCTGCATTTATATCACACAATTTTAATTATACCCTTCACTACAAGAAGTGGAAAAAGGGTAAAACTAAGTTAGTAATTCCGTTTGTAATTTCTACAATATTTTGACTTCTAATGCAGAGTAAAATCAAATGGGCGATTTCCGTCCGTGTTAAATACGCCGATCGATCTGAGATAGTGTTAAAAGAGGAGCTATTGAAAATCAGCAAGATCGGTCCATGTCCTTACACGTAGCGGGCAAAACTCCACGCCTCTTATTATATTATTTGGAACAACAGAGTAACTCTAATCAAAAAAACAAATATATGAGGCGGGGCGTTACAGCATTAAAAAATAAAAAAACATCAAGCGAAAAATTGGAGCTTGCTATATTTTCCGACTTACGGGCCTCTGAAATTTTATTTTTTTTTAATTATCAATGTGGGTATCGTTTGAAAGCTTTTGATGAGATCTTTAAGGAAATACTAATAATTTTTAAACATGCCTAACTTATTGTGACCCGATGACATTTTTATATAATATTATGTATATTTATGTGGTACTTAATTTTTTTCTTATTTTTATTTCTCTGTCGCCCCAATATTTGCTTTTTTGAAATTAAAAAAATTTTTACAGTATATTTATAAATTAAACATCATTTATTCCTAACTTTTGTTTATATTTTCATTTTATTAACATTTAAAATAAATTTTATGTTATTGTTTTAATAAAACTGACATTTTTCTTGTACAGCGTAGTATTTTTTGGAATAATATAAAAAAAACACAGCGAAGTAGATTTTGTTATGTATGGGAAATCTCACGAAGATTTTGTGGGCGAGGTGAGGCCTTTACTGCCGAATGCTAAGGACGAAAGCCTAAACAAATTATTCCAAGGAGTCAATTATAGCCATTAGTGCCTGCAGTTTGAAAACATATGTAAATATTCGTTACATTTTAGTAAAGAATTGTGATACTTGCATTGCATCAACAAATCTGATATTGAAACCGTTACTTATATATTTTGACATTGGTCAGGCAATTGAGCTAAGAATTTCACATCCGCAAGCCACTTTGAAGACCCGAGACACAAGAAACTCCAGCCTTGCTCTATAATTTTAATAAAGAATAGAGTGGTAGCCTTAATAATTGTTGTACACAAATTTTTGCCTTTGTGATTACTGGGCCTTTTAAATCTAGAGGGTCATAAAGACGAGCAATTGGTAAAATGTTTTGTGATCAATTTAAAATATCAACAGGATTAAAAGGGATTAAAAGAAATGCTGCGTGCTTTGTGCCGTGCGTAAAATTGTCTAAATTCATTCTCTTCGCTTTCTCTCCACAGTTTGCATTTCAGGTTATTATCTTCATAAACAGCTCATACGGACCTGTACATCTTAAAAATGTCACCGCTGATAGCAAATTTATAACAGCGATAACGCAGAAGCGTATTCGAAGTTAAGATTGTATAGTTGGGCCAGCAATTAATACGTCATTGAGAGACAGTAAAAACGTTAGTTTATTAGATCTACTGTCAAGTCATTGTACACAACAATGTTGCCAAAAATGTTTCTTCTCAGCCGCCTACGGAGAAGAAATATCGCACTTGATCAACAAGAGGGTATTAACTCAAAATTTTAAAAATTTCAGTACAGGTGAAAAACTGTTTGTAGTAGTAAGCAAATTTCATTAGAAAATATATTTACATTGTTTTTCCTTTAAATATTTGCAAGTATTGGAAAAAAATATATTTTTTGAGTCAATACCATTTTTCTGAAATTTTTCCATCATAAATTAAACAAATTTTATCAACAAAACAGCATCAACTCAAAATAAAATTAAAACCTCATTTTTCTATTACAGGTAGCCGAACAAAAAAATACCCAGAACTATGACGAAACGTACTTTTTTTCAAAATAATTTTCACAATAAGTGTCCTTTTACTATTAAGCACAACTGATCCTCCTGTTTAATTGCGGAGCTGAAATCCAAGGATCCCGAATGACATGAATGAGGACCACCGCCAGCAACCATCCAACCTAGCAATGTTTTTTGCACCATTAGTAGCTTGTCAGCCCTGTTTAAGCAATTTAGACACAAATTTAATGCGTTTGCCTTCTTAAAAGTCAAAGCAGGAACCACAAAATTTAGGAAATTGAATTCCAGGCACTTTTGGTTTTTATATGCCTGTTGCATGCAACGAATGGCAGTAATTAGGCGCATTAATTTTTCCTTCAGATTGAAATACAGCAAAAAAATCCTACAAATTTAGATTAACGGCTGAGTCAATTCTTCTTCCACTATGATTCCTTAGGACTTCCTGAAACCTTTGTTGACCTCTTTGACATATTCCAACCGAACTGACAGCTCTGCTTCATCATATTCCTTAACTTTGGTTGTTACATTTTCGTTTAGCAACTGCCCTTTTCATGATCCCCATAGATTTTCTATTGGATTAAAATCAGGACTTTGTGCTGGCCAACGTAAGGATTTAATTTTATATTTATTTTATATTGTGAACGTTCAGGAGAAAATAAAGGTAAAAAAATACTTATATTTTTGTGATTTTAATAAAAGTAAGTTTTTTCATTAAATCTATATATATATTAAAATGAATGTCTGTCTGTTTGTTCGTGCTTTATAGGAGGCCAAACCCTTGGACCGATCTTCCTGAAATTTTCACAGCATGTTACTGTGACTCTGGAAGGAATAATAGGCTATATGAAGTTTTAATTAGACAACGGGGCGTGGCACCGCCCATATAACCCAAAAATTTAAATCGCCATATTTTGGCCATTTTTTGACCTACGTCGACGATATTTGGTACATATGGTATTGGCATAATTAGGAATACGTACCAGGAGAAAAGTGGGTGGGACCCCGCCCCTTTTTAGAAAAATTAAAAATCGTAATATAGTCTTAACTACTGGACCAATCGTCATTAAATTTTCGCAATAGGATATTCTTGACTATATAAAGTTGGGAGTGGACAAAGGGGCGTGGCCTCGCCCCTTTAAGTTTGTTTAATACGAAGGGGGGTAGCGAAGCACACCGGGTTCATCTAGTTTTATATAAAAAAGTTTAACTTGAGCATTTGAAATCTATTAAGCAGCGTTAAGCCATTTCGTTTTTGGTTTAAAAAAAATTTGCAGCAAAAAAAAAGAAATAGTAAAAAGTATCAATAGTTAGCGGTATTTTTATGATTCTAAATTTTTAAATTAATAATTTGATGAAAATAACAAAAAAAAAAATTACTTTCGTTTTCTGCTATTTTTGGTCAATTAAATTCAATATTTATGTTTCTATTTTAAGCTTGCTAGGCCTAACATTATCCATCTCAATAAAAATGCACTTTTTATTACTATTACACCGTACTTCGTGAATAATAATAGAAACCGGAGTCTTTGTTGTTTGTGTACCAATCTTTTAATTTCATTGCAATATTCTTTCATGGAACTGCAGGTTCTGTTATCATATTTAAATGAAATATGCTTAAAAAATCCTTTCATGTTTGTAAGTTTTTAATCGCAAATAAGTAAGGTTGATGTTTTTTTAATTTGCTATCAAAATGAGAATTTCCTTTTCTTGTTGTTCCAAGTAACCACTGTATTCAGTGCATTTTTATTGAAATGGAGAATGTTAGGCCAAACCAGCTTAAAATAGCAACAAAAAAAAACCTTATATATAAACTTTTGTTGTAAATTTAACGTTGCAATTGCTTTAATAATAAAGGTTGGTGTTTTTTTTTTGTTTGTATTATAAAATTTTTGTTAGGTTAGGTACAGTTCTTGTAAGTGCCTAAAATAAAAATTATAGCGATTTAAAGAAGCTAGAGTGTGCCAGGAAGATCTACATCGTTCATCCGGAAGGAAGTTCGCTGACAATAAGTTTGATTCATATATTCCGGAAGTGTTGCTAAACCTCCTAATAGAGCTTCATTAGGTAAAGATAGTGACGAATAGGAACTATTCCTTATTAGTTTCGGTTTCTTTATTGTTTTTTTTTGGCGTTGAGTAATTTTTGTTGTTTTTTAATATTTTTGATTTATGAGAGCATAAACCGTTTTTATTTAGGGCAGTGGTTCAAAATAACATATTTTTTTATATTAAGCATATTTTATATATTTTTTTATTTTTGTTAAATTAAAATATAAGGAAATTTCAAGACATTATTATATTAATAAATTCGTAAATTTTGTGTTTCCATAGGACAGATATGTATTATTGGTAAATTTTCGCTTACAGTTCGGTTGAGATGAGGTAAGTTCATTGCTTAAAGTGCGTGTGTGAAGTTTGGGAAGCTCGCCAATATCTATTTGGAGTTTTCGTGTTCTAGGTTGGGTGGGCTAGTGGGGAGTGTGACATCTGTTTTTGTTTATGGTTTGTTTATACAGCTTTTCTTATTTGTTGTATTTGTCTTCCTGTTGCAGTCAGGTTGAAACCTTTCCCTGAAATGATAATGGGTTGGCTGGGACAAAACTGCAGTGGAACAAAAGCGCATAATAGCTTGTTCAGGATGCCACGAAATTAAGTAATTTCAAGTTGAAATTACGAACAAAATCTAAGGTGTTTTTACTGGACTTTTTGGCAACTGAGTTAATTTGGGAAACAGCTGTTTATTTTTATTAATATTATTTTATTCTTTCGCATAAAAATTTTGTACAACGTATTATTAACCAAATAGGAAGCTATCAATAATAAAATATCAAAAAATAAATTAATACTGTAGCGTGTGAAATTTAATAGATGTCTGTAATGTTTATAATACATACTTATAAGCAAGGCGAATCAATTATCAGGTGGCAGCGTTAGAGAAATTATTATTTTTTGCTGGTAGAAACGAATGTCAAACTTCATATAAAAAAAATTGTAAACAGATTTTTTATATATGGAGTTTGACAGTAGTGTACACGGCGAAAATTAATGAATTCGCCTACGCTGCCACCTGGTAATTTATTTGCCTTGCTTATAAGTTTCTAAATATCAATGTATGTGCCTATCATGGCGAAATAATACAGGTGAACGCACGGGCGAAAAAGCCCATCAGCTGTATATATTGCAGTTGTCAAAAAATTTGTCAAAAATAAATAATTTGTTAAATTTTTTTTAATTTAATTTTTTTTTGTTTGCTAATAGAAAATAAACAATTGAAATTCCTAGAGAAAACTACCTCAACATGGAACCTTGCGTAAAAAGATAGTAAAATTATTGTTAACACATTTATAATTTCTTGTTTTTTTTTGTGGAAGATTATGTTAGTCTTCAAATGGTCAACGTGCAAGAATGGAACGATGCATGTGATTTGGGCAAACTAGTGGTACAAAAGAATTTTGGTCACTTTTCCTGTATTTTTATGTAACTTAATTTTTATAATTTTTGTATTCTGAAAATTACAACCACTTTTTTCATCAAATATATTTTTTTATTTTGTTTGTTTTTTTACAATATTTTTTTGACAACATACATAATTTTGTAGCAACAAATTGCCTGTTATTTTTTGTGTTGTTGGATTGTTGTAGCCGTGCGGTCACCTGTATTAATTCGCCTTGGTGCCTATGTATGTGTATTGTAAATATGCTAATGGTTGCTCATAAGGTAGTATTTTACACAAAAACAGCGTTGTCTATCGTAATTTCAAGTTAATTTCGTTGAAATTAAGTAAAATAAGTGGATTTGGGCAATGGTAAAATATATGCGAAATTAAGTGTTTTCAAGTTGATTTCGGCCGAAATCACGATATGACTTAATTTCGTGGCAGCCTGAATGGGCTGTAACATATGGCTTGGGGTCATTATCCTGTTGCATTGTCAAGCTAAGAGTAAAGAATCTGCATAACCAGCTTCTTAATATACCATTGTACATTTTACCAGCCATTTTTTCTTAATTTTACCAAGTTGACCAACTCCTGAATACTTAAAGCAACCCCACACCATCGCTGACGAGCCACCATGCTTTAAAATTTTCTTAGTGTATTTAAAAATAAAACTGAAATTTTCATCTCCATTTTAAAAGTAAAATCCTCCATTTGGGGATAAATCCGCTAATCTAACAACACTGCTTGGAATACAGTCAAGAACTAAAATCTTTATACCTGACTAAAATTTCAGAAAATCACTAATCCAAGAGTAACAGAAAAAAAAGTTTTATGCTAAATACATTTTATTAGATAATTAATTACCTAACGAAAAAAAATACCATTATCTTTTTAAATAACGGAATATACGCAAACAAATTTTAAATAAGAAGAGGCAAAAGCAATAATAACTATTGAACACAATTATTTTTGCTGCGAGTTAGTAGAAAGAGTAATGTGTATTTCATGATTAAACGCTAAGATCAGCTCGAAACAATATATATGCTTTAGAAACGCAAGCCACGTCAACATTTTATGATTTACTGATGTAACGATACTCATCAATTTTTGCCTCCATAACTCAGTCCTATGAAGTCGGAGTACATTTACTTTATGGGGTCGGGATGGATATTGCAGAAATTATAAACAGAATAACAAACTTAGATATACTCTTTTTCCACTTTCAGTGGTGAGGGATATAAAAAAATATATTGGGCGATAGAGAATTAAAAAAAAAAAATTGATAAAAAACATCAAGTGAAAAAATTGGCGCTCGCCCCTATTTTCCAAGTTAAGGGCCTCTGACTTTTTCGTAGAAAAGTACGATTGTGCACTATATTTTTGAAATATCAATATGGGCATCATTTGAAAGCTTTTGAAAAGATCTTTGAGGAAATACTAAAATTTTTAAAAAATGTTTAACCCATTAAGAGCCGATGAAATTTTAAAAAATAACAACGGTTGAGTCACCAGAGTGTAAAATTCTTTTTCGCCCCTTATATTTTTTTTTTATTATTATTATTACTTCATTGTTCCAAATGATATGGAAAAATGAGAAGTAGGTGCGTTCTTTTGCCCGCAGCCTCGAAGGGCATGGAGCGATTTTGCTGATTTTTAATTGCACCGGCATTATGTCTGATTGATTGGCGTATTTAAATTTTCTCTAACTCATCTAGTGCCTTCGCAAACTTGATTTCAGCACTAACACGGACGCACATACGGACATGGCTCAATCGACTTCGCTATGCATAAGAGCTCAGAGTATATTGGATCGAAAATGGATATTGTAGAAATTACAAACTTTTTCACTTTTTGTGGTGAAGGTTATAAAAAATGTGCCTTAATCTTAAGTTCGTAACTTACACTTCATACAAACTACGCCACGTAACTGAATTGAACCTAAAGTTTTAAGATTGCGATGTGCTTTTATAACGAACACAGCCAAATTCCTAAGTGCATTTAATATCTTTTCTAAACAAACAAGACTATGTTCTTCAATTTTTTCCATAAAATTTATAGCATATACGAGTATAAGCATTTATTCTATCATGCATAAAAATAATTGCAGCATTAGTTAAGTATTCGCTGCTTTAGAGATTGTTAGTTAACATTTGAAAAAGACATGCAATGCATGCATCAGTATTCAATGCATAATGTCATGCATTGCATTACTGAAGTATTGGTATTGTAAACGTGAGGCTTTATTTTTGTGATTGTATTTAAAACCATAAAAATACTAATCAAACCGTTCTCTGATTTGTATTATAAAAAAAGTTTATAAAAATAAAAAAATACTTTATTATCGTAAACTTACAGTTCATAGTTATAAGAAAAATAAAATTTGTTTTTTAATATTTCTCGTATTTTTACTTGTATTTGAAAACACATATTTCTGATAAAAACATTTAGGACATTAATTTTAGAATTTGTACCAAAAAAATAATTCCTATAATGATTTTTATCAGAACAAAACTTAGACATATTTTGAGGTGCTATTGTATCAATTTTTGTTGCTCGTTGCAGGCTAGCTTTGCTTAAAGTATGTTTAACTGTACCTTCTGCTCTATTATACGAGGGCTGCTCTATATATTTCTGGCCTAATAGTGAAAATGCGAATATTTATAATCAAAAATGGTTTTATTGATTTTCAAAGTATTCTCCAGCATGATTTATACACTTTTGTATGCGCTCAAACCAGTTGTCGAAGCACTTTTTCCATTCCGATTGAGACACCTCTAAAACATGGTTTTTGAACACATCAACATGTTCTTATGGCGACGAAAATCGGTGACCACGCATTTTTTTCTTGATGTGCGGAAACAAGAAGAAATCATTAGGTGCCAAGTCATGGCTGTACGGAGGATGACCCATTAATTCGACGTTTTGGCCGGTCAAAAACGCTCTGGTTTGAGCCGATGTGTGAGAGCTCGCATTGTCATGGTGAACAATGATTCGTCTTCTCTTGTTGGTTTTTCGAATTTCTCCGATGACTTTAGGCAAACAGATTGTAGTGTACCACTCAGAAGTGACCGTCCTACGGTGCTCAAGCGGAACAGTCGCCGCATGACCAGTTTTGCCGAAGAAACAGGCGACCATTTGCTTCGAAGTGCTTCTTCCACGAACAACTTTAGTTGGATTTTGCTCGTCTTTGAAGACCCACACGGTCGATTGTTGTTTCGTTTCGGGCTCATACGCATAGATCCATGATTCGTCACCTGTGACGATCTTATAAACGTCTTTTGAAGCACCGCAATCGTATTTTTGCAACATTTCTTTACACCAATCGACACGAGCCTTTTTTTGAGCGACTTTCAAATTGTGCGGGATCCAACGAGAACAAACCTTTTTTACGGCCAGGTGTTCATGCAGTATCGAATGTATGCTGGTGGAAGAAATGTCCAAGGATGTCTCTATCTCTCGGTATGTAGCATGTCGATTTTGCATTATGAGTTCACGCACAGCATCAATGTTCTCTGGCACAACAGCCGTTTTTGGACGACCTTCACGAAATTCGTCTTTGAGCGAGCTTCGGCCACGATTAAATTCATTACACCAATTTTTCACAGTGCTATAGGATGGTGCTTCATCGCCATACAAAGATTTAAGTTCATCAATGCACTCTTGTCGTGATAATCCACGTCGAAAGTTGTGAAAAATGATGGCACGAAAATGTTCACGAGTTAATTCCATTTTTTTCTATATTAATTTAAGTCACTGTAAACAACACAAATAATGGTCGTACGTCGAAACATTCGAGTACGATTATGCTTAAAAATGACAAACTTTCCAATGGAAATGTCAGATTGCACTTGGCAGCACTCAGTGTTGTCAGGCCAGAAATATATATAGCAGCCCTCGTAGAGGTTCTTTCCAGGAAAGCATTTTGAAACTTTGTTTTTGGTTGTCTGTGACTTTTTTCGGTTTTTTAGTTGTTGCGATTTTCGCCATTTTACACATAAAAACAAATTTTGTTGTTAACGTGATTTTTTTTTTTTTAAATCGTCAAGGAGACAAATATCGGTTATTTTTCAGTTGGCAAATTATTCATACCGCCAAATTGACATGAAAAAACTATCAAACCTTAAAAATTTAATTTAAAAAAAATAATAAAATAATATATAAAAATATTGATAAAAGGAATTATGTGCGCCACTTTACTTTTATATAACCACATTTCGTGCCACTTCTGAGAAATTCTCAGCGGTAACCCTGGGTAAGATAGTAGTGGTTTAATGTCAAGAAAATCATAATGGAGACGAGTAAATATCAATTTTATATTTTCTACAGGAACTACTATTTATGCAATCTTATGCAGCATCTTAACGAACAATTTTTGCAGCTTAAATACTGTTTTTGACGTTTTCATTTGGAATAGCAGTCGACAAAACAACGTTATAAATTAATTAAGTTTTAACCATGGCGAAATAATACACGTGGTCTCGATGGCGAATTCATTGATTTTCATATTTTTTATGTAACGTAGAGTCTATACGTGATACATTTTTATCTTGATAAAAGTCAAATCATTGTCAAGACAAAAATTTATCAGATCTGGACTCCTCTTATTAGTGTAATTGCAACGTTAAGACACTTTTGTCAAGCCTCCAGATCAGACAACTTTGTCTTGATAATAAACGTCAATTAGTTGTCATTTCTTTTTATTTACTTTTTTTATTCAACAAATATATGGCGCCTAAAAGTAATTTCTGTATATTTTTTTAATATTATTCGTGTTTATTTTTTCGGTTTTTAGCTTTACGTACATACGTGTGGATTTGTTCCACACATTATAAAGGAGAAATCTTCGGCGGAAGTCCGGCAGTGCATAATAACCTTCCTGTACGACGAAAAACAAATTATGATTTGTCATGAAAATAAATAAAATACATCTTCCCCTATACACTGTGTGACCAAAAACTTGACAGGTGCTTTGCTGACGTTTTATTACGTATCAAGTTAAATTTATATCAGGCAAGGTTAATCAATTACCAGGTGGCAGGATAGGCGAATTCATTATTTTTTGCTGGTAAAAACTACTGTTAAACTTCATATAAAAAAAATATACACAGATTTTTTATATATGGAGTTTGACAGTAGTGTTCACGGTGAAAATTAATGAATTCGCCTACGCTGCCACCTGGTAATTTATTCGCCTTGATGTCAGGTATGAACATTGGGAAAGGAGTTTAGGCCCAACTATAATGTGCATAAGCTAGCTTCAGCTTATGTCAAAAATCCAACGAAAAGCCTGTCAAATGCTTAGGTAACTTATTAACGAAATTTATATATATATTTTAATTTAGTAACTTATTTGCCACAGTTGCACATTTATGTTTAATTCGTACTTTTGCCAACAGTAATTTCTATATAAATAAACAAAATATAAAAACGAAAATGCTTTAAAGAAGATATTTTATATATTTAATAACATTCACATACACATTCAGATATTTTGGTTAATGTTCTAAGAAAAAGTAAAAATAAATTAATAAAATTATTAAAAGTTATTTTCTGTTTTATGTTTGTGGCCAACCGTACTAAAAAATGCAACGATGTTCATCGCTTATATCGTATACATATGTGTGTATAAATACAAATTTAATTTAAATATATTATATTTGTAAAAAAATGGCCATAAAGAAAAATGTTGTTTTTTCTACATTTTCTATTGAATTAAAAACTTAAAATTTAACAATTTAGGTCTAAATTAAAATTTTTCTTTAATAATGTATAACACAAAGCACAATCAGCTGTTTCCGTACGAAAAGTGCGATTAGTTTCGTACCTTGCATAAAGAAATAAAATTTAACGAAACTTGACGAAAAGTTATCTTATGTACATTATAGTTTAACACATATTATTTAATGTATTTGCACAGTTGTATAAGCTTGCTTAAGTTGTTTTATGCACATTATAGTTGGGCCTTTTGACATTTAGCATTTACGGCGAAAATCAATGAATTCGCCATTAAGACCACCAGTTTTAAAGCTTGCACTTGTCTCGTAATTTTGGATTTAAAAATATTACAATTTGGAAAATTAATAGTAAGAGATATAAACAATACATAATCCGAAACAAAAAAAGACAAATAATTAAGAAAAAAACTATTAGCACAATGTATAACAAATACCAAGATATATATATATATATATAATAAAAACGCGGCTTGAAAATGATGTTATCACATCGAAAGCGCTCACCGAACATCCAAAGTACACAGCCAGTGACGACGGTTATTACCGAAAATTATAACAACAGTTTATTATATACTGGCGGAATCAACCCAATTAATTTAAAGACAAGTTAGTTGATATATTAGAGGAAGAGGAAAATAATACAAAATTAGGAAAACTAGCTGTATTAAAAAGGGAAGCTATTATTTATAAGAACTACACAAGAAAAATAAAGTTATTAAAAAAATTCAATAAAGGTGAATTAAAGTATTAATAAGTTATCCCTTGACACAAAAATTGACACCAAAGTTTAGATTTCATTACGAATTTGGAAACAGTAACTTTGACCGTTTCGGAAGAAAAAAGTACATTCTTCTTTAATTTCTAATTAAAATCAAAAGTAGAAATACGAAAGCAATATAGATTAAAACAAACATCAGCACAATATTAATACTAGAAATAATATCAAGTCTGAAATCAACTTATTAACCATTGAAAACTTCAAATAAAATATTGAATAAAATGAATCTTAACGCTCCTAGAGTCACTGCACCATATCCGCCTCCTTTTCGGTCGCTGAACTTCACAACGTTTCGAAAATAGCCACGAAACGTTTAAAATATATATACGAAAAGGCTCGTTGGGCTGAGCTTAACGATTTTTTTCGGCATTTTAATTGGAAACTTTGTTTTCTGGACAATAGGGCCGATGCCATGGCGGAAATGGTTGTGAACATTATTTTGCTTGGAATAAAAACCTTCATTCCATCTAAGCAAATTCGCATTGAGCCAAGAAAAAATTCTTGGTTTAATCAGACGTGCAAAAACGCAGTCAGATCCAGAGAAGAAGCATTTAGTATATGGCGGTGTAATAAAAACGCTGATACTGATTCGCTACGCAAAAAGTCGAGATCTTCGTGTGCCAAAGTACTTAGGCGCGAAAAAGCTCTATACGAGCAGCGCCTTCGTGCTAAAGTTCTTGCTACTCCTCAGGGTAACAAGAGCTTTTGGTCATTCGTTAAAAGAGTGAAGGATAATGCTAGTTCCTTAATTCCGCCTCTTTTAAGGGATGATCAAATATTTAACGACCCGGTTGATAAAGCAAACCTCTTGGCTGAAATCTTTGCAAGTAATTCTTACTTGCCGGAAAGCAATCAATCACTGGAAAGAGTATCAGTAACTATGCCGGATATATTCTTTCGAGCACGTGCAGTTAAAAGGGCTTTAGCGGATCTCAACATAAACAAGTCCCCTGGTCCGGATGAAATTCCAGCACTGGTCTTGAAGCAGTGCTCTTCGACGTTATCGCGTCCATTAGCAAAACTTTTCAACATTTTATACCATGTTGGTGAGTTTCTATCATGTTGGAAGATTGCTAATGTAACACCAGTCCCCAAAAAGGGAGAGGCTAGCAACCCTGAAAATTACCGCCCAATCGCAATTTGCTCTGCACTCTCCAAAGTTATGGAGAGTATGCTCAATTTTCATCTTGTGAGGTATCTGGAGTCCAACAGCTTACTTGGTGACCGGCAGTACGGCTTCCGTAGGGGACGCTCTACGGGTGACTTACTGGCCTTCCTTTCGGAAAAGTGGTGTCAATCCATTCACCATTTCGGCGAAAGTAAGGTGGTGGCTCTAGATATTTCTAAGGCGTTTGATAGAGTGTGGCATGGTGCACTCATATCAAAACTTATTGCTTTTGCTGTCGGAAATAGCTTCTCTCGACTTATATCGAGCTTTCTCAGGGATCGCACTATACGAGTTGTTATAGATGGGATCGCATCAAATGAGTTCAAGGTAATTTCAGGGGTACCGCAAGGTTCCGTTCTTTCCCCTACCCTGTTTCTTATTTTTCTTAATGACCTTCTACGTCAGACTTCCAACCCTCTCTATTCTTTCGCAGATGACAGTAACATATGCCATTCATTTTCTTTTCGCAACAGACCAAGCCTTCGGGAAATTGGGGCTGTGCGAAAGCACATGGATGATACCCTTCATCGCGACCTTTTGGTAATTGGGGCCTTGCGAATAGGGTTCAATTTAACGCTCATAAAACCCAGTGCTGAGTGCTTTCGCACAGGCGTACGGCTGAATATGCTACCTCATCTGTAATTATGGGTGATATATATATTATGGAATCAGAAGCTCTCGATGTTCTTGGCATGAAAATTCAATGTGATGTTCGTTGGAACCAGCATATTTTTCATGTCGCAAAAGAAGCATTCACGTGCCTAGGTTTTTTGAAACGGTGTAAGAAATACTTCACTCCATCTGATCTCCTTACTATCTATGTCACCTTTATCAGACCGAAAATGGAATACAACTCTCATGTGTGGGCCGGTGCTTCAAAGTCTATTTTGGAGTTACTCGACCGCGTGCAGGAGAGAGCGAAGAAGCTCATCGGTGACAGTAGGGTATCCAGCTCTATTGACTCACTGGAGCATCGACGCAATGTGGGGTGTGTTTCACTGTTTTATCGTTACTACAACGGAATGTGCTCTTGTGAAATCACGGAACTTGTTCCTGAAAACCGTAATTTTGTACGCGCAACGCGTTCTGCGTCAGGAGCGCATTCCTTTGTGGTCGATTGGCCAGTGAATCGCACTACTCATTACAGAAAGAATTCGTTTTTTAGCCGAACGGTTCGTATATGGAATAAACTCCCCGCAAAGGTCTTTCCTGCTACTTTCAATGTGCAGAGAAATTAATGTAATTTCAATACAAATAACTAAATAGCATTCAATGCTATTGAAAAATATACAAATTATAAACACAATCGATGCAAGTCAGATAAAAAATTAGTTTAGGTAGTTAAAATTGCAGAACAATTTACATATATATAATAATCCAGAAACAAGTATTTCAACAGAAAGTATAATATAGTCAGGAAAAACACAACATGTAACAACAAAATAGCAAAATTGTGGAAGCAGTGTTATGTTTGTGGTGAATAAAAACCACTATTCAAATAAGTGTCGTTTAAAAACACTATAGAACTACCACGATAATAACAGAATCATCTAACATTGCTTATAATGAAAAGTTTTGTCACAAAGAAATATTTAGCAAGACAGGCCAATATTCTTTGCAGGTCATTCGCTTAACAAATATGAAAAAAAGCCTGTGATTGAAAAAGAACAACTCGGAATAATATGCGGTATACAATTTAGTAGAACCTTAGTTTATGGCAGAAAAGTTATAGTCATTCCAGAACTCCGCCCATTAATTACATTATTTTCACATAAAAACCTAAGCTCAAAAGTAACTAGAATTCGTGTAGTATTGTCTGATTAAAATTTTAAGAATATATACAAGAAATGAAGTAACAAAACAAACACAATGAATACAACTAAACTTAAAAATAAAAAACTGCATAATAATTCTTGTGAAAAACCCGACTTCAAAAGAGATTTTATCTGTCTGTCTATAACATTAATATTGGGACGTTTTTATATTTCATCTCCAAAATTTATCAGGGGTGTCATAGAAACCGATCTTATCGGAATTGGATTTGAAACCGACAAAAAAAATACATTGGTGTTTTATGTTCGAACTAGAATTAATGTCGGTTTTAGGTGTCACAGAATCCAATGTTGTCGGTTTTGTTATTGGAAATAAACCAAGCAGCAAACAGCTGTCGATTTTCCTTATGGTAAAAAATTAAAGTTGTTAGATCGTCGTTTATAAATTAATTTTGTTCTGCAGGTAGATTTTTTGAAAATTGTGTGTAAAATATTGGTTATTTAATAAAAATAAATATTGATGTACATATGTATAATCGAATGGACTGAATGGAAAAGCGATGTCAAAAGAAAGCTCGCACAAAACAAAGCAGAGTCCAGAGCAACTGGTGGAGGACCATTTTCAAAGCATTAGCTTACAAAAAGTGAAGAAGCCATTATACGTGTATGTGGCATTTCACAATCGGTAGAAAATGTTGCTGGTATTGCAATTGACTTGGCTGAAAATGTAGGTGGTGAGAGTGAGGGATAAATGCCGTCAACATCGTCAAAACGTCCACTGTCTCCACTTTTGATGAGTAGCACTCCAAAGAGGTTTAAAACAGAAAACACTGGGGAGCGTCTAAAAAAGTTTTTGGATGCAGACACTAAGATAAAGGTGGAACTAAATGAAAAACTAGACGAGCTATTGAAAATTGAAAAGGAAAACGCAAGCAGCTTACGGCGGATATATAGGCCGATTGAGAAGGGACACGAGTCTGTTAAGAATGCAGTCGAAGAATTGAAAAGTGAATATGCGCGGGCAAATCGAGGAATTTTGCAAGCTATGCAAGAAAAAAACTAACTAAAAAAGAAACAATTAGATCTCGAAATATTGAATTTTGAATACCAAAATAAAAATGAGTGATACAAAAACAATTTTAAGGCAATATGCATTTAGATATTAAGTTTTATAATATTAAACATACCTATGTACCTTTTAATTCTAGAAGATTATAAGACTGAATTATAACAACTTTTTTTGTTGCTTTTGTTAAATGAAATATAAATAACTTTTGTTTTACTTTTATAAATAAGTTTTTTAATTTTGTTATAAAGTTTCGGCTATTTCATCTCTGATCCTTTGACCTTCACTTTGTAAAGACGAATTTGATGGTAATATGACATTATCCACACTATCGTATGCTGTTAAATTTATGTCCGCCTCATTGTTTTCAATATTGTAGCTCCTGCAGATGTTGTGTAGCGCACTGCAAGAGTTTATAATTTGCACTACTTTTTCTGGACGATAATGTAATGTGCTCATTAAGCAACGAAACCGGCTTTTCAGCACCCCTATTGTTCGTTCTACAATATTGTGGGCCGATGAGTGAGCCATATTAAATCTGTACTCTCTCTATATGGTGTTAATAAAAAGGGGTCAATGCCATATCCACAGTCTCCTAATAACTTTGATGCCCGTTCTCCTGACTCATACTTCTCAAGGAAATGCTGTCTGGCGCTACTAATATTCCATACGAACGCGTCATAGCTAGAGCCGGGGTACCGTGCATCTCGAATTTTCATGTCTTGGTCACAAATCTGAATATAAATGCACATAAAAATTTTTTTCAAAAAGAAAAACACGTAAAAAATGTAAAATTGAGTTTGTACTATACTTACAATCATGATATTCATACTAAAATATCCTTTTCGATTAAATTACAAATGCTCGCTAACGCTAGGATCTCTCTGCTTTTCGTTCGAGTCCATTTCGAGTTGCACCCACTGAGGGCAAGTGAACCGCTCTATAGCCTTCAGCACATCGTCTAAAATTATTGACACTGTGACACAGACATATGCTAGAGTCCTTTCCAACCGATCTTTGATATGACCCTTTAGCTAAAAATCGCAACGAAGCTGCAAGTTGCAGCAATGGTGGAATTTTAGAAAGGAACAGGTGTTCTTTTATTGTGTCTAGGACTACACGAAAAGCATCTTTATTTAACCGGTAATAACCTATGAATCTGCAAAGCTAGTTTTAATATGAACGCACAATATAAGAAATGTACTTACGCTGCCTCCGGAGCTCAAGTGGATTACTGCAATCTCGCAAAATTCTTCTTTTCACCTTCTCTGAGCGCTCTTCCTCCAAAAGTAAATATGCAACAACAGCAGTGCTCATTTTATTTATGTATTTTTATAGTTTTTTATTTTAATAAAAACGCCACAGTTTTTAATATTTCCACTGAATATATATATTACCAAAAAAAATGAATGCTGTTAAAAATGTAAACAACAGCTGATTTGAATATCGGTTTTGTTTGCATTCGAAAGTAACAAAACCGACTTGGTTTCATGACACCAAATGAAACCAATATTGGTTTGCGAAACCGACAATTACCAAAACCGACTTGGATTCCATAACACCCCTGTATACTTGTTATAGCAGACTTGGTTATTTTAATCGTCTGTCTACAACTTTTCAAAAGTTGGTATCAAACCAAATTGTATAAGTACTTGCTATTGTAGTTGACTGAGCAATCAGTTGCTTTGTAAATTTCAACCACCTGTCTATAACGGTTTAACAATTTGGCAGCATACATGTAACAATTAAGTAATTATTTATTCTTATGATACCTAATTTTCAAGTGTTTGTATATAACGATCAATTTTTGGAACACCCTTTAATTTTTAAAATTTAAATTATAAGCTTCTCGTAATAGCGGACTACAGCAATACAATTCCCTTGTAAGTTCTAGCTGTGTGTTTAGAACGGTACAAAAGTTTTGCCACATACACCAAATTACATTAACTATTGAGACACCCTTTAATTTTAAAATCCAAATTTTATACTTGTTGTAACGGAGTTAGCAATACAGGTTGGTTGTAAATTTTTAAGCTTCTGTCTACAAATCTTTAAAAATATGGCCATATTGCCACCCTTTAACTTATAATTTTGAATATTAATACTTCTTACTATAACATTCATAGCAATCGACATTTTGTCTAATTTACAGTTTGCGAGAAGCTAAAAGAACCAGCTACACTGGTTCCAGTTAAATAAATGATTCAGAAAATGACAGTAAAATTTTAACTGCCGCTAAGAGGAATGTACAAGACTGTATTTTTTTAGATTATTTTGAAGATAAAACATTTCAGGCTGCTGGATGTCTTGATGATTACAATGTGTATAATGGACTTATTGTCATATAGAAAGACTTATCTTTTTTATAAGATTTTTAATATATTTACCGTTAATAAGAGGTACGATTCTGTATGTCGCATAAATAGCTTTGCAATATTAAAACTTTTAATTTTTTTTATTGTTATTATCATTATCATTTACATGGCAAATACAATTTAAGAGTAACTATTTTAGCTTATTATAAATAATTTTATTATAAAATATTAATAAATATAAATTTATCCCCCCACATACATAAATTCAATTTACAACAACTTGCTAAGTGGTCTTAAGACGTAGGACACTCTTGATACTATGTTGTTGACTTAATTAAGCTCGCAATCAAAGTATATACCTACAACTCTTCGATGCGACACAAATATTATGGGAACCTCCTTACGATATATCAAAGTACACCCCTAAACACTTCTAGTGTAGACGACCTTTGATCTTTAAGTTCGATGTACTGAATTCTACCCTTAACATATAAGACATAAGGTACGCGCCGAATTACTAAATTTAAATTTCTTATTGAGCTCATTAAATAATATTTAATGGATAAAAAAATAACAAGTTTTCATAATGAAAAGCCGTTTATCGGTGCAATAAAATCCTGCCTTTAAGAAGTTTTTTTTGACTTTAAAAATTATTTAATATATTAAATTGGATTAAAATTAGTAAATAAATAAAATAATAGTGGCCCATAATCATAATCACACAATGCTACTGTTATTTTTAAACCTGTTATTAACTTTTTTGAGATGGAGACCTCGTCAAAAGAATATGTTTGCACATAATGTGTAACAAAATTAGTTTAAATAGATGATTAGCGGCTTGATTTTTTGTTAGATTTGAAAAAGTGAATAAGAAAACAAATCTGAAGTAAATTTGTCGAAATTGTTGCAAAGAAGAGAAGAAAGAACAATAACATTTCAGCAAAAAAAAAAAAAACTAAATATATGTATAAGTTGATGTCATAACATTATTTTGAAAAGATCGACATTGCGTCAGTTAGAAACGAAATAAGCTGGTTTAAAATTTTAAATCATTTTTATACTTTTACATGTCCATAGAATACAAAAATTACACTTAAAAAAAACTGTACGTTAGAAAGTACAATTTATGTGGTACTGTGGGATTATGTTTTCTGTCATGTTTCTCAACTTTAAATATATTAATAACAGTTTTTTATTAAAGTTTTTGTTAAGGCTGGTGTTTCCATCAATGTATCAATGATGAAATTATGCGTTTTAAGTTGCGACCGTTTGCAATAGCAATTGTTTATCGCAAGTCGTAAGCGCCTCTCTCTTCTCTTATGATTTGCACAACTGTTCGTTTTTCTTAAACAGCTGGTTTTCTTTTATCAGTTGTAATGATATTGATAAATGTATCGATTTTTTTCTAAAATATCTATTTTATTTGCTGTTTAACATTCTTATACTTCATCGTACTATTATATGCTTTTTATACCCTTCACTACAAAAAATGGAAAAAGGGTTTGTTATTCCGTGTGTAATTTCTACAATATCCGACCACATAAAGTATGAGTATATATTCTGACTTGATTTCCCAAAAAATAAATATGTCAATCGATCAGATATAGTGTCGAAAGAGATACTATTGAAAATACGCATTATCGGTCCATGTCCTTCGAGGCAGCAGGCAAAACACCACTCCTACCTCTAATTTTTTCATGTCATTTGGAAGAATAAAGTAACTTCAATAAAAAAAATAAATATATAGGGCGATAGAGAATTAAAAAATAAGAAAATAACATCAAGAGAGAAAATTGGAGCTCACCCATATTTTCCGAGTTACAGGACTTTGAAATTTTCAAATTTTTAAGAATAGCAATATTTTAAAGAGATCTTTAAAAAATGCTAAATATTTTTCAAAATGCTTAACCTATTAAGAGCCGATGTAATTTTTTTTTACTTTGTAAAATTATATATTTGCAGTACTAAAATATTTTTAGTTTTTAATTCTCCGTCACCGCAATATTTTCTTTTTTGATTGGACTTACTTCACCAAACGAGATTTATATAGATGGTGAAAGCTATATAAGATTCGGCATAACTTTTACTTGTTTTAATTAAAATGTATTAAAAACAAAAAATGCGCTCGTTTGCATTCTATGCGAGAGAAGACTAATTTTGGTGCTTAATAAAACAAAATAAAAAACAATATCAATCTATTTTCGAATGAAAATTGCCTTAATTTCGGCTTTCTGCTTCTTTTTAATTTATTTTCTAAACATTTTTTTTCACAAAGAAAACAAAAACAAAATTATGGACATATTAAAATTGAATGATTTCCCAATAAGAACTATAAAAGAATTGATGAAAAATGTTGAAGAAAAAAGGACAAAAATAGACGAACTGCCAAAAATTTATAAAGGATTAACCTATATACCTGGACTATCAGAAAGATTAAAAGGCTGTGATATATATGACGCGGGAAAGTACCAATTAGCCTTCAGGACGAGTAACTCAATACAACGATTGTTTAGTAATATGAAATCGAAAATTGACAAAGGAGACAAAAGTAACGTTGTGTATAGTATAAATTGTAACGGAAACGAATCCAGTAAGTGTGATATGATTTATGTTGGGACAACTAAAACAAAACTAAAAACTAGACTCGCATCACATAAATCTGACTTAAAAGCTATACACAAACCGGTGGAGCAAAAAACAGCACTTGCTGCCCACTGTGCAACGAAAAATCATATACCGAACTTTGACGATGTGAGAATATTAAAAGAAGAGAAAAACTATGGTAGAAGATTTACTTTAGAAATGTTACATATAATTGACGTTCCATCAAATAAGAGATTAAATTACAAGCAAGACATCGAAAAATGCGCTCAAATTTACAGAAATATTATTAGTAAACAAAAAAGATCAACCTAACTGTCAGTGGATAAGCGTTTACTGCACAATATATACGTGCTTTTGCAAACATTGTTAGTTTAATTTAATTGTGTTTAATTTAAAAATGTATATATTTGTTTTCACCTATTTTATTTGTTTAATTGTAACAATGTTTTTTGTATTGTTTTGTATTCTTGACAGTTTCCCCTGAAGATGAATAGCGAAGCTATTCGAAACATTGGGAATAAAAATTAAATAAAATAAAATTAAAAAAGTGTTTTAATTACCCAAAAAACGACCTTAAGCCGAACAAAAATTTTTAAATCATTTATCAAAAATTAAAAGGTCAACAATACACATTTTCAGAGAAAATTATTTGCAAATGTATGCGGACGTTTGCCAAAGAAAACAAGAAAAATTAGACGCTAGTAGAATGTAATGCAGCATTTTCTGGACCGCCACATCCTTCATCAGCCTTCTTCGCATCTATCTACCTTATGTACGTCGTAAACGTCATCTATTTAACCAACTAATCTAAATTTTTATTTAATGAGATGAAGTTCACACACAACTTAAAGCATTTCTTTGTCGTTCTCTTTGTAAAAGAACCAAAAAGCCGAAAATAAGTCAATTTTCATTCATTATTAAGATCGATGGTTCAAATCCTGATTGGGAAAAAATTAATATCGATCTATTTTCGCGTAAAATAAGAACGAAGGACATTGTGAAATAGGCTATAAGTCTAATTCTATTAAGAATCAAGATATTACGATTAGATTTATTAAGATAGAAATTTTCATATTTTTCTCCACTTTTTCAAAACATACATATGGACATAAAATCGTGTTTTGCTTTTACGTATTTATCTCGTACCAGCCTGCTATAAAACTTATGCAGTTGCCCTCGCTTTTTGGGTGTAAATTTTCGCCATGTATCATTGCTACGGGAACTCAGAACATATACGAAGTTTTGCTACAAATAGTTGCAGTATAGCTTATGCAACTGCTCTCGTATTTGCACTGAATAAATTATCGTAATGTGAAATTGCTATTAGATGTTATGCAATTTTAAATGTAAAACCTATCTGCACAGGCATACATACAAAAAAACAATATTTTTCTTAACTGCAATTGTAAAAGGCATTTTTTTTTTAATTTAGCTCTTTGTAAAATCTTTAAAAAACATATTCGAATGCTTTCGGCAATAATTTTTGTTCTTTTTCAGCTGATTAAACGCAACTCATAGAATGATTTGTTTTATTCGTGATATGAAAAAATGACGAATAATTCAAAAGACGTTTTAAGTGCATTGGAGTATATGACCAGTAAGGACACAATAAAAATATTTTTAAAGCAGAGATTGACAAAAGAAATCTTTAATTTCTCGTTTTTTGAAGAACTTTTGCCGCCATTCATAGACATACAAAAAATATTATTTTTTCGCACGCCATTACCAGCCCACACAAAAAGAAAAAAAAATAATAATAAGAGCCGTAATATTTCGATTTGCTGATTTAGATGTAAACATGTTTCTATAAGAGAAATCTACTTAATTAAGACGACTATGCCGAACCGTGTAGCCCTTTACCATATAGATATGTTAATCTAGTTTAGTGAAGTCACTCCAATCAAAAAAGCAAATATTGGGTGAACGAGAATTAAAAAATAAGAAAAAAGTTAAGTACATACATGTACATATACATATACACACACATATATAACAATTTACATACAAATTTTAGAGCTTTTAAATGATACCCATATTGATATTTTAAAAAATTTTTTAACTTCAGAGGCGCGTAACTCGGAAAATACGGGCTAGCGGCAATTTTTTAACTTGATGTTATTTTCTTATTTTTCAATTATCTATCACTAAATTAGATTTCTTCCGAATGATATGGAAAAATTGGAGGCACATTACCCATGAACCGATCTTGCTGATTTTCAGTAGCAAAATTTACGAAACTGTATCTAATCGATTAACGTATTTAATTTTCTCTAACTCATCTAGTGCCTTGGCAAAGTTGATTTTAACCCGAACACGGACGGACAGATGGACATCGCTCAATCTACTTCGCTATGCATAAGAACTCGGAATATATTATACGTTATGGAGTCGTAAATGGATTTTGTAGAAATTACATACAGAATGACAAACTTGGATGTACCCTTCTTTTACTTTTTGTGGTGAAAGGTAAAACAATTATCAAACAAAAATAATTAAATATTGATGCAGCCTTTCTCGCCCTATTTTTATAAACTAAAGTTATTATAATATCAATGGACTTGGCGTGTGGCAACGCTATTGCCTAAATCTCTAAGCAATTTGCATCTGCAAAATTCTCACATCAATAGTGCATATTAAATTGTCTACGACAAAATGCACCTTAAGTTTTAGCCAATTGAGAAATCTTGTTATGAGCACAAGTGAGATGCAATTGGGTTGGCAAGGTTTGTCAACAATAATACATTAAGATTTGCATGTATGTAAGTATTTAGATAAGAACAAAATATGTATGAAAGAATTTCTTTTTATCTTCAAATCATATGTGGTAAAGATGTTGTGTTTCCGAATCAAATTTTCGCTAGTAGTTTATGTCCGTTTTATTTAAACTGAATGTTAGTTCTCATCAAACTTTTTGCGGTAACGGATTGCTTTCGTGATGTTTATACGCGTCTCCGACAAATTATACTTAGGTTCTATACGAAGTATATTTTAACTTATTTTTGCGCATTTATTTTTTATGACTTGTAATTTGAAAATAGTGAATTAATTATTTACAACCATTTTGCATTAAATGCCTACAATGATTAACATTTGCTGGCAAAATGATGTTCGAGTATTAAAAAATAAAAATAAATAAATAAAAACAAACTTAATTTATGCATATTTACATATATTGTGGTAAATGGAAAATTCTGTTACATAATTCAAATTCAAACGTTTAAAAGCAGCATTTTAAATTGATATAATGCAGTGTGCGGATTTTAAAATTATATTTAATAAAATTATGAAAAAAATGTTGTTTTAAATAAACTGGCAAACATTTAAAAAAAAATATTCTGCAACTATTTAATTTTAGCAAACAGTTTTTCGGATGCAGTTCAGTTATAATAACCTTTAAAATAAATCGGTAAAAATAACATAAACATCTTAGAAAATAATTAAAAATAAATGAAACCAAACGTTAATATTCATTTATTTTAGTCGATGTAGAAAGACTTATTATCGAATGACATTAAACTTGAACGCGCGTGAAGATCGTGTTAAAAAAATGAAAATTTCTAATGCACACAAAAAATGATCATCTTGTTATTGAGGAATTTATTTTTTGGCAACTGCATAACAGTGAATATATTTTTTTCTTTTTTTTGTTTTTGTTTTGTTTTGTTAATTTCTTTTTTATGTTACGTTTGTTTGTCACTCATTTGTTTTTAGTAATTTCTGTTAATGACGTCCGATCTAGTTGTGAAATATTAGAAGAAAAAATATATACACATTTACATATGTATGTATGTAAATACATGTGTATATCATAATGTTGTTCATTTCCTTATTAGATTTTCGACTAAATAACATGGCGTTGAAACCCTTTGTTGAATTCAAAAGAGAGAGAGAGATGTAAATAACTCAAAAGAAAAAAAAAATATTCTTTGAGGTTTATTTAATGTTCTGATAAATTTTCTATCTGGAACCTGATTTGATTTCAAGAAATAAATATGTCTACGAACGGAATGATGTTCTTTGGCGAGCTGACTTGAACAGTTAGATATGCCACATAATCCAGTAATTAACTACAGTAAATTTATTAAAAGAATTAATGTGTTCTTACGCTATTCGGTAAAGCAAAACATGAAAATGTATTTTCTTGATACCTTCAGGCCCAATAGGTCGAAAATGGTGAAAGATACCATATGTAATTCCGAATTGTGATCATACAATATCTGTCTAATATAACTGTTTTTGCTCTCTTTAGAGCGGATACCCCTCACGAAATCGTTCTTCTGGTGAGTAATGATCAATCTATGTTTTATTTAATTTTATGTACCTGCCTGCAACGAAGTTGTTCAGGAGTGCAAGAAACAAGTTTAAATCCAGTGACTGAATCAGTCACACTTTTCCGTTTATTGTCAATTGTAGAGGTGAACGCGGCCACGATTTTGGATAAATTCTTTTTCATATCTCATTATTTATTCAACTTTAAAGCACCGAACAAAAACTATGTCATTCGGATTTTTAATAATAACATTTTATAAAGATATTTCGATATTATTTGAATATCATCATCAGGGTTACATGAACTATTATTTAAACAAAATCATGCTATAAAACATAAAAGATGTTATAAGTAGACCACAACAATTAAAAAGATAACGTAAAAATCAGAAAATATATGACATTGCATTAAAACAAAAAGTTTTTGTCAAACATGTATTTTAGGACACTTATGTAGTGTCTCCCTTGTTATCATCAACTAATGCGAGTGACCATATATAAAAAATATCTATCGCGTTTGTCTGCTTTGTTTCTTATATGGTTGTAACTTTGAATGCTATTAAAAAAAACATAAGTATGTAGTATATGGATATACATATATATGTACATATGTATATGTACATCCATATATATAAAACGAAAAATGTGTTT
Organism: Gymnosoma rotundatum; assembly: GCA_916610165.2. Classification (NCBI taxonomy): domain Eukaryota; kingdom Metazoa; phylum Arthropoda; class Insecta; order Diptera; family Tachinidae; genus Gymnosoma; species Gymnosoma rotundatum. The sequence goes on from OU744336.1 coordinate 116,909,349, forward strand.
GTTTGTTTGTTTGAAAGCTGTATAGCTGTCTATACAGAGTTTCTTACAAGCACTCTGGATGGCAAAATAGAGTATATATTTATTTAAAATTGCAAGTGAGCGTGGTACTTCCCATAAATAATAAATATTTATAATCTTATTAATTGCGTACACCTAAACTCCTTTTTAAAGTGCGAACTATAATCGGAAGTGTTGAAGTTCTGTGGCACGTCCCAAACAGAATGAAAAATTGTTTTCGTATGCGTAATGACCTATTAAAGGCACAGCCTTTAATTTTTATGTAAGTAACCTTTCTATTAATGTGCATATCTGTAAAAATATTATTTGAATTGGAGCAGTACGCGTGGTACATCCCATACAAAGTTCTATCGTATCTATAGAACTGTAATAAATAAATAAGAATGTTGAGCACAAAACTGATCAGATTGGGACAGGTACTTTCCACACACAGTAAACAACTATTATCGTGTACCTACAGTTTTGTACGATGTCACAAAGTTTTGTACGATAAAACTTGGCCAGCTTTAAGAGGCCTTAATTTTAATACCAAAAACCCACATTTATGTACCTGGTACATACATGGGAGTAATTTGTTAGATGGACTAATTAATTAACGATTTCATTGGCATTGAATAATAAATAGTGCTAATTATTTTTTTTAACTAATGGTAATGCTTTTAAATGAAAAGGTTTCATTGGCAATTAGTTAAAAAACCAAATCATTACCATTGACTTATGATTAAATGGTTTAAAATCATTAAGATCTTCATTGTTTTTGTACACTAAATATATGTGAATCTTAAAGCATAGTAGAGCAATATTTCAAAATGCCATTTAGATCAGAATAGTTTGGTGAAATATTTATATTTTAACTGTCTCAGGAAGTATGAGATACTATGGGAACCTATTTTTGTTTTCATGTAAATTATAAGAGCTTCTAGTTTTAGTTTTAGGTGACTTTAGATCTTAGACATCTCATTTAAAAATGATAAATTATTAATATTTTCAAGTACAGATCTATGTACAGGAGTGTTAAGATTTATTTATTTTATGCATAGTTTTTTAATTTTCTGCAATCATAAATTTGTGTTTCCTAAAAACAATTATTTTTTTTTCAATTGTAATTAGAAATGAAACGATTTCATTGAAATTTCTTTACCATTACTTAAAATAAAATCGTTAGCATTAAATGGTAATTAATTTTTTTTCGTTGCCATTATTTCAAACAATGCTAATGAAATTTCAATTGTAATGAAAAAATCTCAAGTATAACCCTATCAACGTAGAATCAAGAGGTATTGATAACCTTTTAATTAGAAAACAGTAAAATATTACCCGCAAATCTCGCCTTAGAAATGACTGACCGTAACAATGCCTCAACATCAAGAGCTTCAAGTCAATGGTTCAAGGAGAGTTGCCTCTCAAATCAAAAAATAATAAGAATTATAGTTTCTAGTATATTGCTTTTGGGTTAGCGAAGAGCACTGGATATAGATAGTAGACACAAACATGTTTATTTACTTCTTTACTTTTACTTGTGACACTCCTCAAACATTTTGTATACCCTTCACCATAAAAAGTGGAAAAAGGGTATAACCAAGTTTTTCATTCGGTTTGTAATTTCCACAATATCTATTTCCGACCACATGAAGTATAAGTGTATGTTCTGACTTCTTATGAATAGCGAAGATGATTGAGCGATGTCCGTCTGTCCGTCCGTGTTAGTGTTGAAATCAAGTTTGCAAAAATTTAAAAGAGCCAATCGATCAGACTTAGGGTTGAAAGAGGTGCTATTGGAAATCAGTAAAATCGATGGAAGCAGCGGAAAAAACACCACATCTACCTTTAATTTTTCCATATCATTTGGAACAATTGAAGTTACAATCAAAAAAATAAATATATGGGGCGATAGAGAATTAAACAATTAAGAGTGTTATGTTCAGCTATGCTGAATCTTATACACCCTTCACCATCTATGTAAATCTAGTTAAGTAAGTAACGCCAATCAAAAAAGCAAATATCGGTGTGACAGAGAATTAAAAAAAAAGAACAAAAAATAATAATACATATTATTTTACATAAAACTTACATCGGCTCTTAAACGGCTAAGCATTTTAAAAAAATTTTTAGTATTTCCTTAAGGATACCTTCAAAAGCTTTAAAATGATACCCATATTGATATTTTTTTAATTTGAAAATTTCAGAGCCCCGTAACTCGAAAAATATGGGCAAGTACAAATTTTTTCACTGACTGTTTTTGCTTATTTTTTAATTCTCTATCGCCCCATATATTTATTTTTTTGATTAGAGTAGTTTTATTGTTCCAAATGACATGAAAAATTTAGGTGTGGTGTTTTGCATGCTGCCCCGAGGGACATGGACCGATCATGCTGATTTCCAATAGCACCTCTTTCGACAAGCGTAGGAAGCACAATCAAGAAACATTAATACCTGTAGCGTTGTACAGGTCTTTTTCATATTTTTCGCAATCAAATTTTGCTTAAAAGGCCTCAACGCACTTTTTAAAATTTTTAGTTACTCGTACACATAGAGCACACATGTAATGAAAACAATTAATGCGATCATCAAATTACAAATAAAATGACAAACTTGTGGCGTTTTCTTTTCTGACAAAAATTTACACCTTTGTGTTCTTTTCTAAAAAATGTTCGATAGTGTAAATTAAAAGTATGCTCTTTGTTGCACGAAAAAGTGTAAGATATGTTACATATTTTACCCCCAATTTTATGTAAGGGTAAGTATGCTACACTTTTTTTTAGTAGTTTTTACTCTTGATATTTACAAAGGTTAAAATAGCCTGATTGCATATTAAAATTTTCAGGTAAAACAGATGACAAACACTCATATGCTTGACTGGAATTTTAAATTTGTAAAAAACAAACGCCTGTGATAAAATTACGCACAAACTCACACAATTTGATTAAAACATTGGATATTTGTCAGTCACTTATGAGAAGTTTTAATGAAATTACAGAATATGTGTTTCTTACACAAGCAAACAACTCAGAATTATTAAACTGCCCTTCAAATTAGAGTTAGAATTAGAAAATAAGTGTTAGTTAGTGCAAGATAATTAGTTTCTTGTGTTGTTCCTATCCTATTTCCTATTTTTCATAATGAAACTTTCATTAAAAGAACATTAACGATCACTAATTACAGCGCTAACAAGCACGAAAACTTTGTGGTTATCGGTTCTCAATCGTTTGTGGAGTATTTTGTTTGCTAACACATCCATAAATGAATAATTAAATTTAGAGTTTGTGTTCTTTGAAGAGTTTTTGCCAGGATATTGTAGAGCAGTTTTAGATAGATCTCACCTCTTGTCAGTTTTACAAAAAGAAAATACAGTGTTATCGAATTAGAGGTCTCAAATCAAATTTTTTAATTTGTGAGAAAAGTTAATTTGACAAAAAGAGATTAAATTATGTAAGAAATAAGTAAAAACATTAATATCTTTTAGTTTGATTTGTGCAGTGATCCGATAAATTAAATGCGTGTGATTTAAACAAAAATGCGATAAATAATTCAAAAATAAATTAATCATTTAAAAACACATTTAATATTTTTAAAGTAACATTTTCTATTTTTATAAAGCAGAAATTCATTACTTCCTTTTTAACTTTTAACGCAGACGTATTCGACACTACCAGAATACTTGATTTTAGTCCTTCTTATGGTCACTGAATAGTTTCTTATTGGTTAGATCTCTGTAGTTGCACGTTTCTATCCGACTGGCAATACTGAATAGATCAGAATTCCATATAATATGCGACATATTTCAACGCCATGAAGTAGCGATGTAGTGACTTTTTCGATAGAAAATCCTTACAGGGTAAACTAGCTTAGTGTGCTGTTGATAAAACACAAAATGTAGCATCCACGAATCTAAAACAGCCCTCAAACTAGAGCCCCAAAGCACTCTATCGACATATTTTTCCCAATATCGATAGTATCGGCAAGTTTTAGAAGTAAATACGATATTGATTAGATGTAGTTAAGGTCATACCTTTATGCAGCGAAGCCAGAATGATCATTTTAAAGACATTTAAATTAAAGTAAGATTTGGAGATCTTCTTTCGAAAATAAGGATTTGTTTGATTAAGTTGCTTGAAATATTGCAACTTCTTGTTAAAATTTATTGAACATATTAACCTATAAGAAAAGAATTTATTGTTTGACCTAGGTACAAAGTTTAATGCTGCTGAAATTTAAAAAAGCTTTCTTATTGGCCCGAAAAACATAATTAACAAACAATTTTCTTCACTAGAACTTTTCCCAAATTTAATTGGAGACATGACGAATTTAAGGAAATCCGCCACATATAAATAAATAAATACATAAAAAAATGGAAAATGTTAAACTGAAAGGGTTTGAGTTAGTGTTTTCAAATTTGTCGAAGTTTCTATTAAATTTGAAATGTTTCCCTGTTTATCTTCAAACGTTGAACGGCTATTTTTAAAAGTATACTTAAATATAACGAAATACAAAAATAGATTTGTTAACGCCACGTTAGAGGGTATTTTATACACTCAAAGTTATTTTTTAGTTAAAAAATGTTTGTGCTACAACTAAGAAATTGATACTTATAAATTACAAACCTTCACAGTATTATAATTAGAAATTTGTGAAATACTTTTACTAATTGATAGAATTTTGATTACTTTAATTAAATAAGTCGTTTTTTACCTGTTGACTTGAAACCAGAAGCATACATACGTATTTAATCCAAAAGGTACAATGTATAATTACAACTATGTGTAATTATATTATAAAACAAATAAGAGTTTTATATGCGGCTATGCCGAATTTTATATACCCTTTACTAACGATGGTAATCTTCTTAAGAAATATAAGATCCTACTTAATATAATAGGTATGATTTCACATTTGTTATACTATAAATCGCCATTCGTAATGATTTGTGTCAAAAAAGATTTAATAAACATTTGTAAATATAGTGGGCATACACTTTTAGTCAAATATTTAACTAATCTGGCCGCACATTAAAAAAAATAATTAAGTACTATATATCATTTTAAATAAAAATGTCAACGGCTCTTAATGGGAAGAGCATTTTAACAAAATTTTAGTATTTCCTTAAATATCTCTTCAAAAGCTTTTAAATGATACCCAAATTGATATGTATACGACTAATTCAGAAAGCAAGAGAAAATAAATTTGCTTTATTCCTATCGGGACGCATTTCAACCACACTAAAAATGATTTAATTTCAAACTCGTAGAGTATATTCTCAGTTTACTTTTACCTCCTGATGACTCTGTACTTTCGTCCGGGTCGAAATTACTACCTAAAAATCCATTTTGACCAGGGTTCCCAGATTTTTCCGAGTCGTATACTCAATTAGATAAATTTTAATCCCACAATTCTCCAAAAAACATATTTAACTATCCCCAAAAATCCCCACTACAAATAATACCATTTCATTTTAAATTCAATTGTATTAATTGTAGAGTTTTGTAAAAAGTTTTAAAAATTTGTCATCTATAAAAATGAAAAGTGCCCAATTTTTTTTGAATGACAAATTTTTTCAAAGTTTCTGTACTTGAATCAAAGTTCTAAGGGATCTCCTTACAAAATTATTTAAATCCATCCAGCACTTTTTACGTGACGCGAACACAGATGGATAGACAGACAAAATCCAAAAATAGGTTTTTTGTATTCCATGTCGAGAGAAATATGGATGGCGAAAAAATTTCATGTTCGGAAATATATATATATATATTATTGAGTTGAGTTTATTAAAAAAATTAAAAAAAACTCTGAAACAAAATGTTTTACCTCGTTGTCTAAAGCAAATTTTTTGGTACATATTTTTGGAGTTGAACATATAAAGCACTTCCTAAAATGGAGCAAATGCTTCACAACAATTTAAATATTTTGAATATGTCAAATTATTCTCAATGAAGATTAGTGTATTGCATTTGGTTTCTTATTGAGGTTTTTATTGAGTTCTTTGCTGAAAAAAGGTAAAGCCATTTTTTAACGAAGAGACTTACCAGTCATAATACTTTGTTTATGTACGGGGAAGCTTACACGTAGCAAAAAAGTAAAATTTACTTAATAATAGTAAAAATTCCCAAAAAAAAACTTCTCTTTATCCCCAAAATGTAAAATATATCCTCGAAGAATTCCTCAATCCCCAAACTGAAATTTTCATCCCGATCTCACATGTGATTTCGTATGGTATATTTTTGTACCATAGGATCGAATTATGAAGTTTTGAGCTTACAACAAAACTTTACAAAAAATTTGTCTGAATAATGCGAAAACACAATTACTCATCATTACTGCTATATTTCTGCACATAAACCTCTGATCAAGATGAAATGTATGTTGTTTCAAAATACTTATAAATAATTTTCAAATGATGTTGAATCTACCAACAACAAGACGCTAATTTTACTTAAATATTCAATATCGATTTATTTAAATTAGAAATATTTAACCGGGAATATAGCACGCTTAAATTTAACTAACATTAATTAAGTATTCCTTGAAGAAGATGATTTTTTTTAAAGGTAGTGTTCTTTTTTGCGAAAAACTGTTATTTTAGTTTTCGTTTTATTATTTACTATATTTTCTATTATTATATACATATGTAGACACACAGAATAATGTACATAAAAATATTTGGTCATTTATATATATCGAAGTATATGTATAAAGGAATAAAACAAAATATAATGACAAATACTAACACAGCAACGTTCCTAAATACACTTACAACATTGCAACACAGTATACACTCCTTATGATTAGAATAACTGAACGTACATTTTTTTCGCATATTTATATGGAAAAAATAAAAACAAAGTTATATATCTTGTGTTCAATACAAGTATGAGAATGAAGTGTTCCCTTGCACCTCTTTTTAAAGTAAGTAAGTAACACTGTTATTATGTGTCTATGTTTTTTTAATAACGGTTCCCTTCGCTTTTTGCCTTTCGATGTACATAATATTTAATTTTATTTAAAAGTCGAATAACTTAATTTTCTTTAGTAATTCTTCCAAGTCAAAGGGCAAACTTGAAGTCATTGCCAGCATTGTAATCCATTTCTGACTTGATGAATCTAATGTAACATGCAAAACGTATTTTTTTAAAAAATACGCTTTTCTTATTTTTATTATGGGCATAAGCTTTGACCTGCCTGAAAAATAAAAGCCTTTGTATTGCCTGAAGAAATGAAAATAACATTACTATTTAAAACAAAACAAATGCTAAAAAATGGAAAATGAAAAAATCATTATTATTGTTCGAAAAACTAATGTTTAAACTTTAAAGTATTTGTAGGTTTAATTTAAATATGATATTTATTTTCAGTCCTTGCCTGTCTCAACTATTTCTGTCATTTCTGTCATAATAGTATTATCGCTTCTTTAAATGCTTTCGTAAAACATTAAACAACCAACAAGAAAATTATAAAAATTATTTATTTCAAGGTTTTCTAGTGATGTTCAAAATCATACCCTTTTTCTAATGGCCAAAAGTGTACGTTTATATATAGGTCGTAGAGGCCCAACCCATATATGGGAACACCTGGCCTTAGTCAACTTGTGACTTACGATATCATAGCATTTAAAGTTTTTTAGTTTAGTTCTATTGTGCTACGGTTGGATGAAATACACTCTCTTGTCTTTTGTATGTCAAACGCAATTTTCCAAGCTGTGAAATATGCTAAAATTAATTAAAGTAATAATAAAACCAACATTGACAGTGAACATTTTTGATGGCGGTCGACATTCAAGTACACACAAAGTAAATTTATCGATACTGTTTCAAAATTAAAATTTAAAAATAAAATTCATTAAAAAATAACAGTAAAAGTAAATAAAAATTCTTCCTCGTGTGTTATATAAAAGTTAAAAATATAAAATAATATATGTATACGAATGTATGTATGTGTAACTTATGCGTAAAGTATGTAACTAAATGTTTGCCCTTGAACCAAGTTTTATTTAGTGCTTGTTATTTAAAAAAAAACAAAAAAAAAACTCAACTCGTGAGGGAACCTTTAACTGCTTTCTAGATCAGCTAAAAGTGTTTATTATATTTTTAATTTCTTTTTTCCAACTGAAAGTGGAAAAAAACAATAAATACAAGCATCAAAGCTTAAATAAAGCTAGAGTTCTTCGTCTTGTGGCCAAAACTCGAACACGTTTTTATTTATTTTTTAGTAAACGCTCATGTTTTGAATATACATACGATTATGCGAAAAATGGGTACAGATATGTAGTATAAATTTAACAATAGTTTTTAAAATAGAAGGTTGAAGTTAAAGTTAACCCGCTGTACAAAATATAATATGTTTCTTACTCTCCTTACTTAACGTAGTGTTTTTATCATACATAGGAGTAATTAATTAGATAGACTAATTAATTGATGATTTCATTGGCATTGAATGATAAATGATGCTAATTATTTTTTTAACATCATTATTTTTACTAATGGTAATGTATTTTAATGACACGGTTTCATTGATAATTAGTTTAAAAACAAAATCATTACCATTGACTAATAAATAAATAGTTTAAAATTATTAGCATTAATGAAGATGTTCCTTGTCTTTGTACACTAAATACTTACCTTAAACTAAAGTATAGCATTATTTATAAATAGCATTTTGATCAGAAAAATTTTGTGAAATATTTATGTTTTTACTTTCTCAGGAACCTATTTTTGTTTTCGTGTAAATTATAAGAGATACTATATTTAGTTTTATGTGACTTTAGATCTCAGACATTAACTTTTACACCTGTCTTATGTAAAAATGATAAAGTTTTAAAATTTTCAAATACAGATCTATGTACTAGAGTGTTAAGATTTATTTATTTTATGCATAGTTTTTGTAAGTTTATGCGATCAAAAATTTGTGTTTCATAGAAACAATTACATTTTAATTAATTGTTATTAGTAATGAAACGATTTCATCAAAATTTCATAACCATTAATAAAAATTATAATAATTAAAATAAAATCAGTAGCATTAAATGGTAGTTACATTTTTTCCATTGTCATTATTTCAAACAATGCTAATGAAACTTCAATGGTAATGAAAAAATCCTAAGTATGCTTTTAATAAACAATTCTTAATTGTTATAACTAAAGTCATATTTTATTTAAAAAAAAAAAAGAGATCTTAAAAAGTTCGGGATTTCGGGTTTGGTCTGGCTTTATGTTTTAAATGTATACAAAATAGATAATATAAAGATGAATGAAAATCACTTTAAAAAATGAATTAATCTTCATTCGGAATAAAAGCTGTTTGTAAATTTTTGTGTTCATTTTTAAAGAAAACAAGAAAAACTAGACACTGTAATGCAGCATTTTATGGATCGCAACTTCTTACATTCACATTTTACGAATTTATCCATCTCGGCTGTTTACGTTTTAAACATCATATATTTATAAATTTAGACATCATATATTTAGGCATCATATATTTAATTTAAGAAATAAAAATAAGAGAAATTTTCAAATTCAATTAACATTAATTTGATTAAAGGAAGTCTAAGATAATTCTATTCTATTTTTTTCCCCATTTTTGTGCCATGATCTTTACAACTACGAGAATTCGTATTAAATTTTAAAAATAAAAATAAATACATATTTACTAGATAAAACCGCCGTTTAATCCTGCATAATTAAAAGTGAAAATATTTAAGTACTTTAAGTAATATTTAAGCTTTAAATTTAAATGTAAAACTTTAAAATTTTATCCAGTTTTTTGACGATGGTAAACGAAAACTAATTTTATTCCATTAAAAAAAAACATAGACAAAAGTTAAAAGTAAAACGACAGTTTTTACACATTTGTGAATAAAATATATTTAATAATTATATTAAAACAAAGAATTATTTTACATGGTCATAAATCTTATATTCCTCGGTGAAACCAATCATCTATTTAGTCAAACTGGAGGAACATAAATGTGAATCTATCTACAAATACAGGATGAGTAAGTGCATTTTTATTTTATATATAAAGCATATTTCTAAATTAAGTAAGATTTCAATATTATTTTATTTTCTAATTAAAGTAAGATTTCAATATAAAAGCATTTTGCTAAGTATATCATTCATTACCTACTGTATCTGACTATAAGTAGTTTTGCATCAAAAAGTTTGACAAAAAAATTATCCCTATATTTTATTTTCTTAATAATATTTTCTTTGTATTAAAACTTGACAACTGGGCATTATCACTTTTTTTTGTTTTCTCTCGCTCTAAGAGAATTAATTCATAGTAAAATATATTTCAAAGACAAGAAAACAATTTCTGGTCTTATTTCTGGTTTGATTTAATTTTATTTGGGGTTAATTTCTTTATTTTTAACCTTCAGTGACTTGTTTGCACCTGCAACTATATACGAGTATACAGAGGACAAAATGGACGTACTTTAAAAACAACGTTCACAGAATACATACGATCATACAAACGGAAAAGGGAAAACTCCAACTTCGCAATACACCTTAAAACACATTGGCGCGAACTTAGGAAAATAGATGAATGTATGACAGTATTGGTTGAAGACTAGACGAGACATTATTAACAACAGGTAAACACCACTAAAATTACAAAACAGTCTTACAAACGAAAAACAACCACAGATGGTCACACTTACCTCTCCAATAATAAAATACGGAAATATAAAACTATATACCCCCAATCAAATTGACAGATATTAACCAATCTACCTATATAACATCAATAGACATTACAATAGCGGACGAAATAAACTGAATGTCAATATAACTGAGCGGCCAGTGACAACGGTCTTCACTGAAAGTTATGACAACAATAAAAACGACATTGTTGGAAGAAAAATGAACACTGTAAATATTTATCAGCAAGTACAAAATATAAATTTGTTTCTATTTTAGCATTGAGCCTTTAGTTCCACTGGCTCTGCACCAATATTCTTACTCTGTGCATTTTCAATTGCGCCTTTTTCGCCCAAAGAGCCATTAGCGCATAAAATGCGTACTGGTATGAAATTTTATAAAGCGGCTATTAGACGATCAAACTTGGCACGTCAGCATGGCCTGATGAGAGAGAGTATTTGCTATTACAATAACATGCTAAGTTTGTCAAAAATTATTATGAAAGCAGATACTTAATAGTGAAGTACGTATTTGTAAGGGTGGCGCGTGAATTAGTTGCTGCCTTGGTTATTATTTATTTATTTTTAACTGACTTCAAAAAAAGAAGGAGGTTATCAATTCGATTGAATGTTGCTTCTTTTTTTTTTTTTGTTTGTGCTTGAAGAACTCAGTCATTTCTGAACCGATTTTGAACATTTTTTGTTAATATAATATAATAATGATAGATATTACTTACAGATTGGTCCCGTTTTAAAAACAGTTCATAATCTTAAAAATTAAAGTGTGTCCCCCTTAATTTATTATAAGCTGTAAAGGCCACTTCAGTAAAATTTGAAATTATTGCGTATTACTATAGCTCCAAATAACAAAAAATTATACAAAATTTGATCTAAAAATTAAAGGGCGTTCCCATAGTTGATGTAAATTGACATATATGGGTCTACAGACAAACGCTTGCAAATTAGACAAAATATCGATTGCTATTTTTGTTATAGTAACAAGTATTAATATTGAAAATTATTAATTTAAGGGTGTCCCACTAGTTGATGAAATTTGATGTATGTGGCCAAACTTATTAACCGTTATAGACAGACAGCAGAAACTTACAAGAGAACAAGTAAATTATTTTGAATTGAAGACAAAAATGCCCAAAAGTATGGGAACACAAAATACTTTTACCCTGAAGCAACATATCAAACAAAATGTACATGCATAACAAACATAAAAACACAAATATTTTTGATGTTGTTAAACTTATGTTATTATTTTTTGGGATAAAACTTTTAGATATATAGACATTTGCGTACATAAAACATAGAATTTTTTGTATTTGCTAGTGTGTTCTTTTAAACCAGTTCACACAATCTACCTAAAAGTAAAAGCCTGGGCTTTTTGTGCAGAAAGAAGAAGAATTTTATGCTCTCAAAAGCTTTTTGTTCTACAAAAACTTGTAGTACGGGAACAAATTTCGGTAACGTTGGGACCCAGTGGGATACCAAAGATGAGTGCGGGAACGCACCTATTATTTCACAGTTAGAAAAAATTGTTGCCTAAAAGATTTTGCTGTTTCTAAGAATGAAGCAAGAAACATTTCAAAATTTCTCACTAATTGAACAGAGTACAACTTCTGCACCGTTCTTTTCTGCTGATTTTTGGCAAATTTTTTATGTGTATTTTGATAGCATTTGCAGGTGTGTAAGCAAAGTATTATATCCATATCAAGTTCATGCAAGTCTACAACAAATACAACATAAAAACAACAACAGACATTTTGTTTGTGTAAAAATCACCCATTGTATCAAAAAGCAGCTAACTACATCTTAGAAATGTAGAAAAGAAATTAATATCAATTTTGCTGAATAATGATAACAAAAATATAACACAATAATCCATATATAAGTAAATAAATGTTAAATAAAACAATAATATACAAAAATATTAACAAACTTTGATGAAAACACAAAGCGAACAAATTTCACTTGAGCTCTTGCATGTACTTGATATAGATATACATACTTTGTGTGTAACCTTTGTTGTTCAAATCGAATTGATATGTTAAGAGAAACAGCTGTCAAAGAAGTTCTTCTTCTCAAATAATTAAAAAATACTTTGTCCACTAAAAGTTACACAAATTTGGCCAAATGTAACGGTATATATTACGTGGAGCCTTTAAAAGTTAGTATTACGAGTAGTATAACAAACCTTAGTGTATGTTCATTTGAAAAATGTTAGTTGTTGCATTGATCTTGGTTAGTCAATAAAATCTTAGTAGTTAAAGTGCTTACCATCTAAGCTTCAGCATATTGAAATGTTGCTTAATTTTGTTGTAAATGTTCTTACCTTAAGTAAAAACACAATTGCGTTGCGCTACGAACAAAATGTAGAATTTATGATGGAACAGAAACCACACAATGTTTCAAATGAAAGTAGAAACCAGGAAGTAAACTAACTAAACAGGGGTTGGATAAGAATCACTTTACATTTTGAAAGAGAATGCCCGGTGTATCAAAAAACTGAAAAGCATAAAAAAACTACACTCATAAGAAAAGAATTAAGAGTATCCTCTATGACAACGGGTTAATGCTATTAGTAAATGAATGACGCGTGTAACAGAAAATTTTTCAATAATTAGCAAAAATTTTAATACGTTTGTGAGTAATAATGGTAAAAGTAAGGTCTCAGACCAAGAAATTATAAGTATAAATAACCTAATACAAAGGCAAGGAAAATATTTAAGTATAATAAAAAAAAAAAAATTTTTAATACAGAACATAAAATATGATAACGCCAGAGATACAAATGAAAATGTAGAACTGGTTTACAGATGAACTAAGATTAATGAAAAGAGAACAAATAATGAGATATTTGCAAGCTAAAACAGAAACCACTAATCAAAAGTCGGAAGAACAAAAGATAATCAGAAATAAATGTAAACAATAAATTGAAAACAGTGTAAATAATTATATAAACAAGAATATTAGGAACTCAACGGCAGTTAATAATAACAAATGTATGATAAAGCCTGTGATATTTAATAACGATAGCTATAACATCGCTAACAAATTAGCTCATATGTTATATACAGCTTTAGTAGTATACGGGAATCGGTAGATAATGTGCAATATGCGAACCGAATACAATATAATGCCACTGTTTTTTTTTTTTTTTAATTTCGTATAATAAATAATTTAGTAAAACAAATAAAAAAACAAGTGAGAGTGCTATATTCGGCTATGTCGAATCTAATATACCCTCCAACATCTATGTAAATCTAGTTTAGTGAAATAACTTCAATCAGAGAATTAAAAAAAAAAGAAAAAATTAAGTACAAAATTTTACCTAAAAATGTCATCGGCTCTTAATGGGGTACGCATTTTTAAAAAATTTTAGTATTTCCTTAAAGATTCTTTCAAAATATGGGCGAGTGCCAATTTTATATTTTTGATTGGAATTACTTCATTGTTCCAAGTGACATACAAAAATTAGAATTAGGCGTTGTATTTTGCCCCCTGCTTCCAATATTATGAACCGATCACGCTGATTTTCAACACTATGTCTGATCGATTGGCGTATTTAAATATTTCTAGCTGATCTAGTGCCTCGGCAAACTTAATTTCAACAATAACACGGACGGACAGAGGTATAGGCGGACACCGCTCAATGAATTTCGCTATGCATAAGAACTGAAAATATATATACTTTATGGATTCGGAAATGTACATATATTGCAAACGAAATGACAAACTTAGTTATACCCTTTTCCACTTATTGTGGTGAAGGGTATTATAATATTTAATCATAATCAGTATGATTAAATATTAAATAAGATTATATTGGATAACTAAATTCAAATTGACAATTTGGAAAAAACAATGGTAACAGCAATTAGGAAAACTGCAAATACATAGAAAAGCGAAGAATATCGACCTACTACTCGTAACACTTTAAAAACTTGTGAAAAGATGTTGGAAACAGTTGTTAAAAGTCAATTGGACATATATGTAGAGGAATATAATATTCTATCCAAATATCAATCAGGGTTCCCTAAAAAACATTCATGTGAGACAACTATTAATTATTTCATTAGTAAATGGAAAGATATTGGAAATGATAAGGAATCAATTGCGATTTTTCTTGACTTTTAATGAGCATTTGAGACCATAGATAGGGAAGTAATATTGGATAAGCTATATATGTATGAAGTAAGAGAAAATGATTTGAATTGGCTCAAGTCATACATGAAGAACAGAAAACAGACAATAAAGATAAACAATTTAGTAGCGGAGGAAATAAGGATTGACTTTGAAATTCCACAAGGCTCCATATTAGGCGAACTGCTGTTATTTACTTATATTAATGACTTTCTAAATATATAAGATAGATGTAACATAGTCCTATATACGAATAATTCCATTGCAAGCAAGAAAGAAGAATATAAAAAAATTATGAGATATAACATAGATAAAATAGTAACTGGTTAAAAATTAATGAACTTAAACTTAATGAAAACAAAACAGAGATGTTAGAATTTAATACTGATTCGAACGAAACATTGGAAATAAATAACTGGTTCAAGTTTCTCGGAAGAATTAGAAACAAAACATCAAAAACTACTGCCATAAATATTTAAAAATACTATAATAAAACCACACTTCGAGTACGGGTCCACTATTTTATATAAATGTAGTAACACACTCCACTTAACGATAATGCAGAAACTTCAAAATAAAGCCATGCGAATTAAAATTTAATAGATATACTGACATAAATACATTGCTTAAATGGTTAAACGAAGACTTCAATTCAACACGTTCAGATTCATAAAAAAGACTCATAAAAAAGGCATTGCATCGATATACTTGGGAGAGCAAATAAGATATGTAGGTGAAAGCCAGCCGTACGGACTAAAAAATGCAAACAATTTTCGAGTAAACAGGGTTATGTCAAAACAGATGCAAAGAACTCTATTTTACAAGGGCTAACAACTGTATAATACACTACCAAATAATATAAAAAATGAAAATGTGTTAAAAAGTGGTAAAAAGATGTATTAATTTTTTAAGATTAAATGTTTATTTATAATATTTATAATATTCTAGCGAACCCGTCGAACTTCGCCTCGCCCCTATTTGGAAGCCTCAGACAAACTTTAGAGTAATAATACAACACAAATATTCAAATTTTGATATGATTTATTTAAATGAAATCAGTAGAAAGTAACTTTTCGATTTTTCCGCATTTTGCATTTTCCGCAGTTTTCCATGTTTTACACGAAGAACTTTCTATATTTTCATTTGCAATGCCATTAAGGAATAATTTCACATAAAATTTCGTACAAAAAGAACAATGTTCGATTTTCAATTTGTCGACTTTTCCAGAGGCATTTTCCAAAACACGAACAATTGACAAAAAACTTTACAGAAATCGGACCAGCCGTTCTCATTTTATGAATACTATACATTTTTTACATAATTTTATTTATATATATATATAGATTGTAAAAGTGTTTTTAAAACTAATAATACAATTTTTTTATTGTTTTTACAAATAACCCACCCTTAATTTTAACTTGAAAAAAAGAAACGTTTATTTTTTCACGCGCCAGAGACACAAATTAAAAAAGTATTCTTGTCTATAACATATGAAAGAGATGCGTAGAGGAAGACAATCATATCCGTCCCGTTACAGTTTCGACTCGCCACTGTTTGCTCTGTGGAAGAAATTCCCGCCGTCAAAAACGATTGCAAGTCGCAACTTAGTCTACGATTGGTAACGCTGAATTTAAGAAAAGCAAGTGTAAATTGCCACATACAATAAATACGCCAAAAATATTAACAGGCAGTTGTAAACTGCCATCTATGAGAACGTATACGAAGCAAAACACCGACAACAGTAAGGAAAGCTTCTGATTGTGTTTGTCAGTGTGTTTTAAAACCATTTGTAGTTGCCAACTTACTAGAAAGGCTTATGTATACTATAATATGTTTATAAATAATATGTAAATAAATCAGGGACTAGAAAAAGCTTTTTATTTAGTTTGCAACAAAAATATTTACTATCCAAGTTGTTAACATATTTTAAACTGTACGAAAAAAATATTTAAAATAATAAACAAATTAAAATATTCCTCAAATTGAAAAATATTATTTTTGAAATAAAAAACTTTCTTAGAAAGAAACGAGTTTTTCGCTCATTACATATCAAATAAATTTTTATATTTCCATTACTCCATTGAAAAGCTAAAAATGAAAACAAATTTCTAATCGCAACAAATATTATATCATTTTTGAAAGCTAAAATTTTGAATCTACTGTAACATCAACAATTACAGAAGTACCATTAGCAGTGCCTGCAACCCGAGATCTGTTAGCGCTTTAAATATTATTCTGACGAAGAACCGCCGAAATTGAAGCACAGAACCCTTAGAAAACGTATTGCTGTTAAAAATTAATACAACTGTAAAGGTCCAGTCACATTTGAAAGCCTTTTGCCTAAAATGGGGAAATTTTTATTTGCCGTAGTCTGACAATATAATCACCCCTATCGCAAATTATTTTACACATGAAATTTTTTACATTCCACTTTTTTACAATCGGGTAATAATTTCCCTGAAAAATCGACTAAAAATAAAATTTCCCTTATCATTAATATTTTCTTTTTGCCTGAAATTTGGAATTTTTTTTATTAATTTGTTAACTTTGATTTTGATAGTGAGATTCATATTAAAGTATTTTTAATCCAAGGAGAAATTTAAGGTTGATAAAAAGTAATTTGATGCCAAAATCGGTAAATAAATTTTGAAGTGGCATTCTTGTTTAAAAGATGCAAGGTAACAGGTCCATTGCCTGTGGATATTTTAAGGGTTTAAATTCAGTTTACGGACGCAGGTTATAAATAAAAAAGTTGTCTACAGGGTGTAAAATGCAATTTTATGCAAAAAATTTTAAAGCTGACCCTTAGGTTCGGAATTCCTGACTTGCAAAGTTTTTATGTGAATCTCTCAAGGTGGTTGGCTACCTAGCAAAGCCCTATAATCCCAAGTGGGCTATGTCGAATCCTATATACTTCTAATTTTTCCGTATGTTCTTTTCAACTTTCATTTGCATTCCTGCATGTGGCTGTCTTGATTTTTAGTACTTAGTAAAGACTTTCGATTTTATTTCTGTAGGTTGTTGGCTTTACTAAGTTACTAAATACAGTCGAACTACCTTATAGTGAATTTCTATACTATGAAGTTCTCCTTGTTATGAACTTAAGTCAAGAACACAGCTTTTTCGTTCCACTTTGATCTCCGTATAATGAATTTCCACACAGTGAATTTTTCTTTACAATGAACAAAACTTTGGAAATAAAAACACATTTTACGTGTTTTTTTGTCTCCATATAGTGAACTATTTTTAGCAGCCTTATTTTACGCTATAAGCAAAATAAGTGGGGTTCCCAAAATATGCATCTTAAGGCTAGATCAAAAATTTGTTTCGCAACGGAGAAAGGATCTGCTCCAAAGGACGTAAAAGAGAAACTACAAAATATTAAACTTGTCTACTTTCTTCCTCTCTTCTTTAACCAATGGACCAACGCATAATCTACAATATACGACAACTTTACAAAAAACGAATTTCGATTAACATATTGTCACAAATGGAACAAAACAAAACTGCAATACCCATATATTTGCTTCAAGCTATTCGAAATTTAAGCACAGTGTGCAATATTTATGTTAAACCAGAGACAATTGCAAACTGCTTCCAAAAGACAGGATTTTCAAAAGAAAACATGCAGATTCAAACTAGTAATTGGGAGGAAGAAGATTTTCTTCCACTACCAGATTCAGCTGTTCTACAGGCTTCGTTTAGAAAAGTAGTAAACATCGTTGCATCATTTGAAGTGTCAGAGTAGATATTGATGTGCAAACTGTGGGCATTCCGTCCGATAAAGATATTCTAAGCAGTGTTTTAGAGAGTCGTGGATTACAGCAAAGTATATCAGATGACGATGAAGAGGAACTGGGCGGTGAAATAATGAAAAGTATTGATAAAACGTCACCTACATTAAAATACGTTTTCTCTTCGCTTGATGTACTACGAACTTTTTGGAAATGAAGAGCAACGTTCCGACAAATGTATTTAAATGTCTTAATGTAATTGAAGCTTTTATTGATAAGAAAAATGGAAATATGTAGTTCAAACAAAAATACCTGATTATATAAAAATATATATATATATATATATATATATATATATATATATATATATATATAATATTTCTGTATAATGAAGTTTCTACATAGTGAAATAATTATCTGTCCCCGTGGAGATTCACTATAAGGAAGAAGTTCGACTGTAGTAAAGAAAAACCCCTGTAGGAATAAAAACGAAAGGCGATGGAATAACAACCCTCAGCTAAACTTACAATTTTCGACGCCTTCTTTGCACAGAAAAACTTAATACAGTATTTCATGGTTAAATGCCTCACTAATAAATTCAAATTGTTTTGGGTATATATCCGGGGAAGGCATTTAAAGGTCCACGTTTATTTACCCCACAGAGGTAGTTATATAAAAACTCTTAAATGTCCTTAAAAGGTAATTATTAGAATACTCATACTTTTCATTTAGAATATAAAAAACAGAATTTTAAATCAACTAAAACAGTTTATTGTATACAAATTGGTATTATAAAAAGGGTAAAACAAAAAACGATTTTTTAACAAAACAAAAACAATATAATCCATATCACATATAAAAAAATAATATTAACTTATTCAATAATTTTAGATTGCGTCATATTTGAAATTTTGCTTTTAAAAATTTTAGCTTAAAAATTTTCAATATCTTCTAATTCCACATTACTATTTACAAAATTACTGCCTTCTATATAATTTCAAGCGCATTCTACGTAATTCTCATTACTTTCTCTATGTATCTTAGTAAACTTAAAGTTTTCTCTTCCCTGCCATCTCCAAAACTAACCTCTGTTTGGTTCAAAATCTGAATTCATTTTTACAGCAAATTCCTTTGCTTTATTCATTATCATTAGGCTGGAAATAATAGCATTTTCTTGACGCATTTTGTTAAATCATTAAAAGAGCATTTTCAACATCTTCATGGTTGAATTTTCGGCAGCGTTTTAAATCCACATTTTTATTAAAAACATTTCATTCGTATTTTCAAAATAAAAACAAAAAATACTTCTGCAACATTTTCCATGCAATTTTAGTCCCGACCTCATAAAGTTACATATTCTGACTTTTTATGCATAGAGAAGTCCGTCTGTTCGTCTGTCCGTCCGCGTTAGTGTCGAAGTCAAGTTTGCCGATGCAGTGGATCAGCTAGAAAAAATTCAAATACGCCAATCGATCAGACATAGTGTCGAAAAAGGTCCAATTGGAAATCAGCACGATCGATCCATTTTCTTCGAGGCAGCGGGCAAAATTCTACGTCCACCTCTAATTTTTTTGTAGTATTTGGAACAAGGAAGTAACTCCAATATTAATCCAATAACTCCAATTTATAATAACAATATGAGTATCATTTTAAAGCTTTTGGAGAGATCTTTAAGAAAATACTAAAAATTTTTAAAAATGCTTAACCCGTTAACAAATTATATATGTGTAGTACTTAATTTGTTTTTTATTTTGCATTCTCTGTCACCCCAATATTTGCTTTTGGATTGGAGTTTTTTCACTAAAATAGATTTACATAGATGGTGAAGGTTATATAATATTCGTTATAACCGAATATGCACTCTTACTTGTTTAAGTTACTATTTGATTTGGTTACGATAATTTGCTAATTTGATTTATTAAATGGATTCTTTTTAGGTCTGGATTTTCTGGAAAACTTATCTAGTGATTATGAAAATGCATTAGTATTAACTGGATTTGGAAAATTTCATTTGCTTCTGCTGACAATATGTGGTCTAATTTATTTAAATACTGCCATTGGTGTAACAATTTTATCATTTGTACTGCCATCAGCAACATGTGACTTTGAAATGACGTCGCAAGATAAAGGTTGGCTGTCAGCCTCACCTATGCTTGGCATGTTATTGGGTTCATACTTTTGGGGATGTTTGGCTGATACAAAGGGCAGAAAAATCGTGCTCATTGCAACTTTAATTGCTGACGGAGTTTGCGGTTTGTTATCATCAGTAGCACCGTATTATATAATATTCCTGTGTATTCGATTCTTTAATGGATTCAAGTAAGTTCATTGATTAAATGACACACGACGAAATAATTTTATATATACATATATAATTTTACATAAAAATGTAATCGGCTCTTAACGGATTAAACATTGAAAACAAATTTGTATTTCCTGAAATATCTCTTCAAAAGCTGTTAAATGATACAGATATTGATATCTTAAAAAACTGGTGCACAATCGTACTTTTCTATCAAAAGTTCAGAGGCCCATAAATTGGGTGAGCCCCAATTGTTGAAAAAAGGATATATTCTGACTTCTTATGCATAGCGATGTCGATTGAGGGATGTCTGTGTGTCGATTGAGCTATGTTCGTCTGTTCGTTCCTGCTAGTGTTGAAATCAAGTTTTCCGAGGAAATAGATCAGCTAGAAAAAAATATAAATATGTCAATCGGTCTGACATAGTGTCTTAAGAGGTGCTATTGGAAATCAGCATGAACGGTCCATGTTTTTCGAGGCAGCGAGCGAAAATTACGCCTACCTCTAATTTCTTCATATCATTTGGAACAATTAACTAACTTCAATCAAAAAAATAAATGTATGGGTCTTTAGAGAATTAAAAAATAAGAAAAAATTAGTCCTCGTCCATATTTTCAGAGTTATGGGGCTCTGAAGTATTTAAATTTTTTTAAAATATCAAATGGGTATCTTTTTAACGGTTTTGAAGAGATCTTCAAAGAAATACTACATTTTTTTTAAATGCTTAAGCCATTAAGAGCCGATGGCATTTTTATGTAACATTATATAAATGCAGTACCACAATTTTTATTTTTTAATTCTCTGTCACCACAATATTTGCTTTTTAATTGGAGTTACTTCACTAAACTAGATTTATATAGATGGTGAAAGCTATATAAGATTCGACATAACTGAATATAGCACAATATATATTTTTTTATACATATTAGAAGCCTTTATTATATAAAATAATTGTTAAAACATTTCTTTACAGTGTAGCCGGCGCCATGGGTATTGTTTTTCCGTATTTAGGTGAATTTCAACCTACAAAATATCGCGAAAAGATTTTATGTTGGATGGAATTATTTTGGACCTTTGGTATTATAATTTTACCTGGTAAGTAGAAAAATAATTTTAAGAATTTGTACATGCTTCTCACTTAAGTTCGCTCAGCAAATCATAGGCTGGTGTAGTCAAGGTGGTGAGGACGTTGACTACAAATCTGGTTGCCCTGGGTTCAACCCTTGCGGCAATCAAAAAAAATGTTTTTTTTTCTGTTTAATGGTATAAATACATAATAAGAATTAATATTGCAGCCTCCTTCGTCGGTACTTCTTCATAGCATATTCGCCGGCAAAGTAAAATAATTAATAAAATTGCTATATCTATCTCCTTTTAGTACCTACCTTATCTCTCGTCTATCTCTTTCCTAAAGTATGTAGCACGGATACAAACTAAGTAGGTATTAATGCCTGCAGTGCTACTTCTCTAATTTGACATATATATAGATCCTGATATAAAGAGAGCGTAATAGGTTATGTTTTTTCAAACGCGGTCAAATCGGTAAGAAGCAAAAATTAAAAACATAGATAAATCCTTACATACGCTTACCCTATTTAAACCGCATTTAAAACATTAAAGTTAAAAAACATTTTTTGGCTCCAGAAAAAGGGAAAAAGTTCATTTTATTCAGCTGTGCTGTTATAATGAAATTTGAAATGAAGATATCCTATGACCTCTTTGGCTTATTTCTCCGAATAAAAGAGCAAAAATTGGGGTGACAGAGAATAAAAAAATAAGAAAAAAAAATTAAGTATATAGATATACATAATTTTACATAAAAAAGTCATTGGCTCTTAATGCGTTAAGCATTTTTAAAAAATTTTAGTATTTCTTTAAAGATCTCTCTCACTTGATTTTTTTTCTTATTTTTTAATTTTCTATCGCGACATATAACTATTTTTTTATTGGAGTTACTTCATTCTTCCAAATTATAAGGAAAAATTAGAGGTAGGCGTAGTGTTTTGCCCGCAACCTCGAATGACATGACCAGATTTTGCTGATTTCCAATAGTACCGACACTACGTCAAATGGACGGACAGATGAATATAGCTCAAAAGATTTCGCTTTGCGTTAAAATTCAGAGAATATATACATTATGGGGTCGGAAATGAATATTGTAGAAATTACAAACGGAATGACAAACTTATTTACACCATTTTTCCAAATTTTGTGAGGAAGGGTATAATAAGAACTATGTTTAATTTTACATAAAAATGTCATCGGCTCTTATTTAGTTAAGCATTTTAAAAATTTCTTTAAAAGCTTAAAAATGATACCACTATTGATATTTAAAAAATTATGATGCACAATCGTACTTTTCCAAAAAAAATTATTATTTGGAATCTTTATTTAATTAATTTACTTTAATTGTGCTTGATTCCTTCAAATGTTAATATTTCATGAAAAATTTATTTTTTTTAATCTAAACTAAAAAATTAAATTTATTACTGCGGGGAAAGCATATCCATATAGCCATTTAGCGATGGCTATATATAGCTCATCAGTGGATTCTATGCAAGTTTTGTAAGGAAAACCTTAGAGTCTTATACCTAAAGCCAAATTGATTAAATGAGAACTCAATTGAATCAATAAGGGAAAAAGCCATAAAAACACAAAAAATTTTGCTTTAGGTATAAGAATGAAGTATTATGGAGTAATAAAAAAACATCAAGTGAAAAAATTGGCGCCCGCCCATATTTTCCGAGTTACGGGACTCAATATGGATATCATTTAAAAGCTTTTGATGAGATCTTTAAGGAAATACTACAAAATTTTAAAAATGCTTAATCCATTAAGATTCGATGACATTTTATGCTAAATTGTGTATATGTAGTACTTAATTTTTTCTTATTTTATAATTGTCTGTCACCCCAATATTTGCTTTTTTATTGGAGTTGCTTTACATATATGGTGAAAGGCATATAAGATTCGGCATAGCCGAATATAGCACTCTTACCTGTTTTAAATTCTTTTTGAACTTTCGGGCTTTCAAGGTCAAGAAAGTTAAAAAATAACTAAAGAGATCAGAAGTTAAATAAAAAAGAAAAACGTCAGAAAAATGAAAAATTAAATATTTTTATAATAATTTATTAAGTTAATATCCCATAATTTTTTTAAATAAAAATGCAATTTATTTTAAGCCAGGTTATCAACAGACCTCTATGCAGATTTTCAAAGACCTAACATTTTTGTATTAGCTTTTAAAATAAATCTCATATGGTTATTGAAGTTTTTCGCTTTTCGTTTAATATTGACACCTATTTAGCAGAAAAATTAAAATATTAACATAAAAATGTAAAAAAAAGATTCTAAAGACGTAGTTGCCTGTTTTTGGATTATAACTAAAATCACTGTATTTTACTTTAGATACTTGTAATCGAAATTTCTTTCATTAACTTCACTCCTAGTAGTAGCTTACTTTTACATTCCCCATCCATAATAAAATGACCCGTTATGGCAACATAGGAAGTTTTAGTGAAATATTCTGTCCACAGGTCACATGTTAAGGCATAACAAAGTTTTCGTATTGATGAGATCTCTGCTTTCACTTTTGCAAACTGAATTGAATAAAGCGAATTTTAATATTTCTGCGGAATCGCAGCACTGACACATAATGGGTTAAACCCAGGTAATCCAAAGCAAATCATATTATTTCCACTGTAATTAATTACAGCTGTTTTTAATGTAGAGATCAAAATACATTTTCCATTATACTTACAGTTTGTATAAAAATTACTTAGTATTACATTCTTCCTATATAAACATGTATGTTTAAATATAAGAAGAACTGCAAACGGTGATCACGGTAACTATTTAAAAGAACGGTTATTTGAAAATCACGTTCACTGGTAACGATGTTCCTCAAAAATCACGGGATCGCTCATCTCTAGCTGATATGTATATGATACGGATTTTCTCGTCTTGGCTTCGCTTACCAAAGATATTCTGCAAGGCAGTTTTTAAGACATTCAATCTTTTTTGCATAGAATACCATAAAATATACGTATGGACTTTATGACTCTATATTAATGGATTATGTGCCTATGAACATTATATCCGCGGACGTTATGACAAGCCACAATGTTTACAACGTATATGCACTGCTTCGAGAAGCTAGGAAAAATGATGATGGCAGATACAGAAAATGCATCTAATTTTTCCCATTCACTTGAAAAATTAACACATAATGTGAAAATAATCTTTCTTTCAAAAAGTAGAAATAATATAATTTTCGTAAAATATAGATTTTAAGGCCGAAAACACTGCCACAGAAAGTTTCCCTTGGCCTTCTATATAAATTGCAGGTTCCTTGGGCATTCCTTCGGAAAAGTGGTGTCAATCCATTCACCATTTCGGCGAAAGTAAGGTGGTGTCTCTAGATATTTCCAAGGCGTTTGATAGAGTGTGGCATGGTGCACTCATATCAAAACTTATTGCTTTTGGTTGATTCAAATCAAATGTCCACAAGCACTACTCCCTCTATCCCCCTTAACACAACCTAATTTCCTAGTTCTGGCACAATGCATTGCATAAGTAGGGGTCATCCCCTGAGTGCTGGTCCTAATAAAAAAAATAAAAATAAAAAGAACTGTGGTCCACTAAGCGATCACTGAGATTCACTACATCCTCTATATTATTTTAACTGAAATCAAACAAACAACACATAAAGTTAAATTGGCGGTCCCTGTAGTGCACTGGATGCCCATTGAGGTTTAATGTGGCCATTTATCTTTTTTCATAAATTTCAAATCAAGAGCAAATACATAAATCTAAGAAATAATTTAATCTCCACTTGTTAATTTATTTTTGTAACCGTGCTACATACTTAGAAAGTGATAGAGGAGAGATAAATAAGACAGGCGATGAAAGGCTTTGATATATCAGCCAGAATAAAATTCCACCGAAATTTTCTCTTCAGGCCCAAATCCAAATTGAGTGTTTTTTCACCAAAAGTCTTGATTGTTAATTGATTGTGACAGGAAATGCGGAGACTTCGGCACCAGTATCGACAAGAAATTTTAGGTTTGAAATCTTATCTTAAAGGAAAAGGCGACTAATTTCTCGGCTAATCGCATCTGTCACCATAGACGGGGCGCCTAGTAGTTTTCCAAAAAATTTAAATGTTTCGAGGAGTATACATTTTTTTTAGCCATTTCGCCGAACTTGAAGTGGTACTAACAAAACTGTTTTTCCGGCTTACTTGTTGACTTGCTTTTAAATAGAAAGATAGAAAAAAACTTAATTTTTTATTCAACTCTGCCCTCTTGATGTTGTTGATTAGGTGGTTGATTATGAAGCAAATAGTCATTTTATTAAATTTATTATTTCGCCGACGAATTTTCTGTTAAGCACCGACAAAGGAGGTTGCGTATTGTAATGTTAATTTTTGAATATTTTTACTTTTTTTTTTGGTTGCCGCGGAGGTTGAACCCTAGCCAACCCGATTTGCAGTCCGCGTGCCTAGAATATGAGTTATTAAGCTTATGAATTTATTATTTAACTTATGAAAGATAAAGAAGTGATTGATACACATAATTATTTTTGCAGGAATTGCCTGGTTAATCATTCCTGTGGTAATACATCCAGAATCAGGCATATTCTTTTATCACAGTTGGAATCTCTTTGTTGCGATTTGTGCAATTCCCAGGTAAGTGGTTACAACTGCTAAATTAAAATATAGAATCAAATAAATAATACAATTAATTATATTTTAGCTTATTGTTAGGTTTCTGGTTATTTGCTTTTCCGGAAAGTCCAAAGTTTTTACTTGAACATGGAGAAACCGAAAAAGCATTAAAAATTCTCGTATACATGTTTGTCAAGAATACTGGCAAAAAACCAGAAGATTATCCAGTAAGAAATGTTGTTATTATATCTGTTTCCTCAAATAATAAATTAGTTATGTGGTTTTTATTTTTTTAGTGCAAGAGTCTCATTGCACCGAGCAGATCATCGGAAAAGGCTGGGGAGAAAAGCATAAGAAATTTAAGACTTAGTAGGCCTAGTGAATTGAAGTTGCTATTGACGGAAATTTGGTCACAAACAAAAATACTGTGTAAGAAGCCTCATCTAAAAAACACATCAATAACATGTGCAATTCAGTTTTGTCTAACAACGAGGTAAGTAGATCGCCACTTCTTGGTCATTGTGATTCGTTGAAGCTATAAAAGTGTTTTCTCATATTTACCTGCACACTTACATTCACATATTTATATATTTTAAATTAACAGCTATTACACATTAATGGTATGGTTTCCTGAACTTTTTCAAAGATTTGACGATTACGAAAAGTTAAATCCTGCTGTCTCCGCGTCTGTTTGTGATGTGTCATCAATTGTTGTATCCAATTCGTAAGTATTTTATTCACTTTAAAAGCGCCAATTTTTTCACGTGATGTTTTTTACTTCACTAAACTAAATTTGTTTCAAATGATATGGAAAAATTAATGGCAGGCATAGTGTTTTGAACGCTGCCTCGCTAGTTTTCAATAGCAAAATTTTCGATACTGTGTCTGATCGATTGTCATTTTTAAGTTTCTAATAGATATTTTTTTATATTTTATTTATTGTAGAACATTTGTGTCATGTGATGCTGGTGTAGACGAAAAAGTTTTTCTTCATACAATAATTATCGGTTTAGCTTGCATACCAACAAGCTTTTGGTTACCACTCTGTGTACATAGATTGGGTGTTAAATTCTTTTTAGGTAAGTTCGATAAATGACATTGTAAAATATTTTGAAAATACTCGTATGTTTAGTGTAATATATGTATTTTGTTGTTCTTGTAGTATTCAGCTTAACAACCGCAGGAGTAGTTACAATAGGTCTATACTTTGTAAGAACATCTCTTGAAAATTTAATTCTATCCTGCATTTTTGAAGCACTTACCTCTTTAAGTATAAGCACAGTATACTGCGTAATGGTGGATCTTTTCCCCACAAATTTAAGGTGCGTTTCAACTTTATGCTTAAACAAAAACAAAAATAATACGAGAAAGTCAAAATGTCTACTAAAAAAGTTACTTTAGGTAATTCTGTATTTTTCCCCTAATCAGAGCCTCCTCCTAACTCGATATACTTTTTATCATAAAGCTCAAACTTTTACAAGCCCCCGCGAAGTAAACACTACAAAAGGTAGTAAAGTACACTTTGGAAACTTTCTTATTAGAACCGAATTTTACTGAAATTTTCAAATGGGGCAGATACAACACAAAATCTTAACCCAAAACCTGTGTTGCGATCACTAACTTTAAACAATACGACAATAATACTTGTTGAAATTATCTGTTTGCAGAAACGATTTAGTGATTCACTAACTTCAGCTTAACACAAACAAGTAAATATGTCGTAACGTTCAACGTCACAATGTAAAGTGGATTTTATACTTGTACCAAATTTGTTGTCAATGATAAAAGATGTTACAAATGTAATACGCGATTTGCACTTGCATACATCTATGAGGAATGCGTGGAAGATGTTGAAAATGAAAAAAAGTTGTTTAAATTTGCAACATCTTTCAGCTTTGTTAAAAATTTTGTTACACGTATGTATACCAAGATTTTAAGCAACTTAATAAAGTGGAGCTAGAAAACACTGCAATAATTGAGATAATTATTACTATTGAAGACTAAGAGTAATTGTTATTCCATTATGCAGATTTAGCTAAAGTTAGGCTGCAGGAAAAAGAAATTTATCTGCTATATATAACGAACCTTCGCCGAAGCTTTTGGGCATTTGTGTGTATTATTTACATAAATTTAATTTAAGAATTAATGTACACAACTTTAGAATCTAGAAATAAAAAAATATTTTTATCAAAGCTAGGAAAATTAAATATATATTTTATTTATATTATGAAATCACAGCATTATTATTCATTAAAAAATTCAAAATTATCATTGCATGAAGGTTTCAATGTCACTTTTCTAGTGATGACACTAAAATTATCGAAACATGTTGAGTGGAACAAAATGAGTTCGGAACATGTTGTAAAGATATTGAAAGATGTTGATTTTGATCCCTACTTATTTCTTATGGGAAAGATGTTACATGTTAGCCAAATAATAAAAATTAATTAAGTAAAATTAATGTGCTGTTTCTGTATTAAGCCTGGTACCAAAGACAATAAATTTATAAAGATGTTGCACTTTGAACATTTAAAAAATCAAAAATTATGAGCAGTTTCTTTGTAGCGGGGGTAAGAGATAAGAGGGAAATAATTTCTGTGAGCGCAACCAAAACTCAAGAGAGCACAATATTAGTTTGTAAACAAGACAGATTCATACACACATGCGTTTAAAAATGTGTGTGGATGTTCATAAGAAATGTTTTGATAAAAAAAAGTACTGAGAGACAAAAACACACATTTAACATATAGAAATGTACAAACATACTTTCATATCTACATAGAAAGAAGAATGTGCTTCATGAAATTTGATTTCTGAATTCTATTTTTCCTACTTATTTAAAAGTTGTTTGTAAAATAAGCTTAAAAACGAAACTATATGACTGCTCTTGTTATTGTAGGGTAAATATATATTTTTATTTGTGTATTTTTAAAAATATACATAATCGCACCGAACTAATCATACCCTAAATTACGTAGTAATTTTTTTTAGCATTTACTCTTGTGGATACTTAATATGGTTTTTAAGAAATTTCAAACAATTGTAATAAAATAAGGCACTTATTTATGTATATTTATTATTAAATATTTTGTTAAGTTTATTTAACCTGCATATAGGTTCAATATATATAAACCTCAATATGAATTTAATAGCTAAATTTATAAATTAAATTTGCCAAACAAAATAAATTACTGGCGCTTTTAGATTTAGACTTTCCAAGTACTTGTTACTTTGCACTCATGTGTTTCCCATGAGCAATGCTTTCTTAGCAACATAAGTATAAATAAAATTAAGACAACAAATAAAATATCACAACACACCACGATAATTTATTTATGCTTTTTTATGGGCACTTGCAAGTTAATAATTAAAATTAAATTACGGGAATTTTAAATTAAATTTATTATCTTTAAAAAATATTGTGCTAATTATCCCGAACAAATTATTAAAATCACCAATTTTTTTATTTTTAAAATTTTCCGACTTTTCTGGAGGGATTTTCAAAAATTTTCTTCCGTAAAAACCTTCTACTTGAAAATACGAACAACTGACAAAAAATGTTACAGAAATCGGCAGTACTATACATTTTATGAATTACTATATAAAGTATATTCATATGGCCACTACTGCTATTTTAGCTCATTAGTGGATTTTACCCAAATTTTGTATAGAAAACTTAAAAGTCTTATATCGAAAGCCAAATTGATTAAATAAGAACTCTATTGAATCAATAAAAGAAAAAGACAGAAACAAAAAGACAGTATACAAAAACACAGCAAACATTCAGTAACTAAAAAAGTAAAGTAATAAAATAATATATTTTCATATTGATAATAAATGAATTTAATATTCGGTGTAAATCGAACAACAACAAAACACATATTGTTACCATTCAAATACACAATCGGTAACATTGGTTTACGTTGGATATTTTATAATGTAAATATATACACACTCGTATGCACGTATATACAAATGAATTAATGTGAGATGAGAGTAACAAGTTTGCTGAGAATAATAATCTCTCTTTGTGATTTTACTCTTAAAGTGGCAGTAGCAGTACGTCCATCGACAAAATATGCACTGGATGTAGAATGTATGGCAGTGAAACATCTTAGTATATTTATAGTCTTTGCTGGTACTCTGTTCAGCTTTTCATGCGGAATGCTGTCAAATCGCATACATAAAAAATTTGTATGAAAAAGTCATGAAAAAATGTTGCAGAAGTAGTACTCTGTTTTTACTGTGGGAAAACATATGAAATGTTTCTGGCAACATTTTATCCAAGCTGTGAAATAAAGCAAGTAGGCATTATTTCATGCGGAATTTTTCATACAACAGATGATCGTATGTCTTTTACTTACGTTTTTAAAACAATGATACCACACTTTAAATGTCAAATATTCCACATGAAATAATCAATGTTGCTCAACAATTTTCACAAATTTGAACAGAGTACCAGGCTTTACAGGCGATCAACTCGTCTGAAAAATTTATATGAAAAGCACTCAGTTTTTTGAGTTATTTCCATATAAATTTTTCAGACGAGTTGATCGCCTGTAATATAGAAACAGCACATAAATTTTTTCATGTAGTTATAGCACTAAAATAGTTTACCTAACAAATGCAAAAGCTGTAAACTAAAAAAATAAAATTTGTTTAAATGGTTTTGTATAAAAGCGCTTTGAAAAAACAATGAAAACGTTGTCTTATCTACGTGCAAACTCTCCTTAAAAAAATTCCGGACTTCTTTTGGAATATCTTATTCCCAAAAACTAGAATTTCTTCGTTCTTCAGCATAACTTCTGCTGATTCTTCAGCAGCAATAATTAAACCAATTATTGTAGCTCCATTTTATTAAGTAGCTTAATATTTCGGTACACGCATAACAAAGTGTTTGTCAAAGATGAAAGATGTTGCAAATGTAAACCACTTTTTATCATTTTCATCATCTTCCACGCGTTCCTCATAGATGTATGCAAGTGTTAAAACCCTATAACCGCTGTCGCATCTTGTTTGTATTGGAAAATCGATAACTGTTAAAAGACGTTATTACAACATTAGTTGGCTAACGAGTTTTTTAACTTATTTGAAATGTAGTCCGACCAAATAGAAATTTAATTTTATGCCACTTTAGATTCACAATTTATACTTTTAAGAAGAATGTGAATCAGTTTTTAATGCTGGCATCATCTTCCGAATTAGAAGGTGATTATTGTACAATGTATGTTAGAAAACAGACGCAAAATAAAAGCGATCTACTATTTTTGTCGATCGTAAACTTTTTCTTGTCAACAATTTGACAAGTTGGGGTGTCACTATTTCTTTTTTCTTTACGTTAATATTCATAATTAAAAAAAAATTCAAATTAAAAACTTGTATTTTTACCATATGGTACATTTAAACTAAAAAATAATTTAGACTTTGTCCAAAAGTTTCCTTATGATTTGGCATATGAAAATAATGAAATAGATATCAGCTTTTCCAGCCAACAAATAAATTGCATTTTTATAATAATTGTTATAGGTTATTACCGAGCAAAAAATTAGACATTACCTTAAAAAGTACTTGCCACATAATGACTTACTTTTCTGATTGCCATATTTTGTTACTCGCTTACAAAACACATTACATTAGTTTCCAAAAAAGGAAGTATTAATGGAACTATTTCTTTATGTTAAAAGAGTCTACCGTACTAATGGTACTCATTATTTCCTACAATAAATAATGTAATCGATTCTCAGTACTTGATTATAAAAGTCTCATGCCTTGTTAAAATCATTAGGTTGGCAATCTAGTGCCAAAAAACTTAATTCCACACTCGATTACCTTTTCAAAAATTTTTGCAGGGTATCATCATACTATTCAATGTTTTCAGATCCCAAAAAAATATAATAAATAAAAAAATATTGTTCTTTGTTTCTGTATTTTCCTTTTTTTATGTATAACAATTTTCAGAACTACACCATTCGTGTTTACAATCTTTGATTTTTCAGATTGGGCATTGAGTGTGAATAGTGGCAGACATATTTCAATAGAAAAATGAACTAGAATAGAAAATCTATAAGCCCAATAATGAATTGTGAGCAGGCCCATAGTTTTCTCACCCAAAAATTTTTATGAAAAATTAAAAATAATTAATTACGGGGTAACCCAGCCAGCTTAATTGCAATTTAATTGACTAATAAGTGCATCCCGAATCTTATCGATAATTTTCTCAATCATCAGTCTAGACAGAACCTCCCGAAAGATATGCATATTTTGTGGATGTTTAAATTAATTTTTTTAATTGTTGATGTAGATGTATTATTATGAGCTTCATCTAGGTTATCAACGTTTTCTCTAGGAGTTTTACATTTTTAGTAAAATATTTGATGACACTACGAAACTGTTCCTTTTTTTATTAAAAGAAAAAGCGAAGCCAAAACATTAACTTGACGTAATATGATTTTTAAAGACTTATTGACTTACCCTCGTATATACTCGTTTCCCTATGTCTGTGTTTTCTTTTAAATTATTTATATTTCTTAGAGTAATGGCGGCAGCAATGTCAATGACTTTTGGTCGCACTGGAGCTTTGATCGGAAATCTTATTTTTGGTTTTCTGATAGACTTAAATTGTATTATCCCCATCATTGTGTTTTCAGCAATGCTTTTTAGTAAGATCTTTAATAAATAAAAAATCTATATAAGTTATTAATTATATAAATTTTATTTTAGTGAGCGGATTTTTATGCTGGTTATTACCCACAACAGGGTCTGATGCCTTAGACTAGACATTCAACAAATAAGTGATTAAATTTTGTATGTGTATATAATAAGAATACATGTTCCGTGTACGTGTGTATATACTCTGGATAGTTTTCTTTCAAAAAGACAATCGTCCTAAATTTTAAGTAAGGTTAGCATTAATTGTCTAGAATAAATTGTAATTATTAATAGCAAAGAAAGAAAGAAAGAATAAAAGTATTAAACAAAAATTATGAAATTGATTTGTTGCAACTTGTGTTTTTAAAAATAAAAATTTAAACAGAAACTATGATTCCCGATTCCATCTTTATTTAATATGGTTATATATGCTAATTAACTTTAAGCTGATTTTTAGACTAATCATTAACGTAACGTGGTTTACTCGTAAAACTCCGTGTGTAATTTCGACATCATAAAGTGATATCCGTCAGCTGTTCGTGTTCGGGTTGAAATCAACTTTGCCAGGGTACTAGATGAGATAGAAAAAAATTTAAATACGCCAATCGATTAGACATCGTTTCCAAAACACCACGCCAGCTTCCAACTTGTCATATCATTTAGTGTAGCGTGGCATTTGTAATAACGCATGTCTAGAAAGTAAGATCAAGAGGTATAGTAAGATGGAGCCACAGAGTAAGAAATAGAGAATTTATAATGTGTCACATTGGTATTGTAATCAAAAGGTTTCGTACGTTTGTGTATAATGATAAAAACGTAACAATATTTATAAAAAATATAACAATATTAAGGTTAACCCTCTAGTACCCAAATTTTTCGTCCGCATTTCACCACTTTCTAAATTTAAACGATCGTGTTAGCTACCCAAGATGCCACCATAAGTTAAAAATATGAGTTCAAAATATATAATAATATATTAAAAGCAATTTTTGGACTTCTCCGAATTAGACAAAATGCAAAAAAAAAATAACGGTATTTGGAAAGCGAATAAGTGAGTAACGAATTTAGCCCGTCTACAGGCGGTCTTGGGTACTAGAGGGTTAAGATATAAATGTGTAATAAGCTTGATTGAAAGTGGCGAAAAATTCTACAATATTCTGGCGGTATGTTTCTTTCTTTTTTGCGGCTTGCCGAAGATTCTGGCAATTCTTAGTGGTTCAGCAATAATAGAAAGTCTTTTTGCTTCGATGATCGACACTACCTTTTGATCTCTCAGTCCACTTTAAAAAACATAAAATGTTATTTGTTCTGCATATTGCAGATGTACGCGTATCTGCTTCCCTCGCCACCCTGATCTTGCCGTCTTTTATTTTGTTGACGACTCTCCGCTTTAGCCAGTGCTGTGACGGTCATTTGTCTTTGTAGATTATCACCACTTGACCGACCTTAAGGCTTTGCCCTGGAGTTACAGGATATAGTCGCGTGACCAAGCCTGCCAAAATATCTGCTTGAAACTGCAAAGTAGACGCCATCGTCTCCATAACGTCACCTCTTTGCCTGTCGGGTCTGTTGCGGATTCAGGCAGCAGCGAACGCATTTAAATTTCTATCGGGATATTTAGTTAGGCGGATAAATCAATGAGTATCAGGTATGGCTTCAATGTAATAATAATGATATAGAAGAATTAGAAAAATTATATAACGACTTTTTTTTACCAGTTTGTAAAATATTTTTGTATTTTGGAAACTTTATTTTCCATCCTACCACTATGTAGTGTGCTTTGTAGGTGGTAAGCAGGCTATTTTAAACATTCATACCATAATTCTAATATTGTAGTTTTAAAAATTTTTTCATCAATACACTTTCAAAATGTATCATTACGAGGAATGTTCAAAGGCCAACCACGCATCAAATAATCTTTGACCTGTTGAAGGTCAGTGCCGTTGAACAGCATCTATATTGAGGTAAGTCACTTACTAATTAAAAAATATTAATACTATAACTATCCTCTTGCGTGTTGTTAGGTGGTGACAGTCTGGAAAGCGCATCAGCATGACAAAAGGTAGTCCATAAATACATGTACTAGTGAAACTTACGTACTGCAAAAATTGTGGCAAGTGCTTCTTTATTTAATTGTAAATAATTAAGCTCTGCAGGTGTAAGTGTACTTAAAACAAACACAACAGGATGTTATTTGCCATTCGTTACATGTGACAGAAGGCCACCAATCCCACATGGACTGGCAATACATGATATATTTATTTGATTATTTGGATCATAATGTGTTATTGTGTTCAAATCTGTTAGCAGCTCCTGTCTTTTCTCAAAAGATGTTTGATGTAATGTAATAAATGTAGTTCTGATGATTAATTGGGCACACCATATTTGTAGTAATTAATCATGCCAAGGTAGGATTTCAGTTGGCCTTTTTTTTTGTTGGCGGTGGACATTTATTACGGTTTCGCTTTTTAATTTTTAAGGCACAATACCCTCGCTCATAGCATCTTAGATAGCCACGTGACCTTTAGAACACTGCATCATCACTTACGGTGTGTGTTATTTGCTGAACTCTGGTTTTAAACATTATTCTTCGTGATTTTTCATGTTTTACGAGTAGCTGTACAACTTTTTTAATTATATGTTTCTAATTTTGTTAACTTTAATCTTTAGTTAATTTGTTAATAATAATATAATTATTAAAAAGTCAAACTTTAAAAATGTTTGGTTAAGGATACAAAAGAATATTTTTCTTCTTTGTTACAATCGGAAAAATAGATTATTCCTTAAAGACATTTATCAACTGAGTACAAAATGCATATAAAGGAAGTGGAGTACAATTTTAATTTGTCCCAGATTTCTTAAATTTGCTTGGATATAATCGTTTTAGTTTATAAAAATTTTTGGCACTACCAACAAAATTTGACACTGCTCTGACCGGACTGCGAAAGTACTTGATGTAGAAGAGTTCAAGATAAATTCAAGGGTACCGCAAGGTTTGTTCTTTATCTTTAACTATTTCTTATTTTTGTTAACGACTTTCCATATCAAACATCCAACCCTATCTATTCTTTCGCAGATGACAGTAGCATATGACATTTAAATTTCATAGGCAAATCTTTTGGAAATTGAGGCTATGAGAAGGCATATGAAGAAACCCTCAATCAATATCTTTTGGCAATATCTCAATGGGGTCTTGCGAACAAGGTGTAATTAAGCGTTCGAAAAACCTAGTGCTGTGTGCTTTCGCAGAGGCTTATGGCTGAATGTCCAACCTTGTCTGTATGTAAGGGTGATATAAATGTTAATGTTTAATACGGCCTTCAAGGACTTTTTTTCGAGTTAGACGACCGCGTGTAGGAGAGAGCGAAGAAGCTAACCGGTGGAAGCAGGGTATCCAGCTCTATCAACTCACTAGATCATCGACGCAATATGGGATGTTTTTCACCCTTTTATTGTTACTACAATGGAATGTACTTTGATGAACTCAGAGAACTTGTTCCTTAAAACCATAATACCCTACGCCCAACACGTTCCTCATTTATAGCGTATCGCGTTGTGATTGATTGGCTAGCGAATGGCACCACGCATTAAAAGGAAAATACGTTTTCTAGCCGAAATCTTCTTATATGGAATAAGCTCCCTGCTTATTTTACATAAGTAGGGGTAATCCCCTTTTAATATAATGCAAGCTAACAGCATATTAGCATATTCATCGTGTTTTGACAGTTGTAAATTAAAGTGATGAATTATAATAAACTCTAATTATAATGTCTTAATTAAACAGATTCTTATGCATAGCAAAGTCGATTGAGCGATCTCCGTCTGTCCGTCCGTGTTAGTGCCGTGCCGAGGAAAACTTATTGTCACAAAAAAAAAATAAATATGTAAGTCGATCAGATATAGTGTCGAAAAAGGTGATATAGGATATCAGCATGATCGGCACATGTCCTTCGAGGCAGCAGGCAAAACACCACGCCTATCTCTAATTTTTTCATGTCATTAAGTCAATAAAGTAACTTCAATAAAAAAATAAATATTTGGAGCGATAGAGAATTAAAAAATAAGAAAAAATAAACATCTGGTGAGAATATTGGCTCTCACCAACGGGGCTCTGAAATTTTCAAATTTCTTGAAATATCAATATGGGTATCATTTTAAAGCTTTTGAAGAGATTTTTAAGGAAATACTAAAATTTGTTTAACCCATTAAGAGCATTTCTATGTAAAATAAAATATATGTAGTACTTATATTTTTTTCTTATTTTTTTAATTCTGCCACCCCAATATTTGCTTTTTTGATAGGAGTAACTTCACTAAACTAAATTAACATAGATTGTGAAGTTTATATAAGATTCCGCAAGGCCGAATATAGCACTTACTTACTTGTTTATCCTTAGATGGCTGTTGACCTGGTTATGATGCTTGTGCTTAATCTGGCTATAATGTGAATGGTTGATCTCCATTTTTGGATCAAACACAATACCAGTTTTGATTTACGCCCTTGTCGTCAAAAGTAGCTATAACTGCTTCCCGATCAGGTGATTGCTTAGATTGTTTAGAAATCAGATGTTTAAGCTATCTAGCACCCAGAGGTGAGTTAGTGAATTTACTAATAAAATATGTTATGACAAACAACTTAAATGATACATTTGTTTTTTAATATTTAAATTATCTGTTTAAACCGGCTTACCAGTTTGGCCATAGACATCAGATAACATCAACTATTGTAAAACACTTTATACTTCTTATTATACCAAACAAAGTGGTGGATATTCTGTCTAATTTGCAAGTGTTTGTATATAACGGTTCTAAAGATATGGCCATATAAGTCAAATAACATTAATTTTATTTTCAAATAAAAATTTTATTCTTGTTGTTACAGCAGAGTAAGCAATGCAGGTTCATTGTAAATTTCAAGGGTCTGTCTACAACTATTCAAAAGTGTGGCCATATACATCAAATTAAGTGGACTATTGTGGCACCCTTTAATTTATAATTTTAAATATTAATAATTGTTTCTATAACTGTAATTGCAATCGACACTCTGTCCAATTTGCAAACATTTGTCTATAACGGTTCAAGAGATACGCCGATATAAGTTAATTTAAATCAATTTAAATTCAAATTATAAACTTTTTGATATAGCAGGCGTAGCATTACGGATAAAAATTCCGGCCACATACATACATCAAATTACATTAACAATTCGGATACCAATTCACTTATAATTTTGAAAATTTATTCTTGTCATTATAAATGACATTCTTCCCAATTTTCAAGCGTTTGTCTACAATGGTTCAAAAGGTCAATTTACGTCACATATGGGGACACCCTTTAACTTTTAGATTTATTTTTGTATTACTTTTTGTTAGTGGGAGCTATAGTAATACAAAGTCATTTTAAATTTTAAAGAAGTGCCCTTTACAGTTCATAATACACTTAAAAATATAAATGTTGTATTGGGCACTCTTTAATTTTTAAGATTATGAACTGTTTTTAAAACGGGACCATTCTGTAAGCATAATCTATCAAATTACAAAAAAGTTTTTAAAATAGGTTCAGAAATGATTGAGTGCTACAGGCACAAACATTAATCAAGCAACCTTCAGTCGAATTGAAAAAATATCGTATTTAACAAACACAAATATTTCTCCAGTTGAACGCAATTTATGCCACTACATACAGACAGGATATATTCATATTAATTCTGAAAATATGATGTTTCAAATTTACAATGACTAAACAATACAGGATACACACATTAACATGCACGCAATTCTTACATTTTTACACGTAACCGAAATATAATCTATCAACGTGTATAAAAATTGTTGCAAGTGCGTTGTGACTTTATAACTTACGAACAGTCAAACCGAATTCGATTATATTTTGAGGGTTTGTTCGTATAGCCATGTAAATGGTTTACCTAAAGTTTGCACGATTTCGCTGCGTTCGTGAGTTATAACTAAAACGGGCAAATATGACTGCATCAATTAAAAAAAAAAATAAAACAGAGATATTTATATGTTCCAAGAGGATATGCTTATTTTAAAAAAAAAACCAAGAGGGGTAAGTTGGGGATAAAAAAAAAACGCGGTACCACATCTAAAAAAAGTAATTTTAAGTATATTTGAAAGATAAATAAGTCCTGATGCATAAGGCCAAATAGACAAAAGGAAATATGTTATAACTTCCATATAAACCAAATAAAAAACTTGCTTGGAAGAGTGGTCGTGATAAGATTATTCGCATTGAGGATGCGAAGCGTCCCGGAAATACCTAGTTAGAGGAATGCATTTGGATATATCTTGTTTTAGTACACACCGCGTCAAGGTAAGCAACCTCGAATTTAAAAAATATTTTAGAGCTTATAACTTTACCAAAAGTGAACTGATTTTAAAAATTTTTAATTTCTGGTAATCTGCATAGATAGGAGAGAAATTTGACTTTAAAATTTAAAATACAACATTTTTACCTTGGCATTTTTTGGTTTTTCACCTGTAGTTTTTTTTAAACAGATTAAGAAAGCTTTCACCTAACTTCATTAGGTTAGTGGTAATAATTATTTTAAATTGAAATTTCATAAAAAGTAAAAAAAATGTGAAATTTTGGTCAAAATGTATTTTTAGTTTTTTTTTTAAAGTAGTTTTATAGCGGTTTTTAGAAACTTTATAAATTTTTAACTTTTTCGTCAAGATAATGTACTCGGTAATCAATACGATATCTTTTTATGGAATTCTTGTGAAGCACCCTACAATCAGTGTATGGGTAATTTTTTAACATAAATCTAAGTGTTCGAGACTGTAAAATATCTGCTCGCTGGGGAGGCGATTTAAGAAAAAGTTACAATTTTAGGGAAGGAATTTTTTTATCTACACAAAAAATAATAATTTAATTTATTGTTTGCCTAAATTTTATTGATTTTATTGGCCTTTAATGGGATAAATACTTGATTTAATATCTTTTTATACTCGGAGCAACTATCTATCTATCTATCCAATGACATACAATTTGTACATCTTTTTCATTAAAACAGCTGTAAAGAATGCACGCAATTATGGTACACCTCGGGCAAATAATCTCTTGTTTTATTGTGTTCTTCTAATAAGATTTTGTTTTAGCAGGTGACTTTGTTTTGTTTTTTTTTTTTTTTTTGCTAATGCACCAAGTAAATATTTTTTAAAAGAAAATGCAAATATAACTATCTGTACTTTTAAACGCGTCGAATCCATGTGTGCGGACGCACCTGTTCCTGGCGGTTTCTTTATTAATTATGTCCTAAATCCTAAATTTTATTAAAATTAAATTTTTTTTAATTATAACAATGCAACATAAAACAAATTGTGTTTATTGATAAACATAGATCTATTAAGATGTATAAATTAGCACCAACATTTTATTCTTGTTTTTATTTTTTTCCTTGAAATAATCTTAAATATCAGGAATTAATCGATTGTGAATTTCTTTTGCTTTTTGATCATCATATCATCATATTTCCGGATCGGAAGACAAAAGTAAATGTTACATTAGGTTGGAATTTTGAGCTGTTCTAGAGCATTCTGCCAATCTTGCCGGACGTTAGGCCAAAAATTAATTTTGACAAATGTAAAAATTTAGGTACGGAGCTGGATAGATAACAAAATTTTACATCGTATAGTAAATTTATTTCTTTTGCTTGAGATTTGTCGTTTTAGGACACTGTAAAAGTCAGGAAAGTTGGATAAATCGAATACGTTTTTATTATCTTTATACGATTTACTTGTGGCTAAACGAATAAGGATTTTGCATTGACTTTTTTTTTCCTGTGAAAGGCCGCTACTTATATTAAGAAAAATTTTTTTTAAGTTAAAAAATTTCGTTCGAAAGTAAAAAAAGTATTGTTTGTTAAATTTTTTGTCAAAAAAAGTGAATAGGTTTTTCAGAGTGATCTCCATCGCGGTCGTAAAAATGTTAAATATTACTATAAAATTTACGATCTGTACTTTTATACTGTAGAAAAAAAGTATGAGACCCACACACTGCAAAAAAAAGTTATTACCTTTCTTTCATGTTTCCACCTGTTCTTTACGCTGAAGAGGATTCAGATTCGATTGAGGTCTTTAAAGTATTAGACGAAGAAGGACCATGGTACTCATTATCAGTGCACAGGAGATGTTCTTTTAAATAAATTAATTGTAACAATTTTAAATAAAATTTACCGTTACAATCATAAATAATAGATATTATGAATAAATTAACAATATTCAGATAAATAAAATACTATAAAGTAACAAACTACAAAAATCTCGTTTTAATAATATTCTTGAGAGGCGAGGATTGGTGAGGCATTGGAAAGATAAATAATAAATAATTGGCAAAAAAATGATAAAACCTTTCTTTTTTACAGGGACGTTTTTAAGGGCTGGGATTGGAGGGATACCTCCGTCTGCCCATATAAAATAATTTCTGTGGTTTAAGGCGTGTGTAATTCATTTCATTTAATATTTACATTATTTTTCAAATAATATTTTATTTCACCGTCCACAAAAATGAACTGGGCAAATTGGCATTTTAGAATCTCTTGACTCCAACTTTAAGTTTTTAAACATTCCTTGATAGAAAAAGTTGTAATTGCTAAACAAAATGACATGAAAATTAAAAAAACTTGCATTTTTCAGAGGTAGGCTTAGTCCTTCTAAGGGTTACTGTTTTCTCCTTGGTCCGATTTTTTTTTTTGTTTTCTAGCTTTAACATCCTACGACCATAGCCAAGCTTCATTAAAATAGGCACACTCAGTAAATGTTTAGAGCCAATATAAGCTAAAATAATTCTTGCGAAAAAAACCGACTTCAAAACAGATTTCATGTCTGCCTATAACAGCTCAAGTGTATGGCCACATAAATTAGGTTACATTATGATGGTACACACTTATATTTCCAAACTTTATACTTTTTCAACTGTTCAATAGTTTGGCAATATACATCAAATTGCAGCAACTATAGGGTCACTCTTTAATTTCCTAATTCAAATTATATACTTGCTGTTGTAGTATATTTAGCAATCAGGTTCTGTATAAATTTCAACCGTCTGTCTGTAACGGTTCAACAGATTGCCCATATACTTCAGATCATACGAGGGCTGCTATATATATTTCTGGCCTGGCAACACTGAGTGCTGCCAAGTGCAATCTGTCATTTCCATTGGAAAGTCTGTCATTTTTAAGCATAAACGTACTCAAAACGTTTTGACGTACGACCATTATTTGTGTTGTTTACAGTAACTTGAAAAAATTAATATAGAAAAAAATGGAATTAACTCGTGAACATTTTTGTGCCATCATTTT
Organism: Gymnosoma rotundatum; assembly: GCA_916610165.2. Classification (NCBI taxonomy): domain Eukaryota; kingdom Metazoa; phylum Arthropoda; class Insecta; order Diptera; family Tachinidae; genus Gymnosoma; species Gymnosoma rotundatum. The sequence goes on from OU744336.1 coordinate 116,951,819, forward strand.
TTACAACTTTCGACGTGGATTAGCACGACAAGAGTGCATTGATGAACTTAAATCTTTGTATGGCGATGAAGCACCATCCTATAGCACTGTGTAAAATTGGTATAATGAATTTAATCGTGGCCGAAGCTTGCTCAAAGACGAATTCCGTGAAGGTCGTCCAAAAAAGGCTGTTGTGCCAGAGAACATTGATGCCGTGCGTGAACTCATAATGCAAGATCGACATGCGACATACCGAGAGATAGAGACATCCTTGGACATTAATTCTGCGAAGGAAAGAATGCTGTTTTCAACAATTTCTTTGGTATGCGCTAACACTTTGTGGATATAAGATGTTATTGGCTTCCAGGGATACAATTTACATATTAAATTATGGTCTCGCTACCATATTTTTCGAATTTCTCGGTATTTATTGATTTTGTGCTGTTTATACTCTTGTTAAAATCAGGTAACAGAAGTAGTTTCTAAGTCTTCTTCCCTTGGCCTCTTACCTGTCAACTTAAAAATTCAACACACTAGACTTCAACAAGTGATCGATCTTTTTTTTTGTGTCTAATAACGAGAATATATTACTATATGATCATATATCTGCTTCTTTTTTGATTTAATTATTTAATTTTTCTTAGTTTTTTTTGAACCTCACTTTTTGAAAAATCTTTTCAGTGCCGCGATTTTAAAAATTTTAATGGTAATTTGCTGTATGAAAATCTATGTCTGATATCAAAGAGTGTTAGATATCTTATGAGCAATCATCTTTTTTAGAACGTAGTATACAGTATCTTTTTGATCTTACCGTTTCTCTTAAAATTAAAATAAATTAGTTAAAACAGAAACCATGGTTTTATAATAATATTACATATATTAAGAGACCTTGCGGAAAAGGTTTAAAACAACTGAATTGAAATTTCATTAAAATATCGCCAGGAGCAATGTGAACAAACTAATTAAAAGAGCGAAAACAGAATATTATTCCAAAAAGTTTGGATCTGCAAAAGAACCTAAACGAACGTGGAAAATTATTCTTGAGACAGGAATTTGCAACAAAAATAAAAATGATGACTGTAAAGTAAGTCCGAATGAGCTCAATACAACTTTTAGTAATATAAGTAACAGTTCAGCCAGTGGATTTGAGTTTGCTTGTGTCACTCAAAATGATGTTATGTCAACTTTTTCAGCAATGAAATCAAATGCCGTGCCCATGATTCTCCCCTACGTTACGCATTTCATTAATTCCATCATTATGTAAGTACTAACCAAACTAGTTAAAAACATGAAAAGATAATTCCGATACTCAAGCCAAATGGAGAATACTATTAAACATTTACATTTATTTTATATATGTATGGAGAAAGGGTTGAAAAGATCTAATTTTTTTGGATTAATGTTAATAAGAAAATTTTATTTTTACCAACAATACCACGAATTCTATATTTTTGTTCTAAGTACCAATAATTTGGTGTTTTACCAGCACTTAAAAAGTAATAAAACAATAAAAAATGCACAAGTAAACATCCCCTACCTAAAACATAAGCAAAACAGATTTACCGTTAAATAACAACAAATAACACAAGCTATAATGAAGACAGTGATAAAGTAATAACAAATGCACAAATAAATACCCCATACCTAAAATATAAGCAAAGCAAATTTTCTATTTTGAAAAACCACAACAAAAAAATTTAAAGCAAATTATTACCCTTAATCTTTACTCCAATAATAATAATAACAATTAAAAATGTTATTATATTTTGTCTATGGTAAATGTACTTTTTTGCCGTCCGTACACGTTTTTTTCGTACCCGCAGTTATTTTTACTTTTGCATGTACGTTTTTTCCGCACACGAAGTTATTTAAATTTTTTCATGTACTTTTTTTTCGTACACGTACTGAAAATAAAGTACACGTACACAAACAATAGCTACAGTAGTACATTCTCGTACGTGTACGTAAATAAATATTTTAATAAAGCATATTCGTGGATGCGTACGGAAATTTTCTAAATTTATAGACACACATAATTGTTATGAAAAAAAATGTACGGGTTGGTTTTAGTTGTGTGTTTTTAATTTATGTACGAGAATTTTGTACAGTGAGTGAAAATTTTTGAACTCTGATTTTAACCAATCATAATTAAGCATAAATAAGGTGATTGAAATAGTATACTTAAGTTATGAAATAATAATGAATAAATAAGAAAATTAATATTGTAATAAAAAGTTGTGAAAACAATAAAATTAGTTCTATATTGAAACAGTAGAAATAAAACACGCATTTTTTTAAACGGACGGTTCATATAACCTACGGTTAGTACTTATTAATTATTCATAAATGTAAAGGGTTTTCTTCTATGTAAAATCTGGCTTTCGTTCTAATCATAGGTGCTCTTGTTGAAGTCAGCGGAAATATACAATAGAAATTAGAAAAAGGAAACATAAGCTTTTTAGCACTTCTGGCTCATTCTAAGGCAGTCGATACAGTTGACCATGTTATTCTTCTTAAGAAACGTAGATCCTTTTTTAAATTTGAAAATAATTCAACCAAACTTATTTGTTCATACCTTTAGGACCGTAGGCAATCTGTATTCATTAACAATGAATTGTCAAATAAACTAACCTTAATTAGAGGAGTACCATAAGATTCTATTCTAGGACCAGTTTTGTTGTTGTCTTTATACATCAATGACTTGCCAGATCAACTTACAATTTGAAAAATGCACATGTTTTCTGATGATGTGCTACTTTACTTAGGTAGCTCAACACATAGTATTTCCAGATTGTTTAAATATGGAACTAGACCAAATTTATCTTTGGGCAACAGCAAATGGACTAAGTCCAAAGAAATTCAAGTGTATTGTACTGCACAAAAGAAACGCTGTTCCGACACTTCTGCAGGTATCCTTATTAATGGTGAAAAGATTAAAATTGTAAATGCATCAAAAAATTTTGGGTTTATATTTAATTAAAATCATAATCATAATAACATTAATTTCACTTGACGACATGTTTGCACTTTAATAACAATTAGACGTTTGATCTCCCTTTGCTCAACAAATTGCAATTGGTTTGAACTCAATTTTATGCATACGAAATTGAGTAAAAGCTGTTGCTGTTTTTACTCGTTTTTATGCATTAGACCCAGTATTATTTCTTACTGACATATTCTAATGTCGTTCAATACTACGGTATTTATTATCATAGGCAAAGTGCAAAATATATTCCATTAATCTAATTCGGGCATAAAGAGGTGATATGTCAAGATTAAGTCCATCTTTATAACTGGTAGTTTTGTGACAAACTACTTTGAGTTTATAACATTTTTTACCACATATTTATGTAACAATCGCAATTGGATTTGCTACTTTTCTGTCTACCATTGTTAAATCCGATTCAAAGGATACTGTAATCACCTTTCGCGTTTCGCGTGTTATATCAACAAGATTTTTGGTTATTTCTCTGCTTTCTGGCATTTTATTATATAATCGCAATCTTAATGACACTAAGATGCAATAAGAACTGTTGAGAAATCGGTCTCGTTTTCAGAAGCTTGCTTACATTCTGAAATTTTCCACTTTTATATCAACGTCAACTACCATTTATTTATTCATTTATTTATTTCATTTATTTATTCATTTATCTAACCGAGCCCTTCATAGGGCCATATATGATTAAAAGTATTTAAAAAAGGAATAATCTGCGATATAAATTAAGCTTAAATTACAATCAAAATTTAAATATTTATAATGGTGTAAAAGAAGATAAAAAATAAAACATTAAATCATAAAAAAGAGTAGTATATAAAGGAACATTATTCTATTGCATATATCTAAATCTTCCTTGTTAAAATTTGCAATAATTATTGATGCTGTATTTTGAAGACCGTCCGTCAAAGCAACAAGTGCACTTTTTTTAAAGTAATTTCGTAGTTTTTCCTTGAAGTGCCATCCTCAGTACATCATATTTCTTTGTTGATAGACCTGAACTTAGAACGAGTACTAATGATTTTTCCCCCGTGAAATGTGTATCCGATTTAGATGTTGGTAGGGTTTAAACTATTCGAAGGCAACAAATTCAGGTATACAAGGCGGCGTGAACGCAAGTGTCATTGTGCTGGTTGAAATAGTGCTAGTTTACATTGTACAATTTTTGTCTCTACGATTTCTGTCTTTCTTTCTTTAAACTTGCATTTGCGTTTATATTGTGCGATTTTTGTCGCAGATATCTTTTATTGATGTATACATGTGTTTAAAATTTTTTGACATTTTCTTTTTTAAGTATAATCTTACAGTAAAAAAAAAATAAATTTGCGCTCAAATTAAAAAAGATTTTGTGTAAGAAAAGAACTTGTTCAAAAAGTAATAAAGTATTGTTTTTTTTCCAAAATGGATATGGATAAAGTAAGTGGGCTTATTGACTGTATTAGAGGAGCCACAGAATTGGATTCTAAAGATATTGATAGAGACGATATACTCATTGGTAAGTTAGAATTATGTTATAAGTTTTCAAATTATTAACTTGAGTACTTAAGGTCTGACCGAATTATGTTTGAAAGCCTTTGTGGGTTCCTTCTAAAAGAAACAAAAAAGAGCAAACATTTTGCTGAATTTAGTACAACAGGAGTAAAACGTAAAGATACGCTATTTAGAGAAGCAATTAGAGCAGCACAAAAGTTGGCATTAACGTTGCGTTTCCTTGCAACTAGTAATTTCATATATATATTTTCTTAAAATAATATGATTTATTTACTTTTTGCAGGAGAAACATTTCAAGGCCTTGATTACCAAAGCCGAGTTTCAAAGTGTACTATTTCTATTACAATTCCAGAAGCATGCAAAATACTTTGGGAGAAATTGAGTGCATCAAATTTAAAGGTAAAACATACATATATCTTTAGGGACTAGTAAAAATAATTTCATAAAAATGTTTGTTCAATAAGCTTTTAATAAAATGAAAGGTTCGTACGCATTTTAGTTAGGTCTTTATTATTGTGGTTAAAATTTTATTTCTGCAGTTCCCCAACAAAGTAGCAGAATCACAGACTATTGCAAAGGAATGTGCAATAAAATGGCAACTTCCTAATTGCTTGGGTGCTTAAGATGGGAAGCACATAACCTTCCGACCACCACATAAAGACGTTCCTTTTTTTACAACTACAATAGCATAATTTTAATGACCCTTGTTGACGCCAATTGCCGATTTAGTTATGTCAACATTAGTTGTAATGGTCGTTGCAATGACACAGGTGTTTTTTACAAAGCAAGCTGAGCAATATTTTACAAGAAGGAAAAGATATACCCCTAATGCAATAGTTGGCAATGGTAGATGCCTTCCATACGTGGCAGTTGCAGATGATGTATTTCCTCTGCAAAAGTATTTATTAAAACCATATCCATTTCATACAAATTCTAACGAAAAGCATGGGCTTGGATTGTTGTTGAAAATTCTTTTGGCATACTTTCCAACAGATTTTGTGTTTTTCTGTCACATATGAAACTTAAAGTGGAATTACTGAAAATAATAATATTTGCTTGTTGTGCACTGCACAACTATTTGATCCAAACGGATGATACTTATGCAGTATATTCAACGAAAACAATAATAATAATCACAACCCTTATAATCCGCAAAAGAGTGTGGCAGAAGTTATGAGGCAAGAATTTATGGGCTACTTCAACAATGAAAGCAAATTACATTCGATGTGAAAGCAGTTTTAAGGTTAAATTTACTATTAGTAAAATGAATTATAAATCAGGGACCAGAAAAAGTTTTTTACTTTGTAACAAAAATATTTATACCTAATTTAAGTTGAAAAAAATTTTTTAAACAAAAAAATAAAAACAAATTTATACAAATATCCCTCAAGTTTGAAAAAAAAAACAATTTTCGTGAAACAAAACGTTTTCAAATATAAATTGACCATTTATATAAATCTTTCAATCTCGTGCAAAACATTACAAATATATATTTTTAAAATATATAAATTTTTAAAACTTTTTTGATTTGTTTTTAAAACCAGTAAAAATAATATTGTTCCCATAGATTAAATCAAAAATTAATTTCAAATTCAGTTTTATTAAATTTATGTATATTAAAAATTAAAAAACAAACCCTTTTTGTTTACAACTTTAAAACTATATTTCATAAGTTTATGTAAAAAGGAAGTAAGTATAAAATGAAATTCTATTAGATCTTTAAATAATATTATACATACATACTTACGCAAATTAAAAGTATTCGCAAAGTTTGAGAATACTTTGTTTATTAACATATATCCCAATAAACAAATAACTAAAAAGTATAAACAATAAAATAAAAAATATAATTATATAGGCAGGGATTTTCTTGAATTAGAACAATAATTATATATTTTTCTATTTATATGTATGTGTATGTTTATGTCACAATCACAAAAGAAAAATCACAAACACGATTATTATTTTAGACTTTAGACGTCTTCTTATTTTTTATATTTAAAGTTTTATTATGTTTTGTTTTATTTGTTCAAAAAGCTGCTTGAGCGCGAGTACATACGTATATGAAAACAAAACAAGTGTCAAAATATAGCTGCAGCTACTAGCTTAACATTTAAAATTACGAATTGGGGAAAAACGAATTGCAAGAGTACATTCATATGTGTACAATTTTAAGTTCCTTTCTTTCCTTATTATTTCTACACCCCCCTTTTGCCTACAAACTAAGAATTGCAGCTACAAACGACGACAAAAATTTTTTTCCCAAAACTTGTAATTTTTTCTTTAAACGCCTCCCCAAACGCCATTTATGCGCAGGACGTCTATAAAATTTGGCCAATTACTGAAAACCATTCGTTCTAATATAGTTAGTTTTAAAAAGTATGAAAATCCGCGTTGTTATTTAGATTTCTGTAAAAAAAAAGTTGACCATATTAAAACAATGCTGACTGTAGAGTGCTTCACACGAATTCCATAAAACGACATCGGTTGGATTACCGAATACTTTATCTTAAAGAAAAAGTTAAAAATTGTATAAATTTATTAAAAAAAAAAGTAATAAATCAATATAAAAATTTATTATTCGGAATCTCTTATATTTAATTTACTTTATTCGTGCTTGATTCCTTAAAATATAAATATTTCATGATATTCTCATGAAATATTTATTATTTTAAACTAAACTAAAAAATGAAATGTATTACTGCGGGGTAAGCATATCCATATGGCCATTTCACTACTGCTCAAATAGCTCATCAGTGGATTTTACCCAAATTATGTATAGAAAAACAGAGAGTCTTATATCAAAAGCCAAATTGATTAAATGAGAACTCCATTGAATCAATAAGACAGAAGACAATAACAACTCAAAAAAGTTCTATACAAAAACACAGCAAACATTTAGTAACTATTTTTATTTTTTCTTTCGTTTTTCTACATAAGGGATCCCATTGGGGATCTTAATCAATTAGTCATGCAATTTATTAATTGACTACTTATATGGTAAATTGAGCTCAATTAAGGCCTTAATTGCTTATATTCCTTAATTGCGCTATTAAAGCGTATGTATGTACAGGGTATTAACAAAAAACGAAGCAGAGGTTTGATACATAATGCATAGAAATATTAGTTTTTTGGAACTACTGCTATTTAGAAAAGCAATAATTATAAAGAATTTCTTGTAAAGTGGATTTGATGGTGCTGCAAGTTTTCTTTCTGTTTTAGGTTTAATTTAAATGGTTATATGTATTCTTAAAATGGTAATATACTCGTACATAACACATACGCTCTTAAGCGCCTGCGTATTTGTTGTTTTTTTTATAAGAACAAAATTACCTGTTGTCATGAAAAGTCATAACTTCCGATTTCGTGCAAACTTTAGATAAATTATCTACACGACCATACGAAGGAACCCAAAAAATTTAATCAAGTTCAGTTTGACCGATCGTGAGTTATAAAGTCACAACACACTTGCAACAATTTTTTATATATATAGAAGATAAAAACGTACCACATGATTTGAAAAACTAAAAAGATTTAATGTGAAACCCCTAAATATTGTAAACATTAATTCCTACAAACATTAAATAAACCTGCTTGTACATATGTAAATAAATTACATATTTACTCTCTATGGCGATAGTTCTACTCTTATATTTTACTAAGACAAATCTAATCTTTCTTAGTGCGCATGCTAGTTTCTTTTCTACTTTCTAAATTAAGACTCTTTGCAATAATAACAAATCATTTTGTTTTAAAACACTGTGCATTCAAGTCAGATACGCTGCTTCTAATAAATTCAATATGAAAGTTTAACCGAAGTTATAAAACTATATTTTAAACTCTAAGTTTGTCTTGCTAAATTTCATATAAAATATTATATATAATCGCCAAACAGAATTTCCTCCAAAAGAAGTTCCACAACTTTGCCAAATTGGAAAATTTAGAAATCCAAGGCTGTTTTTCTTACATTAAAAGTAACTAATTAAATTAAAATTAAACTGTGTTTTTTTATTTGTTTGTGCAAAAATGTGTTTTTATTTTATTTAATTGTACAAAAATGTACACGTTTATTACGAAAAATTTTAACAATACTTTTTACAAAATAAAACTTTAAAAATCAAATAAGAACTTAAAAAAATAAAATACAAAAAACTTTTTTCATTTGGCTTCTGATTTCTTGTTGAAATCGATAGAACCGAAAATAGTTAAAAAATAAAAAAAATCAATATGGAAAAGTTGCATGAATATCAAGGTTATACTGGCCGGTTGCATCAATGGCGTGACAATATAAAAGAAAGTATTTCAAATTTCCGAGATCAGAACCCGAGCAATATAGTAGAGTTGGCGAAAACAACTGCCAATGATCAGCTTAAAGGCAACGCCAGTACCGATCAGGATTACTCTCATATTTACAGGTAATTTGTTACTTAAAAGCAATAAAATTAACTTTTAATATTTTTTAAACTTAAAAAACTTTATAAACAACTGTAAAAAAATTAAAAATATAACCATTGCATGATATTCGTTAATTTCAAATATTTTCTTATGGTTTTGATAAATAAATGATTTCGTTAATCGACATTTCGCCAATTTATGCCGTTTAATAATTTCTCATTCTCAGGTATATCTGAAGATTTCTAAAATGTAAACTTTGTCCAATACTTGACACCTTCACTTTCAAAAATTATAAAATTAAATAAAGCAGAATTATAAAATATCCTTTTCTATATATATAAAAATGAATGTCTGTCTGTTTGTTTGTGCTTTATAGGAGGCCAAACCCTTGGACCGATCTTCCTGAAATCTTCACAGCATGTTACTGTGACTCTGGAAGGAATAATAGGCTATATGAAGTTTTAATTGGACAAAGGGGCGTGGCACCGCCCATATAACCCAAAAATTTAATATCGTCATATCTTGGGCATTTTTTGACCTACGTCGACGATATTTGGTACATATGGTATTGGCATAATTAGGAATACGTACCAGGAGAAAAGTGGGTGGGACCCCGCCCCGCCCCGCCCGTTTTTAGAAAAATTAAAAATCGTAATATAGTCTTAACTACTGGACCAATCGTCATTAAATTTTCGCAATACTTTTAATGTTATTTAATATCGAGGGGGGTAGCGAAGCACACCGGGTTCATCTAGTCTTCTATAAAACCAGTAGTAACTTACAAAAATGAAATAAAATAATGCGGCATGAATAATAATAATAAATAAAGTAATAACAGATTATTAAATTTTATTTTTTGAGCTTTTTAAAAACTTAAACTATGAATTCAAATAATGAATAAGATTATGGAAACAGGAATTATTAGACAATAGCAGAATGTAATGCATTTTCTGAATCGCTACATTCAGTATGGCCATTCAATCATTTTTCGGATCAAATTTATCACTTTTTTATTTGATTTAGCACCAAGTGTTCTATTTAAGGCTTGGCGCCTTTTGAAAATGTATTCAGTCAGCATTTTGTATAACATTATGCAGTTTCAAAGCCCCAAATTTAGTTTTTAAGAGAACTTGTGAATGAATATGAAATTTATTGTTTGGAATCATTTTGAAATTAATCTAGGCGAGTTGGGCTTCATATTTCATGAGATATTTATTATTTAAAACTTAAATATAATTCTACTTAAATTTTGTGGAGAAAATAAGAAAATAATAATTTGGGTAGGAGGAGTGATGAAATATTTTTATTTAAATGAATTAAGTACAATTAACCTACTCGTAGATCTTTTGATTATCATTTGTTTGTATTCCTTATTCTTATAATAATATTTGCTACCTCAGAACTCCGTCAATTGAGAATAGATTTTGAGAATGTTTTCTTTGTTAAAAAGGTGATGCTCGCAAGTAGTTTCATTGCAATTAAAAAGTTTAAAGCATTTTTACGTATGAAGCGTAATTGGTGATTAGCAGGCAGATCAAATAAATTCATAAAGGATTCAATATAACAAAACTCAATCAAAAATAAACTTATAAATCAAAGGGTGTGCGCATACAGGTGTAAGTTTTAGAAATATGAAAATTAACACTGTGTTTGTATTACAATATCCGATATAAGAGCAAGTGCTGTATACAAATTTTAATTCAAACGGTTTTTTCGTAGAGACGAGTATATGACCCGATGTGTTAACCTCAACAGGCAGAATCTTGAAACAACATAAAATGTATTATATGTCAGCCATGAATGAGGCTGACGAATCAAATTTAAAATGTGATTCAACATAGACGCGATTTGGACTTACATATATGCTCTTACCTTTTGAACCCTATAGATAGGCATTTAAATTTTAAGCTCGATATGCATTACTACCGCCACTGCAGTGTCCAAAACATTGTTAACGTGTATCGCCATATCTTTTGAAGTTTAATAGGCAGAATTTTGAAATGTTTGTTTATTGCTATTTTCTCTACAACATACAGCATAGATATAAAATCAACAATCAAATGTCGTTTCTGTAGAAACATGAATTTGAGGTACTTCAGGTTTTAAGCCATAATAGGCAGGCACTTGAAAATTACATAGATTAATAATATAATAACTGTGATATATTTCCTTTATATTGAGTTTGATCTTATCATATTTATTAAGGCAAGGATTCACTATCATACACAATCGTATGATAGAATTTTCAATACTAACAGCCAAACCCAAATTACAGCGTAACGCGCAATCTGTCTTCAAAAATCATCTTTTACATACAAAATGTATGCAGCAATTGAAAAATCCGATTTTGATAGTGCGTTAGAAAGTGAAGTTGAAAAGTAATGGCAAAAAGTCATTAGCACCAAAGAAAAGGAGATACTTTCTATAGTATAAGCAACGATACAGTTCAGGCCTTTCCTTTTTGGAAGGAACTTTATTATAAAAATGGACCACAAACCACTGATGTGGCTTTTATCAGATTCATAATTCGTTAGATAGCGACTAAAACTATAATTTATAATACAAAATTTAACTATGATTTACAAGACAAAAACAGAAACAAAAAACACCAATACTTATGCATTGTCCGGGATTGAAAATGAGACAATAATTACTATAAAGTGGACCTTAGCAATACAACAATGAAGGAATCTTCGGCAGAAATTTATTTATAAAAAACCAAGTTGTTATAAGAAAAATTACTTTGGAATCAGCATATCATCAGTATAAAATGTAAAAATTGCTTTAAAAAATAAGAGAAAACTAATTTTTATTAACGAACTAGATACAAAAACGGCTACCACACGACTAAAAATCATTTTAACCCTAATCAACAAAATGCCATTATAATTTTCAATTTTCTCAATCATAAGAATTTTCAATTTGGTGGAAGACATAGAAGATAAAGATAAATTAAGTTAAAAACATAAAAAAGGAACATTTGGCTTATAATAACAGAGGTATCACTGTAGTTTTTAAAGGAGCAATAAACAAAAATTTTTGAGAATAACACAATCTAATATAAATGTATTATAAATCTCATTGTAATTTTGTTTGTTTGTTGGTGTGTCCATTACGGCTAAATCAGTTTTGTCTTGATAATGCAATAAGGTATGCCGGATCTTACATACCTGTCACTATCCCCCTTATCCCTCGGGGGCACCAAGAGTCTGTGCTGATCTAACCTAGATGCAGACGAGGGTCCTCAGGGGTACAGGGGGAACCAGTCCCCCGGTGTGCAGGCACTGAATCTGGATATAGACAGTTGGGTACTGTCGAAGGATACACCAGTGTCCTTAATAAACTGGCACCACGGGAACCGGTAGCCCATACAGAGAGCCGCCCCTCTCTGTAGCCGGTTATTGGTAAGGTCCCTTCGGGGTACATGTGGTTAAAAAGTCTATATCTGCTGGTCAGGCGCGTAATAGATGGAAGTGTGCTGTTGGGCTCTCAACAGACGGGGTTGGATAGTCTTCAACCTTCAAGCAAGGGGAAGTTAATGGTCCTGCAAGCCATGTTATTGAAATTGCAACTCTGTTGGCTACGTCCGATGGAGGGCGCTAGTCAACTCTTTGTGTTTCACTTAGTGGTAAGACCACCGTCAGTTTGGCCATCAATGGCAAGTACTACAGTTAATCTGTATCATGTATACCTGTCACCATATATCTGTAACCACATGTACATATAAATTGGCATAAGCAATTCTTTCCTATAATTAGGTTTTTCTGTTCAAAACAAAAGTTGAAAATCGTAAGATTTGTTGTCACACCGAGTATAATTGTGGTGAATAAGTATTAAGAGGTGAATAAGTAAAAAACACAACACAACAGAAAAAAGCCATGGAAAAATTGGAGGCACTCCCTCGACGGAAATGGACCGATTTACTGATTTTCAAAAGTAAAATTTTCGAAACTATGTCAGATCGATTGACGTATTATAATCTCCTCTAGGAAAAGGTTTAAAATATATTGCCGGATCTATAGGCAGCAAAGCCGAGACTTAGATAGACAATGCCCTCAACTCGATAAGAAACCAAGTAAAGAATCTCATAACTTTTCATAATCTCAAAATAATCAAATAGAAAACAATAATTAGTGCTTATATCAATAACTTTAAAAACTTTTTTCGAAATAAAACAAATAATAGTGCAATATTTGGTTATGGCGAATCTCATATACTCTTCAGCATTAATGTAAATCTAGTTAAGTGAAGTAACTCGAATCAAAAAGACAAATAATTAAGTTCTATATACATTACATAACAATGTCATCGGCTCTTAAGAGGTTTATCGTTTTTAAAAAAATTAAGTATTTCCTAAAAGATCTCTTCAGATCTTTTAAATGATACCAATATCGATATCTTAAAAATAAAAGGTGAAAAGTTTAGAGGCTCTTAACCCAGAAAATATGGGCGATGGCAATTTTTCACTTGACTTTTTTTTTCTTATTTTTATTTATTTATTTAAATTTTCTCACCCTTGACAAAGCTGTTTTCAACACTAACACTAAGGGACAGACGGACATTGCTCAATCGCTATTCATAAGAACTTAAAAATTTATATACTTTATGGGATATTAATGGATGGATATTGTAGAAATTAATGGTAGAACATCTGCTCGTGCCATGTTTTAATCCAAACAGATGGTGTGATTTACATCCATAGTAGTTTTTCAAATAATTTGTGTGATCACCTTTTTAGATTGTAGTTCTCTAAACAGTGCAGTAGAAGAGATCAGTGCGACTTTTTCGAACTCTTTTCAATATCGAAACGTTCTACCTGATATATCGTGTGGTTTACAGATAGAGCAGAATACAAATTCTTCTAGCGCATTTAGCGGTAAATTATCCGAGCAATGGTTGCACTACCCTATTATTTACTAGCACTGTCTACGACTTCGGCTGCTTGTATTTTAAGAAAAATATGCTTTAATATGCTTTTAAATATTTATTCCAGAGTTCTTTAATGTTAAAAATTTTCTATTTACCTAATAAAAACGTGCAGAGAAGTGTTTTAAAGGAAAAAAAAAAGAATTCTATATTGGAATCAAGGTTGTAAGGGACCTCCTCACAATATTTTATACTAATCCCTCCAGACGTTTTAAGTGATGCGAACACAGACAGACAGACAGATAAACAAAAATTCAAAAAATTGTGATTTTTATTCTATACTGATTACTATCCATACCAAGATCAAAATTTTCCACAAATATTTCATGTACAGAAATGAACGGGATCATTTATGTGTGGATAAGTGGTAACGCATAAGGTACATCAAATTCTCGTCTATTTTTAAACACCCTTTAAGTTATAAAAATTCTTAAAATAATTTTATAAATAAAAAATATCAAATTGCTTGTGGAGATTTTTTTATTTTTATTTTTTTGCAAACTTAGCGACTTTCCCTCGGAAATATTGTGTAGTAACTTTTAAATCTTTACGAGCTTCTGAAGCGTTTAACTGTTGCTTGTTTTGACTTTTCTAAATAAACTGCTTTTTTAAAATCAAATTAAATTTTAATAAATAACTTACAATAAATAAAACTAGGTACACTAACACAGGGTAGGTTGAAATGTAAATGTGATTTTAAATCCCAGTCTTTTTTATACAAATTTTATATTGTCTTTATTATTGTTGTTGTTATTCTTGTTTAAAATTTTTTATGTACACAAATCTTTTTACAATGATGATGATACACTTAGACATAAATCTCGCATGGAATTAGTTCGTGTGTCTGCTGCCGTTATGGGTATTGAGTTTTCATACGCAGCTGAGACGGCATTTGTATCACCCACCCTATTGAAAATTGGCGTTGAACATCAACACATGACGCTTGTATGGGCACTATCCCCACTTGTTGGTTTCTTTTTAACACCCATTCTTGGTTCGATGAGTGACCGCTGCAAACTAAATATGGGACGTAGAAGACCATTTATTATACTTTTGTCCATTGGCGTTTTCTTTGGTAATATATTTTGTTTAAAGGAAATTTGCATTTAGTTTTGAATTAATTTTATGATTTTTATGTCTTTTATGTCTTTTAAACACAAACAAAAGGATTGTTGTTGGTGCCCAACGGTGAGGATTTAGGATATTTATTTGGTGACATTGATCCTCACATTCAAATTTCTGCCATGAATTTAACACTAAATGGTACGGCGCACAATAACATTAATGTATCGCCGCATCGCGCAACTGCTTCTAAAACGGAACTAGGGACCGTACAAAAGACATCACATCCATGGGGAATATTTTTTACAGTTCTCGGTACTGTTTTATTGGATTTCGATGCTGATGCTTGTCAAAGCCCATCTCGAGCTTACCTGTTAGATGTTTGTGTACCAGGTTTGTACTGATTTTTAATTGAGTTACTCTCAAAACGGATTATTAAAGAGGTGTCTGCTGTTACATGTTCTTTAAACGCACAGACGATCATGCTAAAGGCCTTTCAACATTTACGATAATGGCGGGCCTTGGAGGCTTTATGGGCTATTCAATGGGTGGAATTAATTGGGATGAAACATCAATTGGCCGACGATTAGGGGGTCACGTCAAAGCAGTGTTCACGATTATAACATTCATATTTATCGCGTGTGTGTCATTTACAGTGACAAGTTTTAAGGAAATTCCTCTTTGGGCTTTAACACCAGCAAAGGCAACTAAATCAGGAGCAGCAGAAGACGATCATTTAAAAGATGGAGCCATAAGTTATGGAACATTAGATAATGTAGAATATAATTCTTGTGAACTAAATCAGAATCCGGTAAATATAAGTACACATTCCTTTACACAGTTTCCCATGTCGAAGCATTAAAAAAATATTTTCAAGATTTAATATAAATTACGTAATTTTTCCGCAATATTATATTTAAGTGCCCAATATATTTCAGTGAAAAATATTTAATATAAAATTTTTCTTTGCTTATAAAGTTTGTCTCTGACGACGTTCAGCAGCAGTCAGATTATTTTAATAGTACATCAAATGAAATAGGGGAGACTTCTTTTACGGCAGCCAATGACATTCAACCACAACAGCAAGAAACAAACCGCAACAATAGTAGCTGCGAAAATATAGCAACGGAGCAACCTGTTGAAAAGCTGTCACACTATTTACTCTCTATTGTTTATATGCCACACTCATTGCGTATGGTTTGTTTAACAAATCTCTTCTGTTGGATGGCTCATGTTTGCTATTCTTTGTACTTTACGGATTTTGTGGGTGAAGCTGTATTTAAGGGCGATCCCAAGGCTCTCGAGGGATCACAAGCACAAATATTATACGAGGAAGGCGTTCGATTTGGTTGCTGGGGTATGGCAATGTACTCATTATCGTGTGCTTGTTACTCATTTGTCATCGAAAGACTAATACAACGTTTTAAGTAAGTTGAATATTACTTTTTTATTCTTCTTTAATACGTATTAAAAAAAGTTGTTTTTTGCAAAAAGAGTAACTTAAAGTATTTTTGGTACGTAAAATAACAAAAGAAAAATTAAAGTCAAAATGTTGTTTTGTTGTCACATATGTATGTATGTGTGTACATATGTACATACACTACGTTTAAACGCACGTCTTATTCGCATATAAAAGTATTGTGAATAGAAAATATTGCCGCATAAACGGTGAATTAATTTTTTAATTACGAATAGTTTACTCACATAAACAATTTTTGATTAAATACACTATTTGCAAATAATTTCTGTTTAAATGCTTTTGCCTATTGGGCAAAAGTTATTTAAAAAGTAAAATTTTGTGGGAAAAAATTATTGTTAAAAAACACAAAAAAGAAAAATAATCATAAAGAATTTTAGACTAAACAAAAAAAAAAAGTCGTACTTTTCTATTGAAAGCCCAAAGCAGGACTGCAATATATATTGGACAAAACTAAACCAGTATCACGTATGCCTCCTTGCACAAAAAGTTGGCAAGAGAGAGTTTCGGCGTACACTTCATAGCGAATAACTAATCAAGGTCTTCTATGTATTTTTTAGAGGTGAAATTATTTAGAGTGACGTAGGATATTAACTTACTCGAGATTGCACTTAAACGTATTTTAAAAGTATAATTAAGCAAAACACAACGTTTCGGAACGGTACTTCGTACCCTTTCTACGGTGTTTTTTGCGTTACACAGTATGGGAGTTGGTACAAAATATTGAAATAATGCTGTAGTTTCTAAATGGCTTCCCCGTTTGTTTGGAAATTTCAAACATAGTTTAATAAAAAATAACCTAAAAATCATATATTTTTTTATTTTTTATTAAACTATGTTTGAAATTTCCAAACAAACGGGGATCGCCAGTTTGTGGCAAGTGTTTTTAAGGGTTTGATCGTATTGTCGTGTAGATAGGGTAGCCAAAGTTTTCACGAAATCGGTAGACGTCTTCGTAAGCTATGACTTTTTATGACAACATGTGCTTTAGTCCATATTAAAAAACAACAACAAATACGCAGACTATATGCTGACTTCATACGCACGTATTCAATGTTAGTATTCATGCGTAGCAAAGCACGCTTCCGCTAGTACTGTATAAAACACACTATTATCTTCAATCAGATGAATCAGTAGTTAAACATTTATCTTATTAACTGTTTGTGAAATAGTGTCCTCTACAGACGGTATAAGATCACTTGAAAAGAGTTTTCGTGGCATTTTCCCTAAGCTATTTAACCAGAATGGATATCAATAAATAAAAAAATTCGTTAAAGCCAGTGAAGTAAAAAATATATAATAGAAAAAATACATATATAAAAGAAATTTGCTGCTCAAATTTAAGAACTTACATTTAAAAACCTGCATGAATGATCTCTTGTCTTATTAAATTTGTTAAATAATCACCCTTATTCTGTTTGGCGTCGTCAACATCGTCGTCAATTTTGAGGCAACACCATTTTAGCACAACGTCAATATTAATTTGGTATTCCCTAACAGTCTAATGACGATGTTAAAAGAAGCAAAACTATTACAAACAATTAAAGGTAGGATTTTGTCTGCCTGATAAATAGCTTCGCATTATTAAAACTTTAAATTTTAATTGCTATTATTTTTAATAATAATAATAATAATAATATATAATGTATAAAAAAAACAATAAGTGAAGTCTTTATAATGCAAATCCATTTATCGGTCCGACAAATTCCTTCCTTTAACTAACTTACAGTCTTTTTTTCATTGGGATGGATTCTTGCTTTTCCACTAATTTTTTTTTTTTTGTTATTTTGTATATTTATTATTATTTAATATTGCTGTATACTTCTTTATGTTTTCTAAATTTTCCTTTGCACACAACACAAGTCAAAATCAAGAATGGCGACGACAAACTAAGCGGCAACATCAAAATCAATCGTTCTTAGAAAATACCAAACATATGTAGACAGTCATCGATTTATGACAATATTGACAACGGGAATACCGATTTACAACAAACGAAGAAAAACGACGCCAAACAGAATATGGGTGAATATCATAGAAAGTTCTGCAATCTGATTTTGCTAATTATGATGCGGTCAGCATCATCAGGGTTAAATTAGAACTAGTAATTTTCCATTTTTATAAGGTAATGAAACCAGTTTAATAAAAGAGTTCAAATCTATTGGATTAATTTAAACTTGGAATGTTCCCTGTTTAATGAGGTAAATTATTACCAATTAAGGAATAACATATCACACCTGTTGTAAAAATACACAACTTTTGGCACGTGTGTTGCACATTCATGAGTAAATTCCAACTTTGCATTATAGACTTAAGTTATTCTTTTGCTTTAAGTTGTTCCTGTTCCTCTTACTGTTATTAAAAACGGCTCAATAATTATTAAATACATAAATAAATTATTGTTTATTATTTAATAAATTGTTTTAAAACAAAAAAATTAACCAGTCCTTGAAGTAGGCTTTTTTCTTAACCCAATAGTGTTTTTTAAATAGCATTAGGTGTTTGTATAGAGTTCATTACGCACGACAAATTTCGTCAACGCCTTGACTGTGTGCATTTTTTTTTATTAATTTACAGTTTTTATAGTTACTTAATGGTCTTGTGTTTTTGTTAAAATTTTTTTTTTTTTAGTTTTTATGGTCCTTTTGTCTTATTGATTCAATGGAGTTTTCATTTAATCAATTTGGCTTTTGATATAAGACTCTGAGGTTTTCTTTACAAAATTTGGGTAAAATCCACTGATGGACTGTATTAGCAGTTGCGAAATGGCCATATGAATATGGTTTTCCCGCAGTAATACATGTTATTTTTTAGTTTCTTTTTAAATAATAAATATTTTATGAGAATATTATGAAATATTTATTTTTGAAGGAATCAAGCTTAATTACGTATTCGTATAAGGATATCAGTTTCCACATGGAAACTTTTTATTTTGTTAGCGAGTTTAATTTATAAATAAATAAATATATATATTTGAAAATTATTAATTGTCCGTTTTTAATTTACATTTTTCTTTTGGCACTCTTTCTATAAAATAATTTTATTTTTTTTTTTTTTATTGCTAATTTTCATTTATTTTGCGTTTTGTTTTCAGAGCAAAAAATGTTTATGTTGGCGGTCTTTTATTTTATTGTACTGGAATGACGTTGATGGCTCTAACGCGTGCAAAGGCGAGTGTTATTATCTTTAGTTGGGCTGCAGGTGTGATGTATTCAACTTTATTTACAATGCCGTACCTCTTAGTTGCTCATTACCACTCAATGGGAACTGTAAGTAACAATTTTCAACATTAATATTCTAAAAAGTTATTAGTTAATAATTTTGTTTCCTAGCATTTTCAATAAACATTAGCTGTTTTTCAATACTTTTTCAGGTATATTCGGCGAAATAAAAATAAACACAAATTACTACACAAGAGAAAAAAGGTCAAAAGGTCGGGAATGCAAAAATTCTTATTGACTAATTTATAAAAAAAAAATTCCTATTTTGGGCTTAAAATTTTCAATATTTTAAATGACTTAAAACTTACTTTTTCGGCTTAGGTTCCTTTTTAATTTAATTTCTAAAAATTTTTAGAAAGAAAAATTATTTATAAATGTAGACACTAGCAGAAAGAAATGCTTTAGGTTGTGTGTGAACTTCGTCTAATCAAATTAATAAAAAAAATAGTTGGTTAAATAAATAATGTTAACAACTTACACAACCTACCTTAGATAGGTGCGAAGAATGCTGATGAAGGACGTAGCGATTCAGAAATGATTCATTTTCATTTCCGCCGAAAAAGTAAATTTTAAATTGTTTATATATCCACGGTTCAAATCTTGATTGGGAAGAATATTTAAAAGTTTTTAATATTTATGAAACACAGTACTTTTAATAAACCAATTTTAAAAATTAGTATTTAAATGTACACACTAACAGTTTTCGAGCAATCTTAAGTTTTTTCCTGGCAACTCATATTATCATTTATATCTTAGCACTTTAAAAAACCAATCTTCAATTACTCCACAAACCAAATACAGTTTTATTTTTTAGTTTAACCTCTTTATTAAAAAGAAATCTTCTTTGTTATTGCAAAATACAAGAAATGTATTTTATATATATTTTGATCATAGATAAAATAAAAGTATTTAAATAAGGGTTTCTTTAACGAGCTGTTTACGTTTTATATACCTTTCTATCACATTAAAATTTGTTTTATTTAATTAATTTAAAAAAATCTAGCTCAGCCCTGTAGCTACAAACAAAATAAAAGTTTTTCAAAGATCAGAAAAAGTAATTTAATTTAATGTGCTAAAACCTTCAGAGTTGCTGACGCCTGAAGTTTTTATTAATATTTGCAATATTTCCAATATTCTTTGTTGAAAAAATTGTTGTTCATTATAAACAAAATAATGTTTTTACTTTTTAATAATATCTATTATTTAATATTTTTATGTCAGAAATTTCTAAATTTAACTACAGAGCTGAGGAACTGAGCAAAATTTGCTCCTTTTGTAACAGATAACGGTAAACAATTTCTTTGGGTAAATAATTTGCTTCCGGTATTTATTTATAGCGCTTGATGGAAATTTTGATAAAATTTTCTATGATATCCATTAAGTCCCATTCCACCCCAGGACAGCCGTTTAATTTAAAAAAAAATATCTTAATATTAAAATTTATCTTATTTTGGATTTAAGTGGGGTAAGACTTACAATAAAAATTTTACATTTATTAAAGGTGTGTTAAAGGTTTAATAGGCTGTTGACTTTTGCTTATTACAGGCGTATTATAAATCTTACTGCCGTATTCATAAAAAATTAAAATAGACTTGAAATGTATTTTAGGATAAGTTTGTATGGAAAATATGGCTGTTAAAGTGCATTTATAGATTAGACTGTGAATTTCGTATTTATAAAATATTAAAAAAGATTTAAAATGTATGGAAAATTTGCATGGAAAATTTGTCATAAAACACATTTTAAAGTATTTAACAAAAATCAACGTTTTTATACCCTTCACCACAGAAAGTGGAAAAGGGTATAAGTTTGTTATTGTTACTATTGTATGTAGCGAGAAATTAAATATTTCTTTTAACACTTTGCTTATTAACGGAATACGTGCATCTACAAAGGTTTTTTTATGATAACTACCACGTTTCGCCAATATTTGATATACTTAACTGGGGATCCCGACGCAATTAGTTTAAGTGTCAAACTTTTCTTTGGCATTGCACCTTAAGTCAAATCATTATGATCAGACATTAATGTACTTAATATTTCTTTCTACACAAATTTATCTTTATTACGTTTGATCAATATGTGTACTTGAAATTATGTAATGATGTATAGCACTGATCATTCGTAGAATTTTTTTTGGAACTTTTGAATTGTTTCCAAATGTGAATGAAGCAGAGGCTGTGCCCCATATCTTAGTTTCATAATAAAATGTAAGTTTTAGAACCAGGTTATATTTTCAATCTAAGGTAAAGTTTCCTTCAATGAGCTATTTTATTTGTACTGCTTTTAATAACATCTCCCTCAGCTTTGCAACTATATGGTGGTACCGAGTGTTTGAGTATTATTTGATTTTTATCACCATAGAAGGGAATAAATCTTTGTTTAAAGTGAAGCTTCAATTTAAACAATATTTCTTTATGACATTGATTCTCAACGACTTCAAAAAGAAATAGTATTAAAATTATTTACTTACCATGATATCTCACTTCTCCATTTTTAAATTAAATTCAGATAATTCATTTGGTTGCAAAATAGCATTAAGCCGCCATTAATTGTGTTTGTTGGCGTCACAGAAGTATTGATAACCCAGTTTTTTTATAATTCATATTATTCAATAATATACAAATTGTTATTTATATTCAAATTTTGGAGGTACACTTCTAAAATTTCGTGGCACACAAAAGTGTCGCGGCACAGTGGTTTTCTCAAAAGTTTTTTTTAATCACCTTTACTAATTTATGTCATAATGTCTTCTGAATCATAATGGATAGTTAAGAATACATACTTGTTTACTTGAAATAGGGTTTATCTCTATGACTCAACGTTATTGTTATCTTTTTCTGTGTTTTGGTTCTCTAGATAAAGGGAGAAATTTCTCATATAAAAATATTACGGTCATCCTGTTTCACACAGGGTGAGTTTCTTATAATCATGCATGTTTTCATTACTTGTATTGTAACGTTAATGATTAAGATAAATAAAACAAGATGTGTATAATATTTTTATGTCAGAAATTTCTAAATTTAACTACAGAGCTGAGGAACTGGGCTTTGTTTCATGGTAACAAATGTGCAGTAAATAACCTTGTAACTTAAGCAAGAATTAAGCTATATTTACGCCAATGTTAACCTCGTATTCAAAAAAAGCATGAAGCTTACAACTTTATCCATTTTAAAAATATTAATTGACCAAAGTTTTGTTACAAAATATGAACAAAATGCGGTCCGGTTGCATGGTTGGCAAATTTAGTTCGTCTTGAATTCTACTTTCATAATATATGGCCATTTTGGACGAAAGTAGTTTCCCTTGGAAAAATCAGCAATCATGATTTGTGCCCACTCAGGATGAAGCCACTATTCTAGGAAACAGCTCAGCTCGGTCTCCGTCATTACTTTCATAATGTTATGTTATAATTCATAGCAAATAAAATAAATTTTGCAGACACTACGTCAGCATAAAACAAGTGAGACTTAAATTTATAGTAAACTAGCTCTTCCCGGGGCGCTTCGCTACCCCAATTAGAAAGCCATCAACGGTTGTTTTGTTTCGTTACACTAAGAACTTTAAATTTTTTTTCATTTGGGAAGGCATTAAGAAATAATAGCACACACTATATCCTACAAAAAATCAATTTTCGATTTTTCTAATTTTCCGCATTTTTCGCAATTTTTCATGATTTACAGTAAGAACTTTCTAGTTTCTGATTTGTAAAGCCATTAAGAAATAATTTCACTCAAAATTGCATACAAAAACTCAATTTTTCCAATTTTCTGACTTTTCCGGAGGGATTTTCCAAAATTTTCTTCCGTAAAACCCTTCTCCTCGAAAATACGAATAACTGACAGAAATCGGCCTAGCCGTTCTCATTTTATGAATTACTATACATTTTATACACCATTTTTATTATATAGATTAAATTAATAAATAAATTTTGAGTATAAAGTTTTAAGGGATGTGAAGTCATACCTTAACTCCCTCTGTCGGATCAATCGTTCCGATTGTTAAAATAACTGTAATTTATTAGCACTTCAAAAACTTTTATTAGATTACTGAAAATTTAACATTTCAACCCTAGAAGACAATTACTGAACTTGTTCTTCAACCATGTATCAAAATTTGATTTTAATATCAGTTTAGTAAATATAAAGAAAATTTGCAATAATTGCAATAAGATAGACAAACCGATACTTGCAGAAAACATAAGTATCCTTTAGCTGATATATCATTATGAGTTCTAAAAGTTTACTACACTGAGAACAGAAATTCGTTTTGAGAACCGAATTCGTTGCCAATCGAATTTAGTCAGTTGTGTGTATTATATTGAATTCGGTTGTAATAACTGAATAAATGTGCACTCACAACTATTTAAAAAATGATTCTTGGCTGACTATTAAGTATCATTGTGACTTAAATAAAACAATGAAATATGTAAATATTTACTTTTATTTTAAAAATAAATTACCGGAGTAAGATTACATTACGACGTATGTATGTAGTTTCTTCAAATTTCCATCCCATACCGCAAGATTTGCTGCTGTGAAGTGTATTAAACATTTCAGAATTTTTTTATTTTCAAATTTCTTTGTGAGATTGATTTTGGACTTATTTCTACAATATTGAAAAACTTTTCACCACTAACAGTATATGTATCTTTGCATTTTTAAACTGAAATATTGATTATTTTTTTGTATAATATGTACAAATCATTTTTATAATGTCAAACAGTTTTCGATTTTAAAAGACACAATTGATTTTTATGATTCAAACTACCAAAATTCGGTATTCAGTAGTAATGTGCTGAATAAGTTTAGTTGTATCTTCCCTTTAATACAATAGATTTTAGTAAATAGACAAATCGGTAACGATAACTTTTTTAAGAGCTTTTACAACCAACATTTGGACGCAAATATCATTTGTTAGCTTTTAGTGTTAAAAATAAGTCAAAATTATAATTTATTTATAGTAAAAATTAAATAATTATATTAGTAATTAAATTTCAAACATATCAACTGAATTTTTACCAATTTTTTTTCTTTTTTTTACTGTTTATTTTTTCTTTTAATTCAGAAGCTTTTATTTTAAAGTATATAAAACGTTTACAATAAATAGCAATGAATTCCATTACGAAAAAACACAAAAAGCTTTAATTAACATAACGTTAGCAATAACAATAATTACATTAAAATAATAAAAAATTACAAAAAAAAAACATATTAAAACAAAATCTAAAAAAATAATATTAGGCATAATCCAGATGACTTATCCTGGCTCCTTCACCTTTTTAGTTCGATCATGTTTTAATCTGCCACCAGCATGGACAAAATGTTGTTGAAAAACTTTATCGATAATAGCGTCTTTAGCTTCGGAATACTTTTAATGGCAAGCATCTGTAAAAATAAATAAAATTGGATGGAAAAAAACATGTCGAAAAAGAACTTACTTATAATAATATTTGTTATGTTAAACTCCTGAATACAAGGGTTTCCTTAAAAACATTTACTATTTCCTTAGAGATATCTTTAAAAACTTTTAAACGATACCCATATTGATATTTTTAGCAATATTAGTTTTTGCAACAGTGAAAATTTAATAGACATACATAAGTCAAATGAACTGCATACTTGCTTTTAAAAAGCTAAGAATCACAATTGCACGTTTGTAAGCAATCCCCAACTTCTAGAGCGGGAAAACTATCAACAGTCGGCACTTTCGATTGTTTGCTTAAAAACTATCGAGTTTTTGATTGGAGTTACTTCATTGTTCCAAATGATATGAATATCTTATCGATTGGCGTATTTTAAGTTTCTATAGCTAATCCTTTTAATATTTTTGTATATTATTTCTGCAATTATATATTACAACATATAAAAATTTCAGCTGCTCATTTTTGCACGAATTTCTTTGGTAAATGTTTTTCAGCGTCAAGACCCCTTCGTATTCGTGATATTTTCAATCAGTGGCTGGAGTTAAATCAACATAATACAACTACTGTGATACTTAAAGTTACAGAATTTGTGGAAAATCGTTTGCAAAGAGTACTATTGAATACTGAGGTGCAGAAATAGAAATGAGAAGTAGTTTTGAAATTGAGATGAGCGACAGGTTAGATAGTGAAATATTTAATCATAAAGTTTGCTTTATGAAATATACTCAGCTCTATTACGAATGTCGTTGTCGACGTCGTTGTTAATTTTTAGCCACATTCTAATTTGGTCGACGCAGACGTCGACTCGACACTCAGTTGTTATTAATTTGCGCGCATGTGTTGACGTCGACATGTTATCGATAATTTTGAAAAAATTATCATCTCCATATATTTTGACAGTTTTTTAACTTTATTTTTTTAATTTTTGTGAAAAAATTTTGTTTATGTTTGAATCAAGTGAAAGCAGTGATGAAAAACTTTTTCAATTGTTTTATTTGATTTTTTATTTCCACTTTTATTTTGTTCAATTCAGTTTCATTTTCAACAAATTTTTCTTCTCTTTGGTAATGCTTTTCCATCATCTTCAATTTTTCTCCTCAACTTCCGAAAGTTTACGCTGGTACTGCTCCCATAGTTTATCTATATTCTAGTAGTTTTCTTTCAAAGCAGTTTTAATTTCTGTCATGATATTAGAAATTTTATCAAAAGCTGCTTTGTGCACGGCGTTCCTTGTGAAACAATTCCTCGCGTTCACTTTTCTTCTGTTTTGTTTTTCTTCTAATAGACATGGTTTCCTCTTGTGTTTGAATTGAAGAGGCCAAAGTTATTGGGACGTTTTTCTCATCCTACAAAATTATGATGTCCACGTCAGCAACATTTTCCGTTTCGATTTCATCAACAGAAACTACAATTCCTTGTATTTTACCTTCGGGACTCAACTGCTTTTCAAACTAAAAAAAAAAATTTGCTGCAGCTTCTTCCAGATGACAGCGGTGACTGTTAATATATATCACTACCCGTTGCATTTATTTCAGCGTTATTGTGACTGTATTATTTTTTTAAAACTTGCATTTGAGATCTCTGCCTACATTAAAAAACTATAAAATGTACATATGTACATGTTTAAAACTTTTCTTTACTCATACCTTTTGCCAACAGGCACCGCCTCTTATTGGAGGTCCAAGAGAATTTAGTTTTAAAGTTATTTATTCCCACTCTTGGTTAAACTTGTGAGGGTTTGAGTTTCCTAGAAACCCTTTTGCTAAACTCGTATTTTTCGAGTTCAGCAACAAGGATCTCGATTTGCTTTACAGTTGTAATTTTTAAATTTTTTCCATGGCACTAAAATTTTAGAAAATGTCTTACATGGAAACAAAAATTCACTATGTCAACACAAAAAACTTTGTTGACAAAAACAAAGTCAATTCCATTCAACGTAGCCGTAATATTGCCTTCATTAATATAAATTTGTCGTCGATAACTCTTAATTAATCTCAATGTTGACAACGGCAATACAAAGAGTGTGTCGTCGACATCACTTGTAACGACGTCGACATTCGCAATAAGGGCGATTAAGATTTTTATTATACAATATCAAGCATTCAATTCAATTGAATTCAGATCGTATTAGGTTCCAAGTACAAGCAGTGGTAGAGGCCGACCTAATGTAAGTTAGGGGGAAGCATTACAACAGACTAAAAGGAGGCGAGTTGATAAACTTATTGCATTAATTTCGGTTAATGCTTTAACTAAAGCTGCAGAAAAATTACGAACGCAACAGTAGTTAAAAAGTTATCCGTTGAGCCAGCCTATATATTGACGTAGATCTCTTTGTTAGGCAATATAATATAATGAGAAAAGCTGTGAATTCTATTCGCGAAGATTTTTTTCAGTCATATTATTTAATTTTAGAAACTTAAAAAAATCATCCCGGTTGATATTCATGTAACAGAAACTTCAATGGAAGTTCCACTGCAAACAATTTTAGATCTAACAGCTAATAGCATTTAATTCTAGAATGCAAATTGGGATTTGACGGCAGTAGTGGTCATATCCTTTAAAAACAAATTTTTGAAAACCTTTTCGTTTGTTAAACTGGGCAGATGAAAAAGTGATATACATGGCGATATACATTCATCTTGGAGGTAATGTAGACCTATAAAAGTAATATTTACTAAAGAGAATCCTGATGTATATAGGTCGGTGAAGAAAAACATTCCAAGCGAAATTTTTATAATTCTAAGAACAAAACTCTTAAAATGCATTTAACAATGGTAGACGGAGTCGTTGCGTTGCGTTTTGTGCGGAGCAAAACCATCTGAAATAAACAGTGTTAACATTTTTGAAAGGAAAGTCAATAAGGAATGTATGGACTCTCGACCTTACATGTATGGATAAAATGCTTTGATTGCCTTCGACACATGCGTACAAGATATCGGTTTGAACATAAAAAGTAACAGGAAAAGAAATGAAGGACAAAGTGGAGAAAAAAACGAAGAATACAAGAAAAATTTAAAAAAAAATGGGACTGGTAGTGGATAGAGTTAAAACAGGCTATGGAACGTCGAATGATGGGAACACGGCTATACGTTTCTTTGCAAATATACAACGCTCTGCTCTGGCAACCTTCGGCCCGCGGAAACTGTGGTCCGCGAACATATTTAAAATTTATATGGCGGCCGGCAAAACTTAAAAAAAAATTATATATAAAAAACCGCATAAAAAAACACGTTAAAAATAGTTACGAAAAACAAAAATATATTAATATTTTATTTCCTTTGCGTCAAAAATTTAAAGAAAGATTAATGGATTTCAGTAGTAAAGAATGCTACTTTGATGTATTTTCAATTCCATTTTTATTAACAGACATCATCGTAATATAAATGAAGTTATTTCGTTTATTAACGTATAACTTTTATTTTATAAATTAAATAAAACAACGGGAATTTTTTATTATATAAATTAATTTAAAATGAATCTTTTTTTTGTGCTATTTTCTAAGCAAGTGGTGGCGAAATGGCCATCGAGACGTGCTTTCATCCTCAATAATCAATATCGGTGATTTAAATAATTAATCGGCATGATAGAAAATAGCAAGAAAAAAAAAGATATTTTCATTTACCTACAAAACTTATGTTGTTGGCCCGCTTAAGTTTAGTTGTTTACAATTTTGGCCCGCATTACAAAAAAGAAACCTGCTGTACAGGTTAAACTTATGGTAATGAATTCATGGATGAATCCGAAAGTGATAATGCTAATATAGTGAGTAAAGTATATTTCTTTCATACCTACTTATGAATTCCTTAAACTAAAACTAACATTTTAAATGTGAAATCATAATGATGTCATAAAGCTATCAAATAATAACATGTTACTGATTTTTTACTGTAATCGTATCTCTAAGTATACCCTGTTCATCTAATTTAACTTTTTTTCTTCTTCGACATACGAGTATGTTGTCATACATCACTTAAAACTTAAAAAAACTGCGTATCATTACAGTTCGCAATGGAAAAAAGCAAAACAAAATTTAATCTAAAAATTAAAGGGTGTCCCCGTAGCTGCCGTAAATTTACCTATATCTTTTGAAACGTCATAGACAAACGCTTTAAAATTGGCCAGAATGTCGATTACTATGGCCGTTATAATAACAAGTATAAATATTTAAAATTATAAATTGAAGGGAGCCATAATAGTTCGTTCAATTTGATATATGTGTCTATACTTTTGAATAGTTGAAGAAAGACGGTTAAAATTTACAAAGAACCCGTACTGCTTACTCCGCTATAACAAAAAGTATACAATTTGGATGTGAAAAATAAAGGGTGTGCCAATTTATTACATGTGAATAAACTTTTGAACCGTTATAGGCAGACGGTTGAAATTTATAAAAAACCTGATTGCTAAGTTTAATACGGTATTACACAGCAAGTATAAAATTGGAATTTGGAAATTAAAGGGTGCTACTATAGTTGTTGTAATTTGATGTATAAATTGCTAAGTCCGCCATAACAAGTACAAAATTTGGATATAGAAAGTTAAGGGTGTTCCAATAGTTAATGTAATTTCATATATGTTTTGAAGACAGTTTTTAGCAGGAATTATTAAACATTTTCCGCAGAATCCTACAATTCCATGAAAACTCCGTAGTTGCCTTAGAGCATTGGGTAAAATATAACTATTTACATTTTCTAATAATCATTGGAATAGTTTTAATTGTACTACATAACCAAAAAAATTCTACTTCTACTTCTACTTAGATCTTAGATTTTTTAATGAAATTTTCGTACTTGATTCCTTAAATCTAGCAATTATTAATCTTAGATGATGTTCTTCTAGAGTTTTTTACTAAATAAACGTGAGAGAGCAAAGACTAATCTTATAAATTCGTATTTGCCGTTTGTAACGCTAAACGGAGTTATCTCATCATCTTCTTCATTCATATGGATTTCGTGGTTTAAAAATATTTCTGCTCCTAGATTGAACAGTATTACATTAAAATCCATAATTGTATATATATCACCTATCGTGTTATTATTTAATTTCTTATAATCTTTAACCTTTCGCAATTTTCGCGTACCAGCTTCATTTATTTCTTTTTTAGAACTACTCATATTAGAGAGTTATAACAACTTTTACTAGGGCGAATCGTTTTGTCCATTATTCTTTTTCGCTCTCTCATTCATGATTCACAGCCCAATCATGAGCGAATCAACGTGCTTCGCCGTATAAAATCTTGAGAGCAAAGCATTATTTCGATACTATGTTTACACGGAGCCCAATATTCTTGCTTCGCTCTCTTTTCATGATTCACAGCTCAATCACGACCGAATCAACGTGCTTCGCCATATAAAATCTTGAGAGCGAAGCATTTTGTTTTGAGACGATTCAGCTTGAATCTACTTGCGAAGCATGAAAAATTTCTGTCTTCCCTAATTTTTATCGCAAGTTTATCTGAACTAGCTGTATATAAATGTAAACAAAAAAAGTGAACCAATATTAAAAGTGCTGTGTGAATATGTGTTAATATAAAAACAAATAATTATATTATAATTTAAAATTTAATTAATTACAAACACTAAAATTGAAACGAAAAACAAAATTTTAGAACAGAAGTCAATGTGAAGCTAGCAGTAAGTGTCGTGGAAACGGCATGCTTCGCAATCATGATTCAGAGAGCGCAGCAAGTGTTTCACATTGCCGTGTAAACATGCTATGAGACTATTCAGGTTGAGTCTACTTGCGAAGCTTGAAAAATTTCTGTCTTCCCTAATTTTTATCATATATATAAATAAAATGTATATAAATGTAAACAAAACAAGTAAAACAATATTAAAAGTGGTGTGTGAATATGTGTATATATAAAAACAAATAATTTTTAATCATGATTTAAAATTTTATAATTTACAAACGCAAAAATTGAAACAGAAAATAAAATAAAATTTTTATAACAGAAGTCAAAACGAAGCATGTAGTGTGTGTCGTCAATTCGACTGAATGTTGCTTTTTTGTGTTTGCGCCTGTAGAACTCAGTCATTTCTGAACCGATTTTGGAAACTTTTTGTAATATAATAGATTATGCTTACAGCTTGGTCCCGTTTTAAAAACAGATCATAATCTTAAAAATTAAAAGGTGTCTGCGTGACTGCGCATTATTATAGCTCTCAATAACAAAAAGGTACACAAAAATAAATCTAAAACTTAAAGGGTGCCCCCATTATTGATGTAAATTTACTTACATGGGCCTATCTTTTGAACCTTTATAGACAAAGGCTTGCAAATTGTAGATAATGTCAATTGCCATGGCCGCTATAGTAACAAGTATTAATTTTAAAAATTATAACTTAAAGGGTGCTGCAATAGTTCATTTAATTTGATGTGTATGGCCATACTTTTGAACAGTTCTAGACAGATGCTTGAAATTTACAACGAACCTGTATTGCTAAGTCCACTATAACAACAAAAATAAAATTTTGGTGTGGAAGTTAAACGGTGTCCCAATAGTTGATGCTTTTTAAAAAATTTGGCCGAACTTTTAAACCGTTATAGACAGAACGCGGAAACTTAAAAGGGACCTGTATTGTTAAGCCCGCTATATTAACGAGCTTATAATTTCAATTTAGAAATTAAAGGGTGTCCCATAATTGATGTAGATTTACTTATATGGGCTTATCTTTTGAGCCGTTATAGACAAACGCTTGCAAATTAGCCAGAATATTGATTGCTGGCCGTTATAGTAACAAGTATTAACATTTAAAATTATAAATTAAAGGGTGCTCCAATAGTTCATTTAATTTGATGTATGTGGCCATACTTTTAATTAGTTGTAGACAGACAATTGAAATTTACAAAGAACCTGTATTGCTATCTCCGCCATAACAACAAGTATAAAATTTAGATTTGAAAATAAACGGGTGTCCTAATAGTTGATATAATTTGGTGTACGTGGCCGAACTTTTAAACCGTTATAGACAGACAGCTGAAACTTACAAACACTTGAATTTTAGATAGAATGTCCACTACTTTGTTTGGTATAACAAGAAGCATAAAAATTTTAAACTATAAATTAAAGGGTTTTACAATAGTTGATATAATCTGATGTATATAGCCAAACTGTTGAACCGTTATAGACGACGGTTGAAATTTACACAGAACCTGATTGCTGAATCTACTACAACGGCAAGTATATAATTTGAATTTGGAAATTAAAGGGCGCCCTTATAGTTACCCTAATTTAATGTACATTGTCAAACTGTTGAACAGTTGAACAAGTATAAAGTTTAGAGATATAAGAGTGTCCCAATAGTTAATGTATCTAATGTGTGTAGCCATACTCCTGAACCGTCATATACAGACAGATAAAATCTGTTTTTAAGTCGGTTTTTTTGCAAGAATTATTGTTTAGTCATCGTCAATGAGTTACAGTCTGCAACAATCTAAATTTTTTTGCCTTGATAATAAATTCTAAACCTTGGCATTAGCTATCGTGAGCGTTTCCAATTTAAAACTATGTTAGTTTGATTCCGCTTTAGTTAATCGCTTAGAAAAATAAAAGACCGGATGCATTTTACCGTCCTGTTTTTCTGAATCTACTGATAGGGATTTAGGAAATAGAAAACATCCAAATCATCATTTGGCTAAATATTTAGAAATGAAAAAGCAATTGGAATTCTTAGGTATTTCAATGGTAAGGCAAATAATTCTTGGTTCTATTTACATGAATGACTTAGCTAAATTACGAAAATAATTTTTAAGAATAATTAAAAATTATGTGTGTTTGACGAGCACAACTGATTAAAAGAAATATTTGTAAAAAAATTTCAAACATAACACGAAATGTTGCTAAGAAATTTTTTAGGAACCCGGTCCCGTCGAAGAAATTTTGCACTGGAAAGCAACAGAATTTCGGCAGTTTTTGTTGTATAGTGGCATAGTTGCATTGAAGTATGAAGTAGATGAAAATGCAAAATTTTTGAAACTATGTTTGATCAATTGGCGTATTTAAATTTTCTGTAGCCTTTCTAGTGCCTTGGCAAAGTTGATTTTAATCCAAAAACAGACAGACAGGCGGACATCGCTATGCATAAGAACTCTGAATATAAATACTTTATGGGCTCGGAATTGGATATTGTAGAAATTACAAAACTCAGGTATACTCTTGCAAAATACATTTTGTGTTTTACATTGGTATATTTTTATTTTCATACGAGGGCTGCTATATATATTTCTGGCCTGGCAGCATTGAGTGCTGCCAAGTGCAATCTGACATTTTCATTGGAAAGTTTGTCATTTTTAAGCATAATCGTACTCAAAACGTTTTGACGTACGACCATTATTTGTGCTGTTTACAGTGACTTGAAAAAATTAATATAGAAAAAAATGGAATTAACTCGTGAACATTTTCGTGCCATCATTTTTCACAACTTTCGACGTGGATTATCACGACAAGAGTGCATTGATGAACTTAAATCTTTGTATGGCGATGAAGCACCATCCTATAGCACTGTGAAAAATTGGTATAATGAATTTAATCGCGTCCGAAGCTCGCTTAAAGACGAATTCTGTGAAGGTCGTCCAAAATCGGCTGTTGTGCCAGAGAACATTGATGCCTTGCGTGAACTCATAATGCAAGATCGACATGCGACATACCGAGAGATAGAGACATCCTTGGACATTTCTTCCACTAGCATACATTCGATACTGCATGAACACCTGGCCGTAAAAAAGGTTTGTTCTCGTTGGATCCCGCACAATTTGAAAGTCGCTCAAAAAAAGCTCGTGTCGATTGGTGCAAAGGAATGTTGCAAAAACACGATTGGGGTGCTTCAAAAGACGTTTATAAGATCGATACAGGTGACGAATCATGGATCTATGCGTATGAGCCCGAAACAAAAATCGACCGTGTGGGTCTTCAGAGACGAGCAAAATCCAACAAAAGTTGTTCGTGGAAGAAGCACTTCGAAGCAAATGGTCGCCTGTTTCTCCGGCAAAACTGGTCATGTTGCGACTGTTCCCCTTGAGCAACGTAGGACGGTCACTTCTGAGTGGTACACTACAATTTGTTTGCCTGAAGTCATCGGAGAGAAGACGAATCATTGTTCACCATGACAATGCGAGCTCTCCCACATCGGCTCAAACCAGAGCGTTTTTGACCGGCCAAAACGACGAATTAATGGGTCATCCACCGTACAGCCCTGACTTGGCACCTAATGACTTCTTCTTGTTTCCGCACATCAAGAAAAAAATGCGTGGTCAACGATTTTGTCGCCAGAAGAAGCTGTTGAAGTGTTCAAAAACCATCTTTTAGAGGTGTCTCAATCGGAATAGAAAAAGTGCTTCGACAACTGGTTTGAGCGCATGCAAAAGTGTATAAATCATGCGGAAGAATACTTTAAAAAACAATAAAACCATTTTTGATTATAAATATTCGCATTTTCACTATTAGGCCAGCAATATATAGAGCAGCCCTCGTACTATGCAAGAAAAAATTTAATCACAAATTTTTTAACATATAGTGTTCTTACGTATGAAATTGATAGAACATTTTTTCGGGATAATTAAATAAAAAATAGCACGAAGTTTTTGTGAAAATTAAATTTTAAAAAAATATTCCCGTGTCTTTAATTAAATAATTTGCAAAGTGCCTGTGCATATAAATAAATTATCGTAATGTTTTTGATATTTTATTTTTCATCCTCTTTCAACTGTATAAAAGAGCCGAAAAAAAGTCGACCGTATACAGTAGAGAAAGAAAAGTAGAATTACTGTTGGTTATTGTTGTTTTTGCTTAAATTTTGATTTTTGTCTTTGCTTTATTGCTTAGACAAAAATCTTTAGTTTATTTTAAATGTTTGTCAGAAGTTTCCTGAAGAGTTAAGTAAGCGATAACGAAATGGCCATCGAGACGTGCTTTGACCCTCAATAATCAATATCGGTAATTAATTTAATCGGGATAATTAAATAAAAAATAGCAAGAAGTTTTTGTGAAAATTAAATTTTAAAAAAATATTCCCGTGTCTTTAATTAAATAATTTGCAAAGTGCCTGTGCATATAAATAAATTATCGTAGTGTTTTTGATATTTTATTTTTCATCCTCTTTCAACTGTATAAAAGAGCCGAAAAAAAGTCGACCGTATACAGTAGAGAAAGAAAAGTAGAATTACTGTTGGTTATTGTTGTTTTTGCTTAAACTTTGATTTTTGTCTTTGCTTTATTGCTTAGACAAAAATCTTTAGTTTATTTAAAATGTTTGTAGAAGTTTCCTGAAGAGTTAAGTAAGCGATAACGAAATGGCCATCGAGACGTGCTTTGACCCTCAATAATCAATATCGGTAATTAATTTAATGGGGATAATTAAATAAAAAATAGCACGAAGTTTTTGTGAAAATTAAATTTTAAAAAAATTTCCCGTGTCTTTAATTAAATATACATTTGTTCCTCCAACCTTCATTTGAATATTAGCTATATTTAAAAAACGATAACCAATCTTCTAAACTGTCCCAAACACTTTCCCAAACACGTAAATCAAATAATTTATTTATTGAATTGATTTTTACATTACAATCTTCACGTTAAAAAAAATATATTGTTACGAATAATAAAATCTTGCAACCCCCGTAGTTGTTTCCGTATGAGCGTGGAGAATAAGCTAATTCAACTAATGGTGTGTTTATAGAATAACAAAACCACAAGTTAGCCAACAAAAGGTGAGCAGCCTCAGTGGCTGCGTTGGTAGAGGTGCGTAATGTAAAACAGAGGGTCCGAGTTCAATACCGCATTCGGACATGCGTACAACGAAAAATAATAATTGTTATAATGCAATTAAAATTAATAAACAGCAGTACAAACCTCCCGAGAGGCACAAGGCAATTATTGTGTGAAGCCATGGCAGATAATTTAGTGGTGACGTCCAACTTAATATAAGAGCAACAGATAATTGTCAAGAAGTCCTTTATAATAAAAAGTAAGAGCACTAGCGGTTAGCGCGGGGAAGTGTAACAGCATAACAGCAGTGTATGGCAGACGTGTGTTGTGTCTACTGGATTAAAAGGAGATGACTGGCTTGCATAAAAGGAGTAGTGGAGATGTCTGTGGATGGTTAAGGTTACTAAACAAGGCATCGAGTAGTTCATGTCTCGCCGGAGTAACACAGTAGTGTAGCGTGGATGGCTGCGTTTGTGGTGATAACGCATGTTTAGTAAATACGAGACCAAGGGTTCACGAGACCGGTAGGATCGAGAAGTATAGCCAGAGAAAGCCATAAAGGTCGAAAATAGAATTTAGCCACAGTGGTATTTGCAATCAAAAGAATCCGTACGTTTGTTCTGCCTGCTAAAAAGGGTAAAACGTAACAATATGTTTTGTACTACAGTTAGAGTCATGGCTCTGCTCTTTGCGCGAAAGAGCTGCTCTGCGCTGCGCATTTACTTACTCTGCTTTTATTTATTTCAATACGATTTTATCCAACATACCAATGCGCTTTCGGGATCTGTTATCAGTAATATTATACAAGATTGGAAAATGCATTGGTTTCCTCTTTGCCAGATTTGCTAGGCACATTCGTATTTAGGCTGATATTCTTACTTTATTAAAATAAAAGTATTTGGTTTTTAGGTAATGAAAGTGGAAAATATTTTAGCTACACAATTTTAGCTCTTTATGATAAATTTTTTAGTATTTTTTTAAAGAGAAATGTCCGTCCTTAATTACTTTCACACACAAAAAAAAAACAAATTTAAACATATATTTTACTATTGAAACATAACCTACAATTTACAATAAACAGAACATTTTCTACCTCTTTTTATTATAGTTTACAATTGATGATGATGGCACTGCAAAACTTGGTTCATATGTTCGAGGACTTGGAACAGATATAGCCATTGTTAGCAGTATGGTATTTCTTGCGCAGTTTATATTGTCGATATGCATGGGAACAATTGTATCAGTGTCTGGAACAACCACAGCTGTGGTGAGCACAGCAAGCTTCCTGAGTTTTTGTGGAGCTGTATCAGCAACTCAAATTATGTATTTAGATTTATAAATTAATAATTCTGAAATATTTAAATATTAAGAAAATATAAAAATCTACTCGTACATACATACAAATGTATTATTTTATGTTATTTAAAATATAATATACATACATTAAAACATAAATGTCCTTGCGTACTATGTTCACTAACTTAGAAGAAATAAGCCAAGCCACATTAATATACTACGAAATGGCAATAGATCAGCTGACTTTCTTGTTTACGTTTTCAGATGTCAAATTTTTTTACGAATGATAATTTGTTCTAATATTGTCGTTGATATTTATGTACAACATGCTGTAAAACATGTTTTTTTTATTTGATTTTAAGTATAAAAATAACAATCGTAAGGCAGTTCAATCTGCTGATGGAGCTTACGGAGGAATATCAGACTTAGCTTTTTTAGTTGAAGCTAAAAAAGAGGGAAAAATTAGCAACATAATAAAGCGTTTAAAGAGAACTGTATACTTGTAATGTTTTAAGTGGTTAAGGGGCACTCGACAGAGCTGCAATAAAACGTATGCAACATCGACTCTGCAGCACGAAGTTGGCAGCCATGGCGTAGAATGTACGAGAAAACTGCCATCATTAAAATGGCGCTAAAGAGTTTCCGGCCTTTTTGTCTGGTGTGCGAGAGTGGAATGAATGTGTGGCGGTAGGTCGCAATCGCAGTGAAGTGAAACAAAAAGAAGTTTTTTAATTAACGCAACGAAGTCGGGAAAGAAAAGAGTGTAACAAAGGAGCTGACTTATTGTTTAAGTGCGATAAACCCTGTAATTCGTAAGCGTAAACACGGAGATTGCGCTGATGCGTGTGGAAAAAGAAAAATTTCAGAGTGCAGCAATCGACCGAGTGGAAGCTGTGGGTTATCTGGCAGAACACCTAAAGGCGTCACCAGCTCCTTAGGAGTGCCATAAGACACCTTCGACGCACAAGCCTATAAATTTGTCAGCCTCATCGGGAACGATCTAAGGATCACAATTTAATATTAAATAATACCGAGCACAAAAAGGCGAAGTCAAAGGCATATTTGCATAAAAATTATGATTTGCAAGAAGCATCTTCCAATTCATCATCCACAAAAGCAAATGATATTTTTATGAATGTCATCAGCAGCCATACGGATTTAAGGAAAAATCCAGAAATCTTTAAAGAAGATCAAGAAAATCAAGAGCAGCTTATTAGATCGTCTCCCGCGTATAAATATAATAGTCAATATTATAACAATAACTATAATATAACGCAAGCAAACAAAAATAACAAGTCGTCAGCAAGAACAATTAATAATAATAATAACAACAACAGCAACAGTCTAAATAATAATTATCAACATCGCCTTGATTTGCAACACAATAAAAAAAATAACAACAATGCCACATTCCTTACACAAATGGAATTTCAAAATCTAAATAAAATTGGTACACAATTTCAAAATTATGTTAAAGATATAATAAGCAAATATTATGCCGCCGAAACACCAGTTATGTTTCCAAATATGCCAACAACATCCCCAGAAACAGCATAAAAGTCAGCATCACTTTCACATCTTCACCATCAGCTAAAGTCAACATCACCTTCACATCTTCACCATCAGCTAAAGTCAACATCATCTACAACATCCCCAGAAACAGCATAAAACTCAACATCACTTTTACTACATCTTCACCATCAGCAAAAGTCGACATCATCTACAACAACCCCAGAGACAGCAGTAGCATTTTTGGTAGCAAGATTCCAGATAGTAGTTAGTTAAACTCGTTGGTCGCGCGGACATCAGGGCCCACTTACGAGGCCAGATAAGAATGTTTTCTTGCTAAGGTGATCTGACGATATGTTTGGTATTTTATCGTTTGTGTTGTGTATTTTTTGCCTATTAATATAAAAAGAAAACTCGGCACATTGATTTAGTTCTTAAGACCAAAAAAAAAAAATTTGTTTCAAATAAATTCCGCTTGCCCCCGTTTAATAAACACTTGATATGTCTCTCGGAAGAAAATAAGATAACGAAATACATATACGAACGCGGGATTGTAAATAATAGGGAACTTGTTTCCTTCGGGATTGGTCAGTTTTCTTTAAACAGAGTTCCCCAGTGTTGACACTGTAAGAAGAAAAAGGGAGCTCCGACATATAGACGAAACCTGATCAAGAAAAAAGGGAACAAACAAAGAAAAGAAACAAAACTAAAAGAAACTTAGAACCCGTGGAAAGAAATCATGAGTAAAATTTTTTTGTTTTTGTTTAATTATAAAATTTTAGTTAAAATGAAACATTTTACTAAAAGAGAATTAGAATTAGAAAGTAAGAGATAAAAGAAAAAAAAATCTCAATAAAAAAAAAGGAGAAAAGAAATTTAAACGAAAACGAAAAATAAAATGAACCAATGAAAAGAAAAGTAATTCACTGTGATGAATTCAAAACCAAAGTTTGAAATCCCCACGGGGAATAATTGAAGTCGATGAGGTATAGAAATTAGTGTAAAGATCGAACTTAGGGAAATTGGTAGAACCTAGCCGCAGAAGGCATAAGATATTCAACCATTGTAATATAATTTTTTTAATTTTTTCTCTGTAAAAATACATTGTTAATGAATTTTATAATCATTCTCTTTGATGGAAGAATAAATTAATAATTCAAGAGGGTGAGTATTGTTGAGTGTGTGTACGGCTTGTAGTAGGGGTGATCCCAAAAACAGATGCAACTGAGATCACTACGGACAAATTTTACTAAGTCTGGAGTAAAGCGAGGGAGGGTAGCCGGGTAGAGGAACACCATCTCAATCTACCACTTTTTTTTCAGAATCGCCTGTGCAGATGAGCCCCTTTGTTTTTCTTTGTACTTTTGTCAGCCACACTGGCACAATTTTAATTAGGTCCGTGACCTCTACGATCGCCTGCAACGAGCACCCGCCCAAGCCCACTGAGCGAATAGCCGCGCATAAAAGACAAGTTGCCAGTGTAGCAGACGTAGTGGAGGGTTCTCCGTGACTCATGGAGAAAGGAATAGGACATATAATTATGGCGCCCAACGTGGGGCACGAAATAGTGCGGGTATTTAATTTGATTCTGTAGAGGGTAGCATGAATAGTGCGCCAGTGGGAAGGTTGTTTTAAGGAATCAATAGGAAAAGAAAGCTTTTGTTTATGGTATGCGCATGTAGGTTAGACACAGGTTGATGCCAGCAGCATTGTCAGTCTGTTTGCAACCACTTTTAAGCCTATAATACTACTGTCGATGGAAATAAGTGAGTCTGGTTGGTCGAATTAATAGACACAGCAATTGCAACTAATTTCCCGACACAGGATGAATAAGAATCTTGTAAGTCCAGAAGTCTAGTAGGAATAACAAAGGCAGGGACTCTGTTAGCGGCAGGAAAGCTTTTTCATTAGGCAGAATATTTATTGATTCGTTTAAACGAACTTTGTTTAGCTGGGGTATGTTTTAAGCTAGCTTCGTTTATCTTTTGTTCGTATATACACTCACTCAATGTTCATCCAAAGAAGTAATAACACAATTCAGAACCTATAAGAAAAAACATATACGTTAAATATATAAAATAAAATAAACAAAATATATATAAGAGGAAAAAAAACAAAAACAAAAAAAAAAGAGGAAATATAAGAACCACAATAATCGAGACATAAAAAAAATAGAACAAAAACCTAATAGAAAAAAAAAAACAAATGCCAGACATAATATATCAAACAATCAGTTGTAAAATACTTGTTGGAACACCATAACCGAATTATCTTGGAACTATCGTTTTGAATAACCATATATATATCTTAGAGAAGTTAACTTCTTAAACAGCTGATTTTGTTTTTGCTACATATCACCATATTTAGAAAACAAGCGTAGTAGCCTTGCCCATTTATATTCTATTCTTGTATGTTATTAGATTTTAAATGAAATCGGAAATTAAACACTTAAGCTGCCCAAAATCTAGCGAAAATAGTTAGATCTTATCGGTTTGCTTAACACGAATTGCAGTGACTTATACTGGATTGAATTTGAATAAAGATTTTTCGTGGGTCTACGTACGTAAGTAGGTTGGTAGAAACAGGGAACCAAAGTCCATCAGTTAGCACGGGGCGGAATAATTTTTTTTGTTGACGCTAAGAGCGTGTGAGTTTGCAGGGGAGCGGGTAAAACTACAGAAAGTAAAGAATGTTCGGAACACGGTCGAGGAGTAGAGCAGACGAGGCGGCAACGACGTCAGCGGCAACCACAACGACATCCACAACAACAACAACAGTTGCAGGAGAAACAGGGGCAATACCTAAGAGCTCTAGTCAGCGCACAGGTACAAGACGTGTTGGAAGCTAGTAGCGATAGTTTTTCTGGGAATAGCACCATTGCTACTCCACCATACAGCAGTATAAGCGCGCAAGGTGTGGCGGAGGCTTTTCGACAAGGGGAGGTACCAGTTAGACGGGCAGATCGTAATGAGCAGATTCATGGACCTAGGGTGTTGACTCAGGAAGACCTGAGAAGTTTTGAAGACCGTTTATTAAACCTAATCCCAAGAATGATACAACAAAGTATAGGAAGCCAGCCTCAACAACGACCTATCCACGCTGACCCGGCCAATGAAAATTATATAGCAAAACGTCGAGTATAGAAGATTTTGTCTTTAGGGTGGAGACGCTGCAAGCAGATTATGGGTGTGAATGGAGAGACGTGTTGCGGTCCTTTCATCATTTGCTAAGTGGAACCGCTCGCGATTGGTTCTGGGACCATCGCAGATTTAACAACGTGTGCGGTGGAGAGATCTTAAGGCGGCGTTGATCAGCCAATTCCATCGGTTTGACAGCGACTTTGACATTCAAAGGAAAATTCTAGATCGAAGACAGCAGAGCACGGAATCCTTTGACGACTTTTAAAATTCGGTAATTAAACTAAGAAACCAGCTGAGGACTCCGATAGGAGAAAAGGACTTAGTGAGCATCATGCGAGGAAATCTGCGAAGCCCGATGGCGCAATTATTATTCTCGGCATCGGTTAATAGTTTGGCTCAGTTTGCAGAGGAGTGCCGAAGGGCAGAAAACCTGTTAAACAACCACCGGCAATTCAGCGGACGGGTACCACCAAGAAACATTCATGAATTCGAATTTTTACCAGCGGAAAGACGTGAAGAGGAAGAGCTAGATGCTATGGGCGGAATAAAAAAACTTGTATGCTGGAATTGCAAAACTGAAGGCCACACATTCTTTGATTGTGCTGAAGAAAAGCGATGACTGTTCTGCTACAAATGTGGATTGGAGGACACAGTTACTCCAAGGTGTCCGAAATGTCAGGGAAACCTGAAGACGAACGCGTTTCGGACAGGGATAGAGGGGCGTTCGCCAATCCGTTATCCCAAAACTCAATAATAGAGCACAACACCAATCTTGCGTTCAAGCCCGAAATACCACACAGACTAGGGGCGAATATAGGAACCGCCGATCGAACGCCGAAAGCCATTGTAAAGAATCACCAACGGGAAGTTCCCACTAACACCCAGGGCATACTAAGCCACTTCAAGCCCCTCGATATCCGCATTCAGGAGTATAATAAGGCGAGGGAGAAATTTTTCGGAAATCCGGTCAGAATTATAAAAGCACTTGAACGTTTTGAATTAAGGAAGCACACAAGGTTAGAAATTTCGGAGGCAAGTATTTATGAGGGACCAGATACCAGGATTTATACTACCGTGGAGATCAATGGGCAGCCAATTCAAGGTTTGCTAGATAGCGGAGCCACCGTGACATGCCTGGGCAAAGATTGTCTTGATTACGTACAAAAAGCACAAATAGCTGTCTACCCATATCAGGCTAAAAGAAAAACTGCCGATGGTCGGTTGAATTTATTAATAGGTCAAGTGAGAGCGACGATTACGTTCAATAAAGTCACGGAACCAGTAGACTTCTTCCTTGCTCCTACACTAAAGCTACCTTTGTTTCTTGGGGTGGATTTTATGAAGAAATTTAATTTGTTGAGGTTCGAAGTGAAGTCTGTTTCAATAAACACAAGTGATGAGGAGTTCGGAGATAACAGCTTTCCACGAATGCATCTTTTAGATCCTAAGCAGCAACAGCGGTTGGAAAATACAATCGAGGCATTTCCCTGCTTTACACGCAAAGGTTTAGGGAAGACATTTTTGGAAGCGCACCATATCGATACAGGCAATGCAGTTCCGGTTAAGGAGAAACACTATCCAGTGTCGCCTGCCGTACAAAAGCTTATGTATGGGGAACTGGATAGGATGCTATCCCTGGGAGTCATTGAGCGGAGCGAAAGCCCCTGGAACAATACGGTTACCTTGGTGCAGAAAGGTGAAAAATTAAGAATCTGTCTGGACGCGCGTCGGCTCAATGAACTGACCGTAACTGACCACTTCCCCATACTGAGGGCCTGTTAAGCAGATTAGGGGATACCCATTTTATCTCTAGCATCGATTTAAAAGACGCGTTCTGGCAGATACCACTGGCAGAATCAAGCCGAGAGAAAACATCCTTCACAGTGCCTGGAAGACCCTTGTACCAGTTTACGGTAATGCCGTTTGGGTTGTGCAATGCGGCCCAAAGGCTTTGCCGTCTAATGGACAAGGTGATTCCAGCACGCTTAAGAGAAAGGGTGTTCGTCTATTTGGATGATCTGCTGGTGGTATCTCCCGACTTTGAGGAGCATTTGAAAATATTAGCGGAAGTAGCCCACTGCTTGGACAAGGCAAAACTTACAATAAACGTTAGTAAATCAAGGTTTTGTTGCAAGGAGTTAAAATATTTAGGGTATATAGTAGGGGAAGGAA
Source organism: Gymnosoma rotundatum (assembly GCA_916610165.2). NCBI lineage: Eukaryota > Metazoa > Arthropoda > Insecta > Diptera > Tachinidae > Gymnosoma > Gymnosoma rotundatum. The sequence continues at coordinate 116,995,612 of OU744336.1, forward strand.
AATTAAAACCAGATCCAGCCAAAATACAAGCGATAGTGGATATGAAGTACCCCACAACGCCTAAGCAGGTACGCAGCTTTCTAGGTACCACAGGCTGGTACCGACGCTTTATGCACGATTACGCAACATTAACCGCCCCTATTTCCGAAACATTAAAGAAAAGCAAAACGTTCAGATTTACTAAAGAAGCTCAGGTCGCCTTCGAAAATTTAAAAGAAAAATTGACCGCCAAACCAGTGTTAACGCAACCGAACTTTAACAAAAAATTCTATATCCAGTGTGACGGATCGAATGTGGGAGTAGGCGCAGTTCTGTTTCAACAGGACGGTGTGGACGTATCGAAAGACATAATTGTGGATTTAACATCGGGAGAATTTAGAACAGAAGACTATCAGAAGTTAACTGAAACAGTAGAAACACATCAAGAAAGATTACCGGATATAAAAGTCACCAACGGTTTGGTTTACAAAAGAACGCACAGTTACGGAAGAGATGTAGCCCAAGAAGAACACGAATGGAAATTATGGGTATCAACAGGACTTACCAACGGAATAATCACCCAAGCGCATAACTCACCAGCCGCAGCTCATGGTGGAGTGGGAAGACAATTAGGCGAGTCCGAGAATGGTTTTACTGGCCGCACATGAATGTGCACATACGCGAATTCGTAAATAACTGCGAGACGTGCAAAGAAAGCAAACCCTCGAATAGAATACTGAAGCCACCTATGGGTCGTGAACCCGATGTTAGCAGACCTTTTCAGCGGATCTGTGTTGACTTTCAAGGCCCATATACGCGCTCGAGAAAGGGAAACTGCTTTATTTTCTCCTGCAACTGTTGTTGTTGTGGATGTCGTTGTGGTTGCCACTGACGTCGTTGCCGCCTCGTTTGCTCTACTCCTCGACCGTATTCCCAACATCCTTTACTTTCTGTAGTTTTACCCGCTCCCCTGCAAACTCACACGCTCTTAGCGTCAACAAAAAAATTATTCCGCCCCGCGCTAACTGATGGACTTTGGTTCCCTGTTTCTACCAACCTACTTACGTACGTAGACCCACGAAAAATCTTTATTCAAATTCAATCCGGTATAAGTCACTGCAATTCGTGTTAAGCAAACCGATAAGATCTAACTATTTTCGCTAGATTTTGGGCAGCTTAAATGTTTAATTTCCGATTTCATATAAAATTTAATAACATACAAGAATAGAATATAAACGGGCAAGGCTACTACGCTTGTTTTCTAAATATGGTGATATGTAGCAAAAACAAAATCAGCTGTTTAAGAAGTTAACTTCTCTAAGATATATATATATATATATATATGGTTATTCAAAACGATAGTTCCAAGATAATTCGGTTATGGTGTTCCAACAACCATTTTACAACTGATTGTTTGATATATTATGTCTGGCATTTGTTTTTTTTTTCCATTAGGTTTTTGTTCTATTTTTTTTATGTCCCGATTAATGTGGTTCTTATATTTCCTCTTTTTTTTTGTTTTTGTTTTTTTTCCTCTTATATATATTTTGTTTATTTTATTTTATATATTTAAGGTATATGTTTTTTCTTATAGGTTCTGATTTGTGTTATTACTTCTTTGGGTGAACATTGAGTGAGTGTATATACGAACAAAAGATAAACGAAGCTAGCTTAAAACATACCCCAGCTAAACAAAGTTCGTTTAAACGAATCAATAAATATTCTGCCTAATGAAAAAGCTTTCCTGCCGCTTACAGAGTCCCTGCCTTTGTTATTCCTACTAGACTTCTGGACTTACAAGATTCTTATTCATCCTGTGTCGGGAAATTAGTTGCAGTTGCTGTGTCTATTAATTCGACCAACCAGACTCACTTATTTCCATCGACAGTAGTATTATAGGCTCAAAAGTGGTTGCAAACAGACTGACAATGCTGTTGGCATCAACCTGTGTCTAACCTACATCCGCAGACCATAAACAAATGCTTTCTTTTCCTATTGATTCCTTAAAACAACCTTCCCACTAGCGCACTATTCATGCTACCCTCTACAGAATCAAATTAAATACCCGCACTATTTCGGGCCCCACGATGGGCGCAATAATTATATGTCCTATTCCTTTCTCCATGAGTCACGGAGAACCCTCCACTACGTCTGCTACACTGGCAACTTGTCTTTTATGCGCGGCTATTCGCTCAGTGGGCTTGGGCGGGTGCTCGTTGCAGGCGATCGTAGAGGTCACGGACCTAATTAAAATTGTGCCAGTGTGGCCGACAAAAGTACAAAAAAAAAACAAAGGGGCTCATCTGCACAGGCGATTCTGAAAAAAAAGTGGTAGATTGAGATGGTGCTCCTCTACCCGGCTACCCTCCCTCGCTTTACTCCAGACTTAGTAAAATTTGTCCGTAGTGATCTCAGTTGCCTCTGTTTTTGGGATCACCCCTACTACAAGCCGTACACACACTCAACAATACTCACCCTCTTGAATTATTAATTTATTCTTCTATCAAAGAGAATGATTATAAAATTCATTAACAATGTATTTATACAGAGAAAAAATTAAAAAAATTATATTACAATGGTTGAATATCTTATGCCTTCTGCGGCTAGGTTCTACCAATTTCCCTAAGTTCGAACTTTACACAAATTTCTATACCTCATCGACTTCAATTATTCCCCGTGGGGATTTCAAACTTTGGTTTTGAATTCATCACAGTGAGTTACTTTTCTTTTCATTGGTTCATTCTATTTTTCGTTTTCCTTTAAGTATTTTTTTTTCCTTTTTTTTTATTGAGATTTGAGAGAGATAAGAGATAATACTTTCTAATTTTCTCTTTTAATAAAATGTTTCATTTTAACTAAAATTTTATAATTAAACAAAAACAAAAAAATTTTACTCATGATTTCTTTCCACGGGTTCTAAGTTTCTTTTAGTTTTTGTTTCTTTTCTTTGTTTGTTCCCTTTTTTCTTGATCAGGTTTCGTCTATATGTCGGAGCTCCCTTTTTCTTCTTACAGTGTCAACACTGGGGAACTCTGTTTAAAGAAAACTGACCAATCCCGAAGGAAACAAGTTCCCTATTATTTACAATCCCGCATTCGTATATGTATTTCGTTATCTTATTTTCTTCCGAGAGACATATCAAGTGCTTATTAAACGGGGGCAAGCGGAATTTATTTGAAATAATTTTTTTTTTTTTTTTGGTCTTAAGAACTAAATCAATGTGCCGAGTTTTCTTTTTTTATTAATAGGCAAAAAATACACAACACAAACGATAAAATACCAAACATATCGTCAGATCACCTTAGCAAGAAAACATTCTTATCTGGCCTCGTAAGTGGGCCCTGATGTCCGCGCGACCAACGAGTTTAACTAACTACTATTTGGAATCTTGCTACCAAAAATGCTACTGCTGTCTCTGGGGTTGTTGTAGATGATGTCGACTTTTGCTGATGGTGAAGATGTAGTAAAAGTGATGTTGAGTTTTATGCTGTTTCTGGGGATGTTGTAGATGATGTTGAAGATGTGAAAGTGATGTTGACTTTTATGCTGTTTCTGGGGATGTTGTTGGCATACACTGCCGCTCATCTGATTAGGTTTGGCATTAAAATAATTTTGTTTACCATCCCTGTCTAAAACTAACGCATTGTTGTTATTTTTTTTATTGTGTTGCAAATCAAGGCGATGTTGATAATTATTATTTAGACTGTTGCTGTTGTTGTTATTATTATTATTAATTGTTCTTGCTGACGACTTGTTATTTTTGTTTGCTTGCGTTATATTATAGTTATTGTTATAATATTGACTATTATATTTATACGCGGGAGACGATCTAATAAGCTGCTCTTGATTTTCTTGATCTTCTTTAAAGATTTCTGGATTTTTCCTTAAATCCGTATGGCTGCTGATGACATTCATAAAAATATAATTTGCTTTTGTGGATGATGAATTGGAAGATGCCTCTTGCAAATCATAATTTTTATGCAAATATGCCTTTGACTTCGCCTTTTTGTGCTCGTTATTATTTAATATTAAATTGTGAGCCTTAGATCGTTCCCGATGAGGCTGACAAATTTATAGGCTTGTGCGTCGAAGGTGTCTTATGGTACTCCTAAGGAGCTGGTGACGCCTTTAGGTGTTCTGCCAGATAACCCACAGCTTCCACTCGGTCGATTGCTGCACTGTGAAATCTTTCTTTTTCCACACGCATCAGCGCAATCTCCGTGTTTACGCTTACGAATTACAGGGTTTATCGCACTTAAACAATAAGTCAGCTCTTTTGTTACACTCTTTTCTTTCCCGACTTCGTTGCGTTAATTAAAAAACTTCTTTTTGTTTCACTTCACTACGATTGCGACCTACCGCCACACATTCATTCCACTCTCTCACACCAGACAAAAAGGCCGGAAACTCTTTAGCGCCATTTTAATGATGGCAGTTTTCTCGTACATTCTACGCCATGGCTGCCAACTTCGTGATGCAGAGTCGATGTTGCATACGTTTTATTGCAGCTCTGTCGAGTGTTACCTAATCGCGTTGGCGCGTGCCCCTTAACCACTTAAAACATTACATACTAAAGTTATGATGTCGTTAAAAGAAATTGAAAGATTTAATAGAAAAATTATACATATCAAAGGAAGAAACTTAAAAAAAGAAGAGCATAGAAAATATCATCTAAAGCTTACCTCCGATGAAATCGAATTAAAAAAACGTAAAATTGAATAAAAAGAACTAAAAGACATTGTGCGTTTTATTGTACACTAATTTCAAGTTTTTTCTTAATTTTACCAATTTCAAGTTTTTTCTTAATCTATACATATAATAAAACTGTAACGGAGTCATTTCTGTACATGAAATATTTGAAATACAGAAAAAATGGAATAAAAGTCTGCAACTTCTAAGCTACTTGCCTGATTCTCATGAAACAAACTGCCATTTATAGAGAAGGTCATAAGCTTTTTGCCTACTTCATTTACATTACACACAAACCAACGTATTTCTTTACTGTTCTCTCTGTATTTCGTCTTGTACATTTGTTTTTGCTTTGTTTCAATCATCGATTGAACACGAATGCAAATTTGTTTTTAATCATTCTTACTTGTTTACTCATAACCAAGGCGAATCAATTACCAGGTGGCAGCGTTAGAGAATTTATTATTCTTTGCTGGTAGAAACGAACGTCAAACTTCATATATAAAAATTGTACACAGATTTTTTATATATGGAGTTTGACAGTAGTGTACACGGCGAAAATTAATGAATTCGCCTACGCTGCCACCTGGTAATTGATTCGCCTTGCTCATAACATTATAGATGCTGTTCCAGTATCATTTGATTGTTATGATGTAAGCATGAATGCTCGCTGTGCCTTGCGTGCTTATAATTTAATTTTTTATTGAATTACTATTTGAACTATGAATATTATAAATGAATAGAAATTATTTTGGCTTAAGTTCATTTACTTTTTAATTTCGTCTAACCAAATTAATGTTGATATGAAATATGAGTATTCTCGTATTCTTATTTACAAAGTTAGTTGGTTAAATAGATGATGTTTATAAAAATACACAACTAAGGTAGATAGATGCGAAGAATGCTGATGAAGGTCGTAGCGGTCCAGAAAGTGCAGCATTTCATTCTGCTAGCGTCTAATTTTTCTTGTTTTCTTTGGAAAACGTCCGCATACATTTGTAAAATAAATTTCCTTTCTAAAAAAAGATTTTTAGAAATTAAAAAATAAATGAACTTAAGCCAAAATAATTTCTATTCATTTATAATATTCATAGTTCAAATAATAATTCAATAAAAAAAATAATATTCTAACATATCGAATGCCAAAATTTTTATTGATTTTAGTTACGTACATATTGGTCTTTAATGGGATGAAAACCTGATTTAATATCTTTAATATGTTCGGAGATATTCAAGGTAAAATTTCATTCGCAAAATTTCACTTTTGATCTTTTTTTGGTTTTTAGTGGTATTTTTTACAGCTTTTTTTAATTTAAAAATAGCTTAATAGAAGAGGTAATTACCTATCCACTGATATACAATTTGTACACCATTTTCATTACAACAGCTGTAAATATTGCACACAATTATCGTACCTCGTGCAAAAAACTCTTTTATATTGTGTTCTTCTAATGAGTGCTTCTACTTTTTTTACTTTCTTCCTTCAAATCAGCTATTTTGGTCTTTTTCTAATGCAGCAATTAAATATTTTTTAAAAGAATATGCAAATATGACTACCTACACTTTTAGACGCGGCGAACCCATGTTTGCGTACGTACCTCTTCCTGGCGGTTTCTTTATAAATGATGCCCTACTTATCCTACATTTTAATAAAATTTAATTTTTGTTTTTGTTATAACAATACAATATAAAATATAGGTAAACAAAGATCTATTGTTAAGATATTCATTAGCAGCAATATTATATTCTTTTTATACCCTTTACCACAAAAAGTGGAAAAAGGGTGTATATAAATTTGTTATTCTACAATATTTATTTCCGACCCCATTAAGTTTATATATTCTAACTTCTAATGCAAAGCGAAGTCGATTGAGAGATGTCCGCCTGTCCGTCCGTGTTAGTGTTAAAATCAACAAAAATTTAAATACGGCAATCGATCAGACATAGTGTCGAAAGAGGTGCTATTGGAAATCAGAAAGATTGATCTACCTCTAAATTTTCCATACTGTTTGGAAGAAAGAAGTAACTGCAATACAAAAAACAAATATGTATTGTGCGTTAAAGAAAGATAAAACAAAGATAAGAGAAAAACAACAATTGAAAAAATTGGCGCTTGCCGATATTTTCCGAGTTACGGGCGTCTGAAGTTTTTAAATTTTTGAAAATATTAATATGGCTATCATTTTGAAGCTTTTGATAAAAGGAAATACTAAAAATTGTTAAAAATGCTTAACCCATTAAATTTTAAATTAAATTTTTTCTTAATTTTTAATTCTCTGACACCCCAATATTTGTTTTTTAATTGGAGTTACATCACTAAACTAGATTTACATAGATGGTGAAGGGTGTATAAGATTCGGCATAGCCGAGTATAGCACTTTTACATGTTTTTTTATTTATTTTCCTTAAAATAATTTAAAATATCAGGAGTTTATAGATTGTGAATTTCTATTGCTTCTTGGTCATTCTTTCCTACTTCCAGACTGATTTTAGGTTACCACTTCATGCGAATAGTATTTAGTACTTCGAATAGAGCATTTCTACTATATAGGGCAGAAAGAAACAAATAGCCAGCTTAAGCATATGCGTTTCTTCCTTTATTTTTTTTTTTTGCATTTGCTTTTAGCTGTTGCTTCGTCTATAATAACATAATGAAATGTTTTGTAAATGCTGAGACATTTAGTTTTTTTATTTGCGGAAAAACATGTAATCAAAGCAAAGATTTTAGTGCTGTTGCTATTTTTAAGCAAGCAATTTAAACACTGCTTTATACATGTGTATAACATACTCTTAATTGTACATAAAAATTTTATTATTCTTACTAAAATTGTACCGAAAAAGAGTACATTGTATTGAATGTTTCATCACTAGCTTGTTTACTTTTATTTCTTAAACAAACAACAACACCTGCAAAGCTAGAAGATTCTAAACCCAATTTCCGCTATTTTAAGCTTTTTTCCTGCATGCTGTGCAAAATTAAAAAAAAAATAATAATGTTATTTTTAAATTCGTTTAATTGTCAAATACTTGTTTTTCAGACATTTTTTGATGAAATTATTTTGTAAACAAAAGCAAAAAAACAGCTGGTTGACTAATTCTTGCTCATCATCATTAATTTTTAACCAAAAAATAAAACTTGTAAATAAAAATTATTTTACAACCAAAAATTAAAGCTCAAATATAATTATTATTCGATAAGTAAAAAATTAAAACTGAAAAATAACAATTAAATTCTAATTTCTATTTTATTGCTCATAATCATTACGGTCCCTGCATTTTTAGCGCCAACTGAAGTTGATAAAATAAGGGAATAAAGTTTTATTTGCTTTTTTAATAAAATCTTTGAAATTAAAGTAAGGAGCTTAAGAACATACATTGGTGAACCCAAATAAGAAAACATGGCTTTGCTACACCAGGGGAGACGGCCAGTTAAACGCAACGGAACCTTTATTTAATTCGGCCGGAAGCAAAACACCGCAAATCGAAATCAACTCGGTTTACAAGTTATCTCCATTTTGGCAAAAGAATCCCAAACTCACACGCAAATTTAAAACACTTTTTTCCTCTTTGGTTAAAGATAACTGACGTCTATGCGTCTTTGTTAGTCATTAATTTTCTTTCCATAAATCCTAAATTTTTGACTTAAACGTATCTAGATTTTAATCTTATATTTCTAGAAACATAATTGTTATCTTAAACTAATTATTTTTTTTATTGTTTGTTTCAAAGTTGAATTTTTTTATTAGAAGTTTTTTACAATATTCTAGTCGATCTTTTTTATCAGAAAATTGTTTACGATATTTCTATATCAGATATTTCTTATCTGAAACGTTATTGGGACCATAGCTAACTTAAATCGCATTTCTTAAAACGAAACAAAGTTTCGCCATTTAGTAGCGAACGTAGATCCAAGTACACTGGGTTTAGTATGCGATATTTTGGAGAACTTTCAAGCAAGTTCCAAATCTCGGTGAAGCAGGTCTATTTTGGAAACGCCTACCAGAACGAACCAACAATTCCAATTTTGAAAAATCTTGCCTTGGATGTAAAGTTAGCAAAGATCGTCTTACCCTTCTCCTACGAGAAAATGCAGAAGGGGACATTTTTGGTTTGCCATTCTAAAAGCTTTTAAAAATTTAAACAACGGGAATCTTCCACTATATTGGCGTGCGAACAAGAAGGCCTGGATGACTGCATCTCTATTTAGGGACTGGGTAGAAAATTTCGCAGTTCCTGACTTAAAAGCCTATTGTTCTTCTGAAAATATTTAAAGTGTTGTTGTTATTAGACAATGCTTTTGGACATCCTATTTGTTCTAAGACGAACGTTTAGTCAGCTTATTGCAAAAACTGATGGAGAATGGCTATATTTTCTGATAATGATCCCGACGAGAAACATAGCTTAAAAGTGATACAATCCATGGAGGACGACATCAAAACAAAGCAATGACACTTCATCTAACTATGGACAAGTTCTTGACAAAACCAACACAGCAAGGTTTAGACTCCAGCAGTTCTGAATGAAAAATTAAATATTAAAATATAAATTTCTGCAGATTTAATTGATTTTTTTTTAACGAATGTGTGCAATTTTATGCATTGTGTTATGTTCCTTTCTTTTAATTTAAGCTTTTTGGTTGCAATAAAATGAAATATACCAATAAAAAAATTAAATATACAAATAAATAAAACAAAATCTCTTTATAATACATATATCGCAATATTTAATTCGATTTGGTTCGCGTTTCACTGGTCTTAATTAACGACGCAGACCGGGGTTTTGGTGTACACCCGAAGGTAGCTATCCATGATAAATTTTTATCGACGTTTCCTTAAAAATGCTGCTCACCACCAAAAACTTCTTAATGAATACCTAAAAAGGGCTAGCAAAAAAGATAAACAAAGTATTAAGTGGACTTTTGAAGCAGAAGCTGCCTTTGAGACATGCAAAGAAATGATTGTCGATGCAAGTCTTCTCGCACACCCATGTGAGGATGCGGAAATAAATCTTAAGGTAGACGCATCAAATTTTGCAATTGGAGCAGTTGTTGAACAAGTAATCAACGGTCATGCTCAACCTCTTGCGTGTTACTCACTTAAATTCCGCAAAATATAAGTATAGTGCTAGCGATAGAGAACTTTAAGCAGCTTATTCAGCTATTAAGCATTATCAGCACTTATTGGAAGGTAGAGATTTTACACTTTATACGGATCACAAGCCTTTAACATACGCATTTTCTCAAAAGCCTTATAAAGCTTCACCAAGACAGTTTCGTCATTTTGATTTTTTAAGTCAGTTCACAACGAAAATCGTTCACATCGCTGGAGATAGCAATGTAGTGGCTGATGCTTTATTTTGTATCGACGAAATTGATGATATCGGTCTTGAAAAATTAGTAATACTCAAAGGACAGACGTTAAATAGTAATACAGAATATTTAAATCCCTGGAACAAAGTTGAAGTTATACTGTGATGTTTCACAGTAGATCTTATCTTCCTAAAATCTTTCGGAAATCGGAATTCGATTTACTGCATGGTTTACCGAACTCTGGAATAAGAGCAACAAGAATTATTTTGGAACGTTTTGTTTGGCCTTCTATGATGAAAGACATCAACAATTGGAGAAGACTATGAAAATCATTTCAAAAATCAAAAATATAAAAGCACACTAAGTCCACAATCTTGAAGTTTCCAATAATATCAGAACGTTTTTCTACGTGTAGACATCGTAGGACCATTTCCACCTTCGGAAAGTTTCTGTATCAATTCACTATGATATATCGTTTTTCAAGATGGCCAGAAGCTGTACCTATTTGTGACATAACTGCGGACACAATATGTCGAATTTTTTTGAACAGTGAGTTTCACGGTTTGGATGTCCGAAAAAATTTATATGTGATACCGGAAGGCAGTTTTTTTAAAGAGCTTTGCATTTTTTTTGAGCAAAAATGACAACATACGATTGCTTATCATCCGCAGTGCAATGGACTAATGGAACGGTTTTATCACGTACACTCAAGACCGCATCACTCTTCCGAAAAACCATCCATTTGTATCGAAAGATATGCTGACTTCAACATATGTTTCGTTAAAAATAGACGCGACACAAAAGCCTCTTTATTTAAAATATCAAGGAGCATTTAAAGTTTATGATAAAACTAACAGGTATTTTAAAATTTTGGTAAAAATCGTGAAGAAACAGTAACTATAGATCGGTTAAAAGCCGTCTATTTTTAGGAACACCTTGAAAAATAAATCATCGACCTCCATCAATGTATGCTCGGCTAGAAAGGGGTAATGTGGCGTATACCTTAACACAAAATACTTTATTGAAAATTTAACAATAAATTTTTTTTATCTAGCTTGAATTGTTTTCTTGTTAAAAATTTTTTAAATGTTTTAGTGTCAATTGAAGTTTTTTTTTTAATAAAATCTTTGAAATTAAAGTAATATGCTTAAGAACCTACACTGATTTTTAATACCAACATGTTTAAAACTAAGTATGTCTGATCGATTGTCGTATTTAAATTTTATCTCTAACATGGGCGGCCAGACGGACATGGCTCAATCGATTTCGCTATGCATAAAAACTCAGAATATGTAGTCTTTACGGGGTCGGAAATGGATATTATAGAAATTACAAACCTATTGTGAAGGGTATAAAAAGAAGAAATCAATATGTCAGTAATATATGTCAAATACAAGTTTTGATTAAACAGAGTTAGGAGGGCCATTAAGAATGACAAATAATTATAGGTTTATTTTAATAATGCATTGCAAACTGACGAAACATGTAGCAGGACCACATCCAATTCACACAAAACACGCTAAACGATTTGCCAAGTTAAACCCAACGGAACCTTTATTTAATTCGGCCGGAAGCAAAACACCGCAAATCGAAATCAACTCGGTTTACAAGTTATCTCCATTTTGGCAAAAGAATCCCAAACTCACACGCAAATTAAAAACACTTTTTTCCTCTTTGGTTAAAGATAACTGACGTCTATGCGTCTTTGTTAGTTAATCGTTCTCTTCATTAATTTTCTTTTCCTTAAATCCTAAATTTTTGACTTAAACGTATCTAGATTTTAATCTTATATTTCTAGAAACATAATTGTTATCTTAAACTAATTATTTTTTTATTGTTTGTTTCAAAGTTGAATTTTTTATTAGAAGTTTTTTACAATATTCTAGTCGACCTTTTTTATCAGAAAATTGTTTACGATATTTCTATATCAGATATTTCTTATCTAAAATGTGATTGGGACCATAGCTAACTTAAATCGCATTATTTAAAACGAAACAAAGTTTCGCCATTTAGTAGCGAATGTAGATCCAAGTACACTGGGTTTAGTATGCGATATTTTGGAGAACTTTCAAGCGGGAAGTCGGTATGAAATCCAGAATCACTTCCTTATTCTCAGAATCAAATGAGAGAAAGCTAAAATGCTTATTAAGTGGTCAGGTACTTGGCGATTAGCGGCCATCACAATTTTTGCGTACAATGCAAAACCTTGGACAAGGTCAAGTAGGTAACAAAGTACTTTTTCTCGAGCCGGATAATTTACGTGCTATACTCTCTTTGTGGTTTCCGATGTCACAAAATGTATTATTGGATCCTGATCTTAAGAACAGGAGATTAGTAGACGGTAAAACTTTGTTGTCTACTAGCGCATTGCTTACTCGTGAACAGTGTTGCCACGACTAAACAAAAAATAAAAATAATATTCTTAAAAATGTAACCAAACGAGAAAAAAAATAACCAAAATTAAAAATTATTTTGGTTTATGTAAATTAAATTTTTCTTTTCTAATTTATTAAGCACTAGGTCAGTTTTATAAATAATAAAAATGTTTATTTATATTTTCAATATTTCGCCACACCTTTGGGTGGCATCATCAGGAAACAAAAAATTAGATTTTCTCTTTTTTTTAAATAACAAAATTAAAATGAAATTATTTTTTCAAACAAAAACAGAAAAATCAAAAACCAAACGACAAAAAACTCAAATATTTAAAATTTACATTCTTATAAATTTAAAACTCAAAAAACATTCAAGTAAAATAACTCAAAAATTTTAAACATTTACATTCTTATAAAAATTTAAAAAACAGAAAACATTAAAATTATTTAAAAATTTTTAAAAAACTTAATACAAATACATTAACATAAACTTTCACGACAGAAATGTTACAAGCAATCATATACTCTCAAACGCTAATTAATTTTTTATGCACTAAATGTCTATAACATTGCGCAACATTATCAGTATCAGCCTTAAAGTTTATTCTTTTTGTTGCTGGTGAAATTCCTTATTTATTATTATTGGAAAAAGGTTTATTTTTACGAATTTTAAAATTTTGTATTGAAGATAACAGATACTTTCAATATAATGATAACATATATTTGCAACAAAAAGGACTTCCAATGGGATCTCCAGCTTCCCCAGTTGTGGCAGATATTATTATGGAGAAATTATTAGACACGTGCATTAATGAAATTAGTATAAAACCAAGAATAATGACAAAATATGTGGATGATTTGTTTTGTATTATTTCTGCATCTGGTATTGAAAATATGTTGGAAACATTTAATAGTTTCAATAGTTGTATAAAATTTACAATAGAAATAGAAAATGATTTTAAATTACCCTATTTAGATACGTTAGTAATAAGGAGAGGGAATAAACTAAAAATGGATTGGTACCAAAAGCCAACAGCTTCCGGGAGAATTATTAATTATTATTCAAAGCATAACAAAAGAATAATTATTAATACGGGAAAAAATTTGATAGAAAAAGTACTTAAGCTAAGTGATAAGGAATTTCACAAAAGCAATAAAGATAAAGTTAAAAAGATATTAATTGATAATAATTTTCCAATGAGAGTGATAAATAGTTTGTTTAAACAGTTAAGGTTTAGAAGAGCAAATAATACAAGAGATGTTACAGAAACTAAAGCTTATAAGTCTTTAATTTATGTACCAGAAATAGCAGAAAGGATTGAAAAATCAAAAATTTTTGATGGAGATAAATATAAAATGGCATACAAAACTTATAATACTTTAAATAGATTATTTAGTAAAACAAAAGATAAGATTAAAAAATGGGACATGTCAAATGTAGTTTACAAAATACCTTGTAATGGTAATGATAGTGAGAATTGTAATAAGGAATATGTAGGTACGACAAAAAATAAACTAAAAACTAGAATAGCTGGACATAAGTCTGATCAAAGATACAGGGACGTTAATAATTCACAAAAAACTGCATTATCTTCCCATTGTGCCAGATTTAATCATAATCCTAACTTTGAAGATGCATCTGTTTTAAATATAGAAAATAATTATAAGCGTCGGTATATGTTAGAGATGTTACAAATAATTAAAATACCAGCAACAAAAAGAATAAACTTTAAGGCTGATACTGATAATGTTGCGCAATGTTATAGACATTTAGTGCATAAAAAATTAATTAGCGTTTGAGAGTATATGATTGCTTGTAACATTTCTGTCGTGAAAGTTTATGTTAATGTATTTGTATTAAGTTTTTTAAAAAATTTTAAATAATTTTAATGTTTTCTGTTTTTTTAAATTTTTATAAGAATGTAAATGTTTAAAATTTTTGAGTTATTTTACTTGAATGTTTTTTGAGTTTTAAATTTATAAGAATGTAAATTTTAAATATTTGAGTTTTTTGTCGTTTGGTTTTTGATTTTTCTGTTTTTGTTTGAAAAAATAATTTCATTTTAATTTTGTTATTTAAAAAAAAAGAGAAAATCTAATTTTTTGTTTCCTGATGATGCCACCCAAAGGTGTGGCGAAATATTAAAAATATAAATAAACATTTTTATTATTTATAAAACTGACCTAGTGCTTAATAAATTAGAAAAGAAAAACTATTTAAAAAGGTCAAAAAAACATTTATATGTAAATTAAATTTGCTTTTTATTTTATTCAACATTTTAATAAAAACAAGTAACAGTGCTACATTCGGCTATGCCGAATCTTATATACCCTTCACCATCTATGTAATTCTAATTTATTCAAGTGACTCCAATCAAAAAAGCATATATTGGGGTGATAGAGATTTTAAAAATGTGAAAAAATTGGTAGTGCATATATCTAATTTTACATTGTAGCGCCAAATTATATACTTTTATAATATAATACAGTGTATATAATAAATACAAACTATCTGAATTATTTTTATATTTCTTTAACATTTTGAATTATTTAACGGCTGAATTATTTATTTGGATAATAATAATAATAATCGATTTAAGTTTATAAATGCAACTATATGTAAAAAATAATATTTACAGTTTAACATTCACGTTTGATATAAATTATCACTCCATTTGTTTCATGCTATGTTCTTATTACATTTTTTTTTTTTTTTGGAACTTAGTGTAAGGTGATAATTAAAATAAAAATTCATTCTAAAGCCAGCCATCGAGCTGTAAAGATCAAATTTAAAAAAAGGCGTTTTATTGTGAAAACTAAAACCAACTAACCATGGACATGGACCGATCATGCTGATATTTAATAGCACCTCTTTCGACACTATATCTGATCGATTGACATATTTATTATTTTGTGAAATTAACACGGACGGGCAGACGGACATCGCTCAATCGACTTCGCTAATGCATAAGAAGTCAGAATATATTTACTTTATGGGGTCGGAAATGGATAATGTAGAAATTACACATGGATCGGCAAACTTAGTAATACCCTTTTTTCACTTTTTGTGGTGAAGGGTATAATAAATAATATAATAAATAAGTAACAAAATATTAAAATAAATAATCAGAATTGCAATTTTACTATAAATAAATGTAGATTCATACATATAAAGTAACAGTTTACAAATAATTTTAAACAACCAAAATTATAAGTTCATATTCATTTAAAATAAGTTTAGGCACAGCTTTAAATTAATTTTTGAATTCTTATTATAAAACTAAAAACAATGAAAAAACTTGCGTTTCTTTAAAAACGCTTTTTTCTTGTTTTTAGCAAAATTAATACTTCACAATTATATAACAATAAATTATTATTATTAATACCTATAGGGTCCGCTATCTGACATTTTTTTCAACTAGTGCTTATTTCGTGAATGGTAACACTTAGCTCATGTCTGATTTGACATATAATTAGTTTTATCCCTCCGCTGAACCAATATGGTTGTGTAAATGCTTGACAACGGACGCCGAAGCTACTATTACACACTTACCAACTGACCGACAAGAACACATGAGACACAAGATAGCCGATGTACTTGAAAAAACAATAAAAGAACGCACTGCATCTAAAACTAATCCTGACGAACAAAAAACTACTACACAGATAAAGGCAAAACTTCGGAATAATAATCTATTACTTACTAAAGTAGACAAAGGGAACACAACTGTAATAATGCACAAGAAAGACTATATTGAGAAAACACAACAATTCATAAAACAAGCAAAATGCACAAAATTCAAGAATGACCCAACCGATTCATTCCAAAGGGAAATACGAAACCTATTAAAACGCTGCAAAACGTTTACTGACGGAAAATTATACATATACATGAACATGAACCCAGGACCTCCTACACTCAGAGCACAACCCAAAATTCATAAAGAAAATATTCCAATCAGACCTGTAGTAAATTACAAACCTGCGCCAGCATATAACTTGGCCAAACACCTCACCACTTTCTTAAAAGAGAAAATAAATTTGCAGAACATATACATGTTACGAAATACACAAGACCTCATAAACAAAATTAAGGATATCAAAATCACTGATACTACGAGACTCGTTTCCTTTGACATAAAGGATCTATATACATCAATACCCACACACGAAACTTTTACTATCCTACGTAACACTCTTTCCAGCTTATACGACAATCAATATATCAACGAAATAATGGAAATTGCAAAGACGATATTAAAACAAAACTACTTTAGATTCAATAATAACTTCTATAAACTACCCGATGGACTCGGCATGGGAAACCCAACATCCGCAATATTCACAGAGATTTTCATGCAACATTTAGAACAACTACACATCAAAAAACTGATGGAAAAACATAAAATAACCCATTACTACAGATACGTAGACGACTTAATATGCATCCTAGAAAGAGACAACGCCGAACAAATTCTTACAGACTTAAACATAATACATAACAAAATCAAATACACAATGGAAAGAGAGCAAAACAGAACTCTACACTATCTTGACATATCAATAACACGAGGAATTGATGCCTTAAACTTTGACATTTATAGAAAACCAACCATGACAGACACAACTATCCACAGTTCCTCAAACCATCCTACTCAACATAAACTAGCAGCATTTAGACATATGATTCACAGACTTAAAATAGTCCCACTCGCTCCAGATAAATACAACAAAGAACTCGATACAATTTACACTATAGCTAAAAATAACGGTTACAACCACACAACCATCGACAAACTACTCAGACAATACAACAACAAAAACAAGAAGAAAGAAGACAAGGACACAAACGATACAACACGACATCTTTACTTACACAGGACCAGAAATATATAGATTAACTAATCTTTTCCGGAAAGAAGGTTTACACACAACACTAAAAACGACCAACACTCTACGCAACAATCTCAAGACATCAACAGAAACAACGGATAAATGTAGCACCAGTAGTATACAGACTTACTTGCACCTGCAACCATACATACATCGGACAAACTGGACGAACATTAAAAACAAGGTTTACAGAACACATACGATCATACAAAAGGAAAAGGAAAGACTCCAACTTCGCAATACACCTTAACTCTTTAAGTCACAGTCTTACATATATTATTTTAATAACAAAACTACTGCATTTTTGATTTGATTTAGGTTTATTTATTATAAAAAAAAAGAAAAAAATAAATTTGCCCTTCAGGATTTTGTGGAATAGGGTGGTTAGTTAAGTAACCACCGTGACGGTTGGCAAAAAAAAATTCAAGTAAAGTGTAGTATCCGCAGTTACATTTTACAACAAAAAATTAATTCTGATGGAAATCGGAGAAACATGTCTTATTTGTGCGTATGCAAAGAGGAACTTTGCAGGTTCTGCATTGCCATATAGTACGCACCGGACTCTTTTTGGTGCTACATTTTGCACATCTTCGTGATGTAGATCGCTCTGGCTGATGCATACTGCTTTCGAGACGCAATTCTCTTGGTACTGATGGTTTGTGTTTCTTTATTTGTACCGGTAGTGGGGAAGAGGGTTCTGAAATTGAGCGCTTAGTGCCTGATTTGGGTTTTTTCGCCTGAACTGGTGCTAGGATCCCATGGTAAACACTTCTTCGAAACTCTTTGGAACTGAGCTGATCAAGTTCTGGGTGGTATGTTTTCTGCAGCTCTTTATATGTAATATAAGAGTTTATGACGGCGCAGTCCAGAAAATGAAAAAAAATTCTATGCCACCATTTGCGTGATTTTCGATCAATGACATAAGTGCTTTTCAGCTGATCAAATTTATCAACATAGTTCATACATTTGTTATATTGTATGACAGCTTCAGGACAATTTATTTTATTTAGCTCACCATTGCGTTCTCTGCGAGTAACAACACCTATCTGAGTTGGATCTATGTTGTTGGTGAGAATAAAAACTGATCTATTATCCTTCCATTTGATAAAAGCCACATTCTCATCACTGACCCTGTAATCATATTCTCCTCGTTTTAGATGTTTGTCATCTTTCAGCTGTGGTAGAAATTTGCGATTTGGTTTGACAGTGCCACAGGCCAATATTTTGTCATTATATAAGTCTACTTGCAAAGGATAGCTATTGAAATAGTTATCAAAAAATACTTTATGGTATTTTGATTTCAAATTCATGCAAAATTTTCGAACAACTTTTCCTCCTAGGTCAGTTTGTATCTTCTCACCATCCTTTCCAGTATATATTTCGAAATCTAAACAATATCCGGACTCAGCACACATCATCCAAACTTTATATCCTCGTTTGATTGGTTTCTTTGGCATATATTGTTTGAGGGAATTTCTACCCTTGAACTTTATCATGCTCTCATCTACAGCCACTTTTTCTGAGGGGTGATAATTTTTATTGAAATTTATTTTTAGTGCATCTAGCACAGGTCTAACCTTATACAGTTTGTCGTAACTATCATCGGTTTTTTTTGGCATTAGAACATTGTCATTCAAATGTAAGTTATTCAGAAGCCATCGAAAGCGGTTGAGTGGCATAAAGGAAGATATGTATCCGTCCTTCATATCAGGAGCAGATGACCAGTAATCTTTAAAGCTGGGCAATTTTTTTATACCCATCACTAAATTCAAAGCAAGAAATACTTCAATATCTTCTGGTGTAGTGGGTGTAAAAGGTGCTCCTTTCTGCGTGGCATATAGATTTGTTTGAAAGCAGACTGATTCAACTAAGCTTGCTGTCCAAAATAAACGGAATACTTTCGTTGGTGTTATATTCTCTAAATCTACTATATAATCTGCAACACCTCCGACTCCTGTATATTCACCCGGCTCTTCCATTTTGAAATTTTTTTTCCACTTTGGTTGCACAACTGCGGAGCTCGTAGTAGGTAACTGACTAGCAGAAGTAGTACACAAATTTGATAAAGGTATATTATCATCTGACTCAAAATAATCATCATGTTCTGCCTGCAGTCCTAAAGGTATATCACCGAGTACCATCAGATCGGCTTCTTGGTCATCATTTCTTTCTTCGTCTGATTCGAAACTACACACACTCTCGCCATCAGAAGGTATATCTTCAAACAAAATATCTACGATATCTTGTTCTTTGAGTATGCGCGGCATTCTAATTACATATATACATAACACAAAATTATGTGGGAAAACAAATTATTTATAATGTACTATAGTCACAGTGGTTACTAATCTAACCACCATAATACTTACGTTTGTTTTTGTATGTTATGCTCTGGTTACATATATATGTTATCACAAAACAAAAAATAAGTAATAAATAACAAATTAACACTGATTTCGTTTAATAATAAACACTATCTGCTTCTTTATTTCAATGACAAATGACCTGTTAAAAAAGCAAGGGGATGCCCCGAATTTAAATAAAGATATAAATACAACCAGAGAACCCTAGCGATAAAGTCTCGAAACAAATGATCAGCGATGTCTTTAAAGATGTAATTATTTAATAATTTGTCAATAGCTGGCGCGAAAACATGTTTTAAACAAGCAATAATAAGTGGTTAGATAACTAACCACCAAACCTGAAAGAGTTAACACACATGGACACGAACCAAGAGAAATAGATAAATGTATGACAGTATTACACCCAAGTAAAAAAGGACGAAGACTAGATATTCTTGAAAACATGGAAATTTACAAAACACGAACATTTAACGGTGACATTATTAACGAACAGGTAAACACAACCTCTGACACGATTTTTACACCACTAAAACACTCTTACAAACGAAAAACACCCAATAATAAAAGACCCAAATATTAAACTATTTGCCCCAATAAACAGGACAGATATCAGGCAATCTACCTGCATAATACCATTTAAACGGACAAAAATTACCTAAACCCACCACCTTTTATTCTTAACACTATCTATTCTTAACACTATCTCTTCAGTTTTAAAAAATACGTGGCTTGAAAATGATGTTATCACATCCAAAGCGCTCGCCGAATATCCAAAATACACAGCCAGTGACGACGGTTATTACCGAAAAGTATAACAACAGTATATAATATCTTTCACTTTAGACTTTTATTTGTTAGGTGACTCAGCGTAATCTTTCCGGAAAGAAGGTCGTCGGCCAGACTTTCTAGTTTTCTGTACAAAATTTGGGTAAAATCCACTGATGAGCTATTTGAGCAATAGTGAAATGGCCATATGGATATGCTTTCCCCGCAGTAATACATTTCATTTTGTAGTTTAGTTTTAAATAATAAATATTTCATGAGAATATCTTGAAATATTTATATTTGAAGGAATCAAGCACGAATAAAGTAAATTATTTAAAAATTGTTACTAAAACGTGTTCACGTACTCGAAAAACTTGCTAGGAGAGAGTGAAAAAAGAGCGTAAAAATGTGAGAGAGAGAAACTTTATTGCAAGTTTTGGCTAGTAAAATTTTTAATAGAAAGAATTAGTCAAACAGCTGTTTTTACTTTTGCTTACAAAATAATTTCCTTAAGAAACGTCTGAAAAAAGAAATGTTTGAAAATTAAAGAAAATACTTGCTTTTAGCAATTAAAAGACTATAAAATAAATATTTTTTTGTTTTGTTATTTTTCTTTAATTAAGGTAGGGGTATACACTAAAGATGTTTAAAACAGCAAAAATTTGGTATGGAATCTTTTACCTTTGCAAGTGTTTTAAAGAATGAAAAGTAAACAAGCCAAGTGATGAAACATTCAATGCAGTGTACTTTTTTCGGTAAAGGATATCAGGCATGTTCTGACACTCGCATGTGATTTCAAAAACGCCAACTTTTGTTTTACACGTTCTGAAACTCACGCGTTTTGCTTGCGATTTGATCTTTTTTAAACTTTTGTTTGAAAAGAAAAACATGATTTTACAGTGCAAAACATAAACAGCTGTTTCTATAAAATCGCCAGTACTCAGGAAAACAATCAAAACAAACAATTGATAGAACAAATAACACATTTAAATTAATTGTTTGCGACTTTAATTGTCTAAAAATTAATATAATTTTGTTAAAAATAAAAGAGAACACATTAATTTTCATTTGTGTATAATTTTATTGTTGCTTTATTTTAAGTAAAATTTGTAACTTCACTTCAGTAATGCTTGCGATTTGAAGTTGCAAAATTTCTTGCGATTGTGAACTACAGAACACCTTTCATGCGTTTTCAACACGCATCGCCACTTTTAAGCGATTTGCGATTGTCAGAACATGCCCTGATGCGCTTAAACATCATAAACGCACTTAAAAATTACTTAGTAATTAAAAAAATTTATAACATTTTATACATATTTTTGTTATTTGATTACTTACGAGTATAATTTCCAATTGTTCAATATATTTTTTCAGTACAGTTTTTAAGTCTAATGTATCATTTCCAAAGAAACAACAATTTGTTTGGCAAATTTTTGCTAGTAAAGCGTTCATTTAGTTTTTTGCATTTGGGAGAATAATTTTGAAAATATTTATTTTAGTTTCTCGTTCTTAGTTTTTGCTAGTAAAGTTACTGAACAGACCTATTATTATCATTATTATTACATTGTTATCATATTTGGTACTTTTAAATTATCAAGAAAATTTGAACATATTTGTACTGTATACAATAAATAAAATATATCAAGCATAGAATAGAAATAAATATAGAAACAAAAATAAATTCCAATCATAGCTTTTACCAGAAATTAGTTAGCTTAGGTAATAGAAAAATATAAATTGTGATAGTATAGTTTTTAGTAGTGTGTGAAAGTACAGTTAAGGGCCCGATTACGGTTCACAACAGTTGTAATTTAAGTGTTGTATTTTTGAAAAAGCGATTATGGTTTACAGCCGTTGTCAGCTCTGTTGTATAAAGAGTTGTCTATGTAAATTTTCACTGATTACGGTTTGTGTTGTCAGTACTGTCAAAAACTTATAACTGCTAATTACCTGTTGTTTTAAAGTGAAAATTTAAAAACATAAAATTGAGAAAATTTATAAGTATTTTTTACTGTATTTTGTAAAGCTTTAATAACACTGTACAACACAACAAAAAATTACAAGGTCCGGGCTATAAATTCTGATAGAGGAGACAAAAAAAGTTTACATCTGAATTTCATTTGAGAGGGGTTTAAAATTTCCCAGCTCTGGCACATTCTTATTGTTAAACGGCATAAGAAACCATGTGACCCTTACATTTTAGGTATAAAATGTGTTCAGCAAATTTATGTAAAATGTTACGGAGAACATTTTTGTGGAAATGTTAACCCTCTAACTCCTCAAGAAAAAAACAAAAAACACCATTAAAACAGGGTTTTAGAGGGTTAAAATGTTCCACAAAAATGTTACCCGTTAAATTTTACTATAAGTCCCTGAATACACCAAAAAGGAAAATTCAACTATAAAGTCAGAAATAAGACGCAACAAAAGAGAGCTTAGGGTTAATTTCGCATTTATTAAGAATTTTGTTTTAAAGCAAATTTGGAGTTAGAGGGTTAACATTTCTACAAGAATGTTCTCCGTAACATTTTACATAAATTTGCTGAACACATGCTGAACGCCTATACAAGTATCTCTGTTTTTGTCTCCTCTATCAGAATTTGATTTTGTTGTACAGTGTAATTAGAAACGTTTTTCAGGAAAATATCTAATAAAAACAAATCTAAAAACTAATAAAAATATCTAGAGGTTAGTCGAGGGAAGCTACATTTGGCCTGAGCAAACTGCATCTCAAGTAAAAATGGAAAAAGCTTTCGGTCAACTTCAATTCTTTGGAATGACCGATTAGAATCGCAAAAAAATGGCAAAGAGTATGTAGCAAATGTATTACTCATTTCTTTTTTAAATTTAGTTCAAAGTTTATTTTTGTTTTCTTTTTTGTGTTGTTGTTTTTAGGTATGGACTAACTATAAAGCCAATTTTAAACGGAAATTAGCAACAATAGAGAAATTTCCAAGCCACTGGTGGATACGGTTGAGCTTCTGTCTATGCAGACGCAAATAAATCCATATGGATCTGCAATGGTCTTACAAGCTCAAGAAAATTCGGATGCGCAGATATCAAAAAAAAAATGACAAGCTGCTATTGCCCAGAACCCGTAAAATAAAAAACAAGCGGTTAAAATTTTTAAGAGAGCAAGCAAAAAACCAAGAAGCAATTTTAAAAATGTTAAAACGCCTCGAAAAAAATCTATTGTACTACGAAATAAATAAAAAAATTATGATTTAAAAAAGAAAAAAGTAGATCTGCAAATAGAGTTATTAAAAGCAAAAATCGAATTAACCTTTAAAAAATTAGAATAGTATATTATTGTTTTTGGTTTAGCATTTCATTTATATACATACGTTTTATTTCATTTTTATAAAAATTAATATTGGTTTTTTAGTTTTAAAATAAAAATGAATTATAATTTTTTAGTTAGTTATTTTAAAAATATATATTCCGATTTTTATCGTTTTAATAAAATTAATTACAGGCTGTGAATATAGAAGAAAATAAAGTTTATTCATTTAAAATTGCAACCATTAAATTATTCTAATTTCACGCGCAGACTCTTCCAAAGTTTGTTTCTGCAGCTTCTCCAGTTTCTACTTCGGTGTTTGATGGGAAATACATTTCGCCCTGATATTCCGTATTATAATGTCGGCTTATGTTGTGCAATGCACAACAAATATTATTTATTTGAGTGGCTTTTCCAGGACTATAGTGTAAACCTCTTGCAGATAGCAAGCATCGAAATTTGGTTTTGAGAACTCCAATTGTCCTTCCGAAAATGTTTCTTGCTTGTGTACCCCTTCCTCTTCAAATAAAAATATTGCACTTCTTTTGGAAGAGCTACTATTTGTACGTGTGTTCCATCTACACAACGAATTACTCGCGGAAATTGTGTTCTTGCAAAAAAAGACGTTTTGCACTTGTTTTTTTCTTCCTCAGTCATCCGAACGTTGATCCACTTCTAGCACATTTTTTTTTAAAAATTCTATTATTTCCTTTAAAATACAGCAAACAGTTGTTTGTGAAAATCCAATATTAAAATCGTTCCCGCTACTTCTTTGATATTTTCTATCTGCAAAAAATCTAAGTGCGCAACATAGCTTGAGATTCAGAAGCAAAAAAGAAAAACCATCTTTGCTTATACGGAAACATTTTACGAAACTGCAAAATATGCATGTTTATGTACATAAGTATACTTACTTAAAAATTTGTTAATTCCAAGGGGTTGGAACTGTCTCTCATTCTTTTACGGATACGTGACATGTGAGTTTTCTTTTTGTCTTCTCTATCATCATTGTCATGGAAAAAAAGATATACGTTTATATCCATATTCTTTACACTTAATGTTTTGCAACCGTTTTTAAATTGAAATTATTTTCTTTTCAACTTGACATTTTTCTTACTCAGGAATGTATTTTTATGGAAAATTCTAATACAATCAAAAAGCAACCCTGTGACGTATACAACATCTAGATGTTGTAATACATAATCACGAAAAAGATAAATGTTGTGTTGTAGCCGAGACAACACAGATGTTGTAAGCCAAAATCGGGGCCTAAACCTCGATTATCCGGTCCTCGTGGGACCAGCACCAGCACGGATAATCGAAATATATTAAAATAACAGAAACTTAACGCATATGTTTCTGTCGTAGTCATGAATCAAAGTAATTTTGTATTTAATTGAAAGAACTTTTCGTGCCGTTAAGGTTATTTTCTATTTCAAGAAGCCGTCATTACACAGCAGGTGCAATCATATCAAATTACACTTACTAAATGAGTAAAAGCGTAAATATGTTTTTATGTGTGGACCCATTAACTTAAAAAGGGGTAACACCAGATTTACATTTACATAACAAAATCATACGAATGCTACACGGATAATAGATGTAAAGCACGGTTAATAGAGGTATAAATCTAAAGAACGGATAATAAAGGCAAAGCACGGATAATAGAAGGAATAAATGAAAAGAACCTCGTGCCGGTTAATAGATGTAACCGATTAATAGAGGCCCAGTTCATCGAGGTTTAACTGTACTTCGTTGCTGATAATTATAATAAATAATAGCTTTAGTAGCGAAATAAAAGTATTTATTCAAAGACCTATAATACGTTACGTATAAATAGTATTATAGGTATTACAGTGCGTTTCCATTGTCTTGATCTTGTGTTTTGCTACTTTATTTGGAGCAAAGTTAAATGACGAAATTTTTTATGATACTAGTTTCATGAAATATTTGTTTGGGGGCAAGAGTTGTAATGAAGCAAGCGGTGTAAGCAAAATGGCATGGCTTGAAGTTTAAGGGAGTTTGCTTTGTGCACATTTGTCGAGTTATTTTGCTGTTTGGGTATTATTTAAAATATCAAATTAAAAGTAAATTGGTTTATATTAAAACATGTCGAAAATGTGTGTTTTCGAACTGTTTCTTTTTTGCAACACTGTGTTGTGTGCTGTCTTGTCATATTAGATGTTTTCATCAAAAAAGTGCCATTTGATTATAAAAATAAACTTTTTTATTTAAAAAATTGCGTTAAAAATGTAATTTAAAATGTGTAAGTGCGAAAAAATTAAAAATAAAAAACCATTTTTTACAAAAGATAAATAGTGTTTTTTTATCTACGAATAAACTGTCATGGAAAAACTTCGAATAATATGCAAGATTTAAGTAAGAGTAACCTTTACTTGTTTTCCAAGCACTTTCTTTATGACATTTTATTTTTAGGCATTCTAATGAAAAAGCATACATAAACTTATTAATTATGATCTTATATAAAGGCATTTAAGGTCTTAAATTGTTTCGACATTTTTCGAGAATATCCTTTTGAATTACAGAGTAATCTGGGTGTAATTTAAGTACTTGTTGACAAATGTCGATAGCATCTGGATATTTTTTGCTTTTCATATAATTAAAAGCAAGCTTAAATCCGATTTGGGGCTTAGATCGTCCGCTACAAATCCATGCATTTTTGTAGTTCTTTGAAGCTTCTCTATAATTTTGAGATTTTTCTGCTAAGTGTCCAGCAAGCTCGTATGCCTTTGCACATGACTTATTGTGTTCGATAACTTTATCAACCAAACTTTCAGCAATGTCACACTTGTTGGCGTTAATATAAATATCAGCTAACAAGAGCCAACTTCGTTCTAAATATTCAGCCTCCTCGAAATTCCAATTTGTTCTAGCTAAACGTTTCAAATGATTTTTAGCTCTTTGTGTTTGTTTTAACTGGATAAAACCAGTTGCTATGCCCAAAACTGGTCCAACAGCGTTTTGAAATTCGTTTCTAGCTGCCAACTCGTTAAAATCATGAAGTGCAGACTCGATTTGTAATTTTTGCTTTGAGGCAAGTTTTAGAAAGTTATGTAACAGTCTAATGTTAAGCGTCTCATTATCTAAACCAATTGATCGAGGACGCAACTCCTTAAGCAATCTGTCAGCAGTACGAAGTGCTATTAACCGTGCCTCACTTATGTCACCACTGTCGTTAGTTTCTATATCATTTCCATCAGGAATGTCACCGTCAGGGTTAATACAAATTTCAATCATATTAAAGATAGCCTGCGGACCCCACTCAATGTCTCTTCGAGCTGCATTGAAATATTTTAGTGCACTATTTGGATTACCTTTATACCATTCGTATAGTCCCTTGCAATAGTTAAGACCTGGAATTTGGTTTGCATTATTTGCTCCTTGCTCGGCACGTTGTATAAAAGGCATAACATCTAATAATGAACCAGAACGTCGCATTACCTCAATCAAACGTGCTAAAGCAGTCCAGTAACATGGTTTAGTCAATAATAGCTGTGAAAAATGATATGCTGCGTTTTCGAAATCCATCTGAAAAAAAACATGTATGAGTTTCTAATAATTATTAATTATAATTGATATTGACTTACTTTTCGAAATGACAAATCAGCCATCATTACCGATGCTGCCTCATGGTTGCTATCAATCTGCAAAATTTGTAAACATACTTCACGACATAATTCCATTGAATTTATTTGCATGTAAAGTCGACCAAGTGACGCAAGTACATCGATATCATTTGGAGAATATTTCAGACATTCCTTAAAGCATGACAATGCCTGCTCATTGTTTCTCAAATTAATTGAATGTTGTGCCATTAGTAAACAAATTCTAAAGATCAAAAAGAAATCATTAATTTGCATTTACATAATAATATATAAAATTTTATTCTTTCATATTATATACATATGTATGTATATGTAAATAGCGAATATGTAACACAAATTATTAAAAAAAAGGATTAAATATAATTTATCAAGACTTAAAGATTCGTGCGCTTTTTCTGTATTCGAAGCTAACAATTTATTTTACAATTTGAATTCAAATACGCACTGACTTACCACCTATAACCCTTGAATCAGCTGTCCCGCTTACTTTTTTAGATGTTGAAAAGGCAATTGCTTGTAGAGCTATTCTAAAGGTGCTGTCAAAATAAATATTTTTATTTGTAATGCTGTATTCCTGTGCTTTCTTAAAGAGTGGAAGATTTCATTATTTACAATGTTGCAAAAGCCAGGAAAACGTGAAACAAAAGTAGTCATGTAGACCAATTTCCAACACCTCAAAACCGGTTACGAAACTATAAATAATATGAAACCTATTCTTAATTAAAATCAATGTATTCCGAAACATCAATTCGGATTTAGAAGACGACATATTACCATCGAATAAGAACACAGACTAGTAGGTGTGATAAAAAGCCATTGATGTAAAATACATATTTCTCTGGGGGGTTACACTCTTTTGTGATGCGAAAGAAAAATGGTACGTAATCGAAAAATTGGTACCCTTTACTGCGTTTTCATATTTTCTTTTCGCATCTATTATTTTCTCTTTTGCAAATATGGCCACACATACATCGGACAAACTGGACGAACATTAAAAACAAGGTTTACAGAACATCAACGGAAAAGGGAAGACTCCAACTTCGCAATACACCTTAATACACATGGACACGAACCAAGCGAAATAGATGAATGTATGACGTTATTACACCCAATTAAGAGAGGACGAAGACTAGACATTCTTAAAAACATGAAAATCTACAAAACAAGAACGCTTAACGGAGACATTATTAACGAACAGGTAAACACAACCTCTGACAAGATTCTTACACCAATAATAAAAAACAAAAATATTTAACTAATTACCCCAATAAACATGACAGACTCCAAGCAATCTACCTGTATAATACCATTTAAACGGACAAAATTACCTAAATCCACCACCTTTTATTCTTAACACTATCTATTTTTAACATCTCTTCTGTACTAAAAAACATGGCTTGAAAATAATTTTATCACATGGAAAGCGCTCGCCTAACGTACAAAATATACTGCCAGAGACGACGGTTTTTACCGAAAACTATAACAACAGAATAGATTTTTTGGTTATTATACCTAAGTTTGTCATTCCGTGTGTAATTTCGACAATAACCATTTCCGTCCCCATAAAGCATATATATTCTGACTTCTTATGCATAGCGAAGTCTATTGAGCGATGTCCGTCCGTGTTAGTGTTGAAATAAAAATAAAAAATATGTCAATTGATCAGATATAGTGTCGAAAGAGGTGCTATTGCAAATCTGCATGATCTTCTTCGAGGCAGCAGGCAAAACACCTTCATCATTTATGTAATAGTAGTTTAGTGAAATAACTCCAATCATAAACGCAAAAATTGGGGTGGCAGAGAATTAAAAAACATTTGGTACTGCATTACATAAAAATACCATAGGCTCGTAATGGGTTAAGCATTTTTAAAAATGTTTAGTATTTCCTTGAAGATCTCTTCAAAAGCTTTTAAATGATACCCGTATTGATATTTCAACAATATTTGAAAATTTCAGAGTGAAATCAAGTTTACCTCGGACAGACGGGCATGGCTATAACGACTTCGCTATGCACAAGAAGTCAGAATATAAATATATTCTTTATGGGGTCGGAGATGGATATTGTAGAAATTACACATGGAATGACAAGCTTATATATACCGTTTTTTTTTTCTCTTTTTAGGGTGAAGGGTATAGAAAGAAGTAAGAAAAAAAATCAAGTGAAAAAATTGTCATTCGCCCATATTTTCCGAGTAACGGGGCTCTGAATTTTTCCAAATTCAAGGAAAGGCTAAATTTGTTTTTTTTTTTATTATTTGCTTGAAGATTTGATCAAAAGCTTTTAAATGGTACCCATATTAATATTCTAAAAAATTTTTAAATTTCAGAGGCTCTTTAGTCGGAAAATATGGGCGAGCGGCAATTTTTACACCCAATGCTTTTTTCTTATTTTTTATTCTCTATACTATATCTGATCAATTGGCGCATTTGGATTTTCTCTAGCTGATCTTGTGCCTTTGCAAACTTGAATTCAACACAAACACGGACGAACAGACAGACATCGCTCAACCGTCTTTGCTATGCATAAGAACTCAGAATATAAATACTTTATGGGGTCGGTAATGGATATTATAGAAATTACAAACGGAATCACAAACTTAGTTATTTTCCACTTTTTGTGGTGAAGGGTATAAAAGAAGAATAGAATTAGAATTTAAAATTCCTTTATTACAGAAAAAATTTAGTGCAAATTTAAATTTAATTAATTCAGGTAATTTATAAAGAAAAATATGTAATATAGGTGGAAACATTTGTTCAAGCATTAAGTATCCTCCATATCGAATTTTACTGGAGGTATCCTCAATAACCTACAAAATAATCAAACAAAGTTATAATCAATATCTATCTTCTAATTCATAAATGAGATTATTACCAATTGGTGTTTTCTCGAAATTTTAAAAAGCAACATGTTTATGGATGTAGCTCTTAAATATTCACTTAATGCAATACATATGTGAGCTCTTGGTCCCTTTAAGCACATCAATTTTATGAAAGACAAAGAAAGAAGACTCCATAAAAGAATATTTACGTACATACCTAATGCCCACACTGAAAATATCAGTCATTTGTTAAAATATACCCATATGTTATATATATGCAAAAAACTAACGGAAACCTTTTAACTTGTTGTTGTAGTATATTAATTATTTTTTAAACACTGCAGCTTTTTAAAAAAGGATATGGGAAATTTATACATACAACAGGATCAAATAAAATCTTCGAAAAACTATTTTAAAAAAACAGAGCAAAAAACATAAAAAAATATTACTGAGCATGTAAAGAGTGCACTAATAACTTATTCTGTCTGGTTTGACGAAAATAACGCTTTTCACAAACACAATTTGCAATTCCTAAAAAAAAGCATTGCTCATGGGAGATACATGTGCGCAAATTAACAAGTACTGGAAAAGTCAGAACTTTAAAGCACCAGTAATTTATTTTGTTAGACAGTTTCCATTTTGTAAATTTAGCTATCAAGAGAGTTTTATATCATACTTGGGATTTTTTCATTACCATTAAAAATTCATTCTATATTTGGCTATGCCGAATCTTTTATACTCTTCACCATCTATGTTAATCTAGTTAAGTTTAAAAAATAAAAAAAAACTTTTGATTATGCATATATATAATTTTACATAAAAATGACATCGGCTCTTAATAAGTTAGGCATTTTTTTTATAAATTTTAGCATTTCCCTAAAAAATCTCTTCAAAAGCTTTAAAACGATACTCATATTGATATTATAAAAAAATTTTAAAACTTTAGAGTCCCGTAACTCGAAAAATATATGCGAGCGGCAATTTATCACGTGGTATTTTTTCTTAGTTTTTAATTCTCTATCGCCCTATATAGTTACTTCTTTGGTTGGAGTTACTTTATTGTTCAAAATGACAATAAAAAATTGGAGGTAGGCGTGGTGTTTTTCCTGCTGCCTCGAACGACATGGACCGATCATGCTGATTTCCAATAGCACCTCATTCGACACTATATCTAATCGACTGACATACTTATTTTTTGCCGAGGCAAACTTGATTTTGACACAGACAGACGGACATCGCTCAATCGACTTCGCTCTGCATAAGAACTCAGAATATATATGGACATTTCTCCAATATCGAATGCGACATTCGGACGCATTGAAAGTCATAAAAAAACAATACGTCAAAATATTATTTTATTTTCGGAAAAGGCGAAACTTATAACTTTTCATTACCACTATAGTTAGTGGTGAGGTTGATTTTAGGTAGCTGTTCCTTTTTGAGATAATTCAAGAAGCCAAGGCATTCGCATGCGACAAAAACAGAAGTCGCTTTAAAGGCGAAGAGTTTAATCACTGTTTTCAGCGAAACCTGATGAAATATTTTAATGCGACTTATTTTAAAATGTCATGCATTTATGAATCTGAATAATAGTTTTTATTTGATTCAAAACTATTAAGTAGTTTATTTTGTATTTAATTTTAATTACTGTCGCATGCGACATTATATTCCATCTAACTTTTTATTTTTATTTTTTACTTTTTATTTAATTAGACATGCATAAAATGACTATAAATGAATTTTAATATGTTCAATAAATGTCCGGGTTTTTTAATTTATAGTTTTGTAATTTTGTTTGATCATCCTTTAATTTGTAGTGCGACAAAGTTATTTACTTCATATGGACTCAATAAATTTTAATAAAACTTGGTACTACAACGTTTTTAGGGTCTCTGATTACGAATCTGATGTCAGTTTCTCAAAACTTAAGATGGTGGATCTACTATAGCGGACAATTTCTAAAAAGTTTTGTTATTTTTTACATTTACGATGCCGCATGTGACAAACTTTTAATAAGTAACAAGAGCAAAGCGGTGATTATTTTCCACAAAGTTTTCTTTAATTTAATTTGCAATAAAAATATATATTTGTTACTAATATTCGATGCCTATTGATAACAAATGTTCCTTTTTCAATGTCGCACGCGACATCGAAATATACGGTAAAGGATAGAAAACATTTACCGTAATTGGCAATCATATCGTTCCTTTTTCATTTTTCTTTTATTCTTTATATATATTTAAAAGAGCAATTGTCAATGTATAATGTCACTTAATCAAAACAAAAGGAGCAATAGAAGTGTTTAAAACGGAACTTTTGGGCTTGTTCGACTTTGCATTTGAATATTTCAAAATATTAAATGAATATATATATTATTTTTTTATATTAAGTAAATTTGGCAGATTTCCCATAAAAATATGTTGAAACAACATAATTTTATGGACTTTGAACTTTTTGGTTGCGGTTGACATTTCAAAATGTATAAATAAGTATAATAAACTTAATAAAAAATTTTAATAAAATAAGTCTCATAGCAGGAAAAAATGTTGAAAAAAAAATAATACATAGTTTTGGGCATAACAAGTTCGGTGCGATTGCGCATATTTTGAAAAATACGCCAAAAAATATATATTTACCCTATAATAACGAAAGCAGTCTTCTTCCTTAAGCAAATCGTGCAAGTTTAAATTTATTTTTACGAGAAATGAAAATTTTGGTGATGACATAAATGATTCTGTAAGTTTTAACTCATTTAATTTTTCTTTTGAACTGAATGCATCCAGCAATTTTTTATTCAATAAGAAAGAATGCATCGCGATTTAATTAATTTTTTAGTGAAATGAATGCAGTAAAATATTTTTAATACATTATGAATGTATCAACATTTTAATTCCATTCATAATTTCTTTTGAAGCCCTGCTCTACATACACATATTTTTAAAAACTATCTGCTGCATTCATAAAATATTAAAATATATTTGAAATGTATTTAAGAACATATTTTTATGAATATGTGAGTATTTATATTTTTATTAAAATGTTTACAATTAATAACACTGTACAACACACCAAAAAATTACAAGGTCCGGGCTATAAATTCTGATAGAAGAGACAAAAAAAAGATACGTGTATTGGCGTTTTGAAAGTTTACATCTGAATTTCATTTGAGAGGGGGTTAAAATATCCCAGCTCTGGCACATTCTTATTGTTAAATGGCATAAGAAACCATGTGACCTTTACATTTTAGGTATAAAATGTGTTCAGCAAATTTATGTAAAATGTTACGGAGAAAATTTTTGTGAAAAGGTTAACCCTCTAACTCCTTAAGATATGGGTCTTTTTTGTCCTTCTTTTAAAAAAGAGCAAAAAACACCATTACAACAGGGTTTTAGAGGGTTAAAATGTTCCACAAAAATGTTACCCGTTAAATTTTACTATAAGTCCCTGAATACACCAAAAAGGAAAATTCAACCAAAAAGTCAGAAGTAAGACGCAACAAAAGAGAGCTTATTTATTAAGAATTTTTTTTAAAGCAAATTTGGATATCATTAATTATATTTTTTTTAGCTCTAGGCAATTCCACTTCATTACCATACAATGTCCAGCATATTTCAGCGATAAGCGAATGAATGCTTTTACCTTTATAGCGTTCTTTAATGGGTGCGCATGTCTGATAAAATTTTTCACCATGCTCATCAGATTCTGTTGACAACTGGTTCTCAAAGTAATCCATATGGGAATTTAAAAAATGAATTTTTGTTGACATATGAACGCCTAGTTTTTCAAAAGCTCTAAGCATGGTGTCTACGTATATTCGAACAGTAGGAGAACGATTAATGCTTAATGCTTATCCACGCATCAAGCTCTATTGGTGAGAGCGTTTCGTTGAAGTAAGCGTTTAGCGTTAGCTTTCTTATATCTGGACCAACAAAAACACCTGTTGGTATGAAACCAATTTTAAGACTTTTAACAATAACAACGGCTTGAAGAACATATACATACCTTTTTTAATCTTTTCTTCACTTAATTCAATCAATCTTTTGAAACTTGAATGCAACTGATGTTGTTAACAAAATTACTTGAATATTTAAACGGGCAAGAAAACACACAGAAAAGGATCCAATTTGCGTAGAAGAGGAGTTTTTAACTAAAACATTTGAATTTTTAGTGTTCAATAAATACCTAGTTTTATTTATAATATGGAAAACATCGATATTTATTATTGCAGTAATTCATACATAGATAAGTATTATTTAACCTTTTTTAACATTCCCAAATGCAATTTTAACATATTTTTTACAACGGCAATTATTACCCTCTTCACATCACATTTGAAAACATTTTCAGTTTCAACTGAAATTATTTACCTATTGCAATACCACTGATAAATATTGTAGTACCTGGTTTTATTTAGGGACATTCCCAAATTTGTGGAATTTTAACAACCACAATTACTAATTACATTATTTTGTACATCCAAATTGTCCTGATTTATCATAAAATTTAATTGCTTTTCAAATTTGTTATTCTAAATGAAACATTTTCCTTTTAAGGTTCAATTGAAATTTTTTTATATTTACCTGTTTTTTTTAGTCTATGGACATTCTCGAATTGGTTTTTTCTAAAACAGATTTTTTAAAACCACAATTAGTATCCCTTTTCACACGTAATAAAAGTGCAGTAAGTAATAACAATTTTCGTAAGATAAAGGTAAAAGCATTCATTCGCTTATCGCTGAAATATGCTGGACATTGTATGATATTGAAGTGGAATTGCCTAGAGCTAAAAAAAATGTAATTAATGCTATCCAAATTTGTTTTAAAACTAAATTCTTAATAAATGCGAAATTAACCCTAAGCTCTCTTTGTTGCGTCTTATTTCTGACTTTTTGGGTGAATTTTCCTTTTTAGTGTATTCAGGGACTTATATTAAAATTTAACGGGTAACATTTTTGTGGAACATTTTAACCCTCTAAAACCCTGTTTAAATGGTGTTTTTTGCTCTTTTTTAAAAGAAGGACAAAAAAGACCCATATCTTAAGGAGTTAGAGGGTTAACATTTCTACAAAAATGTTCTCCGTAACATTTTACATAAATTTGCTGAACACATTTAATACCTTAAATGTAAAGGTCACATGGTTTCTTATGTCGTTTAACAATAAGAATGTGCCAGAGCTGGGAAATTTTAACCTCCTCTCAAATGAAATTCAGATGTAAACTTTCAAAGCGCCGATACACGTATCTCTTTTATTTTCTCCTCTATCAGAATTTATAGCACGGATCTTGTAATTTTTGAAAAAATTTGATTTTGTTGTACAGTGTAATTATCCAACAAATTGTTATAATAAACATCAATATGAATTTTATAATTCAAATATTCCAAAAATATATATTGAACGAAAGCATTTTCGACTAACACTACTATCAGGAATGCATGTACATATTTGTCGTTAATTTATTGGACGTAAAATTGTATACGAACGCTCAGTTTCCACTTTGCTTAACCACCCCATTCAAATTATCCAGTCACATTTTCATTACTATACTAAAAAAACATAACTACGTTTGCTAAACGCTTTTCAGTTGCGTAGTACTGTTAATTTGCAAACTGAAAAGACAGCCGCTGTCTGTTCGTTTTGCTGCTGAAAATAGTAGACTGAATTCAGTTGGTTTCAGTTTTGTATGTGCTCAGTTTAACTATTATCAGTTGGCATAAATAGAAAACTGAATTTAGTTACTTGTTTTCAGCATGTAACTAAACAAGTAAGAGCGCTTTATCCGGCTATGCCGAATCTTATATACCCTTCACCATCTATGTAAATCTAGTTTAGTAAAGTAACTTCAATCAAAAAAGCAATATTGGGGTAACAGAGAATTGAAAAATAAAAATAATTTTGGCGCTGCATATATATATATATATATATATATATATATATATATATATATATATATATATATATATATATATATATATATATATATATATAATTTTACATAAAAATGACATCGGCTCTTTATGGGTTAAGCATTTTTAACGAAATTTTAGTAAAATATTACAGTTCATTTGACCTTTTAATTAATTTTATTTTCTAATTGTTCAAGCACTAGATCAGTTTTTTTTAAATAAAAATATATTGTTGATTCTTTTATTTTCGGTATTTCGCCACACCGTTTGGTGGCATTTTCAGGAAACAGGAAATATACTTATTAATAATACGTTTTTTTTTTTCAAACATAAAAATTAAAATTGAAAAAATTTTTTGCCAATCAAACTCAAACAAAATCAAGACCAAAAAATTCAAATATTAAAACATATACATTCTCATAAATTGAAAACTCCAAAATTATTAATAACTTTATTTCCTATTTCCTGAAGAAGCCACCCAACTGTGTGGCGAAATATCACTGATATCTTAAAAAATATAGTGCACGATCGTGCTTTTTTAGATTTGTTTCAAATAATATGGAAAAATTAGAGGCAGACGTGATGTATATGCCGTTGTCTCGAAGGCCATGGACTGATCTTGCTAATTGTTAATAACATAATTTTCAAAACTATGCCTGATGGATTGGCATATTTAAATTTTCTCTTGCTTATCGAGTGCCTTAGCAAATGTAAACAAAAATTTTAATTTTTAACATTTTCCACGAATTCCTCATAGATGTATGCAAGTGTAAAAAAGCCTATAAGAATAAAACTAAGCAAACCAGTAATGAATCATTAAGTGCAATGTACTTCCTTCGGTAGAAATTTAATAATAAGAAGAGTACAATTATAACTTATTTATCGTCATCTTAAAGACCTAATAACCTATCTGCAAAAATTTCAAAATTAATATTTTTGTGGATTATTATTCCCTATATCACAACGCATATGTGTGCACAATTTTGAACACCTAATATTACAATTGACCAAATTATTACTAAGTCACCAAATAACAATTTTCTGAAACCAAATAACACCTAAGTAACTATTTATTTAATTTACTTTATTTAAACGAAGTTACATTTGACTTGTTATACTTTGTGTTTTATGAAACACATGATTCGTGTTGTGGCATATGGTCCACAAGGATGAATATATTAAAAAAGAAATATTTAAGATGATTATCAGCTTTTACCACAAAAATCTGTTGAGACATTTTAAAAACCCTTAAGCCTAAATTATTACTCCCCCAAAGGTTAAAAATCTCAACAAAAAATGGCAATATCTACAAGACTCTGCTTCATGCAGACTGTCATTATTTTTATGACGACATCCTTTTAAGTAATATTTTTTGTATTTTTTTTTTATTATTCAATAAATTGTTTTTTTAATTTGAGCCGTTTATTTTGTAAGTGGCATAAGTCTCTTAGAAAAAAGTAATGTAAATGTTAAGAGCTGCTCCGATTTTATATTGACCGAAGTTTTTTTTGGGTAACAAGCATCCTAGAAGATAGATAGAAGAGCATGTAAGTCTTCTCAAGATTCAATACTTTTAAAACCTTTGAAACACAATCCTTTAAATATGTGTATCAGCTTAAAAGCAAAGTGACTAATACCACTTTCAAAATAAACGGCTCATTTAGTAGAATAACTTTTTATTTAATCATTAACATTACAATAAATAAAAATAAATTTTTATGAAAATTACTTATAATTGTTTTTATTCATATATTTTAACAGTTTTTGTACCTACAGGAACGTTACGCACTTAAAAAAGAAAAAATAAACAAAAGTTACAATAAGTTTAATTAAACAAACATCAAGTACTTTTCTTTTGCTTTAACTAGCAGCAGAAACTATATGTTATTATTTACAGCCCAATTCTGTGAATACTTGATAAATTTTTTTTATCAATATATTTTGTCAAGATTTGTATCAACTAAAAGTTCGGTTGGTATTCTGTGGAAACATTGTTAAATAAAAAGCTTTTAAAATTCACCAGTGTGGTGAATTTCTATTGACAGCTGATTTTAATTATGGTTATCAAATTATTGGCAAAAGCTAAAATATGGGTACACCAGCTAATTAAGTATACAATTCGACTGAATGTTGCTTTTTTATGTTTGTGCCTGCAGGACTCAGGCATTTCTGCAAAGATTTCGAAAATTGTTAGTAATATGAAAGATTATGTTTACAGATTGGTCCCGTTTAAAAAACAGCTCATGATCTTAAAAATTAAAGGGTGTCCCCATACAACATACATATTCTTTACGTGTATTTTGAACTGTAAAGGGCGATTCTGTAAAATTTAAAACGACTGCGTATTACTATAGCTCCCAATAACAAAAAGTTATACAAAAATAAATCTAAAAATTAAGGGGTGCCCCCATAATTGATGTAAATTTACTTATATGGGCCGTTATAGGCAAACCATTGGAAATTTGACATAGTTTTGATTGATATGGTCGTTATAGTAACAAGTATTTACATTAAAAATTATAAATTAAAGGGTGCGCCAACAGCTTATTTAATTTAATGTCGGAAGTAAAAGGGTGTCCCAATAGTAGATGTAATTACAAGTATGTGGTCGACCTTTTGATCCGTTATAGACAGACTGTTTAAATTTAAAAAGGACCTGGGGGGTTACTCTCTATTGCGATGCGAAAGAAAAATGGCACGTAATCAAACAATTGGTACCCTCTATTGCGTTTTCGTATTTTCTTTCGCAAATATGGTATCACTGCACTCAGTAATACGAAAGCTTATGTCAAAATCGTTCGTTATACGCAAATATCTTGCGCTAACAAACTATCAAACGCAAAGGTAACGAATCATGTAAGTAAGCATAAATAAAATTTTATATTTATATCTAAATTTTTTTTTTAGGGAAATGCCAAAAAGGTTAAAGACTTGGCAACGGCAGCTCGAAAGTTTATTTATTTTTTTATTTTATTTTTATTTTAATGCAAAAAGCCTAGGAGGCCAAAGCGCATTATCATTCAATTACATAATTGGTGCGTAAGTCTAATTATTTACATAAGTATATTTACCATTATAATTAAGTTATATTAATAATATATCACATATAATAAAGAATTTTTTAATGATATGAAAAAAGCTAGTTTAAAGTTGTATGTCTCCTTGGAGTGGTGTAGGGATACGGGAAACAACAGAACAAGAGCAGTAATAGGCAAGAGTCCATACGATTACGGTTAATCAATACGCAAAAGCGTCATCTCAATTACTTAAATGAGCTAAAAGGTGGTTCTTGAATATGATTGGTGTAACGGAAAACTTTTTTATAGACTGAGGCAAGTAATTGCAATTTCTGCTATTACGTAAAACAAAGGATTTTTCGAAAACAGGGCAAGTAATTAATGGTTCAATAACATGCGAAGTAGTTGTATAACGTGTAAAATTAAAATCGGGAATTTTGTAGTAAATTATTTTATAGATGATTAGCATAGATCTATACTTTAAAAAGTAATGGAATGAACACCCCAGAAAACGTTCTATTGCGTAAGAAACATGACCATAGTAATTAATACCGTAAACAAATCTTACAATCATTTTAATAATTTTCTCGATTGTAATCAGGCACCTACCCCAAGTGCCGGAATAAGTTTCCAAGCCTTAGATTAGATGTGGCATCAGTAACGCATATGCAACAGAGTACCTAACTTTGATTTTATAATGCAGCACAGCGGTTTGGCCAAGGGACAATTGTAGTGCGGGAATGCCAAACAACGCGTCAAAAAACTGATGGACGGCCTTAATTATAATGGAGTTCCTATAAGAGATGGAGAGGGTAGGAATCAAGTAATGTATTTTGATAAATACGAAACTTACGCAGCATAAATATTTATTTATGCGGAAGAATAAGGTAAGCATTTCTAGTAAGGATGGTTGGATTCACAATATTGCATTGCACGATGAAGGAGTAGATAATCAAACTTCTGCATATGAAAAAAAACCAACAACGGGATGCTAACATCAAAATGCTTTGGCGCAAGTATAAATGCTACCCAACATGTTACAGCAAACAAAAAGCCTGCAGAAGAAGTTTTGCTATATTCGCAAAATGGAAATTACATTTTAAATGTTATGTTCATTTTCCGTCTCCATCCATAATGCCACTGAATCCATAACAATTTTTTATTTTTTAATAAAAAAAAAACACAAAATTATATTTATAACATTTAAATGTTTGTAATTAATAATATTTTGCATTGGACGCGAAGCTTTGTGTATTATTTAATAAAATTATTGTTTTTGCTTACAAATTTTGACATTTCATTTTTTCATTCTTCTCCAAGGCGAATCAATTGATTCGCCTTGTTCAAGGCGAATCAATTATCAGGTGGCAGCGTTAGAAAATTTATTATTTTTTGCTGGTGAAACGAATGTCAAACTTCATATAAAAAAAATGGTAAACAGATTTTTTATATATGGAGTTTGACAGTAGTGTACACGGCGAAAATTAATGAATTCGCCTACGCTGCCACCTGGTAATTGATTCGCCTTGGCCTTGTTCTTCTCTATTGTTTATTTTGTTGTGCCAGAGTTGCTTCTTTTTAAAATTATTTTGCGAAAGCGTTTGCGTAAACATTACAGAGTATCAAATTGTACTCTTATCGCATCGAACTTGCTTTCGCATCGCAATAGAGAGTAACCCCCCTGTATTTTAAGCTCGCTATATCAACGAGTTTATAATTTGAATTTAGAAATTAACGGCTGTCCCATAATTGTTGTAGATTTACTTTTATGGGCCTATCTTCTGAACCGTTATAGACAAACGCTTCCAAATTTGACATAATGTCGATTTATATAGTCATTATAGTAACAAATATTTACATTTAAAATTATAATTTAAAGGGTGCCCCAATAGTTCATTTAATTATGTATATGGCCATATTTTAAAAAGTTGTAGACAGACGATTGAAAATTACAAAGAACCTGTATTACTAACTCCGCTACAACAACAAGTATAAAATTTGGTTTTGGAAGTAAACGGGTGTACCAATTGTTAATGTAATTTGGTGTGTGTGGCCGAACTTTTGAACCGCTATAGACAGACAGCTGAAATTTACAAGGAACCTGTTTTGCTAGGTTCGCTATAACAAGAAAAATAGAATTTGATTTAAAAAATCAAAGGGTGTTCCAAAAATAATGTGTTTTGTTCTATATGGCCGTATTTTCTGATCCGTTGTATACAAACACCTGAATTTTAGACAGAATGTCCACAACATTGTTTGGTGTAACAAGAAGTATTAAAATTTTAAATTATAAATTAAAGGGTTTAACAATAGTTGATATAACACGATGTGTATTGGCAAACTAATGATCCGTTATAAACAGACGATTGAAATTTACACAAAACTTGATTGCTTAGGGCCAGTTTTTGACTTCGTATTTAAATGTCACTTATATTTAAGTTCTATTTAAGTACAAAATTCAGTTTTTCAATGCACACTTAAATGAAACTCAAATTACCAATCTTGCGCATTTAAAGTCCATTTAAATAATACAGTTTTACCATATGGATATGGTATTTTTTGATGTTGTTTCGCATAACTAAACAAAAGTAAACAAACATTTTTGCCATTGATAGAACAATATTTTATGTTTTGCATACATTTCTTAATGAAAATATTAATTAAAAAGTTAAATCAATAAATAAAATAAGTTTAGGTGGTGAATACATGAGTATCGCTGACATTTTTTAATATATTTAAAATATTTTTCACAAAATTTGAAATTTATTGTGTTTGTTAGCAGCTGTTTTTCATAAACAATGGAGATTTATTTTGATATTTCGTGTTGCTATCATATTTTTGTGATATTTAAATGAGAACTTAAATTAGGACTGAAAAAATGAAACTGCATTTAAATACAACTTAAATTTAAATGAAAATTAACTAAATGCGTATTTAAATACGGACTCAATATAACAAGAGCAAGTATATAATTTGAATTTTGGAAATAAAGGGTGACCCTATAGATATAGAATTTGATGTATATTGCGAAACTATTGAACAGTGGAACAAGTGTAAAGTTTGGAGACATAAGAGTGTCCCAAGAATTATTATAAATTAATTGGCTATAAAGTATATTAATAAACATATAGATTTGTATAATTCATTAACCCGTAAAGGAAACCGAAACATGATCGGCTGCAATTAATCGCCGAGCAAGAACACGACTAAGGCGAACATTTTTTGTGAATTCTGCCTTTAACATTTGAAAAGGAACGCTTGAGTCACGTAATCTTTGTAAGTCACACCTACACCTTCTTTTTCCGCATTTTGTTCGTCTTCACAAATCAGCATTAACACAATTATTTCTTCTTATATTTTTCTAAAAGGATACGTAAATTTATTCATGTATTTTAAAAAAGGATCCATTATGTAGATATTTGCATGAAGCGTGCACTATTTACCGAATTTTAATACACACGCACACGCTATAAAATAGAGTTATCAACACCAAATGAGACTTTGACAATTTACCAACTAAAAAGCTTTTATTTTTGTAGTAGAATACCAAATCTTGATAAATATTCAAAAGTTGTTTTGAAATTATCAAGTGCACAGAATCGGGCTGTAAATGTATATTTATATGCATAAATAAATTCCTTTTTATTTAACTAATTAGTACTGGAGGCTTATTCTGAATTGCGATGCGAAAGTCAATGCGATGCGAAAATACATAAATGCGAACAATTGCTATTCTGTATTGCGATATTCGCAAACTTCTATTTTAATCGCATTTCAAATGCGAAAATGTGGTAAATCGGTATTCTAAATTGCGAAAACACATGTCAAATTCGCAAAATTTATTCGACAACAAAGTAGCATTCGCAAAGTACAAACATGTAAGTAAAAAACAATATTTTATTAATGTATTCATCATATATTTATTATTTAATTCAGGGAAGTAAGCAGTAAGACCAACAAACCGCGTCAACTTTAAATAAAAATAGAATTTATGAATAAGCACAGCCATTTGGCAAGAGGCCATTTAAAAACACCAAATGCAGGTTAGTCTGCAAATACTTTGTGGCAAACTTTAACTAAAGAACTAAATATTAATGGACCACCTATTAGGGAAATTCAAAAATATTTGACTTAAATTTTAATAGGTTTGGACCTATTAAATAAATTTTAGAAACAATTTTCACAGCGAAGCACAAAAAATTTATTTATTTTTACTTTGACGTTTGTTGATACTGATGTTTATTTGAGCAGCGTTGCCAACGATTTGAAATAAATTGCGAATGCAATTGCGAAAGTCTAACAGAATACCAATTTTCTTTGGCATCGCATTGATTTTCGCATCGCAATTCTGAATAAGCCCCTTGCTGATACAATTCCAAAAAACTTAAGTGACATAACCATAAGCCGATATATATTTCTGGTTTTATATAAATCAATAGTTCAAATTTTATAACGTTTTTCCCCTCTCCAGTAAACTTTTGAAAACTGCAGATATGTAGGTTATTTCGGCTTTAAGATAGCGATATGAAGTTTAGATTATTTTTATTGTAAATATTTTTTCATGTAAATCAAAATAAGAATGTTTATTAGATCTATCTACTATTTAATTCTTTATCGACCTTTTATTAATTTATTCAATGTTTTTCCTATAATTAGGCTTTTAAGCCAGAGAAATAATTTGAAATATCTTAATAAAATAATATTTTATGATTAGCCATCCTTGTGCGCAGATTTCTGTTTCCTGTACATTAAATTTTAATTTAAATTTTCTTTTCGCAAGATTTTTTTTAATTACAAGGATCAAACATTTTCTTCCACATTTATAGCAGCAACTTCACGCCTTATTTGAGTAATGACTTCAGCCAGGGCCTGAGGATGCACTCCAGCTTCGATTAACTTAATACAGGTATCCAAACATTCAGCATTCAGTCCGGTATTGAGCAAATGTGACATTGCATGAATATTATTGCGTATTAATTGTGATTGTTGAAGCCTTAAGTAGTTGCTTCCATTTACTTTGTTTGCACTTTCATCAACAAAGTCCGAACAGGAGTTGGTTGACATTTTTGTTAAAAAAATATTAAAGGAATAACAAAATAAATATATTGTGTTGCCATATTACACGTATACAGCGCACACGACATAACATCTACACGAAATAATATCTAAGATATTTATATCTACAAGACTTAATCTCCATGGCCTTATAAGGCCAAACTATAATGTGCATAATATAACTTATGCAAGCTTAAACAACCGTGCAAATACATTAAATTATATAGGTCACAATTCCATTATCAGGTAAGTGCGTGGAATGTATAGAAAATGTTAAGAAAATTACAAAACAATATTTAGAGAAAAATAATTTGTAAACTAATATTAAAAAAAACAACAAAGTATATATAGATAACGTATCTTGTTATGACTTTTCTTAACATTCGGTCTACACAAACGTCAAATGCAAAATCCGAGATAATTTCCTAACTTGAAGTCTACATTCGAGATAACATCTGAGATAAGAACGTCAAATTCTATCGCTGAGAATTTTTTTAGGTGTAGACTTAAAATTTATATTAATCTAAGAATTCTTATGAGAGCATTGTTATGAGATATCTCATATGAACAATCTTATGAGATGAACTGTCAAATATAATAAATAACAACTATGTATTTGTAAACAAAATGCCGCCATTACAAATCTGATGCAAAAATTATTAAAAATATCTGCCTCAAGGGAACAAGTTTATATAAAACGATTTTGGAAAAAGAAAATAATTAGTTTCTAAACAAAATGATGCAAAACAAGTGTATATGAGAATATTTTCAATTAGTTGCAAGCAGGTGTTTTATAGTGATTTAGGAATTCTTATAAAATTAAGAGAAATACGTGTTCCCCTTGTAAGATATTAAGATTAAGATGGAGAAATGCTCTGCCAACGTTTTCTCTTATCTTATATCAGAGTTAATCGCAGTTGTA
Organism: Gymnosoma rotundatum; assembly: GCA_916610165.2. Lineage (NCBI taxonomy): Eukaryota > Metazoa > Arthropoda > Insecta > Diptera > Tachinidae > Gymnosoma > Gymnosoma rotundatum. The sequence goes on from OU744336.1 coordinate 117,040,609, forward strand.
GACTCGGTGTAATGTCAAGCGTACACGAATAAATTAATCATTACGCTTTGTTTTGACTTCTCCACAGAATCTTAAAAGAATTTTGTTCAATGATTATGGCTTTTTCACTCGTAGATTCAAACTGAATTCTCTTAAATTAACGCGCTACGCCCTTAATATGTTACATGTATGAGAAAGTAAAGCACGAATCTTGAGGCCCGTCTGAACAAAAACAGCTCGTAGACTTTAAATTTATGTTATTGCAGCCCCATGTTATTAATAACAGTGTTTTAATGGCTAAAGTCTAGTTTAGTTAAGCTTGACCAATCAAAAAGCAATTTTTACAGGGTGATAAAGAATTAAAAAACAATAAAAAAATTTTAAATAAAAAAATTGGGGATCGCCAATAATTTCCTACTTATGGGCCTCTGAACTTTTCATATAAAATTGTTTTGCCGGCTATGCAGCAAAACTATATTAAGCGAAGCCGGTGTTGGCCGTACCATAGAGAAGAAAATGCATGCGTCCTGCCGAAAACCGGCTATGCAGAAAAATTTTAGTAAGCGAAGCCGGTGTTGGTCACAACATAGAGGACCAAATTTTTACGTCCGGCCGAAAGCTGGCTACGCAAGAAAACTTTAGTAAGCGAAGCCGGTGTTGGTCTAAAACTTTTACAATGATATCCATATTGACCCAATTCGTTCAAAAATCTAGTGTAAAATCACAGTTTTATATACAAAGTTCAGGGGTCCATAACTCGGAATTTATTTATTTTGTAATGCTCTATCGCCCTGTATACTTCTCGTTTTGATTGGTGAAGCCTCACTAAACTAGACTTGTCCCGTTTTAACGATTACGTTAAAAGAATTTCATAAATGAACACAATTACAACGGCATGTAAAATGTGATGTTATAACATAACGTAAACAATGTAGGAATAGTGTATATGGACTTATCAGGTGTAGACCGGTTGTTATAAATTTTTACGAGCCATCTGGTAACTTATACTTATTTTACTGATAAGGTACCACTGTTTAAATAACCCCAATAGTTTTTATTTCTTCAAAGCAAACGTAAATAGTTATAAGTAATTCCAATTTAATTTCGAAAAATCTCAATGGCTGACGATTTACAAAACTACAAATTGCAGCTTCAACAGGTAAGAAAGCTATGAAAGGTTACAGATTGTCATTATTAATGAAAAACGCACAGGTGGAAGCTGCTTTATTAACTGATCCAGATAATGATGAATTGCTTAAACTAAGAAAAGACTTGGAAGAAGTGATTGAATTGACCCGCGATCTCATTAAAACACAATTGGAGGAACAAAAAAAATCTGCCTATATTGAACCATCTACGTCAAAAGCATCAACATCCTATGACGAAATAGAAGCTGCACTTTTAGAAGCTGAAAAGCTTATTGCTCCAGGTAAGACATGGAAAATTGGAGACAAATGTCAAGCCAAATGGACGGAGGATGGTCAATATTACGATGCAACTATAGAAGGAATAACTGGTGATGGCGAAGTGTGTGTTATTTTCGATGCTTACCAAAATCGCTCAACCACACTGCTTAAAGAGTTGAGGGAACGTACGTCTCGAAATGAAGTATTTCCTTCAAATAAAAGGCATAGGCCTAACCAAAAAGAGTATTTAAAAAAAAGAAAACAGAAGAAACTGCAAAGATTCAAGGAATTGGAAGAGGAGCGTGAGCAGGATAAGAACAAATGGCTAAATTTTACATCAAAAAATTCTAAGAAACATGGAATAGTAGTAAAGAGCATTTTTGCGTCTCCAGAAAATGTTGAGGGTAGAGTTGGGATTGGAACCTGTGGTGTTTCGGGTAAAGGTATGACTGATTTCACAGTTGGTGAAAAGTATCGCAAGGGATTATAATTTTGATTTACTAACTGCCCCACTTTTATACCAGAACTTATCTGGCATAGGATGTTTTTTAAAAATAAAATGATAAAAAATTTTACGTTGCATATAAACGTTTGACCATTAATATTTACTTAAGTTTTACCACAGTTAATAAAATAAAACTCATACTTACTTATTTAATATTTTATTTTGCTCTTGAAGACTTCCCGACTGATCAATGGAAATTCGTTTTTGTATTTTATATTGATTGTCTTTAGCCTCCTTTAAAATTTGCATTGCCATTTCATTGTTTCCAGCTTTTTCGTGGACGCGGGCCAATAATAGTAAGCGCTTAGTTCTTAATTGTAATGCACATATATCCAATAGCTCTCTATAATTATATTTAAGAAAAGTTAAGTTGTTAGAGTAGACATATAACCAACAAAGTGCAAAAATTTCTTATGATACCTGTTACTTGCTAGCAAATGAAAGTAGTAAGTTTTTTTTTATAAGTAAACAACAAACAGCGAAAGGTTTCCAAAAGTTGTATTAGCTTTCTGGTAAGTTATGTAAAGAATTTGATTGCTTCTTAATTTTTTTTTTCACTTCTGCTTTCTATAAAAAATTAAAAATTTTATGCCGAAGCTAAACTCGGACTCTACATAAATATTAAACTAATTATGTTCTTAATAGCAATCTTATATGGTGTTCACACTTACGTGTTTAAGCAAGTCTTAAGCGTTTAAGCGCAAAACAATTTATTTTTGAAATGATTTCCCATACATTTAATTCTCTTGCAAAACACTTGAAATTGACGTTAAGAATGTCGCAAAACACTTTAAATTCAGAGTTTAGATATACTCGTGAAGTGTGGTCTGTTGTTTTTTAGATTCTGTGTTTTTCACTGAATAGGATTTTTAATGGCGTCGTGTCAAAAGCGTAAACAAAGTAAATACCTGCAAGCATATTATTAAAGACATAAATTTTGCAATTAGAAAAATTTTAGCAAACATGCACAAACTGTGTGAATTCTTGAGGATCCTTCGCGGAGGAGGATACCAACTCTTTATCCAGTAATATTGTCGACCAAAATTGCGTTTGTTATATTTACGAACAAAGTACGCGAAATGTCGATTTACCTGAAAACAATTTTTAATCCCTTCTTCAGTTAGCATTTTGAAATCAAGTTCCAAAAATGAGTTTGTGCGGTTCTAGGGATAATAAAATTAATTTTTCTGGTAATAGTAACTATCATAGATATTACCAATTTCTACAATGAGAATGCTCTGCCAACATCAATAAAATTCGTTGTTGCTCCATTTTCTGATCCATTACGATTTTATTTAAGGTACAACGTCTCCTATTATAGATCTTTATATAATCTCCGATTTAAGGCTTTTATCACTTCCCTGAAAAGTAGATACTTTATTTCAACATGTACTATCATTTATAAACAGCTGACCAAATGTCAAACTAAATCACTGTAATTACAGTGTGAACACTTGTGTTTAGTTTATTAAACGTCTCGCTTAAATACGCTGAAAACACATATGTTAGTGTGAACGACATATAAAGCAACAAAAAACACTTGCAAAGCTAGAAAATTTTAAACCAAATTTCTGTTGTTTTAAGCTTTTTTGTTGTATACTACCCTAGCTAAATTAAAGAAAAACAACAAAATAATAATATTTTTGTATTGCAATTGTCAAATAATTGCATTTCTTTAATGTTACAAAAATTTCTTCTATCAGATATTTTTTAAGCAAATTATTTTGTAGACAAAAGTAAAAACAGCTGTTTGACTAATTCTTGCTAGTAAAAATTTTACTAGCCAAAACAACAAAAAATGTTTTCTTTCTCACATTTTTACGCTCTTTTTTCACTATCTACTTGCAAGTTTTTCGAGTACGTAAACATGCCATAGTAACAATTAGTAGAAATTTTTTTGGTTCCTTATGGAAAAACGGATGAGGCACGCTGGTGTTAGCTGCGGCTGTAGCTCGCCGGAAATGGGGGTTCTTTATCCGTTGGATTTCTACAATTAAAGTTTCGTGGCTTTTGTTATATTGGTAAATAGAGGGATTAATATAAAATGTTACGTAAACAAAAAAAAAAAAAAAAGAATCATATAAAATACGATTTAAAGAAAAGGTAAGGCAGAACTCGTGAGAAAATCAGACAGGAAAAAAGTTTTACGGACTGACATTAGAGGATAGGAATTCACATGGCACTACAGGATCATCGGACTAGATGGTTTCATCTTTAGCACTATACTTGCCTGTTAAAATAACATAAATCCCCTAAACGCAACTTACCATAAGATTTCTCGTTCTTCGCTACTACGCAACCACTTAAAAGTTATTTAGACCATGATAGCTATTTTCGTTCTTAATACATTTTACAAGGAAATAAGGTTTACATTCATTTATTTAAGGGAATGCAGTAAAAAGGAACAATTTCTTAAAAAAAGGAACTTATAAGATATGTCTTATTTTAAAAATTTATAAGAAATGAGTAAAGTTTTAAATCTACATATTCGTTTTATTTTAACTTTACATTTGTGTTTCAAATAATTGTCTGCAAATAAACAAAATACTAACAACAAAGGCTAGTGTTGTATTAAATAAGAATTGTGTATTAATGTTTTTGCAAGGTAGTCACATGTACATATTTTACAACTTACAATAGTTATATTTCATACCTTTCTTCACTTTGAGATCTCACATTAATAATTTTAATATATATATATTTTTATTTTCTTAATTACAAATAATATACATAATTAATCAAACATTTAACGATTTTCTGTTTTTTTCGTTGTTGTTTTGAAATCAGAAATATATATATTTGTTTATGTGTATTAGGAATCTTCCTGGACGCAAGCTGGATTATGGAATAAAATATACTTTACTTGAAACTTTCAAATTCGTAAATTATTTTTTTTTAGATTTACTTATGTTGATTACAACGTGCTTAAAATTTGTTTAAAAGAAAACAAAAGCTCATATGGCGTCGTCTTATAGAACTCTCAACCGTCGTGACCTTTTTACTTTTATTTTAGAATCCTAATTACTAGTTTCTTCGAAACAAAACCTAATGGTACTTATCTTATTATGTAGACTGCTCGTTCTCCGATCATAGGTATATTTAATTCGATGTGGTAATTCGGGTATATGGGGTTATTCCCCGACGAAACAGAAGGAAAATGGATTGGGAGCGGCAACGGTCTCTCCTTTCCGATTTTCTTTCGAGTCCACCGAGAATAGAAAATCGGCGGGACATTGAAACCGCGGTGAATGCATTAACCAATGCGTTTAAGCGCGCGACTTCGGAATCTTGCAGATTAAATATCTGCCGTGGTAAGAGCAAACCACCCTGGTGGAACTCGGATATTGTGGAGGCACGAAAAGCCTCCCGTAGGCTCTTCAATGAGGCTAAGAGATCAGGAAACTGGTCTGCTTATAAGTCCTCAGTGAATAGGTTCAAGAATATGGTAAGAAATGCGAAGCAAAGGTCTTGGAGATCCTTCTGCAGTGGAGTGGAGGGTTCCTCCGAGACGAGCAGACTTCGTAAGATTCTATCGGCAACGCCCATTGTCCCTAGTTTCATTAAGAAACCATGTGGCAATTGGACTCTGAGTGCACAAGAGACCCTTGAGGCATTATACCGGCTGATTTGCAGCATAATGCGGATATTGTTATACCATGGTTAATTCCGATATACACAGCATGTATTACATGGTCGTATATCCCTGAACCGTGGACTTTTTGCTCTGTTGTCTTCATTCCCAAGGGAGGGAAGACTTCGCACACTGAACCAAAGGACTTTAGACCTATAAGTCTATCCTCCTTCCTTTTGAAAACTCTGGAACGGATAATTGACCTTCACTTGAGAAGGACGATTAATCCGGACCGACTCTCCGCCTCTCAACACGCGTATGTCAAGGGCAGATCTGTTGAGACGGCACTACACACGCTTGTGGGATGCATAGAGAAATCCATAGAGCATAAGGAATATACATTGGTTGCCTTTCTAGATATAGAAGGGGCATTCAACAATGTGAAACCAGAGGCCATCACGGTGGCCCTGGAGGGACTGAACGTAAGTCGGTCGATTATAGGCTTTGTATGGAATCTATTGACAAATAGGGTCATTACTTCCAGCATGGGGCTAGTTACCATACACAGGGTAGCTAAGCGAGGTACACCACAAGGGGGGGTATTATCTCCCCTTCTCTGGAACCTCGCCATGAACGCATTACTGACAGAAATGGACTGCAAGGGGTTCAGGACTGTGGCATATGCGGATGACGTTGCGGTTGCTGTATCGGGAAAATATCTCGACACGCTATCGCAACGTCTACACACGGCGATTGGCTGCGTCAGTAGGTGGTGTACTGAGAGTGGGCTTAGCGCGAACGCTCGGAAAACGGAGCTTGTGCTCTTCACGAGAAGAAACAAGATTCCGGCCTTTCCACTACCACTCCTTAATGGAGTGGAGATTGGGTTGTCTGACAGAGCGAAGTATCTAGGTATCATCCTGGACTCTAAACTGTCGTGGATCCCAAATGTCCGCTTTAGGGCGGACAGGGCCTCAGTGGCTTTGTATGTGTGTAGGAGGGCCATAGGCAAACACTGGGGTATTAACCCGAGGACGTCGTACTGGCTCTTTGACACGGTGATAAAACCTATACTAATGTATGGGGCGCTTGTATGGTGGCCCGCATTGGGCAAACTGGCTAACTGCAGTATATTGAACAGGGTACTGCGCACCTCGGCCTTGATGGTCACTGGTGCAATACGCACCACCCCGTCGAACTCGGCGGTCAGACTGGATGCAGCGGTGGCATGGAGGTCAGGGGACTTTGGACATGCGGCCATCTTGGGCCATTCCTCGGTTATTCCTGACAACATCGATTACTGCACTCCCACCCCCATGTCTGACATTGATTTCGTGGCATCAACGTCAGGCACGTCGAGTATGCCTCGTGGAGATGTGCTTGATGTCTATACTGACGGGTCAAAATCGGACACGGGGGTCGGAGGGGACGTCTTCATCCCTAGATTTAGGATCAGGATGAAGTTCAGGCTTAATGATCAATGTAGCGTGGTACAGGCTGAGATCTCAGCCATTAGAAGGGCGGCTTGCTGGATGAGGTACCACAGGATATACGGAGAGGATGTCCGGATTTGTACTGACAGCAAGGCCGCGATTAACTCCCTATCAGGTGTCTATACGACATCCAGATTGGTTCGTGAATGCCGGACATCTCTCAACGAGATGGCGAGACTTGGAGCCCGGTTGGAAGACCGAGAAATAGATCCACTGGTGGAGGTCCCTTTAAGCTGCTGTAAAGCTATATTACGGCAGGAACTCTTCAGGGTTGCACAGTCTAGGTGGTCTGAAGAGGTTGCCTGCAGGGTCTCGAGGACACTGTGGCCTCAGTACGATAGTGGAAGATCCGCAAATCTACTGAGGTTTCCTCGGGGGCAGCTGGGCACACTGGTGGCCGTGCTGACAGGGCACTGCGTCATTGGTGCTCACGCTAGGAGACTGAATCTTCCTCATCATGACTACTGTAAAAGTTGTCAAGATGAGGAGGAAACGGTGGAGCATCTGCTCTGCCACTGCTCGGCTCTCTCTGGGAATAGAGCGGCTATTTTTGGCAGTCCGAGACTGCATGGTCTTGCAGACTTATCCGTCTGCGATGTTTCTAGGATAAACTTGTTTATCCGGTCTTCGGGGTGGTTTGGATGTGGATCTTTTGATGGTGCCGCAGGGACCTCAATCTGATCTCTGCACGTCCTGTTTCCAGGCAACACAATGGGACCTTTGGGACCCAAGTGAGTCGGTCTTTCTTTTTGCGCCGACGGCCTGTACAACCTAACCTAACCTATCTTATTATGTCCCTTTTATGTTGTCCTTTGATGGGGTCGATCTGGTGATGGTGGCTGATCCAGTTGTAATCTTCGATATGGTTTTGGTGGTTGATCCAATTATTTTACTGTTAAGTTGGATGACTGCAAACATTCGCCTTACTTTACGCTTCTCCTCTTTTTTTTTTGGTTGAGTTTGCGATTGTTTTATTTTGTTCAGTTTTTTTTTTTTTGTTTTTTTGACAATATTTTTTTTTTTAAATTTTCACAATAACTTAAAATAATTGTTCCACAATTTGTTGACTATTTTTCAAGTTTTTTTTGTTAGATTTTTAATTAATTTGAAAAACCTTCGTATTGATCTTGCACAGTTTTCTTAGCTCACTTAAAATAATCTATTTCATCATTTGTCTAGCTATTTTTCGTTTTTTTTTCCTTTTCACTTTTGGTTTTTCTGCAATATTAGCAAAGTTTTTAAGTAACTACTGTGCTTTTTGAAAATTTATTATTCGGAATCTTTTAAAATTTAATTTACTTTATTCGTGCTTAATTCCAAAAGACAAACATTCAAAAGAAAAAATAAAAATAGTTACTGAATATTAGCTGTGTTTTTGTATAAAACATTTTTGAGTTGTTATTGTCTTTTGTCTTATCGATTCAATGGAGTTCTCATTTAATCAATTTGGTTTTAGATATAAGACTTTCTAATTTTCTATACAAAATTTGGGTAAAATCCACTGATGAGCTATTTAAGCAGTAGTGAAATGGCCATATAGATATGCTTTCCCCGCAGTAATACATTTAATTTTTAATATAATTTAAAATAATAAATATTACTGTGCTTTTTTTTATACCCCTATTACGGTTTACAACTCAACTCAGTTTGGTCATCTAAAAGACAACTCAACTTTTTTGGTTGTAATTGTTACAACTGTTACCGATGAGTTGTAACTTTCTGAAACTTTTGTCAACGGTATTAACATATAGTTTTAAACGGCAATGCCACATCAAAGTTGAAAGACAATGTAATTTCAACTTAAAATTTTTTTTGGCAGGTTGAAATGTAATTGATAATACCAAATTTCAAAATTTCAACTAAGATAGAGTTGAGTTTTTTGGAGATGAGTTTTTATTGGAAGCACATGAATGCCAACACCACCAAACATAGCCAGTTTCTTCCTTGCTATGCCCACCATTTATTGCTCGGCTTAATAATTTCCTTTTAATTTTTATTTCAGAATACACTTGTATATTGGATCTTACTATATTGAATAAAATTCTGCAAAAATGATTTAAACTTTTATAGGTAATTTTTAACCTCCGTGACAAAATTTCGCTCAAAAAAAAAATTAAAAAAGATCTCTTTAAGGAAATGTGTATCTTAATTCTTTGACTTCATAAATCAATCTCCTTTAAAAAAACGCATTTTCTTGCGTTAGCCATTACTTTATTCCATGAATCAAGAAAACAAGATTGCGCATTGCGCAGGTCCGTTAGTTTGTTGTATTGCGTTCTCTTTCTTATGTGTGACGTAGGAATAGAATGTTTTTTGTAAACAAACTTCATTTGTGTATGGAAAGTGCAACAGAATTAAAGTAAAAACGGTGAAAATTTGTTAAAAATAAAAAAGAGTTAACCGAATTAGAGTATTATGGTCTCGAAAACCTCGCAGGTTATATTTGCCATATCTTAAAAATAATATCCCAGGTATTGCAGTGGCACAAAAAGAGGAAGGTCCAATGATTCGTGGGTTGATCACGTATTGAAGAACTGAATCAAATATTAAAAAAAAAAATAATAATAAAGATGATTTTCTCATTAAACAAAATTTTGTAAAAGATTTAACATATTGAATGTGATGAAAATGTAAAAAAGCTATTTTTTAGATTAAAAATATATTTTAAAATACAAAAACTTATTGCGGAGCTTAAAGAATATAGTATAGCCGAAAAAGACAATCAAATAAAATAAAAAATTAACTTATATTTTAAAAATTTTGGTTTTAATATTATTTTGAAACAAATTTTATTTTACTTTCAGTTATTTGGCATTAAGGTAATAATAATTATTCAGCAATGTCACAAATTCCAATCGGAATGGTTTTAATTCAGTATTAACAATTCCGATCGAATTTGTTTTGACTTCTTCAGATTCCGATCGATTTTGCTTATTTAAAAAAAATGCTTAAGCTACACCTTTTTATTTAAATGTTGCGCACACCTAAGAAAACAATAAAGCTAATCTAAATAAGGAAACATAATAAAAGTAAATTTGAAAACCGTTAGTAGCCAAAATTCAAGGAAGTTTAGTTCCACTTTAAAATTTAAGTGGTTTCGTTCCGAAGAAATATTTCGTTATCTAAAGAACCAATTTACGGAATTAAAACCACTTTCGATCGGAATTGAGTTCTGTGACATGCCTGATTATGCCAAAATTTAAAATTTTGGTAGCCCGAAATAGCTCTTCTTCTTTTCGGGCTTCTACTCGAGTATATCTTTTTTCTTCCCATTTAAAATTTTGTTCAAATCGATGCACCCGTTTAGAAGTTATGCAATTATTTCCAGTTTTGCGCCAAAAATCTCCTACACTTTTTACAACAAACACTCATTTTAAATCTATTGTGACGTAGATGCACAGAAGAAAAATTTTTTTAACGGCTGAATGCGCAATCTTGTTTTCTTGATTCATGACTTTATTCATTTCTAGAATCTTCGACAATACACGCCACTTTTTACGAAAAATATCTGTGTTCTCATTGGCTAATGAGGAGTTTATTTTACTTTCGAAACAACCGTTATAAAAATATAATAGGCGAGTTGCCATACCACTGAAAATATCTGATCTATATAAGATGCTGCCAGACGTACTTGACATTATTATGTAGTTTTACATGAGCTAAGATTATGTTAATGTGCTCTGTCAGGATAGTGTCAAAAAAAGAAATTGTCAGGATGGTGTCAAAAAAAGAAATTTCATTTGTATTACAGGTGTTAATAACTGAACAAAATAACTGAAATAAGTTTTAAATCTGCTTTACCATCACAACAGACCTATTGATCTTGAGAGTTTTTGTATTTTTGAAATTGTTATTATAATTTAATTCATAAAAGTAACAAATAAGTTTTACAGCAACAAAAATTGTAAGAAAAAAAACGAGATATACTTCATATTATACGCTTAAAAAAAGTGTACATGATTTTTTTTTTATAAAAGTTATAGCAATTTACTATTTTCTTGCTTTCCCTTTTTCTTCAATTACGGCACTTAGTCTTCGGGTCATCGATTCTACTAATACTTTTGATATGTCAGAAGAAATTTTCTGCCACTCCCCCGTCATAACGGATTTTAGCACATCCTTGTTAATAATTGTCCTTTTTACGGATTTAGCGGTATAGATGCTCTCACAAATGCTCGATTAGGTTTAAGTCCGGTGATTGGGGAGGATGATCTAGAGTCTAAGGAGTGTGAAAGAAAATCCACTCTTTAACTATTCTTGCAGTGTGCTTGGGATCGTCTTGTTGAAAGATCCAAGATCCCTGTAATCCCAATTTCTCCACACTGGCTGCCAAATTGTTTTTCAAAATATTTAGCAGTCCATTTTATTCATAGTATTTTCAATAAAAACCAAACTCCTAACACCGCTTGCCGCCACACATCCCCACAACATCACCATACTCGTTATTTTTGCTTCTCCATACTTTGACGGTTTTTTCTGTCCAAATACATCAAATTTACTTTCATCGCTAAACAGGACATATTTCCAAAAAGAAACATCTTTATTCCCTTGTATTTTTGCGTAATCAAGACGTTTCTTCTGATTAACTGCCGATATTAGCAGCTTCTTTCGTGGAAATCGACCATGTAGCCCATTTTTATGAAGTGCTCATCTTATTGTGCTGGCACTTACGCTAGTACCTGATGTAGCTAAAACTTCTTGTGATATTTTAACAGCACTTGTTGAATAACGCAGTAGGCCTTTTGCAAGGTCTACTATAACTACTTCGTATGCAAAAACACATTATGCACGCACACACATATGTACGTATGATGTTACCAAAAATGCAGTAGGCTCCTTTGCAAGGCCTACTGAAACTAATTCATATGCAGAAGCATGTTATGATATTTTTACTGGCAAACAATTTTTATTCTTTTAAGAACTTTTAAAGAATTTAAAATATTAAAATCGAAGTTTTAATTTCATCTGGGAATCAGTTTGCATTTGAAAGTGGATTTTCTACAGGTTATGGGCCCAGTCTATGTCTAACTACTGCAGCTGAAGAGAAAATATATATAAGATAAAAAAAATTATAGAAAATGGATAAAGGAAAGAGGAACATAAGGCCTTTTGATGGTGAAAAATACTCAATATGGAAATTTAGAGTAAGGGCTCTGTTAAACGAGATGGGTTTACTTGATGTGATTGACAAAAATCTTGGGAATGATTTGGAGGAAAGCTTAAAGTTGGAGAAAACTGCAAAGGGCATAATAATTGAATATTTTAGTGACTCTTTTCTTCGATTTGCTGTCAACGAGTGCACTCCCAAACAAATTTTTAAAAATTTAGACGCCATTTATGAAAGGAAAAGTCTTGCTACACAACTGTCGGTACGTAAGCAACTGTTGTCTTTAAAACTTAAAGGTGATACTTCGTTGTTAAGCCATTTTAACATATTTGACGTTTGATTACCGAGCTGCTCGCGTCTGGTGCACAAATACAAGAAATGGACAAAGTGTCGAAATAAAACTGAAACATGCCAGCAAGGACACTAGTTTAAAAGTGTTGCAAGCAGTGAACGAAAAAAACAAAGCGTCAAATTTTCAAAATCAAAATTACAAACATCAGAACAAAATTAAATTCTAACCAGGAAGGAAAATACATATTAGATTGAAATGCTTTCATTGTGGTAAGGTTGCTTTCTATATAAAAGAAAGAAGGAAGGGAAAAACGATAGCAATCAAGAAAAGAATAAACGAGCATAAACGGAAACAGGTCAACCTGAAATACTGCAGTCGGGTTTTGCGTTTATGTCGAAACGTGTTAGCTACAATGAAAACAGATTTTCTTTTCTTCTGGACTCTGGAGCATCTGATCATTTGATTAATGATGAAAACCTTTTTTAACAAAGTTGCTATTTTAGAATCACCTATTAAAATTGCGGTAGCAAAGTGTGGCGAATTCATTTATGCAATAGAGAAAGGCACAATTGAACTGTACAGTGATTCTCAGACACCGATTTTGTTAAGAGATGTGTTGTTTTGCTCTGATATTCCTCAGAATCTGATATCAGTTAAGAAGATGCAGGATGCTGGTCTTACGGTGGTATTTTATCCAGGAGGTGTTACAGTAAGTAAAAATAATAAAATAATGGAATGGCAGTATTTTGATAACGTCCCTTTTGTTAGATTTAATATACCTGAAATGGCATATGCAACAAATGCAAATAGAATGAATGAGTATAGTTTGTGGCACAAGAGGTTAGGACATATAGGTAAAGAGAAATTTTTAGAAATTAAGACAAAGAATATGTTTGAGGATACTGATATACTAACAAATGTACAACCGGACGGTCAGTTATGTGAAGCGTGCGTGAAAGGAAAACAGGCTAGACTTAGTTTTGGAAAATTTAAAAACAAGGATCATATTGATAGACTATTCTTTTTTGTACATTCGGATGTCTGTGGTTCGATACACCTACAACAATGGATGGACGGAACTATTATGTTGTTTTCATAGATCAATATACGCATTACTGTGTTACATATTTTCTAACTTCCAAATCTGAAGTTTTAACCATTTTCAAGGACTTTGTTGCAAAGAGTGAGGCACATTTTAATTTGAAAATTTTGAATTTATAAATCGATAATGGCAGGAAATATTTATCGAACGAAATGCTAGAATTTTGTGTTGAAAAAGGCATTAGCTACCACTTAACAGTCCCTCACACTCCACAGTTGAATGAGTATCCGAAAGGATGATTAGAACTATAACAGAAAAAGCTCGTGCGTTAATTATAGGTGCAGGATTGCAAAAATGTTTCTGGGGTGAGGTTGTATTAACAGCCACATATTTGATAAACATGAGCCCAAGTAATGCATTGAAAGAATGCAAGAAAACACCATATGAAAAGATTTTTTTGATACTTATGATAAGTTGGAAACGGTAAATGTTCGTGAAGCCTGTCCAAATAAAAAAGATGACAAAAATTCTGAAGAGTCACCAGGTAAACAGCCTAATGGGGTGGTAGTTCAAAATGAGAGTGCCGATCCAGATACGTCTGGTGAAATTATAACTAGTAATATAAATGAACAAACTGAAAGAATTGGCTCGCAGTTAAATTAAATGAGAGATTAAAAAATATGCCCAAAACTTCATATAGCGATTTTCTGGATAATTGTGTGATGAATGCTCAGTCTTCTATAGGTAGTATCCCGATATCATTTGATGAGATTAAGTATAGGAATGATAGAATACAGTGGGAAGAGGCTATTAAAGAGGAGCTAGATTCACATTCTTTTAACGGAACATGGTCACTTACTGAAATACCGGAGGATAACAATATAGTGGATTGTAAATGGATATTTACAATTAAGCATGACGACAGTGGATGTCCAGTTAAATATAAAGCACGACTTAATGCACGGGGTTTCACTCAGGAATATTTAATTGATTATAATGAAACATTTGCTCCAGTTGTCAGAATTGCTAGCTTTAGACTTACCATGTCGATTTCTAACCAACATAATTTAATGGTAAAGAGGAAATATATATGAGAGTTTCTCAGGACTTAGATCATGAAATTAATCAGGTTTGCAGATTAAATAGGGCAATTTACGGCCTCGAGCAGGCCGCTAGATGTTGGTTTGAGATATTTGATCAAGCATTGAAGGGAATTGGTTTCAGTAACTCACCTGTAGATCGTTGCATTTACATTCTTGATAAAGGGGACATTTCAAGAAACATATATGTTTTGTTGTATGTAGACGATTTAGTTATATCAACGGGGGATATTCAAACGCTGAACAGTTTCAAATCCTATTTGATGAGTAAGTTTAGAATGACTGATCTATCAGAGATTAAGTTTTATGTTGGAATAAGAATCGACAGGACTGATGGTCAGGTTAAATTAAACCAGCCTGCCTATATAAGAAATGTCCTACTGAAATTTAAAATGGATGAGTGCAATCCTGTAAATTCGTCACTCCCAGCAAATCTCAACCATGAAGTTTTGAACTTAGACGATAAATGTGATAGACCATCTCGCAGCTTGATTGGATATTTAATGTACATAATGCTATGTACAAGAACAGATCTGAGTGCATCTGTTAATTTATTGAGCCGGTATAGTAATAAAAATAACAATGAGCTCTGGCAGTGTTACCTTAAGGGAACCATTGACCTTAAACTGACATTTCGAAAGAATCTCAAATACGATGACCTTTTTGTAGGATACGTGGATTCAGACTAAGATTCAGATTAAGAGCGAACAACGGAAATCAAAACTCTGTAGCAGCGTCATCAACAGAGGCAGAGTACATGGCATTGTTTGAAGCCGTTAGGGAGGCACTTTGGCTGAAATCATTACTAGAAAATTTAAGAAACAAATTAGGGGAACCAACTAAAATATATGAGGATAATCAAGGTTGTCTGAGCATTGCAAATAATCCCACTTGTCACAAACGGTCAAAACATATAGATATAAAATACCATTTTTTAAGAGAGCAAGTTGAAAATAAATTAATAAAAATTGAGTATATTCCCACAGATAACCAAATAACGGATATTTTAACAAAGCCTCTACCAGCACCAAGTAAGCACTTTTGCAAGGCCTACTATAACTACTTCGTATGGAAAAACACATTATGCACGCACACACATATGTACTGAAACTAATTCATATACAGATGCATGTTGTGATATTTTTACTCGCAAACAATTTTTATTCTTTTAAGAACTATTAAAATGACAAGACTAGTGTTTAAATAAAAGAATTTAAAATATTAAAATATTTGTATTTTAAAGTGGATTTTCTACAGCAATTTTAAATGGATTCGTCTTCACATCACGCACTATCAACTATTTCCTTTACCGTGTTGTGGCTTATGTTGATACTAGAGCCAATTTCAAGAAAAGTTTTACCTTCGTTGCGAAGTTTTAACACAAGTTTTCTAACATCAATGGAGGTTTTTTTACCCATTTTTAAAAAATTATTTTTTTACACAAACTCTACCAATTGCAACAAATTAAATTAAATCATTCACAATATTTCAATAGAATGCAAAAATAAAATAAAGAATCAAATATAACGATATTTTTACAGTACGACATCGTTAAAACACTACACTTATATTTGACGAGTAAAATATTGACTAGATTGTATTTTTATCTTACAACTTTTATTGTTGTAAGTTTTTTTGTTGCTGCTTTAGAAATAAGTAGAGAACTGAATACTGATTTAAAAAAATTTGCTAAATGTAGTCGTATATTAAAAGAAGAAACTAAAATAATATCATAACAAACGTGTTTGTACATTTTATTTTTACGCTCACTGTAAGTTTGTCATTTCTACAATATCCATTTCCGACCCCATAAAGTATACATATGTATATATTATGACTTCTTATGCATAGCGAAGTCCATTGATCGATGTCCGTCTGTCAATCGATCGGATATACAATCTGACAATCACAAATCGCTTAAAACTGACGATGCGAGTTGAAATCGCATGAAATGTGCTGTAGTTCACAATCGCAAGAAGTTTGGCGACTTCAAATCGCAAGCACATACTGAAGTTATGCATTTTATATAAAATAAACTTCAAAGCAACAATAACATTATAAACAAATAAAAATTAAACAAACATGATTTTAAATTTTAAACAATTAAAGTCGTAAATAATGATTTAGCCGTTTCAGGACCATAAGACTATCAGGATTAAAGTCGCAATTTAAACTATTTAGTGTGGTGCATTAGGCTTAAAAAATATATTAAATATAAATAGGGACAGATATGTCCCTATGGTCCTGAAAAGTAATTTTTAGCTCAAACAACTTATTTAAATAAAAAAAAGGATTATAGTTTTACATATCTTTTTATTAAAGAAAAAGATAATTCCATTGAATAATTATGATATGCGAAACAATTTCGTATACATATAGCGCAAGTATTATTTGTTCCATTTTCTTTTTTAAAATTGGCTTTTTCCATGGGATGGGACGCTAATTGCCATTTTACTGATTTCCGAACTGGGGGCCATTACGGCATTCGATATCGATCGAAATTTACATTTAAATTCTATTGAAATTTCGATCGATATCGAGTGCCATAATTTTCCCCCTGCAGTTGTTGTCGAAGTAAAAATCTCCCGCTGTCTATTGGTAAAATCGTTAATCAAACTGCGAGCCAGAACTTGCCTAAACTGTACACTGGACAACAAGCTCATTCTCAATAATGAATTCTCGTCCATTTTGATGACCGTATTTTACTGACTCTAGCACTAAAGTGTCAAAATTTTAGTAAACATCAAAGGGAGTTAGCTTATCAGCTCTAGCATTTGGACTTATAGGCATCTTTCCGAATTCATATTTGCAAACACTTAAAGAATGCGCTACACTTGAAATCAATTTGGGGGTTGCTAGCTGCTCGGCTTTAGCTTATAATTCAGTATTGATGTCTTATATGATGTTTTATCCGAGTCCTGATGTAAAATGCTAGTAGCTTTAATTTCGATATCAGATATTCCTTGATAGTCATCTTTCGTTAGAAGTCTCTCATCATCTTCGTTAAGTAGCAGATCATCCTCATCGTCACTAATGTCACCCATTAAAATTTGTTGGATTTCACTTTCCTTGAGCTGGAAAACTCCACAACGATAATAAATATGTAAAAATATTATTTAAAATTAATCACTTCAATAAGTGAAAAGTATCACACCCTTATGGGCCATAGGGACACCAGTGTCCGTAGATGTTACTGACGATTTAGCAATACATAAGAAATTATTATTAGTTTTTTAATTTTATATAATAAAATGATACTTACCAGGCCAAATATTTATCACAATATAAAATTTTAATTAAAATTTTATTTAAAAACACTTTTGCACAAAATTTGAAATTAGCACTAATAAACCTTCGGAATTTTAATGACCATACACCTTAAGCCACGCAGCTAAATTTGCGCAATTTGTAATAAGTATTTAAGAGACATCCTTAGGAATTTATAAATACCATAATGGAACTCTTTTAATTTTTCGTTATTTACTTATATAATTATTTTATTTGGGACACCTCTGTCCTCGTGGTCGTCAAAGGGTTAAAATATGTTGTTTGTTCCAGCAATTGTTTGTTTTGATTGTTTTTTGAGTACTGGCGATTTCATAAAACAGCTGTTCTAACCGATATTCGATAATATACTAGTATTAGTGCGGTTGAACATAAAGTCGGTAACCAAATAAAACATGTGGTTGCTTTAATTTTTAATTCTTATAAAATATTTGTTGCTTATTAAATGTGCGATTCAAGTGTTAATGGACCTTAAAAAATTTATTTAAATTACTTTTTGGACGATACGAGTTCCAAACGTGCATGTTATAAATAACAAAATAAACAAAAATACTTTTTTAAGTATTGATTACTTACAACGTAAGTAACCTTTTACATCAAAGATGTTAAATGCAATATCACTAATAGAAAATCTATTTGTCGCCAAAATATTTCTTAATTCAATTATAAGCTTCTTGTTATAGCGTAGTTAGCAATACAGGTCCCTTGTAAGTTTCAGCTGTTTGTCTATAACGGTTCAAAAGTTCGGGAGTTAGTAATACAGGTTCGTCTGTCTACAACTGTTAAAAAGTATGGCAATATACATTAAATTATATGAACTATTGGCGCAATCGACATTCTGTCCAATTTGCAAGCGTCTATAAAGGTTTAAAATATAGGCCCATATAAGTTATATTCCATCAATTATGGGGAACTCTTTAATTTTTAGATTTATAACTTTTGTATAACTTTTTGTTATTGGGAGCTATAGTAATACGCAGTCATTTAAAATTTTTCAGAAGTGCCCTTTTAAAGTTTATATTACACGTAAGAAATATGTATATTGTATGGGGACACCCTTTAAACTTTAAGATTATCAGCCATACCTAAACAAGATCGGAAATCGTTTTTCAGCTCTAAAAAGTTCTCATGCCAGTACATTTTGTATGTGGCATACCGAAATAACTCGGCGGCAGTTCAAAAATGACTGAGTTCTGCAAGTTAAAACATAAAAAAGCAACATTCAGTCGAATTGATAACCTCCTTCTTTTTTGAAGCAATATTTTAAAAATATATTATTAAACTTCGCTAGATAAAAAACTACAAATTTTGTTAGCAATCCTCACTTTGAAATGAAAAAAAACAAGTAACAAGTACTATATTCGTCATGCCGAATCTTATATACCCTTCACACTGTATGTAAATCTAGTTTAGTGAAGTAACTCACAAAGGAGTAAAGTAACTACACAAGTAAGTAGCGAAATATTGAAAAAATAAAGGATAAAGACCTTGTGCTTGATAAATAAATTAAATTATATAGTAAGTATAGAGTACGTTGCCCCCCTAATCAGCGGTTTTAACCTCAAAACTGTCGAGATACTGTTAAGAATGAAGGTAGTCGTGCAATGGTGTGGGGTGGCTTTTCAGGACCTGTTCATAAAATCGATGGCATTATAGACAAGATCATGTACAAAGATATTTGGTAATTCGCTAGGTTACCAATATTTAAAAGTTTCTTTAATAAAAATAAACGTTTTATTTTGTTAAGATTTCTACTTTATTCTTATATTACTTATACTATTTTAATTTTACAAAAAAGTTAAAGAAATGGTTAGCGTGTTAACGACGCGAAAGACAAATTCAGAATCTTCTTTTTTATTTCTACTCAGTGTCTTAGTGTTATAAAACGTATGTACAGAAGTTACATGGTTGAATAGAACAACAGGGCGCCACATCACTTCCCCCGCTGGCGAGAGCTTACCTAAACCTAGCAGGTATTTGTATACGTCGGCCGCTAGAAGAAGTCTTGGAGTTTTCTGGTTGTTGAAATCTTACTACTGGTCGAGGGGGTTTAACCTCAGGGTTAACAGAGTTTTCTAGTTGACTAGGCGATATTTCAGTGAGTTTCGATTGGCGCTGGGTTGATGATGGTGCTTGTGGTTGCGTCTGAATGAATGGTGTATTCTGTGTTGCTTTGTTTTCTGTAATGTCGGTATTTATTAAAAAAGCTTTCAGACGATCGATGCTGATATTTGTATGACGATCTTTTACTAAAATTGTAAAAAATTTTTTGTAGCGTTTAATTACCAAATACGGGCCGTCGTACGGATGTGTAGTGGATGGACGGATTGAATCGTTTCGAATAAAAACGTGCGATGAAGTCAGTAAACTTTTCGAAATGAACGTTGAATGGTGAGCTGTGTCAGTTGGTGTGAGTTTCTGCATCGCTGCTCGGAAATTTGCAAGAAAATCGTTGTCGGCGTTTTCAATTTTCTTTGGTTGCAAAAACTCCCCTGGAATTTTGAGTGTCGATCCGTAAACTAATTCTGCTGGTGAACAATTTATATCCGGCTTAAAAGCTACCCTTAGTCCTAGCAGAATCATCGGTAGATGAAATACCCATTTTGCCGGGTTGTGACACAGGATTGCTGTTTTAAATGTACGATGCCATCGCTCGATTATACCATTCGATTGCGGGTGGTATGGTGATGTGCGTAAGTGTATTGCCCCAATGGTTTTCATTAATTCCGCGAAGATTGACGACTCGAATTGTCTGCCTCTATCTGATGTTATCCGCGCAGGCACGCCAAATCTGGAAATCCAGTGGGATAAAATACCTTTAACAACCGATTCGGCGCTCATGTCCGAAATTGGCACCGCCTCCGGCCATCTAGTAAATCTGTCGATGATTGTCAAACAATATCGTTGGCCCTCGCACAATGGAAGGGCGCAACGATGTCTATGTTATATGAGCAAAACAATCCGTAGTTGGCTCATACTTAGTTGGACTTGAGCGAGTGTGCCGCTGAACTTTTGCTCGCTGACATTGGAGGCAGTTGCGAACAAATACAGAACAATCTCTTCTTATTCCAGGCCAACAAAATCTGCTCGTTGTTAATTTGGTAGTGGCACGTACGCCTGGGTGCGACAAACTGTGGGTGGACGTCAAAATCTGTTGACGAAAATCTTTAGGTATAAATGGTCGGATCTGAGACGTTGATGTGTCACAAATTAGTTGATGCTCCGAGCCTGGAATTGGAAAATGTTTAAGATTTAATGAGTTTGTTTTTTTAAGCGTGTTTTTAAGTAACTGCTGTAGCTCCTCGTCGTTCTGTTGCGCTATCGCAACTTGAGCGTAGTCCACTATTTTGTTAATAGATTCAACACGAGAAAGTGCGTCGGCTGCGGCGTTGTCTTTACCGGGCGTATGGCGAATGTCCGTGGTAAATTGACTAATAAAGTCGAGCTGCCGAATCCTACGTGGAGAGGCGCTTTCAAGCTTTTGACGAAATGCGAATATGAGTGGCCGGTGATCAGTAACGACATAGCATGGGCGACCTTCGATCATATAGCGGAAATGATTAACAGCTTGATACATTGCAGTTAGCTCTCGGTCGTATGTCGAATATTTCTGTTGTGCAACTGTAAATTTCTTTGAGTAAAATGCCAGTGGTTGTAAACAACGCTCAACTTTTTGATGTAGGGCCGCCCCTGCAGCAGTATCAGAGGCGTCGACATATATTGCTAGCTCTGCGTCCGCTGCAGGGTGGGCTAGCAACGTAGCTTTAGCTAACTCGCTTTTGCAACTTTCAAATGCGGCCTCTGAAGCTCGGTCCCAAATAATAGGCGTTTGGTCGTTCTTTTTATTTCCAATAATTAAACGCTGCAAGTGGATTTGGTAGGTAATCGCGTGCGGTAAGAATTTCCGATAGAAATTTAACATAGCTAGGAATCTTTTGAGCTGCTGAGCTATTTTAGGTTTAGGGAAATTCGTTATAGCTGTCACTTTCTCGGGCAATGGTCGAATGCCTTCCGCGTTGACCAAGTGCCCTAGAAACTTAATCTCGCTGTTGCCGAATTCGCACTTTTTAAGATTAATTGCGAGATGATTTTCGCGAAGGCGACGAAATACCTCGGCGAGGTCCCTCTGGTGCTGTTGGATGGAAGCCGACGCTACGCAAATATCATCAATATACGGAAAGACAAAATCTAGGCCGCGCAGTACTTCATTGATTAGACGTTGGAAGGTTTGAGCTGCGTTGCACAGTCCGAACGTCATGAAATTAAATTCGAATAGCCCGAAAGGTGTGCAAATGGCAGTCTTCGCGATGTCTTTGGGATGAATTGGCACCTGATGAAAGGCCTTTTGCAAGTCGATTTTTTAAAAAATTATTTTACCTCTGAGATTTGTGGTAAAATCTGTTAGATAGGGTAGTGGATAACGATCTGGCAACGTTTGTGCGTTTAGGGCACGATAATCGCCGCACGGCCTCCATGATCCGTCACTTTTTTTGACTAAGTGCAACGGGCTGGACCAATTGCTATCCGAAGGTCGACAAATACCGGCTTTAATTAAGAATTCGAATTCTTTTTTAGCGGCTGCGAGCTTTTCGGGTGATAAACGACGTGGACGAGAACAAACTGGTTGTCCTGTTGTTATAATCCTATGTTTGACCGAAAACTTCGTTGCTGAGCTCAATGGCGATAGCTTCGTGATGTCGGGAAATTTTTTTAAAATGTCGGCAAACGGATCGACCACATTAAATGTCTCAATAGCAGCTGTTTCGTAAAAAATAGGGTACGTTGTTTTTTGGACCCTGCCCGTCTTATTTTCTATGAGGCGTTTTCTTCGCAGGTCGATGAGAAGATCGTAATGTTGAATGAAATCGCAGCCAATAATTGGAGATGTTACGTCGGCGACTACGAATGACCAGAAGAAATCTCTGTGTAGACCAAGATCAATTTTCATTCGTTTTTCTCCAATCACTTTAATGGGGGATCCGTTGGCAGCGTACAATATTGTGCCTGTTGGACGCATGTCGTAGGAATTTGACGTCAGCGGCAGAACGGAAACGTCGGCACCACTGTCTACTAAAAAATTTTGTTTACTGAATTTGTCTCTTACCTGCAGGCGAAAAATATCACCCACCTGCACGGGCAGTCAGTTGGTTTCGCGGCCTGCTGACGGTGCACTAGCATTCGGAGCGTTTGACTTTCTTATCTTGTGTTTGCAGGGGCTGCGGCACTTTCGCGCTTTTGTGGCGTACTTCTTATGGTACCAGCATTCTGTACCGCCCATGGTATTATAGGAGTAAGTCTGACGTGGACGCGTTATTGACCGGCTACGACGGCAAAACAAACTGAAAAACCTTCTGACTTTAATATATTGTGAAAAAAAAACCCTTGTTTTTATCTTCAGCGTATGGTAACAGCGTATGGTAATATATCTGTGGCGCCCTGTTGTTCTATTCAACCATGTAACTTCTGTACATACGTTTTATAACACTAAGACACTGAGTAGAAATAAAAAAGAAGATTCTGAATTTGTCTTTCGCGTCGTTAACACGCTAACCATTTCTTTAACTTTTTTGTAAAATTAAAATAGTATAATATAAGAATAAAGTAGAAATCTTAACAAAATAAAACGTTTATTTTTATTAAAGAAACTTTTAAATATTGGTAACCTAGCGAATTACCAAAACTGGTGACCCCGCAACTGGACAAACTTGTTAAAATTTTATAATTCAGTTAGCGTAATCCGGCGCCATTTTGTACAACACAGCACAGACTGTATCGGCCGCCATTTTAAAGCAGAATAAACACGTTTCTCATACCGTCTTTAAGAATGGCCCAAAACAATCCAGCTTTGCCAAGTAACGACAGTGGCCTTGTCAACGAGAGTTCGGTGGCCAACGAAAGTAACATGCAAGAGGACTCAAATGTTACACGCGGAAACGTATCTGCTATCTATGCCAGATTACCCGTACCACCAATGACAAGCAATAACATCGACGCATGGTTTATCTCAATGGATTTCTGGTTTGCGGCTTCCGGCATAATGGCCGACAAGCAAAAAACAGCAACCATATTAGCGGCGCTGGACCCAAACATTATCGCGCACCTTACTGACGTGATTGCTTCAATGCCCACAAACAACAGGTACGACTTTATAAAGTCAAAAATAATAGACCATTTCGCTGACAGTGAACAACGTCGCTTAAACCGCCTTTTGTCCGAGATGCTTTCTTTTAATATATTTTTGCTGTTTTAAATCGAGTGAAATTTGATGAAAAATTAAATATGGTGTTTGTTTGGTTAGTTTTGACCGACACTGTAGTAGTAGTTTTTTTCGTAGTAGTAGTAGGTATAAAGAGAAAATACATCAATTTCATATTGTTTTTATTTATTTAAATTTAAAAATGGCAGGGGTACATAACCGCAGCGCCAGGGTATCCCACAAGTTTTCAGATATACCTTTGTATAGCAAGTCGTAAATCCTGTACAGGATATTGAAGTATAAATGATTATTTATATATATATAGTAAGTATAGAGTATATATATATATATATATATATATATATATATATATATATATATATATATATATATATATATATATATGTATATATATGTTTTTAATATTTTATAAAACGATGGCATTTTTATAAAAGCCAATTGATAAAAAAAACGTACGCGTGGCGTCTTTTATTGTAACCTCACTTTTTTGAAAAAGAAAAATCTGCTCACACACAGATGTTCACCCTTCGAGATAAAGTAATAAACTGAATTTCATACTGTTTGTATAACAGTTTGATTTTAATGTCTTGTTTAATGTATGTGTACATAATTTTAAAAGAATAGATTTTCTGGTTATTTTTTTTTTTTGTTTAAAACTTTTTAATTTTTAATTTTTAAACTATCTTATAACATTAAGAAAGAAGCTGTTAACAAATAACACTGTATTTATTTTATTAGTTCATTTTTAACAAAAAAACATAATAACTTCAAATTATTATTCAATAAAAAAAATTTTTTAATAAAAACATAAAATAATAGTAATTTCTGTGACAAAGCCAAACCTGTACACCACACTTTAATCAAATCTTATTTTATTGGTTTTAAATATTAATATTTGGTAAGCTTGCCTTTATTTTTTATTACCATTTTTAATCTATTTGGCATACTGCGCACAAGTTTTTCGCAAAAACATGTTCAATTATGCCCCATTCGTCCTGAAGAGCTTTTTTCAAGTCATCCTTAGAACTTATTGTATGACTACGAATTTTACGATCGAGATAGCTCCACAAATTTTCAATTGGGTTTATGTCTAGACTCTGGGCTGGTGTATCCATAACATGTGGCCAAATATAAAGTTGCCATTATCGTACATTATAAACCTTATGCAAGGATCATTGTCTTGGTAAAAATAAAAGTTTTCACCAAGACAATGTTTCTGCTTATAAACTGGCAAACTTTCTTTTAAAATGTTCAGATACATATGCTGATCCATGGTACCATCGATAAATTGTAAAACACCGGGCCCAGATGCAGAAAATTATTCCCAAACCATTACTGACCCACCACCATGCTTAACTGTTGGTTTTATGTTTTAGGCAAGCAACTCCTCATTGGATTTTCTCCATACATAAGGTCTTCCATCTGAAACAAACAAGTTGAATTGACTTTTATCTGTGAATAATACCTGCTTCCTTTATTTCATGTTCCTTGGCGAATCGTAAATTTATCTTTTGATTTCTCTTATTAATCAGAGGTTTAACTCTTGACCTTCTACCATTGAAATTAGCCCTTTTTAATATGTTTCTTATGGTCTGTGGGCAACATTATTTTCCTAAGTCTTTTTTACCAATTTTTGCGAGTTTCGGAGCACTTAAAAATGGATTCTTTTTTATTTGACGTAAAATATATTGCTCGTCTCCAGCAGATAAAATTTTCTTATTTGCACTTTTCTTCTTGTTCGCAATCCTCTCTTCGATTTTATACCTTTTTATAATATATTGCACTGTTGATCGGCTTCTATCAACTCTCTCAGATATTTCTCGCAGCGATTTATTATTATAATGATGTTGAATTATTAATTTTCTTACTTCAACAGAAGTTTGTCCTCTCTAACTTTTGTGACTCTTTCAAACAAAAACTCAAATAAATGACAATAAAAAAGATGATAATGGGGAAAGTCCCTATTTTTTAATTATTTTGCCAATTAAATAAGACTGTACGAGTTTGGCTTTGGCGTCAAAAGTAGCCACTTTTTAAAATATTTATCTCTATTTTAATAAATAAAGATATATTTAAAATTTCGTTTCTGATAATGAATTAAGTACATAGTTTTGTACTAAAATTAAGTAAATTTATTTTATTAGCCTATTTAGTTTTAGACATATAACATAAAGAATTTTGTTTTCATAGGTGTACGAGTTTCGCTTTGAGCTACTGTACTTCCATAAATACAGAAAAAATAATACAAGAATTAGAATTTAAAATGCCTTTATTACTAAAAGACTTAAATTTAATTAATCTTGATAATTTGTAATGAAAAATGTAATATAGTTAGAAACATGTGTTTAAGCATTAAGTTTCCTACATATCGAATTTAGCTGGTGGTACCCTCAATAACTTACAAAATAATCAAACAAAATTATAATCAATGTCTATCTTCTTTTATTTATTTATTTATTTATTCAAAATGTAATATAAAAGTCCTACTGGGCCAATTAATTTATATTACACAGTAAAACTAAAGCCTTAAGAACTACTTATGTATGAATACACAATTATTTTAAATTTTAATTTTCAAATAAACTTGACTTAGAATGAACATTGTTTTGAACTGTATTTATATATTTATAACATAGGATTTAAATCAAGCAAATATCGTGAATATCATTGGTTTCCCCCTAAAAACAAGATTTTAAAGAAGCACATGTCGATAAAAGATCCCAAAAATACATCGCAAGTGGTTAATACAACTGCATGAAAGTTAGTAAAAGAATCGCGATTCAAGTGCTGCTTCATTCAAAACTGTCTGATTCTTTATTTTGTTATTCTTTTTATACATTTTTGCTTATACTAATTACAATTTAATATTTTAACCTAATTTAATTGCTTAATTGATTTAAATAAATTAATATTTTGTGTCAGCAAAATATTTGATTTAATTTAAATTTAATTTAATTGCTTAATTGATTTAAATAAATTAATATTTTGTGTCAGCAAAATATTTGATTTAATTTAAATTTAACCTAGTTTATTTTCTGTTTATAATACGGAAACGAATAGTTTGCGTCTGCAAAATATTTAGTTTAACTTAAATTTAACCTAGTTTAATGTTCTTTGCTTAATCTACGGAAGTGCGTTGTGTTGCTAGTGTAAAGTGTTGTTAGTGTAAAGTGTTGTTAGTGTAAATGTTGGTTGTTAATAAGTGTTTTCCCTAAGATGTGTTAACTCCCCCTTTTTCAAGTATCAGTGTCCCACTGATCGATTGTGACAAAATTTTATGGATAATTAATTTTCAGTTCTGGGAAATGTGCTTGAGTTGGAAATTGTAAGCTCGCTTGGCGGTTTTTGCATTTGGAATATAATTGAAGGATTATTATTATCGAGAAACCAATGAGTAGTAAGCCGAAGTTAGAGCTAATTGAAATTAAGCCCTTATATGAAAGGTTATCTAAATGTTTAATATTTTCGAGATGTAAATGATGGAGATATTGTAAATCTAATTTGATTTCTTTTTCTGTCAAATTGCTTTGTAGTATCGGTGGAAGAACTTGGGAAGAAGTTGTTTGCCAATTTGAATATTTCGTATTGTCAAGGGTTATTGTCTCGTTAAAGAAGTTGATGATAAAAGTACCATTTAGAGTTTGTGAGGTATTTCCGTATGTAAAGTTACCAATATAATTTGTTAGAAATATTGTACCATCCGATATAAGTTCAATTATCGGCTGTTTGGTTATTTGGTATTCGCAGGTTGCATTTTCTCCATTAAGTATGTTTACAATACAATGATTGGAGTCTAGAATTTCTACTTGGTTCTTCTTACATATAGTTACCCCTTCAATTATTGGACAGTCGCCTTTAATTCCATATTTTTCTGTGTGAGATACAAGTAAATTAGTAAAACTGAGATATATTCTTTTGTCATCCTTGATTGTCGAACGAAGAATTATTTTATTAAACAGGATATCCTCCGTTTGTGGTAAGGAAATGATATACAGAAGAAGGGAATCTTTTATAACCATTGAAGGTTCAGCAAATTGAAGGGCTTGTAGCTCATTTTTATATGGCAGTGTTTCGGTTTGGGAAAGTATGTTTGCGATATCTCCCTTGTTCAATATTTGTGAATGTACTATACCTTTTTTAGCTAACTGGCCAGCCATTACAATTTGGGCTATTTCGTCCTTTATTAAGCCCAGTTTGTTAAAGAGGGTTTGTGCGTGCCTAGTGGTGTCATCTGTGTCTGCTTCCGTGATTATTCTATTGTAGTCATCTACTAAATTATTGGTTGTTTTTATCAAATACTCGTTAATGGTGTATTGCTTATTGTTGTTATTTATAATGGTATCTGTTTGGTTGAGAATGTTGTCCCAATCAGTAGCATGTGGGTTACCTGCTATCCACTTCCAGGCAGACCCAATCCAGTTTATTGATCTCTTAGTTTTGGTGTTGATTTTAATGTGAAGTTGATCTAGTAAATTTTCTATTATGGCAAGTTGATGTTCTATTTGTAAGCTCAATGTTCCCGTGTTTTTTGTTCTATAGTGCATTGTGGATTTGATGTTTGCAACAGCTTGCTCATATTCGTTTAGATTGATTGTATGAATTATTTTGTAGTTCCCATTGCAAATTTTTCCAACACCTTGTTTTATTGTAACTAGTGGATTGTTGTACTCGTAGACGTCTACAGTTGCCATCGTATAGTGTATTGTAAATCTGAAAATAAGTTTTAATTCTTTAGGTGTGACTTGTGAATTCTTTTTTTATCAGTGGTTGTAATCGTAACAACATTGTCTTTTTCTACGGTCTGTTTCATAAATAAAGGTTTATCCTTACCTTTAATTTGTTTGTTCTTTTTAAAGACTATATCTCCGGAATTATATTTTTTTGGCTTCTGTTTTTTTGCGTTTTGGCGATAAATTTGTATTTTTTGATTCCTAGCTATTTCATTTTTCAGATCGTTATTGACTATTTGCTTAAAATCTGCCAGGTTTTGATAATTAATTCTTTCAGTTCGACCAAAAAATATATCAGCAGGCTTCTTTTTAGTGACAGAATGTACAGTGTTATTATATCTGTCGACTGAAATGTTTATTAGTTCTTTGATGGAGTAGTCTGGGTATTCTTCACGAAGGCATCTTAGTATTTCAATGATTGTGGAATGAACTCTTTCAATTGTACCATTCACCTCGCTTTTCTGTGGTGGTGCAAAATATGTTTCAATTCCCAATCCTTCTATGTAATTTAATACTATAGGACTAATAAAACTACCTTCATTATCCATTACCATTTTTTTAGGTGCGGAAAAGAAATGAAGTAATTTTATCATTTTCTCGCGAATGTGCAAAACGGATTTATTTTTAATGTGAAAAAATTTTGTATATTTGGAGAATTTATCGACGCATGTAATGAATTTTTCCTTTTGTATTTCCATTATGTCAACATGTAGTATCTCTGTAGGGTATGATGGAATTGGAGTTGGTTGTAAATATGGGGTTGGAGGATGTCTGTCATATTTATTTTTGTTGCAAGTTTCACAAGTTTTTGTAAAATTTTTTATTAATTTTGACATTTTTGGAAAATAATATTTTTCCAAGATTTGGTTTTTGTTTTCTTCGGCGTTTCTATGAGCTCTTTTGTGCTCATTTTGAATAATCAGAAACTGTTGATCCTCGTTTGAAATGTCCTCTACCAACCTTTGTGTAATCCTTATCCGAAATTTAGAAAAACTATTTTTAAAGATGTCCTGTAATAACGCGAGGTATTTTTCGGGAATTTTAATTCCATTCAATATTGTAGGATTTAGTTTTTCCTTTAGTATTTGGGTCAAATTATCTTTGTTGAGTTTTTTTATTTTCACATAGTGTCTTTGAAAGTTCTTATGGGGATTTTCAAAATGATTTGAGTCTATTTTTTCGGAAAAGATAATTTGATTTTTAAACACGTTTATTGGAGCTTCACAATGTGGTATGAGAAGGCTATTGTCTTCTTCGGCGCTATGTTGGGAATTATCATCAGAAGACAACGTATTGATTTCAGGTGGTAACCTTGACAGTGCGTCTGCAACGACATTTGTTTTCCCAGGTTTATAAATTAGTTTGTAATTATATTCTTCTATTCTGGCCTTCCACCTCTTGAGTTTTGCGTTATTATTAGCGTTACTTAGTGCGAAAGTTCGTGGCTGATGATCCGTTAGTATTTTTATTTCCCGAGCTCCATATAAGTAGGAACGAAGCTTGTCAAGAGACCATATGATTGCCAACATTTCTTTTTCGATAGTAGAATAGCTTTCTTCTGTTTTGTTGAGAGATCTTGAGAGGTAAGTAATTGGTCGGTCTTTACCAAGTTCACCTTGAGAAAGGACGGCACCTATTGCGTAATCGGAGGCATCGGTTGTTAGAATAAATGTTTTATCAAAATCTGGAAAAACTAATATTTCTGATGATACCAAAAGTTCCCTTAAGTCATTGAATGATTTTAGGGCTCCATTATCGAGTGTAATAGCGATTCGTTTTGATTGATTGGCTTTAATTTGTGCGTTTGAACCTCTAGTCAGATTTGTTAAAGGTTTTGCCACTGCAGCGAAATCTCTTATAAATCTTCTGTAATAAGAGGCTAGACCAAGGAAACTTTTTAAGTCCTTTAAATTCTTTGGTGGCGAAATATGTTGTATTGCAGCGATTTTAGCAGGATCAGCTTGTATGCCATTTTGTGATACAACATGTCCCAGAAATTCTACGTTCGTCCTTAGAAATTTGGATTTTTCCAGGTTTATTCTCAAATTAGCCTGGCTTAATAAGGAAAATACTTTCCTAAGGTTTCCGATGTGTTCGTTTTTATTCCTGCCGAACACAATGATATCGTCTATGTAGACGTAGCAGGCTTTTCCTAGTAGTGGGTGTAACACGTCGTTCATCATCCGTTGAAATATGGCTGGTGCATTTCTTGAACCAAAAGGCAGCCGTAGAAATTCAAACTTGCCGTTATTTGTCGAAAAGGCAGTTTTCTCTATATCTTTATCCCTCATTCTGATTTGATGGAATCCAGATGTTAGATCCAGAGTAGTAAAATACTTACATTCTCCTAGATTAGAGAGTGTATTATTGATGTCGGGGATTGGGTACGCATCTGGAATTGTTATTGCGTTCAACCTTTTAAAATCTACAACCATTCTGTATTGTTTTTCCCCATCTGGTTTAGGTTTTTTTCCAACTACCCATAAGGGTGAATTATATGGACTTTTTGATCGTCTTATTATGCCATCTTCGAGCATTTGGGTGACTTGTTTCTCTATCTCAGCTCTAAGGTGATTTGGGTAAGGGTATTGTTTAGTATAAATTGGCTCATCTGTGGATGTTCTTATCTCTGCTCGAACTCAATTAATCCACTTCCGGAGACTGGACCAAAAATAGTACTGTACTCGTTTAACAGATCTTGGAGATCTTTGTCAAGATTTTGGGTTGTCTCGATAACATTTACTTGTTTAGATGTTCTATTTTTAAGATGAATTTTAGCTCCGTTTTTCAACTGTAGAGTGTTATTTTTCCGGTTAATTATGGCTTCGAGTTCTCTCAGGGTATCATCGCCTATAATACCATCAAATGAGCGAAGTCCAGGGAGGACAAAGAAATCAAGGTAATTGTCTATATTCAGACTTTGAAAAAATTTGCCACGAATTTTACGTGAAATAAGAATGTCGCCAGCAGCTGAGTGGATTTTGAATGGTGAATTTACGGGTTTTGAATTAAATGATATTTTTTCCGAAATAAAATTTTTGTTAGCACCAGTATCTACGAGGAATTTTAAGATTTTACCATTCTTCAGGCGTAACTCTAAGTATGGTATGCTAGAGAGGCTTCCGTCATAAAATTTAATTCATCGTGTTCATAATCTTGGTTTGATTCATCATCAACTTCTTCATCCTCTTGGTAAATTTGCAATGAATCTTGTTCGTCGTCCTCAACAGTCTCTGTATTAAAGATACGTTGTTGTTTTTGAGGAATATTAGAAGAATTATTACTTGAGTTTGGCAAGGGAGATTTTTGTGGTCGGTTCATATAATTAATATGACGTGACCTTATTGAAGAATCTACTTCCATAGGTACAGGTGGTTTCGGTTGAGTAGGCCTAGGTGGTGGAGTATTCTGTTTATACTGTTGGTCCTGCCTTTGTGTAGTTGGTGTATTATAAATACGAATTTGTTCCCCTGTGTTCAAATTCTTATTTGGTACCTTGGGTTTGTTATAGTTTCCCGAGTTATGTACCTGATTGATTGGTGCTGTAATAGTATTATACTTATTATTGCGTATGTGGATAGAAGTATTTCTGAAGTTTAGATTTTGGAATTCGAGGCAAGAGGTGTATGCCTCTGGAAGTGTTTCTGGTCTTTGAATTGCCAACATTTTTGATACGTCACCGTGAATTCCACGTATGAACACATCCAATGCCCTATTCCTATAGCTCGATATTAAAGCTTCAATTGTTTCTGCTGAATAGTTATCTGTTTTAACTTTGTTGATAATTAATGATAACTGATGGTTAATTTTGGCATAGAATTCATCTATGGAATCATTGCGTTGTGACATGACACTGAGTTCATACTCCAATGTTCGTATGTCTCGTTTGTCAGCATAGTGCAAAGACAAACAGTTCTTAATTTTCTCCCAACTTTCGTCGAAAATATTGTAGGAGATTAAAGCTGTATCAGCGGGTCCTCTCACTTTTTGTCTTATGTGTTGTAATATAGCCCTATAAATTGGTTTATCTCTTACTATCTCATAATCTCGTAATATCGATTCTACGCTATGAGTCCAGGAGATATATTGGACTGGATTACCGTCAAAGATTTGGAGATCTCTAACACAATCCGGAAGTTTACTAATTGACACCAAATCTGCCTCCGTTCGCGGAGTAGAAAGTGTGGTATCCATAGGAGCCGTAGAATTTGACATTCTCTCTAAGTTTGCCATTCTGGCCGAAAGGATTTTCACTTGCTCTATTTGAGCATTGAGGGCTCCGGTTAGTTGTGTAAGAGTTTCTTGAATTTGTTCCATTCTCATTGTAGTTTAATGGATTCCCAAAGAAAAAAAATGTTTTGTGTAATGTGTTTTGTTTTGCACTTTTACAAAATAAAATTGTATAATTTAAATAAAATATTTTATTTCGTTTTTTCTTTGATTAATTCAGAATTTGTTTTATTTTCGAAAAAAAAACATATGGTTTTTACAATTTTCTCAATTCTTTGTATTTTAAGAATTTTGTTTTCCTTTATAATTTTTAGGTATTTTAGCTTAAAAATTGTTTGTTTTGTTTTAGGAATTTTGTTTTATATAATGTTTTTTATAATTTTCAAGTATTTAGCTTAAAAATGGTTTTTACAATTTCCTCAATTCTTTTGTTTTTAAGAATTTTGTTTTATATAATGATTTTTATAAATTTCGAGTATTTAGCTCAAAAATGATTTTTACAATTTTCTCACTTTTTTGTTTTAAGAATTTTGTTTTAAATAATGATTTTTATAATTTTCGGGTATTTAGCTCGAAAAAGGTTTTTATAATTTTTTCCTTGAGTATTTAGCTCAATTCTAAGAATTAATATTAGTAGAAATAGAAAGTGTCTTACATTAATAAATTGAAGATCATTTTCCTCTGGGCGGTCCGTTTTGTCCTTTTTGATCTGCTCTACTCGGGAACGGGTGGCGTCACAATTCCTTACTAAAGTTGAGTTTAACTTGCAGCACTTAGTGATTAGTTTTGACTTAATCCTTTTTTCCTTTCCTTTTTAATGGAAATGATTTTTTATTTGGTGCGGTTTATATATATTTTTATTTTAACCGAATCCCTTTTTTTTTCAGTAGGGATTTTTTCTTTACACCGTTTGACTTAATCCTTTTTTTCTTTCCTTTTTAATGGAAAGGATTTTCTTATTTTGGTGCGGCTTATATATATTTTTATTTTAACCGAATCCTTTTTTTCACTAGGGATTTTTCCTTTACACCGGGTTTCTTTTTCTTTGAACTTTTTTTGGTTCGCTCGGGCGCCAGTTAGTAAAACAATCGCGATTCAAGTGCTGCTTCATTCAAAACTGTCTGATTCTTTATTTTGTTATTCTTTTTATACATTTTTGCTTATACTAATTACAATTTAATATTTTAACCTAATTTAATTGCTTAATTGATTTAAATAAATTAATATTTTGTGTCAGCAAAATATTTGATTTAATTTAAATTTAATTTAATTGCTTAATTGATTTAAATAAATTAATATTTTGTGTCAGCAAAATATTTGATTTAATTTAAATTTAACCTAGTTTATTTTCTGTTTATAATACGGAAACGAATAGTTTGCGTCTGCAAAATATTTAGTTTAACTTAAATTTAACCTAGTTTAATGTTCTTTGCTTAATCTACGGAAGTGCGTTGTGTTGCTAGTGTAAAGTGTTGTTAGTGTAAAGTGTTGTTAGTGTAAATGTTGGTTGTTAATAAGTGTTTTCCCTAAGATGTGTTAACTTGAATACAGAACATATAAAAGTATGAAGTGCTTAAACCTTTAGAATTCAGAAAATATAATTCATAAATAAGACGGCCTTTAAAACTATAAGTTGTTTAGATAGAAAAGTAGCTTGCGTCGAAACGCATTATTGGAGTGAGAAAAAAGTCGAAGTATAAGAGGTAAAGAATTCCAATGACGAGCTATTCTCACTATAAAAGACTTCTCAAAGTGGAAGTTATAGATTCTTGAAATGAAAAACTGAGGATTTCAAGTAGAATGCGAAAAGAGAAATTTAGAACAAAGTTGAGTAGGAATACCACTTTTTATGACCCTGTAGAAAAATAGTAAATTGCGTACCACAAAAAAAATTATGAAATGAGCAGCCCAGAAACCGTTTTACATAATCCGATAAATGATCCCTTCTAGCAACGCCATATACATACCAAACTATCATGTTCATAATGCGATTTAACCTTGTTAAAACAAACTTGGATACCATATAGAATCTGCGGCATCAGAATAGCATGAGCCAAGGTTAACTTGACACGAAAAGGAACATATACAGCCCAATTATAAACAAAAATTCCGTGCGAGTTCTTTCACTTTTCCCTTCTCTCCAATTATAAATTTTTTCCCTCTTGATTGACTGCGGAAAGCAAGGCAGATTAATTTTACTAGATAGTAGCGGTAATACAACAAATACAACATTTACAAAAACAACATGCCTTTTTATTGTTGTTTTGTGCGTTGGAAAGGTCAAAAACACTAAGAGAAATAAGAGATAATTGGTGTCAATGCACATGCTTGCTTTGTCTCGCAAACGCTTGTTGTTAGTGTTTTTTTAAATTCGTAAACAAACAAAGGAAAATACAAAAACTTTTGACATTTCCAACTACAAACCAGCTGGGCGGACGACACTACCTAGTAAAATAAATCTGCCTTGGCGGAAAGTGTAAAACTTCGGGGGAAAAGTAGGTATTATAAAATAAAAATTATATGAAAATAAACAAAAAAAAACTCCCTTCAAATTACGATAATGCCACTTTTTTATAATTTTATTCCCACGGAATTCATAATTGGAGGAATCTTTTCTCGAGAAAATTTTTTTCCGTGGAAAAGAAATTCCGTGAGAATATTCATAATTGGGCTGATATATTAGTTGAATAAAGTCGTCGCAAGAGCCCTGACACCTTACTGTTTATCCAAAACTTCAACACAAAAATATGTTTAGAAAAGGCGAAAGCAGGGTATTGTTTCCAAGAATCAGCATTTTTGTTTTCGAAGCATTTATGGAAAGTGAGTTTTCATTCAACCAATAGCAAACTTGTTGCAGGTTTTCATTAATACTTAACTGTAGGGTATTTATATTAGATCGCATACCGGTAAAAAGAAGAAATATATCGTCAGCAAAAATGTATGACCTACAATAACGATTATCTATATGAAGTGATAAATCATTGACGTAGAGAACAAAAAGAAGTTGACCTAAAACTGATCCCTGAGGAACCCCTGAGTTAAGGCTAACTAAATTCGAAAAGTTGTTATGTACATCAACAAATTGCTGACGATCACATAAGTAAGAATAAATCAATTAACAGGTAGTTGTTGAAAAATTGAAATTGTCCCTAAACTTTCTTATTAAAATATTAAAATTCACAGAATTGAAAGCTTTTGTCAGTTTAAGCGAAATTAATACAGCGGCCCTGTTCTTATTCAAAAGGGACCTAATGTCATCAGTCAAGTACAGCAATAAGGCTGAAGAATTATGACCACGACGAAAAGCATATTGCGATGGGTTAATTGAATTGTGGACAAAAGAAATAATCTGATCTTTCATTATACCCTTAATAGCTTTCGAAAGAGCCGGGAGAATTGAAATTGGCCTCAGGTCATCGACACTTCTAATACATCGCGATTTAGGTATAGGTACCACACGTGCAATCTTCCAAGAAGATGGAAAAGTTGAAGAATGCAAAATAGTATTGACGTGATGAGTAAGGATAATAGATACATAGGGATCAATTAATTTTACGAAACGGATTGGAATTTTATCAACACCCAATGATTTGGATTTAATTTTGCAAATGGCCTCAAACAATTCATTTTCATTGATGCGAGCAAAAGAGAAAGTTCCGTCAACAGCATCGAAAGAACCAAAATCAACGTTGTTAGAAACAGATGACTGAGTATTGGCAAAATAATTGTTTATTTCGTCAACATTAAAATTACTAGAACCCATCCTATTTTCGGTAAAGCCCTTTAAGACCCTCCACATTCCAGAGATATTTAAGCCAGAAAATAATCGAGTAAAATGTTTTCTTTTTTGCTTTTGCATGACAGATTTTGCCTTATTTCGATACCTGCAAAAAGTAGCCCAATTTTCTGCAGTTTTATTATGTAAGAACGCTGAGTATGCTAAATCTCTTAGTGATCTCGCCAACACAATAGCATCAGATCTCATCCAATTACAGTCATTTTGATTTAACCTCTTTCGAACCACAGGTACAAAGTTGTAAAGGAAAGCAAACAATGAGTTGATAATATCACTTTGAGTATTCTACATCATAGGAATTCAAAAATGAATACGAGTCAAAATCAGACAAAGACGACAATAAACCACTCTAATCAATAGCATTAAAATTACGATATTCAATAAATTCACAAAATTTAGGGAAGTTAAAGCTGAAAGCTTCAAGTATTAGTGAATGGTGAGATATAGACGGACACTGAAGTTGATTTGACTAAAGAATTTTTGAATGGTTACTTAAAAGCCATAGGTCCAATAAGGAAGTTGAGGAATGAGCAATATCGACATAAGTAGGAATAGAATTATGATTAATAAAAAGACCACAACGAGAACACATAGATCGCACGTTAAACATGTTGCAATTCTAATCACCTACCACTATACTATCAGAATATTTCGATAACAATTCACAGTGAAGTTCTTTAAAATTCTCTAAATTTCCATGTGGCAAGTATACCACACCAAACAAAATCTTGACATCATTAAAAGTTATTTCAATAAAAATAGATTCACATTCATAGGAAGAAACTTTAAGAACTTCTTGAAATTTAATTCCAAATGACAGATAAATGCACACACCACCACCTCTTCGTAGTGACCTATCGTTTCTAATCAGCCTGTAGTTTGTAATACAAATTACAGAGTCAGAAACATAAGGCTTTAGCCATATATCCGAAACCGAAATTATATCAAGATTGTCTTTAACAATACTACAAAACTCATCAAATTTAGTATTGTTTACGCAGGGTTTAAGACTTTGACAATTTATATGGCCAACTTTCAGTGTTTGTCAGAAAGATGACCAATTATGTTTTATAAACCAATCATTGCTTGTAATGGGACCTTCGATGTTATAATCACGAGACATAGAAGTTTAGGTAAAGAGCATGAAACCAATGATAAATTACATAGTTTCTTAAGTTCGTTATAATATTTACAAAATTACAATTGGATTGAAAAATCATTAATTTAAAAAAAAACACCAATTTAAAAAAATTTTAACCACAGTGTTATAAACTAAAGCAAAGAAATTCTGATTGAAAACTAAAACGTTTTATAGTTATTAAGTACTGAAAAAAAGTGATCCAAGTTTAAGATATACAAATTCATATTTTAAAAGTTAATTCAGTTTTAAAATATAAGAAGCAAATATAAAAAATTGTAAGAAGAAATTTACAGTAGTTATTTTACTTATGAAAAGAAGAAAAGAATGCAGAAACAGAAATTAGGGCGCAGCGTTTGTATAACTTGCCATAAGATTCACACATCCAGCCAGATCACATTCGATGCTCTTACCATCCTTCGTTGTTATAATAGCTCTAGGGTTATCCTTATTTTACACTTTAAATCTCGAAATAAGTTTTTGTCGTGACATTTTATTACAAAGCGCATACAATCTAGCTGCTATCGGGGGAAAGTGATCATTTAGATATACAAGACTTGGATTTCGCCACCCAAAAAATCACAGACTCTAAGAGAACGTGTTTTAAAGTACTCTTTCATTAGCAGGTCACGAACGTCAATGTTGTTGAGTTTAATAATAGTTTGTCTCATATTATTCATGTAGCAAACATGGTTTTATTGCTGTTCGATTATATCAATATTGTAATGTTTACATATCGAGACAACAGCTAACGCAAGGTTATTTAGGCCAGAGGGTAAACCACTAACAACAACTTTAAAACGATTTAATCGGCGGTGCAAGGCGTTTTTTTCAGTTTCCAAAGTAGAAATTTTTTAAACAGTCGAGGTATCCACTTGGTCCACCATTTTGCGACAATTTAAAATGTCAAATTTCATTTCTTTAATGTACAGTAGCCATCAAATATAAGGACACAGCAGTACATTTGTTAAATTTTGTTAAATTATTTTTATAAATGAATAGAAATTATTTTGGCTTAAGTTCATTTATTTTTAATTTCTAAAAATCTTTTTTAGAAAGAAAATTTATTTTTACAAATGTATGCGGACGTTTTCCATAGAAAACAAGAAAAATTAGACGCTAGCAGAATGAAATGCTGCATTTTCTGGACCGCTACGACCTTCATCAGCATTCTTTAGATTTTTAGAAATTAAAAATAAATGAACTTAAGCCAAAATAATTTCTATTTATTTATATAATATTCAAAGTTCAAATAAAAATTTAATAAAGAATAAATTATAAGCACGCAAGGCACAGCGAGCATTCATGCTTACTTAATAACAATCAAAATGATACTGGAACAGCATCTATAAGGTTGTGAGTAAACAAGTAAGAATGACTTAAAACAAATTTGCATTCGTGTTCAATCGATGATTGAAACAAAGCAAAAACAAATGTACAAGACGAAATACAGAGAGAACAGTAAAGAAATACGTTGGTTTGTGTGTAAATTTCGTCTAACCAAATTAATGTTGATATGAATATGAGTGTTCTCGTATTCTTATTTACAAAGTTAGTTGGTTAAATAGATGATGTTTATAAAAATACACAACTAAGGTAGATAGATGCGAAGAATGCTGATGAAGGTCGTAGCGGTCCAGAAAATGCAGCATTTCATTCTGCTAGCGTCTAATTTTTCTTGTTTTCTATGGAAAACGTCCGCATACATTTGTAAAAATAAATTTTCTTTCTAAAAAAGATTTTTAGAAATTAAAAATAAATGAACTTAAGCCAAAATAATTTCTATTCATTTATATAATATTCAAAGTTCAAATAAAAATTTAATAAAAAATAAATTAAATTATTTTTATTTAAAAAAGAAAGTAAACGAAAAACAATAAAAAACAAAAACAATAAACTATTTCAATTCAGTCTTATAGGAAATTAAGGAACATTAACAAATTAAATAAAAAAAGAAACAACACAATCGCACTTCTTCCTTAATTGGCATAGCAAAAGTAAGGACACACCTATGAAAACAATATGATTTTGTTTTATAAACTCAAAAAATTAACAACATTTTTACCTTTTAATATTTTGTAGGGTAGCCTTTACTTCTTATTACAGCTTCCAAACGTTTTTTCATTGAACTTACCAATGTTTTTGTAGTTACGGCACTAAGCTTATTCCACTCGTCTAAAAGAACTTCTTTCAGTTGCGCTTTACTTCTGATTTCATGTTTTCTTATATTTTTTTCTAAAATTTCCCAAATGTGCTCAATGGGATTTAGATCTGGACTTTGTGGAGGTGTTACAAGCATATGCGGAGTATTGTACAGAAGCCACATTTTTACGTTGTGGGCTGTATGTTTTGGGCCGTTATCTTGCTGGAAGTAATAGGTGTCAGTCAGACCCAGTTTTGTGGCACTCTGTTGGAGATTATTTTTCAAAATGTCTAGGTAAACATACTGATTCATTGTATTTTCAACAAATACAAGGTTGCCAACACCAGAAGAGGACATACAGCCCCACACCATAACACCTCCACCTATATGTTTGACCGTCTTTATTGTATTTTTTTGGGTTCAAAGCTTCACCCTCTCTGCGCCAGACTTTTAAACGCCCATCAGATCCATATATATTATATTTCGATTCATCAGTAAAAATGACATGTTCCCAAAACTCTTGTGGCTTATTAAGATATGTTTTTGCAAATTCAATGCGCTTTTGTCTGTTGACTTTATTTATTAATGGTTTTTTTCTTGGGACACATGCCGTAAGACCTTGGTTCTTTAAGGATCGTCGCACAGTATCGGGTGAAACTTTCGTGTTTTGATATTTATCTAATTCAGCTGCTATTTTTGTGGCACTAGTGAATGGTCCTTTTACAGGTTTATTTTCAACTCGATTTTCTTTAACCTTTCGTTGAACTACTTTTCGGACCGTATACCGACTGCGGGATACTATTTTTCCAATTTCTCCATATGACTTGTGTTGTTTTTCATAAAGATCAATAATAATTCTTCTTTCCTCCAAGGAGAGCTACTTACGGGGCATTATTGTATTTAAATTCAAGTTAAAACTAAAAAAACTTTAACTATTTGTTAATTTACGTTTATTTAAAAGGATTTTTTTTACAAAACACAAGTTGATTTTGCTTTCACTTTTTCTATTTTACCGTTATTTTAAATAAAAGCCACGTGTGCCCTTACTTTTGCGTTGCCATATTATGAGCTTACATTAAAAATGCCAGATTTTTTAAACATATTTTTTAAAAAGGTATAAAATTGTTTAATATAAATAAAATTAAGTTTTTAAAATAATTAATACAGGTTTTATGTTAATTTTTGGCTAAAACTAGAAAAAATCCTATAAATTTAAAGTATATATCGGTGTGTCCTTAGTTTTGCTGGCTACTGTATATAGAAGTGTCATTCTTACAATCAGCAATCATTTCATCATGGTATTTCTGAATTCAATGCTATCATCTCAGAATTCCTTAGCAATTTTTTCAAATGAACATTTTAAATCTTTGATTTCATCATAGATCGAACACTCATGATAACCATCAGAACAACCGAAACAAATAAAAAAAAAATGATTTCGATTTCTCCTTCAAAAATGTGAGTTCTTTCTCAGAAATCTCAGCACATTGTTGATGCAGCAGGGAGTGACATTTTTTGCACTGAATACTTCCATGTGATTTTCCAATACCCTCATCACATACTCCGCACTTAAACTTTGCCGCAGGCATAATTAAAGAAAGCAAAAGCAGCAACAACAAACCAATTTACCGTTTGGAATAAGCACAAAAGCTAGAATGGCATTAAATAGTTTTCACTTTATTTTTTTGGATTTATGAAGAAAAACATAAAGTTTAAAACATTTCTCAATAATTAAAGACGAATTTAGTTTTTACAATAGTTAATTAAAACTTTAGTTTTTTTAGTTTATACACAGCTGTGTTGCAAACATGTTTTATTCAGGCATTAGTGTTGCCAAGTAAGTTGACAAGTTGCTCTCACAAACACGCATTCTATTTAAGTCTGCGCGCATGTTCCATTAAGGTCGTGTCTAAAAGTTAATTTCTGAATTAAAAATTGAAAAAGGTACTAGTGTTACTTCTTTGGCACAGCGTTATGGAGTTGCAAAGTCGACAATTTCTGCCATAAATAAAATGAAAATCGGAGTAATAAAGCTAATTGGTAACTATACATTTGGAACCCAAAGAAGAAAGATGCTTAAAAAAGGAGAGTTTTCATGCATGGAGAAAGCTTTGTACAACTGGTTTGTGAGACGACATTCAAGAAAAGGAAGGCGGCTTTAATGCCAGTTCTGGCTGGTTGGAAAGATTTAAGTCACGCTATGGAATTCGAATGTTAAAAATGTGCGGCGAGAAATTTTATTCAGATCAAAAAGCTGTTGAGCCTTTTAAACAAAAATTAAATGACGTAATTCGTGAATCTACAATGGAGATAAAACCGGTTTGTTTTGGAAAACACTCCCAGAAATAACTTAGTGACCAGCTCTGAAAAAGTGACTCCAGCCAGAAAAATGGAAAAAGCAAGAGTTACTTTTCTTGCATGAACAAATGCAACTTGAGAGCATAAAATCAACCCACTGGTAATAGGTCGTGCGAAGAATTCGCGTTGTTTTAAATCGTTCAAAATTCCAGTTGATTGATGAACCTATTAGATACCGGTATGTATCTAACAGGTTCATAAATTTCTGCTGCTTAAGGAGTTACCACAAAATGCTCTTGTTTTGTTGGATAATGCTCCCTCTCAAACTCTATTAGATCA
Source organism: Gymnosoma rotundatum (assembly GCA_916610165.2). Classification (NCBI taxonomy): domain Eukaryota; kingdom Metazoa; phylum Arthropoda; class Insecta; order Diptera; family Tachinidae; genus Gymnosoma; species Gymnosoma rotundatum. The sequence continues at coordinate 117,083,280 of OU744336.1, forward strand.
GTAAAGAACAAATGATGGATTCACATTCGCGTTACATTCGCCGCCGAATGTAACGCATTAATTCAAGCCATGGATCAAAACATGATCAGTATAACAATGCTGCTTTACAGGAAAAATCTTCTGGCATTAGCTGTTAGAAAGGAAAACATCACAGAGTTCATAAAAGCATTAACGTTGAAAGATGCATTGTGGCTGTTACTGATGATGTTATAGAAAAATGTTGACGGGTTCTTTTGAAAAGCACTGCAGTTGAACCCATTTCAAGTGGTGACAATGAAGAAAAAGGAATGACGCTGAGTGCACTTCGGCAAAAGTTGTTAGCCGAACGATATGTTCGATGTCAAGCGATATATATTGTCGAAAGAGTGCTTTAGGAAATCAGCATGTTCGGTCCATGTCCTTCAAGGTAGCAAGCAAAACACAACGCCTACCTCTAATTTTTTTATGACACTTGGAACAATAAAGTAACTCCAATAAAAAAAATAAATATATGGGTCGATAAATTATTAAAAATAAGAATAAAACATTAAGTGAAAAAATTTGCGCTCGCCCATATTTTCCGAGTTAGGGGGCTCTGATATATAGGTATCATTAAGAGCCGATGTCATATTTATGTAAAGTTATATATATGCAGTACAAATTTCTTTTTAATTTTTTAATTCTCTGTCACCCCAGTATTTGCTTTTTTTAATTGGTGTTACTTCACTAAACTTGTTTTATATAGATGGTGAAGGGTGTATAAGATTCGGCATAGTCGAATATAGCACTCTTACTTGTTTCTCCTTGGTCCGATTTTTTTTTTTTTTGGTTGCCAGCCTTTCATACCAAGTTTCGTTAATTTAGGTACACTCAGTAAATTTTTAGAGCCAATATAAGCTAAACAAAATAATGTCCGGCTAGATTGGCAAAATACCCCTATGTGCCTTGGTTGGTGTCAAGTTGTTGCTTAGTGAGTTGCGTGTTCTGAATTCGTGTGGAATTCAGAACATGCCTGATTATTTTTAATTTGCTTTGGTCGTTTCAATATATACGTACTTTTTGGCATATATCGAATTCGCCTCCATTCAATGTTATTACGTATATTGATTGGTTCTTTTTTGTCTAAATTTGACTTCATAATATTGAATAATGTCTTATTTGTGCTGTTTATATGCTTGTGAACACGCAATGTATTATTGTATCAATTTATTGTGTATATTAACCCTTATCGGTCGTAAGTCACCTCTGACGTGACAACAGTACTTTTCTGCAACGGTCGTATGGCACGTGTGAAGTGACAAGGCGAATTATGTCGAAACATACTGTCTACAAGTATATAAATAATTATCAGAAACTCAGACATGTAGTAGTTGTACAAAAAATAAATAATTTGTAACAAAACTGAAAAGAAATGAATATAAATGTATAATAACATACTATTGTTTTTTTTTCATATTTGTTAAAAATAACTACAACCTGGTGAGAATCAAACGTGTGAAAAGTCGCGTCCGATAAGGGTTAAACGTCAAAAAGCAAATAAGAAGAAGAAAATAAGTATTCAGAAAAAGGTTTTCAGGAAGTAAAATGGAAAATAGGTCTGGAAAAAGCAAAATTGAAATTTTTTATGCGAAAAGTATACTTTTGATATGCTAATGGTTGATTCAAGTGATATGGAATTCAAATGTAGTTGATAACACGATTACCAATACAACTTTTTAAAAACATGCAAAATAAAAGTGTATTGGTGTATTGAAATTTTATATGAAAATTTCTAACAACAAGCATACACTATTGTATTTTAATTGAACAATACACAGTATACACGGATACAAGGGGTTTTGTGAATTAATCAAATATATTTGTTCCCTCTGCTGACCCGGAACTTTTCAGGTCTCTTTTGATCAATAAATTATGAAGCACCATTATGAAGACCATTTTTTCTGCATTTCTTAACACTTGTAAAAAATCGAAGAGCACACCAAAACACGACTAATCTTTTTATCTGTCAAAAACAAATTGATAATCCGAAATGGCTGATATTGCCAACATATATAAGAGACATATGTACCAACATAACAGAAATAAAAAAATTCGAAAATCGGTTTTTTGATGAGACCTAGTACACCATTCCTTTTGCCATCCATCACCCGCTCTATTTGGTAGACGAAGGGGTTTAGAGCAGTCGTAATACTTTCCCGCTGTTCCCTAAGATAAGAGGAAACAGTGCCTTTTCGAAAACCTCTGGCAAGTGATGGATTTTTTTCCAACTCTTCAACTAATTTTTAAAATTGGTTGGGATTGACAATCTTCAGTTTGTCCATTTTCAATTTAATTTCTACTATTTTTATAGTTTATTTAATTTTTATCGACAACATGATCAACGTCATATTTCCGTACAAAATACCAACCAAATTCATATTGCCAGTCATAGAGAAATGGAAATATTGACAACAAGAATACCGATTTACAAAAAACGATTGAAAATAAAAATTGCCGTCACTTTGTATTGCCGATGGCAAATTTAATAAGAGTAAATAAGGATAAGGGGAATTTTTTTACGTGAAAAATTGTTTACGTGAGTTATTCACGATTGCAATTTGGGGAAAATTTTTCGAAAAAAAAAAAATAATAATCAAGATAGGCGTGACAGTTTATTTCATAAAAAAATATTTTAAAAATATTAATGTAAAAGTGCATTTTAGTTACCCTGTTGGTGGGGAAATACTTGATATACAGGCATGTTCTGAAAATCACAAGATTTCAAATCACTTGTGATTTTAAAATCACAATTGTGGTTTGATGGTGTTCTGAAAACCACAAACGTATTAACTTTTCGTTGTGATTTCACCTCTTCGAAAACACAAGAAAATAGCTGGTATTTTGTTTTAGTTTGACGAAATTTTTTATGTATTTAAAATTATTAGTGTTTTTCTTAAAATATAAAGTGAAAATAAATTAAAAGTATTGTTTTTATAAAAAAAATAAAAAAAACTGATAACAAAAAAGTAAATGCAAAATCACAAAGCAAATAACAATATTTCTTGCAATAGAAAGTGTCTTTAATTTTTTCATAATTTTATAAATTCTTTGGTGCCAATTGCTAATTTTGCTATAGAAATCAATAAAAAACATTTTAAGGTATTCATATTATTAATTTACTGCGAAGTTCAAAATAAAGTGGTTGAAAAAATAACCAAGTGACACTAAATCGGCAGGCATTTAGCTGACTGCTTTAAAATCACAAAAATTTTAAAAGTTTTGTATGCAGAACAGCTTTCTTGTGATTTTAAATCACTTTCATAAAAAGTGATTTTTAGAACATGCCTGATAGTCATTCGAATGTTCGATTCGTTACGTTTTCAGGTATGTACTTTAATACAAGTTATCAATTTTTAAAACTGATGACAACAAAACGGCTTTAGCCGCTTTCTCGAATATTGACACAATACGGCCTCTGACTGAAGCAAAACTAAATGTATTTAAGGATTAATAGGGCAAGCAGAGAACAATCTTATGCGGTGTGTGACTGTCATCTAACCAACGTAATAATAGTTGGTCAAGAAGATAATCTTTACAGCGTACACTAACTGTGGTAGATTATAGATACGAAGAATTACGAACTAAATTCCTAAAAGGTGTTTATGTACTATAATATCATTGGTCATAGTGAAAACTCTTAGCATAATGGTATCTCATGCTACCGTTTTATTGGCCATTTTGACCAAAATTCTTTAAAGATATAGATAGATAAAACGACCAAAGCAAATTAAAGATAATCAGGCATGTTCTGAATTCCACACGAAATTTTCACTTTCAATTTTTTTTAAAGCATTGTTGCTATAAAATTAGGTTTTACAAAAACAATGCCTTGAAAAATAGAAAGTAAAAATTTCGTGTGGAATTCAGAACATGCCTGATTATCTTTAATTTGCTTTCACTTTTTGGCATATATCGGATTCGTCTCCATTCAATGTTATTTCGTATATTGATTGGTTCTTTTTGTCTAAATTTGACTTCATAATATTGATTAATGTTTTTTTATTGGAAGTATATATTTTGGAAGTATATATATTGAAAGTATATATTTTTCTCTATCATAACTATTCTGTAGTTTACTGATTTGTAGATTTTTGTCTGTTGCTCAGCTGTTTTGTTGCCATCGGCTTCTGTCCTTTTTCGTTCAACATGTTTTATAAAATTTATTTTTTTCCTTATAGGAAAGTCATTTTTGATAAAAATGATTTTGATTTTATCTAGGTATGTGCACAGCGTCACCACCCACAGGTTAGCTGCAGGATGTAATTTAACTAATCTTTAAAATTTATGTACTACCACATTACTATATTCCTTTGCATTCGCCTAGCAAACTCATTGCAATGGTCTCTCAAGAATCTTAGGATGGCTGAAAAATTTCCGTTGATCCAACGGTTTTCAAATGTTCCTTTAAAATTTAAATTTTTTACCCCATTTTTTCCAGTAATATTTAAAGCGATTGTTGTGTGAAAAAATTAAGACGTTTTTATTGTTAAACTAAACACCAATACTAATATTTATTTTTAGAAAAATGAAAAGTATAATATTAAAATTAAATGAAAACTTGATTAAATAAAATTATAATTTCTAAAGTAGTTTTTATAACAAGTTGTATACTACATCATTCCCCCTCTAAATTAAAATGTATTTTTCTTGAAGTTTTTGAAGACTCTGACCTCTTTTTCGAGATAAGTTGTACACATGCGAAATTTCATTGGCCTCAAAAACTGGTTTAATTCTGTCGATCCACACGTTGTCTTCTTTACCTTTAATATTTAGTGTTATGTATTTGTCGTATCTTTTAACGAGTTCATATAGACCAATGTATTTTGGTTGCAATGGTTTTTTTAACTCCATTAACTCGTATCCAAACAAATTTGCTTTCATTAATATTTTTGAAATTAAAAATTTTATTTGAATAATTTCTTAAAGGATTTGGCTTAAGAGTACGAATTACTTCCTTAAGTGAGGCAATAAATGCTGATGATGATTGCGAGGATAGTGATTTATTTTCCAGAAATTCACCTGGTAGAGAAATATTTTCACCATATAGAAACTCCGCTGAAGAAGCTTGCAGATCTTCCTTGTAACATGAGCGTAATCCAAATTAAACGATTGGCAACGTTTTAGTCCATTGTTTGTTTTCGTGACAGCATAATGACGTTTTAAGAGTTCTATGAAACCTTTCTACCATTCCGTTAGATTGTGGATGGTAAGCTGTAGTTTGTTGAATTTTTGAGCAGAGTGTTTCTAATTGATGCATATCCAATGCAGCACCCTGTATAGTAATCGTTTGTGTCTTACATACTTTAATTGTAATATTTTAAGTGTACCGTTATATTTATCAATGACTTTAATAAATGAATGATTATTAGTTAGTCTGCTTTCAATCACATCTTTGTTATTACATATCGGACACTACATTTGGCGACGAGGCAAACAAAACAAAATATATTAAAATAAATTATTTTCTATTTTTTTAAGCTTTGGGTCCTTATATTTTTTATTAATATTTTATTTCAATATTTCGGTACTTTCTGCGTACCTTCTTCAGGAAACAAAATTATTATTGGTATTGTTATTTTTGTTATTTTGATTCAATATCAATAATAATTTTGTTTCCTGAAGAAGGTACGCAGAAAGTACCGAAATATTGAAATAAAATATTAATAAAAAATATAAGGACCCAAAGCTTAAAAAAATAGAAAATAATTTAATAAAAAAAGGGTCAAATAATCATTATTAAAATTATATTAAAATAATTTTAGTTAATGAAAGCTGGAAAAAAAATGTCTGAAACACCGATCGCATTAATAGGAGCAATTGCAGCTTATAATATTGGTGATGATTTTAGTTTGTACATCAACAGACTAAATCACTTATTGTCATTAAATAAAATAAAGACCAGTGAAGATAAAACATCTTTCCTAATAAGCCAAGGAGGCCCGGAGTTGTATAAAACTCTATGTTCAATTTTATCACCAAAAACTGAAAATGACTTTACGTTTGAAATTATTGTGAACAAATTGTCCTCATATTTTAAACCAAAGAAAAATATAATTGTGGAATGTTTCAAGTTTTTTAAAAGAGATCAACAATTGTCCGAAACGATATCCGATTACATTATCGAATTAAAGCAGTTGTCCCAAGAATGCGAATTTGGAATATTCTTGGATCGTGCTCTTCTCATAAAATTTGTGTGTGGCCTAAACAACGAGAACATACAGAACAAACTATTGAATGATACAAACGTAACCTCATTTGAAAAAGCATGTCAGCTTGCTTTGTCTTTAGACATGAATCAAAACCATGTGGAGATGCTAAGAAACAACACAGTACATAAATTAATTCATGAAAAACCACCTTTTCATACAAAGTACTCAAGGAAGATACAACAGCAGCAAAGCAGAGACAGGCGAGATGTAATCGAAAGAAAAGAAAATAGCAACAGGGTCGTATGTTTTTATTGTCGAAGACGGTGCCATATTGAACGTAATTGCTGGGTCAGATAAAATGATGAAGAAGGTTATGAAAATCGGCAAAGAGAACGTAAAAGTAAGAGCAGAATAAGGGTAAATAATAATGATTACAGTAGCAGCAATGATAGAGATTATTTAAATAATTTGAAAAATTTATTTAAAACTGATAATTATGTTAAAAGCTTAGTAATTAAAGTTAAAATTAAAAACATTTATTTTAAAATGGAAGTTGACACTGGAGCATGTGTTTCAGTTATTCATATATCTGATTATAATAAATATTTTAAGCATATTCAATTACAATAATAAGTTCTTAAAAGTGCTTACAGGTGAACGTGTGAGAGTTGTTGGTTCGGTGTGTGTCAATGTAAAATATAAATATTTTAAACAGAATATGATATTGTTCGTTCTTGATTCGGACCAAAAATTCACTTCTTTAATGGGAAGAAATTGGTTAGATTTACTAGAACCAAATTGGCGTAGTATACTTGGCGATATAAAAAGTATTAATAGAAATTTTAATTTTGATATATATAAATCATTATTTTCAAATTCAAACTTTTCAACAATAAAAGAGTATACTGCAGAGATTTCTTTGAAAGACGATTCGTATCCGATATTTTCTAAAGCATATCCCGTACCATATGGTTTAAGAAAGAAAGTAGAAGACGAATTAGATAAAATGTGCAGTGATCGAGTAATTATTCCAGTAACTAGGAGCAGATGGGCCAGTCCTATTGTAATAGCAAACAAAGGTGACGGATCAATAAGAATTTGTGTAGATCGCCGACGAATCGTTTTGTTGAAATGGAACATTATGTGATCCCTCGAGTTGATGATATTCTTGCGAGTTTAGCTGGATGGAAATTCTTTTGTAAGTTAGATCTAACAGGAGCTTACCTGCAGGTGGCCGTAACAGAGCGGTCAAGAGAACTGTTGACGATTAACACACACCGTGGACTGTTCCAATATACGCGTCTTGTTTATGGTTTAAAACCGCACCGCAATTGTTTACAAAAATTATAGGTGAAATACTAAAAGGGTTGGACAAAACCTTGGTTTATTTTTATGGAGGGGTTGATTTATTAGAAAGTGAACAAAATCTGAAAAATACAATGGATAAACTACTGCAATTTAATGTGAATGTAAACTTTGACAAGTGTAAATTCTTCGAACAGGAAATTGACTATTTAGGATATACTATAAACAGCAAGGGTATCGTGCCTTCAAAATCGAAAATTGAAGCCGTGATAAATGCCCCCGCTCCAACAAATAAAAGCCAGCTGAAATCGTACCTTGGCATGATTAATTACTATAACAATTGTGTGCCCAATTTATCAGCTGAACTACATCTATTACATTACCTAACAAGAAAAGATGTAAAATGGATGTGGTCTGAAAAACATCAGGAATCTTTTGAGAAAAGCAAGAGACTGTTAACAGATTTGAACATATTAACACATTACGATCCATCTAAGCAAATAATTATATCATGTGATGCCAGTCTATATGGGGTTGGCGGCGTTCTGTCACACGTAATAAATGGCAAAGATCATCCTGTTATGTTTGTTTCAAGTACACTTAAACCTGCAGAGCGCAACTATTCACAATTACATAAAGAAGCCCTTGCCATAATTTTCGCTGTACGTAAGTTTCATAAACAGCAGAGTATATGGCTCTTTCGGATTCAACAAAGGAGGCCATTTACCTCAGAAGATTTTCTAATGAAATACTTGGTAATAACAATACAGTTTGTATCTTCAATGATAGAGCGCAGAGAAGCTATGCCGTAACCCAATTTTCCACAATCGGACTAAACACGTAGACATCCGCCACCACTTCATACGTGGTTCTATAGAAAAAGGTGAAATCGAAGTGAAGTATATGAGGACGGATGACATGCCGCCTGACGTTCTGACCAAAGGCTTATCAGCTCCAAGGCACAATAGGTGCATCGAACCTTTAGGATTGAAACCACTGAATTCATACATTATTTAAATATGATGTCAGATTTGAGGGGAAGTGTTAGAAATTGCACAGCAAATTATTGCAAATCTGGCATCATCCTTTTTAACGCCTCTTTGGCATTACTTTTAAGTATACACATAAAAATGTCTTTTCCTTTTAATCACTGCTTGCTTTGAATAACTTTATTAAAACTGAAATAAATAACTAACCAGAAGAAAAAGATCAACAGGTCTCTTTACAATTTGACACCAAAAATTGTTATAAAATATAGTTATGGGTCATAGCAACAATCAACAAGGATTTTAATTTTTAAAATTAGTTATCAGTATATAGGACTAATTTAAATAGTACTCGTAAATAAAAATTATTGTTCTGCTTATTGTGGCAGCTCCAGTATCAACTTTTTCGTTCGTTATAAATATTTAATAACGTTTTTATTTCCTCCCAAGTTTTAATAGTGACGGTGCTGTTCCAAGATCGCTAGATGGATACTATGTGACATATATTAATCGATACGTACGCGGTAGAACCATTTTTGTTTTTTTTAATCCACAAATGAGTTGCGTTGTTCTCTTGTTCATTATAGTTTGTCGATTGTGTAATTGAGGGGCAATTGCCCAAGTTTTTGTTTTTGAGCAAGAAGGAAATTCTTCGGGATTGTATTAGCTCTCTTAGCTGTGTCCTTTGGTCTGATTTCGAACTCATCTTTTTTTCTAACAATGATTGCTCAATCAAGAGTGTTTCAACATATAAATCAACATTTTTTGTCAATAATTCTTGCAAAAAACAACCAATTTTAGACATATTTCCGATATCTGTCTAAAACGGTTCAAAAATTTCATTCGATTATATTATATATTGAGACACCTTTTAATTTCTAAATTTGTCTACTCTTCAAGTGTTGCATATAACCGCCCAAGAGATAGGGCCATTAGGTCAAATTACATCAATTATGGGAACACCTTATAATTTCCAATATCAAATTGCTTACTTTTTGTTGTAGAACACATGGCGATACCGGTTTTCTTGTAAATTTCAACTGCCTGTGTACAATTTTTCAATAGTGTGGGACATCCTTTAATTTATAATTTTGAATATATATACTTGTTTTTAAAGCTGTTATAGTAATCAATATTCTGTCCAATTTTTAAGCGTTTATCTATAACGGTTTAAAGGATAGTCCTATATAGGCCAATTTACGCCGCTTTTTAATTTTAAAATTTATTTTTGTATTAATTTATGCTATTAGGAGCTACATACATATATTGATGGGTTTTTTTTTAATTTTAAGGTGGCGCTTTTTATGGATCATAATACACGTAATTTTTAAAATTATGAACTGTTTCTAAAACGGGAGCAATCTGTAAGCATAACCTTTAAAAGAAAGCCAGTTAATGATTTGGCGTGTAGTCACTGTTGCATTTTGGGCTATAATTTTAAGATTAAAATATTTTATATATAAACAACATACATATAATACTGATGGCCTAAATGTGTCATCGAAGTTAACCCGCCCGGCGTTGACACTTTAAATCTTTTCTCGGTCATATGTGCTAATTAGCAGAAAAAATCAGTAATTTCCATATCTCAATCACACTAAGTTTTATTGCCAGGTTCATTGCTATTTATTTGGCCATTAAGTAGCTGACTCGTAAGACACAGCTATAAAGTTAACTGAAAATATTAGGAAAGAATGTTAATGTATACCAAAATCTGTAGGTGTTGTCTAACTATATTTTATACGAGTTAATGAAATTAGATTGTTCTACAAATGTTTACAAATTTATATTCTCAATATGCTACTGCAGCTGCTGATAATGACAAAAATTAGCTATTCAACAAATTTTTCCTCCTTCTAAAAAGTCTTGTGGCAAATATAATTAGACGTTTTTTATAATTTTTGTACTTATTGTTTTTTTTTTTCTTAATTTTATAAACTTTCTTTGTATCAAACATTCAGCTTTGACCTACTTATCTTATAACCAACTTAATTTACACACCTTTTCAAATGATAGTGAATTTTGCTTAAATTTTTGTACCTTTTTCTTTATTTCAATAACTTTAGTAAACAACAGGTAACAAAAGACACTTTTTTAGTTGGAACAATAATAACACATACAGATTAATTAAATTCGACCCTCTTCATCAGAGTTGCCAGGGAAAGACAAGAAAAATTTACCTTTTTCTTTTAAAAAAGATAAATTTTTTCAGTAAAATTTTCGTTCTGAAATTATCTTTTTAATGTAATTTATTTAAAACTAGTGGATCCTTAGCATTCAATACCGTGTGTAATTGTTTGACGAGAGGGGCGAGAGAAATTAAAAGGGATACTGCCTGTACTCTTAAAATTCGTTTTTAAACATGAAGTAATGCTGTAACACGTTCGCCACAGCAAGATACATGAACACGCGACAGCAAATGACGCTGGCAACATTTGTCGGCATGTACGCAGCCAAGGCGAATAAAGTACAAGGTGATAGCGGTGGCGAATTCAATTCTTTTCCCTGGTATTCTAACTGTCAAACTCCATATATAAAAAATCTGTATAACAGTTAGATAAATTTTTTATATATGGAGTTTGACAGTTAGAATACATGGGAAAAGAATTGAATTCGACACCGCTATCACCTTATACTTAATTCGCCTTGTACGCAGCTACATAATTATTTTGAAGGCAGCAGCCAAGGCGAATTAGGTATAAGGTGATAGCGGTGGCGAATTCAATTCTTTTCCCTGGTATTCTAACTGTCAACCTCTATATATAAAAAATCTGTATAACAGTTAGGTAAATTTTTTATATATGGAGTTTGACAGTTAGAATACCAGGGAAAAGAGTGGAATTCGCCACCGCTATCACCTTATACCTAATTCGCCTTGGCTGCTGCCTTCAAAATAATTATGTAGCTGCGTACAAGGCAGAGACAGGCGAGACGTAATCGAAAGAAGAGAAAATAGCAACAGGGTCGTATGTTTTTATTGTCGAAGACGGGGCCATATTGAACGTAATTGCTGGGTCAGACAAAATGATGAAGAAGGTTATGAAAATCGGCAAAGAGAACGTAAAAGTAAGAGCAGAATAAGGGTAAATAATAATGATTACAGTAGCAGCAATGATAGAGATTATTTAAATAATTTGAAAAATTTATTTAAAACTGATAATTATGTTAAAAGCTTAGTAATTAAAGTTAAAATTAAAAACATTTATTTTAAAATGGAAGTTGACACTGGAGCATGTGTTTCAGTTATTCATATATCTGATTATAATAAATATTTTAAGCATATTCAATTACAATAATAAGTTCTTAAAAGTGCTTACAGGTGAACGTGTGAGAGTTGTTGGTTCGGTGTGTGTCAATGTAAAATATAAATATTTTAAACAGAATATGATATTGTTCGTTCTTGATTCGGACCAAAAATTCACTTCTTTAATGGGAAGAAATTGGTTAGATTTACTAGTACCAAATTGGCGTAGTATACTTGGCGATATAAAAAGTATTAATAGAAATTTTAATTTTGATATATATAAATCATTATTTTCAAATTCAAACTTTTCAACAATAAAAGAGTATACTGCAGAGATTTCTTTGAAAGACGATTCGTATCCGATATTTTCTAAAGCATATCCCGTACCATATGGTTTAAGAAAGAAAGTAGAAGACGAATTAGATAAAATGTGCAGTGATCGAGTAATTATTCCAGTAACTAGGAGCAGATGGGCCAGTCCTATTGTAATAGCAAACAAAGGTGACGGATCAATAAGAATTTGTGTAGATTGCCGACGAACGCTGAATCGTTTTGTTGAAATGGAACATTATGTGATCCCTCGAGTTGATGATATTCTTGCGAGTTTAGCTGGATGGAAATTCTTTTGTAAGTTAGATCTAACAGGAGCTTACCTGCAGGTGGCCGTAACAGAGCGGTCAAGAGAACTGTTAACGATTAACACACACCGTGGACTGTTCCAATATACGCGTCTTGTTTATGGTTTAAAAACCGCACCGCAATTGTTTACAAAAATTATAGGTGAAATACTAAAAGGGTTGGACAAAACCTTGGTTTATTTTGATGATATATTGATAGGGGGGCTGATTTATTAGAATGTGAACAAAATCTGAAAAATACAATGGATAAACTACTGCAATTTAATGTGAAAGTAAACTTTGACAAGTGTAAATTCTTCGAACAGGAAATTGACTATTTAGGATATACTATAAACAGCAAGGGTATCGTGCCTTCAAAATCGAAAATTGAAGCCGTGATAAATGCCCCCGCTCCAACAAATAAAAGCCAGCTGAAATCCTACCTTGGCATGATTAATTACTATAACAATTGTGTGCCCAATTTATCAGCTGAACTACATCTATTACATTACCTAACAAGAAAAGATGTAAAATGGATGTGGTCTGAAAAACATCAGGAATCTTTTGCGAAAAGCAAGAGACTGTTAACAGATTTTAACATATTAACACATTACGATCCATCTAAGCAAATAATTATATCATGTGATGCCAGTCCATATGGGGTTGGCGGCGTTCTGTCACACGTAATAAATGACAAAGAACATCCTGTTATGTTTGTTTCAAGTACACTTAAACCTGCAGAGCGCAACTATTCACAATTACATAAAGAAGCCCTTGCCATCATTTTCGCTGTACGTAAGTTTCATAAACACATTTATGGACTACCCTTTATAATTGAGAGTGACCACCAACCATTAAGAGAGATATTCTCAGATAAGAAAAATCTACCATCTGTTACATCCAACAGATTGCAAAGGTGGGCAATATTTTTATCATCATATAATTACACTATCCGTTACAAAAAAGGCTCTAAAATGTGTCATGCTGATGCGCTTTCCAGGCTGCCGCTTCCTGACAATACGCAAGAGGATAGTGATAGTATTAATATTTTTCAATTAGTAAGTGACTTACCTCTTAATACAGAGCATGTTCGACGAGAACTTAAAAACGACACTGATCTTCAACAGGTCTATAATTATTTGATGCATGGTTGGCCGAAAGACATTCCTCATAATATTAAAAAATATCACGATAAATGCATATCACTTGCTACGGAAAACGAATGTTTATACTATGGTGATCGATTAGTAATACCAGATTCTTTAAAAGTTAAAGTTCTAGAGTTATTACACAATAGTCATATAGGAATTGTAAGAATGAAGGCTTTAGCAAGAACGTACGTTTGGTGGTTTGGTATCGATAATGATATTGAAAATTTGGTAAAATCTTGCACAATATGCAGTGCAATTCAAAATGTTTCAAAGCCGATATTTACATCATGGCCTGAACCTAAATATCCATTTGAAAGAATTCACTTGGATTATTGCAAAATTGAAAGTGTTACTATTCTGGTAATAGTTGACACATTTTCAAAGTGGATTGATGCAAAAATTCTTAAAACTACAACAGCTGCAGTTCTGAAAGAGGTATTAAGATCTCTATTTTCAATATTTGGCTTACCTAAGACAATTGTAAGCGATAACGGTCCACCTTTCGGATCAAAAGAATTCATACAATTTTGTGAGAATAATGGAATTGAATGTTTAAAATCGCCTGCTTACCATCCACAAAGCAATGGTAGTGCAGAAAGAGCGGTACAAACTGTAAAGAAAAGTTTAAAGAAGTGTATTTTGGATCCGAAATCTCGACATAAGACATGGAATTTCAAAATAAATAATTTCTTATTAAAATATAGAAAGACACCAACGACAACTACAGGCAAAACACCTTCTAGTTTAATATTTAGCTATAAACCTAAAACCTTGTTAGATAAACTAAATCCACACTCTAAAGCAGGGTGTGAACAAAACATTATTGGTAATAATGAAAATTTCGTTATAAATAAAAGAAAGGAGAATGTTAAAAGCTGTATGAACAGTAATGTATTAGAATTTAAAGAAAATGAAATTGTATTATATAGAAATATTTTTAATGACTATGTTAAATGGATTAACGCAAAAATTGTTAAGAGATTGGAAAAGTGAGATACTCCATTAATTTAAATGGCAAAATAAGAGTTGCTCATATAAATCAACTAAAGAAATTTAACGGCCCAATTTTAAGGTACAACCGAAGTATAGTAACATATAACTCAAGAGAAAAAAAAAACGTAGACGAAGTATTGATTTGCCGTGTGAAATAGAATTAAGACGTTCGGAGAGAATTAAAAAGCAAAGAGAATGTAGAGATGAAAAATTTTAAGTTTGCATAATTGTATTGTGTTATAATCATGATTGAGTCGATAAATAACTTGTTTATATCAATATTAGTTCAATATGAAAAAGAGATTTTTTTGTTGTTGTTTATTTATTGTTTTTATTATTTAAGTGCTATTTTGTGTCATTTAATTGGGGAGAAAATGATGCATATCCAATGCAGCACCCTGTATAGTAATCGCTTGTGTCTTACATACTTTAATTGTAATATTTTAAGTGTACCGTTATATTTATCAATGACTTTAATAAATGAATGATTATTAGTTAGTCTGCTTTCAACCACATCTTTGTTATTACATATCGGACACTACACTAAGGAAGGAAGTAAATTGCCTTCCTCGATCACAAATTACTTTATCTGGGCAGCCATATCTAGAAATCCAATTATTGAAAAATGCAAAAGAGACGGATTCTGCCAAACAATCACGCAAGGGAATTGCCTTGGGCCATTTCGAGAAACGATCAATAATAGTTAAGATGAAGGTAAATCCTTCAGAGGAGGGCAATGGGCTAACCAAATCCATATGTATTGTCAGAAATCTTTCCGACGTTATTGGAAATTTGTTTGGTTTTGTTGTATTGTGTTTAATTATTTTTGATTTTTGACACCATGTGCAACAAACATTCCACCTTTTACAATCTTTGGCCAAACAAAACGCTCTGCCATTTTGAGCGTTGCTTTGATGCCTGGATGTGAAAGACCATGAGTCATATCAAATGCAAGTTTTCTAAACTCTTGAGGTAAATATGGTCGAATTTTATTTGTCGAGACGTCACAATATAGTTTAATATGGCTTCCTGGAAAATTGTATAAACGCAGTTGAAGTCCGGTTGAAGAATTTAAGAGATCTTTTAACTCTTGATCGTTACGTTGTGCTTCAAAAAGTTGTTTGTAATTAAAGGATGTAATATCATCGATACGAGACAAAGTATCGGCAACGTTATTTGATAAACCAGATATGTGAACAATACGAGTATTTGTTGTAAATTGTCAAATAAAATCCAAATGTCGAAGCTGTCTTGGAGTGGCTTTTAAGGGATTTTGTTGGAAAGCAAATGTGATCGGTGTATATAGTAAATTCTCTACCTTCCAACAAATAACAAAAATGTTTGACAGCCTTATAAACTGCAAGCAATTCACGATCATAAGCACTATATTTACATTCAGCTGGACTCAGCTTCTTGGAGAAGAATGCAAGAGGTTGACAAACGCCTTTCACGACTTGTTCTAAAACGCTCCAAACAGCAAAATCTGAAGCGTCAACTTTTAAAGATAGAGGCACATCTTTATTAGGATGGGCTAACATGACTGCATTTGAAAAATAAGATTTACAATTTATAAAAGCTTTTTCTGGTTCTCCATTCCAGTTGATTAACTTTTTGTCGTTTTTAACTAAGCCTTTTAGGTAGTCGTTAAGTAGAGCGTGATGTTTCTGTAGAAGTTTATCATGCACAAAAATCGTCGAAGGTCCTGAACGTTTTTTGGTTTAGGATAATTTAGGATTGTTTCAACTTTCGATTTTGAGGGTTTACTTCCTTCTGATGTTATATGAAATCCTAAAAAATCTATTTTATTTACACCGAATTCGCACTTTGCGGTGTTTATTACTATTCCGTAATCTTTTAAACGTTGAGATATTGTTCGAAGGTGCTTAAAATGTTGTTCTTCTGTAAAAGATGCGATCAATATGTCATCAATGTACACGAAGACGACCAACAGGGTAACTAAAATGCACTTTTACATTAATATTTTTTAAATATTTTTTATGAAATAAACTGCCACGCCTATCTTGATTATCTTTTTTTTCGAAAATTTTTCCCCAAATTGCAATCGTAAATAATTAACGTAAACAATTTTTCACGTAAAAAAATTCCCCTTATCCTTATTTACTCTTATTAAATTTGCCATCGGCAATACAAAGCGACGGCAATTTTTATTTTTAATCGTTTTTTGAAAATCGGTATTCTTGTTGTCAATATTTCCATTTCTCTATGACTGACAATATGAATTTGGTTGGTATTTTATACGGAAATGTGACGTTGATTATGCCGTCGATAAAAATTAAATAAACTATAAAAATAGTAGAAATAAAATTGAAAATGGACAAACTGAAGATTGTCAATCCCAACCAATTTTAAAAATAAGTTGAAGAGTTGGAAAAAAATCCACTGTTTCCTCTTATCTTAGGGAACAGCGGGAAACTATTACGACTGCTCTAAACCGCTTCGTCTACCAAATAGAACGGGTGATGGATGGCAAAAGGAATGGTGTACGAGGTCTGATCAAAAAATAACCGCTATTTTTAAATTTCGTGAATTACGTATGTTTGATTTTCGCATTTATTTATTTCTGTTATGTTGGTACATATGTCTCTTATATATGTTGGCAATATCAGCCATTTCGGATTATCAATTTGTTTTTGACAGATAAAAAGATTAGTCGTGTTTTGGTGTGCTCTTCGATTTTTTACAAGTGTTAAGAAATGCAGAAAAAATGGTCTTCATAATGGTGCTTCATAATTTATTGATCAAAAGAGACCTGAAAAGTTCCGGGTCAGCAGAGGGAACAAATATATTTGATTAATTCACAAAACCCCTTGTATCCGTGTATACTGTGAATTGTTCAATTAAAATACAATGGTGTATGCTTGTTGTTAGAGATTTTCATATAAAATTTCAATACACCAATACACTTTTATTTTGCATGTTTTTAGAAAGTTGTATTGGTAATCGTTTTATCAACTACATTTGAATTCCATATCACTTGAATCAACCATGAGCATATCAAAAGTATACTTTTCGCATAAAAAATTTCAATTTTGCTTTTTCCAGACCTATTTTTTTATTTTACTTCCTGAAAACCTTCTGAATACTTATTTTCTTCTTATTTGACGTTTAATATACAAAATAAATTGATGCAATAATACACTGCGTGTTCACAAGCTTATAAACAGAAAGTGTATTCAATACAAAATACACCATACAAGATTTAGTGAATTAAGCAATTCTAGCATCATGCTATTCACAACAGCAGGTCAGCAACAACTTTTTTCATATAATACTGTGTTATACACACATACCTGTTATAATAAAAAAATTAATCTAAAAATCTAGAATGTACAGTTAGAGACATAAGTATTTGTACACCCCATATATTTCCTAAATCTTTAAAAATGTATAAAATAACTCAAATTGTTTTAAGTAGCTTTATTCCAGACACGCTTTTATTTAATTAATTTTAAAACAATATTTTATTATTTATAATATTGCATTAAAGGTACTAATTAAGTAAAAATCGATGGGGCAAAAGCATTTGTGCACCAGTATTTTTTTTTAGCTTGCAATTCTGTTTACTTACATTCTTTTTTAAATACCGTTTAAAAACATTGGAAGTGTCGAAAATGTCCGAAGGACGGGACGGCCGAAAAGGTTTCTAGACGGGAGGTAGGATTAATTTTAAAAGAAGTGCCAAAAAATCTAAGAGTGACTCAGGCAAAATTAGAAGAACAAGTCGCTAATGGTTCAGACACATGTCCAAAAATAACAGTCCCCCGAAGAAAATAGCGAAAGCTTTTTAATTTTGCCAACCATTACTGAGACAAGGATAAAGAATTTTGGAAAACGATATTATTTATTGACGAAACCAAAGAAAAACTTTTCAGAATTATTTTAATCTTTTTTTAATAATACGAAGTTTTTATTTTTATGATTAAATTAAATAAAAGTGCATTTAAGTAAAACTGCTTTCAACAGTTTTAATTACTTTATAAATTTGTGAAGATTAACGAAAATTATACAGATGTACTTACTTACCTAATTAGTACTTGATTACTTACATTTGTTTCTGATCTCCGTTTTCCGTTAATGTTTCTTCGGCGTTCTTAAATTGCCTTAACTTTAAAAAAAGTTCAGCTAAATTTAAACTTAGGCTAGAGTGGTTCCGGTTTTTTAATGCTTCTTGATAAAACTGTATTGCTTTTATGTATTGATGTGTTTTAACGTAAGCTCGTCCCAATTTACTTGCTAAATGTGAATCATATGGGTTCAGCTCAAGCGCTTTCTCGTACGCCTCAACAGCTAAGTCCGGTTCTGCAAATACATGTTAAAAATCAAAGGTTATAAAAAGCATAAAAAACAAATTTTAATTAAACAATAAGTAACAGTTTATAAGTGTCTTTATATTAAATAAAATGTAAAATGAAATGTTCTGTGTGGAAATCTTGTGAGTCACCCATTAGACGCGTCACAAGGTGCCGGATAAGGACCCTATTTCCAGATACCTGTGACACAATCTTATTAGGACAATAGGTGTCTAACATGGATCGGGTAGATTCCATGCTGCGTGACTTCTGCTATGCGGTTCCACATGGCCTTGAAAATGCCAGATTTTCAGGAAAGTAATTTTCCTTCAGGCAGCTAACAGGTCAAGATATCACTAACCTATGAAAGATGTCATGACTGACTAGCTGTTCTGTAAGTTTATCAGTACACTACACACAAGTGCCGGAAAACTGCAAAAACAGAGGGGTTACTCTCTATTGCGATGCGAAAGAAAAATGGCACGTAACCAAACAATCGGTACCCTCTATTGCGTTTTCGTATTTTCTTTCGCATCTAATTTTATTCTCTTTCGCAAATATGGTATCACTGCACTCAGTAATACGAAAGCTTATGTCAAAATCGTTCGTTATACGCAAATATCTTGCGCTAACAAATTATCAAACGCAAAGGTAACGAATCGTGTAAGTAAGCATAAATTAAATTTTATATTTACATCTAAATTTTAATTTTTTTTTAGGGAAATGCCAAAAAGGTTACATACTCGGGAACGGCAGTTCGAAATTTGATTTTATAATGCAGCACAGCGGTTTGGCCAAGGGAAAATTGCAGTGCGGAAATGCCAAACAACGCTTCAAAAAACTGACGGACGGCCTTAGTTATAATGGACTTCCTATAAGAGATGAAGAGGGTAGGAAACAAGTAATGTATTTTGATAAATATGAAACTTACGCAGCATAAATATTTATTTATGTGGAAGAATAAGGTAAGCATTTCTAGTAAGGGTGGTTGGATTCACAATATTGCATTGCACGATGAAGGAGTAGATAATCAAACTTCTGCATATGAAAAAAAAAAAACCAACAACTGGGTGCTAACATCAAAACGCAAGTAAAAGCAAACAAAAAGCCTTCAGAATAAGTTTTGCTATATTCGCAAAATAGAAATTACATTTTAAATGTTATGTTCATTTTCCATCTCCATCCATAATGCCAATGAATCCATTACTTATTTTTTATTTTTTAATAAATATATTTATAAAATTTTGTTCGTCAAAGATCTTTTTGTAGTCTACATTAAATGTTTGTAATTTATAATATTTTGCATTGGACGCGAAGCTTTGTGTATTATTTAATAAAATAAATGTTTTTGTTCACAAATTTTGACATTTCATTTTGTCATTCTTCTCTATTGTTTATTTTGTTGTGCCAGAGTTGCTTCTTTTTTAAATTATTTTGCGAAAGCGTTTGCGTAAACATTACAGAGTATCAAATTGTATTCTTATCGCATCTACTTATCGCATCGAACTTGCTTTCGCATCGCAATAGAGAGTAACTCTCCAGCTCAAGACGAGTTTTACCGAAAGGCGCGCCGCCAAACTTCTTATGGACAAACTTATCAACATTTCATCAAATAAAATGCCAAAGGAGAAAAATGTGCGCTTGATTTGGCCAAGTTCTAATGAGAAACCAACACTGCAGCTTAAACAAGCAATCATATTCCTGAAGGAAGTGAGGCTCTGCAGAAAATCATCGGGCCAATATGAAGATCATCCGGGTAGGAAATACCGGCCTTTTGAAAATTGACTGAAAGATGTTGAATTTTTTCGAAATAGAAAGACTGACTAAAAAGGCGGTTTTGGTACTTAATACAGAATCGTTGTTACCACTTCGAAAAAAGCAAGGCAAAATCTTTTAGGGGCTTATCAGTTTTTGTGTTAGTTTATTTAAATTTTTATTCATTGACCTAGCTTATTTCAATCGACGGACGATTCTTGGGTCTAGTTTTTGAGGCCTTCTAGGCTTTGAGACTCGTCTACTATGGAAGTAATTGCGGGAAAAACATATTAAACATATCAGAAGTGTTGATTCCGTCAAGAGCGTGTTATATTTTGTTTTAAGAGTTCTCATCAAGAACTTTACTTTTTCTCGTGTGGAATTTGTAAGCTAGGGGTGACACACATATATTTTTTTAACTTGAGAGATAGTGATTGGGTTGCTAAGATTTGCATAAGAGTTGTTGTTAGAAATAAAAGTTTGAACCAGCGCTTCAACCTCTTTTACATGCGTTTGGAAAACTATATTTTTTTATTTTAACGTGGAAACATAAAGTTAGATTTTTTCCTAAATATATTTATCTAGCTTTGACAGCATAGTATTCCTTAATAAATTTCTGGGTTGAATAATCTTCTTCTTATGTGCTGTTTCTGTATTACAAGCGGTCTACTCGTCTGAAAATTTTGTATGAAAAGCACTCAATTTTTTGAGTTATTTCCATGTAAAATTTCCAGACGAGTTGATCGCCTGTAATACAGAAACAGCACATTAATGCTCTTCTTTAGATAATTGGAGTCCCTAAACCTTTTCAATTTCTTTTTAAAACGTTTCTCGTTTTTTTTTCCTTGATTATGATAATTTTAGAGAGGGGCGTTGTTGTTGGGGATATTCGTTGTTTGGGAACATAATGGTGTAAAGCTGTTTGAACTACCACATTAAATACGTTGATTAAGTTGTCAATTTGACTAGCATTGGTTATATCTGAATAACGTTCTGGTAATGGCAGATTAACATTTATAAATTTCCGAAAGAGATGAGAGTAAGCTGGTGAATGAGGAGACTGCCAGTCTGATCTCTGAGGAAGGCACCCTATCAAACTCTGAGTTTGTGGGTGAATTCTTCGAGAGAATGGACGAGGCAGTTGACGAGGACGCCCTCTTGGACTCCGACCAAGATGACGTCAACGTCACAATCATATCCGCAAACAGGGATGGTGAAGGTGACTCAAATAAACCTTCACCACTCTAAGGCAGCTTCCGCTGCACTACTCCTTCGCATCTCGGAGAGAGGGGAGGAGATCGTATTAGCCCAAGAACCATGGCTTCATCGGGGCAAGGTTTGCGGGCTTGGTGTTAAAGGCTTCAAGCTACTGTATATGAATGGTCCGGGTAAGATCAGATCATGCATAGTGGCGAAGAGCAATCTGAATATCTTCATTCTCTCTGATTACAGTGATGAAGATACGGTAGCAGCTGCCTGGGAGACAGACGGCGGTACGATTATAATAGTCTCCAGTTACATGGCGCATGAATGCGAAGCACCGCCGCCAATGCTTTGCAGAATAATTAAGATGGCAGCCACTCGAAACCTGCCGGTTATTGTTGGAGCAGACGCCAACGCACACCATGTTGTTTGGGGAAGCTCGGACTCTAATGCAAGGGGTGAGTCTCTTTTTGATTTCATTCTTTGTAATAATGTAGACGTTGTAAACGTTGGGTCAGAACCCACCTTTGTCGTAGTAAATAGAAGGGAAGTTCTTGACGTTACGCTAGTTAGTACTAAGCATTCAGATTTGATTAGGGCATGGAAGGTCTCTAGTGACTGCTCGTTCTCTGATCATAGGTATATTGAATTCGACGTAGTGATTCGGGTACATGGGGTCACCCCCCGACGTAATAGAAGGAAAACGGATTGGGAGCGGCAACATTCTCTCCTTTCCGATTTTCTTTCGAGTCCACCGAGAATAGGAAATCGGCGGGACATTGAAGTCGCGGTGGATGCATTAACCAATGCGTTTGAACGCGCGACTTCGGAATCCTGCAGAATGAATATCTGCCGAGGTAAGAGCAAACCACCCTGGTGGAGCTCGGATATTGCGGAGGCACGAAAAGCCTCCCGTAGACTTTTTAATGAGGCCAAGAGATCAGGAAACTGGTCAGCTTATAAGTCCTCAGTGAACAGATTTAAGAATATGATAAGAAATGCGAAGCTAAGGTCTTGGAGATCCTTCTGCAGTGGAGTGGAGGGTGCTTCCGAGACGAGCAGGCTTCGTAAGATTCTATCGGCAACGCCCATTGTCCCTAGTTTCATTAAGAAACCATGTGGCAATTGGACCTTGAGTGCACAGGAGACCCTAGAGGTTCTCATGGAAACTCACTTTCCGGGCTGTGCTCCTTCTAGGGGAGAAGGAACAGCCATCATTGACAGCCGCGCATCAGTTCCCTTTCCTATAAACAGGGAAGGACTTATGTGGGCTCTTGGTAGTTTTGACCCGTTTAAATCAGCGGGTCCTGATGGTATCATACCGGCTGATTTGCAGCATAATGCGGATATTGTCATACCATGGTTAATTCTGATATACACGGCATGCATTGCATGGTCGTATATACCGGAACCATGGACTTTTTACTCTGTGGTCTTCATTCCCAAGGGGGGAAAGACCTCACACACTGAACCGAAGGACTTTAGACCTATAAGTCTATCCTCCTTCCTCTTGAAGACTCTGGAACGGATAATTGACCTCCACTTGAGGAGGACGATTAATCCGGACCGACTCTCCGCCTCTCAACATGCGTATGTCAGGGGCAGATCTGTTGAGACGGCACTACACACGCTTGTGGGGTTTATAGAAAAATCCCTAGAGCATAAGGAATATGCATTGGTTGCCTTTCTAGATATAGAAGGGGCTTTCAACAATGTGAAACCGGAGGCCATTACGATGGCCCTGGAGGGACTGAATGTAAATCAGTCGATAATAAACTTTATACGGAATCTATTGACTAATAGGGTCATTACTTCCAGTATGGGGCTAGCTACCATATACAGGGTAGCTAAGCGGGGTACACCACAGGGGGGGGTATTATCTCCCCTTCTCTGAAACCTCGCCATGAACGCATTGCTGACAGAAATGGACTGCAAGGGGTTCAGGACTGTGGCATATGCGGATGACGTCGCGGTCGCAGTATCAGGAAAGTATCCTGACACGCTATCATGGGCAGACACTGGGGCATAAATCCCAACACGTCGCACTGGCTCTTTAACACGGTCATAAAACCCATACTCATGTATGGGGTTCTTGTATGGTGGCCCGCATTGGGCAAACTTGTGAACTGCAGTATGCTGAATAGAATATTGCGAACTTCGGCCTTGATGGTCACCGGGGCAATGCGCACCACTCCATCGAAGGCCCTTTTTACGATGCTGCACTGGCTACCGGTCGATCTCATGGCCAAGCGGCAGGCTATGAACTCGGCGGTTAGACTAAATGCAGCGGCGACGTGGAAGTCAGGGGACTTTGGACATGCGACCATTTTAGGCTGCTCCTCGGCCATCCCTGACAACATCGATTATTGCACGCCCACCCCCATGTCTGATATTGGTTTCGGGGTATCAACGTCGGGCACATCGAATATGCGTGGGGATGTGCTTGATGTTTATACTGACGGGTCAAAGTCGGACACGGGGGTCGGGGGGGGCGTCTTCATTCCTAGATTTCGAGTCAGAATGAAGTTTAGGCTACAGGATCAGTGTAGCGTGGTACAGGCTGAGATTTCAGCCATCAGAAGGGCGGCTTGCTGGATGAGGTACCACAGGATATACGGAGAGGATATCCGGATCTGTACTGACAGCAAGGCCGCGATTAACTCCTTATCGGGTGTCTATACGACATCCAGATTGGTTCGTGAATGCCGGACATCTCTTAACGAGATGGCGAGACATTCCAACCTGGAACTGTTTTGGGTACCGGCTCACTCGGGCGTACCCGGGAATATAACTGCGGACGAACTCGCCAGATCGGGAACCCGGTTGGAAGACCGGGAGACAGATCCACTGGTGGGAGTCCCATTAAGCTGCTGTAGAGCTTTACTTCAGCAGGAACTCCTCAGAGCCGCACAGTCTAGATGGTCTGAGGAGGTTACCTGCAGGGTCTCGAGGACATTGTGGCCTCAGTATGATAATAAGAGAACCGCAAATCTACTGAGGTTTCCTCGGGGGCAGCTGGGCACACTGGTGGCGGTGCTGACGGGGCACTGTGTCATTGGTACCCATGCTAGGAGATTGAATCTTCCGCATCATGACTACTGTAGAAGTTGTCAAGATGAGGAAGAGGAAGAAACGGTTGAGCATCTGCTCTGCCACTGCCCAGCTCTTTCTGAAAATAGAGCGGCCATCTTCGGCAGTCCGAGACTGCATGGTCTTGCAGACTTATCTGTCTGCGACGTTGGTAGGATAAACTTGTTTATCCGGTCCTCGGGGTGGTTTGGATTGGGATCTGTGACGGTGCCGTAATGGCCTGAATCTGATCCCCTGCAAATCCTGTTTCCAGGCAACACAACGGGACCTTTGGGACCCAAGTGGGTCGGTCTTATGCCGACGGCCTGTGCAACCTAACCTAACCTAAGCTTTTTTTAAGTGACAAAAAAATATCTTCTTTCTTATAGCTTAGATCCACATTGTTTGTAATAGGTAGATGATCTGATCCTAAGTCGTGGAGCACTTTTACTGATGACATATTTGTTAAGGTGCGACTTAGAAAAATATCAAGAGTTAATGGTTGCTTTTTAAGAAGGTGAAGGTATATACGAGGTCTGACCAAAAAATAACCGTTATTTTCAAATTTCGTGAGTTACGCATATTCTATATTCGCATCATCGTCTTTCTATTTCTGACTTTGGACACATTTCTTTTAAAAAGCGTTGATTTGGATCCATAGGCGTATGTATTCAACTACAATCAGTCAGGTTAAATCGCTTGTGAACATCTAATAAATATTGTTTTTGGTCTATAGAAATCGGCCAATCACTGTTTCGTGATAATTTTCGGCGAGTACAGATGTTGCAGAACCCATATCCTTCATTTTGAATTGTGTACATAAACCAGCCTTTAACTTACTAATCATAGTTGCTACAAAAATAAGGATGTCATCAACGTATACTGATAATATGATGATATTCTGAGCTGAGAGCCTAAAATAAACACACTGATCAAAGTTTGATCTTTGCAAACCCAGTTTTTTAATTCAGAACCAGCGGTGCCATGATGAGTAACGTGCTACTGAATAGTATGTTTCGTCGTAATCGATACCTCTAACTTGGGAGTAGCCTCTCACCACAGTTGGGCTTTATACCTATCGACTCCACACTTAGGGTTCCTTTTTACCTTGAAAATTCACTTAGAGTCTATAGCCTTTCTTCCAGGGGGTAAATCTTTGAACTGCTAAGTATCATTTTACAAAAAAGCTTTGTATTCAGACTGCATTACATCATTCCATTCTTTAGCGAGTGAGCTTCTCAATGCTTCACAAACGGTCAAAGGCTGAGTAGAGTTTGTTACTGCTGCCAGCAGCCCAATGTTTGTTACTTCACTCATTCGAAGTCTGCATCACGTGATGAATTATGTTAAGGATTCCCTTCACTGACGCTATAACTATCACCTTCACTGAATCAGAAAAAATCTGATTCATCAGTATAACTCATTCTGACTTCATTAAGTAAAATCGAATTTCTAGTTAAGCAGTGTTCTCGTTTTCATTTGGTTTTTTAAGAATATGACTATTGTAATTTGAAGAGCCCTCACCTAACCTGAAAGATTCATCATCGCTACTGGTATCGACATGTGTAGTATTAGCATTAACTTTAGCTTCTTTTGAATGCGTAAGTTTTGCTTTTTGTAGCCACCTTTCACTCTCGAAAAATGTTACGTCACGACTTATTACTGGTTTGTTTGTTTTGTTGTTAAACAATTTTAAACGCCTTCGATTGTTTACAATATCCCAAGAAAATTCATTCGTATGATTTCACATCTAGTTTGCGTCTCTTTTGCTTTAGAACATATATCATTGCCTTCCAAAAATTTGAAGCGACGATAAGTTGGGTTTTTGCTTTGTCCAAATTTCTTCAGGTGTTATATTTTTTCTACATTTCTGCAAGGAGTTCGGTTGCCTAATACACTGCTGTGACACCAGCCTGCGCCCAAAAACGTTTGCTCAAATTAGCAGCAATCAGCTTACAACGTACTTTTTCTATAAATGTCATATTCAAACGTTTGCCGACGCCATTTTGCTTGGTGTATATGGCGTTGTTAATTAATGAATAATTCTGTGATTTTTCATGAACGTAATAAACTTTTCATTGCGAAACTCCTTGTCGTTGTGTGACCGCAATATTTTAATACTGGAATTTCGTTCATTTTAGACCAATTTATAAAAAGATCAAAAACTTCGACCTTACGTTTTAAGGGATATACAAACACTTCACGACTGAAATCGTCAATAAACGTTTTTTTAATTAAGTAATCTAATGAAAAATTCCCGTTGTTTTACTTAATTTAATAATTTACAAAGTGCCCGAGCATAGAAATAAATTATCGTAGTGTTTTATGTATAAAGCAGCCAAAAAAAAGTCAGCCGTATCAGTAGAGAAAGAAAAAAAGAATCATTGTTGATTGTTGTTTTTGGGTACACTTTGATTTTTGTCTTTTCTTTCTTGTTTCGACAAATATCTTGAGTTTATTTAAAATATTTCTTAAAAGTTCCCTGAAGAGCAAAATAAGCGATAGCGAAATGGCCATCAAGACGTGCTTTCACCTTCAATAATCAATATCGGTGATTTGTTAATTTAATCGGGATAATTTTAAAAAATAGCACAAAGTTTTTATTATTTTTATTATTTCTAGGTTTTTTTTAAGTAATAATTATTTAAAACCTAAATCTGATTAACTAAGTAGCTAGTGCTACTAATATAAATAAAATAAAATATTTATAAACTACTAGCAAACCCCAAACTTTTATTTTTTTATTTAAAAATCCATTCACACAAAATTTCGTACAAAACAATCAATTTTCGATTTTTCTAAGTTTTTCTGACTTTTTCGGAGGGTTTTTCCAAAACTTTATATATATATATATATATATATATATATATATATAGATTTATGATTAGATTATTCAGCTAACATTAAGTAAAGAGGCCATTTGTTGATTTAGCAATCTTGTGTTTTTGGGTTATTGTATTACTGTAAAACAAGTAAGAGAGTAAGTAGCATAGAAAGTTAGGTAGTTACTGAACTGGTTAAATAGAGTATTGAATATAGCAAGTTATTAGTGTTGTCGATTAATGAGAAGTGAGTTTTGTAAGGCCACAAAGTAGAACATTTCATGTTATTATTGTCGCGTATTTACTCGCGTATTGTTTCTCAAATTTGAGCTGCTCTACGGCACAAAATTTCTAAAAAGACGATAAGTAAATAGTGTTTACATCCATTTGAAATAATTCGCACTTTCAAGCAAATACATAAAATATCACAAAATATACTAACAGCAACGAAGTAGTAAATTAGGGATTGGTACTATTGAAGTATTGAACATAAGAGTATTGAAGTAACTTTACAATGTGAATAAAATATGCTTTCATTAAAAATATCTAAAGATACTATCTTCTATCTAAAGGAATGGCTTAACAAGTAAAAAAATAAAATAATCAACGTAAATATATATCAGAATATTCTTTAAGCGCAATCTTGTTTCATTGATTTGCATCTATTTAATTACCTTGTATAGACATATAAGCTTCACCCAGCACTACGTAACTCTCTGATTCTGGACAAGTTTCAACCAGCTCTTTAAAACATCTTGAAAAAGCAATGCGATCTTTCCGGTATTTTAGGAAAATGTTAGCCAAATGAGTTTTAGCCTTTATTATGTCAAGAAAACAAATCATTTAATTTTCATAATATAAAACAAGAGTAAAAGATCAACAAACCTGTATGTAATATAACTGTCCTGGTCCTACTGCCGATAAAAGTTCAATGGCTTTGTTGACATTAGAATTTTTAAGCATTAGTTCAGCGTGAGCAATAACTAGACGACCCTCCTCCGACGTTTCCTTGAATTCTTCCATGGCACATTGCAATAAACGCTCGCTCTCGTAAACGCCTTGAGAATCGCCAATATCCTTGTAATTGCTGATCAATTCCAAGTACAAGGTCATCTTATCTGCGATGGTAAAATTGTTAAACACCTCTGTTTTAACCCGGCTGTTGGGCGAATTTATGTGTTCTCGCAATGAAGTTTCAGTTCCCACTAAATGCATAGCCGACATAAAACTTTTTTGTGCTTCCAAAAATTTCTGTTGATGGCGCTGACCAATGCCTAAGAGTAAAAAATATCGGGGATTATCTCGAACTGCAAAATTATATGAAAGCGCCAGCTCAAGAGATTGAAGCGCCTTAGGATACTGTCGCTGCTCAATTTGGATTTGTGCCAAAAGAAGATATGCATCCGTGTATGTAACATCTATATTATTGAGAATTCTTTGCAAAATCGTTGTTGCCATAGTCATTTCACCACATAAGAAATGCAGCTTGGCTCGCATAAATTGTGCTTGAATGTGCGAAGGATAAAACTTAAGAATAGTATCTAAAATGTTGACACAATGTTTTTGCGTTACATGTAATGTATCTTGAGAAAGATTAATTTCCTGCTGTATTTGAACTTGAACTGGCGAGTGATGCAAAAATTCTGATGTTATCTGCAACAGAAATTCTGGATTCATGACATGAGCATATTCGACTCCAAATGCACGTCCCTCCAACTTTCGCATATGAATTTCGATTGCTTTCATCAACAATTCAATAGCTTTGTCACTTTTCGAAAAAAGTTTGGCTCTTAAAAACAGGAGCAATGCTTCACTATCTCTAGAACTTATCTCGTTTAAAAATTCAACTTGCTTTTGAGTTTGTTCTGTACTTCCATGCTCTAATAACTCACAAGCAGTAAGACCGCAAAGAGCTTCAAAGTTGTTATGTTCTATTTTGATTGCTGAGCGAAAACATATTGCAGCTTCCTTTATGTTTCCTAAAAGCAAGCGTTCGTTTCCCAACTCAACTATATATTCCACACCCGATGGATTAGTCTGAATAAGTTTGTCAATAAATCGCAGTGTAAGCGACAGTAATTCTACATTTCGAGAACATATACGAGCGAATAACTGACATATCTTTAAAAGCATTTTAGAATTCCCAGACTCGATGCGTTCTGTGGCAACTAATAACTGTTGCAAAGTTGAAATTCCTCCTTTAATATTCCCCTCACGTGCTATCAAAATAAGAGCTTTTACTTGCAGTGCAGGTATATTTGTAGGCTCCAAGTTAATGATTCGCAAAGCCGTCTCATATGCGTGATCCCAATCCAAAGCTGCCAACTGAGTGTTCATCTTTTCAATCAATGGTACATTCAGTTCTGGAAATCGGACCGACAGTCTATTCAAATTATTTATAGAATTTTCGAATTCACCTCTTAATTGATAACATTGCACCAAAGCTAAAATTATGTCTATACTTTTTTTGCCGTTTGCTAAATTCTCTTCCAGAGTTTTTAAAATATTTCCACTAACAACGCCGTCAGCTTGAAACATTTCAATCCACGCTTTCATCACTATAGATTTTTCATGATGACTATCGAGCTGAAGGGATATATTACAATATTCACGGGCTTTTTCATACTTCCTTGCTAAAAAAAGGAATACTGATGCATTATAAAAACCATCAGGAGAACCTTTGTTACGTTCTTCTGTTAAACGTTGTTCGAGCACTGCAACTGCATTACTATCCACAACGCTGCAATGCTTGTGTGCATAAAGAAGAGCGACAACGGCAGCAATACTTAAATTTGAATCATTCTTTAAAGGATTCAGTTCACGTATACCCTCTTGCAGCCGATTACCCAAAATAAGACCAATACCATTATACAGCCTAAATAAAATATGAGTTGGATAGCTTGCTAGCCCGTCTAAGGCAATCTTCTGCATAGTATGAAAAAACTCTGAGCGCCCATAGTACAAAAGAAGACTTTCAAAATCGTCGATATTCAACATACTTGTGCTTCTCAATACATTTTTTTTAATTATGATACAGTTATTAATTATTTCATGTACTTCTGCTCATATTTAGGAAGATACGTAAACAGCTGCAACCATTTTCGACACACACTTCAAAGATTCCTAAAAATAGGTATTTATAGTTATTTTAATTGAACGAAGTTGTAATTCAGAACCAAGGCTCATTAATTTAAAGGTGGTGTTAATAGCCCAGCTGATTTTTGTTTATGTTCGCCGTTGTTGTCAAAATTCTAAAAATAATTTTAAAAATAAAAAATTTTCAAAAAATTTGAAAAAGATAAAAATTTAAAATTTTACTAAATTAAATTTCAAAGCCAAAAAACAAAGTATGCGGTATTTCGGCACATGTAGAAGGAATAAACCAATTGTTAAAACTTTTTTTTAATCACCAAATGATGATAAAAGGATAAATTAAATTCGGCTTCCTTTTGTTGAGTCAGCTATTTTTGACATCAACTAGGTTCTCTGCAACAACAAACTGCTATGAAACAGTGCGGCCACCTAGTATTTAATCCGCCTTGTTTAGATTCAGAAGTAAAATACACCCAATTCTGTTTTTACACGGTAGATCGGTTCCAGAAAAAACCGCGTAAAAAACGTATGTAAAAAGATGTAAAAAAAATGTGCAAAAATAGGTAATTGGATCCTTGCTTCCAAAATATATTCAAAATAGCGAAAAACAAATATTTTTTAAGAACAAGTATTCATTTTTATTTTACTTAATCGCATACGTATATTATGTCTATTTGCACTCTAATTTTAAAAGTAGTTTAAATTAAATGTACGACAAGTTCAGTAACTAACAAGAGAGAATTTTATATACCCTTCACCATATATATAAATTTAGTTTAGTAGAGTAAATCCAATCAAAAATGCAAATATTGGGGTGACAGGATATTAAAAAATAAGAAAAAAATTAAGTACTATATATAATTTTACATAAAAACGTCATCGGCTCTTAATGGATTAAGCATTTTTAAAAATTAACATTTCCTTAAAGATCTCTTTAAAAGCTTTTAAATGGAACGCATATTGATATGTAAAAAAAATTTAAAGTTCAGAGGCCCGTAACTTGGAAAATATGGATGAGCGCCAATATTTTCATGGAAGTTTTTTCTTATTTTTTATTTCTCTATCGCCCCATATATTTGTTTCTCTTTTAATTGGAGCTACTTCATTCTTCAAAATGATATGGAAAAATTAGAGGCAGGACATGGACCGATGTTGCTGATTTTCCATAGCACCTCTTTCGACACTATATCTGATCAATTGGCGCATTTAGATATTCTCTAGCTGATCTTGTGCCTTGGCAAAATTAATTTCAACAGTAACTCGGACGGACAGACGGACATCACTCAATCGACTTCGCTGTGCTCGGCAGCAAAAATCTGCGTACAAGCTTTATTATGTAATTTGCAGTTTACTTAAAATATATTTTTTAGTTTTGTTTATTAAAAAATCTCACCATGACTTTAAATATAATAACATGTTTACACGGCAATGCGCTTTCTAAATCATGATTGCGAAGCATGCCGTTTCCACGACACATACTACATGCTTCACATTGACTTCTGTTCTAAAATTTTGTTTTTCGTTTCAATTTTAGTGTTTGTAATTAATAAAATTTTAAATTATAATATAATTATTTGTTTTTATATTAACACATATTTACACAGCACTTTTAATATTGGTTTACTTTTTTTGTTTACATTTATATACAGCTAGTTCAGATAAACTTGCGATAAAAATTAGGGAAGACAGAAATTTTTCATGCTTCGCAAGTAGATTCAAGCTGAATCGTCTCAAAACAATATGCTTCGCTCTCAAGATTTTATATGGCGAAGCACGTTGATTCGGTCGTGATTGAGCTGTGAATCATGAAAAGAGAGCGAAGCAAGAATATTGGGCTCCGTGTAAACATAGTATAACATAAACTTATTTGATGTTTATTCGATTTGCTTTACGTCTTATCGATCATTTTCGTTAACAAGTCACATCTCTAGTGCAGCAAAAGTCGGCGTACAAAGTATGTAACGCTATTTTTTATTGGTTTTTTTTTTCATACTAAACGCGCCATTTATTAAAATCTTTTACTTTGGTATAATTTTAATGAGTATTTAGCGATTAAAAAATATTATAAAATTTTACAAAATGAGTAAAGTGAAAAAAGAAGTTCATATGGTAGAGAGAAAAATTGTAATAAAGCTATGGAAGGAGGGACAAACACTTCGGGAAATTAGTCGGTAGAACACATTCTTCAGTACAGAGAGTTGTGAATAATTATAAAGAAACAAATGTTTTTGTGTCTCGCCCGAGTTCTGGACATCCACCTGTTTTAACTTTACGAGAAAAGCGGCACATTCCGCAATTAGTTCAGCAGAATCATAAATTGACGTCAGGAGAAATCACTAAATCTGTTGAAGATCAGTTTCATAAGACTGTTAGCAAAGATGCCGTACGCAGAGTTTTAAAAAAAGCTACATAAGTATATGAATCGCGTAGCACGTAGGAAGCCTCTGGTTTCACTTGTAAATCGTAAGAAGCGAATTGCCTATACCAAGGAATATATAAATAAGTCAAAAGAATTCTGGCAAAAGGTCTTATTTACAGACGAAAGCATTTTTGGTGTTAAGGGCAAACAGCTTGTCTGGAGAAAACCAGGTAAAGCGCTTGATCCTAAGAATTGAGGTGCGACTGTAACATATGGCGGAGGCGATTGTATGGTATGGGGATGTATGTCTTACCAATGGATACTAAAGTATATATTGACATATTGAAAGAAAATTAGCAGCTAAGCGTAAGAAAATTTAACTTGGGTAACGATTATATGTTCAAACAAGACGACGACCCAAAGCATACGGCTCATAATACGAAGCTTTGGCTACTATTAAATGTTCCAATACAGCTCAAAACACCACTGTAGTCTCAAGACTTAAATCCTGTAGAACATTAATGGGATTAATGGAACGCCGTATTCGGCAGCACAAAATTTCTTCCAAAGAAACATTAAGAAATGTGATGGTTGAAGAATGCAACAAAATTTCCGTTCAAGAAACGTCAAAGCTAGTCAATTCTATGCCAAAAACTTTGGCGGAGGTTCTCCAACGAAAAGGATATCCAACTTCATATTAATTTTAAATTTAAAAAAAATTTTAAAATTTAAATTTAAAAAAAAAAATCTAATAAACAAATAAAATGAAATTTTTTACAATTTACACAAACTGGTTTTAATTTTTTTATTCTAAAAAAAATATGAAAGGCTTGCTGCTGGGTCGGAAAGACTTTACGGGGTCGGAAATGTATATTGTAGAAATTACAAACGGAATGACAAACTTATATAAACCCTTTTTCAGTTTTTTGTGCTGAGGAGTAAAAAAACAGTTACTTATATCAAACAAGTTAGAAAAAAAGTAATTGGTTAAAAACTTTTAAGAAAAAATTAAAAAAATTATTTGCTAAACAAGTCACAAAATGTTAACACATTTCAGTTGATCTGAATTTCCTCTGAATTTATGCTATTAACAATTGATCTAAGCAGTCAATTTGCTTGTACTCACAAAAAATTAATTCCCCTAAATTTGTGATATGAACATACGTATGTTTTTCGAAAAAATTGAATTTCGCAATAAATATTTAAGTCCAAAAAGTTTTAATAATGCCAAATGGAAAAAATCGGGTATAAAATTTTAAATCTTTTATTTTTTAAACCTTGTTAAATCAAAACCGTGCAACAACGGAATAAGGTAAATATAAAATTATTGTCGGAAAACTCTTACTTCGTATTAAAAGTAGATCATGTTCACTCACAGAATAATACTGTTCACAAATAGACCTTAATTGCACAACTCAATAGTTTTCGCAATTAAGACCCTAATTAAAATCAATTTAAGTACAAGTCTAGTTTTGTGGAGCGTCGCCAATCAAAAGGAAAATTTACAGGTCAATTGAAAATTAAAAAATAATAAATCTCAAAATAAAAAATATGCGGTCAGCCTTGTTTTCCGAGTTATAGGCCTCTGAACTATTCATATAAAATGGTGATTGTAAACTACATTTTAAAAGAAATTTTATAAATATGGGTATCGCTTTAAAGCTTTTGAACCAACACCGGCTTCACTTACTAAAGATTTCCTGCATAGCCGAAATTCAGGCGGGCTTAAGGATTTTCTACTCCATGGTATGACCAAAACCGTTTACTAAATATTTCCTATGTACTAAATACATGCTTTCTTAAAATAATGGAATGGGGATAGATAATTCTAAAAGCTTAAAAAAACCAAAAATATAGTGCAGTCACAGTTTCATATGATAAGTTCATAACTCGGAAAACAATTACAATTTTTTATTAAACATTTATTTCTTATTTTTAATTCCTTATCACCCTGTATAATTTTCTTTTTTAATGCAGTAGCTTCACTTAACTAGACTTAAGCCTTACTGCCATCTCTAAATTAGCGCGTAAAGCGCAAGATATCTGTCAAAATTTCTCATGTACATACAAAATGTATGAAGCATCCTTAAATAGCACGGCGTCAGCGCTTTGCAATTAGAAAATCAAATTTTGACAGTGCGTTAGGAAGTGAAGTTGGCTGCTTGTTGGTTTGTTTTGTTTTGTTAAGGTTGAAAAGTAATGACAATTTAGCTTTTTTCAAGGCAATCTAGCGGTTTCATCTCTTCTTTATTCTTATACAGCGAGTTTTATAAAATAAAATGAGTAAACATTACTGTTAAAGACACAAAGTTGTCGCTTTTATTTAGAGATGACATTCCAGCGCAAAAGCTATGAATTACATTGCTTTGCATCTTACGCGCTAATTTACGGATGGCAGTTAGTTTACTATATAAGAAAATAATATAATGTGTAGCAAATTGTAACAAGTAAATTTCAACGGCATCAAAAGAGACTGTAAAACTGACTGACTTGTCCATTGATGAACAAATTAAGCATTATACCGGTATTAGCCAGCGAAGTCGATTACAAATATGTTCTAATTAAACAATCCCGAAGAAATTCACCCCTATCATGAATATATTTTCACTCGAAATTTTTTCCCTTTTCCCTAAATTGCAATCGTGAATCATTCACGTGAACAATTTTTCACGTAAACAAAAATTCCCCTTATCATAAATAATTTTTTCCCTCGAAATTTTTTCACTTTTCCCATAGATTTGTTCACTTTTATTTTGCTGGGGAACTGTATTCATTATGCCAGTTTTTATATGTTTTAATTAGAATATTTACATCATTAACACATTTTTTTAATTCGATATCAGTTACTGCAGTGCAGACTGACATTATGCTCGTCAAGATGCAAAACAAAGAGATCTATTGGTTATAAATTTATGAAGATTTTTTATTAAAAATATTTTTAAATGAAAAAATAGAGTTAGAAAAAATCAGATATAAAAATTTATTTTATTGATATCGGTCAGTACCAATGTCTAGGGTAGGTTAGCAGGAAGCCGTATTGCCACAGCCCACTTGGGTCCATTGATTGGTCCTTTTGCGTCTAGGGTAACTTCAAGGGCTTTTAAGCGTCTTGCACGTCGTGTTCTTGAAATAAAATTGTTCTCTGTTGTAGTATCTCCTTCTCTTGCAAAAACACAATAGCACCCATCATTAACATTTCTAAATTTTTTATAACTTTAAAAAATTAGGTTTATGTTTTTCCCAATTTATATTTTCTTCTTTCTAATTTGCATTCAGTACGAATTGATAGCGGGAACAAATGTTCCCATGAAATTCACGATAGCAATTTTCCCTTCATGGGGAATGAAAATTTCATGGGAACAAAAATTTCACATTTTGTTCACGATAAGGGTGATTGTAAAAATTGATCTCGAAAAACAGAAATAAAATATTTACATACATATGCAATATTTATCCGTGTTGATAATTACATGTTGATGATTTTTTTCATGTTCGCCGATTTGGATAACTTTTTGGTGTTTTGTTATTATGATTCCGTAATATTAGGCTGACATATTAATTACTTGTGTGAACAGACACGCTCGAAGTTCATATATGTTCGCTTGTTTAAAGTGGCATGCAAATTTACATTATATTAAATATTTTGGTTCAATCACTGTAATCTTCTCATTTGACTTTGTTGTATATTTTCGTAAATAATGACAACTGTCATAGATAAGACTTCCATTAAAAAGTTGGAAAAGTTGGCATAAAAAAATTTCATAGAACAAAACATAAACAACATCAAAATTTCAATGTTCATCAACTTCAGTGGACTGCGTCTTTTTAGCGCTATGGAGCGCTGTTTAACGAAACATGTCAAATTACAGCTTGATGTCTCAGCTAAAAGTTAAAAAGAAACACAGCTGCTGCTACCTGTTCCTTTCACAAAAAAAAAAAAAACAGTAAAAACTATAAAGTGATAAAGTAACATAACAAGGCATGAATTTTCGTTCATGCTTGCCATAATTCTTTACTGTTACATACATACTAAAGAGCTGCACAAAATGTTTTAAAAGTTCTAAGTTCTAGTGTACACTACTTCCAAACACAGAATTTCATTGTAAATATAAATATCAAAACAAGCATAACAAAACATTTTTTTTTTCTCGTTTATTTATTTGCAATCTATTGTACAATATTAAGCAAATTTGATTAATTTAAAAATTAACAGGAGTTATTGTTTTTTTAAGTGAAACAATAACTATATATTATATACAAAAGTAAAGATCATGCAGATAATTAAATAATGTTCATATATGTACATATATTAATGTAAAATACTTTTATTTTATGTTATTTAAATTTATATTAAGCACAAGAGTGTAAGGTTTCAACATAAAACTTTCCCTTATAAATTATTGTCTAAATGGGAGATCTAAGATATGATATCTTTTTAGCCTTCTGACTTCATCTGTTTCGTCTAACAAACTTATTGCTAAGATATTTACATGATTGCTAAGCTGTGCAAAGGCTACTAAATTTCTACTACTAAATTTCCTTATTTCATCTATAATATATGAGACATTTAAATCGTTATGGTTTTATTTGTTACAAACCAGGGAGCATTGGCAATCATTCTAAGTGTTTTAGACTGAAACCTTTGAAGGATTTCAACATTTGATTCACTCGTTGTTCCCCATAATTGGATTCCATATGCCCATACGGGTTTTATCATAGTTTTGTATAAGAGAACTTTATTTTCTATACTTAATTCAGATTTAGGTCTTAGTAGCCAATATAATCTTTTCAGTTTTTTTTCTAGTTGTTTTCTTTTGTTTTTCACATGATTTTTCCATGTAAGTCTTCTATCTAGCTGCAGCCCTAAGTAAGTGACGGCTTCTTTGCTTGGTATCATGGAATTATTTAAAAACAGCGCAGGACATTGTTCTCGCCTTAGGCTAAAAGTCATATGAGAAGACTTTTGTGCGTTTACTTTAATATTCCACTTATTTAGCCAGGTACTTATGTTATTAAGTTGTTGCTGAAGTAGGCTAGAAGCTTCGGATTTAGATTCGCTAGATGCTAAAAACACGGTATCATCTGCATAGGTTGCAGTTTTACTTCATTGCAAATTGGCATATCAGACGTAAATATCGTATACAACGTTGGTCCCAGAACACTTCCTTGAGGAACACCGGCATTAATTTCTTCGATTTCAGAGAATTCTGAATTCACTCTAACATAGAAGCTTCGTTCATCGAGGTATGATTTCAAAAGTACATAATACGGAGCAGGTAGTAAAACTTTAAGTTTATATAATAAGCCATTATGCCAGACGCGATCAAAAGCTTGCTGAATGTCTAAAAATACTGCAGAGCAATATCGTTTACGTTCGAAGGTGTCTGTTATTACTTTAACTATGCGATGGCATTGCTCAGGTGTGCCATGGTTGTGTCTGAATCCAAATTGGTATTCTGGTATAATATTATTTTTTTCTAAAAACGGAAGCATTCTCTGAAGCAGTAATTTTTCAAACAGTTTTGAAAGTAAAGGTAGGAGACTAATGTTTTCTGGTTTATTTGGTTTAGGTATCATTATTATTTCTGCACATTTTCACTGCAGAGGAAAGTGCTGCAATCTAAGCATGGAGTTATAAATCATCGTAAGAAATGCTAGACCTTTTTGAGGTAAATATTTTAAAACCCTTGCATCTATTTTATCGAAACCAGTTGACTTATAATCATTAAGCTTTTTGATTTCAGATTTCACTTCGGTCGGAGAAATAGGTTTTATCGGAAAATCCATCTTGCACGCTGTATCTAAAAATTTTATAATATCATACTCATCTGTATTTATCACAAATGGTTTGAAGGTTTCTTCTAAGTGTTTAGCAAAAGTATTGGCTTTTTCCTTATCATTTTTACACCAGGTACCATTCAGGTTTTTAATCGGAATATTTCTTTTTGTCGGTCTTTTTAAATAACGTGTTGCTTTCCAGATGCTATGTTCACTAGTGGAATCATGTCCGCTTAAACTTCTTAAATAATTAGTCAGTCCTTTATTTTTATAATCCGAAATACGTTCCTTCAAGATTCTTGCAGCTGAGTTAAAATTAGTTTTATCATTAGGGTTTCTGCTTTGATGCCAAATTCGTCGAAGTCTCCTTTTGTTTCTGATCAGCTCTCTTATCTCTGCTGATATACGCACATGAGATCCAGGAAATTATGTCGAAGAATTATTTTTTGGTGTTGATAAAACTGCAAATTCGTGTATAAGATTAGTGAACATTTCTACTACATTTTCAAGATCCTCTGTCCTGTTAATTGCCATTCTTAGGTTTACATTTTTATCTATAAAGTAACTAAACGATTTAATATCAGTCTTATTTGTGATAAGCTTGGCATTTTTTGGAAGTAACTCTAAGCTGGTGTTGTAGTTAATTATTATTGGTGAATGATCTGAACTTAAATCTTCTATGTTTAATATGTCTAAGTTATTAGGTGAAACTCCGCAGTACACTGCAAAATCTAAGAGATCGGGTATCTTACACGGGTCGGTAGGCCAATAAGTGGGGCTTCCACCAGATAATGTTTTATAGCTATTTTTAGAAATGCATTTAAACAATTCACGCCCTTTAGGATTAATGAGTCGGGAACCCCACCATGGATGTTTAGCGTTGAAATCTCCACCTACCAAAAATCTAGAACCAAGAGCAGAGAAAAAATTTTCATAATCCTCACTAATGATACGATGCCTAGGAGGGCAGTATATGGAACATATGGTAAATACGTTATTGTTACATCTTATTATAATGCCAGCAGATTGTATACTGGGACTTGTAACCGGATTTACTATTTCGTAAGCAATTGTTGATTTTATTAAAATTGCTGAGCCGGCATGGGCTTTTTCATCAGGATGGTTTGCAGTGATCAGATCATAACCACTGATTTTAAAAAATGATCTACTATTGAAATGAGTTTCAGATATTAAAAATATGTCTATATATTCAGTTCTAATAAAGATTTCAATTTCGTTTTTCTTTCTTGCCATTCCGTTGGCATTCCAAACTGCAATTCTGAGATTTATTTGCATAATTTGTCGATGAGTAAGGACATCATATTCATCAAAGTTGTAGTCAATTTCTTCATATGTTTATCTAACATATTTTCTAAATACTTAAAAATGTTTTCAGTATCTGAAGGAGGGGGAGGATTTCGCTTGACAACGTCGGAATAGGACACATTTGGTGGAGGATTGTTTCTGGTATTGTTACTTGTTCTGTTATTGTTAGATATTATTTGAGGAAAATCATGTATATCGTTAGAAAAACCTTGAGGTTGCTGTCGAAATGAAGATCTATATGCATTTGCGTTTGAGTTTCTCTTTTGTAGGAGTTTTTGATAAATAATACACCCTTTGTAATTTGCTGTGGGGTTTTGAAGACAATGGATGCACCGTGGGGGGAGATCAAAGTTTTTCGTGCATTCGGCTGTGGGATGATCTAACCCACATTTGGCGCAGACGAATGGCTTTTTGCAATACGCCTTGGTGTGGCCGTATTGTTGACAACGATGGCATTGAACGATATCGTTGAATTTTCGTGGGGGTTCTATTTTAATTACCGCATTATTTAAATATCGTAGCTCATAGATTTCTTATTTTCTGGATTAGGATCCAAATCGACGTAAAACATTGATAACGGCTGTTTTGTGATTCTACTTATAATATTTGTTACTGACCTGACTGGATACCCTAACGAAATGAGTTCAGATTTAATGTCTACTGTGGGTGTAGTATGATGCATGCCTTTCAGAACTACTCTATATGCACGCTCACTTTTTATTTGATACGTGTGAAAACTTATCTTTTTTGTGTCTAGATAGCTTACAATTTTTCTATAACAATCTATAGATTTCATAAACAGTTTAATTTGTCCATCTCTTAAAGACTTGTAATGAAAATCTGAGCTTGAAACAACACTTGATAAACTTATAATCATTTTACTTATTTCAGTTACACACGGTATAAAAATATTTGGTGGTTTCTGGGTTACTTCACTTTCTGGTACTATTTCTTCCTCTTCATCAAGTACTGCGAATTTGTTGCTATTTGAAGTGCTTGGCGGTTCTACTTGCTTTGGTTTTTTGTTGATATTTGTTATAATTGCTTTTTTGCGTTTGCTGGCGGTCATAACTTGCCAGTTCATTACACTATCATCACTATCGGATTGCTCAGCACTCATGATAAAGAAACTGATGTACGATTTTACAAGAAATTATAACTTAAGATTTTTATTTTTAATTGTCTTTTTTTTTTTTTTTAATACATTTGTTTTTTTTTTTTTTTTTGTTGTAAAGCAAAAGGGGATTATACTAATCCGTTTGTTTTGATTTTTAAATCTGTTTTTAAACTTTGTAAAGGAATTGTTATTGTTAAATTCTTTTAAAAATAAATCCACACAGAAGGCACGTCTGTTGTTGATCAATATAGAAACGCGACTATAACAAAACATGAGTCTCACTAAAACAAAACAAGCACCATTTGAAAAGTTTCTCTTTACAGCTTTGTTAGTGCTTGTGTTTTATAACAGAGTAGAACATCAAAACAAAAGGCGAAAATGAAGTAAAAAACGGTAAATCACAGTAGAAACATGGAGTGCACTTGAACACGAAATTAAAGCATCGTTGTTAAATAAAGGGATTTTAGGCTGTTGAAAGAAAATACGGGGGCTGCTATATATATTTCTGGCCTGGCAACACTGAGTGCTGCCAAGTGCAGTCTGACATTTCCATTGGAAAGTTTGACATTTTTAAGCATAATCGTACTCAAAACGTTTTGACGTACGACCATTATTTGTGTTGTTTACAGTGACTTGAAAAAATTAATATAGAAAAAAATGGAATTAACTCGTGAACATTTTCGTGCCATCATTTTTCACAATTTTTGACGTGGATTATCACGACAAGAGTGCATTGATGAACTTAAATCTTTGTATGGCGATGAAGCACCATCCTATAGCACTGTGAAAAATTGGTATAATGAATTTTATCGTGGCCGAAGTTTGCTCAAAGACGAATTCCGTGAAGGTCGTCCAAAAACGGCTGTTGTGAAAGAGAACATCGATGCCGTGCGTGAACTCATAATACAAGATCGACATGCGACATACCGAGATATAGAGACATCCTTGGACATTTCTTCCACCAGCATACATTCGATACTGCATGAACACCTGGCCGTAAAAAAGGTTTGTTCTCGTTGGATCCCGCACAAATTGAAAGTCGCTTAAAAAAAGGCTCGGGTCGATTGGTACAAAGAAATGTTGCAAAAATACGATTACGGTGCTTCAAAAGACGTTTATAAGATCGTCACTGGTGACAAATCAAGGATCTATGCGTATGAGCCCGAAACGAAACAACAATCGGCCGTGTGGGTCTTCAAAGACGAGCAAAATCCAACGAAAGTGGTTCGTGGTAGAAGCACATCGAAGAAAATGGTCGCCTGTTTCTTCGGCAAAACTGGTCATGTGGCGACTGTTCCACTTGAGCAACGTAGGACGGTCACTTCTGAGTGGTACACTACAATTTGTTTGCCTGAAGTCATCGGAGAAATTCGAAAAACCAACAAGAGAAGACGAATCATTGTTCACCATGACAATGCGAGCTCTCACACATTGGCTCAAACCAGAGCGTTTTTGCCCGGCCAAAACGTCGAATTAATGGGTCATCCGCCGTACAGCCCTGACTTGGCACCTAATGACTTCTTCTTGTTTCCGCACATCAAGAAAAAAGTGCGTGGTCAACGATTTTCGTCGCCAGAAGAAGCTGTTAAAGTGTTTAAAAAACCATGTTTTAGAGGTGTCTCAATCGGAGTGGAAAAAGTGCTTCGACAACTGGTTTGAGCGCATGCAAAAGTGTATAAATCATGCTGGAAAATACTTTGAAAAACAATAAAACGATTTTTGATTATAAATATTCGCATTTTCACTATTAGGCCAGAAATATATAGAGCAGCCCTCGTACTTTTATATAAAGAAATGATATGCAAACATACAAATGTGTTTTTTTATTACAGGCTGTTTAATTGTTATATTTTTAATATGAAAATATGGAACTTCTGATAAAAAAATAATTTTTTAAAAAATATTTTTGTAAAAGGATAAGTACTGAACCACGTGTTATTAATTTTAAATCCTTACTACCTATTTATTGCAGAACTCTTTTTAAAAACTTTTGTATAGAACTTATGGAAAAAATATTGTTTATTCTGATCGAAGACAGGCAAATGTTTTTTTATTTTTGTTAATTTTTATTACTATTCGATTTTTTGAAAACCCTGAAATGTAATAGACAATTTTAATATTATAGGTATATTTGATATAAAAATATGAAAATTTTTTGGTAAAAATAATTCAATTAACATTTTAAATACAACAGAAATTATAATAGTTTTTTCCCTATTTTGGGCGTTATCAAATTTTAAAGTTGACGACACTGTAGCTAGGACGTTTTATTTTGATATTTTTCATATTAAAATTTCTCTTTAACCGAATTTTGCTATCAAAAACTTCAAGCATGTTTTGAATATTCTACTTTAGTTTTGATAAACTATATCATTTTTGTTCTAGTTCTGTTTTGTTTTGTTTCAATGTTGTTCTAAAACAATTTTGTTCTCTAATTCTCTATTTTGGTGGCAAAGCAAAACATTTGTGTTTGGAAGTATGTGTTTGAAAATGAGAGTATTCTATAGACACACCACTTGAAATTTAAGTGATTGCTTATAAGACATTTTTCTTATATGTTGTATGTGGACACCCTTAAATTTTTAAGGTTAAGAGCTAATTTTAAAACGAGTTCAATCTGTAAGCATAATCTATCGTATTACCAAAAATTTTCAAAATAGGTTCAGAAATGATTTAGTTCTGCAGGCACGAACATAAAAAAGCAACATTCAGCTGAATTGATAACCTCCTTCTTAAAGTCGGTTAAAAAAGAATGTGCCTGTTAAAATTTTATTTGTAAATTCTATTTTTAATAATTATTTTAAAATTGTTTGTAATATTCGCATACAACGAAACATACTTATATGACTGCTTTCGTTGTTGGTTTATTTTGAAATATATGCATAATCGCATAATGCCCTAAATTTTGTAATTTATTTAAGATTTATTCTTG
Source organism: Gymnosoma rotundatum (assembly GCA_916610165.2). Taxonomy (NCBI): domain Eukaryota; kingdom Metazoa; phylum Arthropoda; class Insecta; order Diptera; family Tachinidae; genus Gymnosoma; species Gymnosoma rotundatum. The sequence goes on from OU744336.1 coordinate 117,127,507, forward strand.
GGATGTAGCATAGATCGCTTCCACGCAGTGCATCCTGGGTAACGCTAAATGATCTATACCACGCCCGTCACGACCTTTTTCTGTCCAAGGAGCTTTCTTTCCGATTTTTTCAGCACGTTTTTGTTTGACTTGGGCTGGTGATTATGGCTTCTGGACCTAGCATCACAGGGGTGAAAACTTGTGGGAACGGCTCCAGTTTAAGGTCATAACTATCTCCGTCCCGTTAAAACCCTGGCAGGCCTCATAGTACGTTCGATACACGTCACCGTTAAGTCGGTGGTATAGGTTTGGTTGAGACTTACTCACAATTAGCAACGGTCTGGCTCTGAGCACCTGTTCCCATGATGACTGGTGCCAACCCGCGCATGGCCTCCCTGCTTGAATAGATAACAGTGGGACCTTTGAGTTGACTACACATAAGGGTGGAGATAGCGGCTATGAGTGGGGACCCATTTTTCATGGACAAAACCAATTTTACAAAAAAGACCACAAAGGCCAACCCAATCCAAAAGGAAGCTAACTGTATTGAAACGGCAAAAGCCGGCAATCCAGAAGCAACCTTCGTCTGAGACCTCTACCACCAGACCACAATCTCCAAAGGTTGCGTAGTTCCCTCTTCGAGCACCTCAATCACCACTGCTACAAAACAGAGTGAAAGAGGGGCTCCCCCGCATATTGGTCCAAGTACTGCTGTGAGGGCATCGGATAAGCCAGCCCAAACAACAGGTAGTCTGGGCCCTAGCACGTCCTCATAATTAACGACGAGTCCCTCGCCCCACTCAACGCCTGTATGTTCTAAGCGTTCATGGAACCTCTGGTACCAGAGGTTGCGCAGGACAAACTGAACCTAAACAAACGGCTCCATCCTCCATATGTGGTTCAGATACGTCGGATGACACAAGAAGTGTCATTCTTCATCCGGGCTTGCCGGTGACTTTTTCCGGCAAATGAGGCTCGGATCCGAACATTTGGCAGAAAGCGAGGAGTCACTCCTGTCTAGCGAGGGCAATTCTGGCGCTACCCTTACGGCCAATAACTATAATGATGAAAATTGTGCAAATTAACCTTCATCATTTCATCTCTGCTTCGGCCCTACTCCTCCGCATGTTACAGAAATAAGAGGACACTGTCCTGGTCCAGGAACCATGGGTTATCAATGATCGGGTTTCTGGACTATCTATGGACGGATATAAAACTGTCTACGTCACAGGTCAAGGTAAGCCCAAGGCCTGCATTATGGTAAAGTACAATATTAACGCTTTATTTCTTCGCAGATTCAGTGACAGAGACAGCGTTGCCATGGCGGTGGGGACGGGCTCGAGAGATGTCTGGGTGGTCTCCAGTTATATGCCCCACGATCACGGAGATTCACCACCACATGACCTGCTAAAGCTTCTGGTTGCAGAGGCTAACGACAGTCAGATGGTCATCATTGGTGCCGATGCCAACGCTCATCACCATATGTGGGGCAGCACGGATATCAATGAACGGGTGAGTCTCTTTTTGATTTTATACTATCTTATGACTTAAGTATTGTCAATAGGGGGAGCGAGCCTACCTTTGTCACTTTGAGTAGAAGGGAGGTCTCGATCTTACCCTGACAGGTGGTGGCTGGACTGATATTGTCAGAAATTGGAGTGTCTCTCAAAAGTGCTCCTTTTCTGACTATAGGTATTTAACTTATAACTTACATCTGGAATCAGTAGGTCCCGGAGTGTCCCACTCCTACATGAATAGGAGTGGCCTAAGGCCTGCTCCCTTCGTGATTAACGACCACCGCGATATTGATCGGGCGGTTGAATTCTTGACCTTGCAGATCTGTTCTGCAGCGAAAGCGGCCTGCAATTAACCGAAGCCAAGGGGTAAGCCGAAACCCCCTTAGTGGAACACGGAGATTGCGGAGTTACGTAGGGAATGTAGAAAACTCTTTAATAGGTCCAAAAATGGTGGAAACTGGCTGCCCCATAAGGATAAAAAAAGGGAGTTTAAGTATGTCATACGAAGATCCAAAAGAGCCTCGTGGAAAACTTTCTGTGATAACATAGAAAGCTCGTCCGAAACCAGCAGGCTACGCAGGGTTCTTAACACGTCCCCGAGAGTTACTGAGAGTATTCAGAAGCCGGACGGTCAATGGACGGACTCTGTAATCGATACCTTGGAGACACTGCTCGATACTCACTTCCCTAGTAGTGAAGGGATTGGCGAAGTGATGAGGACTGTGAATTCCCAGTCGGTTTGTCCACCCACTTTCCGGGTGAGCTATGCTCACATAGAGTGGGCCATCATGTCGTTTGATGCCTTCAAGTCTCCTGGAATTGACAATATCATCCCAACGGACTTGCAACATAGCATGGACTTCATAAAACCATGGCTATTGCGAATCTACAATGCTTGCCTGGAAAATACTTACATGCCGATAGGTTGGCGTGTAGCCCGAGATGTTTTCATCCCTAAAGCGGGAAAGACATCTTATATTAAACCCAAAGGCTCTAGGCTCATAAGCCTGTCGTCCTTCTTACTTAAAACGTTGGAAAGGATTCTTGATCTTCAGATAAGAAACTCCATAAATCCCGCGCTTATCTCGCTCGCAGCACGCCTACACGAAAGGGAAATCTGTGGAAACAGCGCTGCACGTGTTAATATCCGATGTTGAAAACTCTCTTTCAAATAAGGAATTAACGCTTATAGTGTTTCTTGACATAGAAGGAGCTTTCAATAACGTCTGCCCCAATGCCGTTATAAAGGCCCTCTTGGATCTTGATCTTGATGCAAATCTGGTGGGATTCATTGCGCAACTACTGAAGACACGTATCATCACTTTGGGAAATGATCACGTTCAAAGGGTAGTGAAAAGAGGCACTCCATAATGTGATGTATTGTCTCCCCTCGTTTGGAATCTGGCAGTCAACACGCTGCTACGGCAACTGGACCAAACGGGTAATAGGGTGATATCTTATGCTGATGACATTTCTATCGCGGTCTCTGGAAAATACCTGACAACACTCACAGAACGGGTGAACTATTCGCTCAATGTTCTGTCTCAATGGTGCTGTGAATTTGATCTCGATGTTAAAAAACGGAGGTTATGCTCTTCACACGGAGATACAAGATCCCGATCTTTACTGCACCTAAGCACTGTGCTCAGTGTAAATAAAAGTGTAAAATACCTTGGGGTGATACTTGACCCTAAACTTCAATGGAAGGCAAACATTGCCGAAAGAGCTTGGAAGGCGACCTGTGCGCTCTATCTCTGCCAGAGAGCTTGAGGACCAAGATGGGGGCTTCAGCCTCGGATCATTTCTTGGCTCTATAAGGCAGTTATCGAGCCGAATAATTTCTATGGTGCTGTTTTTTGGTGACCCACTCTCGAGAAAACGGTCAACCAAAAGCCTCTTGATAAAGTCAGGAGAACAGCCGCCGAACTACTTCGACAAAGGCTCTGTATAACCTTCTCCACTGGCTATCCACCAAACTCCTGGTATTGCAACAGGCCAAATGCTGTGCAGCCAGACTTAATGCCCTCTCACACTAGTTATATAAATATATATTCTTTTATACTCTATCCCTTAAATACCTTATATATTTGTATTTTCTTTTTATAAGTTTGAATTTACTGTTATAAATTATTTTTGGATTGTTATTTTTTAAACTTAGTTTTAATTGTTAAAAAATATTAAAAAGATAAAAAACCAATTTCATAATAAATATTTTATATTTTGAAATTATTATTTTAAATAAAAATAACAAAGCATTAAATTGTTTTGTTCCATTAATTATTTTATTGGCGCAGTCGTGAAACGGACCAAACAAAAAATTCAAAACAAACATTCAAAAGAAAAGAATTGTATTGTATTGTATACGATTCAGTGTGGTGAATTTTTAAATAAAAAATACAAAAGGCAATAAAAGAAAGCAAACAATAAAAAGAAAGTGAAAACTTTAAGCGAGCGGGCGAAATAGCAATAGCTTTTACAAATAAAGGCTGGCAAGCTAATTAACCTTAACTGAGGAGAAGAATTAAAAACGCAAAAGCAAATATATGCCTCATAAATAACAATAACCCTATACGATGGGAGAACATTAAGGTAATATTAAGAATTAATTTTAATGTATCTGATAGTGTAGAATCTATTATTAATCAAATTAAAACTGCGGAAATTAGAAGTAATATTAATGATTTTTACGAATACATGATTGAATTGTTAACTAAATTAAATTTAAAAACTAGTTTAGATAGAGAGAATGAGCAATGGTATAGTTGCAAAAATAATGAAAAAATGGTGTTAAAAATTTTTATTTCTAAGTTGCCTAATGAGCCAAAATTAGTGCTCAATTCAAGAAATCCGGTTTCATTACTTAAAGCAAAAGAAGTGTTAATAGAAACAGAATATTTTTATAAAAAATATGTAGAAAATAAAATATTTGCTAATTCTCAATATTCTTTGCAATCGTCAAGTTTTAATTCTAATAACACTGTACAACAAAATCAATTTTTTCAAAAATTACAAGATCCGGGCTATAAATTCTGATAGAGGAGACAAAAAAAAGATATACGTGTATCGGTGTTTTGAAAGTTTACATCTGGATTTCATTTGAGAGGGGGTTAAAATTTCCCAGCTCTGGCACATTCTTATTGTTAAACGGCATAAGAAACCATGTGACCCTTACATTTTAGGTAAAAAATGTGTTCAGCAAATTTATGTGAAATGTTACGGAGAACATTTTTGTAGAAATTTTAACCCTCTAACTCCTCAAGATATGGGTCTTTTTTGTCCTTCTTTTAAAAAATAGCAAAAAACACCATTAAAACAGGGTTTTAGAGGGTTAAAATGTTCCACAAAAATGTTACCCGTTAAATTTTACTATAAGTCCCTGAATACACCAAAAAGGAAAATTCAACCATAAAGTCAGAAATGAGACGCAACAAAAGAGAGCTTAGGGTTAATTTCGCATTTATTAAGAATTTTGTTTTAAAGCAAATTTGGATAGCATTAATTACATTTTTTTAGCTCTAGGCAATTCCACTTCACTATCATACAATGTCCGGCATATTTCAGCGATAAGCGAATGAATGCTTTTACCTTTATAGCGTTCTTCAATGAGTGCGCATGTCTGATGAAACTTTTCACCATGCTCATCAGATTCTGTTGACAACTGGTTCTCAAAGTAATACATATGGGAATTTAAAAAATGAATTTTAGTTGACATATGAACGCAATAAAAGGTTCCTGTTTCAGCGATTGTTCCATGAACATAATGACTAGGACTTCGAAGTTGTAGCACAGGTACTGGGAGTTCGTCAGAATGCGGAAATGGCAGCATGGCTGATGGCACAGTTTTGTATACAAAACTCTTTCGCCTATATCTATTCAATTTTAATATGGCACACGTAGCACGTAGCGTCATTATGATCACCTGGATCTAACCACCGCATAGGCATACCAAACTGCATTGAATTTCGTTGACCTTCAGCGAGAGTTCAAAAATAAAACTATAGTTTTAGAACAAAAAAATTTATTACCTTTGGACCACAAAATTAAGCCATTATAACAAATAAAAAATAAGAAAAAAAACATCAAGAGAAAAAATTGGAGCTCGCCCATATCTTCCGAGGTACGGAGCTTAGAAATTTTCCAATTTTTTTAAATATCAATATGGATATCATTTTAAAGCTTTTGAAAAGATCTTTAAGGAAATAGCATTAAGAGCTGATGAAATTTTTATGTAAAATAATATATATGCAGTACCAAATTTTTTTTAATTCTCTGTCACCCCAATATTTGCTTTTTTATTGGAATTACTTCACTGAACTAGATTTACATATACTATATGGTGAAGGGTATATAAGATTCGGCATAGCCGAATATAGCGCTCTTACTTGTTATTTACAATCTTTAAGAGGAGAAATAATTTTGCGAAGTAATTGAAAATGTATTTATGACCTCAATAAGGTGTTGTTTTATCATTATTCTGAAAACAATTATTTTACGATTATAAAAAATACAGATTCAAGGGGAATACTCATGTAATAAATGCCTAGGACCACTACTTCATAGAATTAAGTATTCTTTACATAATTTATATCCAAAACGGGAACTGAAAACAAATTTTTTTGGTTTTTGTTTTAAATGTAAATTGTATGTAGAAATTATCGTTACTAATCTGTTAGTAAAATAAGCCTTTGCTGAATATGGTTAACACCATCGTTAATCGTTCTAGTTGCCAATCATGGAAGGAATGGCCCCGTTGATGGAACACTAAAATAATTTATAGAAAATATTTTAAAGCTTTTTCAAGTATTTAAAATAGGACTTGTAAAAATGGTTTAACAATTTTTTATTCTAGTACCTGGTTTTATTTAGGGACATTCCCAAATTTGTGGAATTTTAACAACCACAATTACTAATTACATTATTTTGTACATCCTAATTGACCTGATTTATCATAAAATTTAATTGCTTTTTCAAATTTGTTATTCTAAATGAAACATTTTCCTTTTAATGTTCAATTGAAATTTTTTTTATATTTACCTGTTTGTTTTTTTGGTCTATGGACATTCTCGAATTGGTTTTTTCTATAACAGATTTTTAAAACCACAATTATTAATAATAAAATGTGGTTTATAAAAGGGCAGTAAGTAATAACAATTTTCGTAAGATTAAGGTAAAAGCATTCATTCGCTTATCGCTGAAATATGCTGGACATTGTATGATAATGAAGTGGAATTGCCTAGAGCTAAAAAAAATATAATTAATGCTATCCAAATTTGATTTAAAACGAAATTCTTAATAAATGCGAAATTAACCCTAAGCTCTCTTTTGTTGCGTCTTATTTCTGACTTTATGGTTGAATTTTCCTTTTTGGTGTATTCAGGGACTTATAGTAAAATTTAACGGGTAACATTTTTGTGGAACATTTTAACCCTCTAAAACCCTGTTTTAATGGTGTTTTTTGATATTTTTTAAAAGAAGGACAAAAAAGACCCATATCTTGAGGAGTTAGAGGGTTAACATTTCTACAAAAATGTTCTCCGTAACATTTTACATAAATTTGCTGAACACATTTTTTACCTAAAATGTAAGGGTCACATGGTTTCTTACGCCGTTTAGCAATAAGAATGTGCCAGAGCTGGGAAATTTTAACCCCCTCTCAAATGAAATCCAGATGTAAACTTTCAAAACGCCGATACACGTATATCTTTTTTTTTGTCTCCTCTATCAGAATTTATAGCCCGGACCTTGTAATTTTTTGGTGTGTTGTACAGTGTAATTTATTGCAAAATAATTCTGAACATATTCCTAATGTTCAAAATTATCGTTACCAAAATAACCCATCTCAAAATAACACTTACACACAAAGATATAAAAATCAATACAGAACATCCAATTTCGAAAACTTACCAACTAACAAGAATAGTTACAAAATTTCTTCAAACTCTCAAAGAAGTTTTAGTAATTCAAATAGAAACACTAAAAGTAATGCGGAAATTCTAAATACAGGAGAGTCTCGACAAAGTAGCATTAATAGTTCAAGTAGAATGGAAGTTGATAATATTCAGGCTTCAAATTTTCAATTGCTTGCTGAAGATCTTTACCCTGTATAGTTTTAAAAACGAGAACAGTTCCAATTAAATTATTGGTTGACACGGGGTCTGGTACTACTCTTATTAGGAAAGGCTTATTTAATAGTTCCTTTAAAACAAAACTTGAAACCCCAATTGTTTTAAATACTATATGTTCTAAAATTACAACATCAACAAAAATAACAATTCCTCTTTTTAAAGAATTTAATATACCGGGCGTAAAAATTGAAATGCTTGAGACAGAAATTTTAAGTAACTTCGATGGAATTTTAGGTTGTAATATTCTTAAACCTTTAGGAGCAAAAATTGACTTAAAGGAGAATATGTTAATTACTACAAATGCGAAAATTCCAATAGTATATCATACATCTTCAACAGAATTCAATGAGAATGATAAATTATATTTAGAATCCTTAGTAGTAGATTTACATTTTAATGAACCTAAATTAGAATATTTGGAAGAGTCATTAAAAAATAAAAATTTAAATAATGAAGAGATCAAAGAATTAATGAAGTTAATTAAAACTTTCAAAAATGTATTTTATATAGAAGGTGAAAACTTATCTTCTGTTGTTAAATATCGACATAAAATACCTACAATAAATGATATCCCTGTATATTCTAGAACATATCGCTTCCCAGAAATCCACAAGGAGCAAGTTGAAAAACAAGTTAATGAAATGCTTAAATCCGGTATTATAACAAAATCTTGCAGCCCTTATAACGCTCCAATTTGGGTTGTTCCTAAAAAACTTGACAATTCTGGAAAACAGAAATGGAGAGTAGTAGTTGACTATAGGAAACTTAACGACGTTACTATTAAAGACAAATTTCCCATACCTAATATAGAGGATCTTTTTTAAAATTGGGAAATTCTCAGTATTTCAGCACTCTAGATTTAGCGAAGGGATTTCATCAGATTCTTATCTCAACGGAAGACAGACATAAGACAGCATTTTCTACTTCGACTGGGCATTATGAATTCAATAGAATGCCTTTTGGTTTAAAAAATGCCCCAGCATCATTTCAGAGAATGATGAATGAAGTTCTACAAGGTTTTATAAATAATATTTGCGTTGTGTACATGGATGACAATATTCTCAACATCTCTTCAGGAACATGTTTTATCGTTACAAAAGATTTTTCAAAGGTTATCTGAATATAACATAAAAGTTCAAGTAGATAAATGTAATTTTTTTAGACATGAGTCAGAATACTTAGGACATATAATAACTCCTGAAGGAATTAAACCAAATCCTAACAAAATAAATATTATACAAAAAGTCTCGTTACCCAAAACTGTTAAGGAAATAACATCCTTTTTAGGCTTGACTGGTTTTTATAGGAAATTTATAAAGGATTATAGTCGAATTGCATTACCAATGATTTCTTATTTAAAAAAAGGTTGTTATATAGATATAAATAATCAACATTATATTGATTCATTTAACAAACTTAAGCAAATATTGTGTACTACTCCAGTTTTGGCATATCCTAAATTTGATAAACAATTCGTTTTGAATACGGATGCAAGCAATAGAGCTCTTGGTGCTGTGCTTTATCGCAAAATGGACATCCAATTGCCTATTCATCAAGAACTTTAAACCAACATGAACGCAATTACAGTGCTATTGAGAAGGAATTATTAGCAATGGTTTGGGCATTAAAATACTTTAGACCGTATTTATTTGGCAGAAAGTTTAAAATCCAAACTGATCATAAACCGCTTTTATGGCTTAATTCACTTAAAGAACCTAATATGAAATTACAAAGATGGAAATTACAAATGAATGAATATAATTTTGACATTGAATATATAAAAGGGAAAACGAATTTAGTGGCAGGTTTTCTTAGTCGCGTAGAAATAAATCATTTTGAGAAAAATGAGGAACAAATTCTTTCTGATAAAGCAACAATTCATAGTGGAAAAGAAAACTTAAATGATTATATTTATATTTCACCTATTAATATATTTAAAAATCAGATTTTACTTAAATTAGGAAAAAATAATCAATATGAAAAACAAATTATACATGATAAAAAAATTAGGCATATTATAACATTAAAAGAGTATTTTGAAGAAAAAGTTTTAGAATATTTACGGCATATATTTCCAATAAAAGGAACTGTAGCAATATTTTGCGATTTCGAATTATTCAAAAAATTTCAGCAAACAATAGTACATTATTTTTCTAAACTTCCTGAAATGAAATTTTTATATTGTTCTAAATTTATAAAAGATGTATATAATAAAGAAAATTTATTGGAAGTAATTGAAAAATATCACAACGATAAAAATCATAGGGGAATAGAAGAAACATTCCTAGAATTGAAAGATAAGGTATATTATCCTAATTTAAAAAGAAATACACAAATTTATTAATAACTGCATTACGTGTAATATGTATAAATTTGACAGACGACCTATAAAACCAAAGTTTTGTATTACAGAAACACCTTTGCAGTGTAATGAAATAATTCATATTGATGTGTGGTTTTTAAATAAAAACACATTTTTTTTAACATGTATTGATAAACTTTCAAAACATGCGTCTATACATTACTTAGGTGATAAAAACTCACTTACTATTGTTGAAAAACTTAAGGAAAGATTTGCAATTTTAGGAAAACCAACTAAAATTATAGCAGATAATGAATTCAATACAGCCTATATAAAATTTTTTTTTCGTTCTGAAGAAGTTAATTACCATTTTACTTCACCAAATACACATACAGGAAATTCAGACATAGAACGTTTTCACCTTACATTGAATGAGCATATAAGGCTTTTTAAATTGCAAAAAAAGATGAGGATTTTGATGATAAAAGCCTTGTCTATAAATCTGTTCAGATTTATAATGATTCAATTCACAGTGTAACAAAATGTAAACCAATTGATTTACTTCACAATAAAGTGGATAGTTCTATGTGGCAAAAATTACATAACAAAATACATGAAAATAAAATTAATAGAATTAACAAGCTAAATGAAGATAGAGAAGAAAGTCACGAATTCAAAGAAAGAGAATTAGTAAAGAATCTTGGATTTTATAATTTAAAGCAAAAACCGAAATATGTCATTAAGAAGGTTAAAGAAAAAAATAAAACAAATTTTATTGATGAAAAAGATTGTAGAAGAGACAGGCAAGTAGTTAAAAGAATTTTTAAATACCAAAATGAAATACCAAATGTTAGATTTGAAAGAAATATTACTGGTAGAAGTAACTTAAAAAATTTATAATTTGTAATAATGTTTTATTGTATATGTGATAATATATACATTAATATAATATATATATTAAGAGATATATTTATTTTAAACTGTTAAAAAATTATATTAACAATTTTATTTTACTATTTACTATGTTGTTTATTATGTTGGTAGTATTTAATATAATATTTGTAAAATAAAAAAAAAATATATATATATATATATATGATTGTGTATATTCCACATTCCAGGAGTAATGTGTATTCAAAAGATGGGGGAGTTATATAAATATATATTCTTTTATACTCTATCCCTTAAATACCTTATATATTTGTATTTTCTTTTTATAAGTTTGAATTTACTGTTATAAATTATTTTTGGATTGTTATTTTTTAAACTTAGTTTTAATTGTTAAAAAATATTAAAAAGATAAAAAACCAATTTATATTTTCATAATAAATATTTTATATTTTGAAATTATTATTTTAAATAAAAATAACAAAGCATTAAATTGATTTGTTCCATTAATTATTTTATTCGCTGGCCTAGGCCCAACATACGGCACTCTAAGATTATTGTTCGGGATGTACCCATGCCATCAATGGTGGAAAACATCTCTTCTACTTTTGCTCTGGACAACGGATTTCAGATCAATATTCCGAGTAGGGAGGAATGGGTGTGTAACGAAGTGGTTGTGAGTAATACTGTCGATATGTACACCGGTTGCGGAATCTTCTCCAATAACCTTGGACTAAGACTCTCCCTTAGACTTCCTGACTACTGCTGCGTATTTCAAGCCGAGGTAATGGCCATTCTGAAAACATCCGAAATAGCGCTTAGGGACGATCTTTTTGGCTTTGCCATTCGGATATTTTCGGACAGTCAGGTGGCAATCAGGGCGCTTGCTGGTGCATACAGTACATCTAAGCTAGTCCTGAGATGTCGCTCATTACTAAACACACTATCGGAGAGATCACAGATTGACCTGTTTTGGGTCCCTGGTCACAGGGATATCTAGGGAAACTGTGAGGCCCATGATCTCGCTAAACGGGGCACATTGCTTCCTAACGGCTCCTCGCTACCATACGTTGAAACTCCTCTGGCAACGGTAAAAATCGCCATAAAGAACCACTACCTCAATTTGGCTCGCAAATTATGGGTAGAGGAAAGTTCCTGTTGTGTCTCCAGACAACTGTGGACTACACTGGACCTCAAGCGGACCAGGCAGCTGCTCGGACTGGACAGAAAATCCATAAGTATCACGGTCTCGGTACTTACTGGTCACTGTCTAATCGGCAGGCATGATCAAAGACTCGGTCTGCCCTTTAATGATTTCTGTCACAGCTGTGGCTCGGATGATGAGGACTGCACCTCCTGTGCCATTGCCCATCCCTGGCTCGAAGAAGATTAAGAATTCTGGGCTCTCCTTTCTTCGGAACTCTTACGGTGCTATCATCTCACTCTAAAGGGGACATAGCGAAGTTCATCAGGGAATCTTCATGGTTCTCGGCTGGGTAAGGGGAGTCGCGCCGTCTTCCTTGTGGTATCACAACGGGCCATTCGATTGTGCTCAAGTGAGCTCCGTCGTGAGAGGCTGCCACTCCTAACCAAGATTTATTCTTTTATATACCTAACGTGTTTATGATGAAATTTAAAACGACGGTAACAAAATATTATTTGAGTAAATTTAAAAAAAATTTACTTTGTTTTTAAAAAAGACTTCCGACTTCCAGTCTGAAGTGTCCTTCATTGTTTTGAGTTTATCTTAAAACTAACTTTTCCATTTATTGAAAATTATAATTACAATTGTTATTTGAACTTGTTTTACAACTCAAGAATAACATTTTAATTAATTTACTTATCAATTCAGCGTAAACATTAAGTCAATAACCGTAAAAAATTGTCTGCACTACAGATAAGCATAATTGCAATTCCCATTAACTATTGTTAACTAGGTATTGATAAAATAAATCGTTAACATTATAACAATATTCATTACTGATTTTTTTGTTTGTTTTACCTACAAAACAACAACGATAATACAAAATTAATCTACCTGAGTATGAGCGAATGAGAATTTTATGGCGGAATTATACAATATGAGTATCAATGGAAATGAAAAGTAAAGTAATTTCAATATTTATTTAATGGAAAAGGAATAGAATAGAAAATAAAAAACTTCTAGCAAGGAGCAAAAAAGCTTTTCATATAAACATACTAATTATATCAAATAAATTAAGTTTAGCGGCTATACTATACAAATAAGATTTAAGATAATTATTTGTCACCTCTGCTTCATAACATTGTGTTTTCGATAATACGGCAATGACCACTAACTAGGATCTTCCATCATCATTATTTTAGTAACATTCACACAAAGAACAATTTTTCCGACACTCAATTAATACTCTTACAATTTTATAATTTCGCTTTACTGTGTGAATTTATATACCTTTCTATATATTAGTTTTAGGCTGGGGAGCCAATAGATATGAATAAAAATTACATATATATATATATATATATATATATATATATATATATATATATATATATATATATATATATATATATTATAATTTAAAAACTAAACTTCCTCTTTAGTTACTGGGTCCAAGATCCAAACTAAGTCTTGAATGCAAAATAATCATATACAAATCAATTTTAAAACCAGTTTGGATTGAGGTATTCAACGGTGGGGAACAGTCAGTTAAAATCCTGCAAAGGTTCACTGAGATGTATTGTTAACGCGCCATGGTTTATATTTAACAAAGCTATTTATGATTACTTATCAATTCTTACCCTTAAAGATGAAATAAGAAATTTTAGCAATAAGTACTTGGAGAGATTAGGTAATCACACTAACACATTGGCAATAACTTTGCCAGATGTTACTAATGAAGTTCGTAGACTAAAAAGAAACCACATACTTGATTTGCCCTTTCGCAATTAAAATTTTAATTTTATTTAAATTGTTCATGGATTAGAATGTTGCCGTTGTTCTCAAAGGGGTTCAGCACTAAATGTTTATGTTAAATTCATCACATTTACTTACTATCTTTATTTGATTGATTGTAAATAAAATAAAAAAATAAAAAAAAATCCAGTTTACGGACACTGCTCCAAAAGAAAAAAAAAGTTGCCTACTGGGTGTAAAATGCAATTGTAAGCAAAAAATGTTAAGTGAAAAATTTGGAGCTAACACTTAATTCCGGAGTTGCGGGCCTCCGAAGTTTTTATGTTTAATATGGCATATATCGAGTATTTGATAGCAGAATACTACAATATGAATATCATTGAAAAGGTAATTTAAGCGGCTATCTAATTAAACAGGAAAACCTTAAAAAATAAAAATATCTGCTAAAGACCAAAAAACGGTTTCTTTTTTCATTTAAAAGTAACTTTACTTAAAATTATTAAGTTTAGTTGGAATACTTTATACGTATGAAGTGTGTAAAATGTAATCTTAAACAAAAAATATTAAGTGATAATTTTCGGAAAAACCCCATTGCTTTCGAGTTTCGGACCTCCAAAGCTTATGCGTATAATGTGACATATATCGAAATGTGACATATATAGAAAAATCGTTTTTCGGTCTTTAGCAGATTTTTTATTTTTAACCGACTTCAAAAATAGAAGTAGGTTATACAATTAGGTTGAGTGTTGCTTTTTTATATTTGTGCCTCCAGAACTCAGTAATTTCTGATCCGATTTTGAAAATTTTTGGTAATATGATAGATTATGATTACAGATTGCTCCCGTTTTAAAAACAGTTCATAGTCTTAAAAATTAAAGGGTATCCCCATAAAACATAGATATTTTGTACGTGTATTATGAAGTGTAAAGGCCGATTCTGTAAAATTAAAAATGACTGCGTATTACTATAGCTCCCAAAAACAAAAAATTGTACAAAAATAAATCTAAAAATTAAAGGGTGCCCTATAATTGATGTAAATTTACTTATATGGGCCATCTTTTGAACCGTTATAGACAAACGCTTGCAAATTGGGCAGAATGTCGATTGCTATGGCCGTTATAGTAACAAGTATTAATATTACAAATAATAAATTAAAGGGTGCGCCAATAGTTCATAAAATTTGATGTATATTGCCATACTTTTTAACAGTCATGGACAGAAGCTTGGAATTTACAACGAACCTGTATTGGTAAGTCCGCTATAACAACAAGTATAAAATATGGATTTGGAAGTTAAAGGGTGTTCCAATAGTTGATGTATTTCAAGTGTGTGGCCGTGCTTTTGAACAGTTATAGACAGACAGCTGAAATTTACAAGCGAAAGTTTTGCTAAGTCCGCTATAACAAGAAGCTTATAATTTAAATTTAGACCCTGCAACTTTATTTATTCGACTTGCTCAAAGTGGATATTACGGATAAAGACATTCAGAAATGTAACCCTATCAACAAAAGAAACAAAATCATTTTTGAATTAGGTTCTGCCAGCACCAAGAGTTTAATCATGGAAAACTACTTTAAAGCTGGTAACTTTAAATTGTCTGATTTTGCAAATAACCTTATTAATAATGGGGCTAAGAGTACCAACATTGACATTAATTACAGGGTCTTTCTCAATGATAACCACACTCTTATGGAACGTAAAATTGCATTTTTCTGCAGAAACCTAAAAAGAAAAAGCAAATACAATCATATCGCTTACTGCACAGTGACATTCCAAGTATCAAAATCGTTCTGTTGGATGGGTCATCTAAGAGATACACTTACGCCGAGTGCTTTGCTGAACTGGGGCATTAATGCTTGTATCGTTTACCTTATATTTTTACTTTCTATTTTATTTTATTAACTATTGTTTAAAAATTGTTTGCCAATTTAAAATGTTTAATACTTTTACACTACAGTATTATATATATATATTAATTTTTCCTTATTATGGATCTTTCTATTATTTTGGGCCTTATTACCTGTAATCACGACTATATTTTAAATAATTTTTGTAACAAGGAAAATTTTTTTTTAAATCGCACACATGAATATACAAAGCATTAATCCGTCCTTTTATTCTACCAAATTTGATGAGTTCAAACAAATTCTTTTTGGATCAATCCTTCATATTGTTGGAGTTACGGAGATTTGGATTTCTAACTCGGCTGTGCAAATTCCTGGGTATACTATTTTTAGACTTGATAGATCAGATGATATCAGAGGTGGTGGTGTTGCTCTTTACCTTAAGGAAGGTGTCACAGCCACGTCCGTTTTTGAACTATCTGACCCTGACACCATTGAATGTTTGTTCATTGAAGTTAGCTTTAGTCGCCATAAAATCCTATTGGGTGTCGTTTATTTGACTCATGGCACTGTAGGAGGTGATCGTCGTTTAGACAATACTTTAGATGATTTTTCTTGTTGCTATGATAATATTGCAGTGATGGGGAATTTTAATTATGTATAACCTTTTTGATTCTGTCAAGTCCAGAAAAATTAGGGAGCTTTGCGGATATTACAATCTATCTTGTCAACATAATTTGCTTCTGACTCATTATGATATTAGAACAAATTCTGTTTCTCTCATCGATTATTTTTTCCTGAGCAATCATGCTCCCGTCACTTTTTCTGGCCAATTTCAAGCTCCACATCTGTATAAGCATGCATTTATTTGTTTAAGTTTAAAATTTCCCACCACTATTCATCCATCCGTTTCTGAATATAGGGACTATAATGCTATCGATTTTGAGCTTCTGGGCAGTAAATTTTTAGAAACTGATTTTAGTTTGATTTATCAAATATCTGACGTCAACATTCAAGTTGAACATCAAAACTCTAAGTTACTTGACCTTTTTTCTTGTGTGCCGGTAAAGCGCAAAATCTTTAGACATAATAGAAAATATATGGATAAGAGTGAGGTAAAATCTGCTCAATATTCGCGGTTATCGTGACTTCTGTGAAAGTAACAATCAGGAAAATTGGGCCACTTATTGTAAAAACCGTAATCGTGTTAAGAATGTTAGACGGGAATTAAAGGGAAAGACAGCCTGGAAATTTTTTAAAATACAAATCTTACTTCTTCCTGGAAAATACTAAAAAACGTCGGATGTTGCAAAAAAGATCTTGATATCATAACTGAGGATTCTAACACTTTGAATGATGCCTTCATATTAAATCAAACAAGTTACTTTTGTCCCCTGTCGCCTATAAATGGTGGTATTTTTTCCTTTGGTCGTTTTGATCTTACAGATCTATTTGAAGCCTTTGTTCGCCTTAAATCAAATGCAACAGGCATTGACAATATTTCCATTAAGTTTGTTAGAATCTTATACCCATCCCTTGAAAAACATCTAATACACATTTTTAATACCATTACTATGACTTCTACTTTCCCTACAGCCTGAAAGACTGCTAAAGTTATACCAATACGTAAGCATAATGGTATTGGTTCTGATTGTTTTCGTCCCATTAGTATTCTTCACTGCCTTGCCAAGATTTTTGAGCACTTTCTGGTTATTAAAATTAACAGATACTTGTATGAGAACAAGCTTATTAGTCCTTGCCACTTTGGCTTTCGTAAGAACGATAGCAGCAATACTACACTCTTGTTAACCTTGACTGATAGAATTAGAAAGTGCCTAAAATAACCAGGAGGTGAGTATTTTAGTAGCCTTGAACTTATCCAACGCATTCGACACAATTAATCATAACAACCTAGTTAATAAGCTTCATTCCCACTTTATGTTCAACAAAACCATGTGTTACTTAGTTCATTCTTACCTTACCGGGAGACAACAATTTGTATCTATAAATAATGCCTGCTCATCCAAGCAAATGTGTAAAAGTGGTGTCCCACAAGGCTCCATTCTGGGTCCCCTTCTATGTATGATGTTCATTAATGACCTCATTTCGTTTCTCAATTTGCCCACATCGAACATTTTTCTATATGCTGATGATATAAATTTAGTATTTTTTGTGAAAGGCAATTTCTTGACTCACTGATTGAACGTGTTAATTATTCTTTGAACAGATCTGATACGTGGATGGTGAAATAATTTTTTACGTGTGAATATTGATAAAACCAAAGCTATGTGTTTTTTTGTTTACAAAAGAAGTCACTGCTTAAATTAAAAATGCATGACATAGATGTTGAATTGATTGATCATATTGTTACAAAGATGCTTTATTAAAATCATAAAAAGATGTTAAAATAATGGACGCCAAGAAAGTGAAACGAAATGACCTATTGTGTTTGTTTTCAAAGCTAGAAGTTTCTATAAAACATCTTTATTGCAAAACAAAAACAACTAACACAAAGCGATGACTAAACAAACACAATACACAAACATACACACACCTGCATTGTATAACAACTAAATAAAAATACACAACATGTATTTTTAAATAATGATTAAAGGTTCTAGAAGTAAATAATAATGCTCACTAATGTGTCTGAGATAAAAGTGGCAACGCAGCATTTTCAACTACGCAATAGATGGCGGTAGAAATTCTCGAACATTCAAGAACGCCTAAAAATAGGGTATATAAAAGCAACGCCAATACGTGTTGATTCATTCGTATTGTGAGCGTCATCTAGTTAAGATCTTGTGGTACAACAATTAAAGTTGCCAGCGTGTATTATTAATCGCGAATAGTTAAATCGTCAAATAATTGATTAAATAAAGTGTAATTTAATTAAAACTCTAAAAGTTGTGTGTTTATTTATTTTGCAAATAAAGAACTCATAAATTAAACGTTTATAACTTTAATAAACGTAACAACTGGTGTCAGAAGTGGGATTGCAAAATAATTAATAAATAGTTAAAATGAAATTCGACGAGCTAAAAGTTGAGCAGCTAAAAATGGAGCTGAGTAAGTTAAATCTACCGACAGCAGGCAATAAAGCGGAATTGCAAAAGCGGTTAATAGATGAATTTAAGCAGCGTGGTATCGATATTGGCACATACGAATTTGGAGAAAAAGACGAAAAGGAAGAGATTGAAGTATGTACCCCAGCAACAAACAGCGTTATAGACTTAAATTCAATGTTTGCCGCTATGATAAAGAAAATAGAAGAAAACAATCAGAAGCAGGATAACCAGATCAAGAAGATGGAAGAAAACAACCTGAAGCTCAAAGAAGCAATACAAGAAAGTGCTAGCGTCAACGGGGAAAGGCTTTTAGCAAAAGTGAACGAGAAATTTGAAAAAATATCAGAAGTCTTCGACAAACGAGTGAACATCGTAGAACAGAGGGTCAGCGAGTTTGATGAAAAATTGTGCGGCCTAGAGAGAAAGGTAGACGAAGAGCTACATGAATTAAGAGTGCAAATGGGCGATCTTCAAATTCGAGAGGGACCGGTGAGAGTTATCTCTGAGCACGCCAGCAAGATTAACACCCCGAAGTTTTTAAGTTCCAGTTCGAAACAGTGGCCAGCAAAAATAGATGGGACAATGAAGAAAAAGCTATTGAGCTAATTCTGGCTTTAAAGGGAGCAGCAGCACAGATACTCGAAAGCTTACAGCAGGCTGCAGAAATAATTATTAGGACATAATGGTAGCCTTACAACGCAAGTACGGTGGTGAGCACAAAAGAGAACTCTACAGAATGGAGTTACGGGGTAGGGTTCAAAAGGCAAACGAGACGCTGCAAGACTTCGCTATGAATATTGAACGTTTGGTGCAGCTCACTTACCCAGGCGAAGATCACCCGTTTCTGGATCAGTTTAAGATTGAAGCATTTGTGAATGGCATACGGGATCCAGATATTAAATATGCTGTTTGTGCTATGCAAAAATCATCTTTTGCAGAAACCATCTCGTATGCGCTAGCCCAGGAGACCGCAAAAGTCATCTCGAAGCCACAGGTGTACAAGGTGCGATGCCTTGATACTGAAACTTATAACACAGACAGTAGAAGCGAGATAAAAGAGTTAGTCAAACAGATAATGGAGGAAGAAAAAAGTAATTCTCGCGCTATATGCTTTAAATGCGGTAAGGCTGGCCATTTTCAGCGCAACTGTAGATCCGCAAAGAGAAGATCAAGATCTGCTTCGCCAGCAAGGGACAACAAGCGGGCCAACAACACCAAATCTCATGAGTCACCGTTAAACTAAATCGAGCTAGCACTAAGGGGCAAGTGCTGGCTCCCACAACCGATGGCCCCACAATCTCCATTTCCATTGTACAACAGAAAAATAGCGACCTTACTGTTTGCGGTCTTATAAACGGAAGTAAGCAAGTCCTCACCATAGACACAGGAGCATCTCAGTCAATTATAAGACCCGATTTAGTAAAAGGG
Source organism: Gymnosoma rotundatum (assembly GCA_916610165.2). Taxonomy (NCBI): domain Eukaryota; kingdom Metazoa; phylum Arthropoda; class Insecta; order Diptera; family Tachinidae; genus Gymnosoma; species Gymnosoma rotundatum. Next base: position 117,147,557 of record OU744336.1, read on the forward strand.
GCAGTGGAACCATTAAATAATGTACGACTGGGCACTGCTACCGGCGACTTAGCCACTGTCTATGGAAGAGCCAGGGTAAGAATGACTATTGCAAACATCAGCGCTGACCATGTATTTGTTGTTGCCGATATAGTGGATGAAGTTATCATTGGTGCAGACTTTATGATAGACCACGGTATTAGTCTGCACATGGGCGAGCAAATAATGATCTGGCACAATGTGGAGATACCCCTGGATGTTGGATATGATAGCAGGGCCACAGTGAGGAAGCTATTTGCCGTTGAACGTCAGAAATTACCACCTCAGGCGGAAACTATAGTATGGGCACGTGTGGAGACAGATTTGGAGGATAACCGGTTGTGGGTGGTGGAACCAAAAGAAATAAAAGACGATATCATAACAGCAAAAGCCCTCGTGAAAATCTGCGACGATGGCAGAGTTCCTGTGAGAGTACTTAATCTGTCCAATAGCGAAAAAACAATTAACAGGAATTTTGAGATGGGTCGGTGTGAGCCAGCAGAAGCCATAATTAATTGCGCGGCGAATACAGTATGTCCTAAAATAACAGCCAAAGAAAGAGATTCATTAGCAGAACAGGTGCAAAAATGGGTGGCAGGACTAACACCTCCTGACAGAAACAAAGCAAAGCAGTTGCTGAGAAAACATGCCTCCGTCTTCGCCCTAAATAATAAAAGCCAAGGTAGAACGGCAGTTGTAAAACATGAAATTAATACAGGCGAAGCGAGGCCTATAAGACAAGCACCCAGAAGTGTTCCCCTAGCAAAACGAAATGAGGTCAAAGAACTTGTCAGCGAAATGGAACGGAACGGAGTCATTGAGCCATCCTCGAGTCCATGGAGTTCACCAATAGTCTTAGTAAAAAAGAAGGACGGCAGTACCAGGTTTTGCGTTGACTACAGGAAGCTCAATGATGTCACCAAGAAAGACAGTTATCCGTTGCCTAGAATTGACGATACCTTAGACACGTTGGCTGGAACGGAATGGTTCTCTACCTTGGACTTGCAGAGCGGCTATTGGCAAGTACAGATAGCTGATAAAGACAAGGAGAAAACTGCCTTTAGTGCAAGTGGTGGTTTATGGCAGTTCAAGGTGATGCCATTCGGGCTCTGCAACGCTCCAGCTACTTTTGAGCGTTTAATGGAACGTGTCCTTAAGGGTCTCAATTGGAAGACGTGCTTAGTGTACCTGGATGACATAATCGTGATGGGGAAGACTTTTGACGAACACCTCAAAAACCTGGATGAAGTTTTCAAGCGTATAACAGATGCAGGATTAATATTAAGTGTTAAGAAATGTGCTTTGTTTCAAAAGGAGGTCAAATACCTAGGGCATCGTGTAACGGCAGAGGGCGTGTCAACTGATGAAGACATAGTACTGGCAGTAAAGACCTGGCCTCGCCCACAAAATCTTCATGAGCTGCGTAGTTTCCTGGGGCTTTGCACATACTACAGATTTGTGCCAAACTTTGCTCAAGTGGCTGCTAGCTTGCACGAGTTGACCAGGAAGTTTCAACCATACCACTGGAGTGAAGCAGCGGAAAAAGCGTTCCAGGAGCTCAAGAAACTTTTGTGTACGGCACCAGTCCTTGCCTATCCAATAGCTGGACAGAAATTCATATTGGACACGGACGCAAGCGGCTATGGAATAGGTGGAGTGCTTTCTCAGGAGATAAATGGAATAGAAAAGGTCATTGGCTATTACAGCAGGATGCTCTCTAAGCCCGAAAGAAATTACTGCGTTACACGAAAGGAGCTTTTAGCAGTGCTGGAGTGTGTTAAACATTATCACAAGTACTTATATGGTCAACATTTCATCTTAAGGACGGACCATTCTGCATTACGTTGGCTGATGCAATTTAAGAATCCTGAGGGCCAGCTTGCACGCTGGGTTGAACGTCTGCAGAGCTATGATTTTAGTATTGTACATAGAAAAGGAGGAAAGCACAATAATGCTGATGCCCTGTCAAGACGGCCATGCAATGTAGAGTGCAAGCACTGCACAAAAGTAGAGAAAAAGGAGTGTGTCATTGATGTGCGGCTTACCCAAATTGGGTCAAGGGAAGACTGGTCAAAGGTCCAGAATGATGACCCAATTTTGGGAAAAAATTATATTGGCTAAGCAGAACAACAGGAGACCGAATCATAATGAAATATCGGCAGAGAGCCAACTAGCCAAGTCGTACTGGGCTCAGTGGAATAGTCTGAAAGTGGAAAATGGCTGCTTATATCGATCTTGGGAAAGTACGGATGGCAAAACTACAACGGACTTAATTGTCGTGCCAACTTCTAGAAGAAATGAGATACTAAAGCAGTTCCATAATGGTCCCAGCGGTAGCCATATGGGTATAACGAAAACTCTGGAAAAGATAAAGCAGAGATTTTACTGGGTAGGTTGCCAACAGTACGTAGCCGATTGGATAGCTAATTGCGAAGAGTGCATAAAGGCCAAGGGTCCTGTAAGAAAAAATCGTGGCAAACTTCAACAGTACAACGCAGGTGCACCCTTTGAGCGGATAGCTATTGATATCACAGGTCCATTCCCTGTCAGTGATGCTGGAAACCGATATGTACTAGTGGTAATGGATTATTTTACCAAATGGCCTGAAGTTTATGCCATTCCAAACCAAGAATCTAAAACAGTGGTAGACGCCCTTGTAAACAATTGGGTATGCCGATACGGTGTTCCACTAGAACTACATTCAGACCAGGGACGAAATTTTGAATCAGCTATATTCAAAGAGATGTGTGACGTTTACGGTATTAAAAAGACGAGAACTACACCGCTGCATCCACAGTCTGATGGAATGGTGGAAAGATTCAATCGTACCCTAGAAGAATATCTCAGAAAAGGATTGGGATGAGCATATACCCAAATTTCTACTGGCGTACCGATCCGCTGTACATGATTCAACCTCACGTAGTCCAGCAAAAATCTTGTTTGGGACAGAACTAAAACTGCCAGCGGATTTAAAATTTGGTGTTAAACCTGGACAAGTGCACGAAGGCAATGAAAACGTTCTCCAGGCACAAGAAGAACTGCATGAGCTTCATGAGTTTGTACGTAACCGCATTAAAATGACCAGCGATAAGATGAAAGCCAGATATGATCAAGCAGCAAATACGGAGGGATTTACCGAAGGACAAATGGTTCTACTATTTAACCCGCAACGCAAGAAAGGATTATCCCCTAAGCTGCAAACCCACTGGGAGGGACCGTACAAAGTGGTAAAGAAATTAAATGACGTGGTTTACCGGATACAGAGATATCATAATCCGAGATCTAAAATGAAAGTGGTTCACCTAAAGCGGCTGGCTGAATATGGCAGAGGTAATGTTGAGCCTATTCGGGACGAAAAGGCTTAAGTGGGCGGCAGTGTTACAAAGATGCTTTATTAAAATCATAAAAAGATGTTAAAATAATGGATGCCAAGAAAGTGAAACGAAATGACCTATCGTGTTTGTTTTCAAAGCTAGAAGTTTCTATAAAACATCTTTATTGCAAAACAAAAACAACTAACACAAAGCGATGACTAAACAAACACAATACACAAACATACACACACCTGCATTGTATAACAACTAAATAAAAATACACAACATGTATTTTTAAATAATGATTGAAGGTTCTAGAAGTAAATAATAATGCTCACTAATGTGTCTGAAATAAAAGTGGCAACGCAGCATTTTCAACTACGCAATAGATGGCGGTAGAAATTCTCGAACATTCAAGAACGCCTAAAAATAGGGTATATAAAAGCAACGCCAATACGTGTTGATTCATTCGTATTGTGAGCGTCATCTAGTTAAGATCTTGTGGTACAACAATTAAAGTTGCCAGCGTGTATTATTAATCGCGAATAGTTAAATCGTCAAATAATTGATTAAATAAAGTGTAATTTAAATAAAACTCTAAAAGTTGTGTGTTTATTTATTTTGCAAATAAAGAACTCATAAATTAAACGTTTATAACTTTAATAAACGTAACAATATGTATTGCTTGGGTATTATTCTGGACGAGAATTTTACCTTTGGTAAACACATTAACCTTTTAAAATCTAAGATATGCCTTGTTTTAAAGAGACTATATACCTAGTCTGCTGTTAGACCTACGGTTGCTAAATCATTACTTCTTTCAATTGTTAATTATGGAATTGAAATTTATTCGTCAACTAATCGCACAACTCTAAAAGTAGTCAATAAAATAGTCAACAGAATTGTAAGGTGTATCTATAGATTGAGGATAAGAGATCACGTTTCGTCTTATGTCGAACGTTTCTTTCTTGGTTTATCTTTTGCCAAGTATGTCAAGTTGAGGCTAATTTTAGTGTTGTTTAAATACTAGTTAACTTAATGTATATTTTATAATTATATTTCGTAGTATTTTAAAGTCAATTCAGACTGCCTTTGATTTACATCCTTGTTGGAAATCTTATTTTTGTACTTTCAACGAGTAAACCGCTAACGGTTTTTAAACATTGTTTGCCACTTTTAATTTTTATAAGTTTCTAACGAGTAAAAATAGCATTCGTTTTGTTGAGCTCATACTAGCAACAAGGTAATATATATTTTTATACCAATAAATAAATAAATTCTTTTTGCATATTGAAAATTCTTGTGTTTTCTTTTTATATTTTTTATGAACCTTTTTCCTATCGGATATACGCCGAAACATTGGTCCATACGAACCGGAATGCAACACGAATATTCAATCGCCTTTTAGAAGGAAGAAATAAAACTGGAAACCTTTTACGAGGAATAACAAATTTTCAACCCCCATTTTTCAATTGTAAAAAGGTTAGTAAATTGATTTAAAAAGTGAAGTGAGAAATAACATAAGTATATGTACATACAAACATACTTACATGTTTTGCATTGAAAAAAACAAGTTTGGTTATAAAAGAATAAATAAAACTAAATAGATCAGTACCGTCAGGGATAATTGTGTAAATAAAGTACCAACGAGGGTACTGTTGTATTTGAGTGCATTTCGTGGAAAAGTTTGTTTATACAAAAGACTAAATATTTCATTCGATTAAAATTGCAGTAAATAATTAAAAATTTTTATTCACAAATTAATTATACCATAAATTATTAAATAAAAAGTGCCAAATATAAAACAAATAAATGCATGTTTATAAATATATTGGAAAATAATCATACAATAGCCTTTGTTAAAAAACAGTGCACTAATTGGTTAATTTATTTGTGAGTGTATTTACTGCAATTGTTTGATTTGTTTTTGTGTGTATGCAACTTTAGCACTTGAGTTTAATTGGAATTGAATTTTTTTTCGTAATTTTACAATCGGTAAATTTTGTGTCATTCCCTACGAGATTTATTCCCCTTTTGGTGCCCTTAGCTGTCCAATCGGTGTTTTACACTATATACAGTGAGATTTTGCGGTTTTTGTTTTGATTTTCGTTGTTTTTTAAGAATTTAAGATTTTGGATTCTAAAATGTCGTTAAATGCTTTTGATAATTTCACTCGCGCTTCCGACGCAATTTATAAATTTGAAGCGAGGAAGATCATCACATTTATACGATCGAGGTGATGAGTGATGAGTTGAAATCGTTATGGGCGAAAGTCAAGGATACATACGAGCAGTGCCTAGATTATATTGAAACGTCGACAAAAGCGAAACCTGAAGTCTTAGAAGTGACTGAAGGTAAATATCAAAGCACTCTTAATACGTATGCTCGGTGTATGAGGACAATAAGATTGAAAAGTGATGAATTAGGTGCTAAGTCTGAACCAAAGTATCCGACAAGAAGTGGTGATACTTCGGGTATGGATATTTGTCATAACTTACCCCTGCCACCGTGTGACACGGACATTTTCAATGGTGACTATCTTTCGTGGCCAACCTTTCGGGATCTTTTCACTGCTCTGTATATTAATAATAGCCGTTTGAGTAATATCGAGAGATTACGTTATTTAGTAAAGAGAACTGGAAAAGAAGCTAGGGAAATTGTGTCAAAGTGTCCGCTTACAAATTCCGGGTTTGAGATCGCGTGGAAGAGTCTAAAGGATACCTATGAGAATCCGCGCATGTTGGTAAATAACCAATTAAAATACTTATTTAGTTTAGAGTCGGTCTCAAAAGAGACTAGTGCGGCTTTGAAAACTTTGCAAAGGGGTATTAATAGTTTTTTATCTGCTATGTCAATTTATGACATTTCTACGCAGAATTGGGATCCAATGATAGTTTTTATTTGTATTCAACGATTACCAACTGTAACATTTACGCTTTGGGAACAAAGTATTAAGGACAAAACTACCTTATCGTTGTGGAGAGATTTAGATATGTTCTTAACGGAACGCATTCAAACTTTAGATTGTATACGCGATCTAACAAGTTTAGAAACTGATAATAAAATATCAGAACGTAAGATAAAATCTCATGTGTCTAATACAGGCTCCACAAATGCATGTATTTTATGTCCAAATCAGTCACATTTGCTCCGATTTTGTCGTCGATTTAAGAAAATGTCTGTTTCTGAGCGTTTTTCTACTGTCAGAAGATTTCATTGCTGCGTCAGCTGCCTATTAAAATCACATGAGGTCAAGGATTGTAAGAGCGAACATAACTGTTTTATTTGTAATCAAAGACACCATACTTTACTTCATCGCAATTCGCCTACTGAAAATATGGTGACTCATAGTTTGAATTCAAGGTCAATAGTGAATACTGCAAATGTAGACGAGGAGTTGCCCTCGACATCGGCCGCCGCTCGTGTGAACTCAAATCGACAAGTTTTTCACCTTTCACAGAATTCGTCTGTTTTACTAGGAACTGCAATGGTTTCTATTATTTGCCACGATACTACGTATCCAGCTAGGGCCTTAATTGACCCCGCATCAGAAGCTTCATTTATTTCTTGACGAATGTCAAGATTTCCGGCGTGAATAAAGAAGCTTTTGCAACCTCTAGAAAAATTTTTCCGATTCGAGTAAGATCTCCATTGAACGAACATATTGAATTGGAAACTCTGGCACTTGTGTTGCCATCAATTTCAGGTAATTTACCTTCGTTTCTTTGTCCTTCGACTATTAGGAGTGAATTACCTGATATAAAGTTGGCGGATGTGAATTTTTACAAAAGTAGGCCAGTTGACATTTTGCTTGGTGCCGATTTGTACCCAAAAATAATTCTTGGTGAGGTTCGCAGAAATGTTGTTGGGTCTCTTATGGCTCAGAAAACTGTCTTTGGATGGATTCTGACGGGTCCCATTGATGTTTCAGTTAACGATTCTATTAACGTTTTTTCGACTGCTGTTGCCTTTACTGATGAGGATAATTTGAACCGAAATCTTTTGAGATTTTGGGAAATAGAAGAGGCACAAAAAAGGAAAATCATGTCTCCTTCGGATAAAATTTGTGAGGAGATTTATAAGAACACCACTGTCCGTGATACTACAGGGAGATACATTGTTTCGCTTTATTAATCTGGGAATATCAAGGTCTGGCGCTATGAAACAATTTATTAGAATGGAAGCTTTACTATCTCGTAGGCCAGAAATAAAGGTCATGTATGATGATGTCTTAAACGGTTATTTGGGTTTGGGCCACCTTCTGCCGACTGAAGTTAGTAGCGGAGCTGTCACGGATTCTTGCTATTTGCCACATCATCCCGTAATTAAACTAGAGAGAAAAACGACAAAATTAAGAGTCGTTTTTAATGCATCAAATAAAACATCCAATGCCAACAGTTTAAATGATTGCCTTTTTGTAGGGCCTACCCTTCAGGCTGATTTGGTAAATTTAATTTTACGTTGGCGTACATACGAATTTGTATTCAACTGTGATATTTCGAAAATGTATAGGCAAATTTGTGTTCATTCGTGCCATACGCCTTTTCAGAGGATTCTTTATAGATCGTCCACTGACGATCAAATAACAGACTATGAATTACAAACGGTACCGTTTGGGTTGAATTGTGCCCCTTATTTGGCAATTAGAACTTTATTGCAATTGGCTGATGATTGCGAAGAAGAATTTCCCTTGGCTTCAAAGATTTTGAGGACAAATATGTATGTTGATGATGTGTTGGCTGGAGCACATGATATTTGTAGTGCTTTGTTGGCCAGAGATCAGTTGAAGGATGCGTTGTTATCAGCTGGTTTCGAATTAAGAAAATGGTCATCAAATAAAAAATCGATTTTGAATGACTTGCCTCCAGATCATTTAGTGGATGCAAAAGTTTTGTCATTCGAAGAGGCTAGTTGTTCAAAAACTTTGGGGATTTTTTGGAATGCCCGGTTAGATTCATTTTTTTTTTAAAGTCAGTCCTCTAAAGATAAAGTCTGAATATACTAAAAGGGAAGTACTGTCAATTATAGCCAAATTTTTTGATCCCGTTGGCTGGTTGAGCCCAGTAATTATTACAGCTAAAATAATAATGCAACGTATTTGGCTGGATAATATCGGTTGGGATGATTTACTCACATCCTCTACGGTAAAAGAATGGCTAAAATTCGTTGAAGTTTTTCATCAGGTGAATTTCATTCAAGTGCCAAGATGGGTAAATTATTCCAGATCCTCGTCTGTTGAACTGCATGTTTTCTCAGATGCCTCTGAAAAAGCATATGCTGGAGTAATTTATATTAGAAGCGAAACACCAAATGGGGATACAAATGTTCATTTGCTATCCTCTAAGACACAGGTCGCACCTCTTAAATCTGTTTCATTACCCCGTCTGGAGTTGTGCGGAGCGGTTTTGGCATCGGAATTATTGAAGGGTATCCTTAGCGAAATTGAGATTACGGTCGAACTTGTCTATTGTTGGACAGATTCAACAATTGTATTGGCATGGCTACGGAAACCCCCTTGTACGTGGACCACCTTTGTTGCTAATAGGGTTTGTCGTATTCAGGAAAATACTGGAAATCACGTTTGCTCAGAAGACAATCCTGCTGATCTGGGCAGCCGGGGGGTGAACCCACTCACCTTATCGCAAAGTGAATTGTGGTGGCACGGGCCAACTTGGTTGAAGGGAAAAAAGGAACATTGGCGTGTACATACCCTGACTAATATTGATACTGACATGGAAAGCCGAAAAGTAAAGGTTCATGCTTCCTTTTTTTCAAAATTTGAGGACATTTTAGAGAGATTTTCTTCTTTAGACAGGGCTATAAGAGTTATTGCTTACATATTTCGGTTTTTCTATTCCACGCACTTAGCTCATAAGGGTCGCTTCAAATATGAAAACTGTTTAGTGTCTAGTGATTAAATCAACGTGGTAAAAGTACGATTGGCTGTGGTTGCTCAGAAGGTCTTTTATGCCGATGAATATAAATGTCTTGTTGATAAAATGCCATTGCCATCAAAGAGTTCGTTAATACCCCTAAATCCCTTTCTTGATGAACAGGGAGTGATGAGACTAAATGGGCGACTGGTAAAATCACCTTCACTATCATATCGTGAACAGTATCCGATTATTTTGCCTTATGGCTGCCGGTTCACGAGGTTAATGGCGGAATTTATACATTTACTTACGATTCATGGAGGGAATCAATTAATGTTGCGAATCTACCGATGTGAGTATTGGGTACCTCGATTACGGACATTGGTCCGCTCTATTATTCGTAGATGCAAACGTTGTATAGTTGATAGACAACGATCGTGTAGTCAAATAATGGCTGCTCTTCCCCCCGAACGTACCACTCTAGATAGACCATTTACGACAACAGGCGTTGATTTTGCTGGACCATTTGATGTGAAAACTTATAATGGTATATCGTGTAAGATTACGAAAGGGTACGTTTGTATTTTTGTCTGCTTTTCTACTAAAGCTATACACTTGGAAGCTGCGTCCGATTTATCTACTGACACATTTTTAGCGGCTTTCAATCGTTTTATTGCTAGAAGAGGATGTCCTCACACCATATTTTAGGACAATGGTACAAATTTTGTTGGCGCGTCGAATGAGATTTCGAGAGAATTTAAAACTTTCCTCAAAGAATGTCAATGGTCATAAAGGTATAACATGACGATTTATACCGGCTGGTGCCCCTCACATGGGTGGTCTTTGGGAAGCCGGTGTGCGAAGTTTCAAGCTTCATTTCAGAAAGGAGGTGCAATCTTGTTCCTTCACCTTTGAGGAATTTACTACGATTTTGGCAAGAATAGAGGCTTGTCTAAATTCTCGTCCTTTATGCCCTATGCCTGATAATCCTAGCGAGCCAGTTGCTCTGACACCTGGACATTTCTTGATTGGATCGGCTATACTGGCTCCGCCAGAACCGACAATTTATGATAGCGCGATAAGTATAGTTAATCGATATCGCAAGATGAAAGCATTGATTCATCAATTTTGTAAAAGATCGAAGGAAGAATATCTCGTAGGTTTACACAAACGCTATAAATGGCAACATCCCCAAAGGGAGGTTCCGGTAGACGATTTAGTCGTAGTAAAAAATGAGCAGTTACCTGCAACTTCATGGAAATTAGGCATAATAGTTAAAATATACACGGGTACTGACGGTCATGTTCGCGTTGCCGATATTCGTACTGAAAACGGTATAATCACTCGTCCTATAACCAAGCTTGTTGTTTTAAATGCATTATAAAATTATATCACTTTTTCTATCAATTTCAACTACTAACCTTTCTTTTTCCTAGTAAAAGGAATTCCACTACTGCGGCTATGCAAACCGACCATTGTATTAGAATTTATTTCTTAATTGGTCATTGACCGCAACAGGGACCCATCATGGCTCATTAATTTATAATAAAGCAACAGGGGTCCTTCATGACCCATTGAATTTTATGTATGAATCAAATTAATTTATTTCCAACAGTTCACAGGAGTCCTTAATGGCTCAATTACAATAGAATGCATATATATATACTCAACATTATTGTTGCAAGGTAGCCGGCACTGTTTAAATACTAGTTAACTTAATGTATATTTTATAATTATATTTCGTAGTATTTTAAAGTCAATTCAGACTACCTTTGATTTACATCCTTGTTGGAAATCTTATTTTTGTACTTTCAACGAGTAAACCGCTAACGGTTTTTAAACATTGTTTGCCACTTTTAATTTTTATAAGTTTCTATCGAGTAAAAATAGCATTCGTTTTGTTGAGCTCATACTAGCAACAAGGTAATATATATTTTTATACCAATAAAGAAATAAATTGGCCGACTTCCTAAACGCAAGTTGCAATGCTTATTTACAATGCATACACTTCGTAAACGCATATCTAAACTTTTTGACAACGTACAATGTTCCTAATCGTTTGGCAACTCACTTTAATGAGTATCAGAAGTCAAAATCACGCATCATTTTTATTTTGTATGCAAACATTTTAAAAATGTTATTTCTAAAATGAAATGTGAATAATAAAAAATATTGTTACAAAGATGCTTTATTAAAATCATAAAAAGATGTTGAAATAATGGACGCCAAGAAAGTGAAACGAAATGACCTATTGTGTTTGTTTTTAAAGCTAGAAGTTTCTATAAAACATCTTTATTGCAAAACAAAAACAACTAACACAAAGCGATGACTAAACAAACGCAATACACAAACATACACACACCTGCATTGTATAACAACTAAATAAAAATACACAACATGTATTTTTATATAATGATTGAAGGTTCTAGAAGTAAATAATAATGCTCACTAATGTGTCTGAGATAAAAGTGGCAACGCAGCATTTTCAACTTCGCAATAGATGGCGGTAGAAATTCTCGAACATTCAAGAACGCCTAAAAATAGGGTATATAAAAGCAACGCCAATACGTGTTGATTCATTCGTATTGTGAGCGTCATCTAGTTAAGATCTTGTGGTACAACAATTAAAGTTGCCAGCGTGTATTATTAATCGCGAATAGTTAAATCGTCAAATAATTGATTAAATAAAGTGTAATTTAATTAAAACTCTAAAAGTTGTGTGTTTATTTATTTTGCAAATAAAGAACTCATAAATTAAACGTTTATAATTTAAATAAACGTAACAATATTTATTTTTGATCACTTGTTTCCGGGATTTTTATTGTCCTTAATAAAGTTGTCTCTCCTTTTTTCTTTTTAATAGGTTTCTATAGCAAATCAATATTTTTTGGAAGATTTGACCTGAGATAATTTCTCAGCACTTGCCAACAAAATGGATAAATAATTTTGTGTAACCTCTATTTTTCCAAAAAAGTTATTACATTTTGTATTTTTGACATTTGCTTTATGTATGCATAGCGACGCACAGAGGAGTATTTGACCCAAAAAGCTGGCCAAAATTATTAAGCGTAGTTTTTGTTTTAAAAGTTTAACTTTTTTGATAGTTTTAGCTTTAGTTTGATTAAAAAAAAAGGTTTTGACAGATTATTATTGTGTTAGTGTTATTTTTGACACCCACCACCCACCCAACCACCATTTAGAACTTTGTTTATTTTTTTTCATTTTGAAGAGTATTTATTTTAATATATATTTTGTGTATTTTTAGACAAATTATTAATTATTACGTATGCCGGTCTCGCCCTCGCATTCCGCCAAAATTTTGTTTGCAACTGTACTTTATTCTAAGAGCAAGTCAAATTAAATTTAGATAGTCGAACTATTATAGTTGTGGATTTTACAATGTCTCCTTTCTTAAAATTATAAATTATACAATATTAAATATTTAAAAAAAATGGTCTCGCAGCTTGGCTTTCTAAAAGGAATAAACAACCAAATAAGCAAAAACATGTTTACTTCTAATATTTATTTTATATTATTAAATACTCATCACATGAAAGAATTAAACTAATTTAAAAATTCAAAATTATGATAATGTCGAACGTATTTCATCATGGGCATCATCATCTGTATCAGGAAGTAGTAGGTTTTTTCATCTTTCGTGTTTTTTGTGTATTGCAGCTTAAAAAAGGGTCACTGCTCAAAAACTTTTCCAGAAACTGAAGTTCTTCATAATCCAACTGCTGTAATACATCATCAAGGTATGTACATAAGCGTGTTGCTGTGTGGTCGATGAGAGACTGTAGCTTCACTTCCGCTAATGATATTTTTTAGCAATGAGTAGCATGGATTTACATTTGTGTTGGCATTCTATAATATTCATATTGGTTTTTCGTGAGATCTGCATTTATAAACAATGCTAAATCACCCTCCGCTGAAAGTTTATTAACTGGAGGCTTATTCTGAATTGCGATGCGAAAGTCAATGCGATGCGAAAATACATAAATGCGAACAATTGCTATTCTGTATTGCGATATTCGCAAAGTTCTATTTTAATCACATTTCAAATGCGAAAAGGTGGTAAATCGGTATTCTAAATTGCGAAAACACATGTCAAATTCGGAAAATTTATTCGACAACAAAGTAGCATTCGCAAAGTACAAACATGTAAGTAAAAAACAATATTTTATTTATGTATTCATCATATATTTATTATTTAATTCAGGGAAGTAAGCAATAATACAAAAAAAACCGCGTCAACTTTAAATAAAAATAGAATTTATGAATAAGCACAGCCATTTGGCAAGAGGCCATTTAAAAACACCAAATGCACGTTAGTCTGCAAATAATTTGTGGCAAACGTTAACTGAAGAACTAAATATTAATGGACCACCTATTAGAGAAGTTTAAAAATATTTGACTTAAATTTTATTAGGTTTGGACCTATTAAATAAATTTTAGAAACAATTTTCACAGCGAAGCACAAAAAATTTATTTATTTTTAATTTGACATTTGTTGATACTGATGTTTATTTGAGCAGCGTTGCCAACGATTTGAAAGAAAATTGCGAATGCAATTGCGAAAGTCTAACAGAATACCAATTTTCTTTCGCATCTCATTTCATTTGCGCATCGCATTGATTTTCGCATCGCAATTCAGAATAAGCCCCCTGGGTTGACCTAGGAAGTTGTTAACGAACTATGTCCCGCTGCTTTGTGGCTCATTGATGCAGCAAATTTGATCTCCCCTGCTGTTAATTGCTGACGAAATTCTTGCATTTTTCTTCGTTTTGTTCTTTCACTTGCTTCATTAAATTCTTTTTTTGGTCAATCTAAAGATGAACTGCCAAATACTGGTATTTTCACAGTTCCTTCCAGCCATTTAGCATACGTGCTTAAAAATCGGTCCTCTTTTCGTTGTGCGAACTTTTCAACACACTGCTTTACTGCTTGTATATCGCCATCTCCTTGGCATTCTGAAATCGCACACAATTTACTAGCTAAAAACTGCAACTTCTCGTCAATGATCCTAGCATTAGATTCCTGTTTTATTTGGAATAACTCAAATCTTGTGTAATTTTTTCCATGTTATATCTCAAAGTTGCAAAACTCTTATAATAAGAATTTTGCGCAATAAGCCATATATGTATATTTTTCAAAGTGCATTTTTCCGTTACTTAGTTATTAACCTGATACTTGGGTGCATTTTTTATATACCTGCACCGTTTTTAAATGTAATTTTGATTTGTTACCCTTTTAAATTAGGTATGTTCATATCTAACTATATTTTCAGAAGAAATAAAGTATCCTGAAAATGATGAAGTGTTATATAGACCGCAGGTAAACAAAAACAGTTTAATAGGCGTGTAAGCGTGGGTTAACTTACAGTTAATAAATTTGAATTTATAAAGTAAAAAAATGAATTCAAAGAAATTCCTTTTTTAAGGATAGCTAATCGATCATGTTGGTAGTTGCTAAAAGTGATTAAATAATATTTTACAGCAATAATTCGAAAAACACAAAAGTTTATGACGACAATAAAGTATAAGAAAAAATGCTTTATGAGCAAAAATAGAAAAAAGGTAAAATTTTCAAAAAATCACCAAAAATAATGGCGCAAACTTGCCCGAACTTTTTTTCTTTTTTCTTAAATTAGAGATCTCATATTTTATTGTGGTATATAACATTATTTGTACAACAGCTACCTTCACTTTCAAAAAGCTTTTCCTTTTTTGTTTTTGGTAAGAATTTATATACTTAAATACATAGTTTTTTTATAATTAAAATTTCAAAAATAAATATTTGAGATAATTTTTTCTTTTTATATATTGAAAATAGCTGCTGATGAAATCTTTCAGGCAAAAAAAAAAATTAATGTAATACCTCTATTCGTTTAGCCATAAAAAAAATATAACACATGCAATTTTCTTCACTTTCCTGACTTTAACAGTGTCCCACAACTACAAATCTTAACTTACACCCTTTAAAATGCACGATATGATGTAGAATTTTGTTTTCTATCGATCTGCGTAATTTGTTCTTAGGAATTCATCAAATTAATTTTTGCCTTTTTGGCCAGTTTTTTGGGTCAAATACTCCTCTGTGCGACGTTCCTAAATGCCGATAAAATGCAAAAAATGTCTCTGCAACGCAAGTTTGCGTTCAAAACATGTTTAGCATTGCATAGGCATTTTCTAAAATTATGCATTGCAACAGGCGTTTAGGAAGTCGGCCATTCTTTTTGCATATTGAAAATTCTTGTGTTTTCTTTTTATATTATTTATGAACCTTTTTCCTATCGGATATACGCCGAAACAAGTGTTTTATAAGGTTATTTCTTTAATGGAACCCAGTTATTTGTACAACAGCTTTGTTTTTTCGCATTCAGTTCGTGCACCTTGATTTTAGTACATAGGATTCATAAGTCTACTTATGAGCATTCGTTTGTTGTGAGAATCTGGAATATCCTCCCAAGCAATTTGAAGGTTTTTTCTTTTTCCGCGAGTTTTTGCATCTCAGTAATTTGGTGTTCCTTGTTACAACTGGTATTCTGGTTGTTTTTTCTCAATTAGCTATATAAATAAGTTTACTTTTAAGTTTTATTATCTCGTACATTTTTTCCCTGTAAATACTTTTAACCATATATGGCCCACAAGGGCTCGGTTAAATGTAAATGTAAATAAATATGAAATATGAAAAAAATTAATGTAATTTGTTCTATATGGCCGCATTTTTTGAAAAGTTGTGTACAAACACCTGAATTTTAGACAGCATGTCCACTACATTGTTTGGTATGATAAGAAGTATAAAAATGTTATATTATAAATTAAATAGTTGACAGAAGGTTGAAATTTACACAGAACCTGATTGCTAAATCTACTACAACAGAAATATTAAATGTAGGTATATAATTTAAATTTGGAAATTAAAAAGTGAATCTAAGGTTGCTGCAATTTTTTGTATATTGCCAAACTATTAAACAGTTGAAAAAGTATAAAGTTTGGAGATACAAGTGTGTCCCTATAGTTAATGTAATCTAATTTATGTAGCCATACACTTGAGCTGTTATAGGCAGACAGATGAAATCTGTTTTTTCGAGAATTATTTTTTTACCATTTTCCTGATTAATTAGATAGCCGCTTAAATTACCTTTCCAATGATCTCCATATTGTAGCATTCTGCCATCAAATACTAGATATATGCCATATTAAACATAAAAACTTCAGAGGCCCGTAACTCCGGATCTAAGGGTTGGCGCCTATTTTTTCACTTTACATTTCTTGCTTACAATTGCATTTTACACACCGTAGGCAACTTTTTTTCCTTCGGAGTGGAGCCCGTAAACTAGACTTAGTTCAAAAATTGATTAATTTCTGTCATCCATTTTTTAATGGGCAGTCTATTTCATGAATTCCATTTCCTTTATCAAATTCTGATGGGAAAGGAAAGCTGAAGATTAACATTATGTTACAAAAATTTTTAGGGAAATTTCAAATGCCTCACATTTTAACAGGCTGTGTATTTCACAGAAATTATGAAGAAAATAATTGAATAATACTTACAAAAAACTTTATCAAACAATCTATGTATTCCTATAAACAAAGTTTTACTGCACGAAAACCAAAACAAATCAAATACTCACGTAAGAAAAGATAACAAACTACAAAATAAAAATAATTTTTTTACCAGAGTTGCAAAAAATGCAGTATATCCAATCAAGGCGAATTAATACCAGGTGGCAGCGCCGCTACAATAATACAACACCAAAAAGAAAGCATAATTAATTATTTCACTTTTTTCTTATCTTTTTCAATAAGTTTTGCTTTTTAAATTGAGTTAAAACATTTTTTTTAAATTTTATTTAAAAGAACATAAAAAAGAACTTTTGTAATATAAAAATAATACACTTTTGACAGCTGCTTTACACATAAGAAAATTAACAAAAAATAGTCAGCTGCTGCAGCGATGGCACCTGATAAAATTAATTCGGCTTGTATCCAATTTTTAATTGTGATGACGTCCATTTCGTGACCAATCAGCTGTTCAGTTTTTTTTAAGTGTAAAATATGTATTTGTGGTTCGTTATTAGTTTGCCTTTCCGTTCTGTTCCGTGGGTAGAAAACAGAATTTAACGTTAAGTTAATTGGAAGTTGCTTGGCAGAATTAGTGCAAAATTGTATACAAACCTATTTTTTTTTTATTGTAATTGTAGTTTTTTTGTTGTGTTGTGAATTTTGCCTTCTTCGTTGTTAAGAAAAAACTAATCACAATAATTCAAAAGGTAGAACGACACGGAACAGGACAGCAACAGAAAGTAAAACGTAAGGCCCCTTTCAGATTAAGCAAGTTTTGTTTTTGTAGGTGTGAGAGGAAAGGGCGGTTTGAAGGGGCAAGACTTGCAGAGATTTGAGTACCGACTTGCTTGTACTTAGCAATTCTGCTTCTACTGTCATTTTTGTCTTGGATTATTTATTAGTTTTTTACATTGTCTTTTATTTCTTCTTCGGCGTGTTGTTAAGCTACATTCCAAAACGGGAAGAAATATATGGTTTACAAAAATGTTAACAAATTAAGAAAATGCGAGCATAAGAAAATTAAACGTGCTTAACAAAGTTGCCGAATGTGAACATAAAAGTAAGTTCAAGAGAAAAAAAACAAAAGTGAAAATTATACTTGCGCAAGTGAACTTGCTAATCTGAAAGAGGCCTAATGAAGTCTTTAAACGAAAGTATTCTTCGCCATGAACCTGATACTTATTTTGGAATGCGGTAACTCTTATTATTAATTATAAGCCAAAGCGAATATAAATTCGCTTTCAGTACTGCTGATTTTTTTATACTGTTTTCATTCCGAGTGAGATGAAGGGATATATTTTTTTAATAAAAATAATTTCTGCATTACAACTGCAACCATCTATTCACTAATTAAATTACTTTATTAGTTGCAGATACCTTAGAGGATTATGATCTTGATGGTCACAACAAATGCTTGAGAGTCTACTAAGTAGTGCTGATGACCGACATTCCATTACTTTAACACTCGTAAGGAATCAATAGTATTGGAAAATATGTATCCATTTCTCAAATAACAAAATCCTATAATTTTCAACGCATTAAGCTACAACTTTAAACAGTTTTACGTTAATCAAAGTTAATAAGGATAATGAATTCCATGGCGTCATGTGCTGATGATGTAGATGTCCTGCTTGTCACGGCTAACGTTGGAAGTTTGTTCGAAGATGTATGTTTTGTGTACAGAAGTATATTTATAGCGAAAATGATTATTAAATTTCTCTTATATAGCCTCTTCGTCTTCTCCGTCCATGGGTAGTAGTCTTTCTTCAGAAAGTCGAAGAATTACATCCAAACTTTTTGGCACTTCACCTACAGGAAGTCGGTGGAAAAACATATGAAAAATCTATGGAACATGTACAAGAATTTATAAAAAATATATGCGAAGCACCACAAATGTTAAACTTCGAATTAATACGAATTTACATGGACGAAGATTTTAACTCTGCTGAACACTTTACGGTAAATAAAATAAATATTTAAATAAAATCTAGTTATACAAAAACTAGCTTCGATCTAGCATAGTTCACATAATTTGATAAAGGAAAAACAAATTTTTTGGTCCTTGGGGTTTGTTATCTTTTTTACTTCTTTTCTTTCCAATGTAACCCATATTATATATACAAACTTTAAAGATCTATAATTCCGAAAATAAGATTCAGCCACAAATTTTTCACTTAACATTTTTTGCTTAAAAATGCATTTTACACCCCGCACACAACTTTTTCTTTTTTTAGCTGTGCCAGTAAACAACCTTTAACTTTTTTTTATATAAAAGAGAAAAAACAAATAATCAGTAATAAATAACAAGTTTTGTGCTTTTGAATCCCATCTTTCAAATCAATATCCAATAAATTCAAAGCTGAAAGCATAGACTCGAAAGTATTTATTATCACCCTATTAGATAATTTGTTTTTCATTAATGATAGGGTTGAAAAAATACGTGCAACAGGTGCACTACTGTGTGGTAATGAAAATTTGTATGTGCAAAAGTTTTCTAAGTTTAAAAATAGTTCTCGTTAAACCTTTTTCTTAAGCTTCCTACTTCATGCCAAAATTATTCGGAATCAGAAATTTTAAATATGTGATCATAGCTTTTATAATCCGTTTTACTTTCCAACAGCTTTAGTTCTGTAATAAACGCTTCTGAATCAGTTATTACATAGCTAATCTCTAAAACTAGCTCAAAATAAGGAATGTTTTTATTAGACTTAATAAATACTAGATCCAAATACGTTATTCAGCTTTTTAACCTTAATATCAATTCTTGAAATTATTTCTCCACAGAATTTTTAATATTAATATTTTGCTTCTATTATCAATTATAAACATTTTTAAGAGTCCCTTCAGCACATATTTCGCTTTCAGCTTCATGACCAATATGAAATTCTATGTTTTCTATTTTTGAATTATTTAAATATTGTTTTTTTTTTTAATATTTAACAATTCTAATAACATATTTTTGGTGGATGAAACGAGATATATATGATCTGAGAAGATGCACTTTGAAAATTTGTGCTTAATTTGTTTATGCTTTTAAGAATAAATACCAAAAATTTTAAATAAAGTTTATTTATAGCAGATAAACAAACCTGCGTAAATGATACGTAGTTTTTTATGTTGGGCCATTTTTTTTTTTTCGAACTGTGCACAAACAAAAAAGCGTAGACAACCATCTAAGTCCAAAATAAAAAAGTGCCATTTAACAAAAAAGGGGCAAAAAAGGGTAAAATATATTAAAAAGTGGTAGGCAATAAAAGGGATAAGCATTCAAAAAAGTAGCAAGTTGCTATTTAAGTAGCAACAACAGTGTTAAAACTTTCAATTAAAAAAAAAATAAAATGTGCCGACAATGGTTTTAGTGCCATTATATCGGTAAAATTGGGAGCTTTTAAATTTTTTAGTTCCTCTACGAAATGATTAATTTTTACGAAAAAAGTTTTCTATATTTGAACCAAGATTTTAAGTGATGCACACACAGACAAACAGACAGACAAATATTCCGAACATCATCAAAATTTTCAAAAAATATTTTATGATTCATACTTACTTCATAACAGTCAAAATGATACTGAAACAGCATCTATGATGTTGTGAGTAAACAAGTAATAATGACTAAAAACAAAATTTGCATTCGTGTTCAATCGAAATACAGAGAGAACAGTAAAGAAATACGTTGGTTTGTGTGTAAATTTCGTCTAACCAAATTAATTTTAATATGAATATATCTCGTATTCTTATTTACAAAGTTAGTTTGTTAAACAGATGATTTTTATAAATTTCACAACTAAGGTAGATAGATGTGAAGACGCTGATGAAGGTCGTAGCGGTCCAGAAAGTGCAGCATTTCATTCTGCTAGCGTCTAATTTTTCTTGTTTTCTTTGGAAAACGTCAACATACATTTGTAAAGAAATTTTTTTTTGTAAAAAAGATTTTTAGAAATAAAAAATAAATGAACTTAAGCCAAAATAATATCTATTCATTTGAAATATTTTATGTACAGAAACTACCTCGTTACAGAGGGAGCATTTTGATTCATAATTTTTGATTTTGTTAATTAACTAATATATCGCACTTGATCAAAAATAATACCTTATTAAGTCAAAAGAATTTGGAAATCCGAATACATAATAATAAGCAAATTCCATTAGAAAATATATTTGCTTTGTTATATCTGTGCAAGTATTGCAAAAAAAATATTTTTGAGTTAATACCATTTTTCTGAAATTTGTCGATAATAAATAAAACAAATTTTATCAACTCAAAATAAAACCAAATTTAAATAAAACAATTTGATTACTAAGAGTTATTGGAATGCGTTGAAATTTTTACAGTAGCGTAGTGGATTTCTTTCAAATAGTAAAAATTTTAGATAGATAGTATCAAGGCGAATTAAATACAAGGTGATAGCGCTGGCGAATTCAATTCTTTTACCATGTATTCTAACTATCAAACACCACATATAAAAAATTTATCTAACTGTTATACAGATTTTTTATATATGGAGTTTGACAGTTAGAATACCAGGGAAAAGAATTGAATTCGCCACCGCTATCACCTTGTATTTAATTCGCTTTGGATAGTATTATGTATAGTGATGATTTTTGGGGAATTTCGGCAATTAGATTTATCTATCCGGGGATACGACTCGAAAAAACCCTGTTTTTGTGTCAACTTAAATGTCGCTTGAGTTGCCAAATTGAGAACCTGAAGCCGTGTGCGCTACACCACCCCCTTCCAGACATTTGGTTTATTGAAAACGGCAGCTGTTTTAAGAACCTTACCTTGCGTGCCTGAAGTATATGTTTTCTAACTTAGAGATTTCGATTGGAATGTATGCATATTTCAATCTGTTTTTGGATACTATTCTTGGTTTGGTACCGATTAGTATCGTGTACGTCTTTGGATGCCTCTCAAGCACTGTGTAGGGCTTATCGAATGGGGCTTTCAACGGCTGTTTTGCCGTGTTGGATGGTTGAACTTGGACGTAAATTTTCGAAGTGGTGTTTGAACTTTACTATAAATTCGTTTACGTTGATATGATTGTTCGATTCGGCCATAAGGAACTCTCCTGGTAGTCTGATAGCCTACCCATAAACCATTTCGGGCACCGGTACTTCTAGACAATGAAAGTTTATCCGTCCAATTGGTATCGGCACTCTATAAAGCCGTTCGCTTGTGGATGGTAGGGAGCTGTGCGAATATGTCTCATGCCTAAGATTTTTGAGAAGTGATAGAAGTGGCTGATTTCGAACTGTCGTCCTTTATCCCTTGATATAAATTTTGGTACGGCGCATTGACCAATCCAACCGCTCATTAATACCTTCGCCACCGTTTCAGCTATGAATGTACCGGGAATACCTATCCACGCATGTAAGGCAGTATATACAATTGCTTGACATCAGGAGCGGCCCTACCAAATCGTTATTAATATGTATTGCAATGCAAAAATTTCTAGTTCGCTATTTGTGTGTCGTATTACCTTGCACCGTTGTAACTGTTGACAATTTTCGGTGTTCATCTTATTCCAGATTTTTTTTTAAATTAAGTTGGTGACAAACATAATGAAAATATAATCAAAAAATGTTTAAAATATATTAAAAGAAATGTCTGTGATACTATGTGTTCAACACCTAAACTTATTTATTTATTACAATTTTATATTACCACAAACTATTTGAACTAATAAATGTCATTGGGAGCATTGTTTTCATTTAAAAAAAAATATTTTAACTTATCCTCGTAAAAAATTTTGGAGTTATACCCTTAACTAAGTTTGTTATTCCGTGTGTAATTTCTACAATATCCATTTCCGACCCCACAAAGTATATATATTCTGACTTCTTATGCATAGGCGAAATCAATTGAGCGTGTTTGTGTTGAAATCAAGTTTACCGAGGCACTAGATCAGCTAGAGATATTTCAAATACGCCAATCGACCAGACATAGTGTCGAAAGTGGTGCTATTGGAAATCAGCATGGTTGATCCATGACCTTCAAGGCAGCGAGCAAACAAACATGCCTACCTCTAACTTATTCATATCATTTGAAACAATGAAGTAACTCCCATCAAAAAACATATATATGTATGTATCACGCGAAAAATTGGCACTCGTCCGTATTTTCCGAGCTACGGGCCTCTAAAATTTTTAAATATTAAAATATTAATGTGGGCTTAATTTTAAAGCTTTTTAAGAGATCTTTAAAGAAATACTAAAATTAAAAAAATGCTTAACCCATTAAGAGAAGATGACTTTTTTATGTAAAATTATATATAAATAGTACTAAATTATTTTTTTATTAACCGACTTCAAAAAGAAGGAGGTTATACAATTCGGCTGAATGTTGCTTTTTGTATATTTGTGCCCGCAGAACTCAGTCATTTCTGATCCGATTTTGAACATTTTTAGTAATATGATAGTTTATGCTTACAGATTAGTTCCGTTTTAAAAACAGCTCATAATCTTAAAAATTAAAGGGTGTCCCCATCCAACATACACATTTTTTACGTGTATTATGAATTTTAAAGGGCGATTCTGTAAAATTTAAAATTACTGCGTATTACTACAGCTCCCAAAAACAGAAAATTATACAAAAATAAATCCAAAAATTAAAGGGTGCACCCATAATTGATGTAAATTTACTTATATGAACCTATCTCTTGAACCGTTATAGATAAAAGCTTGCAAATTTGACGCAATGTCGATTGCTATGCCCGTTATAGTAACAAGTATAATATTACAAATTATAAATTAAAGGGTGCGCCAGTAGTTCCTAAAATTTTATGTATATGGCCATACTCTTGAACAGTTGTAGATAGATGCTTGAAATATACAACCGAACCTGTATAGCTAAGTCCGCTAAAGGGTGTTCCAATAGTTAATGTAATTTTGTGTATGTGATCAAACTTTCGAACCGTTATAGAAAGAAGCTAAACTTAAAAGAGGTCTGTATTGCTAAATCCGCTATATCAACGAGTTTATAATTTGAATTTAGAAATTAAAGGGTGTCCCATAATTGATGAAGATTTACTTATGTGAGCCTATCTCTTGAACCGTTATAGATAAACGCTTGTAAATTTGATGCAATGTCGATTGCTATGGCCGTTATAGTGATAAGTATAATATTGTTACAAAGATGCTTTATTAAAATCATAAAAAGATGTTAAATTAATGGAAGCCAAGAAATCGAAACGAAATGACCTATTGTGTTAGTTTTCAAAGCTAGAAGTTTCTATAAAACATCTTTATTGCAAAACAAAAACAACTAACACAAAGCGATGACTAAACAAACACAATACACAAACATACACACACCTGCATTGTATAACAACTAAATAAAAATACACAACATGTATTTTTAAAAAATGATTGAAGGTTCTAGAAGTAAATAATAATGCTCACTAATGTGTCTGAGATAAAAGTGGCAACGCAGCATTTTCAACTACGCAATAGATGGCGGTAGAAATTCTCGAACATTCAAGAACGCCTAAAAATAGGGTATATAAAAGCAACGCCAATACGTGCTGATTCATTCGTATTGTGAGCGTCATCTAGTTAAGATCTTGTGGTACAACAATTAGAGTTGCCAGCGTGTATTATTAATCGCGAATAGTTAAATCGTTAAATAATTGATTAAATAAAGTGTAATTGAACTAAAACTCTAAAAGTTGTGTGTTTAATTATTTTGCAAATAAAGAACTCATAAATTACACGTTTATAATTTAAATAAACGTAACAACTGGTGTCAGAAGTGAAATGGCAAAATAATAAATAAATAAAAACAATGAAATTCGACGAGCTAAAAGTTGAGCAGCTAAAAATGGTGCTGAGTAAGTTAAATCTGCCGACAGCAGGCAATAAAGCGGAATTGCAAAAGCGGTTAATAGATGAATTTAAGCAGCGTGGTATCGATATTGGGACATACGAATTTGGAGAAAAAGAGGAAAAAGAAGAGATTGAAGTATGTTCCCCAGCAACAAACAGCGTAATGGACTTGAATTCAATATTGGCCGCTATGATGAAGAAAATAGAAGAAAACAACCTGAAACTTCAAGAAAAATTTCAAGACAGCTTTAAAGCAATGCAACGGAGAAGGGCTTTTAGCGAAGGTAAATGAGAAATTTGAAGAAATATCAGAAGTCTTCGACAAACGAGTAAACATCGTAGAAAAAAGGGTCAGCGAGTTTGATGAAAAATTGTGCGGCCTAAAAAAAAAGTAAGCGAAGAATTACATGAATTAAAAGTGCAAATGGGCGATCTTCACATTCGAGAGGGACCGGTGAGAGTTATCTCTGAGCATGCCAGCAAGATTAACACCCCGAAGTTTTTAAGTTCCAGTTCGAAACAGTGGCCAGCAAAAATAGATGGGACAATGAAGAAAAAGCTATTGAGCTAATTCTGGCTTTAAAGGGAGCAGCAGCACAGATACTCGAAAGCTTACCAGCAGGCTGCAGAAATAATTATGAGGACATAATGGTAGCCTTACAACGCAAGTACGGTGGTGAGCACAAAAGAGAACTCTACAGAATGGAGTTACGGGGTAGGGTTCAAAAGGCAAACGAGACGCTGCAAGACTTCGCTATGGAAATTGAACGTTTGGTGCAGCTCACTTACCCAGGCGAAGATCACCCGTTTCTGGATCAGTTTAAGATTGAATGGCATACGGGATCCAGATATTAAATATGCTGTTTGTGCTATGCAAAAATCATCTTTTGCAGAAACCATCTCGTATGTGCTAGCCCAGGAGACCGCAAAAGTCATCTCGAAGCCACAGGTGTACAAGGTGCGATGCCTTGATACTGAAACTTATAACACAGACAGTAGAAGCGAGATAAAAGAGTTAGTCAAACAGATAATGGAGGAAGAAAAAAGTAATTCTCGCGCTAAATGCTTTAAATGCGGTAAGGCTGGCCATTTTCAGCGCAACTGTAGATCCGCAAAGAGAAGATCAAGATCTGCTTCGCCAGCAAGGGACAACAAGCGGGGCAACAACACTAAATCTCATGAATCACCGTTAAACTAAATCGAGCTAGCACTAAGAGGCAAGAGCTGGCTCCAACAACCGATGGCCCCACAATCTCCATTTCCATTGTACAACAGAAAAATAGCAACCTTACTGTTTGCGGTCTTATAAACGGAAGTAAGCAAGTCCTTACCATAGACACAGGAGCATCTCAGTCAATTATAAGACCCGATTTAGTAAAAGGGGCAGTGGAACCGTTAAATAATGTACGACTGCGCACTGCTACTGGCGACTTAGCCACTGTCTATGGAAGAGCCAGGGTAAGAATGACTATTGCAAACATCAGCGCTGACCATGTATTTGTTGTTGCCGATATAGTGGATGAAGTTATCATTGGTGCAGACTTTATGATAGCCCACGGTATTAGTCTGCACATGGGCGAGCAAATAATGATCTGGCGCAATGTGGAGATACCCCTGGATGTTGGATATGATAGCAGGGCCACAGGGAGGAAGCTATTTGCCGTTGAACGTCAGAAATTACCACCTCAGGCGGAAACTATAGTATGGGCACGTGTGGAGACAGATTGTGAGGATA
The DNA here is from genome assembly GCA_916610165.2 of Gymnosoma rotundatum. Lineage (NCBI taxonomy): Eukaryota > Metazoa > Arthropoda > Insecta > Diptera > Tachinidae > Gymnosoma > Gymnosoma rotundatum. The sequence continues at coordinate 117,173,892 of OU744336.1, forward strand.
ACCGGTTGTGGGTGGTGGAACCAAAAGAACTAAAAGACGGTATCATAACAGCAAAAGCCCTCGTGAAAATCTGCGACGATGGCAGAGTTCCTGTGAGAGTACTTAATCTGTCCAATAGCGAAAAACAATTAACAGGAATTTTGAGATGGGTCGATGTGAGCCAGCAGAAGCCATAATTAATTGTGCAGCGAATACAGTATGTCCTCAAATAACAGCCACAGAAAGAGATTCATTAGCAGAACAGGTGTAAAAATGGGTGGCAGGACTAACACCTCCTGACAGAAACAAAGCAAAGCAGTTGCTGAGAAAACATGCCTCCGTCTTCATCCTAAATAATAAAAGCCAAGGTAGAACGGCAGTTGTAAAACATCAAATACTGGCGAAGCGAGGCCTATAAAACAAGCACCCAGAAGTGTTCCCCTAGCAAAGCGAAACGAGGTCAAAGAACTTGTCAGCGAAATGGAACGGAACGGAGTCATTGAGCCATCCTCGAGTCCATGGAGTTCACCAATAGTTTTAGTAAAGAAGAAGGACGGCAGTACCAGGTTTTGCGTTGACTACAGGAAGCTCAATGATGTCACCAAGAAAGACAGTTATCCGTTGCCTAGAATTGACGATACCTTAGACACGTTGGCTGGACCGGAATGGTTCTCTACCTTGGACTTGCAGAGCGGCTATTGGCAAGTAGAGATAGCTGATAAAGACAAGGAGAAAATTGCCTTTAGCGCAAGTGGTGGTTTATGGCAGTTCAAGGTGATGCCATTCGGGCTCTGCAACGCTCCAGCTACTTTTGAGCGTTTAATGGAACGTGTGCTTAAGGGTCTCAATTGGAAGACGTGCTTAGTGTACCTGGATGACATAATCGTGATGGGGAAGACTTTTGATGAACACCTCAAAAACCTGGATGAAGTTTTTAAGCGTATAACTGCTGCAGGATTAAAATTTAGTGTTAAGAAATGTGCCTTGTTTCAAAAGGAGGTCAAATACCTGGGGCATCGTGTAACAGCAGAGGGCGTGTCAACTGATGAAGACAAAGTACTGGCAGTTAAGACCTGGCCTCGCCCACAAAATCTTCATGAGCTGCGTAGTTTCCTGGGGCTTTGCACATACTACAGGAGATTTGTGCCAAACTTTGCCCAAGTGGCTGCTAGCTTACAGGAGTTGACCAGGAAGTCGCAACCATACCACTGGAGTGAAGCAGCGGAAAAAGCGTTCCAGGAGCTCAAGAAACTTTTGTGTACGGCACCAGTCCTTGCCTATCCAATAGCTATGGAATAGGTGGAGTGCTTTCTCAGGAGATAAATGGAATAGAAAAGGTCATTGGCTATTACAGCAGGGTGCTCTCTAAGCCCGAAAGAAATTACTGCGTTACACGAAGGGAGCTTTTAGCAGTGCTGGAGTGTGTTAAACATTACCACAAGTACTTATATGGTCAACATTTCATCTTAAGGACGGACCATTCTGCATTACGTTGGTTGATGCAATTTAAGAATCCTGAGGGCCAGCTTGCACGCTGGGTTGAACGTCTGCAAAGCTATGACTTTAGTATTGTGCATAGAAAAGGAGGAAAGCACAATAATGCTGATGGCCTGTCAAGACGGCCATGCAATGTAGAGTGCAAGCACTGCACAAAAGTAGAGAAAAAGGAGTGCGTCATTGATGTGCGGCTTACCCAAATTGGGTCAAGCGAAGATTGGTCGAAGGCCCAGAATGACGACCCAATTTTGGCAAAAATTATATTGGCTAAGCAAAACAACAGGAGACCGAATCATAATGAAATATCGGCAGAGAGCCAACTAACCAAGTCGTACTGGGCCCAGTGGAATAGCCTGAAAGTAGAAGACGGCTGCTTGTATCGATCTTGGGAAAGTACAGGTGGCAAAACTACAACGGACTTAATTGTCGTGCCAACTTCAAAAAGAAATGAGATACTAAAGCAGCTCCATAATGGTCCCAGCGGCAGCCATATGGGTATAACAAAAACTCTGGAAAAGATAAAGCAGAGATTTTACTGGGTAGGCTGCCAACAGTACGTAGCCGATTGGATAGCTAATTGCGAAGAGTGCATAAAGGCCAAGGGTCCTGTAAGAAAAAGTCATGGCAAACTTCAACAGTACAACGCAGGTGCACCCTTTGAGCGGATAGCTATTGATATCACAGGTCCATTTCCTGTCAGTGATGCTGGAAACCGATATGTGGTAGTGGTAATGGATTATTTTAGCAAATGGCCCGAAGTATATGCCATTCCAAACCAAGAATCTAAAATAGTGGTAGACGCCCTTGTGAACAATTGGGTGTGTCGATACGGTGTTCCACTAGAACTGCATTCAGACCAGGGACGAAACTTTGAATCAGCTATATTCAAAGAGATGTGTGACGTTTACGGTATTAAAAAGACGAGAACTACACCGCTGCATCCGCAGTCTGATGGAATGGTGGAAAGATTCAATCGTACCCTAGAAGAATATCTCAGAAAAGTGGTCAGTTCACACCAAAAGGATTGGAATGAGCATATAACCAAATTTCTACTGGCGTACCGGTCAGCTGTGCACGATTCAGCCTCACGTAGTCCAGCAAAAATCTTGTTTGGGACAGAACTAAAACTGCCAGCAGATTTAGAATTTGGTGTTAAACCTGGACCAGTGCACGAAGACAATGGAAACGTTCTACAGGCACAAGAAGAACTGCATGAGCTTCATAAGTTTGTCCGTAACCGCATTAAAATGACCAGCGATAAGATGAAGGCCAGATATGATCGAGCAGCAAACACTGAGGGATTTACTGAAGGACAAATGGTTCTACTATTTAACCCGCAATGCAAGAAAGGATTATCTCCTAAACTGCAAACCCACTGGGAGGGGCCGTACAAGGTGATAAAGAAATTAAATGACGTGGTTTACCGGATACAGAGATATCATAATCCGAGGTCTAAAATGAAAGTGGTTCACCTAGAGCGGCTGGCTAAATATGGCAGAAGTAATGTTGAGCCTATTCGGGACGAAAAGGCTTAAGTGGGCGGCAGTGTTACAAAGATGCTTTATTAAAATCATAAAAAGATGTTAAAATAATGGAAGCCAAGAAAGTGAAACGAAATGACCTATTGTGTTAGTTTTCAAAGCTAGAAGTTTCTATAAAACATCTTTATTGCAAAACAAAAACAACTAACACAAAGCGATGACCAAACAAACACAATACACAAACATACACACACCTGCATTGTATAACAACTAAATAAAAATACACAACATGTATTTTTAAATAATGATTGAAGGTTCTAGAAGTAAATAATAATGCTCACTAATGTGTCTGAGATAAAAGTGGCAACGCAGCATTTTCAACTACGCAATAGATGGCGGTAGAAATTCTCGAACTTTCAAGAACGCCTAAAAATAGGGTATATAAAAGCAACGCCAATACGTGCTGATTCATTCGTATTGTGATCGTCATCTAGTTAAGATCTTGTGGTACAACAATTAAAGTTGCCAGCGTGTATTATTAATCGCGAATAGTTAAATAATTGATTAAATAAAGTGTAATTTAACTAAAACTCTAAAAGTTGTGTGTCTAATTATTTTGCAAATAAAGAACTCATAAATTACACGTTTATAATTTAAATAAACGTAACAATATTATAAATTATAAATTAAAGGGTGCGCCAGTAGTTGATTAAATTGGATGTATATGGCCATACTTTTGAACAGTTGTAGATATACGCTTGAAATTTACAACCGAAGCTGTATAGCTAATTCCGCTATAACAACAAGTATAAAATTTTGATTTGGAAGTTAAAGGGTGTTCCAATAGTTAATGTAATTTTGTGTATGTGACCAAACTTTCGAACCGTTATAGACAGAACGCTAAACTTAAAAGAGACCTGTATTGCTAAATCCGCTATATCAACGAGTTTATAATTTGAATTTAGAAATTAAAGGGTGTCCCATAATTGATGAAGATTTACTTATATGAGCCTATCTCTTGAACCGTTATAAATAAACGCTTGTAAATTTGACGCAATGTCGATTGCTATGGCCCTTGGAGTGACAAGTATAATATTACAAATTATAAATTAAAGGGTGCGCCAGTAGTTCATTAAATTTGATGTATTGGGTCATACTTTTGAACAGTTGTAGATAGTAGCTTGAAATTTACAACCGAACCTGTATAGCTAAGTCCGCTATAACAACAAGTATAAAATTTGGATTTGGAAGGTAAAGGGTGTTCCAATAGTTAATGTAATTTTGTGTATGTGACCAAACTTTCGAACCGTTATAGACAGAACGCTTAACTTAAAAGTGAATTTAGAAATTAAAGGGTGTCCCATAATTGATGAAGATTTACTTATATGAGCCTATCTCTTGAACTGTTATAGACAAGTGCTTGTAAATTTGACGCATTGTCGATTGCTATGTCCGTTAAAGTGACAAGTAAATATTACAAATTATTAATTAAAGGGTGCGCCAGAAGTTCATTAAATTTGATGTTTTTGGCCATACTTTTGAACAGTTATAGATAGATGCTTGAAATTTATAACCGATCCTGTATAGCTAAGTCCGCTATAACAACAAGTATAAAATTTGGATTTGGAAGTAAAAGGGTGTTCCAATAGTTAATGTAATTATGTGTATGTGATCAAACTTTCGAACCGTTATAGACAGAAAGCTAAACTTAAAAAAGACCTGTATTGCTAAATCCGCTACATCAACGAGTTTATAATTAGAAATTAGAGGGTATCCCATAATTGATGAAGATTTATTTATATGAGCCTATCTCTTGAACTGCTATAGATAAACGCTTGTAAATTTGACGCAATGTCGATTGTTATGGCCGTTATAGTGACAAGTATAATATAATAATACAAATTATAAATTAGAGGGTGCGCCAGTAGTTCATTAAATTGGATGTATATGGCCATACTTTTGAACAGTTGTGGATAGACACTTGAAATTTACAACGAATCTGTATAGCTAAGTCCGCTATAACAACATGTATAAATTTTGGATTTGGAAGTTAAAGGGTGTTGCAATAGTTAATGTAATTTTGTGTATGTGACCAAACTTTTGAACCGTTATAGACAGAACGCTGAAACTTAAAAGAGACATGTATTGCTAAAACCGCTGATCCAACGAGTTTATAATTTGAATTTAAAAATTAAGGGGTGTCCCATAATTGATGAAGATTTACTTATCTGAGCCTATCTTTTGAACTGTAATAGATAAACGCTGGTAAATTTGACGCAATGTCGATTGCTATGGCCGTTATAGTGAAAAGTATAATATTACAAATTATAAATTAAAGGGTGCGCCAATAGTTCATTAAATTTGATATATATGGCCATACTTTTGAACAGTTGTGGATAGACACTTGAAATTTACAACGAATCTGTATAGCTAAGTCCGCTATAACAACAAGTATAAAATTTGGATTTGGAAGTTAGAGGGTGTTCCAATAGTTAATGTAATTATATGTATGTGATCAAACTTTCGAACCGTTATAGACAGAACGCTAAACTTAAAAGAGACCTGTACTGCTAAATCCGCTATATCAACGAGTTTATAATTTGAATTTAGAAATTAAAGGGTGTCCCATGATTGAAAAAGATTTACGTATATGAGCCTATCTCTTGAGCCGTTATAGATAAACGCTTGTAAATTTGACGCAATGTCGATTGCTATGGCCGTTATAATAACAGCTGATAATATTTAAAATTATAAATTAAAGGGTGCACCAATAATTAATTTAACTTGGTATATGGCCATACTTTTAAACAGTTGTAGACTGTCGATTGAAATTTACAAAGAACCTGTATTATTAACTCCTCTATAACAACAAGTATAAAATTTGGATTTGGAAATAAACGGGTGTCCCAATAGTTGATACAATGTGGTGTATGTGGCCGGACTTTTGAACCGTTATAGACAGACAGCTGAAATTTACAATGGACATGTTTTGCTAAGTCCGCTATAACAAGAATTTAGAAAGTAAAGGGTGTTCCCAAAATTAATTTAATTTGTTCTATATGGCCGTATTTTTTGAACCGTTGTATACAAACGCCTTAATTTTGGACAGAATCTCCACTACTTTATTTGGTATAATAAGTATAAAAATGTTATATTATAAATTAAATAGTTGATATAATCTGATGTATATGGGCAAACTGTTCAACCGTTACAGACAAACAGTTAAATTTACACAGAACCTGATTGCTAAATCTACTGCAACAGCAAGTATATAATTTGAATTTGGAAATTAAAGAGTGGCCCTATAGTTGCTGCAATTTGATAAACATATATTGCCAAACTAGTGAACATTTGAAAAAGTATAAAATTTGGAGATACGAGGGCTGCTATATATATTGCTGGCCTGGCAACACTGAGTGCTGCCAAGTGCAATCTGACATTTCCATTGGAAAGTTTGTAATTTTTAAGCATAATCGTACTCAAAACGTTTTGACGTACGTATCGTTGGATCCCGCACAATTTGAAAGTCGCTCAAAAAAAGGCTCGTGTCGATTGGTGCAAAGAAATGTTGCAAAAATACGATTGCGGTGCTTCAATTGACGTTTAAAAGATCGTCACAGGTGACGAATCATGGATCTATGCGTATCAGCCCGAAACGAAACAACAATCGACCGTGTGGGTCTTCAAAGACGAGCAAAATCCAACAAAAGTTGTTCGTGCAAATGGTCGCCTGTTTCTTCGGCAAAACTGGTCATGTGGCGACTGTTCCGCTTGAGCAACGTAGGACGGTCACTTCTGAGTGGTACACTACAATTTGTTTGCCTGAAGTCATCGGAGAAATTCGAAAAACCAACAAGAGAAGACGAATCATTGTTCACCATGACAATGCGAGCTCTCACACATCGGCTCAAACCAGAGGGTTTTTGACCGGCCAAAACGTCGAATTAATGGGACATCCGCCGTACAGCCCTGACTTGGCACCTAATGACTTCTTGTTTCCGCTCATCAAGAAAAAATGCGTGGTCAACGATTTTCGTCGCCAGAAGAAGCTGCTGAAGTGTTCAAAAACCATGTTTTAGAGTTGTCTCAATCGGAGTGGAAAAAGTGCTTCGACAACTGGTTTGAGCGCATGCAAAAGTGTATAAATCATGCCGAAGAATACTTTGAAAAACAATAAAACCATTTTTCATTATAAATATTCGCATTTTCACTATTAGGCCAGAAATATATAGAGCAAACCTCGTATAAGTGTGTCCGAATAGTTAATGTAACCTAATTTATCTGGCCATACACTTGAGCTCTTATAGGCATACATATGAAATCTGTTTTGAAGTCGGTATTTTTTTTTTGCAAGAATTATTTTTAAATTCTCTGTCACCCTAATATTTGCTTTTTTGCTTAATTTACTTTACTAAACTATATTTACATATATGGTAGATGGCATATAATATTTGGCATAGCCGGATATAGCCCTCTCACTTGTTAGTTACTGAACTAGTAATACATTTAATTTAAATTACTTTTAAGGTAAGAGTGCAAATAGACGTAATATACGTATGCAATTTGGTAAAATATTATTATTATTATGCTTTATTAGATCTATAATAAATTAGTAAACCTAATATTAATAACAAGGAGCACTAGCTTAATTAATTAATTAGTAATAAACATTAGTCATAGTAAGAATTAAACATTTAATATAATTTGACTTATAAATTTATATATTTTTGCTACATTGTCCTGGGTAGGAAGTTTGAGTAATTTTTTTGGGCTATCCGATCTAAAAATGGTATATCTGAGCTTCTTAGAGTGCGAACACTCCAATTAGAGACGATTTAGAACAAGATGGAGTTTGTCTTTTGTTGAGTATGTGGCTGTGTGTTGCATATGTGTGTCCTAGTCGAAGGCGAGAGAAGACGTGGATTTAGTGTCGAGTAACATTAGTTGGGTACTTCGGATGAAGGAATTTTTCGTTTAATTCCTTGTAATGAGTATGGCAGTAATTGGACCATTCTAAGGCTTGTTTTTTAAAAATGTAATCTTTTATAAAATTTCGAAGATAAAGATTTTCCGGTTGGTTTAACATTACTATGGAAGCTTCACAAGCGTCATCTGCATGTTCATTACCTTTTATATTAACATGACCTGGGACCCATAAAATCTTTAGAGTGTTAGGGTTTTGAATCAAAATATCACGAATGCGATTAACTATAGTCCATTTATTAGAAGTTGAATTGCATACTGATTTTATAACTGATAAACTATCAGTACAAACAACGGTTTTGCGCTGATTGTGGAGAGCTATTTCCATAGCTTCAATAATAGCAACCGCTTCAGCTGTAGACTTTTGAGACTAAGAATTTGACCATTAAGGTCGACAACAGCGAAAGAAGTGATTCCATTTGCAGTTTTAGACCCATCTGTGAAGCAAAGTGTCCAGCCTTTTACAAGGAAGTATTGTCGTTTAAAGATTTCAAAGTATTGTCGTTTAAAAATTTCATTTAAGTTGTTCGGCTTAGCAAATTTTGATAGTGAAATATCCCAGGAATTATTATTTATAAATCACGGTGAATATTTACACTTTTTAGACTTTGTTATCAAACTCAAGTTAAGAATCTTTGCTAAATGGAATATTTCACTAATAGCTGAAGCTACTCTGTATTTTCTTTTTGCAATCGAATTTTCATAACGGGTTGATCAATTACAGAACAGAATTATTCGGGAAAACTATCTTTGGAATTAACTTTGTCTTGGCTTCATATACACGTTCCTCAATGGATGGCGTAAATACTTGATCGCACTGCTCGATGATAAATTCCTTTAATAAGATTTTATGTTGATTTGGTTGTGTTTCCAGTAAGAAAAAGGCCGTAATCAATTTTACTTAGCAGTAAGGTTCTAATAAGATATGCCATGGAATTTATATGAATATAACTTTTCCTGCTTAATAGAAATGCAATAATATTTTCTCTAGGTGTCAATGACTTTTTAAGTCTTAAATAATGTTCTTTCCATGTCTAATTTTTATTGAATATAACACCCAGTATTTTTAATTTATTGACGTTTTTAATAATATTGTTACGTTTATTTAAATTATAAACGTTTAATTAATGAGTTCTTTATTTGCAAAATAATTAAACACACAACTTTTAGAGTTTTAATTAAATTACACTTTATTTAATTAATTATTTGACGATTTAACTATTCGCGATTAATAACACACGCTGGCAACTTTAATTGTTGTACCACAAGATCTTAACTAGATGACGCTCACAATACGAATGAATCAGCACGTATTGGCGTTGCTTTTATATACCCTATTTTTAGGCGTTCTTGAATGTTCGAGAATTTCTACCGCCATCTATTGCGTAGTTGAAAATGCTGCGTTGCCACTTTTACCTCAGACACATTAGTGAGCATTATTATTTACTTCTAGAACCTTCAATCATTATTTAAAAATACATGTTGTGTATTTTTATTTAGTTGTTATACAATGCAGGTGTGTGTATGTGTATGTTTGTGTATTGTGTTTGTTTAGTATCGCTTTGTGTTAGTTGTTTTTGTTAAGCAATAAAGATGTTTTATAGAAACTTCTAGCTTTGAAAACAAACACAATAGGTCATTTCGTTTCACTTTCCATTATTTTAACATCTTTTTATGATTTTAATAAAGCATCTTTGTAACAATATTATTAATGCTTAATAAATGTAAATGTATGTCACATAACTTCTTCTGGCATATATGTAGCTTCTTTGTTTTGTCAATTGAATGATAAAATTGAATTGTTGAGGACATCCTGTAGTACTCGTATATTGTTGGTTTCAGAGTTGCTATTCCTTTTGCACAATATGTACAAATCATCAGCGTTAATACAGTGGATCAAATACTTGAATTAATTAATTATGTCGTCAACCTCACTCAATGCAATAGCAAACAACATTACCGACAGGGGGAGCTCTATGGATTCCCGTTGTGAAATTGATGTATCGATGAGTAGACTCCATTTATTCTTACACGATTTTTACGATTATTTAAATAAGACTTTATGTAATTAAAAATTTTTGGCCGAACTTTCCATTTATTTAGTGTATAAAGAATTACGTGTGTCCCAATCCTATCGAAGGCTTTCTCAAAATCAATTGAAAGAATTGATGTGTGATTGCGAGATGACATCGATATTCAAAAGAGAACTGCAAGAGTGTCTATTTTTAATACTCTAAGTATACTCATCTTAAATGCGGTTGCGGTGTGATCGCCACCGAATTTCTTTTGTGGGAGTATTTACGATACCCATTCCATTTGAGTATTGATGAGTTTAGGTCTCTTGCATACTCAGGTAAAATGTTTGCGATGCTGGCTTTACTTTATTCGTACTCATACTTACAGCAAACATCAAGAGAGAGATATTTTAACGTGTGTAGTGTGAGAAAAACAGAGTTATCAGATCAGAATTATTAAATCAAAGACAATATCAAAAGTCGCCAATACATACTTCTTTGAAATTATGAAAGTTTATTTTATATGTAACAGAAAATAAATTGAAGAGAACCCGTAAAAATCGCCATTTTTTCATTTATTAAAAACACAACAAAAGTTTACTAATAAGTCAAGATTAGTTCATTGTTTATTTTATTACGGTTTTTTAGGCTTTTTTTAAATTTACACAGGATAGAAATTTATAATTTCTATTCTTTAAGCAAATAGATTTTTCAAAATAAAAATATGTAAACTAAAAACTTTATTGCAATTTATTATTTATGGGGTCTAATGAGATTCAGTCAATGTACTTTTACATCTGCGTATATAAAGTTTTATTTAAAACAAAAAAATTAAGTAATTTTCCTTTTATTCACGGATTCGAAAAATAAATTTATTTTATTTTTTATCATTTTGTTTTCCTAAATACCGTTAGTAGCACATTTATGACAACAAGGGCCTAAACTGAAAATATTTGTACATAAAAAACAGCAACAAAATAAGTATACCTGCTTTAAATAGTGTACAAAAGCTGTGCCTTTTAATGGTTTGTATTCATTTTATTCATTAAATATGTGTTGCATTTCATACGTATGAAAACGATTGTTGCCTGTTTTTCTGCTTATAATGTTAAAGCAATAGATTTGATCAAATTTTTTTTTATTGTTTATAAATAGATCTGCATACAATGCATAATTTTATAAAACGGCAGTAAAAAACTTTAATAGGGTAAAAATGTGGCAGCGCTGCTTACAAATAAAGAGAATTAAAAAATGTTCGCGTACGAGTATAGAAAATACTTAAAATTCTGATTGCGATATTTTTGAGACTCGTTTTTAGGCTCTTTGTTTTAAATATACCCACAACAAAAAACACTTACAAGAATGGGTAAAACAAACACCGCAACTTTTTATTGCGGTGTTTAAAATACTTGAGTATGAAAAATATAGAGTAAGTATGCGGTGAACTCGTGCCGTTCTCTGGTCAGTGCAGCCTCTCCCAACTTTAAAGGCGACTTGATTTCGAGCTGTTAGATTATTTCTTTCTGAGAACCAATAAGGGCGTGTAGCGATGATTTTCGCAAGAACTTTACTTATACATGGTAATAACGAGATTGGGCGGTGTGACTCTATATCAAGTGAGTTTTTATTTTTCGGGAGAGGTATTAAAGAAGCACTTTTCCAAACAGTGGGAATAACACCACTATTAAATATATCATTTTAAAGCTTTAGTAATCGTTTTTTTATTGTAAACTGGTTTCATTAATCATTTTATAAAAATCTTATTTTATCTACCGTGTAAAAACAGAATTGGTCGTATTTTACTTCTGGTTCTGAACAAGGCGCATAAGGGTATAATGGCTACTGTGAAAAAAGAGCGAAAAATATAATAGAGAAAAAATTTGTTGCAAGTTTTCGCTAGTAAAATTTTTACTAGCAATAAGTAGTCAACCAGCTGTTTTTTTCTTTTGTTTACAAAATAATTTGCTTAAAAAATTTCTATTAAAAGAATTTTTTGTAACCTTGAAGAAAATGCAAGCATTTGGCAGTTAAAAGAATATTAAAATAATATTATTTTGTTATTTTAGCCTTCACCACAGAAAGTGGAAAAAGGGTATAACTAAGTTTGTCATTCCTTGTGTAATTTCTACAATATCCATTTCCGACCCCATAAAGTGTGTATATTCTGACTTCCTATGCATAGCGAAGTCGATTGAGCGATGTCCGTCTGTCCGTCAGTTTTAGATTCGAAAGAGGTGCTATTGGAAATCAGGATGATCGATCCATGGCCTTCGAGGTAGCAGGAAGAACACCATGCCTACCTCTAATTTTTTCATGTCATTTGGAACAATAAAGTAACTCCAATCACATAAATAAATATATGGGGCGATAGAGAATTAAAAGATAAAAAAAAACATCAAGTGAAAAAATATGCGCTCACACATATTATCCGAGTTACGTCTCTCTGAAATTTTAAAATTTTTTGAAACATCGATATCGGTATCATTTTAAAGCTATTAAAGACATCTTTAAAGAAACTCTAAATTTTTTTAAAAATTCTTAACCTATTATGTAAAATAAAATGTTTGCTTTTTTGATTGAAGTTACTTCACTAAAGTAGATTTACGCAAATGGTGGAGGGTATTAAGATTCGGCATAGCCGAATATAGCGCTCTTACTTGTTTTTATTTAATAAAGCTTGGACACCATGCAGCAAAAAAGCTTAAAACAACAGAAATTTGGTTAAGGATCTTTTAGCTACGCAAATTTTTTTTTAAGAATTTAAAGTAAACATTCAGTGCAGTGTACTTTTTTTTGGTACAATTTTAGTAAGAATAGTAAATTTTTTATGTACAATTAAAAATAAATTATAGACATGTATGAAGCTTAAATTATTTTTAATGTAAATATTTTTACATCTAAATCACAGTAAGAATGTTTATTAGAACTAACTACAAAAAAGATTATATTTGTGATATGTTTAAACATCATATTGTACAGTTTTAAAGTCTTACATATCATTCCAAAAGCCGCAACAATTTACTTTGCTAATTTTTGGCTAGTAAAGCTTTCATTTACTTTTTTTACATTTGGGAGAAGTTTGAAAATTTCTGTTTAACTCTCTCGTTGCCAGTTTTGCTAGTAAAGTTACTGAAGAGACCTAATAATAGTCACAATAGTGAAAGAGTAGTTTGACGGAATTCTTAAAATGTTTCTCTATTCGTTTTGGGTTAAAGGGGTTGAAATTCTCCCTTTGTAATTCTTTCCATAGATTCTAAGTATCTGAGTATAATGAAACTAATCGCTTGAAGTTTGAGTTTGTCGGCAAGAGGTGTAGAGAAGCAAGGGGTGTAAACAAAATGGCATGGGTTTTGTAGGGAAATTTTTGACACTTGCTTTGTGTACATCTCGAACAGTAAAAAAAATAAATAATTTTTTTTATGTTGCAAATTTACAATACTTTAAAATTGCAGAATTGCTAAAATTTATATAAAATAATAACAACTAGTTTTTTGCTTTGAAATTTTTGTTGGTTACCCATCTGTGGTATAACTTATTTTGACCAAGTTTAAGCTGGCATGTGTCCAATATAGGCTCTCGATGTTATACAATTTTTTACTATAACTTTTATACTTCAAAAATGAAAAGTAAATACTATTCTACTACTAAAAAATAAATAATAGTAATAAATAAAATCTATGTTTTTTAGGCACTGGGAAACCTCTACTTTGTACATAACAGTATGAAAAATGTTAAATTGTGGAATTTTTTGACTCATAATTGGGAATCTGCAGAAGGAATAAATATATATTCTGGTAACATAGAAACCATACCAAGTAAAGAAAAATCAAAATTTCCGCAACATTTTTTTCCAGAGGTAAGTTTTAAGTCTTTGAAAATATAATCATTTAAATATAAAAAAGCTGTTTATACTAAAATATAAATTTTATAACAATCATACATATGTGCATTGTTTAATCCATATTAAGTTAAGCCGTAAAAACCAGAGATTAATCTAAATTTGTTTTATATTGTATTATTTTATATTATATTATATTGTATTTGTATTATATTATTTTATATTATATATTTATTTATATTGTTTTATTTTGTTGGTTGACTAGATAATGAGATAGTGAGAACAATTTTTTTCTAACAGTGAATAGATATTTTCCCAACATAAAAATAATTTTTTAGTCTACTATTATTATATATTTTCATTAATTTCTCTTTATTTACCTAAGTGAAACTTAAATTTATAAAAAAGCACCCTGTGAACTCCACTATCAAATTTAATTTTGAATATCAAACGTCAGCGAAGTTGTTCACTGTCATTGTTCGTTCTGTTATTGCTTTAATTTACTTTACCAAAAGCATATTTCACCGAAAATTGCGTCAGTAATAAAAAAGACTAGAAAGTGTATTTTATTTAACCGTAGAAAAATAAAATGAAACTAAAAAACTGTGAATGCTACCATAAGTGTCAAGTTAACTAAGGCCAGGTATTTCCCATAAACGGGTTGGGCCGCCACGACATATATATTAAGGTACACTTCTAGCTGTAGAATATTATTAGAAAACCTTACAATCAATATTTTTTCTAATTTTCTTGTGGGTTGTTTATTATTCTAAAGAATCGATAATAATATTGCTGTCGGAAATAATAATTATAGTTAACATAAACAAGAACTGAAAATCAAAATTATTTTTAATTACTATATAAAAATAGCATTTTAATTGTTGCAAAAAATACTTTCATAAAATGCAATACTTTTTATTATTAATTTCTAAATGTTTCCCGCAGAACTCAGTCATTTCTGAACCGTTTTGGCAATTATTTTCTTTATGTGGGAGGTTATGCTTACAGATTGGTCCCATTTTAGTTCAAAATCTTAAAAATTAAACGGTGTCCTCATACAACGTACATGTTTTTAAGGTATATTATGAACTGTAAAGAGCAAAACATTAAATTAAAAGAAAAAACTGCGTGTCTATAGCTCCCAATAGCAAAAAGTAATACAAAAATAAATCTAGAAATTAAAGGGTCCCACATTTTGAACCGTTATAGACGAACGCTTGAATTGAACAGAATGCCGATAACTATGATCGTTTGTCGTGACCGTCCTAATGTGATTTTTTTTTTTTTAAAGTAGAAGAGGCCGTCAGATGTTTATGTAAACAAAACACAAATAAATCAAAAAATGTAAAAACAAGTATGAGTGCTATATTCGGCTGTGCCGAATCTTATATAGCCTTCACCATCTATGTAAGTCTAGTTTAGTGAAGTAACTCCAAGCAAAGTAGCAAATATTATTGGGGTGACAGCGAATTAAAAAATAAAAAAAATGTACTGCATATATATTATTTTAAATAAAAATGTCATCGGCTCTTAATGGGTTGCACATTAAAAAAAAAGATTTTTAATCTTAATAATCTCTTCAAAAGCTTTAAAATGAAACCCATATTGATATTTTAAAACATTTTTAAATTTCAGAGTCCCGTAACTCGGAAAATATAGGCGAGCGCGAATATTTTCACTTGATATTTTTTTCTTAGTTTGTAATTCTCTATCGCCACATATATTTATTTTATTGATTGGAGTTACTTTATTGTTCCAAATGACATGTAAAAATTAGAGGTAGGAGTAGAAGGACATGGACCGATCATTACTGATAGCACCTCTTTTGATATATTTATTTTTTTTTTGTGCCGAGGCAAACTTGATTTCAACACTAACACGGACGGACATAAGGACATCGCTCAAGCGACTTCGCTATGCATAAGAAGTCAGAGTATATATATATATATACTTTATGGGGTCGGAAATGGATATTGTATAAAATACACACGGAATGACAAACTTATATATACCTTTTTTCCACTTTATATGGTGAAGGGTATAAAAAGGAAAAAGTTCTATGTACATGACTGTGTATATTTAATTTTTTTATGAAAATTATTTCGATAGAGGTGAATAAGCTAGAATAGTTTAGGAAAACATTTTCATACCTCCAGTTAGCTATAACTATTATTCCCTTGCAGATCTTCGTTGTTTTGCTTGTTAAAAGGCCTAAGTTATTTGTAGAAAGAGGAGGAATTTGTGAACCTGAAGCTAAAGAAAATACTGATTTTTAAAACGGATTAAAAGTAACAAAAGAATAAATTTAATTTTGAATATTTTTTTGCATACTTTTTTATATTTTTCTTGCCCAATAAAGATTGTAGTTTTTCTTTTGCTTAAACTCAATGTAAATTTTTCTTGAATCTTTGTTTATAAGTTTAGTCCTTTTAACGTTAGTTTTCTTTAATATTTGTAAATAGTGAAAGAATAAAAATTTATTTATAATAAATTTTGAAAAGAATATAAATTTTGAATAAATTCTTTGATTTAAAGGATGAAAACCATCCAAAGCCAAAGTTTGGTGAGCTACAGGTAAGCGTTGTAGTAATCAGAGGTGAGTCAGGGACCAATAATTATAAAAGTTGTCGTGGCAGAATTTCATCAGTTCTAAAAGGGGAGGGTAGTCAGGTTGGCATGAACAGCAGCCAACCATAAATGCAAGCTGGAACATATGCCATAATGACAACCTTGCCGACAATCTGGCCGCAAGTTGAATTTTGTTCACCATCAGCTGTTTGCCTGTAGATTTATTGGCAACACTATTGATATAAAAAGTTCCATTACACGTTATAATAACAGCTACGTGTAGGGTGCCGCAATAGTTCATTTATATTGATGTACATACAGTACTGTACGAAACCTAAGCAACTTTTTCCCACTAAGTAATAATAGACTCATATCTTTTCTTTAAATAAATTTGTAGAAAATATTTTTTTTATTTACTACTAAACAATTGCCCTATTCACAAGCCCCCTAGTAAGTGCTAAGTGCTAACAAAATACAACGGTGCTAGCCTTGTTGTTGGTAATTTTCATGCAAACATGCGATACAACACTTAGTACTTTTTTTCATATGTTTTTCAAACGTTGTCTAGTGCCTTTTTTATGTGATTTTTGTTTTATATTTTTTTTATGTTTAAATGTTTTTTGTTTAAATGAATTATTATTTTTGTGTTCATGTGTGAATTATATTAAATTAAATTGAATTAAAAGATATTTTTATTAGTTTTATTTATTTAATATATTGATTTGACTGATTTATTAGAAAGTGGAATAAGTCATTTCTGTTGTATATAGTAGGAGTGGGTATATTGGAAACATATCAATTCTCTGCCACCTTGTTCTAAATTATATTTAATAATAACGTTATGAAGAATGCAGCAAGCCATTATCCAATCATTGCATCTTTTATTTTGTGCTGATAGCATTCTAAACTTAAAATCTCCTTCAGTAATATAACTTACTTGAGTCAACCATTAATATATCGAAACTATATTTTTCACACAAAAAATTTATTAATTTACTTTTTTCTGTTTTCTCACCCATTTGGCTTATAAATAACAAATGATGAATAGCACTTTTCTTCTTATTCAGTTTTTGACGTATGAAGTACAATGTACAATGGCACATTGATACAATGGTTGTTCACAAAGAAGTAAACAAAAGGTAGTATGCAATACTACCTACACCTTAGCAGAGCTTATGAATACGGCAAATGTGTCTATAATCTAAAAATAACAACAGAAATTAAAATGAATTTCTTTGGAAGTTATGATAAAATAAAAACAAAATTAACTTAAAAATTGGCTGTTCAAAACCTAAGCAACTTTTAATATTTGGTATGATATCCTTTATTTCTCACGACCTCAGCGCAACTTTTGGGCATAGATTCAATAAGATTCGATAGAATGGATGTTGTTATAGCTTCCCATTCCGATTTTAGACAGTTCATCAACTCCTGTTTATTTTTAAAGCGTCGAGTTCCAACTCTCCGTTTTAAAATTTCAAAGAGGTTCTCTATGGGATTCAAGTCTGGCGATTGAGGTGACCAATCCAAAACTTGAACCCTATTAGCTAATAACCAATCCTTGACTAACTTCGATGAGTGTTTTGGGTCATTGTCATGTTGAAACACCCATCGAAGTGGCATTTCCCACTTAGCATAGTTAAGGATGTGAGTTGCTAAAATGTCTCTGTAAACAAAAGGGTCCATTTTTTTTTAATTTCTACAAAGGGACCAACACCACTTGCCGAAAAACAAGTCAAAGCCATCACATTTCCCCCCATGCTTTATTGGGGGTTTTGAGTACCGGAGATGTAGCCGCTTTCCTTTTGGTATTCTCACGTGGCAAACTCCATCTGAGTTTAGTAAGTTAAATTTAGATTCATCACTAAACAAAACAGTTCTCCATTTGGATATAGTCCAATCCATATGTGCTCTAGCAAAATCCAACCTAAAACTACCGAAAAGCTGAGAAAATCAGAGACTACGTTGCAATCAATCAAACAAACCTCTTTTAGATGCTTCTTAGTCAGCATAGGCTTTTTAGATGGCATGAAGCTCCTTAAGTTTTGTTCCAATAAACGTTTTCTTACTGTGGAAAAACTAATCTAAAGTTCAAGCTCATTCACTATGCCTTTCGACGAAATAAATGGATTTTTTTAACTAGACGGAAAATTTTCTGGTCTGTTCTCTCAGAAGTTTTCCTAGGCCGCCCACCGCTATTGGCCTTCTCTACTTTCCTAGTAGCTTTATACTTTTTTATAAGTCGGGAAACTATTGATTTATTTATATTTAATTGGTTTGCTATAGCAATTTGGGGTTTACCGTTATTAAAAAGTTCAATAATCTTTAGTTTAAAAGCTGATCCATAACGTGTTCGCGTCATGGTTGCACTTCTAAAGAATTGGTACTACTTAAATGCATAAAATCATCCAAAATTATTTTTTTTCAATATCAATCATAACGGGACTAAAATTTTTCTTTAAAATTTTTGCTGTTGTTTAGTTAATATTTTGCAACATATGCAACAATGTAAAAGTTGCTTAGGTTTCGAACAGCGAATTTTTAAGTTAATTTTGTTTTTGTTTTATATTTGCTTCCAAAGACATAAAATGTATTTTTTGTTGTTATTATTAGTATGTACACTATATGTATAAAAATAAATAAAAAGGAAATTTTTCAATAATCTATTTAAAGAGAACATATACGACCATGAGTATTTACTGGGGAAAAGTTGCTTAGGTTTCGAACAGTACTGTATGTATATGAACCCCCACTTTTGAGGAGTTGAAAACAGACGGTTGAAATTTACAAAGAACCTGTATTGTTAAGCCCGCAGTAACAACAAGTATGAAATTTGGATTTGGATATTAAAGGGTGTCCTAATATACATATCAAATATGTGGCCAAACTTTTGAAGCTTTATAGACAGACAGCTGGAATTAACAATTAATCTTTATTACTCCGTCCGCTATAACAATAAGTATACAATTTGAATTTAGAAATTAAAGGGTGTTTCCATAACCTTAGTGATTATTAATCTACAACAGCAAGTATAAAATTTCAGCTTGGAAATTAAACGGTGTCCCCATACAGCATGTAATTTAATGTACATGGCAAAACTTATAACCTGTTATAGCTTAATAATTGAAATTTACAAGGAACCTTTATTTCTTAGTTAACAATAACAACAACTTCAACTTCTGTGATATTAGCTTTAAGACTGACTCAGAATTCTGTGTTGTATAAACGAAGCGTTGGGGGAAATACATTGAAATGTTTTGATATTTATTAACATTTGGAAACAAATAACTGACCATTATAGCCCAAGGAAATTAACAAAAATCTCAAAATAATAGGAACTAAAATTGGTCATAAAAACAAAAAAAATTTTATTTAAAAAAAGTTTATTACCGACAAAAAAAATTTTTAATAAAAAATCTGTATATTACATAAGATTCATAAAACCAGTGCTGCCGAAAATCGCAAATTTGTTTATGTAGTCTGAAATAAAATTAAACATTAGCTCGGAAGGCAAAAAGCGAAGAATAACAGTTATTTTTAACGGAAAGAACAAATATCACTGTTGTTTTCTTACTTTAAAAAACGCTCATAAAAGAACAACAATTTTAATAATGAGTAGAAATCATTAAAATTTAAATGCATACTATGAAGTATTCATACTCATGCGAACGTTAATTTATAAGTATATGTTGCAAAAATGCTTGTAATATTTACACTGATTCAACTTTTCAATGTCCAAAATATTATAATTTTAGTAATTAACAACAAAACTTTCTTTAAAACAAAAAAGCGACTCACTTCGTTGGAAGCTAGCAAGTTACTAAATGATATTTTTGTTTAACACACACACATATTTTTGTCAATTATGGCTGCCGTTTAACAATATCAAAACAAATCGTGTGGATCTTTTTTATAAAAAATTTGTAGTGTTGCGAATCACTAAAATTTCTTAAGCTTTTAGTCGGAAAATAAAACAAAAATATTTTTTCAGAAATAATAAAAGCAATATTAGTGGTCTGCACAAATATATTTGCATACATGAATTACACGTGCAGTGGCGAAGTATGAACATTTTATCGAAGTATCAAAAGAAAAAGTACAATTTTTTTTAACAGCAAACAGCTATTGTTGTTACTCGCATTTGATCGCTTGCATTAAGTATGTGGTCATCGTTTTTAGGTACCATCTATGATAGAGTAAATAACCTATCACGAACTTAAATATTACTTAGGTACACGGCTGCGTTCATTTGAGGAATATGTCGCGAACTCAAAACTTCATGTTTTATTTAGGCACTCGTGTCAAGCACATAAAACGAGTTTAAAACTGACCGTTATTTTTTTAAAAATATGTCACGAACTCATGTTAAATTTAGGTACTTTTGACTTATGTGTTAAAAATACGGCGTGAAAAATTTGTTCAGTTCGATAGAAATAAGGACAAACGAAGGAAATTTCAATATTTTTTAATAAAATCAAAACTAAACAAGTAAAAGTGCTATATTCGGCTATGCCGAATCTTATATTTGATATTTTAAAAAATTTGAAAATTTCAGAGCCCCGTAATTCGGAAATTATGGGCGAGCGCCAATTTTTTCACTTGATGTTTTTTTCTTATTTTTTAATTCTTTATCGCCCTATATATTTATTTATTTTTTTTTTAATGGAGTTAGTTTATTGTTTCACATGACATGAAAAAATTAGAGGTAGACGTGGTGTTTTGCCTGCTGCCTCAAAGGACATAGACCGATCATACTGATTTCCAATAGCACCTCTTTCGACATAATATCTGATCGATTGACATATTTATTTTTTGCTGCCGAGGCAAACTTGATTTCAACACTAACACGGACGGACAGACGGACTTCGCTCAATCGACTTCGCTTTGCATAAGAAGTCAGAATATACTTTATGGTATCGGAAATTGATATTTTAGAAATTTCACACGGAATGACAAACTTAGATATACCCTTTTTCCACTTTTTGTGGTGAAGGGTATAACTTTTCAATGTGCCATAAATTTATATGGTGCGGATTTTTCTAGTCCTTTTTGATTTTAGCCTTACAAAGAACTTAAGGGATTATTTTTAAAAATGCATAATTTATTTGTAGTTGCTATTATTTGTTTGAAAATAAGTTACCATAAATAGTTTGTAGCCATAAAATTTATCTTTTGCTCAGATATGTATGTAGAGTTAAACATAATTAAAAACTTTTTCGGACAGGCAATTAAAAAATATAAAAAACTGAGATTTAAACCTATATAAGGAAATTTTTCATTAATGAAATTTATTTATTTTTCGGCTCTTGGCTCCGAAAAAGAACCCAGAAACAATATTTAAAAGCCAATAACAAGTTATTACTTTTAAACAATGGCTCCTTATGCTATTTAAATACATAAATGCATACATATAAAATCAGCAACTAAGCTATACTATTTTCAGTTTTTTCTTCTTCACACATAAGTACTTATAAGAGTAGAAATTATTTTTATATCATTATTAGATTTTTATTTTAGACCAAATTTAGGCAATGACAGCAAAAAGTATGTTTTATCCAAAATTGGGTACTTTTAATTTTTGTGGAATAAAATTAGTATTTGTCCATGGAGTTTCATGAATCATGGTTTGTTTTACTTATATTATATGTACCTTTGTGCATATGTAATAAAAGTGGAAAATATTTGAGACTTTCTAGTTTTTGCGAATTTTTAGAAAACGAAAATTTTGAAATTTTTTCTACTTCTGTCCCAATAACTACGAAAGTAAGGATTATGCAAAAAAATTATCTGAGAACCATTTAATGCTGAAATAATTTAGAATGTTTTCATGTACTGCCCAACAAAATCGAATGCGTTGTTTCAAAGTTATGATAATATCAAAAATCTGCAATTTTAGAAAAAAAATTTAAAAAAAATGTATCCATCGAATCTGAAATACTGATGATTTTTGCAGTTAGGCAACCATAACGCATCAAAAAAATATAGTGATAGTTCAATGTTTTCAATTTTTTTTTCATATGTGGCATAGTGTTATCAAAAAAGCGGCCTCAGATTTGGAACAAGTTTTGAAGAAATAGAAGAAGAAGTACTCATTATCATCGTAGTACAATGAGAATTTTGTTTTAAGCTTAACTTATCGTTTTTAATATAAATCAGTTATTATTATGAATAAATAAATTACTTTCAAATAAAATAAATTCTAGAAAGTAATGAGTTACAAAAAATTATTTAATTTTATTAATATTGTTGGTTTGTGAGATTGCTTAGGCATTGGGAAGATACTTAAACCTCGACATAAAAGCTTATAAGTAAAAATTTTTCGAAAATTACAAAAAAAAAGTGTGGTTGATTAACACCTTTGCCTGTCCATAAAAATGAAAAAAACTCATTTTAATGGTACTACGACGTGTGTATTCTATTTTCTTTAATATTTTTATTATTTTGAATCTACCATGTATGTCACCGCTCACAAAAGGTGGCAGATATAAAATGGGATTTTAGAGTCTGCTTGGTCGAAGTTAAGGTTTTTGAACTTTTGTTGACCTTTAAAGTTGCATTTGCTAAACAAAAGTACGGGAAACTCCAGAGGTAGGACTATTTCTTCGTATGGGAAGTTTTTTCTTCTTGGTCCGATTTTTTTATTTTCAAACTTTTAAACTATAAGACTACAAGATATATTTCTGCCAAGTTTTATTGACTGATGTGAGCTCAATATTTTTTCAGAGTCAATGTAAGCAAAAAACAAAAGTTATGTCCGAAACGTGCAACTACAATTATAAAACTAATATTAAACTATATAGCATTCCTAAGAAGTATTAAAATCAAGAAATCTGGGTTAGAAGTATTAAAAGGGTGTATTTATAAAGAATTAATAAAAACTTCTGGAGGTAACGAATGTCTGCTTTATATATATAAAAAGTGTTTTTAACGTAACAGGAAGTTTTCATTTTAAGTACTTTTTGTAAAACAAGAATTAAGCTACGAAAAAGAAATTAAGACATTCTTGCAAAAAAAAAACGACTTCAAAGCAGATTTCAGCTATCTGTCTATAACGGTTTCAAAATTTTGGGAACATACATCAATAAACACTTACTATTGCGACACCCTTTAATTTCCAAATCCAAATTTTATACTTGTTGTTATAGCGGACTAAGCAATACATCTTTAATATCCAAATTAAATTGTATACTTTGTGTTGTAGCGGACATTGCAATACAGGTTCCTTTTAAATTTTAGCTATAATGGTTCAAAAGTTTGGTCACATACATCTAATTACATCAACTATTGGGACACTCCTTAATTTCTAAATCAGAACTTTATACTTGTTGTTATAACGGATTAGGAAATACATGTTCTTTGTTAATTTTAACCGCCTGCCTACAATTGTTCAATAATATGGCCATATACATCTAATTTAATGAACTATTGTTCATTATTTTAAATATTCATTCTTGTTATTATAACTATCATAGTAATCGATATTCCGTCCAATTTTCAAGCGTTTGTCTACAACGTTTCAAAAGATAATTCCATATAGGCCAATTTACATCACCTATAGTGACACCCTCTAATTTTTAGATTTATATTAGTATGACTTTGTCCTATTGGTAGCACACAATACACTAAAAAAACATGTGTTGTACGGAAACACCCTTTAATTTTTAATGAACTACTTTTAAAACGGGACCAATCTGTAAGCATAACCTTTTAAATAAAGAAAAACTTTTCAAAATCGGTTTAGAAGTGACTGAGTTCTGCAGGTACAAACATTAAAAAAAGCAACGTTTAGACGAATTGATAACCTCCTTCTTTTTTAAAAGTCGGTTAAAAATAACTAATTTGTTGTAACTAATTATACCTAGCTGTATTATTTTTATCAATTTATTGTTTTTGCAAGTTTTTTTTACACTTTTTATAAATTACACGCATTCATCACTGCACAAGCCTAACTAAGCGGAATGCACGGTTTGCCATTGTAAACCTGTTTCATCTTGTAGCTTTCGTAAATCTTGATAAATTTAAGACACGCCAACAACAAAATGCCTAAATTTTTAACTTTTTAACCAGAAACCAGTAAAATTTACCAGTAAAGAAAAATCAAATTACAATGAGGCTCAGGTTGTGGTTGCTCTCACAA
This sequence comes from Gymnosoma rotundatum, assembly GCA_916610165.2. Classification (NCBI taxonomy): domain Eukaryota; kingdom Metazoa; phylum Arthropoda; class Insecta; order Diptera; family Tachinidae; genus Gymnosoma; species Gymnosoma rotundatum. The sequence continues at coordinate 117,198,390 of OU744336.1, forward strand.
AAGGGAGAAATGAGGATTCAAAAACGATGTTTGTCATAAATGCTACAAAGGTTGACACATTGCTTGTGTATATAAATCAACCAGCAAGACTAGCACTAAAAGCAACAAATATAAATATGGGGTTGAGGTTGTAAACAAACAATCAGTGTTCTTTTTACGGTTAATGAAAAAAATAACTAAATTTTAACTGTATAATATCTATAGACACCTATAAAGAACTTGGTTCTTCACAGTTAAAAAGTTGTAAAAGAATATTTCGGCAACAATGCTATACCAGCGAGAGGTCAATTTTGTGTGATAGCCAAATGTGAAAACGTTAAAAATAAATGAATTGGTTGTTGCTAATGTGCATAAATCAAACAATTTACTTGGCATTTGTTTAAAGTGTTTAAATTTAATATTTAACAGGCGTGTTTGTTAAATACCGGAGTTGCAAATGATGCAAAGGCTTAGTGACTGAAATTCACCAATTGGCCTAGTAGCAAAACATGATAGTTCTATAAGAAATTGAGGCGATTTTAAAGCAGCTTTAAATTCTCATATTAATATTGAACAATATCCTCCGCCAACGCAAGAGTGCTACAATTGATTTGCGAGATGCATACTTGCAAATGGCGTTTGATGTAGACTCCAAAAAATTGATAATTGCAAACACTTCGCTAAGCTTGCTTCAATATCAAATGGGGATAAGGAGAGGTAAATGTATTCACTAAATGACCTCTTCTTTCTTGTATAATATTTAATAAAGTCAATTAAAAATAAACCAGAATCGGATTTGCATTATCACAGAAAAAGATATTTCAGGTTGTGTACATTGTAAACATTAAAAACTAATTTTTGTAACTAAGAATACTTGAAATATTCGTAATCAATCAATATTAATTTGCTTTTTTCGGTGTTTTCTTTATAAATCGTCACATATATTTGTCGGTTAAGACACCTATGCAACTTTTATTTTTATTCTTTCTTTTTCTTTTTTAATTAATTCATTTGTTATGTTTTTTTAACATTAATAAATTTATTATTCAATTGGTAGTGCAAATGGTCCAGAAAAGGGTTCATGAGGACGCGCTGGCAACTTAATAATACTGTTTTCGATCTAGTCAATATACACCTGTTTCATGATGCGTCCAATTTGGCAGCTTGTGAAGAATTTCCATCAGTTTATTGCAGAACAAGGAGAAGAGCTTTAGTATATACATTAGAAAAGTAAGTTTTCGAATTGTTCTTGTTAAGTTTTCAAGATTTAACCTTGAATGTTTTGTGTTTTGATTGCGAAAAGATTTCATTTAGATGAGAAGAATGGACTAGCGCCTTTTTTTGTTTTTGGAGATTTTAATTTTAGATGCGATACAGATGGAGTAATTAAGGTACGTATATATTTGCTTCTGGTTTTTAATATAATATTAAGAACTGGTCGCTTAAATAAAATTGTCCATATTTTTGCAGTTTATAAAATAAAAATATTAATTCTCGTCTAAAAAATACAGATTATAAACTTAATTTTAAAGACTTATCCAATTAGGTTGAAAGCGGCCATGTTATTTTGGCTGTTATATTGTAAAAGCAAATGTTCATTAATACGTACCACAGCTATTAAGCAATGATTACTAAAGGATAAGTTAGTTAGTTTTTTTTTAAGTACAATTTATTGATTCGTGTTTCGTATGTTTGCTATGATTATGATTACAAATAATCTTAAAGTAATTAGGATTTATTGAGCTTTCTGTCAATAAATCAAAGGTAACCAAAAATAATAATAATTCGCCATTTTTTTATAACTACAAAAAATTGAAAAAAAAAAATTATTTAAAAAGTAAGTTTATCATTAAATACAAATTTCTGGTCGTTTCTCAAAACTAAACTTTATTTATTTATTTATTGGAAAGCATTTTATAAATAAATTTTCAAAAAACATATATAAATGGTGTGGGCTACTAGGCCATTACAACATACAGTGGCTCACAGCTTATTTCAACCACCCTCTTTAAACAAGAATAAGTCGATTTTACTTTTGAATGGAACAATATATTGGAAAAATTGAAGTAGGATTTAATAAAACTCTTTTCTTCACAACAAATATATTTTTTATTTTAAAATTAACATAAGTATTTATAAACATAAAAACTAAAAATAAGACAACGTAGGTATTTCCGTAGTCACAGCTTATTTCAACCAGTAATAAAAAACTAAAATTTAACTATTTGTTTTTTTTTTTCTTTTTTTAATTTTAAAATTTGGTGTGTCCTCCCTTTTGATCAATTACAGCCTTTAGTCTACTTTGCATAGAATTCCCTAATTTTCGTGTGGTTTCGGGAGTTATTTTCGACCATTCTTCCTTTAGTGCTGTTATTAAGTCTTTCCGGTTAGAGATCTGATGTTGGCGGATATTTTGGTCTAATATTGCCCATAAATTTTCAATGACATTTAGATCAGGTGATTGCGCCGGTGGTTGCATCAATTGGGGACAGTTCCAAATTAGCCAAGTCTGGACAATACGTGATTTGTGTTTTGGGTCGTTGACCTGATAGAAGCGAAACTCGTCTTTGATACCTAGTTTTTCGGCACTTTGTAGTAGGTTGGCTTTTAGGATGTTGAGGTATAGGTTCTTGTCCATTGTATTTTCAATAAACTACAAGTTTCCAACCCCACCTGAAGACATGCAGCCCCACACCATGTTTTATTGTAGATTTTAAATTTTTATTTTGCAGCTCTGTATTTGGTTTACGCCATACGTAAGTTTGACCATCAGAGCCGAAGATGTTAAATTTTGATTCATCCGCAAAAATCACACGGTCCCAAAATCTTTGGTAACGTGATCTTTAGCGAATTTTAGTCGTGCTGCTTGATTCTTTTTATTTATAAATGTCTTTTTTCGGGCTACTCTGCCGTTAAAGTCATGATTTCTTAGGACACGGCGAACTGTTTCTGCACTGCAAGTTTTGCTCAAGTCATTTTTAACTTCTACAGCTAATTTAGGAGCGGATAGCTTCGGGTTTTTCTTTATCTTTCTCACTATATAACGTTCATCTGTTTCATTAAAAATATTGTTTGGAGCTTTTCTGCCTTTATCGACTACTCTGTTTTCGTGCCTGAATCTATAAATAATACTCTGCACTGTCGAATCATTTAAACAAACCATATCAGCAATTTTTCGACGAGAATGGCCATCTTTATAGTAGCGAATAACTAATTCTCTTTTTTCAATTGTAGTACGTCGCACAGTGGTAAATTTCGCGAGATAGCGGTCAAAACTCTATAACTTTTGACCGGATTGGTATTTTTCTACGCAATTTATTTTGTTTAATAGGGGGGACTTTAAGCTTCAATTTGCGTAAAAACGTAAAAATCGACTGATAGGAACGTAAGTAATGTGGAGTTAAAAATGCATTTTAATTTTTTGTTGAGTTTCCATGTAAAAGTTGAATATTTTGACATTTTAAATAGGTATTTTTTTATAATTTCTTATTTTCTTCAATAGTATTTTACAACCAATACTTATTTATTATTCCTAAACTTAATTTTGGTCAGAAAATGCCAACATTTGGCCACTGACATTTATTTTGGTCTAAATATTCACAAGGGCCAAAGGTTGGTTTTTTTGGAAGAAAGCTAATTCTTGTGAGGATTAAACTGAAAAATAACACTGAAATTCCAAACAATATCAATACCATTTGGATATATTATATACAGAACACAACATCGATAAAATTTTAAGTAAACTTTTACTATTGATTTAAAGTGCACATATATTTTATTTAAATGTATTAATAAAAATTTATACTAAAATTAGAAACAAATTATAATCTTTAAACTAGTATTAGTTAAACAATATTAGTAAAAATTTCTTCCAAATAGCTTTGATTTTCGTTTTGCAGTAGTTGTTTAGCTTCTTCATCTAACTCTAATGAGGTTGATTTCCATTTTTGTCGAATACTGGACATATATGGGTCTGATGTGCACAACAAAATATTAATAAGATCTTCATTAGTACAATATCTGCAAATTTTTCTTGTATTGTGCTCGCGAAAGAATCTGTAGTCTTTGTTCCTTTTTTCTTGCGCTTCTTCTGAGAGATCTCCAATTGGAAGCATATTGTGCTGAATTATTTGTTCCCCATGGAACAAAATTTGGGAACTGTGGTTGGCATATGTCTCCAAGAATATTTTTGGTTATAAAGGGTTGCTGTCTCATTAGCATACTGACCAAATTTTTTTGAATCTATCTTTTTGCTACATGCTATAACTTCTAATATGATTTGGAATCGTCGTATTAAATCATAATCTACTCCAGTTATAGAAGCTGCAGTTTCTGGATCGGAAAAAAATCTCCTTGCTGTGTTTCCATCATTACAATTTCCTTCTCCTTGCTTTGGCTGGTCAATTATAAGGCCTATCTCACGGTATTTTTCTTGAATATCTTTTTTTTTTTTTTGTTTTTTTTTCCAAATTTTCTTTGTTGTTTCTCACTGTTTCGCCTAACGGGCCAAATTCCAAATCGTATCCCAATTTAAGAATATGCTCCATAAAACGAATTCTAGCATGAAGAGGTGACATTCCAAATTCATATGCTTCATTAAAACTATCGTCTTGTGTTGGTGGTTGGCTCAAATGACTTGATGTTTTTTGGCATATGGTGCAGCTTGACGAAGACTTTGTTTCGGTTAAAGCTTGTGCAACTTTTCCATCGATCATTGTAAGTGACATTTTAAAGTTAACTTCGATGCATTGATCATTAAATTCAAATATCACGGGTTTAAGTTCTTTAATTTCATCTCTTATTTTGCCAACTTCTTCAGTTATGACATCTTTAGTTTCTTTTTTGTAAGCAAACTTTATTGGTCTACAAAATTTTGTTGACGATGGAATTTCATTCTTCCATACATCTATCTCTGCAGTGTCGGCATACTTTTTAAAATCCTTTTTGTGCGTCTGGGGCTTGCTTCCACAATTTTTTTAATGATAGCAATTTTACTCTTTTTAGTTTTCGATGGTTGAATTTGATGCAGAAATGAATCCTTTATGATGCTATAAGAAACTTCTTCATTGATATGTTTAAGCTTGCGTCTTCGTGATCTTTCACTACAATTATCAATTGGCTTTGCTGGTCGACCACCTTTTCCAGTTTCCGTGGTAGTTACTGATGGCTTTTTAAAAATAAGTTTTTTTCTTAGCCATTCTTGGTTGCGTGAGTAAAACAATTTCTTGTTTCTGGAACATTGATTGTACCGTTTTCTTAAAGTATTTAAAAAGTTTTTTATTTTTAAGTTATGAATTTTAATTTCTTGTTTGTCGCATATTTTGAAGAATGGATTATTAATTATATGTAAAATAATGTCGTTTTCATCTTTCCGTTCAAAATATATATCAGATAGAACACTATAACTGAATTTAGCCATTGTTTAAATAATAATGAAGAAAAAAAAATGAATGCATGGATTAATATACTATTGCTCGAAGTTTCAACATGATCTTTTTTTCTTCTTTGAAACATAGTATAACAGGTACTTGGTTTTACCAGTTATTTCCATTGGTTTTAAATTTATTTGCAAGTTTCAGGTATTTAAGTTATGTAATATTAGATGGCAATAAAATCATTTTTTACCTTTTCCAAATGAATTGCCAGATATCACATAATTTGAGAGTTAACAGGTACTGGTAATAATATAACAGGTACTTGGTTTACCACTTACTTCCATTGGTTTTAAATTTATTTGCAATTTTGAGGTATTTAAGTTATGTAATATTAGATGGCAATAAAATCATTTTTTACCTTTTCCAAATTAATTGCTAGATACCACATAATTTGGGAGCTCTATTGTCATTTTTGTCAAAATTTTGATACACCCTTCTATGTGGACTAGGTCCAAATATGGGCCAACTTCTCCTAATTTCAACAGAATTATTTTTTGGATCAATAAGAACTTTTGTACAAAATTTCATCAAAATATATGCATAATAGCCACTTTCACATACAAATAACTTCTCAAAAAATATGACGTTCATTTGTACCGAATATCTTACCTTGGGTCAGAAAAATTGCTGTAGCTCATAAAGTGCAGTCCCGATGCATGGACATGTATATATAGGAATGTAGGGGAGAGTTAGGACTACAAAATAGTAAATTTGTGTTTTGACTCAGCTTGACTCACAGGAGTTGTGCTCTATGAAGTAGGAAATTTCCGAGAAATTTGACCTTTTTAAAAAAAATATTTAAATTGTTCTGAAAACAGTAGAGCTTCAATTTTTTTTACCAGTAATAGGAAATAAGTTAAGTTACAACACAAAATTTATTTCGTCGAAAAATCTTGAAAAACAAAAAAGTTATGATCATTTAAACTTTAAAAATTAACTAAAAATATCATAAATTTACTAAATTCTGAAAAAGCCCATTTTGGACCACCCTGTTCTCAGTGAAATAGTTGAAATAGAGTTCTAATTTTTTGGCTCCCGAGGTTTACTACTGTCTACTTTCATATGAGTCTAATAACTTTTGGCCGCTATCTCAAAATATTGACCACAGTGCGTCGTCCCATTATTTAAAAATGTGTCTCTGAATCAACAAGCTATAAGTTTTCTTATTTTTAGTTTTTATGTTTATAAATATATTAGTTTTAAAATAAAAAATATATTTGTTGTGAAAATAAGAAAGTGTTTTATTAAATCCTACTCGAATTTTTTCAATATTTTGTTTTATTCAAAAGCTATATCGACTTTTTCTTTTTTAAAAAGTGTGGTTGATATAAGCTGTGAGCCACTGTATATAATTATTTTAAATACCTTCTAACACATTGGCACATCTTAAAATATTTCTTAGCTTTTTTAGAGAGTTCTTATTATTGCAGGTAAGTATCTCTTCAAACGTCTCATTTGTAGCGCTTCTGGGGCAAGCTTTAAAGATATGATTAAGAGTGAGTATCTCTAAACAAGCTTCACATTCTATGGGCGGCGTTTCTTCAAAATAGTGCTGAGTGCTAAGCTTTATTTTACCTATTCTTGTTCCGGCGACTATAATACAGTCCTCTCTGGATACTGTTTGTTGTCAGGAGGTCGTGATGTACGGGGATTATGAACCTTTAAAAAAACTGGTTGATGTACTCCATAGATCTTCCTGTTGCTTTATGGAGATAAGTTAAAACTGGTATTATTGGTGGAACTTCTTTTATTAAGGAAGGGATAGTTTATAGCGTCTTTTGTAGCTGCGTCGGCGGATTCATTACCCTTCATTCCTTCGTGTATTGGTATCCAAAGGATGCTGACTTCATTTAACAATGTAGATTTTCCAAGAACATATCTTCTGTTTTTCTGCCTGCATCTTTAGCAAATTGGCAGCGCTAAGGCTGTTTGTGCATATCAGCTTTTTTTCTGTTTTTTTTATACATATGACATGGCATATCTTATTCCTGTTAATTCAGCTAAAAAAAATTCTTGTTTGATTGGAAAGAATGGATTTTAAATTATATCAAAATTAATGTTTTTTTGTTCCACAACAGCATATGACGTATTTCCATTTCAAAATGAACCATCAGTAAAAATGATTGTACTTGGATTGTGTTTGTTTTTCTCATCAAGGTAAAGTTGCAAAAATGCACGTGGAGCAATTCTATTCTTATTGATCATGTTAAGCGAGGTGCTGATGTGCGGTTTGTAGTTTCTGGTTACAATGCTCGACCTAGATATGGTTATTTAGATATTTTGACGTAACATATAATGTTTACAAGATCACAAGGGCGAGTTACCCGCCTTGGTTTAAAAGCTCCCACAACTGATTATCTAGACCATGATTAAAATTGATTAACCCTATTACTAGCAGCTTAATAAACTGTTTTTTTTTAAGATTTTGTCAAAGTCATAAACTTTTGCCTCTATCCTCAAAGAATCGTTAGGAGTAGCTTGTGGAATACCCGTCGCAGTGCGGAAATGTCTACTTATAGCAGCATTAATTTTATTAATATTAGTTCTTATTGTTATGTAGTGTTGAACAATATCTCTCGTCAAAGCGCCGCAAATTGAAATTCCAGTTTTCATGTGAGGATATTTGCGTTTGGTACAAATGATTTTATGAAGGTTATTTGTCCTCTTTAATTTATCAATAACGGTTTGAATATGTTTGTTTTAGAGAAAAGACTTTGGAAAAGTTAAAGCCAAAATTTTCATTTCAGTCTTTAATGCGATGTACTGGTCTCTAATTTTTATAGGCGAAAGATTACAATTACACCTTTTTAAATATATATGGCTTCACGTTTGTTTATGAGAATTTTTGCTCCTGTTTTCTTAGTCCATTTTTTTATAATTAAGTCCCAGTCATTTAATGCTGGGGAAAGTTCTTCATGTGTGCCAGATGCTATAACAAAAATGTTATCTGCGTAAACAATTATAGGGAATTTACATATGCAGTATACAGAACTACAGACAATGGAGAACCCTGTGGGTCTCAATTGTCAACTCTTACCAGAATTTTCCGATATAGTAGGAAAGATGCGAAGAGTTTTACTAAATTTTTTGGTAGGCCCCATTGCATCTCTTGTGTCACTACAAAGTTGACCAATTTTGTCGAACTCTTTTTTAAGATCTTCAAATTTGGTGGTATAAAGTATGAACTCCCCTGTATGGTAGGTATGCAGGTTGTCCGTTTGCTAGTTTGGGTTTGTAGTGTTTCCATATCTTTTGCGAAATAATTTTGTCCAACAAGTATTTTTACCAGTTTTATAGAACAACTAAAAGAATTTTATTATTTCGTTGTCGTGACAAAATGGCTAGAGAAGTCCAACTAATTTACTACGGTATCGTAACTAGAAAACCACCGAAGGTAATCTGCTATGCCGCATTAGTGAATAGAAAATCTCTAGACTGCTGTTGGTAAAAGATATTGTTTTAGTGTTGAAATCCTCTGAAGAGAGCAAGACGGTTGGCTCATTTGAAAAGTTTAAAGGTGAAAAACGTAGTATTCATTGTGGTGGTTTACTTACCTATATTGACTCACTCTTTGGGGTAGTTGCAACAATCTTATCTCTCGCCAAACTAAATTCTTAAAAACTAATGTTGGTTTTGAAATATATCTGCTAAAGTTTTTTTTTCTAAAAGTAGTTTAAAATAGTTTTTTTTTTATTTTCTGATTAGATGTCATTAGGAGCTAGATAAAGTGCGAGACCTCAATCTTTTTTAAGCACAGGTGTATGCTAATTGTTGTACTTAGCGAACTGAGTAACCATCAAATCAAAGCTGGTACTGCAGAATTCCTTGAAGAGGTTTTAAGATCATGTTATTAATATGTGCATTGGTTAAGAATGCAACGAAGTCGGATTCATCTACCTCCGAGGAGTCTGGTAATTAGGAATACCAACTGTAATGATTTAGTATTTTCTGTTATCGCCGAACAGAAAGTGGGATATGCTTAGTCGATAATGAACCAATGGGTAGAGTGAATAAAAAGGCAGTTTATACAACATCGTACCTAGTACTAGCACTAGTATAAACTTTTCAGTACTAGCAAGGCTAAAAAATGTAAACTACAAAAAGTGTGAATAAACTTTTGCTACTACTACGTAGCTAGTACTGAAAAGTGATAGTTTATACTAGAAAATAAAAACGTTTAAGAGTTGCCTCTGTTTCAAAAAAATATATTTATTCATATAAATCCTAAGCATAATTTGTAGTAAAATATTTTGGTAACACTATAAGTTTGTTTTGACAATTTGTTATCACGATGGGTGACAAAAATAGTGCAAATATTTTTGCTATGCTCCAAAAGCATAAAATTGTATTTAATTCGGAAAATATGGTCGAGCGCCAATTTCTTTACTTGATATTTGTTTCTTATTTTTTAATTCTCTATCGCCCCATATATTTGTTTTTGGATTGGAATTACTTCTTTAAACTAGATTTGTTTCAAATGATATGGACAAAAACGGCCTGGCGTTTTGCCCGCTGTCTCGAAAGACATGGATTATGCTAACTTTCAATAGCAAAATTTTCGAATTTTCAGACAGATAGATTGTTGTATTTAAATTTTCGCTAGCTAATCTAGTGCCTTGGCTGAGTTTATTTCAATATGGGGTCGGAAATAGAAATTGTAGAAATAACAGACGGAATGACAAACTTAGATATACCCTTTTTCCACCTGTGGTAAAGGGTATAACAAACGACAATGAACTTTTTGACGAATAAACCAAGAATAAATGTATTTCCAGCACCTCAATAACATGCCTACAAAAATTTAAGTTATAACTACACCATTTTCATTTGAAATTGAGGAAATTCCAAATGAAAATGAGAATTTAAATTTAATATTGAGAAAATTCCAAATGAAAAAGAGAATTTCAATATGAAATTGAGAAAATTCAAAATGAAAATGAGAATGTCCATTTGAAATTGAGAAAATTCTAAATGAAAATGAGAATTTCAATTTGAAATTGAAAAAATTCCAAATGAAATTGAGAAAATTCCAAATCAAATTGAGAATTTTCATTTGAAATTGAGAAATTATAATTTTAAACTGAGAAAATTTAATTATAAAATTAAATCCTTTTTTTATTAAATTAACAGTTATTTACAACATAAGTATCATGGAAATTAAAATTAAAAAAAGGTATTAAGAGTCTATGTTGAATTATTGACCAACGGACATATCTTCCAAATCCAGAGCAGATTGGTAAAATGTTGTAGAATGTTGTATAGCTCTACTGCAATCTCCAGTAGTTATACATGTTTTTGAAAGGTTGATTACCTCTTCTAAAAAAAGAAGCCGCTGCTCTCCCACATTAGGGGGACTTACATTTGGTACATTCATCTTTGTCTTTACCTTACTTTTTATTTTTGACCAAATAATTTCAATGGGATTAAGCATTGGTGAGTAAGGGCTCAATCGTAGAAGTGTAGCTGGAGAGTTTTCAAAAATTAGTTCCAGACGACTATGACAAGGAGCGTTGTCGCATACCAATACCAGTTCTGATAATTCATTTCCTAACTCTTCCCACCTATCCAGAAGCCTTTTGACCCATTCATTTGCGCCGTCAGCTCCAAACGAACCCCTACGGCTATCCATTTGAATAATGCCTGATGTACCAATTGCACCAATTAAGTGAATATTTGGCCCACGGGATGTAGGCATTGACTGCACTGTGCGGAGTCCAACACGAGACCAACCACGTTTCCTACGAAAAAATAAGTTACAGTTGGTCTCGTCTATCCATACCACTTGTTTTCCGGCTCTGACATAATCATTAATTTTTCGTACATATGCTGCACGTTTTTCTTTATTTAGTTGAGAATTCATTGATATGGGTTGGACATGGACAGCTTTTATAGAATAAATTTTTCCATTGTTTATTAAATTCAGAATTAATTTTTTCGACAATTTCACGAAGAGTTAATTCTGATCTTTCTTCCACCCAATCAATAATATTTTTTACTTCTACATCGTTTAAAGAGCAAGGCTTTTTACCACCTCTTCGCAATGGTAATACGTTTGATTGGGTAACCCATCGATGGGCAGTTTTGTAGCAAAAATTTAAAGATAAAGCCAATTTTACCCAGTCTATTCCTTTGTTAGCTGCATCAATAATACGATTACGATCCGTATCGGAATAAGTTTTATATTTTTTTCGTAAGACGCGTTCCGATTTTAAGAAGATAGATAAATATGTAGAAATTAATCGCATTATTTTTACATACATCCTTATTGTCACCTTAATCACATACATATTATACTTACCTTCTACTTCACTTCTACCTATAGGACAATTAGATATATCTCGAGTTAAACATTTTTCGTGTAACAAGTGACGACACAGAATAAGTCGTTTTACTTCACCACGCTTCATGCTAATTAAACAAATTACACAATTATCTTTAAACTCCATGTTGTTTGTTCGAATGAAACATTAAACATTATATACATATGTGTGTCATTTTAAGGGCCTACTTGTCCTAAGCTTGAATCAAAATAATTACAGTGACTTTTATACACTTATATAAAATTAATGTATGTATATACATACATATTATATCAATTTTTAGTAAATACTTCTTAATTTTTTTAAACTCTCTAAAATTCATTTGGAAATTTCTTATTTTAAAATGAAAATTTCTCAATTTCATTTTGAATTTTCTCAATTTCAAATTGAAATATTAATATTGTTAGCAGAGAACATACAAATTTTTTCAGCTTTGTTTCTTGAATAGCGGCATTGAGCACTCAATGTTTTGAGTTATTTTCATATAAATTTTTCAGACGAGTTGATCGCCTGTAATATAGAAACAGCACTTAAATTGCAATCCGGACGAACTGGTAAGACTAACCGCTGGGTAGGGTGTATTGCAATGGTTTGTATCAGGGTTTAATATTCAACACCAACAAAATTTTTTTTGACTGGCGACTGAACTAAAAATAGTTTGAGTATTTATTTTCAACTATTTGACTGCTTAAAATAGTTGAACTGAGCACACACACAACTAAAAACCAACTGAATTCAGTCTACTATTTTCAGCAGCAAAACAAACACACTGCGACTGAGTTTTGAGTTTGTAAGATAAAAGTACGCAACTAAGAAGCCAGTTCGTGTGCGTTTAGCAGACGTAGTTATGTTTTTGTAGTATCGTAACAAAACTAGAAATATGACTGGATAATGTGAATGGGGTGGTTAATCAAAGTTGAAAAGTGAGCGTTCGTATACATTTTTTTGTTCAACAAATTAAAGAAAAATATATACATGCATTACTACTTTGTGCTCTTACTTGAAAATGCTTTAATTTAAATTTTTTGAATATTTGAGTTATAAAATGTAAATTTATTTTGATTACAAAAAATTGTAGGAAAATTATAAATTTTTTAACTAACAATATTAATAGTTTTTCAATAGTATTGTAGAGCAGTGCTTTAGAAGAAATATTCACATTTGGGTTTTAATTAACTATTAATTAATTTGTAGAAATTATGAGTGGAATTAAAATGTGAATGCTTCATTATTTTTAGAGGCCTTTTGCTATGTGAAAAAACCGTTCTTCTGTTGTATGTATAAATTGTCCTGTGCCCTTTTTAAAGAAACTGCAGCGTTTTAAAAATTATTAATATATTACAACAACAACACAAAATCAATCTACCTGGTGTTAACAAAATCCCACAGTTAAAAGGTTCCCGTTAGTGTTTTGTACATTTATTACATATGGGTTTTTTAGTGGTAAAAACCCCAAACAAATTCCACCCAACTGAGACTTTTGTATATAATAGGTTAGTAGACTACACTTAACAGGCGCGCTAAAGCTAATTTTGACAGACTGCAAAAATCGGTTAGGCGTAGAAAATCTTGAAAATATTTTATTGGTTTAACTTAATTCTATACTTCTCGATGAAATTATTGACGATTAAATATGAATAGCTATGTTTTATTGATACATTTTAAGTTATATAGTAATTTACTAAGTTTAAGGTTAATTTATTAATAAAGTTCCAAGTTGAAAACAAAATCATGTAAACCAAAAATTAATTTTAAGTAAAATTATTCTAATCGTGTAGAACCATTTTAATATTTAAACCATTAAAAAAGAAATAAGCAGAAAATCTATTTCTTCAAAATTATTTACACGTGCATGTAACAAGACATTTGCAATCAAACTTTCATACAAACAGTATGAAATAAAATTATTTTCTATTTATACCAACAATGATAATACACATATGTATTTGTTAAAAACTGTGTACAAACACACAATCAAACTATTCTGTCAGACTATCCACACACATTTTCAGTTGTGTTGCGTTACTAAGAAAACATAACTACGTCCGCTTAACGCACACGAACTGGCTTCTCAGTTGCGTACTGTTATCTTACAAACTCAAAACTCAGTCGCTGTGTGTTCGTTTTGCTCCTTAAAATAGTAGACTGAATTCAGTTGGTTTTCTGTTTTGTGTGTGCTCAGTTCAACTATTTTCAGTTGGCGTAAAATAGAAAACTGATTTCAGTTGTTTATTTTCAGTATGTAACTGAAAAAAGATGAACTGGTTAGTAAAATGTGACTGCTAATATCAGTTTTTCGAAACCCTGGTTTGTATAATACTGCAAAGAAAGAAAGGCGTATACGATTGTCAAAACTACAGACTAATTAGCATTTTAACAGGTTTATTGATTTTCACCTAAATAAGGATAGAAATTCCTATTCTGGAATTATTTCAAAGCTATTTTCTAATTTACATGTAATGCAATTGCCGACGGATTTGTGAATTCTACAAGTAATCATTTCTCTAATTAATCCACCAATTATGGATACTTGCGCTTCAGATAATGTGGAATGTCTGAACAATCAAATGTTTAAATGTTTTCTTGAGAAGGCGAAAGTTATTCTAGTCCATAAAACCAGAAAAAATGCTAAAATGCAAGCCACTTACAGGCCAATTGGCAACCTAAGCCTATTGGGAAAGTGTTTGAAAAATATATTACAAAAGAATAGAAAATTTTATTTTATTATTATTGACCAAACAGCTTGAATTTCTAAATCTACCATTCTTCAATTAAAAAGGGTAATTAATTAAATTAAAAAAAAAATAAATAAAAGTCGGCGCAAGGCTATCTTTTTTCAGAAATACTTTAAAGAATGGAAAATTAAAGTTAATGACAATAAAACTCAAGCTATCACATTTCTATACAACAAATCTCCTAAACATATTCCTCCATAAAACTTATACTCGCAAGAAATATTATTTCTATTAAAAAATATTTAAGTCTTATTCTAGATAAAAAAAGCTTTTGTTTAAGAACATTTCAAATACATATGTGACTAGTCAATTAAAGTCAAAGGCCAATATAAGCGGCATGCGGTCACGGGCGGCAATCAGCTGGTCTCTGCCGCTTGAATTTATTTTACATTATCTATTTTATACAGGTTGAAGCGTTCCGGAAACGTGACAGTTAATTTCGGTAAGCGTTTGCATTGCTTTAGTATATTTGAAAACAAACGGCCGTTGGGTTAGCTTACGTGGACGTTCGCATAATTGTACTTTAAAATAGGTTTTGACGGCATTGTTACGTGACATTCGTAAGATAGTGCTGGAATTAATGTGATAAGTACCATTGCGGCACATTTGCCCGTTTTAGGTACTTTTGAAGTATTGACAATAATTGTATCATTCATCAGTTTTTATTATTTTGCTTAATAAAAGTATAATAAATAAATAGTTACATTAAATACATAATAATATTTTTTAAAACAGATAATTAAATTTGTCAATACATTGCACATATTGCAATGTAAAATATCTTTCGAAGCGAAATTAGTACTTTTTCCAAATTTACATGTACGGAAGAGTGCCCGCAACTATGCTACAATTCTCAACACTGTTCTGAACAGCTGCAGCAAATTGAAAATTATGTTAGGTTTTGTAATTTAATATTTTAGCTTTTATAGTTTTTTTTTTTTGCAAAACATCTATACTTATTTCATGGACATCAGCAAATAAATCCTCAATATCCATTTTAAAATTCTTTTCGGGCTTTTGAAATTAAAATTACAAACAAAATTATATACAAATTGTGCTGCACAATGTTTTGCTTATTTTATTGACATGCATCACATTTGTAAAGTTTCTATAAGTACATAAACGACCGTACGTTAAAATACGTTAAGTTTTTCTTACATCAACGTTCGCATAACGAGGCCTTAAGCTTTGCTTAGGGTTGTTGTCCGATCAACTTTCGTTTGTATTCTTAGTACTTAGTTAACACTTAATACTAAGTAAAGATAACCTGCAGGAATACAAACGAAAGTATGTACTAATTACTAAAAGATAAAGACATAGGTCTATAGGGGGTATACTCGCGGACCTATTGGAATGCACTATGTCGTGAGGGCCTTGGACGCAGGCTGTGCATCGGCTTAAAGTGCCAGAAAGTATTCGTTCACAGTAGCAGTTGTGTATGCTGCACAAACCGGCTCTTAATTGTGCTAGAACTGATCTGGGTAAAAGCTTCTCCAAGTGGCCAAGTGTTGTGAGATTTTGGCACTTATGTCGACAATTTTAACACCAGATGAGTAAATAGTGCAATCATCTGCGTACGACACCATCTTGACATCTTAGGGTGGTGCGTGAAGTTTCGTAAGATAGATGTTAAAGAGTATGGATGATAATACTCCTCCTTGTGGCACGCCCATTCTTATCTTGCGGTTTTTTGACTTCTGGGTTCTGAACTTAACAAACGCTTGTCTGCCACTTAGGTAGTTGGCAATATAGCGTTTAACATCGTCTGGAAGTGTGAAGTTTGAGATATTTATCAGCACAGTCTTGTAAAAGGCGACCACAGGTGTAAGTTGACATGGTCTTTGCTGATATCCGGAATCATCAATATGCCAATCGAAAGTTCAAGGAGGCGCCACAGATATGCCATGGATACTGGGCTGAGTCTTTTAACATTAGCATTGAGATGCCATCAGAACCAAGAGCTTTGAGGGTTTTGATTTGGAGATATTTTTCACTTCATCGAGAATGAAGGAAATGGGCACCGAATCAGGTTTAAAATTCTTAGTTCTCCGGATTGTGGCTCTTTTGTCCCTATTCTGCGAGGTGGGGTGTTGGACAAACTGTCGGCATAATAATATTGCGCATTTTTCGCATCTGTTTTTAAGTCCTACAGCAGCGAGATTTTTATTGTAATTCGAGTCAGATAGTTTTTTAATAGCAGACCAGAGCTTTTTCAAACTAATTGTCAAGGTGTTTCAACCATTTGCTCCGGCAAAGTTCAACAACTATTCTGTTTATCTCTGCCTTCAATGGTTCAATTCGCTCGTTTGCTGGGTTGCATGGACGTAAAAGATTGCGTTCATGAGCTATGCGCGCTGCACTGGCCGAAAAATGTGGTTTGGTAACAGGGATTCTGCCTATGAAGCGCCAGGGTGGAAAAGATTTTGCCTTAAAACTTTCTTTTCCTTCCTTGCACACGATAATTTCGATAAATTTTATTAAACAAATGTCTTATGTTGTAGAGAAAAAATATTATGTTCGCATACTACATATCCCTGGTCTCATGTAGAAACTCCAATTTTTACGAAATTAAGTTTTTTGTGATTTCAATTTTACACAGATACCCCTCGTCACAAAATTTTAATGCAGTAGTGTAAAAAATAACGGCTTTACAAGCATTTTCATTTCAAATATTACCTTCTTGTAAAAAATCATAATTATGCGAGTTAAGGCCTTTCTACATGAGACCAGAGATGAAATAATTTGTAAAAATTTATGGATCAAAACAATACAAGGATGTTTCAAAAACTCTGCCGGAGATGATTCGAGCAAAAGACCACAAATTGAAGAAATCAGAGCCGTTCAAAATATCAGACGATTTTTGTGTCGTCGTTTCTTAAACTTTCTCATAAGTGAAGCAAAGAATTTGTGAGTAAGAAATAGAATAATTAAAAAAAATTTGGGTGTACTACCAAGCATACCCTTGACTTACAGTAGAATAAGGCATAAAAGTCGGGTTATGTAGAAAAAAGTACTGACGTTACTAAAAACAAAAACAAACTCATAAAAAGCCGAAAATGTGTTAAATAAATTTCCATTTTAAATATAAACAAAACTAAAAACGCCTGATTTACAAACTATTAATTATTTACTTCATATGAATGTCCGCAGTTGTATATATTAATCTTAAATAATTGAAAACTATGTTAATTATATTTTAGGAACTAACTAAAAACTTAACTGCTCATCGTACACATAGCACGAAAAACGATTGTACGAAAGTTCATTATCGCAATCCAGGTGGAGATAATATTCTGACGGTTGGAAAAAAAGACTTTAATCATGCAGATCATCAACTAAAATTTAAAGAGACATGGGTAAATTTTGATTGTTTTTTGGTCGAAATAAAAACTAACTACTTTTTCGTGTAAATTAAGTTAAAAAAATTCGATCGGGAGACCGAACCTCTCAAGGAATTTTTAATAGAGTTTCCAATTAGTTTTCCACCATCCTATCCTTATGAGGAAGATCCTGAAATGCCAACAGATTATATGTCAACTCGTTGCCCATCCTGGTGTGACCGTATCTTAATGAGCGTTCCGGCAAAGGAAATAATTCACGAAACAGAATCTCCAAATATATATAATATAATGGGTGAAGAGGTCTGCATGGGGGATCATAAGGTACTTGTATTTATAAAGATCATAGTATACCATAAATGACATATTAAATTACATTTTTTTCAATATTAAATAAATATCTTTTCCCCCTCTTTTCGTTTTTCTGTGGAAAATTTAGCCTGTTTATTTAAATGTTCGTTTAAAATCAAATCAAGGTACTTATAGATGTTGTAGTTGCTATTTAATAAATGCAAATAACAAATCAACATCACATCACATCCCGGTAGAAACAGCCACCTCGTTAGTTGATCCTGCGGAGCACGACAATAATTTGAAAGGAAGTACCGCAATTTGTCCGCAAGAAAGCAAATTGTATAATCAAATACTGCTAGAATGTAAAGAGCGAAATAAGTTCATCAAAAGAGATAATAATGATAAACACAAGGATGACAAATTCGGAAAAGTTGTTGAAAACTTGTCTCAAACATTAGAAAATTCTCTATCTAGTCAAGACGTCATAAATGGTGACAAAACAAAGACAACTAAATGGCCTCCTATTAGCATTAATATTATAGATTCAGACAATATTCATGTTTGTATGTGCTCTCAAATTTCTGCTCAAAGTAAAGCTGATAATGATTTAGTTATTGATGCTATCTGTCCTGAATGCCAAAATATTATAAAAAATCAACCAGCTGAACCAAGGTATCGAATTATTTCGAAACGTTTTATGCTCACAAATAACATCATTGTAAATCGTATTGACACTCAGCATCTTAGCACGTATTTTGAAACCTCCGAAAAACGGCAAGATCCATACACACCTGAAAGCACCGATTCACATTCTCCGTGTCCAGAGCCTAGTAGTTTAATAATCACATCAAGTAATAGCCAAAGTTCAGCTATAGATTCCCGGCAGTTATTAAATGCAGATTCTAATAAAGTAGCTTTACAACATCAGACTTTATCAGATATATGCACCGTAAATGTTAAAGGTCACGCAGAAAGCAATGAACAATTGAGCAGAGATATGAGTTACAATGATAACATAAAAAAGCAACAAAAAGGAGTTGTATCGCCAGTTCAACTAAAATCTCGGCTAGAAGACTTGCAGAAGAATTCCATACAAAATTACAAATTTAAAAGTAAAAGGGATGGTTATGCTACTGGGAATAGTGATGTTGAAGATGTTGATGATATTTGCCAATCGACAACAAACACTACTTTGCAACAGTATTCAAATAGTTGCTTACCGAAATGTTGTAATATTCACTAAATGTTGTTTTAGTTTTATAAAAAAAAACATATTAATAATTTTTATTGCTCATCTTTTTTAAAATTATGTTTAAAGTGGTTGATGGAAATCGATCGTTTTGAAAATCGTTGCTATACCCTTCACCTCAGGTGGAAAGGGTATAAACAAATTTGTCATTCCATTTCAAATTTCTACAATATTCAGTTCCGACCCCATAAAATATATATATTCTGAGTTTTTCTGCATATGGGAGTTTGTTTAGTTTTGAAAGAGGGGCTACTGAAATTTATAACATTAGTCCATAAATGGTGAAGATATGTTCAAAAAAGGCGAGCGCCTTATTTTCCTTAGGTTTTTTTTTCAGAAAGAAAAAAAACATCTAAATTTCATCAAAATATTAAATTTTCACTTTGCTATAAAATTTGCTTTCGCAATAAAAAATGAAAATTTTATTCAAAACCGAAATTGTGGCAACAAAAAACTCCTGACTAGCAAAAAAAAATTTACTTTTTCCAAACGATTAAATTATTCACGAAAATATCACCAATTTTAATTATTTCAAAAAAATCCACTTGCAATAAAAAACTTTAAATTTAATTCAAAACTAAAAATGCACAAAACATAACTAATAACTGTCAACAATTAAAAGTTTCCTAAAAAATTTATATTTTAAGGAAATAAATACACAATTCTTTTAGTAAAAGGTGTATGTATAAGAATCGGCACAGCCAAATATATTTTTTAAATTTTTATTGTTGTTTTGTGTATCAAAATCAAAACACGAATTCGTTATACCCTTTGAAAACAATAGTTTTCAAGTCAACCGATTTCTGTCAAACATCTAATAAAGTGAATTCTAGTTTAAATTATCTAAAATAAAATTAGCTCCCATATCATTTGATACTGTGAAAACAATTCTAACCTAAATAATTCAGTTTTAATTTTTAATTTTTGTTCATTTTCATTTTCTAATTTATTTAGTTTTAGCAATTTTATTTTTATATATATTTTTTTACTTACATATAAATGTTTTTTTGACCTTTTTAAATAGTTTTTCTTTTCTAATTTATTAAGCACTAGGTCAGTTTTATAAATAATAAAAATTTTTTATTTATATTTTCAATATTTCGCCACACCTTTGGGTGGCATCATCAGGAAACAGGAAACAAAAAATTAGATTTTCTTTTTTTTTTAAATGACAAAATTAAAATGAAATTATTTTTTCATTTTAATTTTGTTATTTAAAAAAAAAAAAATAAATGTCTAATTTTTTGTTTCCTGTTTCCTGATGATGCCACCCAAAGGTGTGGCGAAATATTGAAAATATAAATAAAAAATTTTTATTATTTATAAAACTGACCTAGTGTTTTTTTACTTACTTCAATATAATGTTTTAATGTTATTGTATATCTGGTCAATGATTCTTAAAAGGAATTTTTACATACCTTACTCGTTCGTACTTATTTATTTATGCTCAGATGTACTTACATACGTATAAATGTATGGAGGTATTTAAATGCTTCAGTTCTGATGTTTAACATGTTTAATCTTCAGCCCAGTCATGTTTGTTTAATATAAAAGTATTGAAAAATGTCTTAAAACTTTGTGTTTTTATATATTGTTATTATTTATATATTATTATTTATATTATTATTATTATTTATATTTAAAATGGAAATAATTATTAAAGATTATTTATTTATTTTTCCTTATTTTAAAATACTATTCTAAGAACTGACGAATTTTAAGAGTAAGTGAACTAGAGCAATATGAATGAGGGATTTCACCATGGGTAGTAAATGTATGCAAAAATACATCTTGCACCAAGGCAACAACAAAATAAACGTTATTGCAATTTGTTCTATTGAACCTCGTTTGCACTAAAAGAAACTAATTAAACTAATGATTTAACAATCGTGAAAACCCTTATTTTTATTCAGCTCATCCTTATGCGGTACACAAAGTTTTTAAGGCATCTGCAGTTTATTGTCAAAATAGAAAATAATTTTGCTTTATAAATTAATTTTAATAATTACTATAATTGTGATTACGATTAAGTAATTAAATAATTTATACACAAATGTGTCATTAGTAATGTAAATTCTTTTAATGCTAGTTTTGACCAAATATTGGAACTAGAGCAGTTTAAAGATGTAATTTAAATAGAACAATCTATTTTGGTAAAAATAATAAATTTTTAAAACCAAAGCTTTTTCTTTTTTGTCTTTTTTGTTTCTGTACGAGTAGATTTATTTGTTGTGTGTTATTGGATTTGTAATATATATTTATTTATACGTACGTATATTGCAGGAATGGATAATCATATAACTAACATTCCTAATAAACTACAAATGATAATAAATGATACATTGGGAGATGAAGTCGTATGGAAGGAACAATGTCAATTGGATATTTCGGGGCAATCAGACAACTTATCTTGCGTCAATGCCAAAACTCGTTACATTCAAATACATACGCTAAATACAGATAATGGTATTTTTTGCAGCAATTCGTCCAACACACTTAACGAAAAATGTCATGCAAATGTCACCGCGAACATTGAAAAATGCGATGAGAGTCCAGGGACGTTAAATAATATTCCAAATAACCAAGCGTTACCTTCCGTTCTCAAAGAAACAACTGTTTAAATAAAACTAAAATCAAACATGTAGCAAAATTTAGTATGTATGTGTTATTATATATGTATTCGTCGGCAATACTAATACAAAGGTATACAAATTGTGTGCATACGTACATATATTAATTAATAGTATTTTTCTTGTCTGGCCATATAGTTACTTTTTGTTATCAAAATAGATAAAAATGTAAATGTCGTTAAATGTTGCTACTTCGTAATGCTTATCTTCTTAAATACATCGGTAAGAATCAATTTACCGAAATATTTAATAAAAAAGAAAATAATTTAATATATAAATGAAATAAATTAAAACCAAATCATTTACTTTGTTTTCTTTTAAAAATCCGTTGCAGCTGATCAAGTCATTGTGCAGAAAGTTTTAAAGCATAAAATGTATATTAAATAAACGCCTACCTCTAATTTTTTCATATCATTTGGAACAATAAAGTAACTTCAACCAAAAAAATAAATGTATGGGGCTATAGAGAATTAAAAAATAAGAAAACACATCAAGTGAAAAAATTAGCGCTCGCCCATATTTTCCGAGTTACGGGGCTCTGAAATTTTAATTTTTATAATATCAATATAGGTATCATTTTAAAGCTTTTGAAAAGATCTTTAAGGAAATACTAACATTTTCTCAAAATGCTTAACCCATTAAGAGCCGATGTCATTTTTATCTAAAATTATATACAGTGGTGGCCACGAATTTTAGACACGACATATGACTGACTTAGTTGTGCTAATTTGTACAACCCTGCAATATGAAATTAGGTATTACTTATTTTGCTGTGTACCCTGTAGTGTTAAGAAAAAGAACCGTTATTTTATTTTGTTCGATTTTACATTTTGTTGCTTTTTTGATAATATTATTGTGAAAACGTGTATTTGAAGCTGGCCACGAATTTAAGACATGTAAGAAATATTTGGTTTTTATGTAACTTTTTGGTGTTTTTTGAAGCTAAACGGTAAGTAACGAATATTCTAGTTAATTTTATATTAGTATACATCGAAATATTTGGTTAGAAATGGCCAAGGGTACTTGGAGTTCCGATGCAGACCGAAAACTGATCCAGCAGCTGAAGGATGATGGAAAGACAGTAATGGAGATATCCAAGCTACTTAAATGCTCCAGATGCAAGATATACAACGCTCTAGAACACATCAAGCAACATGGTACCACCAAAAATGTCAAACAGAAGTCTAGAGCCCGAAAAACTACACCTAGGGAGGATAGCTTAATTTATAAAACAGCTGTTAATAATCCTTTCACGAGCTCAAGTAAAATAAAAAATGAAATGTCATCGAATTTCGGTATTGATATATCGTCCAGGACAATAAGAAGACGTCTGAATGAAAAAAACTTGCGTGGGTGTATTGCACAACGTAAACCACTTGTGTCAAAAAAAAATATTAAATCCCGATTAGCGTTTTCAAGAGAACATCTCAAGAAACCGATGATATTTTGGAAAAATATACTTTGGAGCGACGAGTCGAAGTTTTGCCGCTTCGGCTCTGACGGAAAACAGTATGTATGGCGCCCCCCCAACCTTGAGCATCACCCTAAGTACACCCTTAAAACGGTCAAACATGGTGGTGGAAATGTGATGGTGTGGGCAGCATTTTCCTGGCATGGTGTAGGTCCTATCCACAAGATTGATACAAAAATGGACCAGCAGGTTTACAAAAACATACTCACAGACATTATGAAACCATTCGCTGAAGACAACATGCCTTTAATATGGAAATTTATGCATGATAATGACCCTAAGCACACTTCACGCTTAGTGAAGAGTTGCTTAGAGGAAAACAATATCAGTGTTCTAAAGTGGCCAGCTCAGTCCCCGGACCTCAATCCGATTGAGAGCCTGTGGAATGATGTTGAGGAGCACGTACGAGCAGTAAAACTAACAAATGTAAACGATTTATGGGAAGAAATCCAAAAAGCTTGGTATGCTATCCCAAAGCAACGTTGTATGGCGTTAGTTGAAAGTTTGCCCAGAAGATGTGCTGCTGTTATCCAAAATAAAGGATTTCCCACCAAATACTAAGATTTTTTTATGAATCTAAGCTTTACTTTAGTGAATTAAAGTTTTATTTTGCCTATGTCTTAAATTCATGACCAGGATAAAATTTATGTTAATCTATATAAAATGTAAATAAAAATTCTTAACCAAATATAGCTAATAAAATATTATAAATTTTTTTTCATTACACTACTAAGATCTTATAAAAAATATCAGGCATCTAAAATTTTTTTTATAAAATGTAAAAATTGTCACAAATATATAAGTGAGATGCCGTGTCTTAAATTCGTGGCCACCACTGTATATGCAGTAGCAAAATTTTTTTATTTTTTATCACCATCCATCACCTCAATATTTGCTTTTTTGATTAGAATTACTTCACTAGAACTCTTACTTGTTTTTAAATGATTTTTGAGATTTCGACAGGGGTGGGTTTCAGTACAATTTTCAAAAAATATGTACTGATTCTTAAGTCTGTATCTCGTGGACTGTTCGAAATATTACTTGGGTCTCTTGGCAAATTTTAAGCTCTAAATCAGATGTAAATATTTTACGCTGAGATAAAATAAACATCTTACTCAAAACAGCAAAACTGTCAAAAAACTGGAAATTTCGTCTTTTTTATTGTTAATAATGGAAAATATAAGGACTTCAAAAACTTCCTAATTGTTTCTTCGGGATCGAAAGGTGGATAAGCCAGCACATTGTCAAATGTTTTCGCAGTCCATACAGTTGCTCTATCTGGACTCGATGGTCTTAGTGGTGGGTTGGCTTCAGAATGTTCTTACGGGAGAGAACCATGAGAATAGGAATGTACACCAAATTTGAGATTTTTTGGATTCATTCCAATTTTAAAGTTTATGCATTCGAAGAATGTGTTTTATCGCCGAAGAGACCCAAGCCATATTTCGAATAGTTCACGAGATATAAGGGCATCTTCTGAATTCTACACGAAATTTTCATTTTGTATTTTTTAAGGCATTGTTTTTGTAAAAAACATGTACTGATTCTTAAGTCTGTATCTCGTGGACTGTTCGAAATATTACTTGGGTCTCTTGGCAAATTTTAAGCTCTAAATCAGATGTAAATATTTTACGCTGAGATAAAATAAAAAAAACATCTTACTCAAAACAGCAAAACTGTCAAAAAAAACTGGAAATTTCGTCTTTTTTATTGTTAATAATGGAAAATATAAGGACTTCAAAAACTTCCTAATTGTTTCTTCGGGATCGAAAGGTGGATAAGCCAGCACATTGTCAAATGTTTTCGCAGTCCATAGAGTTGCTCTATCTGGACTCGATGGTCTTAGTGGTGGGTTGGCTTCAGAATGTTCTTACGGGAGAGAACCATGAGAATAGGAATGTACACCAAATTTGAGATTTTTTGGATTCATTCCAATTTTAAAGTTTATGCATTCGAAGAATGTGTTTTATCGCCGAAGAGACCCAAGCCATATTTCGAATAGTTCACGAGATATAAAGGCATCTTCTGAATTCTACACGAAATTTTCATTTTGTATTTTTCAAGGCATTGTTTTTGTAAAAAATTATTTTATAACGACAATGCTGAAATAAAGAGCATGGCGTTTATGTTAAGAAATTTGTTTCCTGTTTTATATACATACCAGAGAACTGCACGAGTACACCGCAATCCATGAGTACACCGCATACTTACTCTATACTTTTCATACTCGAGTATTTTAAACTCCGCAATAAAAAGTTGCGGTGTTTATTTTACCCATTCCTGTAAAAACGAGTATCAAAAATATCGCAATCAGAATTTTAAGTATTTTTTATACTCGTACGCGAGAATTTTTTAATTCTGTTTATTTGTAAGCAACGTTGCCACATTTTTACCCTATTAAAGTTTTTTACTGCCGTTTTATGAAATACTGCATTGTATGCAGATCCATTTATAAACAATAAAAAAAACAAAATTTGATCAAATCTATTGCTTAAACATTATAAGCAGAAAAACAGACAACAACCGTTTTCATAGGTATGAAATACAACACATATTTAATGAATAAAATGCAATAAAAACCGCTTAAAGGCACAGCTTTTGTACACTATTTAAAGCAGGTATACTTATTTTGTTGCTGTCTTTTATGAACAAATATTTTCAGTTTATGCGCCTTGTTGTCATAAACGTGCTACGAACGGTATTTAGGAAAAAAAAATGATAAAATGAATCCGTGAATAAAAGGAAAATTACTTTTTAGTCTTAACAAAACTGTATATACGCAGTTGTATATTGCATTGACTGAATGTCATTAGACCTCATAAATAATAATAAATAAAATAAAGTTTTTAGTTTACATATTTTATTTTGTTAAATATAATTATTGCTTAAAGAATAGAATTTTTAAATTTCTCTCCTGTGTGACTTAAAAAAAACCCTAATAAAAACGTAATATAATAAACAATGAACTATTCTTGAGTTATTAGTAAACTTTTGTTGTGTTTTTAATAAATGAAAATATGGCGAATTTTACGGGTTCTATTAAATTTATTTTCTGTTATATATTAAATAAACTTTCATAATTTCAAAGAAGTATGTATGTTAGCTAATTTAGACATTGGCGACTTTTGATATTGTGTTTGATTTAATATTTCTGATAACTCTGTTTTCCTCTCACTACACACATTAAAATCTCTCTCTTGGTGTTTGATGTGAGTATGAGTACGAATAAAATAAAGCCAGCATCGCAAACATTTTACTTGAGTATGCTAGACACTTATACTCAAATGGAATGGGTATAGTAAATACTCGCACTTAAGAAATGCGGTGGCGATCACACCGCAACCGCATTTAAGATGAGTATACTTAGAGTATTAAAAACAGACACTCTTGCAGTTCTCTGATACATACTCATAAAAACAGGATAATAAACCTTGCTTTGTTGGACTTGCTCAAGGCGAATCGAACAGATGATTGTATTTTTTATTTGCAGATTTCAAAATTGCTTACTTTTGTACTTGACAACTGAATTAGCTTTTAATGTAGTCACCTGCTATGAATTACCTTGGATTTACCAAAGTAAAATGAATTTGTTTTTTAAATTTTTTGTTAAAAAAAACGCAATCATCGGGTAGAAAATAAATTTTAGAGGGAAAATTTAAATTTCAAAAACCGTCAGCAAGCCATGTTTTTAAAACAACGAACCCCTAAAGTTTGTATAACTTGTCTTGTTAAATAACCAGAAAAATTTTAAACGGGACATTTTATTATAGGCCTTAGTATTAACCCTGTCATGTTTTGGTTTCTAAATTTTTTAAGAAAGGAGAGTTTATTTTTCTAAAATCTTATAATTAAACTTAAAGATATTATTAAAACAAAAAACTTGAGCAACATCGACCTTTAGCTCGAAAGGAGGTTATTTAGTAATGTTTGTGTTAAATTATAAAGAAAACAGGGACTAGTCATCATAATTTTTTCGTTATAACCAACTTTATTGTGATTGATTATGAGTATTCCTCGTATTTAATTTCTTAAATTGTTTAGTTTATGAAATTACAATGTCCTGCAAACTAAGGTATATAGATTTGTGTTCACAGTGTAGTAATCCAGAGAATTTTACATTATATTTTGTTGTTGTCTAATATATTCTATTTTCTTTAAAAATTTTGTAAATAATTTTACCATATACATGAACTAATTGTACCATGCGCCCGCTGCTGCGCCACCAACTAAAATAAATTTGAAAGGAAGACATTATCCAAATATCCAATTAATTTTCAGTCATTTTATTTTGGATTTACAGTTTGATTAATTTTGAGTAATTTTAGTTCCATCAACCTAGAAACCCCCGCCGTCTTATGCGCAACAACTTTGCTAAAGATTGTAGCAAGATCGAATCCACAGTTTACGATTTGCGCAACAACTTTGCTAAAGATCAAAAGTACAGTTTATGATTTAATGAATTTTTAGTAATTTTCAGTGCTAAGGAACAATGATTTAATGTACAGTTTACGTTTTAATTCATTTTGAGTAATTTTCAGTGACGCCACCTGTCGCAAAATCAATCGCATTAACTCAGAAAAATCCGTCGGCTCATACGCAACAACTTTGCTGAAGATCATGCAATGATCAAATGTACAGTCTATGATTTAATTAATTTTTATTAAAATGCAGTGGCGCCACCTGTCGGAAATTAGCAGTATCAATCTTTAAACTTTCCTCGTTTCCGTCCAAACAAACCCTTAATATTTGGTTCGAATAGGTGAGCCCATTCTCGAGTTATGGAATTACAACGAAAAGTGGCATTGATTTTTATATATTAGATTAATGCCGGTTAGTTAAACTATTGTTTGTTTTTATTAAAAATAAAAAATATTTGTTAACATTTTTGTATTGTTATTAAATTTAATTTAGCTACTTAAGTCGATTGACAAGTGCGAAAAGTTCTGAATCGAAATGTTTCATCTAGTTGTCAAAAGCAATTTTTTGGTCAAATTTTGGGAGTTAAACAATTGAAGCTTTTCTAAAAATGGAACAAAAGTGTCATAGCGAATTGTATTATTTTTAAAATTTGAATTAATTCTCATCAAAAATCGAGCATCGTGTTACATTTTATTTTTATCCTGGTTTTTATTGAGTTCATCCATTTTCAAATTTACGGAGAGACTTGCTTGTCATAATTTTTAACAGTTTTGTTCAAGGCGAATCAATGACAAGGTGGCAGCGTAGGCGAATTTAATGTTTTTACAAATTTACAATAACCAAAAACAGAATTTTAAACAAAACCCCAAAACGAAAAATGTATCCTCAAAGATTTCCTCAATCCACAAACTTAAATATTCATTCCTATTTTGAAAATAAAGCCCCTAAGCTGACAACCCTAAAGTTATAAAACACTGTCATGTTGCTTTATATTCTAGGTGACCGTTTGAAACAATTTTATTTGGGGCGCCTTAAAGTATGCAAGTTTTCTTATTCTTAACCTTCGCGTTGCCAGTACCCGTCCCGGTGCCCATTTTTGTTTTATTTCTTTAAAAACTTGTTTATCTTTGATTTGATCCAAAGGAAATTTAGACCCACAGAACAAATTGCTTAGTTCTTTAGCCTTTTTTAAATTTTCTTTAAAGTTTACCAATAGCCACACAGGTACCTTAAAGGTAACCTGTTAATTCGAAAAGCAAAGCTTAGAATGTTTTATCTTGGTTTTTTCAAGTTTTTATCTAAAATGCATTCCATTGCTGACCTAATTGAAAATCTTCCAGTGATTTGTTCTATTCTTAACCTTGTTGATATTAAAACACGACATTAGTCTTTACCAAATTTTTTAACTAAGATCCTTACAGATTTTATAATATTTTTTTTAAAGGTTTTGAATAAGGCAAAAGCAGCTGTATCCAATATATTCAAAAAGATCATTGCGACATTTTATCCATTGTGTTCGCACTACCATATATAGTTTTATCTTTATCCATTTTGGATAATAAAAGAACCGATTAATTTTTGGTAGGCATATAGAACTTCTACGCTACACCTTCGGCGAAACCAAATGTTGTTAAGCGGCTTCGGACGGAAATATATATATATTTTGGTTTTTACTGCCTGCGACGAATAACTTCCAAGTGGCAAGTCCTTGGCTAACAATTTGCCATGGTTACATTTCTTCTAGTGTTTTTGTATATTTCTACCTACTCTTTAATTCGCCATGATTAGTATCTCTTGTATTCTTTTCCAATGTATATTTACTCTTGAAGTGGATCAAACATTTTGAAATAACATGCTAACTAGATTCGTATGGCCTATTTAGCTGGCCTGTTAGGCGTGAAACGTGTTCTACACCGAGATACAGAGTTGCTCGTCTAGGGTTATTAATTCATATGGTTGAAAATAAGATCTTGGCATTTACTACTTCCTTGTTATTCGGCCATTCTTGTCGATTTGTAACACAGCAGCTGTAGTACCTATTTATGTAGACTTGCTTATAAAGAATTCTGAGGTGTAAGGAATAATTTACCATTAGTAAGGAATAAATTATGTGTAAAATACATATTTACATGTGTAAATATGTAAGTGCTTATTACTTATAACCGAGTTTTATGGTACTTTGAAAGAACTGAAAGCTACAGCACCTCGTTTAAAAAGAAAATATATAAATATGTGTGACAAACACTTGTCCGTTACATATCAGCATATGAATAGCGCTGGTACCACCTTGGTGAGTATTGGTATACGATTTACATAAAAACCTTTGATAAAGCGAAGGTTAAATGTTTATAGATTATAGATCTTTTTTCGCTAAATAGTGAAAATTTGTGTTAAAAAGACGTTGATGTTACCTTAAAAAACATTTATTTAATTTAAATGATAAGACGCATGTGTAACTTATTCGAAAGAAATTTCAAATAATGAATCTAAATAGCAGAGTTTGTAAAGTTTCTAGCGTAGAAATTTAAATAAAAAAGTTGTAAAAATATATGCTTTAGTCTATTCAATAAGTTTTTTAGCTTTAAAATATCTGCGCAGATAGAGGACTTGCCAAGTTGCTAACCCAAGAAGACAACACATACTGAAAATGCTGAAGAATAAAACACGGCTGTTTGTTTTTTCTAAAAATAAAATAATAATATCTTTAACTATCAATTGTCGTTTCAAATATTCAAATTTACCATTAGTATCCCGCATTTCCTCTTCACGCTTACGCATCAAAGCAAAATCTCTTACAATAGAATCTGATAAATCCTCTAAGCGCTTCAAGTCAACTTCCAAGGGTTTTATTTTTGCGGCTTCGGCAATCTAAAAATGTTAAGCAAATTTTATTACTTAACTAACTAAATGGAATGTATTTAACTTACACCCTCATAGACCTTAGCTTCAACACCTTTTTTGGTTACAAGCGACACTTCTTGAGCGATTCCTCGTTGATCTGTTAAATTTTAATGTATTTAAAACATTGAAGTATAATAATATTTAATACTTACGTGGTGGTACCTTGGATATAAAGCAAATTTCATAAGTATCGTAAACTTCAGACATAAAACTGAATTTTCCCTTTGTAATGTGCTCCTTTTGAGACAGTATGTGACCCTTTGTATCACGAGCCTAATAATATCCGCTTATGACAAAAAATTAAATATTACTTTGCTAGAAAATACTTACAATATAATCTATCACTTGGCCGGGTACATCAGACACCTCATATTCTCCCATTACAAGTTGGTTGGCCTGAATATCTTCTTTAAGACATTTTTGTGTGCTTGGTGCCAAATGAAACATTACACAATTTACATAACTCGTTAAAGCACACAGTAAAACAAAACATCTAGCTCTAAATTTCATTTTAAAGTTCTTTTACTTAAAACTAATATCCCATGTAAAAAAGATTTAGTTACGAACGAATAAAATGACAAGAGATGAGGTGGCCGATTTGTTTTCGTCATTAATGTTTGTGTTCAGTAATGGCAACTCTGTTATTTTCTAACCAAAACAAGTGTATAAAATTTCTTACACCGCATTTACACAAAAAAGACATTTTAAATATTTGTTGTACATTGTCAAAAATTTTAATAGAAAATTTTCTTGAATTTCGGAACAAAACGAATTTACGGAAGCAGCTTAAAAATTAAAAAAAGTTGCCTACGAGGTGTTAAATTTAATTTTAAGCAAAAATGTTAAGTGGCAAATTTAATGCTGACCTTTGGTTTCCGAGTTACGGGCCTCCAAAGTTTGTATGCACAATAGAAATATATCGAATATTTTTTGGTGGAATGAGGCAATATGGGTATCATTAAAAAGGTAATTTCAACATCTATTCAATTTAAAAGAAAATAGTAATAGTAAAAAATAGAAAAAAACGTTTTTTATATGAAAGTTTTTCGACCAACTCTTATTATAGCCTTTTTACACTTTCTCACATCTTTCAACTTTCATCAATTTGCCAAGATGTAACATCTTCGCCATAAGAAATACATAGGGCCAAAAATCAACATCTTTCAACAGGCCTTAAAGGCCGTGTCAGATAAAACTTTGTCGCTTTGCGTGACGTTTCACATTTTGAAAAAAAAGCGTAAAACGCAAGAGGTATGTCACAATAAAAACTTTAACACTGCTTAATTATTGTTTGTTTTTAAAGTTTTTCTTCCATAATTTTATAAAAAAAATAATTAAGGAAGAATATTTAATAAAAAAAAATAATACTTTAAAATACTTAACTCTTTTACGTTCGATTTTGCCAAAAATAATATACTAATGTATAGCAGCTAATTGTCGAAGCCCGCAAAAAGATGAGTGTTGTCCAACTTTGCGCTTTGCTTTGCGTTAAAAGTGCTTTATATTTCATATAAGTTCGTGCATTTTATCTTAGATGTCAAAGCGAATTTGCAACGCAAAGCAAAAGTTTTATCTGACACGGCCTTTACGAGATGTTCCTATCTCATTTTGTTCCACTCAACATCTTACGATAATTTTAGTGTCATCACTAGAAAATGGACATAAAATATAAAAACAAAACGCTTGTCAAAAAATAGCACGATGTTTTTTGTGAAAATTTAATTAAAAAAAAATATTCCCGAGTCTTTAATTAAATAATTTGTAAAGTGCCTGTGCATATAAATAATTTATCGTAGTGTTTTTGATATTTTATTTTTCATCCTCTTTCAACTGTATAAAAGATTCGAAAAAAGTCGACCATATACAGTAGAGAAAGAAAAATAGAATTACTGTTGGTTATTGTTGTTTTTGCTTAAACTTTGATTTTTGTCTTTGCTTTATTGTTTGGATAAAAATCTTTAGTTTATTTAAAATGTTTGTCAGAAGTTTCCTGAAGAGTTATGTAAGCGGTAACGAAATGGCCATCGAGACGTGCTTTGACCCTCAATAATCAATACCGGTACTTAATTTAATCGGGATAATTAAATAAAAAATAGCACGAAGGTTTTTGTGAAAATTAAATTTAAAAAAAATATTCCCGTGTCTTTAAAAAAAATTAATTTTATTTTCTTATCGTTTTTTTTATTCTCTCACATTTAGTCTCTCACTCTTCTAGGAATATTGCCTCATATTTCCAGAAATATT
This sequence comes from Gymnosoma rotundatum, assembly GCA_916610165.2. Lineage (NCBI taxonomy): Eukaryota > Metazoa > Arthropoda > Insecta > Diptera > Tachinidae > Gymnosoma > Gymnosoma rotundatum. Next base: position 117,231,405 of record OU744336.1, read on the forward strand.
TGTATTTTGTATGCATTTGAATTCACAATAATAGCAAAAGCACATTATTTAAATAAAAATAGAACAAAATTTCAGGAATAAAAATAACTAAAGAAACTGATATATGTACATACATACGTAAATTAGAAAAATAACTGAAAAAGTAAAAAATATGCAAATAAAATTGATTTAAAAATAACTGAAAAGGTAAAAAAGTATGAGCCCATGTATCATCTTAAATCAGTCATCATTTATTCTATGTCCTTTTCTTCAATCTGTATAAAGGTTTTGAAAAGTCCCATTGAATTCCTTGCTAGATTAGCCAGTCCAATAGACTGTAGTACCATATACATGTTAAATGTACTTAAGATTCTTTACATTTCATCGATTTTTTTAAAAGATTTTATTTGATTCATTAAAATGTAAAATAATATTAAAAACAAAATATTTTTGAAAACAAACCCAAAACTGAATTAAAAGTAAATATAAATAATGCCGTCAGAGAATCGTCGTTGTTTTGTTTACTAACTCTTAATAACGATAAATCGTTCCTTTACCGTCGTCTGTTATGTTCCTACACTTATTCACCAAGCAACAACACAGTGGCTGCCAGATCTTATTTTCGTAACATTATCCCTTTACTCAAGCCTGTTCGTTCCGAATAGGCACTATCTTTATTCTTTGAATACTTGCTTATCCGTTTTACAAATGTTCACAACTAGTATACATCTTTCATTTGTGGTTTATTTTTGAATCTCACTTCTGACACTAATGTTATGTTATTCTGTCTCATTATAATTCTGTATTCTTACTTTTTGGCTATATCTGGCTTTACTTCTGTTATTTGTCCCGTCCGCACGCGTTTTTGCTTCGTCGTTGTTTTTGATTTATTGTGCTAAAAATATAGTGTTAATTGTTAATTAAGTATGCTAAAAATAAATATTGTTTTATTATATAAAAATATAAAAAATTAATAATAATTTAATAATAATTATAAAGACAATATTATAAAGAAAAAATTATTTAGACTAAAAAACCTAAAATAGTAACATACAAGCAAACAACCAAAAATAAATTCATAAACAGTTACAAAAAAGAAAAACAACTTTGAAACAATATTTCCCACAACAATACATGAAAATCAACACAAAAAAAAAATAATAATAAAGAGCAACAAAAAATAAACAGTGATGGCACTACGGGTGCAAATTGTACCGCAAATTATTCTTTTCCATTTTCCTTGTATTTTTTTTATTTTGTTTGTCTATAGTACCTCTGTGTTAACTGTTGTTTAACCAATCAGTGGCGAAGGTATAACACTGTTCACTGACTGGCCACAAAAGCATCAGTTTTTGCAGGGGTGTTAGTACTATAAAATAGACAAAAGGTTTGAATCTTTGCTTTTTGTAATGACAGGAAGATTTAGAATTGTTTTCTGCAACATACGTAGGTGGAGAGCGGAATTTGTCTTTAAATATACACACAGTTGTCTCCATCGGCCTGATATTTTCGCCTTATGTGAGACCCAGTTATTTGAGGATACTGATCCACAGGATTTTCATTTTCCTGAATAATCTCTTCTATCCTTTCTTTTCGAGTGTTGAAAGGCAACAACACAAAACACTCGACCTCTTTCTTACCTCACACCGGGATAAGTATGAAATAAGCACTTTTGCGCCTCTCGATAACTCGGATCACACCATTTCCGCCTCCCTTTCGGTCGCTGAACTTCACATCGTTTCAAAAATGGCCACGAAACGTTTAAAATATTTATACGGAAAGGCTCGTTGGGCTGAGCTTAACGATTTCTTTGGCATTTTAATTGGAAACTTTGTTTTCTGGACAATAGAGTCAATGCCATGGCGGAAATGGTTGTGAATATTATTTTGCTTGGAATGAAAACCTTTATTCCATCTAAACAAATCCGCATTAAACCAAGAAAAAATTCGTGACCTTTTGGTAATCTCCGAATAGAGCCTTGCGGAAAGGGTTCAATTGAACGCTCATAAAACCTGGTGCTGTGTGCTTTCTCACAGTCGTACGGTTGAATATTCTACCTCATCTGTAATTATGGATGATATATACATTAAGGAATCAGAATCCCTCTACTATCTTGGTATGAAAATTCAATGTGATGTTCGTTGGAACCAGCATATTTTTTATGTCCCAAAGAAGCACTCAAGTGCCTAGATTTTCTGAAACGGTGTAAGAAAAACTTCACTCTATCTGATCTCCCTACTATCTATGTCACCTTTATCAGACAAAAAATGGAATACAACTCTCATGTATTGGCCGGTGCTTCAAAGTCTATTTTGGCGTTGCTCAACCGCGTACGAGAGAGTGGAGAAGCTTATCGGTGACAGTGGGGTACCTAGCTTTATTGATTCACTGGAGCATCGACGGGGTTTGTTTCACTGTTTTATCGTTACTGCAACGGAATGTGCTATTATGAAATCAGGGAACTTGTTCCTGAAAACCGTAATTTCGTACGCGCAACGCGCTCTGCATCAAGAGCGCATTTCTTTGTGGTCGATTGGCCAGTAAATCGCGCTACGCGTAGCTACGGATTACAGAGAGAAGAGTTTTTTATCCGAAGAGTTCGTTTGTGAAAAAAACTCCCTACAGAGGTCTTTCCTGCCACTTTCAATGTGCAAAAATTCAAATCAAATGTCCACAAGCAATACTCTTTCCATCCTCCTTCCCACAACCTTATTTCCTGTTCTGGCACAATGCATTACATAAGTATGGGTCATCCCCTGAGTGCTGGTTCTAAGAAAAAAAATCCTAGTGTTGTGAATCATATGGTCTCGTATTTACTAAGCACGCGTTATTATTATACCACAGCCATCAACGATACACTACTGTGTTACTTCGGCGAGACATTAACTACTCGATGCCTTATTTAGTAACCTTAATCTCCTCCACTACACCTTTAATCCACGTCAGTCCTTCCCTTTATCTAATAGTCACAACACACATTTGCCATACACTGTTGTTATGCTGTTACACTTTCCTTGCGCTTTCCGCTACCGTTCTTACTATTGAAAATAATTTTCTACTTTTATATTAAATAGATGTCTTCACTAAATTATCTGCCAAGGCTTTTCACAATAATTGTCTTTTCCTTTCCGGAAGGTTTTTACTCCTCTTTCTTTTTGATATAATATTATTTTCAATTGTGCGCATGTCCGAAGATGGTCTCGAAATCACGATCTTCTGTTTTACAACAAGCACTTCTACCAACGCAGGTAATTGTGGTATTATTCTACACACACACCATTAAAATATCTTTTAGGAAATTCTAAAATTTTTAAAAAATGGTTAACCCATTAAGAGCCGATGGCATTTTAATGCAAAGTTATATATATGTAGTACCTAATTTTATATACCATTCACCACAAAAAGTGCAAAAAGAGTATAACTAATGGCGTTTTCTTTTCTAACAAAAATATTGCATATGTTCAACAAAGAGGTGTATTCTTTTCTAAGAAAAAGTTCGAGAGAGTAAATTAAAACTATGTTCTTTTAAAAATATGTTGCACTAAACAGTGTAAAATATATATTAGTCCTCTTTTACACACGTCAGGTTTACTTGATCAGTTTTTGATTAATTTTCTTTTGAACCTGCATTTATGATCACACTCTCCGTCAAGTTTGTTTCATCAAGTTGCCTTCTTTGCTTTCAAATTCTGCAGCCAACTTCAAGTATAAAATTTTCTTAAACTTGATGGTACGGTCAGGTTTTTACCTCTTTGTATTCTCTTCTCCTCTTTCTCCCAAAAACTCAAGACTTGACGAGTCAAACTTGATGTGTGTGAAAGGGTACTTTCATATTTTACCCTCAATTTTATGTAAGGGTAAGTATGCTACACTTTTTTTTAATAGTTCTTATTCTGATAGTGATGTTTACTTTTGTTTCTAAACACAATGTTATATTACTTTATTTTTAAAACGCAAATTAAACATTACTGACATATAAAAGGTAGAAAATTTCAATAACAGTTTTTGTTCTATTGTGGTTACAAAATGTGTAGCAATTTTTCGGGGTTTAGGCAACATGCAAAATATTTTGTGTGATTGTTGGGTAACAATTATTTTTAGAAAAGAAAACGCCATTAGGTTTTCATTCTGTTTGTAATTTCTACAATAGCTATTTTCGACCCCATATCTTCCGAGTTACGGTCCTCTGAAATTTTAAAATTTTTTAAAATATCAATATGAATATAATTTAAAAGATTTTAAAAAGATCTTTAAGGAAATACTAAAATTTTTTTTAAATGCTTAACCCATTAAGAGCGGATGGAATTTTATGTAAAATTATGAATATAGTATTAATCTTTGTACCCTTCAGCACAAAAATTGGAAAAAGGGTGTGACTAAGTTTGTTACGTCGTTTCTACAATACAATATCCATTTCCGATCCGTGTTTTCAAAGTTATGGGACTCTGAAATTTTAAAATTTTTAAAAATATCAATATGGATATCATTTTAAAGGTGTGAAAGCGATCTTAAAGAAAATGTTATTTAACTATTATTTGAACTGTGAGTATTATAAATAAATAGAAATTATTTTGGCTTAAGTTCATTTATTTTTAATTTCTAAAAATCTTTTTTAGAAAGAAAGAAATGCTGCACTTTCTGGACCGCTACGATCTTCATTAGCATTTTTCGCATCTATCTACCTTAGTTATGTAATTTATAAACATCATCGATTTAACCAACTAACTTTGTAAATAAGAATACGAGATATATTCACATTAATATTAATTTGGTTAGACGAAATTTACACACAAACCATCGTATTTCTTTACTGTTCTCTCTGTATTTCGTCTTGTACATTTTATTTGCTTTTGTTTCAATTATCGATTGAACACGAATGCAAATTTTATTTTAAGTCATTCTTACTTATTTACTCTACATTATATACAAAATTATATATTATATTATATACAAAAAACTAAAAAAAATCAATTCATTTAAAAGCTAAAAACACAAAAAATTCATTCCATACAAAAAATACCATCAAAAAAGTAGTCGGACAGTTGAGGTACATTTATTTTAAGCTATTCATATCAACATTTAATATTTTGTAGGAAGTCCTTTGCCTTTTATAACTGCTTCTAATCTTCTTGGCATTGAATCAACAAGATTTCTGCATACAGATGGATCAATTTTTGCCCATTCGTCCTTTAACGCTTTAACGAGATCATTTTTATTCGAAATCGTATATTTTTTCAGTTCGGTTTCTAAATGTGCCCATAAATGTTCAATAACATTGATGTCTGGGGACTGCGGTGGCGTTTCGAGAACATGGGGACAATTAAACAATATCCACATTCGTACAGCATGCGCCTTATATTTCGGATCGCTATCCTGATAATACTGGAATGTGTCTTTTATACCTAATTTTTCAACGCTTGGCACCAAATGTTGTTTCAAAATGGACAAATACTTTGTGTGGTCCATTATTCCAACTATTATGCACAGTTCCCCAACTCCGGAAGCCGACATGCAACCCCAAACTAGCACTGAACCACCTCCATTATTGATAGTAGCTTATGGCTTCTTACGAGCTACTCTTCCATTATAGCCTTTTTTACAAAGGACTGCTCTTACTGTTTCCGCGCTACAATCTTTATTGATGCGTTTAGAGATTTCATTTGCCAGTTTTGGAGCACTTAATTTAGGGTTTTTCTTAATCTGTTGGACAATCCATCGTTCATCGGTATTACTTAGCAATTTTGGCCTTCCAATTTTGTTATCTTATACCTTTTTATTATATCATGAACTGTTGATTTGGGTCTTTGAAGTATATCTCCTATCTCTCGAACAGTTTTTCCTTCTTCATAGTTTTTTAAAATGATTTTTCCTACTTGTTCAGTCGTGTACAACTTAGCTTTTGACATTTTCACAAATTTGAAATGAAAAGTATTAAAATCAACGTTTCTGTTACTTTTTCGAACAAAACATTAATAATTATGTATGTATAACGCAGTCAACTATCGACACGGTTAGACGTTTATAATGGATCCTCCGCCAAATACTTTGTGCGCGAAATGTTTTAACTCGCTAAAAAATAAATTTATTGCTTGCCATATTTGTAGAGCTAAATACCACTTAATATGTGCTAATATTAATGAAAAACAGTGTGAAGTGTTTAACAATAAAAACATTGTTTTTAATTGCAATGATTGCTTAAATGTTTCATCTAATTTGCTTTCACACATCTCATCATTATCATTTGAAGTAAAAGAGCTAAAGCAATTAATAACCAACTCTTTTAATAATAAAAAACCTTGTGAGTTAAAACCACAGGTCGTTGACTTTTCAAAAAATAAAGAAAAAGCTACTACAAGAAATATAGAACAATTACAAAAGAACAATTCAAATAAGCATGCTGATGCAGTAGACATTATTAACAGTGTTGTTGCTTTGAAACAAAACGCCACAACAAAACATGACAACTTCGATTTAAACAAAGCGAATAGTCAATGGGGCTTGTCATCACCAACATGTTCCTTGTCGCTGTTGCCTACAGTTGCGTCTGATGTTGAATCAACTGCTGACACTAACAAGTTCGAACCTAACATGCATGATTGGATCAATGTTCATGGTCGTAGACGTAAAAAAGGGTCCACAATAATTGGGGTGAATAGTTCTGATGAACTTGAAGTTGTTTTTATCAAAAAATGGATTCATTTGTCGTCTTTTAAGCCAACAGTCTCTAGTGAGCAAATAATAAGTTATGTTGAAAAAAATGCTAATATTTGCAAACAGCATATTGAATGCTACAAGCTAATAAAAAAAGATGCTGACCTGAATAGCCTTAAAAAAGTGAATTTTAAACTGGGTATATCTCCATGTTTTTATAATAAATTAATCAATCCACAACTTTGGCCAACTAACATAAAGCTATGCCCTTTTGTAAATTTTCCAAAAAAAGATTTGCAAAAAAATCCCATCTAACTTGTAAAAGCGCAGATTTAAAAATATATTATCAAAACTTATCTGGAATGCGAACAAAAGCCAAAGAAATGTATGAATTTTCATCACAGTGTGAATTTGATGTTATAATGCTTACTGAAACATGGCTTAATAGTGATTTTTTGGATGCTGAATTTTTTGATAGTAACTTGTACAATATTTTTCGCAAAGATAGAAATACCAGTCTTACTGGTTACTCTAGAGGAGGTGGAGTGTTAATTGCGGTGAAGTGTAAATATAAGTCTTACTTATGTACCATTGATAACAAAAATGGTTTACTTGATCAGCTAATTGTATCTATAAATAGTTTTAATACTCTATTATTTTTATGTGTATCAGTTAACACCTAACAACATTCTAATATAAATTATTGTTGTTGTTATTATTATTATTATTATTGTTTTATTTATTATTATTTTTTAATGTTAATTATAATTAATTAATTGTTGTATTAATTGTTGTTATGATCTTTATTGTAAAACTCTGTTATATATTTTTATTGTTAACTTAGTAACATAAATTTCATTTGTTATAAAAATTGAAAAAATAAAAATTCAGTCACATTTTCGACATTGAAACGTGCGTTTGTGTTAATAAAAATCGTGTAACGATTATAACACGCACTGTTGTTAATTGGCGCCCAACGCGAAAAATTTTAATACTTAAAATACCAATAACAGTTTATAAAACTAACAAATTTAAGATTATCAGAACAGACCTGTATAAATACGAAAAATAATGAAAAAAATCAAAATTTTTAAAATGTGCTAAATTACAATTAAATTCGTTTACTTATTACTTTCAATTAATCGAACATAAAATTAAAAAAACAGAAAAGAGAACTAAAAAATAATAAGACAAAAATCAATGACAAAAGTTTTAAACAAAAATTTGTGCATTAAACCCAATGTGATATAAAACTAAATACATATATGTATGCATATGTTTCCTTCAATCTTTAAAGGACCTCAAAGGGAAAATAAAAACTGATTAAATAGTAATAAACTTGTCGTGACAAACTTGTTGTTGAAGCCAAATATTATAAAAACAATTATTTTATTGTTGTATTGGTGCTATCAAATAAATAATACAAGACGAATGAACTACGTATATGGTATTAGAAGTCGAACTTAATTAAGTGAGGAATCAGCAGGAAGTGGATTAAGAAGCCGAGAGAATACGAAATTTATCAACATCTATAGTATACTTATATATAAGTATTATATTCAATTTATACGTTATTTATTTATTATTATTTATTATATTTTATTTTATTATAAATATTTATTATATTTTTTTTTAGTTTTTATTTCTAGTTGTTCTTTTATTTCTAGTTGTTCTTTTATTTCTAGTTGTTCTTTTATTTCTAGTTGTTATTTTATTTATAACATTTCGTTACTTCATTTACCAAGAGTTGCCCAAAATATTATTATTTTTTTTCTTTCGTTAGTAATATAAAAAATAAAATGAATAGAAACGAGGTATTAAGTCTAGTTGAATCAGCAGTGGGTGTTACTAGAACAGAAATTTTGGAACATATTCGTAATTTAACAAGTGTTGTTGAACAACTGCAACCAGTTCGAATGGAACCTTTAACTCCAGTAACCATTCAACCTGGTGCTGCTAACGGTAATACAAATTTAGATTTAATAAAATCACTTCCCCAGTTTAGTGGAAATGCTTGTGAATACCCGGCATGGAGGGAATCCGCGAAGTTTGCTTTAAATTATTATACAAAGGGATCTGAAGCATATTATGTTGCCATGGGTATTTTGAGAAATAAGATTGTTGGTGAGGCAAATGCTACTTTGAGCTCATATAATACAATTTTTAATTTTGATGCCATAATTTCACGACTAGATCAGTCTTATTCTGATAAAAGACCTTTGTATCTGTTAGAAAATGAGCTTAGTGTTTTGAGACAGGGTAACTTAACTATAAACGAATATTATGATAAAGTAAATAAGCAACTTACTCTAATTATAAATAAAATTCTCATGACTAATACGAATCATGATGTTATCGAAGCTTTAAATGAGCGAGTAAGAGCAAATGCGTTACGTGTATTTGTATCAGGTCTTCGTAAACCTTTATGTGATATTTGTTTTTCTGCAAATCCAATGGACTTGCCTACGGCTTTGGCTACGGCTCAAGAGCTTGAACAAAATCATGAACGTTATAGATTCGCAAATGCCTTTGCTAACTCAAGAAAGTTTTCACCAATAACTGTACCTTTTTTGAACAATGGATTACCTAAAGAAGTTTTTTCTGACCGTTCCCCAAACCACAAACAAAATCCATCGCCTGTTCCAATGGAGGTTGATAAAAGTACAACATATTTTAGAAAGCCAACACCACCTACGAATGCTTTAGGAGCTTATCCAAAAAACTTTAATAATAAGGGACAGAAGCCAATCTCCTATGAAAATAAATCTGGACGGCAGCTGGTTAGTTATAATTCTGGCCAGTCTCCAGTTCAAAAGATTCAGAGAATCAATTATGCCAAACCATTTGGCGAAAATGAAGATATATTTGAAAATGAAGCCTCTAATTATGACGAATCCGAAGATGATGCAATCGATAATTTGAATTTTTTAGTGTAAAGTCGCTCTTGCCTTATATTGTTAAAAAATCAATGAATGAGCAAGAGCTGAATCTTTTAATAGACACAGGTACTTCTAAAAATTATATACAAAATTTAGATTTTATTAAAAATATTAAGCAAGTGAATAAACCCTTTCAAATTAAATCAATAAATGGATCTACGCTTATTAAAGAAAAATGTGAAATAAAGCTTTTGAATTATACAACAACTTTCTTTATATTGCCATGTTTAAGTTCTTTTGATGGTATTTTAGGTTATGACTTTTTGAAGGAAATAGAAGCCTTAATTGATGCAAAGAATGGAGTCCTTTTCCATAAAACTGGAAAGGAACAAATTAACCATTTTTTATGCAGCCAGGTAAATTCAATAGAAATTGATAGAAAATATGTTCCTGTTGATTTGTATAGTAAATTCGAAGAAATTATTCAAAATAATGTAATTGCTTTTGCTGATCCGGAGCGAGCGCTTACTGTCAACACTCAAGTTGAAGCCACGATAAATTTGACAAAGAAAGAACCTATTTATTCTCGTAGTTATCCGTATCCTATTTCTGCGACAACGTTTATAAATACCGAAATAGAAAATTTATTAAGAGATGGCATTATTAGAAAATCTTCATCAGCTTATAACTCACCTATCCATGTCGTCAGCAAAAAAGGTATAGATTCTGAAGGTAGGCAAAAAATGCGTATGGTCATAGATTTCCGGAAAATAAATGACTTTACTGTTCCAGACAAATATCCAATGCCGGATATTACTGTAATTTTATCGAATCTAGGCAAATCAAAATTTTTTACGACTCTTGATTTGAAATCTGGATTTCACCAAATCAGATTAGCGGAGAAAGATAGATGTAAAACTGCTTTCAGCGTCAACAATGGAAAGTATGAGTTTTGTCGTCTACCTTTTGGACTCAGAAATGCTCCCAGTATTTTTCAACGGGCCATTGATGATGTCTTACGAGACGAAATCGGAAAAACATGTTTTGTGTATATGGATGATGTGATAATTTTTTCTGAAAATGATCATATATCTCATGTTGATAAAATATTGAAAATGTTGGCGAATTCAGGAATGCGAATTTCAACAGAAAAATCAAAATTTTTTAGAAATGAGGTTGAATTTCTAGGATTTGTTGTTTCGCAAAATGGCATCAAGACATCTCCTGGTAAGGTCCAGGATATTCTTAATTTTCAAGTTCCCAAAACTCTACGGGCGTTAAGATCTTTTATTGGTCTGGCTGGATATTACAGAAGATTTATCGCAAATTATGCTGATATAGTGAAACCGTTAACAACCTACCTTCGGGGAGAAAATGGAAATGTTAAAGCAAGAACATCAAAGAATGTCAAAATTAGCTTGTGTCAGGAAGCGCTTACTGCGTTCGAAAAAGTAAAGCGTATATTAGCTTCTGAAGATGTACTACTTCAGCATCCTGATTTTAATAAATCATTTGAATTGACAACCGATGCTAGTTCAAATGCTATTGGTGCTGTTTTGTCACAGAATGGTAAGCCAATTACCATGATTTCTCGTACGCTTTCATCTACAGAGCAAAATTATGCAACTAACGAAAGAGAATTACTCTGTATTGTTTGGTCCTTGCAAAAATTGAGACATTTTTTGTATGGTGTAAAAAATATTAACATTTTTAGTGACCACCAACCCTTAACGTTCGCAACTTCGGAAAAAAACCCTAACCCTAAAATCAAGAGATGGCAAGCATTTATATCTGACTATTCTCCAAAATTTTATTATAAACCTGGTAAGGAAAATGTCGTAGCAGATGCATTGTCGCGTCAGTACATGAACAACTTTAATAACACTGATTCTGAAACAATACATAGTGAAATGTCTTATTCAAGAACAATAAAATCAATAGCTGCTTCAGTAAATCAATTTACCAACCAATTGATAATTTCTAAAGGTCCAGATGATAGCAAAATAACGAAAATAATATTTCGGCAATATAAGAAGCATATTATAACCTACACCAATATTCAAAAACTTTTACTTACTTTACAAAACTGTGTTAATCCTCGTGTAGCCAATGCAATGCACTGCGACTTGGGTACATTGGCAGAAATTCAAAATGACGTTCTAGATCATTTCCCATCAGTGAAATTTATTCATACTACAAAACTCGTAATAGATTTAACAAATAAAAATGATCAGTTGGAGACATTAAATTTAGAGCATAATCGTGCGCACAGATCATTGAATGAAAATTATAAACAAATTACATCTGAATATTTTTTTCCAAAAATAAAGAAAATGCTCTATTCGATCATTAAAAATTGTAAGATATGTTTAGAAAGTAAATACAATAGAAAACCAAGAAAGCCAATAATCGGTCCATCACCAATTCCAGATTTTCCTGGACATATACTTCATATTGATATTTTTTCAACTGGTAAAGTACATTTTCTTACTTGTCTTGATAAGTTTTCGAAATATGCTATTACAGTACCAATAAATTCGAGAGCTCTTATTTATGTTAAGGTTGCTCTTTTACAGATTCTTAATATTTTTAAAAACACAAAGCTTATAGTGTCTGATAATGAAAAGTCTTTTCAATCAAAAACCATACATAATATGCTAAGAGATTTCTTTGGGATTGAACAATTTTTCGTACCGCCTTTGCATAGTGAGAGTAATGGGCAAGTGGAAAGGTTTCATTCGACTCTGCTAGAAATAGCTAGGTGTGTTAGGATACAATATGATATTGATAACATATCAGATCTAATACTTATTTCTACCCATAAATATAATAACACTATACATTCTATTACAAATCAAAAACCTATTGATATTCTTCAATCTCTTGGTGTTGTTAACTTAAAGAATATACGGGAAAAGATAGTAGCTACACAGGAGAAAATTGAAAATTTAGGTAGTGCTAATCGAAATTTTAGTGTAGGAGATGTAGTATTTGTTCGACGAAATAAAAGATTAGGTAATAAAATTGATATACCTTATTTGGAAGAAGTCATTGAAAAGGATTTGGGAACAAAAGTTATAATACGTGGGAAACAGGTTCATAAAAATAACATTAGGTAATATCGTAAAAAAAACTAATTTGATTATTTCTGCTAGTTAAAACGAGGACGTTTTAATTTTAAAAGGGGGGCAGTTAACACCTAACAACATTCTAATATAAATTATTGTTGTTGTTATTATTATTATTATTATTGTTTTATTTATTATTATTTATTAATGTTAATTATAATTAATTAATTGTTGTATTAATTGTTGTTATGATCTTTATTGTAAAACTCTGTTATATATTTTTATTGTTAACTTAGTAACATAAATTTCATTTGTTATAAAAATTGAAAAAATAAAAATTCAGTCACATTTTCGACATTGAAACGTGCGTTTGTGTTAATAAAAATCGTGTAACGATTATAACACGCACTGTTGTTAATTTATCATATATTCCACCAAAACGCTTAGATGAATTATATGAAGCTCATATATCTAATATTATTAATGTTGAAAAAGAATTGTCGTCTAACTCTCATTTATGTGTCTTAGGGGACTTTAATCTTACTGATGTGTCATGGACACAGATTAGTGATCATATTGGTTCTTTAGCAACAAATGTGAATAAACCACACGAAATAAATGTTATAGATGGACTGTTTTCTTTAAACTTATCACAAATTTGTAATATCTCTAATAAACTAAATCGTTTTTTAGATTTAGTTTTTGTGCCATATGATTGTAAATTTTCATTATACGAATGTTTATTCCCAGTTTCTCCATCTAATGTTCATCATTCTGCCTTGGTAGTTGAGATTAATTCATATAATTTTTTTGAAAAATCTCAAATGTCTAATGTTAAGTTTTTAAACTTTAATAAATGTAATTTTGATGTGCTTAACTCTTTACTAGATGTTGTGGATTGGAGTAGTGTATTTTCATGCCAATCTGCATCTGTTTGTTACACAAAGTTTTTGGAAATCTTTTTGAATATTTGTGAAGAACAAATTCCTCAGAAAAAAGCGAAACCGTACAAGTTGCCATGGTACACTAAAGAACTTAAAAAGCTTAAAAATCTTCGCAATAAATCTCACAAACGTTTTATTAAATCTAACTGTAGTGATTATGACAGCTATGTTAAATTTATTTACTACCAACGGGAATTTAATTTTTTAAATAAATTTCTGTATAAGCAATACATTTTACAAAAGGAAATTGATGTTAATGCTAATCCTAAGTCTTTTTGGTCATTTGTTAAGTCAAGAAGGAAAACTTCAGACATTCCTTTAAATATGGTCCTTGGTGACGATGTTTCCGTATCAGGACAAGCTACAGTCAATATGTTTGCTAAATATTTTAAATCAAATTTTGGCCCGTTTTTGAACCAAACACCCAAATACTCCAACTCTTTTCATATGTTAGATATTGGTACCTTGGAAGTGTCGGAAAATGATGTTTATATGGCAACTCTAGAAATAAAAAAATAATTTCAAGTCAGACTCTGATGGATTATGTTCCTTTTTATTAAAAAAATGTGTATCTTCTATAACTTTTGCATTAACTTTTATTTTTAATTTGTCACTCAATGAGGGCAATTTTATTCATAATTGGAAGAAAGCTACTGTAACGCCTGTTTTCAAAGTTGGTAATAGAAACGATATAACATCTTACAGGCCAATATCTAAGTTATCTTGTGTATCTAAAATTCTTGAACATATAGTATTCAAGAAATTGTCTTTTTTGACAAAGTCTTTAATTTCCCCACATCAGCATGGGTTCTACTCTGGTAGGTCAACTACCACTAACTTGGCAGTCTTTACTGAATTTTGCATTTCTAATTTAGAGCAAGGAAATCAAGTTGATGCAGTTTATGCTGATTTTAGCAAAGCCTTCGACAAAGTTTCGCATCATATTCTTCTTTCTAAATTACATTCCATTGGATTTCACTCGAAGTTCCTCAAATGGATAAAATCATATTTAGATAAAAGATTAAATAAAGTTGTTGTAGAAGGCTGAGTCTTTTACATATATACAGACTTCTGGTGTACCGCAAGGTAGCATCTTAGGTCCGCTTTTATTTAACTTATTCATAAACGATATATCAACATGTTTCACTTACTCTAGTTTTTTGTTGTATGCTGATGATTTGAAAGTGTTTAAAAAAATTTCGAATATTGCCGATACTCTAGCCCTTCAAAGTGATTTAAATCAGCTTATTGTCTGGTGCTCGCAAACTTAAATTAAATTTTAATAAATGTTTTCTTATGTCTTATTCTAGAGCGCGAAATCCTATTATTTCTGTTTATTATCTTGATTATCACATCATAAAATCACAAAAAATGATGTTAGATCTTGGCGTTATGTTTGACACGCCCATGTCATTTAACTCACACATTGATTATATTGTTCCTAAAGCTTATGCTGCACTAGCATTTATAAGAAGAAATTGCTATAATTTTATTGATCCTTATACGATAAAGTTGTTATATATGTCTTACGTTAGGTCCAACTTAGAGTATGCCGCAGTTATTTGGAATCCATATTGTGCACGTCAATCATCTCGCATTGAAAGAGTACAGCGAATATTTTTAAAGTTTGCTCTATCGTCAATGCGGTTTGAAGAGCCCATGCCATCATATAAATCTAGATGTTTAATGCTAGGCCTGCAAACGTTAGAACATAGGCGTGGATTTCAATTAGCTTTATTTGTTTACGATATAATAAATAGTAATATTGACTGCCCAGACTTACTTTCACGGATTCTCTTTAATGTTCCACCTAGAATTCTGCGTCATCAGCACATTTTTAACGTTCAATTCCATAATAGAAATTATGCTTTAAATAGCACACTCACTCGTGCTTTTAATTATTTAAACTTAATTAATGGCACTTTTCCTACTCAAGGTTTAGAGTTTTGCACAACAAAAACTGAATTTAAAATGCAACTTTTTAGAATTTTAACCTAAGTTTATTTTAGTACTTTTTATATAATTATAACTTTAGTATAAAATACTTTACATTAAAGTTTGTTATCTATTTAATTTAAGCATCGTCTGTAAGGAAATGAATGTTCCATAGACTTGAAATAAATAAAAAATAAAAAAAAAAAAAATATACATATCGCACTTGATCAACAAGAGGGTATTAACTGAAAATTTTAAAATTTTCAGTACAGTCAAAAAACTGTTTGTGGCCAGATTTTAACAGAATTTAATAATTCAAATATACCATAGGAAGCAAATTCCATTTAAAAATATATTTACATCGTTTTTCCTAGAAATCTGTGCAAGTATTGCAAAAAAAATCAATTTTTTTAATTAATACCATTTTTCTGAAATTTTTCGATCATAAATGAAACAAATTTTATCAACAAGACAGTATCAACTCAAAATAAAACCAAATTGAAAAGAGACTCAACTCAAAATAATACCTTTTTTATGAAAATTTACGAATCAGTTCCATGTTAACTTTTGTATTATCTCGAAATAATACCTTTTTGTTGAAATAAAGGTAATCACTACAGTATTATGAATATGGTCTCAAAAGTGGTTTTCGAGATGAAAGAGTAAACGGAATACGTTGAAATTTTTACAGTAGATAGATATTGATGTTGTTAGCTGATTTCTTGAAAAAAGTGATATTTCAAAAATTTTGAGTTAATACCCTATTGTTGATCAAGTGCGATATATATGTCGAAATATATTTGACAACCTAAAATAACGGAAATTACCTAAGCTTGTTTCACAAAAAACAGAAGTATTGCCGTATGTCCGACTACTTTTTTGGTGCGTTTTTTGCACTTAAAAAAACTTTTTGTTAAAATTAAAAATAAGATAAACAGATAAATAAAAAACTTTTTTTTTATTTGAAATGATTTTTGGGAATAATTATTTTATATTAGTTCACTTTTCAGTGTGCTAATAACCCAAATATTTAAATAAAATCAAATATTGATTATTAGTGGTAAAGCTAGTTCCTATGGCCATTTCGTTGATTGCTCAACTCAACTCATCAGGGAACCTTCTACCATATTTTAGATAAGCTAAACCTGCCTATTATTTTAAAATTTTTTTTTAACCAACTGAGAAGTACACAAAAAAATTAATAAACACAAGCATCAAAGCTTAAACAAAATACCAATAATCAATAGTGACTTTATTTTTGCTTACATTTCTACATACACGTGGTTGGGTTTTTCCAACTCTACGTGTAGTTGTAAGTAATCAAAATAAAAAGCAAATGGCAACACCATACATTTGTGTTTATAATAAACTCAAAAATATAGTGAGTTGCCAGAGCTTTTTTGCACAGGCACTTGCAATTTTTGTTTAAAACGAGTTTTGGGAATAATTATTTTATATTAGTTCACTTTTCAGTGTGCTAATAACCCAAATATTTTAAATAAAATCAAATATTGATTATTAGTGGTAAAGCTAGTTCCTATGGCCATTTCGTTGATTGCTCAACTAAAAGGCCCAACTATAATGTGCATAAGCTAGCTTTAGCTTATGTCAAAAATTCAACGAAAAGCCTGTCAAATGCTTAGGTAACTTATAAAAAAAATTTATGTGGCTACAATGTACATATATAAATTTAGTAACTTATTTGCCACAGTTGCACATTTATGTTTTTTCGTACTTTTGCCAAAAATAATTTCTATATAAATCAACAAAATTTTAAAACTAAAAGGCTTTAAAGAAAATATTTTATATATTTAATAACATTCACAAACACATTTACATAGTTTGGTTTATGTTCTAAGAAAATGTAAAAAAAAAATTATTACAAATTATTTTCTGTTTTGTGTTTGTGGCCAACCGTACTAAAAAATGCAACGATGTTAATCGTTTATATGGTATACATATGTGTGTATAAATACAAATTTAATTAAAAATATATTATAATTGTAAAAAATTAGCCATAAAGAAAAATGTTATTTTTTCTAACATTTTTTATTAAATTAAAAACTAAAAAATTTAACAATTTAGGTCTTAATTAGAATATTTCTTTATTAATGTATAGACCAAAGCACAATCAGCTGTTTCCGTACGGAAAGTGCGATCAGTTTCGTACCTTGCAGAAAGAAATGAAATTTAACGAAACTTGACGAAAAGTTATCTTATTCACATTATAGTTTACCACATATAATTTAATGTATTTGCACAGTTGTATAAGTTGGCATAAGCTAGTATATGCACATTATAGTTGGGCCCAAGGCACATTAATTTTACAGGTAATAGCAGTTCTAAAACAACTACAACAATAAGTAAACAACATGTATTTTGTTTGTGTAAAATATATTTTCAGTTGTCAAATTCAAATTTTTTTTTTTTTTTTGGCAAAATTGGGTATCATATAAACCACTTAATATATCTCAACGAAATTCTACAGAGGCAGAGCAGTATTTTTAAAATGTCTTACGTACCCAAATGTGATAAGAAGTTATTTTTAACTCAAATGTTAAGATTTTTAAATTTAATCAAACCTTGAAAATGTCTATAAAATATGTTTGAATATAGCTAATCTTAACTAAGTGTTTTTGGTGTAGTACGCTTATTAATTATCGGATTATTACTTTAGGACATTTGCTATATTATTAGTAAAAAAATATTAATAAACACAAGCATCAAAGCTTAAACAAAATACCAATAATCAATAGTGACTTTATTTTTGCTTACATTTCTACATACATGTGGTTGGTTTTTTCCAACTCTACGTGTAGTTGTAAGTAATCAAAATAAAAAGCAAATGGCAACAACTTCACTCGTTACTGTCTCTTCAAACACAGATATAACCAGATTCCTCAGAACTGACGTTTAAAAATTAAGTTAACATCTGCGATTAACCCCTAAATATGAGAAAGAAAATAAAAAAGTGGCATCCTAAAACACAAGGCGAAAAAGCAGTCAACTATACATACATCACTTCCATTTTGTCTTTCAAAGCGTGCGGTTGTGTTTTTCTTTTCGTGTGCGTAGATTGTGTTTCAATTTTGCTTTGCGGACATTGTGTAATCGCAGTAGCCTTGCTTTTTTTGTGAAAAAATTTTTCCTTAGCTTTTTTTCTCGAAATCTCTGTTTTACATAGAGGGAAAGCAGAATTTTTTGGTTAAAAAAAAGAAAAAGAAAGTTGTTTTACACTATAAGTGTTCTTTTCTTTTATTCAATTTTGTGTGTTTTTGCAAATTTAAACTGTAACATTGGGTGAAGCGCCGGCCAAAAAAATTTTTGCAATGGGGGACGCCAACCCGTCCCCTACCTCTTTTAGTGCTAGTGAGAGCGAATTTGAGGAGTTTTTCTCTGGAAAGACTGCCTCTAGTTCTGCTCGTGGCAAAAGAAATGTGACAGGTGACGTGGTGAATTATGGTAAGTCTGTTAATAGTGAAGATAATCATCGTATTAGTGCACAACATGTTAAATCAAATGTAATAAATTCCAATAATCAGTGTAATGTCAGCAATGCCTCTGAGAATGACCAGCGTAGGAATATTTTATATCCTTCTGATCATCCTGGTGATTATTTAGTATTGGTGGATTCGTCAGGAGCTGACTCTGAAAATCTTAAAATTAGAAATGCGATTTTTTTATATAATAAAATTAGACACTTTAATATTAGTGGTATACTACTTATCAAAGAAATAGGTAAAACCTTATTTCGCATCAAATTTGACTCAGCATCTAATGCTAACCTTTTCGTTTCTATGGAACTTAGCAATATTGGTCTTAGACCATTTATACCAGAGTCCTTTGTGTATTCTTATGGTGTTTTACGGGGAGTCCCTTTGGAGCTTGACGACAGGTTCATTCAAGAAAACATAAAATCAGACATTCCTGAAGTTTCTGCCAAACGTTTTGTCAGAAAAGATGTAAGCACTAGTAGGGAAAATCCAACCTTCTCGGTCAAGATCGGCTTTTTTTCTTCTGATATTCCGGAGTTCGTTATTTTGGAATATTGTCAGGTTAAGGTACATTTATATTATCCTCCTGTTGGGCAATGCTCAAACTGTGGACGTCTTGGACACACAAAAAAAGGCTGCAGATCTAAAAAGAGATGCCTTAACTGTGCTATGGCTGACTGCTCTGGGGCCTGTGCTCCCAAATACATTCTATGTGGCGAAGTGGAAGCAAGAGGATGATTTGCGCAAAATCATGACTCTTAAGAAACTCTCTAGAAGGGAAGTTTTAAATTCTTATGCTACAAACAGGTTTGACATTTTTAATGATTATGAAGGTAATTTTCCAGATCTCAATCAAAATCGTCCAGCACCTATTAAGAATAGAGATGCTGAAGTTAATAAAATTCTCAAAGCTCGTAAATTCAGCAAGGTTGTCTTACGTAGGCCTCCACCCAAGAAACCTAAACCAAATTTCTTTACATCTCAGCCGATAAATACGGACCCAATAACCCCTGTTATTTACAGAGGAAATGAAAAAGTACCTGAGTTTCAAAAAATTTTGACTCAATTTACATCCTTCATTCGTAACTATTTCGCCAAGGATGACAACCCTTCGGCCATTCGTGTCCTTGAGGGCTTCAGTGCACAACTTCTTGCTTCATTTACCAATATAAACACTAAAGAGGCAGCTTCCTTGGACACCTCCTAAATCATATATTTCTACCATGAAAATTATACAGTACAATATTCAAAGTTTTGTTTCCAATAAATCTAATCTAGAATTCTATCTTAATCATTATAATATCGACATTTGTCTCTTATCTGAAATTTTCAATATTGCTATATGCATAAAAAATAATATTCGGGCTAAAAGAATCTCCTATACAACTTGTGAGGAAATTATTATTGTAAAGACCTTAAATCTGAATCCCAACTTTACATTTGTCTCCATATATTTTAGACAGGATGTTTCTATCATTACCTTCCGTAATGAAATGACTCGTCTTCTGGCCTTTCTTGAGAATATGGACAATGTTATTCTTGCTGGTGATTTTAATGCCCGTCACACTTTTTGGGGCGATCATGTCGATCTTCCCAGGGGTAATGCGGTCTTGAATATCATAAACAGCTCTAACTTTCTATGTCTAAATGATGGATCCCCTACATTTTTTCCTAATCTTAGAATGGACAATGGAACTGTTCTTGATTTAAGCTTTACAAACTCTATGCTGAATATTTCTTGGGAAACTTTACCTGTTTTTATTGGAGGTTCACATCACCTCCCTGTGCTCATCGAAACTAGCACTGTCATCACAAAACCCATTAATTTCATTTCAGAGAAAGTCCTCAACCGGAACATTGAAAAATTAATTTTGCCCAGTGATCCAAAAGCAATATCTGACCTTTTTAATATGGAAATCTCTAGGGCCTCATATCCTATAGTTACGACCAAACGTACACCTAAAGTCTGGTGGAATGAGCAATTTACGGTGTTATTTCGTAAATATGTAGCGGCTCGTAAAAGGGAAGGCAATACCCTTCTTCCGACAACTTAGAAAGTGCCATTATTGCTTATGACGACTGGAAGAACTCTGTACGAAGAGCGAAAAGTCAGAATTACAAAGCTAGAATTAATGAACTAAATCGGTGTTCCAACACTAAAGAAGCTTGGCGTTTTGTAAAAAATGTAAGAGGTCGTAATCCTCCCTCTGCATGGAATGATGACAATAATCTCCTTTTTCTGCAATATTTAAGCGATCAGGTACTAAATAATGTCCCTATTGACTTTGTCAGGCTCTCTACTATCCCACCCAAGGTCTTTTCTTTTACTCAGTTCATGAGTATTCTAAATGCCAAACGTGCTCCGTCTGCTGGTGGGAGTGATCGTGTCACATATCGCATGATTCAGTCTCTGTCCACAGAATCAAAGCAGTCTCTTTTAGCTGTTTTAAATCATCATTATGTCTCCTGCAGCATACACCCCTTATGGAGGAAAATTAAAATAGTTCCTATCCCTAAAAGGGATAAGCCTCTTGAAGACTTTAGGAATTTTAGACCAATTGCACTCATTTCAGTTTTTGTTAAATTAATTAATCTCATGGTCAAAGAGCGTATTATAGAACATGCTGGAAATTTTAAGCTTTTACCTTCCCGCTCCTATGCGTATAGAAAAAGAATGTCGTCCTCCACATGTCTTAATGAATTTATTTTTAGAGTTTCCTCACTAAAATCAAGTGGTTTCAATATAGTAATAGCTTCAGTTGACATTAGTAGTGCATATGACTGTGTCAATGTTACTATTCTGAGGGACATTTTAAGAAACATGTGTTTCTCTAATGAAATTATTGACTGGGTAATATGTTTTTTATCTGATCGTGAACTCTGTCTTGGAAAAAGTTCTGTTCGTGAGTTTAATGGCATTCCTCATGGTAGTTGTCTAAGTCCAATTCTTTTTAATTTGTACACTGCTTCTTTACATGAAATAGAGGATTCGTATACTTACCTTTTTCAATATGCAGATGATTTTATCTTGATGTCTTACCACACCCTTTTTGACTCTGCTGTTGATAACTTAAGGTCTAAGCTTAACTGTTTTAAATCTCTTTGCAATGGACTTAATTTGTCAATTAATGTCACTAAATCTAAAACCATGTTCTTTGGTACAGCTCCCTCTAAAAAGATTTCCATTGCTGTAGACAGAAATCCCATTGAAAAGACTAGATCTGTCAAATTTCTGGGAATGACCATTAAAAACACACTCTTTATTGGTGATCACTATCAACGAATTATTAAAGAAGCAACCCCTGCTGTAAATCTTCTGAAAAGACTGACAACAATTAGAGCTGGACTTATACCGAATGTTGCTCTGAAATTTTATAGAAGTTTTATCAGGAGTAAATTAGAATATGCGAGAGCTGTTACGGCACATGCCCCTAACTACGTTAATCAGAAAATCAGAACTTTTCAAAATGCTAGCATCCGGTGATGCCTTGGACTTAATCCTTCCACACCTGTACATACCATATATGTATTGGCAAATGAACTTCCTCCTGACTTGCAATTTTTTTAGCAGCTAAGGAAATTCTTAAAATTGCCCTTTTTCACCTAAATCTACTACAGGAAATTAAGCTTTCTTCCCCATCTCTAGTAAACAGTTACACATTTGTCTATCATAAACTTAAGTCTATTTTTGATAAGGTTGCTGCTATTATTCCCCATAAATTGTCCAGTAAAATCAAATTCAAGAGAAAATTTATACTTGGGAAGAAAGATGGTACCCCGCTTGAGTACATCAGAGCTCATTACTACTCAGAAGTTGATGAATATATTGCAAATGGGTATATACCTCTTGCCACTGACGCTTCCATATCAGGCTCCACTACTGGTTGTGCCGACTTTCATATTATAAAAGATCGCTTCTACCTTTTTAAATTTCCGCACAATTTTGCTTCACTTACTGGAGAACTTCTTGCTATTAAAAAAGCGATAAATATTGCCATTGATAGCATGATAGATAGATGACCGTTTGGTCATCTATACGGACAGTTATAATTCATGTCTTGTTCTTCATCAGCCGAATTCGCTCAATTATTTAGTTCATGAAATTCACTCTTTAGTTGATTCGTCATCTATCCTGGACGTTCATATTGTCTGGGTACCTGCGCATATAGGAGTTACTTTCAATGAGAAAGTTGATCAGATGGCCAAACGGGCCATTGATATAGGCATTTTTGAAGAGGCATTGCTGACACATACTGAGGCGGTAAAGGAATTTAAAAATAAACTGAAAAATCAATGGAATGAGCAGTTTGCTGATCAGTCACACACAAAAGGTGCTTTCTTTTTTTCACT
The DNA here is from genome assembly GCA_916610165.2 of Gymnosoma rotundatum. NCBI lineage: Eukaryota > Metazoa > Arthropoda > Insecta > Diptera > Tachinidae > Gymnosoma > Gymnosoma rotundatum. Next base: position 117,254,705 of record OU744336.1, read on the forward strand.
ATTCCCAGACATACCTACAAAACCATGGTTCTTGCATACAAATTTAGATGTGGTCAATATTAAGATAATCAATCGTCTTCTCACAGGTCACACTTATGACCATGTTTATTTACATATGATTGGCAGGAAGGATTCCAATCTATGTCCTTCTTGTAATACGGTCGCTAATTCTGAACATGTTATCTTTCAATGCCAGGAATACACTTCTGTTCGACAGAACCATCCTGTTATTGGTGAATTTACAGACTTATTTTCCTTGCTTAACACACACAACATTGATATCTTTGCTAAACTCGCGAATTTTATTCATGAAGCCAAATTGGCTGATTTGCTATAATAACATTTACCCACGTTTTAATTTTAAAGACTGACATTGGAAGTAGGCATTTTTCAATGCCCAACGTTTAGACAAATTTTGGATTAGAACAATTGTCTATACTTCGACAACGCATTACTATACCACCTTCAGGATTTCTCACTTCTTATATAAAGATATAGGTCGATGAGTTTTTCCTGGAGAATTTTTACGGATATTTAAAAAGTTGTGGGATACCCTGGCGCTGTGGTTTTGTACCCCTGCCATTTACAAATTGAGATTTCAAAAAAAAAAAAAAAAAAAAAAAAAAAAAAACTATACATACAATTCAAGGCGAATCAATTATCAGGTGGCAGCGTTAGAAAATATATTATTTTTTGCTGGTGAAACGAATGTCAAACTTCATATAAAAAAAATGGTAAACAGATTTTTTATATATGGAGTTTGACAGTAGTGTACACGGCGAAAATTAATGAATTCGCCTACGCTGCCACCTGGTAATTGATTCGCCTTGATACAATTCTTACCTTTACATACACACAAAAAACTAATGACAGATACAAAATAAACAAAAATATTTGTTGGCAAATTGAGGAAATGTGTAAAACACAGATAATAACCAGATAAGTCACGAAAAACTCAGTGTGGCCAGATTCCAGCTTTCGTTAGAGAGGGATAGTAACAGTTCTTGCATTTTTTATATTACTACCTCTTTCTGATTATAGCTGGAATTTGACATTTTATTTGTTTATAAAAATTTGTAAAGAAAATTTGGCGCAGATATAAAATATAATTATCTTTGCGCCACATAATAAATATTATTTATCATTGATTGTGCCATTAAAGTAATAAATTGTATTGAGTGTGTTTGATCTGTGCTTTTAAAATAATAATAAAAAATAAGGGTTGAAAAATCAACCACATCAAGAAAACAAAAAAAATCTAACAAGAAAGATGTAAGTTGAATAAAGTTGTTTTTTTAGTTTCAGTTTTTAATGAAATTATTTGGTTTCTTTCAGGAGTCGCCGCTGCATAATGGGTTGTGCCCAACAGAAAGTGATTTTTACAGAAATTTACCTGCAAATGGATACGACTTGTTTGGCTGGTGGATTGTGGCAGACATCTAAACAAATTGGTAAGTAGTGGCTGAAAATAAGAAGTGAATTAGTTTTTTTATTAACAAAATTTGTAAGTAGCGCCTGAAAATAAAAAGTGAGTTAGTTTTTTTTATTAACACAAGTTTTTTCCTTACACAGTGTGTGTAGTCGATATATCGATATATTTAAGAAGTGAAATAGTTTTGTATAGCAGAATGTGGTGGATTATTGGGAGACCTGTGAACCTACAGAAGAAAATGTGGCATTAAGTTTATATTATTAATATGCGGAAACTGGTAAGTATTATTTAAAAATAAAATATGTATTATTATATTTTTTTATACAGGCACTTACATATAAAAACAAGCCCTTTTTAGGGCTCCAAATCCCTTTAAAAAGAGATAAAGTGAAACTTTAAAAAAGCCCTTTTGAGGGCTCCAAGAATACTTTAAAAATAAAAGCAATTTAACTAAAATATAATATAAAATATAATACAAAAATTAAATATAAAAAAAGAGACTAAATGAAAATGTTAATGATTATAAATGGTTTCTTTACTTGCAGGCACTTACCAAAATTTTGATAATTTAAAAGAAAATTTGTGAACTTAATACAAATTTGTTGTTGAGGAAATGTTTCCTTACAGGCGCTTACATATAAAATAAGCCCTTTTTAGGGCTCCAAATTCCTTTAAAAAGAGATAAAGTGAAACTTTAAAAAAGCCCTTCTGAGGGCTACAATATAATATAGAGACAAAATGAAAATGCTATAGATTTTTAAGTTTCTTTACTTGCAGGCACTTACCAGCATTTTGATAATTTTGCTGAAAATTTTACAGCCACTTACCTGTACGTGGAATTTATTTTTTTGTCAGGTAAAAAAATGGCAAATCTGCGCGCAAACTGGTAAGTATTTGCTAGAAATAAAATATATAGTGTATTTTCAAAATGTTGTTCAAAACTTTATTTTTATCTCTTTTTAAAAATTTTTTGAGCTCTGAAAAGGGCTTTTAAAGCTTGCTTGGCTGATGGAAAATTAGCTGTGTCGCCCCAGAATTGTAAGTGCTAACTGAAAAGAGAAAGTAAATTAGTTTAGTAAGGATTAATGTCAGACATCTGGCCAAATTATCAAGTAGCGCTAGAAATAAAATGTGTAATTATATCTGTTTACTTACAGGCTCTTACCCTTCGGCCGGGCGAAAGGATTTTCTCCTCTATGGTATGACCAACACCGGCTTCGCTTACTAAAGACTTTTCGCATAGCCGGCCTTCGGCCGGGCGCAAGGATTTTCTCCTCTATGGTATAACCAACACCGGCTGCGTCCGTAAACTAGATTTAAGCCAAAAGTGCCTAATGTTTGTTTTTCATTATCATGACGACAATGTCTTATAGTATTCACAGTACGAGGATGATAGCGCGCATAAAGAAAATCAGCCCATGCATCGACATTTTCCACTAGGTTATAATCTTTTTCTTCAATACTTGCTTCAGGTTTAATTAGATCTAATTGAAAATTATTTTTTCTTCTCTTTTTCCATTTTTGCGGGTCCTAAAATACAATAAATTTAGCATAAACACGTTTAATTGCCAATTTTTTACTTACCAATAAAACCACGCAAGCTGTTTTGGTTTTTGTTTGTGGAGCCTCCGATGGAATTGTAGTACAATCTGAAATAAGGGAAAACAATATTTTTTTAGTTGTTCTTATACACTATAATATTATAAAAACATTTTATAATTTTTTTTATTAATTTCTTTCACTTAAACTTATACTTTTTTCACTTTTTCTTAAAAAACTATATTTTTACCACAATTTTGTTATACATTTTTTTGGTTGATTAAATAAAAACATATGTTTGCAATAGGTATGTGTAGCGGTTTCTTCCAACTCATTGCTTTAAGCGTTTTTGAATATTTTTTTATTCACTTAAACGAAAGCCGGAAGAAAATATGATAACCCACTTTTTTAAACGTCACTAGTGAGTTATCTGATTTAATCTGTGGTGTAAAATTTTATTAAAAAAATGAAAAATAAAACATTTTTAACAATAATATTAGTAATTTCATTAAATTTAATTATTTTTGGGCACATCGGTATGTATTGGCTGCTGGCAATTTGAAGAATTGGCACCAAATAAGCTGAAACAATGATGAAATTAGTTTGTTTGATTAACACATTCTTTTTTACAGGAACTTACCTACGAATGGAAGCGATTTGTCAGGCTGATGGAGAAATGGTACAACTACACCCTGAATGGAAAGTATTTCTGGAATTAGAAACTAAAATAGTTTTTTGTTTACAGAATGTGATTTTTACAGAAATTTACCTGCAAATGGATACGACTTGTTTGGCTGGTAGATTGTTGGCAGACATCGAAACAAATTGGTAAGTAGCTGCTGAAAATAAAAAGTGAATTAGTTTTTTTTATTAACAGAATGTGCTTTTTACAGAAACATACCTGCAAGTGGGTACGACTTGTTTGGCTGTTGGATTGTTGGCAGACATCGAAACAAATTGGTAACTAGCTGCTGAAAATAAAAAGTGAGTTAGTTTTTTATTAACAGCAGTTTTTTCCTTACACAGTGTGTGTAGTCGATATATCGATATATTTAAAAAGTGAAATAGTTTTGTACAACAGAATGTGGTAGATTATTGGCAGACCTGTGAACCTACAGAAGAAAATGTGGCATTAAGTTTATATTATTAATATGCGGATTCTGGTAAGTATTATTTAAAAATAAAATATGTATTATTATATGTTTTTATACAGGCACTTACATATAAAAACAAGCCCTTTTTAAGGCTCCAAATCCCTTTAAAAAGAGATAAAGTGAAACTTTAAAAAAGCCCTTCTGAGGGCTACAATATAATATAAAGAGTCAAAATGAAAATGTTATTGATTTTTAAGTTTCTTACTTGCAGGCACTTACCATCATTTTGATAATTTTGCAAAAATTTTACAGCCACTTACCTGTATCTGAAATTTTTTTTTTTTTGGCAGGTAAATAAATGGCAAAACTGCGCGCAAATTGGTAAGTATTTGCTGGAAATAAAATATATAGTGTATTTTCAAAATGTTGTTCAAAACCTTATTTTTATCTCTATTTAAAAATATTTTGAGCCCTGAAAAGGGCTTTTAAAGCTTGCTTGGCTGATGGAAAATTGGCTGTGTCGCTCCAGAATTGTAAGTGCTAACTAAAAAGAGAAAGTAAATTAGTTTAGTAAGGATTAATGTCAGACATCTGGCCAAATTGTCAAGTAGCGCTGCTCCACTTCAAAATCATCCACAAATTTTAATAGAGCCTCCACAGCACATTTTGCTTTTTTTTTTAATTCCCCTTTACGTTTAAAATAGTTCACAGTCTGCATTAATGAGTCCACAACACCACTTTGGTTTTTCTTTAAACTCCACTTTCCATCTTACATCCTTCACACTTCATTAAATAGTCCACAATACATTTTTATACCACTTGTTATTCTTTTTAAATAATCACTTTTTTTTCAATTTCACTTCATTTCCATCCTCTTTTCTTAATTTGTACTGTTTCAGAGATATAACGAATAAAACATATCCATATGCCAATTGGATAAAAGAATACGTGCATAGGCATTTTTATTCATAAAAGAACATTCGACATTTTGGACAAAATATCGAATGGTTATAAATTTCTACAGCACCAAAACACTTCACCGGTTTGTAATAACGAATAAAACTCCAATTGGACATAATTTATTAACCAATTGGAGAACCACACGGAGTTACATTTCACAAGAAAAAGTTAAAACTTTGGGCAAAATTGACATGTTCCCAACTGCACACATATTCAACAAATTCAAATAAACTTACCTCGAAGCATCCTGCGGAAACCGGTGAATCTTTCCTACCTCAGGGCAACCCATAATGCATCTGCGACTCCTGAAAAATAAGATAAATTAATTAATAAAGCTTATTAACTTTTTTTACAAAGACCAAAATACTTACTTTTATTCAGCTTTGTTATCGTCAACTTCCTTTGATTTTCTGCTTCTGCTTCTCGAACTATTTATTTGTCATTTCTATGACAGCAAAATTGGCGGAAAAAATGGAAAATTGCGCCAGAAAATGAAAATTTCGCAATTTTTGCGCCAATTTGTGGTCACTTGTGGTAAATTGTTTTAATAAAAATATAAATAAAGAAAATGTCAATTACACCCAAAATATAAAAGAGACAGAATCATACAAAATAAAAATTTCCTGTCCTTTAAAAACGAAGGGGTTAACGTACTTGCCATGCGTCTAGTACTTACAATAGGTAGTCCGTTGGATCTAAAAGTGGTTCTTCGGTTTATTATTATTATCTGAGGGTTTCCAAATATTGACCACAGTTTCTCTAATTTCTCTACTACTTCTCTACTACCCGTACTTTTTGTTGGATAAAGCCACACGTATTTTGTAAAAGCATCAATGATAATGAGAATATGATTGTACATCTTGTGTGTTGCTTCCATTGGTCCAACATGGGCTAGGTGGTATGTTATGAAGCGTCGATCAGATTTGTCGATCGGATCGAGCATGCCTTCTTTTCTTCCAGCTTTTGCCTCAGTTATTATACACTCCATGCAACTTTTAACCACAGTTTCAACTTTTGATTCTAGTTTTGTTATAAAAATTTTTTTTTTTTTACAAATTTTCTATAACCTCCTTTTGCATTACGTCTGGTATTACTAAGTTGGGTCCTTGTGTAGAATTCCATATTTGACGTAGTAATTTTCATAAGGAGTCATTGGACTCCAGTATTGAACATCAGTCTCGAATTAAAATGAGGCATGTTGATGCCTCGGATGTCATAAAATTAAAAATTAAATTCGAGAACTTTGCAAACAGCTTTTGTCCAACCGTCATTTTGTTGCGCCTCTATAATACGATGACGTAACGAATCCTGCATCATGAGATATGACATCCGAGGCATCAACATGCCTCATTTTAATTCGAGACTGATGTTCAATACTGGAGTCCAATTCTTGTAGGAATAAGGCCCACCTTGATACTTTTACCGGTACATCTTCTTTGCGCATTGTCATGGCAAACGCATTGCAGTCTGTGACAAATTTGAACTTTAATCCCAGGACGTATACCCGCCATTTTTTTTAGGGCTTTCACTATAGCTAGCGCCTCTAATTCATACGAGTGGTATTTTTCTTCAGCTACCGTCGCCATTCTTCTCATATACTCTATTGGGTGAAACGTCAAGTCCTCTGAATCTTTTTGAAGAAGTACTGCACCATAACCATGTTTGCTCGCGTCAGTATGGATTTCTGTTTCGGCATTTGGATTGTATAAATGTAGTACAGTAATTTCCGCTTAATTGAATTTCCAAAAATGCACGACTTTTGGTTCAATTAACCGGGTCACTCATTTAAGCGATACTCTTTTAATTGATTTACTGGTGCAATTAAAAGAACCCCGCTTAATTGTTTCACGGTCTCAATTAAGCGGAATCCTTTAACATACATATATTTAATCATAAATAAAATGCATTCATTTAACATTAAGAAACAAAAACAATTCATTTATTAAAGTAATAATATTAAAAAAAAATAAAAAATAACATAACAAAAAAAGAACCTGAAGTAACTTCACTTAAAATGACATCAATAAAACACGTTTGTATTTTACAACCATTTCATACTTAAATAGGTCTAAAAAAGTCTGTTATCGCACTCTGTATTTTTGATTTATAAAACTGCTCTATAATATGTTTTTCCATACCATCGAGTTCAATAGAAAAAAGATTAATTGGAAGGAAAAATTCGCGAAGAGTGTGAAGAGCACTCAAAACATCTTTACATCTGTAAGTTGTCCACAGCAAGGAAAGTCATTATCGCAGGAGACGTAATTTTCAAATTCTCGTTGTTGTTCCTCATCAAGATAGATTTCTAGGATATTGTCATCTATGCTATTATAAACTTTGCCTAAAGAAAAAGTAAACGATCTAAACTACAAGTGTACTTACATATCGCTCCATTAGTACAACGTAGTCAGTATATGTAGTAGTATACGTGAACTGGTATTATGTAAAAAATATTTGATTGATTACTGTTTTAATGCACACAAATGCATTTCGCGAAGACTATTTTTTAACTTCTTTGTAACAAAGGAGCGATATGTTCATGAACAACAAATAAATAAACTTACATTTTTAAAGCAATTGGCTATAGAAGAAGGTTTAACTAGCCACCAATTCTTGATCACATGTAAAGCATTGAAGAGATTAAAGTTTTTAATGAAATCGGTTATAGTTTTTCCACTTTCTATTGCACTTATTTGTTTTCTTCCAAAGTTTTGCCTGTAGTAGGATTTGAAGCAGTGAATTATACCCTGATCTAACGGTTGCACTATGGACGTTGTATTAGGTGGTAAATAATGAAGATCCATGTTTGATAAGGTTACTGAAGTCCTATGAGAAGAAGCATTACCCACAAACAATATTATTTTACGACCATTTCTTCCCATTTCTGCATCAAGGGAGAGTAAAATTTTACTCCATATATCTTGTGTCATCCAAGCTTTGTTCTGTGAGTAGTACTTGAGGGGCATAGTTTTATTTTAAAAGCACCGTGGATTTTTCGACTTGCCAATAGCGATGACTTCTTTGTAGTCTCCGGCTGCATTGCAAATAAAGAGCAACGTCAGACGTTCTTTAGAACTTTTATAGCCTCGTGATTGGTCACCTTTTTTACTTAAGGATGATTTCGGCAACGCTTTAAAAAATAAAGCGCTTTCGTCCGCGGTAAAAATTTGTGATGGCTCATATTTTGAAACCAAATTTGGTAAAACCGTCTCAAAGAAGTTATTTGCGACATTGACATCAGCGGATGCACCCTCACCTTGTAATTTTCTTAGAGTAATGCCTTCCCTATTTTGCCAACGATGAAGCCAACCAGAACTTGGGTTAAAATCTTCTTTTAATTCAACTGCAAATTTTTTTGCTTTTTCAAAAATCATATTACGTGAAATTACGGCACCAGACTCCCGCATTTGGTTGAACCATGTTAACAAAGCACGCTCTACCTTAACGCATGCTCCGGTTCTTTCTCTTTTGGAAGACAATTTTTTAGTCTTTGCCCTTTCCATAACTGCATCACCATTTTTTAAAATTCTCTTAATTGTGGACTTAGAACAATTATATTTTGCACACAATTCTTGTCTGCTATATTTTTCAGCATCAGCTATAACATTTAACTTTTCCTTTAAACTTAAACTTTTATGTTTTCTTCCACTCATTTTCACTAAATGTTAGTTTTTGAATTTTGTAAACAAATAAAAAACACATATTGTTTAAAGAGTTACCATATGTTTAAATAATATTTACAGTACCATATTGTAAAAAAAACTTCCAATTAAGCGAGTATTTTTGTATATGATTATTAAAAAAATCGATTATATGATAATTCAATTAAAGGGGAAACGCAATTAAGCGAAACTCAATTAAACGGGAATTTTTATATAAATCTTAAATGGAAAAATTTCATTGCTTCTTTTTTAAGTTTTTTAAGCGGGCAAATCAATTAAGCGGGGTGCAGTTAAGCGGAAACTACTGTACAAACTTGCTTGTCAAAGCTGCTTTAAGTTGCTGTACTGCTAGCAATTCCTCATCAACCATTTTAAATATTATACTTTTCCTTAAAATATTAGATACCGGCCTAGCGATAATTGCGTAATCTTTGATAAAACGTCGAAAAAATGAAGTTTGGTATTGGAAAACTTCTTGTAGCTGCAATTTTTTCTTCAGACGGAGATATCGAGGAATTTTGAACGATATATCCTAGGAATTGAATTTTGTGGCGCATAAATTGACACTTTCTCAATTTCAAATAAAGTCCATCAGCGATGCAACTTCTAGTACTCTTCGCAAATTTTCCACGACCTCACTTTTATCACAAGATAGTATAACTTTATCATCCATATATACGACCATTGTACCATCAGCAATTAGTTCGTGAAATACAGCTGCTATATATCGACAAAAAATTTTAGGCGAGTTACTAATTCCAAAAGATATGCTGAAATTCATACTGTCCATTTTGTGTAACGAATGATGTATATTTACGCGATTTTTCCGCAATCGCTACATGTAGAAAACCGTTTCTCAAATCTAGGGTCGTGAATACCTTTGCCTCTTAAAGTCGCTGAATGACGACGTCAACCAACGCCATAGGAAAGTTGTCACGAACTATCTTTTCATTTAAACGTCTGTAGTCGCAGCAAAGCCTCTTCGTACCATCTTTTTTGTAACTAATAGAATCGGAAAAGAATACTCAGAAAAACTGGGCTTTATAATACCCTCTTCGAGCCACTCCCTGACCTGGTTGTCTATAACTTGTTTATCTGCAGCGCCCCTAGAATTAAAAATCAAATCTACTTTGTTCAAAATATCATTCCTTATAGCTGCTGAATATAGTATATCATCTTTCTTCATCTATATCTAACTCGACGGTATCTAACCTTACTCGAACTTTCACATAACTTTAGCTTTCACATTAACATTTATCAAATTTGAGAGTATATCGTATCTCAAAATACTAACGTCACTACCAGTGTCAATTATCGCTAAAACTATCTTACTTATTATTTTCTTAAATATCCTTCGCGGCGGAAGACTGGTTTCTTCTCCCAGCGTGTGAACGCTCCTGGGCAATCGAAAGATTTGTGTCCAGGTTTCTTGCATTTGAAGCATTTTATATCCACGGATCTGCAGTCTTTTGCCATGTGACCTTCTAGTGCACACTTGAAACATCTCCTGCTCTCACCCCTAGGCTCTGCTACAGGCTTCTCATATTTTATTTTATCCGCTTTGAAGTTTGACGACGAAGTTTTCATACACGACAAGTTTTTTCTTCAATTCCTCATGAGTAAGTGCTTGGTATAAAATTGCTTCCGGTGATTCCTTCTATAAAGTACCCGATAGTACTCGCTTCCTCTTAACTAATAGGGTAGCCAATTTCCATCAGTGATTATAAATATTGGCGAAGTGTTTCCTCACTTCGTTTTTTTTTCCGATTTTTAAGTTTTCGGTGAATGGTGGCTGCAGATGGGTTTTTCACAAATTCAAGTCTTAAAGCAGTCTTAAGAGAGTTCCAATATCTTATACCAGATTGACTTCTTGGCAGCTTCTCTTAATAACTGTTTCCCATATATAAATTGCTGTAGTTGATTCCAGTGCAACACATGCGAACAATCCTTGAATTCTTGAATCCAGATGTTGACATCGTGATTGTTTTCCCCTGAAAATTTTCCCACCGAATCTTCTACGTCTCTTAATGTACAATGTGAATGCCCTGTGGCCTGAGCTACCATTGAAGCCGCGTCACCAAACTTCGAATCTCTGTCAGCGCCTCTCTTAGGACCGAAATGTTGGATGAGCCTCTCCTGTAGGTCAGCCTTTGCTCTTGTAGTCTCTAGCCCTTTCAGCATTTGTCCTTAACTCTTCTACTGTCATAACTTAAATATCCCTCAAATCCATTTTCCTTTTAATTATAGGTCACCCACGTATGTATTTGTTGTGTAAGAATATTATTAAAAAAACACAGATATAAAATTTTATAAAATTCCCTATATTGACAATTTTATATAAATATGTAATTTAAAACAATTTTATTATTTTGTATAAGTATGTAATTTTTAACACAAATATAATATTTTATATTACACAAAATTTAAAATTTTTGTTTTGAATTTAATTTTAACCTTAATTAAATACAAATTATTTTCTCTTTTTTACCCTCTGGGATTTAAATTCAATTTTATTTTGTATAAAACAAGGCGAATTAATATAGGTGACCGCACGGCTACAACAATCCAACAACACAAAAAACAACAAGCATATTGTTGCTACAAAATTATGTATGTTGTCAAAAAAATATTGTAAAAAAACAAACAAAATAAAAAAATATATTTGATGAAAAAAAGTGGTTGTAATTTTCAGAATAATAAAATTATAAAAATTAAGTTACATAAAAATACAGGAAAAGTGACCAAAATTCTTTTGTACCACTAGTTTGCCCAAATCACATGCATCGTTCCATTCTTGTACGTTGACCATTTGAAGACTAACATAATCTTCCACAAAAAAACCAAGAAATTATAAATGTGTTAACAATAATTTTACTATCTTTTTACGCATATTTTGATTATACACATCAGGAACTGCAAATACGGTTCCATGGTTTTCTCTAGGAATTACAATTGTTTGTTTTCTATTAGCAATCAAAAAAAAAAAAAATTAAAAAAAATTTAACAAATTATTTATTTTTGACAAATTTTTTTGACAACTGTAATGTATACAGCTGATGGGCTTTTTCGCCCGTGCGTTCACCTGTATTATTTCGCCATGGTATAAAATAATAATTTACTCTACTTTGAGTATACCAAAATCCCTTTAATTCGATAAATTATTGTTTATATTCTCGTTTCTCTTTAGAAAAATAAAAAAATTTTATTTAATTAAATGACTTTTAGTGTAATTTAATTAAACAATTTTTCATCAAATTTTTAACTATTATCTCTTCTTAAACTCTATAATTCTAAACAACACATATTATTTGAAAACCCGTTTACAATTATCCAGTGTAACAATTTAAAATTATTTGACATTACAAAAACACCAACTTTTGGTATACTCTAAAACACTCAATTATTTATATATTTATCTACATATGTACATTCATTTCTCATTTTTATTAAATTCATTTTCTTATTTTTCCTAATTGTTTAATTTGCTAATTGTGTTTGTACAGGTAATTTTTGGGGGGGAAAGTCTAAAAAAGCAACAATATTAATTATTATATATAATTTTTTAATTAAAATTAATTGTGTGTCATATATGAAATTCTTCTGCAGTTGTTTGGCCTTAAAGGCTTACAACTGGCATTTAATAAATAAATAAATAAAAAAATAAAAATATACATAATTATATACAAAATTCAGCTCTCCAGCTTCTTGTTGTAGTAGATAGCGGATGCGTATTTGCTTCCTGCTTTCTTCCTCACGCATGTGCAAAGCTCACTCTCTCTCAAAATTATATACTGCTCTCAGAAATCATCTTCTGCTATATTTACTTCATCACCATTAGCTTAAAGGCAAAATGGGGTGGATTTTGAACACACATTTTTTTATATGCATAAGTAAATTAAATTTTTTATTATTTGGTTTTTTTAAATTAATTTATTTATTTATTAATTTATTTATTTATTAATTTATTTATTTGCTGAAGATTATGTCTTCTTTACGCAAATAATTTTATTTTATGCTTGTTGAAGACTATGTCTTCTTTTTACAAACAATTATTTCTTAATGCCAATAATGAATACTTAATATTCAACTTATAAGCTTAATAACTATCGAACAGCAATCATCAGCAATAAAATGTAGTCAGCACTTTAAATAAATATTATAAAAAATTAAATTTGTTAAATTTAATAAGAAATGTGTCAGCAATTGAATTGCGACAGAGGAATGAACTTTATTAAGGTAAGTAAAATAATTATTAACTGTAACAACCGGAAATGTGTCAGCAATTGGATTGCGATAGGAGAATTGAACTTTTATAAAGAAAAATAAATATGTTAATTATTAACTCCTCCCCTCTTAAATTGATTGTCCTCAATCATTTAGAAGAAAGGAATATTGTTTAATCTAGGAGGTTTGATGGGAGCTGCTAATGCAATTGGTTTTGGGTATTCGGCATAATGTTGCAAACTTATTGTTGCATTAGGCTCGTTATTAATGTGGGGAATTTGAGGTTCAAAGACAATTATTTTTTTGGGATTTTTGAAGAATAATTTGAAGATTGCTAATGAAATAATAATGAGACTCAGGATAACAGAGATTGACCATCCTCCGATTTCCAAGTGTTTTTGAATAGTTGAAATTACCTCCGTATTATTAATCTGTAATTCGTTGAGCGCTTCTAATGATAGAAAATTAATGTGGTCGCTTTCGAAAGGAGCGGGCTGCATTAATGCGGGAATGATTTGTAAAGGTGAAGCCTCTATATTACTAAAAGTCATATTGTTAATTTTAATAGTGCTATTATGAAATTTAATTAGAAGTGTTCCAGATATATTTCTCATCGTTTCATCAATATAAATAGACGTGTTGCAATTATTTACTAGGATAACCCCGGACTCGATCTCTTCGATTGATGGGATATGATGATTGTTGCTCGTTACACATGTAGAATTTTGACTACTTAAAAGATTAGGAATACATTTGCTATTTGAAATATTTTTTAACTGATTCTCTTTACAAATTCTTATATTATAATATTTTTCACAATCATCAATTATTCCATATATTATTTTTTCATTTTTTAAAATTTGCTTAAAATCTAAATTAATGACAGAGTTTTTTTTTCTTTAATGAAAAATTTTTTAATATTTAACTTAAATTATTCTGAAAAAATTTTCTTAAGTTTAACGTAATTTTAACTTACAAGATGGATAGTGCTGCCTTCATGTTTAAGTTGTTGTTAAAAAAATATATTTAGAGTTGATTAAAGATGCTTCAGTTGATTTATCATCTACGGGTATTAGACTTCAATGTTGATTTTTTCTGATGATCTTGATGATATTTATAATTGATTAAAGATGCTCTAGTTGATTTATCATCTACGGGTGTTGGATTTCAATGTTGATTTTTTCTGTTGATCTTGATTATGTGAAGGTGTTTTCGATGAGTTTAGGCTGGTTAATTTTCCAACGGATGTCGGACTTCTATGTTGATTTTTTTTTTATGTTGTAATAATTGTTTTTCAAACATTTTTTTCTAGTGTTTTACTTTAATATTTTAATTTAAATATTTTTTTGTGCAGTTTTTATAACTTATTAAATTGTTCAGTTTTATTTTCTGTCTCAAATATAATTTTTTAGTCCCTGCTCGGGCGCCAGTAAATTAAATTTTTTATTATTTGGTTTTTTTAAATTAATTTATTTATTTATTAATTTATTTATTTATTAATTTATTTATTTGCTGAAGATTATGTCTTCTTTACGCAAATAATTTTATTTTATGCTTGTTGAAGACTATGTCTTCTTTTTACAAACAATTATTTCTTAATGCCAATAATGAATACTTAATATTCTACTTATAAGCTTAATAACTATCGAACAGCAATCATCAGCAATAAAATGTAGTCAGCACTTTAAATAAATATTATAAAAAATTAAATTTGTTAAATTTAATAAGAAATGTGTCAGCAATTGAATTGCGACAGAGGAATGAACTTTATTAAGGTAAGTAAAATAATTATTAACTGTAACAACCGGAAATGTGTCAGCAATTGGATTGCGATAGGAGAATTGAACTTTTATAAAGAAAAATAAATATGTTAATTATTAACTCATACAATACAAAATCGAGCAATAAAGGAGTAATGACTTGTTCATCCGTTTGGAGTAATAAGCGAGCTATCGAAAAATATATTTTTTTTTTTATTGTTTATGCCTCGCTTAGTACTCCAAATGGATCAATGGGGGATGTATCAGTTCGTTTTTGTTTGTGACATAACTTTTAATTGTTGATGTTTTCGTTTTGTTTTTATATTTAGTCAGTTAAGTTTTAAAAAGTGAAAGACGTGTTTTTAAAAAAAGCGAAAAGGTACGGGTATAGTAACAAATTTGTGAAAAATGTATGAAAATTTGGTTTCTAAGCGTCATTTAAGACGACTAGTTAAAAAAGAAATTGAAAAATTCTCAAATGAAGATAGCCAAACGGAAAACTTTAATGTTCATTATGATATCAGTGAAAATTTTAAAAGAAGCTCGCTTCTTGGGTAATTGAAAATCGTGTTTCGAACGAATGCTGTAATTAACTACTCTACATTTTAAAAAGTGAAGGTATGGACGTTAAAAGCAGTGCATGCAGAAAACCCACGCTGCTTCACAGTGAGCCCAGAAGTAATAGATATGGCACAAGGTGAATATTTTCATTGTGGTTTATAAAAAGCACTGATGATGTACGGCCAATACATATCACCTATTGCAAAAGCCGAACTACTGATCGATATATTTGTGGATAGAATGTCGCTATATAAAAGCTCATCAAAGTCATTACGGTTTGTAGAACACATTAAATTAAATTCGGCAGAACAGCTGATTAAAACCGAGCCTGATTCAGAAGTGGTAAGACTGAGTTTGTTTTTAATGTTAAGTTGAACAAGTATTCGAAATTCTTTGTTTTTTATTTTAATTTATTTCAGATTTCGTATATTAAACTGCGGTTTGACAAAATCAAAACTGAAAAAGCAATACGCAAAATGATCGGCGAAATATGCTGGTCAAACTAAATTGGGATGGATCAAAACAAAAAAATACAAATTGTTTAACTTTTTTATTTCGGTAATAGCTGAATTTTTAATATCATGTCTTTTTTTTATCATGTTGTTTTTTCTTAAATTTTCTTGCAGAAGCACTTAAAGACACGTATCCAACATACCCGGAAATTGAAAAATCTTTCAAGGTGGCATTTCGTAAATGTAAACAACTGCTCACTAACAGACCTACTTGACAAAACTACGACCTCGTCGAATGCAAAAAAATAGCAACATTAAAAAAATATTTATATAAATGAATATTTCCTTGTTTTTGTACAAAATAAAAAAAAATTGTATTTTTTATATAGATGTTTTCTCCGTTCATGTTCTATTAGGAGACAAAAACGAGTACTCCCTCTGTCGTCATTTTCAAGATCAAAGATAGTACTCCATAAGGAGCTTAAAGAGAGTACTCGTGTCTGCGGACATGCTATGTTAAAAATCCAATGAATTTTGGAGTTTTATGGAGTAATCCATTACTCGCAAAGGAGCGCTCCAAGATTACTCCTTGGATGATCCTATTTTTTACTGGGATGTTTGTACACACACGCTCACACTCGATTGCTTCTTATTTTTTGTTTTTGTTTTTTATATAAATGCATATGTTTCTTATATTGCGGCTTTTATTTTTGTCCGATAAAAAGTTTCGTTTCTCTTTACATTCAAGTTGTTTGTTTTATAAAGGGTTTATGCGCATGTTTACCACGTTAAATTTTATTTTGCACACATGCTTGTTTAATATTATTTTGCACACACATTTAATGTTTTATATACAAGTTTTAATATATTTGTGTTTACCACATTAGAGTTTATTAACCGACTTGAAATTTACAACGAACTTGTATTGCTAAGTCCGCTAGTAACAACAAGTATAAAATTTCGATTTGGAAGTTGAAGGGTTTTCCAATAGTTAAGGTAATTTTATGTATGTGACAAAACTTTTGAACCGTTATAGACAGAACGCTGAAACTTAAAAGGGACCTGTAATGCTAAATCCGCAATATCAAGTTTATAATTTAAATTTAGAAATTAAAGGATGTCCCCTTATTGATGAAGATTTACTTATATCAGCGTACCTTTTGAACAGTTATAGACAAACGCTTGCAAATTGGACAGAAGGTCGATTGACATGGTCGTTATAGTAACAAGTATTAATATTAAAAATTATAAATTAAAGGGTGCGCCAATAGTTCATTTAATTTGATGTATATATCTATACTTTTTAAAAGTTATAGAAAAACGCTTGGAAATTACAACGAACCTATATTGGTAAGTCCGCGATAACAACAAGTATAAAATATGGATTTAGAAGTTAAAGGGTGTTCCAATAGTTGATGTAATTTCAAATATGTGGCTGTACTTTTGTCCCGTTATCGACAGAACGCTGAAACTTAAAAGGGATCTGTATTTCTAAGTCCGCTATATTAACGAGTTTATAATTTAAAGGGTATCCCATAATTACATTAGATTTACTTATATAGGCCTATCTTTTGAACCGTTATAGACAAGCGCTTGTAAATTTGATGCATTGTCGATTGCTATGGCCGTTATAGTAACACCTGATAATATTTAAAATTATAAATTAAAGGGTGCACCAATAGTTTATTTAATTTGGTATATACTTATACCTGGCCATACTTTTAAACAGTTGTGGACAGAGGATTGAAATTTACAAAGAACCTGTATTACTAACTCCTCTATAACAACAAGTATAAAATTAGGATTTGGAAATAAATGCGTGTCCCAATAGTTGATATAATATGGTGTATGTGACCGGACTTTTGAACCGTTATAGACAGACAGCTGAAATTTACAAGGAATATGTTTTGCTTAGTCCGCTATAATAAGAAACTTATAATTTGAATTTAGAATTAAAGGGTGTTCCCATAATTAATGTAATCTGTTTTATATAGCCGTATTTTTTGAACCGTTGTATACAAACACCTTAATTTTAGACAGAATGTCCACTACATTGTTGGGTATAATACGAAGTATAAAAATGTTATATTATAAACTAATAGTTGATATAATCTGATGTATATGGGCAAACTGTTGAACCGTTTCAGACAGATGGTTGAAATTTACACAGAACCTGATTGCTAAATCTACTACAACAGCAAGTATTTAATTTGAGTTGGGAAATTAAAGAGATACCCTACAGGTGCTGCAATTTGATGTACATTGCCAAACTATTGAAAAGTAGAACAAGTATAAAGTTTGGAGATAAAAGTTTGTCCCAATAGTTAATGTAACCTAATTTATGTGGCCATACACTTGAGCTGTTATAGGCAGACATATGAAATCTGTTTTGAAGTCGGTTTTTTTTCGCAAGAATTATATATTATATTGTAGCTTTTATTTTTTAAGTATTTTTGGAGCCCTCAAAAGGGCTTTTTTAAGTTTCACTTTATATCTTTTTAAAGAGGCTTGGAGCCCTAAAAAGTGCTTTTGTTTTATATGTAAGATCATTTAATCAAACAGATAGTAATACAAATTTTATTTTCAGATAATACTTACCAGTTTCCGCATATTAATAGTATCAAACCAATGCCACATTCTCAGAGGTCTGCCAATAATCCACCAGCCAAACATATAGTCTACATTTGCAGTTAAGTTTCTGTAAGCACACACACTGTGTAAATAAAAAACTAATTCACATTTTTGTATCCGGTCGCTACTTACCAAATTGTTCAGAGGTCTGCCAATAATCCACCAGCCAAACATATCGTCTACATTTGCAGTCACCAGAGTGAAAAATCAGGAATTACATAAAATTTACGACTAATTAAAAAACCGAACAGTTCAACCTAAACATTGCCGGCCGCCTTGCAAATACATAGTTAGATGCAATATACATAAGTAATTTAATCAATGAATGTTTCTTTTTATTGTATTATTTTTTCCAAATTCAAAAACATATGGTTTTTACAACAGGTCCATAAACTAAACCCAACTAAGGGATGGTTTTGTGCAGACCCATGAACTGATTATGGTAGAACAATTAGGACTGATTTATATAAGCGATTGGCCAGATATAACCCACCCAAAAATTGTCTACAGAGCTAGCGGGCAGCGCGGAGGAGAATAAATTTTTTCCCGTAATGATTTGGGAACTTAGATCTGGACCAAGAAAGAGCGTAACCTGACCTGAGTGGTAAAAGGTCGGGTTTTCCAACTGCAAGCCGGGAAAATGCTCCCGCACAACCTCTGAAACAATTTCCATTGGGGTTCTTATACTCCGCATTTTTGAAACTTTTGCTGTCCGGGAAATTCTATTTAAGGGATCATAAAACGATCGAATGGTTATACGGCAAAAGGACTTCGTAACATGAATATTCAATTTTTTAATCAGCTGTTCGCTGATGTAGCTGACACTACAGCAGAGGTCTATTACCGCACGAACCTGTATCTGTCGGTCCCCTAGAATAAGTTTCGCCTGCAAGGTCGGCGAGAAATTCACCACAAGGTGCAGCGGTAACGAGGTTACACTGCCCATATGTGACGGCACAATATTCTTCGATTTCTTATTCTTTTTGGTACCCTTTTCTTTAACACGCTTCGGGGAATGCAGCAGGGTGTTATGATCTCCCTGACATTTGTTGCACTTTCTGACGCTTCGACAGTGTTTCAACGTGTGATTGCCAAGCAATGTTACGACATTTTTTTCATGAACAAGCTGCCAAAACCAAAAGCACGCTCTTAAAGGGTGAGGTTTTTTGCAGAGGCTACAGTTGAGCGCACTGGAGCCTATTTCTTTATTTGCCCGCAAATCATTTTTCGGGCCAGAGCTGTCCACAAAGCTGGACGATCCAGTTGGTGCAGGTTCAGTAGATGTTGGTACCACAGCGACAGTCTCATCCACTTTCGATAAAGGTTCAGGTGGTGGAGATTTCAAAGCCATCGAAGCCCCAGTCAAAGATTGAGTGTTAGGTGCCACTTTCTGACACTTTCATAGTCTCCTAATAGTCGTCTAGCACGTCATCTTCAAAAATTTTCGGCAAAGTGGACATTATGCTAGGAAATAATACGGATTAATAAAAAGTAATATAATTAATTGGTCAAAATTACCAGTTTCGTGATTGGTCGTTTCGCCACCCCGTTTTCTGTGCGAACGTCACTTCCAGGATACGTTTTAATTACGCGACCTAATTTCCAGGAAGTTGGAGATAACTGTTCATGACGAATAGCAACCAAGTCGTGTACGGCTATGTCCCTGTCGGGAAATTTCCATTTATAGCGTTTATGCAAAGTATGAAGATATTCCTCTTTACATCGTCGACAGAAATCATGGGAAAATGCCTTCATTTTGTGGTATCGATTCACTAAACCAAAGGTGACCAAAGGTAGTGGTAAAAGGTTGCTCTAAAGTAGTGCGTTCCAGAGGTAAAGCAGCCATTATCTGAGAACATGAACGTTTTTTTCTAATACACAATGCTTACAACGATTTATTTTAGTTCGTACTTGAACCTGAAATCGAGGCACCCAATATTCAATGTGCATAATCCTTAACATCAACTGATTACCGCCATGAATAGAAATTAAATGCACGAATTCCCCTAAAATGAACAGTAAACCGACACGAATAAGGTAAAATAATCGGATGTTTCTCCGTGTAAGACAAAGATGGCGATTTTACCAAACGACCATTTAGTCTCATTACTTCTTTATCATCTAAAAAGGGATTAAGTGAACTTTTCGATGAAAAGGTTTCTCCTTCTAAAAGAGATTCATATTCTTCCACAAAATGAACCTTCTGAGCCAAAATTGCTAAACGCAATCGAAAGAATCAAAAGATTGTTTGCCTCTAAGCGAAGAATGTGTTATAACAAAAAATCGAAACATGCAAGTAACAGCGTGGTCAAGTTCAGAAAACCGGTCAAGAATATCCTCATCTGTGACATCTGTGTCCAACGGGGAGAGATCATCAATCTTCCACTGAGACTAAGGCTCACGATGCCAAGTGGGTCCGTGCCATCAGAGTCCACTCTTAGCCTGATCTGAGGGCGAAAGTCCCCGGCTGCCTAAATCCGCTGGATTTTCTTCCGATCTAATATGATACCAACTATGCTTCCCTACATTCTCCTGAATCCGACAAACCCTATTAGCCACAAACGTTGTCCAGCTATCCGGCGTTTTTCTCAACCAACACAGAACAATAGTGGAAACTTTCCAACAATACACTTGCCTTATCGGAATATCAATCGCTCCAATAATAGCTTTTAACAGCTCTGAGGCCAAAACTGTACCGCAAAGTTTCAAGCGAGGTAGGAAAATCGATTTTATTGGAGCCACTTTAGTTTTGCAAGAGAGCAAACAAGTATAGATTTAATCACATGCTTTGACACGAACATAAATAACCCCCGCGTATGCTTTTTCTGAGGCATCAGAAAAAACATGAAGTTCCACTAATGTTCCAGGTGCATAGTGCACCCATCTGGGTATCCGGATGTCATTTATTTTCGTATAAAAGTTGACAAATTTTCTCCATTCCCTGTCCGTAGAAGGGACTAAAAAATCATCCCAATCAATATTATCTCTCCAGATACTCTGCATAATAATCTTAGCAGTAATGATCACAGGACCTATCCATCCTACAGGATCTAACGATTTGGCGATTATTGACTTCCCTTTTCGTGTAACGTGCCCATACACGAAAGTAAAAGGAGTCCAGTTGAGCATTCCATTGAATGTTTTTGAATTACTAGATTCAACAAGTACCAAAAGTTTAGAATCCGCAAGATATTCCGATGGAAGGCCTTTTAGAACTTCAATGTCGTTCGAAGTCCATTTTTGACCGACTTCAAAAAAAGAAGGAGGTTATACAATTCGGCTGGATGTTGCTTTTTTTATATTTGTGCCCGCAGAACTCAGACATTTCTGATCTGAAAAAACAGTTCATAATCTTAAAAATTAAAGGGTGTCCCCATACAACATACATATTTTACGAACTCTAAGGGCACTTCTGTAAAATTTCAACTGACTGCTTATTACTATAGCTCCCAATAACAAAAAGTTATGCAAAAATATATCTAAAAATTAAAGGGTGTCGCCATAATTGATGTAAATTTACTTATATGGGCCTATCTTTTGAACCGTTATAGATAAACGATTGCTATGTCTATTATAGTAACAAGTATTAATATTAAAAATTATACATTAAAGGGTGCCCCAATAGTCAGTTTAAATTTATGTTTATGACCATACTTTTTAGCAGTTATAGACAGACGCTTGAAATTTACATCGAACCTGTATTGCTGAGTCCGCTTTAACAACAAGTACAAAATTTGAATTTGTAAGGTGAAGGGTGTCCCAATAGTTGACGTAATTTTATGTATGTGACCAAACTTTTGAACAGTTATAGACAGAATGCTGAAATTTAAAAGAGATATGTATTTCTAAGCCCGCTATGTCAGTGAGTTTATAATTTTAATTTAGCAATTGAAGGGTGTCCCATAATTGATGTAGATTTACTTATATAGGCTCATCTTTTAAACCGTTATAGCCAAACGCTTGCAAAATGGACAGAATGTCGATTGCTATGGCTGTTATAGTGACAAGTATTATTATTTAAAATTATAAATAAAAAGGGTGCCACAATAATTTATTTACTTTGATATATATGGAAACACTTTTAAACAGTTATACAAATAACCTGTATTACTTACTCTGCTGTAACAAGCATAAAATTTGGATTTGGAAATAAACGGGTGTCACAATAGTTGATGTAATTTGGAGTGTGTTGCCGAACTTTTGAACCATTACAGACAGAACACCGAAACTTAAAAGGGACCTGAATTTCTAAGCCCCCTATATCAAGGAGTTTATAATATAAATTTAGAAATTAAAGGGTGTTCCATAATTGATGTAGATTTACTTATATGGGCTTATCTTTTGAACCGTTATAGACAGAACGCTGATACTTAAAAGGGCCTGTATTTCTAATCCCACTATATCAACGAGTTTATAGTATGAATTTAGAAGTTAAAGGGTGTTCCATAATTGATGTAGATTTACTTATATGGGCTTATCTTTTGAACGTTATAGACAAACGCTTGCAAATTGGACAGAATGCCGATTGCTATGGCCATTATAGTAACAAGTATTAATATTAAAAATTATAAATAAAAGGGTGCCCCAATAGTCAATTTAAATTTGGGTTTATGGCCATACTTTTTAGCAGTTGTAGACAGACATTTGAAATTTACAACCAACCTGTATTGCTAAGTCCGCTATAACAAGTATTATATATGGTTTTGAAATAAATGGGTGTCCCAGTAGTTGATGTAATATGGTGTATATGGCAGAACTTTTGAACCGTTGTAGACAGACAGCTGAGATTTACGGACCCGTTTTGCTAAGTTCATCATAACAAGAAGCTTATAATTTAAATTTAGAAACAAAACAATGTTCCCAAAATTAATGTTGAACCGTTATAGACAGACGGTTGAAATTTACACAGAACCTGGTTGCGAAATCTACTACAACAGCAAGTATATAATTTGGAAATTGCTGTAATTTGATGTATATTGCCAAACTATTGAACAGTTGAACAAGAATAAAGTTTGGGGGTGGAATATAAGGCTGTCCCAATAGTTAATGTAACCTAATTTATTTGGCCATACTCTTGAACCATTATAGGCAGACAGATGAAATCTGTTTTAAAGTCGGGTTTTTTTGCAAGAATTATTTTATACACCCATTTAAATTTATTTTGCACACATAAGTACATATTTAATATTATTTTGCACACAGATTTAATGTTTTTTATAAAAGTTTTGAAGTTTTTGAAATATTTTTTTGTTGAAATTTTGTTGCACTTATATACGTTTATATAATTTCTGCTTTACATATTTTGTTTTATATACTTTTCTTCTTGCTTAATTTCTCGTTTAAATAACTCGAAATAAAAATACCGAACATTAATGAGAGTCACTGTATACATACATACATATCGCACTTGATCAACAAGAGGGTATTAACTGAAAATTTTAAAATTTTCAGTAGAGTCAAAAAACTGTTTGTGGCCACATTTTAACAGAAATTAAAAATTCAAATATACCATAGGAAGCAAATTCCATTTAAAAATATATTTACATCGTTTTTCCTAGAAATCTGTGCAAGTATTGCAAAAAATCAATTTTTTGAGTTAATACCATTTTTCTGAAATTTTTCGATCATAAATGAAACAAATTTTATCAACAAGACAGTATCAACTCAAAATAAAACCAAATTGAAAAGAGACTCAACTCAAAATTATACATTTTTTTATGAAAATTTACGAATCAGTTCCATGTTACTTTTGTATTAACTCGAAATAATACCTTTTTGTTGAAATAAAGGTAATCACTACATTATCATGAATATGGTCTCAAAAGTGGTTTTCGAGATGAAAGAGTAAACGGAATACGTTGAAATTTTTACAGTAGATAGATATTGATGTTATTATCTGATTTCTTGAAAAAAGTGATATTTCAAAAATTTTGAGTTAATACCCTATTGTTGATCAAGTGCCATATGTATGTATATTTTTTAGTATTCAAATTAGTAAGAAATAATATTTAAACTTTTCAGTTTTCCATACATTAACAATCTTTTGCTCAAAAATGTTTTATTAGGCCGTTGACAAAATCTTAGGTTTTTGGTTAAAATTATTTTAATTCTTTTTTGATAAACAATTAGCAAGTGAAAAATTATTTTGCTTAACACTTAATCACCAGCTCACATTTTCACACATTCTGTTTTTTAGGTTGAGCCCCCATTTGTGGGAATTTTTGGTTAAATTCCTTGGTTTTTTTCAATTTTTTACAATTCTTCAAGCATGACAATCGCAAATCGCCTAAAACTTGCGATGCGAGTTGAAATCGCATGAAAGGTGTTCTGTAGTTCACAATCGCAAGAAATTTGGCGACTTCAAGTCGCAAGCACAAACTGAAGTGAACTTATAAATTTTACTTAAAATAAACTTTAATATAACAGTATAATAATACACAAATTAAAATTAATATGTTTACTTTTATTTTAAACAATATCTATTTTATTTTTTTGCACAATTAAGGTCGTAAGTAGGCTTGCCAGATGGCCTGGATTCGCCTGAATTTTCCAGTTTTTTATGTCTGGTCCAGTTTCCAGGAAAAATGCAATCAGTCCAGTTTTTTCATATTTTATATTCTTTTACAATGAAATTAATATTTTGTACAGAAAAATTGCGTTCTAAATACAATGAAATTACAACTATATTTGCAAATGTTTAGATTTTATCTTTTTCTAATTCCGATTATTACTATTTTACTTCTGCTGCCTGCGAGGGAAATTTAATAATTTTCCAAAAAATATTTCAATCGATAAGACATGGTCCGTCTTTTTTCAAAAATGTGATTAAAATAAAGTACAAAATCTGTATAAATTGGTTCATTCGTTCTTTCCATTCCAATAAGCGATGCTTTTTGCGAAATGATCTTTTGTATTTTAAATAATTTATACTCTCAGGAGAGACATAGAATGAAATTATACTCGTAATAAGATTAAACTTTGATGAAAGTTGCAAAAATTTTCAAACTTTTTTTGCATACCAATAAAGCAAAAGAGTTAGTAAATTCTGTAAATAAAAATTCAAAATATATGTCGCAAAAGACATATACTAAGTACCTTAGTAAAAATATGTACTTAATATAACGTAAGATTGAAATAAATTGTTATGTTAACGTGTTCTTTTTCTAATTTTTAATAAAATTTCACTTTTTGGAACAACAAGTGCATTTTAAACAGGTTCAGTTTTTTTTTTCTAAAATCCAGGCGCAAATTTTACGTTTTTCAGTTTTCAGGCTTTTGGGATCTGGCAAGCCTAGTCGTAAGTAATAAATTTAATATACGTTCTTTGTTTTATCAATTGATTTTTTTAATTGTTTTCTTGAGTACTGGCGATTTCATAAAAACAGCAGTTCAACTGATGTTCGAAAATATATTAGTATTAGCAAAGACAATAAATTTATAAAGATGTTGCACTTTGAACATTTAAAAAATCAAAAATTATAAGCAGTTTCACGGTAGCGGGGGTAAGAGATAAGAGGGAAGAAATTTCTGTGAGCGCAACCAAAACTCAAGAGAGCACAATATTAGTTTTGTAAACAAGACAGATTCATACACACATGCGTTTAAAAATGTGTGTGGATTAAAGACGTGCACAGATATATCTGTTTATATCAGTTTTTGTGTGTCTACTCTTATGAGTGCGTATTGGTGAGTACGATTATGTTTCTGATATAAGTTGATATTGTTACTTTTTCTCTTTGGATGGATGCGAATGAGTAAAGAGAGAATGAGAGTAACATATCTGTTCTCCTATGTTTTTACCAAACTGATATAAACAGATATTGATGGTTGTACCATAAGTATTTATTGTATGCTGCGAAGTAATATTCAGTAATACGTATTAATTTAAAATGAAAAAAAACCATTATTGTTTTTAAAAAAAAACCAATATTGTAAATTTTTATATTATGCTTTATTCAAGATAAATAAATATATAAATAGGTATTTCAAAAACAAATAATGAGTCTTAAGATTTAATGCGTATGAATTAATTAAAAATATTATTATGATTATTTAATAAGTTTTACAGGTGTACATTATTTATTTCGGAAGATTTCTTTCGTTAGGTTTTTCTTTAGTGTAAAAGTATTTTAAAGATTAAATGAGGAATGCGTGGAAGATGTTGAAAATGAAAAAAAGTTGTTTAAATTTGCAACATCTTTCAGCTTTGTTAAAAATTTTGTTACACGTATGTATACCAAGATTTTAAGCAACTTAATAAAGTGGAGCTAAAAAACACTGCAATAATTGAGATAATTATTACTATTGAAGACTAAGAGTAATTGTTATTCCATTATGCAGATTTAGCTAAAGTTAGGCTGCAGGAAAAAGAAATTTATCTGCTATATATAACGAACCTTCGCCGAAGCTTTTGGGCATTTGTGTGTATTATTTACATAAATTTAATTTAAGAATTAATGTACACAACTTTAGAATCTAGAAATAAAAAAATATTTTTATCAAAGCTAGGAAAATTAAATATATATTTTATTTATATTATGAAATCACAGCATTATTATTCATTAAAAAATTCAAAATTATCATTGCATGAAGGTTTCAATGTCACTTTTCTAGTGATGACACTAAAATTATCGAAACATGTTGAGTGGAACAAAATGAGTTCGGAACATGTTGTAAAGATATTGAAAGATGTTGATTTTGATCCCTACTTATTTCTTATGGGAAAGATGTTACATGTTAGCCAAATAATAAAAATTAATTAAGTAAAATTAATGTGCTGTTTCTGTATTAAGCCTGGTACCAAAGACAATAAATTTATAAAGATGTTGCACTTTGAACATTTAAAAAATCAAAAATTATGAGCAGTTTCTTTGTAGCGGGGGT
Source organism: Gymnosoma rotundatum (assembly GCA_916610165.2). Lineage (NCBI taxonomy): Eukaryota > Metazoa > Arthropoda > Insecta > Diptera > Tachinidae > Gymnosoma > Gymnosoma rotundatum. The sequence goes on from OU744336.1 coordinate 117,281,903, forward strand.
AAGAGATAAGAGGGAAATAATTTCTGTGAGCGCAACCAAAACTCAAGAGAGCACAATATTAGTTTGTAAACAAGACAGATTCATACACACATGCGTTTAAAAATGTGTGTGGATGTTCATCAGAAATGTTTTGTTAAAGTAAAGTATTGAGAGACAAAAACACACATTTAACATATAGAAACGTACATACATACTTTCATATCTACATATAAAGAGAAATGTGCTTCTTAAATTTTATTTTTGAATTCTATTTTTCCTACTTATTTAAAAATTGTTTGTAAAATAATCTTAAAAACGAAACTATATGACTGCTCTTGTTATTGTAGGGTAACTATATATTTTTATTAGTGTATTTTTAAACATATGCATAATCGCACCGAACTAATCATACCTTAAATTACGTAGTAATTTTTTTTAGCATTTATTCTTGTGGATACTTAATATGTTTTTTAAGAAATTTCAAACAATGGTAATAAAATAAGGCTCTTATTTATGTATATTTATTATAAAATTTTTTGTTAAGTTTATTTAACCTGCATATAGGTTCAATATATATAAACCTCAATATGAATTTGATAGCTAAATTTATAAATTAAATTTGCCAAACAAAATAAATTACTGCCGCTTTAAGATTTAGACTTTCCAAGTACTTGTTACTTTGCACTCATGTGTTTCCCATGAGCAATGCTTTCTTAGCAACATAAGCAAATTCGGAATTTCCAACCTGTTTTTGTGGCAAGAGTTATTCTCGTCAAACTAGACATAATAACTTTAGTACACTATGCACATTGCTTCGTAATATATTTTTTATTTTTTAGCTGTTGTTTTTACAAAATAGTATTTATAAGACCTTTATGCGTGTTTTTATAGTTCTTAGAACGGATAAACATTTCCGATGGATATGTCAGAATTTGTAAAGGTTTAATTGTATCTATTATTTTGCATTAATAGCAAGAAAATTAAGAAATAATTTCACCCAAAATTTCGTACAAAAAAATTAATTTTAATCTTTAAAAATATTATGCTAATTATTCCGAACAAATTATTAAAATCACCGATTTTGATTATTGAAGGTAAAAGCACGTCTCGATGGCCATTTTGCTACCGTTTACTTAGCTCTTCAGGAAACTTCTCACAAACATTTTAAATAAACTAAAGTTTTTTGTTCAAACAATAAAGTAAAGACAAAAATTATAGTTTAAGCAAAAACAACAATTATCAACACTGGGGGCAAATTACGGCATTCGATATCGATCGAAATTTACATTAAAATTCTATTGAAATTTCGGTCGATATCGAGTGTCGTAATTTGCCACCTGTTTTTATTTTTATTTATATACTGTATAAGGCTGACTTTTCTTCGGCTCTTCTATACATTTAAAAGATGATGAAAAATAAAATTAAGACAACAAATAAGATATCACAACACACCACGATAATTTATTTATGCCTTTTATATGGGCACTTGCAAGTTAATAATTAAAATTAAATTACGGGAATTTTAAATTAAATTTATTATCTTTGTTCTAATTATCCCGAACAAATTATTAAATTCACCAATTTTTTGATTTTTCCAATTTTCCGACTTTTCTGGAGGGATTTTCAAAAATTTTCTTCCGTAAAAACCTTCTCATTGAAAATACGAACAACAGACAAAAAATGTTACAGAAATCGGCACAGCTGTTCTCATTTTATGAATTACTCTACATTTTTTACACCATTTTTATATATAAGATTCAAACACTATGTTCACTACAATTGAGACGCTAAACTAGTATTCTTCTTAGAATAGTGATAAAAGTTAATAAAATAAATATTAATAAATGTTATTGAAACAAATTAATTAATGTTGATAATTATGGTATTTAATTTATATGTATGTAGTAATTAAATTTAGATAATAAATGAATTTAATTTACTATTTTCGTGCTTAATTGCTTCAAATATAAATATTTCATGATACTCTCATGAAACATTTTTTATTTAAAAGTAGAAATTGAAATGTATTACTGCGTAGAAAGTATATTCATATGGCCATATCACTACTGCTATTTTAGCTCATTAGTGGATTTTACCCAAATTTTGTATTGAAAACTTGAAAGTCTTACATCAAAAGCCAAATTGATTAAATAAGAAGAACTCTATTAAATCAATAAGAGAAAAGACAGGAACAAAAAGACAGTATACAAAAACACAGCAAACATTCAGTAACTAAAAAAGTAAAGTAAATTAAAATCGAAAAGGTTCCTAATAATAAATTTTCATATTGATAATAAATGAATTTAAAATTCGGTGTAAATCGATGTTATTTCTTTTATACAACAACAAAACACATATTGTTACCATACAAATACACAATCGGTAACATTGGTTTACGTTGGATATTTTATAATGTAAATATATACACACTCGTATGCACGTATATACAAATGAATTAATGAGAGATGAGAGTAACAAGTTTGCTGAGAATAATAATCTCTCTTTGTAATTTTACTTTTAAAGTGGCAGTAGCAGTACGTCCATCGACAAAATATGCACTGGATGTAGAATGTACGGCAGTGAAATATCTTAGTATATTTATAGTCTTTGGTATTAGTGCGGTTGAACGTATAGTCGGTAATCAAATAATATATGCGGTTATTTTAATTTTAAATTCTTATAAAATGTTCGGTTCTTATTAAATGTGTGATTTAAGTGTCAAGGTACCTTAATATATATTTTTTAAATTAATTTAAGGACGTTATAACTTTCGAAAGTCTATGTTAGGGTGAGTTCCAAAACGTCAAAACACATTGCAATGATGTGGTTTTGCTACTGTTTTAATACAAGGTAACCAACTATGTTGTTTAATTAATTAATAACAACAATAAAAATATAATCTTTGAAAATTTGATGGGTTTATTGGACGAAACACCTCAAAGCAATTATAAAATTGTACAAAAATACAAAAAAAAAAGTCCGACTCAATGGTTTTAATTTCCCGCAGCACCTTCTCCCATAAAATTTTGCTAACGTGTTGTTAGCTGCTTGCACTCAAAATTCCACTTTTTGTCCTTGAAGATATAAATTAATTCTGTTTAAATAATAATTAAATTTAAAAGAAAATTTTCTTACTTTTCTTCCGCCATGATTGAGGTGTTTGTAATTTATTTTGCACAAAATATCAACAAAGCAGTAACAAAATTAGAGATACACAGTTTGATTTTGTTTGCGTATCAATAACTTTTATTTTACATTTAGGGATGCGTAACATTGTCAATGTTTACATGGTTGCGTTTAGGAATGCATGACTTTGTTAAGCTGCATTCCAAATAGGCTTGCCAGATCCAATTTGCCAAAAAGCTTGACATTGCCCAAAAAAAAACTTGATTTTGAAAAAAAAACTTGACAAATAAAAACACTCATACTATTGGTTTTTATTTAATTTTTTTATTATTTTTTTCATAAAAATTATTAGAATAAAAACAAAAATATCGTTAAAAGTAAAAATAACAGAAACAATGTGAAAGAAACAAAAAACAATATAACCCTGGAGTTAATGTCGACGTCGTTGACGGCGTTTTAACGCCGAAAAAGTTGAAACAGATTAAACTTTTACGGCGTTTCAACGCGTTGAGATTAACTGCTCTCATGCAATTTCATACGATTCAACTTTTTTTTTGACATTTGACGCCGTCAACGACGTCGACATTAACTCCAGGGTAAGAATAAAAATTCAGTCGTTATATATTTTAGAGAAAACTTAGGCGTTATTTAAAAAAAATATAGGTACTATCTTAAGAAATATAGATAGTAAAAATATGCTCTTTCGATGTGTTTTTTAGAAATATAAACTTACTTTTTAAGTATTATTACATATGTAGCTAGAATAAATTTGAGAAAAAAAAAATTAACTTACAAAAAACATTGACAAATCACTTTTTCACTTGACACTTGACGCGCATTAAAAAACTTGACAATCAGGCCAAATCAGGCCCGTCTGGCAACCCTAATTCCAAACCACGTTTTGGAACTCACCCTTATAAATAACAAAATGAACAAAAATACTTTTTAAGTACTGATTACTCACGACGTGAGTAACATTTTCCTTCAAAGATGCTAAATGCAATATAACTAATAAAAAATCTTTTTGTCGCCAAAATACTTTTTTGCTTTTGTTGTTTTTTCAAATTAATAAATATACATTGGATTGGAATATTATTTGGATTTTCATAATCTCTAAGCGTCCGTCTTTTAATTCGTTCTTGTTTTTAATTGCAATTTTTTTTAAGAAATCAAAAAAAGCTAGGCAGCTGGTGGCATTTTGTTGTAATTATCTTTTGTTTGTTTATGTTTTGCACCGCAATATCATATGTTTTTGCTTTTCGAACATAAGTTTGAAAAAAAGCAAATCACAAGCAAAACGCGTGAGTTTCAGAACATATAAGACAAAAGTTGGCGTGTTTGAAATCACATGCGATTTCAAAAACATGCGAGTGTCAGGACATGCTGTTTATTTAATGTTTTTATTTTATAAGTAGTTTTTAATTTAGGAATTAAAATTGATATTATATAGATTATAAGGTTTTATATTTTAATAACTAGTTGTAAGGATAATACATTTTATTATTAAATTATATTAAGTTTAGCACTAGGATGTTTATATTTGATTTATCTCAACTTCACCCGTTACTGTCTCTTCAAAAACTAATTATAATTTCTAATAATGTTCTATTTTCTTTTTTCCTCTAAACGTTTTAGTCAAAGCCTACTATCTGTTTTTGTGTGTGGGTTAGTGATTTTTGTGTTCGTGTTTCTATGTGTGTTATATATGAATGTTTTCATGTCATTGTTTTTGTGTCATAGCCTACTTAGTATTTCATAACCTACTATTTTTCCTGCTTGCGTATTGTTTGTGTTTTATTCTACTTTGTATATCAAAGCCAGTGATGCGCAAGCCATACCACAATTGTTGACAAATAATTTACACACATTCTTATGCTCTTTTGTTTAGTCGTCGACATAACCAGCGTTGCCGCTTTGGTCCAATCGGACCAAACTTGGTAGTTTTTCGTTTTTTAAAAACGGTTTAGTAGTTTGGTTGGTTTGTTGGATTTTTTTAAATTTTTGGTAGGATTTCCTCCTGTAGCAATTTTTTAGTAATAGTAAATTTTTCACCTTAAAAATTAAGAACATATAATTAAAAAAAAAAATGTAACTTTGAATTAAATAAATAATAACTTTGAAAAGTGTTATCATTGTTTTCAAAAACTGTTTTAGGTGTAATAAAAAACATATCTGCTTTTTTGCATAGAGATGATTAAAGCTGTAACCATGGCTTAAGAAATCCGAACAATATTATGAAATTGAAATTAACAAAATTTTTGAGTGAAGGTTTATTTTCAAGTGTATGTATGAAAAAAATTAACAGACAAATTGGAAAAGTAAGTAAACTTGTTTAATTGTAAATACTTTCCTTTTAATTATATTACATAAATATTGCATGTATTTTTTTCACATTTTTATCAAAAACTCCAAAATTAAATGAAAAAAATAAAATTTCAGAAGACGACATACCATCAACCAGGTAAAACCACTCTTAAAATTTTTGTTTTAAAACATTTTTAAATAATATAATACTTTTAGTGAATATTGTAAGGAAACAGTCAAAAGAAAATTTAGAACCGAATGGTTAAGCGAATTTGATTGGCTTCAGGAAAGGGATGGGTGTTCATTCTAAAAAGATAAACTTCTATCTCAACAATTACGGAAAAAAACCAAATGAGTATAACAGAGTTTATGTGCAAGAAATGCATTTTTAAATTTTTGGTAGGCTGTAAACGATTTTGGTAGGATTTTTGAAAATTATTGGTAGGAAGTCAATTTCTTGTGTGGCAACGCTGACCATAACATACTCGGTGGATTTAACATTGACGAATGCACATGTGCGTGGATGTATGAATTTTTTCTTTTGACACACTGAAAGAAAACATTTTTAATTTTTTACAGCAAAAAAGCGAAGTATGGCATTCCAAAATTACTTTAGGATTGAAAATACTTTTGGCGGTATGCAATGCCTTTTATGTTACAAAACATTAAAAAAAAGAGAAAGGATATTTTAAAAAGGCATTTTGGAACTTTTTATAATACATTTAATGTTAAAGAAATAAAAAAGAATCTTGCAATTTTACTTAGAACTTCAAAGTACAAAGGAACGAAGGATCAAACTTAACTCGGTTAACTTAAAAAATATAAAGCTCATTCGAAATTAAAAAAAAACATGATAATACAAAATTTCATATATAATTTTTATGAGATTTTTTAATTATAATTTTTTTAATAAGAATTTTCACTTGTATTTAAAATACTTTAGTTTTTTACTGTTACCAAGTAACATATTTTTTCACTAAGTAACTTTTCTTACATTTAAATTAAACTTTAATTTAATTGCTTATGTGCACAATTTTATAATGTTACCAAGTAAGAGCATTTTTTCATTAATCAATTTTTTTAGTTGTTTAAACTAAAATTTTTTGACTTAAATTAAATATACTTAAAATTTATATTACATGCTTATGTGCAATATTTTATATTACTAACTAACACCGTTTTTTTATTAAACAACTTTTCTCATAGTGTAACTTTATATTTCTCACCAATACAAATACATTTTATATTTTGCGCATCACTGATCAAAGCCTACTTCTTGCCATGCGTCTAGTACTTACAATAGGTAGCCCGTTTGCGCAGTGACTTAACTGCCACAGCTTACATAGATGCTGTTTCAGTATCATATTGATTGTTATGAAGTAAGCATGAATGCGCGCTGTGCCGTGCGGGCTTTTAATTTTTGATTTTTATTAAATAATTATTTGAACTGTGAAGATTATAAATGAATAGAAATTATTTTGGCTTAAGTTCATTTATTTTTAATTTCTAAAAATCTTTTTTAGAACGAATATTTATTTTACAAATATATGGGGACGTTTTTCCAAAGGAAACAATAAAAAATTAGACACTAGCAGAATGAAATGCTTCACTTTCTGGACCGCTACGACCTTCATCAATTTTTTGTTGTATATCACATTTAAAAATAAACAATAAAAATAATTTTACAAATGATACAACAAAAAATTACAAAAACAATGAATCACAAAGAAGACACTGACAACATAAGCGCAAGCTATACGAGTAGTGTTGCAGTAAAATAAAGAATTTAAAAAGTACAACTGCTATACTAAAATAATTAGTGCAATGTTTAAATGTTGGTCATTTGTAAAATTATTTTTATTGGTTATTTTTAAATGTGATATTTCTTAATTTATTGTAAGTTCCGATTATTGTTTTTTTTTTTTTGTATATACATTTTGTTAACAATAATTTTATTTAATACAGACGAAATCCCTTGAAAAAGTCAACAAAATATTGACGAAACGTCGGGGTTAAGAAATGTAACAAATTTGGTTTTATTACATTTATCATCAACAGGCCCAATTAGCTTATTAAAAGCATTAACGCTATCAATACTGTATTGGCCAATAAACACATAAACAAGAAAAAAACATTAATTATATTTTATTTAATTTTTAAGCAATAGGTCTTTTTTATTTTTGATATATATGTATATATTCGTTATTTCGCTACTCCGTTGTGTAGCACCATCAGAAAAACAAATATGATGATGCTACACAACGGAGTAGCGAAATATCGAAAATATATAATGAAAATAAAAAAGACCTATTGCTCAAAAATTGAATAAAATATAATTAATTAAAAGGTCAAATACAAACTTTATTAAAAACAATAATAATTTTGCAATCAACCAGCGAAAACAACAAGCAAAAAATCAGTTTTGTAAAATAAAATTAATTTTTACAAAAGTAGAAATGACAACTCTACAAATTATATGAATTATAAACACCAACAAGCAAATTTAAGTTTCGTAAAATAATAATAAAATGTAAATTAGTCGGTGAAAATCTCTTGTGGGAGTAGAAATCAGAAGAAAGTGTCTGTGATAAAGTCTATACTTATCAGCATTGGAGCAACATTTTCAAGGACTTACAAGTATACTCGAAATGGCAACCGACGACCGTTTACCTGCTGAGTTGGACTTCTCTAACTTGGCGAATGATTGGCCAAATTGAAAACAGAGTTTCAGTGTATATATGATCGCCAGTGGTAAAAGTGGCAAAAGAACCAGAGACAACAAAAATCACAAATTTTATATGGTTAATAGGTGCAGGTGGCGCTAAAGTTTATAATACTCTGTTTCCCAATGATGGGACTGAGAATCATTACTGAGTACTGTGGAGGCAGGAGATGCAAGGGAGTCAGAAGCAACAAAAGACGCAATAGTGCAGCGCAAGTTCGAGGATGTTATACGGAAATTTGATCAACACTGTCTACCACAGAAAAATGTGGCCATGGAATCTTATAAATTTAATAAGGTTTCTCAAAAGGAACGTCAAACATTTGTTGAATTCGAAACTGAGCTACGCACGCAAATTTGATACTGTGAATTCAAATGCAAATGTGGAGTGGTATACGATGTCTGTGATAAAATATTATAATTGAAGTTGTTGGACGGTAGAGATGAAGATATAGAGCGCGTTATTGAAATATGTAAAACATATGAAGCAGCAAATGCTAATAAGGATATGCTAGAGTCGAAACAAGTAATAATAGCTGCAGTTCAAACAAATAAGAAGCCTGAATCTGTCGTGGGAGATTCTGTTTCAGATTCTGTTTCAACTGTGGAGGTCCCTGAAAAATTGGTCATCAAGCAGATTGCAAAGACAGAGATGTCATTTGCCATTCGTGTTCTAAAAAGGGCCATTTCCAAAAATTGTGCCACAAGCCTCGGGAAAAAGCAATGGAAAAGAAACAGCAAGCTGGCAATGAGAGACAAAAGGTAGCAGGACTGAATTGGAAATTTTAAAAAGGTAAGCAAATGGTTATTGTAGAAAGTTAAGTAATATATTAAGTTATAATAATATTCTTAGGATAAATTCAATAACACCGGATAGAAAAACATGGACGAAGAAGTATAGAATAGAGGATGAAACAATAGCTTTTAAATTGGATACTGCGGCTGATGTAAACTGTGAACCTATTCATCTTGTTAGAAAATTAATGAGAATATTGAATTTCAAGTATATGATTATAGTGATAATAAAGTTTAAATTTATAGGGATTATGAACTTAATTTGATGGATTTTGATACAAAAGAGTGGGAGGTTGTAGAGTTTTTGGTAGTTAGTGACAAGCGTGAACCAACATTGGGATTGAATGCATGTAAGCGATTAAATTTAATCAAACGGTTAGATATGGGTAGTATTACTGAAAGCGAATCTAAAGTATCATTAATGGATAGGCATGGTGATGTTATTCAGGGACTTGGGAAATTTCCCAGGACTTTTCAATAATGTTGAAAGAAAATACGAAGCCAATGCTTCACTTTAGAAAGAGAATTCCGAATTCGCTATTGAACAAACTGAAACTGAAGCTTGAGAAAATAAAATGTGGAATTATTGTACCTGTTGACTATTCGACTGACTGGGTAAATAATTTGCAGTTAGTGGAAAAGCCCAATGGCTCGCTTGGAAAATGCTTAGACCCAAAAGCACTCAATGAGTGCCTTAAACGGGAATATTTTTTGATTTCGACAATTGACGATTTAATTTCAGGTCTAGCAAGAAAGCGATTTTTTCGGTTCGGGATTAAAAAAGTGGGTTTTGGCATATGGAACTGGACAGGAAAAGTTCTGATTTAACGACATTTTTAACTCCCTTTGGTAGGTTTAAGTTTATGTGTGTGCTTTTTTGGACTTAATTGTGCACCGGAAATGTTTTAGCAAGAAATGATAAGAAAGGAAGTTTTTATTTACTTTGATGATGCTGCTATTTGCGCTGAATCGGAAGAAGAATACGATCGGATAATGGATGCAGTTATGGAAAGCGCAAGAGAAAGTAACATTAAATTTAATCCGGAAAAAATACAGTACCATAAAAGGGAGGTAAAATTTATGGGAAACGTGTTATCGGCAATAATAAAAATGAAGAAGCCTTGTTATAAATTGGACGTGTTACGGTTCCTAGGTCTCCTGAAATATTTGGTTAGATTTTTTCCCAATCTTTCAAAACAAACGGCGGTATTACAAAATTTGACGCGGAATGATGTAAAATTTGAATGGGCAGACAAGCACGATAGGGAATTTGAGAAATTGCTTGCCATATTAGTAAGGGAACCGGTCCTGGTTTATGATCCTAAATTACCGGTGATCATACAAACGGATGCATCCAAAGATGGATTAGGCTGTGTTCTCACACAAAATGGCCATCCTGTGGTTTTTGCATTTCGAACACTCAGCAAGAGCGAAGTAAAATGAGCACAAATTGAAAAAGAGCTGTTGGCAACCGTTTTCGCATGTCGTCGAAAGAGATCATAAGCTTCTAGAACTCTAGTCAAGCGTAATATTGAGGATGAGACAATGCAACTGTGACGGATGTTTACGTTTCTTCTCAAATACCCGGACATGAGCGTTGTGTATACGCCAGGAAAAAGCTGATTGCTTGTCAAGAGCTCAAATATCGGAAGTTTCTGAAATATCGGAACTGTTGATTGTTGGTGTTGAAAATTACAATTTTTTATTGTTTGTTATTGTTTTTATTAGGGATTGTTTAAATAGTTACTTCCAGCGCAACCGTCGTCTTATTTCCAAGTCTAGGAACGAAGGTTTTACAAAGGAATATATAAAATAATATATATATATATATATATATATATATATATATATATATATATATATATATATATATATATATATATATATATATATATGAGCGTGTAGTAATTAGTTAGTTAGTTAGTTCTTAACATTGTTTAGTAATAAGTCCAGATTGTATTAGCGTTTAAGAACTAGATTGTAAGTTAACAAGTTGCATAATCATTTCCGTTTAATTGTAAAATACATAGCCATCTTATGAAAAATATTTTATAACCAAAATAAAACTTATTAAAAATGTTATAAGCAAAACATAACGTTACTCTTTGAATTTGGAATATTCTTACAGCTATGGCACCAGCAATTGTATCGTCAGTAACAGCAATGCAAACGACAAACAAATCATAAACCAACCCACCTCATCGCTTATAATCTGTTACGTAACCTGTATCGGCCATATGGTGCTCCGGATGTGTCAGCTCTTCGACATGCTCTCAGGGGTGGTTTCAAAACCCTAAAGTTAGCCGGGATACGCTACAAAATCAAAATACAGTGTACGTTCGAAAACTCGAACTTACGATTACTCGAACGTTCCAAAACTTGAACACTTTTTTTTCTCCATTGACTATTCTAAAACTCGAACAAAATTTGATGGCTCTAAAACTCGAACAAAATTTTTATATTTTTTTTTACATCATTACTCTTATATTTGTGTTTACATATATATTTATGCTTCAATTTCTTGTTTTGTTTTGATTATGTTAAAAATTCACCGTTACCTTATGACATTTGTATTGTTTAAAATTGATTTACATACTTTATTGTTGAAAAAAATTTTGAGCAGTAAACACGTGTAATTTAAAATGAAAAGAAAATTAAAAGTTTTGACATTATCCGAAAAGGCAAACATTATTAATGCAGCCAAAAATGGTGAAAGCATTACAAGTTTATCAAAAAAAAATAATGTAGCAAAGTCTACTATATGTGGAATTTTAAAAAAAGAAACAAAAATTTTAGAATGTGTTAACAACACGCTTACGGGACCAGGAAAACGCAAAACTCTTCGCACTTCGGAGCTCCCTAAAATGGAAAAAGCTCTATACAATTGGTTTTTATCGCAACGTGCCAAGAATTATCCTATTAGTGGGCTCATTATAAGGGAAAAAGCAAAAGAGCTACATAGCCGTATGAGCAATGGCAGCAAATCATTTTTTGCCAGCGACGGATGGTTACAAAAATTCAAGAAGCGTTATGGTATACGCTTAATTACAATATCAGGTGAAAAATTGTCTGCGCGTCCTGAACTGGTAGAGCCATTTAAAATAATTCTTAAATCTAAAATAGAAGAGTTTGATCTAAGCCAAGAGCAAATCTATAACGCAGACGAATCTGCATTATATTGGAAGCTTCTTCCGCAGAAATCGTACGTATCCACATTGGAAAAGCAGGCTCCAGGAAGAAAAACTGAAAAGCAGCGTCTCACATTTCTTGCATGCGCGAATGCTACTGGAAAACACAAGCTTAAAATGTTCGTGATTGGAAAAACTAAAAATCCCAGAGTTTTTAAGAACTTTTACTGCCCAGGGTAGTACAAAAATTCAAAGACAGCTTGGATGACCTCAGGCCTTTTCAAAGACTGGTTTCATCTTTCGTTTGTTCCACAAGTAAGTAAATTGAATCATTTTTAATTACGTTACAGATATTTATCTAAAAATATTTTCTAATTTTCTAGGTACAATCCTATTTAAAAAAAATTGGATTGCCACAAAAAGCTTTACTGTTACTTGATAACGCGCCATCGCATCCAGGCGAGCATGAATTAAAGTCTTCGGACTGGTTAATTACAGCCATGTTTATGCCACCAAACGTGACCCCTTTGATTCAACCAATGGATCAAAATGCCATAAGAATAACAAAACTACATTATCGAAGTTCGCGGTTAGCTGCTGTCTTTGCTGATGATTGCGGTTTGATCGAATCAATAAAAAAAATCAGTTTACGAGATGCGGTAATATTTTTGGATGGAGCTTGGCATAAGCTGAGTCAAGAAACTTTGGCGAAATGCTGGAAACCCATTTTGAATTTTACGAACTTAATAGAGGATGATGAAGATAATATTCCGCTAAGCATTTTAATAAATCAAAAAGAAGCAGAAGCAAAACGTTTGTCACAAGAAACCGTTAATATTCTTGAAACTTTAAATCCTGAGGTATGACATTTAAAAGTAACATACATATCAATATGTAATATGATATCATAAAAAACAAATTTCTTTTTAGATTACTTTTACTGAAGATGATATAAACGAATGGAATAATGATAATTGTGTTAATGAAGACAGTCCGATTGAAACTTTCATTGAAAAAAGCAGTTCCGAGGATGAAGATGAATTGAATGAGAATGCACCAGAGCGCATAAGTTCATCCGAAGCTGTAAAACTTTAACCCAAAACCATACAATGAGCAACTTTTGAAAGGATTAGCCCAAGAAAAATTAATGTTCTGCAATCGCTGCGCGAAAAAGCTGTACTAAATGAAGTCTCAAGCAAAACACGTCAAACAACAATAACTTCATTTTTTTCTAAGAATCCATAAACATATGTACATACATATATTTCATGTATATTTTGTAAAAAAGCGAAAAACCTTGTTTTAAAATACTAAAAATAAAAGTATTTTTTGTTGAAAATTAAAAATTTTAATTATTCTTAATATTGTTGACTTGGATAAAGCTAAAAATTAGGTAAAATGTATAAATACATACATCAAAAAAATGACGTTCGAAAACTCGAAAAATTCGATAACTCGAACAGCGCTGGTTTTAATTAGTTCGAGTTTTCGAGCGTGTATAGTAAATGTAAACACACTAAAAAAAACTTACTACTCAACTCTGGAAAACATTTTTTTGACAGGGAAACAGTTGTTAGTTTCCGATCGCCCTTTCCCTTCCTTGGGGATGGGCCCCTATGCCCATCGCCAAGTAATTCTCCTTCTCAATAGTTTTCATATCTTTACACTACCAATTTAAATTTATTCATACCATAAGAAACTTACAAAAAAAACTTATGTCTTATTAAAAATAACGTTAAAAACTTACAAACTTTTAAAAAAATACACAAGAAATAAAATATAAAAAAAATAACAAAATTATTTATACAAAAACAACAAAACACTAAATTCCTTCCTGATTATCAGTTTTCTTCTGTTTATTTTAACAATTAGATTTTTCTGTTTTGCCGTAATTTATATTAATATATCCTTACAGTATTATTTTGCTTTCAATATATTAGATTCAAAATCACGCCGGGCTGTGAAAATATTTACCGACACCTAAAGCAGCTCCCTAAGGATGATAATTTTCTAGCAAAAATAAAATTTCTACCACTTCTACAGTTAAGATATATTAGTACAAATTATACTAGTATGTTAATGCTTCTTATTCTCAGCAACTAAATAAAAAAGCAAACAAAAAAAGGATACACACAGTAACACTCACATAATTCTTACAATTTTTTTTTCACGGAATCACAAATACTAACTTAACTATCTAAGAAAATTTATAGAAATAAAAAAACGTTAATAAAATTATTAAAATATAGATATAGATGTATTTCTTTATTTTTAACTTCTCAGTGAATTTCTATATTTACAATTTTCCTTTTATCATACGTAGAGTTTCTTATTTCCATATACTACAAACGGAATCCTACTACAAATTACCACTGGCCTACCTGGTTTTAACCTCCTGATAAGACTTGGACTTCTCCTCGTCCTTAACAAGGCTAAAAGCTACACGGTGACTTATAAAAAAAATTTTAATCCATCCCTAAAGAACTTTTCATTACGTACGTTGACACAGAAAATATGTTCGTGACACCAAAAAAAAGACGTTAGTGCCGTCCAAGCAAAAGGTGTTGATTCCCTTGGGTATTCCAAATCGCAAAAACCAGTTCCCTACAATAATTCTTTTTGGTTTTTGGGACGTTGTCGGCAGAACACCCAAAATCAAGGCTTATTAAAACTTTTATTTTTAATATTTTGCCGCCCTTCTGTCTTCTATGACACACTTTCGACTGAATATTTCTGCTTCACTTTACATTATTAACTCGCGATATGAACTCTAACTGGTTCTGTATAAATATTTTCTAGAATTTTCTTACATAAGAATAAACTAATTTGTCCTCCAAATCCTTCAAACCTTTCACCCTTAAACCCCTATCTAGACGTCCTATGTATAAATCAGAGATCGGCTTCGGTTGCGTAATTTTCGAGTCTACTTAAACAAACACTTAGTTTTTTATGACTCGAATCATTTTTGTTCACAAGCAAAAAACACTTGTTGAATAAACTGTTCGTTTAAAACATTCATTTTATGTACTCGCCATTTTGTGCGAACATGAATGTTCTGATTGTGTTGTTTAAGGTTTGAATCAATTTTTGCATCAAAGCCAACTTGTTGTTACCGAAACAAGTGTTTCATTCAGTTGTAAATTAATATTCCACTCGATGTTATCTTCTCGTGTTGTTTTTACGTAAAAGTTAATTTTAGCTACGTAATCTAATTAACATTGATTGTTTTAAAGTTTTAAATGGAAGAGTGTACACAATCTATTTCTGAAGAAATTGCCAAAGGCACCTATAGTTTGTCAGGGCGGCGGAAAGGTCGTAGTTTTATTTGGAATATTATGGCAGAAATTCTAAAGCCAGACGGAACTGCAGTATCAAACTTCGTTTATTGTCGTCGATGCTCAAAAGTATTCTAATAGCCAGACGTCAAACCTAACACGTCACAAATGCTGCAGGGACATAAAAGACTGTGAGACTTTAAAAAAAGTCTCAACAAAAGACAAAAATGATGCGGTGGAAAAATGTTCAACTTGGATAATTGAAGACTGTCAGCCATTTTCGGCAGTGCAAGGCCCTGGATTCATAAATTTGGCAAAATTTTTGTTAAAAATGGGTGCAACTTATGGCGAAAATGTTGACGTGAAAGATTTACTTCCAGATGCGACAACAGTTTCACGCAAAGTTAAGAAGCACGCTAATGAAAAAAAGCAAGAAATTACAGAGGAAATTTGTAACGCTGCAAACAGTGGTGAAGCATCAGCAACAATAGACATGTGGACTGACAACTACATAAAGCGAAATTTTTTAGGCGTAACATTTCATTACCAAAAGGATTTAAAGTTTTTTGATTTAGTGCTGGGTATGAAATCTATGGATTTTGAAAGGTCCACAGGAGAAAACATAATGAAAAAACTGAATACGTTGTTTAATGAGTTTGGTATACAAAGCACCTATAAAATTAAATTTGTAACTGACAGGGGAGCAAATATTGTTAAAGTTTTGTCACAAAATATTCGTATTAATTGCAGTAGCCATCTATTTTCAAATGCTTTGGATAAATCATTCAGTGGTACAAAAGAACTTAATGATAGTATAGAGTGCTGCAAAAAATTAGTAAAATATTTTAAAAAAGCAAATTTACAACTTCTCTTACCAACATCATTAAAAAACCAATGCCCAACAAGATGGAATTCACACTATAGAATGCTTAAATCAATAACTGATAACTGGATTGAAATACAAAAACTTTTAAGACAGAATGAGCAAGAACAACATATTTCAAACATAAACATACTCATAATTAAGGTCTTAGTAGAAATGTGTGGAGCTTTTGAAAATATTTTTAAAAAGTTGCAAGTTTGCTCTTCGCCCTCATTGTGTTATGTTTTGCCATCCATTATAAAAATTAAAGACTTGTGTATGGGCAACGTTGATGACATGGCTGCGATTTCTATTTTAAAAGAAAATATTAAGAAAAATATAGATGATATATGGATCGCCAATATAAGTATATGGCATAAAGCAGCATTTTTTTTATACCCACCAGCTCTAAATATGCAGCCGAATGATCTTACAAGAATTAAAGAGTTTTGTGTTTCCTGCATTCATAACAATGCAGGACCGTCAGAATCTCCACCATCAACTCCTACAACGGTTTCACATAGTAATTGTTCAATAGAAATCACGTCCTTTCCTATTTCAGCACCACACCTTTCAATTGATGAAAGTACTTCTAGTCGAAGTTCCACAACCACCAGTAACTTTACCGATGCACAATTTTTTTTCTCCAGCTTGCTTAAACATCAGTGCTATACACAACAAGTAATCCTGAAGATGAAGTTGAAAAATATTGCAGGGAATTAGTGGAAATGACTGAAAATTTTAATGTAGTAGAATGGTGGCAGTCAAATAAAAAGAAATATCCTCATTTGTCGAAAGTAGCACAGCAAATTCATTCTATTCCAGCTAGTAGCGCAGCTGCTGAGAGATCATTTTCCTTGGCTGGGAACATTATTTCAGAAAAGAGAAATAGATTAAGCCCCGGTTCCGTCGACAGCTTGCTGTTTTTGAATTCTTTTTCAAAAAATTTTTGTGTTTAATATCTAAACTTTTTTTAAGCACGTAAAATATAGTGTTGAACTTGTTCTTGTTTTTTACCATGAATTGTTACTTAATTTTGTTTCTTTTTCCTTTTTTAATTAATTTTTAAAACTAATTTATTCATGAAAATGTTACTTTTTTTAGTTAATATATAATTTACATAAATAATTTCTTTAGAAAATAAGGACTGAAAATTAAAAAAAACAAATTATATACTTTGCATTTCATTATTTATATTTGGAGCAAAAATTATAAAAATACATATTTTTACATTTATGTGCATAGTACATGTGTAAATATGATATCTACAAAAATTTTGTTTGCTTGTAAAATATTTTATATGTATAAAATTTTGTTTTCACCTTTAAAGTGTTTCTATACCCTACGAATACATTTTTTCACTGTCAGCTAGAAATAAGAAAATGCTCATATGTTTTTGTTATTGTTTTTATTTTTTTCTGCATAGCGCTTTTTTACTTTCAAGTGGCTCGATTGTTTTGGGTAAAACTCCAATCAGATCATGTACAATAAATACGTTGTGCAAAAAAATACTTATTGCTAACGAGACTTTTTTGTTTCAATACAAATCTGTTCGAGTCTAATGTTGAAAATGATTTACACTTGTTGTCGCATTTTGTGTTTGCGTATAAAAAGCAACAAGTATTAAATTGATGTAATACTTGTTCGTGTTGTTCTTAAAATTCAACTACTGTGAACAAGACGGCTCGATCATACTTGTTGCAGGTCTCTGATATGCACATTAAAGACGTGCACATATATATCTGTTTATATCAGTTTTTGTGTGTCTACTCTTATGAGTGCGTATTGGTGAGTACGTTTATGTTTCTGATATAAGTTGATATTGTTACTTTTTCTCTTTGGATGGATGCGAATGAGTAAAGAGAGAATGAGAGTAACATATCTGTTCTCCTATGTTTTTACCAAACTGATATAAACAGATATTGATGGTTGTACCATAAGTATTTATTGTATGCTGCGAAGTAATATTCAGTAATACGTATTAATTTAAAATGAAAAAAAACCATTATTGTTTTTAAAAAAAAACCAATATTGTAAATTTTTATATTATGCTTTATTCAAGATAAATAAATATATAAATAGGTATTTCAAAAACAAATAATGAGTCTTAAGATTTAATGCGTATGAATTAATTAAAAATATTATTATGATTATTTAATAAGTTTTACAGGTGTACATTATTTATTTCGGAAGATTTCTTTCGTTACGATAAGGAAAAGAAAAACAATCTAATTTTTTATGTTTTTCTTTAGTGTAAAAGTATTTTAAATATTAAATGAAGTTATAAAAAAAATTTCTAATTTAAAATCAAATAGCATTACGTGAAAAGTTTGCTGAAAATGCATATTAGATCTAAGTTATTCTTTATGAATAAGGCTGTAAAAAATAACAATTAAACTAAAAAATAAAGTATCTGCAAGTATTTCTAGTCAAAATAAAAATCAGAGTTTTGAATTAATATTTACAAATAAAATATTATTAAAAGATTTTTCATTAAAACCAAGCTTTGATCTCTTGTCTGTAAAAAGAGCCCTAGCAATAGAAAATATCCTTTCTGAAGGAGCACTAGATGCTGGTATAGAAAATATTCGGCAGCTTAGTTTGTACAACATAGGGAATTCATTTTTTCTATCATGCCACCACTTAAGAGTATTAAAATTGTTATCTAGAGGCACAATAGTATTTTCATACTTGGCTATTTCATTTTCGATTATGCTTTCGCTTGAATTAGCTTTTTCTATTGGTTGCACATAATTTTCAAACAATGAATAAATTTTTGAAGAATTTGCTTCAATGAGCGAAGTAGTTGAGTATGTGTCATTACAATAAGACTGTAACAACGATTTGCACTTTAATATTACTTCAGTTTTTTCTTCAATATTAAATTGGGTTAATTGATTAGCTGGCGGAAATAAAAATATTGCTAATTTTGTGAAAAATTGTGATCTTGGGATCTACTAGCGTAACTAAAATTTCGTGCAATTTTTTTTTAAATTCTGAAATAAAACTAGATTCATCATTATTGATGCTATTACATATGGTTTTAAATGTTCTTATGTGCGGATGAACTAAATGAATTGTTATGTAGGAGCTGCCTTCCAGTTCTGTCGAAGCATCCATGAAAGGCTTTAGAATTTCTATTAATTGATCTAAATGATATTCTCTTATAATGCTATATTTGTCTGTTAAATTTTTCTCACATAGTATTTTTTGAATAGTACTAAAGTTATCTTTTATAGATAATAAAGTCAGATAAACTGTATTCCATCTTGTGGGTATAAAGCTTTGTTCGGAAGTTTTAACGGCATTTTGAACTGTATTGTGAAGTAGGTGACATATACAATTAATATTTTCGTAGTCTTTTAATGCTGCCTTTATATTGCTTCCTCTGTCTGTGACTATAACTATCGGGTCATCTAAGGAGCAGTTGAATTCTGCGAGCAAATTATCCAGAGACCTGCAACAAGTATGATCGAGCCGTCTTGTTCACAGTAGTTGAATTTTAAGAACAACACGAACAAGTATTACATCAATTTAATACTTGTTGCTTTTTATACGCAAACACAAAATGCGACAACAAGTGTAAATCATTTTCAACATTAGACTCGAACAGATTTGTATTGAAACAAAAAAGTCTCGTTAGCAATAAGTATTTTTTTGCACAACGTATTTATTGTACATAATCTGATTGGAGTTTTACCCAAAACAATCGAGCCACTTGAAAGTAAAAAAGCGCTATGCAGAAAAAAATAAAAACAATAACAAAAACATATGAGCATTTTCTTATTTCTAGCTGACAGTGAAAAAATGTATTCGTAGGGTATAGAAACACTTTAAAGGTGAAAACAAAATTTTATACATATAAAATATTTTACAAGCAAACAAAATTTTTGTAGATATCATATTTACACATGTACTATGCACATAAATGTAAAAATATGTATTTTTATAATTTTTGCTCCAAATATAAATAATGAAATGCAAATTATATAATTTGTTTTTTTTAATTTTCAGTCCTTATTTTCTAAAGAAATTATTTATGTAAATTATATATTAACTAAAAAAAGTAACATTTTCATGAATAAATTAGTTTTAAAAATTAATTAAAAAAGGAAAAAGAAACAAAATTAAGTAACAATTCATGGTAAAAAACAAGAACAAGTTCAACACTATATTTTACGTGCTTAAAAAAAGTTTAGATATTAAACACAAAAATTTTTTGAAAAAGAATTCAAAAACAGCAAGCTGTCGACGGAACCGGGGCTTAATCTATTTCTCTTTTCTGAAATAATGTTCCCAGCCAAGGAAAATGATCTCTCAGCAGCTGCGCTTCTCGCTGGAATAGAATGAATTTGCTGTGCTACTTTCGACAAATGAGGATATTTCTTTTTATTTGACTGCCACCATTCTACTACATTAAAATTTTCAGTCATTTCCACTAATTCCCTGCAATATTTTTCAACTTCATCTTCAGGATTACTTGTTGTGTATAGCACTGATGTTTAAGCAAGCTGGAGAAAAAAAATTGTGCATCGGTAAAGTTACTGGTGGTTGTGGAACTTCGACTAGAAGTACTTTCATCAATTGAAAGGTGTGGTGCTGAAATAGGAAAGGACGTGATTTCTATTGAACAATTACTATGTGAAACCGTTGTAGGAGTTGATGGTGGAGATTCTGACGGTCCTGCATTGTTATGAATGCAGGAAACACAAAACTCTTTAATTCTTGTAAGATCATTCGGCTGCATATTTAGAGCTGGTGGGTATAAAAAAAATGCTGCTTTATGCCATATACTTATATTGGCGATCCATATATCATCTATATTTTTCTTAATATTTTCTTTTAAAATAGAAATCGCAGCCATGTCATCAACGTTGCCCATACACAAGTCTTTAATTTTTATAATGGATGGCAAAACATAACACAATGAGGGCGAAGAGCAAACTTGCAACTTTTTAAAAATATTTTCAAAAGCTCCACACATTTCTACTAAGACCTTAATTATGAGTATGTTTATGTTTGAAATATGTTGTTCTTGCTCATTCTGTCTTAAAAGTTTTTGTATTTCAATCCAGTTATCAGTTATTGATTTAAGCATTCTATAGTGTGAATTCCATCTTGTTGGGCATTGGTTTTTTAATGATGTTGGTAAGAGAAGTTGTAAATTTGCTTTTTTAAAATATTTTACTAATTTTTTGCAGCACTCTATACTATCATTAAGTTCTTTTGTACCACTGAATGATTTATCCAAAGCATTTGAAAATAGATGGCTACTGCAATTAATACGAATATTTTGTGACAAAACTTTAACAATATTTGCTCCCCTGTCAGTTACAAATTTAATTTTATAGGTGCTTTGTATACCAAACTCATTAAACAACGTATTCAGTTTTTTCATTATGTTTTCTCCTGTGGACCTTTCAAAATCCATAGATTTCATACCCAGCACTAAATCAAAAAACTTTAAATCCTTTTGGTAATGAAATGTTACGCCTAAAAAATTTCGCTTTATGTAGTTGTCAGTCCACATGTCTATTGTTGCTGATGCTTCACTGTTTGCAGCGTTACAAATTTCCTCTGCAATTTCTTGCTTTTTTTCATTAGCGTGCTTCTTAACTTTGCGTGAAACTGTTGTCGCATCTGGAAGTAAATCTTTCACGTCAACATTTTCGCCATAAGTTGCACCCATTTTTAACAAAAATTTTGTCAAATTTATGAATCCAGGGCCTTGCACTGCCGAAAATGGCTGACAGTCTTCAATTATCCAAGTTGAACATTTTTCCACCGCATCATTTTTGTCTTTTGTTGAGACTTTTTTTAAAGTCTCACAGTCTTTTATGTCCCTGCAGCATTTGTGACGTGTTAGGTTTGACGTCTGGCTATTAGAATATTTTAATACTTTTGAGCATCGACGACAATAAACGAAGTTTGATACTGCAGTTCCGTCTGGCTTTAGAATTTCTGCCATAATATTCCAAATAAAACTACGACCTTTCCGCCGCCCTGACAAACTATAGGTGCCTTTGGCAATTTCTTCAGAAATAGATTGTGTACACTCTTCCATTTAAAACTTTAAAACAATCAATGTTAATTAGATTACGTAGCTAAAATTAACTTTTACGTAAAAACAACACGAGAAGATAACATCGAGTGGAATATTAATTTACAACTGAATAAAACACTTGTTTCGGTAACAACAAGTTGGCTTTGATGCAAAAATTGATTCAAACCTTAAACAACACAATCAGAACATTCATGTTCGCACAAAATGGCGAGTACATAAAATGAATGTTTTAAACGAACGGTTTATTCAACAAGTGTTTTTTGCTTGTGAACAAAAATGATTCGAGTCATAAAAAACTAAGTGTTTGTTTAAGTAGACTCGAAAATTACGCAACCGAAGCCGATCTCTGGTGCATATCACAAAATTGTATATGAATATTTTTCTACTTTAATTTTTAAAAATTAGAAATATGTAAAATATATATTTTATACTTTAATTAATAACTTATTCAAAGTTTTGTTTAATGAATTTGTTAGCAAAAAAAAAAAAAAAAGACTTCTAAATCTTTAAACTCAAACACTAAAAACATATTATGTAATTATTATTCATCATTTTGTTTTAATTTGAAAACTTTATCAATTATGTAATCTTTAAAAAAAAAAATTCGTTTATTTTCTAAAATTTAATTTGTTTATTTTTCTGATTGGACTAAAATTATTGTTCTAAATGATATGAAAAAAACTAAAAGTAGGCGTAGTGTTTTGTCTGCTGCCTCGAAGAACATGGAGCGATCATGCTGATTTTCAATCGCACCTCTTTCGACACTATATCTGATCGATTGACATACTATTTTTTTTTTTTTTTTTTTGTGAAATCAAGTTTGCGGCAATCCATGGACGGACCAACGGACATCGCTCAATCGACCTTGCCATGCATAAGAAGCCAGAATATATATACGTAATGGGGTCGGAAATGGATTTTGTAGAAATTACACACGGAATGACAAACTTATATATATCTTTTTCCGCTTTTTGTGGTGAATGACCGTTATATGCCTGGCTCCAGATAGGTCCATGTGCATGAGTACATGGAATATCTAAGTGGAGACATACATTCCATTTTTTAGTCTTTTTGAAGTCATGGTGTTAGAATACAACCCTCACCATATCTGAAGTTTTGAGAACATATTAATGTTGGGTAATTTTTTGGGTTTGGGACATTACTATTTTTCTTCCTACAGAAAAATAAAAATTGGAACAGTTTTGTTTAATGAAATTCCTTACTTCACACTTATCCATTTGATTTGCTGTGGTAACTAGACTTTTTATTAAAAAAAAAAAGAAAGGAGAAAAAAACCTAGTAAACCCTTTAATTGATGGTGTCTTCAACTCGTAGAGAAAATTTGTTTGGACTCTAAATCCTTCTCATTTCCATTTCAAATTCAATTACATTTAAAATGGGCAATCACGATTTTAAGATTAATAAATCAAATGCCAATGTGATAAATGAGGTCACAGTAAAAATTGAATATTCAATATTCTTCTTGATAATTATAATTGCTGTCAAGTATTGGATACTCTATATCATTGGATACTCCTACATTGGACGCTCACTAGGCGCACCTAGACAAAGTCTAAATCCCAAATTAAACAAATGGAATCGTAAGATCTAGTCTGTAAAGCAAGACTGATTAAAGATTAAATGCATCAATACAGACTGGGATAAGAGACTGGAAACTGAACATAAGCATATAAAAAATCTTGTCAAAAACTAGAAAAAATTAGAACTATCACAGATTAAAAGCTCATCATCAAACAGCTGCGGAATCTTTCTTTTTTGATATACAGGGTAAACTATCAACCGTATCTGCCAGAACGGGAATTAAAATAAATATACCAGAAGAAATAATATTTGAACCTTTACCTGAAACAATGCCTCAAACTGTCATTGAATTTTTAAATATAGCCTCTAGGCTAATACTAGAATTTGATGGAACACCAGCGAACCTGTACAGTTTCTTGAATTCCTTAAATTTTGTAGATTCTCTAATAGAAACTCAAGCCGCAGTCGCAATAAATTTATTAAAAACTAAAAAGCTTCCGCTCACAACCTCATCTCAACGGAGAGTAACCTCCGGATGGACTGCAATACACGGCAGTCTCCATGTATGCAACTCGTTTAGCAACAAAGGCAATCATTAAAAATGCCTCCAACGAGCAAGTCAAATCGATTATGGAAGCCGGAAATTTCAACAATCTTAACTTAATTTCCAAATTTATAAGTAGTTGCACCGAATCATACGAGGAACCAAATACAATTTAACCTTGGGACATAACGATAGAAGATTCGGAGTAAACACTTACAACAGACCCCGTGGCCAAACCTACGGAAATAACTGGCCGCAAAACAACAATACCAAAAAGAATAACAATAGCAACATAACCATTAATAATACTAGTTATTAAAGGAATAACAATCGCTATAACTAAAAGCAAATACCACCAAATCGAAATCTTAGCACGGAAAATTTTAGAAACAATAATAAATAACAGGAGTTCCGGAAACAGGAATTATACCCAAATACAAAAGAAGATCTGACAATAGTAACTTACAAAGACAGAGCCACAACGTGCGCTGTACAACCAACTATGATTCGGGAAACCTGATGGATTCCCTAAGCACCCACTAAATAACAAAGCGTACACACTTAATCTAAATTTGTCAGATCAATTTTCCTTTTGAACACAGATGCAGATATTTCTGTTGCTAAACACAACCAATTTCTAAACGAACCAATAAATTGCACAAAACGAATAAATATAAATTGTATTGGACAAGATCTAATCACTAGTTTGGGAAAAGTAAAAACCGATCTAGAAGTTGCTGACATCCTTGTAGCACATTAATTCATGTCATTAATGATGACTTTGCAATACAAGTAGATGGCATAATTGGTATTTCATCGAAGCTACTTGTTGCCAGTAATTAATGTTTACAACTACAGACGCATTTATTTTATTTGTGCATGCTATCTTATATAGTGGACT
Organism: Gymnosoma rotundatum; assembly: GCA_916610165.2. Classification (NCBI taxonomy): domain Eukaryota; kingdom Metazoa; phylum Arthropoda; class Insecta; order Diptera; family Tachinidae; genus Gymnosoma; species Gymnosoma rotundatum. The sequence goes on from OU744336.1 coordinate 117,307,145, forward strand.
AGAACGTACGAAGAAAGAAAGCGGAAATAAAGGTCATCAGAAAAAGTTTGCGGATTCATTATTATACATCGTTATATAATCTCGAGTGTAGATGTTTACACGTATTTATCCTCACCCAACTGAGATCATGAGTTAGAAAGCAGCAGGATTGTTCATGATCCCATATACAACTAAATTATCCGAACAACTAGGCAGAAATCAAAAGAAAAACATTTAGAACTTAATTTTATTAATTAATTCACAACGTTTATTAAAATAATCTCTTAACATTTTAAACTTAAGACAAGGTTTTCAACTAGCAGAAAATTCACTCTTAGAAAATTGGTTCATTGTAAGTAAAAAAAAAACAATTAATTTAAATAAGCAAAGAAATTAACGCGCAGTAGAAAAATTAATATAATGTTTCTGAAAATAAATAAATGGTAAAAATATATCCAGTTCAGATAATAACATAATAAAAATTATTATTATAAATGTAGTATTATACATAAATATATGCTTTACTTATTTGTATTTTATTCCCAAAAGTACATAATGCTCTACCAATTCAGGGATGAGCCATTAGATAATCATGCTCGAGACTCTTACGTATGCTCTGAACCACCGACGTGATGTAAAGTATGTAATAACTATAGCTATAGTTAAAACGTATAATTGTAATAAAATTTTACATATATGTAAAACTCTAAACATACGAATAAAGTAAATGTCAATTGATTCACGCCGTTATGTTATACACCTTTCTTTTAAATTACATTCTGAAAACCGAATCCAAAAAAATAAAAATAGCATGAAACATCAAAATATAACTATTAAAAAAATTAATGTTAAATAAATTATTTTTGTGGTTTATAGATTCTTTTCTATTGTATTAAATTCTTAAAAAACATTAGCTGCTTATTAAGTCGAAAAAAATTAATAAAGATTATTTAATTAATAAAGAGTAAAAAATTCTAACACGGTCGAAAAAAAAACTATGAGGGGTTGAACCCACGACCTTCCAACAGCGAGATAACGTCGCGCACGCTACAGCGGCGAAGTCTTTGGATTAATGACAAAATTTATTGGGCGGATCATATTATTATTTACAAAAAGCGAAATTTAAAGAAAAAAGGAACCATGAAAAGCAAAAATCAATATATTTTGTTTTTTAAGATAAACACACCATCATGGTACTCATTTTTCATGAAATTATATTTCTAATCCAATTCTTTTATTTTTGCTTCTTTAGCATCTCAAGGCTCTGGGATAGCAGACCATCATCAATTGATTTTTTTGTATAAATATTAATGGAACTATTCACTTAATATTTAATATTTATTATTTGAGAAAAACGATTGATTAATACAAATTTAATAATAGAAATAAAATTAATAAATACAACTTACAGCATGAAGATAGAATCCCTCGTCGAAAGATCTTTCGCTGGGCTTTGTACTGATGATCGTGGATGACAAAAGAATTTAGTTTCTTTTTTTTTATTAAAACTTTTAATAGATTTTAAGTTTTTCGTTTTTTTTCTCTTGTTTAATTTAGTTATTATTCTTTTTTTCCGCTTGTGTTATTTCGTTAGAATCACTTTAGATAATAATTGATTTTCAGTTTAGTTCACTATGTGTATATATGTATGTACACGATTTTTTATTTTTATTTCATACCTTATTGCTTATTGCTTTTTCGGCTGAAGTAATAGCTATATTTTTCCCTTTCTATGAAAAAGGCTCTGTCCCAGATAAAATGGTTAAAGCGTGATGCGATCCGGAAAGAAAAGAAATTTGCAAGTGTTTCGCAATATTTATACCCTGATCACCAAACCAAAATTCTGTAAAACATACGCTAATTCAGAAATTGTTTTCTTGTCCTCTATTTACTTATTTTCTTTCATACGACTTTTCTATTAAATATACATTTCTACTAAAGACGTGCACAGATATATCTGTTTATATCAGTTTTTGTGTGTCTACTTTTATGAGTGCGTATAGATGAGTACTTTTGTGTTTCTGATATAAGTTGATATTGTTACTTTTTCTCTTTGGATGGATGCGAATGAGTAAAGAGAGAATGAGAGTAACATATCTGTTCTCCTATGTTTTGCACAAACGGGTATAAACAGATATTGATGCTATAAACACAATCATTTCCACCGGCCATCAACTACATGATGTCAAAACTAGAATACATGCGTGCTTATGAGAATAATTCTTTTAGGCGCTACACAACTACCGACTACACGGCTACTTTTGTAGCCTGTAGCCAACTTAGGCTAATTTCTGTTTTTCTTGGCTACAAAAAACAGATTAGAGCTGCCAATACAATAAATGCATGAAATAGTGGTTTTAAAAACGCAATACATTAAATATCGCTATTTAAAACGCGAAAAATGTTTATAGTGGCACCATTGAAAAATAATAATCATCTGTTCATTTGTTTACATTTTTCATTTACTATTTATTTGGCGCATTTTTCATTTACTTTTTGGTTGTGAAATTTTCCATTTAGTTCTTTTTTCATCAATTTATAATTTGTTTCTTTTATATTTATTTATTGGTTTTTTATTGAAATTGGTAAGTATATAATAGTCATTTTTACTGTTTATATGTATTTATTATATTGTTTAATGTAAATGTTTAGTTCAATTTACATGCAAATATGGACGTGGACACTTCATACACTGAAGTTTTTGTTTCCACTATTTTAGCAATAGTACTTATAAAGTTAATTAAATTTTCTTGAGACATTTAAAATTTTTTTTACACAAATTCATTTAAAAAAATCAAGTTTGTTTTGTTTTGGTTAACTTTAATACATATGTCAAAACAGATGTTTATTTTTTGTAGTTAGTGGTCAATAGTCGTTAAATGAATTAAGTAGCTGGCGACTTGGCTATTTTTGTAGCCAGCTACTTTCGTAGTCGGTAATCGATGGTCAGTATTGTTTGATTGTCTTTATAGCATGATGGTTGTACCATAAGTACTTATTGTGTGCTGCGAATAAATATCAATTCATACGTATTAGAGGCCTGCACAAATGCATTTGAACACACAATCAAGACATCGCACATTTTTTAAATGGTGTGCTGAAGTATGGTCGCGACAAACAAATACTGTAGATATAAAACACAAACACTTTCTTGTGTGTATTTGAAAAATGTCTTGGTATCTTAGTATGTCTTGAAAACAACAAGATATCTTGAAATGTTTCAAGACGTCTTGTTGTTTCAAGATGTCTTAAAACATTTGTTGAGTAAATTATGAAGACAGCATTGCAACCATATGTTTATTAGACGCGAGTGAAATAAAACACACAAGAGTAAATTGTATATTTGCTATTTTTGTCTTTTATTGTTGATTAAAATTCGATTAATTATGGAACATAATCCACTGTTACTTTAGTTTTGTATTTAAAATTTATTTAGTACAAAATGTGTGCATATAAACATCAAATTTTAATTTTTTAAATTTATTAATAAGCATTTACAGTGATTTAATGTACACATGCGGGTATTTAAGAGGGAAAAAATTAAAAAAATTTCTTGTTTATTTTTATAAAAATTAATTTTATTGCCTTTTAAAGTAAAAAGTAAAACATAATAAATAAGTTAATGTTAACATTACACGTTAAGAAAAATGCTTAAAGTTTATCATCTTTGTTTTAAAAAGTTGCTGTTTATTCAGTATTACTATGTAGATACATCATATATTTAAAAGTTTTGGAGCTTACTGACATATTCGTCCTCTTTTCTGTTAGCAGTTGCCTAGCAACTGAAAACACTCTTTCAGATGCTGCACTACTGGCTGGAGTGGCCAATATTTTGCAACTTAACCTATATAGTATAGGAAATTGCGTTTGCTGTAAATGCCACCAATTAATTACGTCAAAATTATCTTTAAATGGAATGTTTAAATTTTGGTATATTTGTATTTCTTCAGTAACCTTATCTTCGGCACTTAAGTTTGATGCAGGCGTAACAAAGTTTTTAAAATATGATGAGATAATTGTATTATTAGATGATGGCGATTGTTTATTTGGTTTATTGTCTTCATTTCGCCAATATCTCTTTAGTTCCTCTATACATTCAGACTTTATAAGATTTTTGTCTTGTTCAGAAAATTGCAACAATTTATTAGTAGGTGGAAAAAGAAAATGTGCAATTTTGTGTAACGTGGTAAGTTTCGAAAAGACAGTTGTTTGTAAATTATGGTACAATATTTCTTTAAGTCGTCTCATAACTTCAATTTCGTCGTTTTCAGATTTGCAGCTGTCCATTAATCCACTGATATATGCATAAACGAGATGTAATGTTGCATATTTTTCACCTTCTAATGTTTTAGATGCCTGTTCGAATGGTTTTAAAATATTCACGATGCATTTGACGTAGCTAATAATAATTTTTTCAATCCTTTGCAGCTCATTTTTACGCTAAAGTACGTTACTAATTTCCATCCAATTTGTTTCCACAGATTCAAACAGATAATACAACGTGTTCCACCTAGTAGGACAAAGGCTCTTTAAGGAATTACTTAAATTGCAATTTTCTCCAGACTTTTTAAAATACTTGACTAGTTTTGAGCATAAATTGCATAGTTCTGACACTTCTTCTACTTGCTTTATAGCCTTTTCTATCACGTTATTAATAAGATGGTTTATCCGTGGATATGTATTAAAAGCTGCCATTATATTCGAACCCCTATCAGTAACCATGACAGCTTCTTCCGACCGTATAATATCACCTAAAAAGAAGCGTAAGATATAAAATAAATACGACAATTTTAATTGTTCTATAACAAAATAAGAAAATAAATATTAAAAATTTTAACTTACTTGTACATCTTGCTCCATCCATGGAATTGAGGCCCAGCAGTCTTGAAAATAATTGACCGTTTTTTATGTAGTGGATAGTTAACGAAATATAAGTTTTTCGCAAATAGTTATCGGTCCATATATCTGACGTCAATCCGTATCCATTTTTGCAATGTGATACGATTTCATTTTTGACATTGACGAAAACGGTCTCATATTTTTTTTCGATATTTCGTGATATTGTAGTAGGGTGCGGCAGTAAGCTGTCGATATCAACATTTGTCCCATACTTTGCTCCAACTGAAACCATAAACTCAGAGTATTGTTTGAGCCCACTGTCCTCTACCACGTGGAAAGGTCGGCAATTTTCAATACACCATTTTAAAAGGAGTTTTTCTGCTTCCTTCTTTATTTCCATGTTTACTGGTATTCTCGAAACATTAGCTTCCTTAATATCGACATAACATTTATGCTTCACTAAATTTGATGTGCTCCTCTGATCAAACTTCATCACGGAAAAACAGTTTCTGCAGGCAACTTTTTTTTCTATCTCGACGCCATTATTCTTTATCATTCCGTAAACGTCCCACACCTTGCTTCTGCCTCTTTTTGCAGTAATCTTAAATTTACCGGACAAAATATTTTCCTTTATAATGGCACTGTCCATTAATTCATGGGAATCGGATTGGGTTAAACTCTAAATGTGGAAGCAAAAATAAGAAAGCACTATTAAATAATGTAACATTTTTAAAAATAGTTTTTTCTTACCATTATTTCTGTCATATTAAATGTTAAAAATCGTTACTTTTTTAATTTAAATTATGTATGTAAAATTAATATGTATGTCTAACACCACAGGCTCTTTTAAAAACTGATTATAAAACTGTTATCGACACTTTCATTTATACAAATAGAAAATATTGTTTTGACTATCTTACCAAAATTTTTATTACTTACTGCCTTTTTATAAACCAGATTTTATTACGTGTGAAAAAGGATAATAATTGTGGTTTAAAAAAATCTGTTTTACAAAAAAAAACCAATTCGGGAATGTCTATAGACCAAAAAAAAAAAACAGGTAAATAAAAAAATTCAATTGAGCATTAAAAGGGTAATGTTTCATTTAGAGCAACAATTTTGAAAAAGCAGTAAAATTGTATGATACATCAGGTCAATTTGGATGTACAAAATAATGTAATTAGTAATTGTGGTTGTTAAAACTACACCAATTTGGGAATGTCCCTAAATAAAAACAGGTACTAGAATATTTATCAATGGTATTGCAGTAGGTAAGTAATTTCAGTTGAAAGTGAAAATGTTTTCAAGTGTGATGTAAAAAGGGTAATAACTGCGGTTGTAAAAAATCTGTTAAAATTGCATTTGGAAATGGTAAAAAAGGTAAAATAATACTTATGTATGAATTTCTGCAATAAAAAATATTGTCGTTTTCCATATCATAAATAGATCTAGGTAGTTATTGAACACTAAAAATTAAAATTCTTTAATTAAAAACTCTTGTATGCAAATTTCTATTTAAAAACGACAAAATTTGGTAAACTTTTATGGCCGCATTCAAGAAGAAATAGTTTTTATTTATAAAATAATACCAATGTAAATTAATTTAAAATTAAAATTAACTTAATCGCATTGGCCTGTACAAAGCATCCAATCGTTCATATGATACACACATAAGAACAACAAGTATTAAAAAAAAACACACAAATTACAAGTGAAGATGTTGATCGTCAGTTGTATTTTTTCAAATACTTGGATCATTTGAAATTTTTTTCTACTGTCACGAAATGTCTTGTTACGAACAAATACTGTCTTGACAGTATTTGAAAATAATCTTATACACGAACTTCTCTATTTACTTCGTGGTACGAACAGTATACGACAGTATTTTATGTTGTTGTAATACAAGGAATGTGTATGCAAACCATTTAAACATAAGGGTGTGTTTGATGTTTAAATACATTTGTGCAGGCCTCTATTATGTATAGAAATTACCTCGTTACTGTTTTATTATATGTATATATTAAAATAAAATAATTTTTTTTTTATGAATTTTCTTCAAAATCAATCCGTGTTTAAGACATTGTTGAAGGTTCCTATAATGTATTAAATAATTGGTTTTATTATTTAAATTTGTAATTAACTTTCGCTGTTTCATGCTCTACATTTTTTTCTTTGTCTGTTTTGTGCACAAAATGGCAAGTCCTTATGATAATCGTGCAGTGCGATTGGATATTCTAAAGCAACCTCTAATGTATAAGTATATATCCAACTTCAGAATCTTCATCTATATTTATCTATATTAAAGTCCTTACAGTTTTCAAGCCGCTTAAAATTTCTATAGGGTATGTATTGCGATAATGCATATCCATATAAATTATTTACGTCAAAACACATTAGATAATTCGAATCTTTCGTAAAATCATAATCTCTAACATCGTAAAATACCTCCCCGTATCCCCCGCACAGTAAAACTGTGTATGTCAATATCAGTCAATAATTGCAACTCTATTTCAGTTGGTTTTAACATTGCATCCCAAGATAGCCTCGGGATATTATTTTAATATTGATATTGATCTAAATTGTAAATGTCTTTACAAATATTACGAAAACTTTAAAATACATGAAAAAGCAATAAAATATCTACTTTTTAATATAATAAAAGGTAGCCAAAAAGTGTGTTACATTTGAATGTTTGCCAATGCTTTTAAGGGTGTTCATAATCATCTTCACTGCACTACTTATTAGTAACGCTATTGAAGATATGTGATTGAGGTAGTAGCTGTGTTTCCTCGAGACAATTTACTGAATCTAGTTAGTCATACGGAGGACACATTAACGCTTTAATTAACTGAATTCTTTACGATTTTTTAGTAGTAGCAGTAGTATTCGTGGTAGTTCTATTAACTTTGTTTTTCATCACCATCATCATTAACTAAAATTTTTTTTATATATGTAAATATATATAATTCTTCAGTTGAAGTAATTATATTTATATCACCTTCAATAGATGAAAGTTCTCTAATTAAGAAATGACAATCATATGCCAAAATGTTATGAAAAAATATAGCAATGAAGATTGCAGTTTGATACTCTAAATTACATAAGTATGTTATGCGCGGGCTCGCTACATTCACCCGTTAAATGACAATGATCAGCTATACGATCTTCAACAGGTAGAAGTTTTTATAAATATGAAAAAAGATTCCATTTAATGGTTTTTCTTCAAGTTCAAGTGAAGATGCATATTTTGCAATTCCTTATTCTTTGTTAGAAACGGTTTATTTATAAAACAATTTTAAAATGTATGTATATATCAAAATTTTTATTTCCTAATATTTGTAAGAATATTCAGACTTAATAAAACTTCCTTCCAATACGTGTTGGAATATTACTCCTTAACTGAAATGCAACATGCGAAAGTCTGCAATAACGCTAACAGTAAACTAGCAAGTATTTTGCGATTTTTTTTTGCACAAGTATCCTATAGCTAAGCCTAAACTAATACCCTAAGTGTAAGTGGGATTTTTTATTACATTTCAGAAACTAAATTTTCGAACTGCCGTGATAAGCTTGTTGTCATTTTGAATTTATTTATTGTGTTCGTTTGATCTTCCAAACCAAACTCTGACTGTGGGAGGAATACAGTTAATCTATCAGAAAACGATTTACCAACAACAATAACAACCTCTCCCCTCCCTAATCCGAAATTCAACGATAATCAACAATATTTTACTATAGATGATTTCATTGAAGTATTTCGAAAAGAGTTATTCGAAAAAGAAATTAATATTAACAATATTAAAGACTTATCACAAAAACTTCACATGAGTATATAGTAATCCTTGCAAAATGATCAAAGAAATCTATAAATTTTTAAAACCATTAAGTAATATCATGAGTGAAGAGGATAAAAATAGCCTTGTTAATATTGAAGCACAACTAGAATATATTAAAAATCTATCTGTCTGTCTCTATATCCGTTTAATTCTTTTCATATACTTAAATGAACATAAATATTAAACTAAACATGGGTAATAACAAACAATATTTTAAATAAAGAGTATAGAACAAAAAAAAAAAAAAACTAAAAAATATATTTAAAAAAGAACACCTTTAATTAATAATTATTCAATAAAGATTTTCTATTCCCTAATATTACTATTAACCCTTTCTTTAATATTTTAATCACGATCATTTCAATCAATCTTAAAACTTATATTGAACATAAACACACACACACACACACAAACATATACAAACACATACACGTACGCACACACAAGATCATTACCTTTACTGAGTATCTATCTCTGCAGTTTCATTAGAAAATTGAATACAGCCAAATTCTTACCTCTGCTGCAAAAAAATCAAAGTCCAATGACCTTTACCTAGAATGCTTATATTTCCTAATGTGTAAAATACTTGTATTTTCTTATTCTTGAAAACAAAAAAAATTAAAGTTCAATGACCTTTACATAGATTGCTTATTTTCCCTAATGTGAACAATCCTAAAACGTAAACTGACCAAAGACACACACACAAATCATTACCTATACTCAGTATCTATCTCTGTAGTGTTTTATTAGAAAATTCAATACACCCAAATTTTTACTTCTGCTTCTTGAAAACAAAAAATCAAAGGTTAATGACCTTAACACCTGCATTCATCTTATATTTTCAATCCTCGTCATGAAAAAAATCAAAATATAGGGATCTTTACCTTGTTTATTTATTTTTTTTCCTATGAAAAAAAAATAAAATTTAGTAACCTTTACCTAGATTGCTTATTTTTCCTAATGTGTAAAATACTTGTATTTTCTTAGCTATCTCTACCTACAATTGTTAACATGTTTTACATTTTTCAACATAACTGTGTCTAAACACACACTTATTAATATACCAACCCACGTCATCTAGCACTTCACATTTAAGCAATTAGTTTGAAGAATTTATTACCCTTTGAAAAAAAACAATCCTTATTGTATAGAAATTTTTAGTGTTTTAGTTTTTAAAAAACAAAATTTATCTTATACCTTTTTTCTTTCATATCGCTTCTGCTTATTAAGAACCAAATACAAAATACAATAACCTTAACACCTGTATTCATCTTACATTTCCAATCCTCATCATTCTTCAATGGCCTACGTGATTAAACTTTTTAAACACATTTATTAATTTTTTAATACAAATTTTCTACTCCCAAATATTATTCTTATTAAACAGAAATCAACACATTTTTCTTTTTTCTCACCAAATCCCTATACACAAGATCAGTACACACCACAATACTATTATATCCACGCACAAACAAAAATAATACATTTGAAAACAAGAAAACCTTTAATTATTCACTAAAGATTTTCTACTCCCCAATATTACTATTTACACTTTTTAATTATTCAAACCACGATCATTTCAATAAAACCTAAAACAGAAGTTAACATATTTTCCTTTCATCACCAAATCCCTATACACAAGATCAGTACATACCATTATACTATTCTATCCACTTACACAAGATCAATGCACACCTGCGTTTTTAATTATTCAAATCACGATCATTTCAATTAAACCTTAAACAGAAATTAACATACTTTCTTTTTCTCCCCAAATCCCTATACACAAGACCAATGCACACCTGCATTTCACAACTACACTCATGCGACCCTTGTCATTCTTTAATGGCCCTCGTACTTGACATTAATGGGTAATAAATTAGCGGGAGAGTAAAAAAGGTCTAGCACGTGCCTCATTAGCATAAAAAAGCCATTAAATGACATTTTAATTGCTTTTGCATGACATTAATGGCTTCTGCATGAATGATTTATGGCTTTTGCATGATTTCCATACAATTCATGCACTTTTTGGCCGGAAGTGGTTTAGAACTCGCAGTTCCTATATACTTAGAAAACAAATAATCTTAAAAAAACGAATTTGAAACAGAGAGGCATAAAAAATATAACAGGGGTAATCTGTTAGCATTTGTTTTCAGTATTGTTTACTATCATCACCAAAAGTTAATACATTCGTAACACATGTGAAAATAACATCGTATTGCGCATATTTAAGATTCTTATTATGGTTGTCTTCCAAAACGTCAGTTGCTTTGTATTCGAACAATGTGTTGTCTTTCATAATGCAGTGGTAGTAAATGTTTATAATGTATACCATTCCAAAATATCGCAGACAAGTATTAAGGCCCAAATTTAATGTGTATAGCTTAGCCAACTTAGACAAACTATAATGTACATAAGATAACTTTTCGTCAAGTTTCGTTAAATGCAAGGTACGAAACTGATCGCACTTTCCGTACGGAAACAGCTGATCGTGCTTTGGTTTATACATTGATAAAGAAAAATTTTAATTAAGACCTAAACTGTTAAATTTTTTAGTTTTTAGTTCAATAGAAAATGTAGAAAAAACAACATTTTTTATGGCCAATTTTTTACAATAATAATATATTTAAATTACATTCTTATTTATACACACATATGTATACCATATAAGCGATGAACATCGTTGCATTTTTTAGTAGGATTGGCCACAAACGCAAAACAGAAAATAATTTGTAATAATTTTTTTTATATTATCTTAGAACATAAACCAATATATGTAAATGTGTATGTGAATGTTATTAAATATATAAAATATTTTCATTAAAGCCTTTTCGTTTAAAAGTTTTGTTGATTTATATAGAAATTATTTTTGGCAGAAGTACGATTTAAACATAAAGGTGCAACTGTGGCAAATAGCCACATAATTTTCTTTGATAAGTTACCTAAGCCTTGACAGGCTTTTCATTGAATGTTTGACATAAGCTAAAGCTAGCTTATGCACATTATAGTTGGGCCTTTAGAAACATTGCAACCGAGCAACTAGCGAATTAGTTTCTAAATTTTCGCAACTTTGTATAAGTACAAGATCTAAATACCGCAGCAAAACTGTATACAAACGTTGTATTAATACTTTTTAGAATACAGCCTATGTGTTTATTTTTAATTATAGCAGGCCTAAAGCCCCAACTATACTGTGAATAAAATAACTTAAGCAAACTTAAACAATTGTTGTAAACTAAAATGTACTTAAGATAACTTTTCATCAAGTTTTGTTAAATGTCATTTCTTTAAGCAAGGTACGAAACTGATTGCACTTTCCGTACGGAAACAGTTGATTGTGCTTTGTGTTGTATACATAAATTGTAACTAATACCTACAGTGTTAAATATTTAGTATTTAATCAAAAGAAAATGTAGAAAAAATACTATTTTTTCTGGCCAATTTATAACATATATAGTATATTAATATTTAATTTGTATTAGAGCTGTGTCGTTCGCGAACAGCGCGTTAAATTGACTGTATCAATCAAGTGAACGGAATGATATGGCCATTTAACTGAATTCTTTTCGTTCATTAGTGTACGGGCAAGGCGAATTGAACAGGTGACTGCATCAGGCCATACGGTCAACATATGTTTTCTGTTTTCTTTTTCGAGTTGTCAAAATTGTTGCTTTTTTTTCTTATTGTATGTGGTTGCGCCAAAAAAAAAAAAACGGTCAAAAAATTTGTAGAACTGATTTGTGCTTAAAAAAATTAAAGTGTGCTTGACAAAAATCAAAAAAATAAAGAAATACTTGTGTTAATATTTAAAACTTTATTTAAAATAAAAAAAACTTGTGTTTTTGTTAAAAACTTTATTTAAAATAAAATAAAATGCGTTGGTGTTCTGTGTGTCATAAGGGATATTCGAAGGGAGAAGGAAATTTATTTACCGTTCCCAAAGATGAAAACACCAGAACAAAGTGGAGTGTAATTTGTGGCAAGATGTTTAAACCAAATTCTTTGGTATGTTCCGACCACTTTGCGCCAACTAGCGTTGTACGTGTTGGAAACAGAGTATCTCTCTTGCCCAATACTGAACCTACGGTTAGGCAAGTACAAGAGATGGAAGTTTCTATAAATGAAATTAGTGAGACTTCAAATCCAGAGTAAGTAGATTCTTATATAAACAATTATATGTTTGATGGTCGGAAAGGCCAATTTTCCATTAAAAAAATGTTTTTGTTTTTTTTTCACTAGCAGTGCAGAACAGGTCAACTTAATGAATATGTCTTTTCCAGCGGATGTCTCTTTTATATCTGTGGAGCAAGAAAATCCAGTTGAAGATCTTAGAAAAGATCAAGAAACTCAAACTGAGTAAGTAAAACGAAATCAAATAAATATAAAAGTGCAGCCACATACATGTATTTAAAAAATATAGCAGTAGTGGACAATTAACTTTACAATTTGCAATCATAATTTTACTTAATTTTAGTCCGTCAATTTTTGGAATGGATGGAAGTCAATACTTTCAGAAAATTCGTGCGTTGGAATCGGAAATTAGGGACTTAAAATTCCAACTAACGTTGGCTAATGCGGCTGTTGACCAAATGAAGAAAATTTTTACTGAGGGCCAAATAAAAAAAATGATGACAGCAGGACGAATTCAATGGAAATGGAATGATATATCCACTGCAATATGCTTACACGCCTCAGGTCCAAGGGCATATAACCACCTATACAAAAAAGGTTTTCCGCTACCTCATGTGGTAACTCTTCAGCGATGGTGCTCCAAAGTTAATATGAAGGAGGGCATATTAACTTCTTCAATTGATTTTATGCGTCAAACAAATGATTTGACCATTGAAGAAAAAATTTGTGTACTATCGTTTGATGAAATGAAGGTAGCGGAAACCTTCGAATATGATTCTGTTGACGATGTGGTTAGAAAGCCGGCAAACTACGTACAAGTTATCATGGCTCGAGGCCTACGGAAGTCATGGAAACTACCTGTTTTCTATGACTTCGATTGCAAAGTAACGACGGAAGTTTTATTCAATATTGTAGGTCAACTCCATGGTGCAGCATTTCCGGTAATAGCAATAGTGTGCGATTTGGGGCCAAGCAATCGTAAGTTGTGGAAAGATTTGGGTGTTACAATAGGTAAGTTAAAAATAATACCTTTAAATTACTACACTTCTAACACAACTTTTAACCCCACACAACTACACAACTATACAATATCGAGCGATTAATTTTGACACCGATTAAAATTTCGGGACTTATGATTTAAAGCTACAACTTTTATAAAAAAAAGGGTAATTAAAATTAATTTTATTATTATTAGATCTTAAGATTAATACTAAGATTTAATATTAAGTTAATGGGATCGGTGGTCATATTAAACATAATAATTTATATTTTATAATTTCATATTAACATATCCAATATAATTGTTTTTCATTAAATATTTTTTAATTGTTTTTCATTAAAATTTTTTTAGATACACCATGGTTTTCCAACCCCGCCTGTGCTGGTGAGAAAGTGTTTGCCTTTGCAGATGCACCGCATTTATTAAAACTTATTAGAAACCATTTTCTGGACACTGGATTGATGTTTCGTGAGCACTTGTTAACTTCTAGAACCATATTAGACTTACGAAGCTTCACTTCGAAGTCTGATATATCGATAACCTTTAAGTTAAGTGATGAACATATCTCAGTTAAAGGTGCAGGTAATGTATTTTTAAAAATTAAGTATTGTAATAAAATTTCATAAAATCTTACGAAATTTTCAGCACGCCAAAAAGTAAAATTAGCGGCGCAATTATTTTCGAACACAACAGCAAATGCCATAAGAAGATGCTATTCTCTAGGAATGGAACTTTATCAACCAACAGAAACGGCAGATTTCATTCAGCTTGTTAATGATTGGTTTGATGTCCATAATTCAAAGTTATCTACGTTCAATTGGCTATTAGCCAATGTTTTATCAGCTAGCCTTTTTATGTACGGCTCATAAAAATAATCGGCTAGAATGAATCCCCAAAATTTATTTAAATATGTAAAAAAGGCAAAAAATATCGATCACAAATTAGGTTTTATTTATCATGACAAAAGAACTCTGTTACCAGTTAGAGAATTTAAATTAAACCTTTTTGCACTGGAAAAAGCTCTTCAGCAGCTGCACTCGTGGACGATGTACTTAATATGTAGGGAGCAACCTTTGCACTATTCATACAAATTAAAAAAAATTTTTTGCTGTGTAGGTAGTAGTGTCTAAATATACTTAATTTTAGTTTTAATAAAAATCACAATAAAAATCACTTCACCACAAAAGGTAGAAAAGAAGGTACATATATCTAAGTTTTTCATTCCATTTATAGTTTCTACTATATCCATTTCCGACCCCATAAAGTATATATATGCATAGCGGAGTCGATTAAGCGGTGCCCGTCTGTCCTTCCGTGATAGTGTTGAAATCGAATTTGTCGAGACACTAGATCAGACATAGCTTTAAAAGAGTTTCTATTGTAAATCAGCAAGTTCATTCCATGCAGTGAGCAAAACACCACGCCTAACTTTTAATTTTTTTATATTATATAGAACAATGAAGAAACTCCAATCAAAAAAAAAAACGAAAACAAATATATGGGGCAATAGAGAATTAAAAAATTTGAAAAACCATCAAGTGAAATAATTTGAGATCGTCCATATTTTTCGAGTTATTGGACGATTGTACACCATATTTTTCAGATATCAATTTAAGTATCATTTAAACGCTTTTAAAGGGACTAAAATTATTTAAAAATGGTTAGTCAAATATCAAAAAATCTCGTTTATCAAAATAAACTACTTGTAACAAGTTAAGACTCGGAAATGATTTGGATATTGAATTTTAACTATAATCATTTCATGTATTCGTTCTATTATAAAAACCTAGCCAAGGAGCTAATCTCGGTCACAATATACTACTCAATAAATCAGATGCAACATAAAAAGAAAAGAAATACGAGTATTATTATTATTGGGCATATTTAAGATTCTTATTGTATGTGTTTACTTTAAATTATAGCGGGCATAAAAGTATAGACTTCCGTTTGTTATCTGGCTTATAGTTTTCAGTATAAACCTGTTTATAAAATTAATCAGTTTATGAAAAAAAATATTGCAGAGATTTTTTTGTGCAAATCTGTTTTATTATGTTTCATGAAAATTTACATGTGTAAATGCCGTAATGCTCTCCCTTTTCTATAAAAACACTTTGTGTTGTACTGGGACAGATTTTAGCTTTTAAACTTTTGACTTTTTTTAATAGAACATGTCATGTTGTTTCAGACATAAACAACACTTAGTCCAAGTTTACATATGGGAATATTTTATGCCATTTTTTTCAACTTCTGTTTAAAATTTGCAGCGAGTTTCATCGCGTCCTTATAATAACATTTTTTATCGCATCGGAATTTGTACATTCCGCTTTTAATTTCATGAAACTAGTTACATGAAAAACTTTTGTCGTGTAAAATATGTATATCATAAAACATTTATTGATACCTTTCTTCAGTTTTGTATGATGGGTAAAAAGTGTAACTAAACGTCGGCGGCTAAATTTTAGCCAAATTTTAGCTGAAAAAATGTCGGCGGCGGCGGCTATCGAAAATCTTCGGCGGCGGCTGCAAGCCGGCTATTAGCCGTTCTGCGCAGGCGGCCAAGATAAAATAAGTTCAGCGGCCGCCCCAAGTCGACTAAGCCAGCAATTGTTTATAATAATATTCGAATATATTTTTTTATTCATTGTATACTCAAGGCCAGGTTTCACTATCATATACAATAGTACGCTTTCATCACTTTAAAAATCGTTTCAAGATGGCGTTTATTATTTTAAAAGATTATAAAATCGCACAGATCGGTCAAAAAGTCTGTCACGCACATACACTTTTATTCCCCACTATAATACTTTTTGAGCACATATGCAATTTTTGACAGATCGTACGTCTGAGCATGAAAGTGAATCGTGGCCCGTATAAGTATCATCAACAGGGATTTATAATAAAAATTATTTGTATTGATTCTTACAAGTAAAAATAACCACAAGAAAATATCTGAGAGCCAAGTCAAGCACACCGTTTTGATCGTATTCAATTATAATTTCATAAGATCGTACGCTTTTTAAATTTTTGTTTTTCATTATTTTAAATTATTATTTATTTAATATTTCATGATTTTTATTATTTTTGGCAGGAAAGATTCTTATGTAATGGTTATTATTTTTTTTTATTGATTTTTAATTTTTTTTGTCAGAAATAACTCTCATTTTCTGATTTAAACTGATCTTTTTTTACAAAAATTATTATTATCTAATTTGTATTTGGCCAAAATTACTGTTAGATTTTTAATTTTTATATTTTTGCGGAAGTTATTGTAATTTTTGGATTTTTATATTTCGCGAAATTTCCAAAACTACAAACTTTTCTTACACAAAGGTATTGATAAATCTAATTACTCGTTGATTTAATTAATTTGAGAATAAGAATTACAATAAGTTTTGGAAAAAAACAACAAATAAATAAAATAACACGTATTTTAGTCAATGAAGTTTAAGTCGAAAATAAAAAGTAAAAATCTTTATCTTAGGGGCTAAGCCGTCGCAGTCGGCTAACATTTTTAGCCGATGTAAGCCGCCTATTTCGGCGGCAGCTCACTGACTTAAGTATATATCGGCGGCGGCTATTAGTCGACTATGAGCCGATCGGCTTCGTTCCCTGTTCCTAGCTTTTTTTATAATAAAGTTATTCATAAAGTTAGAGCAAGCTTTAAAAAACCTGAAAAAGGTAAAGTACTTGAACATTGTAGAGAAGTGATCAAAATTACAGTTTTTATTGTTTATTGCTTTCACTTAAATACGCAACATGGATGATGTAAAAGAATTTTTGGAACAACTAACGAACAGCTCATGCGAAAGTGATTCTGGTAGCCTGTCAACATCTGTTTATGAATGGAAAAATAATGAATATGCTTCTTTTGTAAAGAACTTGATGGAAAATAATTGTTCCAATTCTTTAACCTCAAAAAAGCGAAATGGCGAAAAAAGGTTGCCGACGCGAAGGCCTGATCCAAATGTATATAATCGAAATGCTTTATCGGCAAGGGAAAACAGACGCAAAAAAAAAGTTTATTTAGAAACAATCGAGAAAGAATTACAAGTTGCTCGAAAAGTTAGTTTTGCTTTGGCAAAAGAGTTAAAGCGACAATTAAAAATTGCACAGCGCCTTGAAGGAGAAATAAGGTACTTTAAAAATTTAGTAAAAAACAAGTTCGACGATCTGACTCTTGCTAACGCTTCAAACTTACATCAGATTCCTGAAACCGTAATATCTTCTTTTTCTTCAAGTAATCACGAAGAGGAAAACGTCTACGAAAAGTGTAATTATGGCAAAAGCACCAAGTCCTTAAGTATTAGTCTCTGTGGTGACCTGCAATCAATTGAATTTGATAGTGCATCTGAGGGTAGTGTTACTTTTTCCTTAGAAGATTGTTTGCATGACAATTTGTCATTCGATTTTTCTACTCTTCCCAACTTTTTCACAGATTATAATGTCGACAATCTAGAATCATCAAATTTGTCAACTATAAAAAAGAGTGACGACATGCCTAATTTTACCAATGCACTTTGCGAAGCTACGTCTATCAATAAAAACCCTGAACAAAAAAGCGATTACATTGATGTTGAAGGAGATTGCTCGTTTATTGGAGGGTTTTGCCTTAATAATTGGGACACTGCATGCCAAACACCACCTCTTCAACTTTTAAGCGAATAGTCATCTCTAATTTTTTATTAAAAATGTTTATTTGGTTAGTTTTTTATATATATAAGAACTTACTAACTAAGCTTTTATGTTCAATTAACGTGCCATAGCTATAACCATTGCCATATACTGTCTTCAATTAGTGCTATCGTAACCACAATCAGCTCTAATTAAAGCTTAAGCAGGACGTCAAATTAATAGTCAATTGTAGAAAGGCCGTAACTTGAATTTTTTCGAAATTGATTCCAATACATTTCACACAGATACACCTCGCCACAATCACAATCCTATAGTATCAAAAATAAGCATTTCCACTTTCAATATTACATTGTGATAAATACTGTTTCTGTTTTTTTTTTAGCTTAACCTGTAAAGTTACAAATATACCAGTTAGGTCCTTTCTACATGAGGCCAGATATTTTTATGATACAATGGCAAAATTCAGTTGACTTCTACGATAGCAGTTTAGGCTATGGCATTATATGGTTATGGCACGTTTTATTGAACCATTAATTGATAATTTGCTTTGTTTAAGCATCAACATAAAAATAAGTTAATTTTTAAATTATCTTTAGTAAGTTTTAGTAACGGGAGTAGAGGCAAAGTACTGATGTAACTGATAATTATTTTTTGTCTGATATGGATATTAAATAATGTTTTCACATTTCAGCCCATTGGATGCTGCGGACAGTGCTTGAGGCTCCATAATATGTAGCATCTCTTAAAAAAAAGGTGGGTTCTATCGAAATCTCTACTAAATTTTATAATTAGCAGTGATTTGTTTTCCTGAATTGAATATTTTACAGCGTCCAGTTCAGGAGTTTGGTATCAGGTATCAGGAAGCCAACAGTTTTACAACTTTTTTTTCGATTGATATGCAGAATGTAAGAATAAGTGAACCTATATCTGAACAAAAAAGTATTGTTTTTTGCAGTCATACGTCCATGTTCTGACAAACGCGTATCGCTAAAATTGGCGTTTTTGGTATTAAATGGCCAGAGGTATCTTAAATCCCAATCGTTGGAAATTTGGAGGTTTCATGTGCAAGTATATATCGAGACGAACTCGTAACTTGTTACGATTAAACTTTTAGGAAAAATTTCTGGAACACACTTAAATAAGTTTCACGTTTTCGTATTTGATTATGTGCGTTTGTACGAACATGGACGTTAATATTAATTGTGTATATCATATTCGCAGAACTCCAAGATCTATATCATATATCTGGTAATAATTGCGGAGATTTAACTCTTTACCTCTTTATGTAATAATACTAATATATTGTGTTTTTGTTATTTAAATATTATTGAGTACAGATTTGCTAAACTGGAACAACCACCAACCACAATGATTTAAATGGCAAATTTTACATATCAATAATTTTATTGATATTTTACGTAATCGTCTTGAAATCCATACGGTATGTACTTCTGCTACTACTCCCTGTTTTGATTATATATATATATATATATATATATATATATATATATATATATATGCTATTACCTTTCTTGATTTTTATTGTTTTATTGTGTGTCTGTTTGTTTATCTTAATAAATAAAAAAAAAATAAAAAATTCGCAATTTAATTTTTATAGTGAGTTTTAGTTATAAGCATTCCGTGTTTTAGTTTGTTCCGACGTTTTCAAAATTCAATCAATTAAAGTAATACAAGGGTAAATATTAAATTATGTCCTTTGTTTTTGGATAAAATATATTGCATATATTGAATATTAACCTAATTATGGACTGATCCGAGTAATGTAAATAGTGTTAGAACGATACCACTAAGGTATCGATATTTTTACTCAATACAGTATCGATCGAAAAATATCGGTACGTACTCAATATCGAACAAAAAGTATCGATACCTACTCGTATCGGTCGACTATTTCATAAAATTAAGGCAAAGAAAAATAAAAATATATATCGCTGGTCTCATGCAACGTGCCCATTGTTGCTACTAAAGTACCAAATTGCTATTTTTTAAAATGCTTGACCCTTTTAGTACCCCTTTTTAAAAAGAGTAAATCTGCACTTTAAGATATATTTTACCCTTTTTTTGTTATATGGCACTTTTTGTTTGATTTTCAATTTAGGTGGTTGTATTTTGAGTCTGTTGGAAGAAGAACATTGAAGCATTGGTGAATTTGCAACACTTTTTTGTTTGTACACAGTTCAAAAAATAAAATGCCTCCGATATAAAAAAACTACGTATCATTCAAGAAGATTTATCTTCTATAAATCAGAGTAAGTGAATGCGCAGCGCAGAGCAGCTCTTTTGCGCAAAGAGCAGAGCCAACTTCTTATTGTGCATTGCTCTGCGCCAATATGTTTGCGTCATGAAGAATCCGCGCATTAAAAAGAGCAATGCGCTTGGCTCTTTTTTGCGCTTCTCCTTTTTTGTGCGCAATCGATAAATAAATTATTTGATTTATGTGTTTGGGAAAGTGTTTGGGCCATTTAAGAAGATTGTTTATCGGTTTTTTTAATATAGCTATCATTCAAATGAAGGTTGGAGTAAAATATACATACTTTTGTATGTATATTTATTTTATTTTTATTATTGTCTATTTATGTATGTATGTGCATATAGATATCCCAGTAAAAAATATATGGATTAATCCATAATCGAGCAATAAAGGGGTAATGACTTGTTCATCCGTTTGGAGTAATAAGCGAGCTATCGAAACTATTTTTTGTTTATGCCTCGCTTAATACTCCAAATGGATCAATGGGGGATATGTTAGTACGCATACATAAATGTATGTATGTATATACATATTAAAGACGTGCACTAGTATATCCAACAGTATGGCAAAAACAGATATATCATATACATAACAAGTAAAACAGATACAAAAGAACGAATGAGTGTAGTTGATATTGTATGCTTTCGCTTGTGCGTACTCACACTATGGATATAAACACATACAGTTGTTTATGGTTTTGCATAAAGTGAGAAAATTATCAGTTTTTTATTCTCAAATATCTGTTGTACCATGAGTATTTGGATATATCTGTTTATGAAACAGATATTTTTGATACTTGTGTGCTGCTGATGATAGAGGCGAGAACTAGTAAGCAGTATTTTAACTTCGTAGCAATAACCCGAATTGTAGTTATTATTAATGTTTAGCTTTAGTAATTAGTTTATATGATTTTAAATGTAGAATTAGCAATATTTATAATATTAATGATAATTTTATTTTATAAAAACAAATGGAAAATTAATAAATTGTGTTCTAGTTGCGCGTTGGATTATAAGGATAGAATTAATTCAATTAAGAAATTTTATTGTATGTTTATTTAAAAATATTAATTCCTCTTTGATAAAAACTAGTAAATAGTTAAAATTAATATATAAAAAAAAAGTTTATTACATACATCTGTACAAACATATGTACATAAAAATAGAAGTTCCGAAAAACTTCAATAAAAAAATTTGGGAAAACATTTTACTTCTAGAATACTCCCAGTAATAATATTGTCCCTTTTATATATGTACATATTAAATAACGCAATTTTTATTTTCTATGCACTTAGAAGGATATTATAGTTATGTTATTTCTGCATTAAAAATTTCTAACATTTACTAAAAAAACATCTTTTCTGCATTAAAGAAAAGTCGCACAGCTTAAATAAATAGAGAGTAAAATTTATTCGAAATTAAAAAACTATTGAAAAGTTTTAAAGAAAAAAATAAAAGAGTAAAATGGACAAGCTCGTTGTAACTGCTTACCAATCAGTCAGCTTAACAACGGTAAATATAAAATATAACAGTATAGTATATCTCTTACTAGTGTGCGTAAATAAGTGGTTGTCAGCCACTAATTAGAATATATAATGAATTGATTGGAAAATAAATTGTTAAAAAATGCAAGTTTCTTACTATAAATGGGAGCAATTAATTAGATGGACTAACTCGTTGGCAATTTGATAAATGCTTATGATGTTGTTAATATTTTAACTATTTTCACTAGCGGTAATTTTATGAAAAAGTTTGATCGATAATTAGTTAAATGGCTTTAAAACATACGTTTTCTTTTCTTTGTACACTAAGTAAATGCCATAAAGCATATTAAAACAATATTTTAAAGTGACATTTTTATCACAAAAATCTGGTAAAATATGTACGTTTTAAAATAAGGCACTATAAGAATATATTTAGTTTTCGAGTAAGTAATAAGATTTGCTAGCTGGGGTTTGAGTTAAATTTAGATATCAGACATCAAGTTTTATTCCTATCTCGTTTAAATTTAATAAGTTATTAAAATATTCGAATGCATATCCATCAACGAAAGGGTTAATGTTTATTTTTTATGCATAGATCTTTTTAAGGTTTTGCTATTATAATTTTATTTTTCATAAAAACAATTCTTTTTTTCCAGTTTTCCATTTTATTACCATTATTAAAACAATTATAATTAAAATAAAATTATTAGCATGATATCGTAGTTATTTTTTCCTATTTCATTATTTCAACTAATGCCAATGCAATTTTAATGGTAATAAAAATTTATTTTTATTTTTGTTAAAAATGGTTAAATATTCATACTTCAATTTAAAATTTTAAAAATAATTTGGATTCAAAGGTATTTTAAAGCAAACTTAACATAAAAATATTTTTAAATTGATTTTAAATTATATGGCTTTTCGTCTCTCTAAATATAGAAACATGCATACATATATTTGTTTAGTTATTGTATCCTTAGAACTGTTGTAATTGTTGGTAAAAGTTGTTAAAAACATAATAGTAATTTAAATACAATTATACGCATTAGATTCATAAATTTTTGTTAAAGAATTCAGTTTTTTATATTCAACTTTAATAAAACACAATAAAACAATTAAAAATATTGATCATGTTTAGAAACAATAGTTTTATTTTTTAATTTTAATAAACCAATGCATATGTATGTACGTATGAATGGATATTAATTCGCAGCACACAATAAGTACTTATGGTACAACCATCAATATCTGTTTATACCCGTTTGTGCAAAACATAGGAGAACAGATATGTTACTCTCATTCTCTCTTTACTCATTCGTATCCATCCAAAGAGAAAAAGTAACAATATCGACTTATATCAGAAACACAAAAGTACTCATCTATACGCAATCATAAGAGTAGACACACAAAAAATGATATAAACAGATTTATCTGTGCACGTCTTTAATACATATGGATGTGTGTATTTATACGTACGAAAGAAGAGCAACTTTGAAAATTTGATGGGATTATTGGACGAAACACCTCAAAGCAATTATAAAATTGTACAAAAATACAAAAAAAGTCCGAGTCAATGGTTTTAATTTTCCGGAGCATATTCTCCCATAAAATTTTGCAAACGTGTTGTTAACAACAGCTGCTGGCACTCAAAATTCCACTTTTTGTCCTTGAAGATATAAATTAATTCTGTTTAAATAATAATTAAATTTAAAAGAAAATTTTCTTAATTTTCTTCCGCCTTAATTGATGTGTTTGTAATTTATTTTGCACAAAATATCAACAAAGCAGTAACAAAATTAGTGATACACAGTTTGCTTTTGTTTGCGTATTAATAACTTTTATTATACATTTAGGGATGCGTAACATTGTCAATGTTTACATGGTTGCGTTTAGGAATGCATGACTTTGTTAAGTTGCATTGCAAATGACGTTTTGGAACTCACCTAGTGTTATGTATTTTTGTGGTGTGTTCCTACGAATTACCACTAATAATATTTTAAAATGAAAACAAATTTTTAATGAAGGATTTTAATTAATGCATAATTTTTTACTCAGTCCTAAGCTGCGCGTTGGTGGTTTTATTAGAATTGTTTAAAAATTTTCTAAAAAAAAAATATATAAGTAACTCAAAAACAAAAACCATAGACTTTCTTAATATTATGTACAAGGCGAATCAATTATCAGGTGGCAGCGTTAGAAAATTTATTATTTTTTGCTGGTGAAACGGTTGTCAAACTTCATACAAAAAAAAACGGTAAACAGATTTTTTATATATGGAGTTTGACAGTAGTGTACACGGCGAAAATTAATGAATTCGCCTACGCTGCCACCTGGTAATTGATTCGCCTTGATTATGTACTTTAAGTAAATTGTTAACATACATACATACATACATGTCGGTTATAAAGGGATTTTTGTAGGGAAAATTTTCCCACCGTGTAGGGAAAAATAGGATTTTTTTTAGCATGTGTAGGTATTTTTTCGAGAAATTTACTGGCAATACTGGTGCCAGGCGTAGTTTTGTTAAAAAATGAT
The DNA here is from genome assembly GCA_916610165.2 of Gymnosoma rotundatum. NCBI lineage: Eukaryota > Metazoa > Arthropoda > Insecta > Diptera > Tachinidae > Gymnosoma > Gymnosoma rotundatum. The sequence goes on from OU744336.1 coordinate 117,331,852, forward strand.
GTCTTAAATTAATTTTTATATAAAAATTAGGGGAATTTTTATTTAAAAAAAAGATAATTTATGTTACTCTAACTAAACACCTGTTCATTAAATATTTTTAATATAATGATTTTGGTATACTTCCAGTCCATAAACTTTCTAATATTTTCACACACATACAGACCGATTGTAGTTACTTTTGTATGGGATAAATATACGCGTTTGAATACCGTCTATTTAATGACTCGAAATTTTTGTGAATATAACATCTTAAAATTTTCCTTTAAAATATTTTCATTTCTTTCATAACAGTAGGTGAAACACTGAGCGAAATAGCAAAACCGCATAAGAAAACTTGTCTTATACTGGTTTTATATAAAGAAGCACAGTTTTGCTGGATAAGTTTTTGTTACACAGCACTTTCGAAAATGCACCCATTGTCTTATAAGATTTTTTAAAACCAACCTCGCATGTCTATTAAATGTTAACAGATTGTTAGAGTTGATTCCAAGATATTTTAAGTCATCAACAAAAGGGATTTCAACACCACCAAGAAAGAGATTTAACCTTTTACTTTCTGGAACAACGAAATTTTTTCCGAAGCATGACGGATACAAATTGCTTTACTTTCAGAAGCATTTATTTTAATTCCCCATTCATTAGAAAATTCCTTTAAAAGTTGAAGATGGTTAGAAACTTGTCTTAAAGCATCACTAGGAGATTCACTATGAGAATAGAGGACAAAGTCATCGGCATAAAGTAAAGGAGTAGAGCTGGGAATAATGTAAGGGAAGTCATACAAAAAATACTGTAAAGGTGTGGCGCCAAAATTGAACTATGAGGTACGCCACAGTTAATATTCCTGAAATCAGATAGTTTATTATTAAACACAAAATGATCGTTCAGAGAAGGAGATTTTAAATAGTTTAAAAGTGGTTGGTCTAAATCCAATTTTAATCATCTTGAAAAGAATATCATTGTGAAAAGCGTTGTCGAAAGCCTTTTCAACATCTAATGAGACTGCTACTGTACAAAAACGCCTACGAAGATTAGAGACCACATCGTTTTGAAATTTAAGTAGAGCATCAACGGTAGAATGACGTTTTTTAAAGCCAAACTGTTGATCTGGGATATATATTTCATTCAACGTTATGTCCATTTCTTCCCTTATTATTTTCTCGAAAAGTTTCTTTAAATTTGAAAGTAATTAAATTGACCTCAGATTACTGATATCAGTGTCATTTGCTTTCTTTTGCACAGGATCAGTTTTCGAAATTTTTCAAGAAGCTGGAAAATATGAATTATTTAAGCAATTGTAAAAAATTACTAAGAGGAATTCTAAAGTCTTTATAGGTAGCTGTTTTTTAATAAAACTTTATCCAAACCACAAGATTTTTTATTGTTAATTAATTTACAATGAGCTGATAAATTATTAAAAGATGTAAGACTCTCACAGTTTTGAATATTAGTTGACAAAAACTGCTCAGAAGAGACGTGTAAGCATGGAATTTCGTTAAGAGTGTTACTAATATTCTCCAACATTTCCGAAGTGTCTCTTACTGGAACGGAACCAGTGTAAAGGTACAATTATGCGAACGTTAAGTATCTGAAAAGTATTATTTAGGTTCATGTAACATTTCTATTTACGTTTATATTTTTAAAGTTTTTATTTTTTTTAATGCTATTATGTTATAAACTTGTCAAGCTCAACCTGTCTTTTAATGATTTTATTTAATAATTGTACTTGTTTAAATAAAAGTAAGTAATCTCAGTTAATGCGACACATATTTCGGTGATATATTCTTTTTAACTCTTGTTCCATCCATATTTAATTTAAAACAAATGTTTTCTTTTATCAGAAACTATAAATCTTTTATACTTACATTCAACCATGTCTGAATGATTATTAATAACTAAATTTAGAGTAGATGTAAAATAGTCCTCTGCGTTTGCGAGGTTTCTAATGTATAATGGTTTAAAATTTCACTCCTAATATCATTCCTAAAGTTTTCCCAATTGTTCTTTTATAAGATACAAATGTAGATAGTGGATTCAAAATAATTTTAGAGTTTATAAATTTAACCTGAAGTTTGAAAAATGATATAGAAAAGAGGATTTATTAGAGTATGTTGGCTCAGTATGACAGATACGTTCAAAATTTTACTTGTTTTGATGTAAAAAATTAAAAAACAAATTTACATTTGCATTACATAGTGAATGGCTCTAAGCACTATGTTTACAATTGAAATCACCTCATATAAAGGAGGAACTCATAACTCATTCTTTAATTTAGTCGAGTTAAAATTATAGGGGAACCTAGTAAAACCTTTTTGATCGAACCATTATTAATAATTTCAATTGCTAAAAATATATTTGGAAATTCAAAATCCGTTATATTAACCTTAGTATATTTTTACGTTTTCCTTTAAATAATTGCGACTCCTTGCGAACTACATATAATCTCTAAAAAGTTGTAATTACCAAGCAGAACTTTATGCCTACCATTCAGATGTGTTTCTTGCACAAAGACAACATCTGTGTTATTGGAGACTAAAGTATTTAATAGATCTACTCTTCGACTGCGATGAGCGATCTAACATTAAACGTAAAAAGGTTTAATACATTACGGATCATAAGCATTTATTACTTTAATAAGAAGACTATGACATTGATCCTTTGCCTCCTCCAATGAACATTTCTTATAATATCTAATAAATTTGCTAATCTTATCTTCTAAAGTTAAAGTTTCACAAAGTATCTTCGCAATTTAAAAAAAAATCGTTTATTAAAGGAGATAGAGAACTAGACTTTACTGGACAATTAGAGTTTGAAGATTGGAAAGGAATGGCTAAAGATTTACTAGATTAAATGATGTTAGAATTTTTAAGGCAGAGGCAATATTCACCCTTATTCTGTTTGGCGTCGTCAACATCGCTGTTAATTTTGAGAAAACATCAATACTAATTTGGTATTCCCTAACAAACTAATGACGACGTTGACTAATTATCGATAATATAAAAAAATAAAACACACATATCTAATATTTGAGCCAGTTGATTCAATTTGTTTTCTATTCTGTTAAGCAAGTGTTGTGGAAAATTCAACTTAAAAAAAAATACCTATAAACAATAAAATAAGCAAAACTATTACAAAAAATTAAAATAAATAGTCTAAGGGCCATTATTACAACTTGTCGTTAGTTAAAGGTAGGATTTTTTCTGCCTGATAAATAGCTTTGTATTATTAAAACTTTAAATTTTTATTGCAATTATTATCAATAATAATAATATTAAATGGAGAAAAAATATTAATAAGTGAAGTTTTTATAATGCAAATCCATTTATCGGTCCGACAAAATCCCGCCAATACTGACTGCATTTTTTCATTGGGATGGATTCTTTCTAACTTGTCCACTAAGTTTTCAAATTGGCAGAAGTTGGTAATTTTAGAGTTTTCCATTTCTGTTTTGTTATTTTGTATATTTCTTATTTTGTTATTTTAAATATTGCTGTATACTTTTTCAACATCAAAAATGGCGACGACAATCTAAACGGCAACATCAATCATTCTTAGAAAATACCAAACATATCGCGACAGTCATCGATTAACGACAATATTGAAAACGGGAATACCGATTTACAACAAACGAAGAAAAACGGCGTCGTGATTGTTACTAGCCCTACAATGTCTGTCCTTAGATTCAAACAAAATTTTTTTCTTCATATCAATATATATTTATACGCAGAACAGCTTTCAAAATTAGAGGGATGACAATATTGTATACAATTATTGCAAAAGGGTAAATGATCCTTATCCGACACAAATATACATTCCTCTAGTCCATGGCTTTTGTCACATTTAACAAAAGCAAAAGGTCTGTAATAATTCCGTTACATGTAACCCCAACGCAACGCCAGCATTGTATATCCTTCAAATTCCTCTTAGGGGATTCCCATGTAATTCTCTGGTTTTATATGTACTTTAATTCATTGTAAGGCTTACCCGATAGTACGTAACTAAAAATAACCCAGTATCTAAGCCATTCTTTCTTGAAAAGGCAGTAGAAAACTTTGAAATATTATCCACTCGATTGGGAAGAAATAAGTCAATTTCATTTCGAATCCTCTGTATATCGGTTTTATAGTATGATTCAATATTTTTATTTTTAAGTAATTGCATCATTTCGGCATGAAGTAATAGGTCTGTTTCTTAACTTTTTGGGTAAAGTTTTCTCTCTAAATTTTAAACACAAAATAAAAACTCGAAGTATTTTGACTATTTTAATAAAAAAAAATAATTTCAATAAATCAACAAAAAGAAATAATAATTTATTTTGTTTGTGTTTGGAGGCTGTTGCAAAGTTTAAATAACTTGCACAAAGAAAAAGTTTGGGCTGTTTCGTGCAAGAAGAAGAAGAACTTTATTCTCTCAAAACCGCTCTCATTTACCCAATTTTGAAGTAAGAAAACAATTTTCGTGCAAATTGCGATCCCACGGGATCCCAAAGTAGAGTAAAGCAACAGACCTAATGCATATTAAAAAAAAAAATGCTTTTATGTCTATTTTAGTTTATTATTTGAAATTCGGTTTTTTAGAATTGAGTTGATATAACAAATCCTCAATATTTACATTAAATAAGAATATAGGCGGACAAAATGACTTTTCTTTATTTAAACTATTTCCAGTTTCTGAGAAAAATTCAATTTCCTGACATTATTTCTTTTTTCTGAATGCCTAACTCACCAAGGATGGCAAATTTGTTTTGGGAATCTTGTGTATTATACTTTTAGAAATTTTCACTATTACAGTTTTGGTTTAAAATTTTAATTACACATATCTACCTTATCATTGTTACTACGCTTACGATTATTAACTTGTTGAAAATCGTTAACTTCTGATGAAAATGAAAGAATTGAGTCATCGCAATCAATTGACTTGCCCACATTGTCATTATATTGATAATCTTTATCCATGAAATTATCTTTAGCTAACGAAGTGTCAATGTGTGAAGAATCTTCAGCATTAATAATTGCAGCTTGCTCTGTGAAACTTTTACTTGAGATTTTGACTCGGTTTTCTTCTTCAGCTTAGTTTTAATGATTAACTTAGGCTTTACACCATTACCAGTTATGCATGAGCTATCATTTGGCAAAGAATTTGCAAGAGTGACGCTTTTAATTTGCTGTATTTAATAATCATCCATAAATTTAAAACTAATTCTAAATTTGTTTTTCTGTATATACAGTCAAAGACTTAAGTCTTCATGCATACCCAAAATTCCGGATAATCCCTATTCAAAGGGTATTAGGACAACATTTTCATTAAATTAATTGGGTTGATTCCACCAGTATATAATAAACTGTTGTTATAATTTTCGGTAATAACCGTCGTCACTGGCTGTGTACTTTGGATGTTCGGCGAACGCTTTCGATGTGATAACATCATTTTCAAGCCGCGTGTTTATTAAAACTGAAGAGATAGTGTTAAAATAGATAGTGTTAAGAATAAAAGGTGGTGGGTTTAGGTAATTTTTGTCCGTTTAAATAGTATTATGCAGGTAGATTCCCTGATATCTGTCTTGTTTATTGGGGTAAATAGTTAATATTTGGGTCTTTTATTATTGGATAGGTAAGTGTGACCGCCTGTGGGTGTTTTTCGTTTGTAAGAGTGTTTTAGTCATTTTAGTGGTGTAAAAATCTTGTCAGAGGTTGTGTTTACCTGTTCGTTAATAATGTCTCTGTTAAACGTTCGTGTTTTGTAAATTTCCATGTTTTCAAGAATGTCTAGTCTTCGTCCTTTTTTACTTGGGTGTAATACTGTCATACATTCATCTATTTTCTTTGGTTCGTGTCCATGTGTGTAAAGGTGTTTTGCGAAATTGGAGTCTTCCCTTTTCCTTTTGTATGATCGTATGTGTTCTGTGAACCTTGTTTTTAATGTTCGTCCAGTTTGTCCGATGTATGTATGGTTGCAAGTACAAGTAAGTCTGTATACTCCGCTGGTGCTAAATTTATCCGTTGTTTCTATTGATGTCTTGAGATTGTTACGTAGAGTGTTGCTCGTTTTTAATGTTTGTTGAGAGGCACCCTCGTATTTTTAAACTTTGTTTATAAGTTAATTTAATGTACTATTGAAATATGACTATTTAGCAAGTAAGCAATTTAATTATTTAAATTATTTTTAAGAAATGCTGTTTAATCAGCATTTTTAGCGTTAAGAATTTAGTATAAATAGCGATAAATAATTATTAAAAGTTGAGTTGTAAACTAGAAGTAAGAAGAAACACTTATAACCTGAAATTCCTACGGGACCCTGCAGGTTATAATTAAATAAAATTAATATACTTAGATTATAGCCTGAAATTCCTACGGGACCCTGCAGGCTATATAAATAAATAAAAATTATAAAATAAAATAAATAAAAGTGTTTTCTTGCTTACATATAACTCCAACATTTTGGCGCAGCCGGTAATAAAAGAATAAATATCCTGCGATTCCTAAGGGACCCTCCAGGAATAAAATTTGGTTATAGAATTTTGATTGATTTTGAATCCTTTCCAAATGTGGCAATAATTTTATAGCAACGAAAATTAGGAAACCAAGTAAACACGGAAGTGAAGCATTAGGGGTCATTAAGCATCTGTATACCAGTACGCCTTTAGTGTCTTCAAAGAAGTGTGAATTGGTGGAATTATTAGTAAACTGCTAATTACTTTGGCCACATTGGGAGAAGTTTTGATTCGATTTGTTTTGCTTGTGAACAAAATCGGTTAAGTCGGTGGCAAAGAAAAATTTAAAGAAACTACTAAGTATAGAGGTGAATTCCTAGGGGTCATTAAGCATCTGTATACCAGTACGCCTTTGGGATCTTTGCCAAAATACAAAGTGGTGGAATTGAAAAGTAATTGCCACAGGCCTAAGCCACATTAAGCGGGGCAAATTTAAATTTTGTATAGAGTAAACGTCGCGATCAGTACATTTTTTTTTACTTTTGAAGACAATAGCGGAAATGTTTTTGGTGCTGGTAAGTATGCCTTTAAAATTTTTAGATTTGTAAATGGACAACCCGAAATCAAGGACGGACGAATTACTATTTAAGATCAATAAGTATAACTATTCGGTTGACAGTCTGCAAGCTCTCGCATGGACAGAATTAAATAGTTTGAAGCAAGGAAAGGAATTTACAGAAAAACATAGAGACAATATAAGGCACCAGAAACTAACAAAATTAGAGGAAGTTGGTTATGTGCTACAATTGATAGGAGACCTTAATAAGAACCAGTCGGCAGATTTTTGTAAAAGAATAGAAGAATTGGAGGTCACCAAGGGACTTTTAGAAAAACAGAGCCGCAAATTACGGGAACAGATTAATTATACGGACAGTTTATTAGAGCAGGCAGTAGAAGAAAACGCATCCTTGGTTGAAAAATTGAGACAAAAGGGGTTAAGTGAGAATGAATTTAAAAAACAACTGAAACAACAACAGCAAATAGACGTACAAGACGACACCGTACAAAGATTACAAACAGCTTTAGGAAATGCAAAGCGTGAACTCGACATTATACACAAGACTAGGTCACCCACTCCATCAATAAGGGAAGAATTAACAGAAGAGGATTCCAGAGTTCCTTATATAACAATAGGACACACAGACGGCATTTCTATGGTTACTGACGAGCAGGCAGAGGAGATTAATAATAAGGATACTCGTATAGAGGAGAAAGAAACGGCTCGTGACCTGATATCCAAAACTCGGAGCATCATAATAAATGCAAAAAGGCAGGGAGCAGAGGCTATACCACAGAGACGACATCTAAAAAATTTAGCGAGCTAGCACAATACAAAGAAACATTCGATGATTTGAAGAGGACAGAAGGGATAGACAACACATTAATTCGAGAATTTGATACATTGGTAGCATCGGCACATGAAATTTTGAAGAGGCGCTCACCATCGCCGAGAGAAATACCAACTACAGACAGAATAAGTGAAGAAATTTCAACCAACAATATGACGTCTTTTACGGAACTTTTGAAAAATGTATCACACATGGTGCCAATTTTCTACGGTGCAGATGGCCCAGAGCTTATGACAGAATCAAATAAATTCATTGAAGGCTGTATGATTGCGAAAGATAAACTTTTGGAAGCAGGTAGTGTAGTCGACCCGCTAAAATGTATAAAAACAAGACTTTTTGGGAACGCCTACTCATATTTGCACAACAAAGATTTTGGAACAATAGAAGCCCTATGTTTAGCTGTCAGAGAAAAATTTATAAAGTCCAAAACCCTTAATGAAATACAAGAGTTAATATTTAGCAGTAAGCAAGCATCGACGGAAAGCGCGTATGAATTTGGCGAAAGATTAGAAAGGCTTCTTATAGACGCAACAGAATTAATTGCTGCACAATGGCAGGATGCATCGCATCGGAAATCTATGATGGACCACTGCAATCAATCAGCGGTAAGAAGTTATATAAGGGGCTTACGTGACCCGAAATTGGTATCCAGGTTCATTGGGCATGAAAATGACAAATTATCTGAATTGTTGAAGATTACAAAGGATGCACAAAACCTGTTAGGCGCCAACATGCGATTGTCAAATGTAATGACAGTGCAAGCCCAGGAACCGTTGTACGAAACAGTCCAACAATTAGTGAATGAAGTTAGACAACTCTCACTAAGACAGCAAACGGTTAACAACTCAATGCCGGTGGATTACACACAAAGGAATTCTGTGGGTTCCCCAAAATTCTGCAATTTTTGCCATAAGCAGGGACATTTGTTAAACGAATGTTTTAGACGGCAAAACAACACTAACTTTAATCAGGGAAGACGCCAGGAACAATCCAACAATAATATTAATAGAAGTCGTCAGGACCCTGACCGTAGAGGTAGAGCGCAAAACTCATGGCAATCATCAAGTCAAAACCAGGCCAATAATCGTTTTGGTGACATGAATAGAAGAGAGCAACGGTGCTACAATTGTGATGGTCTTGGACATTTCGCGTCAAGGTGCCCGGAAAATTACTATCATGATAATATGTTCAATAGAAGTGGAGGAAGAAGTAACATCATTAATAGGGGCAATAGAAATAACAACGAACGAGAAGTGGCCAACAATCGAAATAATTCGGGAAACTCAAGGCGGCCCAGCTGAAACTAAGAGGCTGGGATGCCGGAAATTCTTACTTACTTTCGAAGACTTTAGCATCTAAAACGCCAGAAGACGCAGAAAAGAGCGACCACAAAAACAAATTGTTTTTGAGGTCTATGTCAAGGGTAATGCCAGGTGGGGAGAAATGTAGACTGAGCACCACAATTAAAAACAACAAAAAAGTACACTGGAGTGAGAATATACACACGTACATTCCAGAAACCTGCACAAACTATTTCACTTTCAAATCAGAGTCACAAAAGGAGCAAAAACTTCGTACAGAACAAAAGAACGATGCATTCATAAATTTTCCTTGCAGGGAAGCAGTAAATAGAAGTCTGTCTTTGCTGGTAGATACAGGAGCAGACACTACATTAGTGAGGGCAGAGGCTTTGGCACCCCACGTTAAAATAGATGAACGAAATCAAAAGAGTTTGTTAGGAGCCTTCGGAGGAAATATAACATCAAAGGGGACAATAATTGCTCAGCTTGAAGGCCTGGAAAATTTTTCACTACAAATGCACGTGGTGCCCGAAGGAACCAAACTTCCAGCAGATGGTTTGCTAGGAAGAGATATGATGTGGGGCAGATCGGTGACAGACACAATTAATAAAAATTTAAGATTTTTTAAAAACGGACAAGAAGTGATTTCACTACCACTTGTCCCAGAAGGAAAATCATCACAAATATACTTAGCTGGACAATTTTCTATCAAAGAGCGTTCACAAACAATTGCATCAGTTATAGTAAACTCCATTAATGGTGACATTGTCATAGACAAGTCAGAAATTTTGCCAGGTGTTTTCGTGGGTGCAACTCTAACAACAGTGAAAGCCGGAGCAGCTCTTGTACCTATTCTAAACACGAATAATACGGCCATAAATATAAGTGAAAAAATAAGCCTGAGCTACGAAAGCTACAGGGACTATAAGATGAAGCCATTAGCAACAATAAATATAATAGGTTCTAGAAAAAGATTGAAAAGAGAAAAACTACTTTTGGAAACGGTGAAACTAAGCCAAAGTCTTAACCCAGAAGAGAGGTTTTCAATCGAGAATATTTTAAAGACATACGACGATATTTTCCAACTGCCTGGTGACAGTCTTACCTACACTACTGTATTGAAACATGAAATACCCACGGAAGCAAATCAACCCCCAATAAACATTAAACAATACAGACTACCAGAAGTCCACAGAACTGAAATTAACAGACAGGTAGACCAAATGCTAAAGGATAATGTAATAACACCCAGCAATTCTCCATGGAACTCCCCGGTTCTTTTGGTACCCAAAAAAGCAGGACAACACGGCGAAAAAAAGTGGCGATTGGTTGTAGATTTTAGAAAACTGAACGAAGCGACAGTAAAACAGTTTTCCCAATACCAAGAATCGATGAGATTTTAGACCAATTAGGGTGCAGCAGGTATTTCTCTACTCTCGATTTGGCAAGTGGATACCATCAAGTATTAATGGATCCTAATGACAAGCAAAAAACCGCCTTCAGTACCAACTTAGGGCACTATGAATTTAACCGTATGCCTTTCGGATTGACGGGTGCACCAGCTACTTTTCAAAGAATAATGAATTCAATACTAACCGGGCTACAAGGAATTGACTGTTTCGTTTATTTGAACGATATTGTTATATATGGCAGAAACTTAGTGGACCATAATTCACGTTTAACAAAAGTTTTGGAGGTCTTAAGAAAATACAACCTAAAATTACACCCCCAAAAATGTCATTTCCTGCAGAGAGAAATTATCTATCTTGGCCACCAGTGCTCAGAAAAAGGGGTTCTGCCAGACCCAAATAAGACTAGGGCAGTGAAAGATATACCACCGCCTAAAAATATCAAGGAGCTGCAAGCATTTTTGGGGCTGATGAATTACTACAGAAAGTTCATTCCAAATTCGGCACGAATTTCATTACCTCTTAACAAAATATTGAGAAAGGATACAAAATTAGAGTGGACACAAGAGTGCCAGGAAGCAATGGACAAATTGAAGGATGCTGTGACAAACCCTCCTCTCCTCCAATATCCTGATTTTAGCAAGTCTTTCATTTTGACAACAGACGCCAGTAATGGAGCTCTAGGAGCAATTCTTTCTCAAGGAGAGCCCGGAAGTGACCTACCAATTTATTTCGCTAGCAGAGTATTAAGCGATACAGATAAACGATACTCCACAATAGAGAGGGAGTTGCTGGCGATTGTATGGGCCACAAAAACGTTTCAACCATATCTGCTCGGCAGATATTTCACGGTATTCACTGACCACAAACCCTTGAAAGGTATAGCTAACCTAAGGGATCAGGAAGGTAGATTGGGTCGTTTAAGACTGAAATTGTTAGAATACGATTTTGAGATTCGCTACAAACCAGGCAATACGAATCAAAATGCGGACGCTCCCAGCCGCCTTCCAACGGAAGAAGTAAACATAGGTGTAATAACGAGAGCACAATCAAGAGGTGTGGAAACTCCGAATAGGGCAAGTGCAGTGGAGACGAATAAAAATCATGAAGAAGAAGATAATACCACATATTTAACAGATGCAGAAGATATAAAGAAGGTAATTACAACGTTCCATGACACGCCATTAGGAGGCCACCAAGGTGCGCTAAAAACTTATTTCCGTATTAGAGCACAATACAAATGGGCTGGAATGCCAGCAAAATAAAACCTCGAGGATAGACAGGATGCCAATGACCCTGACCACCACTCCCAATATGCCTTTTGAAAGAATTTTCATGGATATTGTTGGGCCCTTACCTGAATCATCAAGTGGCAACAAATATATAGTAACCTTTTTGGACGATTTTTCAAAATACCTAGCTTGCGCAGCTATCCCAGACATGGAAGCGGCAACGGTAGCAAGGCAGTTCTTTCGAGAAATAATTGCCCGATTTTTCATCCCCAAAGTTCTCGTGACAGATAATGGAAGCAACTTCAATTCAAAATTGTTCAAGGAAGTTTGCAAATTGCTTGGAGTAAAAAACATATATACAACTCCGTATCATCCTCAATCCAATGGATCTCTGGAAAGGACCCATAGACCTCTTGCAGAGTATTTAAGAAGTTTTGTGAAACTTGACGGAACTAATTGGGATGATTGGCTGCATCATGCCATGCATGTACACAATAACACAAGACATTCGTCTACTAACCAAACACCCAACAAGGTACTGTACGGATTCGAATTTGAAATACCTGTCAGGTTAAAAAAGCAGCCAGCACCTCTCTATAACATAGATGACTACAGCAAAATACTTAAATACCAAATTCAACGAAGTTATGAAGTGGTGAGACAGAACCAGGTTAGGGCAAAAGAAAAATCAAAAAAATATTATGACAAGGGCACAAAGACTAGACAGTTTAAGATCGGACAAATGGTGTGGCTAAAAAACCAGGCGCGAAAAAATAAATTTTCACCTATATGGTTGGGTCCTTATGAAATCACGGGAGTACCCACACCTGTCAATGTAAGAATACGACAAAGGAACTCCGACAAGGTTTATCATAATAATTTGATAAAACCAGTAAAATAAAGAATTTATAAAAGGTGGCAGGGTGCAAAGCGTTAGATTGCGAATAATAAGAAGGGTAATTTTTTGTAAGGATGTTTTTTCTTCTGTTGATTTTAAAGAGTATCAGTTACTCCGTTTATTTTCTGGTTATATTGGCTCGAAACTAAAGCTACAACGGATTTAAGCGGAAGTACAAGTGAGTTACTCATAAAACACTGATTTAGTTACTTTAAAACACCGCCATCGGTAATTTGCCTGAAACATTGAACTTAGTGCGAAAATTCGATACGATTTCAACTGACGGCAAGTGCCATGGGGTATGCAAAGAAACATTTCGAGGTAAAATATGAAAGGGTAGCAACAAATAGGCGAAATTGAACAAAGGTTGATGAGATTAAAGAGAAAAAAAAAGGATAATATAGTAAAAGAAAATCGTATAATACGCTACAAAGTGTATCAGCCAACCAATTTCAGATCCTAGATACTTTGGCTCGAAACCAAAGCTACGGGATGAAATTGGGATATGAGGGCGATAAAGGATAAAATATATAAGTAAATAGAAAGGAGGAAAAAGACCACAGGGTCATATAAGGGAAATAATGGAAGAATATTAACGAACAAGAATGAATAGTATGAAAATATATAGTCAGAAAGGGGAAAAACCAAGGAATTATAAAATAAAATTAAGAAAAAAAATGTTAAGAAACATAAAGGAAAATGAGTTAAAATAACGGTAGGAGATATATGAAAAAAAGGAAAAAAAAACAGAAGGGTTATGAGTTTAAAGTATAAGAAAATACCAGTAAAAATAATTATATGAACAAAATAAAGAAAATAAAGGGTCACAGAAGGAAGGTAAAAATTTTAAAATAAAGTATAAATACGCACCCTGCACTAAGGTTTTTTTTTTAAAAAAAGGAGGAGTTCCTGACTAAGGAAAATTTACATCGAAAAGTTATTTATGAGCACAAAACTGCTACAAATGTCGTAAAAACAGTATTATATAATGGCCTATAATGGATGAAGTTAGTTCTAACATAGATACAATTTCAGCTAAAGGTAAATATTGTGAAAAAACTAAGAAAAAGGTAGTAAAAGATAATAATAACAAACTGAATTAAAATGAAAAAAGGCCACAGAAAGTTTATTTATAAAGGAAAAGTAAAACGCATGACACAAAAAGAAGGATAATGTGATAAATCCATTTTCGGTTGCTAATTCATTTTATTGAATTGTTAGGAAAAAAATATTCTGCAACATTTTTATGCACCTGTATGTTTACATTTTTTTAGCAAATGTTTTGAATAAAATTTAAGTCTTCTTGAAAAATATGCCTTTAATTTTTGAAATTAAATAACATTTTTACAAAATCTCACTTGAAATATTTCAAATTAGCAAACAACTTTTAACGTTTTAGCACCACATTTTGTGCTTTACTTTTGATTTTCATTAATAAAAAACACTGTTTTTTTTCAATTGCAAATGTTTTAAAGTACCCATTTTTTGAAAAAGTATAAAGTTGGTTAAAAAAAAATATTCTCTGTTTAACATTTTTAAACACTGATTTATTTTCAAAAGCAAATGTTTTGTTAATTTGAGATTTGAGCAAAAATGTATTTTTTGTTTAAAATTTTTGTGTCTGATTTCTTGTGCATTTTTTTATTCTTGCTGTTGTTTTTGTAAATTATTCACTGCATTTTTGCATACGCAACACTCTGTTTTGTGTCACTGGCCTGACGATAACAATTTTATGTATAAATTCCATAAACAAGAAAGATTAATATTTTTAAAAGTGCTACTCTCAGCATTAAACGTAAACATTATAGCATGTATATACAATTATAAACATACTTTTGTGTTTGTTTTGTGTTTTTTGTGTTCCACCCAACAACCATTAAGTTAAAACTTTCTTAAAAGAGATAATATTATAAATAAATGATATATATATGTATACACATATATATGTTTATATGTATGCACGTATATTTGTGTTTATATGTATACACATATATAGGTGTATAAAGATATATATTGGAAAACGCCTGATTCAGAGGTTTGGACTATTGTTTTCAAAATCCAATATATATGAACAAGCTCAATAGGCATTAAAATGCTTGCTTGGTAACAAAAAAAAAAAAAAAATATAAAATAAAAAAAAAAAAATATATGTATAAAAAAAAAAGATTCATAAATACTTACAAGAACAATATACAAAATATTTATGAGTTTTTTACGTTGTTTAAAAGTAGCAAAAAAGAATTTTTTTTTTAACAGAAGCAAACAAAAGAAGAATAATGTTTTTTATGTTTAAATTATAGCATTATAATACCAAAACCCCTATATATAATTGTAAATAATTTAATGTCAATATAATTTTTTGTAAACAATTTTAAATTATGACCTTTTTGTTTTTGTTAACAATTTGAAAAAGATGGGTTTTGGGAATTTTAGTATTTTTTAGTTTTAAAATTTAAAAACTGGGATTACGTGTGGTGTTCTCCAACACAATAAGCGAAACCTTTACATGTCAACTAACATCATGGACTCATCTTGTCCAGCCCCAACGGAGTAGCAACGCAAATGAACAAAAAATACGGAAACATGGCACGAGAGGTGCAAGAAAATAAACAAAAATTTTTTCTTATTAGAGGGCTTTATTGTCTCTAAAGTGGATGAACAACTTTCAAAAATTTCAATTATGATTTTCCTCACTTTATTTAATTAAATTTATCATGAGCAGATGCTGAACCTTATCCAAAAAGCACCATATGATCTAAAATGAAGTGTTTTTGTTATGGTCACGGTCTACGATTTTTTTTCTGAAGTGTGGTGAAAACAGATGTGATTAAAGCTTCGTTTAACCACTGCAAAATGTAGTACAGGCAACACAACCGTTACCTTTATGACAACACCTCCGAATACGCAGATGAAATATGAAAATGAAGCAAGTTTGTGCATAAGAAAGCAGCCGATGGAAAAATTTCGTTCCGATACAATTCGATATGCATGGTACACATGGTTCTTTGAATGGCATTGACTATAAAAGAAATACTAAAACTTTTCCCGAAGTTGAATTGGTTGGCTATAAAGGACCGACCATAATAAGATGCAGTCTATTTCAGACCAACAGTGATTTTCCACATTCGCATGAGTTGGTTGTACGAAAAGATATTCAAGATATATGTGATCCAAATAATTTGAAGGTGTCACAAGATGTTGGCTATTTTGCGGAATTTAAAAACATGGGTATTACACATACGGCTAAAAAGGAATTATTGAAAAAGAAGCGACAACGTTTAGGACGTGACTTTTTAACAATTAAAGAAGATCAGGAGTTGATACAACAAACAGAAAAAGAAACTAAGGAGAAGAATTAATTTAAAGTACGGCTATGCTTTGAAGATTTCCGAGTTGAGAAAAACAAATCATATACAACTATAGCCCCACCAATTTATACAAATCCAGTAAGTGTTCCGGAAAGAAGGTGACATAACACAAAACAAGGCACCTAAAATAAGCAGCAAAAGACGCATCCTTCATATACGAACGTAGCTCTCCATCTGCAGCAACATCAACACCACACGCAGGGACGCAGTTTCCGATAAGGGGGGAGGGATGTTGAGAGGCACCCTCGTATTTTTAAACTTTGTTTATAAGTTAATTTAATGTACTATTGAAATATGACTATTTAGCAAGTAAGCAATTTAATTATTTAAATTATTTTTAAGAAATGCTGTTTAATCAGCATTTTTAGCGTTAAGAATTTAGTATAAATAGCGATAAATAATTATTAAAAGTTGAGTTGTAAACTAGAAGTAAGAAGAAACACTTATAACCTGAAATTCCTACGGGACCCTGCAGGTTATAATTAAATAAAATTAATATACTTAGATTATAGCCTGAAATTCCTACGGGACCCTGCAGGCTATATAAATAAATAAAAGTTATAAAATAAAATAAATAAAAGTGTTTTCTTGCTTACATATAACTCCAACAGTTGTGTGTAAACCTTCTTTTCGGAAAAGGTTGGTTAATCTATATATTTCTGGTCCTGTGTAAGTAAAGATGTGTCGTCGTGTTGTGTCGATTGTTTCCTTGTCTTCTTTCTTCTTGTTTTTGTTGTTGGATTGTCTGAGTAGTTTGTCGATGGTTGTGTGGTTGTAACCGTTATTTTTAGCTATAGTGTAAATTGTATCGAGTTCTTTGTTGTATTTATCTGGAGCGAGTGGGACTATTTTAAGTCTGTGAATCATGTGTCTAAACGCTGCGAGTTTATGTTGAGTAGGATGGTTTGAGGAGCTGTGGATAGTTGTGTCTGTCATGGTTGGTTTTCTATAAATGTCAAAGTTTAAGGTATCAGTTCCTCGTATTATTGATATGTCAAGATAATGTAAAGTTCTGTTTTGCTCTTTTTCCATTGTGTATGTGATTTTGTTGTGTATTATGTTTAAGTCTATAAGAATTTGTTCGGCGTTGTCTCTTTCTAGGATGCATATAATGTCGTCTACGTATCTGTAGTAATGGGTTATTTTATGTTTTTCCATCAGTTTTTTTATGTGTAGTTGTTCTAAGTGTTGCATGAAAATCTCTCAGGTAGTTTATAGAAGTTATTGTTGAATCTAAAGTAGTTTTGTTTTAATATCGTCTTTGCAATATCCATTATTTCGTTGATATATTGATTGTCGTGTATGTTGGAAAGTATGTTACGTAGGATAGTCAAAGTTTCGTGTGTGGGTATTGATGTATATAGATCCTTTATGTCGAAGGAAACGAGCCTCGTATTATCAGTGATTTTGATGTCCTTAATTTTGTTTATGAGGTCTTGTGTATTTCGTAACATGTATGTGTTTTGCAAATTTATTTTCTCTTTTAAGAATGTGGCAAGGTGTTTGGCCAAGTTATATGCAGGCGCAGGTTTGTAATTTACTACAGGTCTGATTGGAATATTTTCTTTATGAATTTTGGGTTGTGCTCTGAGTGTAGGGGATCCTGGGTTCATGTTCATGAATATGTATAACTTTCCGTCAGTAAACGTTTTGCAGCGTTTTAGTAGGCTTCGTATTTCCTTTTGGAATGAATCGGTTGGGTCATTCTTGAATTTTGTGCATTTTACTTGCTGAATGAATTGTTGTGTTTTCTCTATATAGTCTTTCTTGTGCATTATTGCAGTTGTGTTCCCCTTGTCTGCTTTAGTAAGTAATATATTATTATTCCGAAGTTTTGCTTTTGTCTGTCTAGTAGTTTTTTGTTCGTCAGGATTAGTTTTAGATGAGAAGAAGAGAACACACCTCTTATTGTTTTTTCAAGTACATCGGCTATCTTGTGTCTCATGTGTTCTTGTCGGTCAGTTGGTAAGTGTGTAATAGTAGCTTCGGCGTCTACGATTTGGGTTTCAATTGTTTTTTCTATTTTGTCAAAAGGTAGATTATGTTTTAGTCCCTTCTCTATTAGTCTTGTTTCATTGTCGCTGAATTCTATGTTTGTCAGGTTTTTCACTCGTGGGTAAAATTCTGAGTTTGTACTTTCAAATTCTTTTAACAAAATATTGTACTTGGACGATTTTTTATTGTCACCTCTGCATTTTTCATCAAGCTATTGCCAATCATTATGGAGTGAATAGCGCCATTCTTCTTAACGTCATAAAAGATCACCTAAAATTCTAATCCGTATGTTCAATAATAGCTTTTAAAACTAAAATGAACTTGAATAGTTGTGGCAGAATGAACTCAAACAATACTCAATAATAACACTTAAACTACATTGAGTTCGAATTGTTGTGACAGAAAGAAATCAAGAGATGTTAAATAATAGCGCTTAAACTATAATGAATTTGTTTTGTTATTTTTACAAGAACAGCACTTGAACTGTGTTGTTTACTCTTAAATAAAAGCCTTATTTTACCTTCAAACTAAGAGTTTTACCACCAAAAAGTGGAAAAAGAGTATATATAAATTTGTCATTCCGTGTGTAATTTTTACAATATCCATTTCCGACTCCATATATATTCTGACTTCTTATCCATAGCAAAGTCTTTAGAGCGATGTCCGTCCCTGTTTGTGTTGCAATCAAGTTTGCCGATATGTCAATCGATTAGATATCGTGTCGAAAGAGGTGCTATTGGCAATCAGCATGATCAGCATAAGTAAAACACCACGCCTACCTCTAATTTTTTCATGCCCAATAAAGTAACTCCAATCAAAATAATATATGAGGTGATAGAGAATTAAAAAATAAGAAAAAAACTTCAAGTGGGGGGGCTTTCCAATATTTTCCGAGTTACGAGGCTCTTAAATTTTTAAAAATATCAATATGGGTATGTAGCATTCTTACTTGTTATTAATAATTTTGCAACTTATATACTAATTTAAGAATAGCAAGTAAGAGTGCTATATTCAGATATGCCAAATCTTATGTACCCTGTATCCAGTATTGATTTTATGTGTTGAAAGTTTGCCGCAGAATCGTCAGTTACTGACGTTGTATATCTTGTTGTATACTTGCGATATTTGTTGGTCGATTTGATCAAATTTATTTTTTATTAGCGCTTGGTCTGCTTTAAGGATGCTCATAGTAGAGTCTGCGATTGATGTTTGATTTCTTAACAGATTGAGCAGATGTGCCTCATTTTCCTTAGCTAATTAAATGGTGTTTGCCATCTCTTCTGCATATTTTAAATCCACTACGCTAAACAGTGAGCTTGCGATTTTTCCTGCTAAATAAATTGCTCCCCTTTTGTGTCTTCTGCCGGAAAGTAGAGTGCTCTTGTGTAATTCATTTTTGGTATGTTCGAAGTATGTGAAAAGGTTTTCACATGCAAATTTTTCTTGCATTTCTTAATATAAACGGCTTAAAGCTCTTGTTCCGTTTGTAAACATTTCCGATTCGAAATAAAATTCCTGTAAGTCGTAATAAATAAGGATCTGCCAGTCTGAAGATGAAATTGCTGCAGATACAATGGCCTTAAAATGCATGCCCAGCTGAAATCCAAACGGCGTGTTGTGAACAGTGCTTCCAGGACTAATGGCAACAATTTTAGTGAGTGCCTTTTCTTTCTGGCATTTTCTGGCTTATTGCTTTCATCCATTTCAAAATTTTCATAATCGGAAGTTCTATTTAGCTTGTTGCTTTTATCCATATCGTGATCAGGGGGGTTACTCTCTATTGCGATGCGAAAGCAAGTGCGATGCGATAAGAGTACAATTTGATACTCTGAACTGTTTACGCAAACGCTTTCGCAAGAGACCTCAAAAGGCATACTTGCTGCTTCGCTACTAAGGCGGTTCATTTGGAATTGATTTAACCACCAAAGCTTTCATTAGAGCACTAAGACGATTCACGAGCAGGCGCGGTCATTGTAAACACAACGACAACGCAACTAATTTCTTTGGGGCAAAAAACCAACCTACAGAATTATAAAATTCGATATATTCAACATCGGGATCAAGTGAGATCAACAAAGAATGTTCATCCAGAGGCATCACGTTCCACTTCATACCACGTATGGGCTTATGGAAAGCCGCGGTCAAGTCAGCAAAAATGTTTTGCTTAAAAGTGCAGACACAGCATTTTTGACGTATGAGGAACTTGATACCATTGAAATTGAAGCCATTCCCGATTCAAGACCAATCACTCCGATGTCAAACAATCCAAATGATTCGGCTGCAATGACGCCTGGGGTCTAATCATCGATATCGAATCATTTGATCGAATAATTTTATTTCGGGATCGTACAATAATAAACTAAAATTGAGATTATGACTTTCGATAGCAAGTCATCGATAGAGTGTAATCTTTGCCTACATTGTTCGATACTAAAAAAGCTACACACAGAAAAAAGGTTGGTAAAAATTTAGTTGATATGTTTGAAATTTAATTACTAATATAATTATTTGATTTTAATATAAATAAATTATAAATTTGACTTATTTTTAACACTTAAAGCTAACAAATGATATTTGCGTCCAAATGTTGGTTGTAAAAGCTCTTAAAAAAGTTATCGTTACCGATTTGTGTATTTACAAAAGTCTATTGTATTAAATGGAAGATACAACTAAACTTATTCAGCACATTACTACTGAATACCAAATTTTGGTAGTTAGAATCATAAAAATCAACTGTGCCTTTTAAAATCGAAAAATGTTTGACATAATAAAAATGAATGTACATATTATACAAATAAATAATCAATATTTTAGTTTAAAAATACAAAGATACATGTACTCCAATATTGTAGAAAGGTAAGTTCAAAAGCAATCTTACAAAGAAATTTTTAATTTAAAAAAATTCTGAAATGTTCAATACACTTCGCAGCAGCAAAACTGGTGGTATGGGATGAAAATTTAAAGAAACTACATACATATGTTGCAAAGAAGGATCATGATGTAAAGGAAGGCTCTAAACGTGAAATTTATAAAGTGTAATTATATTCCTATAATTTATTTTTAAAATAAAAGTAAATATTAACATATTTTATTGTTTTATTTAATTCACAATAATACTTTATAGTCACCCAAGAATCATTTTTTTAAATAGTTGTGAGTAACACATTCGTTCAGTTATTACAACCGAACTCAGTATAATATACACAACCGACAAAATTCGATTGGCAACGAATTCGGTTCTCAGAACGAATTTCTGTTCTCTGTGTATGTAATTAGTTGGCATGGTCGGCAGGAAATTGTATAAAATGTAAGCTTTATTTATATAGTTATGATACCATTTAAAATACAATTTACTTTTGTTAAATTTTTAGGAAAAGCGTAAAAAATATAAATTCCAAACAAAAAGAAGTGTTGGCAGATTTAATGTCGGAGCATCCCAACTTAGCAAAAAATAATTTGGCAAATTGTAAGCAAGGGAGAATAATTACCAATAGACTTTGGGAAACTTTAACAGTGCGGTTGAATACGTTTGGTCCACCAACTAAAAGTTTCAGGTCCTGGCGAAAGGTGTATATGTTGGGCTTAACGTTTACTATTAATTTTTACATATTATTTTTTGTTGTTAAGGTTTATGCAGACCAAAAATTCAATGTTTTAAAAAAGTATCTTTCAACACAACGTTGAAAAGAAAACTAGTGGTGCACTTTTTGAAAAAATTCCATAGTACCCTGCTAAGGAGCAAATATTGCTCTTGCAGCAGGGACAGCAGGTGTGGGCTTATCAGCAGTAAAATATTCGGCTCTGCTTAAAAAAAAAACACTACTTCACCTTATGACGGCGATCAATCTTTCATAGAAACATCTCTCGTATCGGAGGGTGATAGTAAAAATGAAAAAAAAAGAAGACAGCGGATATAAATTAACAGCAAGACCAACTATATGCTGTAATAAACCGTCAACCAAATTATTGCTCTTAAAGTCTAATATTGCTAAAGTTGAAAAACACCAAATGAGCATGGCTTCCAAGCTGGACCGGTTGATTGCATTAAAGGAGCGCTCAATCAAGCTTAAAGAAGAAGAACACGCTGCCAATATGTGAATTAAAAAGATTGATCTCAAAATAAAATCAATTGAACTCGATATACATAAAACCCAATTATAAAAAGTAAAGATTTTAAAGTAGAATATATGTATGTGCATATATTATTTTAATGACATAAGTCTATATTTTTACTTTATTTTTAAAATAATCGTTAAAGTATATATCGTATATAATCGTTAATAAACAATTTTATTTAGATTCAAAAATTTAATTGTATTTATACGGCATTTACACTATGCATTTTTTTTTTATTTGAAATAAGTAGTATTTATAATACTTTATAAGAATTACATATTAGTTCTAAGTGTATAAATAAAATATTTTACATGCTCTGAATAATAAAATTATTTTTAATTAAATTTACAATTTTGTTTCTAAATATTTTCTTGTTTGGTTCATTTTTAATATTAATTGGTATTGAATTATATAACCTCAGTCCTTTATAAAATAGTGAATTTTGCATCGTATTTGTGTGTGCCAGTTGAAGCCGGAACTCATAAACATTTCTGAAATTATACGGCTGAACCTCTCCTACATATCGTGTATGGTCGATTAAATAGCGCGGCGCATCTCCCATATCTAACTTCTTTATAAAGCAAATTGTATTGAGTTGTAGCCTCTGACAGATATTTACCCATTTTAAGGATTCCAACATCAAGTTCACCGGAGTATATCGATTACATTTTAGTATTGGGCGCATAGCTTTATTTTGCAAATTTTGTAACCTTGTTAGTTGTTGATCCGAAAAGCTGGAATATGTTATTGTTGATCCAAATTCAAAATGTTGTTTAATAATAGTATTATATATATTAATTGCCGTTAATGTGGATATTTTATTTCTTATTCGTTTAAAAAAAAACAATTTTTTACCGATTTTTTTGCAAACGTAATCAATATATATATAAATCCTAAATATATTAAATTATTAACTTTTTCTATGTTTGTGTTATTTATTTGAAGTATTCTGCTTGTGATGATATATATTTCCATTAGTTTTGTTTTCTTTTCATTTTACTTTAATTTATTCATTTTAAGCCATTTATTAATGTTGGAAATGTCTTCTGATATATTAGCGTAACACTTTTCTTAAGATTCAGCATCCGTAAAAATTAATGTGTCGTCAGCATACATTACTATTTCACACTTCTCCAAAACGTTTTCAATATCGTTCATATACAGTATAAACAAAATATAAACAAAAGTGCTCCTAATATTGAGCCTTGCGGAACACCTTATTCGTTTTCTATCGTACTTGACTTCTTCTTTGTACTCTATGTTTTCAAATATCACAGATTTTATTACATTTTTAGATTTTCTTAAAACTAGGTCTTTAATTGCCCTCCACATTTCTTTTTGATCGTTCGATGCTGTTATTTTATCATTTATATATTTATTTTTTTGTTATTCAATTTTAGCTTTGTATTTATTTCGTGTTATTTTATAATTTGTCCACGCAACATTAGTATTTTGAAATTTCGCTCTATGGTAAGATTTTATTTTTTCTAATTTTAGGGTTCTTAGTTCATTATTAAACCATTTATTATTAATTTTGTTATTGTTTTGTAAATTTTTTTATTGTATCTTCTACACATTTATCGAAGTCTTCTACCATTTCATTTATATTAATTGTAAAATTATATTTTATTTTTGTATTTAGTTCATTTGTAAATTTTTGGTTATTATAATTTAAAAACTCTATTTGTTTATTATTTACTTCCGATTGTCTGCAGTTAGTATCAATAAATATGTCTATAGCTTCATGATCGGATATCTTGTTATTAATATTCAATTTTGCACAGATCATTTTTGTATTATTAGTTACAACATAGTCTATAATTGTTTTGGAACTCTGTGTTACCCGAGTTTCCTCGCTAATTATCTGTTTTAAGCCATTGTCGCTAAAGGTATTCTGAATTTTATGTTTGTAAAAATCGTTTTTCCAGTCTATATTAAAATCGACAGCAATTAATATGTCGCAGTTTCATTCACATATTTCTTCTATAATGTCTTGTAGAGTTTCACAAAACTCAACTTTAGAACAACTTGGAGAACTATACACTGCAATTATTATTAATGATAAATTTTGGTGTTTTGCCATATATGCACTAATCCAGTAAGCATAATTTTTTACTGTGACTTTGATTTCAAAAATATTCCACTGTTGCTTAAAGTATATAATTACACCACCGGTTTTTGATGAATTTGAGACTGTGTTAATTTGGTTGTAACCTATAAGTTCAATTTCTGCTTCATTAATTTGATCTGTCAGATGTGTCTCGGAAAGGACTATAAAATCGGGTTCATTCAATTAACCTAATATTTCCAATTGTGTAAAATTATTGATTAAGCCTTGAATATTCTTATATACTCCATACACTCGCTTTGGTTGTTAAATATCACAGTCTAAACCAATTCTTTTCTTTTTTTAAGTTTAGCTTGTTTCGATAAACTGGGCATTCTTTATTTGTAGTGGCGTGATTTTCATCTAATCCAAGATTTAACCTTTTGTTTTCTTTAATGCAATTTATACATTTATTTGCAATTTGTGTTTTACATTCTTTGCTTTTATGGTTTCCATGACATTTGTAGCATATTTCTTGCATTCTGACGGTTATGGTTATACCCTTGACATTTGAAGCACTGGATTATACTCGTGCCATCAAAAATTCTACATCTATCCCATCTAGGCTTGCCAGATCCCAAAAGCCTGAAAACTGAAAAACGTAAAATTTGCGCCTGGATTTTAGAAAAAAAACTGAACCTGTTTAAAATGCACTTGTTGTTCCAAAAAGTGAAATTTTATTAAAAATTAAAAAAAAACACGTTAACATAACAATTTATTTCAATCTTACGTTATATTAAGTACATATTTTTATAAAGGTACTTAGTATATGTCTTTTGCCACATATATTTTGAATTTTTATTTACAGAATTTACTAACTCTTTTGCTTTATTGGTATGCAAAAAAGTTTGAAAATTTTTGCAACTTTCATCAAAGTTTAATCTTATTACGAGTATAATTTCATTCTATGTCTCTCCTGAGAGTATAAATTATTTAAAATACAAAAGATCCTTTCGCAAAAAGCATCGCTTATTGGAATGGAAAGAACGAATGAGACCAATT
Source organism: Gymnosoma rotundatum (assembly GCA_916610165.2). NCBI lineage: Eukaryota > Metazoa > Arthropoda > Insecta > Diptera > Tachinidae > Gymnosoma > Gymnosoma rotundatum. The sequence continues at coordinate 117,357,116 of OU744336.1, forward strand.
TATACAGATTTTCTACTTTATTTTAATCAAATTTTTGAAAAAAGACGGACCATGTCTTATCGATTGGAATATTTTTTGGAAAATTATTAAATTTCCCTCGCAGGCAGCAGAAGTAAAATGGTAATAATCGGAATTAGAAAAAGATAAAATCTAAACATTTGCAAATATAGTTGTAATTTCATTGTATTTAGAACGCAATTTTTCTGTACAAAATATTAATTTCATTATAAAAGAATATAAAATATGAAAAAACTGGACTGATTGCATTTTTCCTGGAAACTGGACCAGACATAAAAAACTGGAAAATTCAGGCGAATCCAGGCCATCTGGCAAGCCTAATCCCATCCGACATTCAATTTTTGACTTGATAAGATTTTTAAATATGTTTCATTGTCTGCTTTAATTTTTGCGTTGTATATTGTTCTGTTATATCGTTTAGTTTCAAAACATTTCACAATTTCCATTTTACTGTTTTTTATTATTTCATTTTGCTTTTTTAGTTTTTCCATTAGTTCTTCTTCTTTTATTTTAAAATTCATGTCTGTTAATATTAAGTGTAAACCGTCTTGTTTTGGAATTTTTACTTCATAGTTTTCACTTATTTCATTTACAATAGCATTTCGAATTTTTTCTCGTTCCTCGATATTTTCGCTTTGTATAATTAATGTGCCATTTCGAAGATTTTCAACGTAAGTTATTTTAAAATTAACCGGATTCACTTTCTGTACATTTTGTTTTTCTTTGGGTTTTATTATTAATGGGACATTTTTTGAACAGTGTGGCCTCACGTTATTGTTTGCAACCGTTTTAGCATATATCATCTTTGTATTTGTTTCTTTTACAATTTTCTTCATTTCGTCGAACACCTTTAAATTGTTGTTGTTTATTTTTTCACACAAATTATTATTTTTATTTTCAACTTGATCAAAATTTCCGTATAGATTTTTTGTCGTCTCCATATTTTTTTCACAAGATTTTTGTATATTATCCATTTTTTTAAATCGTTCATCATACCGCTTCTCAATTGCCTCCAGTAGAGATTTTAATTCGTTTTCGTTTTGCCTTAATGCATTTGGAAATTCAAGTTTATATTCTTTAAGTGCTTGGTTATTTTTGTTTACATTATCTTGCATATCTCTTAGCACAAGATCAACATTTTTGATGTAAAGCATACAGTCTTTACAAATAAACCTTATGAAATTGCTTTCCTCAATCATTTTGGACGCATATTTGTCAATGCCCGCGCACTTTTTTGATAAATGGTATTACACACACCATTACATCTTAATCCACTTTCTCCTCTTATTGCTGATCTGCATTTACTGCACTCAGCCCTTTTTATAATTTAGTTAAAAATCACAATATCATTTAATTATTTTAAAATTTTCAGTACTTTTATAGTCTTTTTATTTATATTAATGTATTAACACTATTTTAAAGTTCTATTTAAATTTAATTTTTTTTTAATATTTTCAGAGCTTTATTATTTTGCTTGTTGTTTATCTCAGGTTTTTCATGAAACTAGCATGAAATTTTTGCTTGTTTGTGAAGCAGGAGTAAGGAATATGGAGGAGTTGTTACTGTTGCAAAAATTAACTTTTAAATCGCGCATAACGCTGTAACTTAAATAGAAAATTCAGAAAAAATGCCTCGAAAAATTGCACAGTGTCTCCGCATTCAGTTCCGTTGCGATCGAAAATTGGTATTCTGCAGAAAAACGGAATCGAAAGAAAAAGACAACAATGTTTACACATTTAATAACATCACTGTGGAATGTGGAAATAAAATAGCAAAATAAGCAAGTTTATAGTATACCAATGGAAATCGCGTCTTTTACCTATATGCCCCTTAATTTATTTTATTTATTTTTTATTTACTTATTTTAGTTGAATTGCTTAATACACAACACTAAAGGCCCAACTATAATGTGCATAACACAACTTATGCAAGCTTATACAACTGTGCAAATACATTAAATTGTATGTGGTAAACTATAATGTACATAAGATAACTTTTCGTCAAGTTTCGCTAAGTTTCATTTCTTTATGCAAGGTACGAAACTGATCGCACTTTCCGTACGGAAACAGCTGATTGATTGTGCTTTGTATTATACATTGATAAGGAAAAAGTTTAACTAAGACCTAAATTTTTAATTCAATAGAAAATGTAGAAAAAACAACATTTTTCTTTATGGCTAATTTTTTACAAATATAATATATTTAAATTAAATTTGTATTTATACACACATATGTATACGATATAAGCGATGAACATCGTTGCATTTTTTAGTACGGTTGGCCACAAATACAAAAAAGAAAATAACTTGTAATAATTTTTTTTAACTTTTCCTTAGAACATGAACCAAAATATGTAAATGTGTATGTGAATGTTATTAAATATATAATATATCTTCTTTAAAGCCTTTTCGTTTTAAAATTTTGTTCATTTATATAGAAATTATTTTTGGCAAAAGTACGAATCAAACATAAATGTGCAACTGTGGCAAAAAAGTTACTAAAATTATGTAGGTACATTATAGCCAAATAAATTTCTTTACTAACTGTATCACATTTAGCAAATAGTTCACAACCATACAGTAAAGCGGTCACCAGATAAGTTTTGAAAAGTAGGATTCTTATTCTCATAGGTGTACAATGCTGCGTCCGCCAAAGAGTTCTAATCATAGAGAAAGTGCGACCACTAGCATAGGTAATATGGTTCGACCACGTAAGAGTGTCATTAAAAAATATTCCGAGATTCTTAGCAGACTTTACTATCTCAATTAAAACAAAAAAAAACCTGTTCCACATATTTAATTTCAGCTTTACCCAAATCTTCCTCACACTCCCTTTATTCCATCCTTACGTACAGATCTATCAACCCACAATACCAGGCCTCCATAGAATTAGATTGTGTTTTGTTTACATTTGATATTTTTATTTTCAGTTTTAAAACTTCTACTTCCTGAATGAAAATGCAATAAAACCGTTTTCATTTTACTACACTTATCTGCATTGCCAACCTGGCGATATTTCCTAAAAGAAATTCACAACAGAGCAAAGCAGATTTATTTTACTAGGTAATAGCGGCTTTACAACAAATACAACATTGACAAAAACAACATGTCTTTTTATTGTTGTTTTGTGCGTTGGAAACGTCAAAAACACAAACAGAAATAAAAAATAGTTGCTTTCAATACAAATGCTTGCTTTGTTATGAACACGTTTGTTGTTAGTGTTTTTTGAAATTCGTAAACAAACATAGGAAAATACAAACAACTTTTGACTTTTCCAACTACAAACCAGCTAGGCGGACGACACTACCTAGTAAAATAAATCTGCCTTCCAACAGAGCAACATTTATTACCAACACAACTAAAACAAACATTTGACAAACAGCTGCTTCATTTTACTTCTTCGTGGCCGCATGCATGTAAGAATGAAAATTTAGCCTCTAAACACAAATTCTTTCTTTTTGTTTCCAGGTTGTAACAGAGCAGTTTTTGGGTAAGCTTTTGTATCGTTCCATTACTAAATCTACCAGATTTATTAATATAAAAATTGTTTTTTTTGCAGGATAAAACAAAAAAAAAAAAAAAAAAACAAGCATAACATACAAAAAACATAAAGCAAAACAACCCTAACCAAAGAAAACTTAAAGCAACATTATTATTATTATTAACCGGAGACTTAGGCAGGAGGTGGTGTCTCTAATGGCCGTAAGTTCTTCTCCCAATTTGCATCATATTATGTATGGGAATTGAGGCATTATGGTGCATTACTATCTTTCCCGGCACACATGCCCTAAGGTTCCGCCACGAAAATTTTTTTCTTTTTTTGTCTGCCAAACTCACCCGCAATAGCCTTTTCTATTAAAGAACATGTGTTCAGGCTTTTGAAGCCTGAAATTAAAGAATTAAAAAGTGAATAGTGAGATAAAGACAAATATGATAACATTAACAACTGCTGGTCCATATTCTACTAAATACAAAGTTTTAATTTAAAGAAATAAAAATATTAGTTAGCAATGTATGTAATTGCTTTTATCTTTTCCTTGTAGTTTTGTTTGTTTTTGTGCAAACATATCTATTGCGTTTTCGTATTTTCTTTCGCATCTAATTATATTCTCTTTCGCAAATATGGTATCACTGCACTCAGTAATACGAAAGCTTATGTCAAAATCGTTCGTTATACGCAAATATCTTGCGCTAACAAAATATCAAACGCAAAGGTAATGAATCGTGTAAGTAAGCATAAATAAATTTTTATATTTATATCTAAATTTTAATTTATTTTAGGGAAATGCCATAAAGGTTACAGACTCGGCAACGACAGTTCGAAATTTGATTTTATAATGCAGCACAGCAGTTTAGCCAAGGGACAATTGCAGTGTGGGAATGCCATAAACTCGTCAAAAAACTGACGGACGGCCTTAATTATAATGGATTTCCTATAAGAAATGAAGAGAGTAAGAAACAAGTAAGTTATTTTGATAAATATGAAACTAACGCAGCATAAATATTTATTTATGCGAAAGAATAAGGTAAGCATTTCTAGTAAGGGTGGTTGGATTCACAATATTGCATTTCACAATGAAGAAGTAGATAATCAAACTTCTGCATATGAAAAAAAACCAAACACGGCATGTTAACATCAAAATGCTTTGGCACAAGTATAAATGCTACCCAACATGTTACAGCAACCAAAAAGCCTGCAAAAGAAGTTTTGCTATATTCGCAAAATGGAAATTACATTTTAAATGTTATGTTAATTTTCCGTCTCCATCCATAATGCCACTGAATCCATCACTATTTTTTATAAAAAAAAAACACACAAAATTATATTTATAACATTTCGTTCGTCAAAGATCCTTTTTTATAATCTACATTAAATGTTTGTAATCAATAATATTTTGCATTGGACGCGAAGCTTTGTGTATTATTTAATAAAATAAATGTTTTTGTTTACAAATTTTGACATTTAATTTTGTCATTCTTCTCTATTGTTTATTTTGTTGTGCCAGAGTTGCTTCTTTTTTAAATTATTTTGCGAAAGCGTTTGCGTAAACAGTTCAGAGTATCAAATTGTACTCTTATCGCACTTGCTTTCGCATCGCAATAGAGAGTAACCCCCCTGATCACGATATGGATAAAAGCAACAAGCTAAATAGAACTTCCGATTATGAAAATTTTGAAATGGATGAAAGCAATAAGCCAGAAAATGCCAGAAAGAAAAGGCACTCACTAAAATTGTTGCCATTAGTCCTGGAAGCACTGTTCACAACACGCCGTTTGGATTTCAGCTGGGCATGCATTTTAAGGCCATTGTATCTGCAGCAATTTCATCTTCAGACTGGCAGATCCTTATTTATTACGACTTACAGGAATTTTATTTCGAATCGGAAATGTTTACAAACGGAACAAGAGCTTTAAGCCGTTTATATTAAGAAATGCAAGAAAAATTTGCATGTGAAAACCTTTTCACATACTTCGAACATACCAAAAATGAATTACACAAGAGCACTCTACTTTCCGGCAGAAGACACAAAAGGGGAGCAATTTATTTAGCAGGAAAAATCGCAAGCTCACTGTTTAGCGTAGTGGATTTAAAATATGCAGAAGAGATGGCAAACACCATTTAATTAGCTAAGGAAAATGAGGCACATCTGCTCAATCTGTTAAGAAATCAAACATCAATCGCAGACTCTACTATGAGCATCCTTAAAGCAGACCAAGCGCTAATAAAAAATAAATTTGATCAAATCGACCAACAAATATCGCAAGTATATAACAAGATATACAACGTCAGTAACTGACGATTCTGCGGCAAACTTTCAACACATAAAATCAATACTGGATACAGGGTACATAAGATTTGGCATATCTGAATATAGCACTCTTACTTGCTATTCTTAAATTAGTATATAAGTTGCAAAATTATTAATAACAAGTAAGAATGCTACATACCCATATTGATATTTTTAAAAATTTAAGAGCCTCGTAACTCGGAAAATATTGGAAAGCCCCCCCACTTGAAGTTTTTTTCTTATTTTTTAATTCTCTATCACCTCATATATTATTTTGATTGGAGTTACTTTATTGGGCATGAAAAAATTAGAGGTAGGCGTGGTGTTTTACTTATGCTGATCATGCTGATTGCCAATAGCACCTCTTTCGACACGATATCTAATCGATTGACATATCGGCAAACTTGATTGCAACACAAACACGGACGGACATCGCTCTAAAGACTTTGCTATGGATAAGAAGTCAGAATATATATGGAGTCGGAAATGGATATTGTAAAAATTACACACGGAATGACAAATTTATATATACCCTTTTTCCACTTTTTGGTGGTAAAACTCTTAGTTTGAAGGTAAAATAAGGCTTTTATTTAAGAGTAAACAACACAGTTCAAGTGCTGTTCTTGTAAAAATAACAAAACAAATTCAATATAGTTTAAGCGCTATTATTTAACATCTCTTGATTTCTTTCTGTCACAACAATTCGAACTCAATGTAGTTTAAGTGTTATTATTGAGTATTGTTTGAGTTCATTCTGCCACAACTATTCAAGTTCATTTTAGTTTTAAAAGCTATTATTGAACATACGGATTAGAATTTTAGGTGATCTTTTATGACGTTAAGAAGAATGGCGCTATTCACTCCATAATGATTGGCAATAGCTTGATGAAAAATGCAGAGGTGACAATAAAAAATCGTCCATGTCCAATATTTTGTTAAAAGAATTTGAAAGTACAAACTCAGAATTTTACCCACGAGTGAAAAACCTGACAAACATAGAATTCAGCGACAATGAAACAAGACTAATAGAGAAGGGACTAAAACATAATCTACCTTTTGACAAAATAGAAAAAAGAATTGAAACCCAAATCGTAGACGCCGAAGCTACTATTACACACTTACCAACTGACCGACAAGAACACATGAGACACAAGATAGCCGATGTACTTGAAAAAACAATAAGAGAACACACTTCATCTAAAACTAATCCTGACGAACAAAAAACTACTAGACAGACAAAAGCAAAACTTCGGAATAATAATCTATTACTTACTAAAGCAGACAAGGGGAACACAACTGTAATAATGCACAAGAAAGACTATATAGAGAAAACACAACAATTCATTCAGCAAGTAAAATGCACAAAATTCAAGAATGACCCAACCGATTCATTCCAAAAGGAAATACGAAGCCTACTAAAACGCTGCAAAACGTTTACTGACGGAAAGTTATACATATTCATGAACATGAACCCAGGACCCCCTACACTCAGAGCACAACCCAAAATTCATAAAGAAAATATTCCAATCAGACCTGTAGTAAATTACAAACCTGCGCCTGCATATAACTTGGCCAAACACCTTGCCACATTCTTAAAAGAGAAAATAAATTTGCAAAACACATACATGTTACGAAATACACAAGACCTCATAAACAAAATTAAGGACATCAAAATCACTGATAATACGAGACTCGTTTCCTTCGACATAAAGGATCTATATACATCAATACCCACACACGAAACTTTGACTATCCTACGTAACATACTTTCCAACATACACGACAATCAATATATCAACGAAATAATGGATATTGCAAAGACGATATTAAAACAAAACTACTTTAGATTCAACAATAACTTCTATAAACTACCTGATGGACTCAGCATGAGAAACCCAACATCCGCAATCTTCACAGAGATTTTCATGCAACACTTAGAACAACTACACATCAAAAAACTGATGGAAAAACATAAAATAACCCATTACTACAGATACGTAGACGACATTATATGCATCCTAGAAAGAGACAACGCCGAACAAATTCTTATAGACTTAAACATAATACACAACAAAATCACATACACAATGGAAAAAGAGCAAAACAGAACTTTACATTATCTTGACATATCAATAATACGAGGAATTGATACCTTAAACTTTGACATTTATAGAAAACCAACCATGACAGACACAACTATCCACAGCTCCTCAAACCATCCTACTCAACATAAACTCGCAGCGTTTAGACACTTAAAATAGTCCCACTCGCTCCAGATAAATACAACAAAGAACTCGATACAATTTACACTATAGCTAAAAATAACGGTTACAACCACACAACCATCGACAAACTACTCAGACAATACAACAACAAAAACAAGAAGAAAGAAGACAAGGAAACAATCGACACAACACGACGACACATCTTTACTTACACAGGACCAGAAATATATAGATTAACCAACCTTTTCCGAAAAGAAGGTTTACACACAACATTAAAAACGAGCAACACTCTACGTAACAATCTCAAGACATCAATAGAAACAACGGATAAATTTAGCACCAGCGGAGTATACAGACTTACTTGTACTTGCAACCATACATACATCGGACAAACTGGACGAACATTAAAAACAAGGTTTACAGAACACATACGATCATACAAAAGGAAAAGGGAAGACTCCAATTTCGCAAAACACCTTTACACACATGGACACGAACCAAAGGAAATAGATGAATGTATGACAGTATTACACCCAAGTAAAAAAGGACGAAGACTAGACATTCTTGAAAACATGGAAATTTACAAAACACGAACGTTTAACAGAGACATTATTAACGAACAGGTAAACACAACCTCTGACACGATTTTTACACCACAAAAATTACTAAAACACTCTCACAAACGAAAAACACCCACAGACGGTCACACTTACCTATCCAATAATAAAAGACCCAAATATTAACTATTTACCCCAATAAACAAGACAGATATCAGGGAATCTACCTGCATAATACTATTTAAACGGACAAAAAAAAAATTACCTAAACCCACCACCTTTTATTCTTAACACTATCTATTTTTAACACTAGCTCTTCAGTTTTAATAAACACGGGGCTTGAAAATGATGTTATCACATCGAAAGCGCTCGCCGAACATCCAAAGTACACAGCCAGTGACGACGGTTATTACCGAAAATTATAACAACAACATTTTCATGTTAGATACCTTTTATTTAGTGTCTAATACCATGATACAAAAAAAGAAGGTAGTTCCACTTCAAAAATTTGTGACGTTTGCGGGAATTATTTGAAATATATTTTTTTTGTAAACAACACAATTTGCGTTGCCACAGATATAAAAAAGAAAAAAAAATATTTTGGAACTATTTAACAAAATATGTGTAATTTGTATAATAAGTGTAAAGAAAACTCAAATCCAAAGTATATCTTTAACAAGTATATGCAGGAGTTCAGCTGATAGTTTTATTAGTGTGCGTGTTTATCATGTTTTGTGTCAGAATTTGTTTACATTTATTTTAATTTTTTTTTTGCTATACATTTCTCTTGTTTTTTTACGTGTTTCTTTAAATTTTTATTATGTTCTATCAGGGATGGTAAACGAAATATTTAAACCTCACTTTTCCAACTCAAGTTGCATTGAATTCTTGTTTAAATTTACATTTATATAGTCGTTAAAAGGTCATTCTCTTAATTTTTTTTATCATAATTAAATAAAATTCATATTAATTTTTTAGTTAGAAAAATGATAAAATATCACCCACTTTTCCGTCTCTGAAATGTTTTTTGACATAATACATGATTTTACACAAACAATATGCCTGTTGTTGTTCTAATGTTGCATTTGTTGTAGACTTGAATGTACTTAATATAGATATACTTTGCTCAAATCTATTTACTATAAATATAAATTACACAGAAACAAATCCTTTGACTCTAAAAGACAGTTTATACAAATTTGCTTATTATCTTAATTAATTAAAAATACAATTGCCGAGTAAGAATTTTACCGAATTAAGCAATTTAATAATTAAAAGTTTCAAAGATTTATATTTAGTTTCACTTAATTAAATATACAGGCATGTCACAAATTCCGATCGGAATGTTTTTAATTCAGTATTAACAATTCCGATCGATTTTGCTCTACCTTCTTCGAATTCCATTCGTTTTTGATTAGCAATAAGCGCACACTAAAGTAAACAACAAGACTAATCTAAATAAGGACACAAAAAGAAGGTAATGTCCACTTTGAAATGTAAAAGTGGTTTCATTCCGAAAAAATCTTTCGTTTTTCGTTTTCTATAGAACTAATTTGCGGAATTGAAACCACTTCCGATCGGAATTGAGTTCTGTGACATGTCTGACAAGTTCATTAAGCAAACTGTGTTTCAGAGCGTTTTATAATGATATCAATATTGTTTATATAAGTTTGTTAGTCCTTAGCATTGGTTCGTGAATGCCGGACATCTCTTAACGAGATGGCGAGACATTCCAACCTGGAACTGTTTTGGGTGTCAGCTCACTCGAGCATACCCGGAAATATGGTCGCGGACGAACTCGCCAGACTTGGACCCCGGTTGGAAGACCGAGAAATAGATCCACTGGTGGGGGTCCCATTAAGGTGCTGTAAAGCTTTATTTCGGCAGGAACTCTTTAGGGCTGCACAGTCTAGATGGTCTGAAGAGGTTACCTGCAGGGTCTCGAGGACACTGGCCTCAGTACGATAGTGGGAGATCCGCAAATCTACTGAGGTTTCCTCGGGGGCAGCTGGGCACACTAATGGCTGTGCTGACGGGGCACTGCGTCATTGGTGCCCACGCTAGGAGACTGAATCTTCCGCATCATAACTACTGTAGAACTTGTCAAGATGAGGAAGAGGAGGAAACGGTGGAGCATCTGCTCTGCCACTGCCCGGCTCTTTCTGGGAATAGAGCGGCTATTTTTGGCAGTCCGAGACTGCACAGTCTTGCAGACTTATCTGTCTTCGATGTTGCTAGGATAAACTTGTTTATCTGGTCCTCGGAGTGGTTTGGATGTGGATCTTTGATGGTACCGTAGGGACCTCAATCTGATCCCTGCACATCCTGTTTCCAGGTAACACAATGGGACCTTTGAGACCCAAGTGAGTCGGTCTTTTCTTTTGCGCCGACGGCCTGTGCAACCTAACCTAAGTCCTTAGCATTAGCTAAGTACAAGTGGGTGTTCAGTGATTAGCTGATCTATAAGATACAACTCTGCGATGATTGACATTTAATCGTCAGCTGATCAGTAGATGACTTTTTCGTATTTTCTTTTAATGTGCTCTTTCTTTTACTTTTTAACAAGTGTTAAATTAATAAATTATTTTAAAGTTTTTAATTAAACTAAATATTTTCTTCTAACTTTAAAATCAAGTGTTGTATTTTTCTTTCTATATAATATAATATATTATTTGTATTTTTGGCAAAATAAAAAAAATTATAAAATTTATTTTTTATGCCACATAATGCCGTGTGGTTGAGTGTTTTTTATTTTATTTGTTTTTTTAAAAATGTATTTGTTTTTGTGAGCTTTTAACTCAAGAGTTATGGCATCGATTTGCTCCCAAATTTCAGTGGCCCGTTCCCAAGATGGTGGTGTTTCGGATGACAACGTATTTTTTAAATCTGCCAATTTTCTTCGCAGCTTTACAATTCTGCCTGCTCTTTTTCTCTTTGGCTTTTGTGTTGGCGGGATTGCAGTCAATTTTTCTTCGATTCTGCGCTGCTGCCGCTTCAAATATTCCTCGATGGTAATTGGTTGTTTTGCTGGAGTCTTTGTTTTGTTGGTAGGTGCTGCGGTGTAATTATTTTTTGTGACCGGCACAGAAGTTTTTTCTAAATTTGGCAGGATCGCCATGTAAAGACTGGTGGTCATTTAAACAAAAATATAAATTATGTTCCCTATTTTATGATTTTAAATTTGTTTTGTTGGCCGGCGTTTGAAACGCCACTGGCACTATTATTTATGCCGGCACTAACAAGCGCCAATGCAAAGTACTACTAGGAGTGCTGGTAGTTATTCCAAAGAAAACAAAGAGCCAATTGCTCGGCTGAGTTTTGTATATAGAATGAATCGTTTATTACAAAATTTGTCTTCTAATAAACTAAAATAACGGTACCTAAATCTAATCCTTATTCTATCTATTTACATGCATTTACATGCTTATAATAAATATAAATAACACAGCTGATTCTAAAAATATATGAAACAGCTGATTGAACAATAAATCATTAGAGATATGTAATAAATAAATAGAGACGTGTAATAAATACATTACACCACCATCACATAAAACGTTCACATATATATAATTTTGATCGCTTTCCTCAAAGCTTTGAGAATCCAATTCCTTTTACCGCGTTTTGAAATAATATATCCCGAAAAGTTTTCAAGTCCATCCTATCCTATTTATTTAAAAGATTTTATTTTTCTCCTTGTTCCTTTAGCTAGTGAAAAAATGTAATTTTTGCCGAAAAACATAATAAAGTAATTTATCTCCATTTGTTTTTTTTTCACCAACCAGTATTTTGCTAATTATATTATATATTTCGAGGCTTAATGTTTCGTCTCGATTAGTTATCTTGAAAATCTATCACTTTTGTTTCATTACCTAATTAATTAAGACGTTACTTTGAAAAAAAGTATTATTTTACATTTCCAAATAAGACCGAAACCTGTACTTGTTTAAGCCACAACTGAAATTAAAAATTTTATTCCATATTCTACCTTTTGTAGTTTGAAAAAACACTTTTTCCAATAGTACATTTTTCTTGTCCAAAACAATGTCATTTTTCCCAAAATGCAACGACCACACTAAATGTATTTGGCAAATCAAATTGTTCGAAGTTTTAAAAATCTTACAGAATTCTTGCAGAAACGTCTTTTACTAATGCAGTCCGAAAAAAGGCAACATTTTCGCTAAATTTTTATTTATTTAATAAAATATGTTTATGATTTTTATCTTATGTATTTCTTTCTTTTAAAATTTCATATAAGTTAAAAAAAAACAAAACAGAAAACCGGGATCTTACAAATTTATATGGTAGCACAAATTTTCATAATTTCCGCAAACGTCAGAACGTTAATATGGCGACGAAAAGAGATAGTGGAACTACCTTCTATTTTTATATCATGTCTAATACTATACAAAAATAAAAATTTTTATTCTCGTAAAAAACAGAATGAAAATTAAAAAATAGGGAGAGACAAAATTGTTCATACATTGCAAGTATGATTTTTTTTTTAAATAAATTAATTAAATAAATACTTTCTCGGTCGAGTTTTAGCATCAATCTTGGCATAGGTTAGGCAGGCAGCTGTGTTGCCACAACCCACTCTCTTTTGTTACCTGCTGAGAAAGAAGAAGTAGAAAGAGAAAATAAAATTAGAAAGCAGAAAAAGATGAGATGAAGATAAGGAACAGAGAAAGACCTGTGCAGGGCACAGACTGGGGAACAGTGCCATCGTCTCTTCCTGCTCCTGACAAACAGACCGTCCCGTTTACACGCAATTGGATCTTTGCTCCGGAACGACCCGACTCTATCTCGGCAAAAAGTGTACAAAACGGGAGTTTTTTTTCCTCACGAGAGCAAAACATGACAGCAATTTTGCTAAAAATATAACTTATTATAGCTGGCATTAAACAAAATCCAGGATAACAGGTCTGGTTTTGCTCAGTGTGTCACAACGGAATAATGCGTGACGTTACATCGGTCAAGTGCTCAGTTTGTTGTACCTGGTGCTACCTGAAAAGGTTCTCTGGTTTCACCAGCCACCGTGAATAGTGTCAAAGCTTTGTGGAGAGTTGTTGTAATCAACCATCTTACATCAGCACTGCTCCTTCCAATGCAATTCCATAGGTTCGAACACCATACCCATCTGTGAGGCACAATGAAATTTATTAGTGTACATGAGTAGAGTGTAACGGTTGCATAAAATGGTGTCATAAGGCGATGTACCAACTTGTACTGACAGCACTGAAATAGAAATCATCAATGTTTACATCCCGCCCGTTAACAGCATTGGGGCTAATTATCATCCGAGATTATCCCATCCCTTTCAAGGTGATAATAGAATACTATTTGGTGATTTCAATGCTTATCATGAGAGCTGGTATTCTCAACTACCAGAAGACCCTCATAAACGAAGACTTCCCAAATAGAATTACTGCAAGATGTATAAGCTTACCAGATATTTCCATTGTCTGTTCATCACTACTTGTCTAACAAGCTTTGCAAGTGCATTTAACTCGGACCACATTCTCATTGTGGTCACTGTTGAATAGCCAAGTAACTTCCTTGAGCGCACTTTTATTAATAACAATAAAACCAACTGGCAGATGACTCTCTTCGTCAATTACCCTACCCTACTTGTGTCAGGAAGGGAGAGAAAATTTTCAGATAAACTCTTCTCGGGGCTTACGCTTAATACCAGGAGCCAGAGTCCCTAATATAAGACCACATTTTACGACTAGTGCAGCGCACATAGCTTAAGAACGCGATCGTTTACGCGCCTGCAACCCAGTAGACGAGCTGCTGTAGTCTAGGTGGTAAGCACGTTGACTACAAATCTGGCTGCCCAGGGTTCAACCCTTGCGGCAGTCAAAAAATATAAAATGTTTTTTTCTGTTTAATGGTATAAATACATAATCAGAATTAACATAAAACATGCAGCCTCCTTCGTCGGTACTTCTTCATAGCATATTCGCCGGCGAAGTAAAATAATTAATAAAATGGCTATATCTATATCCTTTCACCACCTGTCTTATCTCTCATCTATCCCTTTCCTAAAGAATGTAGCACGGTTACAAAAACTAAGTAGGTATTAATGCCTGAAGTGCTACTTCTCTTTATAAAAAAAAATTGAACTGCTGAAGGCTAAGATAAATAAACTTGTCAATGAACATCGCAGCAGAAAATAGTTAGAACACTTTAATATCTGGCTCAAACTGCAACAATAACCTCACCACTATAGGCTTCAACACCATTCAGTTCACAGATGCGCAAAATACTTCTGCCGACAGTTTGTCGAACACCCCAGCCCGCAGAATAGGGATAAAAGGGGCATAATCCGGAGAACGAGATTCGGTGCCCATTTCCTTCACTCCAGATGAGGTGAAGAATATTATCAAAACCCTTAAAAGTTGTTGGTCCTAATATCGTCTCAATGCTAATGTTGAAAAAACTAGGCCCGGTGTCGCTTGAATATCTGACGCGCCTTCTTGAAATCTCGATTCGCCAGTTGGTGATTCCGGATATCTGAAAGGTTGCTCGTATAATTTCCATACTAAACCAAACAAACCCGCAGCTAGGGTTTTAGAAACGTTACTTCTGCCAACACTAAAACAATCACCCCTATCGCGAATTATTTTCCACGTAAAACTTTTTCTTTTTGCGTGAAATGTGGAATTTTTTCACTGTTTTGTTCAGTTTGATTTTATATAGTGGAATTCATATATAAGTAAGTATTTTTCATCTAATAAGAAGTTTTAAGTATTTAAAAAGTAATTTTAGGCTAAAATTGGTAAATAAAATTTAAAGTGATATTCTTCTTAACAAGATTTAAGGTAACAGATAATTGCCTCGATATATGCCATATTATACATACAAGCTTTGGAGATCAGTAACGGCGAATCTAAGGGTCAGTCCAAAATTTTTCACTTTACAATTTTTGCTTAAATTTGCATTTTACATTTTTGCAAATGCAATGTTAACAATATTCAAGTTGTGGAAAAATTGTTCGCGTAAAATTCCTGATCCCAATTTTCAGTTCGGGTGGAATACAAATTTCACGTGAACAAAAATATCACATATTATTCATGATAGGGGTGCATATCTCGTAGCCGCCACACACCAACATGGCTTCAGGGAATCCTATAGCACCACAACGGCTTTAAATATGATAGATACCCAAATCGCTGACGGCCTCAATCAGCAGAGACCATGTCAACGCACAGTTGTTGCTGCCTTGGACTTATCTAAGGCCTTTGACACGGTCGATCACTGTGTGCTGATAAATGACATCACGAACAGAGATCGGTTTCGGTTGCGTAATTTTCGAGTCTACTTAAACAAGCAGTTAGTTTTTTATGAGTCGAATCGTTTTTGTTCAAAAGCAAAAAACACTTGTTGAATAAACCGTTCGTTTAAAACATTCATTTTATGTACTCGCCATTTTGTGCGAACATGAATGTTCTGATAGTGTTGTTTAAGGTTTGAATCTATTTTTGCATCAAAGCCAACTTGTTGTTAGCGAAACAAGTGTTTTATTCAGTTGTAAATTAATTTGCTACTCGATGTTTTCTTCTCTTGTTGTTATTACGTTTTTTTTTACATTTTTAAATTCTTTTTCAATAAATTTTTGTGCTTAATATCCAAACGTTTATTGAATACACGTTGAACTTGTTCTCTTTTTACCTTGAATTGCTACTTATTTTATTTCTTTTTCCTTTTTTATATTAAAGTTTGTAAATATTTTTTAATTAAGATTTTGTTATGTCCTTTTTATTGTTTTATAAATAATTTTTTCATGAAAATGTTACTTTTTTTAGTTATTATATAATTTACATAAATAATTTTTTTAGAAAATAAAGTCTGAAAATTAAAAAAAAAAAAAAACAAATTATATACTTTGCATTTCATTATTTATATTTGAAGCAAAAATTATAAAATAAATACATATTTTTACATTTATTTGCATAGTACATGTGTAAATATGATATTAACAAAAATTTTGTTTGGTTGTAAAATATTTTATTTGTATAAAATTTTGTTTTCACCTTTAAAGTGTTTCTATACCCTACGAATAAATTTTTTCACTGTCAGCGAGAAATAAGAAAATGCTCATATGTTAAATAGATAGAAAATGCTCATCTGTAGGTTTTTCTTATTGTTTTTATATTTTTCTGCATAGCGCTTTTTTACTTTCAAGTGGCTCGATTGTTTTGGGTAAAACTCCAATCAGATCATGTACAATAAATACGTTGTGCAAAAAAATAACTTCTTATTAACGAGACTTTTGTTTCAATACAAATCTGTTCGAGTCTAATGTTTAAAATGATTTACACTTGTTGTCGCATTTTGTGTTTGCGTATAAAAAGCAACAAGTATTAAATTGATGTAATACTTGTTCGTATTGTTCTTAAAATTCAACTACTGTGAACAAGACGGCTCGATCATACAAGTTGCATGTCTCTGATCACGAACTCCACTCTTCCTAACAATGCAAACGATGGATTGCCAATTACTTAAGTGGTAGACAAGCGTTTGTTGAGTTCAGATGCCAAAAGTCAAAAATCCGCAAGATAAAAATGCCACAAGGAGGAGTACTGTTACCAACAGTTTTTTAACATTTATCTTGCGAAACTGGACGACCCTAAGGTGGTGCCGTACGCAGATGACAGTACAATCTAGTCATCGGGTGTTCAACTCGACGGCATAAGAGCCAGAATTTCACAACCCTTGGCCACCATCTCGGAATTTTTTAGGACCGTAGGCTTCAGATATCACCCTTGTAATGTATGAAGTATGGTGAGAGGTTTGATAAGATTTTAATACTTCACTTAGCTGCAGCAAGTTTTAATTCCGCAAAGCCACCGGTAACAATGTTCAGTTAGCATAATGAGAAGCTCTTTGTTAATTAGTGAAAAATATTCCGATTTTTATTTAAAACTTGGACAGTTATTTATACTTATTTCTAACTATAATTCTTTCAACACGTTCTACATAATTTTTAATCATTTGCAGTTTTTTTGTGTGTGGTAATAATTCTCTATGTAATCAAATTTCAATTTTTAATGAGTTAATATAATCTTATTTTATTACCCAGAGCGAAAAATGTGTTGTGAATGCAATTTTATATTATTGGGTAATTTGATCAACATTGTATAAATGTGACCAACACACTCACCTCTGTCCCCAAGTTTTAATTTATGATTGAAATGAAATACATTACCTCAATTCACAATCTTGTGCATATCGGATTGCATATTTATGCAATTGCAAAATTTCTTAACAATTCTGAACGACCCACAGAGGAGTATTTGACCCAAAAAGCTGGCCAAAATTATTAAGCGTAGTTTTTGTTTTAAAAGTTTAACTTTTTTGATAGTTTTAGCTTTAGTTTGATAAAAAAAAGGTTTTGGCAGATTATTATTGTGTTAGTGTTATTTTTGACACCCCCCAACCACCAACCACCCACCCAACCACCATTTAGAACTTTGTTTTTTTTTTTTTCATTTTGAAGAGAATTTATTTTAATATATATTTTGTGTATTTTTAGAAAAATTATTAATTATTACGTATGCCGGTCTCCCCCTCGCATTCCGCCAAATTTTTTTTTGCAACTGTACTTTATTCTAAGAGCAAGTCAAATTAAATTTAGATAGTCGAACTATTATAGTTGTGGATTTTACAATGTCTCCTTTATTAAAATTATAAATTATACAATATTAAATATTTAAAAAAAATGGTCTCGCAGCTTGGCTTTCTAAAAGGAATAAACAACCAAATAAGCAAAAACATATTTACTTCTAATATTTATTTTATATTATTAAATACTCATCACATGAAAGAATTAAACTAATTTAAAAATTCAAAATTATGATAATGTCGAACGTATTTCATCATGGGCATCATCATCTGTATCAGGAAGTAGTAGGTTTTTTCATCTTTCGTGTTTTTTGTGTATTGCAGCTTAAAAAAGGGTCACTGCTCAAAAACTTTTCCAGAAACTGAAGTTCTTCATAATCCAACTGCTGTAATACATCATCAAGGTATGCACATAAGCGTGTTGCTGTGTGGTCGATGAGAGACTGTAGCTTCACTTCCGCTAATGATATTTTTTAGCAATGAGTAGCATGGATTTACATTTTTGTTGGCATTCTATAATATTCATATTGGTTTTTCGTGAGATCTGCATTTATAAACAATGCTAAAGCACCCTCCGCTGAAAGTTTATTAACTGGGTTGACCTAGGAAGTTGTTAACGAACTATGTCCCGCTGCTTTGTGGCTCATTGATGCAGCAAATTTGATCTCCCCTGCTGTTAATTGCTGACGAAATTCTTGCATTTTTCTTCGTTTTGTTCTTTCACTTGCTTCATTAAATTCTTTTTTTTTTGGTCAATCTAAAGATGAACTGCCAAATACTGGTATTTTCACAGTTCCTTCCAGCCATTTAGCATACGTGCTTAAAAATCGGTCCTCTTTTCGTTGTGCTAAACCCCAATATCTTTTGAAAAAATTTTTGAACTTTTCAACACACTGCTTTACTGCTTGTATATCGCCATCTCCTTGGCATTCTGAAATCGCACACAATTTACTAGTTAAAAACTGCAACTTCTCGTCAATGATCCTAGCATTAGATTCCTGTTTTATTTGGAATAACTCAAATCTTGTGTAATTTTTTCCATGTTATATCTCAAAGTTGCAAAACTCTTATAATAAGAATTTTGCTCAATAAGCCATATATGTATATTTTTCAAAGTGCATTTTCCGTTACTTAGTTATTAACCTGATACTTGGGTGCATTTTTTATATACCTGCACCGTTTTTAAATGTAATTTTGATTTGTTACCCTTTTAAATTAGGTATGTTCATAACTAACTATATTTTCAGAAGAAATAAAGTATCCTGAAAATGATGAAGTGTTATATAGACCGCAGGTAAACAAAAACAGTTTAATAGGCGTGTAAGCGTGGGTTAACTTACAGTTAATAAATTTGAATTTATAAAGTAAAAAAATGAATTCAAAGAAATTCCTTTTTTAAGGACAGCTAATCGATCATGTTGGTAGTTGCTAAAAGTGATTAAATAATATTTTACAGCAATAATTCGAAAAACACAAAAGTTTATGACGACAATAAAGTATAAGAAAAAATGCTTTATGAGCAAAAATAGAAAAAAGGTAAAATTTTCAAAAAATCTTTTTTCTTAAATTAGAGATCTCATATTTTATTGTGGTATATAACATTATTTGTACAACAGCTACCTTCACTTTCAAAAAGCTTTTCCTTTTTTGTTTTTGGTAAGAATTTATATACTTAAATACATAGTTTTTTTATAATTAAAATTTTAAAAATAAATATTTGAGATAATTTTTTCTTTTTATATATTGAAAATAGCTGCTGATGAAATCTTTCAGGAAAAAAAAATTAATGTAATACCTCTATTCGTTTAGCCATAAAAAAATATCGTATAAACATCTTGAAATCGAAAAAATTCATAAAAACACATGCAATTTTCTTCACTTTCCTGACTTTAACAGTGTCCCACAACTACAAATCTTAACTTACACCCTTTAAAATGCATGATATGATGTAGAATTTTGTTTTCTATCGATCTGCGTAATTTGTTCTTAGGATTTCATCAAATTAATTTTTGCCTTTTTGGCCAGCTTTTTGGGTCAAATACTCCTCTGTGCGATCTCTTTGGTTTAGTTTCCTTTGCTTTTCGCAAAACGCCACGAAATTCCCAGCTGATTCAAAGATAGAATTATTTTTTAGTTTTCTAAATAAAAACATGTCTAATAGACTTGGTTCACTGACTGTCAGCTGTCCGTTTGCAATTAAGTGTTGCATAATTAGAGTAAATATAAACTATTGGTTTCAAGTTTTGTATATTAATACAAGAGTTGCAAACGCATTACTGTCTGTTTTGTTAGTATAGTGTAAAAATATATTACACAATTTTGCAAGTGCTATGATGCAAGACCATTTGCGCAAGATTGTGAATTCTGCTTAGGCCCGTTTCATATTAGGCAAGTTTACTTGCGCAAGTCTTGTGTTTGTGGGTATGAGAGGAAAGGTCGGTTTGAAGGGAAAAGAATTGCCGAGATTTTAGTACAGACTTGCTTGTACTTGGCAAGTCTGTTTCTGCTGTCGTTCTTGTCTTGGGATATTTATTTGTTTTTGACATTGTCTTTTATTTCTTCTTCGGTGTGTTGTTTAATTTTGTGATAAGAAAATTTTATATTTGTTAATGAAACAAAACGTCAACAAACTAAGAAAATTCGAGCATAAGAAAATTAAACTTGCTCAACCAAGTTGCTGAATTTGAACATAAAAGCAACTTCAAAACATAATAAATAAAAATGGAAATTATACTTGCGCAAGTAAACTTGCCTAATCTGAAAGGGGCCTTATAAAACAAATTGAGTTTCATAGAACAAGTAATATAATTTGTAAGTAAAGTATGATAATGTTGTAAAATGTTCTTAATTGCTCTTATAATAATTTTTAAACAATAAAATTTTTTTTATAATTGTTCTTAATTCTTAGTTTTATATAATTAAGGTATATTGTTGTGATAAATTTTTTCTAAGTTATAACTTTTTAATAGTGAATTTACACCTAATCTTTCTATTATTTCATAAGGTGCCTTATATGGGCTTTGATTATTTTTTCTTGATTCTAATTTCGTTAATACTAAATCTCCTATTTTAAAATTTTTAGTTTATTTGAAATGTTTGTCAAAAGTTTCCTGAAGAGCGGTAACGAAATGGCCATCGAGATGTGCTTTGAATAATCAATATCGGTAATTCATTTAATCGGGATAATTAAAAAAATAGCTCAAAGTGTTTTATGAAAATTAAATAGTTTAAAAAATATTCCCGTGTCTTTAATTTAATAATTTGCAAAGTGCCCGTACATAGAAATAAATTATCGTAGTGTTTTTTGATATGTTATTTTTCATCCTCTTTCAACTTTATTAAAGGAACGAAATATACAGTGGGGAAAGAAAAATAGAATTATATTTGTCTTTGCTTTATTTTTTGCATAAAAATTTTTAGTTTATTTAAAATGCTTGTAATCGGTATCGGGCTAATTAAAAAAATAGCACAAAATTTTTATGAAAATTAAATAAATTAAAAAATATTTCCGTTTCTTTAATTTAAAACTTTTATTTTTTATTACATGATTTACTGTGTCTATTGAGACCCCGTATTTTTTTTACAAATTTCTTGCTTAGTGCAATCTTTAAGTTCATTAACAATTTTTACTTTTTTGTTTCATAGTTAAATTTATTGTATTGATGTAAAATTTGTTTGGGTTGAAATATGTACTATGCATATACGATTACTTTTAATACGTATTTAAAAAAAAAAGTACGTTTCTTTATTGTGCTTAAAAGCGAGAAATGCATATAAGCGAAAACAAATACATAAAAATATTTTTGGGATTTTAAATACCAAAAGAAAAAGGCTTAAGCCTGGAGGCGTATAAGCGTTAAATGCAAATTACCGGCGTGCATATAGGCGATATGTACTGCATACTATATTTTACAATTTCACTTGTTTTACGCGTTTTTTGTTGTTCTTTTTTAAATATTTAATTATCTTTTAGTTTTAAAATATCTTTTTTAAGTATGAAGAAAATTCACTTTTGTATAATTCATTTATTTATAAATATTATACTTTACACATTTACTTTTATAAATATTTTTAAATTTGCACATAAAACAAACACAAGTATTTTAAATTCTTAATAGGTACCTACTCTTTCAAACTACATTCTTCATTAAAACAGTTAACAGTTATACATTTTGTTCCATTCAATTGCTTCTACCGTTTTACGCAGTGGTGAAAAACTTTTGTTGATCATTTCTTTTAATTCAACCACCATTTGGACCAAAACGTTGGCGTTTGTAAGTATTTAGCGCTTATTCTTAGTTTTAAATTATTTAAAATTTTTTACTTTCTGGAATTTTTAAGACTTTTAAACAAGTCTTCAAAGTATAAGAGGGGGTGGCGTGGAGGTAGAAGATTTGCCAGAGAAGGACGGGTAAATAAAGACATGATTAAAAGTGTTAAGGGCTTTACTTTTTAAAAGTTTGCGTGAGTTAAGTATATAAAAACAAATGGCAATTCTTACATAAGGAATGACCCAATAGATGAATTTATTGCAAATATTATTAACAATAAATAAAACAAAATGTAATACTAAACCCATTTCCGTTTTGTTTAAAGATATTAACATTAAAATTATAAACTTAAAATATTATTCGGTCGTCCCAATTTAATATTAAAGAATTAATTAAAAAAGCACTAAATGAAGAAACTATATTTTTCGGTCGCAATTCTGAGAAGTGCAATTATGTTTGCAATAAATATTGTCTGTTGACATTTTTCGGAATAATTAATTTTAATTAATAAAGAACTAAATGATTAGAATAAGTCAGTCTGGTTCCTCCCATTCTTTGGATTAGTTGTTCGGATTGATAAATAAGAAAAGAAACTAAAGAAATAAATAAAGATTAATATATAAAAATTTAAAACTGATTTTTTTTATAACAAAACTAAAGCACGGTATTTGTCCCGTGCGCTTATCGGTGCATTCTAAAAACAACAATACAGTGTACAACAACAACTGGCAGCAACAACAGCAGTACAATTGGCAACAACCGCAACAACAATACAATTGGCAGCAACTGCAGCAGCACAATTGGAAGGATTATCCACTTAACAACTGGAAGCAACAACCGCAACAATTGGCATATGGCCAGCAGGCGCAACAGTGGCAGCAAGTTCGTGCTCCACCTGCGCCAGCTGCTGCAACAGTGGTTCCTCTACCGGTTGCTGCCGCTCTTATTAATGACGCTCCACCACCAATTGCTGCTGATGCTTCTCCATCACCGCCAGTTTTTGCCGCTTCACCACCAGAAGTTAATGTAATTTGACCTGTATGACCCAGTTTCTGAAACAGTTATAATAAGTATAAATATTAAAAATTAGAAAGTAAATATATTAGGTCTGTTTCTTTATTCTACTTTGGGATCCCAATTTGCACGAAAATTGTTTTGTTACTTCAAAATTGGGTAAATGAGAGTGGTTTTGAGAGAATAAAGTTCTTCTTCTTCTTGCACGAAACAGCCCAAACTTTTTCTTCGTGCAAGTTATTTAAACTTGTGCAACAGCCTTAAAAAACAAACAAAATACAAAATAAAAAATAAATGGTATTAACTAAAAAAATATTTTTTTGTCGAAAAAAAAACGAAACAGTTTTTTAGTAAAAACTTTCTAAAAATTATTGTAAAATTGCTAGCCATTTTTTTAATTATTAACAGTACGATTTTTTACTTTTATTAAACTTTATCATCACATTTATAAACAAATTATCCATACAACTTATCGAAAAAGGACAGAGATTTAGTTATAAAAAATAAACTCAGTGTAATAAAAAAGTGATTTTGTTTAAATAGACGTAAAATATAAATTAACATTTGATTAAGAAAGACATTATAGAGAAGAAGGCATTAATTGTATAAAATTTGGATTTATTCGCTGCCGTCTTCCTTCTCAGATTCTTCATATTCCAAAGCAGAAGCATCTTTTTCTCTTGATTTCTTTTTTTAACAGGTTCGGATTCTTTCTCGCCTTCATCGATCTAATTTAAAGAAAACAAAAAATTATACTTTTCTCTTTCATTTTTATAAACGTGTCAATATTTGCTTTACTCCTCTCCTTTTTTGGTTCTAATTTGTCACCATCTGATTTCTGTTTCAGTTTCTTTTTATCTTTATCTTCGGAAGACGAAGAATCATCTTTAGATATGTATTCTTTAAATTTAAATGATCCCGATGTATTAGCTGCTTTTTTGGTGGGTAATTCCTTCTTACTCTTCATTGCAGCTGTTTAATTTTCACTATGTTTTTCTCCTCTTCTTCACTGTCATCGACAGACGGTTTATAATCTTTCATCTCATCTAAATATCTTTATCTTTGGAAGCCTTTTCACCCTTTTTCGATTTATCTTATAATTTTTTCGATTTCGCTAATTTTAATGACAGGATTACCTTTTTTAATTTGTTCGCGGGTTTCATTGTGCCACAACATAAAAGCTGTCGTGGGACGATTAGGTTTGTTTGAATCTTTTTGTTTAGAAGATTTTCTTTACAAAAACAAAAATTAAAATTTAATAAACAACATTTAAAATTTTCTATTTTTAAGTTATATAACGTGTAATTGAATTAATAAAAAACGTGGAAGTCAATCGTTAATTATTATTAAAAATTTTAAAAATATCGAATAAAAAAGTTCCGAATGAACGTTGCCTTTTTTCACCTTTTCTTTCCATTTTAACCGACTTCAAAAAAAGAAGGAGGTTATAAAATTCGGCTGAATGTTGCTTTTTTTTATATTTGTGCCTCCAGAGCTCAGTCATTTCTGATCCGATTTTGAAAATTATTGGTAACATGATATATTATGCTTACAGTTTGGTCTCGTTTTAAAAACAGTTCATAATCTTAAAAAAACATAAATATTTTTTACGTGTATTATGAACTGTAAAGGGCGATTCTATAAAAGTTAAAATGACTGCGTATTACCATGGCTTCCAAAAATAAAAAATTATACAAAAATTAATCTAAAAGGGTGCCCCCATAATTATTGTAAATTTACTTATATGGGCCTATCTTTTAAATCGTTATAGACAAACGCTTGTAAATTGGACAGAATGTTGATTGCTATGGCTGTTATAGTAACAACTATTAATATTACAAATTATAAATTAAAGGGTGCGCCAATAGTTCATTAAATTTGATGTATATGGCCATACTTTTGAACAGTTGTAGACAGACGATTGCAATTTTCAACGAACCTGTATTACTAAGTCCGCTATAACAACAAGTAAAAAATTTGGATTTGGAAGTTAAAGGGTGTTCCACTAGTTAATGTAATTTTTGTGTTTTGTGTTTAAAAGGGACCTGTATTGCTAAATCCGCTATATCAGCGAGTTTATAATTTGAATTTAGAAATTAAAGGGTGTCCTATAATTGATGAAGATTTACTTATATGAGCCTATCTTTTCAACTGTTATAGACGAACGCTTGCAAATTGGACAGAATGTCGATTGCTATGGCCGTTATAGTAACAAGTATTAATATTAAGAATTCATTCATTTAATTTGATGTATATTGCCATACTTTTTAATAGTTATACAACGAACCTGTATTGGTAAGTCCGCTATAACAACTTTTGAACCGTTATAGACACAACGCTGAAACTTAAAAGGGACCTGTATTTCTAAGTCCGCTATATCAACGAGTTTATAATTTGAATTTAGATATTAACGGGTGTCCCATTATAACTGTAGATTTACTTATATAGGCCTATCTTTTGAACCGTTATAGACAAGCGCTTGTAGATTTGACGCAATGTCGATTGCTATGGCCGTATAGTAACAGCTGATAATATTTAAAATTATAAATTAAAGGGTGCACCAAAAGTCATTTAATTTGGTATATGGTCATACTTTCAAACAGTTGTAGACAGAGGATTGAAATTTACTAAGAACCTGTATTACTAACTCCTCTATAACAAGTATAAAATTTGGATTTGGAAATAAACGGGTGTCCCAATAGTTGATATAATATTGTGTATGTGGCCTGACTTTTGAACCGTTATAGTCAGACAGCTGAAATTTACTAGGGACATGTTTTGCTAAGTCCGCTATAACAAGAAGCTTATAATTTGAATTTAGAATTAAAGGGTGTTCCCATAATTAATGTAATCTGTTTTATATAGCCGTATTTTTTGAACCGTTGTATACAAACACCTTAATTTTAGACAGAATGCCCACTACTTTATTTGGTATAATAAGAAGTATAAAAACGTTGTATTATAAATTAAATAATTGATATAATCGGATGTATATGGGCAAACTGTTGAACTACAACAGCAATTATATAATTTGAATTTGGAAATTAAAGAGTGACCCTATAGTTGCTGCAATTTGATGTATATTGCCAAACTATTGAACAGTTGAAATAGTATAAAGTTTGGAGATATACATAAGTTTGTCCCAATAGTTAATGTAACCTAATTTATGTGGCCATACACTTGAGCTGTTATAGGCAGACAGATGAAATCTGTTTTGAAGTC
Organism: Gymnosoma rotundatum; assembly: GCA_916610165.2. Classification (NCBI taxonomy): domain Eukaryota; kingdom Metazoa; phylum Arthropoda; class Insecta; order Diptera; family Tachinidae; genus Gymnosoma; species Gymnosoma rotundatum. The sequence goes on from OU744336.1 coordinate 117,383,840, forward strand.
GGTTTTTTTTCGCAAGAATTATTATTTGCATAAATATTTGAGAATTTGAACCACCGGTAAGATTAAAATCTTCATCGGTAGATTCTCCTTCAGAGCCTTCATCATCAGAATCCTTTTCGCGAGCGTTAGCCTTAACACGTGCCAAGTAGGCATTAGGTTCATTTTTAACGGCCGAATCGCTGAAATCAACATCCTTATAATCGCCCTTATAATCTTTGCCTGTCTTTGAAACATGTAGTTTCTTTTGGCTTATAAAATCATACAGTTCGGAGTATTCTGACGTTTTGTTCATTACATTGGTTTGGCATGTTTAAACAGGATCATCCTCTGCCTTTCTTTAAAGGTTGGTAGAAAAAACTTGCATTAGTTTTTTACCTTGCCAAGATGTTACATCTTCCCCATAAGAAATACATATGGCTAAAAATCAACATCTTTACAAGATATTCCTATCTCCTTTTGTTCCACTCAACATCTTTCGATAATTTTAGAGTCATCACTAGAAAATGCATATTAAAACAAAAAAAAAAAAAATACAATGAATAAGATGTTGAGGCGCAAGGTTATTAATTGCCATACTCATAAATAATGAAAATAACTTTGAAATGTATTTTATGACACTACTTTATGTGTTTTATGACAAATACTCCATACAAATTTGTCGTAAAATACATTTTAAACCTATTCGCAATACGGCAGAAATTATATAAAAAATTTTTAAATGGTTTTTCTTTCTAATATATTTACAAATTATAATATACGTGAAATTAAGCAGAATTAAATTTTATCACTTTGTTATATAATACAAATAGTTTACCTAACAATTGCAAAAACTGAAAATTAAAAAATAAGGAACTTTCAAATGGTCTTGTATAAAAGCCGCTTTGTAAAAACAATGAAAACGTTGTCTTATTTAAGTACGTGCAGTCTCTTTGAAAAAATTCCATATTTCTATTTGGAATATCTTATTTCCAAAAACTACAATTTCTTCTTTCTCCAGCATAACTTCTGATAATTCTTTAACAGCAATAATTAAACCAAATACATTGTTAGCTATATTTTATTAAATAGCTTAATATTTCGGTACGTGCATAACAGAGAGTAGAAATACAACCTCACGGTTGCGGCGACGGATTCCGCATGTCAGAGAAAAAACAAATAAAATGAGTTGCGGCGACGGATGCGGTTTTTATTCTCATTTTTATTATTTGTTTACTAATTCTTTTATTCTTTTTTATTGAAATATATTAAAAAAAATTTTTTTAAATGTAAATAAGTAATAAATTGAAAAATTTCAAAATTATTGTTGATTTTCAATGACTTTTAACATTTTCTTTCTCTCTTTTTTCGTAGTCATTCACAAAAAATATTAACAAATAGAATTTTTTGGTATTAAAACAATAAAACTGTGGCAACATGCTGAAAGAGAAAAAATTAAAAATTGAGAGCTTGAGGGAAAACGCACTCAAATTAAAATAGATTCTAATTTCATGCGGATTCGTTGAACGTTTTTTATTGTCAAAACTCCATATAAAAAAAAACAACCGCATCCGCAACCGTGAGGTTGTATTTCTACTCAGAGTCCCCCTTTACACACATCAAGTTTGACTCGTCAAGTATTGAGTGTTTGGGAGAAAGAGGAGAAGAGAATAGAAAGAGGTACAAACCTGACCGTACCATCAAGTTTAAGAAAATTTTATACTTTTATACGAAACTTGATGAAAAAACAAGACGGTGTGTGTGAACACAAATGCAGGTTCAAAAGAAAATTAATCAAAAACTGATCAAGTAAACTTGACGTATGTAAAAGAGGACAAAGTGTTTGTGAAAGATGTTGCAAATGTAAACGACTTTTTTTATTTTCAACATCTTCCAGGCGTTCCTCATAGATGTATGCAAGTGTAAAAACCCTATTAAACCAATTGCGTTAAGGCTGGTTCACCGGCAAAAATTTTGTTCCGAAACATTTTTTTTTTATATGTAGTTTGACATTTTATTTTTTGAGAGAGAGAGAAACTACATATAAAAAAAAACATGTTTCGGAACAAAATTTTTGCCGGTGAACCAGCCTTTATTCGTTCGCATAGCGAAATAATATAAGTGAACGCACGGGCAAATATGCTCAGTTGTAGTTGTCAAGTCGAATTAAAATTATTTACAAAAATTCTCAAAAATAAATTATTTGTAAAAAAATTCAAAAAATAATTTCTCATAAGAAAATAAAAAAACTGATAGGTACAATCCAGTTTAAGAAATATAATCATTTCATTTATTTATTTTACTAAATAATAAACAAAGCCTTGCGGCCAATACATTTAATGCAAGTAAAAAAAAAATTTTATACATATTATATTATATAGTTAAACCTCGATTATCTGGCTATCGTGGGACCGGCAACAGCACGGATAATCGAAATACACGGTTAATAGAGGGTATATCGAAATTCGTGTACAGAAACAGCAACTTAGCAGATATGTTTTTATCGTAGACATGAATAAAAGTAATTTTGTCTGTAATTGAAAAAACTTTTCTGGCTCTTTTTGGTAATTTACTATTTGAAGGAACCATCATTCCACAACAGGGGGTTACTCTCTGTTGCGATGCGAAAGAAAAATGGCACGTAATCGAACAATTGGTACCCTCTAGTGCGTTTTCGTATTTTTTCGCATCTAATTTTATTCTCTTTCGCAAAAACTCCCATCAATTTCCTACGTACTACCTCTCAGTCATAAGGATAATAGGCAAATGTTCTTTGTTTTATCTTTGGATCCGCCCATAAAACAAGGTCAATAGAATTACCATTTACAGAAGAAGAATTTTAAGAGAAATATGAGAGCAAATTGAAGAAAAAAATTTCCGGTCCACTTTATGAAGTCATGGAAAAGGTAATAAAAGTTTCAATTGGACTTAAGATCGATTGTCCTGGTATTTTTATAAGGTGATTTGCAAAAGTCTAAAAAATCAACTTTTGATATGATATATTTTTTAGTCACTCTGGAACTGCAACTGTGGGTTGCTCATTAAAGGCAGCAGCAGGCTATCTCTACCCTCTGGAACGTGGTTTTATTTACATCCATAAGCCCCCCATTCACATACGGTTTGAGGAAATTGCCTCAGTCAATTTTGCTTGTAGTGTTGGTTCAACACACGCATAGTTCACACTTTGAAACTGTATGATTTTATAAGCCAAAAGGAACTACATGTTTCAAAGACAGGCAAAGATGATAAGGGCGATTATAAGGATTCGGCCAATGAAAATGAACCTAATGCCTACTTCGCACGTGTTAAGGCTAACGCTCGCGAAAAAGATTCTGATGATGAAGGCTCTGAAGAAGAATCTACAGATGAAGATTTTAATCCTACCGGGGATTCAAATTCTCAAATATAGGCGGCGAAAAGAAACACAAAAAGAAAAAGGAAAGAAGAGGTGAAAAAAGGCATCAGTGAGTTGGAACTTTTTTATTCGATATTTTTAAAATTTTTAATAAAAATTAACCATTTATTTATTAATTTAATTACACGTTATTTAATTTAAAAATAGATAATTTTAAATGTTGTTTATTAAATTTTAATTTTTGTTTTCGTAGAGAAAATCTTCTAAACAAAAAGATTCAAACAAACCTAATCGTCCCACGACAGCTTTTATGTTGTGGCTCAATGAAACCCGCGAACAAATTAAAAAAGATAATTCTGTCAATAAAATTAGCGAAATCGGAAAAAGGGTGGTAAAATGTGGAAGGAATTATAAGATAAATCGAAATGGAAAAGGCTTCCGAGGATAAAACTATTTAGATAAGATGAAAGATTATAAACTGTCTGTCGATGACAGTGAAGAAGAAGAGAAAAATATAGTGAAAATAAAACAGCTGCAATGAAGCGTAAGAAGGAATTACCCACCAAAAAAGCAGCTAATACATCGGGATCATTTAAATCTAAAGAATACATATCTAAAGATGATTCTTCGTCTTCCGAAGATAAAGATAAAAAGAGTATAGTAAGTATTGGCACGTTTATAAAAAATGAAAGAGAAAAGTATAATGTAATTATGATTTTTCTCTCTCTTTAAATTAGAGCGATGAAGGCAAAAAAGAAATATCCGAACCTAAAAAAAAATAAATTAAGTAAAGAAGATGCTTCTACAGAGATTAAATCCAAATTGTATACAATGAGTTCCTTCTTGTTTTTCTTATTTATATTTTACGTCTGTTTAAACAAAATCTATCTTCTTATTACACTGAGTTTACTTGTGTAAACTACATCTTCCGTCCTTTTTTAATAAGTTGTATGGATAATTTGTTTATATATGTGATGATAAAGTTCAATAAAATTAAAAATCGTACTATTAATAATAAAAAGAGACCAGCAATTTTACAATAATTTTTACTAAAAAACCGTTCCGACATGTTTTTAGACAATATTTTTATAGGGAAAAATAAATCTCTGTAATTATTGAAAAAAAAAAAAAAATATTTTTTTTTAGTTGGTACCATTTATTTTTTGAATTTGTCGATCATAAATCATACAAATTTTCACCCTTATTCTGCGTTTCGATTCGGATCGAAAATTACTCAGTTTGTCAACTTTGGTATTCTGCGTTCCGTTCCCCGTATTAATTCGATTTCTTTTTCGATTGTATGTATTCTGCGTTACGATCGTAGCTACGTTTTTTCAAGTTGTTTTCTTACTAGCGGAAAGTTTTTCGATTTTTGTTTTTGTAGTTAAAAAAGTCTAAAATTTAATAAAATGTGAGTATAAAATGCTATAACTTTATTTTGTAATATTTTTTTTGTAATTTTAAAGCTTTATTTAATTTATTGCAGGTTAGTATAATGGCAACGAAGGCTGATATGTATTGCGTCTGGATATTATAAGTGTCTCAAGGAAGAAGTATAGGCATTCTGGAAAGAAGTTCCAAATGCACTTAACGCAATAGGGCCACAAAAAAAAAGCTGGAAAGAAAGTATGACATTTTAATAATAATAATTTAAATGATGTGTAGAATAGTTGGAATAGTTTGGCCACAAATACCGTTTGCTTTTAGTCTGTTGGCTATTTTCTTTTTTTCCGCACTTAACTGATGAGTTTATTTAATTACAGCTTCCACAATATTTAGTTCTAATATATGTATTTATCACTGTTTATTGATAAAATTGTATTTATAGTTTAACAATTACAGTGTTTACAATTTTTTTTTATTTTTTATGTTTCTATTTTATACGTTTCATAACAAAGCAGCTGGTTTGAACATACTCTTCTCTTCTTCTTTTTCTTTCGATTAGGTTTTTTTGTAGAATACCTATTTTCGATTCGAGCGTAACTGAATGCGGGAACGTAATCGAAACGCTGAATAAGGGTGTTTATTTTTCGAAAATGAGAGTGAGCATTTTTTTTATAAAGAAACAAAATTATAAAAAAGTACGGGAATAGGAATCACTCAAAAAATTGAGTATTTTTCATACAAATTTTCTAGACGAGTCGCTCGCTTGTAATACAGAAACACCACATTAATTTTAAACACAAAACAAAAATTCAAATATACATCAAATATTAGGACACCCTTTACTTTTAATTTTTAATATTTATACTTATAACCATTTCAGAGACTGGGCCATTTAAGATAAATTACTAACAATGGCGGTGGTGGAGAAGCAGCAGCATTAACCGATGGTGGAACAACAGATACTGGTAGTGGACCGACGTAGTGTTGGTGCGGCTGCAACAGCCACTGGTGGTGGAGCGTCATTAATAAGAGCGGCAGCAATCGGTGGAGGAACCACAGATATTAGTGTTGCAGCAGCTGGCAGAGGTGGAGCACGAACTTGCTGCCAGTGTGGTGCCTGCTGGCCATATGCAATTGTTGCGGTTGTTGCTTCCAGTTGTTAAGTTGATAATCCTTCCAATTGTATTGCTGCCAATTGTATTGTTGTTGCGGTTGTTGCCAATTGTATTGCTGTTGTTGCTGCCGGTTGATAATTTAATAATCCTGCTGCAACGTTGTTGCTGCTGAATGGAAATAGAATATATTATATTTACACATATATATATTACCAAGGGCCTTATTTTTAGAATACACCGACAAGCTCACGCAAACTTTAAAAAAATAAAGCCCTTAACACTGTAAATTATGTCTTTATTTACCCGTCCTACTGCGGCAAATCTCCTACCTCCTCGTCGTCCCTTCTTATACTCTGAAGACTTGTTTAAAAGTCTTAAAATTCCTGAAAGTAAAAAATTTTAAATAATTTAAAACTAAGAATAAGCGCTAAATACTTACAAACGCCAACGTTCTGGTCCATGTTTAAATTAAAATGGTGGTTGAATTAAAACAAAGGCAGTTGAATGGAACAAAATGTATAACTGTTAACTGTTTTAATAAAGAATGTAGTTTGAAAGAGGATTAAGAATTAAGTATTTTACTTTGGTTTGTTTTATGTGCAAATTTAAAAATATTTATAAAAGTAAATTTGTAAAATAAAGTGCTGTTTCTGTATTACAGGCGATCAACTCGTCTGAAAAATTTATATGAAAAGCACTCAGTTTTTTGAGTTATTTCCATATAAATTTTTCAGACGAGTTGATCGCCTGTAATATAGAAACAGCACATAAAAGATAATTACATATTTAAAATTTGATTTTTTTTATTGGATTTATAGGAAAACATACGAATATATAATGGAAAAATATATTGAAAGTAATGTGCTGTTTCTATATTACAGCCGATCAACTCGTCTGAAAAATTTATATGAAAATAATTCAAAAAACTGAGTGCTTTTCATATAAATTTTTCAGACGAGTTGATCGCCTGTAGTACAGAAACAGCACATAAGCCTGTATTTTGCAAAATTCATAAAAATAGGAAGATGATTTTAAGCAATGTGAGTAATTGCGACTTAAGACAATTAAATTTTAATATTGTAGGTAAAAAGTTGTTTAAAAAAACTTGAAAAATGAAACACTGCGGCGGAAAATTCTTAAAATTTATTGGGAGTATTCAGGTAAAAAATTTGACATTTAACGGCCTAGGTTATGCGAATACAATTATATTTATTTTAGATAAAAGAACCTTTTTCTTTACAAAATAGAACTCTTAGTAGTGATGAAAACAGTGCATTAAATGTCTTAATAAATTTGGAAAGCAATATTTTGGATGAACTTTCAACCTTTGAAAGCACGCATTCAAGCATAGACAATATATTCGATTTAAAATCGCTTAAAACATTGCCTCTAATTGAAAATGTTGATCCAAATTTAACAGACTTATGTCTTTTAGATGATTTCCAAGATATTCAAATAGAAGAATTTTTGTTCCTAGAAAACGTTTTATTAAGCGCGGCCTGTGAAAGATGAATCAAACGATAGGAAGTGAGCTCTTTCCACCAAAAATCGAATATTTAACGGCTTATGAATTATATGTTTTGGAGCATTAATGATTTTGCGTGGCGTAAAAAAAACAATGAATTGCCACAACTATTAGAGAGTGAATTCTTTCTCCCAGAAACTGATAATTTAACGTCAGATGAATTATATGCTATCGAAGCATTAATGAGAAACAGAAAGTACATTATTGGATGCAGGAAGTGGTTATAAATCTTTTAATGGTTACAACTGTAATTGTTGAAAAAAGCGTTATATTTTCATCTTTAAAATAATCATAAATTTGTTCATAGTATATTTTTTTTCCTTTTTTTATTCTTTTTAATATAGAAACCGAAAGGGTTTCTTAAGGACAATCTTTGATTTCAGTGTAATAAATGCACATAAATTTCTTAGTTTTCTGTTGTTTCTTGCCAAAGACATGTTGAGGGTTTATGAATTGTGATACAGTAGAATACAGCATCCTTACTTGCAACAATTCATATTTTTTGCCTTTTCTTTTATATTACTTGCTATATTTTATATTTACTATTACAGATCATGAGTGTGAAAGTGATTAGGAAGTAAATTTCCGAAGAATCGAAGATATTTTTGCCAATTTTGGTGATCAGTTAAAAGGTATGTTTGAAAACATATTTGACAATATTTCATTTCAAAATAATATAAAACATGTAGAAAATAAAATTGTAAATGCTCGCTATGAATGTGATAATGAAGATTATAAATGCAGTAAGGAAGTTTTAGATAGGAATTCCACTTTAATAAGAAGTGATGCCAATTTAAATGAAATCTCCAAAAATATAAATAGCAGCAATGTATACTTTGGGTCTTTCGATATCGTTTCAAAAAACGATGAAAGTTTAAATAAAAGCTCAGAAGATATTTTTAATGATAGAAACGTAACGTTGGGACCAAAGTATATTTATATTAAGTACATGCAAGTCTACAGCAAATACAACATTTCATGTATTATGTCAAAAACAGTTCAGAGACGGCAAAGTGGGTAACATTTTAAAAATTTTCTAACTAAAAAATTAATATTAATTTTACTTAAATATTATAAAAAAAGTAAGAGAATGACCTTTTAACGACTATATTAATGTAAATTTAAAAAGAATTCATTAAAAAGATATTCAATGCAACTTGAGTTGGAAAAGTGTAATTTGAATATTTCGTTTACCATCCCTTTCGTTTACCATCTCAATGAAAAGAAACACGTAAAAAACAAGAAAAAAGTATAGCAAAATCAAAATTTAAATAAATATAAACAAATTTTGACACAAAACATGATAAACACGCACACCAATAAAACTATCAGCTTAACTCCTGCATGTATCTGTTATAGATATACTTTAGTTAGGATCTTTCGAAATAAGAGATACAAGTTTGAAAGTGTCCAAATTTGAAAAATATAGGAAGGCTCCCAGCCAAAAAGATAAACTAAATAAAGATGTGCTACGTGTTAAGAGAATGGCAACAAAACAATCCAGAAAATTTTAAAAGAAAATTTTTGGCTCCGAATTTGAAGTAAGTACCGATTTAATTTTTGAAGTCAAAGATGAAAAACGGCTAAAATTAACTAAATATAAATTGGTACTTGACGTCATTCGACAGGAATACCTAAAAATCGACAATGCTTGTATTATATCCTTTTATAGCACTAAAAAAATAAGATCTGGTTTATTACTGTATGGATATTGCAATTTCAACGATTGCTCTAAATATAGATTTCAAATTCATTTTGATGGAAAAGTCTCAGTTAAAAGATATGGAAAAATTGTTCATGCTGATGGAGAAAAAAGAAGAGCTCAAATGCGAGGTGTAGCTATCAAAATTATGAAAGAATTATTAGAAGGAAAAGGTGCCGATCTTTTAAGAAAAAATTAAATTCTTTAAGCAGCTGATGACATTTCAAAGAGTGGAAATTAGCAAAATATTCAAAACATCAAGACCCTAAAAAAATGGCTATATCTTGATCCCTTCTCTGAAGTTTTTTTGATGCATCAGGGAATGTATAAAGATTATATACAACACGTCGCATCCCCATATATATTGTTGGGGAAAGGCAACTTTTATAACATTTGCTACGAGTATTAACCTTGAAATACTGAAAGATGCGAGTTACACACTCCATTTCGACCCATCTAATTATTGGACCCCATTGCAAGGTGCTGATGATGGCAATGAAGACGATGATGATGGAGACGCAATGGGATCCAGTGGACCGAAAAGTGACGATACCCAGCCTAAAGCTCATATACCGCCTATTAAAGTAATAGCGCAAACTGGTGACTTTATTCACAAGTTGTTGTCTAAAACAGGTATTTTTCACTTACCGATTAAAACGTATTTCAATGGGACCACAAATTTTCTGCGAAAATTTAGTTACGTTTGATGCCGAAGTGAAAGTTGTTTTGTTTGGACTAGAAAATAAAACTGAAGCTGAGCTTAAAAACGAGTTAATTGCACGTGGTTTAAAATGCAGTGTAGTAAAGCGTGTTGACAAAAAATTTGATAACTACAACGATAATATTTATGTGGTTTACTTTGTCAATGGGACTGTTAAATTAAGCGAGCTAAAGACAAAGCAAAAATGTCTATTTCGTACTATCATAAGATGGAAGTACCAAAGAAAAAAGAAAAACAGAGTTGTTCAATTCTATATTTGTCAAATGCTTGGGCATGGTGAAAAAGGAAACAGGTGAATGTACAACACAAAATAGTTTTAAATGGGCTAACTGTGGTGGAATTCACAAGTCATTTAAACTCTCTTGCCCTAACAGAGAGTCATACCTACAGATGAGGGACAAGCTCAAGAGTAAAATCTTAAAGAATACAAATTCCAATTGTAATATTAGGTTCGATGCAAGTGATTTAACTCAATTCCCAAGTCTACCGAAACAACAAATAAATTCCTGTATTGCTGATAACAAAACTAAAACATATATTACTAAATTTAGTGGATTGCCCAGTATAAACAATCAAAGTAATAACTTGTTCTCTGAGCAAGAAATAACTCAACTCACATTTAAATTGATTTCAAAATTAAGAAATTGTTCATCTAAGGAAGAACAATTTAAACCCAATTAACAATTAAATATTTATATTCTAATACTAAATAATGAATAACTGTACAAAAATAATGTATTGGAACGCAAGGAGCGTTCGTGGAAAAATTATTGCTTCTTTTATTTTTTGGTTTTAAAAAATATTGATGAATATTTAATTAATGAAAAGTGATTGGATAACAGATCCAAATTTTTCAATCCATTATTTAATATTGTTCGTGTTGATCGTTCAAACAGCAGAGGTGGTGGAGTTGCAATTGTAATGAAGAAATCTATTTGTTTTAGGCAGATGCAATGTATCAACACGAATGTAATAGAAAACGTAGGTGAGGGGTTAAATTTCCAAGGCACAAACAATTTTAAATTATATTCCATTTATTTTCCTGGGGGAAGTATTACCCCTGAGTTAAGAACTAATTAAGTAAAATTATCAACATTCAAGGTAACTTTATATTATGTAGTGACCTATTGTCCGATTTAACGCATCATTTTCCATTTACAATACTATATCCAAGCTGTCCGACTCGTGTCCCAATGTCTAACAAATACCCTAGATATTCTATCACATCCAAACGCTATATATGCACTTAGTTCGGATCATCTTCTCATCATGTTCTATATTTATTCATCTGCTGATAGAAATGCGAATAGGAGTTTTAATTTTAACAAAACAAATTGGAGAAGATATTCTGAAAAAGTTGCCTATTATCTCCCTAGCTCACCCCCGGTCAGTGAGACATTTAGAAATATTGAGCCAATTAATACTACGCTTAATATTTTAAAAATGTTGTTTTAAGATCGGCAGAAGAAAGTGCTCCACGTATGCACAACGCAAACAATAATTTTATTAGACTCCCTCATTATATAATAGAAACGATTAGACAAAGAAACTATTTTAGGCGACAATGGCGTAGATATAGATGCATTTCAAGTTTTAACGTATATAAGACATATGAATGCTTGGTAAAGAATAAAATATGGGAATATAGAAATTCTAAATGGAACGAACATCTGCATAGCATAGACAATCGATGTAAGCCATGTTTAATATACCGGCTTTACCCATTCAGGACGAAATAATTGTCACTGACTTCGAGAAGGCTAATCTATTTGGACAAACCTTTTCACAAAACCACTTCATTTTAAATAATTCTGGTTGCCCTTTAACAGAAAGGATGGTTGACCTTGATGTTCTGGAAATTAACAATACTAACATAATGACTCTTGAAACTGAATATATTACTGAGACTACTTTACGTAATCTTTCGATAAGTCTTAAGCCAAGAAAATCATGCGGTCTTGACAATATTAAAAACGAATTCTTAAAAAATCTACCAGCAATTGGTATCAAACATCTTTTGTTAATTTGTTATGCATGTTATGGTGGCAACACTTTCCCCAATCATGGCGAGTTGCAAAAATTATTCCAATTTTAAAACCCGCTAAACCAAACAACCTTGCAGCTAGTTATCGCCCGTATTACAAAACTTCTTTAAGAATGAACTTGTGAATAAGAAATCTATTGCTATGGTTTGTCTGGACATCGAAAAGGCATTTGACACCGTCTGGCATCAAGGACTACTTTTTAAGGTAACTAGATACGGGTTTCCGTCTTATTTGACAAAAATTTTACAAAGTTTTCTTTCAAATCGAACTTTTTACGTATGCATTGATAATGTATATCTGAACCTTTTACTGTTCTAGCTTGTGTACCGCAAGGATCGGTACTAGGGCCATTCCTATACATTGCTTTCTGTGCTGACATTCCTTTATTGCATCCATGTAGCTATGCCTTTTTTTCACCCGAAACCATACTTGGGAATTTACAGTTTGCCCTAGACAATTTGTGTGATTATTTTAGTAAATGGAAAATTAAATTTATTGCATCCATGTAGCTATGCCTTTTTTTCACCCGAAACCATACTTGGGAATTTACAGTTTGCCCTAGACAATTTGTGTGATTATTTTAGTAAATGGAAAATTAAAATTAATTCAGGGATATCTATCTTTTTTACTAGAAAAAGAAGTTCTTGTAATCTCCCAAACTCCAACCTTTGCATAAATAATTTAGAAATCCCTTGGTCTGACCATGTTAAATATTTAGGTGTGATGCTTGATAAACGTTTAACCTTTGGTAATCATGTAATGCACATCATAAAAAAGTTTAATATTGGCATCAGAATGTTATACCCTCTGATAAATCGCAGATCTAAAGTGAGTACAAATAATAAAGTAATTATAGTAAAATGTATATTCCAGGCTATGATTTTATATGGTTGCCCGTTATGGGACAAATGTACCAAGTTACATATTAAAAAATTACAAATAAGTCAAAACAAACTGTTAAAGATGGTTGTTTCGGCATTTCATTTATTTAATTTTCATTTTTTTTATTTTTGTTTAATTTTTTATTTTTTTTTCAATTTAATTAATTCATTCTTTTAATCTTTATTTGTAAATGTCAAATTAATAAATTAAATTTTGCCCCCCAAAACAAATGTCAAGTACGCTGGGGAAATTTGAAATGTAAAAAAATGAAAATGAAATGTGTCAACCATTCAAATTATAAATAAAAATATCATTCCTGTACTAATCAAGAATAACACCGGTTGTGTATTTTTTTTCGATTGCGAGTTTAGCTTTTTCTTTTAAAAAATCAGTGCCCTTACTTAGATTGCTTATAAAAAACAATTAACCATAAAAGTTTGCTTAAATACAAAATACCAATTTTTTCTTTCGTGCAAACAATCTTTAAAAACTCTTAAAGACAAAACATTTTGGCGCCCGAGCAGGGACTGTGTTTAAAAAGTTAGAAAGGTGTAAAAAATTCGCGTTTACCAAAACCGTGTTTGTTAAATAAAAAACTTACTCAAATTACCGTGCGTTCGTTACTGAAACAACCCGGTATAAACGTTTGTTTATAATTAAATAAACAAAATAATAAATAAAAAAAACAACAACAACTCAACATCAACAGTTTCAACCCCCAAAAGATTTGGAAATTCATCCAGATGCCCAGGGGGCTTATTCTGAATTGCGATGCGAAAATCAATGCGATGCGCAAATGAAATGCGATGCGAAAGAAAATTGGTATTCTGTTAGACTTTCGCAATTGCATTCGCAATTTATTTCAAATCGTTGGCAACGCTGCTCAAATAAACATCAGTATCAACAAACGTCAAATTAAAAATAAATAAATTTTTTGTGCTTCGCTGTGAAAATTGTTTCTAAAATTTATTTAATAGGTCCAAACCTATTAAAATTTAAGTCAAATATTTTTGAATTTCTCTAATAGGTGGTCCATTAATATTTAGTTCTTCAGTTAACGTTTGCCACAAAGTATTTGCAGACTAACGTGTTTTTAAATGGCCTCTTGCCAAATGGCTGTGCTTATTCATAAATTCTATTTTTATTTAAATTTGACGCGGTTTGTTGGTCTTATTGCTTACTTCCCTGAATTAAATAATAAATATATGATGAATACATAAATAAAATATTATTTTTTACTTACATGTTTGTACTTTGCGAATGCTACTTTGTTGTCGAATAAATTTTGCGAATTTGACATGTGTTTTCGCAATTTAGAATACCGATTTACCACCTTTTCGCATTTGAAATGCGATTAAAATAGAACTTTGCGAATATCGCAATACAGAATAGCAATTGTTCGCATTTATGTATTTTCGCATCGCATTGATTTTCGCATCGCAATTCAGAATAAGCCTCCTGGTGTAGCTGTATATTGTGCAAAAAGGAACGTGAACAAAACATCAACCAGGTATTTAAGAACAAATAATTTGTGTGAGACTTTGCGTTTAATTTTTAAATAACAAATTTAAATTTAAAATTCGTTTAAAGCAAAAGTTTTATTCCACACGAAGAATTATTTGTTCTTTTCGTCAATTCGTTTATGCCCTAAGTAGTGAAACACACACACATAGTGATACAAAATTAATTGTTTATTTATTTCAAATTAAAAATCACACTAAATATTTTTATTTCTCATTTGAATTCAATTTTCACTTTAATCTCGATCGATTTCTCTTGCCGTGTTTTCTCTTAAATTTACCAGCTGCTCTCTTCGCTTCCATTGCGTTAGATTTTCTGAAAATAGAAAAATATTTACAAAAATTAATAATTAACAGTCACCAATCTGTATACTTCCATTTTGGTTGTTTGCTGTTTATTTGTACTGACGTTTGTTTAATTATCACTTGTTCTTTTTAATACCTCCATTCGATTTATTATTGTGATTAGGTTTTACATTAATTTTATTAAAGTTACTTCTAACTTGGCATCACTATATCGCAGCTGATCGTGACGTCAATTTATTTACATACGAATAGGAGAGAAAGAAACATAACAAAAACAAACAGACAACCCAGCAAGCATTTTTGTGTGAGTTGGTTTTTTGAGAATAAATTTTTCGAAAAATAAAATTTTAATTTATTTTCATTTAATACTACAAAATTGCATAAAATATATCGAGCTTCAATAAAAAATATTAATTATTGCTTGAAGCTTGAGGATTGAGCTACAGTATTAAAAAAAAAAAAGAGAAAAGAATTTTTTTAATCGAGATATTTTGCGGCAATTATTTTGTAAATTAATTACTTTTGAGAAACTAATATTGATCTTGAGGTTGTATGAAAATTATTATTATCAAAAATAAATATATTTGGTCAAGTGTGTTGCCTATACAGATACATAGGGTTTCATAGATATAACCCAGCAAACAGTTTTGTTCGAATTTCAGAAACCAATATTGGTGAGTTGCAGAATATTAAGTAACGATACGAAATAAATAAACAAAATGCAAAGCAGTAAGAGACCTGGCAAGTCCAATAGCTTGGAACTTGTAGTACAACAGAAAACTAAAGTATTAAACAATATTGATAGGATTCGGCGATCACTTCGAGAGAAAACTATTTCTTTCAATGCAATCGAATTAGAATGCCGCCTCGAAATCCTTAATTCTTATATCGAACAAGCAATGACTTTTTAGGCAGAAATTGATATTTTAGATCCAGAAAATGATGAAAGACCTGAAGTCGAAGATTTATGTGTGTCAACTAAATGCTTGCTTCTTGGATATTTATCCCCTAATAGAAGACAAAGTACTCAAGATACTGCTGGTGGATGTTTATCCCATCGCAGTAGCCTTCCACTAATGAAATTGCCAAGATTTAGCGGCAAGTACTCTGAGTACAAAAATTTTTTAAGCTTGTTTGAAAGTTTGGTAGACCACGATATTTCTCTCACAAATATAGAGAAATTTAATCATTTACTTTCCTGTTTATCTGACGAAGCGCTGGGTACTGTCAAGGCTTTTCAAGTCACTGAAGAGAATTACCCCAAAGCGCTGGCAAGTTTAAAACGCGTTTATGACAATCCTTGCCTAATATTTTTCGATAATATTCCACAACTATTCAATTTACCTGAAATTCCAAAGGCTTCATCGAGCGCTTTGAGGAGCATGATAGACACTGTGTCTGCCATTTACGATTCACTATCATCAATTGGTGATGATAAAGCAATTACGAATGCCATTCTTATACATTTGGTAATGACAAAAGTAGATCCAATCACCAGATCAAAGTGGGAAGAACAACTTGATTATCAAAAGTTGCCCTTATGGAGTGATTGCGAGGCAGCCTTGAATAAACGATATCAACATATTTCAGCTGAAGAAGCTTCGTGTTCAAGAGTTAAGCCTAATGCTAACATTAATAAAAAACCTGACACATCCAATAGAAGAAAATCTAATTCTTCATTTTCTTGCCAAACTGATAACCAGCTAAACCAACAAAATTCGAAATGCCTATTTTGTAAATCGACACAGCATTATTTATCGAATTGTCCTTCTTTTACCGCTGTTCCTGTACAGCAGAGATTCGACTTTGTTAAAGGTGTTCCTGCCTGTATCAATTACTTAAAAAAGGTCACACAGTTACGAAATGTAAGTCGTCGAAGTGTCGAGTTTGTAGTCGCTCACATCATACTCTGCTGCACATTTATGCGACAAGTGAAAATACATTAAGTGTTTCAAATAGTTCTGATCCAAATCAGCCGTCAACTTCATCCAGAGCTTCTGTAAATCATTTGTCTTCCAAAAAAGACAATGTCATTTTGGCCACAGCCTTAGTTAAAATAAGAAATAGTTCTGGACAATATGTTCTGGCAAGAGCTTTACTGGACTCCGGTTCACAAATCAATTTTGTTACCGAGGAACTTTGACAGCGATTACAATTACAAAAAGAGCAAAGAAATCTCAGTTTGACTGGCGTGGGGAGAAAAAATTCATCCGCCAAATATAAACTTCAGGCAAATGTGATATCTCGAACGAATTCCTACGAATTTTCATCAGAATTCTGGATTCTTCGATCGATTTCCAATTACCAACCTGATCGAACGATTTCGACTTCAGGTTGGAACTTGCCTTCGAATATCGAGTTAGCTGATCCATGGTTTTACAAGCCTCAAAAGATTGATATGTTGATCGGCGCTGAGATTTTCTTCGAGTTATTATGCGTTGGTCAAATTAAACAAAATCCAAACATTCCAACACTTCAAAAGACTTTGCTAGGTTGGATTGTTTCTGATAAATACAAAGAGGCTAGAGAAATTAATTCTTATTATTGCCATTTAAGTCAAACAAGAGATAGCGACGACTCGTTAGATATGATAGTTCGTAGATTTTGGGAACTGGAGGAAGTTCCAAGAGAGGCAAAAATTCCATCAATAGAACACCAGAAATGTGAAGAAAATTTTTTAAGATCTGTTCGGCGATTGGCATCGGGCAGATTTAAAGTAGCGCTACCTTTCAAAGCGGATCCAAAAGCGTTGGGTCTCTCTTTTGAAACAGCCAGAAGACGATTTTTGTCCTTAGAACGTCGGTTGTCAAAAGAACCACACACGAAAGAGATGTATAATTCTTTTATGAAACAATACATTAACTTGGGTAATATGTCTATTGCAGACAACAAGATTCCCAATACGCCTCACTATTTCATTCCACATCAATGCGTGTTACGTCCGCAAAGCACTTTTACCAAACTTCGTGTAGTTTTCGACGCCTCTTGCAAAACATCTACGAATTTTTCACTTAACGATCTCTTAATGATTGGACCAACTATTCAAGAAGAACTATATTCCACGCTTGTTCGTTTTCGTATGCATAAATATGCTATTACGGCTGACATTGAGAAAATGTACCGTCAAGTTTTGATAGACGAGGCAGATAGAAATTTCCAATTGATATTATGGCGTGAAGATCAATCTAAAAATCTTGAAGTCTATAGATTGAACACGGTGACGTATAGTACGTCATCAGCTCCATTTCTGGCAATACGATGTCTGACACACTTGAGCGAATTGTTCGAAGAAACGCTACCTATCGGATCAAAAATAATAAAAAGAGACTTTTATGTTGACGACTTGCTAACTGGCGCCGATTATATTGAAGAACTCAATACAATCAGGACCCAAGTCACAGATATTTTACAATCGGCAGATTTCAATTTGACTAAGTGGTGTACGAATCATAATAATCTGCCCGATTCTGTTACAATTGAAAAATCAGTCCAAATAGATCCGGATCTCACGAAGACTTTAGGCACTTATTCGCGTCCGAAGAGTGATGTATTTAAATATCATTTAGATGATTCTTTCAAAGACTTAAAAGCAACAAAAAGAAACATATTATCTGTTTCAGCAAGACTCTTTGATCCTCTCGGACTTTTGTGCCCTTTGGTTATTAAAGCCAAAGTTCTTCTTCAAGAACTATGGCTTATGAAGTTGGATTGGGATGAATCAATCCCCACGCGTTTGTATACATCTTGGGAGAATTTCAAGTCCAATTTATTAAAAATTGACGAAATAGAAATTCCCAGATATGTTTTGACCACTTCAAAAACCAAATTTCAAGTTCATGGGTTTTCTGACGCCTCAATGCGAGCGTATGGCTGCTGCCTTTACATACGGAGTAGAGCTGCTAATAAAACTTCTTGCCGTTTGTTAACGGCCAAATCTAAAGTTGCTCCTCTGAAGACTAAATCTCTGCCGAGACTAGAGTTATGCGCAGCCCATTTATTGGCCAAATTATGGTCTAAAATAAAACCCATGATTTCGTTTGAGGTCGAAAGCGTAACATTGTGGACGGATTCAGAAATCACATTACACTGGATTCAGACTCATCCATCAACGTTGGCGACATTTGTTTCAAATAGAGTTTCTGAAATCCAAGAATTATCGAACAACGTCACATGGCGACATGTCCCAACTAAGGATAATCCGGCCGATATAGTTTCGAGAGGTAGTAATGTGGACGAATTAATTGATCCATTTGGTTTTATGGCCCTAGTTTTCTACTCCAAAAGAGTAACACGTGGCCAGTAAACAACCACTTCAACCTGACAATTGAAGAAGAATCGCTGGAAAAGCGTAAATTAAGTGTTTTCTTCCCTGTAGATGAAATGAAATGGACATTCCTTCATTTGGTTGAATTCTTGCAAAAAATTGATTGTGCTGACGAATTGAAAAAGCTAAGCAAATCACAGATCTTGCCTTCAAATTTGCAACGTCTGAGTCCATTCGTCCATCAATACAAAGATGAACATCGCTCGTTTTCACTACTTAGGGTAGGCGGGCGATTGCTTAATGCACCAGTTGCATACGATGCAAAATTTCCTCTTTTGATGTCAAAGAAATCGCATTTTATCACCATTTATTTAAGACACTTGCACTTAACTAACTGTCATGCTGGTGCAAAGGCTTTGGTAGCTATTTTGCGAGACAGAATATGGCTGATTAATGCTAGAGAAGAATGTACGAAAGTAGTTCGCAAGTGCCTACATTGTTTTCGATACAAACCTAAATTATTGAATCAAATCATGGGGAATTTGCCCGCTGATAGGGTGAGAGCTCTACGCCCGTTCAAGATATGC
Organism: Gymnosoma rotundatum; assembly: GCA_916610165.2. Classification (NCBI taxonomy): domain Eukaryota; kingdom Metazoa; phylum Arthropoda; class Insecta; order Diptera; family Tachinidae; genus Gymnosoma; species Gymnosoma rotundatum. Next base: position 117,403,224 of record OU744336.1, read on the forward strand.
GGCGTAGACTTTTGCGGCCCAGTTAATGTGACACTCAAAATTCGTGGCCGACCACCCGTAAAAATGTATATTGCTATATTTGTGTGTTTTACCTCAAAAGCTGTACATATTGAATTGGTAACTGATCTGTCTTCAAATTCTTTTATTCTCTGTCTTCAAAGGTTCATCGGCAGGAGAGGTCTCCCGGAGAAGGTTTTCTGCGACAACGCAACCAATTTTGTCGGTGCCAGTCGAGAGCTACTGGAGCTTCGACAGGCAACGGAAATCAGTGCCAAAGACGTCGCGTCGTACGCTGCCAGCAAGGGGGTGGCCTTCCACTTCATCCCGCCACGAGCTCCACACTTCGGCGGTCTGTGGGAAGCAGCCGTCAAATCTGCCAAAGGCCTGCTCACGAGGACCGTAGGCAAGGTGCTACTAACCGCCGAAGAGCTGCAGACGGTGCTGATAGAGATCGAGGCAGTATTGAACTCCAGGCCCATAGCTCCCCACAGCAACGACCCCAACGACGGAGAAGTGCTCACTCCAGCGCACCTTCTAATAGGAGAGAGCCTGCTTGCGCTGCCGCAAGGATCGCATCAAGGCGGTCTGGACAAGCTGACGTGTTGCAAGAGATGGCGGCTTATCTGCGCACTCAAGCAGACGTTTTGGCGGTCTTGGGAGAGAGATTACGTCCGCAGCCTCCAAATCAAGACGAAGTGGGCAGCACAAGAAGAAGACCTCGCCGTCGGCAAGCTCGTCGTCGTCCACGAGGACAACACTCCACCGCTGCAGTGGCTAACCGGCCGAGTTCAGGAGGTAATCCGAGGCGCAGACAACAAAGTGAGAGTAGCGCAAGTCAGGACTAGAAACGGGGTTCTGACCAGGCCGATCCACAAATTGGCGCTTCTTCCGTTTGATTGAAGACCGCAGGTCCTTCAATGGGGCCGGTGTTTCGGCATTTCATTTATTTAATTTTCTTTTTTTTTTTTGTTTAATTTTTTATTTTTTTTTTTCAATTTAATTAATTCATTCTTTTAATTTTTATTTGTAAATGTCAAATTAATAAATTAAATTTTGCCCCCCCAAACAAATGTCAAGTACGCTGGGGAAATTTGAATTGTAAAAAAAATGAAAATGAAATGTGTCAACCACTCAAATTATAAATAAAAATATCATTCCTGTACTAATCAAGAATAACACCGGTTGTGTATTTTTTTCGATTGCGAGTTTAGCTTTTTCTTTTAAAAAATCAGTGCCCTTACTTAGATTGCTTATAAAAAACAATTAACCATAAAAGTTTGCTTAAATACAAAATACCAATTTTTTCTTTCGTGCAAACAATCTTTAAAAACTCTTAAAGACAAAACAATGGTAATGAACCTTCATGGTATTACTCCACCAATAGGCTCCATAATCTTTGCAAAATAGAATTCGTTATCGAGCGCATTGAAAAATTATATTTCTAATCTGTTTACATGAAATTTATGTATGTATGTAAGCATTTCCTCTTTACAAATTGTATGTTTTAGTCTATTATCCTAATGTTTTTATTCATTGTCTGAAGATTAGCTTACTACAAATCTAGTTATAATTAGAACACCTATTAATTATTTATTGAAGGTTTTTTAATGCAAATTTTCCTTCCTCACGCCCATAACTATTTAACATGCTCCTTAGATTTATTAATTTATTAATAATTTAAACGTAAGGTAACATTACCATTTCTCTGTAAGATAAGTTTTAAAGAAAGATTTGTTCCAATAAAATAAAAAAAAATATTTGCTATTCTGGAAAAAATGAAAGCCTATTGTACTAAAAATAAATTCAAGTGGCCATTCTTTTAAAGGGATGTTAGTTATGTTAAATGTTAGTTATGCATTATTTGGAGCCGTTTTAAAATGTTGTAATAGAGAGAACATTTCAGAGTATTTAATGAAGTGCTACCGCTATTTAGAAAATCAGGGTATTACTAAGAGTCCAGAGGTAATAGTACAATGGTGTAAAACCCACTATATACAAATAATCTGCAAGGTTTTAAACAATAAAATCGGCAAAAGACATTTTTTGTGCCATTTTATTACGCATGTCTTGATTATGGCTTTTGATCTAAAAATGCTACAAGAGTGCAAATTTTGGTTTAAGCATTTATTTGTTAATTTGCTATTTCCCAAAAAAAAAAAGAATAGCTTGTCCTCTAATAATTGGTAGTAGCCGATGGACGATATTACGAATAGTTTAGATGTAATATATAACAAACTATTTGTATAATTTTAAACCATTCGTCAAATTTTTCGAGTTATGACTTCTGAACGTAAGTATTTCTCAAAATAATCTGTACCAATACGGAAGCGTATTTTTTCCATATTAATTGATAAAAATTGCTATGTAGTACAGCTTTTAATTAAGATTTTATAACTCAATAACTATGTCGATCAACGACAAAGTATCTTACGGGCAGCACCTTTAGTATGGCGAAAGTGACAACCGGAAAACCTGATTCTACAGTCTTGCAGCTTCTACAAAACATCTTTTGTTTTGATAAATTGACGAATTCTTGTTACACTTAAAAACGCAATATGTATTTTTTTTAAAGTTTGTTTATATTTTTCTATATGTGTTTGTATAAACACTACTGCCGACCTCGTTGTTATTTTAAAGCTGAGTGTTTTTTTAGTTAGCAAGAGTTTGTTGCAGTATATTTTCTGAATACAAGTGTTTCAGAAACTTATCCACACATATTCTGGAAGGTATTTTCGATTCCTACTGAATAGTTTTACCGACTGTTTTATACTAAGTATAATAAAACTCTAGTTAGTTCAAAACTTTCATCAAGTTTTAAGATTTTTTCGATTTTTGAAAGTTTGCTGCTTAATAACTTTTTCGTACAGCCTTTAAAGAAATAAACTATACCACGATCGATTTGTATTTCAATCCTCTATCGACCGTTTATAGTGGTATATGTGCACGCCAAATAGCTTTCCAGATATAAGCGAAAAACTAAACTTATATATTTAAGCGATTTTTATTAATTTTAAAAGTTTTCGCTTAATAACTTTTTACGTCCAGCCTCTCATAGCGGTATATGTGCACGCGGCATAGTTTTCGAGATATAAGGGAAAAACTAAACGTATTTTTTTAGAGTTTTTTTTTACAATTGCACAGTTTAGTTTGGTTTTTATAAGTAAAAAACCATCACAATTAATGACTACATGTTTTAGGTGTAGCTCCTTCATTTTTAAATTGGCGAAAGTGACAACGGGAAAATCTGATTCTGCAAGCTCAGAGCTTTTTATTTCAAGTTTTTGTTTTAAAATTTATTAAAAATTGACAAATTGTGACCGCTTTTAAAAACTCTTATTTTTTGTTTAATTTTGTTTACATATTTGTTATGAACAACAAAAATACTCATTTTTTACAACTCTGTTAAAAAAGTTTGCCGTTCTAGTTCGTTTACACGGTATATTTTTGACACTAGCAAGATTTTACATTAAAGTTGAATTTTGATGTTTATTGTACAAAGGTATTTTATTGAATGAAAAATTTTTTGAAAACATACTGCCATCCCTAAATTAGCGCGTAAAGCGCAAGATATCTGTCAAAATTTCTCATGTACATACAAAATGTGTGAAGCATCGCTAAATAGCACGGCGTCAACGCTTAGTAATTGGAATTTTAATTTTGACAGTGCGTTAGGAAGTGAAGTTGGCTGCTTGTTGGTATGGCTGCTTGTTGGTATGTTTTGTTTTGTTATGGTTGAAAAGTAATGACAATTTAGTTATTTTCAAGGCAATTTAGCGGTTTTATCTCTTCTTTATTATTATACAGCGGGTTTTGTAAAATAAAATGGGTTAACATTACTGCTAAAGACACAAAGTTGACGCTCTTATTTAGGGATGACATTCCAGCGCAAAAGCTATGAATAACGTTGCTTTGCGTCTCACGCGCTAATTTAGGGATGGCAGATAGAATTTATAAAACTCAATGTTTATAATGTTAACTACAAAACTTCTCATAACAAGTATAATTAGTTGCAATATATAATAATAACATTATAACTAACACCCTCCCTTAATGTTATTATTGTATCAATAAACATTAAAAGCAGTTAAACAATCAAATAAGTTAATTATTAATAAAATAATGAACAATATTTAAACGTTTTTTAAAATTCTCAAAAACGGGTTTTGAAAGAGACTTAGTAAAATTATTTGCTAATTGTTCCTTCGAATTTACAAAATTTAACTCAAATGCATGTTCATGGAATTTTTCTCGCATGAAATGATATCTTATTTTGATGTGTTTAGTACGCTTGTGATATTCAGGGTTCTTAATAAGTTTAATCGCACTTTGATTATCCATAAATAAACAATTTTCTTTATCATTGTATGTAATTTCTTTTAATAAACGTTTTATCCAAACAATATCTTTGACAGCTTCACATCCAGCAATATACTTTGCCTCTGTAGTAGACAGTGCAACTGTACGCTGTTGCTGAGACTTCCATGAGACTGTGCAATTGCCTAATTGAGTAACAATTCCAGATGTTGACCTGCCATTATCAATATCTCCTGCGTAATCAGAATCAGAAAAAGGTTATAATATATAATCCTTTTGTTTTGTATAAAGCAAACCATGATTTAGTGTGCCTCTTATATATCTTAAAACTCTTTTCGCTGTATTTATATGAACTTGACATGGTTTCTCCATATATCTACTTAATACACAAACTGCATAAGAAATATCTGGTCTACCTATATTTGATAAATATATTAATGAACCAACTAATTCTCTATAAGGAAATTTCATATTTAATTTTGAATCATTGATATGATTATTAATCCAGCCTGGTTCTAAAGGAGTAGACACTGGATTACAATTATTCATAGAAAACGTTTTGATGACTTTCTCCGCATATTGCTTTTGATGCAAAAATATAGATTCTGAGTTTAAAACCTTAATTTGAAAACCAAGAAATTTATTTAACTGACATTCTTTCAATTCGAAATTTTCACTAAGATGACTTAACAGATCACTTGCAAGCTTTTCATCATTGTATATTATTAACCCATCGTCGACGTATACTGCCAGTATAACTTTCAATTCTTTACAATTTTTAATAAACACACATGTATCAGAATTACTAATTTTGATACTAAATTTGTTGAGAACTTCACAAAACTTTTTATTAAAACATCTAGGAGCTTGCTTTAATTCATAAATACTTATTTTTAATAAGCATACCTTTTGGAATTCTTTTACATATCCAGGTGGTTGACGCATGTAAATTACTTCATTCAAATCACCATACAAAAAGGCTGTTTTTATATCAAATTGTTTTATAGACATTTTTTCAGACACTGCAACAGCTAGTAAAAGATGGATCGAGTCATACTTTACCACTGGACTAAAAGTTTCTCCATAGTCTAGGCCATACTCTTGAGTAAAACCTCTAGCAACTAAGCGCGCCTTATATCGTTCAATTGTTAAATCAGATTTGTATTTTATTTTATAAACCCAGCGACAATCTATTAATTTTCATTCTTCAGGCAAATTGCATAGTCTTGTTTTTCATCAATGCGTTATATTCTTCATCCATTGCTCTTTTCCATTCATTACAGCATTTAGATTTAATGGCATCTTCATACGTAGCTGGATCTTCTAAGTCTTGTTCCACCACAGATCTTGCACACGGATCTTTGATGTTGTATGCCATAATTTTTTAGCAATTCATTTATATATTTATTATTAAATTCTTTGCCATTATGTGATCTTAAGATATTTACTTTTATATTCTGATTTTTTATTATATTAAGAAAATTTTTCACGTTTTGAAAAACTTCACTTTTATGACGCAAAAAATAAACCCATTTAAATCTAGAATACCTCGATTCTCCAACTGACATTTCTTCCATCGGCCCACAGACGTCAGCATGAATTGTTTCTCCAGGGGCTTTTGACCTGTTATTACTAGGAATATAGGCAAATCTGTGTAGCTTACCTAAGCAACACCCTTCACATATCTTATTGTCATCATTTTCGTATTTTATTTGCCTTGTTTTTAAAATTTCTTTTAAATGTTTTATATTTTGATGAACAAACCTTTGATGCCATATATTAATTGTATTGGAACTGTTGCTTGTAAAATAATTGTTTTTATCTCTTATCAGAACCTTTATTTCTAATTCAAACAAGTTGCCTTTGCGCTTACCAATAGCTTCAACCTTGTTATTTCTAAGAAAAATACACTGATTTTTATTTAATTTCATAATTAAGTAAAACGTCAATATTTCCTTCACCAATTGCATTCAAAACAGTTCCGTCTCCAATCTTAATTTTAAAAGACTTTTCAAACTGATGATAGCTTGAAAACCAAGCTCCTGAATCAACTACCCAGATTTCATCTGCTCCAGAATCATTTGATCTTCCACTAATAAAGGCATTGGCAAGGCATTGTATGATGGCGGCAAAGTCATTAGTATCTTTGTAATAATCATATTATCAGTAAGTGGTTCACCTAAATTTTTTAATTTCTCTGCAAGTTCTTCAATTTTGGCAATATGCATTTTTTTTATTAGGACCAGCACTCAGGGGATGATCCCTACTTATGCAATGCATTGTACCAGAACTAGGAAATTAGGTTCTGGGAAGGGGGATAAAGGGAGTAGTGCTTGTGGACATTTGATTTGAATCTTTGCACATTGAAAGTGGCAGGAAAGACCTCTGCGGGGAGTTTATTGCACATACGAACTGTTCGGCTAAAAAACGAATTCTCTCTGTAATGGCCAATCGACCACAAAGGAATGCGCTCTTGATGCAGAACGCGTTGCGCGTACGAAATTACGGTTTTCAGGAACAAGTTCCCTGATTTCATAAGAGCACATTCCGTCGTAGTAACGATAAAACAGTGAAACACACCCCACATTGCGTCGATGCTCCAGTGAGTCAATAGAGCTGGATACCCTACTGTCACCGATGAGCTTCTTCGCTCTCTCCTGCACGCGGTCGAGTAACTCCAAAATAGACTTTGAAGCACCGGCCCACACATAAGAGTTGTATTCCATTTTCGGTCTGATAAACGTGACATAGATAGTAAGGAGATCAGATGGAGTGAAGTATTTCTTACACCGTTTCAAAAAACCTAGGCACTTGAATGCTTCTTTTGCGACATGAAAAATATGCTGGTTCCAACGAACATCACATTGAATTTTCATGCCAAGAACATCGAGAGCTTCTGATTTCTTACTGTATATATCAACCAAAAGTACAGATGAGATACCATATTCAGCCGTACGCCTGTGCGAAAGCACACAGCACTGGGTTTTATGAGCGTTAAATTGAACCCTATTCGCAAGACCCCATTCGGAGATTACCAAAAGGTCGCGATTAGCAACCAACATGATGGAAACTCACCAACATGGTATATAATGTTGAAAAGTTTTGCTAATGGTCACTAATGGATTTCAATAGAATCAACCGAAATCTTTTTAAATTCGTAAAATTGCTGTTGCAATAAATGAATGCTAACTTCTGATTGCATTTCATGTATACAATTTAATTTTTGCCACATATCATAAGCCTCTTTGCAGCACATCAAATATTTTAAAATTACATTATCAAGAGATGTAATAATAATTCTTTGTGCCTTAATGTCTTCTTTTTCCCACTTATGTAAATTTTGAATTAATAAATTATTGTCTGCATCACTATTTCCATCTACATTAACAGGTCTACGATAGGATCCATCAACAATTTTGTAAAGGTCCATAGATTTTAAAATTATACACATCTGGAACTTCCATGAACTCCAATTCACAGCTCCGTGTAGTTTTTCAATTTTAAAATTCTCCATATTTAACCAAACCGCTTATTACAAAAAACCCGTTTTGAAATAGTTACAAATTTTTTCCTACAACAAACTTAATCTATTCCTTCAATAAATAATTTTTTTTCACAACAACTTAAGAAAAACTTAACAAACCTTTAAAACATCTTAAGATATGACTTCGATTTCTGTCAAACGTATCTTCCGAATATCCTTCTAAGCGTCTTGAGTAATTATTTAAAAACCCTTCTAAACATGTAATTAGGCTCCTCAAACTATTCAAAACCTTCTAGGCGTCTTAAAAATTAAACACAAATTTAAAAATCCCTCTCGGCGTCTTGAAAATCATAAGTTCTAAGCGAAAACAATCTTTCTCGAAATAATCCTTCTAGGCGTCTTGAAAATTGAACACAATTTAAAAATCCCTCTAGGCGTCTTGAAAATTATAAGTTCGACAGCAATCTTTCTCAAAATAATTCTTCTAGGCGTCTTGATTTAATTAAATATCCTTAGTAGATATGTTCTGGGCCCATAACCAGTTGAATTTTGATGTTTATTGTACAAAGGTTTTTTATTGAATGAAAAATTGTTTGAAAACATAGAATTCATAAAACTCAATGTTTATAATGTTAACTACAAAACTTCTCATAACAAGTATAATTAGTTACAATATATAATAATATCATTATAACTAACAATTAATTTTTTTATATACATATGTATTATATTTGTAGTTTACACATAATTTATTTTTCTTTTGTTTATATATTTTATTAATATTTTTTTAAAGTTTCCCTCTATTGTTTTAATAAAACTGTAAATTTTTCTTGTACAGCGTGGTATTTTTTGGTAGACTATGAAAAACCATACTTGCATTACTAAGTACTACTAGATTTTGATTAAATTTCGTCAAAATCAAGGCTATTGATTACTAGATAGTCACATGAGAACAAAAGCAAAAACGCCTGTATTTTGTTAGTGTAAATTTAAGTTTACGTGTCAGTAAATAGTAAAGAAAAACATAAAAAAACAGAGAAGAAAAAGCATTTTCTCTATTTTAAAATTGAAAATTAAAATTTTTTTTTAATTGCCGCGTCAATAAAATGTAAATAAACTTTGACGTTGTAAATATGTAAAGCGAATTCTTGGTCAAAATCTAGTGGCGAAGTAGATTTTCTTTTGTATGAGTAATCTATTTAAATTCAACTAGATTTTATTTGAAATCTCATTAGTATTAAATTACGGTCTAAAGTTAATAGACCAATATTAAAACATAAAAGAAAGTTTAGAAAAAATTTTAATAAAATGACTATATAAACAAAAGTAAAGAATGAATGATATGTAAATTATAAATATAATGTAAAACTATTTTTTAAATACTCAGTTTTTCGAATGTTTGCTAATGTGAAATCTTGATAATATTAAAAAACACACTATAACGAATTAGATCAAATAAAACATTCAAATCAAATCTACTATTAGGAAAAATTGTTATGGAAATTTTGTCATAAAACACATTTCAAAGTTATTTGATTTTTTATGAATATGGCAGATATATTTTAAGCTGACATTATGCTCGTCAAGATGCAAAACAAAGAGATCTATTGGTTGTAAGTTTATGAAGATTTTGTGTTAAAAATATTTTTAAATGAAAAATAGAGTTGTAAAAAATCAGATACAAAAATTTATTTTATTGAAATGGGTCAGTAGCAATGTCTAGGGTATGTTAGGCAGGTAGCCTTGTTGCCACAGCCCACTTGGGTCCATTGATTGGTCTTTTTGTGTCTAGGGTAACTTCAAGGGCTTTTAAGCGTCACGTTCTTGAAATAAAATTGTTCTGTGTTGTAGTATCTACTCCTCTTGCAACAATACAATAGCACCAATCATTAACATTATTTTTTCCCTATTTATATTTTCTTCTTTCCAATTTGTATTCAGTACGAAATGATAGCGGGAACAAACGTTCGCCTGAAATTCACGATAGCAATTTTCCTTTCATGGGAAATAAAAATTTCATGGGAACGAAAATTTCACATTTTGTTTACGATAGGGGAGAATAAATAGATATAATCAATAATTTATGAGGAGGAGTTCAGTTTGCTACAAGTGTTAAAATAAAGTGCACAGAACAAAAAATTAAATTAAATAAAACTTAAAAAAAATTAGAACTTTTCAATCAGAATAAATAAACTATTGTATTGAAGTGCTTAAAATAAGGGACTTTAAATAAAATAAATATTTAATAAAAATAAAAAAAGGTTGTTTTAGTTTTAAACTGGCAACAAAACTTTTAATCTCAGCTTTAGGGGCCAAACGATATGTAAAAATGTTATTCTCAAACGAACTTACACGAGATGCTTTAAGGTGAAAGCATAAGCTCTTGCTCTTGTTTTTTTAATTTGTAAATATTTAAATTTTTTCTGTTTGTATTATAAGTTTTTGACAATTGAACTGGATTTTTTAGAGCAAGTTGATTTTGTAGCTTTAGCAGTCATCTGCTATGAACTTTCTTTATAGTTTTGTTGCATCTGATTTGGCAGTTTTGAAACCCAAATGGAATTTGGTATGGATGTCATTTTATAATTTTTGATTTCAAACGTATGTATATTTATAATGACATAAACCGTAAATTGCATGTGTGGTCAAAAGCATGATAGCGTGGATTAAATTTGAAATAGTGTGGCACCTACAACACCATTTTAAAACGATTTGAAATCGTACGATTGTGTATGGTAGTGAATCCTGGCCTCAAGTATTTACAACAGCTAATGCCAGATGAAAAAAAAGAACGCACTGTTATTGAAATTTCATCATCTGACTTTTAATAAAATGACAAAATATAACAACAGAATACACCATAAGTTCGTTAATTCGGTGGCTTTTGGACTAAAATCCATTTTGAAATAAAAGGGATATGTCGCAAAATATTAAGCTTTTTATACCCTTCACCAAAGTAGGAAAAAAGAGTATATCTAAGTTTGTCATTCCATTTGTAATTTCTACAACATTCACTTTCGACCCCATAAAGTTTTTATATTGTATATATATTGTATCGTACGCATAGCGAAAATTAAAACACGCCAATCGATCAGATATAGTTTCGAAAGAGAAAGAAAGAAAGATCGGTCCATGTTCTTCGAGGCAGCGGGCAGAACACCACACCTGCCCCTAATTTTTCCATATAATTTAAAACAATGAAGGAACTCCAATAAAAAAAGCAAATATATAAGCCAATAGGGAATTAAAAATAAAAGCAAAAAATCAAGCAAAAAATTTGCGCTCGCCCATATTTTCCGTGCTATGGGCCTCTGAACTTTTCATAGAAAAGTCCGATTGCGGACCGTATTTTAAAAATATCAATATTGGTATCATTTAAAAGCTTTTGAAGAGATCTTCACCCATTTTATAAAACTTCTGCACAATATAGCAGTTTTAACATAAAAAATGCAATACTCGTAGCAATACGCTTCTTCACAGTTATTGGTAAATAAAAATTTTAGGCACACAATCTAAGTGAAATTACCATTAAGCATGTTGGCGAAAATTGAGTTGGCAATTAATTAAGCACGATATTTCATAAGTTCTACAAATTGAAAAGTAATCTAATTTATTTCAATAGTATTATAAACTTTACTACGAGGTGATTTGAAAGTCATGGCTTAAGTTTTTGAAAAAGTTTGATATTCTACATCCAATCGGGAACATCTTATAGCAGTATACATATGTATAACTCTTTCTAACACTTTTGTGAATTGTTTCTCTCCAGGAAAAATGGTGAATATCATCTTTGAAAATATAAACTTTACATTTAAGTACTTTAAACCCTTCCGCAATTGTCATTTTGTCATTCACATTTTTTACTGTCACCCATTCGAAATTAAGGTTTTTACAACTGACAAACTAAAAGTCTTTTATTACAAGGCGAATTAATTACAAGGTGATAGCGGTGGCGAATTCAATTCTTTTCCCTGGTATTCTAACTGTCAAACTCCATATATAAAAAATCTGTATAACAGTTAGATAAATTTTTTATATATGGAGTTTGACAGCTAGAATACATGGGAAAAGAATTGAATTCGCCACCGCTATCACCTTGTATTTAATTCGCCTTGGCCAGAATATTAAATAAAAAAAAAATGGTATCCAACTAATAAAGGACGAAAATGGTCGTCTTTTTACTACAACTAAGGAGCAAACTTGTAGATGGAGATAATCAACGAAAACCAAGCTTTTAATTATGAGTAAACTGCAATCGAACAACAACATTGACGTCGAAGTATTGTAGTGTTCTCTCCTTTTGTGTTTTCGATAATAGTTATCCAAGTTGCGCTTCTTCATAAATGAAATGTTTGCTGAGGTCTATAAAAAGTTGGTGGTACCGAGGAGACAAAGTGCGTATTTTCTACCGGCCTTGTCCTGTTCCTTGGAGGTAGATTGTAGTTGATTCGTCAAGTATTGAATTGAATTAAATAGTATGTTAACTTCCACTTACTTGATAGTACATTTGTCGGTGCTTTTGCAACTCTGAGTCTTGAAATTTAGCTCGAAAAGCTTAGTTTTGTTAATCTTCAGAACTTTTCAGACGACAATAATACACCCAACTTAAATGTCGACAAGCTTTTTATATGTAAAATATCTTAGCATATTGTTATGAAGATGGTTCACAAAAAGAAATTACAATAACCGTCACTAAGAGAGTAAAACGAAATAACCTATTGTATCTGTTTACAAAGCAAGAAGTTTCTATCAAAACCCTTGATAACAAAACAAAACCAACAAACACAGAAGGAAAAGTAAAAAAAGATACACAACCAAACTCCTGCATTGCGTAATAGTTAAGTTAAAAAAACTACACAGTATGCACAATAAATGTGAAATAATAATGGAAAATCCTAAGAGTAAAGTTTCCAGCATAGTCAAGAACCGCTTAACATTGGCAACGGCAATACCGACTCTTGAATTCTGATTGTAAACTTGTGGTACAACACAGTTTCTACCCGTTACTCTGCTTTTACAATGTTTAATGGCGAGAGGTTGAAGAGGTAGAGCATGTAGGTCACGACCATTCATGCTAGACATTTTATGTTTCTCTTTTCGACTCTTCGTAACTTTCATATTGTTGCTTAATATCATTTTTCTCATTTAGATATCATTTCAGTATTACTGACTCTGTTGAAAAAATTCAAACAGAAAAAATTAACAGGGAAAAAGAATGATACAAGGTTACAATGTTACCATCATTTATTTTTGCGTATTAAACGTGATTTGCAAATAAACGTCTAAACAAATTGTATAATTTAATTAAAGCTCTAAAAGTTGCGTGTAATTATTTTGCAATAAAAGAACTCAATATATTAAGCTTTTATAAATGAAATAAATGTAACAACTGGTGTCAGAAGTGGAATTGCAAAGTAGAAAATACATAAATTACAATGAAGTTGAAAGAATCTTAAGCTGAGCAGCCAAAAATGGACCAAAAATACAAAAGAGGCTAATAAATGAATTCATGCAGCGTGGTATCGACATTGGAACATACAGGTTCGGGGAAAAAGAAGATATTAAAATATGTACCCCAGCAATAAACTGCGTTATGGTCTTGAATTAAATGTGCTATGAAAAAAGAAAATTTAAGAAAACAACGCTGACTTAAACCGCTAAACAATTTATATTTTAATACTGCTTTTTAATACTTATTTCCGTATTAATAAAATAAACTTATATTATTTTATGATGATGGCAATAATTGTCCATCTCTAGTTACGATTTTGCTTATCTCTACATATTAGTTTCGTTTTGAGAACTGGAATAAATATTACACGTTATTACCTTGTAATCGAAGCAGTATTTGTTATGCCGACGGAGGCCAATAATGGTATTTTTAATACTAATCTAAATTATTGGACAATGTTAAATTTGTACTACTTTGTATAGAACATTGCGAGGTACCTGTGCGAACAATTTGTTCCATAATATTTTTACAAGATTTCTTGCTGATAATCCAAGTGGAAAAACTTTCCTTCACAAAATATGCTCCAACTCTACCAAATAACGTAGGAGTTACTTGCTGATACGTCTATCATATTTGAAAATAAGGCAACAGTTCATCGCTTAGTCATGCGCATACATGTGTAGATAGGAAATAGTTGGACAAGCGCATCAACTCTAGCTTTCATTTGGTTGTAATAGTGTTTTATTTCACTTTTTTTTTTTTTTGGAATATAGAATACTATTGTTATATCTTTGAGGAATTGACATACTTAACGGTTAAAATAGCATTTACAATATAGGTTTGCAATTGATTTAGGCTATATTAAATTGACTAAAAATTCGTTCTACCTCTGCATTAGACTAGGCATGCATAATAATCGCAAGGCAAACTTTCTTAGCTCTTCGAAAATTTTATTTCCAGCCGAATTTTGATATTCAAAAATTTCGTACCAAAAATATGTAGTATCCATTAGATTGTTCCACTTTATAGCAATTATATTATTAAGCTGATTTAAAATTGTTTCGATTATTTCCGCGCTATAACCCAACTGTTCCGAATATTGACAGACATCCTCTTTTCCTTTTTTTGTTATAAATACGTTATTTACTGATAATACAGGTATGCAAGGGTTTTCCTTCGAACTTTATGCAGCATTTTGGATAGGTATTGACCACTAGGTTACGGAAAAAATTTCCATCACGTACAATTTCCGAAAAAAATTGGTCGTTATCTCTTTTAATTTAGCTGTAGCATCGATTTGAATTTTTACAATGGGACAAAAATTTATATTATCAATCAAAATATTGATCATGAATTAAAAAAAACTCTACGTGCTAGAAAAAAATTGAAAATGTATTTTTGGTTTACACACCCAGTTATATAAAAAAATATAAAAATATTCGGGGGGGGGGGGTAAATAAAAGTCTTATTTTGCATACCTGTGTAATTTATCAGTTTTTTCTTAAATGTCCCGATTTTCTGGTAATCTGAAATGACAGTTTCCATTAGTTAAAAAAGTTTTAATGGCACAATTAAAATATATTTCATTATTTACCTTTTGATTAATTACTTTAAGAGTTTAAAAAACAAGGCAGAGACGGATAATCTATATATTTATATAACAGGTTAGAAATGCGCAGTTGAGCTTACTTTATAACAAACAAAACTTATCGTACCTTAAAAACGCTAAAAATCCGTCAAGTAAAACTTTTCCCAGCTGAAAAAGCCACTTAGCGGTTTTTTTTTAACCCCCCGCTTTTGATAACAAAAAACCAGCAGTTCTAGGGGGAAAACCACCGTTTTGGCAACACTGATTTCATTAGTCTTCGGACTCAGTGACGTCGTAAAACTGAAAGTCAGCGAGTTTAATGAAAAATTGTCCTGCATACAGGGAAAAGAAGACGAAGAATTACACGTATTAAAAGTGCAAATGGGCGATCTGCAAATTCTAGAGTGACCGGTGAGAGCTATCTCTTAGCACGCTAGAAATATAAACACCCCGAGCTTTGACGCCAGCGCACCTTTTAATGTTTTTAAGTTCCAGCTCGAAACAATATAAATAGATGAGACAATGAAGAAAAAGCTATAGAGCTAATTCGGGCCTTAAAGGGAACAGCAGCAGATATAATTGAAAGCTTGCCAGTTGGTTATAATAAACGCTAAGGGAAAACGGCAGTTGTGAAAAACGAAAGTGAGGCCAATAAAAAAGCACCTAAGAGTGTTCCCCTAGCAAAGCGTAACGAGGTCATTGAGCCGTTGTCGAGTTCATGGAGTTCGCCAATAGTTTTCGTAAATAAGGTGTCCAAGAAAGGCAGTTATTCGTTGCCTAGAATTGCCGATACCTTAGACACCTTGGACTTGCAGAGCAGCTATTGTCAAGTAAGATAGCCGATAAGGACAAGGAGAAAACTGCTCTCATCGTGAGTGAAATGCTCCTCCGTGCTTTGTTAGGAGCTTAAAAGGACGGAAACGGTCATTGGCTACTATAGCAGGGCACGTGCCAAACCCGAAAGAAACTACTGGAGTATATGGCAGGAGCTTTTGGCTATGCTGGAGTGTGTTAAACATTACCACAAATATTTATATGATCATCTTAAGGATGGACCATTTCGCATTACATTAGTTAATAAAATTTATGATACCTGAAGGGCAGCCTTCACGTTGGGTTGAACTTCAACAGAGCTATGACTTTAGTATTGTTCTGTAATAATAAAAGTCACGATGCTCGTTTTTAGCACCAACTAGTCGTGAAGATTACTTTGTTTTTTATATGCAAGTATTTGTAGAATATATTTTGTTTTTCTAATTATATTATACTAAATAGCTATTTGAAGAATAAATATGATATCTTTTTCCTTGGTAAGTTTGTTGTGTTAAGATTATTTGAATAAATAAAATTAAAGTGTAACGTCTGATTGCCTTGCGTCGCCATCTGCACGTGGAGTTGTAAAGTAGTCAAACTACAATAGTGTCAGTAAACACAGCGAACAGCTGTTTATGAAATATTGACAGCAGTAACCCAGTTAGCATTTTTTTGAATTATTGCTCATATTCGAGTCTTTTTTGACTCTTCTAGACGATTAAAATAATCGTTTATGCGCTCGTTTTAGAGTCGAAAATGATTATTTTGTCGGTAGAAAATGGTACCCTAGCCGCGACTCTTCTGAAGGAGTCCCTTATGACTTGCGTTTTCGACTCATTTTCGATACTTTTTTCATTCGTGCTTATAATCAAATACGATAATTTTTCGAGTCAATTTTTGATCGTACTACTAGCCGTATGCGAGTCTTTTTCGAATCATATTATACGAAGATTTCTAATTATATTTTCTCAAAATGAAACATTGCAAACAACGTTTTGCTTATTTTTTATTACACGCCGTTTTGACCAGCCATTGATTTGTTCAAACATTGAACAATTTCATGTGCGCACATTAAAATGGCTTGTGTAGACCATCGTTGTCGATGTCATGTCGTGTTCAAACAGCGAGAAAATGAAGCATTAACATCGCCAAGTTTCCTCCACGCAGACAAACATAAACAAAAGTTTGACCTATTCTGATGACGTTTTGTTCATGTGCCAACAAAAAATCAATTGTTTGCCAAGACGTAGTGTTCCATTCGTTAGCATGTTCTTCCTAATTTTTGAAAAGCTTATTTTACATTTGTGCCTATTTTTTTACGAAGTGACACATGTATTTTTAAGAAAATTAAAAAATAAAAATAAAATATGTATTTGAATCATTTTTCCATCGTAAGGCTGCGTTTAATATGTCTCCAAAATAATTCTAAAAACAGACGAATTTCAAAGCATTTGCTTTTTATACTTTTTGTTTTTTAAACAAGTCGCTTTCTTTGCGTTTGTCGGAATTATATTCGAGTCTCTTTCTAAATGCATAACTGATTAATCAGTTTTAAGTCATTTTGGGTAGTCTTAAAAGACTCACTTTGGTGATTTTTGTAAAAACAATCTTCCAAATGCTAACTGGGAAATATGGTGTAAGTGTTTGTGCGTATGTAGATGTGCGGTCTGGTATGAGAATATAAGGAAGAATATTGTAAACAAAAGGGTAGTCAGTGCACAGGCGGCTGACAGATAAGAGATAATGTTTTACACGGAGCTTTTAGCCCTAAAATATTTAAAACTTATCTTCAACCACAACTGAAAATAACAAAATTACATAGAGCATTTGGCACGAGTTTATAATTCTCCTATGCAAGTTTAGAAATTCCGAGTATTATCGGACAGAGAAGTAGTCAACTGGGGCTGTGTGGACTACACGGCTGAGCGTACCCCAGCATCTAGTCAAAGCGTGTCGTCGCAGTGCATAGAAAAGGCAGAAAACACAAAAATGATAATGTCCTTTCAAGACGGCCACGCAATGTAGAGTGCAAGCACTGTACAAAGTTGAGAAAGAGAAGTGCGTCAGTGATGTGATGCTTACTCAAATTGGGTCTACCAAAAACTGGTCGATGGCGATGACGACCCAATTTCGACAATAGTTACATTGAATAAGAGAAATAACAGAAAACCAAATCATAACCAAATATCGGGAGAAAGCCCACTAGCGAAATCGTACTGGGCTCAGTGTAATAGTCTGAAAGTGGTAAATAGAATGTAACATCCAAATAAAGAACCAAAGACAAAATTGATGGGGTATTTAAAACATTATCAAAATTGTTAAAATAACAAAAAGTCCACGGGCATGGAACAATTTTAAATGGTTATTTAGGAATAATTATATAAAAATCTTCCATTGTGAGCTATCCTAACATTAATGTATGTACATACATACATTTATGTACATCAATTTGAAAATCGGCTACGAAAATAGCAAACTCTTCTTAGCTTTTATTACCTAATCATAAGCTAACTACAATGTAATGTAAATCTTCCTTAAAAAAAAGCTTGCGTGTGTAAAATAATCACCCCTATCATGAATATATGTTCACTCGAAATTTTTTCCCTTTTCCCTAAATTACAATCGTGAATAATTGACGTGCACAATTTTTCACTTAAACAAAAATTCCCCTTATCGGGATTGAGTTTTTCCCTCGAAATTTTTTTCCTTTTCCCTTAGATTTGTTTACTTAAATTTTGCTGGGGAACTACATACATATGCCAGTTTTTATATGTTTTAATTAGAATATTTACATCAATAACACACTCTTTTTAATTCAACATCAGTTAGTGCAGTGCAGACTGACATTATGCTCGTCAAGATGCAAAACAAAGAGATTTATCTATTAGTTATAAATTTATGAAATGGGTCAGTACCAATGTCTACATTGATTGGACCTATTGTGTCTAGGGTAACTTCAAGGGCTTTTAAGCGTCTTGCACTTCACGTTCTTGAAATGAAATTGTTCTCTGTTGTAGTATCTCCTCCTCTTGCAACAACACAATAGCACCAATCATTAATATTTCTAAATTTTTTATAACTTTGAAAAAATTTGAATATTTTTTTCCCTATTAATACTTTCTTCTTTCTAATTTGTATTCAGTACGAATTGATAGCGGGAACAAACGTTCCCATGAAACTCACGATAGCAATTTTCCCTTCATGGGGAATGAAAATTTCATGGGAATAAAAATTTCACATTTTGTTCACGATAGGGGTGAATGTTGGTTTTGACATTCACTATCGTGAATAAGAAGTGAAGTTTATGTTCCTACGTAATTTTTATTCCCCTCGATGTGAAAGTTGGTATCATAGATATACCATGAAATATTTTTTCCCTTCATTAACAGCTGTTCAAAATAAATAAGATTTTAATGCACATTGAATGTAAGTAAGAAGAATAAGCTCATTGAAAATTGTTGCATTAAAGATTAACAATAAATAAATAAACAATTTTGGACCTGAATTAACAAATTTATTACAAAAGCGAGACGTGCAAGACGTTTATTAACCCCTTTTTACTTATCCGCGACATTGCTACTGTTTCATTTTAATATAATTATTTTTGTATTGGATTTGTGCTATCTGCATTTTTTATTTAATGACATTTGCCTACGGGGTGCAAAATACAATTTTAAGCAAAAAATGTGAAGTGAAAAATTTGGCGGCAACCCTTAATTTCGGAGTTACGGCCCTCCAAAATTTTTATATATAATATGGCATATATCGAGTAGTTGATGGCGGAATGGGACAATATATGTCATTAGAAAGGGAATTTGAGAGCCTATTTATTGAAGCAGGAAAATTAAAAAAAATAAATAAATAAAACAATCTGGTAAGGAAAAAGCTTTTTTGTCGTTATCTGTTTTTATTGTATTTTTTTTATTATATTTAAATTACCTTTTTAATGATATCCATATTGCCCCATTCCACCATAAAATACTCGATATATTCCATATTGTACATACAAACTTTGGAGGCCCGTAACTCGGAAACCAAGGATCAGCCCCAAATTTGTCACATTACATTTTTTGCTTAAAATTAAATTTAACACCCCGCAGGCAACTTTTTTTAATTTTTAAGTTGCGTCCGTAAACTAGATTTGTTCCAAAATTTCAGTATTTCCTTAAAGATCTCTTCAATAGCTTTACAATAATAATCCATATTGATATTAAAAAATTTTGAAAACTTCAGAGGCCGTAGCTTGGAAAATATGGGTGAGTGCTAATTTTTTCACTTGATGTTTTTTTTTTTGTTATTTTTCAATTCTCTATTGCCCCATGTATTAATTTTTTTGATTGGAGTTTGTTTATTGTTCCAAATGCTATGAACATATTAAAAGTAGGCGTGGTGTTTTGCTTGCTGTCTTGAAGAAAATGGACCGATCATCCTGATTTCTAATAACAGTTCTTTGACACTATGGCTGATCGGTTGACATATTTTTTTTTTCTAAAAGTCGATGGAAATTTATGTAAAAATTTATTTATGCAGTAACTATTTTTTTTTAATTTTTTAAATCTCGGTCACCCCAATATTTACTTTTTGATTAGAGTCACTTCACTAAAGTAGATTTACATAGATGGTGAAGAGTATATAAGATTCAGCATAGCCGATTATAACACTCTTACTTGTTTATAGCTAATTCTTGAGCAACTAACTTAAAGTGAGTTAATTATTAAAATTATATCTCATAAAACAATAATTGAAAATAAAAATTTCACATTTATACTTTTTTCCAGTTTCGTTGATAAAAAAGATTTTATTTGAAACAAAGTAAATGTACATACTTATATCGTGTGCTTTAAAAAGTATATGTGTCCCTCATTCTTAAAAGGTTAATTGCTAAATTCTTTGTTTATAACAAAAGTTAGAAAATGTATCATATATGGTAGCGAACGGAAATGTAGTTAATGTGCGCATTATTTTATTTATTTTTTTTTTGTTTTTTTTAAAGGGATTTTTCTCAATTCGTTTGTATTCATGTCAATTTCCATTTTAAATTTATGCTTCACTAATCGGATATGTTACCATGTATGTATGTATATGCCTTTAAAAAAAATGTTTATTACACGCATATGCATCAACATGGATGTGAATAGTTGATATAATGAAAACGTTTTTAATATTCGTCACCATCTCCAATTTCACCTTCAGCAGAGTCGATGCCTACCTCTTCGTAGTCCTTTTCTAATGCAGCCAAATCCTCACGGGCTTCAGAAAATTCACCCTCCTCCATGCCTTCGCCAACATACCAGTGCACAAAAGCACGTTTTGCATACATCAAGTCGAATTTATGATCTAAACGTGCCCATGCTTCAGCGATTGCTGTCGTGTTGGACAGCATACATACGGCACGTTGTACCTTGGCCAAATCTCCACCAGGTACAACGGTGGGTGGTTGGTAGTTAATGCCAACCTTAAAACCAGTTGGGCACCAGTCAACAAACTGAATGGAACGTTTGGTTTTGATCGTAGCAATAGCTGCATTCACATCCTTTGGTACCACATCGCCACGATACAACATGCAACATGCCATGTACTTTCCGTGACGAGGATCACATTTAACCATCTGATTAGCTGGTTCGAAGCAAGCATTTGTGATCTCTGAAACAGTGAGTTGTTCGTGGTATGCCTTCTCAGCCGATATAACTGGAGCATATGTAGCTAATGGAAAATGAATGCGAGGATAGGGCACCAAATTTGTCTGGAACTCAGTCAAGTCAACGTTTAAAGCCCCATCGAACCGCAACGATGCTGTAATAGACGAAACTATTTGACCAATTAAACGATTCAAGTTAGTGTACGTAGGACGTTCAATGTCTAAATTTCGACGACAGATGTCATAGATCGCTTCATTATCTACCATAAATGCGCAGTCCGAATGCTCTAGTGTTGTGTGGGTAGTCAAAATGGAATTGTATGGCTCAACAACAGCAGTCGATACCTAATATAAAAAAAATTAAATAAATTATTTAATTATTTATTAGCTTAGTTAAATGGTTGTACTGAAATTTAATCACGTTTAAACGCTACAGATGTGTGTCTGTTTATTGTTTTTTAGGAAACCAAATAAACATACATACGTACATACATAAATATTTATGCTTGCGACGACAAACCTATTTACGTATATACATACTGTCAGCGTCAAAAAAAAGTAAACAGTCATTTCAGTTGTATTTAACATTAAATTATATTAAAGCTATTAATAAAAACTAAAATATTTATTTACAGTTTAGAAGGCTAATATAATAAGAGTTTAATTCTATATAAACAAAAACAAAACAACAACAAAAATAACTTACTTTTTCTTAAAATACCGTTGATTTTTCGCGTCAAAAAAAAGTAAACAGTGAAAGCATGCTTAGATTCTGCTTTCAATATTGCAATAAAAAACAGAAAAATTTTTTTAAAACCGTTAGGTATTG
This sequence comes from Gymnosoma rotundatum, assembly GCA_916610165.2. Classification (NCBI taxonomy): domain Eukaryota; kingdom Metazoa; phylum Arthropoda; class Insecta; order Diptera; family Tachinidae; genus Gymnosoma; species Gymnosoma rotundatum. The sequence goes on from OU744336.1 coordinate 117,425,342, forward strand.
GTCAAACAGATGTAGTATAAGTACATAAGTACATTTTAGCAGTCTTCTATTCTCTTCGCTAACAGAAAGATCAAACTAAGCCAATTAAAAAAAAAAATGGGTAAGCAGACCACCGGTGAAACCCGAAAAATCATTTTAGATTTACATAAAAAGAGAAATCGTTGCGCGAAATTGGAGAAATGATCGGAAGGAATCACTGCACGATAAAAAAAATTATTGATAAATATGTGAAGCATCATACGGTTGATGATTTGCCCCGATCAGGACGACCAAAACGTCTTTCTGATACGGAAGTACGAGCAGTTGTTAGGGAAGTGAGAGGGAATCCAGTGTCAAGTGCTGCTCAAATATCAAGAAATATAACGGCGACATCAGGTAAGCCCGTGAGTGCCAGTACAGTTAGAAGAGCACTTCACAAAAATGGTTTACATGGCAGAGTGCCACGAAAGAAGCCATACATATCTAAAGTCAATCAAGAGAAACGCAAAGAATTCGCAAAAAAGTACCAAAACGAGCCTCTAGACTTCTGGAAAAATATTTTATATACAGACGAGAGCAAGTTTGAAATATTTGGAGTGAGAAAACCTCCAAAAATATGGAGAGCAAAGAACGAAGCCTTTCTCGAAAAGTGCGTGACAAAAACCGTAAAACACGGCGGTGGCTCGGTTATGGTTTGGGGCTGCATGGCGGCATCTGGAGTAGGGAACCTAGTTTTCATTGAGTCTACAATGAATAAAATAGACTATTTAAATATTCTAAAAAATAATGTCGCTCCTTGTGTTGAAAAATTGCAACTGCCAACAAACTGGATCTTTCAACAGGACAACGATCCCAAACATACGTCGAAAATTGTTAAGGAATGGTTGTTATATCGAACGCCTAAGACTCTGGATCATCCACCGCAGTCCCCAGACCTTAATCCTATCGAACACCTGTGGGAGCATCTTGATAGAAAAATAAGACAGAGGACTATTTCCAATAAAGAAGATTTAAAAGTAGCTCTAATGGAAGAATGGGGTAAAATCTCTGGAGAAACTACAAAAAACCTTGTGGAATCAATGCCTAGAAGACTGAATGAGGTGCTAAAGTCTAATGGAAAACAAACAAAGTATTAAAACTTAACACTAATTTAGTTTATTTACTTAATTGTTTAATGTAATGAATTCTGTTTACTTTTTTTTGACGCGAAAAATCAACGGTATTTTAAGAAAATGTAAGTTATTTTTGTTGTTGTTTTGTTTTTGTTTATTGTTTATATAGAATTAATCTCTTATTATATTAGCCTTCTAAACTGTAAATAAATATTTTAGTTTTTATTAATAGCTTTAATATAATTTAATGTTAAATACAACTAAAATGACTGTTTACTTTTTTTTGACGCTGACAGTATATATTCACGAATCTAATGGACATTTTTGTGTTTTTATTTGTGTACTTATGTATGTATAAAACATTTCGTTTTTTGTGTAGGAGAATTTAAGCATTTAGCTTGACTACCAAACTTCGACAAAGATGCGTTCTACAATGAATTACGATAATGAATATCTTAATTCGTTTTTAAATTATATATATTGGATTTTAGAAGACCATCCTAATATGGCGAAGAAATTAACGAAAGGCGAAAGAGTGGTAGAATTTAACTACCGAATTAAATAGCTCTGAACCATGATACAAGTGGGTATATACAACATCATCAACAAATATTCTTATTTTTATACCCTTTACCACGAAAAGTGGAAAAAGGGTATATATAAGTTTGTCATTCCAACCCCATATAGTATATATACTCTGACTTCTTATGCATAGCGAAGTCGACTGAGCGATGTCCGTCAATCGGTGCGTTTTGTTCTTACAGGGTTGGCATATACATACATGCACCTATTTACAAGATGGCATTGTTTTTGTAGAAAAGGAATCAAGATAAGCAACGTTAAACATTTTATTTATATAAATTTGGAAATTTTAAATTGTGGCTTAAAATAATAAGTGCATAAATATTCATATGTATATGCATGCATTGATGTAGATAGACAGTTCTGAGAAGAGCTAAGGTCAACAAAAATATTATGTCACGCAGAATTTTTTCTTTCTTGTAAAAATTTTAATACATAACTTTATTTTCCTATTTGAAAGAGGGCTCTAGCCTCTCTATAGAAAAACTCTCTAGTTACGCTTTTGTGTGTACGTCACTGTATTCTCTTTTCAACCAATATTAGAAAAGAAGCAGGAATGGAATAAGAATACGATCGAAATCTTTTACACATTAGTCGAATAAAAATGTAAAAAAAATAATTTTTTTAAAAATTGTATTGACGCCGGAAATTTACAAAAACACATCTATCTCATCAAAAATTTTATATGCAATAGTTTTACATTTTACATGTATATGTATTATCTTTTAATTACTAAGATGAGAATACAAGAATAGAATAAATTTACATACCTGTGGAGCAGGATAAATTGAAAATTCTAGTTTAGACTTTTTTCCATAGTCAACAGAGAGACGTTCCATAAGTAAAGAAGTAAAACCACTACCAGTTCCACCGCCAAAGGAATGAAACACAAGAAAACCTTGCAAACCGGTACATTGGTCAGCGAGCTTACGAATTCGATCCAAAACCAAATCTACTATTTCTTTACCAATTGTATAATGACCTCTGGCATAATTGTTAGCAGCATCCTCTTTACCAGTTATCAATTGTTCAGGATGGAAAAGTTGACGATAAGTGCCAGTACGTACCTCATCTAAATATTAAATTTTTTGTTGTTTAAAATATTTGTTTTATGCATAAGTGTTGAATTCGTCTCATAAGTATTAAAATTGTGTACATATTAGCTTACCGACAACAGTTGGTTCCAAATCAACAAAGACAGCACGTGGCACATGTTTACCAGCACCCGTTTCACTAAAAAAAGTATTAAATGAATCATCACCACCGCCAATTGTTTTATCAGATGGCATTTGCCCATCTGGTTGTATGCCATGTTCCAGACAGTAAAGTTCCCAACAAGCATTACCAATTTGAACACCAGCTTGGCCAATATGGACTGAAATGCATTCCCTCTTAAAAATCAAATAAAAAAAGATAATTGGTAAAAGCTTGCATCATTCGTCATGGTTAACAGATTTTAATGAAATTAAAAACCAGAAAATTAAAATCTCACGTTTTATTTATTTTTGTTTTGGTTGAATAGGTTCTTAGTTGTTGAAGAGATATATTTTAAAGCTATATACCCGTATATACATGCATAAATAGCAAATACGTACAATCTTATATTTAGATATAGATGCATATTTACGTATACATATCGTCACCGAAAACGTAAAATGTCTTAATTAATTAAATCAAAATTAGTTTTTTTTATTATTTTCCTTTTCTCCACTGCCTTCTTTTATGATCTCCCATCGACATTGAAAAAAGGCAAACAAATTGGTCTTTCACACGTACATTGGCCCCTTGGGGTCTATTGACCATAGTAACACATTTATGAAGTGAAGGGTATAACAGAATATTTGCTAATATTGATTTTTTTTACTTACTTCTCAAATGTAAGTATTACATTATGAAATAATGTTTATTTAGGTCATAATGTATTTAACATTGCTAATACAAAACAGTTAAAACAAGTAAGAGTGCTATATTCGGCTATGACGAATTTTATATACCCTTCACCATCTATGTAAATATTGTGGTGACAGAGAATTAAAAAAAAAAATCATAAAGTTTAGCATTTCTTTAAAGATCTATTCAAAAGCTGTAAAATGATACTCATATTCATATTTTAAAAAACTTGAAAACTTCAGATGCCCGTTACGCGGAAAATATGGGAGAGCGCCAATTTTTTCACTTCATGGTTTTTTCTTATTTTTTAATTCTCTATTACCGCATATATTTATTTTTTGATTGGAGTTTCTTTGTTGTTCCAAATAACATGAAAAAATTTGTGGTAAGATAGGCGTGGTGTTTTGCCTCCTGCCTCGAAGGACAGGGATCGATCTTGCTGATTTCCCATAGCATCTCTTTCGACACTATATCTGATCGATTGACATATTTATTTTTTGTGAAATCAAGTTTGCCTCGGTAAACAAGGACGGACAGGCGGACATGGCTTAATCTACTACGCTATGCATAAGAAGTTAGAATATATACATATTCTTTATGGGGTCGGAAATGGATATTGTAGATTTTATTTATAACTGAAAAAAATTCATTTCGAGAAATCGCAGTTTAAGATTTTCACTCGTTCACACCATCGAGAAAAATATTTGACAGTTTAAGTTTCCACTACAATAAGTAAAAGGATTCATAAATAAAAAATCCGTTTAAACTTTCATCGAATTTATATTAAAGAAGAGGTCGGTGATAAACTATGTGGAATATTTTAATTATCACGTTATTGCTGTAAAAATATATCCGCAGCTGTATCATAAACTAAAATATGTCGTCATTTATGAAAAGAAGACCGGAGTTTTACTTAATAAAATATTTTATCAATACAGCCAAAACTCAAAAAATTATTTAAATGCAAAAAGTCGATACATTTTAAAAATATAAGTTTCTCGTATATAAAGTCACAAAACGAAATGTGACGATGTTTTAGAAAGCGATATGATCTTTATGTTATGAAGTTTACTCCATAACTCAAATGTGTCGTTCTTATTGACAAACAAAGTTTCCAAACGTGAAATGAAATAACGACTTTATTCTTAAAACGTGAAAAGTACAAAAGTTATGATGTTGTATTATTAAATGAGCGATATTACCTTTTTCACAAAATATTAAATTGTCTTGCAAATGTTAATTTTCAATTAACACTACATAAAGTTTTATTGCAAAGTTATAAATAAACAATGTTTAAAAAAAATCAGAGCACTTCTATTAAAACATTAAACCAAATGCACACCTTTAAAGAACACACTACTTTTTGTCTTGAAAAGTTATAAACGAAAAGGAGGAAAAAAACCAAATATGAAAAAAAAATCATAAATACAAATATACAAAGAATTCGTGAGTGTTCCGCATTGAAAATAATGATAATTTTCAATTTAATCCATTTTTTTTTATACTGTAAAGTTAGGGCGTTTTGCGTTTTAAGTAACGATATGTGTTAAAGTATATGTGTGAATAAGTCTATTGAAATGTGTGCAACATTTTTTAATGTTTTATGCCTAAAGGAGTTAGTAAATTAAAAAATTTAGGCGTGTCATGTTCAACAGAAAGTTGCTTTCTGTTCTATCTCTTTCCAAAAATTCACACTATGGTTATTTCATGAGGTTATAAAAATTCAAACCTATAACATTCGCTTTAAAATATTATGAGTTCTAAATAACGTTCTGTTGTATATAACTAGTTAGTTAACATGATTTAACTTACAGCTACCCGTATGTACATATAAGTTTAAGTTTTATTTTTGTCAATTTGTATTTTGTATTTTTTCGAACTTAAAGACATTAGGTGTGTTCATTTACGTTACTAGTAAAAATTTGCAACGTGAGAGTAACAAGAAATTTTCCAAAATTACTCTCAAAAATGTGAAAAAGTAAATGAACACTTTACTAGCTAAAATTTGCAAGTTAAAATTGTGTTGTAATGTATACGTACATATGAATACTCAATAACTACCCCTATATTTTTTGGAAAAATTATACATATATGTATATTATTATAAAAATGATGGGAATATGGTCATTTATATTCAGCATTGTCGTGACTGGCGTTTTTCGAGTACGGCTTGTTATAGAATAATGAAAAGTTTTGCAATTTTGTTTAATCTCGTACCTGATGTAGTCGAAATACGCTATATACTATAAAGGTGATTAACTACTTTTGAATAAAATTAATGAATAAAATATCTATTTTTAATTAGTTTATACGTTATAACAGCCCGCCTACACATAGAATTTTTATATATCGGAAATAATGACAGAATAAGGTCGCAGAAATGTTTATTTCCAACTTTGTGATGTATTTTCCAAGCGATTTTCATAAAATGGTGTTTTTAATGCGTGGTAGAATAAGCATGCGTTAATACATAATATTATTTTGACACCTTTTGTGTTATTATTATTGCAATTATATAATATTAAGTATTTTGTAACGTGATTTTATGAAGAACTATTTATGTAAGTAAACACTAATAAGAAACTACATTAAGACGCAAACAAATGTGAGTTGAAAAGGAGAATTTTTTTTCGTTATTGTCTAACGTTAATGCTCCGCTTTTGAAATCGTTTCCAAAATATAATAATAATAATAAGCAGCCGGCGAAAAACGGGTTTAATATATTTTTTAAAGAAAACAAATTTAAGCAATTTTCATTGTAATAAAAATCTTTATCCAAAATAAAATATCAGAAGCAGTAGAAAAGTAATTTAATAAATTATTTAAATTTATATGCAAATATATATTTGAACTAATTGAATTATTTGCCTGCTTAGTGTAAATTACCGAGTAGCTACCTACACATAATATTTACAACACTAAGATTAACAGCCGGTCTGTGAAAATTAAAGAAAAAATTTCAATTCAATTCAATCTCATTAGACATCTTATTTTGCTTCTGTTGTTCCTAAATACTTTTAATACTTTTTATCGTTTCAAAAGTTTACATTTACTTACAATTTTTTAAATTTTCCAAAATATTTTCATTTTCAACTTAATTTTGAAATATTTATTTTTAAACACAAACGCAAAACAGCTGTTTGAATAATTATTGCAAGTAAAAATTTTACTTGTAAAAACTTGCAAGAATTTGTCTGTCTCACAATTTTTTACGCTCTTTGAACGCTCTCTCCTTGCAAATTTTTTGGGTTAATGAACGCTTTCTAGTAAATGAACACACCTATTAATGTTTTTGTATATCTGTAACATTCCTAATGTACCCATTGTAGTGTCAAAGTTGTGATCTGTGATCGACCTATCAACTAATGAACATCTGGTCGTTAAGAAGAAGTAACGCTTAAGATAAGAAAGTTTTCTTGTTACCCAATTAACTTCTGGTAGAGACCATATAGTGTTTCTTATATTTTACAACAAAACCGATTTCAAAACTGTCTATAACGTTTGAACCGTCACATCAACTATCGGGAAATGTTTTAATTTCCAATTTCAAATTTTGTACTTGCTGTTATAGGGGACTTAGCAATGCAGGTTCTTTGTAAATTTTTGCCATATACAGCAAATTACATCAACTATTGGGACATCCTTTAGTTTTTTAATCCAAATTTTTTAGTTTTGTTGTTATAGCGGACTTAGAAGAGCAGATTTCAACCGTCTGTCTATAACTGTTCAAAAGTACGGCCATATAAATACATCAAATTAAATGAACAATTAGGGTACCCTTTTCGAGGTTGACCAACAAACTTTCAATTAGCACCCGAAAATAATATATGTATGTATGTTGTAAAATTTTAAATTTTCTTGTATCAAATCGCTAGTAATATTATAAAAAATGCTTAATTTGTGATTGTTTTTGTATGAAACATACACATTTCAAGAATCGAAAATACTTTTTTGTTGATACCATTGCTCAACAGTAGAAGATTAAGCAGTCCATACAACGTTGTTAAGTTCAATAGTTTTAATAGAAGTGCTCTTAAATGAGAAGCTGTAGTCGAGTAAAACTTTTAAGTTAGGGCTTGAAACTACCTAAAGAAAAGGTATTAAGCTCTAGTTAAGTTTTATATTTTGGCTTTAATGAAAATTCTTGTAAAAAATATTTATTTCAGAAGTTATTTCATTTATTTATTGTAAATTAATATCTCTATAAAGGAAATATATAATAATTATGACCGACCTTAATGCTAAATAACTGAAAGTAAAATAACCCTTTCCATGAAGCAAATTTGTTTTTCAAATTTTTATTTAATTAAATTTCTTTTTTTTGAATGTGCTCTATGCTGTGTGCAGGTGGCATCGTTGGAGCAGCTGACTTTTTTTTTGCTTAATTTTCTTATGTGTAGAGCAGCTGTCAAAAGTGTATCATATTTTATTACAAAAGTTCTTTTTTTATATTCTTTAAAATAGAATTGTAACCAAGAGTTTTAAAACAAATTAAAAAACAAAACTTATTGAAAACGTTTTTAAAAAGAACAAGTGAAATAATTAAATATGTTTTGGAGTTTCCCATACACGTAAGTGTCTGTTTTTATACCATTCACCACAAAAAGTGGAAAAAGGTATAACTAAGTTTGTCATTCCGTTTTCGTCCCCATAAAGTATACTTACTCTGACCTGTTACGAGTATGCATAGCGAAATCGATTGAGTGATGTCCCTCTGCCCGTCCAAGTTAGTATTGAATTCAAGTTTGCCTCGGTAAAAAAAAATAATATGTCAATCGATCAGATATATTGTCGAAAGAGGTGATATTGGAAATCGGTGCAGGTCCTTCGAGGCAGCAGGCAAAATACCACGCCTACTTCTAATTTTTTTATGCCATTTGGAACTATAAACTAACTCCAATCAAAAAAAGTATATATATGGGGCGATAGATAATTAAAAAATAAATAAATAAATAAAAACATCGAGTAAAAAAATTGGCGCTCGACCATATTTTCCGAGTTCCGCGGCTCCGAAATTTTCAATTTCTTTTAAATATCAATATGGATATCATTTTAAACCGTCTTAAAAAAGCTTATTTTACATGCTTTTGAATTTTTCATTGTCACATTGTTTAACTGCACATTTCATTTTTAATGAAATTTACTTTAATTTGTTGAACTTTGGGCGTGAAAGAAGCGGTAGTAAAGTACCATGGTTTAATAAATTTTTCCTATGGGGAGAAAATTTTATATTACTGCTGTGTGTGTGTAATCCTATTTTTGTTGGCAATTTAATATTTTGAAGTTTTTAGAAAAAAAGAAAAGTTTATATTTTTAAAAATAAACTAATTAAAACATTACTTTCCGCTGATAATTTAATTTCTTCTCGGAATGATATAGTCGCAATTATTTGAAGTTTTAATTTTTGTACGAACCTATATACAATGTACATACATATGTTCATTAATTTTCCAAAGTTACAAACTCATTTATAAGAAAATTTATTTTTTTACATATCGACCATGGCGAAATAATACAGGTGAACGCACGGGCGAAAAAGCCCATCAGCTGCATACATTACAGTTGTCAAAAAAATTTGTCAAAAATAAATTATTTGTTAAATTTTTTTTTTTAATTTAATTTTTCTTGATTGCTAATAGAAAACAAACAATTGAAATTCCTAGAGAAAACTACCACAACATGTAACCGTATTTGCAGTTCCTGATGTGTATAATCAAAATATGCGTAAAAAGATAGTAAAATTATTGTTAACACATTTATAATTTCTTGGTTTTTTTGTGGAAGATTATGTTAGTCTTCAAATGGTCAACGTGCAAGAATGGAACGATGCATGTGATTTGGGCAAACTAGTGGTACAAAAGGATTTTGGTCACTTTTCCTGCATTTTTATTGTTATGTAACTTAATTTTTATAATTTTCTTATTCCGATAATTACAACCACTTTTTTTCATCAAATGTATTTTTTAATTTTGTTTGTTTTTTTACAATATTTTTTTGACATCATACATAATTTTGTAGCAACAAATTGCCTGTTGTTTTTTGTGTTGTTGCATTGTTGTAGCCGTGCGGTCACCTGTATTAATTCGCCTTGATATCGACAAAAGTAATAAAATTTTGTGTTCAATTTTACTTTTGTCAAAAATTCTGATAGCCCTTAGCAAGGCACATTTATTTTACAGGTAATAGCAGTTCTTCAATAACTACAACAAAAAGTAAACAACATGTATTTTGTTTTTTTAAATATATTTTCAGATGTCAAATGAACTGACGCACAGTGGTTTAAAAGCAATTTTTTTTTTCTTGGACAAAATTTCGGTATCTTATGAACCGCTCAATATATCTCAACGAAATTTTACAGAGGCAAGGCAGAGATGTTTCTCATTGAATCTACTGACGGTCAGGCTTCTGTGTAGGGCCCCAAATTTAGATACCTTGGACATATAGTTTTTTGAAAAAGTCATAAAAATTTTATTTTTAACTCAAATGTTAAGACTTTGTAAATATAATCAGACCTTGAAAATATCTATAAAAATATACTTAAATGTGCAGGGAGAAAATTATCTTGCAATTTTTTTGTTTTGTTAATTTTAGCCAACCTTAACTTAGTATTTTTGGCCTAGTATGCTTAATAATTATCGGATTATTACTTCAAGACATTTGCTATATTCTTAATAAAACTTAAAATAAACAAGTTTAAAGTCTTGTTCTGAAAGCGCATTTAGAAAATGTTAAAAATATCGTTTTTTAAGGATTTTCCCCAAAAAGGTGGTATATATATATATATATATATATATATATATATATTTATGTAATTTAAATTTACTTCAGTACTAGCAAATTTATTTAAAGCATTTTAAAGACAAACAAATGCGGATAAAAGCAAAATTAGGTCAACATTTATAACGGTCCTCCAGCCCGATTAAAAAAAGGTAAATGGTAAGTCCCCAAATTTTTGCTACGTACTCCAAAAAGGATTTGACAGCCCTAGATTAATTAAGGCCTCTTTTGAAAAAAAAACAATTTTTTGGAACATTTTTCCCCGTTTCGGGAATTTATATGTTAAAACTAAAAAGGTAAACTCTTGTCAACTGATCTACTGCCACTGCCTTGGCCCTCAGGGCTAGTGAAATTTTATTCAGCTTTGCTACCGTTTACACACGCCCCGTTTACTGTTTTTAAGTGACCAATTTGCCTATAATTTGAATAACCCAAAAAACTGAAAGCTTTTCAAATCCGTTTTTGATGATTGGTAACTTAAAAGCGTAAATTATACGCACCCTAATTCGATTTCCAATTCAGAATGGCTGACTTACGTATAAATTCATCCTCAAATATATGTAATTGGGAAAATTTTGTAGAAGCTTGGGACCAAAAGCTTTCTTCATATTTAACTCATTTCTTTCTTAAATAAAATGTTGTCATCCTTGATTTCTTCTAAAACGTTTTTTAAGGTAAAAGAATTAAATATGACACTATTTTACCAGTAAATTATCATAGAATTATTTGAATCAGATTTATTATATCGTGACAATGTTTCTCTTATCATCAAATGCAAGGCATCAAATAAAACGGTTTATTTTTTGTTTTTTGTTTTTTTTTAACGTATTCTTAAATATTTGCACCTAAACCCTAAACTGCTGATTGACTTGGTCAGTTGTATATTAAGGCCTTCATCTGCAAGTTATTTGATTTTTCACAGTCAATATGATATATGTTACGTACACATCATACAAAGCACATACGTACATACATGTGTATGTATGAATATTTTTTTAGAAGTTAGGATATTTTTAGTTTCAAACCGAGCAGTATTTTTAGAAGAATAAAAATAAATGTTCCACACATTCTTGCCACAAAAATGCATTGCTCACTCACATCCCCTTGCAGGAGATAAAATTTTTATTGCAATATAAAATACACAATGAGCGAGTTTTAACATGCACGTATACGATGCCTTTAATCGTATCAACCTAAAACTATTTTATTTAATAGATATTTTTAAACTTTGAGGTACATGTGCACACACTTACCAATAATTTTCAAAATTTGTTTGGTATAGACGCCATAATGTTTTCTAGATGATAATTATTTGCTCTTTAAATAAGAGCAGATGAAAGCAAAATCATCAACACAAGTTTTTTATTAGGCGGAATGTCATTGTGTTCACAGACATGTCGCACTTAAAAGGACATACTGTCCCACGACATAGTGTCACTAATGAAAGTTTCATAATGTCCGCACTTAAAAGAACAACGGTTTCGCAAATCAAAGATATCCTGGCCGAGCGCAAAGATAATCTCCTTTATGGTATTATCAATACCCGCTTCGCTTACCAAATATTTTCTGCAAGCCAGCTTTTAAAAACGTTACATCTTTTTTTACATAGAATACCATTAAATATACCCATAATATTCGTTATAACTTTACGTTGATGGACACTATGTCCTTGGACGTTATAACATGTCACATTTTTATTAGAATCGTTATAAAACACGTTTTTTACTCGTGGTTTTCAGGTTGTTGATATGTATTAAAGAATGAGAAAGGAAGAAACTGACGTTTATTGTAATGACTTGGAGTACACGGGCAGCAGCAGGCCTCAGGCGGCTGTATATGAACATTGAAAGCTAAGCTGACTGCCAATGAACAGCAGAGGGCGATAATGAACGTGGGGTCCTCTCGCTAGACTAATAATCGGGATGCATTTATTAACACTAGAGTGCGACTTTTGCCCAAAATTCGTCCAAGTGAGCACTTTTAGCTTTGTTTATTATATGTATACACTCATGTTTTGAACATATTTATGTGTATTTTTTGCATGTGTGCTGGTAGGATCGTTAATTTCTTAAATTCTGAACCGATTAAAATGATATAAAGACGGTATACTAAAGCTTGACATATCTACAAATATGTGAGAGAATCAAAAAAATCGGTTAACAAACTGAGAAGAAAAACGAACCGGAAATTTTATGTTTTCCTATTTTTATATACATATTTACATAACTGCTGTAGAAATAAATTGTAGAAACATCTTCCTACGCCTTATGACTTAACTGTGTGCTGTGTTGTGTCCATTGTTTCTAAAGGAAAAGTAAACTCACGTGAGAAAATATATACATACATATCTTCAGGAAACCTGTAACAATATAACATCTCGAAGACCTTATATATAAATATAGCACGAGAAGGAAGAATCAGAAGATCAGATCAAATGAAAGGAAAATAGACAGTCGCCCTTAATTGACTCAGAACCCAATTGTTTCATCACTTAAAGTATCGTTAGCACAAGGTACGTCGAATTAAAATAAAGTAAGCGACCTTGTATTAGATAAAGCAACACTTCAAAAAGTTATAATTAAATAACAATTAAATGCAAAAGTTCTATGTATCAGAACTGTTTAAGGAGTCTTTCAAAGAACTTTTTCGATTTGGTAAAGTATTTTTCTAAATCGGTGACACTGTTGCGCATTTTTAATATTATAACGCTTTAAAGTTGAATAAACTTATTTTTAGATTTTTCTTTCGTTATACCCTTCACCACAGGTGGAAAATGAGTACATCTAAGTTTGTTATTCTGTGGATAATTTCTACAATATTTATTTACTACATTTTGAGTTCTTATGCATATCGAAGTCGCTTGAGCGATGTCCGTCTGTCAATCCATGTTCGTGTTGAAATCAAGGCACTAGCCAGAGAAAATTGAAATACATGAATCGATCAGACATCATTTTGCCTATCATTTTTGCATATCATTTGGAACAATTCTAGTATAGTAAAGTCATTTCAATCAAATTAACCAATATATGGGGCGATAGAGTATTAAAAAATAAGCGAATAACATCAAGTAAAAAAATTGGTGCTCGCCCATATTTTTCGAGATATAAGCCTCCGAACTTCTCACAGAAATGTACGATTGTGCACCATATTTTTATAATATCAATATGGGTATTATTTAAAAGATTTTGAAGAGATCTTCAAGAAAGTAATAAAATTAAAAAAATGCCTAAATTACTAAGAGAGCCGATGGCATTTTTATGTAAAATTATATTTTATATGGCAAAACCCGTATGCAAAACTTATAATTTTCGATACTTATTTTCAACAGAAAAACTTAATTTTTAATTTTTTATGTACATCTTTGACAACATGTACAGTGCAGAATATTTTACTCTTACTTGGTTTGTGTTTTTGAATATTAACAATTTCCATTCTTAATTCAATATTGTTAAAATTTCACTTAAAAAAATAAATACATACATATATATACTCTCAATAATTCTTTTACATCTTTGCAATAAGACTACAATATGTATTGATCAATAATATTTCAATGACAGAAATATTATTTTTATATTTTTTCATAATAAAATTTTTAAAATACGGCACATTGAAATGAATACTTTTCGATATTGAAATAAATATTTTCAACATTTCAAGACTGTCGTTGATAGTTCTTATTGAATCAGTATGGTTTTTATTGATTTAAAATTGTTTTTTTTTTTTTTTTTTGGTGTATAGAAGTTGGAAACTTTACGCATACATTTTGAAAATAAATGAAAATAAAATGCATACGTAGGATTCACACACATACAAATTAAAACGAACTTAAGGCTGTGTTCTTGTTCATAAATATACCCGCTTATGAAAACTCTTTATTTTAAAAATTAAAGTTTATATGTAATGATAAATACATACTTATTTATACACTACAATTAAGTAAACAAATCATATTACAGAAGACAGACAAGTAAAGAAGAAATAAATAAATACAAAAAAGGGTGTGTAGCAACTGAGTAACGTATGTATGTATATGCTCCATTAAAAAAGCATTTATAATTGAAGCAAAGATGAGTAATCTGAAAAAAATATTTTTATAAAGTGTATAGTACATAATACACATGCATGTACATATGTACATAAACTGGTAACTCTGCAAAGGATATTTTTTGCACCAAGAACACCACGACTGGCTAAAATTCAATGAATAAAATGGAATATTGAGTCATTTGATTCTAAATACAAAGGATATGTAAACGCGTTTTTAAATATATTTCTTTTGAAATTCCTTTTGTTTGTCATTTTAGAATCATCATTTAAGAAATGTTTAAATGAAACATTAACAATATTAAATATCAATTCAAAGTACAAAAAAAAAAAAAAAACTAAAATGATTTGATAGAAATTTAGATTGTCCCAATATACAAATACAATGTAAAAGCAAATTGTGAAACAAAAAATCTTCTTGGCCTAAATTGCAGAAACAAAATTATTATCATTCTTACAAATTGGTTTTGTAAACCTTTATTAAAATAAACTGTTTTTTTTTTAATAATTAAATAAACTAAGGTCCAATTCTCGTGTTTTATATTACACACAGATTGTAGTGCATATGTGTATTTACGAGTTGTAACAACATTACAGGAATCAAAATATTTCAGACCCCCGCTTAGGACATATATTAACATGCGTTTTTTTAAGATTTTGGCTTAAACCAATTATGACGAAATTAGATATAAATTATTTTTGTTTCACTTTTTCTATTACATAAGGCAGTGAGCGTCTGACTAATATTAATTTTAAAAATAATAAAAAGATGATCACTAAGTAAAAACTTTTTCAAATTGTTATAAATTTCTGAAGTACTTAAATTAAAATAAAAGTACTGGATTTTTTTGTTCGACTATTTGTTAATACCACTTATCCAGAAAAGCTTCACTGCTGCAGTTCAATATTATTTTTAATGGGTGGACAGCGTACTTAAGTAACTAACTTTCATACAAAAAAATCTTAGTTAAATTTTCTATCATTCATGTATTCTAGAAGAATATCTATTTGAATTATTTTCATTTAATATCCAAACCCACTCCTTGTTAAAGCAACTTAAACAATTAAATTTTTAATTTTTAAATTTTTTGTTAAAGATATTTGATGAAACAAATAAAAAAAAACTTATATCTAACCTAAATGCTGCCACAATATAAATGTCATTTAATTTTGCTTAATTTTCTGAAAAATATTTTGATAAAAATTTCTAGTCACCGTAGACAGACTCACGTCTGTTTTTAAATATTTCGACAACAATTGCTGTTATATTGTCATCCGTAAGAAAATTTGATGGAAAAGGCTGTCATTTTTCTAATCCATTACTTTTTATCTAGTTAATAATAATATAATACTTGCCACTGCTTGAATTCCTAGATTGTTAAGTATTTAGTTTTAAGAAACAGTTTCATTAAAATTTCATTGCCAATAAAAAGCAATTATAATTTAAATAAAATCAGCATTAATTGTTAGTAATATTTGTTTTTCATTGTCATTATTTCAAACAATGCCAAAGAAAATTTTAATTTCAATTGAAAAGTTTCCAAGTATGATCAAAACACACAAAATTGTAAGTAAGTATTGTACTTTTTGCAGTGAAAATTTGTTAACCAATTGAGTTTGTTAACAACCGTCTTGTTTTCAACAGATATTTTATTATTAAAATAACTACAAGTATCGAACATATGTTTTTTAAAACTTTTTTTCGAATATATCTTATGTTTGTATGTAAATATACATATGTATATGAAGTTTTTTCAATTATAAAAATTTACATGTATGAATATTTGTACATACTAATTATACGTATTCTGTAGCAAAATAAATAATTCTATCGTTGAAGTTATAAACATTTGGTTTATACATTTTTGACTCATTGAATATTTTATTAAATACACAGAAGATAAATAAACATTGAATTAAAAAAAGGAAAAAGGTATTTGTTTTCAAACTTACCATTTTGCTTTAGGTTTTTAGCTCTTTAACAGAAAATAATATTTTTTTAATTAATGTATTGCACGCAATTAAATAATCCTTGTTATATGTATTGAGTTTGCTTCTTTGTTTTACAAAAAAAAAAAACTTTTTTTTTTTGAAAATGAATGTTTGTGTGTTCTTTTTAGTAAGAATATCCAAGGGCTGTCCGCAATGCAACAAATCTGGAAATCAACTGAGCATAGTATCTTCAAGATACCGGCTTTATATATAAAAAGAAGAAGCAATGAGACGACAAAATAGACTTATACACACAATAGAATACAACTTAACAAGTTGATATTATGTGGGTATGATTGAATGTTTAAAAAGATACCAGGGATGGCGAATTTGTATGATTATACACGTTTTCAGTAGAAATTGAATTTGAATAGTTTAATGCATTGATGTCCATTCATAGCACAGTTATTCTAGCTCAAATCACACACATTCTTTCAAGTTTCGGGTTTGTATTCGACATTGTATGGTTTATTTTAAAGAAATATGAATGTGTTTAATAAATAAGTGCCACATGAAAAATTGTCGTATATGTGGAACAAATTTTACAATTAAAAACAATTTTTGCTAAACACTATTTCTGATATTGTGGTGTAAAAACGACATTATATTATACCCTATTATCGATCAGAAATATAAAATGGTTGCCACATGATATATAGAAAGCTATCCAGGGAAACTAATAAAATGGGTATTCTTTTGGAGTCTGAAACGTTTAATGTACCGCGTAATTTAAAGCAGCAAACATCAAGGTGCGAAGAACTTTTAATGTTAATTCTGCTTGGTTATATTTTTCTTGTTTTCACAATTTTAATATTTTGTGTTGCGAATAAGACCTTGGTTTTTTCCTTTGAAAAATTGCCAAAAAAAAAAAAAACAAAAAAACTCCGCCAGCGGTCAATGTGATATATTATACCCTATTATCGGACCATGATGAACCCCATTATCCTTTATTATACCCCTCACCACAAAAAGTGAAAAAAAGGTATATCTTAGTTTTTCAGCTTGATTTCACAAGAAAAATAAATATTTCAACCAATCAGATATAGTGTCGAAAGAAGTGCTATTGGAAATCAGCATGATCGGTCCATGTCCTTCGAGGCAGCAAGCAAAACACCATGCCTACCTCTAATTTTTTTATGTCATTTGGAACAATAAAGTAACTCCAATCAAAAAACAAAAATGTGGGGCGATAAAGAATTAAAAAATAAGAAAAAAACATCAAGTAAAAAAATTGGCGCTCGTCTATATTTTCCGAGTTACGCGACTCTGAAATTTTTAAAATATTTTAAAATATTAATATGGGTATCATTTAAAAGATTTTAAAGAGATCTTTAATAAAATACTGAAATTGAAAAAATGCTTAACCCATTAAGAGCCGATGGCATTTTTACGTAAAATTATGTAAGCAGTACCGATTTTTTTTTATTTTTTAATTCTCTGTCACCCCAATATTTGCCATTTTGATTGGAGTTACTTAACTAAACTAATCCATCTAGGTGAGGATTCGTCATAGCCGAATATGGCACTCTTACTTGTTTTTTAATGAGCGTTTTTGGATTTTTTTTGTATATTTCGAAAATAAAGGTTCAAACTCCTATGCAGCTGGGCCAATATAAACTTAACTTTTTTATTGTTTAATTGGAGAACATGGCAAATATTGTAGAGAAAAATATTTATGTAAAGAACAGAGGCGATATGTATCAAGAAGGTATTTTAAGTTTTTTTTATAACAACATTATTAAAAAGTTATTTCTATTACTATGTTTAAACAATTTGTTTTACAGAAAATAAAAAGATGGTTATTTAAAATAGGAAACAAAAAAAAAAAAATAAAAAATAATAATAAATAAATAAAAAAAGAAATCAGCTAAACTATATTCGAAAACCAAAAGTATTACGCTTGACATATTCGGATATTGTTATTTAGTTGCCGTAGCTACAGTGGTTCATAATTACGTTTTCAGAGAATATTTTTTAAAACATTTTTGATTCCGAAAATAATTCGCTATTTCAATTTTGTACTTTATTTTTTAGAATTTTTAACAAACGGCTTAATTTTTTCAAAAGTATATACCTACAACAACATTTTTTTGCTTTCCTATTAATTTTATTTAAAACACTATACATAAATTCTGAAATTATTTTTATGTAAAGTTTTTGCTTTTTAAAATCTTAATCTATCTTCTTCTTCTATATATTTAAAAATAGTGTAAAAAATGTATAGTCATTCATAAAGCGAGAACGGCTAGGCCGGTTTCTGTAAAATTTTGTCATTTATTCGTGTTCTTTATGGAAGAAAATTTTGAAAGATCCCTCCAGAAAAGTCGGAAAAATCAAAAATCGAGTTTTTGTATGAAATTTTACGTGAAGTTATTCCTTAATGGCTTTTCAGATCAGAAAATAGAAAGTTTTTAGTGTAAATCATGGAAAATTGCGGAAAATTGGAAAATTGGAAAATTGAAATTTTGTGCATCAAATCGCTCTCTACTGATCCATCAAATAAATCACATTGAAAATTTAAATATATTTGTGTTGTATTATTACTCCAAAGTTTTTCTGAAGGCTTAAAATTGGGGCGAGGTGAAGTTCTCCGGGTCCGCTAGTTATACCATCAATAGCAAACAGTTTTTCTGTATATTATTTTTAAACTTTTCTCACAGTACAAGTTTTTAGTTCTCACCAATAGAAGTACATTTTTATTTTTGGACATCACTGGTTTAATGGCGCATCGAATTCTCATTTAAAAATATTGTATTTTGTGAGTTTTTGTTTGTTTCTTTTTGTTAACTACTCTTCATTGTCAGATAATAAATAAAAAAATTTATTGTTTAAGCTTCATAGGGTTCTCAAATTTTATTAACTTTAACGTTGTTTGGGTCAATTTTTACTCACTTAGAAACTTCAATATAAAAACAATTCTTTTCTTTAATTAAATTTTTTTAACCATTAGTATTTTATTTTTACATTTGTTTGGTATATTAAAGCAGTACGTTTTGTTTATTTATGGCAAGTGCTAACATATGTATGTCTCTTAAATTACCTACTATTCAATTTTGATTATTACCTATCACATTGGTTACATAAAATGATTGTTTCAGGGTGCTGCGTACAAACTTTTTACAAGTGCAACAAATATATGGCGTTCAATTATCCGTTTTGGGATGTTATTGGCAACGATTTTTTTTGACTGTGCATTTGGGTGGTTCACTTATTTTTTCTTTATATTTTGTTAAATACAACGGTGGCTGCTCCTGCTCAGATACAGCACGATGCTGATGCAGAATTTCTTTCAGAAGTGGTGCTCTTGGATTTATATAGGGCGTGGCAAGCTACAATCAGTTTTCAGTCGAACGATTGTTAGCCAATGTGAATAGTACAAAAGCATTACAAGCTCATATATATAAAATTTTATAAATACAATTTGAGGCAATTTATTAGACTTTCTTTTGCAAGTTTAACATGAAAAACTTTATTTAGAGAATCAACTCCTCTGTTTTAAATTTTACCCAAAGATCTTAAGTGCTAAAAACTGTATACATTTTCTTTCTACTTATAGAAACAAAAAAATAGTTATTAACATTTAAAAATATAAAAAGTATTCTTGCAGAAAATATCGTATTTTTTTCCAAAATTGGTCAAAGTTGGCCCATAGGTCCGATTTGACGAAAACTTAATATTAAAATAACCATTAACAGTATTTTAAAACCCTTCATCAAAAAAGTAGAAAATGGGTATAACTACGTTTATCGTTCCGTTTGTAATTTCTACAATATCCAGTTCCGACCTTATAAAGTATACATATTCTGAGTTCTTATGCATAGCGAAGTTGAGTGAGAGATGTTCGTCTGTCCGTATTAGCTAGAGAAAACACCACGACTACCTTTAATTTTTTCATATTATTTGGACAAATGAAGTATATACAGAATTAAAAAATAAGAAAAAATCATATTTTCCGAGTTATGGGCCTCTGAACTTTTCAAGTTTTTTAAAATATCATTATGGGTATCATGGCGAAATAGTACAGGTGGTCTCGATGGCGAATTTATCACTTTTGCCGTAAACGCTAAATGTCAAACTCCATATATAAAAAAATGTGTTTATATTTTCTTTATATGGTGTTTAACATTTCGCGTTTGCGGCGAAAATTTTAAATTCGCCATTGCGACCATATCATATAACTTTTAACATCCTTTTGTTGTAAAAATACAATTACCTGAGTTGATTAAAATATTTTGCAAATCTGTTTCCGAATCTAAATTATATACAAAATTTTAAATATTAATATAAAGTTAGTAATTTTACCACTGTAATGTTAAATTTAAGTTGTGCTTGAATTTTATATTGTGTTCTACTTGTTTTGTTATTTAAAAAATATATGTATATTAGAGTTTTTCTTTTCCCGGACTTTTTCACTTCCCGGGAAAGCGGGACTAATTTTGCGATTTCTCGGGATCACGATTGAGAACGATTTTGAAAGTTAGTCTGTTTTTTTTTTAGAAATTAAATTTATTTATTATCTTAACAAACAATTATTCAAGTCAGTTGTTTAATTACATACAAAAAGCATAATGTTAAAAAAAAACTCAAAAATTATGTATAAACATAAATAAAAAATTAAATGAAAAAATCTTTTCTAGATAAAACTGTTAGGTTATCAAAGCAATTATATTATACTAAAAAGCACATTCATGAGACTAAACTATTTTATGTAGGTATTTAACAAAATAAACAAGTTCTGGTTTTTTTTTAAACATAACGTTAACAAAACCATTCAAAATTAATAATAAATAAAAAAATCCTTTTTGCACATGTTAGTATAAGGTATAGAATTAATGTGTGTATGAAGATAAAAAAGTTATAGTTATAAGTCTTTGGTTCTCAAGTGTGTTTTGAAAACACATATAGCATTAAAATATTCATCTAAAAGCCTATTCCGAAGTTTATAAACTAAATGTAAGGCATGGCTGAGACAAAATATTCCTTCAATGGGAACACATACTTTCACAAACTTTTTCACTGTGTTTGGACCAACAGTTATAGGTGCTACTATATTGTTTTTAATTCCACTTCCATTAGGTTACGAATTTCAATAGCTCCGCACTTTTCAGATGTATAAGGCATTCCTAATTTGTGGAAAGTCTCCGCGTTTCCATATAAACATATATCAAAGTATCTTTATTTTTTATACTTGTCCATACATCCATAAATAATCTACATTTATCATTTAATTTTGCATCTATGTATGTCGTATTTTATTGCATATATAACATTTAAAAAATAGTCAATAATCAAATTTTGTACATCACGTTTGGTTTTTAGCAGAGCAGAAGCATTAATTCTGTACTAATAAAACTTCTTCTAGTGAAAATCCATCAACTGCAGCTGGTTTTGAAACAACTAAAATCCTCTCGTTCTTCTTATTACTTGCATATTGATGTAATGTACCCTGTGTTTTTCTGACCTTTTCTTAGGGTTCTTCCCCTGGTACCACTTTATGCAGAGGTTTATTATGTATGCCTTATAAATGGCGTATAAGCCCACTTGAGCTCTTACCTTTGCAAGAAATTACTGCCAGTCCCACGATGTCGCGTTGCAATTGTTCGTTCGTTCGCCCAATTACATTCAAAACAAAAACAGTTTTTTTAGAATTTGTTGATGTTTTGAATGTAATTGTGAGAACGAACGATTGTGACATCGCGGGACTAGCAATTATTTTACACACAACTTACAAGCAGCAGTATCTTGCGTTTTTTTAAATTAAATATGATCAAAATTTAACAAAATTACATATCCACCTTGTTAACTTAACTATTTTAAATAAAAACTTTAAACAAACATAAAAATAAACATCAAAGTAATGACAGTGTTGTTTGTAAAACAATTTCTCGGGAATTCCCGTTCTGTTTCCCGGGAATTAGGGGTTAAAAATTCACGGGAATTCCCTAGAAAAAAACTAATGCATACACATGTTTAATATAATTTAATGTTATATTACAAACAAAAGTATTTTGTTCACAAAAACTGTGTTAGGCCTGACCGGCTTAAGATTATTTAATCAACAATACAAATAATGTTAATTAACTTAAAAATGATTATCAATAATTAGTTGCATATCGAGTTTGATCTAATTTTTGTTTACCTTAGTTTTATTATGTTCAATATTAAATGGTATTTTAATTTTGGAAATCGAATTTAATTCTTAAGCCACTTGGCAATACCACAGTTGATGTCTACAAGCACCATCTTAAAGCAGAGTACAGATAACGTGGTTGTCCACGTCTTTCCTGCGTCTTGTATAGGCTGCGATGATTTATTTTTGTAGCTCGTATTACAGGCTCTACTTTGGTTTCTGCGTATCCTAAAGGCGAACGAGTTTCACCGCATGTTTCTAAAATTGAGTTTTTCTTTAAAATTCTGAACAATTAATTTGAATAAAATGCAATTGTGGATTGAGAAAGGTTTTTTGTTAGATAACTTTCCATCCATTGCATTATAGGAAATTTTACCTATTTTTTTGGCCAAAATTAAAATCAAAATTTTTGCTAAGTGTATTTTTTTGTTGCTTTTACATAAAGAAACAAAAAACAAAGTAAACATCTCTGTTTAAATTTTTCAGAAGAATTGACTGACTGTTACTTTATCACATGTTTTGTAAATTAGTTATCGAAAAAAAAAAATTTTGTGCAGTGAATTTTGTGATAATTGTTATAAAAAATTTCATAATAATAATTTATAATTTGCAAAAGCTAAGTAATGGAAATTAATGTCGCAGGTGAGTACCTTAATGATATATAGTGAAATGTTGGTAAACTCATCTATTAGATCGATTAAATTGGAAAAATTAAAGTGACCTTAAGATGAACTAATGAAATTATGAATTTTAATTTTATTTAGACTTGCAAAAAAATGCTAGCACATGCTAGCCATAAAATCATTATATATCTCTAGGACAATCAATTACCTTCCTAATTAAGTAAATTTAAACTGCGGATATCTGCAAAATTAAAAAAAAACGCATTTTTCCAGGTGTCTACTAAGTCTAAAATTCAGAGCTATTCAGTACTTGGCGACAGCAACACAACGTATATGACAAATATGAAATGGCATACGAGTAAATTTCTACTGCTATCTTTGGAAGTTGGAGTACACTCGAAAAAATCATGAAACCCCTTTGAAACTAAATCTAACTTAATTTTTTAGTTAACTTTACTAATGCTTTTTTTTAGTGTCTGCAAAACTTTCAGCATCCGTCCCCCTCTTAATATTCTTCCAAAAGCCATGTAAAAAGAAATCATTGAAATTGATCCTGCCGTTTGGCTGTAATTAATTTTGGCCAAAATAAGCGATAAAATGTCCTATAGTAATTAACAGAGTTTGAAAATATGAATGTTGTTAATGAGATCAAGTAGTTACTCACCTCGTTGATTTATTTTACTGCTACTCTGATGGTGTGTCTGGCTTAGGCATCACAGCCAAAAATAACGTCATTCGAGGCTTCTATGGAGACCAAAAGAGGGTTCAGCTGTTGAGGCTGTCTTCTCATTTGCCATGGTGCTAGAAACTATGGAACTTATTCGGCAACTGGGAGTCAGCTGAGCTAAGCTTTCCTTAGAATAATACATAGTCAAGGCTTACCATTACCTTTCACAAAAAGAATAGTGCACGCTGAGGATGGAAACCGTTTTGCCTCTGAGTACCATACCAGGGTTCCAAGACAATATCCTCGCCCTCTTCAGCTAGAAGCAGACGCAGTTATCTGTAGCACATTCTAGTACTGAAGTCCTTGTGCTTAATTTTTGCTGAACCGACTGAAGCCGATTCGGTGATAGTGAATATAGAGCATGTGTAGCTTTTGACTTGCTCTATGCAGATGATAGATCGACAAGGCGATGCCTTGGATGCAATTAGCATTAGCTGCGTTTTTGGCTATTTTGTTAAGAATGAGTAGTGCCTAAATGTACCACACATCGACTTCAAATGGGTTTTATTTTAGTTTGTTTTTGGCTATATTCTATATAAGCATATGTACAATATATGCGGTAATATCGTGTATGGACCAGAGAATATAATTACAAACTGCCCGCCCTATAGCAACGAAGAGGAGCTGTTCAAAACTAATTCCCTTTTACAACTAATAAGCCGTTCAAACCAAACACCTTAACTTTATGTGTGAGAGCTAGGGAAGAGCTCCTAAGTTTGGTAAGGAAGATTAGGTTTTAATAACTTTTGTTGTATTGGCTTTTAAGCCACCATGCCGCGGCAAGATTAATATTTAAGTGGTGGAATATATTTTTAACATTGTGACTTTTACAAACTGATATTTGCTAAAAATTACGACTACTGTATTAGTAAATCTAAACACTGATCAAAACCCAGCAAAAAATTAGACATTACCTTTAAAAGTACTTGCCATATAATAACTTACTTTTGTGATTACCATATTTTGTTACTCGCTTACAAAACACATTACATTAGTTTCCAAAAAAGGAAGTATAATGGAACTAGTTTTTTATCTTAAAAGAGACTACCGTACTAATGGTACTCAGTAATTAATTATAAAAGTCTCATGCCTTGTTAAAATCATTAAGTTGGCAATCTAGTTGAGAAGTACTTCCACCAAAAGCGCTTAATTCCACACTCGATTACCTTTTCAAAAAATTTTTGCTGGGAAGTAACAATTTTATAATTTTTTATTTGCAAACAATATTAAATCTAGTGATACAATCCTAAGAGTATTCAAAAGAAACATATTAAAATTTGGTATTAAGTTAATTAAAGTTTATTTCAGATAATTTTATTTAGACTTAATTGAATTTGTAAATTTTTTTATTCAAAAAATTTTTTCTCTGTTGGTTCGTATTTCGCCAAAAAATCATCAAGCCAACTCTCAATGACTGGTAAATTTTCGTCGCTCCACTTCTCCTCTTCTTTGATATTTTTTAGAGATTTTTCAATAATATGTAAAGCACTCCCAAACTCTGTTTTGTGTTCGTCATACAACTTTTTTACCATATCGTAACCTTCTTTTGTTGTAAAAGCACTAGTAGCTGAGCTGATTAAACTATTCCATTGATTTGCATTATTTTGGAATCTAAATAAAATAAAAAATTGAATGAAAAAATAATACTACAGGAGTATCTAGAATAATGAGTATAGAAGCAAAAAGGAAAAATAAAATTTATTACAAAATAAAACCTTTTACTTTAAAAATTTTCGTTTTTCTTTAAAGATATCTTCAAAAGCTTAAAAATGATACCCATATTGATTTTTAAGAAAGTGTAAAATTTCAGAGGCCTGTTACTCGGAAAATATATTTTATTGTTTGATTGGAGTTACTTCATTGTTCCAAAGCATGGTGTTTTGCCCGCTGCCTCGAAGGAATTTGACCGATCTTGCTGATTTTCATTAGCAGCTCTCTCGAAACTATGTCTGATTAATTAGTGTATTTAAAATTTCTCTAGTGCCTTGGCAAAGTTGATTTCAACCTGCTCACGGACGGACAGACGGGCATCGCTCAATCGACTTCGCTATGCATAAGAACGCATAATATATACACTTTATGGGGTCGAAAATGGATATTGGGGAAATTGCAAACGGAATGACGAAGTTGGCTTACGCTTTTTGCGCTGAAAGGTATAATAAAAGGCAAAGCAAAACATAAGGACTTTAAATGTGCAAAAGTAGGCCATTTACAATTTAATTATAAAACGCCGAAAATAAAACAAGTGGCCAAAGTCACTGTTAAACTAACAGAAGCTTGCAGTTCGTTGCTTGAGCCCCCAACAAGTGAATGCCCCGCAATTTTCATATCTGTTAAATTTGAGTTAGGGAACTTTTGAAGCATTAATTAATTAATTACCACACGTGCTAAAAACTCTCTATGTCTAAGTAGGCAGAACCAGTTGTTAGTGCTAGAAATCAAGATTAATCTTTGACGTTCTAAACATATCTATCAAAGAGAAACTAATAGATAAAAATTTAGAGAAAGTCAGAAAGAACTAATGCAGGGTAAGTAGTGCCCTGCACACCCCATTTAGGTGGGATTCATTGGAGCAAGAAGAAGAACGCTTTGGACGATCAACCTAAGAGGGCCAGCATGAGAAACCTACGTTGAATGGATGCACCAGCTCCAAGAGCAACAAACAAAAACATTTAGACTTCCAATTAATTCAATATTGAACAGCTTTGAAATAAAGTTAAGCCATCTGAAATTAAAATAGAACAACGTTGAAATTTCTTTCGAAATTAACAAATAAGGCATTATTGCAAACTTCAAAACATTGAACAAAAAGGCGTCGCACAGTGGCGCCATTTGAGTTTTTTCGTTGCAAAAATCATATCTTTTGAACCAAATAAGATAATTAAACAGTTAAAACAGCATATGATAGATAACTGTTCAGCCTATGAAATGAGCGTTTGGAAAGGGTGCTATGCTTTGTAGGGGCCTACTTATGGGTTATCAAAGTTAAAATTAGTAGAAAAAACCATTTTATAGTAACTAAAAAAAAATTATTTTTACATTTTTAAATAGTTTTTATTTTTTTCTTTAGGGTTTATGTTTTAAATTATTACCCAACAAATTAAAAAAAAATAATTTTTTTAAAATTAATTTTTTCAATTTTCTGTAAAATATTCATCACAAATCGTAAGAGAAGGTTTATCTAAAAGACTAAGCATTTCTAAACTATAATTATTTTCTAACTCTATTCGTGACTTTACATGCCGCAGGGAAGAAATAAGTGGATCGGAAGATGCTGCCAACATGTTGAAGAGGTCCTCATTTTGATGTTTTGAATGTGTTCTGCAATCTATATTTTTTATAAAATTTCTTAAGAGACCCCTGTGCTTCTTCAGAAAGCTCTCTAATTGGCAAAGACTGGAACTCAATTATATCTTTGCCATGCGCCAATATTTTATAGACGGTCGGGGTCAACTTCTTCTGTGGATACATTTCTGCTAAAAGAGATACAGCTTTCGACGCATATTCTCCATATTTTGTAGAATTGACATTTTCTTTGCAGTTTAAAACATCCAAGATCGTTCCCAATCTTTTCACGATTCGATTGTCAATTCCAGTGATTCTAGTTACTGCCTCATCATTTTCAAAAAATCTCCTAGAAGTGTTTCCATCGTTTGAGTTACCATATCCGTGCTTGGGACAGTCTACTTTTAGTCCAACTTGTTTAAAAAAAGCATCCTGTATTTGCTTCTTTTTGATCTTTTCCTTATTTATTATTGATGTATTTTCATCGAAGTTTTCCTCCTCTTGTGGTAGGGTATACGCCAGTCTTAGCAAGAACTCCATACACCTAATCCTTGCGTGCAATGGTGATATTCCATATTCGTAATTCTCCTCATTTGTAGAACGTTTAAATTACCAAAGTTCTTCTGACTCTTTTTGCAAATCGGGCATGACATTGTTGATTTTGTTCCTGTCAGTTCGTTTACCACTTTTCCGTCAACCATGGTCAGGTGGAACTCGTAATTGCATTCAATATATTTTCCTTCTCCAATTTGCAGCTTTGTAGGCTTAATCTTGCTTATTTGTTCTTCAATGTTCTTTACCGTGGTCCTTATGAGTTCTACCGATTCCCTTGCAAACTGAAACATTATTGGTCGGCAATAATGCACTGATGACAGACGTGGATTTCTCCAGTGTAGGGAAACATCAGATTTTAGCCGCAAAGGAACAACAGATGCCATAAATATATTTCCGTCCGATATTGTAGCGTCATCGGAAGATATCCTTTGCTTATAAACGCTTTGTCCGGATGATCCATCGCAGCCCCATTTGCTGATCAATGTCAACTTCTCAGGCAGAATTTTCACCTTATTTTCAAGAAGACTCTCCAACAACCGTTTTACTGTATGGCCAATGAGATCCTGCAGATTTTCTTTCGCAGAGACTTCCGTAAACTCCATATGCATTGGTCGTGAGTTTATTTTGGATTGCGTAATATGCTTGTATCCGGGTAAAACGTCAGCGCCGTGTCGCGTTAAAGATGCCCGTAGTTTCTCATATTTCTCTTTGGAAAGTTCTAAGTCTATAAACAAGGCCAAGGCTTCTTCGGAACCATTCTTTTTAATGTGTGCGTTTGTGGGCGTGGGAATGCTTTCCTTAATCCTTTTTAGTAGCAGTAGGCTTGCATCAGCAACAGATTTGGTTATCTGAGACCTAACTCTTTCACTATCCTTTGTATATTTAATAGCAAGCGCGTCCGATAAATGCTTCGTGGTCAAGTCATTGGTGGCATCGGCAAGTTTCCTCTTTCTTGTGAAAATTGAGCACTCCTCAATACTTTTTTTGGCCTTTCTCTTGCTCCTCTGGTTGATGTGGTGGGTTTATCTACTGCCAATATAGCCAGGATGGTGTCTTCATTAAGCCAGTCCTCGTTTTTGGAGTTGAAGTTTTGAATGGTACGATTAGATTTCACCCATCTTGCCTTAATATTTGCATATATCAGATAAAAATTATTTTCTTAATTTGGCTTCTCTCAATATTTCCGTATAAGCTATCAAGTTCTTCTAAAGCTGCTTCCGCGAAAAACTTTGGTGTGGTTGACTTTCTAAACAGTTCAAATAATTTTAAATTGTTCAACGCCATGTTTTCAGTACTTACATTCTTTAATGGTTTCAGTAATTGTTGCGCCAACTTTCAGTCGTAGACTAATTCAGGCATTGTGCTTATTTTGCAATATATAGGCTTATGCTACCATGCCTAAAAATTTACTACTAAAAAAAAATTTAAACAAAAATTTACTACTAAAAAAAACTACTGTCAGTCAAAACATATAAGGGATGGACGCCATACAATTTCTGCAACCATGTCCTTTTAACCTTTTTTACCTCTAGAAGCCAAACGGGCACGTACAGGCAGATAAAACCGTTTGAATTATGTAAAGAAATAATCAAAGAACAGGTTTTGCAAATATGGCAAATATAGAAAAATATAGATTTTTTTTATTTTCCGTCAAAGTTGAAAAATAGTGAAAAAACGGATAGTTTTTAAATAGTGATTTACCAGGAGAAACACAAAGCAAACAGTTAATTTTTTTTATCATTATACATTTAATAAATACATCAATCAACACAAACAAAAAATATGGCGATTCGTTACCTATTTTTCGTGATATTACACGTGAAATCGCAACAAATTGACTGAAAATTGTTTGTTTTTTTGAAAAACGAAAGTCGGTCACCTTTGAACGGTTATATCTTCTAAACTAAAAATGTGATATTATTAAGAGTGGCATATTTGAAATCGTTGAAAAGTTTCCTATAACATGGGTTTATTCAAAACTTCGTGGGCGCTCATAAAAATTTTGGTTTTTGCAACCTCGTTTGCTCTACGGGCGCTACTGTGCGTCGACAAAAAAAAAAAAAAGAGTCACGTCAATACAATATCTTTGAGTAGTGATCGATAAGTGTCAATAACACAGAGTAGAATAACAAATCGAATGCGTCGACACATATCAACATTGATATGTGTATGTTGAAAAGGTGTATATTTAATTACATTTTATTTAATTTTTAAGCAATAGATCTTTTATTTTATATATATATTGTTACGTTTTTCACTTTTAAAACAAACGTACGGATTCTTTTGATTGCAAATACCACTGTGGCTAAATTCTGTCTTCGAACTTTATGGCTTTCTCTGGCTATACTTCTTGATCCTACCGGTCTTGTGAACCCTTGGTCTCGTATTTACTAAACATGCGTTATCACCGCAAACGCAGCCATTCACGCTACACTACTGTGTTACTCCGGCGAGACATGAACTACTCGATGCCTTGTTTAGTAACCTTAACCATCCACAGACATCTCCAGTACTAATTTTATCCAAGCCAGTCGTCTCCTTTAATCCAGTTGCCACAACACACTTCTGCCATACACTGTTGTTTTGCTGTTACACTTCCCCGCGCTAACCGCTATTGCTCTTACTTTTTATTATAAAGGGCTTCTTGACAATTATCTGTTACTCCTTTTATTAAATTAGACGTCTTCACTAAATTGTCTGCCATGGCTTCACACAATAATTGTCTTTGCCTCTCGGGAGGTTTGTACTGCTGTTTATTAATTTTAATTGCATGATAACAATTATTATTTTTTTCGTTGCACGCATGTCGGGATGCGGTATCGAACTCAGGACCCTCTATTTTGTAGTACGCACCTCTACCAACGCAGCCATTGAGGCTGCTCAGCTTTTGTTGGCTAACTTGTGGTTTTGTTATTCTATAAACACACCATTAGTTGAATTAGCTTATTCACCACGCTCATACGGAAACAACTACTGGGGTTGCCAGATTTTATTATTCGTAACATTATCCCTCACTCAAGCCTGTTCGTCCCGAATAGGCACAATTTTTATTCTTTAGGATAATTGCTTGTCCGCTTTTCAAATGTTCACAACTAGTGTACGGCTTTAATTTGTGGTTTACTTTTGCAATCCCACTTCTGACACCAATGTTACGTTTTACCCTTTTTAGCAAGCAAAAGTACCACTGTGGCTAAATTCTACCTTCGAACTTTATGGCTTTCTCTGGCTATACTTCTCGATCCTACCGGTCTTGTGAACCCTTGGTCTCGTATTTACTAAACATGCTTTATCACCACAAACGCAGCCATCCACGCTACACTACTGTGTTACTCCGGCGAGACATGAACTACTCGATGCCTTGTTTAGTAACCTTAACCATCCACAGACATCTCCACTACTCCTTTTATCCAAGCCAGTCTTCTCCTTTAATCCAGTAGCCACAACACACGTCTGCCATACACTGTTGTTATGATGTTACACTTCCCCGCGCTAACCGCTATTGCTCTTACTTTTTTTTTATAAAGGGCTTCTTGACAATTATCTGTTACTCCTTTTATTAAATTAGACGTCTTCACCAAATTGTCTGCCATGGATTCACACAATAATTGTCTTTTTGCCTCACGGGAGGTTTGTACTGTTGTTTATTAATTTTTATTTGCATTATAACAATTATTACTTTTTCTTTGCACGCATGTCCGAATGCGGTATCGAACTCAGGACCCTCTGTTTTGCACTACGCACCTCTACCAACGCAGCCATTGAGGCTGCTCAGTTTTTGTTGGCTAACTTGTAGTTTTGTTATTCTATAAACACACTATTAGTTGAATTAGCTTATTCACGACGCTCATACGGAAACAACTACAGGAGTTGCCAGATTTTATTATTCGTAACAATATATTTTCGATATTTCACTACTCCATTGTGTAGCATCATCAGGAAAACAAAAAATAGAAATTTTTCCAAACTAACATATTAAAAAAAATATTTTATTTTTCATAAAAAACTTTGTGCTTGTTTTTTTTATGAAAATTAAAAAATTTAAAAAATATTTCCGTGTCTTTAATTTAAAAATTATTTTGTCATATAAACATTTTTTTAAAAACAAATACAAAGTACAAAATTATTTCTTATTCTATAAATCTGAGCTTCATTATCTGTGTCTGCCTTAACATTAATTCTCTGTGCTGTTGGTGTAATAATCCTTTGTAACATCTCTAAAATATAACGTCGTTATAATAATTTTCTATGTTTATTACTGAAACATTTTTAAAATTTGGATAGTGATTTAATCTGGCACAATGAGATGATAAAGCAGTGTTTTGTGAACTAATATTTCTATATCTTTGTTGATCAGATTTATGACCAGCAATTCTAGTTTTTAGTTTATTTTTCATTGTTCCTATATGTACTTTATTACAAATCTCATTATCGTTTTGCTACATGGAATCTTATTGACTAAATTTGATAATTCTTGATTTGGTATATTATCTTTAGTTTTGCTAAATGACCTTTGACCTTTTTAATATGTAGTGTGTTTTGTATGTCATTTTATATCTATTAAAACCAAAAATTTTTGATTTCACTAACCGCTCTGATATTCCTGGTAAATAAATTAAAGGCTTATAAATCATTGGCTTAATTATATTTCTTGTATTTATATTATTCCTATTTTATTTATAATGTCTTATTAATCTATTACTAAGATGAAAAGGAAAATTATTATCATCTAATACATTTATAATTTCCTCCTTATTCTTTTTATGAAACTCAATATTACTTATCGAAAGTATCCTTTCTATTAAATTTTTAGCTGCATTTATTCTAATTTGTTTACTGTGTATAGAATAAAAGTTAATGATTCTTTCAGAAGCTGTTGGTTTTTGGTACCAACCTAATTATAAATTATTTTAGTAAATTTAGTGAGACAGTTAGTAAAGTATCTAAATATGGAAGTTTTGAACCACATTCTATTGTAAACCTAATACAAGGATTAAATTCATCAAAAGTTTTAACTAAATTATTAATGCCATTTTTTGCTATTATACAATATAAATTATCAAGATATTTGGTTAAAATTATCAGTTTAATACCAAGCTTTACAAGACATGTGCCATAACAATATCAGCAACAATTGGAGAGGCAGGAGATCCCATCGGTAAGCCTTTCTGTTGTTTATAAAATGTACTATTATATTGGAAATATCTATTAGCTTCTATACAAAATTTAACAATACGTAGAAACAGACACTTTTCTATATTAGTATGTCCTTCAATAATATTTCATTTTTCCTCAATTTTTCTTATCAACAGGTTTGCTTGGAAATAATAACACTACATCTAATGAAATTAGCTTTTCATCATCTTTTATTTTTAGGTCTTATCTTATTTTTAAAATCTACAGAATTGTTTATGTTATATTTAGAATGTTCTGTTATATTTTTTAGAATATTAGTTATATATATACACAGTTCATAAGATGTACCAAATTTTTTCTTATTTTTTTTTTTATTTTTTAGTTTTCTGTCACCCCAATATTTGTTTTTTTTTTCTTTTTTTATTAGCTTAATTTCACTACGCTATATTTGCATACATATATGGTGAAGAGTATTTAAGATTTGGCATAACCGAATATAGCACTCTTAGTTGTTTAAATTACATTTACCTCAAAAACTTAAAACAGCACGATTAGGTGGTTTTTTAAAAAATAAAATACAGAACTTGAATAGCCACAAAATCAAAACGCATCGAGAGATTCTAGTAATATTTTTTAAGAGCTTTTAATCATATTGTTACGAAAATAAAATGTAGCAACCCCTGTTGTTGTTTCCGTATGAGCGTGGTGAATAAGTTACTTCCACGAATGGTGTGTGTACAGAATAATACCACAATTAGCAAACAAAAGCTGAGCAAGCTCAATAACTGCGCTGGTAGAGGTGTTTGCTGTAAAACACAAGATCGTGAGTTCGAGCCCACCTTCGGCCATCCGTACAACGGAAATAACTGTATAATGCAGTTAAAAATTAAGAAGCAGCAGTACAAGCCTCCTAAAGAGCAAAAGACAATTATTTTGTAAGGCTATGGCAGGTAATTTAGTAGAGACGCCTATTTTAATTTAAGAGCAACAGATAGTTGTCAAGACGCCCTTTACAATAAGAGAAAAGGCTCTAGCTGTTAGCAAAGTGAAGTAGCAGTCAGTGTACAGATGTGTGTTGTGGATATTAGATAAAGGGGATTACTGGCTTGGATTAAAGGCGAAGTGGAAGAGTCTGTGGATGGTTAAGGTTACTAAACAAGGCATCGAGTAGTTCATTTCTCGCCGGAATACACAGTTGTGTAGCGTGGATGGCTGCGTTTCTAATAACGCATGTTTAGTAAATACGAGACCATAGGACTCACAAGACCGTAGGATCAAGAAGTATAGCCAGATAAAGCCCAAAAATAAGAATAAAGAATTTATTATGAGCCACAGTGGTATTTGCAATCAAAAACAAACCATACGTTTGTTAAAAAAAAGGAAAAACGTAACGATATGATAACATAAAATTTTTTATTGTTTTTTACAGAAAATGCTACAATGCCCTTGTTAATCACAGAGCTGTCAGATTGAAGTATTTAGGCAACAACTGGGGACTTACAAATCCGCTTAAGTTTTTTTATTCGGTGCTTTGAATTGCTTCAAAATTGGCTTTTTCTGGATGCGACTGAAGGGAGTACCGTTATTGTTTTTTACCTGATTTCTTTTTTATTCGTATTTGTTATAGGTGGTCTTTAAAGAAGAGATTTAAAAAAATTGCTAGTTCCAAAGTAAATTTTAATTACAGAAGCAAAAAAGAAACAACACCCTTTAGGGGAAAATTCTTTAAAAAAAACTGAATTTTTTAATTTTCCCAATTCAGAGGCTTGTCACTGTTTAAGAAAAAGCGCTATCGGAACAAAACCTAAAACTTGTTTGCTCCAACTATTATTAGAAATATAGCAAATATCTTAAAATAATAATCTGATCTTTAATAAATACAAAATTAATAATTTATTAATAGAATATAAAAAAAAATTAAAGAAATTTTTTTTCCCAAACTAAAAGAGATACCCTACACATTTTTACACACATTTTTATAGTTATTTTCAAGGTCTAATAAAATTTGAAAAATGTTAACATTTGAGTTAAAAATAAGCTTTTTATGACATTTCCAAAAAATAATATGCTCGCAGGCATATAATTTGGGGCCTACACAGAAGCCCCCATTACCCTAGGATGCCGGTCGTTTGCAGTTCTATTCAGAATCACCTCTCTTTTGCCTCTTTGAAATTTCATTAACTTATCTTAATTGGGTTATGATGGCCGTTTAGGTTATTTGCAAATGAGGTTAAAGCAATTGAGAATTACTGTTGGTGAGTAAATATGTATGTACTTAGAGTATTGGACGAAAATTTATTAAATTTTGCCCCAGATGTCGCAAATAAAATAGGCGCTTAACTTGAAAAAGTCATGTAGAATCCTAGATAGATGCAGAAATGGAAAGCAGTACAAATAACTGATTGGCAAAACATTCAGTCTTAGGATTTACTATAGTAAAAGGTCTGCCAACCTCTCAAACTTATAAAAAAATTTAAAGGCTGCCAACTAACACCGAAAGAAATTTATAATTTTTTTGTTCATTTTTTATAGAAAGCAAATTAAACATAACACAATGCACATGGTTCTTCTTAACTTTTTTTGTACACTTAATAGATTGTAATAAAATATCGATTGACCTGTTTTTCTCTATCGTTGCATAAATAACAAAAAAGCTTCATCGCTATTAACAATTAATTATAAACATCCAATACCAAATACTAAACTTTACTCTTTTTTATTACATGCATTTTTTCGGTTAAGAGCAAATCTATTTATAAAAAATTGATATAATTTCTTACCTTAATTTTATAATATCCCAGTTGTCAGAGAGGAAGTGAAATAATGTCGTGTATCCACTAGAGCTGCCGGTTAACATGCTGAATATTAGAAAAATATCATTTTCGGTAAAGTTTGTGTTACTTTCCAAGATCGTTATGTTCAATAGACGGTTAATTTTTTCTGGTTGAACCGGACAACCAGCTAAAGTTTTTAACAAATAAGTTCGTTCGCTTTGTATTCTTTTCTTAGGAAAATTTTTAACACGTTCCAATCCAAACTGCCACTCATCGAAAGTACCCCACTTAAAAACTGGACAAATAAATTGGTTGGAAACACTTCAAAAAGTTTATAGATCGTTAGCTAGGGAGCTAATTCTAAAATTTTATAAATTAAAATAACACCTACAGAACTTGCTTGTCTGGATCTGGACTATCCATCCACAATTTGTATTCTCGCTGTGCTAATTCAATACATGGTTTGTAGCCAGCCCTGCATAAAAATGTTTCGGCTATTGATTTCAAATCTGATTTCCATATTTCTCTATTATCTGGTTCACTCAGATCTTCATAAAGAGGTGTTAGTAAAACTCTAACGTATCTCTGCAAAAAAATATAAATAAATTTTTAATGCTGAGATGTTCAGACCTAAAATGAATGAAATTCTGAGAAAATTA
Source organism: Gymnosoma rotundatum (assembly GCA_916610165.2). Classification (NCBI taxonomy): domain Eukaryota; kingdom Metazoa; phylum Arthropoda; class Insecta; order Diptera; family Tachinidae; genus Gymnosoma; species Gymnosoma rotundatum. The sequence goes on from OU744336.1 coordinate 117,461,607, forward strand.
TAATCGTTTAAAATAAAAAATACTAATTTATAAAGTACAAAATAAGCTGTAAACTTTTCGAAACGTATTTTTTTTAACATCTCAATTTTGCTCCTATGTTTTCTTCTCCAGCTGTGTACTCTTGACTTATTGTACTGTTTCTTCTCTTGAGCAAAACAAATGCAAATACAAATAGCAAGAGTCACAGTCATTGCTTTTGTTTTGATTTTACTCCCAGCAAAGATTAAAAACTAAAGTTTTGTTTATTATTTTCATGCTCTGATTAAAACATAATATAATAGAAAGATAATGAAAAGCTTAGCAGAGTTTTTAATTTGAACTAGTCAAATCTCCCATCGAGCGCGTCCTCAGGTGATGGATAGAGCCACGTGACAATGCTTGGCATGCCCAGTCTCTGCCTGTGAATCAAACTTGGCACCTCTTTCACGGCTGACGTAGTTAGCATTTCTGCGGAGAATCTGAGTGGTTTCTTAGTGGTCGTTAACAGCTCGGTAATCGTTTGCTTTGCGAGCAAACACTTGAACCAAAATTGAAGAATAAAAGAAGAAACATAGACAAGCTCTAGTGGAAAAACTGGCAGGACCTTTTAGTCAAATTTTACAACAGGTACTTCAACGGACTCATATCGAGAGGATGGATGAGCTACTGGAGTTGTCTACTGGCTCCTTGGCTTGCAGCTTTAGTACCCGGCTTCTAGGGTACCTGTCTCTGCGGAGAGTAGTTTGAAATTACAGAGATTAAAATTATTGATCGAGGAGCGGGAACACAGCCCAGTATAGAGAGGCTGCTGGACCACATCAGTAAAATAACCGTCCAGCTACGGTATTATTATTACTTAGCAGAACGCTGGACCATACCAATAATCTGCCAAAGCCGAACACATATAAAAAGATGTGGATAAGGTGGTAAATAAAGTTACTCGGACTTGTAAGGAAAGTTTTGTTCAATTTTGCCGTAAAACATTTCCACGTGGAAGTGAAAAACCATTTTGGTAGACTTAAGGTAAAAAAAGTTTTGTGCTTCTCAAAAACTTATTAAGAAATAAAAGATCCTACTCAATATTAAAGGTTACGAGTAGATATCATAGTTATTTAATTCTAAATCGTCATTCGTAATAATACGTACGAGGAAAGAATAAATAAACATTTGTAAAAATTAATTTACTTTAATTGTAACTAATTGTAATAATTATAAACATTTCATGATTTAAAGTTTAAATAAATAATGAGGTTTCCATATTTTAGCATTTATAAGTTTTTATCCACACTGAACTTTTAAAGCCACAAATCGGGCGATTTCGCTTTTCAAAATTTTAAAACTAAAAACTATACGTATATATATATATATATATATATATATATATATATATATATATATATATATATATATATATATATATATATATATATATATATATATATACGTATATATACATACGTACTAGTGTGGTGCTATTGGTCCATGTCGTTCGAGCAGCAAAACACCACGCCTACCTTTAATTTTTTCATGTCATTTGGAACAATAAAGTAACTCGAATCAAAAAAATAAATATATGGGGTGATAGAGAGTTAAAAACAAGAAAAAACATCACGTAAAAAGTTGGCGCTCGCCCATATTTTTCAAGTTACGGGCCAATGAAATTTTAAAGCTTTTAAAGAGATCTTTAAGGAAATACTAAAATTTTTTTTAAATTCTTAACCCATTTAGATTCGATGGCATTTTTAATTAAAATTATATATATGTTATGTAGTACTTAAATCTTTTTTCTTATTTTTTAATTCTCTTTCAACCTAAACTAGACTAAACTAGATTTACATAGAGGGCATAGCCGAATATAGCACTCTTACCTGTTTTAATTTGAACTATTTTCAGCATAGTGTGAAATTCTTTTTAATTAATCTTTTTTCGCTTAGTAATAGTTTAATAAATTTCGGAATGAAATAACAATTACCAATAAATAATTAAGTTAGTGAAAACAAAAATAGAATAATTGTTCCCGTAAATTATTTTTAGCATACATGAAATACAGATAGATGTACATTAGATGATGTATAAGAAACAGGTCGAACTTAATCACCCTTATTGTGTTTTGCGTACTTGAAGAACGACAGCTGTCGTAGTTGCTGTCGAATTTAAAATCTTATGTTACCGTCTAAAACTTTCGACAAGCACAATTTTGTAATTGAATGATATTGTAAAAGATTACGTTAAATGAAATGAGTATGAAACAGCCTGTTAAAGAAGTGTCAAGCAAATGTTAATAAATATATGAAAAAAGTAAATAAAATTTCAATTCAAATAATAAAAGTTTTTGTGAATTTACTGTTTATTGTTTAAATATATTGTAAAAATAAAGAAAGAAAAATTAATTATAATATATGTAAATTATAATTATAAAGAAAAAAAAATAATTTATTCCAATTTTTAACTCTTCTAATTCGATTTTTCTTTTTTTATTTCCGAATTTCCAAAATAGCTTTTCTCTTCTTTGGCTTTACAAGTTCTTCTGGTGTATCGTTCTATTTCGGACAGTTTAGTTTTCAGCTCCAAGCTTAGTTCTCTTTGTAGTTTTACCTGTTCTTGTAATAACGTTACTTTTCCTTCGTTGTTGGTTTTCCTGGACTTTTTTTGTGAATTAGAGTATATGGTTCTTCAATTTCGTTAATACTGGTAGAATTAGCAGCTAAATTTGGCTCGGGGTCTGGAGAAATAGCTTGCGGTCTTTTAAGTCCAAATGCGTCTTTATGTTGGACAAGCATATGCATGTCCAATAAATTGATTGCTGCGTCTTCAACAGCTGAAAAAACAAATTAAAATAGGCCCACACCTTCATCCATCCCTCTCCGGAACGAGATGGGGGACCAAGACAATTCAAATCTTCGGAAACTGCGTTCCACTCTTCTTTAATATCTATGGCCTTTAAACCTTTGTGGAAGCCTTTTGCCAAATAAGGTTTCTGTTCCATTACTTCTACTAATTTGGCAAATTGCGCTGCAGTTGTGATTTTAATGCTGAAATTCAAACCATAATTACATTTATAAGAACAAAATCAAAAAGTTGACTTCATTTACTATTACTTCCATGGAATATGCCTTATTAATTGTATTTTTTGTACACTTACATTTTATTTCCTTCCATTGAACTTATTTTTTTTTTAATTAATTTGAATAATGTCGTGAGCAAATATTTAAACGACAACTTTTTGTACTTTTGACAGATAAATACGCCAAACACGGTTGCATATTAATGTGGTTTTTGTAATAGATTTTGAAAAGTGTCGTATTCATTGACGTTTTTCGCCAATTACGGTTCTATTTTTCAAAAACGCCCGGCTTTCGTCGCAAAAAACGCCAAACACAATAAGGGTGAATGTTTAATAGCTTGATAGATTATATATAAATATACAGACGGACATCGCTTAATTTACTTCGCTATGCATAAGAAGTTAGAATGTGTATACTTTATGGGGTTATTGTTAAAAACTGGGGATATTGTAAAAATTACACACTGATCGACAATCTTAGTTATACGCTTTTTCCATGTTTTGTGGTGGAGGGTATAAAAAGTGGGATACTATAGAAAATTTTATCATTTTGGGTGCAGTTTACATTTTTGCAGACGATATGTCTTTAGTATGTAAATTTTGTTAATAGCGGAGAAAAAAATTTATTTAGTGACCGTACCTCAAACTTTTTGTGGACATCCGACATGTCAATATGTCGTCCAATGTGATCAATGAATGTAAAAACGGGATTCCAAACAATATGATTGCGTTCAAACTTCATAAAGAGTGTCATATTCAACGCCGTTGCGAAGCTCAGGTCACCAGCATATGCCAAATTCCACGCATCATGTAAGAGTTTAGCTCTATAAACAAACAAAAAAAAAAAATCAGTAAGAATGTAATATGTAAATACTTTGCGTATACAAAAGACTAATGGTAACCCGGTTAAATTAATTATTATGGGACTGTTCGTAAATGTACCACTGCATGGCATCTGATGCGCAGCTTTAAACAGTGGCTGAATAAATGAACGCAAATATAAATCATAAAAATATTTGATGCAATTAGTTACTTAATATATTAAAACAAACATTTTCAAATTTTTATTTCGATAAACTTACACGTTTTCTATATTTGATCTTCGATATTTCCTATAAAAATTTATTTTAACTTCTGTTATTCAACAAAAGAAATTCCGTTTCTTTACTCTTTAAGTTTTTTCTTTTCCTCAAACTAAACAATTCCACACGTTTGATATTTTATCATATAATTAAGAAACTAAATTCATTACAAACTTTTCCATTGTTGCCAAATGCAAACAATAAAATGAGTAAATAAAAGCATCATAAGAAACTGATAAGCAAAATAACCATACTATGCAACGCAGTAATGCATTTATGAACAGATTAAATAGAGTATGAGGCTTTGGTCATAATAGGCAATAGCTGTACCACCTGGAAAAATCATCACGTGAAAATATAAGCTAACAGTTTTGCTCCGAATATTACTGACTATAGCTGGAATTGAGCAAAATCCCGGTCCACATATCTGAGTGTGTAACAGGAGAATAACGGGTCACGTCACATCAATCAAATGCTTAATTTGTGGTAAGTGGTGCAAGCTGAAAAGTTGCAAGCTTTGTGATAAGTCGTTGTAGTAGTCAACCACCTTACAAAAGCACTACTTCTACCATTGCAACTCTTAAAAATCAAGCCTCATCTCTACCCACGAAGCGCAATAATGATCATTAATATATATACTCAATATGTAACAGGGTAATCTCGAGGAATATTATATCGATACACTGCAACGGTTGTAAAAACTGGTGTCACATAAGATGTTTTACAAACTGAAATTCACACAGAGATTGGATTCGTAATTTCTTAGCCCCATTCTGCGCGAATACCACTCCAGCTACCAGCATCACACTAAGCTAAACTATGCAACAAACAACAACAGTATCACCTCAACTAATTGAACCCTTTGAGTAAAAACTGAGAATACTGAAATAGAAATAATCAATGTTTATATCCCACCCGTTAACACTATTAGGGCTAGTTATTAGCCAAACATACCCCATCTATTGTACAGGATAGTACATGGTGATTTCTATGCTCATCATGAACGTTGGTAATCCCAACTAACAGAAGATACTTGTGGTGTATAATTTGCTGCAATAAACAAAGACTTTCCTACAAGAGGTAACGCAAGACGTGCAAGTTCACGCAGCTGGCAATCCCGAATTACATATAACTCTGAACTCATTTCTATTGTGGCCACTGTTGAGAAGCTAAGTGGCATCGTCGAGCTTGGTAAACGCACTCTTAATAATTATACTAGAGTCAACAGGCAGGTTGGAAAAAATATGCCAGAAGGAGAAAGAAATTTCTCAGGCAATCCTTTCTCAGGTAAACCCTGCGATTCATACCAGCATGAAGAATCCCTAATATAAATCCACATTTCCCAGCCACATTTCGTTTACGCCCTTACAACCTAACAAACAAGCGAATTGAACCATTCATAGTTGAGATAAATAACTTTGGTAATAAACATAGCCGCAGCAAATGATAAGAATACTATAACCAATGTACGATTAGCTCTAAAAAGTTCAGGTCTCCTATTAAAAGTTTATCGCTTTTAACTACAAGAAAAATCTCGTAGCTTTGTATAGGATTTAACAACATGCAGCATACGGAGAACCAAAAACCCAAAACGTAATTCGGTGCCCATTTCTTTCACTCTCGGTGAAGCGAAAAATATTATATCGAAGTCAAAAACTTCAAGAGAAAACGTCATATTAATGTTGAAAAAACTCGGCCCAGTATAATTCGAATACTTCAAGAGACTTTTAGAACTTTCAAGTCTCCAATTGGTCATTCCTATACATGGAAGGTTGTACGGATAAGTCCGTTACTATTGCCCACCCTGAAAGCACACTTCGTGCTCGTCAGATACTAACATGGCTTCAAGGAATCCTATGGCACCACTACGGCTACCCATAACGCTGATGGCCTTAATCACCAGAGACCATGTCAACACACAGTTGTGGCTGCCATGAATCTATCCACTGTGCTGATAAACGACATCTCGAAATCAAACTCTCCAACAATGTCGAACGCTGGGTTGCAAAGACAAGCCTTTGTGGAGTTCAGAGGAAAAAAGTCAAAATACCGCAAGATAAGAATGGGCGTGCCATAGGGAATAGTGCTATCACCTGTGCTTTTGAGCATTTATCTTGCGAAATTTCCTGCACTACTTCAATATGGCAAGATGGTGTTGTACGCAGATAACTGCACAATATACTAATCTGGTGTTGCAATTAAAGACATAAGTGCCAAAGACTTCCGCTGTCACATTTAAAGTCCTCGGAATCTTTTTACACCTCGTGTACTAAAGAATTAGACATCTCAGTTAAAGGGCGACAGCCTTCTTTACTTCAAATCACATGTAACCTCATCAACTACAGAGTTAAAAAGTAGTAAAGTTCTTAACGCCCTTGCTGGCACCTCTTAGAGAATGAGTATAGGCTATGGCTGAGACCAATTGAAGTTGCGCATTTTCTTCTGTTCAAAGTACCATCTGGTGACATCTAAACACAAAATAAAATGTTTATATCTTTTTATGGAAAATCTCTCAAAAACAGCAGAGCTGTTACAACAACAACCTGTGGTAAAGGGTATGAAAAGGGGTAAAGAATTAAAATATTTCAATTATTTTTATGAACCTTGTGTATGTAGGAATATATGTTAGACCTTCTTTGGATTGAAGGAATGTTGATAGTAAATTCCAATTCGTTGTATCGTAGTTCACAGGAAATGGTCCGATTTCTTCTGGATTTATTATAATAAACGAATCTGCATTTGGCAAATCATTTATTATTTTAATTTTCGTCTTCTCGATCCAGACTTGTGGTTTTGTGTTTGAGAAGTTTAAATTATTTTGGCTGATGATTACCAACGGAATCCACCATAACATTTTATCACGTTCTGGAACATCGTGCGGCCTTTCTCGCAAATAGACTTTTTGATTTACCACAGCTGATCCTTTTTTATAATCACGTTCAACATTAATTACAGGCAAACGATCTTTTGTGATCCACGAACCAACTATTTCGGCAATGCTATACTGAGATGACAAAGCTTGATCAAGGATGGCTTGTTTTGTTAAAGCATCCCATAAGTCGTCACCAAAAAATGTACCATAGTGACGATCAGCAATAAATTTTCTTATACCAGCTTGAAAACTGGATCCACCAAGCGTATAGTTAAGCATTCGTATTACCAGTTCCGTTTTATAAGATGTTGTTTCCTGTTTCATGCCTGTTATACGAGAGTGTGGATACCTTTTGCTGAACTCATAATAAAGTGAATACAATACAGTCATAGGATATTTGCCATTAAATTCGATTCCGTTGTCAATCTATATAAATTTTTAACAACAAAAGAATTCCAAGTAATTGCGTTTTTTAATATCTAAAAATTTACATACCTCTAAAACTATATTGGCTGCTAGAAAGCTTGCTAGCGCCTTATTGACGTGAGCATCACTCCACCAGTAAGGAGTCACCCATGAGCCAAGCCACTGATAAATCATTTCCTGTGTCAGACCATAATATCCATGTTTGAGTAGTTCTCGATCTCTTAAATAATAAGAAATAGCCACCAAAGAATGATAAAAGTATAAATTTAAGTAATCTATTAGCGCAAGTGACCAACCATGTGTGGGTCCTTGGTTCTACTTAAATGACTACTATATGCAGTCCAACCGCCTACTATGCTTCTACATTTTCAACACAATACTAGTGAAGTTGTTAAACATATTTTGTAATAATCAGCTCTGCCTAATCTATACATACCATAAAACTGTAACAGGATCATTTCTGTACATGAAATATTTCTTGAAAATTTTGATTTTAGTGTATATAGAAGGCCATATGAGATACAAAACACCTATTTTTGCCTATCTCTCTGACTGCCTGTCTGTGTTCGCATCACGTAATAACTGCCAGATGGACTTGAATAAAATGTAGTTAGGCGGTCCTTTATGGTTCAAATGAAGAATACCGATTATTATAAAAATAAGTAATTTCGTAGAGAAACTAGAGATGCAAACGGGAAAGCACTCAACTTTACCGGTATAATGGTACTAAGAAAGTTTTCAGCACATTTACAAGTACAAGTCTGGAATAAATAGTTAAAAACACATTTTTACAATTTTAAATCTTAAGAAAATTAGAAATTACACGCAGACAAAATCGTGGGCACTGCTACTCTAAAATATGATTAAATGTTCCTTGACGAATTGATAACTCTTTACCAGGGTACGAATTTGCACACTCATTTGCGGAACATAAAAGATAATATACACACAAAATAAATGCACATAGGCACACGAGTAAGAGCTAGTTTTTGTGTTTAAGTTAAACTTGCTTATGCTCATTTCGTATGTCACTCTTAAAATGTATGGAACATGAGTGCACACGTTCTTATATAGATGACGAATAAGTACATTAATAACAAATTTTAGTGTTTTTTTTTTTCATTTACCTGCGAAATAAAATACAAAATTTTTGTTTACTATTATTTGCATGTATCCATATTCATGCGTGCATTCATTCTCTGCTTCTTTTAACTACACTTAGAGTTAAAAAAAAAACTAACCATGTGTATGAAACAAAAATAAAGTCACTATTGATTATTGGTATTTTTTTAAGCTTTGATGCTTGTGTTTATTAATTTTTTTGTCTACTTCCCATTTAGTAAAAAAGAATTTATTTAAAATAACCCGCCTTAGCTTATGTAACTTGTTTGTTCAAATTTTTTGGTTAATAAATATAAAATGAAATAATTAAATATCGTTAAAGGTTCCTGGACGAGTTGAGTTGAGCAATCAATGAAATGACCATAGATAGAAACTAGTTTTTAGCGACTTTATTCAAAAATAAACAAAAATAGAATTTGATGAAAAACATTTAAAGGTAATACACCTTGCTACTTTAAAGCATATATGTATGTACATGCATTCATATGTATGAAAAAGTACGATGCTTTCAACTAAAGTACTGAAAAAAGTGAGACGTGTTTTTCCAATAATACTATTGAGAAAAGAATCTTACTTACTTAAACATTAATAGGCCCCAATTATCGGCTGGCCGAACTGAAGAAAGCCCTGGTATGGCGAGCACATCAATTTTCGACAAGGGAATCGAAACGTTAAAATAATCTCGTAGGCATTTATATACTTTTGTAAGTTTTGCGTAAACCTCCTAAAATTATCCAAATTTTAAGTTTAATTTTGGTAAAATATGAATGAAAATGGGTACCTCCAGCTCAGAATGCGTGTCGGAAGTAGCCCAAATGGAAATTTTAGGCTTTAGATTTTGTTCTATTTGGCGAGGCTCAAACTTTTCTAATTTTGAGATAACAAATCCGAACGTAAAGGTAGACATTGGCGGTGTTGTTTCAAAGTGATCCAAAACATAAGCAACATCATCGTTAGTTTTTATTGGCCTTAAAAATAAAGGGTTGAGTACATTTAGTTCCAAAAAAAAAGTTTATATTTTATTGCTCACAGTTCATCGGTTCTAAATAAGGGCGTGTTAAATAATGTTACATAGTCTCTTGGTCGTGAAATCGAAACAGTAAATGGTACCTTTAACGTTTCAAAATAAATTTTGCTTAGTAGGTAATGTGCAACATAACTGTGATTTGTTTACCTTGAACCCAGGCTCATCGAAGCATGGAAAGAGACGACGTGCATTATTGGGTCTCATATACGTTGCAAGATAGCTCATCTTTTTCGTGTCGTTTGCAAGTGTATATGTTCCTTTAAAAAGACCCTCAGGTGTTTGCCATATATGACCTTCAAATTCCATTGTCAGTTCACAGTGAGCGCATTCATTTACTGTGTTTTTCAAATAAATTATAAAAACAGTTTTTTTTGGCATTCTATCCCCACGAAGAACAGGTATATTTTCTATTTGTTTTTCAGCAACTCTATGCAATATGAGAAATGTGATATATTTATATAAAAACATAAGCTCAACTTACCCCGATTCAGAAAAAATCTTTGTCAGTCTGATTGATCTTTCATTGATTTGCAAGTCAAAATGTGCGTGCAAAGAAATAGTTCTGGTTGGGACGACCCAGCTCAAATTCATTTTAATACTACCAGTAAATGTGTTTTGCATTATGTTTGGTCGTAAATAGATTTCATAGCCTGCAGGTACAACATCTTTTGATAGTCGAGCATCTGGTATGAGTGCATGTGAAGCTGATAAATCTATGCTTCTTTTAGATTTTACCTTAAATAAATTTTAAAAAATAATGAAAATAAATATTTTATTACGAAAATAAGTTTTGGCAACCGTTACAGATCTATAGAAAAATAATTCTTGCGAAAAACCCGACTTCAAAACAGATTTTATCTGCCCGTCAATAGCGGGTTAAAAGTATTGCCGTATATATAAGAAATAACATTAACTATTGGGACACCCTTGTATTCCATCTCCATATAGCAGACTTAGCACTGAAGCTACTCAACCGTCAACCCTCTGTATAAAACTGTTCAGCATTTGGCAAATAGACCCACTCTTTGATTTCCAAAAAAAATTTTTTTACTTGCTATTGTAGTAAATTTCAACCGTCTGTCTAGCACGGTTCAACAGCTTGGCAGTACACATCAAATTACATAAACTGTTGTAACACCCTTTAATTTATAATTTGAAATATTTATTCTTCTTATTGTGCCAGACAAACTAGTGGGCATTCTATCTAATTTTCAAGTTGAATATAATAATGAAGTAACATTAATTTTGGAAACACCCTTTAATTTCTAAGTTTGCTTGCTGTTATAGCGGAATTAGCAATACAGGTCCCTTGTAAGTTGCACCTGTTTATCTATAACGGTTCAAAAGTTTAGTAACATACATCAAATCACATCAGCTATTGGGACACCCTTTAATTTATAATTTTGAATATGAATACTTGTTACGGTCATGGCAATCAGCATTCTGTCCAATTTCTCAATTTGGCAGTAGATCAGCTAGAAAAAATTTTAATACAGCAATCAATCATAGCGTTGAAGAGCTGCTATTAAGCATCAGCAAGATCGGTTCCTGTCCTTCAAGACAGCGGGCAAAGCAACATGCCTGCCTCTAATTTTTACTTATCACTTGAAACATTTAATTTAGTGAAGTATAAAAATTAAACCACAATTCCCAAAATTAGTTTTATATTGCCAAATATTTTATTTATACTTTATGGGGTCGTAAATGCCTATAGTAGAAACTACAAACGGAATGACAAACTTAGATATACCCTTTTTAAACTTTTTGTCGTAAAGAATATAATAAGTAAATTAACATGTAACATCTCATGTAATCATCCTTTTACCTCAACTCACCAAAAATACATATAAATTCCTATTATTTTTACGTACGAAAGAAAAGAAACTTCTTATTCAATGGAACTCACTTAGGTGGATTATTAGAAAAAATCCATTTGCCGTTTTGCTGTAAAAGGATGTACAGAAACTCAAGCGCATATACAGCAACTTTTTTTTGTATTAAATCACTAAAATCATTAAAACTATTTATTCTTCGTCGTTTATTTTTGCTCTAGTCTTAATTTTTCTTTTATCATTAAACTTTAACATTTGTATTTTTTTAATTTAAATTAATCCTGATTTAATAACCTGGTTTTGAGTTCCTGGCCTTCTACCATGTACAATTCTTATTCTTGACACCATAAACATTTCTCTTCATTCAACATTTTGTTACAGTTCTTTTTACAATATCTTTTTTTAAGTCACTCTACCCGATATCCTTGGCCCTCTATTTAATTTTTTCACAATATCCTTTTTACTCTTTCACACTATCTCCCTTTTAGGTTTAGTAACTATTTTTTTCTTTCGTTTTTATGAGAAAATTTTTCATCTTAACGGTAAGACTATATATTTTATATTAAATTTACTTTCATTTGCCCTATTAGACACAGTGCAGTGGGGCAGCATAAAATAAAAAAAATATTTTGGAAATAACTCAATCATTGGTAAACTGTTAGGCCGCTTGATCCAAAATATGGCATGAGCATAGCAGAGGCGTATTTAAGCTTAAGTTTTTAAGCTTCGTACCATCCACTTTACAGTATGGCGCTAAGGGGTCTCAAGTTAGGTTCCTCGTACCTGAAAATTTTTCTTACGCTGCTCTATATATTTCTGGCCTAATAGTGAAAATGCGAATATTTTTAATCAAAAATGGTTTTATTGTTTTTCAAAGTATTCTTCAGCATGATTTATACACTTTTGCATGCGCTCAAACCAGTTGTCGAAGCACTTTTTCCACTCCGATTGAGACACCTCTAAAACATGGTTTTTGAACACTTCAAAAGCTTCTTCTGGCGACGAAAATCGTTGACCGCGCATTTTTCTTGATGTGCGGAAACAAAAAGAAGTCATTAGATGCCAAGTCAGGGCTGTACGGCGGATGACCCATTAATTCGACGTTTTGGCCGGTCAAAAACGCTCTGGTTTGAGCCGATGTGTGAGAGCTCGCATTGTCATGGTGAACAATGATTCGTCTTTTCTTGTTGGTTTTTTGAATTTCTCCGATGACTTCAGGCAAACAAATTGTAGTGTACCACTCAGAAGTGAGCGTCCTACGTTGCTCAAGAGGAACAGTCGCCACATGACCAGTTTTGCCGAAGAAACAGGCGACCATTTGCTTCGAAGTGCTTCTTCCACGAACAACTTTCGTTGGATTTTGCTCGTCTTTGAAGACCCACACGGTCGATTGATGTTTCGTTTCGGGCTCATACGCATAGATCCATGATTCGTTACCTGTGACGATCTTAAAAACGTCTTTTGAAGCACCGCAATCGTATTTTTGATACATTTCTTTGCACCAATCGACACGAGCCTTTTTTTGAGCGACTTTCAAATTGTGCGGGATTCAACGAAAACAAACCTTTTTTACGGCCAGGTGTTCATGCAGTATCGAATCTATGCTGGTGGAAGAAATTTCCACGGATGTCTCTATCTCTCGGTATGTCGCATATCGATCTTGCATTGTGAGTTCACGCACGGCATCAATGTTCTCTGGCACAACAGCCGTTTTTGGACGACCTTCACGGAATTCGTCTTTGAGCGAGCTTTGGGCACGATTAAATTCATTATACCAATTTTTCACAGTGCTATAGGATGGTGCTTCATCGCCATACAAAGATTTAAGTTCATCAATGCACTCTTGTCGTGATAATCCACGTCGAAAAATTGTGAAAAATGATGGCACGAAAATGTTCACGCGTTAATTCCATTTTTTTTCTATAAGAATTTTTTTACATCACTGTAAACAACACAAATAATGGTCGTACGTCAAAACGTTTTGAGTACGATTATGCTTAAAAATGACAAACTTTCCAATGGAAATGTCAGATTGCACTTGGCAGCACTCAGTGTTGCCAGGCCAGAAATATATATAGCAGCCCTTACATAGGCATCATCAATACCTGCAAAATGGTGCTTTAACCTGCATGCTTATGTTTTTAAAAATGATCGAGTTATAAGCATTTTAAATTAAAATATTTGACTATTCGATACTGAAAACAATTTTTAGCGAATTTGTTTGAATTTTTACAGCAGTTAGCGAGCAAAATTTAAAATATTCTGAAAAAGATTTGGAGATTACATTTTTTCTGGTTTAAAAATTATATGATTTTCAATTTAAAAAATCCAAAATTATTGCTTTTTGTGTATTTTATCCTAAAAGGGGCCACCAATCTATTATGGTAGAAAAAAATTGTGTACGTTTAAACCAAATTTCGTATAAAATTAATCATTCTTGTAGAAGATGGTGGTCCTTCAATTCGAGCTATTTTATATCGAAATTTTTATTTTACCTTATATTTTCTAAAATCCCAAAGCTGTAAGTAAGATATACAGTATTGGGCAAACCCAAGAAACCTTGTCCAATATTAGCTTCTGAGTCAAATTATGTTTAAACGAACATATTTCAATTCAATGTTTTAATGCAGTTTTATTAGTTTCTGTGTCATACAATATTACAAAAAAAAAAAATTTGTAATTATCTCTCACCTAACGGTTCTTTTAGTACAACAACAAAAATTACTCAAAAATTCATTGGGCAAAACCTAAGAAACTTTTAATATTTTGTATAATAACCCTTGTTTTTTATTACTGCGGCGCACCGACGCGGCATAGATTTGATTAAATTATCAATTATTTTTGGATCTATGCGTATCCATTCATTTTCCAGACACGAAAATAAATCGTCTCTGTTGGAGAATCGTTTCGATCCAACATTCCTCTTCAATATGGAAAATAAATTTTCGATTGGGTTCAAATCGGGCGATTGGGCCGGCCAATCAAGCAATTGAATCCCTTTCGATTGTATCCAGTCCTTTACCAACTTCGATGAGTGTTTCGGATCGTTATCATGTTGAAACACCCATCGAAGTGGCATATTCCACTCGGCATATGGCAACATCTTATTTTCTAAAATGTCCCTATACACAAATCTGTCCATTTTGGTAGAAATTCTGTGGAACGGCCCTAGACCATGACCTGAAAAACACGTCCACACCATCACATTGCCACCCCCATGCTTGACAGTTTTTTTACAATATCGGGGTTTAAGCCTTTCACCAGTATTGCGTCTCACACGACATATGCCATCCGAGTTGAACAAATTAAATTTGCTTTCGCTAAAGAGCACACTTTTCCACTTTTTAACTGGCCAATCAAGATATTTTTTTGCAAATTCGAGCCTAAAAAATCAGGCATTAATGGTTGACTTGTAAGCTTAAAAATACTTACCGTTTTTTTGCGTGACGTTTTGTAAGAAGAGGTTTTTTGGAAGCTTTATAACTTTTCAATCCAGCCTCTCTCGCCCGTCTGCGGACTGTGCTGGCATCAACACTTAAGCCTAATTCTGACACAATTTTTTTTGACGAGATGAAGGGGTTTTTTTTATTATTTTCTTGATATTTCTATCATCACGAACTGATGTTTTACGAGGTCTTCCTCCAGGATTAATATTGAGTACAGTTCCTTTATCTTTATAAAGGTTTATCCATTTGGAAACCATTGATTTGCTTACTTTTAAAAAATTTGCAATTTCAGCCTGTGATTTGCCTGCATTATAATGCGTTATAGCATTCAATTTAAATGCTTCACAATATTTTTTACGTTGCATTTTATTTTAATTTTAAATGCGAAATTTATTCGTTACACGCTTTTAAATGCATACTAGATCACTTTTTCATAAGAAATCATCGAAAAAAAGAATAAGAATTTATTGTACAAAAGCAAAAAGTTTCTTAGGTTTTGCCCAATGAATTTTTGAGTAATTTTTGTTGTTGTACTAAAAGAACCGTTAGGTGAGAGATAATTACAATTTTTTTTTTGTAATATTGTATGACACAGAAACTAATAAAACTGCATTAAAACATTGAATTGAAATATGTTCGTTTAAACATAATTTGACTCAGAA
The DNA here is from genome assembly GCA_916610165.2 of Gymnosoma rotundatum. Classification (NCBI taxonomy): domain Eukaryota; kingdom Metazoa; phylum Arthropoda; class Insecta; order Diptera; family Tachinidae; genus Gymnosoma; species Gymnosoma rotundatum. The sequence continues at coordinate 117,477,119 of OU744336.1, forward strand.
GCTAATATTGGACAACGTTTCTTAGGTTTTGCCCAATACTGTATATACTCCTAAGTGCTGCATAAAGTATTGCATGAGCCCTAGTCCACATATGAACTTTATGGACAAAAGAGCGAAAAATTCCAATTTGCGATTTTTGGTCTTTATTTTGGGAATTGTAGGATTTCCTTTACTTTAATGTTGCAGATTTTTCGCAACTTGATTTTAGTTGACCAGCTACACATGTACCGACAATTTTATTTGTTTTGCTTAGTTTATAAAAATTGTATTGCATATTTAATATTCTTACGTTTTGCAAATTGGACCATTTTTTTCATAATTTTTCGAAATTGTCGGCGATCAGCAATAAACATTAAAATTTTGTTTTATTATTTTTTTTTTATAAAAATATAGAAACAAGTTAAGATTTACCTTAATATCTTTTTAGGCGCAAAAGTATTCGTTTTTAATATGAGTATTCCTACATGTATCTCACTTATTAAAAATTATATTTTATTTCGACGCGCCCGGAAAGAGTTCGTAAAAACAACTATACGTGGAAAAAGAGTACCTAAGAGGCATATCTGTAAGTAACAATAACTATTTGAAACTTAAGATAAAAATGATATCTTTCGGTTATTTTTTATTTACGAAAATTCCTTAAAAGAATTATTTATTTTCTGTAAAGTATTATTTATTTTCTATAAAATAACCTGTGATATCATGGAGCATGTCTAAAAGATAAAGTAAATCCTCTAATTCTTTTTTGTTAGAAGGTCATCAATAAATGAAGGTACAGGATCGGGAGATAACGAAGGGCTATAGAAAGTATCGTCATTTTATGATTGCCAGAACATTTTCGAGAACAGAATAATTGAATGTACTTGAAATCGCAGTTTCTTGCTTCTTGGTCTTCTTCTGTTAATTTTCCAAGAGAAAAAATTTTCAATTCCATATTTGTTTAACCATGACATAATACTTGATGTACTGTGAGCCTCATATCTCTCCATGGGTATAGGGATTTTTTTTTTTTTTTTTTTTTTTTTGTTTAACTGGTAAGTGCGTCATCTTATATACTTTTTTCATAAGGTGGAGAAAATTCCACAGTTCCCAAAATAAAGACCAAAATCCCAAAATTTAATTTTTTTGCTCTTTTGCCCATAAAGTCCACATATGAACTAGGGCTCATGAAATTCTTTCAGCAGCAATTCAGAGTACATATAGGTTTTTCACAGTAATTTTCATTCTTCAATCCCAGCTTTTGGATTTAAAAAAATTTAAGTTATAGTCAAAATTTGGTGTAAAATAGCCCAAAATGCAATAATTTTCGATTTTTTAAATTAAAAATCACATAATTTTTAAGCCAGAAAAAATACAATCTCCAATTTTTTTTTCTAAAATATTTAGAATTTTTCTCACTAACTACGGTAAAAATAATTCAAACAACTCTGCTGAAAATTGTGACCAATATTTTGAAATAAAATCTGCCAGGGTATCGAAAAAAAAAATTTTTTATTACTTTTAACTAGATCTGTTTTAACCATAGGCATGCAGATTAAAGCACCATTTTGTAGGTATTGATCAGGCCTTTGGAATCAGACAATAATTTAATTAGTGCTAAGCGTTGGAAAAACTTTTAATTTGCTCTTTTGCTATGCTCATGGAAAATTTTAAATCGATTGGCGTAGCCGTTCACCAATGGTTAAGTAATTTCCAAAATATTTTGATTCTGCCCCACTGTGCTCAGCCATGAAAAAATTTAAGAAAACTTTTAACTCTGTAATTTATTCCTTAATGTTGTGCCATTTCTCACACTAGATTATTGCATATTGATTGTTTCTGGATACATTATAAGAACACAAGTTTGCTAATAATTCACTTGGTGATAACAAAAATATCTAAAAATAATAACTAAACAATAAAAAGTAAATTACAATAAACTGAAAGAAAACAAAAAAGGAACCATAAAAAAGCGTACAAGGCATCAAATAAAGACATAAAAGATAAGTCAAAAACGATATCTGCAGAATGAAGTATTGAAAAATTTGGATAGATGGAAAGGATACAATAAGTGATATTAAGTTCCATAAGAAAAATCAGGAAAATATTAGAAATGTATTGAGTGATAATAATTTTTCTATTGAACTTTCAACCAGATTAATAAGACAATATATAAATAGGAAGAATATAGATAAAGAAATATGAGTGAACCGAAGATTTATAAGTCTTTAATTTATGTACATGAAATATCAAAGCGGTAAGAGAAATCTGAAACTTTTGACTATAATAAATTTAGAGTAGCACACAAAACACACTTTACATTCAAACATTTTTTAGTTAGACAAAATACCAAATCTAGAATTATCAAATTTATTCTATAAAATTTTTTGTAGTGAAAACGATAATGAGATTTGTAATAAAGTATACATAGGAACAACGAAAACTAAATTAAAAACTAGAATTGCTGGTCATAAATCTGATCGAAGATTAAGGAATACTAATTCACAAAAAAGTGCATTAACATCTTATTGTACTAGATAAAATCACTATCCCAATTTTGAAAAAGTTTCAGTAATAAACCCAGAAAACAATTATAACTGAAGTTACATATTAGAATTGTTATAAATAATTAATACACCAACAGCACAGACAAATAATTTTAATAGCCTCTTCAGACAATGCATTACTTCAGCTTTTCTGAATAAAAGCCATTATTGAGCTCAATATTCCATTCAAAATCTTAGGGCCAGTTTTTGACTTCATATTTAAATGTCATTTATATTTAAGTTCTATTTAAGTACAAAATTCAGTTTTCAATGTACACTTAAATGAAACTTAAATGACCAATCTTGCGCATTTAAAGTCCATTTAAAATATACAGTTTTACCATATGGTTATGGCATTGTTTTTGTTGTTTCGCAAAACTAGACAAAAGTAAATAAACTTTTTAGCCATTGATAGAACAATATTTTATGTTTTGCACACATTTCATAATGAAAATAGTAATCAAAAACTAAAATTAATAAATAAAATAATTTAGGTAGTGAATACATGAGTATCGCTGGCATTTTTTTAATATATTTCAAATATTATTAACAAAATTTGCAATTCATTGTGTTTGTTAGCAGCTGTTTTTCATAAACAATGGGGATTTATCTTGATATTTCGTAATGCTGCCTTATTTTCGTGATATTTAAATGAGAACTTAAATTAGGACTGAAAAAATGAAACTGCATTTAAATACAACTTAAATTTAAATGAAAATTAACTAAATGCGTTTTTAAATACGAAATCAAAAATTGGCCCTTAATAATTTTTTGAGCAATAAGTATCTACTAAATGGTTATAATAGTAAGTAGAAATTAAAATACAACACTATTCAGAAGATGTGTTGAAAGCTAACTGCCAGTCCCACGATATCGAAAGCGTTCGTTCGTTCGTTCGCACAATTACATTCAAAACAAAAACAAATTCTAAAAAATTGTTCTTGTTTTAAATGTAATTATGCGAACGAACGAACGATTGCGACATCGTGGGACTGGCGGTAAATTTTAAAATGTAACCTCAGATAAAAACCATTTGCGTCTAAACTAAGCTACATTTTGTAATTTATAAACTTTGACACAAACCAATTTCGTCTAACCTTAATTAAATTTAGAAGTTGATCCTCAGACACAAAAGATTTGCGTTTAAACCAAACTTATTTTCTAAATACACAGAATATTGACTCAATAAAAGTGCATATATTAACACCAGTGTTACTGTTTGGTTAAATTTTTTGTAACTTTTAAAGGCTCCACTCTCATTTTTTAATTCTATATCGTACCGAACATATATTAATTATGTGTCTCTCTCTCTCTATATATATATATATATATATATATATATATATATATATATATAGTATAGTATAGTATAGTATAGTATAGTATAGTATAGTATAGTATAGTATAGTATAGTATAGTATAGTATAGTATAGTATAGTATAGTATAGTATAGTATAGTATAGTATAGTATAGTATAGTATAGTATAGTATAGTATAGTATAGTATAGTATAGTATAGTATAGTATAGTATAGTATAGTATAGTATAGTATAGTATAGTATAGTATAGTATAGTATAGTATAGTATAGTATAGTATAGTATAGTATAGTATAGTATAGTATAGTATAGTATAGTATAGTATAGTATAGTATAATTTAGTATAGTATAGTATAATTTAGTGTAGTATAGTATAGTATAGTATAGTATAGTATAGTATAGTATAATTTAGTATAGTATAGTATAATTTAGTATAGTATAGTATAGTATAGTATAGTATAGTATAGTATAGTATAGTATAATTTAGTATAGTATAGTATAGTATAGTATAGTATAGTATAGTATAGTATAGTATAGTATAGTATAGTATAATTTAGTATAGTATAGTATAGTATAGTATAGTATAGTATAATTTAGTATAGTATAGTATAGTATAGTATAGTATAATTTAGTATAGTATAGTATAGTATAGTATAATTTAGTATAGTATAGTATAGTATAATTTAGTATAGTATAGTATAGTATAGTATAGTATAGTATAGTATAATTTAGTATAGTATAGTATAGTATAGTATAGTATAGTATAGTATAGTATAGTATAGTATAGTATAGTATAATTTAGTATAGTATAGTATAGTATAGTATAGTATAGTATAGTATAGTATAGTATAGTATAGTATAGTATAGTATAGTATAGTATAGTATAGTATAGTATAGTATAGTATAATTTAGTATAGTATAGTATAGTATAGTATAGTATAGTATAGTATAATTTAGTATAGTATAGTATAGTATAGTATAGTATAGTATAGTATAGTATAGTATAGTATAGTATAGTATAGTATAGTATAGTATAGTATAATTTAGTATAGTATAGTATAGTATATTATAGTATAGTATAGTATAGTATAGTATAGTATAGTATAATTTAGTATAGTATAGTATAGTATAGTATAGTATAGTATAGTATAGTATAGTATAATTTAGTATAGTATAGTATAGTATAGTATAGTATAGTATAGTATAATTTAGTATAGTATAGTATAGTATAGTATAGTATAGTATAGTATAGTATAGTATAGTATAGTATAGTATAGTATAGTATAGTATAGTATAGTATATATTTTATGTACTACAACTAAGAGAACGTTTGTGGTATAAGGATATGTAGTATATTTGTTTCTTATTTCAGATGTTTAAAAGCATTTAATCTACTATATCATAACACTATTAATATTTGTCATATTTAGTATGAAAACAGAAAGAGTAAATGTATGTATCTAAAGTCAATCCAATGAGTGTGTGATACACTCGATTAGTGAACTTTTTGCCAGAAGTATTCAACGTTGCTCAGTGGGGCAGAATCTTAATATTTTGGAAATAACTCAGCCATTTATAAAGAGCTAGGTCGATTGATCCACGACCATGGCAAAAGAGTATATGAGTTTAAGTTTTGAAGCTGTCCTCCAAGGATGGTCCTAAAATTATATGCCTCGCACTTTAAAGTTTTTTTAACGCTTGGCATTTCTTAAATTTTTGTCTTTTATTGAAAAATTATACACGGTCTTAAAGGTATCGTCAATACCGACAAAATTGTGCTTAAACTGCGTGTTTGTTTTTCCAAATGATCGAGTAATAAGCATTTTAAAATTAAAAATTTTGATTTTTTTATACAGCGTATCAGCATATTTGTTTAAATTTCTTGCCGTAGATAGCGAACAAAATTTAAAATAATATGCGATAAAGTTAAAGATTATCGGTCTTATGCAAAAAAAAAAAGTTAACGCTAATTTAAACTCATTGTTAAGCAAATTTCCTTAAAGTTTCATCCAAAAACGATTATTAGTTTAACAAACGTATGGAAAGCCCTACGTCAACTTTAAAATTTTTAAAGTAGGTAACCCCTTACTTTAAAGTGATGTTTTTGATATTTATTTTTTGGAATACATATTGTAAACAAAAATTTTGTGGAAATAAGTTTTTAATAAAACGAAAAAAAATGTGATAATTAAAAAACAAAATTAAAAAAATGGATACACTAAATTTAGTGCGCAGAATCGGTAAAATTAATTTTGATATTATGGAAAAACTTGTTTTAATATTGTAATATTTTATTTAGAACGCATAACTGAAATATCAGGATATAATCGGCCAAGAAATAACAAGCCAAGGATTGATGATTTTATTTTATAATTATCATAATTTACTTAAAGTCACATAAAAAATAACATAAATTAACAAAATCCTATAGTGATGTGCATATAATCAACAAAAGTAAACAAAGCTCGTAACAAAGCTCGTTATTCAAATAATTGATATCAATTCTAACAAAAAAGTGTTGTGTTTAATGTTTTACATTATTGTTAATGCATTGAATTTTTGTTTTTCATGTATTAAAAACATTAATTTAACCATTAACTTAAAAAAAAATTTACAATAATATAAACTTTTTCAATAGATTTGACTACCCGAACAAATTAATATTCGTGTTTATGTATCATTAACTATAAAAAGTGAATGGTGTTGCCAGTATTAACGTTTAAAATGTATTGCAGCATACATTAGTTAAAGTAGTGTTTTAGGATACCATTTTTTACCATACGTTTGTTAGGCTTAGTGTGTCAGTTAACTAGTGTGAACTTTAAAGTTGACGTTAGTCTTTTTTTTTTGCATAAGGCTGTATATCTTTTCTGGCTCAAAAATTATACGATTTTCAATTTAAAAATCGATAATTATTGCATTTTTGTGTATTTTAACTTAAAAAGGGCCATAAATCTAATTTTTTAGATTAAAAAGAATCTTAAGGATATATACAAATTTTGTGTTTTTGTTTTAGCTTATTATATGTTTAAACGACAATTCGTATAAAATTGATCATTCTTGTGGAATATAAGGTCCTTTAATTTGACCTCTTTTACATCGAAATTTTGAGTTTATCCTATATATTATATAAAATCCCAAAGTTGGAATCGGAAAACGAAGACTAATATGAAAAAGTTGTATATACTCTGAGTTGTTGCTGAAAGTAACATATCCCTAGTCCATATGTGGACTTAATGGTCAAAATAGTAAAAAAAACAATTTTGGGATTTTTGGTATTTATTTTAATGTTGCAACTTTCTTGACATTTGATTTAAGATGATCAACTACACCTGCAGAAAAATTGTATTTGGTTTGCTTAAATTATAAAAATTTTATTGCATATTTAATATTTTTATTTTTTTTACCATAATTTTTCGAAATTTTCGGCGATCAGCAAGAAATATTAAAATTTTGTTCTAATATTTTAATTTTTTTATGTACAAGTATATATGTATATATAAATATAGATGACGCAATCTATGCTTTCTTAAATATGAGTGTTCATTTATTTATCTCACTCTTATAAATTTATGTGACAGAAGATAAAAATTTGTACGCGCCTATAAAAAAGTACGTAAAAAACAAATATACATTAAAAAAGGGTTAAAAATGCAGCTGCTTTTAACATCTACGTTCCACAATTTTTGTTGACATGAACACGAATTAAAAAATATCCGCATGAATACATTAGATATTATAACTCAAGAAACATCATTCTAACCACATTGAAGTTTGAGATACTGTGTTCGTTTTTGTTGATTGATAGTACAATAGTACCTGATAGAGTTAAGGCCTTGCTGAAACTTATTAAAGCTACATATAATTTTAAATTTGATGTCATTCGTACTGCAAAACTTTAAATGTTTTTATTTGTTTGATCAAAAAATGAAATCAGTGCGCGGATACAAAAATTAATTTAACTTGGATGGATACTGTAACGGATTCTCAACCTGCATCACATTAGATGGAGCTCCTTTCAAATCTTATGATGTTTATGTTCGAAATTTAAACAAAATGTTTGGCTGAAATACTTTCTTCAGTTTCAAAAGATAAAGTTTCCCATACGTTCAAAGAACTGTTAAAAAAAAGAAAATCGAGCTGCCCGGGCACCAATATTCTTCCTAGCGCATTTCCAATACGGATAAACCAATAACAGCATACCTATCGAAATCCCAGTCAAATTTTACAGAGGATGAAGCTATTTCTCTGATGTTGGAAATAAGAAAAAGCCGAAATAGGTATAAAATTTTAAGAAAATCTTTACTTGAGAAAGGATATGCAATACTACCATCAACAACGACGATGGAAATGTTTCAAGTCAATTTTGAAACTCCTTTGGTTAATGTAGTTTTAATGGCAATTAATACCAAAACTAAAATTTATTCTTTTCGATTTGGAGAATATAATGCAAAAATATCTCAACTATTCGTCTCCCTATATCCATGGAGAGTATTGGGTTATGGCCAAACAATTATAGAATTGACAATTCTTCCTCTTGAAGAATTGACAGAATAAGCCCAAGAAGCAAGAAGAAGTGATTTCTAGTACATTCAATTATTTACTTCTAAAATATGTTCTAGGTAGTCACAAATGAAAATATCTTTTATAGCCTATTGTTATCTTCCGATCATGTACTCTTATCAATGGGGAAACTCTGGATTAGGTTATTTTATAGAAAATAGATAATTGTTTGCGGAAAATAAAAAATATACTTGTAAGGAATTTTCGTAAATAAAAAATAACTAAAAAAGCTAATTTTTATATGAAGTTTTTAATAATGATGGTTAACTTTAGATATGCCTCTTGGTTACCGTTTTTCCATGAATAATTGTTTCTTTACGAACTTTTTTACAGCCGCGTACAATTTTTTTTAACTTCCGTAACAGAAATTTATAAAAGTGAGATATATATTTGAACACTCATATTTAAGAACGCATAGTTTTGCATGTAAAAATTATATTGAGGTGATTTTTTTATTTTATAGGAAATTCCGTCTTCTATATTTGTATGCATAAAAAAATAAAATAATAGAACAAAACTTTAAAATTTGTTGCTGATCGCCGACAATTTCGAAAAATTATGGAAAAAACGGTCCAATTTGAGAAAAGTTAAAATAAAAAATATGCAATAACAGTTTTATAAAAATAGCAAATTACATAAAACTTTAGGTACATGTGTAGTAGAGCAAGTAAAATCAAATGATAAAAAATCTGCAACATCAAGGCAAAGGAAATTTCACAATCCCCAAAATAAAGACCAAAATTCCCAAAATTGGAATGTTTTGCTATTTTGCCCATGAAGTCCACATATCGACTAGGGTTCATGAAATACTTTTAGCAACAGTTCGGAGTATATAAAGCTCTTTTGTAATAGTCTTCGTTTTTCAATCCCAGCTTTGTGATTTTAGAAGATATAAGGTAAAATCAAATAAGTCGAATTGAAGGACCTTCTACTTCTTCAAGAATGATCAATTTAAACGAAATTTCATTTAAAAGTACATTTAAATCATTTAAAATAAATATGCAGTAAGCTTAAAGAAAAAAAATTATATATTCCTTAAGAAAAATTTTTTTTATCTAAAAAATTAGACTGGTAGCCCTTGTTAGCTTAAAATACACAAAAATGCAATAATTTTCGATTTAAAAATTTAACCCTTCTGCATTCTTTGGATATGTGCCCTTCCTACGATCCTTTGAGTCAATGTGACCCAACAACAAAATCAAAATAAAATTTCATAATTAATAAGAAAATTTTATCTGTTTTGTGTTTTTTTTTTATTAAGTATAATAAAAAACGTTAAAACTAAAATAAGTGAATCTTTCATAATGATTAAAGAAACAATAATACATTTATGAAATAAAATTAAAATACAGCCTTTTTTGGAATCAATAATTGTATTTTTAATACTTTTGTATATTAACTTAAGAATTTGTTGCAATTTTATTCGCCATGTGACCATGTGCTTTTTTCATATAAAGTTTTTACAAGGACCATATTTAGTAGAATACTTATTTCAATTCCTTCCTTGAGGTAGCAGTACAATCAATTTGTTATTTTTAACAAGAATTCTAGCTGATAGCCCAAGTGGAAAAACATTTCCTCACAAAGTATGCTTTTTTATTACCTGATCAGCCAACTCTACCAGATAAAGCCTGCGTCTGAAATTATTATAAAATTTAAGGTAGGATGCATATCAGTTCAAATAACGTAGGAGTGATTTGCTAATACGTCTATTATATTTGAAAATAAGGCAAAAGTTAATCTCTTATTGACGCACATCGTCTCTTACATTAGCTAAATAATGAAGATAACGTAAAAAAGCTGTGCCTATTTTTTAAAACATTGAATACTATTGTTATATTCTTTGAAAACAAAAAAGTTTTATTTTTACGGAGAGTGCCAACTAATGTAATATTTAGACAAAGAAGTTGAATGGCAAGATATTACGTAGTAAAAAAATATCACATTTAATTGGGCATCCCTTTGGAAGAGGGTCTGATAATGTTACCACTACTTTCTCATCTCTCTCATCTACATAAATTGGAAATATATCAAATGCATTACGAAGTGCATAAGTTTCACCGTGATTTTTTTTTTTTTTGCTGTGAATTTCTTGCCCTGTCTGTGTGCTCCTTCCTATTCCAGGCATATTTATTTGTGGAATTGTAAAGTGCCCAAATTTTTATGCCATATTTGGCGTTACTATATGCTCATAAAACAAATTTCATGAGATAGGTTTACCGATTTTCCAATCGCATTCACAATTTAAGGAAAATAACATTTTAGATAAAAAATGAAAGCAATTTCAAATGCTTATCACTCGATCATTTTTAAACACAAATTTGCAGACTGAAGCACCATTTTTAAGATATTGATGAGGCCTTAAGAACAATGTTTAATTTTTAAAAATTAGACAATAATTTAAGAAATGGCAAGCGTTAGGAAAATTTTCCAGGTGCAAGGTATTAACTTTAAGACGACATAGCACCATTTCTGGAAAATGGATGCTATGCTTATACCCAATTTTGGATCAATCAGCCTAGCCCTTCACAAATGGCTGAGTTATTTCCAATATATTGTTACGTTTTTCCCTTTTTTAGACAAACGTACTGATTCTTTTGATTGCAAATACCACTGTGGCTCATTACAAATTTTGTATTCAAACTTTATAGCTTTTTTTTGCTATACTTCTTGATCCTACCGGTCTTGTGAATCCCATGGTTTCGTATTTACTAAACATGCGTTATTATTGCAAACGCAACCATCCACGCTATACTACAGTATTACTCCGGCGAGACATAAACTACTCGATGCCTTGTTTAGTAACCTTAACCATCCACAGACATCTCCACTACTCCTTTTATCCGTGCAGTCATCTCCTTTTAACCCAATAGCCACAACACACGTCTGCAATACACTGTTGTTATGCTGTTACACTTCCATGCGCTAACCACCATCGTTCTTACTTTCTAATTTAAAGGTCTTCTTGACAATTATTTGTTACTCTTATATTAAATTGGACGTCTCCACTAAATTACCTGCCATAGCTTCACACACAAACAGAAAACAGATAGGTATAAATTCGATTGGTATATTCAAAATTTAATTAATAATATAATAATTTGATTTTTAATATTGATAATTAATAATTTTGATTTATTTTTTACATTAGAAGCCAACAAATGATATTTGCCTCCAAATGTTAGTTGTAACACCTCTTAAAAAAGTTAACCTGACCGATTTGTATGTTTACTAAAATCTATTCTATTTAATAGAAAATGCAACTAAACTTATTCAGCATATTATTACTGAAAACCAAATTTTGGTAGTTAGAATCATAAAAATCGATTGTGTCTCCAAAAATCAAAAAATATTTGACATAGTAAAAATGAATTTGTACAAATTACACAAAAAAAAATCAATATTTTAGTCTAAAAATACAAGATATATTGTTAGTGGTAAAAAGTTCTCCAATATTGTTGAAAGGTAAGTCTAAAAACAACCTCACAAAGACCTTTGTAAATTAAAAAAAAACTCTTAAATGTTTAATACACTTCGCTACAGCAGTATGGAATGGAAATTTAAAGAAACTATGAGGAAAAGAAGAACCACGATGTAAAGGAGGAGAAGGCTAAATTCGATGTCTCGAGACATGAAATATAATGTGTAATCTTATTCCTATGATTTACTTTTAAAATAAAAATAAATATTAAAATATTTTATTGTTTTATTTATTTCACAATAATATTTTATAGTCACCTAAGAATAATTGTTTTAAATAGTTGTGAGTGCTAATTCATTCAGTTATTACAACCGAATTCAAGATAATACACACAACCGACAAAATTCGGGAGCGAACAACAACAGGCATTTTGTTTGCGTAAAATCATGTTTTATGTCAAAAAAAAAGCTCAGAGATGGCAAAAGATTAATATTAATTTTACTTAATTATTATTTAACAAAAATACCAGAATGACCTTTTAAAGACTATATCAATGTCAATTTAAACAAAAGTTCAATAAAAGGATGTTTACTGCAACTTGAGCTGGAAAAGTGTAATATGTAGACTTCGTTTACCATCCCTGATAAAACATAATTTAAATTAAAAGAAACACGTAAAAAACAAGATAGCAAAATAAAAATTTAAAAAAATGTAAACAAATTTTGATACAAAAAGTGATAAACACGCACGCAAATAAAACTATCACCTTAAACCCTGCACCTACATGTTATAGATATACTTTGACACAAACCATTTGTGGAAGTAACTTTATTCACCGCTCTCATACTGTTAACAACAACACGGGTTGCCAGATCTTACTTCCGTAACAATATTTTAATTCTGCCCCACTGTGCGTTGTAAGGTAATATCTAATATAAGAATAGCAAAAAATAAATGCAAAGTACAGTTGTCCAACTTATTAATATTAAATCTTATAAAAGAATGTTCTTTACATTGTTTACTTAAATTTAGATTTATTTCATAAACTTACGCTGAAACCTTTTTCAAACTGAGTTACCACTAACAAAGCAAAAACTATCGTGTTGAACTCCATTTGGATCTAAAAGTATAAAAAAAATAAATTATTAAATCGTTATTAAATTATCAATCGACATTTTCTTAATTAACAATTTTCAAAAATATTTCAGTTTTGTAAGGCTTTGCAAAACATTGCCTGTATAGGAAACAAACAGATCATGAGTTCAAATCCCATCAGAAATCGATACAGATGAGCTAGTTCAGAAACAACCGATTACCTAGGCTTAGAGAAGAAGGCAACAATATAACTCGCGATTTTCGGTAATCTAGAGTTTTTTCTGAAATTTTGATTTTCAATACAAGAGTGCTTCTGACGTACTTGGGCCATTAAATAAGCCCTTAACAGCAGAACAGCAAATAAAATAAATAAGTAAGAGTGCTATATTCGGCCATGCTATGTAAATCTAGTTTAGTGAAGTAACTCCAATCAAAAAAGCAAATATTTGGGTGACAGAGAATTAAAAAGTAAACAAAATTTTGGTACTGCATACATATAATTTTATATCAAATGACAAAAATACACACGGAATGATAAACTTATATATATGGGCATTTTCAAAGAAATGTCAACCGCAGCCAAAAAATTCAAAGTTCATAAAAGTATGTTTTTTTTTAACATATTTTTATGGAAAATCTGTCAAATTAACATAATGTACAAAAAAATTATATATATTCATAACATATTCTGCAAATATTCCAATTAAAGGTCGATCAAGCACAAAATTATCGTTTTGAACATTTCTATTGCTCGTTTTGTTTGGATGAATGTTCCAACTAAGTGACATTATACATTGACATTTGCTCCTTAAAATTTTTTGTTTGTATATAAAGAATAAAAGAAAAATGAAAAAGCAACGATATGATTGCCATTACGGTAAATTTTATCTTTCCTTTACCGTGCGACATTGAAAAAGGAACACTTGCTATCAGTGTGTCGGAGGTATTTGTACAATGAGCGTCAAATATTAGTAGCAAATACATATATACATATATTTATTGCAAATTAAATTAAGGAAAAATTGGTGGAAAATAATCATCGCTTTGCTCTTGATACTTATTTAAAGTTTGTCACGTGCGACATCGTAAGTGTAAAATGTATAAATTCAAAATAAATTTTTTTCTAAAATACCTTTGTTTTTATATATTTTTTTAAATAGTCTGCCACATTGCAAAAACTAACATCAGACCATTTTAAACCATTTTAAATTTTGAAAAACTGACATCAGATTTGCATTCAGATACCCTGAAAACCTTGTGGTACCAAGTTTTATTAAAATTTATCAAATCCATATGAAGTAATTAATTTAGTCGCCCTAAAGTTTAAAGGATGATGAAACAAAATTACAAGACTATAAATTAAAAAACCGGGACACATATTGAACAAATTAAAAATTATTTATACTTATCTTATGCATGTCAAATTAAATAAAAAGTAACAAATAACAAGAAAAACTTTGATGGAACAAAATGTCGCATACGACATGTAGCGTGTGACAGTAATTAAAATTAAATAAAAAATAAACTACTTATTATTTTTAAATCAAATAAAAACTATTATTCAGACTCATCTATGCATCACATTTTAAAATGAGTCGCATTAAAATCTTCCATCAGGTTTCGGTGAAATCATTGTTTAAACGGTTCGCTTTCAAAGCGACTTCTGTGTTTGTCGCAAACGAACGCCTTGGTTTCTTGTAATTATCTTAAAAAGGAACAGTTACCTAAAATTAAACTTACCACCAACAGTACTGCTAATCAAGAGCTATCGGTTTCGCCTTTTTTAAAATAAAATAATATTTTGACATGTTGTTTTTTTGATTTTCAATGCGTACGAATGTCGCATTCGACATTAGAGAAATGCCCATGTGTACCCTTTTTTAATTTTTGTGGTAATTGTGTAATAAAATAAATATTATTAAGATAAGAGACTATTTGTTAAAAAGTGATTAACCAATTAAGCAAAAGTGAAAAACAAACAATAATACAAATAAATAATAATAAAATTTTTTTCTTTCTCAACAGAGTATAAATTTTGAATTTATCTCAACAAAAATTGCTCTATTTTTTATTCTATTTGTTTTGCTTGTATTATTATAATATTATTAATAATAATAATTTATTGTTATACAATTGTAAAGTATTTATTTTGTTAAAAACAAGAAATAAGCTTGATATTTATTCTTTTTTTTCATAAACATAAGTTTTTCATTGTTTTAAATTCCATAATAAGAATTAAAAAAAAATTAATTTAAAACTGAATCTAAACGAATATTTTTAATTTATTTTAAATTGTTATGAACTGATAATTTTGGTTGTTGAAAATTATTTGTAAACTGTTACTTTATATGTATGAATCTACATTTATTTAAAGTAAAATTGCAACTCTGTTTGTTTTTTATTTTATTAGTTTAACTTTTTATATTAAAATGTGAAATAAAATAAAAACCAAATTTAATTTAAATAAATCAAAATAATATTAAATTTTGGTTCTTTTGCCTCTTTTGGTTACATTTTTAAGAATATTTGGCTGAAAATTTTTTTGGTCGTGGCAACACTGCTCGCAACCAGCGTCCAATTTTAGATGTGCTAGATTCAGCACTTAGCACTATTTTTAGCACTTTCCAACTCTTCATTTAGCATTTTTTAGCGCTTTTAATTAATATAATTTTCAAAATGTTCCAAAAAATAAAAAATGCACTTTTCTGCAAAACGCTACTTTTCGCGCGTAACATTTACAATAATAGGAACGTAAGTCTGGTAACATAATTTAATAATTTACTTTTAACCTCTTTAAGCCATTATTGATATCTCGGAATTAAAAGTTGTACATATATTCAAATCTTACTGCGCATACCTAAAATAAATTTGCCTAAGTACATATTATACGCGTATGTATGCACACATGTGTCAGGGTTAAATTGTTTGCTTAATAATTCTTGCGAAAAAAAACCGACTTCAAAACAGATTTCATGTGTCTGCCTATAACAGCTCAAGTGTATGGCCACATAAATTAGGTTACGTTAACTATTGGGACACACTTATATCTCCAAACTTTATACTTTTTCAACTGTTCGATAGTTTGGCAATATACATCAAATTGCAGCAACTATAGGGTCACTCTTTAATTTCGAAATTCAAATTATATACATGCTGTTGCAGTAGATTTAGCAATTAAGTTCCGTGTAAATTTCAACTTCCTGTCTATAACTGTTCAACAGTTTGCCCATATATGTAGATCAGATTATATCAACTATTTAATTTATAATATAACATTTTTATACTTCTTATTATACCAAATAAAGTAGTAGAATGTCCTATCTAAAATTAAGGTGTTTGTATACAACGGTTCAAAAAATACGGCCATATAGAACAAATCACATTAATTTTGAGAACACCCTTTAATTTCTAAATTTAAATTAATTAATTTATTATAGCGGACTTAGCAAAACATATTCCTTGTAAATTTCAGCTGTCTGTCTATAACGGTTCAAAAGTCCGGTCACATACACTATATTATATCAACTATTGGGACACCCGTTTATTTCCAAATTCAAATTTTATACTTGTTGTTACAGAGGAGTAAGTAATATAGGTTGTTTGTAAATTTCAATCGTCTGTCCACAACTGTTTAAAAGTATGGCCATATACCAAATTAAATAAACTATTGGTGCACCCTTTAATTTATAAATTTAAATATTATCAGCTGTTACTATAACGGCCATAGCAATCGACATTTCGTCAAATTTACAAGCGTTTGTCTATAACGGCTCAAAAGATAGGCCTATATGAGTAAATCTACAGTAATCATGGGACACCCTTTAATTTAAATTTAAAATTTAAATTATAAACTCGTTGATATAGCGGACTTCGAAATACAGGTCCCTTTTAAGTTTTACCGTTCTGTCTATAACGGTTCAAAAGTTTGGTCACATATACAAAATTACATTAACTGTTGGAACACCCTTTAACTTGCAAATCGAAATTTTATACTTTTTGTTATAGCGGAATTAGCAATACAGGTACCTTTTAAATTTCAGCGTTCTGTCTATAACGGTTCAAAAGTTTGGTCACATACACAAAATTACATTAACTATTGAAACACCCTTTACCTTCCAAATAAAATTTTATACTTTTTGTTATAGCGGACTTAGCAATACAGGTTCGTTGTAAATTTCAAGCGTCTGCCTACAAATGTTCAAAAGTAGGCCATACACATCAAATTTGATGAACTATTGTCGCACCCTTTAATTTGTAATATTAATACTTGTTACTATAAGTAAATATAAGTATATAAGTAAATTTAAGTCAATTATGGGGCACCCTTTAATTTTTATTTTTATTTTTGTATAATTTTTTGTTTTTGGGAGCCATAGTAATACGCAGTCATTTTAAATTTTACAGAATCGCCCTTTACAGTTCATAATACACGTAAAAAATATGTATGTTTTAGGGGGACACCCTTTAGTTTTTAAGATTATGAACTGTTTTTAAAACGGGCCAATCTGTAAGCATAATCTATCATATTACCAAAAATTTTCAAAATCGGATCAGAAATGACTGAGTTCTGGAGGCACAAATAAAAAAAGCAACATTCAGCCGAATTGTATAAACTCCTTCTTTCTTTGAAGTCGGTTAAAAATAGCAACAGCACTAAAATCTTATTCTCTTAGTAATATTTAAATTTATAAATTAAAGGCTGCACCAATAGTTAATTTTATTTGGTATATGACCATACTTTTAAACAGTTTTAGACAGACGATTCAAATTTAAAAAAAAAATGTATTACTAACTCCTCTATAACATCAAATATAAAATTTAGATTTGGAAATAAACGGGTGTCCCAATAGTTGATATAATATGGTGTATGTGGCCGGACTTTTGAACCGTTATAGACAGACAGCTGAAATTTACAAAGGAATATGTTTTGCTAAGTCCGCTATAATAAAAAGCTTATTATTTTAATTTATTTTAAATTAAAGGGTGTTCCAAAAATAAATGTAATTTGTTCTATATCGCTGTATTTTTTGAACCGTTGTATACAAACACCTTAATTTTTGACAGAATGTCCACTACTTTATTTGGTATAATAAGAAGTATAAAAATGTTGTATTATAAATTAAATAGTTGATATAATCTGATCTACATATATGGGCAAACTGTTGAACAGTTATAGACAGGCGGTTGAAATTTACACAGAACTTGATTGCTAAATCTACTGCAACAGCATGTATATAATTTGAATTTCGAAATGAAAGAGTGACCCTATAGTTGCTGCAATTTGATGTATATTGCCAAACTATTGAACAGTTGAAAAAGTATAAAGTTTGGAAATATAAGTGTGTTACAATAGTTAATGTAACCTAATTTATGTGGCCATACACTTGAGCTGTTATAGGCAGACATATGAAATCTGTTTTGAAGTCGGTTTTTTTCGCAAGAATTATTTGCATTTGCTTTTTGCTTTTGCTGCACATTTTTTCACAGCAACAGTTACGCAACTACGTATGCATTGAAAAGAGTCAAGCATTTTTAATCACTCGTCTATGTGATATTTAATTTAAAGACGGAATTATTATTTTGATGTTTAATAAATAATTTATTATTTTAAAACATTTGGTTTTTTTCTATGAAAATAAATATTTCTAAGGCAACATAAGCATATATTTTAAAACTATGAACCCTCCAAGAAAATATTTGCTTAAAACTAAGACATTTAAATTTTGGCACTATGTTTTAGAACTCAAAAATTTTTGTAGCACTTTTTACAACTTTTTTGGTGCCAATTTAGCTCCAAAAATTTTTCGGATCTGGTCACATTGCTCTCAACTGATAATTTTTCTAACACTTTGCATTTCTTTATTTTCGTCTACTGCTCTAATCTGCATGTTTATAATTTAAAATGATCGAGTTATAAGCATTTCAATATTAACACTCGATTTGTCGATACCCTGGTCCAGTTTTTTCAAGATATTGAGTACAATTATCAGCAAATATGATTGAATTTTTTACCGTAGCTATGAATATATATAACGCAATTTCGTATCAAACAAAAAAAGATTCACCTCAATATAATTCTTATTCTGAAATTTATTTTACGGAAGATAAAAATTCGTCCAAAATATATTGATTCTACCCAACAGTGCACTGGTGCGCTCCTGATATTACTCTTCTTCCACTAAAACATAGATTCTTTGCATGCTTACTGGTTTATTTTTGAGTGTCGTGATAAAGAAATTGGAGGGTGAGCACACCATACTTTAATTTCTTTTTTGAAGCTGTCTTCCAAAAACCAAGATGTTGTTAGAATGCTCACACATCTTTAACCGGAGAAAAGGGAAGCTTTATGTATACGAAGTGACTTTAAAAAGTCATCTGTTGGAACATATTGAAAATAACTTGTTAACATTTTTAAAAGAGAATTCAATTCAAACTACATGTTAACACTGATACTAAAATCATATAAAGTTACATTTTGTTGCACTGTGTAATTAAGATAACGTTTTTAAGACAAATTTGCTTTAAAGCGAATACTGCTTTACAAATATGAGTGTGTGTGTATATATTTATCGTAGATAATATGTGTACAAGATGATCAAGCAATCTTACTTTAAAAAAAAAAAAAGTAGATAAAAAATTTGTTATGAAAAACGAACAAAAGATTCAATTTAAATTAATTTTTTTTTTGTTTCAAGTAGTTTCCAGTTCATACTTATGGGCGTTTTGTCTTAACTGTTTGGAAGAGAATAAATAACAAAGACAGTTCTTGTGACAAATTAATATTTTTGTTGTAATTTTTAAAAAGATATGCAAAAATTGCCTGATATATTTCGTTATTTTCTTGTACTGATTTTTTTATGTAACCATCTCTTAAAAACTAGCAGCTTAAGAACAAATTACTTAGTACGTTAAACAGTAAACTTTGACCTTTGAATATTTCATCATTTGATTTGTTTTTAATTTACAGAAGATTTGCCCTGAGGAAAAGATGACCATAAATGGAACATTTGAGTGGAAGATAAATTATAATGATGTAGTGAAGTACGTATTATCCCAACCAGATGTGTGTTGGGAGAATGAGAAAATTGTTTTGCGACGATGTGACTTTGAAAATGGCGAATGGTTTCCAAGTCAAGTTAAGTGCAGTAAGTTTCAAAGTAAAAATAAAAAATGCCCCGATGACCTGATAGAAATATTTGATAAAAATGAATACGTGTGCTTAAAAATTTCAACAAAAAAACAAACTTTCGATGAACGATTTTGTTATGGGACGAATTTTGTGATTGGATACAATTCAGATTCGATGCAACACGAAATTTTAAAGTTCATTTTAAAAAAACATAAAATTATGAGTTTTTGGTTGCCGATCAAGAGATATGAAGGGGATGGATTTAATCCATTTGTCATACGATTACCAGGTAAACATTGGAATAAATTATATATATTAAGAGAAGGGCAGCTATCAGCAAAAAACCAAACGTTATCTGGAAAACATTGTTTAGTTGCCTATATACAGAAAGATATTGGAAAGTCAAACGAAACGGCGTTGCAAATTGAAATGAGTCATTGTAGTGAATTGCATTATTCAGTGTGTGCAATTGAAAAATATTTCATTGCAAAGTCGGGGTGTCCTCAAGATTTTGGATCTTTAGTTCATAGACCCAACGAATGTTACGGAATAACTTGGGATGGTCAGAAGTATCCTCAAGACTTTCGTATGCTTGACGCTAATGAGTATTTTCGAAAGGTCAATACCATTAATCTTATCTTTAAGGAGTTAAACATTGTCAACGACGAATACGTAGAAGTTGATGGAGCAATAGCAATTTCTGATGCGAAATTGGCTATTAAACCGAAAACTAATCAAATGAGAATTACTTCGCCGAGCGAAAAAATTAATGGTTTATGCGTTGAGTATATTGAAAGCCGAAAAAATGTTGAAATGATATTACGAATGGACTCTGATCCTGGATCGTTAATATTGACAGTTTATAATAAGTTTTATATCTGGTCTAACATTAAGCCTGAGGACAGTATATATTGCTTTACAAATGCTGATTACGAAAAACTAACTAAAGTTGATTTGGAGAAAATTTGGGAGAATGATTCACAAACTAAGACAATTTTTAAAGTTAACATCAAAAATGATGATCCCGGGCAGTACTGGTGTGAAGCGCATACAATTTTTAATTTTACGCATATATCTTCGTCGAAAGTCATTGCGGCATATGAAAAAAAAGGTCATGCGTTTGCAATTCAAGTAGAAGTTCCTTTGACACATTATCAATTGTCAATTCTCCATACTCCAGATGAAATGAAACATATAGCCACATTAATAAAAAAGGATATGAAAAATGTTCGTAAAAACAACAGACACCTTAATGATCTCGTAATTCATAACGTGCGAATAATGGATATTTTTTACATAAGCCCAAATGGATCGTTTATGCGATGTATTTGCCATACCACAGTCTCTGTAAAATCTTCAGCGATAGATACAAGCAAGGAACAAGACAATGAAGAAGATTACCTATTTGAAAGTGAAGAAGGACTGATTAAAGCAACCGCAGTTCGTATGAGAGCTAGAAATTTATTAAATTATTTAATGCATAAACTTCAGACGGCTTTTCTTCATACAGTACGTAGCAATAAATTTTGTTTTCCCGAAAACGAGTGGCTTTTGGCACGCATTGGACAGTCAGCTACCAAGTCTAAATTATGCTTACAAAAAAATGGATTACCGATTACTCGACGATGCCTTGGTGAATTTATTGCAGGTGCCTATTGGGAGGAGCTTACAATAGAGGATTGCGTAACTATGGCAGATCTTAATCGTATAACAAGAAAACTATACAGCATAGAAAAGACAACGATTTCTGAAGAGCAGTTAGAAAAAAACGTTAGAGATGTAAAAAAACTTATAGAACCTAATTTGAAAAATATAATTCCTGCTGATCTTTACTATTTGGCCAAAATAATTCGCAATTTAATAAATGCTATTTTTAAGACTCTTACTAAACCGCTAGGCGAACAATTTCAACTTCACAGATGGGACACACTCAACCATCGTCTCTTGCAGCATTCGTGGGCTTCTCAAAATTTATCAAAAGTCACTGTCGAAATAATACGTATTTTAAATGGCATGCTTGAAGTCAATAAAAATGTATTTCATCCCTCAATAACGCTCAATTCTACAAATATTTTATTAGAAGCATTTGAATACTTAATAGATCACATTTCATCTTTAGAAACATTTTTGCCAACGTCAACCAGCGGTACGAACCAAAGCGTAAATTTACACTACAAAATGATAAATGACGACAGAGAAATTGAAATCGTAGAGTATTTACATGTGGGAGTTGTTGCTAAAATAGCCACAAATTTTGTAGTCTTCTTTATTAGCCCTCAGGTAGCAAATGTTACTGGGATTGCATTATTTCAAGCTGGCTCAAAAAGTGAAAAAGCATTTTATGATAAAGGACTGCTAAAAGGTGCATTTAAAACAGAATACTATCGATTTATTTTTGCTAACCAAAGCGTTGATCATTTATTAAATGAGAAAAATATTAAAATGGGTACTTTTGTTCCCAGTTCATTGTGGCAACGACTGAACGAAATTTCAGTAATGTCAAATAGAAGTTGGCAAGCAGGGCAACCAGAACTCAAGATCGTTGTCAAGATTTATGCCAACGATAAACTTTTTCAGGAAACAAACATCGTTTCGAATAAAGCTGTAAATGGTAAAGTAATATCGCTTTCAATTCCCGGTCACGATATGGATCTGCCTGAAAATGTGCCGCTAATTTTAACTGGTTCTGACTTAGACGAAGACAAACTTAAATACAATAAAGATTTTAGTGAGGAGAAGCAGTTTTGCCATTATTGGAATTATCAGACATGGGCTAGAGATGGTATCATGGTAATCAATCGATCCAAACTGAACAACAATACTGTATTGTGCGGCTGTACCCATCTTACACCATTCGCATATTTAATTGGCGGAAGCTACAATTTATCTGTAAGTTCAGATATTGAAATTATTGAAAAGAAAGTACACAAAGAGGTCTTGGATATAATAACACTTTTAGGATGCTCCCTGTCCTTGTTTGGAATTGTAGGAATATTTGTTACGGCATGTATTTTTCCTTCTTGGTGCAAAAAAGCCAACTCAAAAGTTTTGCTTCAGCTTTCAGCAGCAATTGCTCTGCAAATGATTATTTTCTGTTTTGTGAACACCGAAGAAAATACACATCGTCTGATAAGCAATAAAATATACACCAGCTGTATTGCTATAGGTGCCTGCCTTCACTACTCAGTACTCGTACAATTCTCTTGGATGGTTATAATTGCGTACCTTCAATTTAAGCGTTATGTACATGTTTTTGGCAACACAAGACCAAGACATTTTTTTATAAAATCTACGATTTTAGGCTGGGCTCTTCCATTTGTTCCTGTTGCTTTTGTACTTATGTTTGACCGCGGCTCGTATATTCCTCAACAAAGCGAATCAACCAATCCTTTGTGTTATCCTTCTGGTATTTCTTTCTACTTGGGCATTGTTTTGCCTATAACTATCGTCATTATAGCAAATTTAGTAATATTTTTTATTGTCATTTATAATATACTAAAAAGTCCAGCCGGAACTATTCGCCATACAGAAAGAAGTTTAATTTTATCCCAAATACGTCTTTTAGGTCTATTATTTTTTCTTCTAGGTTTTACATGGATCTTTGGACTTCTAAACGCTATGAAAGCTGGTTTAGTATTTTCCTACCTTTTTTCTCTTACCGCTACTCTTCAGGGTTTCATCCTCTTTTTATATTTCGTTGTTATGGACCCCATAACACGACGCATGTGGTATTGTTATTTTAAACAGATGTGTGGCTTTAATCCGAACGTAGAAAATTCTTCAAGTATTAAGGAGACAAGTATCTAGTTCAGTTAATAGTTTTGTCGTGTGAATTAGTAAATTAATCAGGTATGTGGTGGAAATCGATTTCGAAATCGAAATGATTTAAAAGCGAAAATGGTTGTGATATGCTTATTATATTCGTTTTTAAAACGCCTTCAATATAATTTTCAATAACTTTCCATTCAATTTCTACAATTACTTTGGGGTAATTCTTAATTTTTGTTTAAATATATATCTTAAAACGAATCGTTTTCAAATCGATCGATTTCCATCACTTACCTTAATAAATTAAGGAACCACCAACAATAAGTTCAAAATATATTCACATGTACATATTTTTATTAAAAACTTTTAAATAAATTGTATGTACTTACATCAAAGATAGTTATTATTTATGTATAAAGAATAAAATTAATTAATTTTATTATAAAAATTTGTCTAAGTTCACTTTTTCAAAACATGACTAAATTGGATTTTATTGTAGCAAAAAATAAAAACAGGACTCCGCAATAATCCTTTTGCGTAGGTATTTTTTTAAACCGATGGAATTGCTACCGCTTTGAAGCAACGCTAAAAAATAACTCAATTCAAGTTACTGTTTAGAAAAGAAAAATATCGTACTATTATGTGCGATGCGTAAATACCTTTAATTAACGCTATTGTATTGCAATAAATTTGATTCTAGCGCACAATCAAAATAATACAACTGTTAAATGTTATAAATAATATTTTATGTTTATGGCCTTCAAGCTTTATACACTAAAAGTAGGAACGAGCGATCGCGTGATTTTAGAGGAACATCATATTACCGTTCTTTTAAATAGCAACCGTGATCACCGCTTAACCTTTTTTAACCGACTTCCAAAAAAGGAGGTTATCAATTCGACTTTATACATATTTGTGTCTCCATAACTCATTCATTTTTGGATCGATTTTGAATTTTTTTAATTGAATGATGATGCTTACAGATTGGCCCCGCTTTAAAACTTGTGTGTTGTCCCCATACAACAAATATGTTCTTACGTGTATTATGAAACGTAAAGGACACCACTATAGCTCCCAGTGGCAAAAAGTGATACAAAAATCTTAAAAATAAAGAGTGTCCGCTTAGGTGACGTAAATTGACAGCACATATTATCTTTTGAACTGTTAAAGACAAACACTTGCAAATTGGACAGAATGACGATTGCTATGACCGTTATACTAAAAAGTATTAATGTTCAAAATAAAAAATTAAAGGGTGTCCTAAAAGTTTATATAATTTGATGTTTATAGCCATACTTTTGAACAGTTTCATCCAGTTGCTTGAAATATACAACGAACCAGTATTGCTAACTCCGCTGTAACAACAACTATAAAAGTTGATGTAATTTAATGATTAATTAATGATTAATGATTAATTAATTTTAAAATTATAAATTAGGGGCGCCCCAATAGTTCATTTAATTTGATGTATATAGGCATACTTTTGAGCAGTTGTAGACAGTATTGCTAAGTCCGCTATAACAGCAAGTTTATAATTTGAATTTAAAAATTGAAGGATGTTCCCAAAATTAATGAAATCTCACCTATATTAAAATTACTTTGCTTGTTATAGTAAGAAATATAAATATTTTAGATTATAAATTAAAAAGTGCGACAATAGTTGACGTTGTTTGATGAATACTGGCCGTATTCATCAAATACATCAAAGTCTATCAGTTGTAGACAGACGGTTAACTACAACAGCAAGTATAAAATTTGAATTTGAAAATTAAACGGTGTCCCTATAGTTGGTGTAATTTTATGCATATTGCCAAACTGTTGAGCAGTTGTAGATGTCCCAACAGTTAATGTAGTTTGATGTAGACAGACAGATGAAATCTGTTTTCAACTCGCTTTTTATTGCCAGAATTATTGTATTTGTATATCCAAGGATATAGTATACAGTAAATAAGTAAAATAAATAATATTTTTTTCGAACAGTAACCATTATGCATTTAAAGCCAGAAATAAAAAATTCGGTAACTCCGATTATAGGTATTTTTTTTTTCTTTTTTATGTACATATGTGTAAAGTTTGGAAAATAGAATAGCTGTTGTTAAGAAGTAGAAGCGAGAAAAAGCTAAACAGCTATAAAGCCGCTTCGAGTTTTGAAAGAATTAAGGGAACAATAGTACTAATACATATTTCAAATTTATTTTGCACGCGGTCACGGTAGTGATCAGTGATTGTTTAATCACAGGCACGGAAATATCGCTCATCACTAACTGAAAGCACATACATACATATATGGCTCTTCATATTAAATACAATTCGCCACCTTTTGTAATTTTTATTTGTTGATGACCCCGTAAAGTATATATTTTCAAGATTTTTAAATTAAATTATTAGTTGAACTGCTAGATGTTATAAGAAATAAATTAATTTCGGTTTAGATTCATTTTTATTTATGGATTAGCAAAGGGAACAACGAAAAAATGCGTTGGATTGTGTGATTGGACTTCATCTAACTAAATAAACATTGATTGACTATGGATATTCCTCGTGTTCTTATTAACAAAATTAGTTGGTTAAATAAATGATGTTTACAATGTACACAACTTAAGGTAAATAGAATGCTGATGATGGATGTAGCGACCCAGAAAATGCAGTATTACATTCTGCTGGTGTCTAATCTTTCCTTCTTCCTTTTGAAAACGTCTTTATGCATTTGTAAATAACATTTCTTAAAAATTTTTCGAAATTAAAATTTTAACGAACCTTAGCCAAATATTAATTTTAAATCATTTGTTATAATATCAAACAGTTCATCTAATGATTCGCGAAATTTATTTTTATTATTTTAATAATTCGGTGTTTTTCATCAGAATTTTTTTTGGATTTTTTACGTAGTCGCCCTTCCAAAAAGATTTTAGTTTTTTGTGTTTATTTTAAAACAATGTGTTAATACGTATGCGCGCAATTTTTTGCGTCTCTTTTAAAATTCATCTATGTATATGTACGTGGAAGAAATGCGTTGGGTTCACTGTTGCCAGATATTTTTTCTTTTCCCCCTAAAAGCAAATAAAAAATCCTAAAATTGAGCTTAAAAAAGACCCCTAAAATAATTTTTCCTGACTACATACATAATTTTATTAAATAAAAACATACCCTAAATTATTTCTACTTTTAACAAAAATCCCCCAAAAGAAAAATTTTAGATGTTTAATTTTATATTTTAACAAAATGTATATTCCTAGTATATGTACATATATGTATGTAATTATAGAAATTTTTAATTACCAAATATATCTAGCACACCCGCATCATCTTCGCTAGCTCTGTATATGACATGCATTACATTTATTAATCTATTTTTAGTTAAGTTAAACATTGAAAAAGCTCTTTCAACCGATGTGTTAGAATATAGAAAAGCCAGCAAAGATGTACACATTTTTGATATCTTAAAGAATTTAAATTCGTCGCCTACATTTTTTTAGTTCCAATTTCATGCCAAAACTCTTCTTTGTATAAAACTAACTTTGTATATTGCAGGCTCTCCCATTCAATAATATCGAGTATCATGGATATCTTCACAATTACTTTTTAAACTTACTACAATGTTAGTATGTCTGGTTTTGTTGCTTTTTGAGCATTCACGGAAGAAAATGTTGATATTTTTTTTTTCATTATGGACATATTTTCAGGAAGGCGTTGTTTTAATTGTTTTGATATTTCTACAACAAAATTTTTGAATGGTTATAATATTATGCTTTCCCACTGATGCAACAAATTGTGCAAAATTATATCCAAAAGTTAAGCATTCTTTTTGGAATTAAATATTCCATAAAATAATTCTTGCAAAAAAAAACCCGACTTTAAAACAAACTTCAAAACAGACTTCATCTGTCTGCCTAAAACGGTTCAAGAGTATGACCAAATAAATAAGTTTACATTAACTATTGGGAGAGCCTTATATTCCACCTCCAAACTTTATACTTGTTCAATAGTTTGGCAATATACATCAAATTACAGCAATTAAAGGGTTCCCCTTTAATTTCCAAATTATATACTTGCTGTTGTAGTAGATTCAGCAATCAGGTTCTGTCTAAATTTCAACCGTCTGTATATAACGGTTCAACAGTTTGCCCATATAAATCAGATTATATCAATTATTGTAAAACCCTTTAATTTATAATTTAAAATTTTTATATTTTGTTTTATACCAAACAAAGTAGTGGATATTCTGTCTAAAATTCAGGAGTTTGGATCTAACGGCCATATGGAACAAATTACATTAATTTTGGGAACACCCTTTAGTTTCCAAATTCAAATTATAAGCTTCTTGTGATGGTGAACTTAGCAAAACAGGTCCCTTGTAAATTTCAGTTGTCTGTCTATAACGGTTCAAAAGTTCGGTCATATACACCAAATTACATCAATTATTAGGACACCCATGTATTTTAAAATCAAATTTAATACTTGTTGTTATAGCGGAGTTAGTAAAATAGGTTCTTTGTAAATTTCAGTACTTGTTACTATAACAGCAATCGACAAACTGTCCAGTTTGCAAGCGTTTGTATATAACGTTAAAAAGATAGGCCCTTATAAGTAAATCTACATCAATTATGGAACACCCTTTAATTTCTAAATTCAAATTATAAACTCCTTGATATAGCGGGCATAGAAATGCAGGTTTCAGAGTTCTGTCTATAATGGTTCAATAGTTCTGTTACATACTTGAAATTACACAACTATTGGGATACCCTTTAACTTTTAAATCCAAATTTTATACTTGTTGTTATAGCTGACTTAGCAATAAAGGTTCATTGCAAATATCAAACGTCTGTCTACCACTGTTAAAAAGTATGGCCATATACATCAAATTAAATGAACTTTTGGTGCACCCTTTAATTCATAATTTTAATTATTAAAGCTTGTTACTATAACGGACATGGTGATCGACATTCTGTGCAATTTTCTAGCTTTTGTCTATATCGGTTCAAAAGATAGGCCCATATTAGTAAATCTACATAAATTATGGGACACTCTTTAATTTCTAAATTCAAATTATAGACTCACTGACATAGCGGGCTTAGCAATACAGGTCCCTTTTAACTTTTAGCATTCTGTCTATAACAATTCAAAAGTTTTGTCACATACTTGAAATTACAATAACTTTTGGAACGCCCTTTAACTTCTAACCCCTAATTTTATAATTGTTATTATAGCGGACTTAGCAATACAGGTTCGTTTTAAATTTCAAGCGTCTGTCTACAACTGCTAAAAAGTATGGCCATATACATAAATTTAATTGACTATTGGCACCCTTTAATTTATAATTTTTAATATTAATAAAATGACTTAGTTCTGCAGGCACAAACATAAAAAAGCAACATTCAGTCGAATTGATAACCTCCTTCTTTTTTTGAAGTCGGTTAATTAACTAAATTTACCAAAAAAAAAAACCAAAAACCCTATGTCTTCTTATCTCCTTATTTTTCCCTAACTAATGTTTAACCCCAAATTCTCCACTAAATGGAAAAAAATACATATCAAATGAGAATTTCGATTTGAAGTTAAGCAAATTCTAAATGCAAATGAGGTATCTATCAATGTTTTCAGATTAGGTGATTTAAAATCAAATTTTGGAGTTGATCATACAGAATTGTTGGCCATTTCATGCTTTATATGAAATAATAAATAATAAATTGTGACGTATATTACGCACATATATTTTTAATGCTGGTTTTTAACCGCTAGTTTTATTTTGTCGATCTGGCCACACTTTATTTAGTTGTATGCAGCGTTGCCGCTTTGGTCCAATCGGACCAAACTTGGTAGTTTTTTGTTTTTAAAAAACAGTTTGGTAGTTTGGTTGGTTTGTTGCATTTTTTTTAATTTTTGGTAGGTTTTCCTCATCTAGCAATTTTTTAGCAATAGTAAATTTTTCACCTTAAAATTTCAGAACATAAAAAGAAATGTAACTTTGAATTAAATAAACAATAACTTTGAATAGTGTTACCACTGTTTTCAAAAACTGTATTAGGTGCAATCAAAAACATCTCTGCTTTTTTGCATAGAGATGATTAAAGCTATAACCATCTCTGGTTTAAGAAACGCGAACAATATTATGAAATTGAAATTAACAATACTTTTGAGTGAAGGTTAATTTTCAAGTGTATGTATTAAAAAAATTAACAGACAAAATGGAAAAGAAAGTAAACTTTTTTAATTGTAAATATGTACCTATTTATTACATAAAAATTTACTAATATTGCATGTAAAGAAACAGTCAAAAGAATTTGATTGGCGCCAGGAAAGATATGGGTGTTCCTCCTGCATAGTATTCTCTAAAACTATTTAAAATCATAACACCCATCTTAAAAATCACCAAAAGACAAACTTCCATCTCAGCAATTACACGAAAAAAACCAAGTGAGTATAACAGAGTTTATATGCAAGAAATGCATTTTTAAATTTTTGGTAGGCTGTGAACGATTTTGGTAGGATTTTTGAAAATTATTGGTAGGAAGTAAATTTCTTGTGTGGCAACGCTGGTTGTATGTAAATAGACGCTGTAAGATTAAATTGCGTATTCATTGTATTACTAATAATTCTCAATTAGTAGGTATTTTAGTTGAATAAGTATGCCAGTTTTGAAAGGTATCGAGGCGATTCAAAGTAGACAGGAATCTGCCATAATTAAGTGTGAATGTGAAGTGTGTTTAGTGTGCTTTGGGTATTTTATACCGCCTTGCACAGCGGCTTTAGCTTATCGCTTCAGCTGACTGTTTCGGTCACAGCGGCTTCTGCTGACTGTTTTCCACAGCGGCTTCGACTGACTGTTTTCCACAGCGGTTTCGACTGACTGTTTTCCACAGCGGCTTCGGCTGACTGTTTTCCACAGCGGCTTCGGCCGACTGTTTTACACAGCGGCTTCGGCTGACTGTTTTACACAGCGGCTTCGGCTGACTGTTTTCCACAGCGGCTTCGGCTGTCTGTTTTCCACAGCGGATTCGGCTGACTGTTTTCCACAGCGGCTTCGGCTGTCTGTTTTCCACAGCGGCTTTGTCTGACTGTTTTCCACAGCGGTTTCGACTGACTGTTTTCCACAGTGGCTGCGGCTGACTGTTTTCCACAGCGGTTTCGGCTGACTGTTTTCCACAGCGGCTTCGGCTGTCTGTTTTCCACAGCGGCTTTGGCTGTCTGTTTTCCACAGCGGCTTTGGCTGACTGTTTTCCACAGCGGTTTCGACTGATTGTTTTCCACAGTGGCTTCGGCCGACTGTTTTACATAGCGGCTTCGGCTGACTGTTTTCCACAGCGGCTTCGGCTGTCTGTTTTCCACACCGGCTTTGGCTGACTGTTTTCCACAGCGGCTTCTGCTGACTGTTTTCCACAGCGGCTTCGGCTGACTGTTTTCCACAGCGGTTTCGACTGACTGTTTTCCACAGCGGTTTCGACTGACTGTTTTCCACAGTGGCTTCGACTGACTGTATTCTACAGCGGCTTCGGGGGTATAAAAGGAAGCGCTTTTCACAACAAGACATCAGTTGTGATTAAACCACATAGCAGTGAAGATGGAGCGCAAGCGACGTATAGCTCACAATACCATTGTTTCGGAAAAGCCAACAACTTTAAGCCACCAGCCGATGGCCGCCTAAGAATTTTAAGTGAAGTACAGGTTCGTCCGGCAATTACTGCCAACCCTCGGCCAGCGGTTC
The DNA here is from genome assembly GCA_916610165.2 of Gymnosoma rotundatum. Taxonomy (NCBI): domain Eukaryota; kingdom Metazoa; phylum Arthropoda; class Insecta; order Diptera; family Tachinidae; genus Gymnosoma; species Gymnosoma rotundatum. The sequence continues at coordinate 117,508,638 of OU744336.1, forward strand.
GCTCGTAGGTGCACCGACAAGTGGTTCTGAAGTTGAGGGTTATCTTGCCATCATTCACCCAGGGTCGGCCCTGAATATAGCAAACTCGGCCAAATCATACATTCCACAGCCGAACCATACGCAGGACGTTGAGATAACCGCTAAACCATCGGCATCACAGTTGCAGCCGAATGCCAGCCTAACACCGACACGAAAGGAAGTCCGAACGGTTAAGTATAGAGGTAAACTCTTCACAGAGGATGAGATATGGAATGGTGTGGTTATAACTAGCCGTGTGCGGTACAATCGGCATATGCAGTTTGTTGTACAAAGAGCAACTCGCCCCCCGATAAAGGTCACCATCTTAAGCAAAAAATTTGCACGTCTTCGCTGCCTTGATCTCCAAAAAGTTGCCGAGATAAAATAAATTTCCTGAGCCTTCTACTTTATTTAAATTATGTTCTTATTTTATATACCACATATATATATTTTAGGTTAATTTCTTTTATTTTATTATTTTTTTTGTGCGAACTGAATTGAAGTTTATTTTGATATTCCAAAAAAAAAAAAAAAAAAACCTTAATAAGTTAAAATAAATTTATACCGCAAAATATATACATATTTATATAATGCCGAGGCTTTCTAAAGAAAGGTTAAATATACAATATATTTTAGGTTAATTTCTTTTATTTTATTATTTTTTTGTGCGAACTGAATTGAAGTATATTTTGATATTCCAAAAAAAACCTTAATAAGTTAAAATAAATTTATACCGCAAAATATATATTTATATAAGGGCAGAGGCTTTCTAAAGAAAGGTTAAATATACCATTCTGGTATTGTAGGTCTGAGCCTTCTACTTTATTTATTTTATGTTCTTATTTTATATACCATATATATATATATATATATATATATATATATATATATATATATATATATATATATATATATATATATATATATATATATATATATATATATATATATTAGGTTAATTTCTTTTATTTTATTATTTTTTTTGTGCGAACTGAATTGAAGTTTATTTTGATATTCCAAAAAAAAAAAAATACCTTAATAAGTTAAAATAAATTTATACCGCAAAATATATATTTATATAAAGGCCGAGGCTTTCTAAATAAAGGTTATATTTATAAAACTATAAGGCGCTCTACTCTCAGAGTACCGCTTTTGAAAACAGGGGGGAAATGTGACGTATATTACGCACATATATTTTTAATGTCGGTTTTTAACCGCTAGTTTTATTTTCTCGATCTGGCCACACTTTATTTAGTTGTATGTAAATAGACGCTGTAAGATTAAATTGCGTATTCATTGTATTACTAATAATTCTCAATTAGTAGGTATTTTAGTTGAATAAGTATGCCAGGTTTGAAAGGTATCGAGGCGATTCAAAGTAGACAGGAATCTGCCATAATTAAGTGTGAATGTGAAGTGTGTTTAGTGTGCTTTGGGTATTTTATACCGCCTTGCACAGCGGCTTTAGCTTATCGCTTCAGCTGACTGTTTCGGTCACAGCGGCTTTGGCTGACTGTTTTCCACAGCGGCTTCGGCTGACTGTTTTCCACAGCGGTTTCGACTGACAGTTTTCCACAGCGGCTTCGGCTGACTGTTTTCCACAGCGGCTTCGGCTGACTGTTTTCCACAGCGGCTTCGGCTGTCTGTTTTCCACAGCGGCTTTGGCTGACTGTTTTCCACAGCGGTTTCGACTGACTGTTTTCCACAGTGGCTTCGGCTGTCTGTTTTCCACAGCGGTTTCGGCTGACTGTTTTCCACAGCGGCTTCGGCTGACTGTTTTCCACAGCGGAAAACTGCGAACTGAATTAAACTTTATTTTGATATTCCAAAAAAAAAATTCCTTAATAAGTTAAAATAAATTTATACCGCAAAATATATACATATTTATATAATGCCGAGGCTTTCTAAAGAAAGGTTAAATATACAATATATTTTAGGTTAATTTCTTTTATTTTATTATTTTTTTGTGCGAACTGAATTGAAGTTTATTTTGATATTCCAAAAAAAAACCTTAATAAGTTAAAATAAATTTATACCGCAAAATATATATTTATATAAGGGCAGAGGCTTTCTAAAGAAAGGTAAAATATACCATTCTGGTATTGTAGGTCTGAGCCTTATACTTTATTTATTTTATGTTCTTATTTTATATACCACATATATATATTTTAGGTTAATTTCTTTTATTTTATTATTTTTTTTGTGCGAACTGAATTGAAGTTTATTTTGATATTCCAAAAAAAAAAAAAAAAAAATACCTTAATAAGTTAAAATAAATTTATACCGCAAAATATATATTTATATAAAGGCCGAGGCTTTCTAAATAAAGGTTATATTTATAAAACTATAAGGCGCTCTACTCTCAGAGTACCGCTTTTGAAAACAGGGGGGAAATGTGACGTATATTACGCACATATATTTTTAATGCCGGTTTTTAACCGCTAGTTTTATTTTGTCGATCTGGCCACACTTTATTTAGTTGTATGTAAATAGACGCTGTAAGATTAAATTGCGTATTCATTGTATTACTAATAATTCTCAATTAGTAGGTATTTTAGTTGAATAAGTATGCCAGGTTTGAAAGGTATCGAGGCGATTCAAAGTAGACAGGAATCTGCCATAATTAAGTGTGAATGTGAAGTGTGTTTAGTGTGCTTTGGGTATTTTATACCGCCTTGCACAGCGGCTTTAGGTTATCGCTTCAGCTGACTTTTTCGGTCACAGCGGCTTCGGCTGACTGTTTTCCACAGCGGCTTCGGCTGAGTGTTTTCCACAGCGGTTTCGGCTGTCTGGTATTTATAGTTAAGTTAGCATTGTAAGTAATATTGTAATATATTTTATAAGTCTTTGGCGATCATAAAGATGACCATCAACTGCTGCTACTTCGACTTAGTTTAGTACATCGAGAAGGCGAAAGTATTCGACGAGGATTTCCGACAACTTCCCGTGACTAAATGCAGTATCACCGATGCTGCTATCCATATTAAGCCGAAAACTACCGATGGATTTCGAGCATAAACCCGAATACTACCGACTGGCTTTAGTATCATCCGAGCTGTCAGGAATATAAGCCGAATGCTATCGACTGATCAAACCAACTGCTATAAGCCGAGTACTCCCGACTGATCAACGTCTACTAGTAGCGTTACCGAAGTAAATAATTGTATGTGTCAAAACTGTAAATAAAGATATATGTATTTAATCCCCAGAAGTGGGAAAATTTTATCGAGGTATAACTTAAGGTTTTTGTGGATCCGTAAGTAAACCCTGGACAACCCTGATCTACCTCAGCCGACGACAAAATCCACGTTACAAAATATTGTTGCAAGTGTGTTGTAACTTTATAACTCAAGAACGGTCAAACCGAACTCGATTAAATTTTTAGGGTTGTTCGTATGGTCGTATAGATGATTTATATAAAGTTCTCACGAAATCGGTCGACGCGATCGTGAGTTGCGACCTTTCATGACAACATGCGATTTTGTGGTTATAAAAAAACTTCCTAAATTATATGCATTGTATGTATCGATTAAAAGAGTAGCCGTGGTACCTCCCATGCAAAAAGAAGAGTTTTTGTCGTTTACCTAGGGAACTTTTATATTAGCGTGCATTATCAAATAAAAAATAAACTGACTTGATCGGTGCAGCGAAGCGCATACGGAATAGCTAGTTATTTATATGTTTCATCTTTATGTCTTTTGTACTTTCCACGTTTGAAGAGAAAAGTCGTAATTTCATTTCGTGTTTGGAAACTTTATCAATAAGAACCACACATTTGAATTCTAGAGTAACGTAAAAATCATATCGCTTTCTAAAACATCGTCACATTTCGTTTTGTGACTGTACGGCTGTACGTATATATGAAAACGTGATATTTTTAAAATGTATGACTTTTTGCATATAATGTTGTTGGTTGTGTTGACATAAAATTTTATTGAGTAACATTTTAGTTTATGACACAGTAGCGGATATATTTTTAAAGCAATAACGTCATAATTCAAACATCCCACATAGTTTGTTCAAAACTTCCCCTTTAATATATAATTGATGAAAGTTTTCTTAAATGGATTTTTTATTGATGATTCATTTTACTAATTGTAGTGGGAACTTAATAGTCTAATATTTTTCTCGAACGAGTAAAAAATTTAACTGCGATTATGAGTTTTTTATGAGTTATGACGTTCTATTAGTAAATGAGAAATATATATATATATATATATATATATATATATATATATATATATATATATATATATATATATATATATATATATATTTGGTATATTTTTAATCAAAGCTTTCACTGCCTTTATTGTCTTTTGTATCCTTGTTGCGGTACATTTCATTTAATCTACTTAAAATGTCTTCCGAAGAAATGAATGTTTCATATGTTATTAAAGTTTATAACAACCAGAAATTTTTTTCGACACAGGCATTTCTTGTGGGAACTATCAACATATTAAAAACAGTCGTCGACAACTTCTTAAAGTGGTAAACTTTAGGCCAGAACTCGTATTTTAAGTGCAATTTATGAAAAAAAAAAATGAACTGCATAATCTTTTTATTTAAAATACAGAGCTACAGGATTTGGAAACGGAAAAATGACAATACATGTATGTACTTCAAATATAGATACATATATTTTTTTGAAAGCCGATCAAGATTTCTTTTATCATCTCTTTAAAAATAGAAAACAACTTTCTTGTAAAATCAAAGTATCAGTTACACTTAAAACAGTTTTATTCAATTCAGATTGAAATTCGTGCCAAAATCAGTGTTTTAAATTAAAAAAAAAAAGAATTTTGTAAATTCATTTCCTCTTAAAATTTTTTTATTAATTCATTACAGTTTTCTGTATTAGCTTAAATATTAGGCTCAAAAATTTTTTTTTGCAAATGTGAGTATTGTAGTTTAACGTTTTTGATGCATAATTCCGCATGCAGATACTATGTAGATTGACAATCCATATTAAAACTGTTTCTTTAATTTATAATTCAAGTTATGAAAACTAAATTTTTTCACTTACAATTCGTTTCAAATATTTTTAGCCTGTTTTTCGCTTTCAGCTGTTGGTATCAGAGAAAAATGGGTCTTTAGATCCAAGCACTGTAACTCACAGTCTCTTTATTTTAGCGCCTTTATCACATTAGTATTTACACCACCATTTGACAGAATAGGTTACAAAAATTTGTTCATGTTTGTATGGGTCAGTCTGATTTTGATCGTGATATAGTGAAGACTTTACTGTGTTAAACAAATTTTGCAAACTATTGCTTATTCAAAAATATAAAAAAAAAACTTTTTACACACTTTGTATGTAAATAGCAATAACAAAGTTAATACCTTTGTTTTGTTAAAGAAAAAAATAAAACAAATAAAAGAAAAGAAAACAACAAAAAAGCTTAACCATTAATCCACTGTAAGCTTGCAGCATGGGTAGTGGCACTTTCATTGAAAGTGAATCTAGTGACAGTGAACACTGGCAAGTAGTAAATTGTCGTTCGATTTGCTTCAAAATAAAACTGATTTTGATCAGCAAAACAACAACGGTGCAGATAATGAAAATTTCGAACCAAAACCTCCACCGATATTCATACCAGACGTAGATGATAATACTCGTAAGTCTATGGTTAATATTTTTTTAAAAGTTGTCAAGACCTATGAATTCTCATATAAGTCTTTAAGGCATGGACAAGTTAAAGTAATGGTAAAGACGTCAAACGCCTATAGGATTATGGTGAAATATCTTGATGAAAAGAAAATAAATTTCCACACTTATCAGATGAAACAAGAAAGAGCTTACCGCGTAGTAGTTAAAAATTTACACTTTTCAACTCCCATCGAATTAATCAAGGCAGAAATCGAGAAATTAGGGCACAAAGTTAGAAATGTTGCTAATGTAAAAAATAGAGTTACAGGAATCCCCTTATCTATTTTCTTTGTTGATTTAGAGCCCGATAATAACAATAAAAATATATATAATGAAAAATACTTGTTTAATGCAGTGGTTAAAATAGAACCACCTTTAAAAAACAACGATATAGTGCAATGTTATATATGCCAAAAATTTGGTCACACCAAAACTTACTGTAGGAAATTGTTTAAATGTGTAAAATGTAGCTTGAATCATCAAACAGCCGACTGTAAAAAAGAACTTAATACTCCTCCACGATGTTCCAACTGCTTACTTGAGCATACAGCCAGCTACAAAGGATGTGAAGTACATAAGAGACTTTTGCAAAAGAGAAATTTATTAAGAACACAAAATAATAATCAAAGATATAATAAACAACCCGAATTTAATATCAACGGACAAAATTTTCCTAATATAAACAAAAATAATGATACAAGTACAAACGAGAAAAGAGGTAAATACAACGTAAATCAATATTCATATTCTCAAACCTTAGGAAATAATAATTGCCAGCATGAAGCACCGCCTAGTTCCCTGCAAAGAATAGAATTATTGTTACAGAAGCAAATAGAAACCACAACAACTACCCTACTCAATATGATGTCTACCCTTTCAACAAAATTATGCAAGTGAATTTGCTAATAGGTATATGGAATGCTAACGGACTTTCCAATCACATACGTGAAATTGAAGTTTTTCTCAACACAAATTATATTGATATACTTTTAGTATCAGAAACTCATTTTACAAGAAGATCCTACTTTTATATTAAGGGATATGATTTAATTAGTACCCAGACTACCGTGCTCATGCAGGTTCATGTATTTTAATAAAATCGGCTATTAAATATGAAATAATGCCTGAAGTTAAAAAAGCTTTTCTGCAAGCAACTAACATTAAATTAAAATCTAACGACGGTGACCTAATTATATCCTCGATATACTTTCCTCCTAGGCATACTATATTATGCAATGATTACAAAGATTTTTTCAGAATATTGGGTCAAAAATTTATCGTAGGAGGGGATTATAACGCCAAGCATCCGTGGTGGGGGTCTAGGCTCATAAATCCAAAAGGAAGAGAGTTGTACAAGTGCATTCGAAATACGAATTATTCCATACTCTCCACAGGGACACCAAGTTATTGGCCATCTAATCCCTGCAAAATTCCTGATTTGTTGGGTTTTGCAATATATACAGAACCACTTAGAAATAAAGGATATAATTGACTTGAGCTCTGATCACACCCCGATACTTATCAATTATTTTACTTCTTTTCATAAAAAACAACATAACAACAACATTATAACAAATAACACCGATATTCAATATTTTCAAGATCATCTTGATCAAAATATAAATCTGAAAATTCGATTAAAAAATGAACATGAACTTGACGACGCCGTTGAAAAATTTACTAAACTAATTCACGAATCTGCATCTCTCTCTACACCAGAAAATGAAGTGACTCAAAGAAATAATTTTCAAATATCAAGAGAAACAAGTGAATTCGTTACAGAAAAACGGAGACTAAGAAGAAACTGGCACCTTAGCAGAAATCCTCGTGACAAACGACTGTTCAATAAAGCTTGTAGAGAACTAAAAACTCTGCTTTGCGAATACAAAAATAAAGCTACCGTAAATTTATCGAAACGATCAACAACTCCAAATATCATGAATATCTACTATGGAAATTCACCAAAATTAAAGAGACCAGCAAAACGTAATACGCGTATAAAAAATTGGGATGGCCAACAACATGGTGTAAATCAGATAAAGCCACCTCGGACGCCTTTGCTCATCACTTAACAAATATATCTAAGCCATATAAATTTAACAGCCCAGAAGATAATAACGAAATACAAGAATTTCTAGACTCACCATGTCAAATGGACTTTCCCTTAAAGCATATCTCACCTAATGAAGTGCAAGCTGAGATCAAAGTACTAAACAAGAAGAAATCTCCCGGATATGACCAAATTAATGCCAATGTTGTCAAAAACTTAACTCGAAAAAGTATAATATTTTTAACTTTAATCTTCAATTCAATGGAAATGTGCCGAAATAATCATGATTTCAAAACCAAATAAACCTGAAAATTTATTATCATCACACAGACCAATAAGTTTGCTTTCTATATTTTCTAAAATATTTGAAAAAATATTTTTGAGAAGAGTTGCCAGTGTTAGAGAATGAAAACATTATTCCTGATCATCAGTTTGGCTTTCGACGTAAGCATGGGACTCCAGAACAATGTCACAGAATCATAAATATGGTAATGGATACTCTGGAGAATAAACTTTATTGTTCTGCCGTGTTTCTTGATATTCAACAAGCTTTCAACAGAGTGTGGCACCACGGATTGCTTTTGAAAATTAAAAATAATCTACCAGCTCCATATTATTCATTTTTTAGAAGCTATCTCTCACAAAGACAGTTTTTTGTAAGAGTGAACGATGAAAGATCAGATTTATTTGAAATCAAAGCTGGAATTCCACAGTCCAGCGTACTTGGGCCAATATTGTACACCATTTTTACAGCAGATATGCCGTCAACCAATGATGTCACTATAGCTACATACTCAGACGACAAAGCGATTGTTGCAACAAGCCAATGTCCGACGGAAGCATCGAGCTTTGTACAGATTGAGATTAACCTTCTTGAAAAATGGCTTAAAAAGTGGAATATAAAAGTAAATTCTGATAAGTCCAGCCACATTACATTCACATTAAGAAAACAAGATTGTCCCTCATTGTATATAAATGCAGAAGTAATCCCAACACAAAATAAAATAAAATATCTTGGAATGACGTTAGATAGGCGACTTACGTGAAAGCCACATATACAAGCTAAACGCCAACAACTTAAAATAAAAACTCGTAAATTATACTGGCTACTAGGACCAAAGTCAGAACTCAATTTAAACAATAAGTTAAGAATATATAAAGCCATCCTAAAACCAATTTGGTCGTATGGAATTCAACTATGGGGTACGTCAAGCAAATCAAATATCGATATACTGGAAAGATATCAGTCTAAAACTTTACGACTAATAACAAATGCTCCTTGGTTTGTGGCAAACAAAATTATTCAAAACGATCTTTAAAGGTTTTCAGTCCACGAAGAAATATGAAGATTTAGCGAAAACTATCTCCAAAGATAAAGCTACCATGCAAATTCTCTTGCCGTTTCTCTATTAGATAACAGTAATGTAACTAGAAGACTAAAGCGTGTACATGCGTTAGATTTACCTGCTAGAAGCTAATTATATTGTAAATATGTAAATAATGTTGAATTTAACACTTTTTATATAGTTATGTATGTAGTTCAGTGGGACTCCATAGCTCCTGTTATGAAATACAGAATTTATTTAATTTGCTTATTGTCTTCGGATAGATTGCAAATAAAGAATGAATTAAAAAAAAATATTTGTATGCGTATAGAAAACGTGGTTGTGTTAATATCTCGTTTCCTCATAATTTTGTACTGATTGTATGATACTGATTACTTTGACGACAGCAAGGCGGCAAGGCCTTGCCATATCACCATAATAAATGGAATTTCCACTATATAAATTTTCACTAGGCAATTCTTATCGGCTTATCCCTTTTGCTTGACGGTGAGGGTGACAAGGGGAAAAGAAACGAGTTCACAAGCTGATGTACTCGTTCAATTCGTTTTTCTTTCTTATTCGTAATTTTTAGCTGATTAAATTTTATATTTTTTTGTATACAAATTGAAATTTGTTGCTGAAAAAACGAAGAACCGCTAAAACAATAAGCAAATAAGCTAAAAATTGTGAGAACGACAAGGCAAGTTCAAAGAAGAATAAGTGATAAGTTTATTAATAAAAATTGCTTCGTGAAAATTGGGTCATACGACCAATAACAAAAGCCATTTATTTGTAAAAAGGTTTTTATATATGTTGCGAATATTATTAAATACTGAATTGTTCTGTTTTGTTATTTTTTGTTAATAAAAATATTTTTAAATGTGTTTGTTTAAATTGCCGATTTTTTTTTTTTTTTGTTAAAATGCCGTTAAAGCCGATTTTTTGCAGTAGTAGCATGTAAGGGTGCTTTGTGTTTTTAAATTATATATGCATGACCAAATTAGTTTATAGTGCCATATCTTTATTTAAGAAAGAAATCTTTGCACGAAGAGAAGAAACACAACCTTACGGTTGCAGAGTCGAATTCCGCAACGCAAAGAAAAAGCAATGAGGTGCGGCAACTGATGTGGATTTTATTGTCATTTTTTTATTATTTGTTTACTAATTCTTTGTTAATTCTGCTTATTTTTTTAATTCTCCGTCCACTTAATATTTGCTTTATTGATTATAGTTACTTCTCTAAACTAGATTTACATATATGGTGAAGGGTATATAAGATTCGGCATAGCCGAATATGGCACTCTTACTTGCTTAATATTGACCTTAGTAAGGCATTTGATTCTTTTTACCATTTGGTTTTAATTGACAAGTTATCTTCTGAGTTTGACTGGTCGTAATCAGTACGAAGGTGTTCTTAAGTTGTTCCAATTCTTCCATTTCCTCTGTCTTAAACTGTGTACCTTAATATTCTACCTTCTGCTGTTCCTAATGTATATGCATGATTTTGTTAGTTTTATTGGCTCCAGTCAATGTAAAATTGTTCTCTTTGGCGATGACATTGACTGTCATTAAGCCAATATTAACTACGTTTTGTCGTTGGTTTCCACTTGGGCAGCGCGAAATAAACTGAACCTTAATCCAATGAAAGAGAAAGCTTAAATGTTTGGGTCAAATAACTCTACATCTATTGAAATTAATTTTGATAATGTCTCTGCTCCATTTGTAGAAAGTATGATATGTTGAGGATTGTCATCGGGAAGTAACATGTCATTTGCAAGCACGGTATCAAAAGTTGCTGTCAGGGTCTTAATTTTTACTTGTCTCTCATAATAAGACTTAACTTAGCACACTCATTACTTATCACACATATTTTGTATTGCATACAATCTACAGTGGATGTACATCATCTTATTTGAGTCAATTAAGTTAATCGAATTATAAGATATATATATTTTAAGGCTTTAAAGGTACCATCATGTATTAAATTTTACTAAAATCTTTTTAAAATGTTCATGCGAGGATTATATAAAAACAAGTAAGAGTGCTATATTCGGCTATACCAAATCTTATATACCCTTCACCATTTATGTAAATCTAGTTTAGGAAGTAACTCCAATGAAAAAAGCAAACAATGGGGTGCAGAGAATTAAAAAATAAAAAAATTGGTATTATAATAAAGTTTTTATTTGAACTTTTTAATTAATTATTTGTTTAATTTTTAAGCAATAGGTCTTTTTTATTTTTATATATAATTTCGATATTTCGCTACTCCATTGTGTAGCATCATCAGGAAAACAAATATTTATTTAATTAACAAAAAACAACAACAAAATGTAATAAAATTTTTTTCAAAGGCAGACATAGATAATGTAGCTCAGATTTATAGACATTTAGTAAAAAGGAAATAATTTTGTACTTTGTGTTTGTTATAAAAAAATTTTTAATGACAAAAAAACTTTTTGTTTTTTGAAACATGTTAGTTTGAAAAAATTTTTATTAATTTTGTTGTTGTTTTTTGTTAATTAAATAAATATTTGTTTTCCTGATGATGCTACACAATGGAGTAGCGAAATATCGAAAATATATATAAAAATAAAAAAGACCTATTGCTTAAAAATTAAACAAATAAATAAAAATTGGTATTATTTTAGTTTAAAATGCCATCGACTTTTAATGGGTTAAGCGTTTTTAGAAAATTTTAGAATTTCCTTAAAAATCTCTTCCAAAGCTTTAAAATAATATCCATATTGGTATTTCCAAAAATTTGAAAATTTCAGAGCTCCGTACGTAACTCGGAAAACATGGGTGAGCGCCAATTTTTTTCCCTTGATCTTTTATTTTCGTTTTTAATTTTCTATCACCCCATATAATTATTTTTTTGATTGGAGTTACTTTATGGTAAAAATTAAAGGTAGGCGTGGAGTTTTGCTGCTGCCTCGAAGCACAAAGACCGATCATGCTAACTTACAATAGCACCTCTTTTGACACTATATCTGATCGATTAACATATTTATTATGTTTTTTTGTGAAATTAAGTTTCCAGCGGAAAACCTAATTTCAACACTAACAAGGGTGGACAGACGGATATCGCTCAATCGACTTCGCTATGCATAAGAAGTTAGAAATAAAATCAATATTGTAAAAATGACCAACTTATGTATACCCTTTTTCTACTTTTTATGGTGAAGGGTATTATAAGTATCTTATGCAATTTTTACCGTATTATTAAATCCAACACATGTCTACGACAATTGTTTGTCTCTATCTCCTCGCAATTCTCAACTAATCATACCAAATATAAATAACTCTAGTTTTGAGAGATATTTTCAAGTAAGAGTATGTAGACTATATAATAATCTTCCTACTTACCTGAGAAGCTTTGTTAACTTCATCGGAGGTTTTTCTTTGATATAAAATTAAACAAGGAAGAGTGCTGCATCTTATATACCCTTTACCATCAATCAAAAAAGCAAATATTGGAGTGACAGATAATTAAAAAATAAAAAAAATTTTTGGTACTGCACATGTATAATTTTACATAAAATGATATTGGCTCTTAATGGGTTAAGCATTTAAAACAAAAATTAGTATGCATTTCCTTAAAAATCTCTTCAAAGCTTTAAAGTGATACCCATATTGATATTTAAAAAAAAATTGGAAATTTCAGAGCCCCGTAACTCGGAACATATGGGCAGCGCCAATTTTTTCACTTGATGTTTTTTCGTCTTTTTTAATTCTCTATCGCTGCATATACAGGTTTTTTTTTTTGTTTTTATTTTTATTGAAGTTACTTTATTGTTTCGAATGACATGAAAAAATTAGAAGTAGGCATGGTGTTTTGCCTGCTGATTCGAAGGGAATGGACCGATCATCCTGATTTCCAATAGCACTTCTTTCGACACTATATCTAATCGATTGACATATTTATCTTTTTTGTGATTTCAACACTAACACGGTAGGAGAGACGAACATCGCTCAATCAACTTCGCTATGCATAAGAACTATACAGTAGCTGCAAGCGAAACTCGTACACCTATGAAAACAAATTTCTTTATGTTATATGTCTAAAACTAAATAGGCTAATAAAATAAATTTACTTAATTTTAGTACAAAACTATGTACATAATTAAATATCAGAAACGAAATTTTGAATATAAATTTATTTATTAAAATACAGATAAATATTTTAAAAAGTGCCAACTTTCGACGCCAAAGCCAAACTCGTACAGTCTTATTTAATTTGGCAACATTCTTTTAATTTGCATCTAACTTCGGGATATTTCGTAAAAATAATTTAAAAAATTAGGGAGTTTTCCCATTATTACCTTTTTTATTGTCATTTATTTGATTTTTTGTTTGAAAGAGTTACAAAAGAGAACAAAATGGGTAGACAGAGAGGACAAACTTCTGTCGCAGTAAGAAAATTAATAATTCAACATCATAATAATAATAAATCGCTGCGATAAATATCTGAGATAGTGGATAGAAGCCTATCAACAGTGCAATATATTATAAAAAGGTGTAAAATGGAAGAGAGGATTGCGAACAAGAAGAAAAGTGCATATAGCAAAATTTTCTCTGCTAAAGACGAGCAATATATTTTACGTCAAATAAAAAGGAACCCATTTTTAAGTGCTCCGAAACTCGTAGAAGTTGTGTAGAAAGACTTAGGATAAACATGTTGCCCACAGACCATAAGAAACATATTAAAAAGGGCTAATTTCAATAGTAGAAGGACAAGAGTTAAACTTCTGCTTAATAAGAGAAATCAAAGAGAAGGTTACGATTTGCCAAGGAACATGAAACAAAGGATTTTTCATTTTGGAAGCAAGTATTATTCACAGATGAAAGTAAATTCAACTTGTTTGGTTCAGATGGAAGACCTTTTGTATGGAGAAAATCCAATGAGGAGTTGCTTGTCTAAAACATGAAACCAATAGTTAAGCACGGTGGTGGGTCAGTAATGGTTTGGGGATAATTTTCTGCATCTGGGCCCGGTGTTTTACAATTTATCGATAGTACCATGGATCAGCATATGTATCTGAACATTTTAAAAGAAATTTTTTCAGTTTGTAAGCAGAAATTTTGTCTTGGTGAAAACTTTTATTTTTACCAAGACAACGAACCTAAGCATAAGGCTTATAATGTGCGATCATGGCTACTTTATAATTGTCCACATGTTATGGATACACTAGCCCAGAGTCCAGACATAAATCCAGTCGAAAATTTGTGAAGCTATCTCGATCGTAAAATTCGTAGTCAAACAATAAGTTCTAAGGATGGCTTGAAAAGAGTTCTTCAGAACGAATGGGGCAAAATTGAACCGAGTTTTTGCGAAAACCTTGTGCGCAGTATGCCAAATAGATTAAAAATGGTGATAAAAAATAAAGGCATGCACACCAAATAATAATATTTAAAACCAACAAAATAATACTTGATTGAAGTGTGGTGTACGAGTTTGGCTTTGTCACAGAAATTACTATTATTTTATGTTTTTATTAAAAAAAATTTTTTATTGAATAATAATTTAAAGTTTTTATGTTTTGTTAAATTTGTTATAAAATGAACTAATAAAATAAATACAGTTTTATTTTTTAAGAGCTTCTTACTTAATGTTAAAAGATAGTTTAAAAATTAGTCTAAAGTGTACGAGTTTCGCTTGGAGCTACTGTATATATTTACAGAACAGAATATATTTACTTAATGGGGTCGGAAATGAATTTTGTAAAAATTACACACGGAACGACAAACTTATATACATATACCCTTTTTACACTTTTTGTGGTGAGGGGTATAAAAATAAAGTTGTTCTAAAAAATAAAGACAACAAATTAATACAACTAGCACAAACAAGCTTACTTGATCCTGCTGCTTGTCATTAATATTTTCTTATTTAAATCACTTTTTTTATGTTATTTTTAACAAAAAATTTTGCGTGACAGCATAGAACCAATTTACATTAAGGGCATTTTAGCTGATTTTTTATTGTTTTCTCTTTTGGAGTATCTCCGTAAGCCATCGCGCGTTTACATTATGATGACTTTTTTGTAGCAAGTGTAAGAAATTTATGATGTTTAATCAACTGTGTGCCCATTTCAGCACTTTCGGAGCTAAACTCAGCACTTAAATTAGCGGCAAAATTACCGACTTACAACTTAGCACTATTTTGAGCACTTTCCAATTCTTCATTTATCATTTTTTAGCACTTTTAATCAATAAAATACTAATGCACTTTTATGCAAAACACTACTTTTCGCGTGTAACAATTGCAATAATAATAGCAACGTAATACTCTGTTCAGATTGCGCAATAAAGGAATATACGCAATTAAGGAATTTACACAACTAAGGATTTTACGTAATTAAGGCCTTAGTTGAGCTCAATTTACCATATAATAAGTCAATTAATAGATTGTGCAATTTCTGCTTAATTTTATCACTAACTAAATAAGATGCGAAATGCAACCCTTGCCAACAAGTATGTTTACTTTGGGAGCTATGTTTAGTGAGAAGAAAAACTCATAAATCTATCAAACCGGAAGTAAAAAATATAAACAAACAACTTCAAAGCAACAATAAAAAGCCATGTTGTTTTTGTAATAAAAAGAGAAATCAGTTAGGCGGACTACACTACCTAGTAAAATAAATATGCCTTAAAGCGGCTATTAGACGATCAAACTTCGCCTGTGTGCACGGCCTGATGTCAAGCCTTCAAACCCGTGTAATATGAAAATCAAAAATTTTTGATATTATGTGTTTGCCATCACGCCATCATAAAGTTCCAATAAAGCATTTGTAACGCCGACGGAAAAGAGTCAAATTGAAATACTTAACGGTTAAAATAGCATTTACCATATTGGTTTGCAATCGATTTCTGAGCTTTAATTAAGATATATTAAGTTGACTAAACGCATCCTCCTTTTTGCTCTTAATACTTTATATACAGAAAATTTATCAGTTTTCTCTTAAATGTCCCGATTTTCTAGTAATCTAAAAGGACAGAGTGTTCAGTAGTTAAAAAAAGTTTTTATTTCCTCAATAAAAAATATATTTCGTTATTTACTTTTAAATTATTTATTTTAACAGTTTTTATCCATATATTTATATAAAAAAAATTTTGATAAGAAATCGGCGTTTTTGGAAAAAAAAATTCGGCTTAATCGGCAACTTAATTTAAAAAAATCGGCAATTTAAACAAGCACAATTAAAAATATTGTAATTAACAAAAAATAACAAAACAACAATTCAGCGTTAAAAAATATTCACACCATATATGTAAAAAATAATGAAACGAAATAAAGTTGCTACAAAAGTCATGATGCAGAAGTTTTTAGGCAAGAGGTGTAGAGAAGCTTACGGGGTAGGAAAAGTAGCCCGAAATAAATATTCATGACTCTTTTTAGTTTTTTCTCCGATTTTCTCTCATTCCTGGGGGCTTATTCTGAATTGCGATGCGAAAATCAATGCGATGCGCAAATGAAATGCGATGCGAAAGAAAATTGGTATTCTGTTAGACTTTCGCAATTACATTCGCAATTTATATCAAATCGTTGGCAACGCTGCTCAAATAAACATCAGTATCAACAAACGTCAAATTAAAAATAAATAAATTTTTTCTGCTTCGCTGTGAAAATTGTTTCTAAAATTTATTTAATAGGTCCAAACCTATTAAAATTTAAGTCAAATATTTTTGAATTTCTCTAATAGGTGGTCCATTAATATTTAGTTCTTTAGTTAAAGTTTGCCACAAAGTATTTGCAGACTAACGTGCATTTGGTGTTTTTAAATGGCCTCTTGCTGTGCTTATTAATAAATTCTATTTTTATTTAAAGTTGACGCGGTTTGTTGGTCTTACTGCTTACTTCCCTGAATTAAATAATTAATATATGATGAATACATAAATAAAATATTGTTTTTTACTTACATGTTTGTACTTTGCGAATGCTACTTTGTTGTCGAATAAATTTTGCGAATTTGACATGTGTTTTCGCAATTTAGAATACCGATTTACCACCTTTTCGCATTTGAAATGCGATTAAAATAGAACTTTGCGAATATCGCAATACAGAATAGCAATTGTTCGCATTTATGTATTTTCGCATCGCATTCAGAATAAGCCTCCTGTTTCTCTCTTTTGCTTTTTGCAGTTCTATGCTTAAGCGGTGTTACCAAATGCCTGTTTTTCCTATATTGTTCAAATATTGTTGAAAAATTAATACGTTTAGTTTATGGCAACACTTGAAAAATTGGTTGATAAAACATCATAAAATTCTCTCACTTGCTACAAAAGAGTCATAATGTAAACGCGTGATGACTTACGGAGATTCTCGAAAAGAGAAAACAATAAAAAAGTCAGCTACAATGCCCTTAATGTAAACAGGCTCTATTTGTTTCGTACTACTGTTCAAAACAATGGAATATGAAAATCTACGTTGTTTGCGTATGTGTTGCATGTGGGTTTTTTATAAATGTTATTGCCTGGTATTGCATTTTATTCATTAAATATGTGTTGTATATCATATCTATGAAAACGGTTGTTGTCTGTTTTTCTGCTTATAATGTTTAAGCAATAGATTTGATCAAATTTTGTTTTTTTTTTATTGTTTATAAATAGATCTGCATACAATGCAGTATTTCATAAAACGGCAGTAAAAAACTTTAATAGGGTAAAAATGTGGCAATGTTGCTTACAAATAAAGAGAATTAAAAAATTCTCGCGTACGAGTATAAAAAATACTTAAAATTCTGATTGCGATATGTTTGATACTCGTTTTTACAGGAATGGGTAAAATAAACACCGCAACTTTTTATTGCGGTGTTTAAAATACTCGAGTATGAAAAGTATAGAGTAAGTATGCGGTGTACTCATGGGTTGCGGTGTACTCACGAGTTGCGGTGTACTCGTGCAGTTCTCTGATGAGTACGAATGCCGAAAGTGAGAAAACTTTTTTACGAAACAAGACTGCATTCATACAAGCAATTTTTACTTTGACAGTTTTGTTAATTTTCTTTTAAACTTTGTTTGGTGTTCAGACACAAAAAGTTTTCTTTTACAAATTTTTGTTTTCTTTTTGATCGTCCCTTATTTTTGGACGTTTTGTATGTGGTGCTTATATGTATATGTATATATATATATATAACTGTGTATAAGCAACGAAAGAAAACCAAAGCAACTTTGCGAGTACATCAAAGTCTGTACTGCTCATTATGCTTTCTCGCTCTCTCTCACATAAAATCAAAACTTTGGGAAGTGCCTGTGTGAGTGGAGTATAAGTAAAGCCAGCATCGCAAACATTTTGCTTGAGTATGCTAGAGACTCAAACTCATCAATAACCCGAAAATTTTACTTTGTAAAGTTTTGATTTTATCTTAGAGAGAGGAAGATAGAATGATGTACAGTACAGACTTTGATGTACTCGCAAAGTTGCTATATTTTTCTTTCGTTGCTTATACACATATTTTTGTGTTATAAGCACCACATACAAAACGTCCAAAAATTCAGAACGATCAAGCAGAAGAAAGCAAAAATTTGGAAAAGAAAACATTTTGTATCTGAACACCAAACAAAGTTTAAAAGAAAATTAACAAAACTTTGTCAAAGTAGAATTTGCGTGTATGAATGCAGTCATACTCAAATGGAATATTATAGTAAATACCCGCACAAAAGAAATGCGGTGGCGATCACACCGCAACCTCATTTAAGATGAGTTTACTTAGAGTATCAAAAATAGACACTCTTGCAGTTCTCTGTTTCGTGCTAATGGGGATCTCACGGGATCCTAAAGTAGAGTAAAGAAACAGACCTATTGTTGATATTTAAAAAACTGTTAAGTTTTGTTTATTTTTCAACTAATTTAGAAATGATTGTAATATAACGAAACAATTATAAATTTACTGTAAGTTTTGTTTTATGTTTATCAATTCGCTTTGACTTTAAGTATCGTCTCTTAATTTGTAAAATTTATTGCTTCTGATTAGTTTAGATTTTTCACTAAACTTTCAATTTTTTTATATTTGAGGCTTTCAGCAAAAATCAAAAATGTTCTCAATATTATGCGGGTTGTGTAGGTATTATTTTATTAGTATATTATTTTTTATGTAGGTATTAAACAAGTTTTACTACTTTGCTTTTTTAGTTCTGCTAGTTTGTTGGACTGCTGTACGTTTAAATGACAGGTACTTAATGATGCATCCAAGAGTAATTGTTGACAATATACCAATTGATGACATCATCCAAACTTTAAAATTGTTTCTTAAAGAATCAATATAACCATTGAGAATTTTATTACTAAAAAAAATATTTATAATTATTGTATTAAGATTGCTGTAACAAACTTACATGGTATTGTTCTCAGGTAAAATAATCTCGGGGTTTGTTTGTTTTTTGAAATCTTTTTCTACAAATTCAATAAAACTTTCCGTTGTGTAATCGTTCTTTTTATACCGATAAATTTTTCCCTGTCGTAGACTTTATTAAAGGAAATACGTATTTAATTGTACCTAACTTTTCGATTAAAATCACAACTTACAATACAAATTCAGGAGGACTAACTGTGCCAAATCGCTTTGCAGTAGATACTCCAGCTTCCAATACATCAAGTCTAGCAACGTTCATGCGATGTTTGAGACGTGCTCCAACTGCCTCCCAAATTGCATGAAGGCGTAAACAAAAAACACAGTCAGTTGAATAGCTGAAATTAAAATAAAAAACAGGTTGCGTAAATGTAGAAAGATTTACTTTAAAAGTTTATCTACTTACAAAAATAAAAACCAATCACCTGTGGTTGCCCCCGTGGCAGCTTGAGTCAAGTGTTCAAAATTTATATCAGACAACTCTTTTACAGCTGGTTCTCTATTTTCACTAAATACTTGAACTATTTCTTGTTCATTAGGAGAACCATAGTAGAGCAAAGGCATTCCTCGCCTAAAATATATTAAAGCAGGTTCCTTTGATGGATTGTAGAGGCCTACCATGTGACTATTGTGGGCTTTAACAACAGCTGCCCCTATATTATCTTTTAACTCATTCACCACATTTTCTAAAACAGACTCGAGCTTATCGCATTCTTCGCAGCTATTTTTAGCTAAACAAAAGTTGTTAATATATGTTAGTTATTCAAAACGGTTTAAGAATGTCTTACTGAACAGCACGATAACATTATTTTCTCTGGTAAGTAAATGGACCAATTCTGAATCATCCACTTGATTAATTATAGCCCGCACAACCACTAATCCATATAATATAACCAAAACTTTTTGAAGACATAATCCTCCCATCTCACTTATGCACAATTATTTGTCACCAAAGTATTTAAAAGCAATCTACACGTCTTAACTATGATCTACACGTCTGATCATCCACACAAACAACCGGTATTATTGTCTCATCTATGGGTAATATAATGAGTGAGTTGTGCAGCTCGTGAACGACTAGTTCAATTGAAAGATGTACTAAATATGGAAAACTCTTATTACTGGGCTCTTTTACCAGCGTTGCCACACAAGAAATTTACTTCCTACCAATAATTTTCAAAAATCCTACCAAAATCGTTCACAGCCTACCAAAAATTTAAAAATGCATTTCTTGCATATAAACTCTGTTATACTCACTTGGTTTTTTTTCTTGTAATTGTTGAGATGATTTTGGGTGTTATGATTTAAAATAGTTTTAGAGAATACTATGCAGGAGGAACACCCATCCCTTTCCTGGCGCCAATCAAATTCTTTTGACATGCAATATTTGTAAATACTTCTATAATAAATAGGTACATATTAACAATTAAAAAAGTTTACTTACTTTTCCACTTTGTCTATTAATTTGTTTAATACTTACACTTGAAAAATAACCTTCACTCAAAAGTATTGTTAATTTCCATTTCATAATATTGTTTGCGTTTCTTAAACCAGAGATGGTTATAGCTTAATTCATCTCTATGCAAAAAAGCAGAGATGTTTTTTATTGCACCTAAAACAGTTTTTAAAAACAGTGGTAACACTATTCAAAGTTATCGTTTATTTAATTCAAAGTTACATTTCTTTTTATTTTATATTCTGAAATTTTAAGGTGAAAAATTTACTATTGCTAAAAAGTTGCTAAAGGAGGAAAACCTACCAAAAATTAAAAAAAATGCAACAAACCAACCAAACTACCAAACTGTTTTTTAAAAACGAAAAACTACCAAGTTTGGTCCGATTGGACCAAAGCGGCAACGCTGTCTTTTACTGAGCTCCATTTATATGAGAACAAATATAAAATTACAACTTGAGTGAAACATTAAAACTTATTTTGGTACAAATTAAGGAAAAACATCCTTTTGTAATCAGAAAAAGTATTATTATGAACCAGTATTCTTTTTATTTTTAAAAGTATAAAAATATAAAGTCAGATAAAAAAGCATACTGACATAAAGTTAATCTTTAAATTGTTTTTTAGTTGCACAATTTTTCATTAATATGTGTGAATATGTTTTTAATTTGTGTGAGCTAACACCAGCGTTGCCACACAAGAAATTGACTTCCTACCAGCGTTGCCACACAAGAAATTTACTTCCTACCAACAATTTTCAAAAATCCTACCAAAATCGTTTACAGCCTACCAAAAATTTAAAAATGCATTTCTTGCATATAAACTCTGTTATACTCACTTGGTTTTTTTCCGTAATTGTTGAGGTGGAAATTTATCTTTTGGTGATTTTTAAGATGGATGTTATGATTTAAAATAGTTTTAGAGCATACTATGCAGAATGAACACCCATCCCTTTCCTGGAGCCAATCAAATTCGCTCAACCATTCGGTTCTAATTTTTTTTTCTGTTTCTTTACATGCATTATTAGTAAATATTTATGTAATTAATAGGTACATATATACAATTAAAAAAGTTTACTTACTTTTCCATTTTGTCTGTTAATTTTTTTAATACAAACACTTGTAAATAAGCATTTACTCAAAAATATTGTTAACTTCAATTTCATAATATTGTTCGCGTTTCTTAAACCAGAGATGGCTACAGCTTTAATCATCTTTACGCAAAAAAGCAGAGATGTTTTTATTACACCTAAAACAGTTTTTGAAAACAGTGGTAAAACTATTCACAGTTATTGTTTATTTTATTCAAAGTTACATTTTTTTATTTTATGTTCTGAATTTTTAAGGTAAAAAATTTACTATTGCTAAAAAATTGCTATAGGAGGAAAACCTACCAAAAATTTTAAAAAATGCAACAAACCAACTAAACTAACACATCAAATGGATACGCGCAATCAAGGCAAATTGAACAAGTGACTGCATTAGCTCATGTGGTCAACAAAATGTTTGCTGTTTTTTTTTTTGCGAGTTGTCAAAGGTGTTGCTCTTTTCCTTATTGTATGTGCATAATGTGTGTGAATGTATATTGTATGTATGTGTTCAATTGCTTGCTTATTTTTCACAAACACATACACACATATTGCCAGGCGTTTTTTACAGATCAACAAGATTTTACAAAAACAAAATACATGCAAAAGCTAATGCAGTCACCTGAATCAATAAGCCTTGGACTCACTGATTGAGCCCTTACAGTGTTGCCAAAACGGCTGTTTTCCCGCTAGAACTGATGGTTTTTATTTATTTATTTATTTTACAAAAAGCAATAACAAAGCCTTAATGGCCAATAAACTTATTACTTAGAATTTACAAAATGAGTTTAAACTAAAACCAAATAACATATTCTCTCGGATCAGATCAGATTATATAAAAAGAAAAAAATAAAAAACTTAGGTCTAGAAATACCGATTAAATTCTAATAAAGAAAAAAACAATGAATGAATGAGCCTTTTCACATTGGAATAATTGTTCTGGCATAAAATCGCAGTTTGTTGGCATTTTCGGTGAGGAGAGTGGTTTTTGGCTGGCACAATTTTTCAACCAGCTTCAACCCCGCACAAGCAGAACAAAACTAACACATACACACTTATGAAAACACAGGTTCTGCGTTTTTTTTTGCAGAGCGATTTTTAGTATTTAGTTGTCCATCGACGAGTAAAGATGAATATGAAGAAAATGATGTTAATTATGCACATGATTGAGATTTGTTATGATTGAATTCAATTTTCTTATATTTTATCAAGGGAAATTAATGTGCTGTTTCTATATTACAGGCGATTAACTCGTCTGAAAAATTTATATGGAAATAAAAAAACTGAGTGCTTTTCATATAATTTTAATTTTTTCAGACGAGTTAATCGCCTGTAATACAGAAACAGCACTTAAGTTTAAAGTTAATTGAGTTGATTTTTATATGTATTTTACAGGGAAAAACTTTGAAAACGAACTTTTTTTCAAATATGAATAAAATATTAATTGAAATCTTGTGAAAATGTGGCATAAGTTAAGAAAATCCTCCTAAAATTAATTGCCCATTTATCATAACTTATTTTACCCAAGCTTGTTCCGCAATTTATGCATGTGTTGAACGAACGAAAGGCAAACGTGAAATAAACAAAGAAAATACTAACACACACAAAGCTGTGTATACGTGCACAATTTTATGCCAGCATAATTAGTCTAATGTAAATACGAAAGAACAAAAGTTGTGCGGATTAAAAATTAATCGTGTGTGAAAAGCCTCAATAATTCATAAAGATAGTTTTTTTCTATTAAAAGCGGGAAGTTGAAAAAAAAACGCTAAGTGTTTTTTTTAGCTGGGAAAATTTTAGTTGACGGTATTTAAGCGTTTTTTAAGCTACAACAAGTTTTGTTTGTTACAAAGTAAGTTCAACTTTTTATATAAATATATAGATTTTCCATATCTGCCTTGTTTTTTTAAACTGTTAAAACAATTAATCCAAAGGTAAATAATGAAATGTATTTTACTTGGGTAAATTAAAACTTGTTCTAACTAATGGAAACTGTCATTTTAGATTACTAGAAAAAACTGATAAATTATCAGCAAATAACTTAAAAAAAGAGGATGCCTCTCAATATTTCGAACAACTGCATTATATCCCGGAAACAATCGAAACAATTTTAACTCAGCATAATAATATAAATGCTATAAAATGGAATAATCTAATGGATACTACATATTTTTGTCACGAAGTTTTTGAATATCAAAATTCGGCTGGAAATAAAAATTATAAAGAGCTAGCTGAGTTTGCCTTGCGTTTATTATGCATACCGTGGTCTAATATGGTTAATGCTATTTTAACCGTTAAGTAAGTCAACTTCTCAATTTTTTTATTTGCTTCTTTATAATTACTTTGTTGCTTTAGATAGAATCTCGGTCGGCATAACAAATGCTGCTACGATTACAAGGTTCTAAACTTAATCGGAACCTCTAATATTTATTCCAGTTCTCAAAACGAAACTAATAGCTATAGATAATCAAAATCTTGATGAACAAATATTGCCATAATCATAAAAAATAATATAAGTTTATTTTATGAATATGGCAGTTAGTATTTAAAAACAGTAGTAAACAACTAAGAGTGCTATTTTCGGCTATGCCGGATCTTATATACCCTACACCATGTAAATTTAGCTTAGTGAAGTAACTCCAATCAAAAAACAAACAAAAAACAAATATTGGGGTGACAGAGAATTAAAAAATATAAAAAAATGTGTATATATTATTTTAGATAAAAATGCCTTCGGTTCTTAATGGGTTACAGATCTCTTCAATAGCTTTAAAATGAGACCCATATTGATATTTAAAAAAAAATTTGAAAATTTGAGAGCCCCGTAAATCGGAAAATATGGATGAGCGCCAATTTTTTCACTTAATGTTTCTTACTTTTTAATTCTCTATCACCCCATATATTAATTTTTTTAATTGGAGTTAATTTATTGTTCCAAATGATATGAAAAATTCGAGGTAGGCGTGGTGTTTTGCCTGCAGCCTCGAACGACATGGACCGATCATGCTGAATTTACGTTTTTTATTTTAGTTTTGTTTAATAATTAAATTTGTTGCCTTATTTTCCTGATATATTCATAAGTCCCCTGGCAACTCTGATATCAAGTACTTGCAAGTAGGGTTGCCAGAAAATATTAATTTTAAAAAATCCGCAAGTTAAAAAAGACATTTTGTATACAATAAAACATATTTTTATAAACAAAAAGTATTAAAAAATAATATTTATTTATAAGATTTACAAGACTAATGTTCAAAATCAAATCGTTAAAATATTTGAATTGCAAGCTCTAGATAGAAATTAATTTACAATTTTGTTTATTTCACTTTTGTTTTGTTTCTATTTATTTCATTTTGTTTGTTCATTTGTTTTATTCATTCATTTTTTTTGTTCATTTTGTTTTGTCTCATTTTTGATTCTTATATTAACCCTTTAGGCAATGAGCCCAAAAGCACCTCACCAAATTAAAAAAAGTGCTCACTATTCATAAATTCCGTTCTTCTACATTCGATATCGATCGAAATTTACATTTAAATTCTAATTATATTTTGATCGATATCGAATGCCGTATTTTGGCCCCAGTTCTTAGATCCTCTCCATTTGGTTGTAGTGGTTGTTGTTGTAACAGCTCTGTTGCTGTCGAGAGTTTTTCCCTGAAAAGATATCTTTTTATATCAAAAACAAAAAAAATACGCAATTATGTGTCTTCAGGTAGTACTGAGAGGTGGGTTGTGTTGGTTGTTTATTTCAGTTGACTCACTTTTAAATATTCTGCTTATATTACTTATTAACAATTTAAAAAATAGAAGATAAACAAGATAAAAAAGACGATAAACACGTCAAGAGCGAAACGAAATCAAAATGAGAAACAATTTTTTTTAGTGCTTAAGTTAGTAAACGCTTAGAATGCAATGCCTGTTAAGTCCAGACGTTTATACCTCTTTAAGGAGCTCCTTCAAGTAGGAATAAGAAGAAAATTGGTAGATCGTAGAAATCCCGAAGTAAGGAAAAATAAATTAGGTTGACCTCTAAAAAAACTGATTAAAAGGGTTGGAGAGACATATGTAGGGATGAAATGATACAATTACATATTCGACACTTTCCTCTCGATACCAAGTACTTTTAGCATCGATACTTTATCACTGAGTACGAAGTAGGTATCGGGGAAAAGGAACTCGTATCAGTCAAAAATACTCGTTGAAGTTTATGTTAAACGTGACGCATTTATAGTCTTTATGAAAAGTGCATAAATTAGTTACCTGTGATAGAGCGGTTAAAAATTAATAGGCCAAAACTTGTATAGACTTTTTGGTACTTTAATATCGAAATATTGAGTCTAACTTGTGTTTTATAAGTGCCAAGAGGGTCTCGAAATCTTAAAAAAAAACTTCTTCAACTGCAAAAATATAACATTTGAGATGCAAAGTTATCATAGACCTGTTTTCTGGAAGTCGATCAAGCATTTCTATAAACAACTTTTTTAAATATAGAAAACAACTTGTTTGTAAAATCAACGTATCAGTTATATTTAAGACAGTTTTGTTCAATTCAGTTTTAAGTTTTGTGCAAAAATCAATGCTGTCTATATTACAAAACGAATTTTGTAAATGTTTTTCCTCCTTTAATTTTTATTCATTCATCAATATTTTCTTAATTAAAACTTTTGTTGTTGTCGATGCCATATCTTATTTAATTTTAACAATTTTGATTTTTGTCGTATTGCCTTTTCTTGAGGCGCCCTTACCCTTTGAATTTTAATTTTAAAATTAATATATATTTATGTATACAACGCAAAAAAATGGGTCGTACCATGGCGAAATCATGTACCAGGTAGTGGCAGTGGCGAATTGATTCATTTTCGCCGTTGCAGGAAATGTCAAACTTCATATAAAAAAAATCACAAGAAATAAATAAATATGTCAATCGATCAAGTATAGTGCCGAAAGAGGTGCTATATGAAATCAGCATGATTGATCCATATCCTTCGAGATAGCAGGCAAAACACCAAGTCCTCCTATAATATCATTTGGAACAATAAAGTAACTCCAATCAAAATAATTTATATATGGGACGATAGAGAATTAAAAAATAAGAAATAAAATGAAGTAAAAAAACTGGCGCTCGCCCATATTTTTGGAGTTACGGGGCTCTGAAATTTTCAATTTTTTTGAAATATCAATATGGATATAATATAAAGCCTTTGAAGAGAGTTTTAAGGAAATATTGAAATGTTTTTAAAATGCTTAACCCAATAAGAGCCGATGTCATTTTTATGTAAAATTATAGATATGCAGTATCAACTTTTTTTTATTTTTTAATTCTCTGTCACCTCAATATTTGCTGTTTTGATTGGTGTTACTTCACTAAACTAGATTTATGTAGATGGTGAAGGATATACATAAAGTGCTATATATCGGCATAGCCGATCATAGCACTTTTTTTATTTTTGATAATATCTTTATATTTTGCTGTTAATATTAATTATAAAAACATATTAGAATATATTACCTTTTCAGCTTCATAACCGATATGTATATAAATGTATACAAAAAAATATAACAATATTAAAAGTGCTGTGTGAATATGTGTTAATATAAAAACAAATAATATATTATAATTTAAAATTTAATTAATTACAAAAACACAAAAATTTAAACGAAGAATAAAGTTTTAGAACAGAAGTCAATGCGAAGCATGTAGTATGTGCCGTAGAAACCGTATTCTTCGCAATCATGATTCAGAGCGAAGAAAGTGCTTGATTCTGCCGTGTAAGCATGCTATAAAAGGTTAGAGCAATTATGAAATAGTCGACTGGTACGAGTAGATATCGATATTTTTTGTTCGATATTGAGTATATATCGATATTTTTCGATCGATAGTGTATCGAGTAATAATATCGATACCCTAGTGGTATCGTTCTATCCCTAGACATATGTGTTTGTGTATAAATTAAAGATTTAAAATAGGAAAAATAAGAAATTTTGAAAGAATATTGTAAAATTTAAGAAATTTTTATAATCGAATAAAATTTTCAAAGTTAATTTATTTTGTATTATTACCCTTGTTTTTATTTACATGTTGTAGTTTTTAAATTTTTTTACATTAATAAATAATGAATATATATGTTTAAAACTGAAATATATTTAAAATGATGGATTAAGTGGTGGTAAGTGGTGAGGATTGGTCAAGCGGTTACTGGGTCGTATAAAAAAAATGCTGAGGAAGTTTTCGACGTTTCTAGGTTGCATGGGCAATAAGAAGACTAAGATCGGTCTTCAAGTTTTTTCTGTGGTGTTTTGTTTTATAGTTATGCTTCTGATTATTTGTAATATTTTGATATTTTCATATTTTTTTTGTGTTACCTTTTCTTACTTGGCAAAAGGGTTGATAACCTCCTGAGGATAGTAAGAGCTGGTCGGAAGAGACGTCAAGTCATGCAAACGTAACATAGTAGGATAGTAGTATTAATACGTAAGTTCTCAAAGGTAAACTAATGCCTTTATTTTGCGTTACAAGTATGGCAACATATTTTTCTCTGTGTCCCACTTTAAGTGTGAATACCAGCGTGCCCATTTTAGCACTTTCGGTGCTAGATTCAGCACCTCTTTTGTTGATTTAACAGCAAAATTACCGACTTAGCACTTTCCAGCTCTTCATTCAGCATTTTTTAGCACTTTAAATTAATATAATTTACAAAATGTTCCAAAAAAGAATTAATGCACTATTCTACAAAAAACTACTTTTCGCGTCTATCAATTGCAATAATAACGTAAGTCTGGCACCAAAATTTAATAATTTATTTTTAACCTCTTTAAGCACTTTTTGATATCTCTAAAAGTTGTACATATATTCAAATCTTACTGCGGATACCTAGAATAAATTTGCCTAAGTACCTGCATGTCAGAGTTTAAATTGCTTGCTTAAAAATAGCAACAGCCCTAAAGTCTTTGCTTTGTTCTTATGATTTTTAGCAAACTAAAAAAACTAAATTTCTCAGCATTTAAAAAACATTTCTTTATAAACGAAGCAAAGCAAAAAAAGAGAAAGAAACGCATATGCTTAAGCTGGATACTGTAGTGTTGACCAGGAGGGTCAAGTTCTTTTAAATAAAAAACGTTGTTTTAATATTAAATAATAATTAACTGCCATCCCTAAATTAGCGCGTAAAGCGCAAGATAACTGTCAAAATTTCTCATGTACATACAAAATGTATGAAGCATCCCTAAATAGCACGGCGTCAACGCTTAGCAATTGGAAAATCCAATTTTGACAGTGCGTTAGGAAGTGAAGTTGGCTGCTTGTTGGTTTGTTTTGTTTTCTTTTGGTTGAAAAGTAATAACAATTTAGTTATTTTCAAGACGAACTAGCGGTTTTATCTCTTCTTTATTCTTATACAGCGGGTTTTATAAAATAAAATGAGTTAACATTACTGTTAACGACACAAAGTTGACGCTGTAATTTAGGGATGACATTCCAGCGCAAAAGCTATGAATTACATTGCTTTGCGTCTTACGCCCTAATTTAGGGATGGCAGTAAGTTTTATTACGACTGAACGTGTTGGGCACAAGTTAAAGAAGAATGAATAGAGGGAAAAAAAGCCATGACATTAGCTTGGCACAATAACGAGTACCGTTGATACTCGTTACATTATAAATGTATTAGGGTAGCACTTAGCCACACAAGTGTAGCTTATACTACATCCCCTTTTTTAAATATAATAAGTAATAATTAATATACTTATTTTTTTTTTTTTTTAAATTCATTTAACATTGTTTTTATAATTTTAATAACTAAATTAAAGTATTTTTACAATATTATTTTTTCAGTTTTACAATTGTTTTGATATTTTTGATTTTAAATAAAGATGTTTGTACAATATTATTTTTTTTTTTTTTTGTATTTTCATTATTATTTAATTTTAAATGAATGTGTTTTTATATGTAACAAATATAATAAACTTTTTTTTCTAAAATTGTATTTTAATTTTATAAATCAATCTCTTAAACTACATAATCTTTAAACCAAGTTGGTGTAGTTCTATGTCTACCAACTCTTGTTGAGGGACCAACTTCTGGAGTTTCTTCAGAAGGTAGTTCCTTTGGAGTATAAGGCAAATCGGGTTGATCCTCGCTAGCATTGTTGTCGAAATTATTTTCAACTATACAATTCTCATTTGGATTATAAAATTCGTCTGAATTGTCGGAATTATCAGTACCGATATTTGGCACTGAGATTAGATGCCATCTGTTTCGCCTGTACGTCTCTCTATCCGCCTTTACCAGATATGATCGTGGTTCGTCTAGTTTTTTTAAAACCCTACCATATTTTTGTAAATCGACTATCCACACCCCATCCCCTTTTTTTAATTCCGGCAGATCTCTAGTTCTGTGTCTTGTATTATAATTTTGAATCTGTTTTTCTTTAATTTGACGTTCCTTGTCTAATACTTTCTGATTATTCTCTGGTTCTAACAGACTTGGCATCATTGGAACCAAAGATTTGATTTTGCGACCCATCATTAATTCCGCGGGCGAAAATCCGTTTGCTAAAGGGGTTGAACGATAGTTAAGAAGACCTTCGTGAACATTTTCACATTTTTTATCAACTTTTTTGCAACTTTCACCGCTGCTTCCGCAGCACCATTAGATTAGCTATAATAAGGGCTACTTGTCACGTGTGTAAAATTGTAATCAAAAGCAAATTGTTTAAATTTTGACTGAAATTGTGGACCATTGTCACTCCTGCATATGGAACAAATACCAAAACGTGAAAAAAATTCTTTGAGTTTGTCGATTATGACCTCTTCAGTCATAGAGGTTAGTGGAAAAAATTCGAAATATCGTGAATAATAATCAGTTATTATAAGATACCACGTGTTCCATTTGAAAAGGTCTAGACCAATTTTCTCCATCGGTCGAGTTGGTGGATTTTCATACCTGAATTTTTCCCTGTTGTTACATCGCTCCTCAATGCAGTTAGGACAGTTTTTTACTAAATTTTCCAACTGTGAACTAAGACCTAACCACCAAACCGCAGTTTGAGCTAATCTACGACACTTGGTAATTCCTTGATGGCCTGAATGAATGAAGTTGATTACTTCTCTTTGTAAACCTGGAGGGATAATTAGACGTGTATCCTTTAATACTAAATTTTGTGAAAAAGAAATATCGTAACGATATTGATAATAGGGTACCATTAAATCTGGTAATTTATCACGAGTTGGCCAACCATCTGCCGAATACTGAACAAGTAGTATGCATAGTGGGTCCTCTTTTTGAGCTTTTATTATTTTTTCTACATAATAATCTTTTACTGGAAGATGTTTTACGATAAAACGTACAAAAGATTCAGTTTCTATCCCTAGTTCTTGAGGCTCGTCCTTTTTACAAGGAACTGGACTACGAGATAAAGCGTCAGCTACTTTCAAGTCTTTGCCTGGTACGTAGACTATAGACCTGTTATATACTCGGCTAACTTTTCTGCTGCCCAAGTTATGCCTAGGGCTTCACGTTCAATCTGAGCGTAATGTTTTTCAGTATCGGTCATCGTTCTGGATATATATGAAACCACTTCCCTCTTACCGTCACCGTCCACTTGAAAAAGACAGGCACCAATACCATAACAGGATGCGTCTGAGCTAATGACAATTTGCTTAGAAGGGTCATAAAAGGCAAAAGTTGGAGCTTGTGTCAAACTGTTTTTAATTTCCAAAAAAGCTTTTTCTTGTACCTTATCCCAAACAAAATCTACCTTTCCCGTTAAGACATTGATAGGTCCTAATATTTTAGACCTATTTGGGATAAACTTTGCAACAAAATTAACCATACCGAGGAAACGTTGGACTTCTGTTTTATTTTCTGGTTTGGGAAAGTCAACAATTGCCTTGATTCTTTCTGGATCAATAGAAACACCATTTGCTGAAAGAACATAACCTAAGTAAGTAACTTGGTCTACCTTCTTTGTCAAGGCGAGCTAAAACTTTTTCGAGAGCGGCATCGTGTTCATTACGATTTTTCCCAAAAATTAGAATATCATCAACATGCGAATGCAGTTGTTTATTCCTTCTAGGACTTTATTAAACTTTGAGACAAAATATTCTGGCGCGCAAGAAATGCCAAAAGGTAATCTTTTAAAAATAAACCGTCCGAATGGACATATAAAACAAGTCAGTAATTGACTTTCACGACATAATTTTATTTGATAAAATCCTTTGTTTGCGTCGATTTTTGAAAAAATTTTAGCTTCCTTAATGTTAGCTAAGGAGAGCTCAATTTTCGGCATAGGATAATATGGCCTAATAACCGCTTTATTAAGCTGGTGTAGTCAACACACAGTCTTATTTCATTGTTTGGTTTTGGAACAACTACTATGGGACTGACCCACTCAGTAACATCGTCCATACGTTCAATTATGTCCAGATCTATTAATCTATCAATTTCCGATTTTAATTTTGGTAATAAAGGGATTGGAACCTTTCTTGGTATTGTTTGTACAAAAGGAGTAACATTATTTTTTAATTTTATGTTAATTTCACCTTTAAACTCCCCGATTTCACGAAAAAGCCTGGGAAAATTTTCCACTAACTTAAATGACATATTCTCACTTTCACTTTTTGAAACTAAAAAGTTTTCGAGAGCCGGAGGCTGAAGAATATTTAATTTTACGATAGCATTTCGCCCTAAAATAGGAGTACTAAGCCCCTCAACAATGTAAACGTCTACTTTACATTGTTTCCCACGATAAGCTAAAGTTGCTTTAGCAATTCCTAGAACGTTCAACGAATTACCATCCGGTCCCTTTAAGCTTGTATCTGCATTTATGATGGTTAGATTATGATGGTTCGAAATCGAATCTTTTGGGATGCAGACACAGTCTGCCCCAGTATCTATAAGAAAGTTTAAACTATTTCTCAATTCGGCTACTTCGCACTGAATGTACCACGAATCTACACATTTGCGATTATTTCCCGTGAAAAATTTATTCACCGTCCCGATCATATAGTCAAAATTTTCCCGATTTTCAGAATTTGATTTTAAATTTGCGGATTCAACCGAATTTACCTTTTTACTTGGTTTTGCTTTAATTTCATTTTTCTTTTTACATACACTCGCAAAGTGTCCACGTAAGTTGCAAATGTTGCAATTTTTTTTCCTGGCAGGGCAATCTTTTCTATTGTGTGGTTTAAATCCACAATAATTACATTTATTTTTATCATAATTACCATTACCATTTGAATTTGAAAATTTTTTTCCACCTTGGTTACGTACGTGCATACCGCCACTTGCCTTTTGAACGTTACACACGTTTTTGTCGTCTTTGATGACTTTTGTTTGTTTAATTTGAATTTCAGCTTGTCGAGCTGTATCTATTGCTACCTTTAACGTCAGATCCGGTTTCAGCTGCATCTGTTCACTAACTTTTGTGTTGAGCATACCCACCACGATTCTGTCTCGGATTAACTCTTCCTTCAGATTTCCGTACTTAGTTGATTGTTTATTGGGTTATTTGGCCAATGTTATTTTGTTTTTAAGTTTCGTGAATAAGCTAATATGACAGTGTACGATATATTCCAGGTCTGACTGACAACAAAAACATAAATTTTGCTTACAAATCAAATATCACATTAAATACAATATTCTCTAAAGTAAAAACAAAGATTGACAAACAACAACAAAACAATATTGTGTACGAAATCAAATGCAACGGAAATGACAACAGTAATTGTAATATGATTTACATTGGCACTACTAAATGCAATTTGGAAACAAGAATGAAAGAGCGCAAGAATGACATAGAGAAACAAAAACAAACAACAGCTTTGGCGCAACACTTATTAGAAACTGGTCATACAGCTGATTTTGATCAAATTAAGATATTGGATAGAGAAAATATTGCAAAGAAAAGGTACACTATAGAAAGTTTAAGGATACAACAAAAAAGGGAACATGCAAAGAATTTAAAAGAAGACACGGACAACATAAATGCAAATTATAGAGTAGCAATTCATTTGAACGGACTGTAATACTAATTTGTGTTTGTTTTGGTTTAAATTAATGTTTTTGTAACGTTTGTTTTATTTGTTACTGTTGTGGGTGTGTGAACCTACTGCGAACAAAACACAACTATGCGTTTTAAATGTCATTTTTGACTATTTCTTTATTTCTTGGAAAAATAAAAATTTCTCTCTCTTGTTGTAAGTTGAAGTGATAGAACACGTTTTCTTGTAATTCTTTAGTAGAATAAATGAATTGTCTTTTGAATTAATACTTGGCGACATGTATTTTGAAAAAAAAAAGAAGAAAATTTTGCAGCGTAAAAGTAAAAAGAATTTTTAGAAGAATTTCTAACCAAATAAAACTTTTTTTCTAATTGTTGTTGTTTTTCTTCGTGAGACAACTTGGCGAAACCGGCATTTTGTCCTTTGTACAATTGTATTACGGCATCGTAATGGCAGAAACAAAGATCCAGGAATTACTACAGCTGCAAAGCAAATTACTTCAAATACTTACAGAAGGCCAAACAGGAAAAAGTCAAGAAACTTTAATGGAAAAGTTGGCCAGCAGTATAGCTGAATTTTTCTATGATCCGCAAAATAACCTAACCTTTGGTATATGGTACGCCCGCCACGAAGATGTGTTTACGGTGGATGGAAAAGATTTGGATGATTCAGCCCGTGTACGGTTGTTAATGAGAAAGCTTAATTCTGTAGCATACGGAAAATATGCAACGTACATCTTGCCAAAAAAACCCTAGAGACATTTCATTTTCAGAAACACTAAAGATCTTGCAAAATATGTTTGGATCAAGAGAATCTATTTTCAGTCTTAGGTACAAATGCCTGCAATTAGAAAAGCAAACACAAGAAGACATTGTCACCTATGCAGCTCGTGTAAATGAATGCTGTGAAAAATCTAAACTGGCAGATATGACAGCTGATCAGATTAAGTGCTTGATTTTCGTTATGGGTTTAAAGTGTAAACAAGATGCTGAAATGCGTACAAAATTATTAGCTGTTTTGGAAGATCAGACAGAGCCAAAGTTGAACCAATTGTTCAGTATTGCAGAGCGAATGCTTAATTTGAATAAAGACACGTTAATGGTGGAGCATCCAAATAAAATCGTGAAGGCAATCAGAGATCCAAAAATAAATAATCCAAATGGTAAGTCGAACGTTAAGAAACAGCCTAAGCAGAAAAAGATACCAAAATCACCCTGCTGGAATTGTGGAGCAATGCACTACCCAGAGCATTGTGAGTTTAAAAATCATAAGTATACTCAGTGCAAACGTATAGGTCACAAAGAAGGGTATTGCAGCTCACAGAAAAATAAACCGCACAAAGGAGCATTCTATGGCGGCAGGAAGGAAAACCATCAAAATGATAATCGACCAGCAAACAACCAAGTACAGGTAAATAGTGTTAATTTTGCAGCTCGACGAAAGTATGTTGAAGTTGTTATTAAACCAACAACACCAGCGACAACCAATGAAGGGAAAATTTTCAAACTTCAGATTGATTCTGCTTCAGACGTAACTATAATTGGTAAACAAAACTGGTTTGATCTGGGCAGTCCAGGTTTGCCTCTCCAAAATAGTCACGTTATCAGTGCGTCACAGGGCAAAATTTCACAGCAGAGTTCCCTTGTCAACTTCAGCTAAACGAAGAAGTACAACAAATGATGCGCAGATGCACTTGATATTTTTGGTATATGGGATAAGCCATTAAATACAATTTGTTGTCAAGTCGAATGTTTGGGGAAAGAGAAGGCAGAATCCGTAATGTCAGAAATTAAAGAGCGGTATGCTGGTGTTTTCAATGAAATACCATCTACATGCAGCAAGGCAGTGGTGCAACTACATTTAAAGCCAACCGCAAAACCGGTATTTCGTGCAAAAAGACCAGTTGCGTATGCAGTTCAACCATTGAAAGAAGATGAATTGAATAGATTGCAGCAATTAGGCATCATAACACCTGTGGATTTTTTTGATTGGGCAGCCCCCATAGTAGCTGTTAGAAAGGCATCAGGAAAAGTTAGAATTTGTGGTGACTACTCGTCAGGTTTAAATGCAGCTCTGGAACTTCATCAGTATCCGTTGCATACAGCAGAAGATATTTATGCGAAGATTGCCAACTGTTACTGTTTTACTCACATTGATTTGTCGGATGCTTATTTGCAGACGAAAGTGACGAAAAAAGCAGCCAAATTACTAACCATTAACACACACAAGGGTTTATTTACTTTTAATAGATTGGCACCAGGGGTTAAAAGTGCACCGTCAGCGTTCCAACAAATAATGGATAACTTGTTAGCAGATATTGATGACACGGCAGCTAACATAGACGATATAATTATTGGAGGGTCGACATGGGAAAAACATGTACAGAATGTATATAAAGTCCTGCAGAGGTTACGCGAATACAATTTTCATATCAAAATGGATAAATGCAAATTTTTCTCTCCAGAAGTGAAATATTTAGGCAGCATAGTGTCAAAATCGGGAATACGACCATATCCAAAAAAGATCAAATCCATTTTAAAAATGCCGCCCCCACAAAACGTTTCAGAACTTAGAGCATTTTTGGGTAGTCAAATAATATGGTAAGTTTGTGCGAAACATGAGCAATTTGAGAGCACCCTTAGACAAATTGCTGCATAACAATGTTAAGTTTGAGTGGACCACAGACTGTAGGCGAGCATTTGAAAAGTTTAAAAGCATTTTAAATTCTGATTTGCTATTGACACATTATAATCCCAGTCTACAATTGAAGGTAGCGGCAGAGGCATCTGGTAAGGGTATCGGAGCTTTCATTTGTCACATTATGCCTGATAACACAGAAAAGGTTATCGCACACGCAGCTTGTACTTTAACGCCAACAGAACAAAAATACTCTCAGATAGAGAAGGAAGCGCTTGCGTTGATATTTGCAGTGAAAAATTTTCATCGATACATATTTGGAAGAAAATTCATTTTATGGACCGACCACAAACCATTACTTTCAATCTTCGGCAGTAAAAAGGGTACCCCAGCACATACTGCAAACCGATTGCAAAGATGGGCTCTCACTTTGATGCGTTATGATTTTGAGTTGCAGTACGTAAATACAAAAGATTTTGGTTGTGTTGATACTCTGTCGAGACTGATTAAAGATGATGAGAACGAGGATATGGTGATAGCATGTGCTCAACTTGAAGAAGATATGACATCCATCCTGAATGATCAAATTAGCGGTTTTCCAGTCACGCTTAATATGGTACAGCAAGCTACAAGCAAATGTGAGCAGTTACAGAAAGTCATAAAAGCTTTAAATTCAAAGTGGGAAACGAATGTTGAAGATTCCCTACTTCCATATTATAGGCGCAGAGTGTAGTAAAAGATTGTGTACTTCACAGAGATCGCGTGATTATACCAAAACCTCTGAGAAATCGTGTGTTGCAGCAGCTACATAGAGGTCATCGAGGTAAAGAAAGAATGAAGTCCGTTGCTAGGAGTCACGTGTTTTGGCCTGGCATAGATGAAGAAATTTCAGAGTATGTACGAAATTGCCAGCCATGTGCAGTAGCAGGAAGATCACCAGTAAAATCTACACCACAGCTTTGGCCTGCGGCAACATAGCCGATGGAAATATTACACGTAGATATAGCAGGACCTTGTGATGGAGTTTACGACCTAGTGATGGTTGATGCTTATTCTAAGTGGCCAGAAATATTCGAAATTAGAAATATATCCTCTTCAGCAGTGATCGAGAAAGTAGACGAGACGTTTGCCAGATATGGAAACTGTGATACCATCGTTTCTGACAACGGGACACAATTTGTGAGTGCTCAGTTTCAAGAATTTTTGAAGAAGAGAGGAGTAAACCATGTGCGAACTGCCCCTTATCATCCGCAGTCAAATAGGCAAGCAGAGAGGTTCGTAGACACCCTTAAAAGAGCACTAGCAAAACTCAAAAATGAAGGAACGAGTGTTATGAACTTGCAAACATTCTTGCAAACCTACAGGTCTACTCCAAATCCAAATGTCCCAAATTTTAAGACTCCAGCAGAAGCATTTCTAAATCGAAAAATAAGAACATCATTGGACTTGCTAAATCCATTGCGTAAACAAGAACACCACATTACGAGCTTAGAAAACCAAAAGCGACATGAAAAAAGATTAAGGAAACTGAATGCGGGTGACCTAGTCTATGCTCGAGTATATTCACGGAATTCAAGAAGTTGGGTTCCTGGCACAGTTATTAAATGAGTTGGAAGTGTAAATTACAACATCCTGCTTACCAACAGTCGAAGATTAATCAGATCACACATAAACCAGTTGAAGCGCAGATATGTAAACGAAGGTAAAAATGATTTCAATAAATTTCTATGCGACAGTTTTGACCTTTACAATTTATCTCAACATCATCGAGATTCCTCTCATGACTCCAATGGTAATGAAGCACGTGTGCAGCCAGAAAGCGCTCTAGATGATTCCAGTGAAAGTGAAACAGCTGTACAGCCTGAAGTAGATAGCGCTACGAATGATGCTAGTAGCAGTGAAGATGCGTCCCAACCACGTCCACGCCGACAAGTACAAAGACCTTTCTGGATGAGTGAATATGACATTTCTTAAGAAGGAGATATGTTGTGGGTGTGTGAACCTACTGCGAACAAAACACAACTATGCGTTTTAAATGTCATTTTTGACTATTTCTTTATTTCCTTTAAAAATAAAAATTTCTCTCTCTTGTTGTAAGTTGAAGTGATAGAACACGTTTTCTTGTAATTCTTAAGTAGAATAAATGAATTGTCTTTTGAATTAATACTTGGGTTTGTTTTTATTTATATCAACCAAACCACAACAGTTACGTATTCTTCAGGTTGTTTTTAGTGTTGTTGTACACTTGTTTTTGTTTGGGTAAATAATTTTACTGTACGTTTTTTTAAATGTATAAACAATTTGTATAAATTTAATAACATTGTAAATATTTTGAAAAAATTAAATAGATATCCCCTGGAGAAAGTCAACAAATAATTGACGAAACGTCGGGAAAAATGTAAAATTAATTAGTTTTATTTACATTTGGAAACACAGCAGCCTTATTCTGTAAGTTGCTTAAGCTAAATCGCCATCTCTAAAATTATTTAATTTTAACAAAGCAGTGTTTTGCTACAAATACGACATTGGAACATATAACCCTATACTTAACACCCTCTTATTTATTGAAATACACTTACAGATACCGATTAATTAGAGAAAATAGACATGGATAAGTTTAACATTTAAGCAATTTTAGCTTAGGAGAATTACAGAATAAGGCCTCAGGTCATATTAGCCTATTCACGGAACTTAAATACTTAGTTGATGTTTGTTTCTTCTTTTGCTATTGCTTTTTAAGAGAAAAAAAACACCATTTAATGGTGTAATAAAAACAACGTTTTTGAAATGTATTTTCTTTTGTATTGTAAGTAATAAATACATAAATACGTTTCCAATGTTAAAAGAGATGAAAAGCAGCTAGGTATAGCAAGTAATTTAAAGGCTGAATTATTATTTTATTATTTTTATTGTGTTTTTAAGACTTTTTATTTTTAATAAATGATTTATTGTTGTAAGAATGGAAATAAATGTATCATATAAATATGTCAGAGTGCGCGCTATAAGCACTACAATGCGCTACAAATCTCTGCTTATGTTTTTTTACGTCAATGCTCAAAAGTTGTCAGAGCCAAAGCGACAAAGCAGGTTGTGAAATGATTTAAAGCATGGCATCGCTTCGTATTTTAAAAACACAACAAGTCGCTTTGTTTAATACAGTATCCACTCTGACATCCTGTAGTATCAGTATAGCATGAATATTATAGCTAGGGATAGAACGATACCACTAGGGTATCGATATTTTTACTCGATACAGTATCGATACGTACTCAATATCCCACAAAAAGTATCGGTCGACTATTTTATAAAATTAAAACAAAGAAAAATAAAAATACATATCGCTGTTCTAATGCAGCGTGACCGTTTTTGCTACCAAGGCAGCAAATTGCTATTTTCTCGAATTATTGACCCTTTTTAAAAAGAAGAACGAAATATGCCACTTTTTGATATATTTTACCCCGTTTTTGCACCTTTTTTGTTTGATTTTCGATTTAGATGGTTGTATTTTTAGTCTGTTGTAAGAAGAACATTGGAGCAATGGTGAATTTTGCAACACGTTTTCGCTTGTATCTAGTTAGAAGAAAAAATAAATAAAAGTTTTTTAAAATTTTTGTTGTTTATTCTTAAAAGCATAACCAATTTAAAGACAAATTTTCAAAGTGCGTCTTTTTTAGATCATATACATCTTGTTTTCTCCACCAAACACATTTTATTATAACTGTTTATAAATTTATAAATAATTTATATATATTTTTTTAGAAAATTCTCAAAAATAAAAAACATATATTTTCTTAATATTTTGTACCTTAAGGACATA
Organism: Gymnosoma rotundatum; assembly: GCA_916610165.2. Classification (NCBI taxonomy): domain Eukaryota; kingdom Metazoa; phylum Arthropoda; class Insecta; order Diptera; family Tachinidae; genus Gymnosoma; species Gymnosoma rotundatum. The sequence continues at coordinate 117,549,023 of OU744336.1, forward strand.
CATACATATCGGTTATGAAGCTGAAAGTGTAATATGTGCTGAAGAGTTTTCTAAAATTTTTATAATTAATATTAAAAGCAAAACATTAATATTTTATCAAAAATAAGTATGAGCACTTTATTCGGCTATTCCGAATCTTATATACCCTTCACCATCTACATAAATTTAGTTTAGTGAAGCAACTCCAATCAAAACAGGAAATATTGAGGTAGCGGAGAATTAAAAAAAATGGAACTGCATATCTATTATTTTACATAAAAATGCCATCGACTCTTAATGTGTTAAGCATAAAAAAATTTTAAAATTCCCTTAAAACGCTCTTTAAAAGCTTTAAAATGATACCCATAATGATATTTCAAAAAATTTGAAAATTTCATAGCCCCGTAACTCGGAAAATATGGGCGAGCCGCAATTTTTTCACTTTTTTCTTATTTTCTTATTCTCTATCGTCTTTTGTGTTAATTTTTTTTAATAATTTTTGAGTGGAGTTACTTTCTTGCTTCAAATGATATGAAAAAATTAGAGGTAGGCTTGGTGTTTTGCCTGCTGCGTCGAAGGACATGGACCGATCATGCTGATTTCCTATAGCACCTCTTTCGACACTGTATCTAATCGATTGACATATTATTTGTTTGTTAAAAAAATCAATGCTGTCTATATTCAAAAATCAATTTTGTAAATTTTTTTCCTCTTTAAATTTTTTATTTACTCATCGATATTTTTTATTAAAACTTTTGTTGCTGTCGATGCCATATCTCATTTAATTTTAACAATTTTGATTTTCTGTCTTATTGCCTTTACTTGAGGCGCCTCTGATTTTTAATTCTAAAATTAAGATATACTTACCAGGTAGTGGCAGAGGCGAATTTATTCATTGCCGTCGTTGCAGGAAATACCAAACCAAGGCGAATTAATTATCAAGTGGCAGCGTTAGAGAATTTATTATTTTTTGCTGGTAGAAACGAATGTCAAAAAAATGGTACACAGATTTTTTATATATGGAGTTTGACAATAGTGTACACGGCGAAAATTAATGAATTCGCCTACGCTGCCACCTGGTAATTGATTTGCCTTGTATCAAACTCCATACACAAAAGCTCAGCGTCAAATTTTTTATATGAAGTTTGACGCTTCCTCCAACGGCGAAAATTAATAAATTCGCCTTGCCACTACCTGGTACATAATTGCGCCATGGTACGACCCAGTTTTTATTGTCTTGTTTATGTAAGTATATATTAATTTTAGAATTAAAAATCAGAAGTTAAAGGCGTTTTAATAAAAAAATATCGATGAATGACTAAAAATTTAGCTTTTACAACAACAAAAGTTTTAATAAAGAAAAATTGATGAATGAATTAAAAATTTAAAGAGAAAAAATACTTACAAAATTGGTTTGTAAATACATATATACAGCATTGATTTTTGCACATGAAACTGAACTGAACAAGACTGTTTTAAATACAACTGATACGTTAACTTAAGAAGAAAGTTTTTTTCTATATTTAAAAAAGTTGTTAATAGAAATGCTAAATCGATTTCCCGAAAACATGTATATTTTCCAAGTTTATTGTAAATTTTCAATTTTAAAATGCCGTAACTCTGTATCTCAAATTAGATATTTCAGCACTTGAAGAAGTTTTTTTTTTAAGATTTAGAGACCCTCTTGGCACTTATGAAACACAAGTTAGACTTAATATTTCCATAATAAAGTACCAAAAACTCTATACAAATTCTGGCCTATTAATTTTTAATGGTTTTATCAAAGATAACTAATTTATGCACATTTCATAAAGACTGTAATGACGTCACGTTCTATATAATAGCATGTTTACACGGCAATGTGAAGCACTTGCTTCGCTCTCTGAATCATGATTGCTAAGCATGCCGTTCATGCTACATGCTTCACATTGACTTCTGTTCTAAAATTTTGTTTTTCGTTTCAATTTTAGTGTTTGTAATTAATAAAATTTTAAATTATTTGTTTTTATATTAACACATATTTACACAGCACTTTTAATATTGGTTTACTTCTTTTGTTTACATTTATATACAGCTAGTTCAGATAAACTTGCGATAAAAATTAGGGAAGACAGAAATTTTTCGTGCTTCGCAAGTAGATTCAAGCTGAATCGTCTCAAAACAAAATGCTTCGCTCTCAAGATTTTATATGGCGAAGCACGTTGATTCGGTCGTGATTGAGCTGTGAATCATGAAAAGAGAGCGAAGCAAGAATATTGGGCTCCGTGTAAACATAGTACTAACTTCAAGTCAATATGCAACGAGTATTTTTGACCGATACGAGTACTTTTTTACCGATACCTACTTGGTACTCGGTGGTAAAGTATCGATGCTAAAAGTACTTGGTATTGAGAGGAAAGTATCGATAAATACTTGTATTTACTCGTATCGTTTCATCTCTAATTATAGCTTCTAGCATCGAATCGCTTATAGCACTCAGACATTAGCCTAAGACAACATAAGCATAAATTATAAAACTATGAACTCTGCAAGCAAATATTTGCTTAAAACTAAGACATTTAAATTTTGGCACTATGTTTTAGCACTTAAAAAAATTTTTTAGCACTTTTTAGGTGCCAATTTAGCTCCGAAATTTTTTTGGATCTGGTCACACTGGTGAGTAGCTATAAAGGGTATAAAATCAAGGCGAATTAATACAGGTGACCGCACGGCTACAACAATCTAACAACACAAAAACAACAGTCAATTTGTTGCTACAAAATTTGGGTATGTTGTCAAAAAATATTATTAAAAAAAAACAAAATAAAAAAATTTATATGATGAAAAAAGTGGTTGTAATTTTCAGAATAAAAAAAAATATAAAAATTAAGTTACATAAAAATAAAAATTCAGGAAAAGTGTGACTAAAATTCTATTGTACCACTAGTTTGCTCAAATCACATGCATCGTTCCATTCTTGCACGTTGACCATTTGAAGACTAACATAATCTTTCACAAAAAACCAAGAAATTATAAATGTGTTAACAATAATTTTACTATTTTTTACGCATATTTTGATTATACATATCAAGAACTGCAAATACGGTTCCATGTTGTGGTATTTTTCTCTAGGAATAGCAGTCAAAAAAATTTAAATTAAAAAAAAATTAACAAATAATTTATTTTTGACAAATTTTTTTTTGAAAACTGCAATGTATACAGCTGATGGGCTTTTTCGCCTGTGCGTTCACCTGTATTATTTCGCCATGGTATAAAATAGTGATTTTTGTAGTATATCAGGGTTGCCAGAAGAATTCAGATTACAAGAGCTAAATCGGCAAATAAAAAGTGCTAAACTAGTCTACAGCCTAACAGCATGTTTATAGAACACGTCATATGGACGAATACGTAATAACACGTTCTGGTTTTTTCGTTTAACTTTAGTTGTGTTTCGTATAAATAAATGTTGTGTCAAATCGTAGTATTGCCAATGTATTAATTAATGTTTTTTATTTACTTTTTTCTTATAAATATTTTTTTTTTGCCTTAAATGATGGTAGCCCTGCTCCGGCACTTAAAAAGAAACAGCTGAGTTAAATAAACAAAATTATCAAACAATGAAAATTTTTTTATCAATTTTTATCTGCAAAACAAAAATTATTTAAATACATACATATTATTCAAATACATACATACACACTTATTTGTACAAAAAGCCTAACTATGTATATTTTAAATTCAGTTGTTTAAGGTATTTAAATTTTCAACCATATTGTTTTCATCCTCCTCATGTACTAATTCCTTTTGGTACTTTTCAGAAGAACTATTTTTTTTACAATACTATCGGGTATGTATTGTGTAACAGCATACTTTGTCCAATTTGAACAAAACAGCTCTGTGTTCATTCTAGTTCTGAGTTTACTTTTAATTAGGCCCAATAAACTGAATAAACGCTCTACATCTGAATTTGAAAGAGGCAACACAGAGATAATACACAAGTTGATAATTTTTTAAAGGAATTTTCGTTGACCGAATTTTTAAAATTATTTACTTGGATCTAGAATGATGTTATATTCATTTTCATATTACAGAAGTTCAATTCGTTTAAAATATCAATTATGCGGCCCTTTATTTCCTTTAATGTATTCTCTACTGAAAATTTTGAAATTTTCCTCAAAATAGTAATATTTTTTATTCAGATTTTAATTCCTTGACCAGCCCCTTTAAGAAATTAGTGCACACTTTTTTTATATTGTTTTCTACTTCGAAAGTTATTTTATTTTCTTTTAGTTTACTTTTGGATTTGGTAGTAAAAAATCTTCAAAACTTCTTACATCTCCTAAAACTATATCCTTTAATTTTTCTTTGATGTATATTTTGCCAGCCACAACTTTAATAAGAAAAAATAAATCATCTACTTTAACTGTGCTTGATTCCTTCAAATTTCAAATTCAAATTTTGTAAGGAAAATCTCAGAGTCTTATACTTAAAGCCAAATTGATTAAATGAGAACTCCATTGAATCCAGTTCAAGTTTATTATTACCCAAATATTTACAAATACAAATTTTAACAACTAAATTAAAAATAAACAATCAAAAAACAAAAATTCTTACATACCAAAGTATTTTACAAGAACTTCCTATACTATACTAAAGGTGCTTATTCTTTGAACATCTCTCGAAAAACTAAAAAACAATTTACAAAATTTCCAAAAAAGGGGTTAAAAAAATGTACTTAAAAATAAAAATGCTTACAAACTAAAACTTGAAAAACTAAACAACAATAATAAAGAACAAAAAAATATTAACAAGAATAAAAAAGTAAACAAAACAAATTCATATTAAACAAAAAAATATGAATTTACAATTAATATAAATTTTATTTAAAAAGATTAAAAAAATAAATTCATATTAATATATAAAAACAAATATGAATCAACAATTATATAAAAAATAAAAATAATAAATACAAAATAAACTATTGAGCAGTATTGTAAACAGTGCTCCCTATGGTAGAACATGAGGTCTGCAACCTCGTAGAAAAGGCCAGCTCCCCTAAGAGTCAATAGGTCTACAGGAGAAAGATACCTTGACATTTGATAGGTCTTCAAACCACTTACTCTGGAGAAGCACTCCCTTACCAGGGAGTTCTCTAAGGTTCGTGCGCCTTCTAGAAATTTCACAGCCATTTTCACTATGTAGGCATCAACGCGCTCAAAATTAATCGCGCTGTAGATTGACCTACATGATGGCCTGCGAAATTCGCCATTTGGTCCTAAATATGGCATCAAGCCGAGGCAAGCGACCAAAACCCTTCTCTCCCATTTGGGTAGAATCCACTAATGAGCTATATATGAGCAGTAGCGAAATTGCCATATGGACATGCTTTCCCCGCAGTAATACATTAATTTTTTAGTTTAGTTTAAAAAAATAAATATTTCATGAGAATATAATGAAATATTTATATTTGAAGGAATCAAGCACAATTAAAGTAAATTATTATAAAAAAGATTCCAAATAATAAATTTTGTTATTAAAGTATTTGTGTTTACAATTTTTATTTTTCCATTAAATCTTTCAAATACAAAAAAAAAATTAAAATATTTACTCAATGGTTACTAAAAAATGCCTAATAATTATAAAAATGTGTAAAAAAGTAGCAATTAGCACTTTTTTTTTTGGAATTCTTAATGCTAAATCCGAAAATTAAGTGTAAATCTAGCACTTAAAGTGCTAAAATGGCAATCTTGTTGTATACATTACATATGTATATTGCGCCCAAAGAGGGTCTCAAACCCACGACTTTGACTTAATGTAATGGCCGTAGGGATTAAGGATTTCAATTTTTTGACAGCTTCTGTATAAAAATATTTCTTTACAACTAGTTTTATTTATTATTGGGCCATGTAATTATACATACATATATATTTACATAGAGGCATGTAAATAATGCAGAAGTCCGCACAAGAAAGTATACTGTTGACAAGGCGAATCAAATATAAGGTGGTAGCGATGGCGAATTCATTGATTTTCGCCGTTAGTCTCCATATATAAAAAATATAAGGCAATTTTTTTTATGCAATTTGACATTCGGGCGTACGACGAAAAGTAACGAAGTCGCCATCACTGCCACCAAGGCGAATCAATTTATTCGTCTTGGCCATGGCGAAATAATACAGGTGAACGCACGGGCGAAAAAGCCCATCAGCTGTATACATTACAGTTGTCAAAAAAATTTGTCAAAAATAAATAATTTGTTAAATTTTTTTTAATTAAATTTTTTTTGATTGCTAATATATGATATATGATTTGATATATGGCAACGCTATGCCTGAGTAGACGGGTGTGATTTTGCAGCTAATCATTTATTAACTTTTTTAACTTTTTTTTTATTAAAACAAGTAAAATTCATTTGAAAATATAACATATTTTTGAAAGAGTCCTGTATTGTCAATAGTATAAATTGGTTTACAGTAAAATTTTCGTGGAGTTTTTTAACCTGTTGCTGTTTAAAGTTTCTTCTTGGCTTTTAGTTTTTTTTTTACCGCCATATTGTTTTATACACAAAATAGTGTACATAAATCAAGATGTCTCCGGCTACTACTGTTTTTAAGTGTGGAGACTGCAAGGAAACTATTAAAAAAACCCAGTCTAGCATTCAATGTAAGACATGTACATTATGGGTACATGTTTCGTGTGCAGGAGTTTCTGACAATGCTCTTACTGTCCTCAAAGCCAATAAATCATTGTCATTTTCCTGTAATTCCTGTGATAAGAATCCACGGGCTGTACTTGAGAATGTGTTGCAAAGGGAAATTTGTGATCTCAATAGTAAAATTGATGCATTTATAAATAAGGTTGATGATAAACAGACATCTATTAAACAAGCATTGGCTGATACTGTTACGAGTTTTAAGTTGGAGATTGCTTCCTGTTTGAAAGAAATGAAATCGGAGATTGTGGATTGCAACAAGCTGATACGGAGCATGGACTCTTCGACGTCTAAGAAAATAACGGAGTTGGAGATGGAGAATAATGTTTTGCACAAAAGACTGAATCGTGCAGATATTGTTGTAAATGGGTTGCCTGATGGCGTTGATGATCTTTATTCTGTTACTGTTAAGATTGGATCCATTTATAACGTGTCCATTGGTAAAAATGATGTCAACCATATCTGTTATTTTAACAATCGAAAATCTATTTTGATAAAACTGAACAGTGTTTTCTTGCGGGATGAAATTATGAAAGAATATCACAAAACTAGGTCACTCATACTTAGTGACGTTATGGGTGGTGATATTGCTCAGCGAGTTTATTTGAATGACCATTTTTCTCCGGCTGCTGGTAAACTTAATGGTATTTGCAAAAGGCTACTGGGAAAGAAAATAATAAATAAATACAGAATTTTAAATAACGATAAACTGAGAGCAAAACTTACTATGCCTGATGGTAAGGAGTTGGTGCTTGATTACTCTGGATGTGCTGGTCTGTTGGTTGAGGCTCCAGATGTTTGAAAATTGGTATTTTATATATATATGTATTTTTTTCATGTTTATAAATGAATGTTAAATTTAACGTACGCATTTCTTTATAAACACTGATGATTTTTATTTAATTTTTAATTATTTAATCTTTTATAAGTATTTGTTATATTTTATGCTCTTTTTAGCTTTTCTTATTTATAAATTGTTATAAGATGTTAGATTTTGAATGAGAAGCTGTGTTTTTTTATAATATAATTTTGCAAAGCAAAATGAATGAAAAGATTTTTATCTATTTTGTTATATTTTTCATCTTCTGGTTCCCCACTGTAGACTTTTGTTTTGATGGCGGTTAACTCAAGTGCTAGTCCATCTTTCAGCAACAATTCTTATATGAAATCGGCTTTAAATCCATACATGCATTTCTTCAGAGCTGGTCATGTAAACTGTCAAAGCCTGAAACCTTCAGCTGATTACTCTAAGATTGATGAATTAAGAACAATTTTGAGTAACTCGGTATTGAACGTTTTTGGTGTATCTGAGACTTGGCTCAAACCCTATGTTTCAACTCGTAGTGTAAATATCACTGGTTTCAACTTTTTTCGAAATGATCGTGTACATATAAGAGGTGGGGGTGTGGGAATTTATGTTTCTACTGGACTTAAATGTAAAACGGTATTCAAGATTTCTGAGCATGAAACATGTGAATCGCTTTTTGTTGAAATATCTTTCGGTAATGTTTTGGTTTTGTTTGGTGTGGTTTCTTTGCCTTACGGTGATTTGGTCTCTTTTGAAAATTCTCACCATGATTTGTTTTTGAAATACTCTAATATTATTGTTGTAGGTGATTTCAACTGAAATATGTTTGACATTGCACGATCTGGTAGCATGAGAGCATTATGTTTAAGGAATAATTTGTTTACGGTTCACAATTCTATACCTACCCATTTTAATGTAGCTCATGGTTCGACATCTCTGATTGATTTTTGGCTGGTTAGTAACAGTTCTATGGTAAATTTCTCTGACCAATTACAATGTTCATTCATCTCTCATCACTCCCTTCTTTTTGCTTCGTTTTTATTTAGTGTTGAAAGAACTGAAGAGTATATTGAGTTCAGAGATTTTAATTCTATTGACTGGGATGGTTTGGTAAGATTTTTGGCTGAATTTAACTTTGAAGGTTTTAATACAAGCAATGTTGATGAGCAGTGCTCACTGATTTCATCTCTTTTTGAATCTTTAATGGCTTTTGTTCCCGTAGTTAAGAAGAAACTTGCTTCTGAGAGTAATAATTGGTTGAGGTCTAGAGATGTTGTCTATGCAAGGTCTCTAAGGGATCTTGCCTATCGCTATTTTAGAAATCACCGTTCTGAGGAGAACTGGAGGATATATTGTAAGTATCGCAATAAAGCCAAAAGTATATTGCGTAGGGCTAAGAAGAGACACTACTTCAGATTATTTTTTGGTTTGGACTCTGCTAGTGTGTGGAGGGTTTTGAGAGGTTCTGGATGTTTTGGTGGTGATCCTGTGGAATATTGTGGTGATGTTGATATATTAAATGACTTTTTTGTTTCGGGTAGTGGTTCTAGTAATGCGGACAATGTTTCCTTTAATGACTTTTCTGATTGTAGGAATACTTTTTCATTTCGCTGTATTACTGAGCTTGAGTTATGTGAAGCACTTGAGAAAGTGAAGTCTAATTCAATTGGAATTGACGAAACTCCTTTGAGATTTGTTAAGCTGGTTTATCCACTTATTTCTAACTATATTTTAGATTTATTTAACAATATTTTGACGACGTCTACGTTCCCTTATCTTTGGAAGGTTGCTCGTATAGTACCTATTCCCAAGTCGAAGGTTGTTTATGGTCCAGATGACCTGAGGCCTATATCAATTCTGCCTGTTTTATCTAAGATTTTTTAACATATCATGAATGATGGTCAGTACGCCTACCGTAATGCTTGACCTTTCTAAAGCCTTTAATTCAGTTTCGTTTTCTATTATGATTAAAAAGCTTAGGGATGAGTTTCGTTTTTCTGGTACAGCATGTCGTCTTATTTACTCTTATTTAACAGGAAGATCTCAATTTGTTGTTCTTAATGAACGGCGTTCATCACTTCGCCATCTTCTATCTGGTGTCCCACAGGGATCTGTTCTAGGCCCTCTTTTATTCATTTTGTATGTGAATAGTCTACCAGATTATATAGCTTCTCCAATTTGTACTTCTTTTCTATATGCTGATGACATATTTTTGCTTTTTAGGAGTAGTATTGATTTTGCAGACGTTTTGCAGAATAACATTAATTTTAGCCTAGAACGTGTCCTTGAATGGGCTTCTAGTAATTCATTAGCTGTGAATCCTTCTAAAACTAAAGCCATTATGTTTGGTCCTGCAACTCGGTTTTTTCCTAATCTAAACATTACCTTTGATAATTTGAATGTGGTCTTAATTGACCATTTTAAGTGTCTAGGTATAATTTTAGATTCCAAGCTTTATTTTTGCGCACACATTGACCTCATCAGCTCTAGGATTCTGGGTATTCTACGCCGAATATACTCAATTTATATTTACCTATGCATATAAAGTATAAATTGGCTCATTCACTTATGATGTCACAGATTTTGTATGGATTGGAAATTGTTTCTGGCACCTGTTCTGTACACTTATCCAGAATCAAACGCTTGGTAAATTCTGTAGTTCGTTTTGTTTATAATGTAAAGCGACGTGAACATATTTCACGCTTTGTTCATAGCTTTCTTGATTGTACCTTTGATAATTTCGTAAAGTACCGGAACATTATACTGTTTCATAATATTGTCAAATGTAGAAAACCACTTTCTCTTTATAATTCTTTTGTATTTATGCGATCACTTAGAAACCCACAAATTTATATACCGAGAATTAATTCTTCCTTTTTTGAAAGATCTTATGTGGTTAGAATTGCGAGATGGTGGAATATATTACCTTTTTCATTACGTCTTTTTTCACAATCAAATAACGTATTTCGTTTAAAACTTATGTTGCACTTTTCTTCGTCAATTTTCGTATGAAATGATACAGCACAGACATAAACCGGAAAATTATTTTAAAATATTAAACCTCATTTTCAATCACTTTATTGATATTATTATTGATAGTAGTTTGTAACTATACCAGGATACCACCTAGTGTATTATGTATTGATATATATAAGTTTTGTTGCTGATTGGGACTTTTTATTTGCATTAAATTTTCAATGAATTTTTAATATATTATTTACTGCTGGGGAGCCAACAGATGATTAATACTGAATTATATTTAATTATATGTATTACTACTTTTAGATCTCAGGTTTTTATCATTACTATGTAATATTGTTATTTCGGCCGCCAAGGCTTAATATTACAAAATAAATAAATAAAATAAATAAATAATAGAAAATAAACAATTGAAATTCCTAAAGAAAACTACCACAACATGGAACCGTATTTGCAGTTCCTGATGTGTATAATCAAAATATGCGTAAAAAGATAGTGAAATTATTGTTAACAAATTTATAATTTCTTGTTTTTTTGTGGAAGATTATGTTAGTCTTCAAATGGTCAACGTGCAAGAATGGAACGATGCATGTGATTTGGGCAAATTAGTGGTACAAAAAAATTTTATTCACTATTCCTGTTTTTTTATTTTTATGTAACTTAATTTTTATAATTTTCTTATTTTGATAATTACAACCATTTTTTTCATCAAATATTTATGTATGTATATTTTTTTTATTTTGTTTGTTTTTTTTACAATATTTTTTTGACAACATACATAATTTTGTAGCAACAAATTGCCTGTTGTTTTTTGTGTTGTTGGATTGTTGTAGCCGTGCGATCAACTGTATTTATTCGCCTTGGTCTTGGCTGTTGGCACTTATTAAAAAATAAAATAAAAATTGGGTATGGCAATAACGTGTAATACTCAAGCATATGCTTGGTTAACAGTTGGAAAATTTTGTGTTATTTAATACTCGTAACTTTATATTTTTAGTTGTGTAAAGTTTCGAAGAAGCTAAATATTAGTAAAATTTTTTATAAGATTATATTGGTTTGTGTTTAATGCAAAATAAGAAGCTAATATGTTTATATTATATATATGCCAGCCGCTGACTACCACTTAGGTACAACTGTGAGAAAAGGCAAAAAGAACATTGATGACTACGAATCGCTCGTGTTTTCTTCATACATTTCCTAGTGTTGTAGTTCGAATATATTTTTCTTAAATGAAAAATTGAAGATAAAGTGGATGTAAATCAATGATATTAATTTCAGTGAAGGACTATTTAAAATAATAAAGATGACATCAATACAGTTTGTTTTGCAACCACTTCCAGGAACTGATGAGCAATTTATTGACAGGTAAGAACAGGTCAAAATTAATATCGAACTTAGTTGCAGTAACAAAAAAGGAATTTTGTTCTCCATTATGTGTTCCAAATTTTTATATATTAGTAAGGTAAATCTATTTTTTTGTGATTTGATTTGCATAAATAATGTAACTAACTTTACATTCACATGTATGTACTTTTAAACATACATATGAACGAATAGTATAGAATATAAGAATGCAAAATTCCATTCAAATATTTTGGTATATAATACAAAAATGGTGGAGGCAATGCTTAAAAAAAGAGGTAAACTAAATAAAATTGTCTAGGGATAATTGAATTTATTAGTAAAAAAATATCGGTACAACCTCTAGTTTGGAAGTTATGGACCGTCAAAGTCTCTGTGCATAATATGACATCGAGTATTTTATGATGAAAGGACGTAAAATGGATAAAAAGGCTGTCGAAAATCCTATTATATGCCATAGATATATTAACTGTCGGTTTTGGTAAATGCCAACATTTCTTTCGCAAAACCAAATTTACAAATTTGTTTTTGTTTTCAATACATGTACTTATGCAAAAGAAGAGTTCGTTCGTATTTAGTGAAATCGGAAGTAAGGTTATACTAATCTATTGGGAGCCACAGTATGTTTTTATAGAAACACTTAGAGGAACTGTGCCTTTTTGATTTTCTGCAGTTAGCGACGTCTGATTTGGTGATATATCTTGTGATATCATAGAGTAGAAATCATTAGCGAAGCCGATGTTGCTCATACCAAATAGGACAAAAAACTTGCGTCCGGCCAAATGCGGCAGCTGTTGGTCATACTATTGATAACATATTAGTCTTCAGGGATCGCACTATACGAGTTGTTATAGGTGATGGGATTTGATCAAACAAGTATAATGTAAATTCAGGGGTACCAGAAGGCTCTGTTCTTCCTTCTTCCTTCTACCCTCTATTTCTTATTTTTCTAAATGACCTTTTCAAACTTAAAAACCCATTTACGCTTATACAGATAACACCAAGCAGTCGAGACTTTCAGAGATTTGGGTCAATAGACAATGTGCAACAGATGATCTGTGTCAAAATATACTGAAATCACGTGATTTGATCACGGTTAACTAATTGATTACAGATTTGAAATCACTTTGTCAATTTTACTAATGCTTTTTATTTTAAACTAGCGGACCCGTCGAACTTCGCCTCGTCCCAAATTTAAGAATTTAGACAAACTTAAGAGTAACAATATAACAAAAATAATTAAGCGGACCCGGTGAATTTTAGATTTTTCCGCATTTCGTATATTCCGCAATTTTCCATGATTTACACTAAGAACTTTCTATTTTCTGATTTGGAAAGCCGTTAAGGAATAATTTCACGCAAAATTTCATACAAAACTCGATTTTTCAAATTTTCCGGAGGAATTTTCAAAATTTTCTTCCGTAAAGACCTTCTCCTCGAAAATACGAATAACGGAAAAAAATTTTTACAGAAATCGGCCTAGCCGTTCTCATGTTTTGAATTACTATACATTTTTTACACCATTTTAAATATATAGATATTATTTAAAAATAACATGTCTTCTATTTATGTACAGTGTTGTGCAGAACAAAAGCAACAGCATACATCTCAATAAAAATAAAAAAAAAACTTAACAAATTCTTAGAAATAAACAAAAACGAATTTTTCCTTTTTATTAAAGTGTGCAAAACAAAAGCAACAAATTCAATACTTCATGTATGATCCGCACATCTACGGGGTATTGGTGCAATTATATTTGCTCTTGTACTATTCGGAATTTCTTCCCACTCAGATTTCAGTTCTTGGAACAACTCGTTTTTATTTTTGAATCTTTTTCCGGCTACCTTTCTTTTCAGTAACCCAAAAAGGTTTTCAATGGGATTCAAGTCGGGTGATTGTTTCGGCCAATCAAGGACTTGAATCCCATTGTCTTTAATGAAATCTTTGACCAACTTTGAACACCCATCGAAGTGGCATATTCCACTCGGCATGTGGCAACATTTGGGCCTCAAGGATATCTCTACTTGAAGCGGTTCATTATTCCATCAATTTGATAGAAGGGACCTACCCCATCAGCTGAAAAACAAGCCCAGACCATACCTGCCTCCTCCGTGCCTTACAGACACTTTGCAGTTTCGGGATTCAAGACGTTTACCCGGCAGTCTACGAACTATGCACATGCCATCAGAATTAATTAAATTAAACTTCGATTCATCGCTAAATAAATCTGTTTTCCACTTTTGAGGAGACAATTTGAAATGAGTTTTTGCCAAATTTTATCTAAGTAAATAAATCAATGAAAATTTAAAAAATTATTGCTTTAAAATATTACCTTTGCTGTTTATGTTTTTTGTAGGCAAAGGTTTTTTGCATGGACGATAATTTTCCGAATTGTTTGAAATTTTCCGTCATCTAATAGTGCTGGCCTCAACGTTCAAATTTAGGACTCGAACGACCTCTTCGGAGGTTGCAAATGGATTTTTTTTAAAAAACGACAAATTTCTCTATCTTATCGCTCGGTGGTTTTTCTTGGGGCTCCTCCTAAATGTTTGGTTTCAACGCTTCTCGTCGATTTGTACTTTTGTTTTAATCTGCATACGATAGATCGGTTGATTTTGTATTTTTTTGGCAATATCGGTTTGCCTTTAACCTCTATTAAAATCAACAATTATTCGTAATTTAAATTCTCTCTTATATTTCTTATATTTATCTGTAGCCATCAGTAAGTGATACACAGATTAGGAATAATTACCTTTAAAATCTTCCAAAAAGAATTTCATAATTGGAAAAACCGTTATTTTAAAAAAATCATAAAAAATTTTCGTAACTATGATTTGCTGCTTTTGTTATGAACACTTTCTTTTGAAGGTCATCGAGTTTTATTATTGTTGTTTTCATTAAATTCTTATAGATTTAAATAATATTTTTGCTGAAAATAATTAACCATAAGAGAGTGCAATTAATTCTTGCGAAAAAAAACCGACTTTAAAACATATTTATTTCATCTGTCTGCCTATAACAGTTCAAGTGTATGGCCATATAAATTAGTTTACATTAACTATTGGGACATCCTTATATCTCCAAACTTTATACTAGTTCAACTGTTCAATAGTTTGGCAATATACATCAAATTACAGCAACTATAGGGCCATCTTTTATTTCCAAATTCAAACTATATACTTGCTCTTGTAGTAGATTTAGCAATCAGGTTCTGTGTAAATTTCAACCGTCTGCCTTTAACGGTTCAACAGTTTGCCCATATACGTCAGATTATATCAACTATTTAATTAATAATATAACATTTTTATACTTCGTATTATACCAAATAAAGTAGTCGATATTCTGTCTAAAATTAAGGTGTTTGTATACAATAGTTTAAAAAATACTGCCATATTGAACAAATTACATTAATTTTGGGAACACCCTTTAATTTCTAAATTCAAATTATAAGCTTCTTGTTATAGCGGACTAAGCAAAACATGTCCCTTGTAAATTTCAGCTGTCTGTGTATAACGGTTCAAAAGTCCGGCCACCTACACCATATTATATCACTATTGGGGCACCCGTTTATTTCCAAATCCAAATTTTATACTTGTTGTTATAGATGAGTTAGTAATACAGGTACTTTGTAAATTTCAATCGTCTGTCTAAAACTGTTCAAAAGTATGGCCATATACATCAAATTTAATGAACTATTGGCGCACCCTTTAATTTATAATTTGTAATATTAATACTTGTTACTATAACGGCCATAGCAATCGACATTCTGTCCAATTTGCAAGCGTTTGTCTATAACGGTTCAAAAGAAACGCCCAATTAAGTAAATTTACATCAATTATGGAGGCACCCTTTAATTTTTAGATTTATTTTTGTATAAATTTTTGTTATTGGGAGCTATAGTAATACGCAGTCATTTAAAATTTTAGAGAATTGCCCTTTACAATTCATAATACACGTAAAAAATATGTATGTTGTATGGGGACACCCTCTAATTTTTAAGATTATGAACTGTTTTTAAAACGGGACCAATCTGTAAGCATAATCTATTATGTTACAAAAAATTTTCAAAATCGGATCAGAAATGACTGAGTTGTGGAGGCACAAATATAAAAAAAGCAACATTCACGTGAATTTTATAACCTCCTTCTTTTTTGAAGTCGGTTAAAATAAAGAAAACTCTTAAAATAAGAAGCAAGAAGAATAGAAATTGCAAATTGTAGCTTCATATGCACATTGTTGCTTTTGTTCTGCACAACACTGTATATATGTAAGAAAATTATGTTTTATACATATAAAATCAAAAATATTTATAAATCTCTAAAGACACTACTGCTTCTTTTATAATTTTTATTTTGTTATTTTGGAAGGTTCGTGATTTTCTTTTTCTCTGTAACAGTTTTTTTTCGAAAATTCTGAGGTTACCAAATTGGCTCAGTATTAAAACGAAAGTTTTAATGGCAAGTTCAAAAAGTGATTTTTCCCACAACATTTCCTCTTGAGGTATGTCACGCTCAATGTGTGCTTTGCAGTCTCATAACTATTTTTTTTTAATAAGGAATCATTTGATATGATTTTAACGCATATCCGGAGTCTCCCAAAAGCCAAAAATCCCATTTTTTTTCATTATACATTTCCGTAAAGCACCTACTGGCATCGCTCATTTTCCAAACAAAAGAATCATGACATGATCCAGGTTGAATTGCATCTACGTCCAAAATTCGAATTTCATAGACACAAAAAAAATACATGCAGGCATTTTACATTATTTGAATCAAATTACGAATATAAAGAAATAAATGAAAAATATTGTAAATGTATTTGCAATATTGAGTCTGTTAAAGTGATTAAAATATTAATAAATTAAAACAAAAATAAATTTTTCTTACGTTTTCGAAAAATAAAAACTATACATATATACCACGCGGAAAAAATCGTTTATGTGATTTCAAAAGGGTTCGTAGTTTCAAAACACGTGTTTTTTGGTTTTGTAGTCAGGATATGAGCCATATGGTCTAAATTAAAGTATGTTTTTTTTTTTTATTGACGACGATCTTAACTTTGCTTTTATAGATTATTTTGATAGTGTGACACCAAAAGTAATGTAAATATGAAATAGCACGGAAAGGTATTCGAAATCCCATAGAAATTTCTAAACACTATGATTTTTCATTTTATCAAGGTTGTTTTGATACTCATATATTACTTACTTTGATTTTTTTTACAATCACATCAATTTTTATTTTATTTCTTATAAACTGCAATGCATATCTTAAGAACTGTAGTATAGTGTGAAAAGTCTTTATGTGTACTCAATATACTTTTGTCCACAGGGCAATAGTTAATATTAAGGAAAAGTAAATTATTATTTGTTAAGAATTATTTAAGAAATATTTTTTAGTAACTTTTTTGAATTTGTACATACATACATACATGTAATAAAACTGTAACGGGGTCATGAAATATATCTTGAAAATTTTAGTGTTGGTGTAGATGCTAACCGGTATAAAATACTTAACACCTATTTTTGGAATTTTTTGATACTCGTTTTCCAAACCAATGGGTAGAGTGAATAAAGAGGCAGTTTTTACTACATAGTACTTTTCAGTACTAGCAAAACTTCTAGTAAAATATTTTCGTAACACTACGACACTTTTCAATTAAAGAGTGCTAAGGGCCTAATCGTTGTTATTAGAGGCATAGACAGTTCCGTCTCCACAGATGATATAAAAGACGCTCTTGAAACTAAGGGCTATGAAGTTAACTCCGTATACAATATACTTAATAAAGACAAGTTTCCCCAACCTCTTTTTAGAGTAGAAATTAAGTTTAACTCTTCTTTATAACAATAAAAAAAGCAACGCGCGTTAATAAAAGCTCTGTTTAAATAAATAAATAAAAATATTAAGTGGTATTTAAAATAGACAAGACTTTTATAAAACCAGTGATAGAATACTTTTGTACAAAATCAAAAAGAAAAAAAGAACGCTAATAATTAAAAAATAAATAAATAAATTCAGTGATGACTGAGTGTAATAAGTGTCGATCAGCAATTAGGGGTGAGAGTGGAATTAAATGTGAAGGTGTTTGTGGAAAAATATATCATTGTGCTGCGAAATGTTCGGATATAGATCAATATTCAATTGGAGTGTTGAATAAAAATAATTTTGTGAGGTTCATTTGTGATGATTGTATACAATACATCCATAATGTTGATGAGGTACTCAAAGATATCCAAAATGGAGTTCAAAAAAATAAGCAACAATTAAAAGAATATAAGCATGAATTTGAAACATCGCTAAAACATAATGAAAATGAAATGAAGAAACTTCTAGAGGCAATTGAGATAAGATATGATGAGCGAATAAAAAAAACTAGATTATGCATTTAGAAAATGTGATGAAAATATTAAAAAAGTGGAAAATATTAATGCAAAAATAAATGAATTTGAAAATAAAAATAAAGAAATATACAATTCGATAGAAGACAATAATGCAAAAATGTGCAATGAAATTAAGAAAGTGATAAAAGAAACAAATATAAAAACAAAACAAATGTCGTATGCACAAGCAGCAAGAAGCAATACAATGATGCCAGAAGTTATGAAACAAGCACCACTGATAATAAAACCAAAAGAAAAACAGGGATCGGAAAAAACCAGAGAAGAGCTGAATAAAAAAGTTGATCCAGTCAATTTTAAAATTGCAAATGTAGAAAATAGAAAAAATGGAACATTGATAATTCAAGCTGAAAATAATGAAGAGCGAGACAAAATGAAAACAGCAATTGAAAATGAAATGAGTGATAGATATGATGTAAAAGTCCCTGATAAAATTGAAATGAGGATGGATATATCAGGCATCTCGTTTAAATACAGCGATAACGAATTGTTGGGCAAAATAAAGAAACAAAACCCAATATTACAAGAAGGCGAAATTGAGGTGTTAAGAATTTCTGAGTATAAAAGATACTATAAAACATTTTATAATGCAAAACTAAAAGTTGACAAAGTATCATATCAGAAAGTAATGCAGGAACAGAGAATTAATATTGGATGGGAAAAATGTAGAGTCTTTGATGGTACTGAAACAGTGCAATGTTTTAAATGTGGAGGATTTAATCATATGTCACATGAATGTAGAAATCAGGATGTATGTTTTAAATGTCATGGACCACATAAAGCTAGAGAATGTAATAATGAAATTAAAAAGAAATGCATAAATTGTATACGTAGTAACCAAAAACTTAATTTAGGTCTCGATGAAAATCACTACACAGGCATAAGGCAGTGTCCGGTTTACCAAAATAAACTTAAAAGCAAGAAAAAATTATTGGGACTAAGCGGTTAGCAACTAAAATATATTCAGGGGATATACACAAATGTTCAAGACTAGTTAAACAATTTTAACCAAATAGAGATTATGGCAGAAAGTGAAAGACCTGATTTTATAATTCTATCAGAAACACATATCACACACGACATAGAGGATAATGAAATATCGCTACATGGATACAAACACATAATAAATTTTTCAAATTCAAAAAGAACAGGAGGAGTATGCGTATACGTTAAAAATCATTGGAAAATAAAACCAATTTTAGAGAGGGCTGAAAGCTTTAAATTTATGGTAGTGGCTGTTTACAGATCACCAAGCTGCAGTGAAGGAGAGTTTTGTGATATTCTTGAAGAACTAATAGAGGAAATTTGTGAAAATACATGCGAGATAATAATAGCGGGAGATTTTAATATAGACTGGTTAAAAGATGATGTTTACAAAAGAAGAATTGAACGTACATTAAATGATAACTATTTGAAACAAATTGTCGAGAACTACACAAGAGTTACGCAAAGATCGCAAACATTAATTGATTATATTATAACTAATATGCACAATATATCGGTAAAAAACAGTAATAAAATAAAAATTTCAGATCACGAAGCAATTGAAATAAGTATTAAATGTGAACACGAGCCAAACATAAAACAATATAACGAAATAGAATGTTTTAAATACAGAAAGCAGGCGTTTAGAAATGAAATTTTAGAGATAATGAACATAGATGAAAACATTGATATAAAAAATAATGTAAGCTTCTTTGACAAATGCATAGAGGAAGCAATAAAAAAATTTACTACATAAAATAAAAAAAATGCCATAAGCAGTTACAATTGGTTTAATAATGAATTAAGAATGCTAAAACAAGATAAAATTTTAAAGTATAGAATAGCTAAAATCGAAAATACAAATAATGCATGGACAAATTATAGAACAATAAGAAATGTATATAAGAATAAAATAATTGATGAAAAAAATAAGTACATTAATAGAAGAATAACAGTTGCCAAAGATCAAAAACGGATGTGGAGTGAAATTAAAGATCTTGTTTTGAAGAAACATCGCATTGTGATAGAATCTGTGATATTTAACCAAATAGAGTATAAAGAAAACTGATATAGCTTGTCAATTTAATAATTACTTTGTAGATAGCATTACAAACATCAGAAATAGTATAGAATATGTGCAATATATGAACCGAGTACCTATGATAAATAAAACGTTTAAATTTCGTGCAATTAATATGTTAGAGCTAAAAAATATATGTAAGAACTTAAAGAATAAACCGGACTTCAATAAAGTATCAATAAAAGTTATTGTGGATAATTGGGACATAACTGGAAAGACAATATTATATATAATAAACAAATCGCTTGAAACAGGTATATTTCCCAATAGTTGGAAGAAAACTATGATAACGCCAATTGAAAAAGTAGTTAAAACTAACAAATGCGAAGAGTTCAGAAAAAGTTGTGAAAGAACAGTTGGAACAATATATGGAGGAAAATAATTTATTTTCGAATTATCAATCCGGTTTTCGTAAGACGTTTTCGTGTGAAAAAAATAGATAAGAATAATAAAATTTTAGCAATATTTCTAAATTTTAAAAGAGCATTTGAAACCATAGACAGAGAAATATTATTAAATAAACTATATAAATATGGAGTAAAAGGCACAGAACAAAAATGGTTTACATCATATTTGGAGAATAGAAAACAAGCAACTGTAGTAAATAATATAAGTTCGGATGAAATTGATAATAATTACGGTGTTCCTCAGGGATCAGTTCTAGGAGCACTATTGTTTATTATTTACATAAATGAATTACCATTGATTCTTAATAATTGTGAAATTGTTCTATATGCCGATGACACACTTATTTTTACGGAAGGCGAAACGGATCAAAGATGCTATGATAATTTAACTCATGATTTAGATAATGTTAATACATGGTTAAAAATGAATAAATTAAAATTAAACGAGAGTAAAACAAAAGTTATGGAATTAAATATGAACAATAATATAATAATAAAGAAAAATAATGAAGAACTTGAAAAAGTGAATTGTGAATTGATAAAAACTTAAAATTTAAAGAGTACATAGACTATATATGTAAAAAAATTGGAAAGAAGATTGGTTTTTTCAAAAGATTGAGAAACAAAGTTTCAATAATCACAGCCTTAAATGTATATAATGTAATGATTAAACCGCATTTTGAGTTTGGCTCATCAGTAATTTATACATGCTGCACACACCAACAAATAATTAGGCTTCAGAAACTGCAGAACAAGGCAATGCGCGCAATACTGAGATGCAACCGGTATACTCCGGTAGAATATATGTTAAACTGTCTTAAATGGCTAAATATTCACCAAAGATTGGAACTTAATTCACTTTGTTTTATTCAAAAAATGAAAACGGGGACAGCACCACAATATTTATGTGAGCAGATAGCGTATGTTGGCGAGGTACAACCCTATAATTTAAGAAACATCCAGGATTTTAGAGTACAGCGAGTAACAACTACCACAAGGCAGAGGACACTTTTTTATAAAGGCTTGAATATGTATAATCAACTACCGAACCATATAAAAAACGAGAGAAATATTAATATTTTTAGAAGAAAAATTGCAGCGTTTATAAACACTAATATTCCATTAAATGTATGAAAATTCACTACTAAATAAATAAATAAATAAAAAAAAAATAAATAAAAAATTGAATAAAAAAGGGTGAGAGTCATCCAATATACGGATTGAGATATCTTCTCAACTGTAGAGTGATGGTGGAAGAGCCCATCAAACGTAAGAGTCCTCCTAAGTGCCAAAACTGCCAAGAATTCGGGCACACTAAGCCCTTTTGCAAACTACCGGCCGTTTGAGTAAGATGTGGGATATTCATAAAAGCGTTGAATGTCCTCATTCTAAAGCTGCTGATGACTTCAAGAAGTGTAGCAACTGTGGTGAAAATCGCACAGCAAACTACCGTGGGTGCAGAGTATATCTGACTGTTAAGGATAAGGCAAATGTCAAGAGGCCTGTTTATGAACAATACCGTGGCGCGAACTTCCCGAGTTTGCCCATAACCACAAATGAACAGAAAAGTTATGGTTAAGGCACATCTCGTGTTCAAACCTCAAACAGAGTTACCGAACATCAAGCTAAATCAAATTTAGGAAATAGTAACGAGCCATTTTCGTATTCACGTGCTTTAAAAGAAGGCTGAAAGCTCCATTGATAAGCTCATCCAAACCATGAATACCTTCATGGCAAATATGCAAAATATGTTGCAACAGTTATTGGAAAATCAAAGGATGCTTATGCAGATTTTGGTTAGTAAAAAATGAATCCATTAAAAATAAGTTTTTGGAATGCAAAGGGCTTAAGCCAACACAAAATTGAAGTTCAACATTTTTTACAATCGCAGCAAATTGACGTACTGCTGGTCTCGGAAACACATTTTTCACCCACTTTTCTAACCTTGCATGCAAATCCAGGTGGGTATGAGCAAAATAGTAATTTCTATCATAATAGGCGGACAAACTGGATGAAGTACAAAATGTACGTCAGCTCACATTTGCCACAAAACATTTCATTGAAATCTGAAAACAAAATTGAATCTGGCATCAGACAGTTTACTAACATCTTGATCGAAGCCACTAAAGTATCCACGTCTGCTGTTGTCTCGCCAAGGAAAAAAACGCTACACTGTCCCAGGAATATAGGAACCCTATTACGAGAAAAGATGAACTTAAGAAGACAATGGCAAGAGTTTCGTTCACCTAGTCCAAAGTCCCAGCTTAACCAGTGCCAAAAACTTTTACGTGCAGCCTTGAAGGAAGACAAAGAGACCAACCTACGAAGATACGTACAAAACCTGGACGCTACCAAAGAGTCAGTTTATGGAGGGCTGTCAAAAAAATGCGGCGACCCACTGCGCACGAGTCCCCCATACGTTACAAAATGGAGAGTGGGCGAGAAATGCAAATGAAAAAGTTGAGGCATTTGCAAACAACTTAGAACGTGTTTTTACACCAAATAACACGAACTCTACCATAAGTCCAACTATCATTGATGACGTAGTTCAACATCCCATTAAATTTCGGTTTTCTGCTGTGTGTGCTGCTATTACAGAATTGAAGCCAAAAAAAAGTCCCCTGGCAGTGACAAAATTACTGCTACGATGATTAAAAACCTGCCAAACTGTGCCCTACGTTTCATTTTGTTTATCTTTAACGCCATATTAAGAGTTGGTCATTTCCGGCATTATGGAAATTATCGGAAATAGTAATGATTCCCAAGCCAGGCAAGGACGTCACCCAAGTAACATCATACCGTCCAATAAGTTTACTACCCATTCTCTCAAAATTATTTGAAAAACTGCTTCTTGAACACATACTACCACACATCGATACAAACGTTATTATTCCTAATCACCATTTCGGCTTTAGGAAAAAGCATAGCACTATTGAACAAGTACACAGAATAACGAATCTAATTCGAGGAGCTTTCTAGAACAAACAATACTGTTCCGCGCTTTTTATTGATATATCTCAAGCCTTTGACAAAGTGTGGCACGAGGGTTTATTATATAAAATTACTCAATTGTTACCCGAATACGTTAATAAATTGCTTCAGAGCTATCTAACGGAGAGGACTTTTCGTTTCAAATCAAAGAATGTTATCTCCTCCACCTAAAAGGTTCGGCGGGAGTACCACAAGTAAGCATCTTGGGACCATTCCTATATATATTGTTTACCGCTGACATGCCTACGAGTGAAATGACCCATACGTCTACTTTTGCTGACGATACAGCATTCGTAAGCATTCACAACAACTTTGTGGTTGCGTCTGAAAGGCTCCAATCTCACATAAACGAGTTGGAAAAATGGCTACACAAGTGGAAGGTAAAAGTTAATGCTGCCAAGTGTGTACATATAACGTTTACCTTGAGAAGGGATAATGTCCACCTATTACCATTAACGGTGTGAGCATACCAGAACATAACCATGTAAAATACCTTGGTATTCATTTGGACCGGCGTCTTACATGGGCTAACCATATGGCGGCAAAAATTACTCAGCTAAAACTTAAATTTGCCCAGCTTCACTGGCTCACTAAAAAAAAATAAAAAATTTGGTAACACTATAAGTTTGTTTTGATTATTTATTATCACGTTGGGTGACAAAAATATTTCAAATATTTTTGATATGTTCCAAAAGCACAAAATTATATTTAACTCTGAAAATATGGGCGAGCGCCTATTTCTTTACTTGATTTGTTTTTCTAATTTTTGAATTCTCTATCGCACCATATATTTTTTGATTGGAATTACTTTACTTGACTAGATTTGTTCCAAATGATATGGCAAAAACAGGCCTGTTGTTTTGCCCGCTGTGTCGACGTGACATGAATTATGCGGATTTTCAATAGCAAAATTTTTGAAACTATGTCTGATCGATTGTCGTATTGAAATTTTCTTTAGCTCATCCAGTGCCTTGGCTAAGATAATTTCCACACTAAGACCGACATTGCTTAATAGAATTCGCTATGCATAAGAACAGTAGTATCTCGTCCTGGAGAAGTATGATTCTTGGTTGTGACCTATTGGACTATCTAAAAATGCGCAACTTGATTTTTTTGCACAAATTAATAAGTGTCCAAATCCTGGCTATTTGTTTAACAAAATCTCATTTGGAAGGTCAGCCAGGGGTTTGTTGTTAATACCACCAAGGTACAACCATCTAAACGCAAGTAGATTCTTCTTCATCAATGCCATAAAGCTCTGGAACTCATTACCCGCAAACATAAAACTCATTGCTGACAGACAGGGTTTTAAGAAATCCCTCATGGAATTTTTTATACGTGATATATAGTCTAACTCATTCTCCCTCTTTCTATCTTATTCTTCATCGACTAAATTTTCTAATAAAGTTATTCTATTCCAACACTTTTTTTATATTCTTGCTAAATATTTTAATTTTTATTTTTTATTATTATTCCATTCCCACGATGTCGCAATCGATCGTTCGTTCGCATAGTTACATGTAAAACAAAAACAATTTTTTAGAATTTGTTTTTGTTTTGAATGTAATTGTGCGAACGAACGAACACTTGCGGTATCGTGGGACTGGCAGTTAGTTTTTTTTTTGCTTTTAATTTATTTGTTTTCTTAATTATTAAATTTTTTGTTAGTTTTTAATACAAATTGCTATATTGTAATTTTTATGTAATACCATTGCCCGTTATGTAATACCACTGGACTGTAAAAGAATTCCATTCTTAAAGTCATGATAGGTAAATAAATAAATAAAATAAATAACCTTGCGGCACAGGAGTATAACGAGGGTGTATAATAAAAAAAAAAAAAAAAAAAAAAAAAAAAAAATTACAAACTTAGATATACTCTTTTTCCACCTGTGGTGAAGGATATAACAAACGACAATGCACTTTTTGACGAATAAATGTATTTTCAGCACCTCAATAACATGCTTACAAAAATTTAAGTTAAAACTAGTAATTTTAAGTACTTACTAGTTTTTATTCACACATATATTCAGCAAACACTGGATAAACTAGCTTGAACTAGGCTTTATCTGAAAATTTTATTCACCTCCAAAATAGTTTAAGCTAGAACTATATTTTTATTCACACCGCCTAGTATATATCCAAAAATTTAAAAAATAACAAGACAAGAAATATATTATTTGATTACAGACTATACGTTCAACGGCACTAATACTAATGCATTTTCGAACATCAATTAGAACAGCTGATATGAAATCGTCTGTACTTAAGAAAACATTCAAAACAAACAATTGATAAAATAAAGAACATATTTAAAATTCATTTTTTACGACTGTAATTGTGTAAAAATAAAAATAGTTTTTGTTAAAAATAAAAGTAAACATATAAATTTTAATTTGTGTATAATTTACTGTTGTATTAAAGTTTGTTTTAATTAAAATTCATAACTTCACTTCAGTATGTGCTTGCGATCTGTGTACTGCAGAGCACCTCCGCATCGCAAGTTTTAAGAGATTTGCGATTGTCATAACATGACTGTTTGCTAGTATAGTATAGCAATCAGGTTCTTTGTAAATTTCAACCGTCTTTCTATAACGGGTCAACAATTTGGTCATATACACAAAATAACGTCAACTAATGTACTACTCTTTAATTTATAATTTATACACCCTATACATAATACATAAGGTGGTCTGAATGATCCATTAAAGGCACTATTAGTTTAATATCTAAAATAATTTCGGAATTTGGGAAAATAAGCTTTAAAAAAATGTATTTTGAGCGTAATTTCTTGAGAAGATAAATTACCGTTATGGACAAATATGGAATATAACACATATACTACACTCTCTAAACATTTATTATTCTTGAGAATATAAAAGACCATTTTGGGCAAATATGGAATAGCACAAATACTACACCCTATACACATGGTGGTCTGAAGGGTCCATAATGTCCAGAACATGTCTGATAATTTAGTTAGAAGAAGTCTACACACAAAAAAGTGTTTCTTCACTGTTCTCTCTATATTTTGTCTTGTACATTTGTTTTACTTTGTACGAGGGCTGCTATATATATTTCTCGCCTGGCAACACTGAGTGCTGCCAAGTGCAATCTGACATTTCCATTGGAAAGTTTGTCATTTTTAAGCATAATCGTACTCAAAACGTTTTGACGTACGACCATTATTTGTGTTGTTAACAGTGACTTGAAAAAATTAATATAGAAAAAAATGGAATTAACTCGTGAACATTTTCGTGCCATCGTTTTTCACAACTTTCGACGTGAATTATCACGACAAGAGTGCATTGATGAACTTAAATCTTTGTATGGCGATGAAGCACCATCCTATAGCACTGTGAAAAATTGGTATAATGAATTTAATCGTGGCCGAAGCTCGCTCAAAGACGAATTCCGTGAAAGTCGTCCAAAAACGGCTGTTGTGCCAGAGAACTTTGATGCCGTGCGTGAACTCATAATGCAAGATCGACATGTGACATACCGAGAGATAGAGACATCCTTGGACATTTCTTCCACCAGGATACATTCGTCACAGGTGACGAATCATGGATCTATGCGTATAAGCCCGAAACGAAACAACAATCGACCGTGTGGGTCTTCAAAGACGAGCAAAATCCAACGAAAGTTGTTCGTGGAAGAAGCACTTCAAAGCAAATGCTCGCCTGTTTCTTCGGCAAAACTGGTCATGTGGCGACTGTTCCGCTTGAGCAACGTAGGGCGGTCACTTCTGAGTGGTACACTACAATTTGTTTGCCTGAAGTCATCGGAGAAATTCGAAAAACCAACAAGAGAAGACGAATCATTGTTCACCATGACAATGCGAGCTCTCACACATCGGCTCAAACCAGAGCGTTTTTGACCGGCTAAAACGTCGAATTAATGGGTCATCCGCGGTACAGCCCTGACTTGGCACCTAATGACTTCTTCTTGTTTCCGCACATCAAGTAAAAAATGCGTGGTCAACGATTTTTGTCGCCAGAAGAAGCTGTTGAAGTGTTCAAAAACCAAGTTTTAGAGGTGTCTCAATCGGAGTGGAAAAACTGCTTCGACAACTGGTTTAAAAGCATGCAAAAGTGAATAAATCATGCTGGAGAATACTTTGAAAAACAATTAAACCATTTTTGATTATAAATATTCGCATTTTCACTATTAGGCCAGAAATATATAGAGCAGTCCTCGTACCAACCAACGGTTGGTCACGAACTCAATTTTTATTTTTAGTAATTCCTACTTGTTTACTCGTAGCATTATAGATGTTGTTTAAGTATCATATTAAAATTAAAGAGAAAAAATAGCCTGAAAAATTTTAAAACAAATCTTCTTCCTGGAAAATACTAAAAAACGTCGGATGTTGCAAAAACAGATCATAAGTGAGTATCCTAACACATTGAATGATGCTTTCATATTGAATCAAACAAGTTACTTTTGTCTCCTGTCGCCTATGACCTATTTAAAGCTACACAATAGGCGTTGACGATATTAAGTTTCTCGGAACCTTATATCCATTGAAAAACATCTATTACACATTTTCAATACCATTACTATGACTTCTACCTCTGAAAGACTTCTAAGGTTATACCTATACGTATGCATAATAGTATTGGTTCGGATTATTTTCCTCCCATTAGTATTCTTCCCTGCATTGGCAAGACTTTTAAGCATCTTCTGGAAACAGATATTAGCATGAGAACAAGCTTATTAGTCCTCGTAATTTAGATTTTCTTAAGAATTATAGCACTACCACACTCTTGCTAACCTTGACTAATAGAATTAGTAACCTAGTTTATAAGCTTCATTCCCTCAAGGCGCTCCTTTCTTGGTCCCCTTTTCTTTATGATGTACATGAAAGACTTCATTTCGTTTCTCAATGTGCCAACATCGGACAATTTTCTATATGCTGATGATATAAAGTTGGTATTTCTTGGTGACAGGCAATTTCTTGACTCATTGATTAAACGTGGTAATTATTCTTTAACCAGAACTGATTTGTGGAAGAGCAACAACTCTTTATACATGTAAATATTGATAAAAGGCTGACTTCCAAGATGTATTAATACAAAGTTTGCATACAGTTTTGCTGCGGTATTAAGATGTTGTACATATACAAAGTTGCGAAACAAAGTATCAATTTAGAAACTGATGCGCTAGTTGCTTGGTTGCAACGTTTCTAATAATTGTCTGCGACATTTGGAATGGTATGCATTGTAAAAATTTAGTACTACGTCATTATGAAACACAATACATTGTTCGAATAAAAAGCAACTGACATTTTGGAAGTCAGTTAAACACATTGCGACTTCATCTTTCAACTGACATTAGATGGTTAATTACGGTATTGAATTTTTTCTTCAATTAATCGTACATCTCTAAAAGTCGTCAATAAAATAGTCAACGAATTGTAAGGTATACTTATGATTGAGAATGCGAGTTCACGTTTCGTCTTATGTCGAAGGTTTTTTTTTGCTTATATTTGCCAAGTATGTAAAGTTGAGACTAATTTTCGTGTTTTATAAGGTTATTTCTTTAATGGAACCCAGTTATTTGTACAACAGCCTTGTCTTCGCATTTAGTTTGTGGGAGAAGGTAGTCAATTCGTCTGAATGTTGCTTTTTTAACTGACTTCAAAAAAAGAAGCAGGTTATCAATTCGACTAAAAGTTGCTTTATTTATGTTTGTGCCTGAAGAACTCAGTCATTTCTAAACCGTTTTAATTTTTTTTTGTAATATAGGCCTGTTCGTAAATGCATTACTGCCATCCCTAAATTAGCGCGTAAATCGCAACGCCTTCTTACGTCGGGCTTTTACACTGCAATGACATACCTAAATAAGAACGTCAACTCTGTGTCTTTTACAGTAATGTTAACTCATTTTATTTTTTAAAACCCGCTATATAAGAATAAAGAAGAGATAAAACCGATAGATTGCATTGAAAATAACTAAATTGTGATTACTTTTCAACCATAACAAAACAAACCAACAAGCAGCCAACTTTACTTCTTATCGCACTGTCAAAATTGGATTTTCCAATTGCGATGACGCCGTGCTATTTAGGGATGCTTCATAAATTCTATATGTACATGAGAAATTTTGAGAGATATTTTGCGCTTTACGCCCTAATTTAGGGATGACAGTTTCTGCATGTAATGTGCAGTACGTTCGTATATACAAAAAGTGGCAGCACTGCAAATGTCATATTTTCATAAATGCTTCACTAAAGTATATTATGCGCAAATAAAAGCAAAAAACTAATCATAAAATGACTGATACAATGAACGTGTGAGTATAAATTTTGATAAGTTTATTTTTATTACTTTTAGCAGAGGCAGTGCAGAATAATCATGTCATGCCCTGCAGTGATGCATTTACGAACAGGCCCCATGATAGAATATGCTTACATATTGGTCCCGTTTTAAAAAGAGTTCATAATCTTTAAAATTAAAGGCTGTCCCATCCAATATATATATTTTTTACGTGTATTATGAACTGTAAAGGACACTTCCGTAAAATTTAAAACGACTGCATATTATTATAGCTCCCAATAACAAAAAGTTACACAAAAATTAAAGGGCGCCCCCATAATTCATTCAATCATAGAAAAACATTTGCAAATTGGACAGAATGTCGATTGCTATAGCCGTTATAGTAACAAGTGTTTATATTAAAAATTATAAATTAAAAGGTGCGTCCATAGGTTATTTAATTTGATGTATATGGGCATACTTTTGAACAGTTGTAGACAGACGCTATAGCAACAACTATAAAATTTGGATCTGAAAGTTAAAACCCACTCAATATAGTTGATGTTATTTAAAGTATGTGCCCAAACTTTTGAACCGTTATACAGAACGATGAAACATAAAAGGGACCTGTATTGCTAAGCCCGGTATATCAAAGAGTTTATATTTTGTATTTAGAAATTAAAGGGTGTCCCATAATTGATGTAGATTTACCCATCTTTTGAAGCCTTATAGAAAAACGCTTACAAATTGGACAGAATGTCGATTGCTATTGCCTTATATTAAAAATTTTAAATTAATGGGTGCCCCAAAAGTTCAGTTACTTTACTCTTAAAGAGTTGTAGACAGCCGATCAAAATTTACAAGTAACCTTTATTTTTTGTTGTCTGCATTAAATATATTATGTAATTAATAATACTTTGTATGGGCCGCGAGGCTTTGTGTATTATTTAATAAATATAAATAAATCAAAATGAAAAATTTATTATTTATTATTATTTATTATTTTATTATTTATGCTTTCCCCGCAGTAATACATTTCATTTTGTAGTTTAGTATAAAATAATATATATTTCATGAGAATATCATGAAATATTTATATTTGAAGGAATCAAGCACGAATAAAGTAAAGTAAATAAATATAAATAAATATATAAAAAAATTTAGATGTGGAAATAAACGGGCGTCCCAATAGTTGATGTAATCTGATAGGTTAGGTTAGGTTAGGTTGTACAGGCCGTCGGCAAAAAGAAAGACCGACTCACTTGGGTCCCAAAGGTCCCATTGTGTTGCCTGGAAACAGGATGTGCAGAGATCAGATTGAGGTCCCTACGGCACCATCAAAAGATCCACATCCAAACCACCCTGAAGACCGGATAAACAAGTTTATCCTAGAAACATCGCAGACATATAAGTCTGCAAGACCATGCAGTCTCGGACTGCCAAAAATAGCCGCTCTATTCCCAGAAAGAGCCGGGCAGTGGCAGAGCAGATGCTCCACCGTTTCCTCCTCCTCCTCATCTTGACAACTTCTACAGTAGTCATGATGAGGAAGATTCAGTCTCCTAGCGTGAGCACCAATGACGCAGTGCCCTGTCAGCATGGCCACCAGTGTGCCCAGCTGCCCCCGAGGAATCCTCAGTAGATTTGCGGTTCTCCTATTATCGTACTGAGGCCACAATGTCCACGAGACCCTGCAGGTAACCTCCTCAGACCATCTAGACTGTGCAGCTCTGAGGAGTTCCTGCTGAAGTAAAGCTCTACAGCAGCTTAATGGGACTCCTACCAGTGGATCTGTCTCCCGGTCTCCCAACCGGGTTCCCAATCTGGCGAGTTCGTCCGCAATTATATTCCCGGGTACGCCCGAGTGAGCCGGTACCCAAAACAGTTCCAGGTTGGAATGTCTCGCCATCTCATTAAGAGATGTCCGGCATTCACGTACCAATCTGGATGTCGTATAGACACCCGATAAGGAGTTAATCGCGGCCTTGCTGTCAGTACAGATCCGGATATCCTCTCCGTATATCCTGTGGTACCTCATCCAGCAAGCCGCCCTTCTGATGGCTGAAATCTCAGCCTGTACCACGCTACACTGATCCCGTAGCCTAAACTTCATTCTGATTTGAAATCTAGGAATGAAGACTCCAGGCAGCTGCTACCGTATCTTCATCACTGTAATCAGAGAGTATGAAGATATTCAAATTGCTCTTAGCCACTATGCATGATCTGATCTTACCTGGACCATTCATATATAGCAGCTTGAAGCCTCTAACACCAAGCCCAAAACCTTGCCCCGATGGAGCCAGGGTTCTTGGACTAATACAACCTCCTCCCCTCTCTCTGAGATGCGGAGAAGTAGTGCAGCGGAAGCTGCTTTAGAGTGGTGAAGGTTTACTTGAGTCACCTTCACCATCCCTGTTTGCGGATACGATTGTGACGTTCGCGTCGTCTTGGTCCGAGTCCAAGAGGGCGTATTCGTCAACTGCCTCGTCCATTCCCTCGAAGAATTCACCCACAAACTCAGAGTTTGATAGGGTGCCTTCCTCGGAGATCAGACTGGCAGTCTCATCATTTGCCACACTTTCCGGTGTAGGTTCATCACCCTCCTGGGTCAGGTTACCCTTGTCGTCGCCTCGATAGACACGAAGAAGGATCGTTTCGAAACCGTAATAGATCCTTCCTCGTCTCTCCCGAAGCGGCGCCAACGATTCCTGACTCAGCAGGACAACAATCCGTCTGGATGCACCTTCAGGTTCAGAAACCTTCGCTACCTTCCAGTCACTGGTTGGTAGTTCAGGATTTCCTCCCCGAATGAGCTCCATTATATCCTTGGGTTCAGCAGGTTCGTCCGGTATACGTGCCGTGGCTCTAGGCCTGCGGGGTATCTCTTCAAGAGGTACCACGTCAAGCTTCGCTCCTTCCCATAGGCCTTCCAAAAGAGCGACGGCCTGCTTTAACAGCATAGCCGAATGCTCGTTTGAACATGCCATGAGTTTGACACGTCCACGAAACCAACCTGCATCGTCACATTGAGGAAAGGGTCCTGGGTTGTCTTTGATGACCCTCCAGAACACTCCCATCAACTTCTTGCGGACTTAGCGTGGGAGATGGAACTATCTGCGTCATTTCTGTCAATGACGGCGCGTATCAGGTTGCCCTTTGCAACATCGCTAAAGCTCCTGTCCATTGACTTATGCTTTGGACGCTTTGTAGCGGGCACCTGACTCTGCGCTTGAGCCTCCTCCTCAGATCTTTGCCGTTTAGGCACATCCGTAGATGTAGAAGAGGGCTTTTCATTTCAACGAGGTGGATTCCTCTTTTGTGAGGGACTCAGATGGCTTTTTGCTCAGCTGATCCACACGTTTCTCGGCAGCACGCCGTTTTAAAAAGGCTCTTCTGGCAGGTGGGGCGTGCCGTGGGGGAGTAGTTTTGCCTTTTACGGTTGGAGGCACAGCTTGGGAACCCGAAATCTTGTTCGCAGTTACCTTACTGGCGGGGGGAGGTGAGACAATGGAACCCGAAATCTGGTTCGCAGTTCCACTGCTCACAACCGGCACTGGGTTAGCTGTGGAACGTTGCTGTGTTCCTACAGCGCCCGAAGCAGGGATTTTAGCCTTGGCGGCACGGACCTTGGCTGCTTTGGAAGTGCTTGGAGTGAAATCCAGAGGCACTTCGCTGCCTTTTTGTGCACCATTTTGTGCAGTCTGTACGCATTTGGATGACCCTGGTTTCCCAGAGTCTCCTCCTGCATTTCCAGTGACTGATGTATATGGCCAAACTGTTGAACAGGTTTAAAGAGACGGTTGAAATTTACAAAGAACCTGATTGCTCAGTCTACTACAACAGCCAAAAGGTTGGCCATATAGTTGATCTAATTTGATGTATATAGCCAAACCGTTAAACCCTTGACGTAGGTGGCCATACTCTTGAACCGTTATAGACCAGCAAGAAAAAAAAACTGTTTTAAGTCGGTTTTAATTTACTTTATTCGTGCTTGATTCCTTGAAATATAAATATTTCATGATATTCTCATGAAATATTTATTAATTTAAACTAAACTAAAATGTATTACTGCGGGGAAAGCATATCCATATGGCCATTTCACTACTGCAGTAATACATTTTAGTTTAGTTTAAATTAATAAATATTTCATGAGAATATCATGAAATATTTATATTTCAAGGAATCAAGCACGCATAAAGTAAATTAAATTTTAAAAGATTCTGAATAATAAATTTTCATATTAAGTCGGTTTTTTTCAAGAAATTTTTGAACATCAGTAAAATGGCATTTCTTATAACAGGTTTCCTGTTTTTTTTTAAATAAGTTTATTTTTAATTTTTATAATCTTGTACATTTTTCCCGTAAATACTTTTAACCAGTGTTTACAAAATTAAAATAAGTTTCATTTCATTTGGTTTTGATTCTGCTTATGCTTCTGATAAAATGGCAGTTCAGTCAAAGCAAAATCAAAAACTGAAAAAGCAGCACTTTCGGTTTGTATTTCTTTTGCTTTTGATGCTTCCAAAAAAGAAACAGTACCTTTGCGTTTGCAAGTCGAAAATGAATAGAATAGTCGCAGAAGCAAAGGCTACTGTGATTTTTGTGTTTTATGTAACCGTATTTAAATGCTTTTTGTTTTGCTTCTAGTGTTACTTGATTATATATATATTTTTCCCACAAACACATAAAAAAGAAGATAAAAAAATATTTTTTGTAAAATTAAAATACATAGGCCCAAATTCATAGTTATAGAAAAAAGTCGACTCTTGCTAAAGTATACTCTAAAATAAAAAGCTCTTATTATCTTTTTTGCTTTCATAGTCAAGAATAAAGTATACTTTAAGTTTAGCCGCCTTCCACTGGGTGTTAACTGTAATTTGATAAATGTTTTCATACAATTTCTAAACAAACATTTGAAAAAAGTAACCTTGTTATTATTTTGTTCACTTTGGTATAAAAATTAGATAAGGAGTATTGTGTTCTTAAACCAAATAAAATAATTTTGGAAAAATGAGTTAAAAACAGCTTTGGGTAGTTTTAAATTTAGAGTTGACTTTCTCGCCAAAAATATATTTTAAATTGTCTATGAATGAATTAGAGTTGAATCTAAAATAAAACCGACTTTAGTTCCCTTAAAGTATACTTTATTTTAACTATGAATTTGGGCCATAGTTATTATTTGCGAGCTGCGACTGCTGATAACTTGCAAAACCAAAGTCACTGCTTGCGTCTCGGATTCCGTGTCATTATGCCGAAATTGAATAATGCCGTTTCCTTTCGACGATCTAGTGAACGCCAAGCGGTGATATAGGTATTTAGGCTTTTTGGTAAATTTGGTAAATATTTTATGTAGCAGGACGAGGTTTTTAACTTTTAAATAGTTATTTAGTGTGATATTTAAAATTCAAGTGGAATACTGAGATATGTGATAAAATTTTTTTAAACCATAAACGTAACGTGTAATGTTATTAAATGTTGTTTTGAGTTTTGGTAAAATAAGGGTATTTGCAAGTAGTAGTCTGTAAAATACTGAGTAGTTCATAAGCTTCTTAGCCTACTATATACTCTGCCACATGCCTGATTAATATGATCAGACCAAGTTAAAGTACTATTAAAAATAATACCAAGGTTTCTGACAGAGCTAACTATATCCATTTTCGTACCTCCAAGAAATATTTCAATATCAGATTCGATTTTTACCGCTTTTTTACAAATTATTAAGCACTTGGACTTTTTAGGGTTAAGCCGCAGGCCATTTGCTGATGCCCAAAGAAAAGTTCTAATGGATCCCCTAGAACTTGTGAGATAAATTTGTATATCATCAGCATACATTTGTACACAGGAATGTTTGAGTTGTTGTGGTATATCATTTGCATACAGTGAGAGCAATAAAGGTCCAAGTATGGAGCCTTGCAGAACACCTCTCACTGTCCTTATAGGATATGAAACAAGTCCATTATTTAATACACATTGCAGCCTTTCTTTTAGATATGATGAGATCAATTCTAGAGCTGAAGTAGAAAAATTGAACATTTTTGATAGTTTTAGACACAGAATTGAGTGGTTCACAGTATCAAAAGCTTTTTATTGGTCAAGTAATACTAAAATGGATATATTTCCTAAATCTTAATTACCTCTAATCTCCTCAACAACATCAGTTAGGGCTGTCACACAGCTATGCTGAGGTCTAAAGCCTGATTGACGCTCAGTTAGTAAATTTTTTGTATATACTTACTCAAATATTTGTTTATGCAGAATATGTTCAAAAACTTTAGATAAGTATGGTAATATTGAAATTCGGCGATATTCGCTGTCTGTTTTTGGGACTGGAATGACTTTGGCATACTTCCAAACCATCGGGTACGAGCTCGTAGTAATAATAGTGTTGTATAAATGCACAATAGGGCGTATTATCCAGGGTAGGATTAGTTTTATGAATTTTGGATTAATATCATCCAAGCCTACAGCATTAGACTTAACTTTATGAAGTGCATTTACAACTTCTACCAATGTAATGCATTTGAAACAAAATTTTGCAAACAAGGAATCGTAAGAAGGGATACGAGCATAAAAATCGGTGTATAGAGAATAATACTACAATTAGCTAACTAAAGCAGAGCAACCTCAATGGTTGCGTTGGTAGAAGTGTGTGCTGTAAAACAGAAGATCGTGGGTTCGATACCGCCTTCGGACATGCATACAACGGAAAATAATAATTGCTATAAAGCAATTAAAAATTAAGAAGCAGCAGTAGCAGTAGCCATGGCAGAAATTTAGTGAAGACGTCCAATTTAATATAAGAGTAATAGATAATTGTGAAGAAGCCCTTTGTAATAAAAAGTAAGAACAGTAGCGGTTAGCGCAGGGAAGTGTAACAGAATGACAACAGTGTATGGCAGACGTGTGTTGTGGCTATTGGATTAAAAGGAGATGACTGGCTTGGATAAAAGGAGTAGTGGAGATGTCTGTGGATGGTTAGGGTTACTAAACAAGGCATTGAGTAGTTCATGTCTCGCCGTTGTAACACAGTAGTGTAGCGTGGATGGCTGTAATAACGCATGTTTAGCAAATACAAGACCAAGGGTTCACAAGACCGGTAGGATCAAGAAGTATAGCAAGAGAAAGCAATAAAGTAAGAATACGGAATTTATAATGAGCCACAGTGGTATTTGCAATCAAAATAATCCGTACGTTTGTCTAAAAAAGGGGAAAACTTAACAATATATTAGCCAAAAAAGGCTCGGTTAAATAAACATATAAAATAAAATTAGGTCTACGTTCCATCAAAAATTTGAAAGATTATATTTGAATAAATGTTTTCTAACGTGCGTCGGATATGTTAAATATTCGATACAAAAGCTTAAAAAACATAAAAAAGGTAAGATTTAATATATATTACACTATAAATCGTCGTTTGTAATAAAATGTGTGACGTTATATTGAATAATAATTTGTATTAATATTGGGTATGCTGTACCTTTACTGCACTGTCGTATTCATAAAATATTAAAATAGATTTGATGTGCATTTTACGACAAATGTGTATGGAACATTTGTGATGTTTTAGTTGAGTTAGAATCGCGCCGCAATGGAACATATTGACGGTAAAATCCGCATGTAAAGCAAAGTTCGGAACTGGTGTCCTTGATTATTGATTATTTTTTATACTCTTCACCACAAAAAAAAAAAAGAAAAAAACGTATACCTAAGTTTGTCATTCCGTGAGTAATTTCTACAATATCCATTTCCGACCTCATAAAGTGTATATATTCTGACTTCTTATGCATATCGAAGTTGATTGAGCGATGTCCGTCTATTCGTCAGTTTTAGTG
Source organism: Gymnosoma rotundatum (assembly GCA_916610165.2). Taxonomy (NCBI): domain Eukaryota; kingdom Metazoa; phylum Arthropoda; class Insecta; order Diptera; family Tachinidae; genus Gymnosoma; species Gymnosoma rotundatum. The sequence continues at coordinate 117,586,794 of OU744336.1, forward strand.
TTGAAATAAAAATTTAATAAATATGTCAATCGATCAGATATATTGTCGAAAGAGGTGCATGAATAAAAATTTAAGATAAAAACATCAAGTGAAAAAATTTGCGCTGGCCCTTTTTTTCAGAGTAACGTGCTCCGAAATTTTGAAATTTTTTAAAATATCAATATGGGTATCATTTTCGAGCTTTTGAAGAGATTTTTAAGGAAAAACTAAAATAAAAACAAAATGCTTAACCTACCCGTTAAGAGACGATGTCATTTTTATACGCAAATTTTCCCAGTAAATACTCATGGTCGTATATGTTCTCTTTAAATAGATTAATGAAAAGTAACCCTTTTATTTATTACTATACATATAGTCTACATACTAATAATAACAACAAAAAATTATAAAACAAAAACAAAATTAAGTTAAAAATTCGCTGTTCGAAACCTTAGCAACTTTTACATTGTTGCATTTGTTGCGAAATATTAACTGAAACAACAACAAAAATTTTAGTCCCGTTATGATTGCTATTGAAAAAAAATAATTTTGGTTGATTTTATGCATTTAAGTAGTACCAATTCTTTAGAAGTGCAACCATGACGCGAACACGTTATGGATCAGCTTTAAGCTGGTTTGCTATAGCAAACCAATTGAATAATAATGAATCAATAGTTTCCCGACTTATAAAAAAGTATAAAGCTACTGTGAAAATAGAGGAAGCCAAAAGCGGTGGGCGACCTTGAAAAACTTCTAAGCGAGCAGACCAGAAAATTTTTCGTCTAGTTAAAAAATCCACTTATTTCGTCGAAAGACATAGTGAATGAGCTTGAACTTCAGATTAGTTCTTCCACAGTAAGAAAACGTTTATTGGAACAAAACTAAGGGAGCTTCATGCCATCTAAGAAGCTTATGCTGACTAAGAAGCATTTAAAAAATAGCTTTGTTTGATTAATTGCAACGTAGTCTCTGATTTTCTCAGCTTTTTGGTTGTTTTAGGTTGGATTTTGCTAGAGCACATATGGATTGGACTATATCCAGTAAATAAAAAAATATTTTCTATAAATTTATTTAAAGAAAATATATGAGTCTATTATTACTTAGTGGGAAAAAGTTGCTTAGGTTTCGAACAATACTGTATATGCAGTACCAAATTTTTTTTATTTTTTAATTTTCTGTCACCCCAATGTTTGCTTTTTTGATTAGAGTTACTTCACTAATCTAGATTTACATAGATGGTAAAGGGTATACCAGATTCGGTATAGCCGAATATAGCACTCTTATTTGTTATTATTTCTTTTAACCTTGTTGGCAGTTACTGAACTTGTTTTTTGAGACTTCACTTCCAATGTTACGCCATTCAAAAGATTAAGAAATAAAGTATTAGGTATAACAGCAATAGGTTAGGTTAGGTTGCACAGGCTGTCGGCGTAATGAGACCTACTCACTTGGGCAGAGTAGATGCTCCACCGTTTCCTCCTCCTCCTCATCTTGACAACTTCTATAGTATAAAGAACCACTGAGGCCCTCTCCGCCCGAAATCTAACACTAGAGGTCCACGTCAGTTTAGAGTCCAAGATGATACCTAGGTATTTCGCCCTGTCACAAACCCAAGCTTCACTCCATTGAGCAGTGGTAGCGGAAAGTTGGAATCTTATATCTCCACGTGAAGGGCACAAGTTCTGTTTTCCGAGCGTTCGCGCTAAGCCCGCTCTCGGTACACCACCTACTGACACAACCCAGAGCCGATTGCAGACATTGTGATAGCGTGTCAGGATACTTGCCTGACACTTCAACCGCAACGTCAGCTGCATACACACAGTCCTGAACGCCTTGCAGTCCATTTCTGTCAGCAATGCGTTCATGGCGAGGTTCTAGAGAAGGGGTGATAATACCCCCCTTGTGGTGTACCCCGCTTAGCTACCCTGTATATGGTAGCTTGCTCCGTACTGGAAGTAATGACCCTATTTGTCAATAGATTCCATACAAAGTTTATTATCGACCGACCTTCGTTCAGTCCCTCCAGGACCATCGAAATGGCCTCTGGTTTCACATTGTTGAAGGCCTCTTTTTCTATAAATCCCACAAGCGTGTGTAGTGCCATCTCAACAGATCTGCCCTTAATATACGCATGTTGAGAGGCGGAGAGTCGGTCCGCATTAATCGCCCTCCTCAAATGGAGATCAATTATCCTTTCCAAAGTTTTCAAGAGGAAGGAGCATAGACTTATAGGTCTAAAGTCCGTTTTCCTTCTGTTTCGTGTAGGCATGAACCCATGTACCCCAATTACTAAATCGAATTCAATATACCTATGATCAGAGAACAATCAGTCACTAGAAACTTTCCATGCCCTAATCAAATATGAGTGCTTAGTACTAACTAGCGTAACGTAAAGAACCTCCCTTCTATTCACTACAACAAAAGTGGGTTCTGACCCAACGTTCACAACGTCTTAATTGTTACAAAGAATGAAATCGAATAGGGACTCACCCCTTTCATTAGAATCCGAGCTACCCCACACGACGTGGTGTGCATTGGTGTCCGCTCAAATTATAAATGGCAGATTTCGTGTAGCTGCCATCACAATCACCCTGCGAAACATAGGTGGCGGTGATTCGCACTCATGTGCCATGTAGCAGGAGACAATTATAACCGTGCCCCTGTTTGTCTCCTAGGCAGCTGCTACTGTATCTTCAGCACTGTAATCAGAGAGAATGAAGATATTCAAATTGCTTTTAGCCACTATGCATGATCTGATTATTGGCCTAGAACGGCTTTTTATATTACATTAATTGGAAACAGTAATTCAGTTAAATGTACTTACCATTTTTCTTGTTTTCTTTGTAAAACGTCCGCATGCATTTGTAAATAATTTTTCAAGCAGAACGCTGATGAAGGACCCTACGTCCTTAGCATCTATTTTCATATGTTGTGTAATTATAAAGATCATCTATTTAACCAGCTAATTTTGTAAATAAGAATACGAGTAGTATTCATATCAATATTAATTTGGTTAGACGAAATTTACACACACCAAAGTATTTATTCGTTGTTGTCTCTGTATTTCGTCTTGTACATTTGTTTTCGCTTTTGTTCCAATCGTCGATTGGACACGAATGCAAATTTTGTTTTAGTCTTTCTTACTTGTTTATTCACAACATTATAGATGCTTTTTCAGTATAATATTGATTGTTATGAGTTAAGCATGAATGTGCGCTGGTGCCGTGCGTCTTTATAATTTAATTTTTATTTAATTAGGATTATAACTGTGAATATTATAAATGAATCAAATATGTTTTTGACTTTAGTTCATTAATTTTAATTTCTTAAAATATTTTTTAGAAAGAAAATTAATTTTACAAATGTCTAAGCAACGTTAGATATCAAAGATGTTTTAGTAGGCTTAGTGTAGAAACACAACAGACGACGGTAACGGAACGACTTATAGTTGCTGAGAGTTAGTAAACAAAATAACGACGATTCTCTGACGGCATTAATAATATTTGTTTTCATTTCAGTTTTGTGTTTGCTTTCAAAAATATTTTGTTTGTTTGTTTTTTTATTACATTTAAACGAATCAGATAAATTCTAATAAAAAAATCGATAAAATGTAAAGACATTTAACATGTACATGGCATTAGAGTCTATTGGACTGGTTAATGTTGCCATGGATTCAATAGAACTTTTTAAAACTTTCATACAGATTGAAGAGAGGGACAAAGAATAAATGATGACTGATTTAAGATGATACATGGGTTCATATTTATTACCTTTTTAGTTATTTTTTCAATTAATTTTATTTTTATATTTTTTACCTTTTCAATTATTTTTTTCATTTACGTGTATCAGTTTTTTTAGTTATTTTTATTTTGAATTTTTGTTCTATTTTTATTTAAATAAGGTGCCTTTGCTATAATTGTGAATTCAAATGCTTATAAAATACAAATATTTCTGAAAATATGTGGCAATATTGTTAGGAGAGTGAGAGACTAAACGTGAGAGAATAATGAAAACCGACAAGAAAATAAAATAAATTTTACCTCAGCGGCATGGTCGTTGAACGATAACTTATGTCAAATATGTATGAAAATATCATTACCGTTGTGTATTGTGTTCCTACACTTAGTGTGTAAAAAAAGTTATGCCTCTTAAGTAGGATGACGATAGTTCTGATAGATGAAGGAGAAACATATGTCTTGGTACTGTTTCCAAAAAATTCATGTAGTCCATCCGATGAAAGTGTTATAGCTCTTAATGCCGTTCTGACAGAACTCTTCCAAGATATATGTAAAGCTTTGGTAACCAGCCTCATGCAGTTGTTGTTCCAACGGCATTGATCTTAATAAGCCACATGCAGTTCTGTTCATAGAAATCTATTTATATATACAATACAAAATACACAACCCAAAAAAGGAAACAGTAGATCTGCCAGAGCAATTAAGACATGTTTGAGATATGCAGCGTTTACTTTAGAATTTAGCAAACAACTACGAGCTGCATGCAAATAGACTATTTGTTGAAGGATTGAATCTGTACAATAATATACAAAATTATGTGAGAAATGAAGCAATCAAGCTTGAAAATAAAAAAGGTTATTACTAATCAGAGCTAAATTTATTTAATTCAATTTTAAAATAAAAATAAAATACTAGTTTATATTAAACAAAATCTTAATTTGTTGGTTGCTCTATTTTTTAGGTTACGCGAAGTTTCTGACAAAGTTAATAAGTTTGGATTTGGAACACATCGCATATTCGAACAGCTTAAAATTCCAGTTAAAGAAGTGGTTATTGGACCAAATCATATTGGAGTACTCTTGGAAGATGGTAAAGCATTTAGAGTTGCATTTTCTATAAATACTGACCGTCTTGATCTTAGTAAAAATGATTCTTCTAAAAGGTAGATATAGAAGTATACATTTAATTTGTATAAACTAATATGTTGTTTTAATTAAGCGGTGGTCATAACACAAATACGTCAAATAATTCTAAAGCATCGGCTCCATCATCATCCCGTCAGTTAGCTCGCTCAAGAGCACGGGTAATGCGAACCACAGGAAGGTCTAGTTCTGGTGGACAGGGTTCGGGTTCTAGGAGTACTGGTGTTATAATCGGAGGCAGCACTTCTAGTCGGCCGCTTGTAACAGTTCCAGCTACATATGTTCCTGAAGAATTGATTTCGCAGGCTGAGGTTGTACTTCAAGGAAAAAGTAGAAATTTAATTATAAGAGAACTTCAAGTACGATCGATCGCTTTCTTACTTCATAATATAAGAAATGGAAATAATTTATTTTTGTAATTGCAGCGAACAAATTTAGACGTAAATTTGGCGGTAAACAACTTGCTCTCACGTGACGATGAAGATGCTGAAGACACAGAAGAAGGAGGCGATAACTATGTGCCAGAAGATTTAATTTCTCTACTAGATAATGGTTTTCACGGAGATAATAATAGTGTTATTATTGATCCGTCTGATGGGCTCTTTACTGAAGAAATTTTTAGTAACTATTCGAGTATAAGGAAGTAAGTTTAATTGTATATCGTTGTAAAAGCGGGAATAAAAATTATATATTTGGGATAAAAATAAATATTTACTTATTGTGGGTTTTTACATTCTCTGCTTAATCTAATTGACCCCTTTTAAGCAAACACTCCTTTTTAGTTTGTTATTTGATAGAATACGTAGTGAACGGAACCAATCGAATGGCGGAACTTCTGATAATAATCAATCAAGGGCATCTGGATCAGGAAATAGTGTTTTGAGCGGAGCTAGCAGTTTATCTGCACAGATATCATCAGTTAGTGCTGAAAGGGAAGCGTTTAGCCGTTGGCGGGATCGTCAGTGCTATGTTCCTCGTCGTTGGTTAAATAAAGATGAATACGTTTGGGAAAAAGAGGGAGGTAAAGAAATAAAGAGAAATTTAAAAAATAAGTATGATATTTATTTGAAATTATTCAAGAGAAAACTATGTGATATTCTCACAAAATATACTTAATTTAATTTATTTATTGATCTTGTTATTTGTGATTTTCGTGTATTGTGTGAGATTATTTGTTGTTATAAAAAAATATTTTGAAGGAATCAGCATAGTTATCACTTTTATAATAAGAAATCAATGAATGTAAAATCAGAAATGTATACTAAAAATTCTGCTTATTTTGCGCTAGATGCAAAAAAGAAAGATCCTGCAACTATGAGCTCTCCAATATGGATTTCTGAAGAGCTGCAACCATGGCCGGATAAAAATAGCACACTAAAATTTAAAAAGATTGCTGCCATTTATTCTGAATTTATTGGCATTTCAGAAAATGGTGAACTACATCAATGGCGTTGGACAGATGCAGAACCGTATAAATCAGAGGTAAATTTGTAAAAGGAAAAAAATATTTTTATGCATCTTTTTGTTTTTTCACTCGTTTAATATTTATTCTTTTAAAGGTGGAAAACATTTTTCATCCTAAAACGGTTAGCCTTAACATAACAGAAAAAATTGAGTTGATATCCGCAAACTTTATTCGTTGCTCCGTAGTTACTGAGAGCAATCGGGTTGCAACGTGGATGGATGAACAATTAGGTTACATTGGAGCCAAGCTAGAACATCCTGCTACATCGTTCAGCGAGTTTGTAATGGATCCAATTGTCTCGGTTAATGTTTGTTCCTTATATACAGCAGTACGTACTGAAAATAATAATGTGTATTGGTGGGGTGTACTTCCGTTCGATCAACGTCGATATCTGTGGGATAAATATCGCAACAAAGCCAAAAAGCCATTTAAAGCCGTTGTCTCGGATATTAACGTGGGTACTCAGGTTATTATGAAAAAGTGCCCTAAATACCAAACTGGTTCCATCGGTTTCACCTGTGCAAATGGTATTCCAAAGGTCGGCCAACTTCTTAATTCCGTTTGGGACTCAAACGACGTTTGCCGATTTAAAATTATTAATGTGAATTCTGCTCCAAGCAACGAAAAATCACAAGCCAGTAACAGCTCAACTATAAGTAGTGCTAGCCTTAATTTAGATAAAGAAATTACAAAACCAGTGGCAGGACCAAGTTCGAGTTCCTCTAAAAGCAGCTCTAATAAAGAGACTACAGATAGAATTGATATGCCACCACCTCCTTCTCCTGCGTCTAGTACATGCAGTGATACAGGAAGCGTTACATCTCACAAACGTACAAAACGAATGGCTACTAAAGACGACAATATCGATGGCAAAAAAGACGAGGAATTGTGGCAGTTAAAAGACGTTGTGTTCGTTGAAGATAAAGTTGGTCCAATTGGAAAAGTTCTTAAAGTGGACGGGGATTTTGTTGCTGTTAGATTTCCTGTTACATCAACTGTGTCTAATTCCACACCATCTTCTGCAACAGGGGTCGCCGCACCTCCAGATGGCAAAGAAGACGATTGGCAGCAGTGTCGCTTACTTCGTCGTGAAGATGTACAGATCTATAAGACCGCCACGACTTCAAGGGGTCTAGATTGGCTACAAAAACAACCGAAAAAGATTAATATTAACCATGGAAGTGATCCATCCGCATTCCAGTTACTTTCGTTGGCCGTAGACTTGAGAGGTATACACGTTATAAAGAAGCTTGGATCCAAACTACATTACAGTCTTTACAACCTATACAACAGTAAACAAGAACAAAATTGTCAATTTCCAACAGATAGTTGTTCATTCATTGGTTCTTCTCTCAGCAACATTTCCATGATTTGTAACAATGATTGTAGTGGCAATACTAGTACAATTGTTCTTCGCGATGGCAACCGCGCATTATACCCTATGGCTAAGGATTGTATTGGTTCAATAAAAGACCCTCAATGGTTAGATCTTTCACCAGTAAAAGCTGTGGCCATGACAACGATTTCATTGGCCTCATCCTTAAATAATAGTAATCAAAAATCAAAGGTGTGCATGACAGCCCTGTTATTTGAATCTCAAAAAGTTATGCCACATATTTTGCGATGTGATGTTAAAAATTCTTTTGCCGCTTTAAACCGTTTAGAAAAAGAAGAACGAAACGATGTTTTGTTAGTTTTGGATGAACGCTGTGATGGATCTCGTAATATTTTCCATGCGTGCACAATAATGTGTTCTCCCACTACTAACAAGGATACAGATGAAAAAAAGACAACTAACTTTACCGGAATAGCGTCGCGAGCATCTCCAGGAGCAACATCGGTTTTTACATCAAATGTTTCTGCTGTCATAGAAAATAATTCAACTGCTCCATCTAGCTCAATTGTTGCTGCCTCAACATCTGCGTTTCCAAGTGTTTCAACGGCTTTAACAACCTCTGCGAGCTCCTCTGCTCGTGAGGGCCGTACGGTAAGTCTTCGTGAGATGATGAATCGATTAATAAACACAGATATGGATCAGTCGTCCTCAAGTGCAGGCAATTCAGTTCCAACAGCTGTAAACGCCGAAGAAAGCAACGTTTATATGGCTCCGTGGACTATAGAGTCCAACACAAATTCATCAAGTGCAAGTATGAACGACGTAGTAATGGGTAACAGTGCCGAAGAAGATATTTCCAAGATTATTGCGGGTTGCTCAACTTCGAGTTCAGCAAAACTTTCTTCGCCAACTTATGTCTTCGATCCTATACAACGACGTGAAAATGCTACGCTTATTCTGCAACACATGTGCTCAAGCCCTGCACTGCGGCCATATCTCTTTCAATTACTCAGCAGCAAAGATGCCCAGGGGCAAACTCCATTTATGCTAGCCGTATACAGTCGGGCCTATGAGGCGGGACTTATAATTCTGAATACCATTCTGATGCTTTCAGAAAAAGACTCGACAATGAAGGATGCAATGATATTTCCGCCAGGTTCTCCACCTGATCAGTCGCCATTACACGTAATCTGTTACAATGACACTTGCTCTTTTACTTGGACTGGTGCAGATCACATTAATCAGAACATATTTGAATGCAAAACCTGCGGGCTTACTGATTCGTTATGTTGCTGCACAGAGTGTGCAAGAGTTTGCCACAAGGGTCATGATTGTAAGTTAAAGCGTACATCGCCTACTGCTTATTGTGATTGTTGGGAAAAGTGTAAATGCAAAGCACTAATAGCAGGGAATCAAAACAAACGTTTTGCACTTCTATGCAAGTTGGCATCCTGCACAGATCTTGTTACAAAGTTCAATGCAAAGGGCGAGTCTATATTACTTTTCCTTATTCAGACAGTGGGTCGTCAAGCTATTGAACAGCGCCAATACAGGGCAAATTCTAGAGTGCGTAATGTTGGAAATGCTGCTAGCTCAAACAACGCCAACACAGCAAGAAAGACTTCAACATCGATTGATTTAGATGTTAATATGCCAGATCATGATTTAGAACCACCCAAATTTGCAAGGCGGGCTTTAGAACGGTTGCTAATTGATTGGCATGCCGTACGTGCCATGATAATGACTGGTGCTGAAAAATGTGAAAACACACCACAGCAACCACCAAATTCAAGTGATGGTGCAAGTGCTGAAAACTATAACATTTACCTGCAAAATCAAAACGGATCGACTCTAATAGATAAATTTACTCACAACTTATTCGTAAAATGCTCTACCGATCATCTTGATACTCTGCTTATGACATTAGTACGAGAAATGCAAAACGACTCCGTGGCCGGCCGCATTGAAGATGCCGAAATCGTCGCCCGTCGCTTTGTGCGTTCTGTAGCTCGTGTATATGTTATTTTTAATATGGAAAAGTTTCCAAACCCGGAACGTCGTAAATCTTTGTCTATACCACACAAGCATATTCAAAGTTGTGTAAAGGTATTTCAGACTTTGCATAAACTTGCCATACAAGAACTCTGTGAGGTATCAGAAGCCCTTATTGCACCAGTGCGGTTAGGTGTTGTCCGTCCGACTGCACCTTTTATGTCATCATCTAATATGGATGTGAGTCTTTGTTTTAAACAGTTATTTTCAATTTGATTTAATTTTCGCTTGTTTTCTAGAATTCGGATGACCTTTTTAGTGTAGAGCCATTAGCTCCGTCATCTGCCTTTGAAACTGTGATTGAAACTTCGGCAGTTCATGAAGTCAGTAGTGAGCAAGCAGCAGGATTCAATTTCCAGCCGAATTATGGGATTGATGGGATCGGTATTATTGGTATTCTGAATAGAAGGATCATGTGTTTTTTGAATTCATGCATGTAATTTTCTTTTGTTTTAGCTTTGCGTGACGCATCTGAAAATGAAGAGAATCCGAACAGAGAGGGTAGTGCTCACAATCAAGATGAGGATATTTTAGAGGCTAATCGAAATGAAGAAGGCATTCAAGATGACGAAAGCGACAATGAGTACACATTTAATGAACCAGAAACTGAGTCTGATTCAGACGATAACCAAAGTAATCAAGATGCACAACGAAGTGTGCAAACCGGTGCAACAGTTGGATCTGAAACAGGTTTTATAATTTTTTATTTTTTTATTTTTAAACTATTACCATACAATTTAAAGCGTTTTTATGCCCTTCATCACAAAAAGTGGAAAAACTGTATAACTAAGTTTGTCAACCTATTTGTAATTTTTACAATATCCATTTCTAACCCCATAAAGTATGTGTGTCCTTAGACGCTGCGGGCAAAACAATGGAACAATGAAGTAACTCCAATTAAAAAAATTAATATATGGGGCGATAGAGAATTAAAAAAAATAGAAAAAACATCAAGTGAAAAATTGGCGCTCGCCAATAATAACTTATTTGAAAGATTAAAATTAAATTAAAAATATGTCTTGTGCAAGCAAAATTGAAAGATCTGCCAATTACGACAATTGAGGTGGAATACTTAATAAAATTAATAAACGAAAGGAAATGTGTAATTGAATGTAAAAAAGGAGACAGAACCACTGCAGCAGAAAAAATTCGTAGTTGGGAAGAAATTGCAGTTGGTTTTAACTCACAGTTTGGTGGATTTAGATCATATAAAACTTTAAAAATAAAATATGACAATATGAAAAAAACCGCAAGAAAGATTTATGCCTTAGACAAAGAACAAAGAAGATTTTTTATCAAACGGGCAGGACTGAATTCAGTTTCATTGTACCAATAAAAGTGATTTGGTCGTGTTCTTATTGTTTTTGTACTTATAATCGTTTTATTTAAGTATTATTCTCTTCTCTAGAATTATCCATTTTTTACATTTTCTTAAAAATAATTCTCCTTTTTGTGTATTTTAATTTGTTTATGTTTTGACAGCTGCTTTTGTCATATATGTACATATATATATATATGTGTGTGTATGTGTTTACATTTCATGTAAGTTTTAACCACATACGTTAGGCGCTTAAACTAGCAAGTAAAATTAGTTAATTGTTCCCTAATCTAATCCTAAAAACCCGCCCTTACTTGTTTAAGTTACATATGTTAACCCTCTGTATAAAAAAATAAGTATAGTGAAATAAGATTTTATTTCAATTGAAAATTTTCAAGTGCTTAGATGAGCGTATCAATAGTTTTGACCGTAATAAATACTGTCCATATAGAGGTGTTACCACCACTCCATATGGCCCTTTTAGCCAAAACCCTTCCCAGAAGTCTTATCTGGGTCTAATTTTATTTTCTTATTTTTTTCAATACTCACAAACTAAATTTGAAAACATGTTTATAAAGGGAAATAGTATTGACCCTAGAAGAAGCCACATGGGCTCAAATTAAATTTGAGAAAATATCACTTTGTATATAATGGTATTTCATGCCACCTCTCGATGTGGGCTAACATGGTCTAAATATCTTAGAGAAAATAGTATAGATATAGTTTAAAAGGTTTTATTAAAATCTCTTAAATTATATTTTTTGCTAAAAAATTTCCTGAACTATATTTTTAAATGTGTTTTTTTTTTTTTTTTTTGACATAACGTCATACATATTTAACGTACCGTTATATAACTTGGTATATTTATCTACACACACATATTTTCTTTGGATATGAGGTTTATAGTTTGATATAATCTAAAGAGCGTAATCTAAAGACAACTTTAAGTTAGTTAAAACGAAGATTGAATATCGAGACAATTTTCTGTATTGAGGCCATTAAGCCGAAAACTATCACTGAAATGTGTTTTTGCTAAGTTTTGTTTATATTTAATCATCAATATTTTATATGCCATAAATAATGCCGACATGTGTTTATTGTTTAAGAGTTAAAGTTCTTTACCCTTCCAGATATTGGCGTTCTTTTCCTTGAAGACGAATCGGGAGACTCGTCACCTCAAGAAGAAGAGGCTTCTGAAGATGGTGAAACAGACGAGCATGATGATGATGAATTTACTTACGCCGACCATCAATTGGAACGTCGTAGCGCTAATTCTAATAATCGCAGCGACTTAGCTCCTCAATCAATGCAATGGGCAATACGCAGCCGCGATAATACACGGTCATCTGTGCGAATGCCAGCAGGCTCCAGTTTAGTGTTTATAGATCCAATGGCATTGCGCCGTTCAACGGTGCCAACAAACACAGCTGTAGCGGCACCTCCACAAGAGCAACATACAATGGCCACAACTTCTAGCAACTTGGCTCGCGCCTTTGGTATAATTGTTCGCCAAATTTCTGAACTTTTGAGTAGTTTGGCGTACAATATATTAAATGATATTGAAATGTCTTTAAAGATACAACCTGAAGAAGCCACTGAAATACAGGTTTGTTTTTAATCATTTAAATAACTATAAAACCGATTGCCGTTAAAGTATGGTAATGTTTTATTTATATATAAAATGATGTTAAGAACAACATGTTCAGTATTGTTATTCCAGTCGAATTTTCCAAGACTCCAGAAGTTAACAAATGACAATCTATAAGAAAAAATCTCGAAATAGGAGTTGGTATATAAAATCGACAAAGATCCAAAACGGCCTGTTAAATTTTTACTAATTTAAAAAAAATGCTGAAAAAATTATTTTTGATAAGTCATTTTACCTTGTTTTAATTTGAAATTCTGAGGATATTTAAAATTTTGAAAGGATGAGGTTCTATATTAGTATGTATGTATTTTTTTTTTTTTTTTTGTTAAACGATATATTTTCATTTGTAAACCGATTTAAGAAATTTTTTTATTTGCAAGGATATGATGCCGGTGTGGCCAGTGGAGTAGCAAAGCTCAAAATTTTTCAAATGAATTTCGAAATATCAATTTGTTTTTGTGTTAAAACAAAATTTCCTAAATCATCTGATCCAAATAGCAGTTTAATATTTCTTAAATAGCCTTTAACCAAGTATGCCCACCGTAATATTTGTCAATTGTTGGTGTGTGCGCGCTGTGTATTATAATCGGTTTTAGGAGTTTGCCTCCACTTTTATTATATATCAGAAATAAACTATCTTTGGTCATTGTGAAAGCATTTGATCGTATTAATCATAAACTGTATATTGAAAAATTATGAGGTAATTTTGATTTATCTACCCCTGCCCGTCAATTTTTGCATTTACTTATAACTGGTCGATCAGAGATTCAGTGCCTCAAGGTTTTGTTTAATGTACTTATTTTATTTCTTTTATATCTAAATGATTGTACATCATTTTGAATTTTGTCTCTTGCGTAGTTATGGGTTAAGGTCTAATTAAACATTTAAAACCTTAATTAATTATTATCTTAGTTCGATTATTTTAATAAATAAATTTTGATTATCTTGGGAATTAATGCAATTTTACATATTTTTTTTTTGGGGTTTGACATTTAGCGCTTACGGCGAAAGTAATGAATTCGCCATCGAGACCACCTGTATTATTTCGTTATGTTCCACATCAAATTTTCACTTCAAATTTTTCAAAACATTGTTGCTATGAAATTATTAAAAAAAAAAAAAAAACAATGCATTGAAAAATATAAAAGTGAATTTAGATCATGCCTGATAATTACTTTTATACTAGTATTTATTATTTAATACTAATATCTCATAATATTTTATATTTAATAATATTTTGGGCGGGCGTCTCATAACTTTCTATTGCATTAAAGGCGATAGCAGTTTTGGAAACAAAATTGAAGCTTTTCTATCTCTCTTCTTTCATCACCTGTCTTATCTCTCCACTATCCCTTTCCTAAAGAATGTGGCACGGTTACAAAAATAAATTAATAGGCATTGTTGCCCTAAGTGTTACTTCTCTTCAAAAAATACTTCACGAATTTGATAACGTTTTTTACTATATATTTTGTTTTTCATATTTTTGTCAGGTCTTTTTGACACAAAAAACTAACAACGAATTATGAATAAGTTTAAATCACTTCCTCTTATTTTAATAATTGATAATTTTCTAATAATTTCAATAAATTTTGATGTTTTAGTTAGCCAATACAATAGTAATAGTAATTTAAAAGAGAAAGTGTTTAATTTTTATTCAGTTCTTCAATGTTGATGATAATACACATCGTACCTCGATATTTGCTTATTCGTTGTTTAATAATTTTGAAGTTTACCTAGTTTTCTTCTCTGCTTATTTTTGTTTATTTTTCGTTTCAGCAGTTACTGAAAAGTTTATGTACGTGAAATTACACATACACCTTGAACACTGTTAAGTTTAAATACATGATTGCAGCTTTAATTCAAAAAGTTAGTTACGGGTTAGACTTTTTATTATACTAATTGAGTCGGTGCCCAGAGCAAAAAGTTCTTTTAAATTTCCTTTCATTGATTTTTAAAACTAACTGCATATCGAAAAAAAACATACTTTTGGATGAAAATAAAAAGTCCATCCGATTTATCTAACGTTTGTTACTTTTGGCAAATGACTACTGTCCGTTGAAAGCTAAACAAGCTACTAAATAAATATCTGACTAGAATGACGAACAAGGATTACCTTGATATTAATAAATAAGCTGCGATATAAAATTAAAATGCGTCTATTTAAATATGTATTCAAATGTTTCTTGTTCAATGTTCTGTCTTGTTAATTTGTAAGTTAAAAAAAAATGTTTTAAAATTTGAAATTTATTGATAAAATTTCTTAATTGTTTTTATTTAACTTATTCAATTGTAAAATGACAATTGGTTTTATAGATTAAATTTTTATTTTTAGGAATTTGTTGAAAAATGTTTAAAACCAACATGGGATTGGATGTTCTCCGTAATGGATAGTACTGAAGCTCAACTCAAATTTGGAGCATATTTAACTAATTACACAGATCCTACACATCCTCTTCATCCATTGAACTTAACCGCTCAAAATAATTCTAATCAACAGAATAATACCAGTACCACTTCGGTAGGCATTAATATTATGGGTATGTAGATTTTTTAAATAAATTCTTTAATTAAATCTTCTGTACATTATATAACGGCTTATAATAATATTCTAAGAACTATTAAACCTTTAAAAATAAACATATATATATATATGACTTTTACACGCCGTCTAAACACAGCATTACGGACTTGCTACATTATACCATTAGCAAGTCCGTAATGCTGTGTTTAGACGGCGTGTAAAAGTCATATGGAATGTCAAAATTGCTATCTGTATGTAATTTGTTGTGTATGTCAAAATCTGTGTTTAACATACGGTTTATAATTATCATGTTCAAACTTGCATTTGTTACGTACATTCAACATAACCTCTGTTGTAGAGAAAACTAAAGCAGTGATGTTAACTATTAATTTTTTAGCAGTAACAGTTTAAAAAAACAACGACAAGCACAACACTGCCTGTCCTTATTATTATTTATATCAAAATTGCTATATATTAAATATGCCATAATATAAAATTGCTTTTAAACACTTAGGCTGTGATCGTTATAAGAACACGTCACAAGCTCAAAACTGCTCGTTCAACTCAGGCACTTGGTGTAGTTCGCATGAAGTACATGTTACAAACTTAAAATTATGGTTCTCGACACATTTTTTCTTGTTTATTGTTAAATTTAGGGCAACTAACAGCCCTAATAAAACAATTTACATACAAGTCTTATTTACTGTACACGCAAGATAAAAATATGAATGCAAGTGTTATTTATAAGTTATAAAAGAGACAAACATTTAAAAAACGTACATCAAATAAAATATTCTTGTAAGCAAATTCGTATTTGCCGTATTTTTCAACCTTTCGCTACCTGTAAGGGACACACACGCCTTTATTTAAAAAAAAAAAAAGCTTAGCACGCCGAAAAATTTTAAACTCATTTGTTACAAACTCATAAAAACTAATTATTTCCACAAAAAAAATCTTTCTGCTATTTGTTAGAAATTTCTACATTGCAATTGTCACCAATAAAATAATTTTCGAATACTCGTCGTACAAAAAAAAAAAAAAAAAAAAAAAAAAAAAAAATCGATCTGATTTTTGGAGTACTTTTCATTAAGAAAAAAAAAATGAATTATTAGATAGTAATAAGGGCAATAAGTCAAATATCTATTAATTTTTTTACCATAAAATAATTGGTGCTAAATTTAATTTAAAAAATGTAATAAGCGGTAATAATCTTCAAATACTAAATTTTAATATTTCTTTTGAATTACTTGGTTAGTTTTTTAAATAAAAATATTTATAATTATCTTTTATTTTGTCAATATTTCGCCACACCGTTGGGTGGCATCTTCAGGTAACAGGAAACAAATAAGTAAGCGGTAACGAAATGGCCATCGAGACGTGCTTTGACCCTCAATAATCAATATCGGTAATTAATTTAATCAGGATAATTAAATAAAAATAATAGCACGAAGTTTTTTATGAAAATTAAACATTAATAATTAGTTTTACAAACATATTTAAAAAAATCCCATTGTTTTACCAATACACTCACAAAAATTTGCTGAGAATTTGCTTTCAGGTTTTCGTTCAAATGAGTGTTTCAAATTACATTCAAAAAAACAGCTGATAAAAGTTTTTTCCTCCAAATAAATTTTATTTGTTTTCTTGACGACATCTTGCTTCAAAACTTGCTTTGAAATTGCGTAGAGCCTACGTCACAGCTTTCAATTTTTGTGAATTTTGACAGCAGTATGTGTAAATTTCTTGAAAGAGAATTGAACAAAACCTTGACCGTGTGACTGCACTGTAAATAAAAAACTGGCACATGGTATAACACATAGGAAAATAACATATGTTATATTTTATGAGGTTCATACGGCGTGTATTGATTTACATATGGAAAATCTGACATTGCATATGACTTATATACACGTCGTCTAAACACAGCATAACTCACAGAAATTAAGCTTTAAAGGAGAAGGTGTAACATAATGAAACTGTAATTATCAAAATGCTCGTAAAACTGTTTCTTTTTTATGCTATTGAATATAACTTTTATAACGAGGTGCGGTTTATTTGTGCATAGTAATTTTTTATAAGAACATTAATAGTGCGTCACAAAATATATTTTCCGATTGTAAATAAACTCGTTGACATAAGTTATTTTATGAACAATTCATTTTATTTTAGCTATTTAGCTGCATTTGTAATATAAAAAAACCATAGATTAAATTTACAATTCATAAAAATGCCTGTTACTTTAATTACACCCAAAAATATACTTACCCTGCCAACATAAGTTTCGTACGGCATTAAAATATTCGATATGTTTACTTTACATACAATGCACTGTCCAAAAGAAAAAACGAATTCAATGGGCAAAACAGCGGCAAGGATGGACGCAAAGGCAGTGGAACTCAATTACTTTTAGTGACGAGTCCAAGTTTGAACTGTCTGTAGGGGATACCCGAAGTAAGGTTATACGAACTAAAAGTGAAGCTTACCACAAAGATTGCCTTAAACGCACAGTAAAGTTTTCCGGTAGCGTTATGATATGGCTACATGTCAGCCAAGGGCTTAGGAAACTTATGTTTTATTGAGTCAACGCTAAATGCCTCTCGTTACGTTGACATTTTAAAAGAAAATCTTCTTCTTCTTCTTCCGTCGTTAGAAAGTATAACTTATTTTTTCGAGTACATCTTTCAGCAAGATAGTGCTCCGTGTCATACTGCAAAAATTACAAAGAAATGGTTAGAAAACAATATTAATGTTCTGGACTGGCCGTCCTCTAGTCCTGACCTAAACCCTATTGAATCGGTTTGGGCTATTATGAAAAAACGATTGAGAAGTGATCCCCAAACAACAGTTGCAGGCCTTAAGAAAAAAATACAGGAAATATGGGAATCCATTACACCAGAAGAATGCCAAACATTAATAAATTCTGTTAACAAAAGAGTTAAGGCCAGAGGTGATGTTACTAAATATTAAAGTGAAATATTATACAGTACGAATTTTTTTATTTTTAGAAGTAAGCAAATAAAATAAAGATTGTTTTTAATTAATTTTTTAATTTTAAAGATTGTTTTAAAAACTTGCAGCTTTTTTTAAATTAATTAAATGCTGATCAAAATAAACAGGTTCATCTTTTATTTACGAACATATTATTAGAGTACGAAACTTAAGTTGGCAGAGTAGTATATAAAAACAATACATCAGGGTTGTCTAGAGCCATATAAAAGTGTACAATATTGTCTCTTTTTTTTCAAAAGCGAATATTGACTGTATCTGTAAGAGAAATTTAGTGCATAGTAAACAGAGGAAAAATAAACAAGCACACCCAAGTTTGTTGTGCAATAGTAGAAAAGTCAATAAAGTTATGAGTGTTACAATTATCGGTGTTACACTTGTCAATTGCGTTGGCATTTATTAAGAGAAGAAACTTTGATTTTTTAAAACGCAATCTTATTTATTTTATTCAGCAACAAAGGTAAACAAAAAAAATTTAAACGTAAATTCAAGTATACTCTGCAATGTTTTCTTGCTATGACAATGAAATTTGCATCGACATAACAATAAACAGTTCCTACGCTCGACAAATGAATAAATGATGTCAATTGCTTTCGTTGAATGAGTACCAGAGCACGGCACGAGTACACCGCAACCATGAGTATACCGCATACGTACTGTATATTTTTCATATCCGAGTATCTTAAACACCACAATACCTTTATTTTACCCATCCTTGTCTTTGTTTTTTTTTTGTTTTTGTGGGTATATTTAAAACAAAGAGTGTAAAAACGAATCTGAGAAATATCGCAATCAGAATTTTAAGTATTTTCTATACTCAACCGCGAGAATTTTTTAATTCTCTTTATTTGAAAGCAGCCTTGCCACATTTTTAGCCTATTAAAATTTTTTACTGCCGTTTTATGAAATTCTGCATTGTATGCAGATCTATTTATAAACAAAAAAAAATTTGATCAAACCTATTGCTTAAACATTATAAGCAGAAAAACAGGCAACAACCGTTTTCATAGGTATGAAATACAACACATATTTAATGAATATGTTGCAATAAAAACCGCTTAAAGGCAATAACATTTATAAAAAACCCACATGCACTACATACACAAACAAAGTTGATTTTCATTCCATTGTTTTGAACAGCTTTTTTACACTATTAACAGCTTTTGTACACTATTTAAAGCAGGTATACTTATTTTGTTGTTGTTTTTTATGTACAAATATTTTCAGTTTATGCGCATTGTTATAAACGTGCTACTAACGGTATTTAGAAAAACAAACAGGTAAAAAATAAAATAAATTTATTTTTCGAATCCGTGAATAAAGAAAAATTACTTAATTTTTTTAGTTTTAACAAAACTGTACATACGCAGATGTAATATTACATTGACTGAGTCTCATTAGACCTCATAAATAATAAATTGCAATAAAGTTTTTAGTTTACATATTTTATTTTATTAAATATAATTATTGCTTTTATACATATTTATTAATTTTAAAAATCTATTTGCTTAAAGAATAGAATTTATAAATTTTTATCCTGTGTGATTAAAAAAAATCCTAAAAAAACATATATTAAACAATGAACTATTCTTAAGTTATTAGTAAACTTTTGTTGTGTTTTTAATAAATGAAAAAAAGGCGAATTTTACGGGTTCTATTCAATTTATTTTTTGTTATATATTAAAGAAGGATGTAAGTGTGTTGGCTAATTTAGACATTGGCGACTTTTGATATTGTGTTTGATTTAATAATTCTGATCTGATAACTCTGTTTTCCTCACACTACACGTTAAAATCTCTCTCTTGGTGTTTGCTGTAAGTATGATTACGAATAAAGTAAACCAAGCATCGCAAACATTTTACTTGAGTATGCTAGAGGCTCAAACTCATCAATACTCAAATGGAATGGGTATAGTAAATACTTGCACAAAAGAAATGCGGTGGCGATCACACCGCAACCGCATTTAAGATGAGTACACTTAGATTATTAAAAATAGACACTCTTGCAGTTCTCTGATGAGTACAGTAGTGTTAGTGTACTCATATTTCAAAAGCAATAAACGAAGAGGACAATTCAATAGTAAACAGTAGAATAGAAGCAAACAAGACGTCCTGCGCTCATCTCTAGTGTTTATTGCCTATTTTACAGTTGACAGTTCGGCCAATCCTACAATGACGTCGTCCTTAGCTTGCTCAACCGGTCCTAGTTCGGGAAAATCGTGCAACAAAGCTTTATCTTGTCGGAATTGTATACTGAACAGAATTATCGAGAAGTAACTTTCATACCCGAGATATCCCAACGGGAAACGGTCGTTTTATAGAAAGGGAAAATTATATAGTCTAGTTGACTGCGATTCATTCTCCAGCACGATCAGATCATTCTCTTTGCATACGGTGGGTTGGCAATGTTTACCATCAAAACTCCTTTTCCATTTTTTTCGTTCTGATTCTATATCTACAGTTTACTTACGTTTCTCTTCACCTAGAGTATCCACGTTGCACAGTGTTGTGAGGCGGCCAAAAATAGTAAAAAGGAGTGCTTAAAACACGAAAATATTTTGATGCTATCTAATAGTATACACTCTGACTAAGAAAATTAAAAAATAGTTAAATAAAAATGTTATTTTTAGCCGAAGTTATAGAGCGCCAAAGTTGCACTTTGTAAACAAGTTCAATTATTTTTATTAAAATAAGGAAAATTTGTGTGTGCTTTAAAGGTGTAAAAAGGAAATTACATCGATCTATTTATGTAAATTTTTTTTTTACTAAATTATTTAGTCGATAACGCTGTTCTTAATTTGAAATATTAATGGCAATAGGAATACCATAATAAAACAGAAATAATTTTTCTGGAAAATTAAAATTATTAACAGAAGCTTAAAAAAAGGTCTCGATATATCCCGCAGAACTTTTTATATAATTTAATTACTACAAATACGTTTAATAAAAAAAAAACATAATTTTAGGTGCGCCAAGGTGCAATTTTTAAACTTATTGAATTTTTCCGTGTCAGCCCATATGAAAATACGTGAATTTTTTAATTGTTGGATTTAAGTAAAAAATTGTTCAGAGGAAGATGTAACACAAAAATTAAAAAATAAGTGGAAATTCGATCGGGAGTAAAATAAGGAGATAAAGGTGAACAAAAAATAAGACGATTAAAATCAAAAATAGCCAGCTCTTGGAGCAAAAACCATCCATCTAAACAAAAATTTGAAAATAAAAATAATATTTTTTATGATCTGTATTATTCTTGATGAAATCAAAGAAGAAATTTACAAGAGTTAGTAGATATGATACTAGCAATGATGGTAATACCGCGCGCAGATTTTTTACAAATGTGGAGATATCGAAAATAAATGGTGCAAGACTCGACCATAAAAGAACAAAATCAAGAGAAAATACAAAGCTTTAATTTCTTATATGATTCTACAAACAACAAAAAATTTCCTGCTTTAGTAAATTGAAGAAATACGGAAAGAAATCTATGCAGGATATACAAAATTTTATAATAAGACAAGAATTTGAATCCCAAAATCTGGAAGTTGATGATGATATTGATGAATATGACAGCGAAGATTCGTATGTAGAAGAAGATATGTCTTAACAAAGTGAATACTAAAGATATATAATTTTCACTTCAAATTTATTAAAGCATTGTTGATATAAAATTATTTTTTACAAAAACAATGCCTTGAAAAATTCGAAGTGAAAATTTCGTGTGGATTTCAGAACAGCCCTCATAGAAACAATTTTGTATTTTAACTTCGTTGATCATCTTCAGAAATTAATATAATAGTAATTCTTGCTGAGTTATTATTATAGCCTTAACAACAGGTGGTGAAGGATACATATGAATATCCAAATCGAATGTAAATAATTTATTTTAAATTTCCACAATTATACTACATTTTGTTAGTAATATATTTATATAATGAAATTATTCCTTCTGAACTCTGTTTTATATACAAATATGTTATTTTTTATACTAAGTACTTTACTTTATAATACAACTATTTATGTACATTTCCATTTGGATTTTATGTGTACCATTTCATTCTGAATAAATTCGTCTTTGTAATAGGTTATGGGCCCAGAGTCTCGCGTTGATTTTTTTTATTAAATTATATTAAAAAAAAGAAATCGTTGAACATGAATACAACTTATGCACAATTTCCTAAATTGTTCAATTATAATTATCATGTTTGGATATTTAACATGGAATTGCTATTGTTGAATGTTTTTGTTGGAGCTGTTCCTGAGGAGCAGGATGTTAAGTGGCTGATACGTGATAGAAAGGCAAGAGCTGCTATTGGACTGGCTGTGGAGGAATCACAAAAAGTGCTAATAAAGCAGCTGAAACTGCAAAACAGTTTTGGGAGACCTTGAAAAAACATCATCAAAAGTCAAATATTTCCAACAAAGTAAGTCTTCTTAGACAAATGTTGTCAATGCGTTTATTGAATGGAAAATCAATGGAAGACCACATCAATGAGTTTTTAACAATTGTGGATCGATTACGAGACTTGCTGAAACTGTAGAAGATCTTAAATCCGTTGTTTCTTGTTGGGAACATTGGGGGAGAGCTATAATTCTTTAATATCATCATTGGAAATCGCTCTGAAGCCGACCTTACGCTTGATTTGTTAAAGGAAAAGTTGCTTCAGGAGTTTAAGAGGAATTCAGGGTGTAAGCAAGAGGTTAAAGCTGCATTTTCAATAAAGGGTGATTTTTTAGCTGTTATCTTTTTGGCAACATTGGTTTAAACAGCTGACGCATGTTTCGTGTTTTGTTTTACTGTCAAACATCTTCAATTTGGCCTATAATTTAACCAAGAATTGTCTTACAAACGATCAACGCTTGCAAATTATTGAATTTTATTATCAAAATGCGTGCTCTGTTAAGAAAGTTCATCGCGCGCTGCGGCCATTTTATGGTTAGTTTAATCGACCCACTGATATAAGCAGAATTGTCGATTTTGCAGTGCATATCAGCCAGAAGGATTGCAAGAGCTACCAATACATCCAGAAAAAGTCACAGTTTGGTGCGTTTTATGGGCTGGTGGCATCATTGGACCGTACTTTTTCAAAGATGATGCGAATCGTAACGTAACTGTTACGCGCTACCGTGAGATGATATCCAACTTTTTTTTGCCCAGAATGCAAGAGCTTGACTTGCATGACATGTGGTTTTAACAAGACGGTGCCACATGCCACACAGCACGCGCAACAATGGACTTATTGAGAGGCGAGTTCGGTGAACATTTTATTTCACGTTCGGGACCGGTAAATTGGCCGCCTGGATCACGCGATTTAACGCCATTAGACTATTTTTGTGGGGCTATGTTAAAGCTCATGTCTATACAGACAAGTCTGCTTCAATTGACGCATTGGTAGACAACATTAAAGCATTTAGTCGTTAGATAATGGCCAGAATGTTGGAAAGCGTATGCCAAAATTGGACTAGGCGGATGGACCATTTGAGGTGCAGTCAAGGTCAACATTTGCATGAAATAATCTTCAAACATTAAACTATATAGACCGTACTATCGATTCAAATAAAGATTTCGTGCATTAAAAGATCACCCCTTACAAAAGAAAAAGTTTGCTCCTAAATGTTGTAGGTGTGGTAAGCTAGGTCATTTCAAAAGAAATTGTCCAAATAATAAGACACAAAATCCACAAAAGGTAAATGCAAAAATTGGATAAAAGCATGAATATTTGTGTTGGTGTCATGAAGGAAAAAGCAAATGGCGATTAAAACAATTTGAAACTTTTTATTTGGCTGATGGCACTGAGCTAATAGCTAGTCGAAAAAGTGATTGTCAACTATTATGTGAAGGTACGAGGGCTGCTCTATATATTTCTGGCCTAATGGTGAAAATGCGAATATTTATAATCAACAATGGTTTTATTGTTTTTCAAAGTATTCTCCAGCATGATTTATACAGTTTTGCATGCGCTCAAACCAGTTGTCGAAGCACTTTTTCCACTCCGATTGAGACACCTCTAAAACATGGTTTTTGAACACTTCAACAGCTTTTTCTGGCGACGTAAATCGTTGACCACGCATTTTTTTCTTGATGTGCGGAAACAAGAAGTCATTAGGTGCCAAGTCAGGGCTGTACGGCGGATGACCCATTAATTCGACGTTTTGGCCGGTCAAAAACGCTCTGGTTTGAGCCGATTTGTGAGAGCTCGCATTGTCATGGTGAACAATGATTCGTCTTCTCTTATTGTTTTTTCGAATTTCTCGGATGACTTCAGGCAAACAAATTGTAGTGTACTACTTAGAAGTGACCGTCCTACGTTGCTCAAGCGAAACAGTGGCCACATGACCAATTTTGCCGAAGAAACAGGCGACCATTTGCTTCGAAGTGCTTCTTTCACGAACAACTTTCGTTGGATGTTACTCGTCTTTGAAGACCCACACGGTCGATTGTTGTTTCGTTTCGGGCTCATACGCATAGATCCATGATTTGTCACCTGTGACGATCATATAAACGTCTTTTGAACAACCGCAATCGTATTTTTGCAACATTTCTTTGCACCAATCGACACGAGCCTTTTTTTGAGCGACTTTTAAATTGTGCGGGATTCAACGAAAACAAACCTTTTTTACGGCCAGGTGTTCATGCAGTATCGAATCTATGCTGGTGGCGGGATCCAACGAGAACAAACCTTTTTTACGGCCAGGTGTTCATGCAGTATCGAATGTATGCTGGTGGAAGAAATGTCCAAGAATGTCTCTATCTCTTGGTATGTCGCATATCGATCTTGCATTATGAGTTCACGCACGGCTTCAATGTTCTCTGGCACAACAGCCGTTTTTGGACGACCTTCACGGAATTCGTCTTTGAGCGAGCTTCGGCCACGATTAAATTCATTATACCAATTTTTCACAGTGCTATAGGATGGTGCTTCATCGCCATATAAAGATTTAAGTTCATCAATGCACTCTTGTCGTGATAATCCACGTCGAAAGTTGTGAAAAATGATGGCACGAAAATGTTCACGAGTTAATTCCATTTTTTTCTATATTAATTTTTTCAAGTCACTGTAAACAACACAAATAATGGTCGTACGTCAAAACGTTTTTAGTACGATTATGCTTAAAAATGACAAACTTTCCAATGGAAATGTCAGATTGCACTTGGCAGCACTCAGTGTTGCCAGGCCAGAAATATATATAGCAGCCCTCGTAGAGAAATTTATGTACGAAATGTTCTGTATGTGCCCGAATTAGATGGTAGTTTACTATTTGTCCGCAAGTTGACTAGTGATAGTTTTGATGTTCATTTTAAATCGGATATTTGCTTAATTTCAAAAGATGGTAAAATTTGTGCAAAGGCATTTCTTAAAAATCATTTATTTGTATTAAATCATTCATCTTATCGAGCAAATAAATTGTCAAAGTGATTGCATTCACATTTGGCATCGTCGATTTGGTCACAGAAGAATCGATGCTGTAACTAGGGGATTGGCTAAAGGTGTAAACATAAACAAATGCAGCTTCCTTTCAAAGCTGCAGTATCAAGACCTAACAATAAAGAATGGTTAAATGCTGTGAGAGAAGAGATGAAAGCATTGCAGTATAATAACACATGGGACTTGGTTGCACTACCCCGAAATAGCAAACTAGTTTGTTGCAAATGCGTTTTTAAAATAAAAGAATCACTTGATAGTGCGAAACGCTACAGGGCAAGATTGGTTGCAAGAGGATTTTCGCAGAAGTATGGCGAAAGCTACGATGAAATTTTTGCACCAGTTGTAAAGCAGACATCATTTCGAAGTTTGTTAGCCATTGCAGGTAACAAAAATATAAAAATATGCCAGATTGATGTTAAGAAAGGGGTTTTTTATGGTGAGTTAGATTCCGGAAAGTCAGGAAAGTCTTGTTTGTAAATTAAATCATAGTTTGTATGGACTCAAGCAGTCAGCTCGTTGTTTGAATCTTCGTATCAATTAAATTTTTATTGATTCGGAATTCAGAAGGGAAAAGGCAGAACCTTGTCTCTATGTAAAGGGTAATGCTGATTTAATAATATTATATATTTTAATTTACGTAGATGATATTATAGTAGCTTCAAAATCAGAAGAACAAATCGAAGAAGTAATAAGAACTCTTAAATCACATTTTTAAATAACGGAATTAGGTAATTTGAAGCTTTTCTTAGGAATTGAAGTAAGTTTCAATGCCGTTTTATTTTATTTGTCCCTAATGATAAAATATTTAATGGACTAAACCTGCAGGATGCAAAGTGTATATCTGTTTCTATGGATCCTGGATATTTAAAGAGAAGTACCGCTAACTTACTTAAAAGCAATAATATGTATCGAAAGGCAATTGGATCACTTGTATGTTTTCAATAATACTCGACCTGATTTTGCTGTTGCTGTGTCGATATTATCCCGGAAGATAAATAATCCAAATGATAACGATTGGACAGAAGTAAACAGAATTTTTAAATATCTAAAGGGCACTAAAAATCTGAATTGTGTGTGGGATCTAAATATAAATTGGAGCTGAAAGGGTTTGCCGATGCCTACTGGGCAGGTGATATCAATAGCCGAAAGTCTACGAGTGGTTACATTTCCAAGCTAGGTGATGTAGTAATCAGCTATGCTAGTAGAAAACAATCATAAATGACATTATCATCTACTGAAGCCGAGTTTGTGGCTCTAGCTGAGGCATCTCAAGAACTTTTCTGGATTATTAAGCTAATAGAAAAATTAGGAATTGATGTGCAGAATTCTAAAATTTGTGAATTTGTGTCCAACGGATTCCATGCTTGTTGATATTTTAACTAAACCTTTACAGAGGATTAAAATATTAAAATCCATAACGTCAATTGGCTTATGTAATAAAATTTCTTATTTTCAAATTTATATAAATTTAATATACGTAATATATGATTATATTGAGAAGGGCTGTTAGTTATATATTTATATAATGAAATTATTCCTTCTGAACTCTGTTTTATATACAAATATGTTCTGTTTTATACTAAGTACTTTACTTTATAAGACAACTATTTATGTACATTTCCATTTATATTTATATATTGATGCGCACAATGTTAACATTGTTAAATATGTTATCGATAACTCAGTAGTTTTTTCTAAAGTCAGGGGGGTTACTCTGTATTACGATGCGTTAGAAAATCTGAACGAAAATGAACAATTGATACCCTCGAATGCGATTGTACGTTTGGCTTTCGCATCTTTTATTTTTCTCATTCGCAAGTCTGGTAGCACGGTACTCTGTAGTACGTTAGCGCATGTCAAAAATATTTTATACATACAAATACTTGCGACAACCAAAGAGCAAACGCAAAGGAAGAAAAAGATGTAAGTACATATTTAAAATTTTTTTCTTTTGATATTTTATTTATTATTTTTAGGGAAAAAGGAAAGAAACTTTTGTCAAATCAGCGGCAGTTTGAAATTTTAGTTGAATTCATGGTTCAACATAGCGATTTGGCGAAGGGGCATTTGCAGGCAGCAAATGCAAAACAAACCACAAATAACTTGTGGACGAAATTGTCCGATGACCTCAACGCTAATGGACCACCTGTTAGGGATATAGCAGGTTGGAAAAAGGTAAGGGCAATGGTGTTATTTATACACATATATATATGCTCACTATCAACCTAACAATGTCTACATACTTATGTATGTGCACATGTATTTATTTACATAGGTTTGGTCCGATTTAAAGAACCACACCAAACTAAAAATTCGGAAAAATAAGTTGAGTATTAGTGGTACGGGTGGTGGCCCATCACAATTTTGTCCACTTTCTTCCATTGAGGAAGAAATTAGCAACCTTCTTCATATGGAAGAAGCTGTAAGCGGCCTACCAACGACGTCTTGCTTTGGTACAAGCGGTTGTAACACTAGTCGTGTAACGGTAGTAAGCAACGATTGTCCGGAGGAAATTTTAGATTCGCCCCAAAATAAAAATCAGAAACTTAATGAAGACTTTTCCACCGCCAAACGAAAGAGACAATCAGCCATAAACGACCGGGACAATCTTCTTAAAACTCAGGTGGAGAATCAAGCAATATATCAAAAGGATTGGGTAATAGTACTTAGGGAGATACGCAACGATTTAAAAGACGAGGTATGCTCGGAAATCACACGATCTAAAAAAAGAAAAGCTTGCACTTTCCAAGGAAAAATTTAAATTTAAAAAAGAGCGCAATATTCAAAATCAAAAAATCAAACTAGAAAAATTAGAATTAAAGAGAAAAATGTTGGAATTGGAGACTGAAAAAGAATGAGGATGTGATAATGTACATATATATTTATGCTTTTATGAATTATTTTATTATAAGATCTCTTGTTGTGCACATGAAGTGCCTTGTTTTGTTTTTTAATTTTGAACGTTATTATTTGCTTACACGTATATATCTATACGATTAAAAAACATGTACATACTTATTATTTTTATTTATTTTAGTTTTATTAATTTTTATGCCAAAGAAGTGCTATTTTTATTTTTAAAATAATGTTTAATATAAAAGTAAATGAAATCGAATTTTATGATCTCAAACTCAAATTGTTTTTAATTTCATTGCGTATTTGTGTCGCTGTATGCAAATGATCATTATTGACCTCATTGTCATGAACTGCAAACTCAATTTCGTCAGAGATGTTTCTTTCAGGTACCTCGAATAGTGGTGCGTTGAAGTCCAAACAAATATTATGAAGAGCACAGCAAACATTCATTATTTGAACGACTCTTTCTGGTGAGTAATGTAATTCCCTAGCTGCTAATAGGCACCGAAATCTACTCTTTAAAACACCAAAAACTCTCTCAATTATGGATCGCCCTTTGCTAAATCTGTCGTTAAAGTATGATTCCGCAGAGTTTTCTCTGGCGTTTCTATACGGGGTTAACAGCCAGGGTTCCAAGGGATAACCTGAATCGCCTTCAAGAAAATTTAATAAGTATTTTTCTATTAAATATTTGAAATAATTTACCAATAATCCAAAAGCCCCTTTCTCCTCTTTCAAAACGTTCTTTAAGCTTTTGTCTTGCGCTAGAAAGGCTCCACACATGTGAATCATGACATGCACCACCGTATCGGCAATCAACAAATCTTATGAACATTTGGTGATCACATATCTGAAAAAAGAACAATCAAAATTAAATTAACGAAACAAAATATATAAAATAGTCACGCACAACCATAGCATTCATACTGTGTTTCAATTTTCGGTTAAAATATAAATGTTCACTTCTAACAGGTCTAACCATTTGAATGTGAGTGCCATTCACTGCACCAATCACGCCAGGAATACCACATGTGTGGTAAAAGGCTCTTTTTGAATCTTTCTCTTTTTCCGCGGACATATCAAAACTTATATGCTTTTCACAGAGTATTTTCTCAATCGCCGTGCAGACTTCTATTAAGCAACGGGACATTGATTGTTGAGATAATCCTAGAAAATGGTCTTGCCCAATTTGGTGTTGGTATCCGCCTTGTCCCAGTAATTTTAATGCAGCGCCTAGTTTTATTATATTTGGAATCGATGTCGATCGCCTTGCAACTTTCAGCTCATGTTGTATATTATTTAAAACATAAACAAACGCGTCTTTATTAAGACGAAAATTTTGTACAAAACTATAAAAAAAGAAATTCTTTACAACTTTTTTCACAACAAATTATTTGGTTCTTACATGCGGTCACTTAATGAGAGTATATCGCACCTACTTCTTAAGATTCTTCTTGTAATTCGTGCAACAGGTTCGTTGTCGTCTGCCATCCATAACGCTACGGAATCCATCACAGTTTTATTTTGCACTTATAATATTTATAAAATATTAATAAAATAATATTATAATAATAATATTTATAAAATTACTCACAAAAGCTTTAAGTTTGTTTTGAAATGTAATTTATTTTTTTCTTATTTTGACAGTTCATAATATCGATGTTAGTCAGTGTTGCATACATTAAAACAAAAATCGCAAAGGTGTTTGCGAAAGAGTTACAGAGTACCAAATTATACTCTTTACGCATTTACCTTTCGCATCGAATTTGCTTTCGCATCGCAATACAGAGTAACCCCCCAGCTTGTCGGTATTCATTAAGTATACTTTTGCTTTCCAACCAGTGTGTAATTGTGTTAAATAAAATTGACCTTAATATTTTGGAGATTGAATCTATCAATGATAAATAGCGGTAGTAAACCTTTTTTATACAATGTCGGAAAGATTTAAGATGGTTTTTCCGTTAAGTGAAATTTTAAGAACATAGATATTTTTAAAATTTATACGGGATTCTATCTTGACCAGAGGAATTCTTTAATTTCGGCTTTTTTACAACATTTATAATTACAGTCATCCTAAAGGGAGTATCTAAGAAAGGATCAACATTCCATGGCATGCATCACATTAATAGATTTTCATTTTCGCGTTCATGTAATAAATAGCTAAAATGGCTAAGAATCTCATCAGCACTCATATTTTCTTTGTTCTAATGGTTACGTGATTTCAATGTTTTGGCTAATTTCCACCACTCCTTCCTTCATCTTTCTTCATTTTGTGGCTCCGTGTTTTGTTGTTTTCTGAATTTATACACATATTCAGTAATGTTTTCAAAATATTTTTGCTTATATCTTTCACTCTAATCAAAATTATGCATATCACAATTTTTCTTTAAGTGGCGGTCAGAAGTTTTAGATTTAATTCGTAAACATGGTTTGGAAACAATAGAAAAATAACAAAAACAGCATAATCAATGACAGAACAACCAATTCTGTATGATTTCTATTGCGATTTCGACCGATATCGAATATCGTATCGTAGCGTTCTGGTCGAAAGTAAATCGAGCCACATTATTTTTCTTCAAACACTTCCAGAATAATAAAAGCAACTGCTTTGTTTTAACTATTATTAGTTGTTTACGTCTTTACTTATTTTGCGTTTTTAATACGAAACTAAATTTTATTTTCAATTTGATAATTTATCAGAGTTAATAGCTCATTAATAATATTTTTTTTATTTATATTTCGCAGCATCTTCCTCGCGACGAGATTTTTTTACATACTGCCTGTCTCTTATGAGAGCGCACACATCAGAGCACCGTGATGCACTTCCAGTTTTGGATATAACAGCATTACGTCATATTGCTTATGTTTTAGATGCGTTTATTTATTATATGCGGAATGATACAAACTTTTACGAGAAGAACGAAGGAATACAAAGTAGCTCTATAAATGCGAATGAGAATGACGATACTGACGAAGAACTGTCTAATATAACAACTGACGATCCTTATAGTGAAGTAGGTGGAGCAGGCTCATCACCTAATGTTGGAGGGTTAGCAGGAACATCTCGACGACATATATTTTTCGCAAGATCTGATTCAACTTTAAGTCTAGGTTGTTTAGCTCCCGATGGATTTGATTTGCCCCTTGATGTCGCCATACCATTAGCCGACAAACCACATCTTTTGCAACCGAATTCGAAGCGACAAGATTTGTTTGCCAACTTGCCCTTGATTGTATCTTCCGCAGAAAACGTTGCTCAAAGTAGTGATGAATCTGCGTTAAATACGTTTGATCATCCTCCAACTAAACTAGGGTTTTCCTCGTACACATCTCGCAGAGCTAAGCAAATGCCTGTAAATATGACTGCAGAAGCAGTTAACCAAATCGAAGGGGACGATGTGGAAGATGAAAATGTTGACGTTAATAGGGAAAACCGATTACCGAAAGCAATTTGTTCGTCGGTGGGTTTTCGGACTATTTCTGGCTCATCGTCTGCAACGGGTTCCATCGAGTCCAATAGTAGCTTAGGAGCAAATGTTTATTTGCAATTAAAAAAGAAGCAATATTCGGATGATCTGAAGACGCTAAATGATAATCAAGAGAAATTGGATGATCAAGATAATATGGATGTAGACAGTGGTAGTGCCAGTGATATCGAAAAGACACAGACAGACGTTTCGAACACGAATCAAACTAAAATTATAGCCACAAGACCTGACGTTATAATAGTCCCTCAGAAAACTCAGCGAGGTGGCGAATCTGACTTGTTGCAGTCAAGTAACGCAGGCCTTGTTTCTTCGCCAGTGGTACGAAGTGTAATAGTGCGTGCTGGTGGCCCAAGTGGATCATCGTTGAAAAGTCATGACGAAGAATCTTCGTCAGAAAAGTGTAAAACGACATGCTTGTCAATAGATGATCCAGCAAAAGCCTTTATGGGCCGTTCTGCACGATTAACATCATTCATGTTTCCAGCTCGCGGTCAACACTTCTGCCAGAAATTTGACTCTAGCGATACATCGCCCTCATGGAATTTTTTGCTTGGTCGCTGGAAACTTTCTTTGGATCTGTTTGGCAGAGTCTTTATGGATGATGTAGGCATGGAACATGGATCTGTTTTACCCGAGCTGCGAGGTTTTCCCGTGAAAGAAATGCGCTTTAGGCGTCATATGGAAAAGCTACGGAATGGACAGCAACGGGATTTAATATTTTGTAAATTAGAACGCAATCGTGATAGTTTGATAATTCAAACATTTAAAGAGCTAAATACTCAGTTTGGTAGTCAAAACAGAAGAGTACATCCTCCATTAACGTTTAACCGTGTCAAAGTAACATTTAAGGATGAGCCTGGTGAGGGCTCTGGTGTCGCTCGGAGCTTTTATACTTCCATATCGGAGGCTCTTCTAGCCAGTTCAAAAATGCCTAATTTGGAATCGGTACAAGTTGGCAACAACAGCGGGAAATATGGCGTCCCATTTTCAAGTATCTTGCGCAACCGTGGAGCGTCAAGCCGAGATGGACCGACCTTACAACGGCGAGGGACTGGTAGTAAAATACTATGGCGCACAGCTCGCGAAAGAAAAGCATTAAATTTCGATGCTAGGCCCTATATTCCAGTCTCCAACAGTTCAGGTAAAAATGTTTGCACACGTTATAATAATGCTTAATGAAACAATTCCTTTAAAATATAGACATTTCAGGTGATAATCCTAACGAACATTTATCAATACATCTGCAACAACTCGGAGAGCGTCTATATCCGAAGGTATGAAGAAAATATTTTTATGTTACTAAAATTTAAATATAAATTGGAAAGTTATTCCTTTATAGATATATTCGCTAAATACCACCAATGCTTCCAAAATAACGGGTATGTTATTAGAAATACCAACGCCGCAACTGCTTTCGATTTTATCTTCGGAAGAAATGTTGCGCCAAAAAGTCAACGAAGCATTGGATATCATAGCATTTAAACAAAAGGCGGACACAAGCAGCACATCGACTGGAGCAGGACAGCAATCCAAAAAAATGAATCCAGTCGTTTTACTAGAGCCATGTCACGTGGAAGACAATGAGCCGCTATTCTACATGCCTGGAAAAAGAGGATTTTACACACCCCGTCAAGGTTATGGCTCATTTGAACGCATTAACGCCTTTAGAAATATTGGAAGGTATTTTTTCTATTAATGTCTTGATACAATTTATTATATTTTTATGTATTCATGAATATTAACCAATATATTTTTTTCTGACGTTTACAAAACAAGACTTATAGGACTTTGCCTGCTACAGAATGAATTGCTTCCATTATTTTTGCAACGACACGTGCTAAAATATATTCTAGGCCGTAAAATTAAATTTCATGATCTAGCGTTTTTCGATCCCATTATTTACGAATCTTTTAGGCAACTTATACAAAATTCTCAGACCGAAGACGGAGAAGAGGCTATCACAAGGATGGAACTTTTCTTTGTGTAAGATTTTTATAAATTTTATTTTTAACTTTAAAATTTTAATTTAAAATTAATAAAATGTGTGTATACATTAGGATCGATCTTATGAAGGAAGAAGGTGGTGGAAGCGTAGAGTTAATACCTGGTGGTAGGGAAGTTCAAGTAACATCCCAAAACATCTTTGACTATATCAGACGTTACACAGAATATAGGCTAATAAAAGCCCAAGAAAAAGCATTAGAGGTAAAAACTTAAGATATTTTATAATCAACTTCACATATTTTAACATTTCATTGTATTTTTTATAGGCCCTCCGAGATGGTGTTTTCGATGTTTTGCCAGATAATTGTATGCAAAATTTGACAGCCGAAGATTTGAGGTTGCTTTTAAATGGCGTAGGAGACATTAATGTTTCGACCTTAATATCATATACAACATTTAACGACGAATCAAGTGAGGGTTCAGACAAACTTTTGAAATTTAAACGATGGTTTTGGAGTATTGTTGAAAAAATGAATACCTTGGAGCGACAAGATTTGGTAAGAATTCAAGAAAAATGTTTTTCTTTTACTTTTTTTAATTTTGAATTTTGAAATTTTTCTAAAGGTGTACTTTTGGACGGGATCTCCCGCATTGCCAGCGTCTGAAGAAGGTTTCCAGCCGTTACCATCTGTTACTATAAGACCGGCAGATGATACGCACTTGCCAACTGCAAACACATGTATATCTAGACTATATATTCCCCTTTATTCTAGCAAATCAATCCTTCGCAGCAAACTGCTATTGGCTATTAAATCCAAAAACTTTGGTTTTGTATAATTGGAAAAAAAAATAACTTATCTGGATTTTTTTATTATCTCTCTATTTATATATATTATTTGTTTATAAAATAATCTATTTTAAGATTTTTTTAATATTTGAACCCGTTTTCATTTTGTTCACATCCCAAAAATATTATTAATAAAATTATAACTTAAATAATTTCACACTTAAATTAACGAGTTGACTAAAAGTAACGATATAATGATATTTGTATCGGGATTTGTTTTTAGAAATTATATGCAACAGCTTCAAAAACATTTTCCATTCCTATATATTTTTTATCTTAAAATTAAGAAATCGGTTTAATTTTTTACGTTTGATATAATTCTTATATAAATGTTCTTGTTTTTCAATTGAAAACGTAAAAGCCTTTGAATTTGAAAATTTTATTTTAAATTATGTTTCTGCACATTTTACTCATTTTTGTTGTAATAGAATTAATAATTTTTTATGATACTTTCCGATTCTTATAAATATTTGAATAAACATAATCACAATTAAGGGAAAGTCTTAATTATTACATAGCTATACATTCATAAATATATAACAATTCATTTATAAATATAAATAATATTACTATATCTTTATCAACTTAATGAATCATAAGCTCTGTAGCATTAATGAAGAATACATTAATTATATATTTAACTTATAAATATAACAATAAAAACAGCACATACATAGTACTGTATTAAAAAAAACAATGAATTAAAGAATACATCTGCTTTGAACTACACATAATTTTAGTTTTAAATTTTAATAGAGGTACATACTTATACACCAGTGTGTTGCCAGGGAAAGAAGATAAAAAGTTGCGCTTTTCTTTCACAAAAGTTACATTTGAAAATATTTTTAAATAAATTGTGAGAGTAAACTAACATTATACGAAAACTTTAATTATATTATTCAGAGTTTAAAATTCAAAACCGCCAAACATTTTTTTTGAATGGCGACTTAACTGAAAAAAGTTTGTAAATTCAACAATTTGCTTAAAATAGTTGAACTGAGCACACACAGAACTGAAAAGAATGAATGAATTTAGTCTACAATTTTTAGCAGCAAAACGAACACGAACGGCTGTGTTTTGAGTTTGCAAATAAACAGTACGCAACTAAAAATTTAGTTCGTGCACGTTAAGCAGACGTAGTTATGTCTTAGTAACTCCACGCAACTGAAAATGTGTGTGAATAAACTGACTAAATATTGTTATAATTTTCGGTAATAACCGTCGTCACTGGCTGTGTACTTTGGATCTTCGGCGAGCGCTTTCGATGTGATAACATCATTTTCAAGCCACGTGTTTATTAAAACTGAAGAGATAGCGTTAAAAATAGATAGTGTTACGAATAAAAGGTGGTTGGTTTAGGTAATTTTTGTCCGTTTAAATAGTATTATGCAGGTAGATTCCCTGATATCTGTCTTGTTTATTGGGGTAAATAGTTAATTTTTGGGTCTTTTATTATTGGATAGGTAAGTGTGACCGTCTGTGGGTGTTTTTCGTTTGTTTACACAAGAAGGTTTACACACAACATTAAAAACGAGCAACACTCTACGTAACAATCTCAAGACATCAATAGAAACAACGGATAAATTTAGCATCAGCGGAGTATACAGACTTACTTGTACTTGCAACCATACATACATCGGACAAACTGGACGAACATTAAAAACAAGGTTTACAGAACACATACGATCATACAAAAGGAAAAGGGAAGACTCCAATTTCGCAAAACACCTTAACACACATGGACACGAACCAAGAGAAAGAGATGAATGTATGGCAGTATTACACCCAAGTAAAAAAGGACGAAGACTAGACATTCTTGAAAACATGGAAATTTACAAAACACGAACGTTTAACAGAGACATTATTAACGAACAGGTAAACACAACCTCTGACACGATTTTTACACCACTAAAATTACTAAAACACTCTTACAAACGAAAAACACCCACAGACGGTCACACTTACCTATCCAATAATAAAAGACCCAAAAATTAACTATTTACCCCAATAAACAAGACAGATATCAGGGAATCTACCTGCATAATACTCACCCTTATTCTGCGTTTCGATTACGTTCCCGCATTCAGTTACGCTCGAATCGAAAATAGGTATTCTACAAAAAAACTTAATCGAAAGAAAAAGAAGAAGAGAAGAGTATGTTCAAACCAGCTGCTTTGTTATGAAACGTATGAAATAGAAACATAAAAAATAAAAAAATTTTGTAAACATTGTAATTGTTAAACTAAACTTAAATACAATTTTATCAATAAACTGATAAATACATGTATTAGAACTAAATATTGTGGAAGCTAAATTAAATAAACTCATCAGTTAAGTGCGGAAAAAAATAGCCAACAGACTAAAAGCAAACGGTATTTGTGGCCAAACTATACCATCGTGAGGAATCCTGACGCGCCGGAGCGAAATTTTTATTTTTTACACATCATTTAAATTATTATTATTAAAATGTCATACCTTCTTTCCAGTTTTTTTTGTGGCCCTATTGCGTTAAGTGCATTTGGAACTTCTTCCCAGAATGCCTATACTTCTTTCTTGGGACGCTTATAATATCCAGACGCAATACATATCAGCCTTCGTGGACATTATACTAACCTGCAATAAATTAAATAAAGCTTTAAAATTACAAAAAAAAAAAAAATATTACAAAATAAAGTTATAGCATTTTATACTCACATTTTATTAAATTTTACACTTTTTTTAACTATACAAACAAAAATCGAAAAACTTTCCGCTAGTAAGTAAACAACTTGAAAAAACGTAGCTACGATCGTAACGCAGAATACATTCAATCGAAAAAGAAATCGAATTAATACGGGGAACGGAACGCAGAATACCAAAGTTGACAAACTGAGTAATTTTCGATCCAAATCGAAACGCAGAATAAGGGTGACTATTTAAACGGACAAAAATTACCTAAACCCACCACCTTTTATTCGTAACACTATCTATTTTCAACGCTATCTCTTCAGTTTTAATAAACACGTGGCTTGAAAATGATGTTATCACATCGAAAGCGCTCGCCGAACATCCAAAGTACACAGCCAGTGACGACGGTTATTACCGAAAATTATAACAACAGTTTAATATATACTGGCGGAATCAACCCAATTAATTTAATGACTAAATATTGTTTGATACTGTATTTGTACACAGTTTTGTCTTTGTACCTATAAATAGAAAATACTTTTATTTCATATTGTTTGTTTAAAGGTTAGGTTGCAAAGGCTGTCCACGTGAGGAAACTGACTCACTTGGCTATTTTAGGTCCCGTTGTGTTACCTGGAATAGGATGTGCAAGGATCAATTTAGGTCCCTACGCTACCATCAAGATCCATATCCAAACCACCCCGAGGACCGAATAAACGAGTTTATTCTAGCAACATCTCAAACAGATAAGTCTACAAGACCATGCAGTCTCGGACTGCCGAAAATGGCCGCTCTGCTCCCAGAAAGAGCTGGACAATGGCAGAGCAGATGCTCCACCGTTTCCTCCTCTTCCTTATCCTGACAACTCCTACAGTAGTCATGGTGCGGAAGATTCAGTCGCCTATCATTGGTACCAATGACACAGTGCCCTGTCAGCACAGCCATCAGTGTACCCAGCTGCCCTCGAGGAAACAGCAGATTTGCGGATCTCCTTCTATCATACTGAGGCCATAATGTCCTCGACACTGTGCAGGTAACCTCTTCAGACCATCTAGTCTGCACGGCCCTAAAGAGTTCCTGCTGAAATAAATCCCCACAGCAGCTTAAGGGACTCCCACCAGTGGATCTATCTCTCGGTCTCTCAGCCGAATTCCAGATCTGGCGAGTTCGTCCACGACTATGTTCCCGGGTATGCCCGAATGTGCCGGCACCCAAAATAGTTCCAGGTTGTAATGTCTCGTCCAGAGATGTCCGGCATTCACGGACCAATCTGGATGTCGTATATATACCCGATAAGGAGTTAATCGCCTAAACTTTATCCTGATCCGAAATCTAGGAATAAAGAAGCCTCCCCCGGCCCCCGTGTCTGACCTTGACCCGTCTGTATAGATATCAAGCACATCTCTACGAAGCATGTTCAACATGTCCGTAATCGATGTTGTCGAGAATAGCCGGGGAACAACCCAAAATGACTACAGTCCCCTGGCCTCCATGTCACAGCTCCGTTCAGCCTAACTGCCGAGGTCATGGCCAGTTGTTCGGCCATGAGATCGGTTGGTATTCAGTGCAGCATTGCAAAAAGCGCCTTCGATGAAGTGGTGCGCATTGCACCGGTGACCATCAAGGCCGAAGTGCGCAGTATCCTGTTCAGTACACTGCAGTTCGCCAGTCTGCCCAGTGCGGGCCACTATACGCGAACCCCGTACATTAGTATGGGTTTAATCACCGTGTTGAAAAGCCAGTATGACTTACCGGAGTTGATACCCCAGTATCTGTCTATAGCCTTTCTACACACATTAAGAGCCCTGTCCGCCCGAAATCGGACATTGGGGTCCACGTCAGTTTGGAGTCCAAGATGATAAGTTACATGTACATATTTGTGCTAGATACTAAATATGGAAACCCTAACATAATATACTTGTTTTATAGAAATCTCCCTTCATGCCTCACTGTAAGCTTTTGGTTTTTTGTTTGTTTTAATATATTTACAAAAACATGATCGAACATGCACAGTCTTGTCTCTATGCGTAATTCTGCATGTACGATCTTGTTCTGTCGCATTCTTGCTTGCGCTTTATTCTGTTACTAAGCGTAAATCATGATTCTTCATTCCCAATTAAAACTTATTATTGTTACTAAACTAGATTTAATAATTGCATTTTTACTTTCTTACGTACGCACGATTCGCACATAAGATAAGTAAACCTGTAATTATGCATTCCCAGTTGTAATATTTTTTGACTTGTTGCTAGGCGACAAATGTCTTTCTGCAATCCCAGTTCCTAATTTTTCTTTTTTGTTAACATGTTACATTTTGCCACATTCTCTTTTAAAAGTATATATAAAGCATATAATCAGAAAAACAGCGGCCATTAAAGTTAAAACGCTTAAGTGAATCCGTCGATTAAGTGATTGTAAAATAGTTCAAATTTAAAAAGGACATTGTTATCCTTAGTGTTCAATAATTAAAATAAAACTTTTTTTATAATTATTAAAATTAAACTTATTAATAAAAACTTAAAATTTTAAATGAATAGAAATTATTTTTTAATTTATTATTCAAGCACAAGGTCTTTTATTTTTTATTTTTTCAATATTTCGCTACTCCCTTGTGTAGCATCATCAGGACAAAGAAATATTTATTTGAACACAAAAAAGCAACAACAAAAAAGTTATAAAAAATTTTTTCAAACTAACATAAAACAAAAAACATAAAATTATTTTGTCATATAAAAAATTTTTGTAACAAAAAATAAAGTACAATATTATTTCTTATTTATCAAGTGTCTGTAAATTTGAGCTACATTATCTGTGTCTGCCTTAAAATTAAATCTGTGTGCTATTGGTGTATTAATTATATATGAAACATTTCTAACATATACCACCGTTTATAATTATTTTCTGTGTTTATTACTGAAACATTTTCAAAATTAGGATAGTGATTTAATCTAGCACAATGAGATGATAATGCATTTTTTTGTGAATTAATATTTCTATATCTTTGATCAGATTTATGACCAGCAATTCTAGTTTTTAGTTTATTTTTTGTTGTTCCTATATATACTTTGTTGCAAATCTCGTTGTCTTACTAAATAGTCTTTTTAATGTATAGTGTGTTTTGTATGCCATTCTATACTTATTGCAGTCAAAAATTTTTGATTTCTCTAACCGTTCTGATATTTCTGGTACATAAATCAAAGACTTATAAATTTTTGGCTCAATCATATTTTCTGTTGTTAAATTATTCGTATTTAAATTATTCTGCTTTATATATTGCCTAATTAATCTATTTGTAAGATGAATTGGAAAATTATTATTATTCAGTATATTTCTAATATTTTCCTTATTCTTTTTATGAAACACAATATCACTTATCATAAGTATCTTTTCTATCAAATTTTTAGCTGCATTTATTATAATTCTTTTACTGTGTTTATAATAGTAATTAATGATTCTGCCAGAAGCCGTTGGTTTCTGATACCAATCTATTAATAAATTATTTCCACTCCTAATAAGTAAAGTATCTAAATATGGAAGTCTTGTGAAACAAATTGATTTGTTTTTTAATATCTCTTGGAGAGTTGGCAGAGTGGAAATATATATTAAATGATGCCAATCTTCATGAGATAAAAAATCGTATTTACTTTCATTAAAATAAATTACGATTTTGGGGTTAAGGGAAAGTAAAATACCAGAATTAGTGGGTTTGATTGGTATTTAAATTGCTAGCAAATCATTACTCACCTTTCAGTCTCAGGGTTAAATAACTTGCAACTTTGTGGTAAGTTTTTAAATTCAATTTTCCAGACTCTATAAGTACTAAAGGTAAGTATTACAGATTTCTTCTTAAGGGTAAGTATTAAGTATGTGCAAGTATTCTTTACAATTTTTTAATTAATTACAATTTTTGTGATGTTAACTTAACAAAGGCTTGGTTAAGAGTCACGTTAAC
Organism: Gymnosoma rotundatum; assembly: GCA_916610165.2. Taxonomy (NCBI): domain Eukaryota; kingdom Metazoa; phylum Arthropoda; class Insecta; order Diptera; family Tachinidae; genus Gymnosoma; species Gymnosoma rotundatum. Next base: position 117,628,178 of record OU744336.1, read on the forward strand.
TAATTAAACATCGTATTAAGAAAACTTCGTTTGTTTTAAAAAAAAAGGGAAATTTGCATTCGTACCTTTTCGGTTATGACAAGTACTAAATCAATGTTACAACTAACAATTTTGTTTAGCCTTTGTTAATAAAATTCATTATCGATAAAAAGGGTATATAAAGGAATAAATTCATAATAAAAACCTTAAATTTTGTATTGTCCAAACCAAGTTTGGACATGGCGGCGGCCTTGGCCTTAGGCAACAGAAGTTTTGTCATCAGCAACAAGAACGTGGGCTAGCGATCGGATCGCTGCGACGATTGCTTTTACGTCTGGTGTTGTTGAAACTGCAACTTGTGGCTCAGACTTTGCCGGTTTTGGTTTTTGTTGTTGTGCTTTACGTTAGCGCAGCTTCTTTGTACTAATGCCTCGTCTCCTTTGAGGTCTCTGGTGTAAAAGCGTATGATGAAATTGGTCACAGATTTTGCACGTATCCAACGAAGAACATGATCGAAGGTCGTGACTTTTCGCCAAGCAATTGACACAATAGCGGTGGTTTTCCACTACATCTTCTCGTTTTGTGGCTGACATTTTTAAAAATTTTCGACAAAAACGCAATGCGTGGTAACGTTTGCAAAGTACGCACTTATACACATCGGGATCTCGGTGGAGTCGTCTGTGATTGTGTTTGTTGTTGCTCTGGTTCCTAGTGGCAGTTAGTCGTCGGTTATTCCTAGTTTAGAAAGAAAATAATGAATTAAATAAGACCAGAAATAGTAAAAAAAAAAAACTCCTGGGTGTCTTCTTTAACTGTAAAATTTAAGAGAGAATAATGTGAAGTTAAATGTATATAAATTAGTAGATCTGAACTGAAATAGAGATACTAAGTTGTTTAGTTACAAGAGTACAAGTTCTAATCAGAACTTTCATTGTTCAAGAAGGGCAAGTAGCATAATTTAACGATGGATCGTGTTATAATTCCTGAAGCGGTGCGTACATTAGCAGTACGAACGTTCTTGTCTAATCCGCAATATGTTTTCTCGATTCTGCCTAATCTCCACTCATGCGGTGGTTGCAAATCATCTATAACTGCAACGAGATCGCCAACTTGAATATTCGGGACAGAACTTTTCCACTTATAACGTTTGTGTAAGGACCTCAGGTAATCTCCTTTCCACCGGATCGAGAATTGATGGTGGATAACTTTTAACTTTTCCCATCTATTAAGTAAGGATATATCTTGACAGGGTTGTTCTGGGAAAGCAACTAAAGGAGCACCTCTTAAAAAATGACCAGGAGTCAACGCAGTTAAGTCAGACGGATCTTCTGACAATGCGGAAATTGTGCGCGAATTAAGAACTCCTTCAATTCGGGCTAATATTGTGGAAAATTCTTCAAAAGTAAACTTTTGAGCTCCTGCTGCTCGTTTTAAATGATACTTAAAACTTTTAACTGCGGCTTCCCATAAGCCGCCCATATGTGGTGCGTGTGGTGGGATAAACTTCCACTCGAATCCATGTGTTAAATACTTTTGAGATACATCTTGAGCAGCCAATTTCAAAAAATTGGCAAATTCAGATTGAAGAACTCTACTAGCCCCCAAAAAATTTCTCCCATTGTCGGTATACACCCTTTGGGGGAGCCCCCGCCTCCCAACGAAGCGAGCAAATGCAGCTTGAAATGAAGCTGAGGATAGGTCCGAGCATAGTTCTAAGTGGATCGCTTTTGTGCTGAAACATACAAAAAGCTGACATATCCTTTAACGGTGGAAGATTTTCTTAGGGAAGATGTTTTTATTTCAAAAGGACCAGAAAAGTCAATCCCTGTAATAAGAAAAGGAAGAGAAAGATTGCACCGTTCCGGTGGTAAGGGGGCCATTATTTGCGAGCATGCTTGCTGTTTGTAAATTATGCAAGTTTTACAATGACGAATTATCTTTTTTACTCTGGGGTTTAGTCTGAATATGAAAAATTCAGTTTGTATTATGCGACACATGTGACTACATTCAGCATGAAGAAGAAATTCGTGTAAATAGCTAAGATAAAGCTGACAAAATCTTGAACTTCCTGGTAAAATTATTGGGTAACGCTCATTATACGGAAGAGACGATTGTGCTAATCTTCCGTTCACTCGTAGGACTGAGTTTGAGTCAAGAAATGGATTAAGTGTTTTAAGCGGACTTTTGTTTGAAATATTTTGGGAATTGCAAATGGCTTGATATTCTTCAAAATAAAAAGCTTTTTGGGTTGGAACATGCCTCCAAGTTGCGTTCGGGGTTAAGTATTGAATTTGAGAAATTCTGTTTGCAACATAGGTTTCCCACGTTGAAGGTGGTTTGGACAACCAACCTAGAACTATGGACGAGTCAGTCCATAAATATATTTCATTGATATTAAACTGCAAGGACTTAATGACATAATTTACGAGTTTTGATAATAAAACTGCGCCATTGAGTTCTAAGCGCGGGAAGCAAATAGTTTGTATGGGAGCCACTTTACATTTCGCCAACAATAAGTTTGAGAATGTGTTATAAGTCTTGGTTTGACAGCGAATGTAAACTGTGGCACAATAGGCTGCTTTGGAAGCATCGCAAAAGCCAACTATTTGTACTGAGTCACTTGGAGTATATTGCAGCCAACGGGGAATAGAAACTGTTTCAAGTTGTTCCAAATCTTGCACAATATTGTTCCATTTTTGGAGACATTCTGACGACACATCTTCATCCCATTCTAAGCCTTCCAACCACAACTGTTGCATTAATATTTTTGCTCTGATGACTATCGGAGCTAGCCATCCTGCAGGATCAAAAAGTTTCGCCACTGCTGAGAGAATTTGGCGTTTTGTTATTTTTTTGGATTGGTCAATTGGGGAAAAACTGTAGGTAAATACATCTGTGAGCGCATTCCACTTAATGCCAAGAGTTGTGGTAGAGCTAGATTCGTGAAAACGAAGAAAGTCTGAATCGTATAAATTTTCTTTTGGTATATTACAGAGTAACTGAGGATCATTTGCGGTAATCTTTTTAAGAGGAAATCCTGCTGATTTCAATAATTTTATCAGTTCTGTTTGAGCGGAGAGGGTTTCTTGTATCGAGTAACCTCCAGTAAGTATATCGTCGACATATGTGTCGTTTCGTAAAATCGATGCTGCTTTTGGGAAATAAACCTCCGATTCAGATGCCAGCTGAAGTAGTGTTCGAATTGCGAGAAAGGGAGCGCAATTAATCCCGAATGTTACAGTTTTTAGCTGGTAGTCTTTGTTTGAGCGTAGTATCTCTCACAAAATTCATCTTCAGCTGAGTTTGAGTGGATATCAGGGATTTTCTCCTGCTCCCAAAACTTTTTTAACAAATCGGTCAGGTGTGAAGTATCGGATTTTTCAACTGAAGTCGTGAAGGTCTGAACAGTTTGACTTTTTATTGGGCTACTAAGTACCCATCCAAATATTGTGTTATAGGCCGAAGTATTACCGCAAATATTTTTTCTTATGCCATCAACATTTATAAATTGCTCATAGTCATTGCCTAGGATCAGGTCTATTTGAGAAGATTTATTAAATGTTGGGTCAGCCAAATCTAGATCTTCCAGCTCTTTCGAGTAAGGAATTTCGAAGCTATATGCTGGGAGTCTTTTTATTAGTTTCGGCAAGACTATAGCTTTAATTGGGAATCGTGTTTTTGTTTTTTTGGAGTACAATATGATTTCACACTCTTTAGTGGCTGATTGTTTTTGACCGCCTATGCCAACAATCTTAAAGTGCGATTTTTTGTACGGTAGCTGAAGGCGATTTCTTATCTTTTCTGATAAGAAAGTACGTTGAGAACCAGGATCTATAAGAGCTCTTATAGTAAAGTGTTCGCCATTGAATTCTATTTGCATTAATGCAGTGCGTAAAAGAATATTTTCATTGCTTGTGGAGCAATTAGCCTGTACTTGACTTGACGTACTAGCTGAACTGTAAAAGCTCGAAATTTGGGACATATCCTGAGCGGATGATCTTCATTGCATAGCTTGCACATCAAGTTCAAATTCTCTTGTGAAATATATGTTTGTACTTTAGGAAATTCTGGTTTTGTGAGACTTAAACCATCTTTTGAATTCCTTATACTTGAAACGCGTTCTAACGCTTCGTATCTATCTATGAGAAACTGGGACATTTGTGACCATTTTGGTAGTTCGCGGGGAGATGAAAGCGATTGTTCCCAAAGTGCTAAAGTTAAATCAGGAAGTTTTGTTGAGATTAAACGAATGAGAATCGGATCCCAACTGTCTACTTCAACACCAAGGGTTCTTAGAGTAGCAAGTGAATCATTTACAGAAGATTGTATTCTTCTGATGGATTCGCTGTCTTCATTTTTGGCGGCTGGGATATCAAAAAGAATTTTAATTTGATTGTCTACTAATACACGTTTGTTTTCGTATCGGGACTTGAGAGCACTCCACGCAAGTTCAAAATTATCGTGAGAAAGGGGATATCTATTTACTATTGCGCCTGCTTCACCTCTTGTCTTATTTCTGAGGTGATACAATTTTGTAACGGGAGAAAGTTTCGGGTGATTTATATATACTGCTGTGAACATATCTCGAAATGAGGGCCATTGTTCATAACTGCCCTTGAAGATTTCTGTATCACAACAAACAAAGGTTTGGCCGGGAGCCATTTGATTAGTGGAGTACCGAGACGTTGATTGAAATCTGGGATTACCAGGGTTACCCATTCGCATTATTTTCAGCAAATCTAGGATCTGGGATGAGCAGCGGTAATAAGCTTCTGTACAAGCTTCAAATTGCTCAGTGGATTCCTGTCTAAATTCGGGTGTTATCTCAGTGCGCCTAGATAACATAATTCCTTCGTAGGAAGCATCTACTCTGGCCCACCGTTGATCTAAGTCCTTTAATTTAATTTCCAACATTGACTCACTATGATCTTCTGCTGGGGTTGCATTGAACCTTTCGCAGAATTTCATTAAGTGCTTAAAGTCAAGTTGAAAGTGATCTTTCGGAGAAGGGTCATAATCATCTCGGGAGTTATTTGGCATTTCGATATTTATGTAAAATAAATGGGTTTAAAAAAAACTATTTGTAAGTTTCTGAAACGATTAACCTTACAGTGTTTATTGATAGGAGTATTGGCTTAGCGAGGATATAAAACTAGAAATGGAAATCTAGTTTATTTTTTTTTTTTTATTTTAGCGTATAGCTAATGTATTTTAAGTTTTCTAAACCTTTAGACAAGGGGCTGTTGGGTTCCAGCACTAGATACAAGTTCTAGCTAAAGGGTAAGGTATGTAGAAAAGCTATTTAGGGATTAGGGATAAAAAAACGTTTCTATGATGAGTTACCGTATGTTGATATGCAATAAATCTCAATAAAGTGCTAGATATAAACGAGTTTTACTTTTCTATATTTCATGTGTAGGGGCTATCGAATAATCTAGTTAAATCATGAAAATAAAAAAGCATGCGAGTTAAGATTTTACTTTAATTGTAGATAAGAGTTTTTCTTTAACGTAAAATCACCGATTGCTTATTAAAAAAATTGGGCCGGGTCAGCTTCAAAAAATTTTTTAAAAAAGATTCGTTTAGTTCAAATGTTTTTATTAGCATTGGATTTATAAATGCAATAACATTCTTTTTTTTCATATAAATATATATTTTTAAATATATTATAAAATAGTTTTGTTTCTTTTCTTTTCTTTTTTTTTTATATTTATATTTTTATTTTTATATATATATATATTTTTTTTTTAATATGTTGTGTTTTTTCTTTAATTTTATTTGCTTTATTTTCTTCTAATGTGTATGTGAATGAGTGTGTGTGTGTTTTTTTTTTTTTAATAAGAAGAATTAATAATAATTAATTTGGGTTTTTTTTTTAATAATAAAAATGTACTTTTTATATTGATCTGCACTGTATTTATTAAAAAGAAATATTTGCTGTTAATTTTTTTGGGTGGACTGTAAAAAAACATTAGAGATCATTTCTGCAGTTACATGTATATTTTTATGAAGAATTAAATGTTAAGTATTGTTAAGAGAACTTATGTCTTCTGATAAGCAGAAAATAAACAAATGAACTTGAAAGGCTGTTATTTTCTTTTTTTTAAATAAATGGACCAATTAATAAAGAGTACTGAATTTTTATTGTAACTCCTCTTTTACTCATACAACTTTTTCTCTTGTTGTGTTTGTTTTTTTTTTTATAAAGAGTACACACACTACTCATGAGCTAGTAAATTAAGTAGATATTTATCATGTTTTGCGTTTTCTTGAAATAGACTGTATTGTTCTTATTAAATTTTAAGAGGGGCAAAATAAAATCAATTGATTGCACAAAAAACAAAAGACTTTGTCTTAAAGAATATGTGAAGATTTATCTTGTTTTTCCGGAAGGGTTTTTCAGATAAAACTTTTATTTAACTCTGTTAGTCCATTACTTTAGGTTCCTTTTTACTAGAAAAATTATTTTTTTTTCCTTAACATCACTCAAGTTGTGTAAAAGTTAAAACTGCCGAATTTTTAGTTTCTATTTGGCGAAGTAGATTTTGTTTTTTATTTGAACTCTATATCAAAACAACTAGATTTTGGTTGAAACCTTATAAGTAATAGATCTCGCTGTATTGTACATTGGATTGAATATTATTTCAATATATACATTTTAAATAGAAAGTAAAGATATTTTTCTGATCGACTTGAGAATTTATACAAATATTCTGCTAAGAATATAACTCAAGGGCATATCCAACTTTTTTGGTTTTTATTTTGTTAACTAAATCTCAAAAGTTTTATACACAAAATAAGAGTAACTTTTCTGTTCCAAATAAATAAAGCAAGAGAATTAAGAAGCTTTTTTTTCAAGAGTGTTAAATGATAAAAGAGAATTTACCTGGAGTAATGAAGAGATCAATGTAGTTTTTGGTGGTTGAAATTTTATACATGCATGTATGGACGTATGTATGTTAAGTTAATTAGCTTAGAGTAGATTTTTTCTTTCTTCACATTTTATTTTTTGTTTTAGTTTTATTCTTTTGTGTTTTCTTCTTTTACTTTTTATGCAAAAACAATTTTTATTGCTGAATAATAACGGTTTTTTTTTCAAAACTTAGTGTATGTATGCACAAAAAAATTTTTATTTTTGCAATGCAACTAAAATTATTCCGTTTAATTTTTACTTCTTAATTTTTTTTTTTTTTTTACAGTTTTCTTCTTTTTTTACTTTTTACAGTTTTTCTTACTGCTTTTTTTTAAGGCTTTAGCACTCTACTTTTTTCCATTTAAAACATTGATGTTATTTTTCTTTTAAGACCTCGGTAGCACAAATGCAATTAATTTTTAAATTTTCACAGGTACAGCGATTTTACAGCCCGATAACATAACGTTTATCTTTAACACAACTCACTCAGTAATTAAATGTTATATAAGAATAAAATTTTAGCTTTTTTAAGTTTATAATATTCCGTCAAACTTGCTTATTTTAGTAACACACATCGACTGATTATGTAAATTCTTAGTATTTACCTCATGCTGTGGTTTTGTTGATGCCGACTTTTAATTGTCTTCTCTTTGATTCACTTTTGAAGATAAGTGTTGTTGTTACTTCGCTGATTCTTCTTGGCGGGAAAGGACCATGAAAGAAATTGATTTGTTTTTTAATATCTCTTGGAGAGTTGGCAGAGTGGAAATATATATTAAATGATGCCAATCTTCATGAGATAAAAAATCGTATTTACTTTCATTAAAATAAATTACGATTTTGGGGTTAAGGGAAAGTAAAATACCAGAATTAGTGGGTTTGATTGGTATTTAAATTGGTAGCAAATCATAACTCACCTTTCAGTCTCAGGGTTAAATAACTTGCAACTTTGTGGTAAGTTTTTAAATTCAATTTTCCAGACTCTATAAGTACTAAAGGTAAGTATTACAGATTTCTTCTTAAGGGTAAGTATTAAGTATGTGCAAGTATTCTTTACAATTTTTTAATTAATTACAATTTTTGTGATGTTAACTTAACAAAGGCTTGGTTAAGAGTCACGTTAACTAATTAAACATCGTATTAAGAAAACTTCGTTTGTTTTAAAAAAAAGGGAAATTTACATTCGTACCTTTTCGGTTATGACAAGTACTAAATCAATGTTACAACTAACAAATTCATTATCGATAAAAAGGGTATATAAAGGAATAAATTCATAATAAAAACCTTAAATTTTGTATTGTCCAAACCAAGTTTGGACATTCTATTTCTATTGTAAACTTAATACTGGGATGAAATTCATTAAAAGTTTTAAGTAAAGTATCAATGGCATTTTCAATATCACTGGCTTAATACCAAGCTTTTCAATACATGTGTCTAGTAACTTCTCCATAACAATATCAGCCACAATTGGAGAGGCAGGAGATCCCATCGGCAATCCTTTCTGTTGTTTATAAAATTTACTACTATATTAAAAATAACTATTATCTTCTATACAAAATTTTACAATACGGAGAAACAAGCTCTTTTCTATATTAGTATGTCGCTCTATAATATTCCATTTTTCTTCTATTTATTGCCAAATCAACAGGTACGCTTGGAAACAAAGACACTACATCTAAGGAAATCAATTTTTCAGTATCTTTTACTTTTTGGTTCCTAATTTTATTTTTAAATTCTACAGAATTTTTTATATTATACTTAGAATGTTCAGTTATCTTTTTTAGAATAGTAGTTATATATTTACAAAGTTCATAAGATGGGGAATTTACACATGAACAAATTGGTCTTAATGGAAAACTATCTTTATGAATTTTGGGTAGACCATACAATCTAAAAAAAATAATTAAAAAGGTCAAATAAAAAACTGTATGAATAGAAATTATTTTGGCTGAAGTTCATTTTGTTTTTAATTTCTAAAAATCTTTCTTAGAAAGAAAATTTATTTTTACAAATGTATGCGGACGTTTTCCAAAGAAAACAAGAAAAATTAGACGCTAGCAGAATGAAATGCTGCACTTTCTGGACCGCTACGACCTTCATCAGCATTCTTCGCATCTATCTACTTTAGTTGTGTATTTTATAAACATCATCTATTTAACCAACTAACTTTGTAAATAAGAATACGAGAATACTCATAACTCATATCAACATTAATTTGGTTAGACGAAATTTACACACAAACCAACGTATTTCTTTACTGTTCTCTCTGTATTTCGTCTTGTACATTTGTTTTTGCTTTGTTTCAATCATCGATTGAACACGAATGCAAATTTGTTTTTAATCATTCTTACTTGTTTACTCGTAACATTGTAGATGCTGTTCCAGTATCATTCTGATTGTTCTGAAGTAAGCATGAATGCTCGCTGTGCCTTGCGTGCTTATAATATAATTTTTATTAATTATTTGAACTGTAAATGTTATAAATGAATAGAAATTATTTTGGCTTAAGTTCATTTTTATTATTGTTGTTATTTTTGGCCACCAAATTTCATTTTCATTTTGTTTTTAATTTCTAAAAATCTTTTTTAGAAAGAAAATTAATTTTTTTTATTATTTAAAATAATCATAAGTGAAAACAAAACTGGCACAGTCGGTAGGATACCCAGTTATCCTTTAATTCTGAATAAAAGAAATTTATAAAGAAAAAGGATATTTGACGTTTTTATCTTTATGGGTGAACAAAAATAAGAACTAAATTTAAAAAAAGTGAATTTTTTTCGTGACGTCCATAAACATTATTTAAGTGAAAATTAAATTTCTATATTAAAATATTTAAAATAAAAAAAAAACGTAAAACAATCAAAAAGGATAATAACCAAATATAAGTGAAAATTATATTTCTATGGTAAAATCCTTGGATAATATTTTAAAATCCTAAAGATGATTTAGTCATAATAAAAAGGATAATAAATATATATAAAACATTTCATTATTACAAACTTTTGGTGTTAATTTTAAATCTTTAAAATATATGAAATCGAATATTAATGTACCAAAATAAAAATTTCCAGGACCTCTTATATTTCTTAAAGATTAAAAGTAAACGAATTTTTATGAAATATAAAAAAGTATAATAAAAAAAAAAACATTTAAAAGGACAAAGCATATATAGGCTTTGTTAAAAAAAATAAATATAAAGAAAATTATATAAAAAAGAGTATTTGACCTCTTTGTCTTAATGGAAGAACAAATATAAGAACTAAATAGTTTTTCTTTTCTAATTTATTAAGCACTAGGTCAGTTTTATAAATAATAAAAATTTTTATTTATATTTTCAATATTTCGCCACACCTTTGGGTGGCATCATCAGGAAACAGGAAACAAATAATTAGATTTTCTTTTTTTTTTAAAATAACAAAATTAAAATCAAATTATTTTTTCAAACAAAAACAGAAAAATCAAAAACCAAACGACAAAAAACTCAAATATTTAAAATTTACATTCTTATAAATTTAAAACTCAAAAAACATTCAAGTAAAATAACTCAAAAATTTTAAACATTTACATTCTTATAAAAATTTAAAAAACAGAAAACATTTAAATTATTTAAAAATTTTAAAAAACTTAATTCAAATACATTAACATAAACTTTCACGATAGAAATGTTACAAGCAATCATATACTCTCAAACGTTAATTATTTTTTATGGACTAACAGCCTGTTTTTAAAACATAATTGTTGATGTATTGTATGCCAAACAACAAACGAATTTAAATTTTAGTTTTCGTATGCTTAATTTTGAGTGTAACAAATGAGCTTAAAGCTTTTGCTTCAAAAATTGGTTCACATATGTAAAACAAAAACATAAGCAACTGTCGAATCAAACAATCAGAAATTATTAAACGAACCTGTAAAATGTTTAAATTTTAATTAAAAAAAGTTAAAATAATGGACCTTTTTAATGAAAAATCGTAATAATCATATTTTGTAGAATTAAAAAACCAGTACTGGGCAATTTAAAGTTTTGGTCCGATCAATGGATGAGTTTTAAGAATTGGCTACTGCAAGCCCATTTTTTAGTAAATTTATACTAGTAATTGAGAGGGAATGTAATATAGTGGGATTTGCGATAGAAAAGTGGAAGCTGCCAGTTGCTGTTCCTTTTCATTGCAGGTTCCATTTTCTCCAGCAACAATAAAAGAAATTCGCTGTTAACTCGAAAGTTTGCAGCAAATCTAAAAAAATACATTTGTGCAACACAATCGTTTCATATGATGTACTTACTGGTCTTTTGAAAACCTTGAACATTTGTTGTGTCTCGCAATCTTCTTCAACAGAGACGAGTTTCTGTATTATAAGAAAATAACATTGTGTTTTTTTTTAATAAACATTCTTATATATTTTAAACAAATAAATTTGAAACTTAATTTATTTGTTTATTTTTACAGCTGATTGATAGGGTTGCTTCTTTTCTTTTCCAACATAAAAGTTTAATTTTCTTTGAAAAAAGCTTTAAGAATTACAACCAAAAGAATGATGGAAACATTGTTTCTTTGACTTTTAGCGACAAACAAAAAAAGCTTTTATTCCCAAACGAAAAAACAAAATGAACTCAATTGCAAGCTTAATCGCTTGGCACGCAATAGGTCGTCTGTTGTCAAAAGGTAGATCGCTGAACAGGCTATAAATGTCTATAACATTGCGCAACATTATCAGTATCAGCCTTAAAGTTTATTCTTTTTGTTGCTGGTATTTTAATTATTTGTAACATCTCTAACATATACCGACGCTTATAATTATTTTCTATATTTAAAACAGATGCATCTTCAAAGTTAGGATTATGATTAAATCTGGCACAATGGGAAGATAATGCAGTTTTTTGTGAATTATTAACGTCCCTGTATCTTTGATCAGACTTATGTCCAGCTATTCTAGTTTTTAGTTTATTTTTTGTCGTACCTACATATTCCTTATTACAATTCTCACTATCATTACAAGGTATTTTGTAAACTACATTTGACATGTCCCATTTTTTAATCTTATCTTTTGTTTTACTAAAAAATCTATTTAAAGTATTATAATTTTTGATTTTTCAATCCTTTCTGCTATTTCTGGTACATAAATTAAAGACTTATAAACTTTAGTTTCTGTAACATCTCTTGTATTATTTGCTCTCCTAAACTTTAACTGTTTAAACAAACTATTTATCGCTCTCATTGGAAAATTATTATCAATTAATATCTTTTTAACTTTATCTTTATTGCTTTTGTGAAATTCCTTATCACTTAGCTTAAGTACTTTTTCTATCAAATTTTTTCCCGTATTAATAATTATTCTTTTGTTATGCTTTGAATAATAATTAATAATTCTCCCGGAAGCTGTTGGCTTTTGGTACCAATCCATTTTTAGTTTATTCCCTCTCCTTATTACTAACGTATCTAAATAGGGTAATTTAAAATCATTTTCTATTTCTATTGTAAATTTTATACAACTATTGAAACTATTAAATGTTTCCAACATATTTTCAATACCAGATGCAAAAATAAAACAAAACAAATCATCCACATATTTTGTCATTATTCTTGGTTTTATACTAATTTCATTAATGCACGTGTCTAATAATTTCTCCATAATAATATCTGCCACAACTGGGGAAGCTGGAGATCCCATTGGAAGTCCTTTTTGTTGCAAATATATGTTATCATTATATTGAAAGTATCTGTTATCTTCAATACAAAATTTTAAAATTCGTAAAAATAAACCTTTTTCCATTCTAGTATATTCCTGTATTACGTTCCATTTTTCTTCAATAATATTCACTGCCAAATCAACAGGTATACTGGAAATAATGAGACTACATCAAAAGATACTAATTTTTCATCATTTAGAACATTTATGTTCCTTATCCTTTCTTTAAATTCAAACGAATTTTTAATATTATATTTTGAATTTTCTGTAATCTTTTTTAAAATCATTGTAATATATTTACATAACTCATAAGATGGAGAATTTATAAAAGAACAAATCGGTCTTAAAGGAAAATTTACAAGGAAATAAATAAAATAATTATAAGCGTCGGTATATGTTAGAGATGTTACAAATAATTAAAATACCAGCAACAAAAAGAATAAACTTTAAGGCTGATACTGATAATGTTGCGCAATGTTATAGACATTTAGTCCATAAAAAATAATTAACGTTTGAGAGTATATGATTGCTTGTAACATTTCTATCGTGAAAGTTTATGTTAATGTATTTGAATTAAGTTTTTTAAAATTTTTAAATAATTTAAATGTTTTCTGTTTTTTAAATTTTTATAAGAATGTAAATGTTTAAAATTTTTGAGTTATTTTACTTGAATGTTTTTTGAGTTTTAAATTTATAAGAATGTAAATTTTAAATATTTGAGTTTTTTGTCGTTTGGTTTTTGATTTTTCTGTTTTTGTTTGAAAAAATAATTTGATTTTAATTTTGTTATTTAAAAATAAAAAGAAAATCTAATTTTTTGTTTCCTGTTTCCTGATGATGCCACCCAAAGGTGTGGCGAAATATTGAAAATATAAATAAAAATTTTTATTATTTATAAAACTGACCTAGTGCTTAATAAATTAGAAAAGAAAAACTATTTAGAAAGGTCAAAAAAACATTTATATATAATATAAGAACTAAATGTGAAAAAAAAAAAATGTGAATTTTTTTGGGTGACATCCTTTAACATTATTTAAGTGAAAATTATACTTCTATATAAAAAGCATTAAACAATCAAAAATGATTATAAACAAATATAAGTGAAAATTATATTTCTATGTTAATATCCTTGGATAACATTTTAAAATCCTAAAGATGATTAATCATAACAAAAAGGATAATAAATATATATAATGCATTTCATTATTACAAACTTTTGGTGTTAATTTAAAAAACTTTAAAATATATTAAATCAAGTATTAATGTACCAAGAATAAATCTCCAGGACCTCTTACATTTCTAAAAAATTAAAAATAAATGAATTGTTATGCAATATAAAAAAGTATAATTCTTTTTTACATAAAAATTATTCAATAGCATAAAGTCTATATTTGATAAAGTAAAAAAGAAACAATAAAAATTAACAGTTTTCATAAAGAATTAAATGAAGGTGAATACTAAAGAAAATCGCTAATTTTAGCTCCAAAAGTGAAAAACCATTTTTTTCATAAAAAGGAGAATATTCAAGGCGAACTCAAAGCCAGATAAGGAAAAGGGCGTTAAGGACATCGTTGGAGAACAAGCGGAACATGAGCTAAGAAGAAATAATCCTGATAAAATATATAAGTATTTAATGAATATATTTGTTCTGTTAAGTATATAAAATTGTTTATTTTATTCATACATTACTATTTTATTGAAAAAAAATATTGTATTTAAAAGGAAGTTTTTGCACTTGGTAACTTACTTCATAAATATATACATTTATATGAACATTGTGTAAGTCTTGAACAAAGCGTTCTGAAATATTTTTTTTACTATATATTTCCTTACAAGAATATTTCTTATAAATACACAAAAATAAATATTTTTTTTCAACATGGATCAAAAAGGCGTTTCTCTCACCCCTATCACTGTAGATCCACTAAGATTTATTAAAAGGTTTCCAGAATTTTCGGGTGACAAAAAGGATATATATTCATTTATATCACTGGTTGAACGAATCAACCCTCTTCTTGGTCAGTACGACGAAAACTCCCAATTAGTGTTCATTGATTTAATTAAGAGTAAATTAAGGGGTAAAGCCAAAGAGGCTGTTGAAACTAATTTTCAAGCGCAGACTTGGTCTGAAATACGGACAGTTTTAATAAATTATTTTGGAGAATATGAAAGTGTTGAGCAGTTGTACGATAAACTTCGATCTACTGTTTTTAGGACAAATTGTTACATGTCCTAACGCACCTAAACGATTTATTTCGGTTAGCTCAGAAAACTTGGAGATTTACGGGACGTGTGATCTCAACCCTCGTTCAGGCCTAGGACAAGCAGCAATTATTCCATACTAACTAATAAAAAATTGACAACACTACCACAATTGAACACTTCACCTAGGGAAGTTAGGACTTTCTTCCAGCCGCCCAAATCCATCCATCCAAAGCCATCTCCATTACCGGCAAAAATTCTAATGACCCCACAAAACCGGATATGCACACACTTACCGTCTTAACACACCCCCTCAAAATGATAAATCTAACGGTCCATATTTCTTTTCCTTTTAAAGTTTACAACCATTTCCTTTTATTAACATTTAAAACTTAAATTAACATTACAAATTTTGTTTTTCCTTATACAATTTTAACAAAACTTTAATTTAGCAGATAAAACAAAATACAAAAGAAAGGGACAAACTCGGCTTTCACTTATTTTCAAACCGAATACTAACAAATTTACAAAAAAAAACGTTATTAATTTATTTCCTCGGGACGCAAAATTTTAGGGTAAGACTTCAATTATATTTTAACTTTCTTTCAGCACTATTTTCCTGCCTGAAGGAGCTCCCTAAGGTCGATATGACGCTATTCATCACCTAAAAAAAAACAACCCTAAAACTCCGTCTCTTAGAAACCTCGGTAAATTCTACACTTTATATAATTTTTTTTTCTGATAATGAATCCCTTTAATTTAATGCTTTATTTTATCTCTTTAAGCAAGAATTTATCTTTGCCAAAAAAAAACTAGATTTGATATAAACTTATCTTTAATAACTATGAAGACAAATAGTTATGTATTACAATTAACAATAAGAATACTAACAACACTAATAATAAATACAAATATTCAGTTTTTAATACTAATAACTTAGCTTCTCTGGTGTTTTATGTTTTGATTATTTCTTTATATACGGCTTTAATCTCATATGCCAAAGTATATTATATTATTAACTGTCTATAAGTTTGCACAGTCTATGCATTTTAAATTTAAAAAAAAATTTCAACACTAATATTGTGCACTTTCTTAAACTGTTCAATATCAGGTAGGTTTGTGGTTGAAACTTTATAAATCCGTTTGTTTTAATTTTTGGCACTTCAGATGCAGTTTTGTTTTTAACAAAATAATTAGTTTTTTTTTCCAAGTTTAAAAATTTTAAGTTTCTTTGCTTTTATTAATTTTCGTTTGGCCAAGTCTACCACAAACAATAATAAAAAAAACTCCTTTTTACTTTTACTAATCACCACATAAATAACAAACTTCATTAAACACTTAAGACAGTTTTCGCTACACCAAATAATCTCTTCAAACGAAACACCACAAAAAAGCCCTTTTTCCTACTTATCTTTTGCTTTTATACCCTTTTCAATTTTTGCTACAACCCGTTACCACTAAGCATACAGAGGCGACACGAGAATATAATCATCTCTTTTTTTCTATGCATCTCTTTCTTGACTCTCTATCGACTTCAATTTTGTTTTGATTTGTGTTTCTCGCGCAAGAAAAATTTAAACGTTTTATTATAGGCAAAAATAAGGGTGGGTTTTATGAAAATCATAAAATTAAGAAAAAAATAAGTGAAGTTCATACATTTTTATTTACAGCAGAGTACAATTGTGTTTATATTTAAGAGAAGTACGTTTAATTTTTTCTTGCGCCAGAAACACAAAACAAAACTGTAGCCGATAGGATGTCAAGAAAGAGATGCATAGAAAAAACGAGATGACTATATTCTCGTGTCGCCTCTGTATACTCGGTGCCGTTACTCTTCCATAATTCTAGAAATTTCTAAGAATATCGTTCGATCTCTTTCTGCCAGCTTTCTTCCTAATTTCTATTTTATTCTCTGTACAATGGACCCCTGAGGTTTATTTAAAAGTTCATAAACACTACATCAGGTGGGCAAAGTTCTACAGACGACCATTGATACTATGAGCTTTTATCATTGAAAATGTCAATGTGTCCAAATCAAATCGAAACATATACTGCCTTACCCGGAATTCTACAGCACAATGCTTCTCTCTATTTTCATTGACAAATCTGACACTCATACTTTTACAAAACTCACAATGTAAACAAACAATGACAGGAGATTTTACTACCACAAAATTAACACACGAGGGAAGTAAAACAGCAAAATTAAAATAAATTACTTTAAAATTTATCTAATGATAACATTTTCTTTTTTTTTCTTTTCAGCATTGCTCTGTGGACAACTAGTGTATTGGTAGAAGGTGATGTATCGTTTCTCTCTGTTAATAACCTTAACTTTAAACTTTTTACTTTTCTTTCAGGTTACTTTCAACTGAGCATTGTAATATAGGCGGTTTTGCTCAGCCGCCAGCGACATTCAATGGCTAATGTTTCCATCGCGGTTGGCCATCCGCAAATACACAATGATGGAACAAAATCATGGACATATAAAAACAAAAAAAAACATAGTAAAACCGGGACTTGGGTCGGAGGTGGTTCCTCCAAATTACAAGAGACCCCCTCTTTTAAGTGAATAAGGGACTCAAGGTTCTAGGCATATTTGGCCCGTTCCGACGCTTCTCCTAGGATCCGCCACGCAAAAATTTTTTTCGCCATTGACTTGGCAATAAAATTTGTGGACGAGGAATTAAATAAAAAAAAACGTATAAAAATTTTATTATTATAAAGGAAGTAGGCCGCACGCAACAAAAAACCAGGTATGAATACGATTGGAGACATGCATGGTGTGCGTGGGTTTTATTTCCAATTTCGGTGATCTGAGCGTAACTAGTATCCAACGTGGGGAACTCCCACACCCTGAGATATAAGCCTGGCATGTTTGAAAATGTTTGCCTTCACTTACGCTCTCCACTTGGATTTATGAGATATTGCACTGAAAGGCAGGTAACTATTCCATGCCAATGTCTAGCATTTTGCAGCTATACATATATACACCTATTTTTATTTATTGCTATACAATCAGGTACTACATGAAATATTCGGACGACACATATAAAATGAAACATAATGTACGTAAAACTTGTATCCCTTATGTTCTATCACTATACGGTTCCTAATCCTAATATTGCACTTAAATCTGATTGTATCACAGGTAAGAAAAATTTTCACTATTGCACGCTTTACATTTTTATATCTTTGGCATGGTAAATCCCAATTGGTTTCCCTTGAAGGTCCTCTAGTTCGACCATATTATTTCCCACAGGCCGCAATACCCGACATGTTAAAAATTTTTTAAAAAACTTTGCATTCTTTTTTTTCAAAATCACTATGTACCTCATTTCTTCGATACACTTCTTGACCAGGCATAAACTTGATTTTTCTAGCTCTCCTATTATAGCGTTGTGCTGAGCGATTATAAGCCTCATGCATGTTATCACGGATCTTCTCCCTTAATAACGCAAGTTTGTCACTATTTTGTAGACTATTAACTTCATGATCTGCTAATGATAATAATTTTCTAGCTATCTTGTAATCATTTTCGCTGGTGTACATATGATACCCAAATAAAGCGAAAAATGGGGTAACTCCAGTTGCCGAGTGTACCGAATTTCTTATAGCGCATTCTATCTCAGAAATATGTAGGTCCCAATCTCTGTGATCCTCCTCAAGATATGCTCTAATTACCGACAGGACTGACTGATTGATCCTTTCGGCCGCGTTGGCTTGTGGAGATTAAAAAGCAGTTTTGATAAGTGTGATCTTGTATGTTTGAATCATTTTTGCGAAACTTGCTGAGACGAACTATGCACCGTTGTCACTATAGATTGTTTCAGGAACTCCGAACTTGTGGAAAATTTCTTGTATCAGGAATTGTATCACGTTGTTTGTTGTTGCTTCGTGCATAGCCTTTAAAAAAGTAAATTTGGTGAAGTGATCCACCACTATAAAAATGTAACAGATTCTGCCTTTCGACCTCGGATATTTTCCTAGAAAATCGATATAAAGCTTTTAAAATGGTCTTTCTGTAACTACCTCTTGACCGATTTCAGGCATAAGATTTTGGTTAGAGGATTTTGTTTCCTTGCAGACTCTACATGATTTGACGAATTCTCTAATTTGGATTGTCTTCCTTGGCCAGTAAAAAAAACGCTTAACTTTCTCGATGGTCTTTGCCGTACCACAATGAGTATCGTGTGCTTTTTCTATTACTTTTGTTGTTAGTGTTGATGGGATCCACAACTTCCATTTTACTTGATCGTCAAAATCCGATTGAAAATTTAATCTTTTAAAAATCAGCCCATCTTTGATCTGAATATCGGGCAATTTTGATTGATTTCAATGATTTGTTTTTTTAAGTCTGGGTACTCACTGTTTTCAAATTCGTCGGTTTCAATATCGAGAAGTTGTTCTATGGTTATTTCGTTGATTGAGGCTTCTGTTGGAAATCTTGATAGCATGTCTGCGACGACATTTTCGGACCTTTTACGATGTTCAATGTTAAAATTATATGCCTGCAGTTGCAGTGACCATCGTGCAAGTCTGCCGCTGAGATCCTTCAGATTCATCAGCCACTTAAGGCTGGCGTGATCTGTTAACTGTAAATGGCATTAACTCGACATAAGGTCTAAATTTTTTTATGGCCATTACAGCAGCGAAGCATTGCTTCTCCGTAACGCTGTAATTCCTCTGATGAGCGTTCAACTTTTGTGAATAATACGTTATAGGGTTTTCTACTCGCTCATCATTATATTGAAACAAAACTGCACCTATACCATAATCAGAGGCGTCGCACTGAATATAAAAATGCTTTGAAAAGTCTGCGTGTTTTAAAACATGTGAAGACGTCAATGCCTTTTTAAGGTTTTCGAAAGCTTGTATAGCTTCTGGGGTCATACTGAACTTTTGCGACTGCAGTCCCTAAAAAACTTCGAACCTCCCTAGTATTTTTGGGCAATTTAATGCTTTGTATAGCTAGCACCTTTTCTGGGTCAGTTTTCAAAACGCCACCACCTATTATAAACCCTAAATATTTGAGTTCTTGAAAACAAAACTGTGATTTTTTTAGTCCTATCGTTAATCTAGCCTCACTTAGACATTTTGCAACTTCTCGTAGTATATTCAAATGCTCATCAAAATCTTTTGATATTACCAATAAATCATCTAAATAAACAAATACGTTGTTCTTCAGCCTACTTGGGATTACCTTATCCATGAGTCTACATAATCTTTGCGCCGCATTGCAAAGACCGAATGGCATAACTTTAAATTGAAATAATGGGCGACCAGCGACGGTGAATGTTGTATAATGCTTGCTCTCTTCGTCCAGCTCGATTTGCCAGAATGCATATTTTGAGTCTGCACTACTGATAAAGTTGGTATCATCAATCCGACTTAAAATACCATTTATATTTTGCAGCGGATAGGCGTCCTTGATTGTGAGTGCGTTTAATTTTCGAGCATCTAGACAGAATCGGGTTTTTCCTGGTTTACGTGCAACAGTTGTACGATTGCCTTTTTCTTCGAATGAATCAAAGCTTTTTATTACGTCCTCCAGTTGCCTTTGTTGTGTTTCGCTGAGAATGTGAGGTTTCATAGCATATTCCTTATCCTTATGAATAAAATCCTGTTGCAATTTTTCTACATTTATTTCTGCCAATTCATCTTTCATCATTCTTTTCATATTATTTTCTAATGCCCTTTGGTCTATCACATTTCTGCCTAGAGCGACATCACTGACATTCTGCTCATTACTTGTGGTAGCAGCACTAGCTGTTCCCTGTGTAAAATTGGAAATATTCGGTGTTCCTGACTCGGAAATACCTACTCTTTGCGTCCTAGCATTTATTGTGTTAGACATATCTATAATATTAGAATTTTCATTATAGTTAGCCATTTCTACCTCGCCCATTTTTCTTTGCTTTGACAGTATCTGGTGTGAGCTATTCAAACTGGAGGGTACAGGTCTTTTTCTGTTAATACTTTGCGACCTAGTAGTTCTATTCATACCTCACTGGCCCTACCTATGGTCGATTTATTCACGGTTAATTTTGCAACCGAAATTATTCTAACATAAGCATGAACCTACTGACTGACTAACTAAGTAGATGAACAGTTTAAGAAATTAACAATAAAATATTTAATGCAAAACCAAAACAATTAAAATTTAAAATGTAAATATAAAACGATTATGGCAAAGGAGCTAAGTTGAAATAAATCAAAATAAATATATTAAGTAAAAAATACCTATAAATTAATTATAAAAAAAAATAATTATTAACTGATACATTAAATGGATGTATTTGTACGGTAAATAACTAAAACGACAAAAAAATATTTTAAACCCAAAAAATGTTAACAATAATAATTTACTGCCTGGCCCACGATGTCGATTGATAACTAAAGCGAGCGACAACAAGTCACTCGTTATCGTTCTCATACGGGCCCCACTATCTTTCGACTTGTCGGTCGCTAGGACTTACGTTTTTAATGTAATCAATTTACTTATTGTCAGTTGATGATATTGCCACATCAACTATTTCAGACGTTAAACGCTTGTTTGAAAATAAAAATCGGTAAAACAAGTAAATTAGGCAATAAAAATGCAAAATTTTAGCACCAGTAAAATTTTATTTTATAAAAAATGGAAACATTTATATTTTTTTAAAAATTGTTGTAGATATTTATGGCTGTGTTCTACGAACAATTGTGCGCAGCTAATTTACACAGTTCCTTACCTTTTTCCACTCAACAACGCTACGCATTGGTGGCCCATGCGAATTCAGTTTCTTGGTGAGCTTTACCCACTGCTCTTCCATTGAGAGTTTGTTGCTTCCATAAACAGCAGATCATCTTGCGAAATCTAGATTTGCTTCCATATAATCTACAAGAACTTGCAGCTGCTTCAAACTTAATTTTTTTATGCTAAACAAATAATTTTTGATGGTTTAAATTGTATAATATTATTACTAATTTTATATTTACCATTTATTTTCCATTATAAAATTTTTAACATAAACAAAAAACTATTTTTTGGTTTGTTTTGTTAAATTTTTTTCCTTTTGTGTCTGTCGACAACCACAACACAAGTGACTGATTTTGACATTTATGATCGCAAGACATTTCATATTGGGGCGCAAAATTGTATGAAAATGATTACGTTTTTGTACGCATTTATTGTCGATCGACTTGTCGTGTTGAAAACTTTAAGTGGGGCGCAAATCAGCTGTTTGTCGTTGAAAATCCGTGCGAACGATAGCAGTCGATATCGTGGGCCAGGCAGTTAATAAACTGTAAATAAAAAAAGGAGTCAATAAACTTAGGAATAGAAAAAAAATTTAACTTTTCTCGAACTAATTTTAAATAACTCAACAGCCTACTTTGTTTCTTAATTCATTAAAATTTAATTAATTTTTAAAGTTTATAATGTTTTTAGAAAAATTACCAATTTAATTTTTATATAATGAGTTTCTCTGTTCAATTAATTTCAGTGCAATTTAAGGGGTTTTGTTACTACAGGTGTGTGTGCATATCAAAACTAATACTCAATCGACTTTCTATGCCGAGCTAAGTTGATGTGTTCAAAATCAAAAAAAAAACTATTGACGCTAATAAATATATTCGTGCTCCATTTTCTTCCAGCAGTCATCTACTGAATCACTAGAGGCAAAGTGAGATTTTTCGGCTTTCACTGACACAGGCTTCCACCCGTGAGGCAGCTGTTATTACTCATTATTGCTCCACAAACATATTCAAACAACATTAATCTTCTATAAAATTCTATTAGAGGGCTGGGGCGTTCTATTAGGAAATCCACAGTACTCCTAATGGCAATTCCTTCACCTCATTATGAACCGGTAGCACTATCCTACTGTCCTCTAAAGAAATTGCGGTTTTCCTTTTACAACTGACTTTCATCCTAGGGAATGAAACGGCTAGAAGTTAATCCGAAAAATTCTATCAGATTACTGTTGGATATGCTTTAGTCTATGGGTTTACTTTAATTGGGCTATTGTACTGCCTTTTGATCTTCTACGCAACCATTTTATAATTCTCACCTTTTAATGCAAGAAAAATGTTCAATCCTTTTTTTCATATTGGGCGCCATATTGTTACATGTCCTAACGCACCTAAACGATTTATTTCGGTTAGCTCAGAATACTCGGAGATTTACGGGGCGTGTGATCTCAACCCTCGTTCAGGCCTAGGACAAGCAGCAATTATTCCATACTAACTAATAAAAAATTGACAACACAACCACAATTGAACACTTCACCTAGAGAAATTAGGTCTTTCTTCCAGCCGCCCAAATCCCAACCATGGCCATCTCCATTTCCGGCAAAAATTCTAATGACCCCACAAAACCGGATATGCACACACTTACCGTCTTAACACACCCCCTCAAAATGATAAATCTAACGGTCCATATTTCTTTTCCTTTTAAAGTTTACAACCATTTCCTTTTATTAACATTTAAAACTTAAATTAACATTACAAATTTTGTTTTTCCTTATACAATTTTAACAAAACCTTAATTTAGCAGATAAAACAAAATACAAAAAGAAAGGGACAAACTCGGCTTTCATTTATTTTCAAACGGAATACTAACAAATTTACAAAAAAAAAACGTTATTTATTTATTTCCTCGGGATGCAAAATTTTAGGGTAAGACTTCAATTATATTTTAACTTTCTTTCAGCACTATTTTCCTGCCTGAAGGAGCTCCCTAAGGTCGGTATGACGCTATTCATCACCTAAAAAAACAACCCCAAAACTCCGTCTCTTAGAAACCTCGGTAAATTCTACACTTTATATTATTTTTTTTCTGATAATAAATCCCTTTAATTTAATGCTTTATTTTATCTCTTTAAGCAAAAATTGTTCTTTGCCAAAAAAAAACTAGATTTGCTCTGTGGACAACTAGTGTATTGGTAGAAGGTGATGTATCGTTTCTCTCTGTTAATAACCTTAACTTTAAACTTTTTACTTTTCTTTCAGGTTACTTTCAACTGAGCATTGTAATATAGGCGGTTTTGCTCAGCCGCCAGCGACATTCAATGGCTAATGTTTCCATCGCGGTTGGCCATCCGCAAATACACAAATATGGAACAAAATCATGGACATATAAAAACAAAAAAAAAACATACTAAAACCGGGCTTGGGTCGGAGGTGGTTCCTCCAAATTACAAGAGACCCTCCCCCTCTCTTAAGTGAATAAGGGACTCGAGGTTCTAGGCATATTTGGGCCCCTCCCGACGCTTCTCCTAGGATCCGCCACTCAAAAATTTTTTTCGCCATTGACTTGGCAATAAAACTTGTGGACGAGGAATTAAATAAAAAAAAATACGTATAAAAATTTTTTTATTATAAAGGATGTAGGCCGCACGCAATAAAATACAGTAGATTTTTATAATGAAATTAAAAACAGGCTTCGGAGTCTTAATAACAAAACAGTCTCTGATTTGGGGATAAATTTGAATAGCGAACAAATCGCAAAAAACAATATGAGAACTGCTCTAAATATTTTTAAAGAAAACATCCCTGAGCCATTAAAGACTATATTAGCATGCAGAGATCCAGGAACTCTTGAAGAGGCCATGAATATTATTTTTTCGTCAGGGTATGCCAATAATGTGAGTCATAACGAAAATAAAAATAGAGATCAATTTTATATAGGAAACGGGAAAAATCGCTATCAATCTTTTGATGCAAGCAAAAGCCAAAACCAGAATGGTAGTCGATTAGACAATAAAAATTATCCTTACGGTCATAACGGTAACTATGGAAACCAACAAAGAAATAGGAACTTCAATTATGGCAATATCCAGAATAGCTCAAATTATAATGGCAACAGTAGTCAGAATTACAGAAATAATTCTGGGAAACCTATTCAGTTTCATAATTCTTCTTTCAGATAACAGGCTCCAGAACCGATGGATATTAATATGGTTCGCCATTTAGTCACTTTAGCTCACTTACCACAATATACTCCTTGTACAAACTTATCGAATTCTTTTAATAAAAATCATTGTTGCTATAAGCTGCCGACTTTAGAAGTAGGAAATTGTAATCAAGTCCCTAATACTGCTGATTCAACCCTTTCAATGCCTCAAAATAAGGTAATTTCTGAAAATGTTAAAAATACAAGCCACCCACATAGTGCAAGCTAAAGTCCTGTAACTGAAAATTTGCATTTTCTATCCTCTCCGGAGAGCTACCTTATATAATACTTAAAAAAAGCTTTAATTTATAGTGGACACTGGAGCGACTCATTCGATTGTAAATCCCGGTTTATGTGACCCGAAATGGAAAGTAAGTTCAAGAACCATGACCTTGAAGACGCTACAAAATAAAATACTTACGGACACTATATATCAAATACCAAAGTTCGCAGAGTTAGGAGACGCGAGTACTATGATGTCTTTAATAGAGTGTAGATTTCAAGATGATTACGACGGAATAATAGGAAACGATATTTTAAGAACTTACAAGGCAATTACAGATTACGATAAGAACCAATTACGATTAAATAATAGAACTGTACCTCTTTTTTTCCAAAATTTCAAGATGTGAAATTTGTAACTTAAGTTGAATATGGATTAATACATATCACCGAACACCGGAACAATAATGCTCAGGATTTTAAAGTTGATACCAGAACGCTTGCTGTATGTCCGAACGTAATTTATCTTATAGAAAAAAGTTCGTGGCCAGTTACCTGCGAGAATTATCAATGATAATTTAGTGAGGGATAACAGTCAGAAAATTTCCTTATATAATAGAATTAATACAGATCATTTAAACTTCGAAGAGAAACATAATCTAAAAAATATTTTATACAAGTACAGTAAATTATTTTATGAGACCAATTCTAATCTAACATTTACGAATGCTATAAAACACCGAATTATTACTAGAGATGAAATACCAGTGTTCTCGAAAACTTATAGGTATCCTTATGTACATAAGGATGAGGTAAAGCGACAGATTCAAGAAATGCTGGAATCTGGAATAATTAGGCCTTCCAAATCTCCATATTCTGCTCCTATATGGATTGTGCCGAAAAAAGATGATGCCAGTGGCAGAAAAAATGGCGGTTAGTTATAGATTATAGGAAGCTTAATGAATACACTATAGAAGATCGTTTTCCTATTCCTAAAATAGAGGAAATACTAGACAAATTTGGGAGATGTATGTATTTTACCACCTTAGATCTGGCTAAAGGATTTCATCAAGTGGAAATTGATGGACGGGATGTTCATAAAACCGCATTCTCAGTTGAAGGAGGACATTATGAATTTCTCTAAATGCCAGTCGGTCTCAAAAGTGCACCAGCCACATTTCAAAGGCTCATGAATAACATTCTAGGAGATCTAGTTAATAAGATTTGTTTAGTCTACCTGGATGATATAATTATATATTCCACATCTCTTCAGGAGCACGTTAACGCACTACGGCATGTATTTCAAAGGCTTGAGGAAGCAAATTTAAGGTTCAGACAGATAAGTGCGAATTTTTTAAGAGAGAGACGGAATTCCTGGGTCATGTTGTAACCCAAGATGGTGTAAAACCAAACCCTAAAAAGGTTGAATGCGTAGTTAATTACCCTCTTCCAAAGACACACAGACAGATAAAACAGTTTTTAGGACTCAGCGGATATTACCGTAAATTTGTAAAAGATTATGCTGAAATAGCAAGTCCTATGACAAAATATTTAAAAAGGGATGCTAAAGTTAATGCAAATGATCCAGAGTATATAAAAAGCTTTAAAGCATTGAAAGATCTTTTAGTCAATAGCCCGATATTGGTATATCCCGATTTTAGTAAGAAGTTTGTTGTTAACACAGATGCAAGCAATTTTGCACTAGGTGCTGTTTTATCGCAAGACGACCACCCCGTTTGCTATGCTAGTAGAACCCTAAATCAACACGAAATCGATTATAGTACGGTTGAAAAGGAATTACTTGCAGTAGTTTGAGCCATTTCGTAGTTTCGCCCATATCTATTTGGTAGAAAATTTGTCATCAAAACAGACCATCAACCATTGTAATGGCTTGTATCGATTAAGGAGCCGAATTCAAAGTTAATTAGATGGAGACTAAAGCCGGAAGAATTCGATTACGAGATTGTGTATAAACGAGGAATAAAAAATGGAAATGCAGATGCCTTGTCTCGCGTAGGACCCGAGGTAAATTTAATTAGACAACCACCTACAAATACAATAGTAACAAGAACTGCTCCACGGAATTCGTACAAATACCAATTTATCATCGAAAAGTCGACTAATAATTCATTTAGAGTAGAAAGTAAGCTAATTTTTAACAACACTAGAAAAATTAAATCAGCAAGTAGTTTCAATGAAAGTGTTATGTTAACTATAATGAAAAAACATTTCCATGCTACTAGGATTAATGCTATTTATATCCATGATATTTCCTTGTATGAGATTTTAAAGGAAAGTTTTGTAAAGTACGTCTCTGTAAACCCTCACGTTAAAATAGTAATATGCGGCAATTTGCTTGAAGATGTCGTGGACGAGAATGATCTTTATGAGCGTATTAAAGTAGAACATTATAGAAATAACCATCGAGGTACGAGTATTAATGAGAACTTTAAACAACTAAAAACAAACATTTATCATCCGAAATTTAAACAAAGAGTCCAACAATATATTAATAATTGCCACATTTGTAACGTAGAGAAGTACGATCGAAATCCCATTAAGTTTAAAATAACTGAAACACCTGATAGACCCCAACAAACAGTTCATGTAGATGTTTTTTACAGTTTACAGAAAACATTATTTTTAACTATTATCGATAAGTTTTCTAACTTTGCCCAGGCAATAAGAATTCAGAACAGATCCTGGGCGGAATTCAAAAAAGCTATCACACAATATCTCAGCATTGTGGGTAACATCGAGGAGATAGTAACAGACAATGAGTTGAATTTTAAAGCACTGCCATTGCTCGAGTTTCTAAGGGAAAGGAATATTGAAATTCATTTTAGTTCCAACAACAATCATACATCAAACGCGGACGTGGAGCGGCTCTACAACACGACATGAATATGAATATGAACGAACATATTCGCTTATTAAGACATGACCCCAGTAGGGAGACCGATACTGTAGAGTAAAAATTTATAAAGTTATCATGTTCTACAACAATACGATCCATTCGACCATAGGATGAAAGCCTAATGACTTTGTAAATGGTGTAATAAGGGAAGAAGATTATCCAAAGATAAAAGACAGAATAGTGAAATCTAAGGAGGCTTCAATATTAAAATTAAATAGGGATCGAGAGAATTGTGAAATCCAAAGTGGAGAAGTTTATCTTAAAAGTGATAGAGGCGGGAAAAACCATGCGAGATTTCGAGATTTATGTTGATCAGTTAGATAGTGACCATGTTGTAACCCAAACTGGCCACAAGTATTATAAATCACATATTAAAAGAAAAAGGAAAATCTAATGAAAATGAATGTTATATGCAGTAGATTTCTTGTAGCTGCCATCTTAATTGCTCTTCGAGACATAGGTGGCGGTTATTCGCACTCATGTGCCATGTACCACGTCAAGTTTATCTTCTTCCAAAAGAACGACGGCTTGCTTTAATAGCATAGCCGAACGCTCGCTTGAACACGCCATGAGTTTGACACGTCCACGAAACAAACCTACGTCGTCACGTTGAAGGAAAGGGACCTGAATTGTCTTTGATGCCCTCCAGAACACTCCCATCAATTTCTTGCGTACCACTCCCAGTTTGCATGAGAGCTAACCGCATCATTCCTGTCGATGACAGCACGTACAAGGTCGCCCTTTACAACCTCACTAAAACTCCTGTTCATCAACTTGTACTTTAGACCAGAAATCTGGTTCGCAGTTTCGCTGCTCACATCCGGCACTGGGTTAGCTGTAGAACCTTGGTGCGTTCCTACAGCATCCGAAACAGGGAAATTTAGATGCCACTTTTTGAATAAGTGGATCTATTTTATGAGTTCGTTGTTAACCAAAAACACCTAATTGGACAGGTACTCGTATAAAGTGATAGCGTCTTTATATTAAAGAAAACCTGTTATATGACATATTTATTCTATGCACAAGAGGATTATAGTACAGCAAGTCTAACTTCCAGTAATGCTTAATTGATGACGTTGGATTCAATTCCATATACATAATGATTCCAAAAAACGATTTCAAATCATCTCTAGTAACATCTTACCATCACGTTATTACACTAAAATGTGCAGTGCTTCGTTGAACAACTGAGCGTAATTATTTGTATGAATGACCATTTCATCAATTAAATCATCAGGTATAAAATATTCATATATTTTGCTCAAACTGATTCGCCCATCTTTAGTAAGTGCCGCAATGTTTTGCACACCATGGATACCTGAAAAGGTTTCTTTCCCATTGTAATTTAGGTGCAATAGGCGACGTGGCTTTCGATGTATGTAAGGGAGCCTCGCTATTTCTAGTTCCCTTTATCGTTATACAGTTTGCAGTTTCCTCGCATTCTTCATCGTAATCATTAGGGTGGTATTCTTTATCACTTTCACCGCTAAAACCTCCATCAGAATTTTCTAAATATCGGACTAGTTCTTCAGTCGTATATCTTTTATTAGCAATTTTATTACAACAAATTATGTGTATACATACTTATAACCTCAAAGAAACACACGGAATACCCAAAAAATGATAAATATATAAGTAATAAAATTTATATTTTGTGGTATATAAACATGTTATTTAGGAAATAAACTTAAGAAACCGTTGGACGTGGGGCTTTCACAAAATGCCTTGTATAGGGACAGGCAAGGCGAATAAATTATAAAATATAAAAAAATAGTATACAGATTTTTTTAAGTCGAATTAATTACCAGGTGGCAGCGTAGGCGAATATGTTTATTTTCTCCGTGAACACTACTGTCAAACTCATTATATAAAAAATCTGTGTATATATATTTTTTTATATGAAGTTCGACAGTAATTTTTACTAGCAAATATGAATTCGCCTACGCTGCCACCTGTTAATTGATTTGCCTTGGATTTTTTATATATGGAGTTTGACAGTTAGCTACCGGCGAAAATCAATGAATTTGCCATCGTTACCACCTTATAATTTATTTGCCTTGGGGACAGGGAAGTTGTTGAGGCAAATTGGAAATTATATTTACAGTTAAACCTCATTTATCCGATTCTCGTAAGAGAGGTTATATTTAAATATACAGAAACAGCAACTTAACAGATATGTTTTTGTTGTAGTCATAAATCAAAGTAAATTTGTCTTTAATTGAAAGAACTTTACTTGCTTCTTGCTAATTTACTATTTGAAGAATCCAACATTCCACAGCACGTTTTAGCAGCAGCGATTAAAAATGCTTGACTATTTTCAATGCATATGTAGTAGCCTAACTGTTGCTATTGAAAAATGAGCAGCAAAAGCAACTTAAGATTTAGTTTTAGCAGAATAAGATAAAAATTAAAACTAAACTTATAAATTAAATTATATTTATTTATATTCAACTTGCATTATTACAAAAAAACTTACTTATTTGCCCTATTCACAAGCCCCCTAGTACGTGCTAAGTGCTAACAAAATACAACGGAGCTAGCTGTGTTGTTGGTAATTTTCATGCAAACATGCGATACAACACTTAGTACTTTTTTTCATATGTTTTTCAAACGTTGTATTTGTTTAAATGTTTTATGTTTAAATGAATTATTATTTTTGTGTTCATGTGTGAATTATATTAAATTAAATTGAATTAAAAGATATTTTTATTAGTTTTATTTATTTAATTTATTGATTTGACTGATTTATTAGAAAGTTGAAGTTGAAAGTTGCCAATATAATAACTGTTCTTTAAGATTTAATATTGCTTTAATGACTCGATTTCTAATATTTTGTATGGTACCGCCATCACCTATACCAAAAAGAGATGCTACCTTACGAACACAAGCACCATTTCCTGAAGATCCCAAGCAGTAAAGTACAATTTTGAGCTGCAAGTCAATGCGTAGTTGGAGCCTTTCGCCAATTGTGTGAAAAACACCGTCATTTTTTATAAGGTTGAATATATAGGCAAATTCCTCTGGCCGTAGTCGTATCATATGAAGAAATCTGTTTTCATCAAAATATCTTAAAACCCGATTATGCCATAACGATGATTTTGGTAGCACTAAATGTATAATTCTGCGAGTGGAGAGCAAGTACATTAGGTTCATCCTAAAAATGTCTTGAATTTCATCCTCACACAAAAAATTTATTAATTTACTTTTTCTGTTTTCTCCCCCATTTGGCTTATAAATAACAAATGATGAATAGCACTTTTCTTCTTATTTACTTTTTGACGTATGAAGTACAATGTACAATGGTACACTGATACAATGGTTGTTCACAAAGAAGTAAACAAAAGGTAGTATGCAATACTACCTACACCTTAGCAGAGCTTGTGAATACGGCAATTGTATTCATTTTCCTTTTAAGAACGGTAATGAAATTATAAAAACTCTTTGGACGAATCACTGCCAAGGTCATCTGATGGGATAGTAACTCGCTTCATACATATACCTCCGAAAAAACGTTGATTTCTTTGGACATCACGAAAATCAGCAACACGGTATACGTCATTGGGCAAACCTCAGTCACCACATATTGTCCTTTATACAAAGGCATTAGCTTTAAAGAATCTCCTGTACTACTAGCGTCACGTCGCACCAATACAGAATCTCCAAGAATATAATCTTGAGCAGCACATCTTTTTTTGTTAAGTTTTGCCTTTGTTTTTCTCAGTCAGTTCTGATAAGATCGATTGCTTTTTGGCGCAACGCATTGTTGTCACTTTCTTTAGCAGTAGCGATTTCGTTATCTGGCTTGTTAGGTCTTCAGGGCTCATAGTTAAACAACAGCTTAAACATGACGTACGGT
Source organism: Gymnosoma rotundatum (assembly GCA_916610165.2). Lineage (NCBI taxonomy): Eukaryota > Metazoa > Arthropoda > Insecta > Diptera > Tachinidae > Gymnosoma > Gymnosoma rotundatum. Next base: position 117,659,892 of record OU744336.1, read on the forward strand.
GTTGTTTACTTTCCACTGGACAATACCGATATGTTGGTCCCAGTTGCTTCCATTCGGTTTTCTGAATAACATTGTCAACATTATGGTACGATTAAGTCTCTCACATTGGCCATTAGCTCTTGGGGTTGCTGTGGATTTTAAAATATGGGCGATATCTTTCACTTCGCATAATTTTCGGAACGGCGTACCGGTTCGGGTTCCAAATAAAATGACGACATCACTAAGAGCACGTACGGTTGTTTCACTTTTTACATTACGGACGGGTTTTAGGACGCAGAATTTGGTAAAACCGTCAATCAGAACTAGATGATCAACATGGATAGTATGAAATGGCACGCCAATTTTATTGATTGAGAATAAGAACCCTTGTTTTCTTCCAGCTGGTTTTTTATTATAAAGGCACTCCATACAAGCACTCTTTTGACGTAATTTCCAAGTCTCGGAAACCAATATTTTTCTTTAATTTTATGTACAACTTTGTCAACGCCAATACGACCTAGTTCATCATGGCAAGACAGCACGATTTTATAACTAGCGCCATCTGGAATATACAAGAGGTTGTTGTTGTTATCTACCTTGTAGAATCGACCATTTTTAACTACGAACTCGTTCCGAATTCTCTTGTCATTTCCCAACAGCTCAGCTTTCTTCTATAAAACATTCTTTATGTAAGTAATTTTTGGATCAGTATCTTGTAGTACTTTCACCCAGTCTGTTGTTTCCAAACTCGAATGAACAACGTAAAAATCCGCAACAGCGTTATTCTCTTCAGGCGGGCTAACTGAACTTGATTACGGCTCAATGCATCAGCTTGCCTATTTTGAGCTCTAGGAGTGTGCTGTATTTCAAAATAGTATTCGGACAATTTAAGCCGCCATCTTCCAATTCTGGGAAAAATATCTTTCTTTGTCAACGAACTTCTCACGGCATTACAGTCGGTTTTAATAGTCAATGTAATTCCTATCAAATAAAGACGTTCTAGTACCCATACAACTGTCAACGCTTCCAACTCAGTATAGTGATAGCGCGATTCTATTTTTGTGGTTTGACGGCTGGCAAAGGCTATCGGGTGATGTCTGCCGTCGATCTATTTTTGCAAGAGTACACCTGCCAAGCCGTCTTTACACTCGTCTGTGTTTACCTCCTTCATGGCATCCTTGCAATAAATTTATTTTCTCTTCAAACAATTAAACGCATTTCTTCGATTTTAGTCCATTTCCAAGCAATCTCTTTTTACGTCAAATTTGTTAAAGGTTTTGCCAAAATTACATAATTTTCAATAAAATGTCTGAAATAACTTGTTAATCCGATAAACTGACGGACTTCATGTATGTAAATTGGGCGTTTAAAATTAACAGCTGCGTTGGTTGTTAGTTCACTCGGGGAAATAACTCTATCAGAAATCTCGTATCCTAAATATTCAATAGTTGTCATCAAAAATTTTCATTTGCGTATATTCAACTTCAAATCGGCTCTTCTTAAGGCTTCCTGTTTTGGAATTTTTTTAAATTTTTAATACACTCATCAACACCTTTCGCAGGTATTAGTATGTCATCAAAATAACCCATGGCTATGGTGAATCGCAAGGGTCCTAATGCAGAATTAATAAGTTTCTGGAAAACAGCCGGGCCATTAGCTACACTAAACGGCATCCGGAGGAACTCATAGTGGCCATCTGCAGTTACGAAGGCGGTCAAGCAAGTTAAAATATTGCATTCCATATAAACGATTAATTTGATCAGCGATGACTGGCAAAGGGTCGTGACACGGTTTAAAGCACAATAATCAATGCAAATTCGCCCTTCGCCCTTTTTTTGCGCACTATCAAAATTGGGCTAGCCTAATCAGAATTCGAATCGACTATAATACCGGCCCGTTTTAATTGCTTGATCTCCTCACGAACAATTGCACGTTCTGTCTCACTCAACCTGTACGGCTTGTAAGTAATGAGTGTTTTATCTGTTAATTCTATTGAAAATTCCGTATTGGCCCCACAACCAAGTTCTCTGATATCAAGCGCTAAGCAATCTCTATATTGTTGCAACAGTAGTTCCAAAAATACGGTTTTATTATCATCAGATATTTCAGGGTTAATTTAATTAAATTAAAAAAATTGGCTTTAATTTCACCGCATTCTTCGCTCGCGCTCGGTTTTCGATTCATCAAGATTACACAATTCTGCTTTTGTAACACCTTTAACGTTATATCAGCCGCTAAGCAATTCAAAACAGGTATAGCTAATCCATCAGCATTGGCATTTAAAACAAAGGCTGGAATAATACTTCCATATCGGTTAGTGTTTGATTCTATAAATACGTCTTGTTGCTCGCTTACAGCCTCACCAGCCGTGACAGCAACAAAACCGATATGATTTAGTGGCAAAACGGTAGCCTCTTTAACTCACAAATTTGTTTTTAGTTTTGGTAAGACAGGAATTTCGATTCATTCATCTGACGTAGACTTTGTAATCATTATGCACTGACTGCCAAAATCAACGTACGACTTAACCAAATTCTTATTAAGCTTAGCATCAAAGAAATACTTTTCATTCATACTAACCGGTTCGTTGAAACTTTTAGCCACAGCGAAATTTGGGTTGAAATCCCGTTTGATTTATTTCTTATTATCATCACCCATAAAACAATTTCTTCTAATGTGCCCAGACTTGTTACAGTTTTTCCAAATTATCGGTGATGTAGTTCTTTTTAAAATACGCTTTCAAATTGCAGCGAAAAAAAAACAATATTATCTACTTCTTGCACTTTTAATGTGGGCTCTTTCAAAACATTTTTTTGTTTGATTTGCTTCGCTTGAACTACTGTGCATTCTTTTGCATGGACTTCCATCGTGCGATTGAACTCTCTCTTTGTCAGCCAACAACACATTCGAGTCTGCATGTGTTCTACATAGTAAAAACGTTTATAATTCACGATCATTTAAACCTTGCGTAATTTGAAATTTTGTTTTATTAAACCATAATTTAAGATTAGCACATAATATTTTTTTCGCAAAGTAATAATCAAAAACATCTTCAAATTTTCCCTGTTTATAATTTAATAGAGTTGACTACTGTTTAGCAACGCTCTCTTGCCCCATAACCGTATTGTGGAATTCTGTTCTACATGCATTCCACGTTTTAATTTTTAGAGAATAAAACCAGTCAGGTGCACTGTCCGTTTAACTTGAGCGAGTTAATTTCCAATTATAGGAAATGAGTAAAAAAATATATTTTCTTTTTTCTGCACCAAAAAATGTGCGTTTCTTTATTAAATATATTCTTAAGACTATCTATCCTATTTTTCTTAGCATCTATTTTGTTTGTCTTATCGTTACAATAGTTGTACTTATGATGTTTGTCTTATCTCTAGCTTAGAATAGTTATATTTGAGTTTATGGATTTATCATCTTTTATTACTATCTTAGTTATATTTGAATTTATGGATTTGTTATTACTATCTTAAAATAAGAGATGTTAACTCTCCTCCTTCGTTTTAAACTGTATATTGTCTCTGTCGGAGCTTGAGAAGTTCTATTTCATATAATTCGTCGATTTTTTTCCTTTGTGTTTCTATTTTCTTTATCCTGTAGCATTCGCAGAATTTAATCATACCATAAGTTAGTAATTCTAATGTACATAGTCCCAATACGAAATAAAATGTGTATTTGACTGGATGTTCTTTGATAGGTATCAGGAAGGTTGATATTTCTTGGATATTGTTAAATTTGTAATTACCATTAGATTCTAAGATGCGCATTATTTGTAATTGTTCGACGTGTAGGTTATGTATGGCATCTTTGAGTGCTTGTTGGTGGTTGTAGTATTGTTTTCCATCTAGATTTGTTGAGTAATTGAATTGTATTAGTTTAGGTCCATTTATTTTTACGTTATTCCAGGTCTGTTCGTAACCTGTAATGATGTTTCCACTTTCGAGTACTTGTAGCGGTGCGTTATTTTCATGTATTACTTCGCATTTGGCTGGGCTGTTTTCTAATACATTAATAGTACAGTTGTCCGGTTTCTTAATTTTGCATATAAAGTTTCCTAGATAATTTTTACATTTTTCGATACTTGTAAATTTATTATTGCATTTTGCTATTCTAGAGTCTAGTAATAGTTTTCCGTGCTTAAATGATAGTGGATACAAATTAAATAGCTTACATTTCGTTTTTAATAATGGGTATTTATAGGTGTTTACAATTGTGTGATGAAAATAAAAAACATTAATATCGGTATATTCTAATATATTTATTATAGGTAGATCTAACGCTTCATTAGACACTTTGTTGAATATCTTTTAAATTTAAAGTTCCGGAATAAAAGTTTCCGTCTTTTGCGAAATTAACCATTGTAGCGATAGAATGTAGTTCGTTGTATACTTCGGTAAGTATTAAATGTTCTGAAATAGATTCGGGGCTAATTCTTTCTAATATTTTTTCAAATTCAGAGTTTATTTTCTTTTGTTTATTATTATTTTCTATTAGCATATTCAATCCTGTCTTGATTTCGATTAGGTCATCGTGGTCAGGTGTTCCTGTAATAAGTTTGAGGGCTGATCCTAGAAAATTAAGTGAACGTTTAGTTCTGGAGATTCTAGGAAGTAGTTGTGACTTCAGATTTTCTATTTTAGTTATCAACGAATATTCTGCAGAGTTTTGTTCTAAATTATATGCAAATCGTACTATATTTTCGTAGGGTGTCAAGATTCTAGAAAGGTTTGTCATATGGTATAAGAACGCTGTGTCCTGAAAAACGTATACAGGGTCAGTCTCTATCATTATATATTTTTTGTCTTTTAAGTCTATTAGTCTGTTACCGAATGCGACGGATATATATAATAATATTATTATTCTTTGCATGTTTGTACTCGTATATTATCCTTATGTATAACAATATTTTTGTTTGTAATTATTGTGTTACCTTTATCTTCCTTTACAATGTGTTTTGAGTATTTCCTTACGTTTTTATTGCGTCGGTGCGTTTTGGAGTATATAACGTCCCCTGCTTGGTATGTGATGTTCTTACGATTTTTGTTGTGATATAGAAGTATTTTCTGTTGGTTTATTTCGATTTTTTCTTTAATATCAGGATGTGCTCCCCGGTTAAAAACACGTCCTCGGGTTTCTCTCCAATGACTGAGTGTATTGTTTTGTTGTATTGTCGAACGGCATTAAAGATTTCGTCTCCTGGTGAAGAATTGTGTTCTTGAGCTAGGACTCTAGTGAGTTCGATCAGAGTGCTGTGAGTGCGTTCCACTTGACCGTTTGTTGTTGAATGGTATGTTGGCGTTAGCGTGTGCTCAATATGTAGTTTTTCATAAACCTGTTTTACGCATATACTTGATAATGCTGCTTCGTTGTCAGTCATTATGAATCTAGCATTTGGATAGATTTGCGATAGTATTTCTTCGATGTATTTGTGTATGTTTTTCTTATTTGGAATTTCTCGTATATAGCAATATTTTGAGTACTTATCAGTTGTGGTGATGTATGTGTTTCCGTTCATATAAAATAAATCTAAGTGTATGTGTTCTCCCACGTGATTTGGAATCGGTGTTGCTCCAATTGGTTGTTTATTTGGTCTTCTTTCGTATTTGTTTGTAAGACAGATTTCACAGTCTTGTGCTTCTTTTTTACACATGGTGCGTATGGTTGTCTTTATTTCTTGAGCGTTATTTTTGTAATTTCTGTGGGCTCGTCTATGTGCTAGTACTACGATTTCTTTTTGTCTATCTAAGTTTTCTACATCTTCTGTCATTTTCTGAGCTACTACAATTTTACATTTGGAAAAGAAGAAATGATATTATCTTCGACGTGGAATAGAGTTTCTTCCTCTATTTTTATAGCATTTGTTACTTTTGGGTTTATTATTTGTTCTAATCTGTCTAATAATTCGTCCTTGGTTGAATAGAAAAGTGTGTGTCGTACATATGAGAAAATATTTTGTGAAGATATTTGCACTAAGTTATCTGTGTTATAGTGAATAATTATTTGATTCTTAATTGCATTTAATGGTTGTTTCACGCGTTTCAATTTTTCGATTGGCGAACTTTGTGCTGAATGTTGTGAACAACTCGAAGTATTATTAATCTGATGACGTGACAATGCGTCAGCGACGACGTTTTGATTTCCTGGTTTATATACTAATTTAGCGCCATATTCTTCGATGAAATTTTTCCATCGTTTCAATTTTGTGCTGGGATTTCTATCAGATATAGAAAAAATGAGTGACTGGTGGTCCGTGTAAATGGTTAAGGGCCAGTTTTTGACTTCGTATTTAAATGTCATTTAAATTTAAGTTCTATTTAAGTACAAAATTCAGTTTTTCAATGCACACTTAAATGAAACTTAAATGACCAATCTTGCGCATTTAAAGTCCATTTAAATAACACAGTTTTGCCATATGGTTATGGCATTTTTTTTTTGTTGTTTCGCAAAACTAAACAAAAGTAAACAAACATTTTAGCCATTGATAGAACAATATTTTATGTTTTGCATACATTTCTTAATGAAAATATTAATCAAAACGTTAAATCAATAAATAAATTAAGTTTAGGTGGTGAATACATGAGTATCGCTGACATTTTAATATATTTAAAATATTTTTCACAAAATTTGCACCATATTTTTCACAATTTGCTACCATATTTTTGTGATATTTAAATGAGAACTTAAATAAGAACTGAAAAAATGAAACTGCATTTAAATACAACTTAAATTTAAATGAAAATTAACTAAATGCGTATTTAAATACGAACTCAGAAATTGGCCCTAAGTCTGCTATACCGTAAAGGTAATTTCTTAATTTTTGAAGTGACCAAACGACCGCAAGAAGCTCTTTTTCGTTTGTGCTATAGTTTTGTTCGGTTTGGTTAAGGGTTCTAGATATAAATGAAATAGGTTTCTTATTCTGAGAAAGTACAGCTCCTATTGCAAAGTTGCTTGCATCAGTTGTTAGTTCGAAGGGCTTGTTAAAATCTGGTTGAAATAATTCGACTTGTGCTTGTAACATATCTTTAATTTTCTCTATACTTTTGTGCTTTGCTTTTTGTTTACTCCGCCATTGTCTCCGCGTAAGAATGTAGTAAGGGGTTTTACTGTTGAAGCGAAGTTTTGTACAAATTTCCTATAATAACTAGCTAGTCCTAAAAATGACCTTAATTCTTTTAAATTTTTAGGTATTGGGTAATCCTTTATTGTTTGGATCTTACTAGGATCTACAGTTATTTTATTGTGTTTGATTACGTGACCAAGATATTCTACTGAGTCTTGGAAAAAATGTGATTTCTCTTCAGAAATTTTCATATTTGCATTATGTAATGCGTTTTTTATTATTCGAATGTGCTCCATGTGTTCTTCAGGCGAAGAAGAATATATAAGCACGTCGTCGATATAAACGTAAGCGAACTTACCAATATATGGGCGCAGAATATCATCTATACATCGCTGAAATATAGAAGGTGCGTTCTTTAAGCCGAATGGCATTCTAAGAAATTCATATTTTGCTCCATTCACACTGAATGCAGTCTTTTCTCTGTCTGATTTTTTTATCAAGATTTGGTGAAATCCTGACTCTAAGTCTAGTCTTGTAAAGACTTTTGCTTTTCCTAAATTTTGAATAGTCATTGCTACATCTGGGATAGGGTACCTGTCGGTTATAGTCTGAGCATTAAGCTTTTGAAAATCTATTACCATACGTTTTTTTGGTTTCCCTTCCTCATCTGTGCCTTTTTTCGCAACGGTCCATACTGGAGAGTTGTATGGGCTTTTGCTAGGTTGTATTATTTGGTTGTCTAATAATGTTTGATTTTCTTTATTTATAAATTTATTGTCTGCTATTGGATACGGGTACTGTTTCGCCCAAATAGGATCTTCTGATTTTGTCCTAATTGTAGCTTGTACAGTGGTTGTAAAGGGCAGAATTTCGTTGGTTTCGTCATTTATTCTCATTATATTTTCAATTTCATTTTTATATTTGTCATTATTGACTGTGTAATTCACTTTTTGTTCGCTAATTTCTTCTTTTCTTTTAAATTTATACGTGATTTTATAATCAAATAGGTTAATTTCTGCTTTTATGGCTCTGAGACCATGTTCCCCGAGAAGCATATCGAACTCTTCTAAGGCTTCAGTTTCGAAAAGTACTAAATTGTGGCCTAATAGTGTAATAATTTTTTTTGCTTTCGTTAAAGAGTATTCGTGAAGCGTTTTTACCTTAACTGGTTTTATTGGAATAGATTTTCCTATGTTGCACTTAGAACTAATATAATTGTTTGTCGCACCTGTGTCGATTAATATATTAACGGATTTACCTGTTGTTTGGCAGTGCCTCTGTAGACTTGGCAATCCGTTTATTCGCCTAAAAAAGCGCTGTCGGTTTCGTAAGTATCTTCGGTGTATGGTACAAGTGATTGTATATCTTCATCTCTCGTCTGGTTTACTCGTTGAACTTTATTCGGATTATAATTTTTTGATGAAGGCATTCTATCCCTTTTTGTTGGTTGTTGCACCCTTCTGAGTGGGTTGTATTGCTGCTGTGGAGAATATTGTGTTGAACGTCTAAATTGTTGCGAACTATCCTTTTCCATGGGTTCCTGCCGTGGTTGATGATTAAATTGAGCTTGTACATTGGGATTGTACCTCCTTATATCTTCGTATCGTTGTGGTCCGAAGTTTGGTTTTTGGTTGTATAATTGTGTTGTAGCCAGTGTGTCGAACTGCATATTTGCGTTGTCATGGTATATGGTGCTTGCGATTGCAAATGCAGTTTCTAGGTCCTTTGGATGATGGCTATATAATGTACCGCTTGTGTATTTACTGTTGAGTCCTGTGATGAATGTACGAGCTGCTTCCTGATTTGCATATTCCGCCATGGATGCAGATCCCTTATCACCTGTCATCTCTATTTTCGAAAGTGCGAGGTTCAGTGCTTTGCTGATTTTGCTGTGGAATTCTGAGAGTGTTTGTCTTCCCTGTTTATGTTTCTTCATTTCCTCGAGAAGTACGTATAATGGTCGTTGATCTGCGTAAGTGTAGTCAAGCCTGTTAATTATAGAATAAAAGTTCATCTTGGTGTTGTGGTTGATGAGGATGTCTGCTGCTTCTCCAACAATTTTTGAATGCAGTATCGTGAATGCTGTGTAGTAATTTGGGTGGTTGGAAAATTGTTTGATATTTTCCATGAATGTCCATGCCCTTTTCCGCCAGAATCTATATTGGTTTTTATCCCCACTGAAGCACGGTATAGCTTCGAATGTTTTTAAATTTATCAGAGTTGATCCTTTATATTTGGTGTGAAGTCACTATGTTGTTCCTGCGTAGTGATTGTATGGGGAGATCGTTCCGCCTCTAGTGTATTTACCTTCAATTGAGAATTCTGTAGAGTTTGTGTGAGTACCTCTATTTGTGCTCGTAAAGCTGCGATATCTTGATTCATTGTGTCGTTGTCTTTTCCTATAGATCGTAGGGAATTGAATATTTTCTGCCGTTTCTGACGTTGGTCCAGCGTGGTAATTTTTCACTTTTTCAGAGATTGGTTTGCTTTTCTTCAAAGCCGTAAAATTTTTATTTAAATATCTTGAATGTCAAGAATATTTGGCTGTGGTCAAGAGCTTAGACCGGCTTGAGCCCCCAGTTAATTTCCAATTATAGGAAATGAGTAAAAAAATATATTTTCTTTTTTCTGCACCAAAAAATGTGCGTTTCTTTATTAAATATATTCTTAAGACTATCTATCCTATTTTTCTTAGCATCTATTTATATTAATAATTATGTTTAATATATTAATATAGTTTTTATTTGACCTTTTTGTTGCTTTTTTGTGTTCAAATAAATATTTCTTTGTCCTGATGATGCTACACAAGGGAGTAGCGAAATATTGAGAAAATAAAAATTAAAAGACCTTGTGCTTAAATAATAAATTAAAAACTAAATTATGTTTAATGTTTCTTTGTCCTAACTCAAAATATGTTTTTCTTTGTTTAGGTTACTAGAACCTTTTTTATCAGTAAAACATGTTTTGAGTTATTTGTATTAAGTTAGAAAAGAAAGAATGTGTTTCTTATCGTTACAATAGTTGTATTTATGATGTTTGTCTTATCGTTACAATAGTTGTATTTATGATGGTTGTCTTATCTCTAGCTTAGAATAGTTATATTTGAGTTTATGGATTTATCTTTTATTACTATCTTAGTTATATTTGAATTTATGGATTTGTTATTACTATCTTAAAATAAGAGATGTTAACTCGCTGGTTCTCATTTATGAAGATAACTTACCTCCACAAAAATGGCTCTTAGGCAAGATCATCAACGTGGTACATGGCAGAGATGAACGTGTAAGAGTGGTAGATATCAAAACAGCTAAAGGAGTTATACGTCGCCCTATTCACAAACTGGCTCTATTAATTTCATCTTGAAAGTGTCCTTTTAAATGGGGGCGGCATTTTAGGTCAACGTATAAATATTATGCTGTTGTTATAATTTTCGGTAATAACCGTCGTCACTGGCTGTGTACTTTGGATGTTCGGCGAGCGCTTTCGATGTGATAACATCATTTTCAAGCCGCGTGTTTATTAAAACTGAAGAGCTAGTGTTAAAAATAGATAGTGTTAAGAATAAAAGGTGGTGGGCTTAGGTAATTTTTTTTGTCCGTTTAAATAGTATTATGCAGGTAGATTCCCTGATATCTGTCTTGTTTATTGGGGTAAATAGTTAATATTTGGGTCTTTTATTATTGGATAGGTAAGTGTGACCGTCTGTGGATGTTTTTCGTTTGTGAGAGTGTTTTAGTAATTTTTGTAGTGTAAAAATCGTGTCAGAGGTTGTGTTTACCTTTTCGTTAATAATGTCTCTGTTAAACGTTCGTGTTTTGTTGGATTAATTTCTTTACTTGATAGGGGTCAATGAATTGAATAAATTAGTAGTATTAATTGCACATTCAAAGTCAAAAGTTGAAATGAGTGATTTAGAATAATCAAAAGTTATTGGAACAATTAGAAGTAGAGGAAAATATGCCAACCTTTCAAACAATGTGAAAGTATCTCGCGGAAGTAATATAAACATAAACAGTAAATATAAACACCACTAAAACTATTATTTCGCGATATAAAAAAAATGGCTGCGAACTAGTGGAACTTCCTTGTGGAAAAAATAGGTAAAAAAATTAAGTCCCCAAATCCTGGAAAAAATTGAGACAATTGTGGAGAGTGAGCCTGGAATAACTATGAAAAATATTCGCAAAAAGTTATTTGATCAATTTAATGTAACGCTTGCATTGTGTACAATTTTCAACGGCTTAAACGAACTAAAAACAACGCTGAAAATGGCTTCCATCGAAATGGATCGTAGCCTCAGAATTTTCAATTTGGTCTCCTCAACAAAAAGAAAAGATGATTTTTATAGACGAGTGCGGGTTTAACTTACACTTACGGCGTTCACAAACTCGTGCTAAGGTAGGTGAAAGAGCTCATGTTGTAGTGCCAACCGTAAGGGGAAGGAACGTTACTTTAATTGCTGCTATAAATAATGCTGGTGTTGTTAACCATAAAGTTTTTTCCCTTTCTAGTGTAAATTCAGGCTGTTTCCAAATATTTCTTAGGGAGCTCCTGGATAAAATTGAATGCAGCCAGCAGTTACAAAATTCATTTTTAATTATGGATAATGCCAGAATCCATAAAACCCAGGAAATTCGAAATATGGTAGATAATAATTCTGATCCAAATGATGAGGAAAAGAAAAAAAATGGTGTTACAAAGAAGAATAATAAGGCAGAAAAGTAGGTAATAAATTAAAAGTGTTCATTTTATTTGCCAGGAGTTAATTTCTTATTTGTTTGAAAGGTTCGAAAGTTTTTTTTCGCCTAAATAAACACGCGTTTAGGTATAACACCACATTTAAAAGTGGGAGTCAGGTCGACACATATTTCAAATACTATAAAATTGGCTGCAACGTTAAGGTTTTTAGCGCAAGGATCCTATCAGCTAAGCGTCGCTAATGATTTCAACTCAGGATTATCGCAGCCAGTAGTATCTAAGATAATTTCAGAGATTCTGAATGAATGACAGACGAAAAAAAAGCTGTAGCAAAACTGCAATTCTTTCAGAAATCTGATTTTCCTGATGTCGTTGGGTGTGTTAATGGTCCCCACATAAAAATATTGACTCCAAATAAAGAAAACCAGCTGGTGATCGTAATTCGTGGTTATTAGGTAAGAATTAAACTTCTATGGAAATAAAAATCAATTATTCAAATTCCCTGATTAGGTGATGCAGGCTATCCATTTATTTATACTTATTATTATTTAGATTTGTAGCTGTTATACATATATATATATATATATATATATATATATATATATATATATATAAATAAATAATAATAAGTATAAATAAATTAATAATAATACATAATGTAACAAGAATTTCTCAAACATATAATGCAAAAACAAAAGTAAATGAAATAATAATTAAATAAACAGAAAACAAAGAAAAAGTAATAATAAAGCATGCAAGACGAAACAAACTCAATAAACAATCATTCTGAATATTTCTTTAATGAAATGATGGACGGACTTGAAGTGATCCAGCTAAAACTTTACTAATTCTTTGTATGGCATAAAAACAAAACTACAACAAAATTTAACAAGCTCATTTACAGGACTGACGCATATAACGCTGATACAACACACTTCGCGATACACATGATCCGACAGGCTATCACACGTTATATATCAATCAAAACTGTCAATGACTCAAAAAAAAATTCTGAACTCTAAAACAAAATCAAAAAGGAAACGAACACAATACATTTGGGGACGCATTGGGGTCGCTCGCAAGCTATTGTGATTCACTCCTATAAGTATTCCTTCACCATACATCACATTCAGGAATTCCATCCACATACAACACTCCATTTCATCCTAGAGCGGCTACATGGATCAACTCCTGCAATGGGACTTCAGGCTGTAAAAAAATTAGTATGCTTTGATGTTTCCACATGCAAAAATTACTGTAACTTAAGATAACTTTTTAGTAAATTTAAAAATTATCTTAAGTTACCACATTTGATTGGGCGCCATATTGTTACAGACCGGTTGGACTGGCGAGGTTTCCGATTAGCTCTTCTTTTCCTCTCAGGTGGTTCCAACCCTTCTCACCAGCCGCGTATCCGCACACATAAAATAGAACAAAACAAAACTAACGAAACTACACACACAGTATACCACACAAAGAATTTAAAGACAGATGGTCGTCTCATTTGCCCTCCCGACCATGTCGTAGATGCTTTCCAATAAGACTTTTTTCTACGACCCGCTTGCACTGGATCACTTCTTCACTTACCACTCCATCATTCCATTAACTCAAAACTAAAAAAAAAATCTAGACCAAATTAATTTCACTATACAATTAAATACATATTTTATTATACAAATACCATATATAAATACAAACAAATAAAATATACGTTATAAAATTTGAATTCCATTTTCTTAACAATTTTTTTTTCATTTATTTTATTTACGAAGAATGTTAGCAATATATTTAAACTTTCTTCCATTTTTTTAACACGACATTTTTTTTCTTTCCTCTAGGCCCTTATCAATCATATAGTCTATACACGATTCTAATTTTTAACATAAAATAAACCTAACCCGAAGGAGCTATCTAAGGCTAGCATATATGATCTTCCTGCACACAAAAAAATCTATTGCAGTTTTACTAAAATTCCACCAAACTAATTGATAAGAACCCAAATTTTTAATTTTACGGTATACTCTTAAAAAAAATAGAAGAAAAGTACTGCCTATTTTACGGGTTTTATTTATCCGCGTTACTTAACAACTAAAAACACTAAATACACAAAACAACTATTCTTTTTTTTTGCTAACAATTTACACAAACAATAATTAAAACTTAATTTTCATATCATTTGTTTAACATAATCCTTTTTTTATGTTCCGCTTCTTTCTCCTTATTGGAATCATTGTTTTTTTAGGGTTGTTTTTTTTTACTTTTTAAATCAAATAATACATTTATTTTTGTTAATTTCTACTTTTTCTGTTTTTTCTATTTGTAATTTTTAATATTGCACAAGCATAATTTCCAAAATTTTATTTCATGATTCAGGTTACCTGGCTAGATAACTTCTTCCAGCTTTACTGCTTCCTTTTAAAGACCACAACCAAATTTTTCCGCACCATCCTTTGAGTTTGTTTTTTTTTTCTGTCCCCTCCGTTATATAGCCAGCTATATACATAGATAAGACAGAATCTTTTTAAGTGCCCACGAAAACAAAACTATTTAAAACTTCTTACGTTATTTTTTTATACATTTCTTCTAGGTCTTTTCTTACAAATTACTTTCCACAATTCGAGGAACATTAATTTTATTTACTGAATTAATAAAAACAATTTTTACTTTTTTTAAGCACAAGGTAAGGCTCTGGTGCGAACAGTCCTATACTTTCTTTTTAATCAGCTCTTTAAGTATTTTTCTGCCGTGGTGAACTTTCTTATGAATCTTCTAGAATAAAACTCCCGCCCAGCCATCCATCTTTTTTTCTAGTATATTTCCAGAATTTTTCTTTTTTTTAATTTAAATTTACTTTAACCTACAACTCTGTAGCATTGCCATTCTGTTCTACCTATTATATCTACTATAACCAGTCGTGCTGGCAACAATACACTATGTACAAGCAACCATAAAAATAAACATTATAAACAGCTGACAAAACAAAACAAACATAATCAGCAAACACATAACACAGGAAAACTTTACAGCAAGGAAATAAAATTCATTAATTAAGCTAAATTTGTTTAATAACTATCCTTTCCTACTTTCAGTAGTTCTTTATAGGTATTATTTTCTCTGAAACAGTGTAACAAAATTAATAGAGTTGGTGGCTTCATTCTATGTGGCGTTTCAATTATAAAACTTTCACCCGCAACACTTATTAAATTGGCAAGAGTTTGTACTTTTTTCTTTCTCCATTTTTAAATTAAAATCATAATAAAACTGTTTCGACACTACTAAAACCGACGACAAAATCCGAGTCAATTTATTTCGATGTCGGCGTTAACGTTGCTAACGGCATACCAAAAATCCATCGACGATTAGCGATAAAACTTGATATTAACAATGGGCATGCCGATTTACAAAAACCGACATGAAACGATATCGTTTCGTATTGATGACGCTAAATGGAATAAGGGTGAATTTTATTTGGTGTAAAAACGTATAAATTATTTGGCGTGCCAGTTCGGGAGCAAAATTAAGCCAACAATAGTCTAAAGGACTCGTTACTCTCACGTAAACGTTCACGTTATCAGCTGATCCGCTTTCTTTACCTAGGTTGTATGTAAATAGTGACGTTGCGTTGCCGACGAACCTAATAAAATTGGAAAATTTTTACGTTTTTATGTATGAGCTGTTATAGACTTGTTGTCTCTTTATAAGCAGTGCTGTCAACAAATTTTAAAATGTAGAATTTATTGTATATTTTGCTTGATGTTAATTTTAATTTAACTAATACTGCTGTAATATTACTATTAGTAAAAAGTAATTGTAATAAAGTAATATTCATTACTTTTAATTTATAAAAATTCAATTATATTTTTGAAAATAGTAAGTGTAACTAAAAATTCTGAAAATGAACTACTGAAACTTCTGAAGTAGATACATCAAAAAAAATTTTAATGTTGTTCAAATCAGCAGCAAAAAAAAACAAATTTTATTAAAATTTGTTTTGAAAATTTAGAAGAATATTAGACATTCTCTTTTAGGTGAAATTTCCAAACGATTATATTTTACAGTTAATTCTTATACAATGTACATATGTATACAAAGTGTATTATACATACATATGTGTTTATAAAATGCTTTTATTAAAAATATCTAACGTGCATTGGAATTTCAATTATATAATGAAGTAAAATTTTCGGAAAAACATCTATAAAATTCCATACTTTTATACTAAGCAATTGCGTTTCCATCTATATTAAAAGCCGTGAGACATTCTAAGTTCTAAACGCTGTAGAAACTATTTTCACTACGTTTTTGTTTTTAAATTTTATTATTTTTGACTATATATTGTTACGTTTATTTAAATTATAAACGTTTAATTTATGAGTTCTTTATTTGCAAAATAAATAAACAAACAACAAATTAGTGAGCATTATTATTTACTTCTAGAACCTTCAATCATTATTTATAATGTTAATACATGTTGTGTATTTTTATTTAGTTGTTATACAATGCAGGTGTGTGTATGTTTGTGTATTGTGTTTGTTTGGTCATCGCTTTGTGTTAGTTGTTTTTGTTTTGCAATAAAGAAGTTTTATAGAAAGTTCTAGCTCTGAAAACTAACACAATAGGTCATTTCGTTTTAATTTCTTGGCCTCAATTATTTTTAAAATTTTTTTATGATTTAAATAAAGCATCTTTGTAACAATATGTACATATACATAATATATAATTTTTATAAATAAATAATATTTACCTATAAAAATTTTAAAAAATCAATACATAATTTCATTTTAATTACTCTATTATCAATTTTCAATGACTATTTATTACAATTGATATGTAATTATTACAAACTGTAATCCCCAAAATCGGTTGTATATATATATATATATATATATATATATATATATATATACACTTTGTTATTTTTTTACCATACTTCTTAAATTAGCGTTTCTATCGTTAACAACATTGCATTAAGCAACCTTGCTTAAAAAATCAAAACAATTCATTAAAAATGTTATTGGGCAAAATTAATGTGAAAAGCCATATTTCTGTGTAGATTACATAAGAAACAAAAACTTAAATTAAGTATTTTACATTTTAAGTACTAAAAAGAATTTTTTTGGAATCGCAATTGCCTCTTTAAAATGTTTTTTTTCCAATTGAGAAACATATGGAACGGTTACGTATTAAAAGTAACTAGCCAACGTTGAAGCCATCCGCAAACATTTACGTGAGAGCGAACGAACCTTACTTTCGCACCTTACAAAAACAATTTTTTGTATATTGTTTTTGTTTGTGAAAGAAGTGTTCGTTAAATTATGTGAATGAAATCACACGAAAAAGTAAGTTGTAAGTTCAAATGGTTTATTAAAGTTGGGTTGGTATAATTCCACTTGCTCTTTTAGACTATTTTTTAATTTGTTTACAGCTTCTATGGCTGATTGTTCCAGTTTAACCTTTGTATTTTTACTTTTATTTTTACCAATGTGAGCATTTTCTCCTTTTAGGTGCAAAGTTAAGGGTTTTTAAATTTGAGCATAATCTTTTACAAATCTCCTATAGTAACCAGTAAGTCCCAAAAAACCTCTGAGGTCTTTTAATGTTTTCGGTATTGGAAAATTTTCTATTGCCTTTATTTTTTCCGGGTCAGTGGTTATTTTATTATATTTTACAATATGTCCGAGATATTCTACTTCTTCCATGAAGAATTTTGATTTCTCATTGGACACTTTTAAGTTCGCCTTATTTAGGGCATTAAAAATAGTATGGATATGTTGTATGTGTTCCTCTGGCGAGGAAGAATATGTAATTACGTCGTCTATGTATACGTAAGCAAATTTTCCTATAAATTCTCGTAAAATATCATCCACACATCGTACAGCTTCTGGAAGGAGCGTTCTTTAAGCCGAAAGGCATACGTAAAAACTTATATTTTCCGCCATTTACACAGAAAGCAGTCTTCTCTCTATCCTTTTCCGTTATCCTAATTTGGTGGAATCCTGATTCCAAGTCGAGTGTGGTAAAGTATCTAGCTTTTCCTAGATTCTGTAAAGTTATATTTATATCTGGAATTATATATCTGTCAGTAACTTTATGTTCGTTTAGTTTTCTGAAGTCTATCACCATCATACGTTTCGGTTTATCATTCTCATCAGTTCCTTTTTTGTGAACTGTTAATATAGGTGAAATATAAGGACTAAAGCTTTTTTGAATAATACCATCTTCTAGTAATTTTTTTATTTCTTTATTAACGAATTCTACGTCATTCATATTGCCCGGGTACTGTTTTGTCCAAATTGGGTCATCTGTAGTTGTTTTAATGCTTGCTTCAATAGTTGTAGTAAAAGGTAGGGGACCTATTTTATTATTACCTATCATTAATTCTTCAATCTCTTTTCTATATTCTTCACTTCCTATGGTGAAATTTATGTATGCATTATCCTTTCTTTCCTGCAATTCAAATCTTATTTCGTTACTGTTTATTATTACGCCTATATTTCTTATTCCGTCCCATCCGAATATTAAGTCAAAATTATCTATCGAATCTATTTCGAAGAAATCTATGTCTTTTCCCATAAATTTAATAGTTTGTTTGGTATTGACTATTGATTTACCATGCATACTTATAATTTGTAAAGGCTTAATTTTTTCTGAATGGTTAAACTTTAAAGATTTTTTATATAATTGTGGGTTACGCCTGTATCTATTAACACTTCAAAATTTTTTTCTCCATCATTCATTATAATAAAGGGCAACCCATTTTTTAGTTTAAAGACTTAGTAACTATTTTATTTACGGTACCTGTTTCTACAATAATACTTTGGTTATCGTCTTCCGCTGCAAGGTTATTGCTTCTCAGAAATTTAGATTGGTGAAATTGTGTGCTGGGTTCTCGGTGTCTCTTCCAAGGATGATGTTGTTGATTATGAAAATTCGTTCTCCGATGTTGATTGGTGTTACCTGATGATGTGTCCATTGGTTCTGGACGTGGTTGATACTGATGTTGGGTAGGCACTTCTCTTTGTTGATGGATATACGATGGACGTCTGTGATGATGATGATGGTTGTTATTGGGTCTTTGTATTGGCTGTACATAATTCCTCTGTTCATTGCTTGAGTATGATAATCGTAATTTTCGATGCTCGTCATCGTGTTCTATGGTGCGTGCTACCGCAAAAGCATGTTCCAAATCCTTTATTGTGTGGAACGTATGTACGAGTTACTAATTCCGTCTTTGAAGACTCGTACAGCTTCTTGAGTGGCTTCATTTGTCATTACATCTATTACCTCTTGTGAATGACCGGACATGGCAATTTTGGAAGTGATTAAGGTGAGAGCTTTATTAATTTCATCATGAAATTCTGATAAGTCGCGTCTACCTTGTGTTAATTTCTTCATTTCATCCTGAAGTACATATAATGGTCTTTGATCGGCATAAGTATAATCTAGTCTGTTTCGTATAGCATCGAAATTGAATATTCTGTTTTGATTTGTTAATACGTCTGCGGCTGCGCCTTGTATCTTCGTTTTTATTATTGACAAGGCTTCCACGTATCTATTTGAGTTTGGTGAATTCTGATACCTTCTATAAGCCTCGATACGTCTTCCCTCCAAATTTGGTATCTTGCGATATTGCCGTCGAATACTGGCAATGCTTTGAATACGTCCAGATTAATTTCCTCGGGTGTGGTGTATGCGACGTTCACTGGTTGTAATCTAGCCGTTGCTGGTGGTGCTATGCCTGGGTTGATTGGTATTTGATCGAGTCTTTCTTTCTGCGTTCTATTCTCTTCCTGAATATTTTGTAGCATGATCTGCAAACTAGCCATTTGTTGGATCATTGTACTTAGGTCGGCTTGTGTCATTTCTTCCTCAGTAACTAGATTTCTTTGTTCGTCAAAGATGTTAAATTTTTTAATTCTTTTCATAAATTTCTTCACCACACTTTTTCTTCACTATGTGCAATAATTTTACTTATGTGGAAAAGTTTTATATATATATTTTTTCTTTCAATGATCTTTTTCTTATGAAGGATTCTTCCTTGCTGCGACAAGGATGCTTTGGTCTGCTCGTTAGAAGGATAAAAATATATTATCCTCCTGGCAGGATCGCCAGTTAAAGATTTCTCTTTTTAGATTTTTTAAAAAATTAATTTATTAAGCGGCTATGCGCTTTCTTTATTTATTTCTTTAAAAAATGAATCTAAACTACACTTATGTTTAATACTGATGTTCGATTGAGACTCGTGTTAAATTTAGACTGCCCTCATGTCTAAAAATAATCTTTTTATATAATGTTGAGTTAGTACCTGTTTGCTTAAACTAGGGCTAGTTATGAAAATGTACATTCTTTATCTTATTTTTATTAACATACCCTTTTCTTGGGTTGTTTGTTTGTAAATTGTGTTTACTAAAAATGTGTTTGATATTTTCATATCTCTAGAATATGTTTACATTTGATATTTCCCTGAAATGAAAGTCTTTGTCCTAAAGTGTTTGTATCTTTATTTGGATTACAATTTAGCATGTTATTACAAATAACCTTGGTTTTGTTTTATTACAAATAATTTTTGTTTTATTACAGCTAATGTTTGTGTCTTAAAGTATGTTTTGTATCTTTGTTTTAGTTTAACATGCTTGATCTTGCTTTAGCTTAAATTATGTTTGTATCTTTGTTTTAACAACCTTGAGGTTGTAGTGTTCCTTAACTCTCCCCTTCCTAAATGAAATCGTCCCGATTTAAACTGTATTAGCCTGTAGCTTTACTAGCTCATTTCTATAAAGAACTTTAAAATTTTCGTCTGCTTTGCGTTGTCTGTATATTATACAATATTTGGATATTTTTATAGCTGTGTATAGACAACTAATAATTCCAGTTGTAATTATTATTAAGTAAATAAATGACCTAAAGGGGTGATTTTCTACAGGTATATAAAATTTCTTTAATGAGTCTAAGTTATTAAATGCATATTCTGTATCTGTATATAAAATTTTCATTATCTCAAAACTTTCACTATGTTTAGTGTGTATTGCTTTTAGCAATTCGGCATGTATGTTTTTATAAGTACATATAGATAGATGTACTTCGTCCGTGAATTCTACTAATGTTATTTCTGTTGTCGTATGGTTATTTACAGTGTGAGTTCTGTCTAATAATATAAATCCTTCGTCAATTTGTAATAGCGGTTGATTGTACTCTTGAATAATTGAACATTTAGCGCTCTGATTTTCTAGTAATGGTATGATACAGTTGTCGTCCGTGTTATTGTTTCGTTTGCAAATATATTTTCCCAAATTATTTTTACACTTTGTGATCCTAACATAGTCCTTCCCGCATCTTGGTATTTCCTGGTCAGTAACAATTTTTCCGTGTCTAAAACTAATTGGAGTTACCTTAAAATAGTCACGTTGGTTAGTTAGTACCGGGTATTTGTATATGGTGATTATGAGTTCATAAGTTCTAGCGATGTGTATGGCTGCGTATTCCATTATGTTAATTATTGGGGTTCTTGTTAATTCATGCGTAATCACTTCCCTCAAATCCTCCATGTCCAAAGCTTCCGATAAGAATTCATTGTTTTTTGCTGCATTAATAGTTCGTGTTATTAATAAAAGTTGGTCATGCACTTGTTCTAAGATTATATGGTTTTTTATATTTTTCCGATTGATTGTATTAAGAATTTTTTCGAATCTAGAGTTTATTAATTTTTGTTTTGTATTATTTCCAATTAGTGTGTTAATGGCTTTCTCTATTCTTATAACATCATCGTGATCCGGGATACCCGTAATAAATTTCAACGCGGAACCTAAAAAATTTATTCCTCTTCTCTGAATATTATGCTCTGTTAGCTGTTTTGTAAGAATTTCAATTTTTTCAATTCAAATTTGTTCTTCTACATTAGGCTTGTAATTACCACTAAGCACTTGCCTGTACGGCGAGAATACTTTTGTTAAGTTGCTTACATGAAATAAATAAGAATAATTGTCGAATAACAATGAATCGTCACCTCTTGTCAATAAGTATTTTTTTCCTGTTAGATTTTGTAGTTTAACGTCTGCTTGAATTATTGTTGCGGTTGTGATGACCATGATTAGTGATGTTAGGAATGTTATCCTCATTTTTTGTAAGTACATAATTTTTTATATTATTTTTATGTATGATCTGCCCTTCTAGAGTTAAGATAGTGTCCTCACGATCTTCCTGAACTATGTGTTTTTTGTATCTGCTATCGCTCTTACTTCTGATGTTAGTTCTAGCTACCAACACTTGATCTCCTTGTTGAAATGTCCTATGCTTTGATCCTTGATTTAACCTTTGTAGTGTCTTCTGCGAAGCATTTCTTAATTTATTTTGTATATCCTCCTTAGAGAATTTTATTAAATTAAAATGAATATCTTTGGGTTTATATCCTGTAACTGAATGTGTAGAGTTGTTTATTTCTTTTACCGCTAGGAATAACTCCTCCGTTGCTGATGTTTCTTTATGTATCTTAAAAATTCGGGATAGTTCCGATATTGAATTGTGTGCTCGTTCGACTTGTCCGTTTGCTTTAGACATGTGTACTGTGGTTTGTATCTTTTTAATGTTATGTTTTATACACATTTGGTTCACCATGATCGTATTCAAACATTTTTCATTATCTGTCATTAATCGTTTGCAGTTCCAATAATCTTATTGGTGTGTGTTTCGTACACACACCAATAAGATTAAGATATTGAATGTATTCTTTATGATTCTACCGTATTTAAATAAATCTTCAGCTGTAGCATGTATGGCGGTGATTTTTTGGGGTTGAATGCACTTTTTTAGTTCGGTAATTAAATTTTTCTCGTTAGTAAATCTGATAATATGACGTAATTTACTATGAAATATTATTTGTGTATGTATTTCATCAGATACTTCATTTGGTATGAGTTCAATTTGTATTCCATACGCATTAAATGGTTATGATACAGTTTTTATTATTTGTTCACTTGAGCTATCACTTGAATGAACCGTGCCTACTGATGATGTATTTATAGCTTGTCGTGATAATGCGTCCGCCACAACATTTTGTGTACCAGGTTTATAGGTTAACTTAGCACCATAGTCTTCGATGATGGCTTTCCATCGTTTTAGCGTATGTCAATGACTGATGGTCAGTAAAGATGGTCAAGTCAGCTATGCCGTATATGTAGTTACGTAATTTCTTTAATGCCCAAATTATAGATAGTAATTCTTTTTCGTTAGTACTATAATTTTGTTCGGTAGTGCTCAGTGTACGAGATAAAAAATAAATTGGGTTCCTATTTTGACTTAGAACAGCTCCAATAGCTATGTTGGACGCATTTGTTGTAAGTTCAAATGGTTTATTAAAGTTGGGTTGGTATAATTCCACTTGCTCTTTTAGACTATTTTTTAATTTGTTTACAGCTTCTATGGCTGATTGTTCCAGTTTAACCTCTGTATTTTTACTATTATTTTTACCAATGTGAGCATTTTCTCCTTTTAGGTGCAAAGTTAAGGGTTTTGAAATTTGAGCATAATCTTTTACAAATCTCCTATAGTAACCAGTAAGTCCCAAAAAACCTCTGTGGTCTTTTAATGTTTTCGGTATTGGAAAATTTTCTATTGCCTTTATTTTTTCCGGGTAAGTGGTTATTTTATTATATTTTACAATATGTCCGAGATATTCTACTTCTTCCATGAAGAATTTTGATTTCTCATTGGACACTTTTAAGTTCGCCTTATTTAGGGCATTAAAAATAGTATGGATATGTTATATGTGTATGGCATATGTAAAAACTTATATTTTCCGCCATTTACACAGAAAGCAGTCTTCTCTCTATCCTTTTCCGTTATCCTAATTTGGTGGAATCCTGATTCCAAGTCGAGTGTGGTAAAGTATCTAGCTTTTCCTAGATTCTGTAAAGTTATATTTATATCTGGAATTATATATCTGTCAGTAACTTTATGTTCGTTTAGTTTTCTGAAGTCTATCACCATCATACGTTTCGGTTTATCATTCTCATCAGTTCCTTTTTTGTGAACTGTTAATATAGGTGAAATATAAGGACTAAAGCTTTTTTGAATAATACCATCTTCTAGTAATTTTTTTATTTCTTTATTAACGAATTCTACGTCATTCATATTGCCCGGGTACTGTTTTGTCCAAATTGGGTCATCTGTAGTTGTTTTAATGCTTGCTTCAATAGTTGTAGTAAAAGGTAGGGGACCTATTTTATTATTACCTATCATTAATTCTTCAATCTCTTTTCTATATTCTTCACTTCCTATGGTGAAATTTATGTATGCATTATCCTTTCTTTCCTGCAATTCAAATCTTATTTCGTTACTGTTTATTATTACGCCTATATTTCTTATTCCGTCCCATCCGAATATTAAGTCAAAATTATCTATCGAATCTATTTCGAAGAAATCTATGTCTTTTCCCATAAATTTAATAGTTTGTTTGGTATTGACTATTGATTTACCATGCATACTTATAATTTGTAAAGGCTTAATTTTTTCTGAATGGTTAAACTTTAAAGATTTTTTATATAATTGTGGGTTACGCCTGTATCTATTAACACTTCAAAATTTTTTTCTCCATCATTCATTATAATAAAGGGCAACCCATTTTTTAGTTTAAAGACTTAGTAACTATTTTATTTACGGTACCTGTTTCTACAATAATACTTTGGTTATCGTCTTCCGCTGCAAGGTTATTGCTTCTCAGAAATTTAGATTGGTGAAATTGTGTGCTGGGTTCTCGGTGTCTCTTCCAAGGATGATGTTGTTGATTATGAAAATTCGTTCTGCGATGTTGATTGGTGTTACCTGATGATGTGTCCATTGGTTCTGGACGTGGTTGATACTGATGTTGGGTAGGCACTTCTCTTTGTTGATGGATATACGATGGACGTCTGTGATGATGATGATGGTTGTTATTGGGTCTTTGTATTGGCTGTACATAATTCCTCTGTTCATTGCTTGAGTATGATAATCGTAATTTTCGATGCTCGTCATCGTGTTCTATGGTGCGTGCTACCGCAAAAGCATGTTCCAAATCCTTTATTGAATTTCCATATAGTGTGGAACGTATGTACGAGTTACTAATTTCGTCTTTGAAGACTCGTACAGCTTCTTGAGTGGCTTCATTTGTCATTACATCTATTACCTCTTGTGAATGACCGGACATGGCAATTTTGGAAGTGATTAAGGTGAGAGCTTTATTAATTTCATCATGAAATTCTGATAAGTTGCGTCTACCTTGTGTTAATTTCTTCATTTCATCCTGAAGTACATATAATGGTCTTTGATCGGCATAAGTATAATCTAGTCTGTTTCATATAGCATCGAAATTGAATATTCTGTTTTGATTTGTTAATACGTCTGCGCCTTGTTTCTTCGTTTTTATTATTGACAAGGCTTCCACGTATCTATTTGAGTTTGGTGAATTCTGATACCTTCTATAAGCCTCGATACGTCTTCCCTCCAAATTTGGTATCTTGCGATATTGCCGTCGAATACTGGCAATGCTTTGAATACGTCCAGATTAATTTCCTCGGGTGTGGTGTATGCGACGTTCACTGGTTGTAATCTAGCCGTTGCTGGTGGTGCTATGCCTGGGTTGATTGGTATTTGATCGAGTCTTTCTTTCAGCGTTCCATTCTCTTCCTGAATATTTTGTAGCATGATCTGCAAACTAGCCATTTGTTGGATCATTGTACTTAGGTCGGCTTGTGTCATTTCTTCCTCAGTAACTAGATTTCTTTGTTCGTCAAAGATGTTAAATTTTTTAATTCTTTTCATAAATTTCTTCACCACACTTTTTCTTCACTATGTGCAATAATTTTACTTATGTGGAAAAGTTTTATATATATATTTTTTCTTTTAATGATCTTTTTCTTATGAAGGATTCTTCCTTGCCGCGACAAGGATGCTTTGGTCTGCTCGTTAGAAGGATAAAAATATATTATCCTCCTGGCAGGATCGCCAGTTAAAGATTTCTCTTTTTAGATTTTTTAAAAAATTAATTTATTAAGCGGCTATGCGCTTTCTTTATTTATTCCTTTAAAAAATGAATCTAAACTACACTTATGTTTAATACTGATGTTCGATTGAGACTCGTGTTAAATTTAGACTGCCCTCATGTCTAAAAATAATCTTTTTATATAATGTTGAGTTAGTACCTGTTTGCTTAAACTAGGGCTAGTTATGAAAATGTACATTCTTTATCTTATTTTTATTAATATACCCTTTTCTTGGGTTGTTTGTTTGTAAATTGTGTTTACTAAAAATGTGTTTGATATTTTCATATCTCTAGAATATGTTTACATTTGATATTTCCCTGTTATTACAAATAACCTTGGTTTTGTTTTATTACAAATAATTTTTGTTTTATTACAGCTAATGTTTGTGTCTTAAAGTATGTTTTGTATCTTTGTTTTAGTTTAACATGCTTGATCTTGCTTTAGCTTAAATTATGTTTGTATCTTTGTTTTAACAACCTTGAGGTTGTAGTGTTCCTTAACTACTTCCGATAGAAAAATAATTTTTTAAAAAATATTTTTGTAAAAGGATAAATACTGTTAATAATTTTAAATCCTTACTACCTATTAATTGCTGAACTCTTTTTAAAAACTTTTGTGTAGAACTTATGAAAAAAATATTGTTTATTCTGATCAAATACAGGCAAATGTTTTTTTTTTTCATTTTTTTAAATTTTATTACTATTCGTTTTTCCGAAAACTCTGAAATGTAAAAGACAATTTTACTATTATTGGTATATTTAATATAAAAATATTAAAATTTTTTGGAAAAAATAATTCAATTAACATTTTAAATGCAACAGAAATTATAATGGTTTTCCCCTATTTTGGGCGTTATCAAATTTTAAAGTTGACGACACTGTAGTTAGGACGTTTTATTTTGAAATTTTTCATATTAAAATTTCTCTTTAGCCGAATTCTACTATCAAAAACTTCAAGCATGTTTTGAATGTTCTACTTCAGTTTTGATATTCTTTATCATTTTTGTTCTAGTTCTGTTTTGTTTTATTTCAATGTTTTGGTGGCAAAGTAAAACATTTGTGTTTGGAAGTATGTGTTCGAAAATGAGAGTGTTCTATACACACACTAGTTGAAATTTACGTGATTGCTTGTAAGACATTTTTCTTATGCTTGTGCAGCCCTTTACTATATACGGCTATGCCGAATCTTGTATACCTTTACTATCTATGTAAATCTAGTTTAGAGAAGTAACTCCAACTCATTTGATACATATACTCATGTTTTTCGTGAAATCAATTTCAACACTAACATGGGCGGACATCGCTTATACGACCTCGCTGTGCATAAGAAGTCAGAATATATGTACATATATACTTTATGGGGTCGCAAATAGATGTTGTAGAAATTGCACACGGAATGACGAACTTAGTATACCCTTTTTCCACTTTTTGTGGTGAAGGGTATAAAAAATTGAGAAGTGAAAACAGGTTATTTATGTTTTCACTAATATGATTTAATACATAGTACATTGAAAAGTGAAAAGAAAAACATGTATATATACAAAAAAATTAAGAGCTTGTCTAAAAACAGTCATCTGTACTTAGAAAAATAAGATGTAAAAAAGAGGCAGTGTGTTAAAAACTTTCGTTCTTCGAGTTGTTCTTTAAATTTTCTCATGCGAAGAAAAATTACTTTGAAATAAATTTTGGTTATTGAAAACGTATCGTGTTCTTTAGGCTTCCTGACGTTTATTAAATTCTATGTATTTATGTATATGTCCACATATGTATGTATATGAAGTCAATTTTTTATACAGTTATATTTTATGGTGTACACTCAAAGTATATCTATATCAAGTACATGCAAGTCTACAACAAATACAACATTAGAACAACAACAGGCATTTTGTTTGTGTAAAATCATTTATTATGTCAAAAAACAGTTCAGAGATGGCAAAGTGGGTAACAATTTTTCATTTTTCTAACTAAAAAATTAATATGAATTTTACTTAATTATTATTCAAAAAAAAAGTAAGAGAATGACCTATATTTATATATATTTAAACAAGAATTCAATAAAAGGATGTTTAAT
The DNA here is from genome assembly GCA_916610165.2 of Gymnosoma rotundatum. Taxonomy (NCBI): domain Eukaryota; kingdom Metazoa; phylum Arthropoda; class Insecta; order Diptera; family Tachinidae; genus Gymnosoma; species Gymnosoma rotundatum. Next base: position 117,687,723 of record OU744336.1, read on the forward strand.
GCAACTTAAGCTGAAAAAGTGTATTTGTAGATTTCGTTTACCATCCCTGATAAAACAATAAAAATTAAAAGAAAAACGTGAACAAACAAGAGCAAAATAAAAATTAAAAAAAAAATTCAACAAATTTTGACACAAATAAAACTATCAGCTGAACTCCTGCATGTACTTGTTATAGATATACTTTGGTGTACAATTTTAGGGAAAAAGTTTGAAAAACTAAACTTAAAATGCATATTTTACTACATTGAAAACAAATTAACCACAGGACTTAAACTTTTATTTTTTCCATACTTGTTTCAGACCGTGATGCATCGATTGTGCGGATGGGTTTCGGTCTAAATATTTTTACTTCTATTTGTCCAATGTGAAATAGACTGGCATGCATCGATTGTGTAGATTCTTTTTTATATTTGCTTCTCACATTTCTCTTCTGTTTGATTTACAGTTACTTGAATCATTGCGAAATTCCTTAGCCACATTTTAGTTTTAGCAAAATGAGGCGTAGAAGTAAGTTATGTCTTTAATGACAAAACTATTAATCGTTTACAAATAACTAAGAAAACTAACTTAAAAAATTAGAAATTTTAAATTGATAAAAATCGCGTCATGCAATACAAATGAATTTTAGTTAAAATTATTAATGAGTACATCAATTGTGCGCGTCAAGCGTGCATGTCCTGAAAAAACATGCAATCTATTTACATACATAGCGTATGCTAAGAATGAATAAGTGTGTTTGCATGTATACAAACTCATTTATAAGCAAACAGTAAAATTGAAAGGAAAAATGTACAACTTACAACCACATAGCCACCGACTATGTGGTGGCATAGCTTCCTCAAACCAGTTTGAACGAACATGTTTTCTCGTGAATAAGTTATTTGTGTTTACAACAACAAAAGCAAGCAGAATTTTTCTGGAAGTTTTTTAATTTTTTTTTTATACAATCCATCTAAAAATTTAAAATCGAAAAAAAAATCTGTTTAATCGCTACAGCCGTTCATTTTTATATACATATGTATATATAATTAGACATGTGCCCGGTTGTTCTTTTCAGTGACCGGTCTTTTTCGGTAATTTATCAAAGACTGATAAATGACCGTCCCACCATTCAAAGTGAACTATTTTCAATACTACCTCGCTTTCGACTATCACGCTTCGTATTTACAGCACACATTGAAAAAATGTATCGCCAGATGTTAATACACCCAGGCGACTGAAGGTTATAAATTATTATCTAGAGACACGACCCAGCAACACCAATCAAGTATTATCAACTCAATACCATTTCGTATGGTGCCCGATCGGTACCATATTTGGCCACAAAATGTCTGCAAAAGAGAACATGGCTAAGTATCCAGATGGAAGCCAATTTTTGCTCGAAATATTCTATGTAGACAATGGAATTGGCGAAAGTGCTGACTTGAATGTTACACTGACAATTCACCAAGAGCTAAAATACATATTACAGAAGGACGGTCTGAATCTCCAAAAGTATAATGCTAATCACTCAAAATTAAGTTTAACATTACAGAAGAACAAAGTGTAAAAACCTTGGGCTTAACCTGCCAAACAACAATTCCCCAATCAAATTATGGGTAGTTTACCATCAACCCGCGTCGCACAAGCTCGTCCTTTCATCAACTCCGGTGTTGACTTTTGTGGTCCGCTTTGGATTAACTACAATCTACGAGGCAAGAGACCTCAAAAGGCATACTTGCTGCTTCGCTACTAAGGCGGTTCATTTGGAATTGATTTAACCACCAAAGCTTTCATTAGAGCACTAAGACGATTCACGAGCAGGCGCGGTCATTGTAAACACAACGACAACGCAACAGAATTATAAAATTCGATATATTTAACATCGGGATCAAGTAAGATCAACAAAGAATGTTCATCCAGAGGCATCACGTTCCACTTCATACCACGTATGGGCTTATGGAAAGCCGCGGTCAAGTCAGCAAAAATGTTTTGCTTAAAAGTGCAGACACAGCATTTTTGACGTATGAGGAACTTGATACCATTGAAATTGAAGCCATTCCCGATTCAAGACCAATCACTCCGATGTCAAACAATCCAAATGATTCGGCTGCAATGACGCCTGGGGTCTAATCATCGATATCGAATCATTTGATCGAATAATTTTATTTCGGGATCGTACAATAATAATATCGTACAATAATAAACTAAAATTGAGATAGCAAGTCATCGATAGAGTGTAATCTTTGCCTACATTGTTCGATACTAAAAAAGCTACACACAGAAAAAAGGTTGGTAAAAATTTAGTTGATATGTTTGAAATTTAATTACTAATATAATTATTTGATTTTAATATAAATAAATTATAAATTTGACTTATTTTTAACACTTAAAGCTAACAAATGATATTTGCGTCCAAATGTTGGTTGTAAAAGCTCTTAAAAAAGTTATCGTTACCGATTTGTGTATTTACAAAAGTCTATTGTATTAAATGGAAGATACAACTAAACTTATTCAGCACATTACTACTGAATACCAAATTTTGGTAGTTAGAATCATAAAAATCAACTGTGCCTTTTAAAATCGAAAAATGTTTGACATAATAAAAATGAATGTACATATTATACAAATAAATAATCAATATTTTAGTTTAAAAATACAAAGATACATGTACTCCAATATTGTAGAAAGGTAAGTTCAAAAGCAATCTTACAAAGAAATTTTTAATTTAAAAAAATTCTGAAATGTTCAATACACTTCGCAGCAGCAAAACTGGTGGTATGGGATGAAAATTTAAAGAAACTACATACATATGTTGCAAAGAAGGATCATGATGTAAAGGAAGGCTCTAAATGAAAAATTTGTAAAGTGTAATTATATTCCTATAATTTATTTTTAAAATAAAAGTAAATATTAACATATTTTATTGTTTTATTTAATTCACAATAATACTTTATAGTCACCCAAGAATCATTTTTTTAAATAGTTGTGAGTAACACATTCGTTCAGTTATTACAACCGAACTCAGTATAATATACACAACCGACAAAATTCGATTGGCAACGAATTCGGTTCTCAGAACGAATTTCTGTTCTCTGTGTATGTAATTAGTTGGCATGGTCGGCAGGAAATTGTATAAAATGTAAGCTTTATTTATATAGTTATGATACCATTTAAAATACAATTTACTTTTGTTTAATTTTTAGGAAAAGCGTAAAAAATATAAATTCCAAACAAAAAGAAGTGTTGGCAGATTTAATGTCGGAGCATCCCAACTTAGCAAAAAATAATTTGGCAAATTGTAAGCAAGGGAGAGTAATTACCAATAGACTTTGGGAAACTTTAACAGTGCGGTTGAATACGTTTGGTCCACCAACTAAAAGTTTCAGGTCCTGGCGAAAGGTGTATATGTTGGGCTTAACGTTTACTATTAATTTTTACATATTATTTTTTGTTGTTAAGGTTTATGCAGACCAAAAATTCAATTTTTTAAAAAAGTATCTTTCAACACAACGTTGAAAAGAAAACTAGTGGTGCACTTTTTGAAAAAATTCCATAGTACCCTGCTAAGGAGCAAATATTGCTCTTGCAGCAGGGACAGCAGGTGTGGGCTTATCAGCAGTAAAATATTCGGCTCTGCTTAAAAAAAACACTACTTCACCTTATGACGGCGATCAATCTTTCATAGAAACATCTCTCGTATCGGAGGGTGATAGTAAAAATGAAAAAAAAAAGAAGACAGCGGATATAAATTAACAGCAAGACCAACTATATGCTGTAATAAACCGTCAACCAAATTATTGCTCTTAAAGTCTAATATTGCTAAAGTTGAAAAACACCAAATGAGCATGGCTTCCAAGCTGGACCGGTCGATTGCATTAAAGGAGCGCTCAATCAAGCTTAAAGAAGAAGAACACGCTGCCAATATGTGAATTAAAAAGATTGATCTCGAAATAAAATCAATTGAACTCGATATACATAAAACCCAATTATAAAAAGTAAAGATTTTAAAGTAGAATATATGTATGTGCATATATTATTTTAATGACATAAGTCTATATTTTTACTTTATTTTTAAAATAATCGTTAAAGTACAAACTTTGTTGAAAATTAGGTTGTGTTAATTTTTAATAAACAATTTTATTTAGATTCAAAAATTTAATTGTATTTATACGGCATTTACACTATGCATTTTTTTTTTTATTTGAAATAAGTAGTATTTATAATACTTTATAAGAATTACATATTAGTACTAAGTGTATAAATAAAATATTTTACATGCTCTGAATAATAAAATTATTTTTAATTAAATTTACAATTTTGTTTCTAAATATTTTCTTGTTTGGTTCATTTTTAATATTAATTGGTATTGAATTATATAACCTCAGTTCTTTATAAAATAGTGAATTTTGCATCGTATTTGTGTGTGCCAGTTGAAGCCGGAACTCATAAACATTTCTGAAATTATACGGCTGAACCTCTCCTACATATTGTGTATGGTCGATTAAATAGCGCGGCGCATCTCCCATATCTAACTTCTTTATAAAGCAAATTGTATTGAGTTGTAGCCTCTGACAGATATTTACCCATTTTAAGGATTCCAACATTAAGTTCACCGGAGTATATCGATTACATTTTAGTATTGAGCGCATAGCTTTATTTTGCAAATTTTGTAACCTTGTTAGTTGTTGATCCGAAAAGCTGGAATATGTTATTGTTGATCCAAATTCAATATGTTGTTTAATAATAGTATTATATATATTAATTGCCGTTAATGTGGATATTTTATTTCTTATTCGTTAAAAAAAAAACAATTTTTTACCGATTTTTTTTGCAAACGTAATCAATATATATATTAATCCTAAATATATTAAATTATTAACTTTTTCTATGTTTGTGTTATTTATTTGAAGTATTCTGCTTGTGATGATATATATTTCCATTAGTTTTGTTTTCTTTTCATTTTACTTTAATTTATTCATTTTAAGCCATTTATTTATGTTGGAAATGTCTTCTGATATATTAGCGTAACACTTTTCTTAAGATTCAGCATCCGTAAAAATTAATGTGTCGTCAGCATACATTACTATTTCACACTTCTCCAAAACGTTTTCAATATCGTTCATATACAGTATAAACAAAAGTGCTCCTAATATTGAGCCTTGCGGAACACCTTATTCGTTTTCTATCGTACTTGACTTCTTCTTCTTTGTACTCTATGTTTTCAAATATCACAGATTTTATTACATTTTTAGATTTTCTTAAAACTAGGTCTTTAATTGCCCTCCACATTTCTTTTTGATCGTTCGATGCTGTTATTTTATCATTTATATATTTATTTTTTTGTTATTCAATTTTAGCTTTGTATTTATTTCGTGTTATTTTATAATTTGTCCACGCAACATTAGTATTTTGAAATTTCGCTCTATGGTAAGATTTTATTTTTTCTAATTTTAGGGTTCTTAGTTCATTATTAAACCATTTATTATTAATTTTGTTATTGTTTTGTAAATTTTTTTATTGTATCTTCTACACATTTATCGAAGTCTTCTACCATTTCATTTATATTAATTGTAAAATTATATTTTATTTTTGTATTAAGTTCATTTGTAAATTTTTGGTTATTATAATTTAAAAACTCTATTTGTTTATTATTTACTTCCGATTGTCTGCAGTTAGTATCAATAAATATGTCTATAGCTTCATGATCGGATATCTTGTTATTAATATTCAATTTTGCACAGATCATTTTTGTATTATTAGTTACAACATAGTCTATAATTGTTTTGGAACTCTGTGTTACCCGAGTTTCCTCGCTAATTATCTGTTTTAAGCCATTGTCGCTAAAGGTATTCTGAATTTTATGTTTGTAAAAATCGTTTTTCCAGTCTATATTAAAATCGACAGCAATTAATATGTCGCAGTTTCATTCACATATTTCTTCTATAATGTCTTGTAGAGTTTCACAAAACTCAACTTTAGAACAACTTGGAGACCTATACACTGCAATTATTATTAATGATAAATTTTGGTGTTTTGCCATATATGCACTAATCCAGTAAGCATAATTTTTTACTGTGACTTTGATTTCAAAAATATTCCACTGTTGCTTAAAGTATATAATTACACCACCGGTTTTTGATGAATTTGAGACTGTGTTAATTTGGTTGTAACCTTTAAGTTCAATTTCTGCTTCATTAATTTGATCTGTCAGATGTGTCTCGGAAAGGACTATAAAATCGGGTTCATTCAATTAACCTAATATTTCCAATTGTGTAAAATTATTGATTAAGCCTTGAATATTCTTATATACTCCATACACTCGCTTTGGTTGTTAAATATCATAGTCTAAACCAATTCTTTTCTTTTTTTAAGTTTAGCTTGTTTCGATAAACTGGGCATTCTTTATTTGTAGTGGCGTGATTTTCATCTAATCCAAGATTTAAACTTTTGTTTTCTTTAATGCAATTTATACATTTATTTGCAATTTGTGTTTTACATTCTTTGCTTTTATGGTTTCCATGACATTTGTAGCATATTTCTTGCATTCTGACGGTTATGGTTATACCCTTGACATTTGAAGCACTGGATTATACTCGTGCCATCAAAAATTCTACATCTATCCCATCCGAGATTCAATTTTTGACTTGATAAGATTTTTAAATATGTTTCATTGTCTGCTTTAATTTTTGCGTTGTATATTGTTCTGTTATATCGTTTAGTTTCAAAACATTTCACAATTTCCATTTTACTGTTTTTTATTATTTCATTTTGCTTTTTTAGTTTTTCCATTAGTTCTTCTTCTTTTATTTTAAAATTCATGTCTGTTAATATTAAGTGTAAACCGTCTTGTTTTGGAATTTTTACTTCATAGTTTTCACTTATTTCATTTACAATAGCATTTCGAATTTTTTCTCGTTCCTCGATATTTTCGCTTTGTATAATTAATGTGCCATTTCGAAGATTTTCAACGTAAGTTATTTTAAAATTAACCGGATTCACTTTCTGTACATTTTGTTTTTCTTTGGGTTTTATTATTAATGGGACATTTTTTGAACAGTGTGGCCTCACGTTATTGTTTGCAACCGTTTTAGCATATATCGTCTTTGTATTTGTTTCTTTTACAATTTTCTTCATTTCGTCGAACACCTTTAAATTGTTGTTGTTTATTTTTTCACACAAATTATTATTTTTATTTTCAACTTGATCAAAATTTCCGTATAGATTTTTTGTCGTCTCCATATTTTTTTCACAAGATTTTTGTATATTATCCATTTTTTTAAATCGTTCATCATACCGCTTCTCAATTGCCTCCAGTAGAGATTTTAATTCGTTTTCGTTTTGCCTTAATGCATTTGGAAATTCAAGTTTATATTCTTTAAGTGCTTGGTTATTTTTGTTTACATTATCTTGCATATCTCTTAGCACAAGATCAACATTTTTGATGTAAAGCATACAGTCTTCACAAATAAACCTTATGAAATTGCATTCCTCAATCATTTTGGACGCATATTTGTCAATGCCCGCGCACTTTTTTGATAAATGGTAGATTTTATTACACACACCATTACATCTTAATCCACTTTCTCCTCTTATTGCTGATCTGCATTTACTGCATTCAGCCCTTTTTATAATTTAGTTAAAAATCACAATATCATTTAATTATTTTAAAATTTTCAGTACTTTTATAGTCTTTTTATTTATATTAATGTATTAACACTATTTTAAAGTTCTATTTAAATTTAATTTTTTTTAATATTTTCAGAGCTTTATTATTTTGCTTGTTGTTTATCTCAGGTTTTTTATGAAACTAGCATGAAATTTTTGCTTGTTTGTGAAGCAGGAGTAAGGAATATGGAGGAGTTGTTACTGTTGCAAAAATTAACTTTTAAATCGCGCATAACGCTGTAACTTAAATAGAAAATTCAGAAAAAATGCCTCAAAAAATTGCACAGTGTCTCCGCATTCAGTTCCGTTGCGATCGAAAATTGGTATTCTGCAGAAAAACGGAATCGAAAGAAAAAGACAACAATGTTTACACATTTAATAACATCACTGTGGAATGTGGAAATAAAATAGCAAAATAAGCAAGTTTATAGTATACCAATGGAAATCGCGTCTTTTACCTATATGCCCCTTAATTTATTTTATTTATTTTTTATTTACTTATTTTAGTTGAATTGCTTAATACACAACACTAAAGGCCCAACTATAATGTGCATAACACAACTTATGCAAGCTTATACAACTGTGCAAATACATTAAATTGTATGTGGTAAACTATAATGTACATAAGATAACTTTTCGTCAAGTTTCGCTAAGTTTCATTTCTTTATGCAAGGTACGAAACTGATCGCACTTTCCGTACGGAAACAGCTGATTGATTGTGCTTTGTATTATACATTGATAAGGAAAAAGTTTAACTAAGACCTAAATTGTTAAATTTTTAATTTTTAATTCAATAGAAAATGTAGAAAAAACAACATTTTTCTTTATGGCTAATTTTTTACAAATATAATATATTTAAATTAAATTTGTATTTATACACACATATGTATACGATATAAGCGATGAACATCGTTGCATTTTTTAGTACGGTTGGCCACAAATACAAAAAAGAAAATAACTTGTAATAATTTTTTTTTACTTTTCCTTAGAACATGAACCAAAATATGTAAATGTGTATGTGAATGTTATTAAATATATAATATATCTTCTTTAAAGCCTTTTCGTTTTAAAATTTTGTTCATTTATATAGAAATTATTTTTGGCAAAAGTACGAATCAAACATAAATGTGCAACTGTGGCAAAAAAGTTACTAAATTTATGTAGGTACATTATAGCCAAATAAATTTCTTTACTAACTGTATCACATTTAGCAAATAGTTCACAACCATACAGTAAAGCGGTCACCAGATAAGTTTTGAAAAGTAGGATTCTTATTCTCATAGGTGTACAATGCTGCGTCCGCCAAAGAGTTCTAATCATAGAGAAAGTGAGACCACTAGCATAGGTAATATGGTTCGACCACGTAAGAGTGTCATTAAAAAATATTCCGAGATTCTTAGCAGACTTTACTATCTCAATTAAAACAAAAAAAAACCTGTTCCACATATTTAATTTCAGCTTTACCCAAATCTTCCTCACACTCCCTTTATTCCATCCTTACGTACAGATCTATCAACCCACAATACCAGGCCTCCATAGAATTAGATTGTGTTTTGTTTACATTTGATATTTTTATTTTCAGTTTTAAAACTTCTACTTCCTGAATGAAAATGCAATAAAACCGTTTTTATTTTACTACACTTATCTGCATTGCCAACCTGGCGATATTTCCTAAAAGAAATTCACAACAGAGCAAAGCAGATTTATTTTACTAGGTAATAGCGGCTCTACAACAAATACAACATTGACAAAAACAACATGTCTTTTTATTGTTGTTTTGTGCGTTGGAAACGTCAAAAACACAAAGAGAAATAAAAAATAGTTGCTTTCAATACAAATGCTTGCTTTGTTACGCACACGTTTGTTGTTAGTGTTTTTTGAAATTCGTAAACAAACATAGGAAAATACAAACAACTTTTGACTTTTCCAACTACAAACCAGCTAGGCGGACGACACTACCTAGTAAAATAAATCTGCCTTCCAACAGAGCAACATTTATTACCAACACAACTAAAACAAACATTTGACAAACAGCTGCTTCATTTTACTTCTTCGTGGCCGCATGCATGTAAGAATGAAAATTTAGCCTCTAAACACAACAAACAATTCTTTCTTTTTATTTCCAGGTTGTAACAGAGCAGTTTTTGGGTAAGCTTTTGTATCGTTCCATTACTAAATCTACCAGATTTATTAATATAAAAATTGTTTTTTTTGCAGTATAAAAAAAAAAAAAAAAAAAAAAAAACAAGCATAACATACAAAAAACATAAAGCAAAACAACCCTAACCAAAGAAAACTTAAAGCAACATTATTATTATTATTAACCGGAGACTTAGGCAGGAGGTGGTGTCTCCAATGGCCGTAAGTTCTTCTCCCAATTTGCATCATATTATGTATGGGAATTGAGGCATTATGGTGCATTACTATCTTTCCCGGCACACATGCCCTAAGGTTCCGCCACGAAAATTTTTTTCTTTTTTTGTCTGCCAAACTCACCCGCAATAGCCTTTTCTATTAAAGAACATGTGTTCAGGCTTTTGAAGCCTGAAATTAAAGAATTAAAAAGTGAATAGTGAGATAAAGACAAATATGATAACATTAACAACTGCTGGTCCATATTCTACTAAATACAAAGTTTTAATTTAAAGAATTAAAAATATTAGTTAGCAATGTATGTAATTGCTTTTATCTTTTCCTTGTAGTTTTGTTTGTTTTTGTGCAAACATATCTATTGCGTTTTCGTATTTTCTTTCGCATCTAATTATATTCTCTTTCGCAAATATGGTATCACTGCACTCAGTAATACGAAAGCTTATGTCAAAATCGTTCGTTATACGCAAATATCTTGCGCTAACAAAATATCAAACGCAAAGGTAATGAATCGTGTAAGTAAGCATAAATAAATTTTTATATTTATATCTAAATTTTAATTTATTTTAGGGAAATGCCATAAAGGTTACAGACTCGGCAACGACAGTTCGAAATTTGATTTTATAATGCAGCACAGCAGTTTAGCCAAGGGACAATTGCAGTGTGGGAATGCCATAAACTCGTCAAAAAACTGACGGACGGCCTTAATTATAATGGATTTCCTATAAGAAATGAAGAGAGTAAGAAACAAGTAATTTATTTTGATAAATATGAAACTAACGCAGCATAAATATTTATTTATGCGAAAGAATAAGGTAAGCATTTCTAGTAAGGGTGGTTGGATTCACAATATTGCATTTCACAGTGAAGAAGTAGATAATCAAACTTCTGCATATGAAAAAAAACCAAACACGGCATGTTAACATCAAAATGCTTTGGCACAAGTATAAATGCTACCCAACATGTTACAGCAACCAAAAAGCCTGCAAAAGAAGTTTTGCTATATTCGCAAAATGGAAATTACATTTTAAATGTTATGTTAATTTTCCGTCTCCATCCATAATGCCACTGAATCCATCACTATTTTTTATAAAAAAAAACACACAAAATTATATTTATAACATTTCGTTCGTCAAAGATCCTTTTTTATAATCTACATTAAATGTTTGTAATCAATAATATTTTGCATTGGACGCGAAGCTTTGTGTATTATTTAATAAAATAAATGTTTTTGTTTACAAATTTTGACATTTAATTTTGTCATTCTTCTCTATTGTTTATTTTGTTGTGCCAGAGTTGCTTCTTTTTTAAATTATTTTGCGAAAGCGTTTGCGTAAACAGTTCAGAGTATCAAATTGTACTCTTATCGCATCGCACTTGCTTTCGCATAGCAATAGAGAGTAACCCCCCTGATCACGATATGGATAAAAGCAACAAGCTAAATAGAACTTCCGATTATGAAAATTTTGAAATGGATGAAAGCAATAAGCCAGAAAATGCCAGAAAGAAAAGGCACTCACTAAAATTGTTGCCATTAGTCCTGGAAGCACAGTTCACAACACGCCGTTTGGATTTCAGCTGGGCATGCATTTTAAGGCCATTGTATCTGCAGCAATTTCATCTTCAGACTGGCAGATCCTTATTTATTACGACTTACAGGAATTTTATTTCGAATCGGAAATGTTTACAAACGGAACAAGAGCTTTAAGCCGTTTATATTAAGAAATGCAAGAGAAATTTGCATGTGAAAACCTTTTCACATACTTCGAACATACCAAAAATGAATTACACAAGAGCACTCTACTTTCCGGCAGAGGACACAAAAGGGGAGCAATTTATTTAGCAGGAAAAATCGCAAGCTCACTGTTTAGCGTAGTGGATTTAAAATATGCAGAAGAGATGGCAAACACCATTTAATTAGCTAAGGAAAATGAGGCACATCTGCTCAATCTGTTAAGAAATCAAACATCAATCGCAGACTCTACTATGAGCATCCTTAAAGCAGACCAAGCGCTAATAAAAAATAAATTTGATCAAATCGACCAACAAATATCGCAAGTATACAACAAGATATACAACGTCAGTAACTGACGATTCTGCGGCAAACTTTCAACACATAAAATCAATACTGGATACAGGGTACATAAGATTTGGCATATCTGAATATAGCACTCTTACTTGCTATTCTTAAATTAGTATATAAGTTGCAAAATTATTAATAACAAGTAAGAATGCTACATACCCATATTGATATTTTTAAAAATTTAAGAGCCTCGTAACTCGGAAAATATTGGAAAGCCCCCCCACTTGAAGTTTTTTTCTTATTTTTTAATTCTCTATCACCTCATATATTATTTTGATTGGAGTTACTTTATTGGGCATGAAAAAATTAGAGGTAGGCGTGGTGTTTTACTTATGCTGATCATGCTGATTGCCAATAGCACCTCTTTCGACACGATATCTAATCGATTGACATATCGGCAAACTTGATTGCAACACAAACACGGACGAACATCGCTCTAAAGACTTTGCTATGGATAAGAAGTCAGAATATATATGGAGTCGGAAATGGATATTGTAAAAATTACACACGGAATGACAAATTTATATATACCCTTTTTCCACTTTTTGGTGGTAAAACTCTTAGTTTGAAGGTAAAATAAGGCTTTTATTTAAGAGTAAACAACACAGTTTAAGTGCTGTTCTTGTAAAAATAACAAAACAAATTCAATATAGTTTAAGCGCTATTATATAACATCTCTTGATTTCTTTCTGTCACAACAATTCGAACTCAATGTAGTTTAAGTGTTATTATTGAGTATTGTTTGAGTTCATTCTGCCACAACTATTCAAGTTCATTTTAGTTTTAAAAGCTATTATTGAACATACGGATTAGAATTTTAGGTGATCTTTTATGACGTTAAGAAGAATGGCGCTATTCACTTCATAATGATTGGCAATAGCTTGATGAAAAATGCAGAGGTGACAATAAAAAATCGTCCAAGTACAATATTTTGTTAAAAGAATTTGAAAGTACAAACTCAGAATTTTACCCACGAGTGAAAAACCTGACAAACATAGAATTCAGCGACAATGAAACAAGACTAATAGAGAAGGGACTAAAACATAATCTACCTTTTGACAAAATAGAAAAAACAATTGAAACCCAAATCGTAGACGCCGAAGCTACTATTACACACTTACCAACTGACCGACAAGAACACATGAGACACAAGATAGCCGATGTACTTGAAAAAACAATAAGAGAACACACTTCATCTAAAACTAATCCTGACGAACAAAAAACTACTAGACAGACAAAAGCAAAACTTCGAAATAATAATCTATTACTTACTAAAGCAGACAAGGGGAACACAACTGTAATAATGCACAAGAAAGACTATATAGAGAAAACACAACAATTCATTCAGCAAGTAAAATGCACAAAATTCAAGAATGACCCAACCGATTCATTCCAAAAGGAAATACGAAGCCTACTAAAACGCTGCAAAACGTTTACTGACGGAAAGTTATACATATTCATGAACATGAACCCAGGACCCCCTACACTCAGAGCACAACCCAAAATTCATAAAGAAAATATTCCAATCAGACCTGTAGTAAATTACAAACCTGCGCCTGCATATAACTTGGCCAAACACCTTGCCACATTCTTAAAAGAGAAAATAAATTTGCAAAACACATACATGTTACGAAATACACAAGACCTCATAAACAAAATTAAGGACATTAAAATCACTGATAATACGAGACTCGTTTCCTTCGACATAAAGGATCTATATACATCAATACCCACACACGAAACTTTGACTATCCTACGTAACATACTTTCCAACATACACGACAATCAATATATCAACGAAATAATGGATATTGCAAAGACGATATTAAAACAAAACTACTTTAGATTCAACAATAACTTCTATAAACTACCTGATGGACTCGGCATGAGAAACCCAACATCCGCAATCTTCACAGAGATTTTCATGCAACACTTAGAACAACTACACATCAAAAAACTGATGGAAAAACATAAAATAACCCATTACTACAGATACGTAGACGACATTATATGCATCCTAGAAAGAGACAACGCCGAACAAATTCTGATAGACTTAAATATAATACACAACAAAATCACATACACAATGGAAAAAGAGCAAAACAGAACTTTACATTATCTTGACATATCAATAATACGAGGAATTGATACCTTAAACTTTGACATTTATAGAAAACCAACCATGACAGACACAACTATCCACAGCTCCTCAAACCATCCTACTCAACATAAACTCGCAGCGCTTAGACACATGATTCACAGACTTAAAATAGTCCCACTCGCTCCAGATAAATACAACAAAGAACTCGATACAATTTACACTATAGCTAAAAATAACGGTTACAACCACACAACCATCGACAAACTACTCAGACAATACAACAACAAAAACAAGAAGAAAGAAGACAAGGAAACAATCGACACAACACGACGACACATCTTTACTTACACAGGACCAGAAATATATAGATTAACCAACCTTTTCCGAAAAGAAGGTTTACACACAACATTAAAAACGAGCAACACTCTACGTAACAATCTCAGGACATCAATAGAAACAACGGATAAATTTAGCACCAGCGGAGTATACAGACTTACTTGTACTTGCAACCATACATACATCGGACAAACTGGACGAACATTAAAAACAAGGTTTACAGAACACATACGATCATACAAAAGGAAAAGGGAAGACTCCAATTTCGCAAAACACCTTAACACACATGGACACGAACCAAAGGAAATAGATGAATGTATGACAGTATTACATCCAAGTAAAAAAGGACGAAGACTAGACATTCTTGAAAACATGGAAATTTACAAAACACGAACGTTTAACAGAGACATTACTAACGAACAGGTAAACACAACCTCTGACACGATTTTTACACCACTAAAATTACTAAAACACTCTTACAAACTAAAAACACCCACAGACGGTCACACTTACCTATCTAATAATAAAAGACCCAAATATTAAACTATTTACCCCAATAAACAGGACAGATATCAGGGAATCTACCTGCATAATACTATTTAAACGGACAAAAAATTACCTAAACCCACCACCTTTTATTCTTAACACTATCTATTTTTAACACTAGCTCTTCAGTTTTAATAAACACGCGGCTTGAAAATGATGTTATCACATCGAAAGCGCTCGCCGAACATCCAAAGTACACAGCCAGTGACGACGGTTATTACCGAAAATTATAACAACAGTTTATTATATACTGGCGGAATCAACCCAATTAATTTAATACCGAATTTGAAAGTATTTGTTTAACTATTGAAGAATACGATCCAAAAGTAGAATTAAAATTCTCACACTTGACTGACGAAAATGCTGAAAAGATAAATTCAACAGAAAAGAATTATAGGCCTCGAAATGACTTTAAAAGCTTGTAAAAGATTATATACCTCAACACGTTTACCATTTGCAGACCAGCGTATAGTCGATTAGCAAAATTCAGAATGGTGCGCTTCACCAATTGTTTTGGCGGTGAAAAAGGATGGAACAAAATTATGTGCTGCAATTATAGGAAGATTAACCAAAAAATCGTTCGCATGTATACAAACTCATTTATAAGCAAACAGTAAAATTGAAAGGAAAAATGTACAACTTACAACCACATAGCCACCGACTATGTGGTGGCATAGCTTCCTCAAACCAGTTTGAACGAACATGTTTTCTCGTGAATAAGTAATTTGTGTTTACAACAACAAAAGCAAGCAGAATTTTTCTGGAAGTTTTTTAATTTTTTTTTATACAATCCATCTAAAAATTTAAAATCGAAAAAAAAATCTGTTTAATCGCTACAGCCGTTCATTTTTATATACATATGTATATATAATTAGACATGTGCCCGGTTGTTCTTTTCAGTGACCGGTCTTTTTCGGTAATTTATCAAAGACTGATAAATGACCGTCCCACCATTCAAAGTGAACTATTTTCAATACTACCTCGCTTTCGACTATCACGCTTCGTATTTACAGCACACATTGAAAAAATGTATCGCCAGATGTTAATACACCCAGGCGACTGAAGGTTATAAATTATTATCTAGAGACACGACCCAGCAACACCAATCAAGTATTATCAACTCAATACCATTTCGTATGGTGCCCGATCGGCACCATATTTGGCCACAAAATGTCTGCAAAAGAGAACATGGCTAAGTATCCAGATGGAAGCCAATTTTTGCTCGAAATATTCTATGTAGACAATGGAATTGGCGAAAGTGCTGACTTGAATGTTACACTGACAATTCACCAAGAGCTAAAATACATATTACAGAAGGACGGTCTGAATCTCCAAAAGTATAATGCTAATCACTCAAAATTAAGTTTAACATTACAGAAGAACAAAGTGTAAAAACCTTGGGCTTAACCTGCCAAACAACAATTCCCCAATCAAATTATGGGTAGTTTACCATCAACCCGCGTCGCACAAGCTCGTCCTTTCATCAACTCCGGTGTTGACTTTTGTGGTCCGCTTTGGATTAACTACAATCTACGAGGCAAGAGACCTCAAAAGGCATACTTGCTGCTTCGCTACTAAGGCGGTTCATTTGGAATTGATTTAACCACCAAAGCTTTCATTAGAGCACTAAGACGATTCACGAGCAGGCGCGGTCATTGTAAACACAACGACAACGCAACTAATTTCTTTGGGGCAAAAAACCAACCTACAGAATTATAAAATTCGATATATTCAACATCGGGATCAAGTGAGATCAACAAAGAATGTTCATCCAGAGGCATCACGTTCCACTTCATACCACGTGTGGGCTTATGGAAAGCCGCGGTCAAGTCAGCAAAAATGTTTTGCTTAAAAGTGCAGACACAGCATTTTTGACGTATGAGGAACTTGATACCATTGAAATTGAAGCCATTCCCGATTCAAGACCAATCACTCCGATGTCAAACAATCCAAATGATTCGGCTGCAATGACGCCTGGGGTCTAATCATCGATATCGAATCATTTGATCGAATAATTTTATTTCGGGATCGTACAATAATAATATCGTACAATAATAAACTAAAATTGAGATTATGACTTTCGATAGCAAGTCATCGATAGAGTGTAATCTTTGCCTACATTGTTCGATACTAAAAAAGCTACACACAGAAAAAAGGTTGGTAAAAATTTAGTTGATATGTTTGAAATTTAATTACTAATATAATTATTTGATTTTAATATAAATAAATTATAAATTTGACTTATTTTTAACACTTAAAGCTAACAAATGATATTTGCATCCAAATGTTGGTTGTAAAAGCTCTTAAAAAAGTTATCGTTACCGATTTGTGTATTTACAAAAGTCTATTGTATTAAATGGAAGATACAACTAAACTTATTCAGCACATTACTACTGAATACCAAATTTTGGTAGTTAGAATCATAAAAATCAACTGTGCCTTTTAAAATCGAAAAATGTTTGACATAATAAAAATGAATGTACATATTATACAAATAAATAATCAATATTTTAGTTTAAAAATACAAAGATACATGTACTCCAATATTGTAGAAAGGTAAGTTCAAAAGCAATCTTACAAAGAAATTTTTAATTTAAAAAAATTCTGAAATGTTCAATACACTTCGCAGCAGCAAAACTGGTGGTATGGGATGAAAATTTAAAGAAACTACATACATATGTTGCAAAGAAGGATCATGATGTAAAGGAAGGCTCTAAATGAAAAATTTGTAAAGTGTAATTATATTCCTATAATTTATTTTTAAAATAAAAGTAAATATTAACATATTTTATTGTTTTATTTAATTCACAATAATACTTTATAGTCACCCAAGAATCATTTTTTTAAATAGTTGTGAGTAACACATTCGTTCAGTTATTACAACCGAACTCAGTATAATATACACAACCGACAAAATTCGATTGGCAACGAATTCGGTTCTCAGAACGAATTTCTGTTCTCTGTGTATGTAATTAGTTGGCATGGTCGGCAGGAAATTGTATAAAATGTAAGCTTTATTTATATAGTTATGATACCATTTAAAATACAATTTACTTTTGTTAAATTTTTAGGAAAAGCGTAAAAAATATAAATTCCAAACAAAAAGAAGTGTTGGCAGATTTAATGTCGGAGCATCCCAACTTAGCAAAAAATAATTTGGCAAATTGTAAGCAAGGGAGAGTAATTACCAATAGACTTTGGGAAACTTTAACAGTGCGGTTGAATACGTTTGGTCCACCAACTAAAAGTTTCAGGTCCTGGCGAAAGGTGTATATGTTGGGCTTAACGTTTACTATTAATTTTTACATATTATTTTTTGTTGTTAAGGTTTATGCAGACCAAAAATTCAATTTTTTAAAAAAGTATCTTTCAACACAACGTTGAAAAGAAAACTAGTGGTGCACTTTTTGAAAAAATTCCATAGTACCCTGCTAAGGAGCAAATATTGCTCTTGCAGCAGGGACAGCAGGTGTGGGCTTATCAGCAGTAAAATATTCGGCTCTGCTTAAAAAAAACACTACTTCACCTTATGATAGTAAAAATGAAAAAAAAAGAAGACAGCGGATATAAATTAACAGCAAGACCAACTATATGCTGTAATAAACCGTCAACCAAATTATTGCTCTTAAAGTCTAATATTGCTAAAGTTGAAAAACACCAAATGAGCATGGCTTCCAAGCTGGACCGGTTGATTGCATTAAAGGAGCGCTCAATCAAGCTTAAAGAAGAAGAACACGCTGCCAATATGTGAATTAAAAAGATTGATCTCGAAATAAAATCAATTGAACTCGATATACATAAAACCCAATTATAAAAAGTAAAGATTTTAAAGTAGAATATATGTATGTGCATATGTTATTTTAATGACATAAGTCTATATTTTTACTTTATTTTTAAAATAATCGTTAAAGTACAAACTTTGTTGAAAATTAGGTTGTGTTAATTTTTAATAAACAATTTTATTTAGATTCAAAAATTTAATTGTATTTATACGGCATTTACACTATGCATTTTTTTTTTATTTGAAATAAGTAGTATTTATAATACTTTATAAGAATTACATATTAGTACTAAGTGTATAAATAAAATATTTTACATGCTCTGAATAATAAAATTATTTTTAATTAAATTTACAATTTTGTTTCTAAATATTTTCTTGTTTGGTTCATTTTTAATATTAATTGGTATTGAATTATATAACCTCAGTTCTTTATAAAATAGTGAATTTTGCATCGTATTTGTGTGTGCCAGTTGAAGCCGGAACTCATAAACATTTCTGAAATTATACGGCTGAACCTCTCCTACATATTGTGTATGGTCGATTAAATAGCGCGGCGCATCTCCCATATCTAACTTCTTTATAAAGCAAATTGTATTGAGTTGTAGCCTCTGACAGATATTTACCCATTTTAAGGATTCCAACATTAAGTTCACCGGAGTATATCGATTACATTTTAGTATTGAGCGCATAGCTTTATTTTGCAAATTTTGTAACCTTGTTAGTTGTTGATCCGAAAAGCTGGAATATGTTATTGTTGATCCAAATTCAATATGTTGTTTAATAATAGTATTATATATATTAATTGCCGTTAATGTGGATATTTTATTTCTTATTCGTTAAAAAAAAAACAATTTTTTACCGATTTTTTTTGCAAACGTAATCAATATATATATTAATCCTAAATATATTAAATTATTAACTTTTTCTATGTTTGTGTTATTTATTTGAAGTATTCTGCTTGTGATGATATATATTTCCATTAGTTTTGTTTTCTTTTCATTTTACTTTAATTTATTCATTTTAAGCCATTTATTTATGTTGGAAATGTCTTCTGATATATTAGCGTAACACTTTTCTTAAGATTCAGCATCCGTAAAAATTAATGTGTCGTCAGCATACATTACTATTTCACACTTCTCCAAAACGTTTTCAATATCGTTCATATACAGTATAAACAAAAGTGCTCCTAATATTGAGCCTTGCGGAACACCTTATTCGTTTTCTATCGTACTTGACTTCTTCTTCTTTGTACTCTATGTTTTCAAATATCACAGATTTTATTACATTTTTAGATTTTCTTAAAACTAGGTCTTTAATTGCCCTCCACATTTCTTTTTGATCGTTCGATGCTGTTATTTTATCATTTATATATTTATTTTTTTGTTATTCAATTTTAGCTTTGTATTTATTTCGTGTTATTTTATAATTTGTCCACGCAACATTAGTATTTTGAAATTTCGCTCTATGGTAAGATTTTATTTTTTCTAATTTTAGGGTTCTTAGTTCATTATTAAACCATTTATTATTAATTTTGTTATTGTTTTGTAAATTTTTTTATTGTATCTTCTACACATTTATCGAAGTCTTCTACCATTTCATTTATATTAATTGTAAAATTATATTTTATTTTTGTATTAAGTTCATTTGTAAATTTTTGGTTATTATAATTTAAAAACTCTATTTGTTTATTATTTACTTCCGATTGTCTGCAGTTAGTATCAATAAATATGTCTATAGCTTCATGATCGGATATCTTGTTATTAATATTCAATTTTGCACAGATCATTTTTGTATTATTAGTTACAACATAGTCTATAATTGTTTTGGAACTCTGTGTTACCCGAGTTTCCTCGCTAATTATCTGTTTTAAGCCATTGTCGCTAAAGGTATTCTGAATTTTATGTTTGTAAAAATCGTTTTTCCAGTCTATATTAAAATCGACAGCAATTAATATGTCGCAGTTTCATTCACATATTTCTTCTATAATGTCTTGTAGAGTTTCACAAAACTCAACTTTAGAACAACTTGGAGACCTATACACTGCAATTATTATTAATGATAAATTTTGGTGTTTTGCCATATATGCACTAATCCAGTAAGCATAATTTTTTACTGTGACTTTGATTTCAAAAATATTCCACTGTTGCTTAAAGTATATAATTACACCACCGGTTTTTGATGAATTTGAGACTGTGTTAATTTGGTTGTAACCTTTAAGTTCAATTTCTGCTTCATTAATTTGATCTGTCAGATGTGTCTCGGAAAGGACTATAAAATCGGGTTCATTCAATTAACCTAATATTTCCAATTGTGTAAAATTATTGATTAAGCCTTGAATATTCTTATATACTCCATACACTCGCTTTGGTTGTTAAATATCATAGTCTAAACCAATTCTTTTCTTTTTTTAAGTTTAGCTTGTTTCGATAAACTGGGCATTCTTTATTTGTAGTGGCGTGATTTTCATCTAATCCAAGATTTAAACTTTTGTTTTCTTTAATGCAATTTATACATTTATTTGCAATTTGTGTTTTACATTCTTTGCTTTTATGGTTTCCATGACATTTGTAGCATATTTCTTGCATTCTGACGGTTATGGTTATACCCTTGACATTTGAAGCACTGGATTATACTCGTGCCATCAAAAATTCTACATCTATCCCATCCGAGATTCAATTTTTGACTTGATAAGATTTTTAAATATGTTTCATTGTCTGCTTTAATTTTTGCGTTGTATATTGTTCTGTTATATCGTTTAGTTTCAAAACATTTCACAATTTCCATTTTACTGTTTTTTATTATTTCATTTTGCTTTTTTAGTTTTTCCATTAGTTCTTCTTCTTTTATTTTAAAATTCATGTCTGTTAATATTAAGTGTAAACCGTCTTGTTTTGGAATTTTTACTTCATAGTTTTCACTTATTTCATTTACAATAGCATTTCGAATTTTTTCTCGTTCCTCGATATTTTCGCTTTGTATAATTAATGTGCCATTTCGAAGATTTTCAACGTAAGTTATTTTAAAATTAACCGGATTCACTTTCTGTACATTTTGTTTTTCTTTGGGTTTTATTATTAATGGGACATTTTTTGAACAGTGTGGCCTCACGTTATTGTTTGCAACCGTTTTAGCATATATCGTCTTTGTATTTGTTTCTTTTACAATTTTCTTCATTTCGTCGAACACCTTTAAATTGTTGTTGTTTATTTTTTCACACAAATTATTATTTTTATTTTCAACTTGATCAAAATTTCCGTATAGATTTTTTGTCGTCTCCACATTTTTTTCACAAGATTTTTGTATATTATCCATTTTTTTAAATCGTTCATCATACCGCTTCTCAATTGCCTCCAGTAGAGATTTTAATTCGTTTTCGTTTTGCCTTAATGCATTTGGAAATTCAAGTTTATATTCTTTAAGTGCTTGGTTATTTTTGTTTACATTATCTTGCATATCTCTTAGCACAAGATCAACACTTTTGATGTAAAGCATACAGTCTTCACAAATAAACCTTATGAAATTGCTTTCCTCAATCATTTTGGACGCATATTTGTCAATGCCCGCGCACTTTTTTGATAAATGGTAGATTTTATTACACACACCATTACATCTTAATCCACTTTCTCCTCTTATTGCTGATCTGCATTTACTGCACTCAGCCTTTTTTATAATTTAGTTAAAAATCACAATATCATTTAATTATTTTAAAATTTTCAGTACTTTTATAGTCTTTTTATTTATATTAATGTATTAACACTATTTTAAAGTTCTATTTAAATTTAATTTTTTTTAATATTTTCAGAGCTTTATTATTTTGCTTGTTGTTTATCTCAGGTTTTTCATGAAACTAGCATGAAATTTTTGCTTGTTTGTGAAGCAGGAGTAAGGAATATGGAGGAGTTGTTACTGTTGCAAAAATTAACTTTTAAATCGCGCATAACGCTGTAACTTAAATAGAAAATTCAGAAAAAATGCCTCAAAAAATTGCACAGTGTCTCCGCATTCAGTTCCGTTGCGATCGAAAATTGGTATTCTGCAGAAAAACGGAATCGAAAGAAAAAGACAACAATGTTTACACATTTAATAACATCACTGTGGAATGTGGAAATAAAATAGCAAAATAAGCAAGTTTATAGTATACCAATGGAAATCGCGTCTTTTACCTATATGCCCCTTAATTTATTTTATTTATTTTTTATTTACTTATTTTAGTTGAATTGCTTAATACACAACACTAAAGGCCCAACTATAATGTGCATAACACAACTTATGCAAGCTTATACAACTGTGCAAATACATTAAATTGTATGTGGTAAACTATAATGTACATAAGATAACTTTTCGTCAAGTTTCGCTAAGTTTCATTTCTTTATGCAAGGTACGAAACTGATCGCACTTTCCGTACGGAAACAGCTGATTGATTGTGCTTTGTATTATACATTGATAAGGAAAAAGTTTAACTAAGACCTAAATTGTTAAATTTTTAATTTTTAATTCAATAGAAAATGTAGAAAAAACAACATTTTTCTTTATGGCTAATTTTTTACAAATATAATATATTTAAATTAAATTTGTATTTATACACACATATGTATACGATATAAGCGATGAACATCGTTGCATTTTTTAGTACGGTTGGCCACAAATACAAAAAAGAAAATAACTTGTAATAATTTTTTTTTACTTTTCCTTAGAACATGAACCAAAATATGTAAATGTGTATGTGAATGTTATTAAATATATAATATATCTTCTTTAAAGCCTTTTCGTTTTAAAATTTTGTTCATTTATATAGAAATTATTTTTGGCAAAAGTACGAATCAAACATAAATGTGCAACTGTGGCAAAAAAGTTACTAAATTTATGTAGGTACATTATAGCCAAATAAATTTCTTTACTAACTGTATCACATTTAGCAAATAGTTCACAACCATACAGTAAAGCGGTCACCAGATAAGTTTTCAAAAGTAGGATTCTTATTCTCATAGGTGTACAATGCTGCGTCCGCCAAAGAGTTCTAATCATAGAGAAAGTGCGACCACTAGCATAGGTAATATGGTTCGACCACGTAAGAGTGTCATTAAAAAATATTCCGAGATTCTTAGCAGACTTTACTATCTCAATTAAAACAAAAAAAAACCTGTTCCACATATTTAATTTCAGCTTTACCCAAATCTTCCTCACACTCCCTTTATTCCATCCTTACGTACAGATCTATCAACCCACAATACCAGGCCTCCATAGAATTAGATTGTGTTTTGTTTACATTTGATATTTTTATTTTCAGTTTTAAAACTTCTACTTCCTGAATGAAAATGCAATAAAACCGTTTTTATTTTACTACACTTATCTGCATTGCCAACCTGGCGATATTTCCTAAAAGAAATTCACAACAGAGCAAAGCAGATTTATTTTACTAGGTAATAGCGGCTCTACAACAAATACAACATTGACAAAAACAACATGTCTTTTTATTGTTGTTTTGTGCGTTGGAAACGTCAAAAACACAAAGAGAAATAAAAAATAGTTGCTTTCAATACAAATGCTTGCTTTGTTACGCACACGTTTGTTGTTAGTGTTTTTTGAAATTCGTAAACAAACATAGGAAAATACAAACAACTTTTGACTTTTCCAACTACAAACCAGCTAGGCGGACGACACCACCTAGTAAAATAAATCTGCCTTCCAACAGAGCAACATTTATTACCAACACAACTAAAACAAACATTTGACAAACAGCTGCTTCATTTTACTTCTTCGTGGCCGCATGCATGTAAGAATGAAAATTTAGCCTCTAAACACAAATTCTTTCTTTTTATTTCCAGGTTGTAACAGAGCAGTTTTTGGGTAAGCTTTTGTATCGTTCCATTACTAAATCTACCAGATTTATTAATATAAAAATTGTTTTTTTTGCAGGATAAAACAAAAAAAAAAAAAAAAAAACAAGCATAACATACAAAAAACATAAAGCAAAACAACCCTAACCAAAGAAAACTTAAAGCAACATTATTATTATTATTAACCGGAGACTTAGGCAGGAGGTGGTGTCTCCAATGGCCGTAAGTTCTTCTCCCAATTTGCATCATATTATGTATGGGAATTGAGGCATTATGGTGCATTACTATCTTTCCCGGCACACATGCCCTAAGGTTCCGCCACGAAAATTTTTTTCTTTTTTTGTCTGCCAAACTCACCCGCAATAGCCTTTTTTATTAAAGAATTAAAAAGTGAATAGTGAGATAAAGACAAATATGATAACATTAACAACTGCTGGTCCATATTCTACTAAATACAAAGTTTTAATTTAAAGAAATAAAAATATTAGTTAGCAATGTATGTAATTGCTTTTATCTTTTCCTTGTAGTTTTGTTTGTTTTTGTGCAAACATATCTATTGCGTTTTCGTATTTTCTTTCGCATCTAATTATATTCTCTTTCGCAAATATGGTATCACTGCACTCAGTAATACGAAAGCTTATGTCAAAATCGTTCGTTATACGCAAATATCTTGCGCTAACAAAATATCAAACGCAAAGGTAATGAATCGTGTAAGTAAGCATAAATAAATTTTTATATTTATATCTAAATTTTAATTTATTTTAGGGAAATGCCATAAAGGTTACAGACTCGGCAACGACAGTTCGAAATTTGATTTTATAATGCAGCACAGCAGTTTAGCCAAGGGACAATTGCAGTGTGGGAATGCCATAAACTCGTCAAAAAACTGACGGACGGCCTTAATTATAATGGATTTCCTATAAGAAATGAAGAGAGTAAGAAACAAGTAATTTATTTTGATAAATATGAAACTAACGCAGCATAAATATTTATTTATGCGAAAGAATAAGGTAAGCATTTCTAGTAAGGGTGGTTGGATTCACAATATTGCATTTCACAGTGAAGAAGTAGATAATCAAACTTCTGCATATGAAAAAAAACCAAACACGGCATGTTAACATCAAAATGCTTTGGCACAAGTATAAATGCTACCCAACATGTTACAGCAACCAAAAAGCCTGCAAAAGAAGTTTTGCTATATTCGCAAAATGGAAATTACATTTTAAATGTTATGTTAATTTTCCGTCTCCATCCATAATGCCACTGAATCCATCACTATTTTTTATAAAAAAAAACACACAAAATTATATTTATAACATTTCGTTCGTCAAAGATCCTTTTTTATAATCTACATTAAATGTTTGTAATCAATAATATTTTGCATTGGACGCGAAGCTTTGTGTATTATTTAATAAAATAAATGTTTTTGTTTACAAATTTTGACATTTAATTTTGTCATTCTTCTCTATTGTTTATTTTGTTGTGCCAGAGTTGCTTCTTTTTTAAATTATTTTGCGAAAGCGTTTGCGTAAACAGTTCAGAGTATCAAATTGTACTCTTATCGCATCGCACTTGCTTTCGCATAGCAATAGAGAGTAACCCCCCTGATCACGATATGGATAAAAGCAACAAGCTAAATAGAACTTCCGATTATGAAAATTTTGAAATGGATGAAAGCAATAAGCCAGAAAATGCCAGAAAGAAAAGGCACTCACTAAAATTGTTGCCATTAGTCCTGGAAGCACAGTTCACAACACGCCGTTTGGATTTCAGCTGGGCATGCATTTTAAGGCCATTGTATCTGCAGCAATTTCATCTTCAGACTGGCAGATCCTTATTTATTACGACTTACAGGAATTTTATTTCGAATCGGAAATGTTTACAAACGGAACAAGAGCTTTAAGCCGTTTATATTAAGAAATGCAAGAAAAATTTGCATGTGAAAACCTTTTCACATACTTCGAACATACCAAAAATGAATTACACAAGAGCACTCTACTTTCCGGCAGAAGACACAAAAGGGGAGCAATTTATTTAGCAGGAAAAATCGCAAGCTCACTGTTTAGCGTAGTGGATTTAAAATATGCAGAAGAGATGGCAAACACCATTTAATTAGCTAAGGAAAATGAGGCACATCTGCTCAATCTGTTAAGAAATCAAACATCAATCGCAGACTCTACTATGAGCATCCTTAAAGCAGACCAAGCGCTAATAAAAAATAAATTTGATCAAATCGACCAACAAATATCGCAAGTATACAACAAGATATACAACGTCAGTAACTGACGATTCTGCGGCAAACTTTCAACACATAAAATCAATACTGGATACAGGGTACATAAGATTTGGCATATCTGAATATAGCACTCTTACTTGCTATTCTTAAATTAGTATATAAGTTGCAAAATTATTAATAACAAGTAAGAATGCTACATACCCATATTGATATTTTTAAAAATTTAAGAGCCTCGTAACTCGGAAAATATTGGAAAGCCCCCCCACTTGAAGTTTTTTTCTTATTTTTTAATTCTCTATCACCTCATATATTATTTTGATTGGAGTTACTTTATTGGGCATGAAAAAATTAGAGGTAGGCGTGGTGTTTTACTTATGCTGATCATGCTGATTGCCAATAGCACCTCTTTCGACACGATATCTAATCGATTGACATATCGGCAAACTTGATTGCAACACAAACACGGACGAACATCGCTCTAAAGACTTTGCTATGGATAAGAAGTCAGAATATATATGGAGTCGGAAATGGATATTGTAAAAATTACACACGGAATGACAAATTTATATATACCCTTTTTCCACTTTTTGGTGGTAAAACTCTTAGTTTGAAGGTAAAATAAGGCTTTTATTTAAGAGTAAACAACACAGTTTAAGTGCTGTTCTTGTAAAAATAACAAAACAAATTCAATATAGTTTAAGCGCTATTATATAACATCTCTTGATTTCTTTCTGTCACAACAATTCGAACTCAATGTAGTTTAAGTGTTATTATTGAGTATTGTTTGAGTTCATTCTGCCACAACTATTCAAGTTCATTTTAGTTTTAAAAGCTATTATTGAACATACGGATTAGAATTTTAGGTGATCTTTTATGACGTTAAGAAGAATGGCGCTATTCACTTCATAATGATTGGCAATAGCTTGATGAAAAATGCAGAGGTGAC
The DNA here is from genome assembly GCA_916610165.2 of Gymnosoma rotundatum. Lineage (NCBI taxonomy): Eukaryota > Metazoa > Arthropoda > Insecta > Diptera > Tachinidae > Gymnosoma > Gymnosoma rotundatum. The sequence goes on from OU744336.1 coordinate 117,715,606, forward strand.
AATAAAAAATCGTCCAAGTACAATATTTTGTTAAAAGAATTTGAAAGTACAAACTCAGAATTTTACCCACGAGTGAAAAACCTGACAAACATAGAATTCAGCGACAATGAAACAAGACTAATAGAGAAGGGACTAAAACATAATCTACCTTTTGACAAAATAGAAAAAACAATTGAAACCCAAATCGTAGACGCCGAAGCTACTATTACACACTTACCAACTGACCGACAAGAACACATGAGACACAAGATAGCCGATGTACTTGAAAAAACAATAAGAGAACACACTTCATCTAAAACTAATCCTGACGAACAAAAAACTACTAGACAGACAAAAGCAAAACTTCGAAATAATAATCTATTACTTACTAAAGCAGACAAGGGGAACACAACTGTAATAATGCACAAGAAAGACTATATAGAGAAAACACAACAATTCATTCAGCAAGTAAAATGCACAAAATTCAAGAATGACCCAACCGATTCATTCCAAAAGGAAATACGAAGCCTACTAAAACGCTGCAAAACGTTTACTGACGGAAAGTTATACATATTCATGAACATGAACCCAGGACCCCCTACACTCAGAGCACAACCCAAAATTCATAAAGAAAATATTCCAATCAGACCTGTAGTAAATTACAAACCTGCGCCTGCATATAACTTGGCCAAACACCTTGCCACATTCTTAAAAGAGAAAATAAATTTGCAAAACACATACATGTTACGAAATACACAAGACCTCATAAACAAAATTAAGGACATTAAAATCACTGATAATACGAGACTCGTTTCCTTCGACATAAAGGATCTATATACATCAATACCCACACACGAAACTTTGACTATCCTACGTAACATACTTTCCAACATACACGACAATCAATATATCAACGAAATAATGGATATTGCAAAGACGATATTAAAACAAAACTACTTTAGATTCAACAATAACTTCTATAAACTACCTGATGGACTCGGCATGAGAAACCCAACATCCGCAATCTTCACAGAGATTTTCATGCAACACTTAGAACAACTACACATCAAAAAACTGATGGAAAAACATAAAATAACCCATTACTACAGATACGTAGACGACATTATATGCATCCTAGAAAGAGACAACGCCGAACAAATTCTGATAGACTTAAATATAATACACAACAAAATCACATACACAATGGAAAAAGAGCAAAACAGAACTTTACATTATCTTGACATATCAATAATACGAGGAATTGATACCTTAAACTTTGACATTTATAGAAAACCAACCATGACAGACACAACTATCCACAGCTCCTCAAACCATCCTACTCAACATAAACTCGCAGCGCTTAGACACATGATTCACAGACTTAAAATAGTCCCACTCGCTCCAGATAAATACAACAAAGAACTCGATACAATTTACACTATAGCTAAAAATAACGGTTACAACCACACAACCATCGACAAACTACTCAGACAATACAACAACAAAAACAAGAAGAAAGAAGACAAGGAAACAATCGACACAACACGACGACACATCTTTACTTACACAGGACCAGAAATATATAGATTAACCAACCTTTTCCGAAAAGAAGGTTTACACACAACATTAAAAACGAGCAACACTCTACGTAACAATCTCAGGACATCAATAGAAACAACGGATAAATTTAGCACCAGCGGAGTATACAGACTTACTTGTACTTGCAACCATACATACATCGGACAAACTGGACGAACATTAAAAACAAGGTTTACAGAACACATACGATCATACAAAAGGAAAAGGGAAGACTCCAATTTCGCAAAACACCTTAACACACATGGACACGAACCAAAGGAAATAGATGAATGTATGACAGTATTACATCCAAGTAAAAAAGGACGAAGACTAGACATTCTTGAAAACATGGAAATTTACAAAACACGAACGTTTAACAGAGACATTACTAACGAACAGGTAAACACAACCTCTGACACGATTTTTACACCACTAAAATTACTAAAACACTCTTACAAACTAAAAACACCCACAGACGGTCACACTTACCTATCTAATAATAAAAGACCCAAATATTAAACTATTTACCCCAATAAACAGGACAGATATCAGGGAATCTACCTGCATAATACTATTTAAACGGACAAAAAATTACCTAAACCCACCACCTTTTATTCTTAACACTATCTATTTTTAACACTATCTCTTCAGTTTTAATAAAAACGCGGCTTGAAAATGATATCACATCGAAAGCGCTCGCCGAACATCCAAAGTACACAGCCAGTGACGACGGTTATTACCGAAAATTATAACAACAGTTTATTATATACTGGCGGAATCAACCCAATTAATTTAATACCGAATTTGAAAGTATTTGTTTAACTATTGAAGAATACGATCCAAAAGTAGAATTAAAATTCTCACACTTGACTGACGAAAATGCTGAAAAGATAAATTCAACAGAAAAGAATTATAGGCCTCGAAATGACTTTAAAAGCTTGTAAAAGATTATATACCTCAACACGTTTACCATTTGCAGACCAGCGTATAGTCGATTAGCAAAATTCAGAATGGTGCGCTTCACCAATTGTTTTGGCGGTGAAAAAGGATGGAACAAAATTATGTGCTGCAATTATAGGAAGATTAACCAAAAAATCGTTCGCATGTATACAAACTCATTTATAAGCAAACAGTAAAATTGAAAGGAAAAATGTACAACTTACAACCACATAGCCACCGACTATGTGGTGGCATAGCTTCCTCAAACCAGTTTGAACGAACATGTTTTCTCGTGAATAAGTAATTTGTGTTTACAACAACAAAAGCAAGCAGAATTTTTCTGGAAGTTTTTTAATTTTTTTTTATACAATCCATCTAAAAATTTAAAATCGAAAAAAAAATCTGTTTAATCGCTACAGCCGTTCATTTTTATATACATATGTATATATAATTAGACATGTGCCCGGTTGTTCTTTTCAGTGACCGGTCTTTTTCGGTAATTTATCAAAGACTGATAAATGACCGTCCCACCATTCAAAGTGAACTATTTTCAATACTACCTCGCTTTCGACTATCACGCTTCGTATTTACAGCACACATTGAAAAAATGTATCGCCAGATGTTAATACACCCAGGCGACTGAAGGTTATAAATTATTATCTAGAGACACGACCCAGCAACACCAATCAAGTATTATCAACTCAATACCATTTCGTATGGTGCCCGATCGGCACCATATTTGGCCACAAAATGTCTGCAAAAGAGAACATGGCTAAGTATCCAGATGGAAGCCAATTTTTGCTCGAAATATTCTATGTAGACAATGGAATTGGCGAAAGTGCTGACTTGAATGTTACACTGACAATTCACCAAGAGCTAAAATACATATTACAGAAGGACGGTCTGAATCTCCAAAAGTATAATGCTAATCACTCAAAATTAAGTTTAACATTACAGAAGAACAAAGTGTAAAAACCTTGGGCTTAACCTGCCAAACAACAATTCCCCAATCAAATTATGGGTAGTTTACCATCAACCCGCGTCGCACAAGCTCGTCCTTTCATCAACTCCGGTGTTGACTTTTGTGGTCCGCTTTGGATTAACTACAATCTACGAGGCAAGAGACCTCAAAAGGCATACTTGCTGCTTCGCTACTAAGGCGGTTCATTTGGAATTGATTTAACCACCAAAGCTTTCATTAGAGCACTAAGACGATTCACGAGCAGGCGCGGTCATTGTAAACACAACGACAACGCAACTAATTTCTTTGGGGCAAAAAACCAACCTACAGAATTATAAAATTCGATATATTCAACATCGGGATCAAGTGAGATCAACAAAGAATGTTCATCCAGAGGCATCACGTTCCACTTCATACCACGTGTGGGCTTATGGAAAGCCGCGGTCAAGTCAGCAAAAATGTTTTGCTTAAAAGTGCAGACACAGCATTTTTGACGTATGAGGAACTTGATACCATTGAAATTGAAGCCATTCCCGATTCAAGACCAATCACTCCGATGTCAAACAATCCAAATGATTCGGCTGCAATGACGCCTGGGGTCTAATCATCGATATCGAATCATTTGATCGAATAATTTTATTTCGGGATCGTACAATAATAATATCGTACAATAATAAACTAAAATTGAGATTATGACTTTCGATAGCAAGTCATCGATAGAGTGTAATCTTTGCCTACATTGTTCGATACTAAAAAAGCTACACACAGAAAAAAGGTTGGTAAAAATTTAGTTGATATGTTTGAAATTTAATTACTAATATAATTATTTGATTTTAATATAAATAAATTATAAATTTGACTTATTTTTAACACTTAAAGCTAACAAATGATATTTGCATCCAAATGTTGGTTGTAAAAGCTCTTAAAAAAGTTATCGTTACCGATTTGTGTATTTACAAAAGTCTATTGTATTAAATGGAAGATACAACTAAACTTATTCAGCACATTACTACTGAATACCAAATTTTGGTAGTTAGAATCATAAAAATCAACTGTGCCTTTTAAAATCGAAAAATGTTTGACATAATAAAAATGAATGTACATATTATACAAATAAATAATCAATATTTTAGTTTAAAAATACAAAGATACATGTACTCCAATATTGTAGAAAGGTAAGTTCAAAAGCAATCTTACAAAGAAATTTTTAATTTAAAAAAATTCTGAAATGTTCAATACACTTCGCAGCAGCAAAACTGGTGGTATGGGATGAAAATTTAAAGAAACTACATACATATGTTGCAAAGAAGGATCATGATGTAAAGGAAGGCTCTAAATGAAAAATTTGTAAAGTGTAATTATATTCCTATAATTTATTTTTAAAATAAAAGTAAATATTAACATATTTTATTGTTTTATTTAATTCACAATAATACTTTATAGTCACCCAAGAATCATTTTTTTAAATAGTTGTGAGTAACACATTCGTTCAGTTATTACAACCGAACTCAGTATAATATACACAACCGACAAAATTCGATTGGCAACGAATTCGGTTCTCAGAACGAATTTCTGTTCTCTGTGTATGTAATTAGTTGGCATGGTCGGCAGGAAATTGTATAAAATGTAAGCTTTATTTATATAGTTATGATACCATTTAAAATACAATTTACTTTTGTTAAATTTTTAGGAAAAGCGTAAAAAATATAAATTCCAAACAAAAAGAAGTGTTGGCAGATTTAATGTCGGAGCATCCCAACTTAGCAAAAAATAATTTGGCAAATTGTAAGCAAGGGAGAGTAATTACCAATAGACTTTGGGAAACTTTAACAGTGCGGTTGAATACGTTTGGTCCACCAACTAAAAGTTTCAGGTCCTGGCGAAAGGTGTATATGTTGGGCTTAACGTTTACTATTAATTTTTACATATTATTTTTTGTTGTTAAGGTTTATGCAGACCAAAAATTCAATTTTTTAAAAAAGTATCTTTCAACACAACGTTGAAAAGAAAACTAGTGGTGCACTTTTTGAAAAAATTCCATAGTACCCTGCTAAGGAGCAAATATTGCTCTTGCAGCAGGGACAGCAGGTGTGGGCTTATCAGCAGTAAAATATTCGGCTCTGCTTAAAAAAAACACTACTTCACCTTATGACGGCGATCAATCTTTCATAGAAACATCTCTCGTATCGGAGGGTGATAGTAAAAATGAAAAAAAAAGAAGACAGCGGATATAAATTAACAGCAAGACCAACTATATGCTGTAATAAACCGTCAACCAAATTATTGCTCTTAAAGTCTAATATTGCTAAAGTTGAAAAACACCAAATGAGCATGGCTTCCAAGCTGGACCGGTTGATTGCATTAAAGGAGCGCTCAATCAAGCTTAAAGAAGAAGAACACGCTGCCAATATGTGAATTAAAAAGATTGATCTCGAAATAAAATCAATTGAACTCGATATACATAAAACCCAATTATAAAAAGTAAAGATTTTAAAGTAGAATATATGTATGTGCATATGTTATTTTAATGACATAAGTCTATATTTTTACTTTATTTTTAAAATAATCGTTAAAGTACAAACTTTGTTGAAAATTAGGTTGTGTTAATTTTTAATAAACAATTTTATTTAGATTCAAAAATTTAATTGTATTTATACGGCATTTACACTATGCATTTTTTTTTTATTTGAAATAAGTAGTATTTATAATACTTTATAAGAATTACATATTAGTACTAAGTGTATAAATAAAATATTTTACATGCTCTGAATAATAAAATTATTTTTAATTAAATTTACAATTTTGTTTCTAAATATTTTCTTGTTTGGTTCATTTTTAATATTAATTGGTATTGAATTATATAACCTCAGTTCTTTATAAAATAGTGAATTTTGCATCGTATTTGTGTGTGCCAGTTGAAGCCGGAACTCATAAACATTTCTGAAATTATACGGCTGAACCTCTCCTACATATTGTGTATGGTCGATTAAATAGCGCGGCGCATCTCCCATATCTAACTTCTTTATAAAGCAAATTGTATTGAGTTGTAGCCTCTGACAGATATTTACCCATTTTAAGGATTCCAACATTAAGTTCACCGGAGTATATCGATTACATTTTAGTATTGAGCGCATAGCTTTATTTTGCAAATTTTGTAACCTTGTTAGTTGTTGATCCGAAAAGCTGGAATATGTTATTGTTGATCCAAATTCAATATGTTGTTTAATAATAGTATTATATATATTAATTGCCGTTAATGTGGATATTTTATTTCTTATTCGTTAAAAAAAAAACAATTTTTTACCGATTTTTTTTGCAAACGTAATCAATATATATATTAATCCTAAATATATTAAATTATTAACTTTTTCTATGTTTGTGTTATTTATTTGAAGTATTCTGCTTGTGATGATATATATTTCCATTAGTTTTGTTTTCTTTTCATTTTACTTTAATTTATTCATTTTAAGCCATTTATTTATGTTGGAAATGTCTTCTGATATATTAGCGTAACACTTTTCTTAAGATTCAGCATCCGTAAAAATTAATGTGTCGTCAGCATACATTACTATTTCACACTTCTCCAAAACGTTTTCAATATCGTTCATATACAGTATAAACAAAATATAAACAAAAGTGCTCCTAATATTGAGCCTTGCGGAACACCTTATTCGTTTTCTATCGTACTTGACTTCTTCTTCTTTGTACTCTATGTTTTCAAATATCACAGATTTTATTACATTTTTAGATTTTCTTAAAACTAGGTCTTTAATTGCCCTCCACATTTCTTTTTGATCGTTCGATGCTGTTATTTTATCATTTATATATTTATTTTTTTGTTATTCAATTTTAGCTTTGTATTTATTTCGTGTTATTTTATAATTTGTCCACGCAACATTAGTATTTTGAAATTTCGCTCTATGGTAAGATTTTATTTTTTCTAATTTTAGGGTTCTTAGTTCATTATTAAACCATTTATTATTAATTTTGTTATTGTTTTGTAAATTTTTTTATTGTATCTTCTACACATTTATCGAAGTCTTCTACCATTTCATTTATATTAATTGTAAAATTATATTTTATTTTTGTATTAAGTTCATTTGTAAATTTTTGGTTATTATAATTTAAAAACTCTATTTGTTTATTATTTACTTCCGATTGTCTGCAGTTAGTATCAATAAATATGTCTATAGCTTCATGATCGGATATCTTGTTATTAATATTCAATTTTGCACAGATCATTTTTGTATTATTAGTTACAACATAGTCTATAATTGTTTTGGAACTCTGTGTTACCCGAGTTTCCTCGCTAATTATCTGTTTTAAGCCATTGTCGCTAAAGGTATTCTGAATTTTATGTTTGTAAAAATCGTTTTTCCAGTCTATATTAAAATCGACAGCAATTAATATGTCGCAGTTTCATTCACATATTTCTTCTATAATGTCTTGTAGAGTTTCACAAAACTCAACTTTAGAACAACTTGGAGACCTATACACTGCAATTATTATTAATGATAAATTTTGGTGTTTTGCCATATATGCACTAATCCAGTAAGCATAATTTTTTACTGTGACTTTGATTTCAAAAATATTCCACTGTTGCTTAAAGTATATAATTACACCACCGGTTTTTGATGAATTTGAGACTGTGTTAATTTGGTTGTAACCTTTAAGTTCAATTTCTGCTTCATTAATTTGATCTGTCAGATGTGTCTCGGAAAGGACTATAAAATCGGGTTCATTCAATTAACCTAATATTTCCAATTGTGTAAAATTATTGATTAAGCCTTGAATATTCTTATATACTCCATACACTCGCTTTGGTTGTTAAATATCATAGTCTAAACCAATTCTTTTCTTTTTTTAAGTTTAGCTTGTTTCGATAAACTGGGCATTCTTTATTTGTAGTGGCGTGATTTTCATCTAATCCAAGATTTAAACTTTTGTTTTCTTTAATGCAATTTATACATTTATTTGCAATTTGTGTTTTACATTCTTTGCTTTTATGGTTTCCATGACATTTGTAGCATATTTCTTGCATTCTGACGGTTATGGTTATACCCTTGACATTTGAAGCACTGGATTATACTCGTGCCATCAAAAATTCTACATCTATCCCATCCGAGATTCAATTTTTGACTTGATAAGATTTTTAAATATGTTTCATTGTCTGCTTTAATTTTTGCGTTGTATATTGTTCTGTTATATCGTTTAGTTTCAAAACATTTCACAATTTCCATTTTACTGTTTTTTATTATTTCATTTTGCTTTTTTAGTTTTTCCATTAGTTCTTCTTCTTTTATTTTAAAATTCATGTCTGTTAATATTAAATGTAAACCGTCTTGTTTTGGAATTTTTACTTCATAGTTTTCACTTATTTCATTTACAATAGCATTTCGAATTTTTTCTCGTTCCTCGATATTTTCGCTTTGTATAATTAATGTGCCATTTCGAAGATTTTCAACGTAAGTTATTTTAAAATTAACCGGATTCACTTTCTGTACATTTTGTTTTTCTTTGGGTTTTATTATTAATGGGACATTTTTTGAACAGTGTGGCCTCACGTTATTGTTTGCAACCGTTTTAGCATATATCGTCTTTGTATTTGTTTCTTTTACAATTTTCTTCATTTCGTCGAACACCTTTAAATTGTTGTTGTTTATTTTTTCACACAAATTATTATTTTTATTTTCAACTTGATCAAAATTTCCGTATAGATTTTTTGTCGTCTCCACATTTTTTTCACAAGATTTTTGTATATTATCCATTTTTTTAAATCGTTCATCATACCGCTTCTCAATTGCCTCCAGTAGAGATTTTAATTCGTTTTCGTTTTGCCTTAATGCATTTGGAAATTCAAGTTTATATTCTTTAAGTGCTTGGTTATTTTTGTTTACATTATCTTGCATATCTCTTAGCACAAGATCAACACTTTTGATGTAAAGCATACAGTCTTCACAAATAAACCTTATGAAATTGCTTTCCTCAATCATTTTGGACGCATATTTGTCAATGCCCGCGCACTTTTTTGATAAATGGTAGATTTTATTACACACACCATTACATCTTAATCCACTTTCTCCTCTTATTGCTGATCTGCATTTACTGCACTCAGCCTTTTTTATAATTTAGTTAAAAATCACAATATCATTTAATTATTTTAAAATTTTCAGTACTTTTATAGTCTTTTTATTTATATTAATGTATTAACACTATTTTAAAGTTCTATTTAAATTTAATTTTTTTTAATATTTTCAGAGCTTTATTATTTTGCTTGTTGTTTATCTCAGGTTTTTCATGAAACTAGCATGAAATTTTTGCTTGTTTGTGAAGCAGGAGTAAGGAATATGGAGGAGTTGTTACTGTTGCAAAAATTAACTTTTAAATCGCGCATAACGCTGTAACTTAAATAGAAAATTCAGAAAAAATGCCTCAAAAAATTGCACAGTGTCTCCGCATTCAGTTCCGTTGCGATCGAAAATTGGTATTCTGCAGAAAAACGGAATCGAAAGAAAAAGACAACAATGTTTACACATTTAATAACATCACTGTGGAATGTGGAAATAAAATAGCAAAATAAGCAAGTTTATAGTATACCAATGGAAATCGCGTCTTTTACCTATATGCCCCTTAATTTATTTTATTTATTTTTTATTTACTTATTTTAGTTGAATTGCTTAATACACAACACTAAAGGCCCAACTATAATGTGCATAACACAACTTATGCAAGCTTATACAACTGTGCAAATACATTAAATTGTATGTGGTAAACTATAATGTACATAAGATAACTTTTCGTCAAGTTTCGCTAAGTTTCATTTCTTTATGCAAGGTACGAAACTGATCGCACTTTCCGTACGGAAACAGCTGATTGATTGTGCTTTGTATTATACATTGATAAGGAAAAAGTTTAACTAAGACCTAAATTGTTAAATTTTTAATTTTTAATTCAATAGAAAATGTAGAAAAAACAACATTTTTCTTTATGGCTAATTTTTTACAAATATAATATATTTAAATTAAATTTGTATTTATACACACATATGTATACGATATAAGCGATGAACATCGTTGCATTTTTTAGTACGGTTGGCCACAAATACAAAAAAGAAAATAACTTGTAATAATTTTTTTTTACTTTTCCTTAGAACATGAACCAAAATATGTAAATGTGTATGTGAATGTTATTAAATATATAATATATCTTCTTTAAAGCCTTTTCGTTTTAAAATTTTGTTCATTTATATAGAAATTATTTTTGGCAAAAGTACGAATCAAACATAAATGTGCAACTGTGGCAAAAAAGTTACTAAATTTATGTAGGTACATTATAGCCAAATAAATTTCTTTACTAACTGTATCACATTTAGCAAATAGTTCACAACCATACAGTAAAGCGGTCACCAGATAAGTTTTCAAAAGTAGGATTCTTATTCTCATAGGTGTACAATGCTGCGTCCGCCAAAGAGTTCTAATCATAAAGAAAGTGCGACCACTAGCATAGGTAATATGGTTCGACCACGTAAGAGTGTCATTAAAAAATATTCCGAGATTCTTAGCAGACTTTACTATCTCAATTAAAACAAAAAAAAACCTGTTCCACATATTTAATTTCAGCTTTACCCAAATCTTCCTCACACTCCCTTTATTCCATCCTTACGTACAGATCTATCAACCCACAATACCAGGCCTCCATAGAATTAGATTGTGTTTTGTTTACATTTGATATTTTTATTTTCAGTTTTAAAACTTCTACTTCCTGAATGAAAATGCAATAAAACCGTTTTTATTTTACTACACTTATCTGCATTGCCAACCTGGCGATATTTCCTAAAAGAAATTCACAACAGAGCAAAGCAGATTTATTTTACTAGGTAATAGCGGCTCTACAACAAATACAACATTGACAAAAACAACATGTCTTTTTATTGTTGTTTTGTGCGTTGGAAACGTCAAAAACACAAAGAGAAATAAAAAATAGTTGCTTTCAATACAAATGCTTGCTTTGTTACGCACACGTTTGTTGTTAGTGTTTTTTGAAATTCGTAAACAAACATAGGAAAATACAAACAACTTTTGACTTTTCCAACTACAAACCAGCTAGGCGGACGACACCACCTAGTAAAATAAATCTGCCTTCCAACAGAGCAACATTTATTACCAACACAACTAAAACAAACATTTGACAAACAGCTGCTTCATTTTACTTCTTCGTGGCCGCATGCATGTAAGAATGAAAATTTAGCCTCTAAACACAAATTCTTTCTTTTTATTTCTAGGTTGTAACAGAGCAGTTTTTGGGTAAGCTTTTGTATCGTTCCATTACTAAATCTACCAGATTTATTAATATAAAAATTGTTTTTTTTGCAGGATAAAACAAAAAAAAAAAAAAAAAACAAGCATAACATACAAAAAACATAAAGCAAAACAACCCTAACCAAAGAAAACTTAAAGCAACATTATTATTATTATTAACCGGAGACTTAGGCAGGAGGTGGTGTCTCCAATGGCCGTAAGTTCTTCTCCCAATTTGCATCATATTATGTATGGGAATTGAGGCATTATGGTGCATTACTATCTTTCCCGGCACACATGCCCTAAGGTTCCGCCACGAAAATTTTTTTCTTTTTTTGTCTGCCAAACTCACCCGCAATAGCCTTTTTTATTAAAGAATTAAAAAGTGAATAGTGAGATAAAGACAAATATGATAACATTAACAACTGCTGGTCCATATTCTACTAAATACAAAGTTTTAATTTAAAGAAATAAAAATATTAGTTAGCAATGTATGTAATTGCTTTTATCTTTTCCTTGTAGTTTTGTTTGTTTTTGTGCAAACATATCTATTGCGTTTTCGTATTTTCTTTCGCATCTAATTATATTCTCTTTCGCAAATATGGTATCACTGCACTCAGTAATACGAAAGCTTATGTCAAAATCGTTCGTTATACGCAAATATCTTGCGCTAACAAAATATCAAACGCAAAGGTAATGAATCGTGTAAGTAAGCATAAATAAATTTTTATATTTATATCTAAATTTTAATTTATTTTAGGGAAATGCCATAAAGGTTACAGACTCGGCAACGACAGTTCGAAATTTGATTTTATAATGCAGCACAGCAGTTTAGCCAAGGGACAATTGCAGTGTGGGAATGCCATAAACTCGTCAAAAAACTGACGGACGGCCTTAATTATAATGGATTTCCTATAAGAAATGAAGAGAGTAAGAAACAAGTAATTTATTTTGATAAATATGAAACTAACGCAGCATAAATATTTATTTATGCGAAAGAATAAGGTAAGCATTTCTAGTAAGGGTGGTTGGATTCACAATATTGCATTTCACAGTGAAGAAGTAGATAATCAAACTTCTGCATATGAAAAAAAACCAAACACGGCATGTTAACATCAAAATGCTTTGGCACAAGTATAAATGCTACCCAACATGTTACAGCAACCAAAAAGCCTGCAAAAGAAGTTTTGCTATATTCGCAAAATGGAAATTACATTTTAAATGTTATGTTAATTTTCCGTCTCCATCCATAATGCCACTGAATCCATCACTATTTTTTATAAAAAAAAACACACAAAATTATATTTATAACATTTCGTTCGTCAAAGATCCTTTTTTATAATCTACATTAAATGTTTGTAATCAATAATATTTTGCATTGGACGCGAAGCTTTGTGTATTATTTAATAAAATAAATGTTTTTGTTTACAAATTTTGACATTTAATTTTGTCATTCTTCTCTATTGTTTATTTTGTTGTGCCAGAGTTGCTTCTTTTTTAAATTATTTTGCGAAAGCGTTTGCGTAAACAGTTCAGAGTATCAAATTGTACTCTTATCGCATCGCACTTGCTTTCGCATAGCAATAGAGAGTAACCCCCCTGATCACGATATGGATAAAAGCAACAAGCTAAATAGAACTTCCGATTATGAAAATTTTGAAATGGATGAAAGCAATAAGCCAGAAAATGCCAGAAAGAAAAGGCACTCACTAAAATTGTTGCCATTAGTCCTGGAAGCACAGTTCACAACACGCCGTTTGGATTTCAGCTGGGCATGCATTTTAAGGCCATTGTATCTGCAGCAATTTCATCTTCAGACTGGCAGATCCTTATTTATTACGACTTACAGGAATTTTATTTCGAATCGGAAATGTTTACAAACGGAACAAGAGCTTTAAGCCGTTTATATTAAGAAATGCAAGAAAAATTTGCATGTGAAAACCTTTTCACATACTTCGAACATACCAAAAATGAATTACACAAGAGCACTCTACTTTCCGGCAGAAGACACAAAAGGGGAGCAATTTATTTAGCAGGAAAAATCGCAAGCTCACTGTTTAGCGTAGTGGATTTAAAATATGCAGAAGAGATGGCAAACACCATTTAATTAGCTAAGGAAAATGAGGCACATCTGCTCAATCTGTTAAGAAATCAAACATCAATCGCAGACTCTACTATGAGCATCCTTAAAGCAGACCAAGCGCTAATAAAAAATAAATTTGATCAAATCGACCAACAAATATCGCAAGTATACAACAAGATATACAACGTCAGTAACTGACGATTCTGCGGCAAACTTTCAACACATAAAATCAATACTGGATACAGGGTACATAAGATTTGGCATATCTGAATATAGCACTCTTACTTGCTATTCTTAAATTAGTATATAAGTTGCAAAATTATTAATAACAAGTAAGAATGCTACATACCCATATTGATATTTTTAAAAATTTAAGAGCCTCGTAACTCGGAAAATATTGGAAAGCCCCCCCACTTGAAGTTTTTTTCTTATTTTTTAATTCTCTATCACCTCATATATTATTTTGATTGGAGTTACTTTATTGGGCATGAAAAAATTAGAGGTAGGCGTGGTGTTTTACTTATGCTGATCATGCTGATTGCCAATAGCACCTCTTTCGACACGATATCTAATCGATTGACATATCGGCAAACTTGATTGCAACACAAACACGGACGAACATCGCTCTAAAGACTTTGCTATGGATAAGAAGTCAGAATATATATGGAGTCGGAAATGGATATTGTAAAAATTACACACGGAATGACAAATTTATATATACCCTTTTTCCACTTTTTGGTGGTAAAACTCTTAGTTTGAAGGTAAAATAAGGCTTTTATTTAAGAGTACACAACACAGTTTAAGTGCTGTTCTTGTAAAAATAACAAAACAAATTCAATATAGTTTAAGCGCTATTATATAACATCTCTTGATTTCTTTCTGTCACAACAATTCGAACTCAATGTAGTTTAAGTGTTATTATTGAGTATTGTTTGAGTTCATTCTGCCACAACTATTCAAGTTCATTTTAGTTTTAAAAGCTATTATTGAACATACGGATTAGAATTTTAGGTGATCTTTTATGACGTTAAGAAGAATGGCGCTATTCACTTCATAATGATTGGCAATAGCTTGATGAAAAATGCAGAGGTGACAATAAAAAATCGTCCAAGTACAATATTTTGTTAAAAGAATTTGAAAGTACAAACTCAGAATTTTACCCACGAGTGAAAAACCTGACAAACATAGAATTCAGCGACAATGAAACAAGACTAATAGAGAAGGGACTAAAACATAATCTACCTTTTGACAAAATAGAAAAAACAATTGAAACCCAAATCGTAGACGCCGAAGCTACTATTACACACTTACCAACTGACCGACAAGAACACATGAGACACAAGATAGCCGATGTACTTGAAAAAACAATAAGAGAACACACTTCATCTAAAACTAATCCTGACGAACAAAAAACTACTAGACAGACAAAAGCAAAACTTCGAAATAATAATCTATTACTTACTAAAGCAGACAAGGGGAACACAACTGTAATAATGCACAAGAAAGACTATATAGAGAAAACACAACAATTCATTCAGCAAGTAAAATGCACAAAATTCAAGAATGACCCAACCGATTCATTCCAAAAGGAAATACGAAGCCTACTAAAACGCTGCAAAACGTTTACTGACGGAAAGTTATACATATTCATGAACATGAACCCAGGACCCCCTACACTCAGAGCACAACCCAAAATTCATAAAGAAAATATTCCAATCAGACCTGTAGTAAATTACAAACCTGCGCCTGCATATAACTTGGCCAAACACCTTGCCACATTCTTAAAAGAGAAAATAAATTTGCAAAACACATACATGTTACGAAATACACAAGACCTCATAAACAAAATTAAGGACATTAAAATCACTGATAATACGAGACTCGTTTCCTTCGACATAAAGGATCTATATACATCAATACCCACACACGAAACTTTGACTATCCTACGTAACATACTTTCCAACATACACGACAATCAATATATCAACGAAATAATGGATATTGCAAAGACGATATTAAAACAAAACTACTTTAGATTCAACAATAACTTCTATAAACTACCTGATGGACTCGGCATGAGAAACCCAACATCCGCAATCTTCACAGAGATTTTCATGCAACACTTAGAACAACTACACATCAAAAAACTGATGGAAAAACATAAAATAACCCATTACTACAGATACGTAGACGACATTATATGCATCCTAGAAAGAGACAACGCCGAACAAATTCTGATAGACTTAAATATAATACACAACAAAATCACATACACAATGGAAAAAGAGCAAAACAGAACTTTACATTATCTTGACATATCAATAATACGAGGAATTGATACCTTAAACTTTGACATTTATAGAAAACCAACCATGACAGACACAACTATCCACAGCTCCTCAAACCATCCTACTCAACATAAACTCGCAGCGCTTAGACACATGATTCACAGACTTAAAATAGTCCCACTCGCTCCAGATAAATACAACAAAGAACTCGATACAATTTACACTATAGCTAAAAATAACGGTTACAACCACACAACCATCGACAAACTACTCAGACAATACAACAACAAAAACAAGAAGAAAGAAGACAAGGAAACAATCGACACAACACGACGACACATCTTTACTTACACAGGACCAGAAATATATAGATTAACCAACCTTTTCCGAAAAGAAGGTTTACACACAACATTAAAAACGAGCAACACTCTACGTAACAATCTCAGGACATCAATAGAAACAACGGATAAATTTAGCACCAGCGGAGTATACAGACTTACTTGTACTTGCAACCATACATACATCGGACAAACTGGACGAACATTAAAAACAAGGTTTACAGAACACATACGATCATACAAAAGGAAAAGGGAAGACTCCAATTTCGCAAAACACCTTAACACACATGGACACGAACCAAAGGAAATAGATGAATGTATGACAGTATTACATCCAAGTAAAAAAGGACGAAGACTAGACATTCTTGAAAACATGGAAATTTACAAAACACGAACGTTTAACAGAGACATTACTAACGAACAGGTAAACACAACCTCTGACACGATTTTTACACCACTAAAATTACTAAAACACTCTTACAAACTAAAAACACCCACAGACGGTCACACTTACCTATCTAATAATAAAAGACCCAAATATTAAACTATTTACCCCAATAAACAGGACAGATATCAGGGAATCTACCTGCATAATACTATTTAAACGGACAAAAAATTACCTAAACCCACCACCTTTTATTCTTAACACTATCTATTTTTAACACTATCTCTTCAGTTTTAATAAAAACGCGGCTTGAAAATGATATCACATCGAAAGCGCTCGCCGAACATCCAAAGTACACAGCCAGTGACGACGGTTATTACCGAAAATTATAACAACAGTTTATTATATACTGGCGGAATCAACCCAATTAATTTAATACCGAATTTGAAAGTATTTGTTTAACTATTGAAGAATACGATCCAAAAGTAGAATTAAAATTCTCACACTTGACTGACGAAAATGCTGAAAAGATAAATTCAACAGAAAAGAATTATAGGCCTCGAAATGACTTTAAAAGCTTGTAAAAGATTATATACCTCAACACGTTTACCATTTGCAGACCAGCGTATAGTCGATTAGCAAAATTCAGAATGGTGCGCTTCACCAATTGTTTTGGCGGTGAAAAAGGATGGAACAAAATTATGTGCTGCAATTATAGGAAGATTAACCAAAAAATCGTTCGCATGTATACAAACTCATTTATAAGCAAACAGTAAAATTGAAAGGAAAAATGTACAACTTACAACCACATAGCCACCGACTATGTGGTGGCATAGCTTCCTCAAACCAGTTTGAACGAACATGTTTTCTCGTGAATAAGTAATTTGTGTTTACAACAACAAAAGCAAGCAGAATTTTTCTGGAAGTTTTTTAATTTTTTTTTATACAATCCATCTAAAAATTTAAAATCGAAAAAAAAATCTGTTTAATCGCTACAGCCGTTCATTTTTATATACATATGTATATATAATTAGACATGTGCCCGGTTGTTCTTTTCAGTGACCGGTCTTTTTCGGTAATTTATCAAAGACTGATAAATGACCGTCCCACCATTCAAAGTGAACTATTTTCAATACTACCTCGCTTTCGACTATCACGCTTCGTATTTACAGCACACATTGAAAAAAGATTAAGATTAACCAAAAAATCGTTCGAGATAATTTCCCAATACCGCTGGTAGACGAAGTCATTAATAATTGCAAAACGCAGACGTGTAAACAACCTTAGATTTGGTCAATAGATTCGATCACGTGCCCATAAAAGAGTCGTCAAGAAAGTTACGTGCTTTGTTACGAGTAGTGGACTGTTTGAGTTGTTTTACGTCCCCTTCGGAATTTGTAATTCCCCGGCAGTTATAACGCGGATTATAGCTGCAGTTTTTATGGACGGTATCATTACCGCGCAATACCATTACAGATGATCAGCAAAAACAATTTATGAGGAAAAGTATCATTCCTACGAACTTGAAGTCTTGGCTATTGTTGAAGCTCTAAAGAAGTGGCGAGTATATTTGCTGGGGACACCTTTTAAAATAGTTACTGATTGTAACGCTTTAAAAATGACAATGAACAAGACGGACGTCCCACCAAGGATATCTAGATAGGCAACGTTTCTCAATGATTTTTCGTACGAGATCGAACACAGGCCGGACGAAAAAAATGAAACATGTAGACTCACTGAGTCGAATATTCTGTCTGATCGTAGAGAGCAGTCTGACTCACAGAATGAGGCTGGCCCAGGAGGCTGATGAGTGGACGAAAGCAGTAAAAGCTATATTAGAATATAGAGACTACGAAGATTTTTACCTCAACAATGGTGTTCTATTTAAAGACCCAGTTAAGGAACTTATAGTATTACCAGTCTAGATGGAAGATGAAATTATTAAGTTGGCTCATAACCAGGGTCAACGCGTTTAGCACTAAAGGTGGCAAATGTGTTGAAAAGTTGAGTAGCCTGTTTCATAACCGATGCAAAGTTAGGTAAAAGAAAGGCTTACTTATCCCTATAGAAAAGGAAAATATCCCATTAAAAATGTATCATATGGGTCCCATGGAGACTACCAAAAAGAGTTATAATGATATTTTCGTCGTAGTTGACGGTCTTACCACGTGTGCTTGGCTATTAGAGACGTGCACTAGTATATCCAACAGTATGGCAAAAACAGATATATCATATACATAACAGTTACAACAGATGGAAAAGAACGCATGAGTGTAGTTGATATTGTATGCTTTCGCTTGTGCGTACTCACACTATGGATATAAATACATACAGTTTTTTATGGTTTTGCATAGAGTGAGAAAATTATCAGTTTTTTACTCTCAAACTCCTCTGCGACGGGCAGTCATCTTGACGTGATGCAGAGGCTTAAGTGCAGTGATCCGTGTAGGACGTGCTGGTAAGGATACCCATGCCAGAGGAGCTCATGGTGAGTGCCCTGTACCGAATGTTTCCCCTTTCAGGCTGCGGTGAATCGAATGCTACTGAGATCCAGGCTAGTCAGGTTGGAACGCCAGGCCTGACTGGTCTGCAAACTACTGGTGTCACCGGAAATGCAGGAGGAGACTCTGGGAAACCAGGGTCATCCAAACGCGCACAGACTGCACAAAATGGTATTAAAAAAGGCAGCGAAGTGCCTCTGGATTTCACTCCAAGCACTTCCAAAGCAGCCAAGGTCCATGCCGCCAAGGCTAAAATCCCTGCTTCGGGCGTGTAGGAACACAGCAAGGTTCCACAGCTAACCCAGTGCCGGTTGTGAGCAGTGGAACTGCGAACCAGATTTCGGGTTCCAATGTCTCACCTCCCCCCGCCAGTAAGGTAACTGCGAACAAGATTTCGGGTTCCCAAGCTGTGCCTCCAGCCGCAAAAGGCAAAACAATTCCCCCACGGCACGCCCCACCTGCCAGAAGGGCCTTTTTAAAACGGCGTGCTGCCGAGAAATGTGTGGATCAGTTGGGCAAAAAGCCATCTGAGTCCCTTACAAAGTAGGAATCTACCTCGCTGAAATGGGCGAGATTTTATCTGGCTGGCCTGCAAAAGCCGTCCTCTACATCTACGGATGTGCCTAAACGGCAAAGATCTGAGGAGGAGGCTCAAGCGCAGTGTCAGCAGCCCGCTACAAAGCGTCCAAAGCATAGATCAATGGACAGGAGCTTTAGCGAGGTTGCAAAGGGCAACCTGGTACGCGCCGTCATTGACAGAATTGACGCAGATAGTTCCATCTCCCACGCTAACTGGAAGGTGGTCCGCAAGAAGTTGATGGGAGTGTTCTGGAGGGTCATTAAAGACAACCCAGGACCCTTACCTCAATGTGACGATGAAGGTTGGTTTCGTGGACGTGTCAAACTCATGGCATGTTCAAACGAGCGTTCGGCTATGCAGTTAAGGCAGGCCGTCGCTCTTTTGGAAGGCCTTTGGGAAGGAGCGAAGCTTGACGTGGTACCTCTTGAAGAGATACCCCGCAGGCCTAGAGCCACGGCACGTATACCGGACGAACCTGCTGAACCTAAGGATATAATGGAGCTCATTCGGGGAGGAAATCCTGAACTACCAACCAGTGACTGGAAGGTAGCAAAGGTTTCTGAACCTGAAGGTGCATCCAGACGGATTGTTGTCCTGCTGAGTCAGGAATCGCTGGCGCCGCTTCGGAAGAGACGAGGAAGGATCTATTACGGTTTTGAAACGAACCTTTTTCGTGTCTATCGAGGCGACGACAGGGGTAACCTGACTACGGAGGGTGATGAGCCTACACCGGAAAATGTGGTAAATGAGGAGACTGCCAGTCTGATCTCTGAGGAAGGCACCCTATCAAACTCTGAGTTTGTGGGTGAATTCTTTAAGAGAATGGACGAGGCAGTTGACGAGGACGCCCTCTTGGACTCGGACCAAGACGACGCCAACGTCACAATCGCATCCGCAAACAGGGATGGTGAAGGTGACTCAAGTAAACCTTCACCACTCTAGAGCAGCTGCCGCTGCACTACTCTTCCGCATCTCAGAGAGAGGGGAGGAGGTCGTATTATCCCAAGAACCATGGCTCCATCGGAGCAAGGTCTGCGGGCTTGGTGTTAGAGGCTTCAAGCTGCTATATATGAATGGTCCAGGTAAGATCAGATCATGCATAGTGGCTAATAGCTTGTTTTCACGACAATTTGAATCACCTGTTTCGCTTTCTCAAGCAAGTTTATGAATCATGCTGTTTACACGACTCATCTATCTGCTTCGATTTGACAGTTGTTATTAAAGAGAAACATTTTATTTTTAAACACGTGAAAAACAATTTCTTTTAAATGGACAAAAAAAGTAAGTTAAAATTAGTTAGCTTTTAGAAAAAATACATTTGTATGTAGATATTTATTTTCATTACTTCTAGCACCAAGCAAAAGTGCGAGCAAGTGGGACCAGGTAGGAGAACGGGCTCTATTGGAGATATGGGCAGAAAAGATGCCCCAGTTGCGTGGCTGCCGCAAAAACAGCCACATTCATATGGAAATGGCTGCGGAGTTAGCAATGCAGGGCTTTAAATATACGCCGGAAGAACATTGGACGAAAATGCACAATATGACTTGCAGATACCGGTAAGTATATGTACATACATATGTCTATATTTTTACAAACGTGTTGGCCGAGTTGCTACGCGCAGGTTACAATGCATACCAAGAATTCAATGTCGAATATTTGTCGGATTAGATTAGAAACATGCTTTGCATTGCATACTTGTTTTTTTATTTACGTTTCAATAAGTGAGTCGTATGTATGTACATAAACTTTTCATATTTACAGGAAAGAAAAACTGAAAATTGGTTCAACCGGTGGTTCTCCCTCAGAGTGGGACCTCTACAAGGATATGGAACATTTGTTGGCTCCATTTAAAAGCTATAATCCTGAAGGTTTAGTTTCCGACAGCATAAATGGTAAGCAAACATTTTGAAAATAATAACACTCAATTTAAAAACATTATTATTTATTTCTTTATTTATTTATTTATATTTAAGATATTTCATCAAATATTGGAGCAGAGCCATCACCGTGTTCATCAGAGCCGTCACCGTGTTCATCACCACCGCCTAAACTTTGTACGTCTGCAAATAAAAAGAAAAATAGTGTGGAAAAATTATTAAAAGGAATAGAAAAAAATATTAATAAAATGCAGGATGAAATAGCATCTACTTCGAAAAAAATGTTAGCAATTGAAGAGGAGAAGAAAGAAATTTTGAAAGCTTTTGCTGCCAATGAAGTTGAGTTTCAAAAGAACTTTATGAATTTTATACAAAAACAATAGTTTTTGATTATTTTAATTTGAATTTGATCTCCTTTTTTGATCTCCTTTTTTAGTTTTTTTACACATGAGTTTTTTTTGTTTGTTTCGTTATATAGTATATGAATGCACATATCGTTATGGATTGCTTTTGTTATGTAAATAGTATGTATGTATGTAGTAAATGTTATAAGTATGTAAGTGTAAATATGTATGTATATTAATGAATATTAATGAATTTAAAATGAATTTAAAATAAATGAATTTAAAATAAAATAATACTTACACAAATATTCAGATATTGCACGTCTTATATTTTCTGGATTATTTCTATGGTCCGTTAACGTTGTTAAAAATTCTGGATAGAACCGGTTTACTTCCGCAGCTTCTAAAGCCTGCAACCAATTTTCATTTATTTTGTCATTGTTTTCATTTAGAAAATTTTGAAGGACACAGCATGACAAAATAATGGCGTTCGCATTTCTTATGGCATTGTCAATGCCTTTTCCAATACGCCTAAAACGTGCTTTTAAGTGTCCAAAAGCATTTTCAACCACTCGACGGGATTTGGACAGTGAAAAGTTGAAACACTTTTGTTGGTAGCTTTGTGACACTTCAAAAGGATATGGCTTCATAATTTTTTCGCTTATTCGAAATGCTGAATCGCCGATTATATGAATTGGAACATCTACCCCTGAAATATTTTTTTTCAAATCCGTTAAAATATCGCACTGATCCAACTGTTGCTTTAGAGAGGACTCTTGGTATATTTACGAATCATTGCAACGACCTGGGCTACCACAGCTTACATAAATAAAACGGGATCTAGAATGGAAAATATATATAAATTTACTAGAACATAAATTCCAATTTAATTACACCTATATACCTTGCATCGACCAATGCTAAAATCACAATTGAACACCACCCTTTATAATTGTAATAGTCCGTAGCCTCTTTACGACCTGGATGAATCTCAATGTGGCAACCGTCTATAAATTAAAAACTTGCAAAACGTAAAAAACTTAATATTGATACAATTTACTTACCAAGAGCTCCCATACACTGTGGATATCCAAGAAGTTCAAATTCTTGGACAAGATCTTGAAGTTTTTCTCGTTTTAAGGGAAAATTATTTATAAATAATGGAGATAGAACCCTCCACACTTCGACACAAAAGTTCAACAGAATTTTACACACTGTTGCCTTTCCAACTCCAAACAAATTACCAATTGTACGGTACTCCGCCGACGAGCCCAACGCATACAAGCTTATTGCAACCCGCTTTTCTAAAGGTATTGCTTCTCGCATGTTGGTGTCTTTTTTACGTAGATCAGTTAGAAACTCGCATAGCTTATAAAACGAGCTCGGACACATCCTAAAATTATTCTGGAAAAGGCTTTCATCAGCTATTTGGCAGTCTCTCTCCCAGAAAGTTTGACTTCGATCCTGAAATAAAAGTTTCATAAAAAATTCACAAGAACAATATAATAATTACATTACACATAAGTATACATTTTGAAACTTACTATTTTCCAAGCTAGTCTTTCCGATATTAGCGACAATTTAATAACATTAAGCAGTTGTAGCTGCTCTAAGAGCTGTGCATTCCTCTGTTTCAACTCCGTCATTAAGTCGAAGCACATTTTGAAATCTTCCATAATTCTTATTTTGGAAGATATCCTTCTTGACATAATAGCATTTTTTATAATTTTCTTTTTATCCATTGTTTTTTAGCTTTTAAATAAATTAACTTTTCACTTACTTTCAAATTTATTATTACGCACGACTAGGAAACACGCACAGAAAACAATTACATAAATTTTTTTACTTTTAAATTTGTTTTGTTTACAAAAACATTTAATTTTGACAACTAGTGCAGATAAACTTACGATAAAAATTAGAGAAGAGATGATTTTTTCTTGATTCGCAAGTAGATTCAATATGAATCTACCAGCTTCGCTCTCAAAATTTTGTATGGCGAAGCAAGTTGATTCGCTCATGATTGGAGTGTGAAGCAAGAATAGAGAGCGAAGCAGGTGCCGTGGAAACAAGGCATAAGAGCAATTTGAATATCTTCATTCTCTCTGATTACAGTGATGAAGATACGGTAGCAGCTGCCTGGGAGACAAATGGCGGAACAGTTATAGTAGTCTCCAGCTATATGGCGCACGGATGCGAAGCACCACCGCCAATGCTTCGCAAAGTGGTTAAGATGGCAGCCACACGGAACCTGCCGGTTATTGTCGGGGCAGATGCCAATGCACACCATGTCGTGTGGGGTAGCTCGGATTCCAATGCAAAGGGTGAGTGTCTTTTTGATTTCATTCTTTGTAATAATTTAGACGTTGTAAACGTTGGGTCAGAGCCCACTTTTTTGTAGTGAATAGAAGGGAGGTTCTTGACGTTACGCTAGATAGTACTAAGCATTCAGATTTGATTAGGGCATGGAGGGTCTCTAGTGACTGCTCGTTCTCTGATCATAGGTATATTGAATTCGATGTGGTAATTCGGGTATGTGGGGTTATTCCCCGACGGAACAGAAGGAAAACGGAATGGGAGCGTCAACGCTCCCTCCTTTCTGGTTTTATATCGAGCCCACCGAGAATAGAAAATCGGCGGGACATTGAAACCGCGGTGAATGCATTAACCAATGCGTTTGAGTGCGCGACTTCGGAATCTTGCAGATTAAATATCTGCCGTGGTAAGAGCAAACCACCCTGGTGGAACTCGGATATTGCGGAGGCACGAAAAACCTCCCGTAGGCTCTTCAATGAGGCTAAGAGATCAGGAAACTGGTCTGCTTATAAGTCCTCAGTGAATAGGTTCAAGAACATGGTAAGAAATGCTAAGCAAAGGTCTTGGAGATCCTTCTGCAGTGGAGTGGAGGGCTCCACCGAGACGAGCAGACTTCGTAAGATTCTATCGGCAACGCCCATTGTCCCTAGTTTCATTAAGAAACCATGTGGCAATGTGGTTCTGATGGAGACTCACTTTCCGGGCTGTGCTCCTTTTAGGGGAGAAGACTCAGCTTCTCTCTTGACTGTCGGGCATCAGTTCCCTTCCCTTTAAATAGGGAGGGACTTATGTGGGCTTTGGGTAGTTTTGACCTGTTTAAAGCAGCGGGTCCTGACGGCATTATACCGGCTGATTTGCAGCATAATGCGGATATTGTTATACCATGGTTAATTCCGATATACACAGCATGTATTACATGGTCGTATATCCCTGAACCGTGGACTTTTTGCTCTGTGGTCTTCATTCCCAAGGGAGGGAAGACTTCGCACACTGAACCGAAGGACTTTAGACCTATAAGTCTATCCTCCTTCCTTTTGAAAACTCTGGAACGGATAATTGACCTTCACTTGAGAAGGGCGATTAATACGGACCGACTCTCCGCCTCTCAACACGCGTATGTCAAGGGCAGATCTGTTGAGACGGCACTACACACGCTTGTGGGATGCATAGAGTCGGTCGATTATAGGCTTTGTATGGAATCTATTGACTAATAGGGTTATTACTGTCAGCATGGGGCTAGCTACCATACACAGGGTAGCTAAGCGAGGTACACCACAAGGGGGGTTTTATCTCCCCTTCTCTGGAACCTCGCCATGAACGCATTACTGACAGAAATGGACTGCAAGGGGTTCAGGGCTGTGGCATATGCAGATGACGTTGCGGTTGCAGTGTCGGGAAAATATCCCGACACGCTATCGCAACGTCTACAAACGGCGCTGGGCTGCGTCAGTAGGTGGTGTACTGAGAGTGGGCTTAGCACGAACGCTCGGAAAACGGAGCTTGTGCTCTTCACGAGAAGAAACAAGATTCCGGCCTTTCCGCTACCACTCCTTAATGGAGTGGAGCGTGGGTTGTCTGACAGAGCGAAGTATCTAGGTATCATCCTGGACTCCAAACTGTCGTGGACCCCTAATGTCCGTTTTAGGGCGTCTTCGGGGTGGTTTGGATGTGGATCTTTGATGGTGCCGTAGGGACCTCAATCGGAGCCCTGCACATCCTGTTTCCAGGTAACACAATGGGACCTTTGGGACCCAAGTGAGTCGGTCTTTCTTTTGCGCCGACGGCCTGTACAACCTAACCTAACCTAACCTACTCTCAAATATCTGTTGTACCATGAGTATTTGGATATATGTATATGTTTATGATACAGATATTTTTGATACTTGTGTGCTGCTTATGATAGAGGCGAGAACTAGTAAGCAGTATTTTAACTTCGTAGTAATAACCCGAATTGTAATTATTATTGTTTAGCTTTAGTAATTAGTTTATATGATTTTAAATGTAGAATAACCAATATTTATAATATTAATGATAATTTTATTTTATAAAAACAAATGAAAAATTAATAAATTGTTATTGCGCGTTGAGTTATAAGGATAGAATTAATTCATTTAAGGAATTTTATTGTATGTTTATTTAAAAAAATTAATTCCTCTTTGATAAAAAGTGGTAAATAGTTAAAATTAATATATAAAAAAGGTTTATTACATACATCGTACAAACATATGTACATAAAAATAGAAGTTCCGAAAAATTTCAATAAAAAAAATTAGGGAAAACATTTACACTTCTGGAATACACCCAATAATAATATTGTCCCTTTTATATGTGTACATATTAAATAACGCTAAATATAAAATAAATATATCTCTTACTAGTGTGCGTAAATAAGTGGCTGTGTCAACCACTAATTAGAATATATAATGAATTAATTGAAAAGTAAATTGTTAAAAAATGCAAGTTTCTTACTATAAATGGGAGCAATTAATTAGATGGACTAACTCGTTGACAATTTCATAAATGCTTATGATGTTGTTAATATTTTCCCTATTTTTACTAGCGAAAATTAGTTAAATGGCTTTAAAACATAGCATCATCTAACGTTGCTTCTTTTCTTTGTACAGTAAGTAAACGCCATAAAGCATATTAAAACAATATTTTAATGTGACATTTTTATCACAAAAATCTGGTGAAATATGTACGTTTTAACATTAGGCACTATAAGAATATATTTTGTTTTCGAGTAAGTAATAATATTTGCTAGCTGGGGTTTGAGTTAAATTAAGATATCAGACATCAAGTTTTATTCCTATCTCGTTTAAATTTAATAAATTATTAAAATTTTCGAATGCATA
Source organism: Gymnosoma rotundatum (assembly GCA_916610165.2). NCBI lineage: Eukaryota > Metazoa > Arthropoda > Insecta > Diptera > Tachinidae > Gymnosoma > Gymnosoma rotundatum. The sequence continues at coordinate 117,742,924 of OU744336.1, forward strand.
TCCATCAACGAAAGGGTTAAGGTTTATTTTTCATGCATAGATCTTTTTAAGGTTTTTCAATTATAATTTTATTTTTCATAAAAACAATTATTTTTTTTCCAGTTGTAATTCCATTTCATTACCATTATTTAAACGATTATAATTAAAATAAAATTATTAGTATGATATCGTAGTTATTTTTTTCCTATTTCATTATTTCAACTAATGCCAATGCAATTTTAATGGTAATAAAAATTTATTTTTATTTTTGCTAAAAATATTTAAATATTCATACTTCATTTTAAAATTTTAAAAATAATTTGGATGCAAAAGGTATTTTAAAGCAAACTTAACATAAAAATTTGTTTTAATTGATTAATTTAAAAGGCTTTTCGTCTCTCCAAATATAGAAACATGCATACATATTTTTATTTAGTTATTGTATCTGTTGCAGATTTAAATAACTTTCTTTTTTAACGTCTTTTTTATATATAAATTTGAATTTCCTAATGCGCACAACCTTATGTGTGGTAACTCATTTAATTTACACTTATTTGTCTACTCTGGCTTTGAGTTATGGTACTCGGTATAATTGTAGTTTAATGGCGACATAGAAAGTAATCGGCATATCGCCACTTTTGAATTAACGCCAATGCCAGAAAATTCAAGAAGGAGTAGAGTTAAGTAAGTCTAATACAATTTTTTTATTTTATGATATTTGCTAAAAATGAATATAATTTAGATAATAAAACAAGCTGAACAACAAAACAAAATTTCATTTCCGTTTTTATTACTACTCCGTGGTTACTGCCGTAACAAAATTTAATTTCACGTTGCTGCCGCAACATTTTTTATTATTTAACTGCCGTAAGTTCTTAGAATTATATGAAACCCCGTGTTCATTCTATGACACTACGTAGCCAACGCTTACAAAGTAAAACGACGTCTGAAGAAAAAGAAAGTCAACTCGAACACTCCGCCAGCGAGGATGAACATGAGAAAACCGTAGTCGAACAAGCCTCAGTTGCCGATCTGAAGGAAGAAGTCCGTAACCTCAAGGAAACGTTGCATGCTTTAATGGAAAAAGTCAACTTGCCGTCTTCATCACCAACTACAGAGTCTTCACCACTACTACCCGATGGGAAGCTAGTCAATTCGCCACACTCAACTAGAATGCAAACGATTGGATCTGCATACCATAGTTTTTTACCGTCACAAATACAGCCAAAGACAAGTATCGATAAATCGTCAATACCAACGTCAAATTTATCAAATGTAAGTATTCCTTATTATTCAAACATAAATATGCCGCCACAGTACGCGCAGTCGTTTTTGCCATCGCCTTGCATACAAGCAAATAAATATACACCACCCTCGTATTTACACACATATATGTCACCGGCCACACAAAGCAATAACTTTATTCCGCAATTATCTAAACAAAATTATACGCCATTATCGTCTATGCAAAACTTTATGACACAATCCACGCAGCTGTTCACTACAACATCACCAAGTCAAATACCCTCTAATTTCGTTAATACCGCTTGTGCCGCTTCCGCTCAGTCGAATAGCCCAGATTTCTCTCGTGAATGTCGCCCCATACGTAAATTACACGACTTGCTAGAATTTAATGGTGAACCAGAGCAATGGCCAATGTTTTCCGTAGCCTATAAAGAAACGACAATAAATTACAACTATACAAACTTAGAAAATCTGACGCGTTTACAAAAGGCATTAAAAGGTGATGCTAAAGCTAAAGTTGAGGCCTATTTGATTCACCCGGAAAACGTTAATCAGGTAATAGCTACGCTGGAATTCCATTATGGTCGACCCCAAATAATGATACGCAGTCAAATCTCTAAGGTACGTGCGTTCCCATCCATACCTGGAAGCAGAATTCATGAAATCGTTAACTTTAGTTCTATGGTATCGAACTTAACAGTATTCTTAGAGAATGCCGGTGCAACACCGCATTTGTGTAATCCAACTTTATTAGAAGAGTTGGTGAATAAGCTGCCACTAACAAAGCGTGAGGAATGGATGAAGTTCTTATTAAACAATTTAGGGCAATATCCAAGCGTACGAGAATTCAGTGCATGGCTAAAGGAAATCGCCACATACATATCTTTGGCAACCGAAATGGACAGCAAAAATTAAACAGCAAACTATAAACGTGAAAAGATAAAGTCCTCATTTGCTATCACCGCAGAAACAAGTCGTCAGCCAAACTGTTTAATGTGCAAACAGAATCACTATTTAAGCCAGTGCACAAAGTTCAAGAGTTTCTCAGCAGCAGATCGATGGAAATTTGTAAAAGATAATCATCTTTGTTTCAGTTGTTTACACTCCGGTCACAGCTCATTGAAATGTAATAATCGTCGCCAATGTAATTTATTTAAATGCACAAAATATCATAATCGTTTGTTGCACGAAGACAAAAAAATTAATAAAAATGAAAATATTCTGCAATGTAATAATGACAGTGATGGCACTAAGCCTATGGTTGATAAAAATAGTAGTGATTGCAATACACCCGTAAATACCATTGTTGGTACTTCTTTGAATAAAAAATCGCTTTTAAAATATTTACCTGTGCGATTAAAAGGTCCCAAAGGTTTTGTAAACGTTATTGCCTTTATTGATGATGGTTCAAAAATATCCCTTATAGAGGAGGAAATAGCAAATCAAATTGGTTTACAGGGACCAAGGAGTAATTTATCTCTCGGTTGGATTGGAGGTAAGACCTCAAATGAGATGTCTACGAAAATCAATTTAGAAATTTACAATCTAGCTAGGGAAAATTGTAGCTTTATAATGAAAAATGTAAGGACGACAAAGAATTTAAAGCTGCCACCACAAGACCTGCAGTTTGAAAAATTTAAAATGAAATTTCCCGTTTTAAACGATATTGAAATTGATGATTATCATCATGCTATGCCTAAATTACTTATTGGTCTGCCACATTCAAGCCTTGTACGCCCATTAAACATTATTGATTTAGATGAAAATTTTTCCGTACATAAGACGAAGTTAGGTAATATTTTGTTTGGCTCTAATGAAGAAGTTACAGAAGCTACTGTATGCGTGATCAACTCTTACAATCTTGACGATTTACAACGACAAGTTTCCGAATATTTTACTTTGGAAAGCTTTGGTACGAAGGTTATCGAGCCTGTCAAGTCCGAGAATGACATAAGAGCTGAAGAAATACTCAAGGGAACGACTATTAAAAGGGATCAGCACTATGAAACTGGGCTTTTGTGGAAGCAGAGTGACTTCGAATATAAGGACAGCTTTTCTATGGCCTTAAAACGGTTAAGGGAGTCGAGGCGAAATTAAAAAAGGATAAGGACATGGCCAATTGGTATAAAGACAAAATAGGCGAATATGTATCAAAATGTTATGCAAGGAAATTGTCTCCTGAGGAAGCCAAAATTGAACACAATTGTACGTGGTATTTACCACATTTTGTTATTACCAATATAAACAAAGGCAACAAACGCCGTCTGGTCTTCGACGCAGCTGCATCTATTGAAGGTGTATCCTTCAATTCAAGATTAATGAAGGGTCCAAATACGTATCAACCAAAGCCTCTCCTATCAATATTGTTTAAATTCCGTCAGTGCCAAGTTGGAGTCTGTGCGGACATCAGAGAGATGTTTCATCGCATTAAAATTCGGCCACAAGATCAGGCGGCACAAAGATTTCTATGGCGCGACGGCGACAGCTCAAGGCCCCCTGATATTTATATTATGGAAGCTATGATATTTGGTTCAGACAGTTCGCCGTGCTCTGCTCAGTTCGTAAAAAATTTGAATGCAAATGTACATGAGGAAATTGGGTCAAGAGCCCACAGAGCAATTGTTGACCGTCACTATGTGGACGACTACGTGGACAGTTTCGACACTGTCGATGAAGCGATATCAGTAACTAAAAGAGTGATAACTGTCCATTCATATGCTAGTTTTGAGTTGCGAGGCTTCGTATCGAACTCAGACGAATTTGTTCGCTCTGTTACAGTTGAGAAACCCAAAAATGATAATTTAGGATTAACGGAGTTATGTAGAAATGAAACAACAACTGAAAAAGTCCTGGGGCTATTTTGGTCACCCACCGATGACACATTCCGCTTTACGCTAAAATTTTCAAAGGTTCCTGACGCTGTCTTGAGCGGGAAAAGAAGACCAACAAAAAGTGAAGTACTTAGCCTGACAATGTCGATATTCGATCCGTTTGGTTTCCTAGCGAATATAGTGATAAGATCGAAAATACTCTTACAAGAGCTATGGAGACATAACATTGAATGGAATGCATCAATTTCGGAAGGAATATACAAAACATGGTATGAATGGTACAAGGATCTGGAAAATGTGCGACACTTCCAAATTCCAAGATGTTATGGAACGTATTTTACGGACCCTGAAGCAGTGGTTGATTTACATATTTTTGTGGATGCAAGCGAGATGGCATTTGCGGCTGTTGGCTACTGGAGGATTTGCTATAGGGACGATGTTAATATAGTATTTATTGCGGGAAAATCTAAGTGTGCCCCAATAAAGCCCTTGTCCATTCCCAGGCTCGAATTACAGGCCGCTGTTCTGGGCGTTAGATTGAAGGACGCAATAACATCGAGCCATGACATAAAGCCGAGTGAAATAACGTTTTGGTCCGATTCTAAAACTGTTATAAATTGGATTCAATCAGACTGTCGAATTTATAAGCAGTTTGTATCCCATCGTATCGCTGAAGTATTAGATACCTCGGAGGTAAAGCAATGGAGGTGGGTGCCGGGTTCAAAAAACCCTGCTGACAATGCTACAAGACCTCGCTATTTTTCTGAGAATGTTATGGACTCCCAGTGGTTAAACGGACCTCAGTTCTTAAAAACCAAATCCTGCGAGTGGCCCAAACTACCTGGGGATATTTGCGTATATAAAGTTGATGCTGAAAAGAGATCCAAATATCTCTTGACAATAACAAAAGTTGATCCACTAATTCCATATCATGAAAAATCAAGATACCACAAGTTATTAAGAATCAGATGCTGGCTTGTTCGCGCAATTAAATTTTTTAAATGCTATGCTTCACATCAGAAGACATCTACTTTAAGTTTTCCTTCGTATTTAACGGTCAAGGAAATGGAAGACGCGGAAAAGTTTTGGTGCCAAATTGCTCAACAGGATGAGTTTTCCAGGGAATACGATTCATTAAAATTAAATAAAACAGTTTCTAAAAAGAGTCCCATATAAAAATTGACGCCGTTTTTAGCAAAAGATGGATTGTTACGTATTTCTGGACGTATAAATAAAGCACAGTGTGTTACTCAAATGACAAAGGAACCAATAATAATGCCAAAAAAACACCTTATAACAATGCTAATCGTAAAGCATTACCATGAAGAATTTAGGCACCAAAACCAAGAAGCTATATGCGCGGCGATTCGTACCAAATTTTGGGTCGTCTGCTTGCGACAACTAGTAAGATCTGTTAAAAATAATTGTCAGGAATGCAAGAATAGAAAGGCTGTGCCTCAAGCTCCCTTGATGGGACAACATCCCGTGGATAGGCTCACGCCATATGTGAGACCGTTTACGTATACGGGTCTAGATTATATTGGTCCCTTTACAGTATCAATTGGTCGCCGATGTGAGAAAAGGTGGGTAGCTCTTTTCACTTGCCTAACTGTGAGAGCCATACACGTGGAACTAGCAGGAGACCTATCCACTGATGCGGTTATACTATGTATACGTAATTTTATTAATCGTAGGGGAGTGCCCATCCGTATAAGAAGCGATAGAGGGACAAACTTCATGGGAGCTTGTAAAGAAGAGTTTGTCATAGACGAGGCAAGACTAGCGAATGAGTGCACACGACGCGGAATCGAATGGATGTTTAACACTCCAGCCAATCCCTCAGCTGGTGGAGCGTGGGAACGTATGGTGCGTAGTGTTAAAAATGTTTTATCATTTACATTAAAGGAAAAAGCACCGCAGATTGAAACTTTAAATAGCCTCTTAATAGAAGCGGAAAATTTAGTGAACTCCCGCCCGCTGACCCATCTTTCCCTGGAATGCTCCGAAAGTGAGCCTCTAACACCCAATCATTTTTTAATTGGTTGCCCGAATATTGTGCGGACTCCTGCCGTTGGGGAAAAGGTCGTTCTTAAAAAACAGTGGCATATACTACAACAATTGAAACAAACCTTCTGGAAGAGGTGGGTGCTTGAATATCTCCCGGACTTAACACGACGTACCAAGTGGTATCAACCCGTCAAGCCATTGCGGGTCGGGAACGTTGTGATCATATTAACGACAACGAAACACGTGGCGAATGGAAGAAGGGCATTGTTGAGGAAGTTATTGTGGCGGCCGATGGTCAAGTGCGCTCAGCAGTGGTGAAGACAGTAGTTGGGAAATTGCGGCGCCCTGCATCCAAGTTGGCTGTTCTTGATGTTGATGGTGAGTCTTCCTGATAGACTCACGGGTGGCGGGATGTTGCAGATTTAAATAACTTTCTTTTTTAACGTCTTTTTTATATATAAATTTGAATTTCCTAATGCGCACAACCTTATGTGTGGTAACTCATTTAATTTACACTTATTTGTCTACTCTGGCTTTGAGTTATGGTACTCGGTATAATTGTAGTTTAATGGCGACATAGAAAGTAATCGGCATATCGCCACTTTTGAATTAACGCCAATGCCAGAAAATTCAAGAAGGAGTAGAGTTAAGTAAGTCTAAAACAATTTTTTTATTTTATGATATTTGCTAAAAATGAATATAATTTAGATAATAAAACAAGCTGAACAACAAAACAAAATTTCATTTCCGTTTTTATTACTACTCCGAGGTTACTGCCGTAACAAAATTTAATTTCACGTTGCTGCCGCAACAGTATCCTTAGAACTGTTTTAATTGTTGGTAAAAGTTGTTAAAAAAAAACATAATAGTTGTTTTAATACAATTATACGCATTAGGATCATAATTTGTTGTTAAAAAATTCAGTTTTGTATATTCAACTTCAATAAAACACAATAAAACAATTAAAAATATTGGTAATGTTTAGAAACAATAATTTTATTTTTTAATTTTAATAAACCAATGCATACGTACAGAACGAATATTAATTTGCAGCACACAATAAGTACTTATGGTACAACCATCAATATCTGTTTATACCCGTTTGTGCAAAACATAGGAGAACAGATATGTTACTCTCATTCTCTCTTTACTCATTCGTATCTATCCAAAGAGAAAAAGTAACAATATCAACTTATATCAGAAACATAAAAGTACTCATCTATACGCACTCATAAGAGTAGACACACAAAAACTGATATAAACAGATATATCTGTGCACGTCTTTATTGGCTATATCTAACAAAATCAACAGATGCAAGATCGGTAATAGATTGTCTTGAGAGGCAGTCAGCAGTTTTGGTGGTGCAGCCCCTACATCAAACGTATTTGAGAGCTATTACAAGTAAGATAATATACAACATTTGTTGATTGTCACAGGTAATCCACGGCGTAATGGTCAAGTTAAAAGGATGCACCGGATAGTGGTCCTTATGTTATCAAAATTGTGTCGTGAGGACCCAAAAAGTTGGCATAAGCAAGTGCGCCATATGCAGTGCTAAATAAATTCTACAGCATTAAGAAGTACGTAGTGTACGCCTTTCAGATGGTTAGCTGGCGTTGAAATAGGTTGCTAGATTTTCCAGAAATACGAAAAGTACTGGAAGCTGTGGCTGTAATATAATTGATGAATGATAATACAGCCAGAGTACAGGAGTAGAACTGTAACACCTTTAATAGCAGACGCAAGGTTCAGACAGAGTACGAATTAAATGAATGTGTCGCCATTAAGAGGACTCAGTTTGGAACAGGCATTAAGTTAAGAGGAAAGTTCCTAGGTCCTTATAAGGTTGTGGAAAAGTTACCACATGGGAGATATGCTGTGCAATAAGTCGGATATCATGAGGGTCCAACCCGGACAACCAGAGTAGCAGAGTTTATGAAGAAGTCGCGGTCCGAGCCGTATTGCCGTCAGGAGAGCCGATTGTAGGGAATCAACCGCGGTCGAGTAGAGTCAAAGAAATAAGGATTAACGAGTCGAACGATGTAACGGACTGATCATTTACCAGGAAAAAATTGAAATGAAACAATAGTACACAGAGTCGATACTGATATTGCAGTGGATAGTAGCAAATAGACCAGTGAAGAGAAACTTACATTATAAGAAAACCTAAAAATCTTAATAATATTTCTTAAAATAATAAACTGTTAAATAATATATACTGTTTAAAATGGAGAGGGTGTTTTAAATTAAAAGAGTTACATCATTGCGGTAGTATTTTCTTCATGTATATTTCAGGAAAAGTAACAAGGCACTGATTTATTTATTACACAAAACTAAAATAAAAAACATGAATTTAAAAATAAAAATTTTCAGGCCCATTCTTCTTGTCTAAATAAAATTTAAATTTTAGGTTCTTTTACTTAAATAAACTTGTTTTCTTTCAGCCATCATTAACGCAGCTATTGTATTAGTATTCAACTGGGTAAGATGGTCACTCTTTAAAAGTTTTAGTTAACTACACCTATTGGGAAATGGGAAAACCTGGACGTATAAATTGAAATTTTTGTGCATTTAAGTCAGGACTCAGCCTTAATATTTCGTGTTTGATAAGCGCATACTCGCGCCATTCAATAAAACTAGTTAAGTAACAATTATACGTCATTTTATGTTATAGTTTTACAGCAAATAAGAATCAAATATCAAAACAGTAGACAATATTGCATAATTCAAGGCAATAAAGCGAAAGCTCTCTTCTAAACAGTAATATTGCCGGAATAAAGGCCCAACTATAATGTGCATAAGCTAGCTTTAGCTTATGTCAAAAACCCAACGAAAAGCCTGTCAAATGCTTAGGTAACTTATTAATGAAATTTATGTGGCTATAATATACCTACATAAATTTAGTAACTTATTTGCCACAGTTGCACATTTATGTTTGATTCTTACTTTTGCCAAAAATAATTTCTATATAAATGAACAAAATTTTTAAACGAAATAACATTCACATACACATTTATATATTTTGGTTCATGTCCTAAGAAAAAGTAAAAAAAAATTATTAAAAGTTATTTTCTGTTTTGTGTTTGTGGCCAACCGTACTAAAAAATGCAACGATGGTCATCGCTTATATCGTATACATATGTGTGTATAAATACAAATTTAATTTAAATATGTATATTATATTTATAAAAAATTAGCCATAAAGAAAAATGTTGTTTTTTCTACATTTTCTATTGAATTAAAAATTTAACAATTTAGGTCTTAGTTAAAGTTTTTCCTTATCAATGTATAACACAAGGCACAATCAGCTGTTTCCGTACGGAAAGTGCGATCAGTTTCGTACCTTGCATAAAGAAATGAAATTTAACGAAACTTGACGAAAAGTTATCTTATGTACATTATAGTTTACCACATACAATTTAATGTATTTGCACAGTTGTATAAGCTTGCATAAGTTGTGATAGGCACATTATAGTTGGGCTTTGGAAGTTCGAACAGATCACTTAGTTCCCCACAAGTATTTAGCAATCGGAAAAAAATGTTGCCAGAAACATTTTGCTGTTATTAAAGAGAAAGCAAGAAACATTTCATAACTTTTCGCAAATTTAATAGAGTACAACTTTAGAAACATAACTTTTTGTTTATTTTGAACTTTTTTTGTTTTAAATAGGATTGTGGCATAATTTGCAACCTTTTTTAGTATAACCAATTTGTCATGTTAAGAAAAAGAGCTTACAGAGACGTGTAGTTCACGTATCCAAAGTGTAAAAAGTATTCGGGGGTGTCACAGAATCCAAGTTGGGTTTCCTGATTTTTATATATTTCTTTCTTTGTTTTCCTTTTGTTATTTTGTTAACACCGATTTTTGGAAAATGAAAAGAGTTGTTTATATTAAAAATATTACTTGTTTTCTACACTTGGTGGGTGGATCCGGATCCAAAAGAGAGTAATAGTTTCCCCCTGGGGAGATTCCATGGTTAAAATACGTTTTCACCAATAAAAGAAAACAAAGACTTTTGTTAAGTTTTAAAAATTTTGGCGCATATTCATAGTTAAAATAAAGTATACTTTACTAAAGTCGGTTTTACTTTAGAGTCGACTCTAATTCATTCATAGACAATTTAAAACATACTTTTGGCGAGAAAGTCAACTCTAAATTTAAAACTACATAAAGCTGTTTTTTACTCATTTTTCCCATAATTATTTTATTTGGTTTAAGAACACAATACTCTTTGTCTGATTTTTATACCACCACTTGACACCCAGTGGAAGGCGGCTAAACTTAAAGTATACTTTATTCTTGACTATGAAAGCAAAAAAGATAATAAAAGCCTTTTATTTTAGAGTATACTTTAACAAGAGTCAACTTTGTCTTTAAATTAAACGCGAATTAAAAACTTTGTGTTATTAAAAATAATTTTTTTTCAAAAGTTCTATATAAGTGCATTTTTACAAAAAATGTTGTAGATTTTTAAAAAATATCCCCTGAAAAAGTATTAAAAAAACAAGCGAAACGTTGGAAGAAATATATTAAACTGTTTTGATTTTTTTTTACATTTGGAAACAAATAACTGTCCATAACAGCCCAAGGAGACAACAAAAAAAATCTCAAAATAATAAGAAACCAATATTTGCTTGCAAAACCAAAAATCAGAAACTCCACTTAGATTCTTTGACACCCCCAAATACTTTTCTAATTTCCACCCTACGAAGACCATGTGTGAGGATGAAGAAGAAAATATAATAAAGGCCCAACTATAATGTGCATAAAACAACTTAAGCTAGCTTATACAACTGTGCAAATACATTAAATCATATGTGGTAAACTATAATGTACATAAGATAACTTTTCGTCAAGTTTCGTTAAATTTAATTTCTTTATGCAAGGTACGAAACTGATCGCACTTTCCGTACGGAAACAGCTGATTGTACATTGTGTTATACATTGATAGAGAAAAATATTAATTAAGACCTAAATTGTTTAATTTTTAGTTTCTAATTCAATAGAAAATGTTTTTCTACAACATTTTTCTTTATGGCCAATTTTCACAAATATAATCTACTTAAATTAAATTTGTATTTATACACACATATGTTTACGATATAAGCATTGAACATCGTTGCATTTTTTAGTACGGTTGGCCACAAACACAAAAAAAAATAACTTATGTAGAAAAATGAAATAAAAAATAAAAATAGTTACTGAATGTTTGCTGTGTTTTTGTATAAAACATTTTTGAGTTGTTGTTGTCTTTTGTCTTATTGATTCAATGGAGATCTCATTTAATCAATTTGGCTTTTGATATAAGACTTTCTAGTTTTTCTATACAAAATTTGGGTAAAATCCACTGATGAGCTATTTGAGCAGTAGTGAAATGGCCATATGGATATGCTTTCCCCGATGTAATACATTTCATTTTTAGTTTAGAATAATAAATATTTCATGAGAATATCATGAAATATTTATATTTGAAGGAATTAAGCACGAATAAAGTAAATTAAATTTCAAAAGATTCCAAATAATAAATTTTCATAATGATTTGTTTTTAATACAGGCTTGTAATTTTTTAAGGAAAAGCGCTATTAGAACAAAACTTTAAAATTGTTTATGTTTAATTTTATTAAGAATATAGCAAATGTCTTGAAGTAATAATCCAATAATTATTAAGCGTAATAAGCCAAAAATACTAAGTTAAGGTTGGTCAAAATTAACAAAACAAAAAAAAAAATTGCAAGAAAATTTTGTCCCTCCACATTTAAGCATATTTTTATAGATATTTTCAAGATCTAAATTTCAAAAATCTTAACATTTGAGTTAAAAATAAAGTTTGTATGACTTTTTCAAAAAATTATATGTCCGAAGTACCTAAATTTGGGTCCCTAGGAGCCTAACCGCCCATAGATTCACTGAGAAACACCTCTGCTTTACCTCTATAAAATTTCGTTGAGATATATTGAGCAGTTCATAAAATACCGAAATTTGTCCAAGAAAAAAAATAGTTTTCAACCCACTGTGCGTCAGTTGATTTGACATCTGAAAATATATTTTATAAAAACATTATTTTGTAGTTGTTTTAGAACTGCTATTACCTGTAAAATTAATATGCCTTGGTTTTACCGGTTCACAGGTATGAAGGAGAAAATTAATAAATTCATAAAAAACTGCCTCAAATGCAAATGCATAGATTGGTTGTAGTGGATGCGTTTACAAAGTTGTACGCAGGAAATGCACCAGCAACAAAAGAGGCATGTTGTGCGCTAAAAAAATACTTCGAGAACTCTAGCAGACCGCGACAGATAATAAGCGATCGTGGGACATGCTTTACGTCTAGTGAATTGAAGACATTTTTGACAGATGGTATATTGCGCACATAAAAATATATGTAGCATTACCTCAGTCAAACGGGTAAGTAGATAGGCTAAATAGAGATTTAAGCGCAATACTAGCAAAACTAGCTGACCAATCGGACCAATAAGTTGAGCTAAATAGAATTTGCAATTAACAATACTGTTCAACGTACGAGAGGACATTCCCTAAGCGAGATGTTATTTGGTAAAGGGGCGAGATAATTGATGAATTTACAGAATATAAAGCAGAGAGATATACAGATGAAAAATAAAATTTAAAAAGGGAAAAAGCTGCAGAAAGAATAGAAAATCAGAGAATGACAACTTAAACTACTTTAATAGAAATCACATACTAGCTAAGACATTTAGAGTAGGTGACTTAGTCGTATTAAAAAACATAAATACGAACCCAGGGAGTAATAATAAGTTAATACTAAAATATCGGGGCCCATATATAATCCAGAAACAATTAGGTAAAGATCGGTATGAAATATCGAATATAGAGGGTTGCCAAATAACCCAACTACCATACAAAGGCGTATTTGATGCTACCCGCCTAAAGAATTGGTTAAAACAGAGGAATTCTTACAATATAGAGGAGAATGAAGGCGACACTAACGTATATGAGGAGTGCGAGTATTTGGATAAGGAGTTTTTGGGTTATCAGTGAAAATCGAGGTCGATTGATGTCAGGTCAGCCGTAACTGTAGTGGTCTGTGCCTTGGCAGCACTATACGAGTCCCTAAAATAGCACCACTGAAACCTAGAACCTCCTATTGCATTTAACTGATAATAAAGACAACTATGTAAACAGAACCATGCTTAACGTGGTATTCCTTTTTTTGTATGATTGTAAATTTGTTAATTGAAAGAAACGCATACGAATAAAAGGCATTCTTAAAAATTTAATTGCTTATAATTAACAATACTGTAACGATTTGAAAAACGTTCTATTTTAATAGCTATAAAGATAATTGGCAACATCGTTTTATATCAATATCATTTAAAACGTAAAAGAGCGCAGAGTATTTAAAAGTGTTTAATTATTAAAATTCAGGTTTGTGTTAAACACAATGTGTAAGTATATTAAGCACACAATTATGGATGCTTTAAAAGCAGCGGGTATTGAATTTGACGAAAATAGTACAGTCATTGAATTGCGGAAGATGTACGATGAGATTTGTCCGCCTTGCGGAAAAATATCTGAAGTTAACGAAGGCAAAACCCGCCGTGCTAAAATTGATCGTTTAAATCGTGAAATTGATGTCTCACAAAAACGACGAGAAGTCATGACAATTGCGGAAGAATTTGATCGCCTCAATATACGAAGATTTGATTTCTTTACATTTAAAACTAAGATGCACCGGTTTAGTGGAAACGACTTCTAAGATATACGGAAATGGTTTCACGATTTAGAAGATGCCTTCCGTATGTTTGACTGCAACACGCCGTTTGCTTGATGGGACTGCAAAAATGTTCTTGCATACGACATCAGTCAACACTTATGATAAGCTGAAAAAGGATCTCTTGCAAGAATTTGGAAAAGTTTTTACTATGCAGGAAGTTTTCTGTCAATTAAAAACTTGTACGCTGAAACCATCTGATTCAGTTAAACGATATGCAATTGAAATGCAAGAAATTGCAATGCGGTCTACAATTCCTGAAACTGACTTAACTGACATAATAATTGACGGTCTCAACGATAGATCACAACATGTGTCCATGCTCTATTGTGCCAGAAATACAAAGGATTTTAAAGTTTGGTTGGAGCGTAATAAAAAAAAGATATTCCAGCGGAAATAAAACACAAACAGGTGAATCCAATCCAAAATTTCCACTAAACTTAACTGCGGCGAAAAAATTGGTGACGTGAAATCCGACTCACAAATACGGTGCTTCAATTGTTTACAATTCCTTTTGATATCGGCAATGCAAAAATTTTTTAAAACCTTATGTTGGAGTGGGGAAAAAAGAAAATAAGTACTTATGGACCCGTGGAATGTAATTTACTTTTTAGAAACTGTATGTTTACTCACCAATTAATTGTTTTGCCGGATGAAGAACCCGTTGTGCCTTTACTCATTGGTCGTTATCTCTAGTATAAAATGAATATGTATAAGTTTATGTCAAGTAAAACATTTCGATTCAAATGAGAAAAAGAAATGTATTGAATTAAGCAAGAGAATTGTCAGTGCACTTAGGTTTGATTTTAGTGATTGTCTTAAGGAATTTATTTCCAAGGATCCTATCATTAACCACATTAGTTGCAGAGGTGGAAGTTGTTTACTGAAATTAAATAAAATAACCTATGATGTACTCGAACAAATTGATGACAATAACGTGGACATCTCCGATTTGGAGGTTTTTGATGTAGGTTATACTGACGAAGTGGCTATGACAATTATAACGTTGATATTGATACAAGGGACTTGTGAGATAGAGTATCAGGTATGCAACGTAGACTATGCTACCAACATTGATGTAGATGTTAGTTGGACTCAGGTTGGGCAAAAAGGTTGAGGTCTGTTGTGATTGACGGTTATCTTACCGGTGTTAATAAGCCTACTAAATCTTTGGATTATTCAATGAAGATAAGTTTAACAAATGAGACTCCAATATATTGCGGGCCACGCAAACTATCGTATCTTAAAAAAGATTCTGAAGGGAAGACTTTAGATGAACTATTAAGTTAGTGTATTATTAGACCTTGTGTATCCCCATACGCTTCGCAGATAGTTCTGGTCAAGAGAAGGAATGGTAATCTGCGATGTGCGTGGATTATCGTGTTCTAAATAACACGAACAATTGAGGATTGTTTGGCACACCTGGGAAGAAAGAAATGTTTTACTACTTCGTTACACCTCTTATCCAGTTTGAATATTGTCGGATGACATTTGGTCTTAAAAAATTACCCGCAGTATTCCAAAGGTACGTTAATACAATTTTTAAGGAGTTCATTATTGCAGGGAAAATTGTGTTATATCGTGATGACATAAGTTTTGCTACGGAGACATCTTTGATTTTGTCAGAGTTTCTGAAACTGGTTAGAGAGTATGAATTGCAACTTTATTTAGAAACGTGTAGGTTCGCTTATGGGGAACTTGAGTTCTTAGTGTATTTGGTAAACGAGATTGGCGCCCCTTAAAAATTCTGCCATACCAAAGAGGAGCCCCTGTGCACGCTGAAAAACGTTGGCACATACGTTTTTTTAGCATTGCACTCGTTCTATTTTTTAATTTTCTTGTGTAAACCTCTATATCATTTTTGCTTTCATCTAAATCAATAAATAATTTTATTATTAACTTCTCATTTTTAATGTTAAAGCATTTGTAATTTAAAGACTAATGATAATTTATTTTTGTTTGCGCTTTAAGTAAATATTAGCTGTTTTTGATCGGCATCGCAAACTAATCTCAGCGCAGCGATTCATTTCCGATCAATCCCATTAGCAGTTTTTAATTTATTATGTTTTGTTTTATTATGTGTTGTGCCTCTGTGTTGTGTTTGATCTGTATGCTATTGTTATTGTTTTTCCTCTCATCTTGTTCCAAAAGGACGCTTTTGAAGGTAGGACTTTACGCACGTTAAATCAAAAAGAAAATAATTTAAAATAAATAAGTTGTTTGTTTTTTAGACCTTTTTACTATTAAGTTGAATTGTAAGGTTCGGCTTGAGTTCCTCTTTGTTAATATAATTTAAAATTTCATACGTGCCTTAAAAATGAGAGTAAAAAGCTTACGATAGATCTTTTCGCGTTTACACAATTGGTACACATAAGTTTTTGGGCAGTTAAAAAAAAAGCATCCCTGATCTAATGATTTGTCTTTTAAATATTTCCGAAAAAAAACAAAAAGACTGTTAAATTTTAATCCGTATTCGCTCTCTATTTGTGGAGATTTATTACATATTTTGTTAAGACGATGCTACAGGTGCTATTCTTCACAAAAATAATAAAAGAAACGTTAGTTTTTATTAACAAACAGGTTTATTATGAACAGCAACTATCAACTGGTTGAAAAGTGAAAAAATTTGTCAACTAAGGTTAAAATAGTTATTACGAAAACCAGTTGATAATTTGTGAATGAGTAAGTAACCGCTATTGTGAATGTTCATTTGAAGGGGGAAAAATAAAAATTATTAGTAACGTAAATTTTATTTTGAAAATGAGTTCTATAGAATTATTTTTTGATTCAGACGATGACCAATATTAGGTTTGGTGTGAATTAGGAAGAATGAGACGACGTTTAACCCTCTAGTGCGCAAGAAAACCAAATTAAGTAAAATACTACTTAAACGAAAGGAAATGGTTGAAAAGCAAACTTTTGTTCTAGCAGTTTGTATAATTTTCATTTATAAGGGCGCAGGAGGCGAAAAATCCTTTGATGCAAATTTCATCATTGCGCATTCATCGCAAAGTACTTACCATAAAAAAACAATACACACTATAACATTGTAATAAAAAAAGAGAGTAATTTATGTAAAAATGAAAACTGTTTATAAAATTGTTGAACTTAATAAATTTAAAGGTCAGAAAAACACACTGTTTCCTCTACGCACAACGAACGAATGAGCAGGCACTTCAAAATTGCACAATAATTCAATGCTGCAATAACGGTACTTCAAAAGCAGAGAAAACGACGTCTATTAAATGGAGACAACATATAATGAACATTTACATAAAAGTGTTTTCGAATTTGGAAGCTACAGAGAGATATTCGGTATGATTCAAATTTGCATCACGGCGCACTAGAGGGTTAAGGGACGCTTCTAATCCTCTAGAATTGGATGATATGTATGTATTGAAGTGTAATTTTAAGAAAAAAATCAAAGCTTGAACTTAGCAGATTTACAAGAACATTTCGGCTTTCGAAAGTAGCGTTCTTGAGCGTTTATGAAGAGGTGGACGAAAAATTGACGATACCAAAAAAACGTAAGGGGCGTTAGGTCAATTATTAAACTGGTGGTTGTGCTGCGCTTTCTAGCACAAGGAAGCTACCAATTTTCAGTAGGAAACGATTTTCACTTAGGCGTGGCACAACCTACTGTCTCCCATATTTTGCAAGAACTGTTACCAATAATGGAAAGCTCTTTGTGTCCAAAATATATAAACTGCACCTACACTGAGGAGGAAGAGAACCAAAGCCGCTCATATTTTTATCGGAAAAGTGATATTACCAATGTTATTGGGTGCATATATGGAACACATATCAAACTCAAAATTAACAAAGTCAACGACAAAAAATATTTTTCAGTTTTCATAACGTTACAAAAAATTTTAATATAAGGTAAATATGTAATTCGCAAATGTTGATCATAATACACATATTAAATTTGGCTATACATTTGCTTTTTCAAATCCAGTAATTGTTTTTTTAATTGCAATTTGGCATGTCTTGCTTCCGCCTTCGCGGTCATTTCGTCTTTAAACAATTTTTCTTTTCGTACTTCGAGCTTTTCTTTTTGCATTTCTTTTTGCACTTGATAATTCTTTTTGGTATAATATTCTATACTTTGAAGTTGTTTCGTCACATTTTCATAATATTTTTGTTGGGCCTCCGGTTGTGTCTTCAATAAATCTAAGCACTCATTTGTTGGTGTCGTTGGCGGTCTCTGGCGTTTTGCGGCGGACGGATTGTACAGACGACGGCTTGTTCCCGGAACAGTATCTATTTTAGAAAAAATTTTGTTCGCAGCTGGTGTGCCGAATTCGTTACCTGGAGGCTCCGTGAGAGCGGTCATATTTACCAATGCTGTCACCTCTTCCTCAGTTTCATTTAAATTATTTAAGTTACAGAAACCACCGCCTGTTGCACATAATTCTTGCCTGTTTTCGGACTTTTTTTCTTTATCTTGCATTTTAGATCCTTTCACGCACGCTGCCATGATTTGATATTTCTCACTGGTGGACCTAGGCTATTTAACTCTTCAGTATATTCCTCCCATTTCTTTTCGCCAACCGCGAAAGCAGAGTCCCTTTGCGATGTCCGGGTTTGCTTCCATCAAGCTTACAAGTCTCGCAATTTGTTTTTTGTTGCTCATAATACGCGCCCTGCGCATAGAACCAATTATTTTGTGTATTTTTAGTGATATTTTTTATATATTTTTATGTATTTCCTACTTACATTTTTAGTGAATATTTTTCTTCTAGTATTTTGTAGTTGAAAAAAATAGTGATTTTGTAGTTGTTCGTTGAAAAGTTAGGGTTGATACCTCTTTTCAACTACTGGCATTTCCTAATACTGATTTATTAACTTTGTTGAAAAAATTTCTTTTATCAACCGCATGTTGCTGTTCGTAACAACCCTGAAAAAGTTGAGTTATTTTTGTTATCGTGTATTTTCTTTTTACAAAAATTAATTTTGTGTGTTTTTTGTAATGAATGAAGTGCCAGCCAAAAAAATTTTGTTCTTTTTATGCTAATGAAGGTGAGTTTAAGGAGTTTTTCTCTCGAATAATTGCATCTGGTCCTCCTGGTAGCAAAAGAAATGTAACAGGTGGCCTGGTTAATTCTAGTAAGTCTACTAATAGCACAGCATGTGCTTAAATATAATGTTACTGTTTCCAATAATCAGTGTAATGTCCAAAATGCCTTAGAGAATGAGAAGCGTAAAAATATTTTACTTCCTTCTGATTCGTCAGGAGCAGACTCTGAAAGTCTAAAAATTAGGCATCCGGTTTTTTATATCATAACATTAGACACCTCAATCAGTGGTGTTCTATTCATCAAAAAAATAGGTAAAACCTTATTTCGGATCAAATTTAACTCAGCATCCAACGCTAACGTTTTTGTCTCTATGGAGCGATATTGGTCTTAGACCTTTTATACCGGAGTCCTTTGTGTACTCCTTTGGAGTATTATGGGAAGTCCCTTTGGAGCTTATTGACAGGTTTATTCAGGAAAACAAAATCAAACGTTCCAGTAGTTTCTGCCAAACGTTTTCAGTACTCAGTCAACATTGGTTTCTTTTCTTTGAATATTCCAAAGTTTGTTATTCCAAAATACTGTCAAGTTAAGGTACATTTATATTACCCTGCTGTTAGACATTTTTATAACTGCGAACGTCCTGGACATAGCAAGAAAAGGTGCCTTATCTTTGGTATGGGTGATTGCTCTGGGGCTTGTGCTCCTAAAAGTATTGTGTGGTGACCTTAAACATAATAGCTCGAAAAAAATTGAGTGTCAGTAGAAATGGAAACAAGAGGATGATTTGCGTAAAATTATGACTTAAAAACTCTCTAGAATGGAATGATTCTGATGTTAACCGTCCTGATCTCAATCAAAAAAAATTTGGTGTTGCATGTATATAATTTTGCATAAAAATGCCATCGGCTTTTAACGGGTTAAGTATTTTAAAAAATTTTAGAATTTCCTTAAAAATCTCTTGAAAATTTTTAAAATGATACCCATATTGATACTTCAAAAAATCTTTTATTTTTAACGCCCCGTATCTCGGAAAATTTAGGTGAACGTCAAGTTTTTCACTTGATGTTTTTTCTTATTTTTTAATTCTCTATCGCCCATACGAGTATATGTATGTATGTATGTATTTATTTATTTTTTTTTTTTTTTATTGGAGTTACTTTATTATTCAAAATGACATGAAAAATATTAGAGTAGGCGTGGTGTTTTGCCTGCTGTCTCGAAGGACATGGAACTATCATGCTCTTTTGTAATTATCACCTCTTTCGACACTATATCTGATCTATTAAAAAATGGGTTTTCAAACATAGAAATCTTAGTTTTATACATACATATACATATATCGTTTATGAAAATATTTGAAATATTATTTCATTCCTTTGTAAACCTTTGTGATTTATGTACCTACATTTTCCTTATTAAATAAAAACTTAATTACCAATTATAAGACGCACTAAGGCAGGTTGTCCTGGAGATTTTCCCCTGTAGGCAAAGGATCTTGCAGATAAAACTCCTAGCTCATACACAGAAGCAATCAGTCTTCTCTTTGCCATCATATTAACCAGACTTAAATATACGGAAATGAGGGCTATTAGCCTGTAAATCATAAAATAATCAGGCATTCAATTCCTTTTAGGTATGGGTACAATCTTTATCCTCGTCCAAGATGCATTAATTGAATATTCGGTAAACAAGACATTAAAAACATGTAATGGCGACTTCTTAGAAGAGCCCGGCAACGATTTAACTATATAATAAGTCCCAGGCAGAAGCGTGCTTTATAAAGTCCAAACGTCGACCAACTCCTTCTAAGAGAAGGGTATAAACGTTCCATTTGACAATGTGGGAAAATTAACCTAAAAGTCAGAAAGAACTTGACCTGCAAAAATCCGCGCTTGTTGTCATCGTCCCATTTGAGGGTCTCTTACAGTGGTGCCGTTTGGTAACATTTTTTACTTTTTTCATAACTTTTGAAGGCTTCACGTAATATGTATGATTTTGTTATATTTGGCCAAATTTTCGTAAGTTCGGACGACTTAGCCAAGAAATAAAGTAATATTACTGAAAAAGTACTTGTTTTATTATTTCAGACAAGCTCAACCCTGACAGCTGTTTTTCTTAACATAACAACTCGGTTTTATTAACAAGGCTACAAATAATACCACAATTCTACTTAAGAAACTAGTTCAAAATAAGTGATGTTTTTGACGATGTACTCTGTTCAATTTGTGAAAAGTCACGAAATGTTTGTCGCTTTCTGTTTAATAACAGCAAAATGTTTCTGGAAACAATTTTTTCCAATTGCTTAATAATATGAGCTGCACTTTTTACGTGCGGAAAACCAAGAGCTCTGGTCGAACTTCTAACAGTTGTGAGAAACTTTACTTATTTCGCTTAAAAAATTTTACAACTCGCGGTTGCCGTGAAATATGTATACAATATTGTCTACTGTTTTTTTCAATTCCACAAAACGTTATATATGAATTTAAAAAATTAATGGAAGAAATACATACAAATATATTTACATAGTGTATGAAATTTTTTTTTAATAAATCGGTAAAATATCTTTTATATATACATATATGTATATTAGTAAAAAATTCAATAAAATTCAATAAAAAATTACAGAGAATTTTTCGTTTACTAATTTTATTGACCTACGAGAGCATGCACCTGTCAACTACGAAATATTAAGTTTCAGTCTTGACTTAAATGCTCAAAAATTTAAAGTTATACCTCCACTTTCCAATAGGTGCGTGGAGAGAATATTTAGTCAAGTAAAACTTATGCAAGCCATACATGTTGGGACCTGTTGTACAACTTGAGAAGGTTGCACAACAACAGATTGCAATATTTGTGGGGTAGTTGTATGAAGTTGCGTGTTGGTTGTACGAAAGATCAAAAAGTTTTGATTTTTTGGCAAGTTGTAAAACTCGGTTGCAACTTTAGTGGAAATGTCTCACAACATTATTCTATTTTACTTTTCATTTTCGTAGTGGCACAATAGCAAAACACATCGCAAAAGTATTCTATACATTCAAAGAAAATCAATATTTAAATAAGGATGAAGGATTCAGATGAAATGCGTGCATTTATAGAATTTTACAAATATATGCCTGAACTGTAGAACTGCAAAAATGAAAATTATAGAAATAATACTTTTTCTTATAGCAATATAGGTTTCTTATAAAATTAATTAATTCCTCATAAAATTCATACTTGGGCATACTGAAGTAAATTTTTAATGCATAATGTTAAGCAGTAACCAGTAAAAGTTTACTGGTTAATGAAATTTTTTTCAGTAAACAGTAAAATCCAAAATTTTGCTGCATTATTTAAATAATGCAGTATGCCCATGTATGATAAAATTAAATGAACTATTGGGGCACCCTTTAATTTATAATTTTGTAAATTTGTACATGTTATTGTAACGGTCCTAGTAATCGGCATTTCCAATTTTCAAGAGTTTGTCTATAACGGTTCAAAAGATAGGCCCATATAGGTCAATTTACGTCACCTATGGGGACACCCTGCAATTCAAAGATTTATTTTTCTATTCCCTTTTGTTATTGGGAGCCATAGTGATACTTATGTGCTGTTTCTGTATTACAAGCGATCAACTCGTCTGAAAAATATGTATGAAAAGCACTCAATTTTTTGAGTTATTTTCATATAAATTTTCCGGACGAGTTGATCGCCTGCAATATAGAAACAGCACATTAGTTTTTTTATATATTTATGTTGTAAGGGGACACCCTTTAACTTTTAAGATTCTAAACTGTTTTTAAAACGGGGCCAATCTATAAGCATAATCTACCAAATTACTAAAAATGTTTAAAATCGGTTCAGAAATGGTTGAATTCTGAAGGCACAAACATAAAAAAAGCAACATTCAGTCAAATTGATAACCCCCTTCTTTTTTTTAAGTCGGTTTAAAACAGTGATGCGCAAGCCATACCACAATTGTGGAAAAATAATTTACACACATTCTTATGCTCTTTTGTTTAGTCGTCGATTTAACATCGACGAATGCACATGTGCGCGGATGTATGAATTTTTTCTTTTGACACACTGAAAGAAAAAATTTTTAAGTTTTTACAGCAAAAATGCGAAGTATGGCATTTCAAAAATACTTTAGGATTGAAAATGCTTTTGGCGGTATGCAACGCCTTTTATGTTATAAAACATTAAAAAAAGGGAGAGGATATTTTATAAAGGCATTTTGAAACTTTTCATAATACATTTAATTTTAAAGAAATAAAAAAGAATTTATCTTAGATTTGGCAATTTTAATTGATTTAGCCGCTATTTGAAATAAACTGAATTTAGAACTTCAAAGTACAAAGGAACGAAGGAACAAAGTTAACTCGGTTAACTTAAAAAGTATTATGCTCATTCGAAATTGCAAAAAAAAAAACATGAAAATGGAAAATTTCATATATAATTTGTATGAGATTTTTTATTATAATTTTTTTAATTAGAATTTTGACTTGTATTTAAAATACTTTAGCATTTCACTGTTACCAAGTAACACATTTTTTCACTAAGTAACTTTTCTTACATTTAAGAATTAGAATTTGTACTTGAATTTAAATTAAACTTTAATTTAATTGCTTATGTGCACAATTTTATATTACCAAGTAACAGCATTTTTTCATTATTCAATTTTTTTACGTTAAAGAGATAAATATTATTTTATAACATAATTCTGCTAAATTTTGTTGAAACTAAAATTACTAACTAACATCGTTTTTTTATTAAACAACTTTTCTCATAGTGTAACTTTATATTTCTCACCAATACAAATATATTTTATATTTTGCGCATCACTGGTTTAAAATGAAGTTGTGCTGCGCGATTGTACGCATGTTGTAGAATTTGTAGACAAAACACCCAACTTGATTACTAGCAAAGTTGTACAACAGGTCGCAACATGTATGGCTTGCATTATAAAGAGCGGCCTTCTTACCCAGTTGAATACTGATACAATAGCTGTGTTAATAATAGCTAAAATAAATAGTTAAGACTATGAGTTGTTTAAGTTCAATCAAAATATTTTAGTATTAGAAGCTTAAGAATCATGGAACTGAAGTTTATTATTTTTAAATATACGTTTTTTATTTTAGTTTTGTTTAAAAAATAAATTTGTTGCCCTGTTTGTTTGTTTTATTTAAAAAAAGTTTTAAAATGTAACTTTTGCGAAGGAAAAGCGTAAATTTTTTTGTCTTTCCCTGGCAATACTCGTCTATTAACACTACAATCCTTTAAACTGTAACAAAGCGCCATGCTGCATCAATATTCGGTTAAATTTGATCCCTTCTAAATTTCTAACTTTAAGCATTCTTAGCAGCGGACTTTCAAGCTTCTTTGGCAACGACAGATTCTTCAAGATTAATCTGAGATGAATATTTTAGAGCTTTTTTTCTTGAAGCAATTTTCCATCTTGAAGGCTGCATTAGAAATTTCTCTACTAAAGAAGGATGCATTGTGAATCCTACATTGGGTTCAAATACTAATTTGGATAAGTCATCTAAAAGCTGACACTTAGAAAGAAAATTTACCGATTCTCTGTGGACTTATTAAGTTTTGTGTAGGTAAGATTTGATGGTAAATTTTGGTTTCCTAGCAGTGATATGACAATTGGTTACATTTTCTAAATTTTTTTGTTACTTTTAAAGGATCCACGTAATATGTATATATAATCTTGTTACATTTTACCAAATTTTTGTAACTTTTTATAAAGACACGATATAAAGTAATATTACTGAAAAGTACTTTCAGTATTTGATACAAGAACCTCTCGTTTTAACATATCAATTCAATTATAAAAATAAACAAGAGTGCTATATTCGGCTATGCCGAACCTTTTATACCCTTCACCATATATGTAAATCTAGTTTAGTGAAGTATGTAACTCCAATGAAAAACGCAAATATTGGGGTGACAGAGAATTAAAAAATAAAAAAAATTTGGTACTGAATACATACAATGTTACATAAAAATGGTCACAAACAAACATTTACAATTACGTCTTTGTATAAAAATAAATTGTTCAAGAAATTTTTTAGCGGTTAAGTCAGCGTTTTTTTTCGACTAGTTAGCGGTTTGTACCGTTTTTTAAACTAATATCTAGCGGGAAATTATTCGATAGTTTTGGCAACACTGGACACAAACCTTATTTGATTACGACAGCTGATGTGTGTGCAAATTAAATTAAATTTTTTTTTTATTGAAAATGATTATTATTATGAATTCTGAAACTAAATCAATTGCATTGTGTGGTGTGGTGTCATTTCAATTGTAAGAGCAATTAATTTAAAATAAAAATAAGAAAGACAAGAAATAAAACAAATCGCAATGTTTGGAGCCAACAACAACACACTGTAAGAAACACATTTTTGTAGAAAAAAAAAAATAATAAATGTAAACAAAATTTGACATCTGAAAACGTACCTAGTATATTAATGTGCAAGGCACATTAATTTTATAGGTAATAGCAGTTCTAAAACAACTACAACAATAAGTAAGCAACATGTATTTTCTTTTTTAAAATATATTTTCAGATGTCAAATCAACTGACGCACAGTGGCTTGAAAACAATTTTTTTCTTGGACAAATTTCGGTATTTTATGAACGGTTCAATATATCTCAACGAAATTTTAAAGAGGCAGAGCAGAGGTGTTTCTCAGTGAATCAACGGACCTAAATTTAGGTACCTTGGACATATAATTTTTTTTTAAAGTCATAAAAAGTTTATTTTTAACTCAAATGTTAAGATTTTTTAAATTACATGGGCAGGGAGAACATTTGCTTGCATTTTTTGTTTGTTTTGTTAATTTTGGCCAACCTTAAGTAAGTGTTTTTGGCTTAGTACGCTTAATAATTATCGGATTATTACTAATAAAATTTAAAATAAACAAGTTTTAAGTTTTGTTCTAATAGCACTTTTCGTTAAAAAGTAAGGATTTTCCCCAAAAAGGTGGTACAAATATTTTTTTTTTTGTTGCTTATGTATTTTAAAGTTACTTCAGTACTAGCAAATTTCTATAAACCATTTTAAAGAAAAACTATAGCAAATGCGAATAAAAACAAAATTAGATCAACAATTATAACGGTACTCCAGCTCTTTCAAACATTGCCAATTTTGGAACAAAATTTTAAAATTTTGTAAAATTCCTCGGAGTGCAAAGCACCTCTTTTGTAAAAAAAAACCAACATTTTTCCCCGTTGCGGGAGTTAATCTGTTAAAACAAAAAATTTTAATTTTATTTCACCGTTTGATTAAAAAATCTTTTAGCTATACTACTTCAAAATCCAGTTTCAAAAAGTGTGTGAAACTTTTTTGTTTTATGAAAATTTTAAATATATTTCCACAACACCACTGTAAGAAAAAAATGTTTGCAGGAACAAAATAATAAGTCTAAGCAAAATTTGACATCTGAAAACATAAACAAGAAAGTCAACTGGTCTTCTGCCACTACCTAGTATATTAATCTGCCTTGATTGCGCTTCTTCCATCTTATTCATTGTATATTTTTGACAAGTGTTTTGTGTTTATATTTTAATGTCCATTTTCTAGTGATGACACTAAAATTATCAAAAGACGTTGGATGGAACAAAATGAGAAAGGAACATTCTGAAAAGATGTTGATTTTTAGACCTATATATTTTTTATGGGGAAGATGTAACATCTTGGCAAATTGATGAAAGATGTGAGCAAGTGTACAACAGCTATAAAAAGGCTATACCAGTTCTACTAATGGTAAGCTGTCATTGATTGTTTTTATGCGGCATAGGTTTTCGGCAAAACTTTTTATAATTTCAAAAACAGCTAATGTAAGATTGTTGTGTCAGTTCAAAATATCTCTAAATTAAATTTTGTGAGATGACTTTACACATGAATTTTATAGCTTGTTCAGGCTGCCACGAAATTAAGTAATTTCAAGTTGAAATTACGTACGAAATCTAAAGTGTTTATACTGGACTATTTAGCAATTGAGTCAATTTGGGAAACAGCTGTTTTTATTAATATTGATATTATTTCATTCTTTCGCATACAAATTTTGTACAACATATTATTAACCAAATAGGAAGCTATCAATAATAAAATATCTAAAAATAAATTAATACTGCAGCACCTCAAATTCTATAAAGATGTCTGTAATTTTTCTTTTCTAATTTATTAAGCACTAGGTCAGTTTTATAAATAATAAAAATTTTTATTTATATTTTCAATATTTCGCCACACCTTTGGGTGGCATCATCAGGAAACAGGAAACAAAAAATTAGATTTTCTTTTTTTTTAAATAACAAAATTAAAATCAAATTATTTTTTCAAACAAAAGGTGTGGCGAAATATTGAAAATATAAATAAAAATTTTTATTATTTATAAAACTGACCTAGTGCTTAATAAATTAGAAAAGAAAAACTATTTAAAAAGGTCAAAAAAACATTTATATATGATGTCTGTAATTTTTATAATTCACCATAAATGTTATTATACATACTTTTCATAAGTTTGTAAATATCAATGTATGTACCTATGTATGTGTATTGTAAATATGCTCATGGTTGCACATAAGATAGTATTTTTAACAAAAACTGCGTTGTCTATCGTAATATCAAGTTAACTTCGTTGAAATTAAGTAAAATAAGTTGATTTGGGCAATGGTAAAATGTACGTGAAATTACGTGTTTTCAAGTTGATTTTGGCCGAAATCACGGTATGAGTTAATTCCGTGGCAGCCTGTACAAGCTATTACAGATGCAATGTTTTAACATTCCCATACGACGTGTATTTGCTTCGCAGTGGGAAATATACATGTCAGAAGTAAAAAACATGCCGTGTGTGGGCAGCATTAGTAATATATCACGAAATATTTCATGCTTCAGGACGAGGTATTATTATTTTACTAGGTTGTGTCGTCCGCCAAGCTGGTTTGTAGTTGAAAATGTCAAAAGTTGTTTGCATTTTACTTTGTTTAGAAATTAAAACAACACTTACAACAAGCATTTGCAAAATAAAGCAAACATTTGTATTTAGAGCAATTTTCTTTTATTTGTCTTTCTGTTTTTGACATTCCCAATGCACAAAACAACAATAAAAAGCCATGTTGTGTTTGCCAATGTTATATTAAGTGTACAGCCGCTACTACCTAGTAAAATAAAAGTACCTTGCTTCAGGCTTAGATGCAGCAAAATGCTTCTGGCAACAATTTGTTTCAACTATGAATAATAGCTTTTTGGGTTAAGTTGGATAAAATGAGAGTAATCATAAATTATTATGAATGGAAGACAAAAATGCCCCAAAGTACGAGAACACAAAAAACCAAACTTATATCCCAAAACAAGATGTCAAATAAAATATACATGCAGTTTTTCATAAAAACATAGATATTTTGTATTTTCTTAAATTTATTATCATATTTTGAGGATAAAACTTCTAAATAACACTTTTTGATAGGCATTTGCGTGCATGAACATAGAATTTTTTGTACGAGTATTTCTACTTTTCAACTCGCTGATTGTTTTTTAACTGACACAATCTACCTAAAGAAAAAGTCTGGGCTCTTTTTTGCAGAAAGAAGAATTTTAATATCTCAAAAGCTATCTCTTCTACCCAAACTTGTAATACAGGAACAGTTTTCGGTAACATTTGGATCACACGAAATCCCTAAGTTGATTACGGGAACGCGCCTAATATGAGCTAAACTTATTTCGTGCTGAAAACTAAGTACTCTGTTTAAACTTGCGATAATTGTTAGCAACTCTAGTTATTTCACTTGAAAAATTTGACAACTAGATGGTGGTACCGATTTATTTGAAAGTTGGATTTTTATTCCCTTAAAGATTTGCCGGATTATACATATGTATATACATATTATAGGAAAAATTTTCAGTAAATGGTGAGAGCATGCACTTTTCAATCACGGCATGTTAGTATTGAGTCCTAGTTGAAAGACTCATGAGGAACATCGGGTTAAAATTTATTTTTAAATATGCGTTCTTATATATGTATTTTAAATTATTTTTTATTTTAGTTCTGATTTTGTTCCGTAAATAAATTTGTTGCCTTGTTATTTTCTTTTATGATGTTTTTACGGAAAATTTTAATATGTAAAATTTAATGAAAAAAAAAACAATTTTTTTTTAAGGAAATGCGTAACATTTTCTTGTCTTTCCTGGCAAAACTGTTTTCTAGCGAAAATTTGATCGATCCTTCATTTTTACCACCGAGATAAATTTTTATTTTAGTTAAGAAGGAGTTTTATATGTTCAGCTCGATTTATTGTGAAGAAAATACTATCGATTTCATTGCGAACTTGGTTTAAAAAGATTTGTTTTCTTATTCAATTTTAGTTTTTCTTAAAACTTAGGTCTTGGTGATATCTGAGTTGTTTAAGACATAAAAAAATCTATAATGTATTATTTCCGAAAGATATAAGCCTTTACGATAAACGTATTATTTGGATCTTTTAGGCCCTTTTTTACTATGTTTCCACGGAGCCCAGTATTCTTGCTTCGCTTTCTAATTCATGATTCACAGCTCAATCACGACAGAATCAATTTGCTTCGCCATAAAAATTAGGGAATTTTTCATGCTTCGCAAGTAGATTTAAACTGAATCAAGGCGAATCAATTATCAGGTGGCAGCGTTAGAAAATTTATTATTTTTTGCTGGTGAAACGAATGTCAAACTTCATATAAAAAAAATGGTAAACAGATTTTTTATATATGGAGTTTGACAGTAGTGTACACGGCGAAAATTAATGAATTCGCCTACGCTGCCACCTGGTAATTGATTCGCCTTGAACTGAATCGTGACAAAACAAAATGATTCGCTCCAAGGCAAATTAACAACAGGTGGCCTTAACAGCCCAGGTGACTATTGTGATTTTTTCTTCTTCGAGTGTCAAAAGTAATAATCTCCATTGCTTTCGACAGCCGAAAACTATTTGTACAAAAACAAAATATACATGTTTCTATCACAGTGTTGTATTTATTTTCGTATTCACACAGGACTTTTTATATTAGATACGATTCAAGTTGAATTTATTTGGGAAGCATGAAAAATTTCTGTCTTCCCTAATTTGTATCGCTAGTTTATCTGAACTAGCTGTATATTAATGTAAACAAAACAAAAGTAAAAAAAAACATTAAAAGTGGTGTGTGAATGTGTAAATATAAAAACAAATAATTTAATCATGGTTTAAAGTTTTATAAATTACAAACACTAAAATTGAAACAAAAAATAAAATTTTATAACAGAAGTCAAAGCAATACATGTAGTATGTGTCGTGGAAACGGTATGCTTCGCAATGATTATTCAGAGAGTGAAGCAAGTGCATCAATTTGCCGTGTAAACATGCTATTAGAGAGCAAAGCAAATGCTTCATTTTGCCGTGTAAACGTGCTATTAATGAGGTCAATATACTTAATTTCATCACATTTAGTACAAATGTACTGAAATGTGGCCGTTTACATTTCTGCTAAACATATTTCGGCATGTAGATACATACATATGAATGGGTTGGAAGGAGCGCAGGCTTGCCAGACTTATTTTCAGAAATCTGTAAAAAAAAATAACAAAAACCAATTAATGTAAATGGGTATGTAAATAGGTATTTTTTTATAATGTTTACAAAACATAATTTACAATTTTATGCGGCCTAGATACGATCAAAATACTAATCCAGCACTTGCTAGTATTTTTTAAAAAGAGGTATTTGATGTGAAACAGACGATGCTGGATATCACACTTTGACCTGTGTATTGTGTTGGTTTTTCAAGCATTAACACATCTTCCGTTTTAAACGAGATTTAAAGTTGTTTAAAGAAAATTTGGAATTTACGCATTTCGGGACGTATGACTTAAAGAGTATAGTGACTGTAATTTAAGAGAATAAAAACATACAATATTATTAGAATGATAAAAAATAAATCAAATGGAAAACTTCAACATTAAAAAAAGGACACGTACGAAATTTTAAAGAGAATTAAAAAGAAATAACAAAACATTTTTTTACCATTCTTGCATCTATTTGGGGTTTTTCCTCTATTTTTTGATTTCTGTAAACAAATTTTTTTTTAGCTACTATCATTTTTGCAACACTAAAAGCGTGATATTGACAGCAAAAATTCATGCAAAAAAACTAATGCTTGACGGGTCAGCAAAGATGTGTACACTAAATCTCCAAGCATACGGATGCGATTAAGACATCCATCATATTGATATTGTCAAAATTGTTTTTAGAATAATCAATAAAATTCATTCGCAATTTACTTATCGCTTGTCTGATTTAAAAAGGCCCTAACTCGCATAATTGTGATCTTACAGGAGAGGATAACGAAAATTTTACAATGTCATATTTAAAATGCAAATGCTTATAGAACCGTTATTTTTGATACTGTTAAAATTTTTAGACGAGAGGTCTGTAATGTATTGGAATCATGAAAAAACTTATTTCCGTAAAAATTCGAGCAAGGGCCTCTCTACTTTAGACCATTGAACAGTGATTCCGTTTGATTACATTTGGTTCATTTTTTGCAAATTTTAAAGGCTCCACTTGCCATGTATAACTTTGTTATATTTGGCCATATATATCGTTATATTTTATATTTTTTATACATACATAATACAAAGTAAGATTACTGAAAGATTACGCGTTTCATTTTTTGAAGCATAAACCTCTCTGCAAGTGCTATCAAAGTTTCATATAAAAAATTGGTTGGGTATAAATAAAAAATAATGTTAATTAATTTGTACTCTTTTTAATTACGCCTAGTACTTCGTTGAGTTTTTCATGCGAAACGCTTTCAAACTACACAAATAAAAAATTTTTATGAAAAGTTATGAACAAATGTTGCAGAATTAGTACTCTGTTTTTATTGTAAAAAACATATGAAATGTTTCTGGCAATTTTTTTATCAAAGTTGTGAAATAAAGCAAGTAGGCATTATTTCATGCGGAATTTTTAAAACAACAGCTGATCATATGTCTTTCACTAAATGCGAACGAACGCTCTTTTCGATAATTGTATTGAAAACAAAAATAGTATATAAAAATTTGTTTTTTTTTCAATATAACTATGCGAAAGAAATTTTTGTTCGCATTTAGAGAATCAGGCAGTTAATGTTTTCATACGTTTGACTAATATTTTTCATTTAGAGTGTCCTTTTTGTTCATTAAATGAATTTTTTTTTTTTTTTTTCTTGTATATTCGCTGAAATGTGAAATAAAAATATTTTATATAAATTACATTAAATTACTATTTATTTCTGGTCATTTTCAAAATGTAACTTTTTTTAAAACATGTAACTTTTCTTATCTTTTCGTGGCAACACTGCCAGTGATATATATTGTGACCTGTATACCAAGTCTGGCAACTTTTTGTGTGTTCAACAAAAAGCAAAATGGTTGTTCTGTATTCTGAAGGAGGAGGAGAAATATAATAAGAAAGAAATTGATAATACACCACAGTCCAGACTAGCAATTATTGATAAAAATTTTTTAATAGATATTTTATTTGTGTTTACAACCGTTTGTGTTTTTAGCTATAATTTTTAAGAGGTAAACAAATTTAAAACAAATTGACAAAGCGGCCATAAAATTCTATTTTCGATTTGCAGCAAAGTTCGCTGAATTCTACAGCAAATGTCATCAGGCGTGTCAGATCAGGTAATTGAATTTGTGTATTTAGTGCCAAAAAGGACATCAATTTACAAACGAAATTTTAAAAAAGTGAATAATTATTTTGTTATATTTTTTATTTATTTTAGATGAAAGTACCCGGAAATACAGGTAATGTTAATGCAAATAAAAAAAATCACCGCCGTATACCTTTGTCGACGTAATGTAACTTTTGGTGTGTGAATGAACTATGCCTACAGTATAATTATAAAATGATTTGACCTGTGCAAAATAAGTAAAGTTACTAGTAATTTTTGCTCAAGGATGTGATGAAATATTTTCTAATTTAAGAAAATGGAAATAGATTTTTTATATATATATATATCGTAATGTAAAAAAATGCTTCTTGTTTAGTGATTTCGGTTTTTTGTTTTTCTGTATTTTTTTTTTTTATTTCTTTTTGTTTAATAAAGCAAAAAATGTTGAGGAGCGTAATATACCTTGGAGCCAACAAGTGGATGAGGCAGCTTCTTATGAAAATCTAGCTTCACCGATAAATGAAGACAACTCCCCTGGTAAGATATAATTTCATCAGATTTTGCTTTGTTGAAACTTAGTTTTGCTGTGTTATTTAAGTTTTATAAATTAATTTTCTCTTTATAGCTGCCAATCAGAGCTCTTCTATGCAGTTTCAATATCCACCTTTTAATGCAAAAGAAAATCAAAGTAACACCGCACCGTGGGGCAATTATAAATCTCGTAAATCAAGCAATCAATCTTCAACATCTAACTACGGTGAGAAAGTTTATATTTCTTTTAAAATTATGTACTCTATAATCTTACGAAACAGTTTTAAAAATACTATACAATGCTTAAAAAGTAGGTATATTAATGTATAAATACCCTTTCATCATCAAAATGCTTTGAAAAATATACAGTGTGTTTAATGAAATTCGTGAGTAATATCCATAAGTGCACTTCATCAACTAAGCATTGAAATTTTGATAAATTTAAAAATTTGTTTCTATACTCTTCACAATAGGTGTAAATTTGGTTCTTTAATGCAATTTTCTATTTTACACATCTTATGAACTAATATGGTAGTGTTATGAAACCTTTTTCAAAGATACTAAAACAATTAAGTCTAAAAATTGAATACAGAAACTGTTAGTAACTAAAATTTGGGATAAAACTTGTCACAAAAATGTCTTACAAATCTTAAAAATGTTATAATAAAATTTGAGAAAAAATCACAAGCAATATTCTTTATAGGTGGAAAGTGTATATCGTTAGCGTCAATGAAATACCCTGTAAATAATAAAAGAATAAAATATTCCGCCTATTATAGTTGTCTAGGTATATCATCATTTTTTAATTTGTATAGAAACTACCACGACGAAGTTCCAATTTAGTCTGTAATTCGCTAGAGTATAAATACATGCGATAATAATTTCCGAGAGATGTTTTCTCTTTCGCATTTGATGTTCTCTTTTCTTTTATATTTTAATAATTTCTTATCGGTATTATAGCAATCTCTTTTATTTTTCTTTCCTTTAGGGACTGAAGTATATATAAAAAAAACAAAATCTGACCTAACAGTTAAAAGAACAAAAAAAAAAGTGTTTTTACAAATATTGTGGAAATTTTAGTAGGTCATGCGTTTGAACGCAGTTAGGTTAGTTTGCAAAGGCTGCCGACACGAGCAACTGATTCACTTGACTCCCAGATGGTGATACCTGATACCTTTGTGATACCTGAAAAAGTTATGTGCGAAAGATCCTTTAGGTCTCCGTATTACCACCAGATCTATTCCCAAACCATCCCTAAGACCGAATAAACGAGTTTGTCATAGTAACATCACAGACCGATAGATCAGCAAGACTGTGCAGCCTCGGACTGTCCAGAAGAACCGCTCTGTTCCTAGAGAGAGCTGAAAATGAAAAAAGTGGAAAACCTAAAAGAGAAATTGCATGGTTGATAATCCAGTCTGAAAAAGTGATAAGAAATTTTATGAAAGACGTTAAAGCTCCTACAAAAAGGTCTTCTAAATTTTATGCCCCTTGAAAGGATCAGAGTCTTATTGCAGTTGCAAAAAATAAGCTAACATAAGCTAAAAGAAAAAATTGATTTTTCAGTTACAACGCGAACTATTGCACACAACTTAAATGCCACTCCATTCATTAAATGGAAAAAAAATTAAATCCAAGAGAAATTTCGGTGGTGGTAGCGTTATGGTATGCGGGCGTTCTTTTACGATTTTTAAGTGCCATTCCATTTCGGGCCACATAAATTATATATTATATATATTTATATACAATCGGAGTGAAATCAGTATTCAGTCTATCAGACATAGTTTCGAAAGAGATAGTTTCATTCGCAAAAAGTGTGTTTTGATGCCAAACAGTCGTACAGGAAAGATGCATTTTAAAATGCAACTCTGCACAGATTCTACTTGTAAATGAATAAAAAAAAGAAGCGAATCGAACAGATCTGTCACACATATGATTTAAATCTCAATGTATCGTGGCCTTTAGTTTCATCGTATATATAATGGCACAAAAAACTCTACATATCCCGCAAAAAACTTCATTTTATGTAGAATTGAAAAATTTTTATTAGCAATATTTGTCATCATTTGTTAAAAAAAATAAAACTTTTATAAACTAAAAGATTTTTGAAAAAAAGAAATATTTATTAATTGGGTTATTTGGCCAATGTTATTTTGTTTTTAAGTTCCGTGTATAAGCTAGTATGACCAGTGTTTCCAAATGTAAATAAAACTAATTTATTTTTACATTTTTTCCCGACGTTTCGTCAATTATTTGTTGACTTTCTCAAGGGAATATCTATTTAATTTTTTCAAAATATTTACAATGTTATTAAATTTATAAAAATTGTTTTTACTTTTAAAATTAAACTTACAGTTAAATTATTTACACAAACAAAACAATTTTAAGATATAAAACTTTCCAAACAACATGAAGAATAAGTAACATATAAAACAAACGTTACAAATACATTAATTTAAACAAAAAAAAAAAAACACAAATTAACTTAGTATCACCGTCCATTCCAATGAATTGCTACTCTATAATTTGCGTTTATGTTGTCCGTGTCTTCTTTTAAATTCATTGTATGTTCCCTTTTTTGTTGTATTCTCAAACTTTCTATAGTGTACCTTTTCTTTTCAATGTTTTCTTTATCCAATATCTTAATTTGATCAAAATCAGCTGTATGACCAGTTTCTAATAAGTGTTGCGCCAAAGCTGTTGTTTGTTTTTGTTTCTCTATGTCATTCTTGTGCTCTTTCATTCTTGTTTCCAAATTGCGTTTAGTAGTGCCAATGTAAATCATACTACAATTATTGTTGTCATTTCCTTTGCACTTGATTTCGTACACAATATTGTTTTGTTGTTGTTTGTCAATCTTTGTTTTTACTTTAGAGAATATTGTGTTTAATGTGGTATTTGCTTTGTAAGCAAAATTTATGTTTTTGTCTTTAATTGTGTTTCTGATGTTTTTGTTGTCAGTCAGAAACACAATTAAAGACAAAAACATAAATTTTGCTTACAAAGCAAATACCACATTAAACACAATATTCTCTAAAGTAAAAACAAAGATTGACAAACAACAACAAAACAATATTGTGTACGAAATCAAGTGCAAAGGAAATGACAACAATAATTGTAATATGATTTACATTGGCACTACTAAACGCAATTTGGAAACAAGAATGAAAATAGAGCACAAGAATGACATAGAGAAACAAAAACAAACAACAGCTTTGGCGCAACACTTATTAGAAACTGGTCATACAGCTGATTTTGATCAAATTAAGATATTGGATAAAGAAAACATTGAAAAGAAAAGGTACACTATAGAAAGTTTGAGAATACAACAAAAAAGGGAACATACAATGAATTTAAAAGAAGACACGGACAACATAAACGCAAATTATAGAGTAGCAATTCATTGGAATGGACGGTGATACTAAGTTAATTTGTGTTTTTTTTTTGTTTAAATTAATGTATTTGTAACGTTTGTTTTATATGTTACTTATTCTTCATGTTGTTTGGAAAGTTTTATATCTTAAAATTGTTTTGTTTGTGTAAATAATTTAACTGTAAGTTTAATTTTAAAAGTAAAAACAATTTTTATAAATTTAATAACATTGTAAATATTTTGAAAAAATTAAATAGATATTCCCTTGAGAAAGTCAACAAATAATTGACGAAACGTCGGGAAAAAATGTAAAAATAAATTAGTTTTATTTACATTTGGAAACACTGGTCATACTAGCTTATACACGGAACTTAAAAATAAAAAAAAATATTTATTAAAAAATTAAAAAAGTTTTTAATACACAGAAAAGTGTACATACTCCATAGTTTACTGTTTGAGTTTATAAGAAATATTGATATTTTAATATTTTGTTGCAACTCCTTTACTCTCTAACACGACACTTAAGTGATTATTCATATAATATACCAGTTTACCAATAGTTTCCGTGGAAATATTGTACCATTCTTTGATAAGAGCATTTTCTAGGTCCTGTTTGTTTGTTCCTTATCGCAGTTTTTCTTATCCTGCGATCTAATTCTATTGTTTGTTTGAAAGTTTAATAAAGAATAACAAATTTTATGTTTTCAGTAATAACATAAAATACAAATTATATAAAACAATATATACAAAGTATATAATAATGGTGTTCACTCTTATTCTCCAACACCCCCACTAGATTGAGCACCTATAGACATAAGACCGCAACAATGGGAATGTTTAAAATTTGTTAGTGACTTTGTTAAGATGTCTGCAACCATCTCTTCAGTATTAATATATTCAACTACAATTTTATTTTCTTCAATAAGTTCTCTTATAAAATGGTGACGAATGTCAATATGTTTTGTTCCGGAGTGATATGTACTATTTTGAGTTAAATTAATGGCACTTTTATTGTCACATTTAATTTTTACTGCTGATGTCTTCGTAAGTTCAGAGAATAATGATCTCAACCATAATCCTTCTTGACCTGCAGCTGACAACGCCATATACTCTGCTTCTGTTGTAGAAAGTGCAGTTGTTGCTTTTTGCTATTCCAAGAAATACAACCATCTTAAAACTTAAAAACGTAACCTGATGTTGACTTTCTATCATCACTGTCTCCCGCCCAATCAGCATCTGAGTAACCTTCAATATATTCTTTGGAATTTTATTCAAACTGCAGCTTGTAATGTGCTGTACCTCTAAGATATCTTATAACACGTTTTACTGATTGCCAATGTGCTCTACCAGGGTTGTTACTGTATCTTGCTAGGACACCTACAGCATACGAAATGTCTGGACGACTAACTTGTGCAGCATACATTAAACTTCCAATTGCCTCTTGGTATGGTATTAACTTCATCTCTTTGCGTTCATCTTCAGTTTTAGGACACATATCTTTAGAGATTTTTTGATTA
Source organism: Gymnosoma rotundatum (assembly GCA_916610165.2). Lineage (NCBI taxonomy): Eukaryota > Metazoa > Arthropoda > Insecta > Diptera > Tachinidae > Gymnosoma > Gymnosoma rotundatum. The sequence goes on from OU744336.1 coordinate 117,780,846, forward strand.
ACATCTAATGGAGTTGCAACAGGTTTGGAATCAAGCATGTTAAATTTCTTTAATACATTGTGTATATAAAGTTCTTGATCCAACCATAATTTACCATTTTCACGATCTCGTGTAATTTTCATACCTAGAATAAAGTTCGCCTCCCCTATATCCTTCATCTTAAAGTTTTGAAATAAATTATTTTTTATGAAAAGTTTCGTTTCGGGGTTATTTGTAAAAATTAAAATGTCATCAACATATATTGCAACGTATGTCTTTTCCTCATCTTTTATCTTGAAGTAAATGCAAGGTTCTGTTTTTGATTGGATTAGACCCATCTGCTTTAAAGTACTGTCTAATTTCTTATTCCAAACTCTACTCGCTTGCTTTAGACCATAAAGGGACTTTTTAAGTTTGCACACCTTCTTGTTATCTGCATTCAAACCTTCAGGAATATTCATGTATATTTCCTTATCAAGTTCACTTTGTAGAAACGCAGTAACGACATCCATTTGATCTATATCTAAGTTATGTTGCATTGCTAAACTTAGCAATAAACGTATAGATGAGTATCTTACAACTGGAGAAAATGTTTCCTCATAATCTATTCCATAACGTTGCGAGTAACCTTTTATTACTAATCTTGCTTTGTATCTTTCAATATTACCACTTGAATCTCTTTTAATTTTAAAGCACCATTTACTTTCTATAGCTTTCTTTCCTTTAGGAAGACTTACAATATCCCAAGTGTTGTTTTCAACCAAAGCTCTAAGTTCTTCATTCATGGCTCTTTTCCAATTATCTTTTTGTTCACTCTGAAGTGCTTGTCTAACGGTGACAGGTTCTTGTTCTGTATATACAATATTACACTCAAAACCATATCTTTGCACTGGCTTTCGAGTCCTTGATCTTCTTAAGGGTTGTGGTAATGTGCTTTCAGTTTCAAATCCTTCAAAAGGTGTACCACTAGTTGCATCTGAAAAATGTTCTTCTGATGATCCATCTTCTGATGTTTCATCTATGAGAGGGCTTTCAGTACTTCCTAATCGATTTACAATATTTCTATTTTCAACAACTGGATTTAAATCAAGAACTTCTTCTTGTTGTATATTATTATCATCTTGCTTTTCCCCCACTAAATCACATTCCGCGTACATATAAAAATTCGCTTTATCATCATGTAACTTATGATCGAAGAACTCATTTTCCAAAAATCTTGCATCTCTACTTAAAAACAGTTCATTACGAGCAGGATCATAGAAACGATAATTTTTCATGTGAGCACTATATCCAACAAAAATTGCTTCTTTTGCCTTACAGTCAAGCTTCCTTCTCTTCTCTGTAGGGATGTGTGTTAAAGCTTTACATCCAAAAACTTTTAAATATTTTAAACAAGGTTTTTTACCTGACCAAACTTCTTCAGGTGTAATATAATTAAGTGTTTTGCATAGAGTACGATTTATTAAATACACGGCTGTATTGGCTTCTTCTGCCCAAAACTTTCTTTGTAAGCCTGAATGAATCAAAAGGCATCTTGTTTTCTCAATAATTGTTCCGCTCAGACATACCATTTTGTTGTGGACTGTATGGAATTGTTGTTTGATGTTCGATTCCACTTCCAATCATTATCTTCTTCATTCTGTTGTTGCAATACTCTGTGCCATTATCACTTCTTAAAGTTTTAATAGTTTTACCTGTTTGGTTTTCAACAAAGATCTCGAATTCTAAGAATTTATCAGCTACTTCAGCTTTTGTTTTAATAAAAAATGGAAAAACTTTTCGGCTAAAATCATCAATAAAGATAAGAATATATCTCGAAACATTGATTGATTTTACTTCCATTGGACCGCAAAGATCAGTATGTATCAGGCCTAGTACTTCTGTGGATCTACTTCCAAGGTCTTTAAATGGCAATCTGGATAATTTTCCTTTCAGACATGTACAGTTTTCTTTACTTAAATCACATTTTACTCCTATAACGGATCCAGAATTCATATTTCTTAAAACTTCATTGTTAGCATGGCCAATACGTTTATGCCATAACTCAGACTCTTTAATTTTTATTTCGGATAGATACGCACTATCATTTTCTATGTTCATTCTAAACATGCCATTCACAAGATCGCCTGTCACAATAATTTGACCAACAGCATTCAAGACTTTGCAACCTTTTTTATTGAATTCTACTTTGTAACCATTCTCAACAATTTTAGAAACTGAGAGTAAATTAATGTATAAATCAGGAATATGCAAAACATCACGAAACTTAACCTTTTCTTTCAAATTTTTGTCCGATTGTACAATTACATCGACATCACCAACACCTTCAACGTTCATAACAGATTTATTGGCAATTGTTACCTCAGTATTTTGTTCTTTGTAATTGCTTTTGAAAAATGAAGCATTTGAACACATATGAACCGTTGCACCAGAGTCAAAAAACCAATCATTTTTATGTAATTCACGAACTGTAAAAACTTCCATCATAGCATTTGCATTTTGTTGATGCCAGCAAGCATCATCGATCCAACCCATTCTTCATCCATTTTTAAACCAGCAGCTCTTAGCTTGTGTGCTGTTGTCAGAATTTCATTTACATATTCTTCAACGCTCTTGCAGTCGTTTAGTTTTGTTGAACAGAACTTTTGTATTAAGCCGACTCGTCTTACTAAACCGCTATCTTCAAAAATTTTACACAATGTAATCCAGATTTCACTTGCACTTTTGCATTCTCGAATATGCGGATAAATTAATTTATCAACTAATAAGATAAGTTCTGCCTCTGCCTGAACTTTCTTTTCACTATTAGTTTTAGCAGCTATAACCGCATTCCACAATCCCTTCATCTGGAAATATGCTTGAATAGAAAACTTCCAGTCTTCAAAGTTTTCACTTCCACGGAGTTTTTCACTTGTGATTGGGTTTTTCCGAGGCACTCGGCTGTGAAAACCTCCACTTCTCAAAACACTGCTTACTGTTTCTAGATGAACAGTGGCAATCGACATTGCTTCCATGTCTTTTGCTATATCAACAGCCGTTGTCCTCGGGTTTTGTAAATTTTTTTCAATATGTGTCGTTTTATACGTTGAGTAATTTTTGGCGGACGGCTACTTCTTGGTCTTTTTACAATTCCTAAAAAATGTTGGTACACTAGACTTTGAGTGCCCAACAATTTTAGAAATTTTGCCTAACGATTTTTCATTCTCTTTATGCTGAACTATGAGAACTCGAATATCTAAGCTTATTTTTTTAACTTTTGAACACATGGCTGCCAAAATTAAAAACGACTGGTTGCAAAACTTTGCAATTATTAACTGAGAGACATGAGTTTTTTTGGGGGTATGTAGGATTCTTTATTTTATCATTTTTTCACCAAAATTTCATAAAAAACAGAACATAGTAGAGAAAATTAGATTGCTAAATAAAGAAAAAAGTTGAGCTCGTCGCCTATGTTAAAATCATGGGTTTTTTATTTAAATTGCACCAGTGCAAAATTATTAGAACTTATAAAATCAGTATTTTATTTTTCGTGTTTTTTTTTTCGTTTGTTAGTATTATTGTTTTTGATTAAATTTGCTAAATTTTCTGCAGTGATAGAAGCTTCCTTGTTTTCTAAACATGTGTTGTTAGATATTTCGAATATAATACCAATATAATATTATATAAAAACGTCTTTAATATTTTACATTTGCATTTATTCATTCATTTTATTATGAAGAACACTACCTGATAAGGCATAATCGATCGGAGTCAGCTTATTACTCATAAAATGAATGAAATGAAATCAAAAACAGTTTGAAGGCATTAACTTTGGTTTACATGGGTTACTTACCTAATAGAGGCCTGCTCAAATGTATTTAAACATCAAACACACCCTTATGTTTAAATGATTTGCACATATATTCTCTCCATTACAACTTGGGATGAGCGATCCCGTGATTTTTTAAGAACATCGTTTCTAGTGAACGTGATTTTCAAATCACCATTTTTTTATAGTTACCGTGATCACTCTTTACAGTTATTTTTTATTATTATTTAAACATAGTAATTAAATTTGCAGAGAAATATAGAGCTCGGTAACACTAAATGTTTATAGTTTCAAATAAAAAATGCACATGTGTGTGTGAAGTTCGGAAAGAAAAATAGTTGTTGTTAATAAGTAGAAGCAAGAAAAGACTACACAACATTGAAGCCGCTCTGACATATGAAAAAATGAAAGAGTCAAAAGCATTTATATTTCTCTTTTATAAATTTAAATTAAATTTACGTTTGCATGTGTGCAAATATAAAAGAACGTTCTTACGCAGAACTGTTACTTGATAAACTCAGTCACTGTAATGACCAGTGATTTTTTAATCACAGTGTTTCAATCACAAGTACTAAAATATAACTCATCTCTAAAGGCTGGTTCACCCACAAGTTTCTGAAACATTTTTGGTTCGCACAAAATTTTTTTATATGTAGTTTGACGTTTCTCTCAGAGAGCGAGAGAAATTATTTTGTGCGAACGACTCTCAGTGTGAATTAAATTAATTTTAAATTTGGTCCGAACCATTTTAGAAAAGGTTGTTTAAAATTTGTGTTAAAAATTCAGTATGGCAAACTAAAAATGTAAACAAAAAGCAAAAAAGAAATAAACACACAAAGAAAAAGAAGTATTACCGGCAAAAATAAAAACTTGGCCGATCGAAAAATTTATATATTTGGCTCTCGAGAAAATAACAATATTGCAATTTTGCAAAATAACATATTAATAAGTAAATAACAATAATAACTCGAAATCTTTTTGTTTGTCACCCAGGGATTTATATTTTACATTGAATATTCTGTTACGTTATACGTTATGTTATAAATATTAATTTTTTTTTATTTCTGTATTTTGGCACAAATATAATTTATTTTCTTAAATTTATGCACATATGTATTTACGTCATTTTCAATTATATCTGGCAGCATTTTTGGTTCGGAGAAATTTATTGTTTACTGAGAGTTTTCTACACCATGGTTCACCCATTTCAGAAACTTGGTTCGTAAAAACAGTGCTGCCATATATAATTAAAAATGAAGTAAATACATATGTGCATAAATTTAAGAAAACTAATTATATTTATGTCAAAATAAAGAAATAAAAAATTAATATTTATAACATAACGTATAACGTAACAGAATATTCAATGTAAAATATAAATCCCTGGGTGACAAACAGAAAGATTTCGAGTTAATACTCCTCATATTAATATGTTATTTACTTGTTAATATGTTATTTTGCAAAAAAAAAAAATTTATTTTCTCGAAAGCCAAATATATAAAATTTTTCGAGCGGCCAAGTTTTTTATTTTTGCCGCCAATACTTCTTTTTCTTTATATGTTTTTTTCTTGTTTGCTTTTTGTTTACATTTTTTAGTTTACCATACTGAATTTTTAATACAAATTCCAGACAATATGGCATGTCTTACAAATTTCACATGGTGTGGCAACCTTTTCTAAAATGGTTCGGACCAAATTTAAAATTAATTTAATTCACACTGAGAGTCGTTCGCACAAAATAATTTCTCTCGCTCTCTGAGAGAAACGTCAAACTCGAATAAAAAAATTTTGTGCGAACCAAAAATGTTTCAGAAACTTGTGGGTGAACCAACCTTAATTTACAACAACATAAAATACTGTCGTGTACTGTTCGTAGCACGAAGTTAATAGAGAAGTTCCTGTGGATGATTATTTTTAAACACTGTTAAGACAGTGTTTGCTCGTAAATAAGCATTTTGTGACAGTAGAAAAAATACAACTAAATACCAATATCTCTCGTAATTTGTGTTTTTTATTTTTTATTTAATGCTTCTGTTGTTCTTATGTGTGTATCGTATGAAGGATTAGATGCTTTGTACAGGTCAATACGTTATTATCTCAAATAAAAATAAGAAAACTAATTTTTAAGAAAAAATTTTAATTATTAAATTTTGCTTAAATTTTTATTATAATTATTAATTTTCAAAAATAAATCTTTTTTCGTGCTATTTTCTATTATCCCGATTAATTATTTAAATCACCGATATTGATCATTGAGGATGAAAGCATGTCTCGATGGCCATATCGCTACCGCTTACTTAGCTTTTCAGGAAACTACTCACAAACTTTTTAAATAAAATAAAGATTTTTGTGCAAACAATAAAGCAAAGACAAAAATCAAAGTTTAAGCAAAAACAACAATAATCAACTATGATTTTATTTTCCTTGTATCCACTGTATACGGCTGACTTTTTTTCGACTCTTTTATACAGTTAAAAGATGGTGAAAAATAAAATATCACAAAATACTACGATAATTTATTTATATGCACGGGCACTTTGCAATTATTAAATTAAATTAAACAATGGAAATTTTTTATTATTATTATTAATTTTAAAATCTTGCGTTGTATGTATTTTTGGCCAAGTTGAGTTTTTATTATGTTGATTATTTTTAATCAACATTGTCACAAGAGATAATACAAAGTAGAAAGAAAAGTAAGATGTGATCCAAAAATTAAATCTTCTCAGGGTGCCGCATAGATAAAGAAGATTTAGGCAAAGATGTACATCAAAAAACCGTTCGGAGAACGTTAACTCACGTGTGGCTAGACGCAAATCGTGGATATCTTCTGTTAACAAAAAAAAAGTAGAATATGCCAAGCAATTAGAAAATAGGCTACGGGATCAGGTACTGTTCTCAGGCGAAAGTAAATTTAATATTTACCGATCTAATGGTTTTGGCGCAAACGTAAAGTAAAGGTAAAGTATGATGGCGGAGGTGTTTTGATATGGGGATTTACGTCTTCTGCGGGTGTGGAAGAGCTACAATAAACATTGTAGCATTAAGCTAAAAGATATCCTGGAGAACATCATTGAGACAAGAATATATTTAAATGACCACTTGACGCCGTCTGCAAGAAAACTAGTTGCCATTTGCAAAGAATTGAAGCTGAAACAAAAAATTATTAAATATAAACATTTGAATTATGATGTTCCTAAAGTTCGGGTAGAAATGATGGATGGCGCTGAAAAAGTTTGAAATTATGAAGAGTGCCTTAATATTCTAAATGGAAATCCTGGCTAAGCTAAAATACAAAATCCAAGATGATAATACCATTTGTTTTTACTTGATTGTATGTATGTAATATTATTTTAAATGTTTTACTTCTATACGTTTACCCACTCGATGTGCAATTTGTTAATTAGTAGTATAATACTCTGAGTATTATCGGTTGTTCTCAGGAGGTGCTTAAATTAATTAAGTTGTATGCTTTATGCAGGTCTATTAAGAAGTAGTGAAAATTATTAATCTGACATGCATGTATCTATTTGTTGTAGTTTTTTTTTTCCTCTTAAAAAATTTGATTAATTTTTATAAGACTCTTTTGTCTGATTTTCAAATTGTTTTGGAGTTATTTCATCCGATGATAAAACTATAAATAAAACTATTAATTAAATAATTTTTAACCAATTCCTGTCGAGCATTTCAATTCACATCGATTGCTGTTTTCCTCCTTACTTAAGCAGTTCTACTATACTTTTTATATTTTTAATCCTAAGAAATTTTCTTGATAGAATCTACAATTGTTAAATCTTTCTGCCAGAAATTTGAAAACGAAATGTAATGAATGCTTTAAGTTTGGGCCCTATTTGCAGTGATAATACAATCATAAGAAGTAAATTAAGCAGCTATAGAGATTTCTTAAAAATTGGGCACTGGAATATAACAAGCTTTTGTATGTCTAATAATTCTTCGAAGGTTGATGAAATACGAAAGACTCTGGAGGGTAAGGTGGTAAAGGCCTTTTATGTTATTTCAGTCTTTGAACACACCTGGTTATAACATATGTAGGAACGATGTGTCAGATGGGAGAAGAGGTGGAGGCGTTGCGCTATTTATTTCAAAATATCTTAAATATAAAAAAGTTTTTGCTTCCAAGAGTTGTGACAGTTCTGAAGCTTTATTTATAAAACTTAGTTTTCTAGGAACGAAATAGCTGGTTGGTGTGTGCTACCTTCCGACTGGAGACCTGTGTGCTTTTGAAGATTCTATAGGAGATCTGCTCGTTAGGTATTCTAATTTTGTTGTTATGGGGGATTTTAATGTGACTATATTTTGTCCTTCGAGTTCTACTTTCATTAGTTCTATGTGCCAGCGATTGGATCTCACTTACCATCACAATTGTTTGCCAACGCATTACCATGCAATACAACTCCTTTGATAGATATTTTCCTTTTGAGCAACACAGTTGCAGTGTCCTGGTGTGTCCTGGCATTTCTTAATTTTTATTGCTGTGAACTTTTCTAGTCCTGATAATCAGCATTTTTTTACATACCCAGATTATGAGGGAATACGTATAGAAGATGTTAGATATCAACTGAATGTTTTCACACTTGCCTGTTTAATACTTTGATTTATCCAACATAGTTATCACAGAATTGGTAATAATTTAATATAGAAAATTTTTCATAATAAAAATTGATTTACTCTTTGTACTTTCGTTCAAGACATAAGTAATTTGATTATAACTGGATATAGTTCTAATAGGTTATGGGCTCACCACCCTTTGTTATATAGTTAAAGGGAACACAAAAGTAATATAAAATAAAAGGAAATAGAAATAATGGAGACCAAAGCAGTGTTTTAACTTCTGAACAAGGTAAACTATTATACGTGGAAGTTCAAGATGCAAATGTATCTCGTACAATTGGATTTATGGGATGTAATTGAGAAGTCGACTGCAGAGGTACAAAATGAAGATTTTCGAAAGAAAAACCAAAAAGCAGTTGCCGCAATAGCTGTGTGTGTGGAAAGCTCTCAAATACATTTTATAAGAAATATCAAGTCAGCGAAAGATTTTGATGTCATTGGCTCTATTCACAATTTTTGTGCAATGGTCTTGCATCATAGCTTTTGCAAAATTGTGTAGCATATTTTACTCATTACTGTATGTTTTGTTGGTGTAAACTAAAAGTATGCTACACAATTTTGCAAATGCTATGATGCAAAACCATTTGCACAAGATCGTGAATAGGGCCAATGACATCAAAATTGCATTTACTGCATAAGTTATATAACAAGCGATATCTGAAGGTGAGAATATGCAGCAACATTTGGATTGCCTTAACATGATGCGAGCTCAGTTGTTGACCGTTGTGAGGAAATTAAGAATAGTTCTATGGTAGCTATAATGCTTAATAGTTTGCCAAGAACATATTCTGCCTTAGTAACTTCTATTGAAGGTCAACCAGAAGAATCAATTTCTTTGGAATATGTAATGGAAAAGTTATTGGATGAAGCTGAAAGGCGTGGTGAAGGTGATAGTATTGAAAGTGAGAATAATAGTGCTTTAAAGGCACAACAATTAAAAAAAGAAGCCAATTAAGTGTCATCATTGTAATAAATTGGGTCATGTGAAAAAGGATTGTTTCAAGTGGAAAAAACAGAATGCAGCAATTTCAGAAGGTTCTTGTAAGAATGGTGAAGTTTGTTTGCAAGTTGCTCATGAACATGGTTGGGTTATTGATTCAGGTGCATCAATACATATGACAAGTAATCAAATATTTTTCAGCAGTCTTGAAAAGTCTTTAAACAAGGTGTTTATAGCTGATGGCAAGTCTTTGAATGTAGTGGGCATTGGAAAGGGGTATATAAATGGTAAATATAAGTAAATATTTTTTCAAAATGTTCTTTATTTTCCTGATCTAAATGGAAGCCTTTTATCTGTGAAAGAAATAGTTAGAAAAGGTTTTACAATCATTTTCAAAAATGCTAAATGTCTTATTCAAAATAATGATAAAGTTATTGCAGATGGAATTTTAAAGGAGAATTTGTATATTTTATGTAAAAAGACGAGTAATAAATCCTATATGTCGCAAAGTTATTCGGGATGTGTTCATTCGTGGCATTGTCGATTGGGTCACCGAAATATTACTGATATAAAGAAACTGCAAAATTTGAGTGATCAAATCAGTTTATCAAAATGTAATGAGAATGTTTTTTGTGATATTTGCGCGAAATCAAAAATGTCAAGATCTCCTTTTCCACAAAAAAGCTTGAATCGATCGAAAGAAATCCATATGTACAATACATTCTGATGTTTGCGGACTTTTTCAAATAAGATCCCAAAGTGGTAAGAGGTATTTTCTGTCTTTTGTAGATAATTATTCTAGATACACAAAATTATATCCTTTGGCAAGAAAGGATGAGGTACTTTCAAAACTTAAAGTATTTGTTAAAGAGGTAGAAAATTTTACTAATATGAAAATTAGAATATTGCGATGCGATAATGGGGGTGAATATATAAATAATGAAATGAAATCATTCTTAAAGAACTGTTCCTTATTTCCCAGAACAAAATGGTATAGCTGAGCGAAATAATCGAACGTTAGTTGAAATGGTACGTGCTATGTTAAACGGATCAAAATTCCTTTCGAACTTTGGTACAATAGAAAACCCAATTTAAGTCATATAGGAATTTATGGGAGTAAGGCGTTTTTTCAGATTCTAAAGTGCAAACGTCAAAATCTTGATGACGTATCATTTGAAGGTACACTAGTAGGCTATAAAGAAAATACAAAAGGTTACAGGATATTGAAAAAAGGGTCTATTAAGATAATAATAAGTAGAGATGTAAAATTTGAGGAACGTATTCAGTCTTCCCAAAAAGTTCATTGTGACTTTAAATATAATTGTATTCCAGTCTATATATGCGAAAACGAAATAAATGTTGAAGAAAATGAGTATCGCCAAGCCCGGCAAAATGTCCAGGAAAAGGTTGTACATGAAGGCGAAAACAACAATGAAACTGGACAAGATCAGGAAGAAATGTTACAGCAGGACGAAAACAATAATGACAACGAACAGGTTAAGTTACGTCGTTCTAAAAGATTAAGAAATAAACCGCTTAGAAATTGGTTTCAGGATCTTAATGAGTTATTTCTAGTAAAAACTTCTAGTAATGTAATCTATAATCCACCAGAGTCATGGAATGAGATGATGAAAATTGAAAATTCTGAGCGTGAACATTGGATGAATGCTGCTTATGAAGAACATCATTCTCTTTTGCAGAATAAAACATGGATATTAACAAAGTTACCTGGAGAAAAAAAGTAGTTGGATGCAAATGGGTTTTTCAAATTAAAAGTGATAGCTCTAATAATCCGAAGTATAAAGCTCGATTAGTAGCTAAAGGTTATACCCAAACATTTAAGGAAGATTACGAGGAGACATTTTCCCCGGTGGGTAAGTTTGTGACATCGCGAATACTATTAGCTATAAGACATCAGAGTTCAAAGCACTTCAAATCTCTCAAAACAAAGCATTAAAAGCTGTGTTCAACCTACCGGTTTTATATTCAACAGTATCTCTATACAAAGAAATTGCTGAAACTGTTTTAACCAATTTATGGCCTGTACAAAATGCAAATACTAATGTACACGTTCAAGGCTGTACATAAAATGGGACATCATGCTATAGAATTTAGAACAAATCAAACTAACCTTAATACTCGATCCAGCTCCAATCTCCTGGTGAAAAGATGTCGACTAGAAACTACTAAACAAAAGATCGAACATGCTGGTTGTTCTGAGTTTAATCACCTCCCATCAAATTTGAAAAATATACAACAAATCTCATTGTTTAAAGTTGCCTTGAAACATTATTTACTTCAAGATATTGAAATGCTTCTATGTACTTGAAACATTTTAATGTATCCTCATAAATAATGTAATAGATAATTACTTATACGTTTATTCATATTGAAATTTCTCTTTTCTTATATGCTTCTTTCTTTCAACAATTGTTAAATAGCTTAAAGGTCTTTGTACGCAATGCTATTGCCAACTGGCCCCTTTAATGCCTTATGGGCGCTGGGGCAATCATATTATTAAATTGAATATTTAAATTTTAATAAAAAGCTAATAAATTTAAAAAAAAAGTAAAAACTGCAGTCAAAAAGTATGTAGTTAAGCACTTTGATGTTAAATCGGCATTTTAGATTAGAAAAATAAAAGAAGAAATTTATATGGAGCAACCTCAAGGTTTCGTTTAAAAAGAAAAAGATAATGTAGTTTGTAAATTACAAAAATCCATTTACGACTGCTGCTAAATCTTGGGCTGATGCCTTAGTTGATGTTATGAATAAAATTGGATTTACCACAAGTAAGGCTGATACATTTAGTAATAATGTTGTGTATGCACTTATTTATGTTTATCAATATTTGCAGTAATGATGAAGATTTAATTAAAGATATTCATAAAGAATTCAATAACTACTTTGAAATTAAAGATTTGGGAATTGTTTCATCTTATTTAGGAATTCAGATTGAAAGAAATTGTGAAGGAGATTTTTTGCTACATCAACAAGAGAAAACTAAAAAGCTTATAAAGGAAAGTGATTTGGAAGATACAAGGCCAAGTTGCATACTAATGAATCCAGAGTTTATTAAAATAGTAACGGAAGAAAACTTACTACCAAATAAAAAAAAAATACAGAACCATAGTTGAAATGTTACTACATATATGTATTACTTCAAGACCGGATATAGCTGCTGCCGTATCCATATTGTGTAGAAGAGTGGAGAATCCTCGAAAATGTGATTGGGATGCAGCAAAGAAAGTTTTTCGCTATCTTCGAACAACGATTGATTCTAAACTAATTTTAAAAGCAGATTCTAATTTAAATATTGAATGTTTTACAGATGTTAATTGGGCTAAAGACCTAGATCGCAAATCAACTAGTGGTTAAGGGATTTTATTAGGTTGCAACATAATATCATGGTCATCAAAGAAGCAGTCAACTATAGCTTTATCTTCAACTGAAGCTGAATTTATTGCAGCTTCATATGCTGGTCAATTGATGCAGGATATGAATATACCTATAACGAAACCCATTCCAATATATGAAGACAATCAGAGTTGTATCAAAATTTCCACCTCAACGAAATTTAGTGTGAGAATAAAGCATATAGACGTCAAATTTCACCATATAAAAAACTTTCAAGAAAATGGAATAGTTGATCTGAAATACTGTCCCTCGAAGCAACAACTGACTGACCATTGCCAACATTTAAAAATTTTACTACTAGGATATTATGTTGAGGGGGGGGAGGGGGGGGGGGGAGTATTAGATATTAACTGAATGTTTTCACACTTGTCTGTTTAATACTTTCATTTATCCAACAAATCACAGAATTTGTAATAATTTAATATAGAAAATTTTTCATAATAAAAATTGATTTACTCTTTGTACCTTCGTTCAAGGCATAAGTTGTTTGATTATAACTGGATATAGTTCTAATAGAAGAGTTAGAAGCTCAGGACTGCGATTTTAGTGACATGTATTTGACTAACGATACTAATTTACAACTTGAAGCTCTCATGTTAAATATAAGAAACTTATACGGTTTGGTCACAATAGTTCGTCGAAATTTTCGATTGAAAAGAAATAATTGGTTTGAAGACCCTTAAATTTCCTTTCATGTGTCGTTGATAGATTTGGCATACAAATATTATCTCCCAATGTAGCACACCTGATAATTGGGAAATATATTGTTCCGCCAGAAATAAAGTAAAGAGGATTATATGGAAGTTGAGAAGCGTGCACACAGCAATTATTTTCAAAATTGTTATACAGGTTGTTTTTTGAGTTTTTTGAAAAATAATGGTTGCTTAAATTCAAGGGAAACTCTTGATCTACCTGATCCCGAGGAAATAAAAATTATTTTGTGGCTTGTCAAACAGTTAGTTTTTGTCGATATCGTTCAAAATGGTTTCTCTTTTTCATGTATTGACGTATTGACACTAGAACAGGTGTTATTTAGAGTAAAATGCAGTTGAATACGATACCTTATCATTACGATTTTTGAAGATTGTTTTTCCATTCATTTCTCACCTTGTGAATAGCATAATTGCGACTTCTAAATTTCCAGACAGCTGGAAAATAGCGAAGGTTATCCCTATTAGGAAGGAAGGCTAGTCTTGTGAATTAGATAATCTACGTCCCATTTCGGTGCTCGCTATGCTTTCAAAAGTGACGGAGTATAGTTTGAAAAACCAAATGATAGAATATTTCGAGCGTGAATCGCTGATAAACTCCTTCCAATCCGGCTTCCAGAGCGGTTGCACTATCTCCCTTTTACTATCATTAACTGATTCTGTTAGGCAACTTTTAGATAGTCGTAAGAATGTAGTATTAATGTCGGTAGATTTCTCTAAAGCTTTTGATGGTGTAACACATTCCAAGTTATTGGAAAAACTATGCAAGGAGTGTAAATTCTCCCGTCCGGCATGTGGGCTAATTAAGTCCTACCTAAACGAAAAATATCAATTTGTTTCATCATCATCATCTTGATCACAAATGCGATGTTTACTTATTGGTGTACAACAAGGTTCCGTAATTGGACCATTGTTATTTATGGCATATGTAAATGATCTTTTAGAAGCGGTTAGAGGTCTTTCTTGCCAACCTTTTGTATACGCTGATGATATGCAATTCGTTTGCTATGCCGATGTTGAGTTTATAGATGTTTTGGAAGAGGGCGTTAATTGTATGCTGGAAAAGGTTGTCTTGGGCATCTGATAACGGATATCGTGTGAACCCTGAAAAAAGAAAATTAATGGATTTTGGATTTGATACACGAGCTTTAGATATTAAAATTGTTCCTGCCTCTGCACGGTTTTTGGATAAGATGAAATGTTATGCCTTTTTTTTTTGGATAACTTGTTAAATTTTTCGCCACATATAAATTTTATGTCTTCTCGGGTTTCTTTTATGCTAAAAAGATTATATTCAATTAATATTTCTTTGCCATGTTCATGTAAGAAGACGTATAGCTGAAACTTTGTTATTGCCACATATATTATACTTTGCTGAAATTTTCACTTGTTGTAACAGTTGTGTACAAAGAAAGTATAAGGTAATTTTTAATAGAATTATACGTTACGTCTACTGGTTGAAAGTTAGGGATCACGTAGCTGCGTATATTGTAAATTTCTTGGGAATATATTTTGAAAATTATATTAGTACATGATTAATTACGTTTTTCTATAAATCAATACCAACTGGTTGTCCCTTTTATATTGTTGATAACTTTAATTTTTCTCGCTTATTAAGAAACCAACAGATTATTTTCCCTGTAAGACATTTAAATATATTCAAAAAATCATTCCAAATTCGAATTTCCAAAGTTTGGAATAATTTACCAAGGAACTTAAACATTTTTTTTCAATCAATCAGTTTAAATCGAAGATTTTTGATCATGCAAAAAATAATGTATTAGAGGTTATACAAGGTGGCGCAAAAGTAATCCTCCTATCAGAAAATGCTATAAATTTTGCGATTGGCCCCTAATGTCAGTTCTGTTTTAACATTTGTGTAGTAAACACATGCGAAATACACGTTAGTAAACAATGTTACGCTACACTGCTCCAGAACGCGGAATATTGGTGACTATTTAATCATAAGATGATTTTTTATCCAAAGTAATCATGAGTGATGAGGCTCATTTCGATCTTAGCGGGTACGTAAATAAACAAAATTTACGCTTCTGGGGCACTGAAAATCCACTTGTAACCCGTCCACAATATCCGTCAAGAGCACCTAGCGCCGGAAGTTTTGGCCAAAGTGATGGAAAATGCCATAAAAAGGGCTCAAATGACAATCAACTGTGGCGGCGGCAATTTACATGACATCATATTCTCGACTTGATGTAAAAAAAATTAAAGACCAAATAAAAATAATCAAAGTTTTTAATTTTTTTAAATTACAGCCAAAAAAAACATCGGAAGGTTATTTTTGCGCCACCTTGTAAAAAATAATTTGCTAATGTAACTAGCAACTCATTACGATTTGTATTCAACGTATTAAGAACTCAATCTTTCTTTTTCGATTTTATATATTGTAGGTACTTTTTTACTTTTAAATTAATATAGTAGTTTTTGATAACTATATAAGGCCCTTTATAGGCTCAGTTATGTAAATGAAGGTTTAATAAATAAATTCTGATCTCAATTATCACTCGTCCTTATTACTAGATTACTTCTTAATTACCAGCGAAACAAGTATAAAATTCTCAGGCCAATTCCAATGTCTTGCTTTATGTGATCATGCATTAATTTATATATCTGTTGACATGGTGACGGATCAAAACAATGATAATGTTTTTATTAGAAACTTTCAAGGCACAAATTGGAATGGCCTTAATACCTTATATCAACTATGTGATTTCTCTGTTATTTATAACACGGATGACGTAAATATTCAAATTGGCACATTGAATCCTTTTTTTAAGTCAGGCTTATACTTATGTTTCACTCGTTCGCAAAAGGAGGGTTATTTCACAAAACATTTGGATGAAATTTCGCGAGGTAATGAATGTAATCTCGCTCAGGAATTCAGCGTATAAGTGTTATTTGGATGAACTTACTGATGGAATACTTTTTTTTAATATCGGAACAAAGTCAGAAATGTCATTAGAAAGTGCAGAAGGAAATATTCGGTTAAAACTTTTGAGAGATGTAATAACAACATATGGAATACCTTGAAAAATGCCGTTGCATGGATTGTAAAAAATATCCCTTGATTATAACGTCAATGAGGTGAATAATTTTTTTGTAGGCGATGCGAGCGCAGATATCTCTGATGTATGCTTTAATTATGTTGATGAACACTGTTCTTTCTCTTTTGATAACATAAATGATGTTGAACTTTTGATTATATATTAAAGTGTTAAGTATAGGGTTAAATGTTCCAATGTCGTATTTGTAACAAAAAACTGCTTTGTTAAAATTAATACCCCTTTTACGGTTTACAACTCAACTCAGTTTGGTCATCTAAAAGACAACTCAACTTTTTTGGTTGTAATTGTTACAACTGCTACCGACGGGTTGTAATTTTTTGAAACTTTTCTCAACCGTATTAACACATAGTTTTAAACGGTAATGCCACAACAAAGTTGAAACACAATGTAATTTCAACATAATTACACACATAATACTTCGTCCTTGCTAATTGAAATGACTGATCTCATGAGGAGTAATTAAAATTATGGTAATGTTAGTATGCTTCTCTCTTTAGACTTGTCTAGAGCATTTGATTGTGTTAATCATGCCAAATTAGTAACGAAATTAAAAGATAGATTTAAATTTTCTAAAACCGCTTGCAAGCTTATTTATTCCTACTTAACTCAGCGTTCACATTTTGTAGACATTGTTTGTTTTTTATATATACGTGGTGTTATTATGGATGTACCACAGGGCTCAGTTTTGGGGCCGATTTTGTTTGTCTTATATTTAAATGATGTTGTAGATGCTGGTGGTTTTAAGTAAGAATAGGCAGGATATGGATGTTTTGAAAGCGGGTACGACGTATTGGTGTTTGGATAGCATTTTATCATAGATGGTTGATAATGATTTTTTGATTAATTTAAATAAAACAAAGTACATGGCGTACGGTAATAATATGGATTATAACTTTAATATATTTTTTTTTAAATGACTGCAGAGTACAAAGGGTAAATACTTTAAAATGTTTAGGAGTGATTACTAATGATTATTGATTAGCTACCATATAACCTGTATAACTCGAATATGTTCTTACCGTATTACTTGAGAAATAGGGTAGCAATTACATTGTTGATGTCACAGATATGTTATGGTATTGAAATTGTCTCTGGTATTAATGCAAGAAGTTTTCATAGATTGGAAAAAGTAGTAAATATGGTTGTTCGCTTTATCTTTAGAGTCAGGGTAAGAGAGCTTATAACGCCGTATGTAGTGAAGCTTTTGGGATCCAGTTTTTGTAAATTTGTTGTCTACCGATTGATTTTTTTCTTTTATAAAATACTTTTTAATTCTGTTTCCTACGTCTTAATTTTAATTTTTCGAGGTCAGTAAGAAACACTCAAATTATTATACCTTGTATTAGATCATCAGTGTATGAGCTATCATTTCTGGTAAGAGTGGCTAGACTTTGAAACAACCTAACTTCGGGCTTAAGGATATGTTTATAAAAGAAAACTTATATTATTTATGCGTGAGTCTACCTGAAAGTTAGCTACATACGAGTTTTAACTGCCCAATTTATGGTTTACGAGAAATATTGTTTTGTTAATGAGATTTATTGCTCTTGTTTTAATGTTAATGATTGTATTATTTTTTTTTCATAAATGTTATGTCACTATTGGACCTAGTGCGAACTTATAAAATTGGCTGGGGGCCACTAACATGTAAATAAACTAGTACATTGTTTTCAGTTTCATAGTCATTATTCTTTACAAGTATTGTAAGTATATATTTTTGTAACTACATGGATTAGTCTGTAATATTTATCTTGGCCAATTTTAGCTTTTAATGTTACTGATGGAAAAATAAATAAATAAGTAAAAGCAGTTTTGATGGAAGAATGGCATAGCATAGGCCAAAATATAACTAAAAAATTAGTCCACTCCATGCCAAATAGACTTAAGGCCGTTATTAACAAAAGAGACTTCCAACTAAATATTAAATAAATGTTCTAAGTATTTTTTAAGATAATATAAATAGTTGTGCCTATACTTCTGCCTGCCCAGCAAATTAATGAATTTAATATTAATAATGATTTTCTGCATAACCTTTTTTGCAAAGAAAGTATATATATTTTCATGGTTTTATTTTAATGTATAAGTTTTATATCTATAATTAATTCATAAAATAAATACTTCATGTTCCCTTATTTGAATAAAACATCAGTTTCTCTAAAAATTACTCTTGTGCCTATACTAAAGTCCATCACTGAATGTGTGTATTTATACCTTTTGTTTTTATTACTGTAAGTATTTTATTACTGTAAGTAACTACTGCTAAATTATTTGTTATTTATCTCCAATTATAGTGATGTTTTTATATTTTATATAAACATGTACCGATTTTTATACTAATTAAATACATAGGTTAGGTTAGGTTGCACAGGCCGTCGGCATAAGACCGACCCACTTGGGTCCCAAAGGTCCCGTTGTGTTGCCTGGAAACAGGATTTACAGGGGATCAGATTCAGGCCATTACGGCACCGTCAAAGATCCCAATCCAAACCACCCCGAGGACCGGATAAACAAGTTTATCCTAGCAACGTCGCAGACAGATAAGTCTGCAAGGCCATGCAGTCTCGGACTGCCGAAGATGGCCGCTCTATTTTCAGAAAGAGCCGGGCAGTGGCAGAGCAGATGCTCTACCGTTTCTTCCTCTTCCTCATCTTGACAGCTTCTACAGTAGTCACGATGCGGAAGATTCAATCTCCTAGCATGGGTACCAATGACACAGTGCCCCGTCAGCACCGCCACCAGTATGCCCAGCTGCCCCCGAGGAAACCTCAGTAGATTTGCGGTTCTCCTATTATCGAGACCCTGCAGGTAACCTCCTCAGACCATCTAGACTGTGCGGCTCTGAGGAGCTCCTGCTGAAGTAAAGCTCTACAGCAGCTTAGTGGGACTCCTACCAGTGGATCTGTCTCCCGGTCTGCCAACCGGGTTCCCGATCTGGCGAGTTCGTCCGCAATTATATTCCCGGGTACGCCCGAGTGAGCCGGTACCCAAAACAGTTCCAGGTTGGAATGTCTCGCCATCTCGTTACATAAATCGCACTATAGTTAATTAAACTATAGTTGAGATTAATCAAATGAACTATTAGCCAATCTAAAAGTAATTATCTAATATGTGTATATTGCGATTTATAAAATAAATTTTCATACAAATATTTTTTTATCAATAAATAATTCTATAATTCAATTTTGACGTACGACCATTATTTGTGTTGTCTACAGTGACTTGAAAATATTAATATAGAAAAAAATGGAATTAACTCGTGAACATTTTCGTGCCATCATTTTTCACAACTTTCGACGTCGATTATCACGACAAGAGTGCATTGATGAACTTAAATCTTTGTATGGCGATGAAGCACCAGCCTATAGCACTGTGGAAAATTGGTCTAATGAATTTAATCGTGCCCAAAGCTCGCTCAAAGACGAATTCCGTGAAGGTCGTCCAAAAACGGCTGTTGTGCCAGAGAACATTGATGCCGTAAAAAAGGTTTGTTCTCGTTGGATCCCGCACAATTTGAAAGTCGCTCAAAAAAGGCTCGTGTCGATTTGTGCAAAGAAATGTTGCAAAAATACGATTGCGGTGCTTCAAAAGTCGTTTATAAGATCGTCACAGGTGACGAATCATGGATCTATGCGTATGAGCCCGAAACGAAACAACAATCGAACGTGTGGGTCTTCAAAGACGAGCAAAATCCAACGAAAGTTGTTCGTGGAAGAAGCACTTCGAAGCAAATGGTCGCCTGTTTCTTCGGTATGTGGCGACTGTTCCGCTTGAGCAACGTAGGATGGTCACTTCTGAGTGGTACACTACAATTTGTTTGCCTGAAGTCATCGGAGAAATTCGAAAAACCAACAAGAGAAGACGAATCATTGTTCACCATGAAAATGCGAGCTCTCACACATCGGCTCAAACCAGAGCGTTTTTGACCGGCCAAAACGTCGAATTAATGGGTCATCTTCCTTACAGCCCTGACTTGGCACCTTATGACTTCTTCTTGTGTCCGCACATCAAGAAAAAATGCGTGGTCAACGATTTTCGTTGCCAGAAGAAGCTGTTGAAGTATTCAAAAACCATGTTTTAGAGGTGTCTCAATCGGAGTGGAAAAAGGTCTTCGACAACTGGCTTGAGCGCATGCAAAAGTGTATAAATCATGCTGGAGAATACTTTGAAAAACAATAAAACCATTTTTGATTATAAACATTCGCATTTTCAAGTATTTTGCAAAAAAGTGCATTAATTATTTTTTGGAACATTTTGTAAACTACATTTAAAAAAAGTGCCAAAAATGCTAAATGAAGAATTAGAAAGTGTTAAAAATAGTGCTTAATCGGTAATTTTGCTGCTAAATCAACAAAAGAAGTGCTGAATCTAGCACCGAAAGTGCTAAAATAGGCACGCTGATTCAAATGTATTTGTGCAGGCCTCTATTACTTAATTAACATAGCTATATTATCAAATCAGAATCTTTCTTTACACTTTTACTTAAGAGTATTTGTTTGAAGTATGTTTAATATGTGTTTTAATCGATTAATTCATTCTTTTATTTACAGACAACAATAAGAAATACAATAAGCCTGCATTTTACAACAATTCTAAGAGAGATGATTATCAACCAAACGCATGGAGTATTAATAATTCTCGTAGATCAGATAACTCTTCTGGAAATTATAACAGGGTAATAGATATATATAATAATTTTGAGTAAAAAACTGTAATATGTATTATTAAGGGGAGACATGAGGAAAGTGTTCGACATGATAAATATAATTCAGAGAAGTTGGACAATAGGCCTAGCGCAAATAACGTGGCTGATGAGAAGAAAACAAGTGCAGCACTCACTGCTGCAGCACCAAAAAAGACTACTTGGGCTTCGATTGCTTCACAACCTGCTAAGCTCACATCAAGAGTAAGTTTGACTATTTTTTGTTCCCTACATTTGAAACAGTTTGAAAATTGACTTTTTTTATTCTAATAACTTTTTAGACCACACTTACAACTTCCAGCCACAAAAAGAAGGGTCCAGGCATGCCACCCCCACCAATGGTGCCAGGAAAACACAATTTGGACGTGAATACTTGGGATTTGCCGAACAACAATCCTCCTCCTGTTCCGTCGCCTCCACCTCCTATCGACTTGGGATCAAACGAAACTAATTCAGATTTTTCACCAGGAAAAGGTTCTGACTTTGAATTGGGTGACAAAGCTGATAACAGTAGTGGTCATACTAAAAACCAAGAAGTGCTTCGCGATGAAAACAAACAGAATTATAACAGTAATTTTGGACGTGCACGAGGCTCGCCAAATGGTCATTCACGCAGAAATTGGTATACTCAACATCCATTGTATCAGGGTGGCCGACAAGAAAGTAGTAGTTCTTCGTCAGGTCCAATTCGTCGTGGTGACTTTCCATCAACTGGAGGTAAGAGTGGAACGAACAGCGGTGTAGTAAGTGGTGGTAACGTCTCAAGCGCCGGTCGCTATGGGGATCGTAGAAGCAATTACGTATCTTCTAGGCATGCACAGGACAGTGGATCTTCCGATTACCGCGAAGAAAACAGCACTAGAAGTGTCGAGGTTAGCGACAGAGCTGCAGTTGAATCGCCACAAGCTGTTTTAGAGGAACTTCGCGAAAAAAATAACTATAACCCAGCTGAAATTGACTTAGACCGAGCTACAGCAGCCAGGTAATGTTTGAACTTATTTCTTTATTTAGAGCCAAATTCGACAATCGTCATGGTCAAACAATATATTTAGTTTCTAAACGGCAAGATTTAATGGGATACCATAACATATATCATAGTAGGCCTAGATATATGAAAAAATACAACCAATGCGAACTTCTAATCCTTGAACTATACTGCAATTCACTAAGTTTAAACAATACGACAATAGTTATACTTGTCTACTTTACTGAATTAAAAAGAGGCACATACATGTGTTTATTTCTTAGTTGTCAATTTACACACATGAATACGTATTTTCCTACATGCATGGATGAGTATGACAATAAGAAAAGCATAATAATAGTTTTCGTTGTAGTGTTGCGATTACCACTTCTTCAAAACAGTTGAAACATATGTTTATGTGCAATCTTTTTCAACAAAAACTTTTAAATAAATTTTTGATATGTGTAAATCTACTAAGTTAAAAAAAGTATGTTTAATTTAATTAAACTAAAAACAAACTGTGATTTTATTTTTCGATGAAATAAATGTATATGTCCTGTGTTTATGCTTATATGTATGTATGTATGAATGCACATAAACACAAGTTGTACGTTGCACAGTGGTCAATTTCGCGAGATAGCGGTCAAAACTCTATAACTTTTGACCGGATTGGTATTTTTTTACGCAATTTGTTTTGTTCAATAGGAGGGAC
Source organism: Gymnosoma rotundatum (assembly GCA_916610165.2). Classification (NCBI taxonomy): domain Eukaryota; kingdom Metazoa; phylum Arthropoda; class Insecta; order Diptera; family Tachinidae; genus Gymnosoma; species Gymnosoma rotundatum. Next base: position 117,803,789 of record OU744336.1, read on the forward strand.
TTTAAGCTTCTGCGTGTTCAAACTTAAAAATCGACCGATAGGAACGTAAGTAATGTGGAGTTAAAAATGCATATTAATTTTTTGTTGAGTTTCCATGTAAAAGTTTAATATTTTTACATTTTAAATAGGTATTTTTTTATAATTTCTTATTTTCCTCAATCGTATTTTACAACCAATACTTATTTATTATTCCTAAACTTAATTTTGGTAAGAAAATGCCAACAATGGCCCCTGACATTTATTTAGTCTCAATATTCACAGGGGCCAAAGGTAGGTTTTTTCTGGAAGAAAGCTAATTCTTGTGAGGATTAAACTGAAAAATAACACTGAAATTCCCAACAATATCAATACCATTTGGATATATTATATACAGAACACAACATCGATAAAATTTTTAGTAAACTTTTACTATTGATTTAAAGTGCACATATATTTTATTTAAATGTAATAATAAAAATTTATACTAAAATTAGAAACAAATTATAATCTTTCAACTAGTATTAATTAAACAATATTAGTAAAAATTTCTTCCAAATAGCTTTGATTTTCATTTTGCAGTAGTTGTTTAGCTTCTTCATCTAACTCTAATGAGGTTGATTTCCATTTTTGTCGAATACTGGACATATACGGGTCTGATGTGCACAACAAAATATTAATAAGATCTTCATTAGTACAATATCTGGAAATTTTTCTTGTATTGTGCTCGCGAAAGAATCTGTAGTCTTTGTTCCTTTTTTCTTGCGCTTCTTCTGAGAGATCTCCAATTGGAAGCATATTGTGCTGAATTATTTGTTCCCCATGGAACAAAATTTTGTGAACTGTGGTTGGCATATGTCTCCAAGAATATTTTTGGTTATAAAGGGTTGCTGTCTCATTAGCATACTGACCAAATTTTTTTGCATCTATCTTTTTGCTACATGCTATAACTTCTAATATGATTTGGAATCGTCGTATTAAATCATAATCTACTCCAGTTATAGAAGCTGCAGTTTCTGGATCGGAAAAAAATCTCCTTGCTGTGTTTCCATCATTACAATTTCCTTCTCCTTGCTTTGGCTGGTCAATTATAAGGCCTATCTCACGGTATTTTTCTTGAATATCTTTTTTTTGCTATTTTTTTTCTAAATTTTCTTTGTTGTTTCTCACTGTTTCGCCTAACGGGCCAAATTCCAAATCGTATCCCAATTTAAGAATATGCTCCATAAAACGAATTCTAGCATGAAGAGGTGACATTCCAAATTCATATGCTTCATTAAAACTATCGTCTTGTGTTGGTGGTTGGCTCAATTGACTTGATGTTTTTTGGCATATGGTGCAGCTTGACGAAGACTTTGTTTCGGTTAAAGCTTGTGCAACTTTTCCATCGATCATTGTAAGTGACATTTTAAAGTTAACTTCGATGCATTGATCATTAAATTCAAATATCACGGGTTTAAGTTCTTTAATTTCATCTCTTATTTTGCCAACTTCTTCAGTTATGACAATTTTAGTTTCTTTTTTGTAAGCAAACTTTATTGGTCTACAAAATTTTGTTGACGATGGAATTTCATTCTTCCATACATCTATCTCTGCAGCTCTACTAGTTGACGGCTCTGAACCAATAAATGTTTTTGTTAAACGTAATGGAACGAAAGAAATCATGAATAAATTGGCATCTGATTAATTTTCCGCATTACATTGTTTGTATTGTTTCTGGCCAGAGGACCCATCACATCCCCATTTAGAAATTAAAGTCATGCTGCAATTTTTAAACTTCTTTAAATAGTCAGCATCAAATGTCTTTAGTAATCGTTCTGCAGTGTGTTCAAGAAGATCCTGCAATTTTATTTCTGCTGAACTTGAAGTTACACTAATAGCAGTTGGTGAAGGTAAGCAATCTTTTTGGCAGAAACTATATCTCGATATGATGGAAAAATTCCACAATTTTTTTCATTGGTTCGCTTCCGCAATTCTGTATATTGGTTTTTAGTCATTTTCAAATCCAAAAATAGTACAAATGCTTCTTCTGGAGTAAATTTATTTTCTTCAGTTGGTGTCGGCATACTTTTTAAAATCCTTTTTGTGCGTCTGGGGCTTGCTTCCACTATTTTTTTAATGATAGCAATTTTACTCTTTTTAGTTTTCGATGGTTGAATTTGATGCAGAAATGAATCCTTTATGATGCTACAAGAAACTTCTTCATTGATATGTTTAAGCTTGCGTCTTCGTGATCTTTCACTACAATTATCAATTGGCTTTGCTGGTCGACCACCTTTTCCAGTTTCCGTGGTAGTTACTGATGGCTTTTAAAAATAAGTTTATTTCTTAGCCATTCTTGGTTGCGTGAGTAAAACAATTTCTTGTTTCTGGAACATTGATTGTACCGTTTTCTTAAAGTATTTAAAAAGTTTTTTATTTTTAAGTTATGAATTTTAATTTCTTGTTTGTCGCATATTTTGAAGAATGGATTATTCATTATATGTAAAATAATGTCGTTTTCATCTTTCCGTTCAAAATATATATCAGATAGAACACTATAACTGAATTTAGCCATTGTTGAAACAATAATGAAGAAAAAAAATGAATCCATGGATTAATATACTATTGCTCGAAGTTTCAACATGATCTTTTTTTCCTCTTTGAAACATAATATAACAGGTACTTGGTTTTACCAGTTATTTCCATTGGTTTTAAATTTATTTGCAAGTTTGAGGTATATAAGTTATGTAATATTAGATGGCAATAAAATCATTTTTTACCTTTTCCAAATGAATTGCCAGATACCACACCCTTCTATGTAGACTAGGTCCAAATATGGGCCAACTTCTCCTAATTTCAACAGAATTATTTTTTGGATCAATAAGAACTCTTGTACAAAATTTCATCAAAATATATGCATAATAGCCACTTTCACATACAAATAACTTCTCAAAAAATATGACGTTCATTTGTACCGAATATCTTACCTTGGGTCAGAAAAATTGCTGTAGCTCAAAAAGTGCAGTCCCGATGCATGGACATGTATATATAGGAATGTAGGGGAGAGTTAGGACTACAAAATAGTAAATTTGTGTTTTGACTCAGCTTGACTCACAGGAGTTGTGCTCTATGAAGTAGGAAATTTCCGAGAAATTTGACCTTTTTAAAAAAAAATATTTAAATTGTTCTGAAAACAGTAGAGCTTCAATTTTTTTACCAGTAATAGGTTAAGTTAAGTTACAACACAAAATTTATTTCGTCCAAAAATCTTGAAAAACAAAAAAGTTATGATCATTTAAACTTTAAAAATTAACTAAAAATATCATAAATTTACTAAATTCTGAAAAAGCCCATTTTGGACCACCCTGTTCTCAGTGAAATAGTTGAAATAGAGTTCTAATTTTTTGGCTCTCGAGGTTTACTACTGTCTACTTTCGTATGAGTCTAATAACTTTAAAATCGGAGAACAAAAACCAAAAGTAGTTTTGGCCGCTATCTCAAAATATTGACCACAGTGCGTTGTTTATTTTGTAGACAGATTCAACAACGCAAAACTTATAGTCGCTTTCTTAACGATGAGCAGCTTGCTAACCTTATGAACTGGGTTTTAACAATAGAGAATATTTTTAAAAGTGTTACTGAATAGCAAAATCGACAAGTTTATTGTTCCGGTCATTTATCAAGCCGATAATCGTTAAAAAAAGAGTAGTGAATTGCACTACTGAGGCCTTATTCTGTAATTCTCCTAAGCTAAATTGCTTAAATGTTGAACTTTTCCATGTTTATTTTCTCTAATTAATCGGTATCTGTAAGTCTATTTCAATAAATAAGAGGGTGTTAAGTATAGAGTTATATGTTCCAATGTCGTATTTGTAGCAAAACACTGCTTTGTAAAAATTAAATAATTTTAGAGATGGCGATTTAGCTTAAGCAACTTACAGAATAAGGCTGCTGATTTCAACAATTTTAAATAAAAATTCTAATCGACAAACAAGAGAGTTGTGCAGTTTTCTTATGTTCGTTTCTCTTTTTTTCTTTTTATTTTTCTACCAAGCTTCAGTAACGGTATTGATTAAAACAAAATATTAATTTTTAATGGCGAATACTTTCTTATTTGCAAAGATAACCACAATTTCTTGTAATACTCAGTTTGGTTTAGTTTTCATGTACCATGAATGGATGCCCTGCTTCCGTTCAATTTGGCTTCCGCTCAATTAAAATTCACACTTGATATCGATTACATGTCTTCCTTGTCTATTTAAAATATCAATGAAATCAAACTAATCGTTTAGTAACTGCAGACGTTTTTCTATTTTTGCCGAAATCCCAACTGTGTATTGCGTATAAGATGCTTTTGCGACTAATATTAAGTATAATTTGCAGGTTTTTTGTTATCAAATCATACTCAGAGGTTGATGTTCATCGCAGTATAAAGTATGAAATCTGGTGCTCCACTGACCACGGAAACAAGAAGCTTGACGACGCATTCAAAGAGCGAAACAAGAACGAAGGCAGTATTCTGCTCTTTTTTTCTGTAAATGGCTCAGGTCATTTTTGTGGTATGGCTCAAATGATGACCCCTGTGGATTACAACTCTACGTCGAGTGTTTGGTCGCAAGACAAATGGAGAGGAAAATTTAAAGTTAAGTGGATTTATGTGAAGGACGTTCCTAACACAGAACTACGTCACATAACTTTAGAAAATAATGAAAACAAGCCCGTTACAAATTCTCGCGATACGCAAGAAGTTCCACATGCCAAGGGCGTAGAAGTTCTGGAAATTTTTCACTCCTATAAACATATAACCTCCTTATTTGACGATTTCTATCACTATGAAAAGAAACAAGAAGAGGAAATGACTTCAAAAAAAACACCTAGCGGTTACGATGCTCCTCCTTCGACAACAATAGGTCGTCGTTTTATCATGCGCGCAAATGAAGATCGTGATAGGGATCGTGAACAGGAACGAGGTGCTGGTCTGGGTACAGGAAGTGGTGGAGGCACTCAAAAATATTTTGGTGATAGTTCTTCATTTCGTGAGCGCAATAATTCCTATCGCGGTGGTTATAGTACATATAGCGAACACCGTCGTTACAATAGTCATCGAAGTGGAGATCGTGGTGACTTTAGAGACACAGAAGCAGATCGAGAAAACAATGAACAATACAATAACTCAAGCCGTCACATTTCGAAGTACGACTATAATCGTGGGCGAGTGGGAGACGAACGAGCGCTGCCAAAACACAATAATCGGGAGCGGGACTTTCCGGATGATCAGCATATTAAAAGCGAATCGTCACGAATTCGCTCTGGACCAAGAGAAACTCAAAAAGTTAGTATACTTTCAAACTTATATCAAATCTAATATTCTAATTGTTTGTTTAAACGAATTTATTCTGTCGTTATAATATATCCAAACCTAATCTATTAATCGATTTATTAAATACTCTTATTATTTAAAACTGGCATAACAAATATTAAAGGTTTTAGTTTCCTTGCAATTAATAATTTTTCAATAAAAATTTTAAATATGCTTGACATATAAAGTTATTAAAGCAGTACGAAAAAGAGATAGAAAACTTAAACTCCCTACACCTACCCTACCTGTTAAAGTTATTCACGTCACCAATTGGGAAAAAATAAAAATACGAAATGTTGATTAAAAGTTTTAATAACAAATAAAAAACACGATCAAACATTTTTATTTAGTTAATTTACTTTATTCGTGCTTGATTCCTTCAAATATAAATATTTCATGATATTTTCATGAAATATTTATTATTTTAAACTAAACTAAAAAATGAAATGTATTACTGCGGGGAAAGCATATCTATATGGCCATTTCACTACTGCTCAAATAGCTCATCACTAGATTTTACCCAAATTTTGTACAGAAAACTAGAAAGTCTTATATCAATAGCCAAATTGATTAAATGAGAACTCCAAAAACACAGCAAGCATTCAGTAACTATTTTTATTTTTTCTTTCATTTTTCTACATAAGGGATCCCATTGGGAACCATTCATATGTATTTGAAAGATTCAATGAAAAAATAAAAATTGAAAAACAATTTTTATTAATAAGCAATGTGCACATGCAAATATATCAAAATGAAAAAAAAAAAGATTCCGAATAAAAAATTTTCATTTTGATCATTTTTATTTAGTCTTAAAAATTACAATATAAGGGTAAAATATGTTTTAATTAGTTCTTTAATTGATGCATCATTACCACAAATGTAAAAACAAATAAAAATTAACGTTTAATTTGGACTTCAACAGAGAAAAAAAACTCTTTTGTCTATTTTATAAATAGATTGTAAGTTTGGCAATTAACGTTGAATAAATGTTTTGTACGAAATTTTGCACAGATTTTACGCCCTTGCATATAGAAATGTAAAAGTAAATGGGAAATTATTTTCTATGTGCTTGTTGATTTCGCACTTTCGCAGGAGTAAAGTAGATATAGAATCAGCAAAGATTGTTAAGCAAACATCAAATCGGTAGCGAATGGTTGACGGTAAAAAAAAACATTAATATCATCAATATTTTAAATCACAGCCGTGATTTAGTTGCAAGGCGAATGGCCTTAAAATATTGACGTGTAAAATCTATCCAGAAGTCTCCACCTTTCCCTAGGGGGTAAGAAAAATTATGAGAAATTGCATTATTCTCCCCTTTGAATGCTTATAAGGGAAAAGTTTTCAGTGATGAAAAATTCTTCGTATTCGTTTATGAAATGCAGCATTAATGGAAATGATGTTATTTATCTTTTAGGATACATATATAAATGTTTAAAAACGAAATAGATGCACTCATTAAAAAAAAATCGTAGAAATTTCGTTTATAAAAAATATCATAAATATTTATAATTGGATGCTCATAAATGAAAAATTTTGAACTTTAGTGTATACAGCGTATTTAAACAGCAAGGCGTATTTACATTTCAAGTATGTTTGTGCAGGGCTTTAGTTATGCGCAGCTTCATCTGCTGCAAATCCAACGATGTTCTCTTTATAGTCAATGTCATGGTCGAAAAAATATTTAACAATTAATTTGTATAAGCTAGAAGGGTCGCATTTATTTAAAAGATCGTTTTTTAATTTAATTTTTATGAAAATTAGTAGTTGAACTGTGAATATTATAATTGAATTGAAATTGATTTTGGTTTAATAAGTTCATTTTTTTAATTCCTAAAAAAACTTTTTTTAGAAACAAAAATTATAATACAAATGCATATAGAATTTAAAAAAAAAAAAAAAACAAGAGAATTTAGACACCACAGTTCAACTCCGAATTTTCTTAAAAATTCGTCATAAAAGTTGCCACACAGATTTTAAAAAATCTTCGATTTTAGACCAAAAACCTTCAAATCTGATTTTTGGCGATTTGAGAGGCTAAAATCTGCAAAATGCAGATAAATCTTCTTGCAATAAATCTTCTTGCAATAGTGAAACAAACCAACTTTGTTAAACTTACATAGAAGATATATTTTCTATAAAATTGTCTATAATTTTCTGACTGCAACTTATTGAAACAAGAGACAAGTTTTAATTTTAAGCTTTAATCCTGATAGAATATCTTCAATTATATATTTCGTTATATTCGAGTTAATGAATTTGTTTTTTTTTACGAACGCTACGTTGATATTTACAGTTTATTAACAAAATTAAATTTATTTTTAAACCTTTTAGCTACGCAAACTGCATTCATCGTTAGCAAAGTCATCAGCAAGGGGTTTTCTCAGTTACTACAGAGTAACCCTTCAGGCATTCGGTCTTGTGTAGAATCTGTTATTATTCAATATAAATAACTATTGTTATTTAACTGAATTCTATATATATTTTAATAGGTTTATTGTTAATGTTAATAATATTTTAAATATTTTAGGACAACGAATATCACAACTCGGATCGTGTTCGAGGCACTGACTACTGATCAGTATAAAAAGATCAGCTACATTTTAATGATAATAATAGAAGACAAACTAATACAGATATGTGTACAGAAACACATGCATTCAACACACCGATGCATTATTGTTTGAAGACATATGTTTTTAATGGGATCGAAACAGTCTACCCCAAAAAATTGAAAAGCAGTTCAAAGGATATTTAATTGTTGAATGCGCAATTGAGTCTTGTCGCTATACATTTTTTCATTATTTTCTAATCAATATTAATCACCATTTATAAAATAATAAAAGAAAATCAATCTACATCATTATATGCCTGAAACAACAAGAAGCAGCAAGTATAAACACCAATAGAAAAAATAAATTAAATAACTGCTACAGAATTTTATTATAATTACAATTAAAAAATTAACAAAAATATGCATCTTTCTAGGGATATATTAAATGTATTTTAAATGCCGATTTTTACTCCATAACGTTGCAATTAGTAAAGCATCAAAAACAATTTTCGTTAATAAAATACAGAAAAAAAAAACTAAGAAATATACTTATACATATATATAAAAATATTATAAATAAACTAATTAATAAATATTTAATTATAATAACGATGATAATGATAAAAAATATTGAGATAAAAACAAAAACTAACGATAAATATTTTTACGTAATTATTTATTAGTATATAATGATTATTTCAATTTGGATCGATTGATTAATTAGTAATTGAAAACATAAGAAAAAACAGTAAATAATTATTTGATTATTGATAAACTTTTCAAGGGTTTGCTGAAGTCATTCCTTGTAGTTGCACTGTAAAAAATAAATAAAAAAGGAAAAAAAAAATAAAAAAGTAACAAGAACACACTCAATTTAATAAAGGATCAACATTAAGAAATAATTACATCGTACGTACAAGTCTTATTATGTATATAACAACAATGAAGTAAATTCTTCTTAAAAACCGTAAAATAACTAAAAGAAAATAAGAAACAAAATATTGACTGAAAATTTTATTTGAATTTAGGGCGGATATTTATTTTCTTTCTTAGCATATTACTTTTCTTCTTTGCAGTTGTTTAAAAAAAAATTTTTTTACTCGATCATCGGAGATAAGTGTTTATGTCTGTGATATTATAAGTACTGTCTTTATATTTTCAGTAAATATTACTTAATTTTGGGAAGTTCTCGATTTATCAGGAAATAAATTTAGATTTTTTTTTTACGAAAACAGGTTTATTTTATAATTCACTTTGTTATGTAGAAACAATTTCGGTAAGATATTTGTAAACACTCTAATTTGTAACTGAGCAGATATATTTTAATTTAACTGCCAATTTCACTAAATGCGAAAGAAATGTGTGTACCATTCCCTGAGCGTATTTTGTTATTCACCCATCTTAAACTTTATAGTTGCAAATCTTTTTTAAATTACATTGTACTCTTTTTTTAGTTCATGTTTTCTGATGTTTTTTTTTTATATTTGCCTAAATTTCTTTTTATGAATATAATAAACTTACATAAATATTTGAAAAAAAAAAACAAAAAGGTGTTCTGACAAACGAAAACGCTTGATTAAATAGGATGTGTTTTCTTTTTATTTGAATGAAAACTGATAACTATTTTACAATTTTAACAAAAAATTTGTAATTTAAAAATTTCTTTAGGAGTTTTTCAACTGTCTTGTTTACTTTTGAATTGGCGATTTATACTGTAACGATGAACGTCACGACCTTCGTTTTCACCTCCACAACAACTGGATTAGTTTAAAGAATTTCTATGAATTATTATTATTAGCTATTATTTTGGATTATTATTTTGAAGTATTATTATGATTAGGAATATTATTATTAGGAATTATTATTATGAATTGTGATTATGATTTGTTATCATGAATTAAGTTAAGCTGAACATGAAAGTACTTGTTCGAAATTAACGGTCGGGAGATGCGTGTCGCCACCTATGAGTCGCGGACCGCGCTATCAAAAACAGCTCTTATGCACTGAACACATTCGAGACAGCAGCTACCGACTGCAAAATGTTGGAATTAGAATGCATGTGTTTATATGAGAATGATTAATTCATTAACAGCAAGGCGGCAGGTTGTTGTCTAGGATGAATTCGCCGCTGCAGTCAAATTAAACTAATTTTCAAGGCGAATCAATTATCAGGTGGCAGCGTTAGAGAATTTATTATTTTTTGCTGGTAGAAACGAATGTCAAACTTCATCTAAAAAAAATTTTATACAGATTTTTTATATATGGAGTTTGACAGTAGTGTACACGGCGAAAATTAATGAATTCGCCTACGCTGCCACCTGGTAATTGATTCGCCTTGCTAATTTTTATTGGCGACCAAGGCGTAAATTCGCCTTGTTGGCGACAATAAACAGTTGAGTGATGTCAGTACTATAAGACATGTAAAATAATAAGTGCTTAAAATCTCTTATTATGAAAAACAAAAAGATCAATAAAAATATAAAATAAAAATTATTTATTTAAAGATTTAAGTGTAAATCTATAACAAAACTGTAACAGGATAATTTCAGTACATGAAATATTTAAGGAAAATAGTGTTGCGGGTGAAGACAATAATTGATTTGGAATACAAAGTACATATTTATTGAATTCTTATATGTCTCACGTAAGTGCTGCTGGATAGATATGAGTAAAATTTTGTGAGGAGATCCTTTAGAACCTTGGTTCAAACACGGATTTTTTTATTCGTAGAAAAATAGAGAAACCAATGTAAAATCACCCAATTTTACCGGTATAATTGAACTTAAACAGTTGTCAGCACATTTTAGTTTTGTATATAGAAAAATTTTAACACTTTTTACATACTTTTCAATAATTGCTTAAAACATATTTTTCCAAACTTGAATTAAAAAAAAAAACTAGAAATGCCACACCGACGAATTAAAAAAATACAATTATCATGGCGAAAGTGAACGAAGAATAATTGTAAAAATTTCTGAGGAATGTATTAAGATATACATAAAACTAAAATTACTTTTTTGTGTGGACAACAGTTAGTTAAAAATTTACTTCTGTTCTTAGTACTTGCTGGTTGAAGTACTTATATTAATTTCAATTGTCGTATGGGATATCTGTAAATACATAACACGAATGGTTTTAATAGATATCAAAAGCTGTTGTTTTTATTATATTTTATTTTAGTGGACAAGAAACTACGTGACACACACTACTGTACTTATTACTGCTTCTGAGAAATACTTCTATATATTTTCAATCTTAAAGACAATCCAAACGAATTATTCTACTCTTTAAATAGCCTCTTACAAAATAGTTAAAAAAATTTTTTAAATTATAAATCGGAGCTGCTTCTTTAAAAATCGCTTAAATAACATCACTGAGATACAGTTAATTCGTATTTTTATTAAGTAGCTGCCAAGGCAAATTGAATACTAGGTAAAACTAGTAGCGCAGGTGATCGAATTCGCTTTACACATTTCTCCGAGCTAAAGTCAAAATTTATTTACATTTTCGTGACGCGCCATTTAAAAAAACTAAAAAATAATGAACTTGAAAATAAAATTGAATAATTAATTTGAAAAAAAGTGAATGTGCAAAAAAACGTTTAAAAAGTGAAAAGTGTGTGTGCCAAAAAGTGCTGTAAGAATATAAAAAAAAGAACAAAAAACTTACTAAAAAAGAAAACGTTTCTTTATAAAACATTTGTATATTAAAAATGTGTTATTGTGCGGGTGGCAAGAAAAAGTACGAACGCGGGTGTGGAACTTTGTTCGATATGCTAAAAGAAAAGTGAAATGGAGTAGCATTTGTGGAATAAATTTTTCTGCAGCGGCGCGTATATTTCTAACATGCCAGTGATAATAAACAACTTACCTCCATATTTTTCATTTCATTGGACACCACAGTGTACAAATATATACGCCTTAAATCTAGTTTACGGACGCAGCTTAAAAATTAAAAAAAAAATTTCTACGGGGTGTAAAATTTAATTTTAAGCAAAAAATGTAAAGCGACAAATTTGGGGTTGACCCTTAGTTTCCGAGTTACGTGCCTCCAAAGTTTGTATGTACAATATGGAATATATCGAGTATTTTTTGGTGAAATAAGACAATATGGGTATCATTGGAAAGGTAATTTCAATATATTTTCAATTGAAAAGGAAAATAGTAAAAAAAAATGCAATAAAACAGATAACGACCAAAAAATATATATATTAAATAAATTTAGTTTATTGACAATACCATACGAAAAGAGATAAAAAATCTTTAGCAAGCGAAGCCGGTGTTGTTCATACCATAGAGGAGAAAAGTTTTGCGCCCGGTCGAAGGCCAGCTACGCAGAAAATCTTTAGAAAGCGAAGCCGGTGTTGGTCATACCATAGAGGAGAAAATCCTTGCGCACGGCCGGAGGCCGGCTACGCAGAAAATCTTTAGTAACCGAAGCTTAAACTAAGTGCTGTCCAAAAAACTCATATAAAAAACTTTTTTATTTTACTATTTTCCTTCTAAATTGAATAGATATTGAAATTATCTTTCCAATTATATCCATATTGTCTTATTCTACCAAAAAATACTCCATATATTCCATACTGTACATACAAACTTTGGAGGCCCGTAACTCGAAAACTAAGGGTCAGCCTCAAATTTGTCACTTAACATTTTCTGCTTAAAATTAAATTCTACACCCCGTAGGCAACCTTTTTTTTTAATTTAAAGCTGCGTCCGTAAACCAGATTTGTTCCATATATACAAACACTTTTTAATAAATTTGTTTTTATTTTCTGTTTTTTTATATTTTTCGTCAGTTGTTAACTGACAAGTACAAGTAAATTTACACAAACAAAATACATGCGTTTTTTGTTTTTGTCCTCATGCGATTACCTAGTATTCAATTCGCCTTGGTAGCTGCTGGCTTCAAAATAATTATGTAGCTGCGTACAAGGCGACAACTGTTGCTAGCGTCATTTGCTGTCGTGTGTTCGTGTGTCTTGCTGTGGCGAATGTGTTTAGAGCATTAAGTAAATAAAAACATCACAGCTGTCATTGAGTCAGACACACAAGCAAGTTGCATGTGTGGGTGACTGTATGTGTACGATGAAACGGGTATAAAAGGCAGAACAAAAGGTGATTTTATCAGTTATGCTCTAAACACATTCCAGACAGCAGCTACCGACTGCAAAATGTCAGAATTAGAATGCATGTGTTTATATGAGAATGATTAATTTGTTGACAGCAAGGTAACAAGACGGCAGGTTGTTGTCTGGGCTGAATTCGCCGCTGCAGTCAAATTAAACTAATTTCTATTTTTATTGGCGACAATAAACAGTTTAGTGATGTCAGTACTATAAGACATGTAAAATAATAAGTGCTTAAAATCTCTTATTATGAAAAACGAAAAGAACAATAAAAATATAAAATAAAAATTATTTATTTAAAGACTTAAGTGTAAATCTATAATAAAACTGTAACTGGATAATTTCAGTACATGAAATATTTAAGGAAAATAGTGTTGCTAGTGAAGACAATAATTGATTTGGAATACAAAATATCTATTTATTGAATTCTATCTGCTGCTGGAAAGATTTGAAAATTTTGTGAGGAGATCCTTTAGAACCTTGGCTCAAACATGGATTTTTTTTTCGTAGAAAAATAGAGAAACCAATGTAAAATCACCCAATTTTACCGGTATCATTGTACTTAAACAGTTGTCAGCACATTTTAGTTTTGTATATAGAAAAATTTTACCACTTTTAACATACTTTTCAATAATTGCTTAAAACATAATTTTCGAATTTTAAATTAAAAAAAAACTAGAAATGCCACACCAACGAATTAAAAATACTACAATTGTCATGGCGAAAGTGTACGAAGAATAATTGTAAAAATTTCCGAGGAATGTATTAAGATGTACATAAAACTAAAATTCCTTTTTTGTGTGGACAACATTTAGTTAAAACTTTACTTCTTTTCTTAGTGCTTGCTGGTTGAAGTACTTATATTAATTTCAATTGTCGTATGGGATATCTGTAAATACATAACACGAATGGTTTTAATAGATATCAAAAACTGTTGTTTTTAGTATTTTTTTAGTGGACAAGAAACTACGTGACACACACTACTGTACTTATTACTGCTTCTGAGAAATACTTCTATATATTTTCAATCTTAAAGACAATCCAAACGAATTATTCTACTCTTTAAATAGCCTCTTACAAAATAGTTAAAAAAATTTTTTAAATTATAAATCGGAGCTGCTTCTTTAAAAATCGCTTAAATAACATCACTGAGATACAGTTAATTCGTATTTTTATTAAGTAGCTGCCAAGGCAAATTGAATACTAGGTAAAACTAGTAGCGCAGGTGATCGAATTCGCTTTACACATTTCTCCGAGCTAAAGTCAAAATTTATTTACATTTTCGTGACGCGCCATTTAAAAAAACTAAAAAATAATGAACTTGAAAATAAAATTGAATAATTAATTTGAAAAAAAGTGAATGTGCAAAAAAACGTTTAAAAAGTGAAAAGTGTGTGTGCCAAAAAGTGCTGTAAGAATATAAAAAAAAGAACAAAAAACTTACTAAAAAAGAAAACGTTTCTTTATAAAACATTTGTATATTAAAAATGTGTTATTGTGCGGGTGGCAAGAAAAAGTACGAACGCGGGTGTGGAACTTTGTTCGATATGCTAAAAGAAAAGTGAAATGGAGTAGCATTTGTGGAATAAATTTTTCTGCAGCGGCGCGTATATTTCTAACATGCCAGTGATAATAAACAACTTACCTCCATATTTTTCATTTCATTGGACACCACAGTGTACAAATATATACGCCTTAAATCTAGTTTACGGACGCAGCTTAAAAATTAAAAAAAAAATTTCTACGGGGTGTAAAATTTAATTTTAAGCAAAAAATGTAAAGCGACAAATTTGGGGTTGACCCTTAGTTTCCGAGTTACGTGCCTCCAAAGTTTGTATGTACAATATGGAATATATCGAGTATTTTTTGGTGAAATAAGACAATATGGGTATCATTGGAAAGGTAATTTCAATATATTTTCAATTGAAAAGGAAAATAGTAAAAAAAAATGCAATAAAACAGATAACGACCAAAAAATATATATATTAAATAAATTTAGTTTATTGACAATACCATACGAAAAGAGATAAAAAATCTTTAGCAAGCGAAGCCGGTGTTGTTCATACCATAGAGGAGAAAAGTTTTGCGCCCGGTCGAAGGCCAGCTACGCAGAAAATCTTTAGAAAGCGAAGCCGGTGTTGGTCATACCATAGAGGAGAAAATCCTTGCGCACGGCCGGAGGCCGGCTACGCAGAAAATCTTTAGTAACCGAAGCTTAAACTAAGTGCTGTCCAAAAAACTCATATAAAAAACTTTTTTATTTTACTATTTTCCTTCTAAATTGAATAGATATTGAAATTATCTTTCCAATTATATCCATATTGTCTTATTCTACCAAAAAATACTCCATATATTCCATACTGTACATACAAACTTTGGAGGCCCGTAACTCGAAAACTAAGGGTCAGCCTCAAATTTGTCACTTAACATTTTCTGCTTAAAATTAAATTCTACACCCCGTAGGCAACCTTTTTTTTTAATTTAAAGCTGCGTCCGTAAACCAGATTTGTTCCATATATACAAACACTTTTTAATAAATTTGTTTTTATTTTCTGTTTTTTTATATTTTTCGTCAGTTGTTAACTGACAAGTACAAGTAAATTTACACAAACAAAATACATGCGTTTTTTGTTTTTGTCCTCATGCGATTACCTAGTATTCAATTCGCCTTGGTAGCTGCTGGCTTCAAAATAATTATGTAGCTGCGTACAAGGCGACAACTGTTGCTAGCGTCATTTGCTGTCGTGTGTTCGTGTGTCTTGCTGTGGCGAATGTGTTTAGAGCATTAAGTAAATAAAAACATCACAGCTGTCATTGAGTCAGACACACAAGCAAGTTGCATGTGTGGGTGACTGTATGTGTACGATGAAACGGGTATAAAAGGCAGAACAAAAGGTGATTTTATCAGTTATGCTCTAAACACATTCCAGACAGCAGCTACCGACTGCAAAATGTCAGAATTAGAATGCATGTGTTTATATGAGAATGATTAATTTGTTGACAGCAAGGTAACAAGACGGCAGGTTGTTGTCTGGGCTGAATTCGCCGCTGCAGTCAAATTAAACTAATTTCTATTTTTATTGGCGACAATAAACAGTTTAGTGATGTCAGTACTATAAGACATGTAAAATAATAAGTGCTTAAAATCTCTTATTATGAAAAACGAAAAGAACAATAAAAATATAAAATAAAAATTATTTATTTAAAGACTTAAGTGTAAATCTATAATAAAACTGTAACTGGATAATTTCAGTACATGAAATATTTAAGGAAAATAGTGTTGCTAGTGAAGACAATAATTGATTTGGAATACAAAATATCTATTTATTGAATTCTATCTGCTGCTGGAAAGATTTGAAAATTTTGTGAGGAGATCCTTTAGAACCTTGGCTCAAACATGGATTTTTTTTTCGTAGAAAAATAGAGAAACCAATGTAAAATCACCCAATTTTACCGGTATCATTGTACTTAAACAGTTGTCAGCACATTTTAGTTTTGTATATAGAAAAATTTTACCACTTTTAACATACTTTTCAATAATTGCTTAAAACATAATTTTCGAATTTTAAATTAAAAAAAAACTAGAAATGCCACACCAACGAATTAAAAATACTACAATTGTCATGGCGAAAGTGTACGAAGAATAATTGTAAAAATTTCCGAGGAATGTATTAAGATGTACATAAAACTAAAATTCCTTTTTTGTGTGGACAACATTTAGTTAAAACTTTACTTCTTTTCTTAGTGCTTGCTGGTTGAAGTACTTATATTAATTTCAATTGTCGTATGGGATATCTGTAAATACATAACACGAATGGTTTTAATAGATATCAAAAACTGTTGTTTTTAGTATTTTTTTAGTGGACAAGAAACTACGTGACACACACTACTGTACTTATTATTGCTTCTGAGAAATACTTCTATATATTTTCAATCTTAAAGACAATCCAAACGAATTCTTCTACTTTTTTAATAGCCTCTTACAAAAACAAACATTTTTTTAATTATAAATCAGAGCTGATTCTTTAAAAATCACACACATCAAACACATTCGCCACAGCAAGATACACGAACACACGACAGCAAATGACGCTAGCAACATTTGCCGCCTTGTACGCAGCTACATTATTATTTTGAAGGCAGCAGCTACATAACAAAAATACGAATTAACTGTATTTCAGTGATGTTATTTAAGCGATTTTTAAAGAAGCAGCTCCGGTTTATAATTAAAAAAATGTTTTAACTATTTTGTAAGAGGCTATTTAAAGAGTAGAATAATTCGTTTGAATTGTCTTTAAGATTGAAAATATATAGAAGTATTTCTCAAAAGCAATAATAAGTACAGTAGTGTGTGTCACGCAGTTTCTTGTCCAATAAAATAAAAAATTCTAAAAACAACAGTTTTTGATATCTATTAAAACCAATCGTGTTATGTATTTACAGATATCCCATACGACAATTGAAATTAATATAAGTACTTCAACCAGCAAGTCCTTAGAACAGAAGTAAATTTTTAACTAAATGTTGTCCACACAAAAAAGGAATTTTAGTTTTATGTACATCCTAATACATTCCTCAGAAATTTTTACAATTATTCTTGGTACACTTTCGCCATGATAATTGTAGTATTTTTAATTCGTCGGTGTGGCATTTCTAGTTTTTTTTTTTAAATTCAAATTTCGAAAAATATGGTTTAGGCAATTTTTGAAGAGTATGTCAAAAAATTTTTTATATACAAAACTAAAATGTGCTGACAACTGTTTAATTACAATTATACCGGTAAAATAGGGTGATTTTACATTGGTTTCTCTATTTTTGTACTCACAAAATTTTATTCAAATCTATCAAGCAGCACTAAAGTGAGACAGATAAGAATTTAATAAATAGGTATTTTTTATTCCAAATCAATTATTGTCTTCACCAGCAACACTATTTTCCTTAAATATTTCATGTACTGAAATTATCCTGTTATAGTTTTATTATAAATTTATACTTAAATCTTTAAATAAATAATTTTTATTTTATATTTTTATTGTTCTTTTCGTTTTTCATAATAAGAGATTTTAAGCACTTATTATTTTACATGTCTTATGGTACTGACATCACTAAACTGTTTATTGTCGCCAATAAAAATAGAAATTAGTTTAATTTGACTGCAGCGGCGAATTTAGCCCAGACAACAACCTGCCGCCTTGTTGCCTTGCTGTCAATAAATTAATCATTCTCATATAAACACATGCATTCTAATTCCAACATTTTGCAGTCGGTAGCTGCTGTCTCGAATGTGTTCAGAGCATTAGCAAGCAGCTTGCCTGCCGGCAAGAAGTGTTTGGTGAGGAATTATATAATTCCCCAAGTGATTTCTTACTTTCGCATCGAGTTGAAAATTGCTGGAAGTAACCCCACCACAGAAGCGTTTCTTCTACCGATGTTGGCTCGACCCTGCGATTGATTCTGGCGAGGAATTCTAAGTTCCCTAGAATCGTGTCACGTGGCCGAGAGCTCCCAGCAATGTCTGAGCGTAATAAGTACATTGCTCGCGCTACGTAAACGCTACTTGCGACATCACTGTTCGCGCCGCTGCCCGTGCCATTGCCGCCCGGTAGCGTCGCCGTGTGTTCAAGCGCTACCTGCGCCATCGATGTTGAAGCGCTACCTGCTCCATCACTGTTTGCACCGCTGCCCGTCCCATTGCCGCCTGGTAGCGTCGCCGTGTGTTCAAGCACTACCTACGCCATCGCTGTTGAAGCGCTACCTGCTCCATCGCTGTTTTCGCCGCTGCCCGTGCCATCGCCGCTCGGTAGCGTCGCCGTGTATTCAAGCGCTACCTGCGCCGCCGCTGCTCGTGCCATTGCCGCCCGGTAGCGTCGCCGTGTGTTCAAGCGCTACCTGCGCCATCGCTGGTGTGAGCGCTACCCACGCCTTCACTATCTGCGCTGCCTGTTTGACCGCTACCCGTGACACAGTCCCCCGGAATCAACGCCTTTTCCCCTGTCACCAACTACGCTACGCTGCTCGTTAGCAGAACTGCCAGCTTTACGCCCTGCGCCATTTAACACCGGCCCCAAGACCAGTGGGTTTTGTTGACTGTTTTTCCGCAGCTCGCGTACTTCAACCGCTATTGACATTGGTGTTTCGTTCCCGACCGTTAGTTAGCCGTCTCTATAGCCTTCAGAATTAGGAGAATAAAACATGTTTTATAACGTTTTTTCGAACAAGAAGTGTTTCATTTTCTTCCCGTCCTAGGACGATACATAAAATTACAACGACCCTGGACTCCGCTGCAGCTATCCCAACAACCAGCGTAGAACGTGTCGTTACAACACAAACATACATAAATTCTTTTGATTTTAGCTTTTTTAAAGCCAAAATAGTAAAACGCTGATGCAATTTTGGTTTAAAATTGATTTCTTTGTTAATTTACTTTAATCGTGCTTGATTCCTTCAAATATAAATATTTCATGATATTCTCATGAAATATTATTTATTAAAAAATACAAAATGTTTTACCGTGAGGAAAGCGTTTCCATATGGCTATTTCGTTTCTGGTCATCAGTGGATTTTACCCAAATTTTGTATAAAAAACTTAAGAGTCTTATATAAACAGCCAAATTGAAAAGGTTTATTTTATATAAACTGCACTTTGAAAAGAAAATGAAATAATACACATTAAATTGAATGTGTTTTATTTGAATGAAAACTTATAACTTTTTTAAGAATTTAACAAAAAAAAAATGCCTTTGGAGTTTTTTAACTGTCTGTCTCAATTGTTTACTTTTGAATTGGCGATTTATGCAAACAGCTGGGGGGTTATTATGTATTTCTATTCAAATCGGAATTCGTAAAAATGCGATTAGGTAGTGTGATTTTCTGAAATTTATTTGCGAACGCTCGCTCCCATTCGGAAACCAAAAAAATTCTTTTCGAAATTGCAATTATGTAGTACAAAAGCAAATGTGTTACTTACTTAAGTAGATTTTTCGAATGCCATTTGGATTGCGGAAATTTTATTATTTTTTCAAATTAAGAATACACGTTTACTATATATATATACGTTTACTATTTAATGAATAAAAAAAGTTTATTAAGAAATGCTTTGATTTTAAAATTATTTAAAGGGAAACGTCTAAAAGACGTTGAAATAATGGTGGAATTAATGCAAATTTGGCAAATTTGAAACCTAAATGTTTCTAATGCTACCGCAAGATTCGAATGGTGCAGGTCAACCTTTACATGAGGTGGAAAGTGGAAAAAGGTATTTATAATATGCATACACATACATATGTAAATATGAATATTTTAATTTACAATCCACTTGAACCTGTTTTTATGCGGTCTAGATTTGTGCGCTTTTTTTACTTGTTTTTTTCCTGTTTATTAACAAATAACAGTTTAATAACTTTAACGAAAAATAACAATTTTACATACAGTCAGGGATAAAATTGTTCACATAAACTAGTTATTTTAGTAGATATGGTGCATGTTTTATTATTTGTTGACTCGACGGAAATATTTTTATTAATCTTCAAAACTTATTTAATATTCGACATAAAGATATATCATTAATGATCAAGACAAGCTTTAGCTTTGACTTGTTTAAACTGACTTTCGTATTTCCTAAAATAACCAGTTTATGTGAACAATTTTATCCCTGACTGTATCTAAAATTGTTACCGTTACGTTTACTTATCCAAACATTGTAACAATTGTTGGAAATACTTTGCTATTTTCCTACTTGTTCAATATAAACCTAATATAAACGAGTTTTTTTTGTTCAGGTTCAAGTGTATATCTTTTTTAGACATTCATTCCAAGGTATGGGGGGATTATAAGCATCAACGCAACTGTATACTCGGTGCAATAACAATAACTTAGAAGTAAACAAGAGTGAGACAAACTTAAATAAACCAGGGTTCAGATTGGCTCGCTCTTTATGCTTAGTGTCTGTATGCTTGGGGGCACAGTGCAAACATATTGGCGCAGAGCAATGCAGAGACCTGCGCCGAACGGCTAATAGCCGGCTTACAGCCGCCGCCGAAGATTTTCGATAGCCGCCGCCGACGACATTTTTTCAGCTAAAATTTAGTCGCCGACGTTTAGTTACACTTTTTACCCAACATACAAAACTGAAGAAAGGTATCAATAAATGTTTTATGATATACATATTTTACACGACAGCATTTTTCATGTAACTAGTTTCATGAAATTTTTGTTTGTTGGCACGAAGTTTAGAGACACTTGAATTTTGAGGAGATTTTGTTACACTTGCTTTGTGTACCTTCGCTGCATATGGTTTGTTGTTTGTGTATTATTTGAAATAATACCTGATTCACACAGGCAAATTTTACTTTGTAAAGTTTTGATTTTATGTGAGAGAGAGGGAGAAAGCATGATGAGCAGTACAGACTTTGATGTACTCGCAAAGTCGCTTTGGTTTTCTTTCGTTGCTTATACACAGTTGTATATATTTACATATACATATAAACACCACATAAAAAACGTCCAAAAATAAGGAACGATCAAAGAGAAGATAACAAAAATTTATAAAAGAACATTTTTTTGGTCTAAACACCAAACAAAGTTTAAAAGAAAATTAACAAAACTTTGTCAAAGTAAAATTTGATTGTATGAATGCAGTCTTACACAAACAACTACAGTAAAGAACATGAAATTAAAAGCGGAATGTACCAATTTCGATGCGATGAAAAATGTTATTATAAGGACGCGATGAAACTCGCTGCAAACAGAGGTTGAAAAAAATGGCATGAAATAATCCCATCTGTAAACTTGGACTAAGTGTTGTTTATGTCTGAAACAACATGACTGGTTCTATTAAAAAAAGTCAAAAGTTTAAAAGTTAAAAACTGTCCCAATACAACACAAAGTGTTTTTATAGAAAAGGGAGAGCATTACGGCATTTACACATATAATTTTTCATGAAACAAGCAAGAAATTTTTGATTGTGAAGGAAGACGGGTAAGCAATATAGCATGGCCTCAGTGTTGAGGGTATGCTTATGTTAGTTATGTTTTTTTTTTTTTTAATTATGAATATCGGTGCAACTTAAAAAGAGAATTGCAAAAAAATTGCATCAAAAAATATCAGTATAAATGTGGACCGTAATAAACTGTAACAAGGAAACTATAGAACTAATTTAATATTAAAAACAAATTTTATAAACCTTACCGTTAACAATTTAAATTTTGGCATGTATGCTGTTTATTTAAATATAGTGAAAGTAAATAACCGACTGATACTATTTTGCGTGAAATTTTGTGAAAATAGTGCATACAACAATAAAATTCGTTTATTAGTTTACAAGGATTGCCAGAATAATGTAATAAAACAGATTTGCACAAAAAAATCTCTGCAATATTTTTTTCATAAACTGATGAATTTTATAAACAGGTTTATACTGATTTATAATTTATATGGGAAAACTATAAGCCAGCTAACAAACGGAAGTGTATACTTTTATGCCCGCTATAATTTAAAGTAAACACATACAATAAGAATCTTAAATATGCCCAATAATAATAATATTTCTTTTCTTTTTATGTTGCATCTGATTTATTGAGTAGTATATTGTGACCGAAATTAGCTCCTTGGCTAGGTTTTTATAATAGAACGAATACATGAAATGATTATAGTTAAAATTCAATATCCAAATCATTTCCAAATCTTAACTTGTTACAAGTATTTTATTTTGATAAAAGAGATTTTTTGATATTTGACTAATCATTTTTAAAAAATTTTAGTCCCTTTAAAAGCGTTTAAATGATACTTAATATGATATCTGAAAAAATATGGTGTACATTCGTCCAATAACTCGGAAAATATGGACGATCTCAAATTATTTCACTTGATGGTTTTTCTAATTTTTTAATTCTCTATTGCCCCATATATTTGTTTTCGTTTTTTTTTAATGGAGTTTCTTCATTGTTCCATATAATATATAAAAAATAAAGTGTTTTGCTCACTGCATGGAATGATTTTGCTGATTTCCAATAGAAACTCTTTCAAAACTATCAGGCATGTTCTGATACTCGCAAGTTTTTAAAGTCGCATGTGATTTCAATAACGCCAACTTTTGTTTTGCATGTTTTGAAACTTACGCGTTTTGCTTGCGATTTGCTCTTTTTCAAACTTATGTTCGAAAAGAAAAACATATGTTTTTACGGTGCAAAACATAAATAAACAAAAGAAAATTACAACATACTGCCTGCAGCTGCCTAGCTTAGTTTCATTTCTTTAAAAAAATATGCAATTAAAAAAAAGAACGAATTAAAAAGCGGATGCTTAGAGATTGTAACAATTCAATGGATACTTCAATCCAATGTATATTTATTAATTTAAAAAATTAATTGAATTGAATTTTCTATTAGCGATATTGCATTTAGCATCTTTGATGTAAAAGGTTACTTACGTTGTAAGTAATCAGTATTTAATAAGTATTTTTGTTTATTTTGTTAGTTATAACATGCACGTTCGGAACTTATATCGTCCAAAAAGTAATTTAAATAAATTTTTTAATGTCCCTTAACACTTTATTCGCACTTTTTATAAGCACCGAATATTTAATAATAATCGAAAATTAAAATAACCTTATATTTTTTTGACTACCGACTATACGTTCAACCGCACTAGTACAAGTATATTTTCGAACATCAATTATAACAGCTGTTTGTATGAAATCGCCAGTAGTCAAGAAAACAATCAAAACAAACAATTGATAGAACAAATAACAGATTTTAAATTAATTATTTGCGACTTTAATTGTGTAAAAATTAAAATAATTTCTATTAAAAATTAAAAAGAACATATTAATTTTCATTTGTGTATAATTTTATTGTTGCTTTAAAGTTTATTTTAAGTAAAATTTGCAACTTCACTTCGGTATGTGCTTGCGATTTGAAGTCGCCAAATTTCTTGCGATTGTGAACTACAGAACACCTTTCATGCGGTTTCAACTCGTATCGCTAGTTTTAAGCGATTTGCGATTGTCAGAACATGCCTGTATGTCTGATCTAGTGTCTCGACAAATTCCATTTCAACACTATCACGGAAGGACAGACGGACATCGCTTAATCGACTCCGCTATGCATATATATACTTTATGGGATCGGAAATGAATATAGTAGAAACTACAAATGGAGTAAAAAACTTAGATATATGTACTTTCTTTTCTACCTTTTGTGGTGAAGGGTATAAAAATTTATTTTTATTAAAACTAAAATTAAGTATATTTAGACACTACTACCTAGTTCTCAAACACTAGCAAATAATTTTTTTTTTAATTTGTATGAAATATTGCAAAGGTTGCTCCCTACATATTAAGTACATCGTCCACGAGTGCAGCTGCTGAAGAGCTTTTTCCAGTGCAAAGAGGTTTAATTTAAATTCTCTACCAGTTTCAGAGTTCTTTTGTCATGATAAATAAAACCTAATTTGTGATCGATATTTTTCCCTTTTTTACATATTTAAATAAATTTTGGGGGTTCATTCTAGCCGATTATTTGTATGAGCCGTACATAAAAAGGCTAGCTAATAAAACATTGGCTAATAGCCGGCTTACAGCTGCCGCCGCCCATTTTTCAGTAAGCCGCCGCCGCCGATCAAAACCCCTCGGCGCAGGTCTCTGGAGCAATGCGCAATAACAAGTTGGTTCTGCTCTTTCCGCAAAAGAGCTTCTCTGCGCTGCGCATTTACTTACTCTGCCATAAACTCTACATCGATATACCCGTGGTAGTTTATCCAATAACAAGGCGTTTCAATTACCAGGTGGCAGCGTAGGCGAATTCATTATTTTTTGCTGGGAAAAACTACTGTGAAACTTCATATAATAAATTGTCAGCCGACAGAGTAAAGCTCTAAACACATAGACGACACCAGGCAGCAGACAGCAAACTGTCAAAAATAAAATACATGTGTTTAAATGAAAAGGATTATTTTGACGACATCACAGCACCACGACTACACGACAGCATTTGCTGCTGCTGCCAACTTAGGCTATTTTCTATTTTGACGGGCAGCAATACACAAATATAGTGTTGCCAGTATACATATAAGTTATATAAATTGGAAAAATAAAAACAAAAACTTTTTTTTTAATATTAAACATAAAAGAACATTACAAAAATGCAATAAGGAAATAAATTTATGTGTTTTTATAGTTTTCCTTGATATTATTACATTTTTTATCAATAACTTTAATTTTATTCATTATAAAATATATGTATGCGGTATCCCTTAAATTTGTATTGCTAAAGTACACAGCAAGGCGAATCAATTATCAGGTGGCAGCGTTAGAGAATTTATTATTTTTTGCTGGTAGAAACGAATGTCAAACTTCATATAAAAAAAATTGTAAACAGATTTTTTATATATGGAGTTTGACAGTAGTGTACACGGCGAAAATTAATGAATTCGCCTACGCTGCCACCTGGTAATTGATTCGCCTTGGTACACAGCTGTTGTTGCTGCCTTCAAAAAAATTAAGTAGCTGACTACACGGCGACATATGAAGTCAACTGCATTTGTAGCCATGAAGCTGTGTAGCTTGCTGTTTTCTATGTGTTTAGAGCATAAAATTGGTCTTACTCTCCCAAAAAAATTTACTGAGTATTAGCTACTGGAAAAGTACCCAGACAGACCTATTATTAGAAAAGCAAGTAGACAATCAAATTAAATCTCAAGAAAATTCAATACAACTTAAAAAAAAAAACTGTTATTAAAAAAATTTAACAGAATTAGACAAAACAAATATGAATATCTCAACGGCCAATAAATACTTAAAACGGTGCAGTGATACAATGGAGGGCATATGCATATTAAAAAAGAGAAGTGTAAATTAAAAAAAAAAATCGAAATGAAAAAACCCACGGAAGGAACGCTTATTTGATTTGGAAAAGGAGAAATTATAATTTTTAAAGAAAAATCAATTGGAAACATTGAAATGCAAAATAGAAAAATTTTTGACTAAAGAACAAGAAAATTTAATTTGACGTAAATATTGAGATTTCCCTTCTTTCCTTTAATTTTCATTTACGTTTCAAATAAATATTTTTATTTACATTCAAATTTGATTTATTTACAAATTTGACGGTTGAATAAAACAAGGCAAAGTACTACCAAGTTGTAACATAAAAAAAGTTGCCATTACCTAAAATTTTCCTTAAAATTGCAAACAACTCTGCGGGCCTTTCGAACGTACTACATAATACGATTTTCGTTTCGATTCGGAAATTCTTTTCGATTCGAATAGAAATACATAGTAACCCCCCGTGATAAATTTGACATTCGAAAAGAAATGTAATGTGATGTTAACTTTAAAATAAAGTACTTGGTTACATTTTTTAATTTTTGATGATAACACGTGGAATTTTTTAATTGCACATGTGTACATACATTAAAACGTAATAAGAATTAAATTAAAACGACAATTTAAAACCGTTACATGTATCTTTTCAAAAATAGCAAAATTATCATACAGGTGCCTTTTTAAAAAAATATCAATTACTCTTTAGTATTTATATACAACATCTCTAAATATGAAGAAGCATTTGCTGCAAATAATAAAGATAAAAGGGCAGCTGAAAATAAACATTAAATTTTAAATTAAAAAATGTAAGTATATGGTCTGGAATGTCCACTGGATTGAAAGAATCCCTTATTGTTTTTCTTTTTATTATAATTTCTTTTGATTGTAGCTTTTTTAAAACCAAAATAGAAAGTAAGAATGCTGATGGCATTTTGGTTTAAAATCCATTTATTTGCTTTTATTGTTCGAGCACAACTCTGATAAAAGAAAAACGTAGTCAATCGTAGCGATGTCAGAACATGCAAAGATTCGTTTTGCGTTTGCGCAGCGTTTTGCAGAACATAATCGTATAAATATATATAAATGCTACATATACAGGCACATTCTGACAATTGCAAATCGCTTAAAACTTCAAGCCGCAAGCATATACTGAAGTGAAGTAATGAATTTTGAATGAATTGAAATTGATTTTTGGCTCAAGTTCATTTTTTTTAATTTCTAAAATCTTTTTTCTTTAGAAGAAATTCACCCCTATCGTGAATATTTTTTTCCTCGAAATATTTCCTTTCTTTCTAAAGGTGCAATCGTGAATTATTTCTACGTGAAAAAACTCGCATGTTCGAAAAAATTTGGTATCGCCGATTTTTATTCCCGTGGGTTTTCCCCGAAATTTATGTGAATTTTTTCACAAACATTTTGCTTGGGAATGAAAAAAAAAACCCAATTTAAGCAGTTTTCTTGTTATTTTTTGAAAATAGTTGTTTATTGTTTGATTTTATTTTAAAGCCTACAAATCAACCACGGACCAAGTTTGTTTTAAAAAATCGTTAAAATATCTGCCAACACCTCACGAAAAGTAGATTTCGCTACACCAGCGTCTATTTGCCGCCCAACACTTTTTTTGATAGCTTCCTTCCGTAAAAAAGCGTAGACATGCTGCAAGCTTCACTGCCGATGGAATCGCTGCGAATTTCTATCAGGTAAGCGGTTCTGTACCAATATACATATGTGAATATTTAAACATATTGTACAATTCTCAAAAACAGTTTTAGAAAAGGCTTGGCAAAAATTTCTACTATCTGTGCCTTTGTTCTTACAAAATTTAACTCAATTGCATGTTCATATGTACTCGACATGGTTTCTCCATATATGTATCTACTTTATCCACTTGGACCAAAAAACTTTGTGTTGGCTGCTCTGGACGGGTTAGTACTAGACTTCGAGATATATGTTGGGAAGGATACATTACCTCAAGATGTTATGAAAAATCTTGGATTAGGAGCAGGAATTGTGGAAAATCTGTGTCGTACACAGACAGATTTTTTACCAGCCTTAAGCTGGCTGATCATTTAAATGAAAAAAGAAGCGGAATTTTGTTGACTGGGACTGTATTGGCAAATAGGATTGGACCAGTGGCACAAAAACTAAAGCATGGGTGGCATAGATTTATGCGATAGATGAATAGCTTAGTATCGAAGTTCAATGCGGACGAAAAAATAGCCCGTGAGAGCTTTCTGCCATTTTTTGGAACTAGTTGTCGTTAACTGCTGGAAAATGCACACGCGTTGTTGTGTACAAGAAAATGTCCAACGAAAGGATAAGTTAGGCTTGCTGCAATACAGGCTGAATCTGGCCAAAGCGATTGTGAAGTATGGTGGAGGCAAATTTGAACCAAATTTCTTGCCTTCTGGCACTATATCTCGTTCCAACACCAACGCATTTGAAGAATCCAGCTTGGATGCCACAGACAAAAGTTAAGATTGTCTAATCGAACCTCACTCAAAGAAGCAGCGTGCGGTTCTGCCGCACCCACAGCCAGAAATAAGGTTAACAATGTTGGTCGTCTACCGCGCTTTGTAGAGAGCAAGTCTGCGTCAAAATGTCGCCACCCAACTTGCTCTTCACGCTGGCGTACCATATGTATAAAATGCAATGTCTATGTATTATGTATTTTAAAAAATAAGCTTTCTGCACTACCACAGCATTAAGTCTATTTTTACTCACTAACTTATCATTTAAATCTGAAACACATACAGTATTGGGCAAAACCTAAGAAACGTTGTCCAATATTAGCTTCTGAGTCAAATTATGTTTAAACGAACATATTTCAATTCAATGTTTTAATGCAGTTTTATTAGTTTCTGTGTCATACAATATTACAAAAAAAAAATTGTAATTATCTCTCACCTAACGGTTCTTTTAGTACAACAACAAAAATTACTCAAAAATTCATTGGGCAAAACCTAAGAAACTTTTTGCTTTTGTACAATAAATTTGTTTTTTTTTTAAGATAACGGTAACTTCTTATTTTTTTCGATGATTTCTTATGAAAAAGTGATCTAGTATGCATTTAAAAGTGTGTAACGAATAAATTTCGCATTTAAAATTAAAATAAAATGCAGCGTAAAAAATATTGTGAAGCATTTAAATTGAATGCTATAACGCATTATAATGCATGCAAATCACAGGCTGAATTTGCAAATTTGTTAAAAGTAAGCAAATCAATGGTTTCCAAATGGATAAACCTTTATAAAGATAAAGGAACTGTACTCAATATTAATCCTGGAGGAAGACCTCGTAAAACATCAGTTCATGATGAAAGAAATATTAAGAAAATAATAAAAAAAAACCCCCTTCATCTCGTCAAAAAAAATTGTGTCAGAATTAGGCTTAAGTGTTGATGCCAGCACAGTCCGCAGACGGGCGAGAGAGGCTGGATTGAAAAGTTATAAAGCTTCCAAAAAACCTCTTCTTACAAAACGTCACGCAAAAAAACGGTAAGTACTTTTAAGCTTACAAGTCAACCATTAATGCCTGATTTTTTAGGCTCGAATTTGCAAAAAAATATCTTGATTGGCCAGTTAAAAAGTGGAAAAGTGTGCTCTTTAGCGACGAAAGCAAATTTAATTTGTTCAACTCGGATGGCATATGTCGTGTGAGATGCAATACTGGTGAAAGGCTTAAACCCCGATATTGTAAAAAAACTGTCAAGCATGGGGGTGGCAATGTGATGGTGTGGACGTGTTTTTCAGGTCATGGTCTAGGGCCGTTCCACAGAATTTCTACCAAAATGGACAGATTTGTGTATAGGGACATTTTAGAAAATAAGATTTTGCCATATGCCGAGTGGAATATGCCACTTCGATGGGTGTTTCAACATGATAACGATCCGAAACACTCATCGAAGTTGGTAAAGGACTGGATACAATCGAAAGGGATTCAATTGCTTGATTGGCCGGCCCAATCGCCCGATTTGAACCCAATCGAAGATTTATTTTCCATATTGAAGAGGAATGTTGGATCGAAACGATTCTCCAACAGAGACGATTTATTTTCGTGTCTGGAAGATGAATGGATACGCATAGATCCAAAAATAATTGATAATTTAATCAAATCTATGCCGCGTCGGTGCGCCGCAGTAATAAAAAATAAGGGTTATTATACAAAATATTAAAAGTTTCTTAGGTTTTGCCCAATGAATTTTTGAGTAATTTTTGTTGTTGTACTAAAAGAACCGTTAGGTGAGAGATAATTACAAATTTTTTTTTTGTAATATTGTATGACACAGAAACTAATAAAACTGCATTAAAACATTGAATTGAAATATGTTCGTTTAAACATAATTTGACTCAGAAGCTAATATTGGACAACGTTTCTTAGGTTTTGCCCAATACTGTATATGCACCTCCTCTTTCTACCACTTTAAATAAAACAAAAAAATAAAAAAAAACAGTTGAAAAACCTTTTACTCAATCGGTTCACGTTCAGGGGGCTAATTCTCGCAGTCGATACCGTGCGAAATTTACTCGCAGTTGGATTATTTTTTTAATTTTGGGATTCTCGCACTCGCTATCGAGTAAGTAGTATCGAAATTTCTTATGATAGCACTCGATAGAGAGTGTACGATCGAATTTAACCGTGCGAGTTTTTTTCGATACCTAATTTGGGTGTCGAAATTTTATTTTTAAATAGTTCGTTGGATAACAAGTTTTTGTTTTAAATTTTAATTGTTATTTTAATTAATTATTCGTATAAATTATCGTACTTTTTTGTACTACTCCCTTTTTTCCACCTTTGTAAAGGAGTTTTTACACAAATTCTAACGAGTAACTTAACGGTTTATTGTTTTTGTTAAAAAGTACAAAATAATTATTCTTATTTGAACGCTTTACAAGTGTCACAACAGTTTTTTTAAAATTAACCCCATTTTATTTATTTCGATACACGCAAACAACAAGAAAATGTAAGTTAAATCTTTAATAAGTTTTATGGAAATTAAATAATTAATATTAATTATTAGGTCGAATACAACAAAAATAAATTTCAGACAAAAACAAGGTAAATTATTGTTTTCCACATTAACATGCTGCAGATAAAAACTTTTGTAATTTTCGGTAGGTGTATTCTGATCAAAAGCAAATGGTTAAGAAAAAGCTTTCTTACAATAAATCTTCAATCAAGAAAACTGGAGGAGGTCCTTTTGACGAAAAACCGCTAAGTGTTGCTGATGAAAAAATTTTGGAGGCAGCAGGCCTTGATGTTGCTGTTGCTTGTTTACAGGAGGTCCGGACATTCGGATCCCAAAATCAGCAACACAAAGAAATTGATGACAACACCACAGTTTCATGTGAAGAAAGTGATGATTTAGTCGAAAAGCTAATGGATACACTTGAGCAAGATGATACTCCAAAAAATACCAATAATAAAATCGTTGCCGACAGTATTTTGATAGCCTCCGGAAGCCAAAAGCGATAAAGTGGTGGCCAATTGTATTTTTGCTGGTACGGCAGTTGTCAAATGTCCACAAATTCTAACTCATCAAGAATGTAGTTAAAAGCTTCCTTGGAAACTCTAAAACGTTTCTTAAACCTATAAAAAATTAATTTAAACACTTAATTTTTACAAATCAAGGGGATGTATACTTACTCATTGTTTGGCAAGCTCAATGGATCACTTGTTACTCGGATTTTCTTTCTAATTGCATTTGACGAAGAATAAAAAAATAAATTTACGTCCATGACCGCGATTAATTAAAATAGGAAAAACTTTCAAAATTATAAAACAAATTCGCAATTCTTCTGATAAATTATTTAATTTTCTTTGTAAGCATATGTTTTTTGTTTACATATTTGTAGTGTTGGTTAAGGCTTTTTTTTTATCTTTTCCAACACTTTATTGAAAAATCGATTCGCAAGGTAACGAATGCCATCATCAGAAAAACTCGCACGATCGAAATTAATTTCGATACGAATTTATTTCGATCACGAGTCCCAGAATTAGCCCCCTGGTCTTAAGAGTTAAACGCAAACTGCATAAGAAATATCTGGTCTACTCATAATTGATTGATATATTAATGAACGTAATAATTCTTTATGAGGAATATAATACCTAATTCTAAATCATTGATATGATTATTAATCCAGCCCGGTTTTAAAGGAGTAGACGCTGGATTACAATTAATCATAGAATCAAAATATTTTGGAAACAACTGTCATTCGTAAACACCTACTTCGATTGAACCAAAATTCACATGAGTATAGCAGAGGAGTATTTGAACTAAAGTTTTAAAGCTGGGTACTATATACTTCCCAGGGATGGCGCTATATGGTCTCAAAGTCAGGTACCTCGCACTTGTAAATTTTTGTCTGATTTTTAAAAATTATACATGGTATTAAATGCCTAGTCAATAACTATAAAATGGTGTCTTAATAAGCATATTTATGTTTTAAAACTATCGAGTGTAAGCATATTAAAATTTTTGTTTTTGCGGTACCCTGGTCCTGTTTTTTTTTAAATATTGGGTACAATCAAGGCGAATCAATGGGTGGTCTCGATGGCGAATTCATTAATTTTCCACGTAAATGCTAAATGTCAAACACCATATTTAAAATAAATAATACATATTTTTTATATATTGAGTTTGACATTCACAACAATTCAATCATTTACAAAAGATATTTTTAATAAACCGAATGTCCAGCATTTTATTTTATATTCTTATGGATGTTTTTTCCAACATAATTATTTAATAGTAGAACATACCCAAATGGAATGCGATTCCAAACACTCATTGATACAAAAAAAATTAATAACAAAAAAATCAATTTGCCCTCGGAACTAATAAACCTAATGAAAGACGCACGAAGAAATCCATATCCACTTCCTGTTCACCACCTGCAACACGATTATTTCCTGGATTATGAAAACCGTCCAATGTGGTACTCATCTATTCGATCAGGCAAAAAAAATTACTTTATTTTAAAATGAATTTACAGCCTTTTTATAAAACACGTTAAAAGCGAAACGAAACCGAATGGCACATGGGCGAATACGTAGTGTTTAGCGTCTGTGTAACACGTTCCGGTTTTTTCGTTTGACTTACGCTGTGTGTCGTATGAATTTACGTAGAGTCATGTTTATTAATATTTTTTCGTTACTTTTTTATACATAAAATTATTCTTTTTGCTATAAACCACAATCACTCTGGGTCGGAGCTTCAAAAACAAAACAAAAATATATATAAAAAACAGTAATAAGTACTTAAACATTTTTAAGTATTTATAGTAAAAAATAATTATAAAGTAGTTAGTAGTGAGAAGTTTGTATCTCTTTCAAACGGCTTTTAAAAGAAATACGAAACAATTAAAACATACAATTTATTTATTTTCTTTTTAATAAAAATTATTTTAAAAGGTTTAATTTAAATTTCAAATTGTCTTCTTTAAGAATCCGCATTTGTTAGCCAAGGCCGCGGTTTGGGGGAAATCGTGACCTTCACGTATGTAATTAGGCATCATTTTTAAAACGTGCTGCATCAAAATTGTGTACACACTACTAATAACAGCATCAAAATAGCAAGGAATCAAGTAGCGTGGATATTTTTCATGCATTCAAATGCTGATTGTATCCACGATGTTAAATGTTTGGTACTTCCGATTAAGAATAAACGACCCAGTATGTAATCTTAAAAGGAATAATTATATTGTACTTGAATTCCACATTGAAACTAGACTTACATCATCCATGCACTTTACCAGTTTGTTGAATTGTGCAACCGTTGTCAACTTTATGCTGGAAAATACGTATGGTTTCTTTTTTAATTAAATATTTTTATAATACATAAACATAAATGTTAAAATATTTACCTCGTAAAAAAATGCTTTATAAAGCTTGTACTTTTTCATTCAGATTCTTATTAATGATTCGTTATTTTGTTTTCAAAAATGACAATTTAAAATAACCTTAGCCACATAGCACAAAGTGTATTATAACAAAATTTTAATTTTGTTTTCTCTAAAAATTTCGAAAAATTATTGTAAAAACTGTCAAATTTGAGGAAAGTAAAAATATCAGAAGAGATATAATCTTCAATTTTTTTCCAAAATATTTTAATTTTTGCTCGCTAACTACGCTAAAAAATTTTGTGAAAATTGTAATATTTTGAAAAAACAGAACCAGGGTATCGAAGAACCAAAAATTTCAGTTTTAAAATGATCAATTTGTAAGCATTTTAAAATAGAAATTTTTATTTTAAAATATTTACAACTCGATCATTTTAAAACAAACATGCAGTAAAAGTCACTATTTTGTAGATATTGACTAGGCCTTTAAGACCATGTATAATTTAAAAAAATCAGATAAAAATTGAAGAAATTCCAAGCATAAGAAAAATTTGCAGGTCCGGGGTACCCAACCTTGAGACCACATGACGACATCCCTGGGAAGTCTATGGTACCCAGCTTTAAAAACTAAGTTCTAATACTACTCTGCTCACTCATTTGGTTCAATCGGCCCAGCCGATTACAAATGGCTGAGATATTTCCAAAATAAATTGATCCTGCCCCGCTGTTATGAGTTTCATTCGATTTTCGATCTTCGCTGGCTAACGAAAATCGAATATCGCTTGTCAAATTCGTGTTATGAGTTGGTAGCACTGTCGAATATTTTATGCTAGGAACACAACTGGGACGAACGACGAATTTCGTCAAACACAACGAATACGTCGTCAAAAATTCATTGTGTAAATTCGTCGTATGAAACACAATAACGACCAAAAACACTGCTGTTATAATTTTTGAAGTTGTTTACTTTTTGTAAGCTGCTAAGGTGACCATAAAAAAAATAATATTTAAAAAGTTAAACATTAGAAAAAACACAACTTAAAACTATTTTTATATTTAACTTACAATCTTTACGCTTATTATAAATGCTGAAAAACAAAAATACATAAAATTTTTAAGTAAAATAACTTTATTTATTAAAATACTTCGAATCTAAAGTCAAACGTGGTCACTTTGTACTGATTTGTTCGTCGTTCGCCGGGGTAAGAAATAGAAATAATTTCTTTGCATAGTTCGCCGTGTATGACGAATTTCGCCTTACGTCAGGATTGTGTGCATTTTAAAAATTCGTCGTTCGTCCCAGTTGTGTTCCTTGCGTTATTTGCTTTGAATGGTTTGTGTCAGTTTGTAAAACTTATTGAAAATGTAAGTATTTGTGAATTTTTTGTATTTTTTTTACAAATGGTGGCAATAAATTATTTTAATTACATCAAGGTCTAATGTTGTAAGTAAAAAACAACAATTGGAAAAGCTCGTTTCTCTTATGGAACAAAATCCAACAAATGGAAGAAATTTCACAGAAGCTAAATTGTATGGAACCACCCGTTAGAATAACAGCAATCGAGCCCTAATTTCGTCGTAGTCATTTTAATTAATAATTATTTTTATTTTCCTTTATAAATTAGTAAAACAATATTTATTTAGAATGACAGGCGATAAACATGTACTATTGTGAATAATCCAATTGAGTTAAATTCACAATAGCACTATTTTTATCGAATGTGCGTCATAATACCAAATGAAAATTCGTTTGATCAGCTCTTTCGACTACAGTCGAAGATCGAAAGTTGCTCAAATAGACGCTATAGATTCCGTGCTTAAAACCTTAATTTGAAAACGAATAAATTTATTTGACATTCTTTCAATTCAAAGTTTACAGATGCTTTATTTGATCACTTGCAAGCAGCGTTGCCATATGCTATTCGTCAAAAAAAAACTGCGAATTTTAATAAATAAAACCTGATTTTCCGAAAAAAAAAACTGCAAAAAGAAAAAAATTCAATCATAAAATTTAATTTTCATATATGTATATAAATATGTAAAATATAACAAATATGTAAAAATATAACATAGCAAAAAATGCATGTATGTATATATGTACATATAGCTACTCTAATTAAAAATTGGTAATTGTGAAGAGAAAATATTTTAATGTATAAAAATCATTTTATTGAAATATAAAAGAAAATACAATATTTAGTGTATGATGCGAATGGTTTTTAACTCAAATTTAACAACAGAAATAGGTATGTATTTTGTTGTTGGATTTTACAAAAAACCTGTGAGACTCTGCACTTGCATTTGTCCAAGACCATTTGCATTGAACACTGCATTCCGCTGATATGTTCATATATCAATAAGTGCACAGAAATATTTTTAAACAACACAAATTCTTATTTTCTAAATTTTCAAAGTTTGTACTGCATTTGTACTCCTCAAGGTTGAGATTTCTAGTCTGTTCCTAGTTTCATTTTTATTTATTTGCTAACAAATTTATTCTACGTTACCAATAAAATTGCATATACTAATTTTTAAGAAGGAAAGCTTACGTTCCATCGCCACGTGTTGTTTTAAAAATGACTGCCCAATAATTTTCAATATACAACATTAGCAGGAGCCAACACTTTTTAGAAAGTCTCTTTCAAAATCAAACTTTTTTAAAAGAGAATTGCAAAGCGCAAATTTAAACAGTCGTTTCTAAAATCCTTTCCTCTATTATAAGGTCAAATGCGCGTTGCTACTTTTATTCTCGTAGTTAAAAATATTAAAGTAGATTTTGAAGTAAAAGATATTAAATTGTAAAAAAAAAAACTGTAAAAACTGACAAATTTCTGAAAAAACTTATTTTATGTTTTACCAAAAAGTTGAAAAATTGAGTAAGGCTTAGAAAACTGTAAAAATCAGATAAATCTGCACATTTGGCAAAGATGCTTGCAATCTTTTCATCTTGAATATTATTCTTTATAATTTTTAACAAACACAGATTTATCGAAGTTACTAATTTTTATACTAAATTTGTCAAGAACTTCACAAAACTTTTTACTAAAACATCTTGAAGCTGCTTTTATATCAAATTGCTTTATAGATATTTTTCAGACACTGTAACAGCTGCTAAAAGACGGGTCGAGTCATTCTAAAAGCTTTTCCGTAGTCTAGGCCATACTTTTGAGTAAAACCTCTAGCAACTAAGCGCGCCTCATATTGTTCAACTGTAAAATCAGATTTGTATGTTATTTTATAAACCCAGCGACAATCTATTAATTTTCTTCCTTCAGGCAAATTGCATAGATTCCATGTCTTTTTTATTTTATCAATGCATTATATTCTCCATCCATTGCTTTTTTCCATTCATCACTGCTTATAAATTTAATGGCAACTGCATACGTCGACCACGTCGATATTAACCTTTCTTTTAGGATTTGGTCTTAAATTATATTTGATTTGCAGTATTCTTTTAAACATACTTATTTCTTGATTAATTTCTTCCGTTTGTCCGATATTATTTCTTGATTCTAGGATTTGAGTTTCTTCCTGATTGTCTACATCTTTATTAGAAGATTTTAATTGAAAAAATGCTGCAATTATTGGGATTATCTTTATTATTTAAAACTTTTTCAAGTTCATCTTAAAAAATTACATCTTTGTGCACTTCAATGTTGTTATTATTTCCAAAAAAAAAAGATACTTTTTTGTACATATTTATTGCCAGAAATATATGTGGCAGTAATTGTCAGCCAATTTTCGTTAACAATTATTGCGAACATAAAACGTCAAATGGGTTTGATATAAAAGTAAAAGTGCAAAAACAAAATTCAGTGATCAAATTTATAAGAGTTATACATATTTAAAGAATTGTTCCTAATTATGCATATACTATTTGACTCCATTTTTTTTACAATGATTCTCTTTGCCTACAACCATTGCGGTTGATTATTTTGAAATTATGAGATAACATTAATTCGTCACATTTTTCTGCCGATGTTATTATCTTATTGGTAACATATTATTTCATTTCTAATCTTTTCTCTAAACATTTTAATCAAAACCCTCAAATATACCTTTCCTGCTTTTTGCATTCCACTTTTTACGTATTTGTTAAACCATGTTTGAAACGGAGATTTTTCTTTAATTGAACTTGGTGCAGTTCTGTTTAATACAAAGACAACATGATGTATGGCTTCAGCCCATTAAAACTTATTTAAACGGTTAGTTTGTAAAATACATCTTGCTAGTTCAACAATAGTTCGGATTTTTTTTTTTTTATGTTGTATGTCAGGGATGGGCAACCTTTTCGTAATGAAGGCCAAAATTTAAAACAACCAAACTTAAGCGGGCATTGATTTCGTATTTAAATGAAAATTATATTTTCATAAAACTGTGAAGAAAATTTTTAGAAGTTGAACAAAAATAAAATTTTTCTGTTAATATCCACACAGAAAAAAGATCTGTAAAAAATCAGTTAAAATATTCAATATTCAATTACTAACATCATAATTTAATTTGTATAATAAATAAAACATAATCTTGACAGATTTTTTGTACTATAAACTAACAAACTATATTAGATCTTAAATGTTGGTCGCAACAACAGTTAACAAAGTTTACCTGCCCAATTTGTGTCTGTACTAAAACCAATTCTGGTTATTGGGTGATGCAACGAAACTTATTCAGCACTTTAGTACCGAAACCCGAATATTGGAAGTTAGAATTACAAATATCGATTCCGTTATTTCTTCTTAGTTTTTTGACATAATAAAAATAAAATTTATATACAAAATGTTAAAATTTGAAATATATTAAAATTTATAAAAGAATATGCAATAAGATTTATTGAAAGTTGTGAAAATTTCTCCAATAACGTTAAGATGTGAGTTCAAGACATGTGTAAATAAAATAGGTTTTCAAAAGTTGTATTTACTTTGCAGTGGAAAACCGTGCAGAGTGGAATGTAAGACAGAAGACAATAGAGTCAAAAGTTTAAAGCATGAAAACGTAAGGAAGTGGGAGTGCTTAGGTAAAAGTTATTGTTAAAGTCAAGAAATGTTTTATTTGTTTTCTTTTTTTTTATCCTAAATAAAGACAAATGTAAAAAATATCGTTGTTTAATTTAATTCACAATAATACTTTTTATCGACTATCGAATTTATTTTTAAAGTAATTGGAAGTACCGTATTTATTCAGTTCTCTTGACCGAATTTCAGATAATAACCACAACCGACCAAATTCGATTGGCAACAAATTCGGTTCTCACGACGAATCTTTTCTCTGTGTATTTTTAATACTTTTTATAACTGCACATTACAAAAAATTAATAATAAGTTGTGTTGTGTTTATTTGTGAATTAGGTACTTATGTCTGGTTCAATTTTAGTAGTCTGTAATTCGCGATCTATATTTTGATTTTAAAAAAGTCATTTTTGGAA
This sequence comes from Gymnosoma rotundatum, assembly GCA_916610165.2. Classification (NCBI taxonomy): domain Eukaryota; kingdom Metazoa; phylum Arthropoda; class Insecta; order Diptera; family Tachinidae; genus Gymnosoma; species Gymnosoma rotundatum. The sequence goes on from OU744336.1 coordinate 117,842,874, forward strand.
AAAAAATGTTCCCATTTATATGTGAGTGTGTGTGTGAAATATTATTTTTGCAATTATTTAATTAATAAATTGCGGAAATATGTGCGCATCTAAATTTTTATAAATTTCAATTTTTGATAATTCCATAAATTTCGTTTTAAGATCGTTTCTTTCTTGCAGTTCAATTACTTCAATTCTTCTAACTTAAATTTTTTGGGAATTTTGGTCAGATCTGTTAACAAAAATAGAATCAAAAAACCACATCAAAATAGTATTCTTTACTGCTGAAATCTATTAATCTTTCTTTTAATTCTTAATGAAAAGCAAATAAAATATTAATATATTTTTGTTTCTCGTAACTATTTTTAAAGTAACTTTTTTCTTTATGATTTTTAGAGATTTTTAGAGATATAAATCTTCATTCGAATACAAGACAAAAGAATATAAATTTTTTTTGTTTTTTTTGTTGCCCATCACTGCTTAAGCCCGCTCACCATATAAATTTTTAATATGTTCGCGGGCCCTAGTTTATGTATAATTTGTATGCTATAATTTTTCAGCATTTGATTTACATATGTATGTATTATTAATTTTTTTGCCGTAAGTGATCTAAAGATATTTACTTTTATATTCTGATTTTTCATTACATTTTTAAGTTTTCAAAAACTTTACTTTCATGACGCAAAAAATTAACCATAGGTTTATCATCTTTGAGCATCAAAAAATAACTTTCTTTTACAACTGACATTTGTTCCTGTTCTGTTTTGAAGCGTTATTGCTAAAAATATAGGGAAACTTGTGTAGCTTACCTAAGCAACATCCTTCATAGATCTTATTTTCATATTTTATTTGCCTTGTTTTACCCTTCATTACAAAAAGTGGAAAAAGAGTATAACTAAATTTGTCATTCCGTGCGTAATTCCTACAATATACCTTAACGACCCTATTAAGTATATGTATACATATATTCTAACTTCTTATGCATGGCGAAGTCGATTGAGCGATGTCCGTCTGTCCGTCCGTTTTAGTGTTGAAATCATGTTTGCCTCGGCACAAAAAAAAAAAAAAAAATATGTCAATTGATCAGATATAGTGTCGAAAGAGGTGCTATTGGAAATCAGCATGGTCCTTCGAGGCAGCAGATAAAAAACACGCCAACATCTAATTTTTTCATGTCACTAGAACAATAAAGTAGCTCCAATCAAAAAAATAAATATATGGGGCGATAGAAACTTAAAAATAAGAAAAAAACATTGAGTGGAAAAATTGTGCGCTCGCTCTTATTTTCCGAGTTATGGGGCTCTGAAATTTTCAAACTTTTTAAAATAATAGTATAAGTAGCTTTTGAAGAGATCTTTGAGAAAATACTAATTTTTTTTTTAAATGCTTAACCCATTAGGAGTCAATGTCATGTTTATGTAAAATTATTTATGCAGTACCAACATTTTTTTTATTTTTTAATTCTCTGTCATCGTAATATTTACTTTTTTGATGGGAGTTACTTCGCTAAACCAAATTTACACAGATTGTAATGGGTATATTAGATTTCGCATAGCCGAATATAGCACTCTTACTTGTTTTTAAAATTCCTTTTACATTTTTCATATTTTGATGAACAAACCTCTGATGCCACATGCTAATTGTATTTGCCTACTGCTCGTAAAACCTGTTCTTCTTATTCAAACAAGTTGCCTTTGCGATTACCATTAGCCTTAACTTTATTTCTAAGAAAAGAACACTTTTATTCGCTATTACTATTAACTACAACGTCAATATTAAATTAAAAAAAGCCAAAAAAATATTTGTCGAATGTAGAGTTCATTCCCAAACAAAAGCTTATTTTAAGCCACGTATAAATAATACTCTCATAAAGAAATATGAAATTATGGTGTCTTTTGACGTCGTATCTCATTTTCCAAGAGTTTCAATTAACTTAGCGTTAGAAATAATTGAGAGAAAATGGAAACATTAAAAAGAGTACACGAAAATAACCAATTCATTGTTCATGAAACTATTAACGTTCTTCATAAAAAGAGGCAGATGCTTTTAATATGAAAATAAAATTTATGAACAACGTAAGGGCATGCCAAAGGGATCACATTTATCTCCGGTAATTGCTGACATTCTAATGGAAGAGTTACTAGATTGGACAATAAGAAAATTTGGATATGAATCCAAGATTTTAACAAAGTAGGTGGTTGACATTTTTACAATATTAACAAGAGATAGAATAGAACAAGTCCTTAATAATATAAACTCATTCAATAGACAAATACAATTCACAGTTGAAAAAGAAGAAGAAAACAAAATAATGTACTTGGATACTCTAGTCATTAGAAAACAGGACTACAGTATCCAAATACTCTTTTGTTGCTGGTAAAGTTACCGAACAGACCTTTTGTGGAAGGAGAGGTATCTCATTTTTAAAATGTCTATCTCAGTCGTAGAGCAGCTCCGGTGCGTAAAACAATTCGAACGTCGTTACCCTTGTCTTTTAAGCGCAATCAAGCCTGCTTTTGTTCGCATGCTTCACTAACAGCATGCGTTTATTGTAGTTAGCTTGCCATTGGTGAGCTTAGTATTTAAATGAATGCTTAAAATTCGACGATTAAGATACTTTTTTCTTATTTTTTTTTCTAAATTTCTTAAAATAAATTCAAATTATTCGTAAATGTTATAAACTTGAATAGTTTTCTTAAATTGTGCTTGTGAAATCGCAATCCGAGAGGTCTGCAAAATTCTGCAACCTCGGATTGCCTAGAAAAACATCCCTATCTACAGAATCTCCTCCTCTTCCTAGCCAATTCTAAAAAATTTGCTGAACGGAAGATTCAACTTCCTAGCATGAGCACTTACCACCACAGCCACGAGCATGTGTATTTGATCCGAGGATTCTGAAGCAGATCTGCAGTCCTTTCCAGGTCATATTGCAGTTCTTAATACTTTCAAATGAGGTTAAAATCTACTCTGAGTGGTTGTCAGCGATCCCTGCTTAAAATTATTGCAGCGGCACACTTGCTAGACGGTCTATCTCCCCGATCTGGCAAGTTTATCAACAGTTATGATCCCATGCTCCGTAGAGTGGCGTAGCAACCAAAAGAGTTCCAAGTTGAAACGTCTCGCAATCTCTTTTATAGATGCCTTGCTTTCACACACCAATTTGGATTTCGTATACACAGCCTTTGCAGCTGTCGTTACATACTAGGATATCCCTATCGTGTACCCTATGGTATCGCAGCTGCCCCGCCGCACTCTATGGATGAAATATTTGCCTGTAAAACGCTGCTCTTGCACTGCAACCTAATCTTTATCCTGATCCAAAATTTATAAATGAATACGCCTCCTTCACACCTGTTTCCGACATTTATCCGCTCATGTAAATGTCTAGCACATCACTCAGTTGGCTCCATTGCGCCACCATAATCAATGCAGTTTTATATTATAAGGAACAGTCGATACACTTATCTAAGATCAATAGATCTGCATGACACTGCGGCTTAGCGCCGCGTTAACGACTAATCTTTGTCCATAAGTCAGCTGGGAGCTAGTGTAACACACATCTTGAATACAGTTATCATTGCATTGCATTAAATAAAAGTTGTTTACGAGGTATAAAATGCAAATTTAAGCAAAAATGTAGAGTGAAAAAAGGTTGTACATATAATATGGCATATATATGTATGTATGTTATGGTATAACAAACACCGGATTCATCTAGAAAAGAATTTCTGCTGATTTTTTTTTCTGTAGCATTAAATTATTTGATGTAGTTAGTTTATATAAAAAAAAAATATTTTGGCCCTTACCTGATTTGTTTATTTGTTTTATTCTTTTTTATTTCGAAATTGCCTTACTCTTTTTTGAAATAACCTTTCCTTTTATACCCATATTGTCTCATTCTGCCGAAAAATATTTGATATAGGCTATATTATACATACAAATTTTAGAGGTTCATAACTCCGAGTCTAGGAGTCAGCCCTAAATTTTTTAATTTACGTTTACATTTACAACTTTTCTTTAATATTTGAGCGGCTACAGTAAAAATTTTTATTTTAATTTTAGCGTATAAACGACCTTATACAAATTATAGACTAGTTTTGCTGTAACTCCCTCTATTAATAAAATTTTTGTTAACAATAATAACAATTATACTCTGTTCAGACATGTTTTCTTAATTAAGTTAATTTAATTTTAATTGCGCAACTTAACTTGATGTTTACACATGCTCAATTAAGCTTATTCAATTAGCACAAGACATTTATTTTACTAGGTAGTGTCGTCCGCTCAGCTGATTTCTCTTTTTATTATAAAAAGAACAAAAGCCATTTTCTTATGACCTGCCATTTTCTTTTTATTTGTTTATTTATACTTTTTACTTGCGGCTTGTCAATTTTACTTGCAATACTTGCTGGCAAGAGTTGCATTTCACATCTTATTCAATTAGTGATGCAATTAAGTACTAAGTGCTCAATTTATTAATTGACTTCTTATATGGTAAATTGAGCTCAATTAAGGCCCCAATTGCGTAAATTCCTTAATTGTGCAATTAAAGCGTATGTCTGAACAGGGTATTAGTATTAATCTCAAAATTAATATTAAATAATTCTTGCAAAAGAAACCGACTTTAAACAAGATTTGATCTGTCCGCCTATATGTTTTAGCGGTTAGCATTACAGATCCTAGTTAATTTTAACCGTCGTCTACAGCTGTTCAACATTAACTATAGGGACACACTTTTTCTTCCTTGAAATAGGCCCATATAGGTCAATTTACGTCATCCATGGGAACACCCTTTAATTTTTAGATTTATTTTTGTATTACATTTTGAAATTGGGACCTATAGTCCCAAGTTTTTTTTAAAGTTTACAAAGGTGTCCTTTACGGTTAATAATACACGTAAAAAATATGATAGGGAAATTCTTAAATTTTTAATTTAGGAACTGCAGACCAAAATTTAATAGAAAGGCATTTTCGCCTATGTCGTATTAAATTTTTGATATCTTTTAGTCCTAAAAAATAACTTTAGAAGAGTTTAATAAAGCTTCAGAAAATAATATTGATGAATATTAATGTGCTTGAAAACTTATAAAAAGCTACAGCAGTCTCTTCAAAGATCTTGTTGAAATAGAAAACTTAGTTGATCTACATGACTATCCCTTGTCATGTCAAATGAAAAAGAAAGATACTTAAATTAAGAAGTCTTGTAAACTGTAAAAAGATTTAACTAGAATACTTGCAAAAGAATTCGAGTTCTGGACGAATATTAACGAAGATATTTACCCAACAAAGAAATTAAGTTTTTGAACTACATATATTCAATTTGGCTGAACTTACAGTTGCGAATCTGCATTTTCAGTATTAACAAGTAAGAGTGCTATATTCGGCTATGTTGAATCTATGTAAATCAAGTTTAGTGAAGTAACTCCAATCAAAAAGCACATATTGGGGTGACAAAGAATTATAAAATAAAAAAATCTGTGGTACTGCATATATATAATTTTACATAAAAATGAGATCGACTCTTAATGGATTAAACATTTGTAAAAAAATTTAGTATTTCCGTAAAAGTCTCTTTAAAAGCTTTAAAATGATATGAAAATATGGGTAAGCCTCAATTTTTTAATTCTCTATCGCCCAATGTATTTGTTTTTTTGATTGGAATTACTTTATTCTTCCAAATGACATGAAAAAATTAGAGGTAGGCGTGGTATTTTGCCTGCTGACTCGAAGGACATGGTCCGATCATGCTGATTTCCAATAGCACCTCTTTTGACACGATATTTGATCGATTGACATATTTATATTTCTTGTTGCCTCGGCAAACTTGTTTTTAGCAGTAACACGGGCGGACAGATAGACAGACGGACATAGCTTAATCGACTTCGCTATGAATAAGAAGTCAGAATATATATACTTTATGGGGTCGGAAATGGATATTGTAAAAATTACACACGGAATGATAAACTTAGATATACCCTTTTTCCACTTTCTGTGGCGAAGGGTATAAAAATAATTAAGAGGAAAACATAATTAGCCTAAATGAAAAACATCCCGAAAATCGTCTTCGTATATAATGTCGACCATATATGTATGAATCTTTAATATACATGATGTTATACAAAGTTATGATAGTATATAATTAAGTAGTAAATAATTTTTTTACCAAAAAAAAAAAAAACAAAACAAAACTAGATATTCCTTAGTTATAAAATGTTTTGTTTAGCGAAATCCCTTGTTTTGTCTGCCTACTTTTATTTTTTTATTATAGGAATTAAATTGTTGAATACTACTTTTTAAATAAATTCTTGTAGTAGTAGTTATGTCACTTACGGTATGTATTTTTAAATTATAAATTTTCAACAATGAGATTTTTCTTATTATTATATTTTAGCTGCCCAGCAGTCAACAAGTTATTACAAATTTAAACCCATCTCATTGTATACTATTATGTAAATAGAACATATAAAATAAAATGTTTAATCGTATACAACTAGCTTCCGATTAGGATTCATATTTTTTCTATCCAACTGTTAAACTAAATGTTTATTACAAGCAAAGAACACCACACAATCGAATAAAATGAAGCTATCTTACTTCCATCCGATTTTGATGGCTTATGTATATATGTAAAAAATATTATTGAAGTTTTGATTATAAATTTTGTTTGTATGTTTTTTTTTTTTTGGGTAGGTTTTAAAAATAATTAATAAAAAATATTTTTTACAAAAGAAATAACATTAATTAATTAATTTTTAATTTTACTGGATTTAAAAACAATAACAGTGATTTTTTTTAATTCAGAATAAAACGTTGGGGTTTAGTAAACGGAATTTAAGACGATTAAAAAAATAGTACCAGACAATATGTGTTGTTTAAAAGCCGATTTTCCATTTAAAATTACAAACTTTGTTTCACTTTATTTCCAATTAATAACGATTTTCTTCTATTACATATTATTCATACTTCAGATACTCTTTTGTTTGGCAATGGCGTTGTTTAACAGAATCCAATTTCAAATTCCAACAAAGGTAAATTATGGTAATATTCGAAATGCCGCTTAAAAATATTTTGGTAAAATTTTTAAAAAATTAATTCGAATTGGCATAGGCAATAGCGAACTTTAATAGCCGTTTGAATAATATAGAAAAGAAAATTAAAATATATAAATCAGTGTTTAAATAATTTAAGTCGAAGTAGCAAAAGTCATAAATTTTTTACTTTTCATTGCTTTCATAGTTTTTAACTATTTTAAATAAAGTAATAATTCTGCTTATGATTACGCAAAAAACGCAGTTGTAATTAAAGCGGAAGCAGTCGATGTGAAAAGTTTTTTTTATTGTGCTTTTGAATGCGGTTAGTAAGAAAGAAAAACACACAAGTAATGTCTTTGGTTTTGCAAGTTGTCAGCAGTCGCAGCCCGAAAATAATAATTATTTTATTAAATTAAACAACGGGATTTTTTATTATATTAATTAATTTACAAAATAAAATTTGTTATTATCCTGAATAAATTTTTAAATTGCCGATATTGATTATTGAGGGTTAAAGCACTTCTCGATGGCCATTTCGTTACCGCTTACTTAACTCTTCAGGAAACTTCTGACGAACATTTTAAATAAACTAACAATTTTTGTCCAAACAATAAAGCAAAGACAAAAATCAAAGTTTAAGCAAAAACAACAATAACCAACAGTAATTCTATTTTTCTTTCCCCACTTGTTTTTGCTTCTATAACTTCTATAGAACTTAGATGATTCATTCCATTAGCCAAACAAATAACTTCAAGTTAGGGAGACTTCAAGTTATGAAGTAAGTTTCGAAAGTTTTGCATATTATCAAAAAATATGTTTCATTAACTTTTATTATTTTTTACTTAAAATAAAAGAATTGAAAAATTGTATAATTTATTATATATTAAAGTAATGAATAATTTTTGGCAGAATTTGTTTATTTTTGTGTAGTATAAAAGTGTCTCCAATTTGTGTAGCGCTTTGTAATCACCGTCAGTCGTATTTTCATTTGTGAGTAAATATAAATTCAAATTGTTCAACGCATCTTTCATAGCTGTATAATAGTTTTTCAACTTTGTCCCCTTCATCACTATCTATTGTGATTCCAGTGTGGGATTTTGGCTGGAGAACATTATCAACAACATCCTCATGCGACAGCTAGATCATTATCTACTTCAATAAATTATTGAAGAGTATAACAGTTAGTTATGTTATTCAAACGTTGCCAGATTTTACTATCGTCTTTCATTGTCATTTCGGCACTTTACAGAACTTTAAACAGAAATCATAGTGCCACCAAGGTCAATTCGTCATGATTGCCACATACATAACGACAGTGTTGTTAGCTTAGTTATGAATTTGCCCATTAAGACTATTGTTTATAAAGCAAATTAGAAAAAAAAGATATACGCTGACTGTTGGCGGCAGATCTGGAAATTTTTGCTTAACAACAAATTAATGTCAACACAAAAAATTCAATTTATAAAAACTTTGCAAAGCTTTTTACCATTATTTTTCTTCGTTAGAGAGAAATTCAAGGTATGGAAGTTCCGCTGTTGCTGTTGCCATACAATTTGCTTCAACTTATAGAAACTTCAATTTATAGAAATTCAAGTTATAGAAGTTCAACTGTATTAGAAAATTTTAGAGCCCCGTAACTTGGGGTGAGCGCCAATTTTTTTCACTTGTTGTTTTTTTCTTATGTTTTAATTCTCTATCCACCCACATATTTATTTTTTGGATTGGAGTTACTTTATTGATCCAAAAGAAAGGAAAAAATTACAGGTGGGCGTGGTGTTTTGCCTCCTGCCAGAAAGGACATGGACCGATCATGGTAATTTCCAACAGCACATCTTTAGACGGACAGACGGACATGGCTCAATCGACTTCGCTATGCATAAGAAGTCACGAATAAATATACTTTATGGCGTTGGAAATGGATATTGTAGAAATTACACACTTAATGACAAACTTATATAAGGTGAAACTTATATTGTGGTGAAGGGTATAAAAAAAATTATCATAAACGGAGACGCCAAAATAAAGATTTTACCTTAACTTTAAAGATTTTTGAATCTAAATAAAATTTGAAGATCTTTTTCTCAACCTAAGACACCTAAGATTTAAAATTAATATTCTAAAAAATGTTATCACTGCCGCTGATTGATAAATAAGTAAAAAATGATGACATTTACAAAGGTATACGAGTATTTATACAAACTTCAATTTCCAAAACAAATTTTATTGCTGCTGAATTAACTGAATTCATTGGTAACTGTGTTGCCTTCTACTTTGACTTTAAAGGCCGTGTCAGATAAAACTTTATCGCTTTGCGTGACGTTTCAAACTTTGAACAAAAAGCGTATAACGCAAGAGGTATGTCACAATAAAAACTTTAACAGCGCCTAATTATTGTTTGTTTTTATAAGTTTTTCTTCCATAATTTTCTAAAAAAAATAATAAAGGAAGAATATATAATAAAAAAAATATTTTAAAATTCTTAGCTCTTTTACGTTCGATTTTGCCAAAAATAATATACAAATGTATAGCAGCTAATTGTCAAAGCGCGCAAAAAGATGAGTGTTGCCCAACTTTGCGCTTTGCTTTGCGTTAAAAGTGCTTTATGTGACATACTTCATATAAGTTCGTGCATTTTATCTCAGATGTCAAAGCGAATTTGCAACCAGCGTTGCCACACAAGAAATTGACTTCCTACCAATAATTTTCAAAAATCCTACCAAAATCGTTCACAGCCTACCAAAAATTTAAAAATGCATTTCGTTTACATAAACCCTGTTATACTCACTTTGTTTTTTCCCGTAATTGTTGAGATGAAAGTTTGTCTTTTGGTGATTTTAAAATGAGTGTTATGATTTAAAATAGTTTTAGAGTATACTATGCAGAATGAACACCCATCCCTTTCCTGGAGCTAATCAAATTCGCTCAACCATTCGGTTCTAAATTTTCTTTTGACTGTTTCTTTACAATGTTCACTAATAGTATTATATTATTTAAAAATGTTTAAAAACAAGAACTTAAAAAGTGGTTCTACCTGGTTGATGGAATATCGCCTTCTGAAATTATATTATTTCATTTAATTTTGGAGTTTTTAATAAAAATCTGAATAAAAGTACATGCAATATTAGTCAATATTCATGTAATTAATAGGTATATATTTACAATTAAAAAAGTATTTTACTTTTCCATTTTGTCTGTTAATTTTTTTAATACATACACTTGAAAATAAACCTTCACTCAAAAATATTTTTATTTTCAATTTCATAATATTGTTTGCGTTTCTTAAACCAGAGATGGTTATAGCTTTAATCATCTCTATGCAAAAAAGATGAGATGTTTTTTATTACATCTAAAACAGTTTTTAAAAACAGTGGTAACACTATTCAAAGTTATTATTTATTTAATTCAAAGTTACATTTTTTTATTTTATGTTCTGAATTTTTAAGGTGAAAAATTTACTATTGCTTAAAAATTGCTAAAGGATGAAAACCTACCAAAAACTTTAAAAAATGCAACAAACCAACCAAACTACCAAACTGTTTTTTAAAAACGAAAAACTACCAAGTTTGGTCCGATTGGACCAAAGCGGCAACGCTGTTTGCAACGCAACGCAAAGCAAAAGTTTTATCTGACACGGCCTTAACGAAGTAACCTCAAAAAAGCTTTTGTCTATTGACCTGCGAATCGTTATTTCCAAAAAAGTTTCTACATTAGCAGCTCTTATAAACTTTTTCCAAATTTAGTTTAAGACAGTGAGATACAAAACTAAGATGACAAATTGAGGGAAAGCCGCTACATAGACTTTAATAAATATTCTAAAAATTTGGAAAATGTTACAGTGAAAGAGTTTTGCTACACAATTAAAAAAAAGTCGTATTCAACACCTCATTAGAGAGCATTTTATGTACTCAAGATTATTTTTAAGTTAACAAATGTTTGTGCAATAATATAAAAATTAGTGCTATTAAAAAAATTTAAAACCTTCACAGTATTTTAGTTAGAAATGTGTGAAATATTAATAGAATTTTTTATAAAGCAAGCAATTTTTTTTCTTGATGGCCTAAAATGGGAGGCATACATCTTAAAGGTACAATGTATAGTTACAACAATGTTTAATTATTTTCCTAATAACAAATTGTGGGAATACAACTTTTGATATTTATGCTTATTTTTAATTTTTTTTATTTATATTTTTATGTATATTTTTGTTTTATGTATTTATGGTAACCTCATTAAAAGTAATGTCACGTAATAAGGAATAAAAAATTTCTGGCACCACTGATCATAAATATTATTTTCAGCGTTACCACACAAGAAATTTACTTTCTACCAATAATTTTCAAAAATCCTACCAAAATCGTTCACAGCCTACCAAAAATTTTAAAATGCATTTCTTGCACATAAACTCTGTTATACTCACTTGGTTTTTTCCCCCGTAGCTTGTCTTTTGGTGATTTTTGAGATGGGTGTTATGATTTAAAACAGTTTTAGAGCATACTAAGCAGAATGAGCACCCATCTCTTTCCTGAAGCAAATCAAATTCGCTCAACCATTCGGTTCTAATTTTTTTAATGTTTCTTTACATGCAATATTAGTAAATATTTATGTTACAAATAGGTACATATTTACAATTAAAAAATTTTACTTTCTTTTCCACTTGAAAATAAAACTTCACTCAAAAATTATGTTAATTCCAATTTCATAATATTGTTCGCGTTTCTTAAACCAGAGATGGTTATAGCTTTAATCATCTCTATGCAAAAAAGCAGATGTTTTTTATTACACCTAAAACAGTTTTTGAAAACAGTGATAAAGGGTGAATTAGCCGACCGTTGAAATCGTAAATGAAATGTAAATGTAGCTGTACAGTAAATGTAAATGTAGTTGTGCTTATAGAATCTGTAAAAACGTGTCATGTGTTTTTGACATAAGCAAAAAATTAAATAAAACTGTGTTGTGTTTTGTCTTATGTTTTATTTTGTGTATGCTTTTAAATTATATTGGATACCGAAGATTTGTTTATTAGTTTAAAATTCTTGCGTTTATGTCATTTTTTTCTGCATTCTAATATCCTGGAGAATGTTCATTGTAAAGGCATTAATTCGCCTAAACAAGAATCATTAATTTTTTGTCGTTAATTATTTTTTTTTCTATATTTCAGTTTATAAATAAATAAAAACACACAGCTGTTCAAACCAATGATGGCCACTTTCTAATTTTGTGTAAAAAGTACTTAAATATTTCAATCGTACTAAAAATTATATTTTATTGTAATAATAAAATATATATAATTTGCTCAGTCTAAAAATTACACAAAATATTACATGTATAACATATTTAATTTTGAAAAGAAAACTTCATAATTTATTTAAAATTATATTGTTTGTCATAAAATTTAACAACTTAAAAGTTTTAGTAAATAAGCACAAATAAGTATTTTAAATGGGATATTGTACTTCACTTCAATTTATGATAGTATTTACCATCACTGGCTACATGTGTCACGTAACCTCGTATTGAAATTCTATTTTCAGCAGGTTCAAACGTTACGGCTAAGTGACATTTCAGTCGGCTAAGCATTTGCATAGCTTTTCGTATAACAAAAATGATCAGCTGACACGTCTACATTTACATTTCTACATTTACGGTCGGCTAAATGTACCTTAACACTTTTCAAAGTTATTGTTTATTTAATTCAAAGTTACATTTCTTTTTATTTTATGTTCTGAAATTTTAAGGTGAAAAATTTACTATTGAAAAAAATTGCTAGAGGAGGAAAACCTACCAAAAATTAAAAAAAATGCAACAAACCAACCAAACTACCAAACTGTTTTTTAAAAACGAAAAACTACCAAGTTTGGTCCGATTGGACCAAAGCGGCAACGCTGATTATTTTAATGAAGAAAATGTAGACTACAACAATTTTGTCTCTTATTGTATATGCTTAAAAATCAAGTTGTTCTCCTAAAAACAAAAGCACTTGCCCACCCCTGTTAAGACTACGGACTATAATAGTATGTGTGCCAACGGCTGCTGTTTTGTACAAATATTTTTAAAGTATTAAGAGAAACTTTGTATTGCCTTAACTTTAGTTCTACATTGACGGTGGTTACGTGCATTTGTTAAAAAAAACAAACAAAATAATAACACATTGCAAAAACAATACATTAAAAATTACACATTAGACTTGTTTAGAAGTTTCATTTCTAAGGTAAAACAAACTGTATCGACCTTGACTTATATATTGAATTCCTGACTAGTTAACTATCAACACATAATAGAGTAGTGAAATCATCATGGATGAAGAAAAAATGTGGAAGAACTTTTATGAAAAGTTACAAGAAGCTAAAATAAATCCGCAAACCGAACATGAGTACAAGTAAGTTCAAAAGAAAACAATATTATCTATTTATTTAGAAATAATTAGATGAATCATTTGTTTCATCATATGTAAGAATAAAATTCAAACAAACAAACAAACAAGCATACACATTGATAATAGATAGTGCTTTTAGCTAATTGAGCTTTTTTAAAACTTTCGGTCTGAGATGATCTCTTTCTTTAAACCAAAGCTGGAAAATTGTACATAAGAAAAACTAGCTTTGCCTCATGTTTATTCTATAGCATTATAGCAAACAAAATCTTAGCTCGCTCTAAAGTCTTTAAAACATAATTATGGAACATAAACAAAGAGCACAAGTTTAGCGAGATTAAGCTATCATCAATTTATTTCATTATTTGGATTAACATTATGAGGCGTTAAGAGTAAACTGTTCGACAATTTTTACCAACAGAAATTTTTCAAACTAAAGTCTCCCAAAACACAGAGATTGCAGTGTTGCCGTTTGTTTACACTTTTTATATTTTTGTAACTTTTAAAGGCTCCGTAAAAAACTTTGTTATATTTCGCCAAATTTTCGTAACTTTTGGTGCAGACACGAAATAAAGTAATATTACCGAAAAAGTACTTGTTTCACTTGATAGCCGTTTTTTCTTAATATATCAATTTGATTTTAATAACAAACATTACACATTTGCTTATGCTATCAAATTTCTATATAAAATGTTAGTTATAAATAAACAAAAAAATAACGTTGCTGTAGTTATACCTTCTTTCATTAGTAAAAAATCAAGAAATGTTTCTTGCTGCGTGTTTAGAAAGAGCAAAATGTTTATGGTAGCAATTTTTCCAACTGTAAAATAATAATTGCTGCACTTATTTCGTGCAGAAAGCTAAGTACCAAGGCACATTTATTTTACTAGGTAGTAGAGGCTCTACAACAAATACAACATTGGCAAAAACAACATGTCAAAAACAGAAAGAGAAATAAAAGATAATTGCTCTAAATATAAATGTTTGCTTTGTTTTGCAAATGCTTGTTGTTAGTGTTTTTTGAAATTCGTAAACAAATAAAGTAAACTACAAACAAATTTTGACATTTCCAACTACAAACCAGTTGAGCGGACGACACTACCTAATATAATAAATATACCGTGCTAAGTACTCTGCTAAAATCTGCGAAAATTGTTAGCAACTATTGCCGACAGAAAAATTGGACAACTAGCTTTTAGAATAAAGTTGTGTTTTTACATGTATATTTTAAAAATATATTATATATTAAAAATATGTTATATATTAAAGGCCTTATTCACAATTAATTTTAATTTAATACAGGTTTATAAAACCAATTTTGTATGGAAATTTTGGTTAATAAACCTATTATAAAAATAAAAATTGATTGTGATAAGACCTTTAAAATATATTATATATTAATACGCTTTTCCTTCACAAAAGCAGGGTTCAAAATTCAGCACCACCAACAAAAAAAAAAAAGCTTCAGTTTTTATTTTCGACAATTTGACTGCTTAAAATAGTTTAACTGAGTACACACAGAACTGAACCCAGCTAAATTAAGTTTACTATTTTCAGCAGCAAAACGAACACACAGCGGCTGTGTTTTGAGTACTGTTAATTTGCAAACTGAAAAGTCAGCCGCTGTGTGTTCGTTATGCTACTGATAATAGTTGACTGAATTCAGTTAGTTTCAGTTCTGTGTGTGATCAGTTCAACTATTTTCAGTTGGCATGAAATAAAAAACTGATCTCAGTTATTTATTTTCAGCATGTAACTGAAAAGAAATGAACTGGTTACTAAAACGTGACTGCTAATAGCACTTTTCAAAACGCTGCACAAAAGTTACATTTTTTTGTTAAAAGATACATTTCGGAAATTTTTTTAAATAAATTGCGAGTTTGTATATTTCATGGAAAATAAAAAGGCAAAAAAATGTTATTTTACACAAAACTAAAATAAAACCGAAACGTAAATTTAAAAACAATAAATTTCAGGTCCATGATTCTTTTCTAAAAATTTATATAAAATATTCATTTAGTTTCTCATACTAAAATATTTTGATTGAACTTAATTCATAGTTTTGAAGGTCTTTAGTATTTTATTGTCATTATTAACGCAGCTATTGCATCAGTATTCCGCTGGGTAAGATGGTCACTCTTTATAAGTTTCAGTTCTGCCACATACTTGAAATTACACAACTATTGGGACACCCTTTAACTTCCAAATCCAAATTTTATACTTGTTGTTATAGTGGACTTAGCAATACAGGTTCGTTGCAAATATTAAGCGTCTGTCTACAACTGTTGAAAAGTATGGCCATATACAACAAATTAAGTGCACTATTGGCGCACCCCTTAAATCATAATTTTAATTATTAATACCATAATGGCCATAGCAATCAAAAGATAGGCCCATATAAATAAATCTACATCAGTTATGGGACACCCTTTAATTTCTAAATTAAAATTATAAACTCACTGGCATAACGGGATTAGCAATACAAGTCCCTTTTAAGTTTCAGCATTCTCTATTTAACGGTTCAAATGTTTGGTCACATACTTGAAATTACATCAACTATTGGAACACCCTTTAACTTCCAACCCCAAATTTTTTACTTGTTATAGCAGACTTAGCAATGCAGGTTCGTTGTAAATTTCAAGCATCTGTCTACAACTGGCCACAACCATAAATTTAAATTGACTATTAAGGCACCCTTTAATTTATAATGTTTAATATTAATACTTGTTACTATAATGGCCATAGCAATCGACATTCTTTCCAATTTGCGAGCATTTGTCTTTAACGGTTCAAAAGATAAGCCCATATAAATAAATCTACATCAAATATGGGACACCCTTTAATTTCTATATTAAAATTATAAACTCACTGGCATAGCGGGCTTAGCAATACTGGTCCCTTTTAAGTTTAAGCATTCTCTATTTAACGGTTTAAATGTTTGGTCACATACTTGAAATTACATCAACTATTGGAACACCTTTTAACTTCAAACCCCAAGTTTTATACTTGTTATAGCGGACTTAGCAATACAGGTTCGTTGTAAATATCAAGCGTCTGTCTACAACTGGCCATAAACATAAACTATAATGGCCATAGCAATCGACGTTTTGTCCAATTTGCAAGCGTTTGTCTATAATGGTTCAAAAGATAGGCCATATAAATAAATTTACATCAAACCCCTAAATTTACATCAAAACCCTTTAATTTTTAGATTTATTTTTGTATAACTTTTTGTTATTGGGAGCTATAGTAATAATCAATAATTTAAAAATTTACAGAAGTGCCCTAAGGGGGGACACCCTTTAATTTTTAAGATTATGAACTGTTTTTAAGACGGGACCAATCTGCGCATTTTTTACATATTGTTAAAGTTCTTAAGGGGTATGAAACCCCTTAAAAGCTTTGGCAAAATTATAACCATTGTGGATTATAGTTGCAACTGTATCAAATGAATTGAATTCAAAGGTGTTTACTTTTTGAATTAAATCTGCAATTCTATCAAAGGTGTTGGTTCCGTTGAATCTCTTAAGGCCTCATTAGTCTTTACTTTCTGTTGCTGTTCTGTTCTGTGCCGTTCTGCTTTTTAAAATATTGTGTTAGTTTTTCTGTAACAAAAATGCAGCTGGGTATAATAAACAAAGAAAACACAATACACAACACAAAAAAAAAAAACTACAATTACAATAACAAAAATAGGTTTGTTTACATTTTGCACACACACTATCAAATAACTTTCAAGTAACTTAACGTTGAATTCTATTTTCTACTGATTCGAACAGAACAGAACGTTAAAGTAATAACAAACCACAAATACACATTTTCCATTTAATAGAAACTGATCAGCTGATTCGTCACGGAACAAAAAGTAAAGACTAATTCTGCCTTTACACGCTAATGCTGTGTTTAGACGGCGTGTACAAGTCATATGGAATGTCAAAATAGCTATCTGTATGTAATTTGTTGTGTATGTCAAAATCTGTGTTTAATATACGGTTTATAATTATCATGTTCAAACTTGCATATGTTACGTACATTCAACATAACCTCTAATTGTTGAAGGGAAACTAAAATGCTTAAAACAGTGATATAACGGTTAATTTTTTAAGCAATAACAATTTACAAAATTGCTATATATTAAATTTGCCATAATATAAAATTGCACTTAGGCTGAGTTCGTTATCTGCACATTTTTTCTTGTTTATTTTTACTTTTAAGGTTGTTAGTTGTCCTAATAAAACAATTAACATACAAGTCTTGCTTGTTGTATACGCAAAACAATAATATGTATGCAAGTGTTACTTATAAGTTGTAAAAAAGACAAAAATTTTAAAAATATACATTGAATAAAAAATTGTTGTAAGCAAATTTGTATTTGCCGTATTTTTCAACTTTTCGTTACCTGGAAGGGGCACACACTCCCATTTGTTACAAACTCATAAAAACTACTTATTTCCACAAAAAAATCTTCTTTCTGCTATTTGTTAGAAATTTCTACGTTGGAAGTGTCACTATTAGTTTTTCCTTAACCTAGGTATGTACATAAGAAAACTTAAAATAATTTTCAAATACTCATCGTACAAAAAAGTAGACCTGATTTTTGGACTACATTTCCACTAAGAAAAAATGCGAATTGGATAGTAATAAGGACAATAAGTCAAATTTCTTTTCTTTTTTACCATAAAAAAATTAGTGCTTAATTTAATTTGAAAAATGCAATAAGCAGTAATAATCCCTAAATACTAAATTTGAATATTTCTTTTGTATCATTACCTTTTCTAATATTTCAAGCAATTGGTCAGTTTTTAAAATTGATAATTATCTTCTATTTTTTAAATATTTCGCCACACTGTTGAGTGGCATCTTTAGGAAACAGAAAACAATAATATTAATAATTAGTTTTTACAAACATATTAAAAAAGGTTCAAAGCTTTCTGTTTTTTCTGTCGTGGTTAACAAGTTTATGGAAATGTCCAAAAGTTATTTTTTAGCTTACGATCAATATATGTATATAAATATATTCCCTAAAAAAGTTCAAACAATAAATTTATTGTTGTTATAATTTTCGGTAATAACCGTCGTCACTGGCTGTGTACTTTGGATGTTCGGCGAGCGCTTTCGATGTGATAACATCATTTTCAAGCCGCGTTTTTATTAAAACTGAAGAGATAGTGTTAAAAATAGATAGTGTTAACAATAAAAGGTGGTGGGTTTAGGTAATTTTTGTCCGTTTAAATAGTATTATGCAGGTAGATTCCCTGATATCTGTCTTGTTTATTGGGGTAAATAGTTAATATTTGGGTCTTTTATTATTGGATAGGTAAGTGTGACCGTCTGTGGGTGTTTTTCGTTTGTAAGAGTGTTTTAGTAATTTTAGTGGTGTAAAAATCGTGTCAGAGGTTGTGTTTACCTGTTCGTTAATAATGTCTCTGTTAAATGTTCGTGTTTTGTAAATTTCCATGTTTTCAAGAATGTCTAGTCTTCGTCCTTTTTTACTTGGGTGTAATACTGTCATACATTCATCTATTTCCTTTGGTTCGTGTCCATGTGTGTAAAGGTGTTTTGCGAAATTGGAGTCTTCCCTTTTCCTTTTGTATGATCGTATGTGTTCTGTAAACCTTGTTTTTAATGTTCGTCCAGTTTGTCCGATGTATGTATGGTTGCAGGTGCAAGTAAGTCTGTATACTCCGCTGGTGCTAAATTTATCCGTTGTTTCTATTGATGTCTTGAGATTGTTACGTAGAGTGTTGCTCGTTTTTAATGTTGTGTGTAAACCTTCTTTTCGGAAAAGGTTGGTTAATCTATATATTTCTGGTCCTGTGTAAGTAAAGATGTGTCGTCGTGTTGTGTCGATAGTTTCCTTGTCTTCTTTCTTCTTGTTTTTGTTGTTGTATTGTCTGAGTAGTTTATCGATGGTTGTGTGGTTGTAACCGTTATTTTTAGCTATAGTGTAAATTGTATCGAGTTCTTTGTTGTATTTATCTGGAGCGAGTGGGACTATTTTAAGTCTGTGAATCATGTGTCTAAACGCTGCGAGTTTATGTTGAGTAGGATGGTTTGAGGAGCTGTGGATAGTTGTGTCTGTCATGGTTGGTTTTCTATAAATGTCAAAGTTTAAGGTATCAATTCCTCGTATTATTGATATGTCAAGATAATGTAAAGTTCTGTTTTGCTCTTTTTCCATTGTGTATGTGATTTTGTTGTGTATTATGTTTAAGTCTATAAGAATTTGTTCGGCGTTGTCTCTTTCTAGGATGCATATAATGTCGTCTACGTATCTGTAGTAATGGGTTATTTTATGTTTTTCCATCAGTTTTTTGATGTGTAGTTGTTCTAAGTGTTGCATGAAAATCTCTGTGAAGATTGCGGATGTTGGGTTTCCCATGCCGAGTCCATCAGGTAGTTTATAGAATTTATTGTTGAATCTAAAGTAGTTTTGTTTTAATATCGTCTTTGCAATATCCATTATTTCGTTGATATATTGATTGTCGTGTATGTTGGAAAGTATGTTACGTAGGATAGTCAAAGTTTCGTGTGTGGGTATTGATGTATATAGATCCTTTATGTCGAAGGAAACGAGTCTCGTATTATCAGTGATTTTGATGTCCTTAATTTTGTTTATGAGGTCTTGTGTATTTCGTAACATGTATGTGTTCTGCAAATTTATTTTCTCTTTTAAGAATGTGGCAAGGTGTTTGGCCAAGTTATATGCAGGCGCAGGTTTGTAATTTACTACAGGTCTGATTGGAATATTTTCTTTATGAATTTTGGGTTGTGCTCTGAGTGTAGGGGGTCCTGGGTTCATGTTCATGAATATGTATAACTTTCCGTCAGTGAACGTTTTGCAGCGTTTTAGTAGGCTTCGTATTTCCTTTTGGAATGAATCGGTTGGGTCATTCTTAAATTTTGCGCATTTTACTTGCTGAATGAATTGTTGTGTTTTCTCTATATAGTCTTTCTTGTGCATTATTACAGTTGTGTTCCCCTTGTCTGCTTTAGTAAGTAATAGATTATTATTCCGAAGTTTTGCTTTTATCTGTCTAGTAGTTTTTTGTTCGTCAGGATTAGTTTTAGATGAAGTGTGTTCTCTTATTGTTTTTTCAAGTACATCGGCTATCTTGTGTCTCATGTGTTCTTGTCGGTCAGTTGGTAAGTGTGTAATAGTAGCTTCGGCGTCTACGATTTGGGTTTCAATTGTTTTTTCTATTTTGTTAAAAGGTAGATTATGTTTTAGTCCCTTCTCTATTAGTTTTGTTTCATTGTCGCTGAATTCTATGTTTGTCAGGTTTTTCACTCGTGGGTAAAATTCTGAGTTTGTACGTTTTTCAGTCTGTTTTGTGAGTTTTGTAAATTTTCTTTCCATCCGCTTGTATTTGTCAGTCATCTGATTTTGTATCCTTTCATGTAAGTTGTGTAAAAATGTGGGAAATAAATGGTAAAGATTATGTCTTGTTAATAAGTCTGTTACTTTTAAATGAAGATGATAAGTTTCCTTATTGAGTTTGTCTTTTTTAATGTAAAGTGAGCGTATTTCAGTCTTTATCCATGTCAGTTGTGCTACACGCTTTGCTCGTTGGGAAGCGTACGTTTGGTTCGTAATGTTAATAGTTATGTATCGTGGAGTAATGTTGTTTTTAAGACATTGTTTGTTGAATCGTATGTTTGCTATTGTCTTGTGTAGTTGTAGTGTCTTGTTAGTGAGTCTAGTTAATAGTACCTTAGCTTGACTAGCTGTATCCGGTATTAAATTAATTGGGTTGATTCCGCCAGTATATAATAAACTGTTGTTATAATTTTCGGTAATAACCGTCGTCACTGGCTGTGTACTTTGGATGTTCGGCGAGCGCTTTCGAAGTGATAACATCATTTTCAAGCCGCGTTTTTATTAAAACTGAAGAGATAGTGTTAAAAATAGATAGTGTTAACAATAAAAGGTGGTGGGTTTAGGTAATTTTTGTCGGTTTAAATAGTATTATGCAGGTAGATTCCCTGATATCTGTCTTGTTTATTGGGGTAAATAGTTAATATTTGGGTCTTTTATTATTGGATAGGTAAGTGTGACCGTCTGTGGGTGTTTTTCGTTTGTAAGAGTGTTTTAGTAATTTTAGTGGTGTAAAAATCGTGTCAGAGGTTGTGTTTACCTGTTCGTTAATAATGTCTCTGTTAAATGTTCGTGTTTTGTAAATTTCCATGTTTTCAAGAATGTCTAGTTTTCGTCCTTTTTTACTTGGGTATAATACTGTCATACATTCATCTATTTCCTTTGGTTCGTGTCCATGTGTGTTAAGGTGTTTTGCGAAATTGGAGTCTTCCCTTTTCCTTTTGTATGATCGTATGTGTTCTGTAAACCTTGTTTTTAATGTTCGTCCAGTTTGTCCGATGTATGTATGGTTGCAGGTGCAAGTAAGTCTGTATACTCCGCTGGTGCTAAATTTATCCGTTGTTTCTATTGATGTCTTGAGATTTTTACGTATAGTGTTGCTCGTTTTTAATGTTGTGTGTAAACCTTCTTGTGTAAACAAACGAAAAACACCCACAGACGGTCACACTTACCTATCCAATAATAAAAGACCCAAAAATTAAACTATTGTTCAGTTCAGTTGTTTATATTATAGAACGAAATTACAGGTTCACAATTTGGTTTTTTTCAACATAATAAATAAAAAAGGGGTTTGCTTCCTCTGGAATGAAGCTGAAGGAGGTGTGAATGCTGAAGACTTTGCTAGCATATGGGTTTATTTTATTGAAAACAAAATTCTTCCCAGCCTTGATAACAGTGATAACCCTATTAAGATTATATTTTATAGTGATGGATGTGGTTACCAAAACCGCAATTATGTAATGAGTAACGCACTTGTAAATACTGCTATTAACCACAACATTGTGATAGAGCAGAAAATACTGGAGCCTGGGCATACGCAGATGGAGGCCGATAGTGTCCACTCTACCATAGAGCGTGCTATGAAGAATAAAAATATCGATGTTCCTGCCGAATATATCGGAATATGTAAAGCAGCAAGAAAAAAGCCTATGCCATATGATGTGACTTATTTGACACACGATTTTGTTTTTTTAAATTTAACAATAATGAATTCTTTAAAAGTATTCGTCCTGGACGTACCAAAGGTGATGCCAAAGTCACAGACATTCGTGCATTAAAATATACACCAAATCGAGAAATTTTTTTTTTAAATTACGGTTCACCAATTTATTGGAAATTCTGCCGCAAAGAATTGATTTCGAATCCTGGTCAGGGTAAAAATTAAAAAAAAAAAAAATAGTTGGTTTAAAGTGGTGGAATTTAGTACAACTGTACCAAAACAGAATACCAGTTAAACGTAAGAAAGACGAAGATCTACAATACTTGCAACTTACTTTGCCTAAGGACCATCATCAATTTTATGATGATTTGCTTTCCGAATAATTCAATTTTTACTGATTTTTTTATATAACTTTTACTAGCAGCAGGAGTAAGACTGCAAAATTGTTATTTGTGATAATTTTTATATAAGTTTAAAATTGTTTTTATAAATAATTAACTAAGAATAATTAAATAGCAGCAATGAAATAAGACTGCATATAATTTGTGATCAATGTTAACAAATCAACAAGTACCTTTTTATTTTTGAAACTAAATTGTTTTAATTTTATTTATTAATACTATGATGAAATAATGTGTCAGAAAAAAAAAATTACGTAACAAAAACTGCATGTTCTTTTTTTTAGTTTTTTTTTGTCTTTTGCGTTGAGTAGTTATGACATTAAGGTTACTGCATTTACAGTTTAATAAAATAATGTTTTATTTAAAAGTTATTAGGTTTCTTGTCTCTCCTGTAAAATTTGAAAAAGATGACTTAGCACATTTTCACGTTAAGCTAACGATATGTGATATTTCATGAGGTTTACACGGTGTGTATTGATTTACATATGGAAAATCTGACATTCCACATGAATTGTACAAACTGTCTAAACACAGCATAAGGCTGCAAAGATTCTTTTAAAATCTTTATCTAACTAATACATACATGTCATGTATGTGTATCAAAAAAAACAAAACTACTATGTATATTTGACCAGATATCAGCTGTAGTGCCAAAAATTTAGTTTCTTTCACATTTTTTTATTTGCAATTTAAAAGTATCAAAACGTTCCTTCAAATCACTGTATATAATTCTGCTGCTGAGGATGTTAAGTCAAACACGCTGTTCAAAAAGATGTCGAAAATGAAGATTGTCTACTAATAAAAGCGGTGTTGCCATTTGAACCATGAAATTAAGAATATCTGCGTTAAATAATTTTTTTTAGTTTCGACCGTCTTTCCCGATAAACTAATTTTTTAAGTAATTGTCATAGTCTGAAATATTTCATTCTTTAAAGATGAGTTATAAAATTTAAAGTCACTCCTCCTTTTATAATAGTTGTCCTGTTTACACATAATAAACACTTTGCATATAATTGTTTAATACTTGAATAAGAGGATGATGAGTTATCATCAGAATTCTAAACAAAATTTTAAACGAGTTTTACATACAACAAAGTTTGTCTTGAATGCAAATATGCACTTATGTACTTGTGTTATTTATGAATATGTATAATAAAATAATAAAATAAATTAGAGTTTATTGTACTTTAAATTTTTTACTTAAACGAGTATTATTTTGCTTACTTTCACATGTCGACTTTGTTTAGGTGGTTGTTTGCGAAAGTTTATCTATATTTTACTAAATAGAACGGTTTTTTTGTAATTTATTTCATTGGTTGAACAAAATTTCTTTTAGCTGTTAGACTATTACACTGTATATCTTTGAACATTATCATTATTAGCTTCTAATGCGTTAAGAACTTGAAAATGTTCATAGGAAAATTTTACTTTATTAAATTATTGAAATTTCAATATACATTTATAATCTTTTACGCTATAAATAAGGCCATATACATACATAACTGAAAATCACCTTACCATCCTGATACCCTTAAATTAATTTTACATTTTTTGTCTTTGCAAGCGCGATTTAAGGAAACACTATTTATTCTTAACACTATCTATTTTTAACACTATCTCTTCAGTTTTAATAAACCCGTGGCTTGAAAATGATGTTATCACATCGAAAGCTCTCGCCAAACGTTCGAAGTACACAGCCAGAGACGACGGTTATTACCAAAAATTATAACAACAGTTTAAATTTATTGTTTAAACTTAGAAAATGTTCGGGATTTATCACTAATTAAGCAGAGTACAATTTTTATGTGGGATATACATATATTAAGAAAAACAGCTACCCGAGAGGTTCTTGCTCAAATAATGAACCAAGTACTTTTTTTTAGTAATATTACTTACTTCGTGTCGGTACTAAAAGTTACGAAAATTTGGCCAAATATAAGAAAATTAAATTGTTGTGAATAATTTTATAAGACACAGTTTGAAAATTTTGGTTTTGCTTAATCGGTGGTCTTATGTAGAAAGTCTAGAACTCGGATTTTGACCAATTTAGTTTTTTATAGTTTCTACAATGTTTTTACCTGTTCGTGTAAAGATACAAATATATAAGTTAGGGCCTGTATTTATATTGCTAAGGAAGCATTGCTAATGGGAGACAAATGAGTGCAAACCAACAAGTGATGAAAAATTTTATTTTTAAAGCACCACTAAATTATTATGTCTGACAGTTTTTATTTATAAATTTAGCTATCAAATTCACTTTGAGGTTTCTATACATATGGATCTGTTATATTATGTATGTATGTACATATGTGTAATAATCTTAACAAAAAGTTTAATAGTGAGTTATATTATTGACGTTATTTTGGAAGACATTACGAGAATAAATACATACATAAATATATAATACAACAAGCCGCTTGACCACGGCTTTAGTTTATGACGTTGTTTTCGAGGTTTTATCAAAAATTTTGCTTGTAAAACATTCGAAATTGACAATCAAATGTGAATTTCAAAAAGCTATTGATTGATGAATCAAATTTAATATTAAAACAGTTTTGTAAAATGTGTTTTCTCGATATTGTTGAATATCTATGAAAAGCAAGTATGGCGATAATGCGAAATATTATATTTAGATACTATCAGCAAAATAATTTCGTTATCTTTCAAATATAAACTAACATCTCGGCGAAACGCATTGAAGATGTAGAAAATGTGAAACATTCGTTTACATCGACAACATTTAACATCTAACATCTACCATCAACTCAGCTGTCAAAAACATTAATTTAAAGGATGCATAAGTTTTGATAGTAAAAATAAGTTTTAAAAAATGAATTTTGAGGACACATTAATAATTGGACTAATTGTGAGTTTGAAAGAACAAACTCAGTTATTAATGCAGTGGATTGAAATAATGGAAGACATGAATTTTTAGTGGACATAAGTGCGCCTTTACCTTGAAAAGTCTGGATGTTTGTAGGTCAAAATACAATGGATTGTGAACATTTTTTTATCTATATAAAATAAGCAAACACAAAACTTCGAAATCCCTTTTCTTCACTGTTTGTTAACCGATTTTGTTTATTCTTTCACATATTTGTAGATGTTGTCGAGCTTTAGTGCACAGTCTTTATCTCATTTAAATAGGTTAAGTATTTAATATATTAGAGACCCCTTAAATTGCTACCACTACAAATGCAAAACATGCACATATTCACAACATGAGTATGCATTTAAAATAAACAAAGAAAAAGATGTTCAATAATAAAATAAACCAGGCAAACTCTAGTTTCAATGTACCACTATTTTTAAAAGCCGATATGGAACATTTTGGGAAAAAGATGTCCCAAATAATGGTACCGAATTTTTTAAGGAAAGCTTTCGAATCGAGCGAGAACATTTTAAGAAAAAAGGACACAAGTTAAAGGCATGCAATATCTTTATATTCGATGCAGAGTCTGCGTCTTACTTTACCAAAGCACAAAATATATTAATTTATTTAATATTATAATTTAAAACATACTTATGCCGCTCATTTTATTTTAAAAAACATATTTATAAATGCATGAAAATTGAATTATTATATATTATATAAATATATTATATATATATATATATATATATATATACAGTACTGTTCGAAACCTAAGCAACTTTTTCCCACTAAGTAATAATAGACTCATATCTTTTCTTTAAATAAATTTATAGAAAATATATTTTTTATTTACTACTACACAATGTGTCTATAACCTAAAAATAACAACAAAAATTAAAATCCATTTCTTTTGAAGTTATGATAAAATAAAAACAAAATTAACTTAAAAATTGGCTGTTCAAAACCTAAGCAACTTTTAATATTTGCTATGATATTCTTTATTTCTTACGACCTCAGCGCATCTTTTGGGCATAGATTCAATAAGATAGGATAGAATAGATGTGGGTATAGCTTCCCACTCTGATTTTAGACAGTTCATCAACTCCTGTTTATTTTTAAAGCGTCGAGTTCCAACTCTCCGTTTTAAAATTCTAAACTATCGAACCGTTATAGACAGAACGCTGAAACTTAAAAGAGACGTGTATTGCTAAATCTGCTATAGCAACTGCTAATTTGAATTTAGAAATTAAAGGGTGTCCCATAATTGATGAAGATTTACTTATATGAGCCTATTTCTTGAACGGTTTTAGATAAACGCTTGGAAATTTGACACAATGTCGATTGCTATCGCCGTTATAGTGACAAGTATAATATTACAAATTATAAATTAGAGGGTGTGCCAGTAATTCATTAAATTTGATGTATATGGCCATACTTTTGAACAGTTGTAGATAGATGCTTGAAATTTACAACCGAACCTGTATATCTAAGTCCGCTATAACAACAAGTATAAAATTTAGATTTGGAAGTTAAAGGGTGTTCCAATAGTTAATGTTATTATGTGTATGTGATCAAACTTTTGAACCGTTATAGACAGAACGCTAAATCTAAAAGAGACCTGTATTGCTAAATCCGCTATATCAACGAGTTTAAAATTTGAATTGAGAAATTAAAGGATGTCCCATAATTGATGAAGATTTACTTATATGAGCCTATCCAAAGACTATAAATATACTAAGATGTTTCACTGCCGTACATTCTACATCCAGTGCATATTTTGTCGATGGACGTACTGCTACTGCCACTTTAAGAGTAAAATCACAAAGAGAAATTATTATTCTCAGCAAACTTGTTACTCTCATCTCACATTAATTCATTTGTATATACGTGCATACGAATGTGTATATATTTACATTATAAAATATCCAACGTAAGCCAATGTTACCGATTGTGTATTTGTATGGTTATAATATGTGTTTTGTTGTTGTTTAAAAGAAATAACATCGATTTACACCGAATATTAAATTCATTTATTATCAATACGAAAATTATTATTCGGAACCTTTTCGATTTTAATTTACTTTACTTTTTTAGTTACTGAATGTTTGCTGTGTTTTTGTATACTGGCTTTTTGTTCCTGTCTTTTTCTTTTATTGATTCAATAGAGTTCTTATTTAATCAATTTGGCTTTTGATATAAGACTTTTAAGTTTCCTTTACAAAATTTGGGTAAAATACACTAATGAGCTAAAATAGCAGTAGTGAAATGGCCATATGAATATACTTTACATAGTAATTCATAAAATGTATAGTAATGCCGATTTCTGTAACATTTTTTGTCAGTTGTTCGTATTTTCAAGTAGAAGGTTTTTATGGAAGAAAATTTTTGAAAATCCCTCCAGAAAAGTCGGAAAATTTGAAAAATCAAAAATTTGGTGATTTTAATAATTTGTTCGGGATAATTAGCACAATATTTTTTAAAGATAATAAATTTAATTTAAAATTCCCGTAATTTAATTTTATTTATTATCTTGCAAGTGCCCATATAAAAAGCATAAATAAATTATCGTGGTGTGTTGTGATATTTCACTTGTTGTCTTAATTTTCTTTTTCTTCTACTGGATAGAAGTGCCGAAAAAAAGTCAGCCTTATAGAAAGAAAAATAAAATCAGGTGGCAAATTACGACACTCGATATCGATCGAAATTTCAATAGAATTTAAATGTAAATTTCGATCGATATCGAATGCCGTAATTTGCCCCCAGTGTTGATAATTGTTGTTTTTGCTTAAACTTTGATATTTGTATTTACTTTATTGTTTGAACAAAAAATTTTAGTTTATTTAAAATGTTTGTGAGAAGTTTCGTGAAGAGCTAAGTAAACGGTAGCGAAATGGCCATCGAGAAGTGCTTTTACGTTCAATAATCAAAATCGGTGATTTTAATAATTTGTTCGGAATAATAATACTTTAAAGATTAAAATTAATTTTTTTTGTACGAAATTTTGGGTGAAATTATTTCTTAATGGCTTTCCAAATGAAAAATAGAAAGTTCTTGGTGTAAAACATGGAAAATTGCGAAAAATGCGATATTTCAACGATTTTCTTGCTATTAATGCAGAATAATATATAAAATTAAACCTTGACAAATTGTGACATACACATCGGAAATGTATATCCGTTCTAAGAACTATAAAAACACGCATAAAGGTCTTATAAATACTATTTTGTAAAAACAGCAGCTAAAAACATAAAATATATATTACGAAGCAATGTGCATAATGTACTAAAATGATTATGTCTGGTTTTACGAGAATAACTCTTGTCATATAAACAGGTTGAAAGTTCCGAATTTGCTTATACTTATGTTGCTAAGAAAGCATTGCTCATGGGAAACACATGAGTGTAAAGTAACAAGTACTGGGAAAGTCTAAATTTTAAAGCGCCAGTAATTTATTTTGTTTGGCAATTTTAATTTATAAATATAGATATTAAATTCATATTGAGGTTTATATAGTGAGGTTTATATATATTATACCTATATGCAGGTTAAATAAACTTAACAAAAAATTTAATAATAAATATACATAAATTAGTGCCTTATTTTATTACCATTGTTTGAAATTTCTTAAAAAACATATTAAGTATCCACAAGAATAAATGCTAAAAAAATAACTACGTTATTTCGGGTATGATTAGTTCGGTGCGATTATGCATATTATTAAAAATACACAAATAAAAATATATAGTTACCCTACAATTACAAGAGCAGTCATATAATTTCGTTTTTAAGCTTATTTTACAACAATTTTTAAATTAGTGAGAAAAATAGAATTCAGAAATAAAATTTTATGAATGAAGCACATTCTTCTTTATATGTAGATATGAAAGTATGTATGTACGTTTCTTTATGTTAAATGTGTGTTTTTGTCTCTCAATACTTTCCTTTAACAAAACATTTTTTATGAACATCATTGTTAAACGCATGTGTGTATGAATATGTCTTGTTTACAAAACTAATATTATGCTCTCTTGAGTTTGGTTGCGCTCACAGAAATTTCTTCCCTCTTATCTCTTACCCCCGCTACCAATAAACTGCTTATAATTTTTGATTTTTTAAATGTTCAAACTGCAACATCTTTATAAATTTATTGTCTTTGGCCTATCTCTTGAACCGTTATAGATAAACGCTTGTAAATTTGACGCAATGTCGATTGTTATGGCCGTTATAGTGACAAGTATAATATTACAAACTATAAATTAGAGGGTGTGCCAGTAGTTCATTAAATTGGATGTATATGGCCAAACTTTTGAACAGTTGTGGATAGACGCTTGAAATTTACAACGAATCTGTATAGCTAAGTCCGCTATAACAACAAGTATAAAATTTGGATTTGGAAGTTAAAGGGTGCTCCAATAGTTAATGTAATTTTGTGTATGTGACCAAACTTTCGAACCATTATAGACAGAACGCTGAAACTTAAAGCAGACCTGTATTGCTAAATCCGCTATATCAACGAGTTTATAATTTGAATTTAGAAATTAAAGGGTGTCCTATAATTGATGAAGATTTACTTATATGAGCCTATCTCTTGAACCGTTATAGATAAACGCTTGTAAATTTGACGCAATGTCGATTGCTATGGCCGTTATAGTAACAGCTGATAATATTTAAAATTATAAATTAAAGGGTGCGCCATTAGTTAATTTAACTTGGTATATGGCCATACTTTTAAACAGTTGTAGACTGACGATTGAAATTTACAAATAACCTGTATTACTAACTCCTCTATAACAACAAGTATAAAATTAGGATTTGGAAATAAACGGGTGTCCCAATAGTTGATACAATATGGTGTATGTGGCCGGACTTTTGAACCGTTATAGACAGACTGCTGAAATTTACAATGGACATGTTTTGCTAAGTCCGCTATAACAAGAATTTAGAAAGTAAAGGGTGTTCCCAAAATTAATGTAATTTGTTCTATATGGCCGTCTTTTTGAACCGTTGTATACAAACGCCTTAATTTTGGACAAAATGTCCACTACTTTATTTGGTATAGTAAGAAGTATAAAAATGTTATATTATAAATTAATTAGTTGATAAAATCTGATGTATATGGGCAAACTGTTCAACCGTTACAGACAGACAGTTAAATTTACACAGAAATTGATTGCTAAATCTACTGCAACAGCAAGTATTTAATTTCAATTTGGAAAATAAAGAGTGACCCTATAGTTGCTGCAATTTGATGTATATTGCCAAAATAGTAAACAGTTGAAAAAGTATAAAGTTTAGAGATATAGGTGTGTCTGAATAGTTAATGTAACCTAATTTATCTGGCCATACACTTGAGCTGTTATAGGCATACATATGAAATCTGTTTTGAAGTCGGTTTTTTTTCGCAAGAATTATTTTTTTGTGTATAGAATAGCACATGTATCCTGCGTTGCCTATGTCTAATTTTAGAGCCTTTCTAGGCACTGTAAAATATATTAAAGTCTTATTTACTATATTTTGTAATCGAAGGAGTAATTTCGGGGACAACATATGTATGTATTAGAAGTCTAAGCTATCAATTCTGTGACGAAAGAGAAATTCGATTGAATTTGCACGTACAAAAAATAGTATCACGTTTTTTAAATTTTTTATGAAATTATTAGTTGTATTTTTTAATATAATTTTATTCTGTCATTAAAGCTGTACTCTTTCTTCATCAAAATTTTTTCACCTTGATATTTGTATTGCTGGATTTTTTCATTTTAACTAATTTTTAAAGGAACTATTTATAAGCAATTTAGTAAATTTACTTAAAAAGTTCGCACTGTAGACTTTAATTTCATACCAGTATTACCAGTTCAGCGTTTTTGAGGTTATATTTTAATTTCACGTTATAGCACTTAAAAAAATTTAGTAAACAAATTTTGACTAAACTTTACTTAGAAACGATAATGATTACTGCCGATTTAACTAAATGCAAACGAACGCTTCCTTCGCATATTTGCATTGAAAATAAAAACAAATTTAAAACAAAAACTTTGGCAAACACTATATTAAAGTGTTATATTTTGTGTAGATAAAATTTGTTTTTCTTCAATCGCCTCCACAGACCCCATTTATGCGCAGGATGTCTACAAAATTTGGGAAACTACTAAAAGCTAAACGTGCTAGAATAGTTGGCTTTGAAAATAATGAAAATCCGCGTGCAATTTTTTTATAGTTTCGAGCATTTAGATTATTGTTTTTTTTTACAAAAATTTTGTAAAAACTCATCAGATGGATTACACAAGGCCTTCTCTTTTATAAATTTACTAAAAAATGTTAAAAATCTACTTAAAATACCGAAAGTACCTTTGACAAAAAATTTCACATTTTTTTAACTTTTTATGAAATTTCAAATTAAAAATATTATTACCACTAAAAAAAGGAAGTCAAAGAAAAAAGTTTTTTACAAGTTATTACTTATAGTAAGTCTGTTTCTTTACTTTTTGGGTAAAGTTCGTGAAAATGAGAGCAACATTGTTTTCTCTCATAAAGACACAAAATTATATAAAACTACGGGAACACAAAATGTAAATTTTAAGCATAAAATAAAAGACTCAAAGTATTTTGACTGTTTTAATAAAAAAAAAATAATTTCAATAATCAACAAAAAGAAATAATAATTTATTTTGTATTTAGTTTGTACTTTAAGGCTGTTGCACAAGTTTTAATAAAAGAAGAACTTTATTCTCTCAAAACCGCTCTCAATTACCCAATTCTGAAGTAAGAGTAAAGAAACAGACCTAGTATTAGCTTTCTGAATCTGTTTTAAAAGAGTTCTATCTGGTATTTTAAAAAAGCTACAGGAGAAAAAGTAAAAAATGCCGAGGTAAAAATTTTGTATTTTAAATCTAAAAGGCGAAGTCGAAAGTATAAGAGATACCATGCACATTTCAAGCACGTTTTATCTATCTACGTACATTACTAAAAATAAAAAGTTTTCGAACTCAGTTCACTTTTGATAAAGTTTTAAGCTCTGAAACATTTTTCAAATTTGAGGTTACCTATTTTGACGCCCTGTGGTTCTACTCTGTACTGACACAGGGTATATCCAACTGCAATAGGTGAAAAGATTATGACATCCTCTATAAATCGCAGTTTGTTTCATGAAAATTGAGCAAGTAGTTTAAAATTCCAAACTTTTATTTCATTTCTTTGTATTTTACGCCACTGTGCAGCGTTATGCGTTATTTAAAAGTAAACATTAGCAACAGTAACATACCGTTAAAACTCAAGCAATTCCATATTGCTTACTCTTCCTGCTACATAAATAAACAAAAATTTCATGCTAGTTTCATGAAAAATTGCATAGTGTAAATGCCGTATTACTCACTTTGACTACGGCAGCAGCTTTTATTTTATTGAAACTCATAGAGGAATTTGGTGATATTAGAAGAATTTTGCGTTTATCTCGGGGTGAAACCTTTTGATATGTCTTTCCTTTGCATCTTTTACCGTTTTGTATCTTTTACCATGGACTCTTAAAGGAATTATTTTTTAGTTTTGGACTTGACCAAGTTTTTTGGCTATAGCGGGGTTATAAACCCCTGTTGGAATTAAATGACGATGTTTTCCCATATCCGCTATCGCAATAATATATATATATATACATATATATATATATATATATATATATATATATATATATATATATATTGATTGAGGTTGATGTGACAATCAAAGAATAATTGAAAATTCTGTACTGAGGCTTATCTAACACTGAAATACTAAAAAATATTTATACTGCTTACGAAAACAACTGTAAAAGACCCAATAACTTTTACTGACCCATTTCGATTTTTTTTAAATAAAACAACACGGTACCTCTCTCTGGCCACTGACTTTGATATATTTTTTTTTTATTATTTTATATTTTATTATTATTAAGGAAGTTTTATATTTATCGTATGTTCATGGAATGTATGTATATGCCTCACTGCAGTAAGACATTTTATTTTGTAGTTTTAAGTAACAAATATTACATGAGAATATAAAGCATAATTAAAGTAGAATAATATAAAAACTATTCCAAATAATACATTTTTACATTAATTCACATTTTAATTCAAAATATCTCTTTAATTCGTGCACAAAAGAGTGTTAACCCAAATTTTTTTTGGAAATTTCTTGTATTTCTTGTGTGTTCGAGTATAAATGAATTCACGCTTTAAATGTTAAATTGTATATATTTGTAAATGTGTATGTATGCATGTACATACTTAAATATGTAAATATGTTCAATAGATCATACAAATTATTTAATTATCGTGTAAGCATAGCCGATATATTCAAACAAACTTAAACGCCAAATAAACTCCGCACGCAGTTATTCAAATGCACAAACAGTAGTGTACAGAGCTGTTAGATGTAACGATTGAACGTCATTCTGAAGTTTTTTTCATTATTTTTAAATATGCGCGATTAAGGATTTTTCTTTTGAAACCGCCTTTATCTTGATGACCACCGCTTGTTAAAATTAGTTTTGCTTTCGCTGCTATATATACAACGGTTAAGACATGTTAGAAAATTTAAATGATACCAATGAACTTTGTTTTTGCAAAAGCAAAATTAAAAAATTATGTATATTCTTAACTACATATATTAAAAAATACGAATAACAAAGATAAAAAATTTAAATGCGAAATTAATTTTTAATGTCGCAAAGAAGAAGAAACTTACCTTATATTCTATAAAAAACATTCTTATTGTTAAATTAAACCTGCAGTTTAAAAGAACAAATTAAAAATTTTGTTAAATTTTATATTGTATTTTTCAAAAAAGTACAGTCATTTGATTACTTGAAAGTTTTCTAGTAGTTTTAAAAATTAGCAATTTTAAAGATTTTGACGTGACCTTTCATCTTTGCCACCTCTAGAAAAATGCTACCTAAAAGCAGTTTTATGACGATCGCTCCTTTCTGAAAAATTTCACAGGAAAACCATTTTTATACAAAACAAGCAAGAATGCTATATTCGGCTATGCCGAATATTATATACCCTCTACCATCTATGTAAATCTATTTTATCAAAGTAACTCCAATCAAAACAGCAAATATTGGGGTGACGGAGAATTAAAAAATAAATACAATATATAATTTTAAATAAAAATAATATCGACATTTCCTTAAAGATCTCTTTAAAAGCTTTAAAATGATACCCATATTGATATTTTAAAAAATTTAAAAATTTCAGAGCCCCGTAACTCGGAAAATATGGGCGATCGCCAATTTTTTCACTTGATGTTTTTTTTTCTTACTTTTTAATTCTCTATCGCCCCATATAGTATTTATTTTTTGATTGATTTTAATTTATTGTTCCAAATGACATGAAAAGATTAGAGGTAGGCGTGGAGTGTTGCCTGCTGGCTCAAAGGACATGAACCGATCATGCTTATTTCCAATAATACCTCTTTCGATACTATACCTGATCGATTGACATATTTATATTTTTTATATTTATTTATTTAGTGCCTCGGCAAACTTGATTTCAACACTAACACGGATGGACAGACGGACAGACAGACATTGTTCAATCAACTTCGCTATGCATAAGAAGTCAGAATATATATATATTCTTATGGGATCGGAAACGGATATTCTAGAAATTACACACGGAATGACAGACTTAGATATATCCTTTTTCTACTTTTCGTGATAAAGGGTATAAAAATTGTAGAGAAAATTTCCTACAATTTATGACATAACCTTTTTTACCTAAAACTTGACATCGAAAATTTTTGTTATTAATAATTTAAGACTAATAAAAGTTCGTCCATACTGATTTTAATGTATTTGGGAAAAATTATATTTAAAAATCAGGCAATTTATAAAACAACAAACCAGCCACTGATGTAATTTTATTAATGACACAATGTTCTTGTCAAAACATTTTAAACGATTCGTCTAGAAAACAAACCCTACACTTCCATCTGATTGTTTTTATGTTTGTACTGTCAAAATTATCAAATATCAAAATTTTTCGAATTCTTTACCGTCATGTTGGATTCAAATGTGTTTCATAAACCCTTAACAATGCTGTGGAAGCTTAAGTCAGTTAATCATTCAATAAAAGCCATTCCATTAATAGAGCAGTGTTTCAGGCAAATTTAACGCAAAAATAACTTTGTTTCCAAATCAACAAAAAAATTATATAATTAAGTTATAGGGAAACTTTTATGACCTCTTCGGGATGGTGCTATTTTTTCTCCGAGGAGCTAATCATAATCCTTAGAAGCTTAAGCCTAGTTAATTCTACAAAAAGTGACAAGCAGTGTTGTCAGGTATAACAATTTCTCGCCAAATATGGCGATAAAAAGTCCTCTTTGGCTATAAAATTCTTGTAATGGCGAGAGGATATTTATTATAGTTTTCTCTACGATAACATTGAATTTCAAAAAGAGTTAAAAAACCTGTCAGCTTTATTTTCTATATTCAAGGTTGGCTAAAAACATGGCGAAATAATACAGGTGGTCTCGATAGCGAATTCATTAATTTCGCCGTAAACTCTAATTGTCAAACTCTATATATAAAAAATTTATCTAACTGTTATACATATTTTTTATATATGAATTTTGACGTTTAGAGTTTACGGCGAAATTAATGAATTCGCTATCGAGACCACCTGTATTATTTCGCCATGGGTTAAAAATATATTTATTCGCTTCGACTCCTATATTTTTTATTTTATTATTTTTTTTTTTAAAGGTATTTTATCTGCTTGTATATACAAATAAATATTAATTTTTGAATTAAAATGCTTAGAGCAAAGGGCACTGAGATACAAAAATCAAAATTGTTTAAATTAAATGAGAAATGGCAGCGACAACAAAAAAGTAATTATTGAGAAAATATGAATGAATTATTAAAAAATTTTAAGCAGAAATACATTTATAAAATTCGTTTTTAAATATAGACAACACTGATTTTGGCGTACAATTTTAAACTGAATTGAACAAGACTGTTTTAATTGCAACTGATGAGTTTATTTTACAAGAAAGCTTGTTTCTATAAATAAAAAAGTTTCTAAAAGAAATGCTTGATCGGCTTTCAGAACATATAACTATTTTTGAAGTTTGCTGTCAATTTTTAGTTTCAAAATTGTAACTCTGTATCTCAAAGTAAGTTTACTCGAAAACCCTTATTATGCATTTGGTACAGTGGGTAAGACTTCCTTTCATTAACTGGTCTAAATATTTCGATAATAAACAACCAACAAGCCCATACGAATTCTGACCTAAAGTTTATGAAAGAACTTTTCTGTAAGAACTTTTTCTGTAATGTATTCTTTTAAAACCAAATTGAGAAATAAAATGCAATATAAACTTCTCAATTACTTACTGGTGGTAATATCTAACATGAATATGAATAACATATGTTGTATCAATCACATTTATTTCAACGGAAGAAATAATACAAATGAATAATAATACAAATGAAATGTACCGTAGTAAGGATACAAAAAATAAAAATATTTTTTAACTTATATTACATATTTTTCTATACTGGCGATATTTGGTGAAATTCGATAAGCCATTTTGCGAGAAAGTTCTTTTTATTCGATTAACATTGATATTATAAAGCACTTAGAAAGATGATTCTTTAATATATTGTTTGCTTAATAATTATGTTGTTTGTTCTTATTTTTATACATTTAAGATTCTTTTTTTTAATTTTCTCAACTTAATTGAGAATGAAAAATATAATGATCGCTTTTATTAAGTCAGCGTCGGTCTCTTATATCTCATTTTAAGGTTAACGGTTTCTACTTAATTTAATTGGAATTTGTTATTGCTTGTGTAGAATTAAATCAGGGAATAAACTCAAAAAATTTGAACATTAACTGTTTGCAATTTATTTAGGAAGTTTTCAGTAAAGTTAATAATAAATGAAAATATGGTTGTTTTAGGAAGAAAATTTTTATTTAACTATTTTGACTGTTGTTAGAAAAACAAACGACAAAAAAATACTGATTTTCGGTGCAGTCAAAATTATCAATTAATTTTTACCTTGTTTCAGTAAAAATGAAATACCTATTTAAAAAAAAGTTTTTCAGTAGAAAAGCACTCTTCACAATAGCTTTAAAATATAAAATAAAAAAAATATAAACTGTTGAAAAATATGTCAGTTACAAAAAAAATTTAGAACAAAATAATTTATCTAAGAAAAATATAAAAAAAATATTGGTAAGTATTTTACATAGTATTTAAAATTTGCATTATGTTTAAAAAAAATATGTCCCCTTTTTGCAGGTAGAGAATAAAGAAAATAAATTCTGGACTCTTTAGGCAGGTAGCCGTGGTGCCACAGCCTACTTGGGTCCATTATTAGCCCCAATTTAAGGTCAGTTATTTAAATTTTTAATTACAAATATATCGCTCATTTAGTAATATAACGTCATAAGTGGAAATTTAAAATTTTGGTGTTAATCATGCAGATTTTTTTGCCATGTTATTTATGCCTTTTATACTTTTCACTTTTGAATAGAATGGGCCCTTATTTCATTTCAAGTTTAGAAACTTTGTTTATCACATTTCAGTTGTGGAGTAAACTTTATAACGTGAAGATCTCATCGCTTTCTAAAACATCGTCACATTTCGTTTTGTGACTGTATATATAAAAAGTTGATCTTGTATCGGCTTTTTACGAACAAAGCTCGGTTTTTCTTTTCATAAATGACGACACATTTTAGTTTATGACACGGTAGTGGATGTATTTTTACAGCAATAAAGTCATAATTAAAACATTCCACTTTGTTTGTCCAGAACATCCTCTTTAATACAAATTTGATGCAAGTTTTCTTAAATTTACTTTTTATTTCTGAATCATTTTACAAGTCAAAAACTTCAACTGCGATTATCTCGCAATGATTTTTTTGAGTTAAGACGTTCTAGTAGTAAATGAGCGATATGTATTTTAAGTATTGGTTGCACAACTATAAACAATATTTTAAAAGTACATTATTTTTTCAGCATGGAATAATCCTGAAATCCTTTGATTTTCAAGAGGGAACGAAAATAAGAAGAAAAAAATAGCATTTTTGTGTAAAAATATGTAGAATAAATAATCAGTAAATAAAGTAATAACTTTTAATGTTTAAAATAAATAAATAATCTGTAGTTTTTATTGTTTTGGTAGGTTATTTTTAGAGAGTTGGAATAAAAGAAAAAGCAGTTAATTTTACTGTTTTAGTAGGTTAAATTTTGTGCATTAAAATAAATACAGAAACAGTTATTTTTAATGTTTTGGTAGGTTAAATATTGTTAGTTAAAATAAATGAAAAAACAGTACTTTTTACTTCTCTGGTAGGTTGTTTTTTCGTGCGTTGGAATAAAGGAAAAATTAATTGTTTTTACATATTTCGTTAGTTATAAAATCAACATGCAAAAACAATTGTAAATTACATTTAATTTAAATGAAATGTAAGTGGACCGTTTTTTAAATGAAAAAGTAGTTGTTAAAAGTGTTTTTTCATTTAAATTTACCTACATAATATTTTGAGTGTACGATTTTATTATAACTTGTTTAATTATCCCGTTTTAACTCAATAACTGTGAAAAATAATACTACTTACATTTTAAATTATACCCTACTTCCATTCATACATATAGGCCAGTGTTGCCTGGGAAAGATAGGAAAAAGTTAAAATTTTTTTAAATGAAATACATTTTTCCATTAAACGATACTTTTTGGAATTTTTCTAAAATAAATAGTAATTTAATGGTATTTATATAAAATATAATAAAAAGTTTTACATATTGTAGGGAAAATCACAATGTAATAAATTCATTTACTGATCAAAGACAAAACTAAAATAAAAAAAGAAAAATAAAAACGTATGAAAAAAACTTTTAGCCCGATGATTCTCATGAGTATTGAAATAAACTGTCAATACTAATATTCCGTGATTGAAAAGCGCATGCTCTCGCCAGTCAATAAAACTAGTTAAAGTAGGAGATTTTTTAATAAATCCCTTTAAGCCTTTTCTTTTAGAGGTTAAGCTTCGATAGAATTTATTATTTTAATAATTGAAAGAATGGCGTTCTACAGACAAACTTTAAGTTTTATGTTCTTAAAACTGTAACATAAAGTTATTGACAATTTTTCCGTAATTTATTCCGGCACTTCTTTAGTACAATTTAAAGACAACTTTTTTCTAGCTAGTCAAATTTTTTCAAGCGGACTAAATTTAGTTGCTAACACTTTTTTGGAAGTTCAAACAGAATATTTAGTTTTCCGCACGAAATAAGTGCAGCTCTTATTATTTAAAATTTGGGAAAAATTGTTGACAGAAACATTTTGCTCTTTCTACACATGAGGAAAGAAAAATTAAGTGATTTCTCACTAGTTCAACAGAGTACAGCTTTAGCCACGTTATGTAAGTGTGTAACCTTTGTTATTAAAATTGTATTGATAAGTTAAGAATAACAGCTGTCAGACAGGTTCTTACCTCAAATAATTAAACAATTACTTTTTCAGTAATAATACTTAATTTTGTGTCTGTTCCAAAAGTTACGAAAATTTAGCCAAATATATGAAAAGTGAACATTAAATGCAACCAAACGGCAACACTGATATAGTTATTTATTTTATATGCACATATACATACACACACATTTGCAATACATACATGTTTATTTGGTCTACAGGTCTACCATTTCAAAATAAAAGAAATATAAATACAAACTTACTAAACCCCATTATAAAAGTAAAACATGAAATGAAATTCAAGCTAAGTATTTAACATATTTATGTGTGTACGTATGCGAGGGTGAATCGTAAAGGCCTTTTAAAAATAAAGCCAAAAACAGTTTTTGGCGGTTAGTTATTTCTTGTAACAATATATTCATTTGACTTAAATTAGCTTATCTGGAATGTCATAAGCATTTATTTAAGAATGTCAAAGAAGATGCCAAAGAAGAGATTAGTGTAGACGACAGGTTTCTACATCATTGTTTTGTTATAAATTAAATGTTTATTCTTGATTTCTTTTTAAAATTTTCCTATAATTTTCTTTTTGTAGTCCATGTAAATGATTTAAAAAGGCACATGGCGCCACTCTTATTAGCCACATACTAGGTACTATTCATTCTAATGAAAAGATATGTGACAATATTGCGACAAAAATACTACAATTCGTACGTGATCAAGCAGCTCACCCGACTGCCGTTAGCTTTCACTCACATAAAATTGAAATCACCGAAGCACATGATATGAAACATTTACAGAAAACTTAATTAAATAATATACAATTTTATTCAACTCGTAAACTCGAATACATACACATGTACATACTGCCTGTCATTTGTATAAGAAATCATATTTTTTTTATTTTAATTAAGAATAAACTAAAGTTCAGAAAAAAATAACTTTTTGCACAACCAAATTTCAAGTTGTTATCTTTGTTTCCTGAAGAAATAAACAATATGCATATTTTTATTATACTAAAATTATGCATTTATTTAATATATTATAATTTTAATTATGTATTTCTGTGGAACTTTTTCGTGTTTCACTTGAATAAGTAATTCTTTTAATATTAAGAAAGGAAGGCTATGACTTAAATTTCTTTCAATATAAACGGCTAGAGAATTTATAATTTTTATTCAAAATTATTGAAACCGACTGTATTTTATTTTATTGTATATATTTTGTATTGACGTGGTAAGGTTCTTAATAACTCTGAAAAAGAAAAAAAAATTCTGATTTTGAAATCTCAGTGCCATCTTTCTGAACTTAAGTTTTAATTTAATTAAAGTTAAAAAATGTCATTCCTTGTTAAAGTATTCAAGTGACATGCAGTGTACATACAAAACGCATAATTGTTTTTTAATAGGACCTACAAAACAAAAATTGTAAAATTGTAAAAAATAGGACAATATGCAATATTGATAAAATTCTTTTTCATAATAAGCTTAGAGTAATATCGGAATTATTAGATGTAATATATCACTTCTATGGGTCCCCAAAAACAGAATTTGATTGCATTTAATTTTTTTTATGAAATTATTAGTTGATTTTTTAAATTCTATTTTTGCTGTTTTTAGTCAAACAATTTAAGAAAAAATGAATTGTTTGATGATGCTTAGCTGGAAATATAAAAAAACAATAATTAAAATCAAATTCGACTCAATGCAAGTTCGATAAAAAAGAAACTTAAAATGTTTACTCAATGACAGCTGTCAATGTGTATGCATGTATATGCTACAAAGTGTATTTACCGTGTGTATTAAGTCAGCACACAGTATTCATACCGAACACACTCATACGTATTTATTGGTGTTTTTTATATAGACAAAATCACATGTTGTCGTATAAAGTCATAAATTGAAACGCGTAGACCGATTTCGTGAAAATTTTAGATAAACCGTATACATGACTATAAGAAAAAACCCTAAAAATCGAATTCGGTCTTACCGTTCAAGAGTTATAAAGTCACAACACACATAAAACAATTTTATGTATATATAGACAAGAAATGAAATAGAGAATCCAACAGAAGTAATTAACAATAATAAAACATTAACATTAACTACACATTAATATTTTAAGTAAAAAAAATTATTATTTTACTTTGCAAATTTGTTTCCAACATTTCGTTAAAATATTTAGTCGTCTTTTGCAACTTGTCATTTTAACGAAAACTTCTTTACTTAAAATTCGTTGTACTAATTACAATATTCTGAAAGGACTTATCGATTCTCCCTCGTACACGTAAATGAGAGTTCACGTAAAAAATTTAAACAATAACTATTTTGCTACTAAATTTGAAAGAATAGAGCGAATGAGTTGTAACCACCGAAGCGTTAATAAAGTTGGAGTTTAATGGTGGCATCATTGGGTCTTTTGCTAAATTTCGTGTTGAATTGGTATTCTAGTGTCAAAGGTAGTGTCGTCTGTTTCGGTAATCACATTTTCCAACTTTGTTTATTTTAAAAAATCGATAACATTAAATGGAATGTTTTGTAAAAAGTGAACAAAAATATAAAACGCATTGGACAGTACTTTAAAAACAAAAACTGTTAAGAAATTTAAATGAAATTAAAAAAACGGTTTAAGGAGTTGAGGCACGTTTGTGCCCAAAGTATTGTAATATGTGGACACAAAAGGTATGATAATCTACTAACTTCAATAGATTTTGTCGGTTTGTGTGTACGAACACTGGGTTGTAGCTGTACCACCCTGTTCTTCTAAATTCTTATTTGAAGGTCTCTTTTTTCTTTTAATAAATAAAAAAGGAATAGTTGAAAAATTATACATTTATTTTGTAGTAAATTCAAATACCTTAATCTAAACAATGAAATGAGATGTTAGTATTACTCGTCTAAAGCAAATATGTATTATAGTATGTACTTCTCTTTACATTCTTAATGAAATCGTCTGTATATTAGTTTTTCAAACAGAATGATATCTGTTTGGCTGTTTAAAATTCTTTGGTCTGTTTGGTATTCACTTGTTTTTTTGCTCGTTTATTAAAAATATAAATGTGTTGTATATATGTATATGTATGTAAGTACATATATTTAAATACATCAGAAGGTAAACGTTATATAACATTAAAATACCCCATACCCCAAAACGCACTCAACCATACAGAAATTAAAAATGCACTCTCTTGTGAGTTCATCTACCTGCAATTCTTGAACGATAAAGAAACATCCGTTTGATTGACGGTAAACGATGATGCTTCTTTTTCACAATAGGCAGTAAACTATTAAAAATCGGAAATATATTGAAGTATACTTTGATTTTTATATTTAATGATTTCTTCAAAGACTTTTAAATGATGCCCATATTCTCATCTTAAAAAATATGGTGCATAATCGTACTTTTCTATGAAATGTTCAGAGGCCCATAACTCGGAAAATATGTCCGAGCGCCAATTTTTTTTACTTGAAGTTTTTTACTTATTTTCTAATTCTCTATTAGAATGGTTTGGAAAAATTAGAGGCAGGCGTTGAACCAATCTTGCTGATATCACTTCTTTCGACAATATGTCTGATCGATTGGCGTATTCAAATTTTCTCTAGCTGCCTTGTCAAACTTGATTTCAATACTAACACGGACGGACAGGTGGACATCTCTTAATCGACTCCGTTATGCACAAGAACACAGAATATGGGGTCGGAAATGGATATTGTAAAAATTACAAACGGAATGACAAACTTAGTTTTAGCCTTTTTCCACTTTTTTTTGGTAAATGGTAGAAAAACTTTTAACTTATAATAGAAACCAAATCATTATTATTACTGATTGCCGAAACTGTAAATGCAGTGTACCAATGTTTGTAAATTATCTCAGTGAAATATGTGAAAGTAAAGTATTTTTAATATAGCGGAAAGAGTCGGAATAAATATTAATCGTTTAAAAGGATATTTCTCTCAGGCTATTGCGCTGGAAATTGCTCGAAGATTCAAAAGCGTGGTCGAATACATAATACCTAGAAGATATTAACTCCAACCGAAAAATAATTTTTAAGAATTGTGTCAAACTCTTCTCTTGAATTAAAAATAAAACCTGAAGCAAAACCCGCCGCTTGAGGTTTTTCCGTAGACGACACATATCCTTTTTTGCGGAACATGCGTTCGAGTAAGAAGCAAATATTAAATAAATATTAGATTCTGCTATGCCGAATCTTATATACCCTTCACCATTAATGTAAATCTAGTTTAGTGAAGTAACTCCCATCAAAACAGATATTAGGGTGACTTAGAATTAAAAAATAAAGAAATAAGTGCTAAGTATTTTACACAAAAATTTTTTCGGCTGATAGTGGGTAAAGCATTTTTAAAAATTTTAATATTTCCTCAAAGATCTTTTCAAAAACTATTAAGTTATACCCATATTGATATCCTAAAAAAATATGGTGCACAATTGTACTTTTCCATGAAAAGTTCTATCGCTCCATATATTTGTTTTTTTTTCGACTGGAGTTACTTCACTAAACTAGATTTGTTTTAAATGATATGAACAGATTAGAGGCAGGCAAGGTGTTTTGCCCGCTGTCTCAAAGAACATGGACCGATCTTGCTGATTGTCAATAGTGAAATTTTAGAAACTATGTCTGATCCATTGACGTAATTAAATTTTTTTGCTTATCTAGTGCC
Source organism: Gymnosoma rotundatum (assembly GCA_916610165.2). Classification (NCBI taxonomy): domain Eukaryota; kingdom Metazoa; phylum Arthropoda; class Insecta; order Diptera; family Tachinidae; genus Gymnosoma; species Gymnosoma rotundatum. The sequence continues at coordinate 117,887,708 of OU744336.1, forward strand.
TTGGATAAGTTGTTTTCAACCCGAACACGGACGAACAGACGGGCATCGCTCAATTGACCTCGCTATACATAAGAAGTAATAATACATATAGTTTATGGGATCGTAAATGGATATTGTAGAAATCCCAAACGGAATGACAAACTTAGATATACTCTTTTTCCACTTTTTGAGGTGAAGGGTATAAAAAAAGCACAAACATATATGTATGTATGTTTGTCAACATACAAAATTAAGTGACAAACATAATTGATATGTAAAAGAAATATTGGTATATTTTTTCGAACTGTACATGTTGTGTATGCTGTATGTACTTTCTGAAACATGGATTCGAGACAAAAATTATTTGGATTATTTGTTGCTGTGTTCGTTGTTGTGTTTGTTGCTGTGCCAACATAAGACGTTGAGCTTAAACAAAATATAAGGTAAACCATTTTTTTAATGAATATGGCGGAAACAAGCCAACCATTATTAATAAAATACCACTAAATGTAATAAGCGGAATAATGAATTTAACAGGAAGATATTTTGAAAAATATTTTTTTAATTCAAAAAATTTTATTTATAATGCTGACATGTCAGTGGCTTAGCGAGTTATGTTATTTTATGTTTTTAATGCAAGAGTAGCGAATTAATTTTAACCATTTTTACAGGTTACAAGATGCTGATGGAGGATTTTTCGAAAAATTTGGTTCATTACTGCGTCAGCAATCCCAACTAGAAGAGAACAATTTTAAGACATCACTAGCACCATTCGAAGAGGAGACCAACTTTGAAGAAGAAAAAGTTGAAGAATGTGATGAAAATGATCAAAGCAGTATTTTCCGCAGTAATGAGGAGTTAGATTGTTCTCCATTTGCAAATACAGAGCTAGATAATGATTTAGACATGAGCGAAGTTAAGGAAAGGAAAGAAAAACTATTTGAAAAATCAGCTGGAATGAACGTAAGTAGACAAAATGTTAAAATTTTGGAGAACTCCTCGTACTCTTAATATTGCATAATTTTTAAACTATCCAAATAAAGTTTTTTTTGGGAGGGGTTGCTTAAGTTTTCTGTCTAATATTTTGTTACATTCGGCTCAAAAAAGGCTTTACAACAACATTAAAAGCTCATATATACAGGGTGTTTTTTTAAGCCAGAAGAACATTAACAGCCCGATTCTGTGCACTTGATAAGTTCAAAACATTGAGTATTTATCAACTTTTGAATATTTATCAAGATTTGGTATTATACTACAAAAAATAAAAGCTCTTTAGTTGATAATTTGTCAAAGTTACTTTTGGTATTGATAAGTTTTTTTTTTATTTGTGTTTGTATTTAAATTAGGTAAATAGTGCACGCTTCATGCAAATATCAACATAATGGATTTCTTTTTAAAATACATGAACAAATTTACGTATCCTTTTAGAAAATGGAAGAAGAAATAATTGTGTTCATGCTGATTTGTGGAGACGAAGAAAATACGGAAAAAAGAAGGCGTAGGTGGGACTTACAAAGATAACGTGACTCAAGCGATTCTATTTTGGGAATACCCTTTAATTTCTAAAATTAAATTGTATTCTTCTTGTTATACCGGACTTATCAAAACAGGTCCCTTGTAAATTTCAGCTGGCTGTCTATAACGGTTCAAAAGTCCAGCCACATACACCATATTATATCAACTATTAAGATACCCGTTTATTTCCAACTCCAAATTTTATACTTGTTGTTATAGAGGAGTTATTAATACAGGTTCTTGTAAATTTCAATCGTCTGTCTACAACTGTTTAAAAGTATGGCCCTCTGCCAAGTTAAATGAACTATTGGTGCATCCTTTAATTTATAATTTTACATATTATCAGCTGTTATTATATTGGCCATATAAATCGACATTACGTCAAATTTGCAAGCGCTTGTCTATAACGGTTCGAAAGATAGGCCTATAAAAGTAAATCTACAGTAATTATGGGATACCTTTTAATTTCTAAATTTAAATTATAAACTCATTAATATAGCGGACTTAGAAATACAGGTCACTTTTAAGCTTCAGCGTTCTGTCTATAACGGTTCAAAAGTACGGCCACACACTTGAAATTACATCAACTATGGGAACACCTTTTAACTTCTAAATCCGTATTTTATACTTGTTGTTGTAGAGAAGTTGGTAATACAGGTTCTTTCTAATTTTCTAGCGTCCGTCTACAACTGTTCAAAAGTATGGCTATATACATAAAATTTAATGAACTAATGGTGCATCCTTTAATTTATAATTTGTAATATTAATAACTGTTACTATAACGGCCATAGCAGTCTACATTTTGTCCAATTTGAAAGCGTTTGTCTAAAACGGTTCAAAAGATAGGCTCATTTAAGTAAATCTTCATCAATTATGGGACACCCTTTAATTTCTAAATTCAAATTATAAACTCGTTGATATAGCGGATTTAACAATACCTTTTAAATTTCAACAGTCTGTCTATTACGGATCAAATTAGGCCACATACTTTTGGGACACCCTTTAACTTCCGAATACAAATTTTATAGTTGTTGTTATAGCGGACTTAGCGATTCGGGTTCGTTGTAAATTTTAAGCGTTTGTCTACAACTGTTCAAAAGTATGGCCATACAGATCAAATTAAATAAACTATTGGCGTACCCTTTAATTTATAATGTAAATACTTGTTACTATTACGACCATATCAATCAAAATTATGTGAAATTTGCAATGGTTTGTCTATAATGGCCCATATAAATAAATTTACATCAATTATGGGGGCACCCTTTAATTTTTTAGATTTATTTTTGTATAGTAATGCGCAGTCGTTTTAAATTTTACACAATCGCCCTTTACAGTTCATAATACACCTAAAAAATATGTATGTTGTATGGGGACACCCTTTAATTTTTAAGATTATGAACTGTTTTTTAAATGGGACCAATCTGTAATCATATTACTAAAAATTTTCAAAAACAGTGCAGAAATATGTTATTTCTGCAGACACAAACATAAAAAAGCAACATTCAGTCGAATTGTATAACCTCTTCTTTTTTTGAAGTCGGTTAAAAATACTTACTTAGCTGGTGTATCCAAATTTTTCTTTTGCTAATAATTGAATTTAATAAATTTAATTTAAATCAGCTGTCAATAGAAATTCAAACTGGTGAATTTCAAAAGCTTTTTATTTATCAATGTTTCCACATAATACCAAATGAACTTTTAGTTGATAAAACTCTTGACAAAATATCTTAATAAAAAATGTAATAAGAATTTACAGAATCGGGCTGTAAATTGTAAAAAATCAATCGAAATCAACCAAATTTTGATTTCAATTATTCGGTGGTTGCGGTCACACGTACGAAATACTGATTTAACCACATCTCATCCGGGTCAATGTCATTCATTGATGACGGCACAGTAACGATGGTAATCGCGAGCTTAAGCTTTAATTTTAAGAAATATTTCTTGATGTAATGGAGTCTGTAGGGGCTGTTGTGGAATTATTGCATTCAATGTGCAACAATTTCATCGTTAAATATAATTTTACAGTAAATTTCGATCTTCTTCAACGGTGTGGTTAAAAATCCATCTACAGGTCGACGAATGGCTAACTCAGACGGCCGATTATATGCGCCATAAAATCCGTGAAGCTCTCTATAAGCTACGTGAATTGATGACAGATTTTCAAAGCAAATCTTAGTAATTTGAGAGTGTTATACAAGCGTCAATTAATTCATGATGATTTAGCAGAGTTTATTGATCATAAATGTCAAAAAGTCAGCGCAGTATGACAGTTTGTTTGACAATTAACCCTTTCGTTAGTTCTATCGGGTTTAAAAAACAACCATTATTTATTGAACCACTTGAAATTTTGCTGTTCGCCCAAAACGATAGGCTCAAATCATTACTTTGTTACAGGAAAGCGGTCACAATACAAATGCAAAATATTGTGAAAAAAAGTTCCAATTCTAAAATGAAAAAGATCTATCGTAAAGCAGTGAAAAACAAATGGATGAAAATTCATTTGAGTAAAACTTGTTTACCTGAGACCAACTTAGAAATTGATGCGGTTGTCAATACTATTAATAAGATTATTGATGTCAAGTTGGACAATTAATCGTTTGTTTGACCTGATTTGCAGAGTCAAACTGGGTATTGTTTTTATATGCACTCGACTCATATATGTGAATGCGTTCCCAAATGGACAGATTATCGTTAACGAATATTCCCCTATAGAGGGACAAGGTCTTGTATGCACACGACAAAATAAGTGACAATAAGGTATTGATGACAAATTGAAAGACAGCCTTCAGTACTATTTTTCAGCAACGTAAAATGTAATAACATTCATTGGAATGCGACAATTTGAACAATACAAAGCTTTTTTAAGATAAAGCCTGAAAAGAGTCAAAAGAATATCAGTATATAAAACTAATAGCATAGTATAACAAAACCTTTAAGTTTAACGTTTTCGCAGTCAATACAGAGTCTCTATCTGGAGTCGATGTCTGCAGGAGAGAAGTATGATGATCAGAAATACATCAAACAATCATTCAAACGGACGGTGTTTCCATTATTTATATATACAGATTTCTCTGCGATATGTGGACGGTGTAAACTCCGTGCATATGTCCTGCGACATGTCTTCAATAAAAAATTCAAAGAGCCCAAGCATTTTTATTATTAATTTCTATTTTGTACCTATTTTAATTAAAAAAGCACAGCATTTTTAACTTCGATAAACATACAATTGAAAGCGAATTCTTAGTTCTATATTGAATTTTTGATGCCTTTCTGGGCCACTAACTTTGTGAAGGAGTCATGAAATGAAATCGGCTTGATACGAAGAGTTTTTTCCTCTCTTTTTGCCATAAATTGTCTGGTCTAGTTCGTAGCAATTTTTTAAATAAGTGTGAAAACCCATGCGTGTTTTGACAGTTTTGCTTATTTTGCAAGATGTTTTTGTTTTTTTTATATTATCTCAGGGCAAGTAAGAGGTAAAAATTTGCTGAAGACCGACAAGCAATATTTCGAATAGTTTGCGAGATATAAACTTACGAATCAGCACATGTTCCCTGGAAAATGTACTAAAATCCTCCTCCTAGTCGAAAACATCATAAGTGAATTAGCTAGGGTTTCTCTTCTACTATCATAAGCTTTCAGATTTTGGGGTTCTCATTTGGCTCAAGATTTTGAAGCTGAAAAATGTGCTGCTGTGTAATAAGAAAATTTATTATTTAGAATCTTTTCCATATTCATTTACTATAATTGCACTTGATTCATTCAAATAAAAGTGTTTAATATATTCTTATGAAATATTTATTATTTAAAAATAAATAATTCTTGCGAAAAAAACCGACTTCAAACCAGCTATTTAATTTAAAATATAACATTTTTATACTTCTTACTATACCAAATAAAATAGTGGACAATCTGTTTAAAATTAAGCTGTTTATATAAAACGGTTAAAAAAATACGGCCATATAGAACAAATTACATTAATTTTGGGAACTCCCTTTAATTTTTAAATTCAAATTATAAGCTTCTTGTTATAGCGGACTTGGCAAAACATGTCCCTTGTAAATTTCAGCTGTATGTGTATAACGGTTTAAAAGTCCGGCCACATACACCATATTATATTAACTATTGGGACATCCGTTTATTTCCAAATCCAAATTTTATACTTGTTGTAACACAGGTTCTTTGTGAATTTCAATCGTCTGTTTAAAACTGATTAAAAGTATGGCCATATACCAAATCAAATGAACTATTGGTGCACCCTTTAATTTATAATTTTAAATATTATCAGCTGTTACTATAACGGCCATAGCAATCGACATTGCGTCAAATTTACAAGGGTTTGTCTATAACGGTTCAAAACATAGGCCTATATAAGCAAGTCTACAGTAATTATGAGACACTCTTTAATTTCTAAATTCAAATTATGAACTCGTTGATATAGCAGATTTAGCAATACAGGTCTCATTTAAGTTTCAGCGTTCTGTCTATAACGGTTCAAAAGTTTGATCATATACATTAAATTATATTAAATACTAGAACACCCTTTAACTTCCAAATCCATCTTTTATACTTGTTGTTATAGCGGACTAAGCAATACAGGTTCGTTTAAGCGTCTGTCTACAACTGTTCAAAAGTATGGCCATACGAGTATACATCTAAGCTCTAAAACTTAATGAACTGTTGGCGTACCCTTTAATTTATAATTCTCAATATTAATACTTGTTACTATAACGGTCATATCAATCGACATTATGTCCACTTTGCAAGCGTTTGTCTATAACGGTTTAAAATATAGGCCTATATAAGTAAATCAACAGAAATTATGGGAAACCCTTTAATTTCTAATTTAAAATTATAAACTCGTTGATATAGTGGACTTAGAAATACAGGTCCCTTTTAATTTTCAGCGTTCTGTCTATAACGGTGCAAAAGTTAGGCCACACATGTGAAATTACATCAACTATTGTTACACCCTTTAACTTCCAAATCCATATTTTATACTTTTTGTTATAGCGGACTTAGCCATACAGAATCGTTGTAAATTTCAAACGTCCGTCTATAACTGTTTAAAAGTATGGCCATATACATCAAATTTAATAAACTATTGGCGCACCCCTTAATTTATAATTTGTAATATTAATACTTGTTACTATAACGGCCATATCAATCGACATTCTGCCCAATTTGCAAGCGTTTGTCTATAGCGGTTCAAAAGATAGGCCCATATAAGTAAATTTACATCAATTATCTCGAGGTTTAAGCTTTGTGTAGGTTACACATTGATTGATATTACTGTTAAGTTTTTTTTATTATAATTCTTATATATATATATGTATATAAAAATAGTGTAAAAAATGTATAGTAATTTATAAAAAGAGAGGAGCTGGGCCGATGTCTGTAAAATTTTCTATCAGTTGTTTGTATTTCCGAGGAGAAGGTTTTGACAGAGTTTTTTTACGAGTTTTTTTATGAAATGATTCCTTAATGGCTTTCCAAATGAAATAAAAGAAAGTTCCTGGTGTAAAACATGAAAAATTGCGGAAAATGCGAAATGCAGAAAATTGATTTTTTGTAGAAACTCGTGCAACGCCTCTTTTGTAGAGAACGACCCATCGGCTACTGAAAAAATTGTGCAACGGTACGCGGTTGTCCGTCAGAAAGCTAATGAATAATGTGTTTCAGGTGACAATCATCAAGTGTAAGTTTAAAGCCACGAATTCTTATTATTCCAACTGACCTTCCATTTCAATTCAAGCGGATATGGGTCCCCGTCCGATTCGCATTTGCGATGGCAATCAATAAATCGCAAAGCCAATCACTAGAAGTCTGTGGGATTAATCTCGAATTTCCCTGTTTTTCGCACAGTCAGCTGTACATTGCATGTTCGCGTGTTGGGGAACCTTCTTCGTTAATTGTTGTGTGCCGGAAAGCAAATTCAAAAACATTATTCATGAAATCGCTCTCTACTGATTCCATTCAAATAAATCACATTAAAAATTTAAATATTTGTGTTGCATTATTACTCTACAGTTTGTCTGAAGGCTTAAAACTGAGGCGAGGTGAAGTTCGCCGGGTCCGCTAGTGCTTTATAAAAGCAATGTACCTTTTACAAACGAATTCCTTTTTGATTTTTTAGATTATGCAATTTTTATTACAATGAACCGCGTGGCGTTAACACCAGTAATAAAGAGATTCGATTTATAAAGTTAATACATTTTTATTTACTCACCGATAAGATCTAACCTGAGTTATTAACGATTCTGGGCACCGCTGAAGATATCCCAGCAACCAGCGAAAACGTATTACAATACTACGATCACCGTTTTCATTCCTCTTATTTAAATGGTTCTTTTCACTCATTAACATGCATGATCAAAATATTTATATTTTAGTAGCTCAAAACGAAAGTTTAAAAAACACAAATAAAATATCATAAAAGCAATCGTAAAAATTCAAAAACATATTATTCCCGAATTTTGAAATTCTGTAATTCTCAACAGAAATAGTTTATAATTCTGGTATGCAATTGCAACTTGTGTCATAAATAAATTTAGTCAATTTGTAAACTTTGAAGTACTAAGTCTAAGTGCTAAGAACTAAATCACTAATGTCAATTTATGTAGTTTTCTTTTTTTTTCTTTAGAGGAAATTTAAAATAATAGTTTTTAACTCTTTGTTTTAAATAGGGTTGACTGACCCTATTTCTCTAGGTAATGTCTTTGTGGTGTTGTCGAATATGGAGATTTGGAAATAATTTTTGTGTTTAAAAAAGGATAAAATCCTTAACTAAAATGTATGTACATCGCCGAATAAACAAAACTCTCTTTGACTTCCTTGGAGCATTTGGTGTTTATAAAGCACAGTGGGGAAAACTTCTTTTTTTATAAATTGGATTCAGTATTTTGATAAAAAAAAATATATCAAAAGGCTTTTGCGAGTTCTGTAGTGCGATTCACTACACTTTTTTAATGATTGTCGGCTTGTTAAATTATCTTAACAACAAACTTGTCGACTTTGCTATTCAGTAACACTTTTAACAATATTCTTTGTTGCTAAAATCTAGTTCATAAAGTTGCGTTGTTAAATCTGTCTACAACTTTTGTTTATGTACATTCATACATACATATAAACATTAACACAGAACATATACATTTATTTGAACCAAAAATAAAAACACAGTTTGTTTTCATTTTAATGAAATTAAACATACTTTTTTAACATTTACGCATATTTAAAATTTATTAAAAAGAAATTTCTTATTAAAAAAGATTGCACAAAGACATATATTTCGACCGTATTTAAGAAGTGGTAATAGCAACTCTACAACAAAAACTTTTGTTATGCTTTTCTTATTGTCATACTCCATAAAAATAAACACATGCATGTGCCTCTCTTGAATTCACGTGTTTTTACTATTCTGTTTTGTGTTTTTCGTTTAATTGTTGACTGAGATGACACTCAATTGCAACTTGTGTTTATTATCGTTTAGCTGAAGATAGTGAATCCCTTAAGGTACAATTATGCGAACGTTCACTTAAGCTAACCTAACGGCCGTTTGTTTTTGAATATACTAAAACAATGCAAACGCTTACCGAAATTAACTGTCACGTTTCCGGAACGCTTCAACCTGTATAAAATTGGTTTTGACGGCATTGTTACGTGACATTCGTAAGATAGTGCTGGAACTCTATGTGTTAAGTACCATTGCGGCACATTTGCCCGTTTTAGGTACTTTTGAAGTAATTGATAATAATTATATCATTTATCAGTTTTTATTATTTTGCTTAATAAAAGTATAATAAATAAATAGTTACATTGAATACATAAAAATATTTTTTAAAACAGTTAATTAAATTTGTCAATACATTGCACATATTGCAATGTAAAACATCTTTCGAAGCTAATTTAGTACTGCAGGTTTGTGCAGCTCTTTACTAAGGACATGGACCAATCTTGCTGATTTCCAATAGCACCTCTTTCGACACTATCGTCTGATCGATTGGCGCATTTGAAAAAGAAACTTTCATTAACCAGTAAAATTTGACTGATTACTGCAATTTTTTCAGTAAAAGCTTACTAGTTACTGTGAAAAATTTCAGTAACCAGTAATTTCTATTTGTAAATGAAAATGTTATTTGATTTCTGAAAAAATTAATTTTAGCAATGTTACGAATATAAAAAAATTAATATATAAATTTTATTTTCGAAAAATGGATATAAACACATATGAAATTTTGTAACATTACTAATCAGTATTTAGCGAATTGTAATAAAATTAATATAAATATATATATATATATATATATATATATATATATATATGCTGTGAAAAATGTTTTTCTTAAATACAACCCTACCTTCTACCTTCTTCTGCTCCGGTAGAACAATTATTTTCATTTGCTGGCATTGTTAACGGGTCCAGAAGGCAAAAATTTAATGATTCCACCTTTGAAATTGTTGTATTACAAAAAGGTAACAGAAATAAATAAATTTGTTTTCGTTAGTTAAAAAATATCATTGATTTCAGTAATAAATAATAACCGGTTACAACACTGCAATCTTTCAAAATTTGCATAGCATTGGATTTTAGTAAAATTTTACTGTATACTGAAAAAATTGCAGTTGCCATCAAAGTTTTACTGATTACTGCAATTTTTTCAGTAACCAGTAAGTTTACTGCTAACTGCAATTTTTTCAAGTAACCAGTAAAAGTGCTTTAAGCATTTTTAAAAAATTTTAGTATTTCCTAAAAGATCTCTATAAAAACTTCAAATTTAGTAAAAAAAAAACCTTCAGCACTGGGAGTTAGTAATAATAAATAATTTTTCTAATTTTAAATAAATAATTTTTATTCCTTATAAATTTTAAGAAACTAAAATAAAAATTAACTTAATCTAAAATTAATTTTATTTCATTTGTTTTAATATCAAACAGTTTAAATAATAATTTCATAAAAAGTGAATAAATGCGACAAATTACTATATTTCATAAAGAACAGGAAAAAACCGAAACTCCGGAAACTATAAAAATAGTTATGTCATCTACAATGTTGTCACACATATTAATTAAATTGTATTTATTTTTATCATTAAATAATTTTTTGTTAAAATGGACTTACACCACTTTCAAAGGAAACACCTCATATATAATGAAACAGAGACTCTTTTTAAATTTTTTCGCAATGGTTGAACATTTTGCCCTTTGCTGTAAAAAAAGCTTTTTGGGTGCTTTACACATGCAATTAAAATATTTTTATATTACTTTCACGCTTCTTAAGAGAGCACACTTCAACATTATCTGAACATATTTTCTGGTAATGACCTTAGCTATACATTAGTACTTACATATGCCAAGTATTTACATATATTTGTATGCTAATGTTTGCAAAGCATTTTAAAGAAATTTTATATTTTTTCATTTTTATTTTCTCATTTTTCTAAAGGGGCATGGTAAGTGTACTTCATCGCATGTACATGTAGCATATTCTATATAGTAAAGTGGAAAAAGAATTGCCTTTATATAATTAGGCATGTCACAGAACTCAATTCCGATCGAAAGTGGTTTCAATTCCTCGAATTGGTTCTTCAGAAAAGGAAAAATGGAAAATTTCTTGAAATTAATCCTCTCTTGATTTTTAAAATGGAATTTATTATTTTTTAAAATTTTTGCGGTTTTTAATTTATTTTTATTTTATATCCTTATACAGATTAGCCTGTTTGTTACTTTGGTATGACCTATATTGCTATATTTAAATAAAAAAGTGAAGATTCAGCATCTTTTATGAACATACAAAATCGATCGGAATCTAAAAAAGGTAAAATGAATTCAATCGAAATGTTTAATAAGGAAATAAAACCAATCCGATGGGAATGTGTGACATGCCTAAATGTGTTGAGTTTTTGATGGTAACTGACTGACTTTGTCGAAATTAAGGTCAATCCTGTACACTAAACAAACGAAACTAAGACATTTAAATAATTAATAATAAGCGATAACGAATCTACAAAAACGTATTTAGAAATTAATAAATTAAATATTATTTGTGTAAAAAAGCTTTAAATTTATTTCACTCCATTGGACTGTAGCTAAATTTACCTGTTTTCTAATTTATCCAAACTGTGAGTCTCACTCCAGAGGTTCTCAAGAATATTCATTACTCATTCTTATCAATAGATATTTTTGATTACACAACCTCAGCTCTATTACGCATGAAAAATTAAATACTTTTCCTTTAAAACCGTAAAATTTATTTGTTTATTCAACAAACTCAATTTTGCTTCTTACATGATTTTATTGAAAATATTGATTTTCTAGCGTCAAGTTATTTTGGCAAAAATTTATACCGATTAAACTAAAAAGACGACCACAGGAAAACAAAAAAATCGATGTTTTTTTCATGGAAGCGAATGTTTTCTTGCTTTTATGTTTTCTTTATCGAGTTTTAACACAGGAATATTATTTCAGGTTAAAGCTTAATCAACAAAGATGTTTAAGGGATTCGTCCAGGTGCGGACATTTTACAGGCTAAATTATGCTTTTTACTAGCAGTCTTACTCAAGATAATCCTCTTGGGTTGATGGACGTCGTACATATCTATCTAAATCAAATAAATTCAATTTAAATTCATCGATCGACGAATTTTATTTTAATTTTTTTCTCTAAGCTGCATTTGACATTTAAAATTCTTTAAAATTTTCCTGGCACAGCATCCTCGCAAACTAAATGTTTTTAAAAGCCATCGACTTAGATTGCGAGTAGATATTTTTTTGGCCGAACTCATCAGTCACTTATTTGGCCTTTTTCTATTGAAAGTTAGGCGATTTTCGCGTTGATTTGATTTTAGCGCTTTACACCACACGTTACACATGAATAATAAAATAATTTTTTAGATCTTTAAATTCGTTGGAGTTTATTTTACTAAACTAAACTTTTGTCGCGCGAGCGTTTCATTCACGCATTGCAGCTTCTAGTTAAAAATTTCAAATGATGCGATCAAAATTCCACAAGCTGTAAGAAAAGGTTTACAAAAAGGTATGAGAACGCATTACACTATTTCTTTAGGATTGTTTTTCGATTTATATGAATTAAAAATATGCCAAAATAAATTTTTCCAAATCCACAAACTTATTAATATTTAACAAATCATATAAAGTTCATTCTGTTTTTTGGTGCTTGCCAATCTAAATACAATCAATACAAACAAATAAGCATAAACTTTTCACTAAAAGTTTAAGTTTTTATTTGCTATTATTAGAACAATACAGTAAATATTTCTTCTCAAAAAATACTCATTTCTTGGCAATTAACAATATCCACCTAAGAAAGAGCGAACGTGTGAGTGAGCGTGCATTCGTAACGAAATGAAAACAAAATTGAAATTTTTATTCAAAATCATTAAAATCAGCTCACGGTCAGCGTCAACACCAAACGATCGGCGAAATAAAAAGAAATAATTGTCCCACGTCAAGTTTGTATCGTAGTGGTGGTCAGCGAGCGTCCTTCGGTCAATGTTTTAAGTTTAACGTATTCTTCAATTTTTCTTTTCTTCCAATGACAAAAAACATACCACCCGAATCGAGTCAATCAATTATATAGATACCGCCTATTTATTCAATAATTTTATAAGTACTTTACATACTCGCAAGAGAGCTTCTGTTTAATGTACATACAACGTATACAGATACAAGAATATATTAATATATGAAAGTGTGTTAAGAAGTTCTATTTGAAAACGATTAAAGATATTTTAAAAATATTTTATATTGTAAGCATTTATAAAATCACGTAACGTTTAATATGAAACTTTTGCAAAACTAATAGAATTAAAAAATAAAAAGAATAAAAGAAAGAAGAAGAAAAAGTGAAAAAGCACCTTAGAAAATATTTGTGGTGTTTGTGAGAAAATGAGTTTTCTTTCGCTTCCACGTAATTCGGCAAATGAAAGCCTTCGAAATTCCAATACTTCCGTTAATCAAAATGTCAAATATTTTAGTCTAAATATTAAACGGCCAAGTAAAAAAATAAATTCATATAATCATGGCTCTACAATATCTCTTCAAGTTCCTCCTCGCAGAGGCGTTTTAACTAGAAATGGCAGCATATCATCTAATCATTATCGTGGGGTACATAAACATCAACTCGAACAACATGCCGCAACAGTCTGTCATACCATGACTGTAAGTATTTACTTAATAATATTTTCTATTCAAAATTTGTAAGTATATGTACCAGCTAAAAAAGGAAAATTTATTTAAAACTATAAAAATTTTGAAAATTACATTTAGCGTATAAAACAAACGTTTCAAAAAAAAAAATGGTTTCATCACAGTTGCATCTTTAAATACAATCGGTTATAAAAAGTCTCGCATAAGCTGCGCATACAATTTTGTTTTGCGGTTTTCAGATTATTAAAAAAAAAAATAATAATAATTAAACTTCGAGTATCAACAACTTGTTCTGCAAATCACTTCTTGTAAAAATAATTTCAAATCACGCAAAATGTGTTCTGTGCACAAAATATATTAAAATTACGTGTTCATAAAACAGATAACTAAATTACTGCCGATTTGAAATCACTTGCTTTTTTATACCATTCGCGACAGGTGGAAAAGGGGTATATCTAAGTTTGTCATTACGTGTGTAATTTATACATTATCCCTTTCCGACCCAATAAGTGTGTATATTATGAGTTCTTATGCGTAGCGAAGTCTATTGAGCGATATCCGTTTATCCGCCCGTGTTCGCGTTGAAATCAACTTTTCCAAGGCACTAGATGAGCTAGAGAAAACTTAAATACGCCAATCGATCAGACATTGACCACACCTTCCTCTAATGTTTTAATATCATTTGAAACAAATCTAGTTTACTGAAGAAACTCCAATACAAAATAAAAAAAAAACAAATATATGGGGCGCTAGAGAATTAAAACATCAAGTGAAGTGGCGCTCACCCATATTACCGAGACATGGGCCTCCAAACTTTTCATAGAAAAGTACGATTATGCACCATATTTTTAAGATATCATTATGGGTCTTATCTAAAAGCTTTCGAAGAGATCTTTAAGAAAAAACTAAGATTTATAAAAAATACTTAACCAATTAAGAGCCGAAGACATTTTTATGTAAAATTATATGTAGTACTTATACTTATTTTTTTTTTTTTGTTTTTTAATTCTCTGAAAACTAATACTCGTATTTGTTTGTTTTCATTTTATTGTAGTTAATTCACTGAACTAGATTTATATATATACTGAAGTGTATATAAGATTCGGTATAGCCGAATATAGCACTTTTACTTGTTTCTACCTTTTTCTTTTAGATTAAATTCTAAAAGAGGCTAATTTATTTAAAATTATACTTTTTTTATTAACTTTTGCAACAAAAGTGGGATTTATACACTTAATAACAGGGTTTGCAAATAAATAATATTTAGCAAATTTGAAACAAAACAATCAGAATGAAAGAGAAATGCTGCGTTAATTTGAATTTCTTTGAGTTTTATTAAGAAAATAAAATTTAAAAGTTATTTTCAAGTTTAATTATTATTATTATTATTTTTTTTTTTTTTTTGAATAATAGTTAAATATTAGTCATTTCTCAATTAACAACTATTTTTCAAGATTTGTTTTTTGATTAAAAAATAACAATTATTTTTCGAGATTTATTTTTTGCTTGTGGCGCTTTCCGTCCTAAAACTAACATTAACTGATTTACGGTGAAAATTATATCAAGAGTCCGTAATAAACTGTTAAATTAAACTAAAAATATTTCTTTTAAATTTCCAAATATAAATAAAAAACTCCGCAATAACTGTTTTTTTTAATCAATATATAAAATTTAATAACTCTTATTTTTCGATCAAAAATAACACTTAAATATAACAATTATTTTGCAAACAGAAAATAAAAATTGTAAAATAATTTTAAAAATTAATTTATCATAAACCTTATAACCGTTACGATATCTGTTTAATAACGTAAATATTTTTAAATTATTTTGTTTTATTTAGCAAATCAGGGATTGATTTACTTTTTCTCTTTAAAACTTAGCTGGGTTTTTTTTTCAAAAATAATTCTGAGGTTGAGCAAATTAAAAAATAGCAGGTATAAAATTAAAACAGATTTCATTTCAATTAAAACAATTTCTTTTTTTATAAACTTCACCGCAAAAAGTGAAAAAAGGGTATATGTATATAAGTTTGTCATTTCCGAGGCAAACTTGATTTCACAAAAAAAAAAAAAAATTAAATATGTCAATCGATCAGACATTGTGTCCAAAGAGGTGTTATTGCAAATAGCATGATCTGTCCATGTCATTCTAGGCAGCAGGCAAAACACCACGCCTACCTCTTATCTTTTCATGTCATTTGGAACCATAAAGTATATAGAGAATTTTAAAATATGATATAAAACATCAAGTGAAAAAATCGGCGCTCGACCATATCTTCCCAGTTATGGGGCTCTGAAATTTAAATTTTTTTTAAATATCTATATGGGTATCATTTTGAAGCTTTTGAAGAGATCTTGAAGGAAATCTTTAAAATTGTAAAAACTGCTTAACCCATTAAGAGCCGATGTCATTTTGATGTAAATTAATATATATGCAGTACGAAATTTTTTTATTTTTTAATTTTCCGCCTTATATCAAGAAGAGGGTTAAAACTTCTTTTGGCGAAAGAGAAAATAATTAAGATTTTTACAGTGGGTAAATGTGACCACTGTACATTGACAAAAAAATTTAAAATTGAAATTCTTTATTTTTAAAAATATTTTAAAATATTGACAACAACGTCGCACAAAAATCAGCGCGGCTATTCAGACCTAATGTGTTTGTTTATTTTTGTTTTAAAGTCGTAAACTTAATTTTTATTAATAAATAACACGAAATAATAAAATCAGGATTAACACGTAATTGGTTTAATCAGCAAACTTGATTTCAACACTAACGCGGACGCACAGACGGACATTGCTCAATCGACTACGCTATGCATAAGAAGTCAGAATATATATACTTTATTAGGTCTGAAACAGGTATTGTAGAAATTACAAACGGAATGACAAACTTAGTTATATCCTTTTTCCTCTTTTTGTGTTGAAGGGTATAATTATAGTTCTAACAAGTAAGAATGCTATATATAAATATTATTTATTATTTTTTTAATATTTCGCCACACCGTTGGATAACACCTTCAGGAAACAGGAAACAAAAATAATTATAATAAGTTTTTTCATACATAAAATTATATTGAAAAAATTTGTTTGCCAATCAAACTCAAACAAATTCAAAATAAAAAATAACCAAGTTTTGTACAATAACGATTTCAAATACTTCCCGATACGCCCAATGTTATCTATTGAACGAGCTTTCTGTTTTTTTACAACTGACACAACAATCAATGATAACCGTATCGACAAGCTACGTATTGTAGTATTTGTTTTCATGGCATACTGAGATGGGATTTTTCTCATACCTTTTATTACAGTAGATTTACAGTAAGTAAATTCCGAACTTATCTTACAACTCGGCCATCCTGTTTATCACTGTCCCAGTGATAACTGATGTAGCCGAATAAAATCGCACGTGAAAATTAACACCCACCGCAGTGGCAAACAACAGAACGCTCCACATGATAAAAACATTTATCATCGAGCCAACAAAACGTTCAACATGATAAACACAATTATCATTAACCAAAACAAAACGCTCGACATGATAAAACAATTATCACGGAACCACACAAAACGCTCAACATGATAAAACAATTATCACGGAACCACACAAAACGCTCAACATGATAAAACAATTATCACGGAACCACACAAAACGCTCAACATGATAAAACAATTATCACGGAACCACACAAAACGCTCAACGTGATAAAACAATTATCACGGAACCACACAAAACGCTCAACATAATAAAACAATTATCACGGAACCACACAAAACGCTCAACGTGATAAAACAATTATCACGGAACCACACAGAACGCTCAACATGATAAAACAATTATCACGGAACCACACAAAACGCTCAACATGATAAAACAATTATCACGGAACCACACAAAACGCTCAACATGATAAAACAATTATCACGGAACCACACAAAACGCTCAACGTGATAAAACAATTATCACGGAACCACACAAAACGCTCTACATGCTCAACAATTATCATGGAACCATCAACAGAACGCTCAACATGATAGAAACAATTATCATGGAACCGACAACAAAATGCTCAACATTATAAAACCATTATCATTGAACCAAATAAATTGACCAACAATTTTCAAAACAATACACCAACAGCCCATTCAAAATCTGTCAGCATAACTTTTATTATTGAAACAGAAAAATATCGATTATATCATTTTACCAACCTTTATTAGTCTAATAATGCTATCTACATATTCATATTTCTTCATTATCATCCTCTTCATCTGATAAAGATACATTTTCTCTTTCCTCTTCACCTTCAATAAATTCGTAAAGATCACACCATGGTTTTATTTTGTCTGCAGCGTAAACAGACTCAAATTTTCGCTGATTTACTTGAGAAGTTACTGTATCCGTAATTAAATAGCGGTCGTTACCTAAAACTTTCTTAACTAAATAGGGGCCTTTAAACCTTGCCAGTAGTTTTCGTGATTGACCGGTGGATGCATGCTCTGCTTTGATTAATACTAAATCGCCTTCAAAATATTTATTCGGCAATCGATGTTTTTTATTAAAATTGTCTGCAACCCTCTTTCCTTCACTGTCGATACGAGTTTTAACAATTTTTTTTAATTCCGCTAAAGAAATGTTATCTTCTTCGTCTTCAATATCTCCATTAATGTCAACACTTAGTTGATTCCCCAAATAATTTCGTGGAGTAAAAGTAAATAACAATCGCTGAGGAGTTTGTCGCGTAACTTTGTGTTCAATGCTATTAATTCCCCACTGAACGGCTAATACATGCTGATCCCAATCTCGACCATCCAAATTTTCTGTCATACTACTTAAAGCAACGTTCACAGTCCGAAAATAACGTTCAATTTGGCCATTTGCTCTTGGTGTTCTAACTGCAGTAAGAATGTGTTTAATGGCGTTTTCTTCACAAAACGATTTAAAAATCCTAGACGTGAAGGATGTACCACGATCACTTATAATTTGAGATGGTATACCGACAAATTGGGATATATCCAGAAGTGTGTGAACAACGGCTTTCGATGTGGTATTTTTTACAGGGCGCAACACTAAAAATTTTGTGAAGGCATCAACAATACCTAATATGTATTGATTTCCCTTTTTTGATTTCGGAAACGGACCCAAATGATCAATGTGGACCGTATAAAAAGGAATTGCACATTTTTCGATAGGATATATATTATAATTCGTTTCATCTTTGGATCGCTGATTATATAGACATTGAATGCAAGTATTTATATATTTTCCCACAACTCTTCTCATCTTTGGAAACCAGTACATTTTCTTTAGTCGGCCCAGAGTCCTTTCAAAGCCATTATGACCAACATCATCGTGCGAAGATTTTATTACTCTCCATCTTAGACCGCAGGGTACAACAAAACGCAGGCCATCCTCAGTCTTTTTGAATAATCTATTATTTTGTAAAGTATATTCTTTCTCAAAACCTTTTCGCACATTATCATCCTTGCCTTGTTCGAGTACTTCGATTATATTTTTTAAAGAACTATCTTGTCGTTGCAAAGTAGCTATCCAATCTAGTTCATACATGCCTATCATACACATTTCACATCCAGCTACATCTGGTTCACATGCGTCTTCATTAGGGTTTCGGCTCAAAGCGTCAGCATGAGACATCTGAATACCCGGTCTATGAATACATTCAAAGTCAAATTCCTGTATTCTAAGCCACCATCGGGCAATTCTTGGAATGATATTCTGTTTATTAGCAGTTTCTTTGAGTGAATTACAATCCGTTATAACTTTAAAATGTTTCCCTAGTAGATAATATCGAAAACGCTCCATGCTCTCCACAACAGCTAGAGTTTCTAGTTCGTAACTATGATATTTTTGTTCAAGACTATTGGTCTGTCTACTAAAGTATGCTACCGGACGTTTCTGACCTAAAGAGCATACTTGTATCAAAACTCCTGCCAGCCCAATTTGACAAGCATCCGCGTGCAATTCATGCTCCTGATCAGGATCATAGATAACCAATATTGGATTAGCCGACAATTTGCTCTTTAGCTCCTGAAATGAATTTTCCTGATCTTCACCCCATACAAATTCTGCGTTGTTTTTCAATAATAAATTCAAAGGATAAGCAATTTGTGAATAGTTTTTGATAAATTTTCGGAAATAGCCAGTAAGGCCCAAAAACTGCTTAACTTCACGCGTAGTTGTTGGCGTGCTGTAATTAACGATAGCTTGAGTTTTTACTGCACCTGGAGCTATACCCCCACCAGTAATGATGTGGCCGAGATATGTTATGCTACTGACAAAAAACTCACATTTGTTAAGATTGAATGTAATTTGCATTTGTTTGCAAACAACCAAAAATGATTCGAGACTCTTTAAAAGTTCATCAAAGCTTTCCCCAAAAATAACAATATCGTCCATATAAGCTATAATATTTTTATTCCCGGAATTTCTTATTACACAATCAACTAATCTCATAAAAACTGCGGGAGCATTCGTTAGCCCAAATGGCATCCTCCTGTATTGATAGTGTCCACTAGGGGTGACAAAACCAGTCAAATGTCTACACGATTTGTTAATTGGGACTTGGTGATAACCGTTCATCATATCCAGTACAATAAAAAGTTTATTATTACGTATTTGATTTATATTTTCTTCAATATTTGCCATAGGAAAAACTTCTCTCACGGTAATTTTATTTAGTTCTCGAAAGTCGACAACCATGCGAAATTCGCCATTTTTCTTTGGTACAAGATGAGCTCTACTTGCGAAAGAAGAATTTGAATGCTCTATTATATGATATTTTAAAAGCTCAGATACAATATTTTCCAATTTTTCACGTAAGTGATATGGCACTCTATAAGGTTTGTTATTTATTGTTTTGTTCATGTCTTTCAATTGAATTTTCATTTCAATGGCGTTTGTTTCCCCCAGGTGTGATAAGTTTTCCGCAAAACAGCTACTATATTTTTCAATTATACCAAAAATTTTTAATTTACTATTTTCATTCAGGTCGTTCCCAACTTTTAAAGATGAAAGATCTAACGAACGAATTTGAGAGTTAATGCTGTTGGAACTATTTCTTTTAAATGTATCTTCTAGTCAATTGGAATCATTGCCCGAAGATAAAACTGTCAATATTCCATTTTCTCTTATAATTTTAACGCCTTTGTGATCTAAAAAATTTTGACCTATTATCATATCGCACTCTTGGTCGCTGTTGTTAACTACCAATATTTCCACTGTGAGAGTTACACTCTGAATTTTTACAGTTTTAACAACTTTCCCAATGGCAAAAACTTCTTTACCTCCAAAGCCGATTAGTTTTGTGTTGCATTTATCAAAGTTCCATTTGAACTTCTCTACTATTTCCATTTTTATGGTAGAACATTCACTGCCGAGATCGCAAAAAACATTAACATGTTGCCCTTCGACCAAAGCCATTTGCATTAAGCCACTACTTCTATTAAAGGCTACTCGAGATACTTTTGCTGGTTGATAATTGTGGAGAGTTCTTTCGTGTCTTTTCCGTGGTTTTTTACAGTCCCTTGAAAAATGACCAGTTTCTTGGCAATTGAAGCAGACAACATTTGATCTAGAACCTTGCATGGGATAGTAAGACAAGGTTCGATCAACCCGAACAGATGAGCTAGAGCTTCTATTTAGAAACATTTCACGATTACGCTGTTGCTCCATTATGCATAAATGGGCTTTAATCTGGCATAACAATTCTTGTAATGTTTTACACTGGGGTATATAACCAGTAACCGCATTTATCAGTTGTTTATCCTTTAATCCAGAGACAATATAATTTTTTGCACACTCGTCACTGAACCCTGCTGTCTTTGCAAGAGCTAACACATCATAAAAATATTTTTCTATACTTTCATTAGGTTCCTTAACACGGCACATCAGTTTTAAATATATATCAGATTCATCACTTACACAGGGAAAGGCGTCTCTTAGCAACTCCTTAAAATCGTTCCAGGACAAATCTTCTTTTTTAATGGATGAAAACCAAGATAAAGCTGCTTCTTCTAATCGTAGGGCAGCATAGAAGATTGTGGTCTTATTATCCCAGTTGAAAATATGTTTTACTCGTTCCACGCTTATTAACCAATCACGAGCAGATGCTGAATTAGCTAGAGAAGGGTTAAACGCAGGAATCAGTCGCTTGCACTCTTCAATACCACACAACATTGCACCAGATGAACTTGGAAGTGCTGAAATATCCCCCGTCATAGATAATTCTGAAGAATTATCGCGCTCTGCCACATTCTTTTCCTGAGACATTTCTTAGTTACACGTCACTACTATTCGAATTAAATTTTTATTTATTTTTTTTAATTTTTGATCCCACTTCTGAATTTTTTGTACAATAACGATTTCAAATACTTCCCGATACGCCCAATGTTATCTATTGAACGAGCTTTCTGTTTTTTTACAACTGACACAACAATCAATGATAACCGTATCGACAAGCTACGTATTGTAGTATTTGTTTTCATGGCATACTGAGATGGGATTTTTCTCATACCTTTTATTACAGTAGATTTACAGTAAGTAAATTCCGAACTTATCTTACACAAGTTAATTAAAATGATATGAAAAATATGACTATAACTTACCAGAAATTAATACATTTAATTTAATTAAACTTTGTAATACCTTTAAAAGTAACTGAGTGGCAGTTTTGAATTAAGTTTCACTCAAGGCTTATCAATACCAATTTGTCAAATGATCCATAGTCTTCTTTTCGTGTTTCTTTTCCTATCTAAATCGCTGTTCATTTTTTAATTTTTCCTTTTAAAAATGTTTTATATTTTTTACGCAAAAAATAGAAAATAACGTTTTCGGAAATATAAAGCTGCTATTGATTGATTTATACCTTTCCAGTCTAATTAACTTTGGCATACATCAATTTATATTATATATTGGGACATCCTTTAATTTCCAAATCAAAATTTTATGCTTGATGTTATAGACGACTTAGCTTTTCAGCTTTTTGTAAATTTCAACCGTCTGTTTAAAACTGTTTAGAATAGGCCCATATTTTTAGACTTATTTTCGCATTAATTTTTTCTTTTGCTATTAAATTTTTTAGTAGTGCCCTATACGTTATATAATACACGTAAAAAGCAGCATGTATGTTGTATCAATTAATTAATTTTCAAATAAAGGAACATGTTCGGACATCGTTAAATTAACTTTGCTATCCATAAAAACTCAGAATGTGAACTTTATGGGGTCGGAATTGAATATTGTGGTGAAGGGAAGAATTAATTTACTTAAAATTTTAGAAAATTAAAAAAAAATTAACTTTAGAAATTATTTTTGAACGGAAATTTTATCTCACTTTTACAAATACAATAAAACATGGGATAATTACTTTTACCGACGTATGTACGTATACGTTCCCATGAGGAATAAAAAATACAGGAATTGATGGCAAAATAATTTAACATTCAACTTCACTATATTCTGCTCCAGTATGGATAGTTCTTACAAAAGATAATGCGTCGGATCAAAGAATTATGGCAGATTATAGAAAGTTGAATGAAATTCCTTTTCTCTTACAAATATGGAATGGTAGATGTGTGCTAAGGGATTTCACTTAGTTGAAATTGATAAAAAAAAGACACATCTTCAATTGATGATGGACATTATAAATTAAGTTTTAAGAATGATTGCTTTTCTGAACCTTATTCTAACAAAAAAGAATTTTTTATCGTGTAAGTTGGCTCTTAAGCGGCTATTAGACGATCAAACTTTGCCTGTGAGCATGGCCTGATGAGGGAGAGAGTTTTGCTATTACACGATCATGCCAAGTTTGTCAAACATCAGTACGCAAGCAGATTTTGAACAGTAAATTTCGTATTTGTGATAGTGCATGAATTAGTTGCAATATGTTTATTTTATTTTACAACATTAATTGTTGCATTTGTTTCTACTTTTTTTTAATTTTTCTAAAAGCTTTTTTAAGACTTTTGTTTTGCTCAAACTTGCATTATTATAAAAAATTCACTAACTTATTGCATTGCATTTTCGTTATAAGAACGGTAATGAAATTAAAAAATACAAGTGCAATATCATTTATTTAAAATAAAGCAAGTTTTAAATTATTTTTTTTATTTTACTTTTAACCTAAATTAACCTAGCAATTAATAAGAATTTCAAAGTAATATACTTTACCAATTACTTCTAATAATTTCTTAATACATATTATCTTTATTCGCTTTATATTTAACTCGTGCGCTCTAGCGATGCCTTCTTCACCGTTCGCTTGCAAAAACAAAAATTAAATTTACACGCTATTAAACGAGTATGATGGCATGATGACAAACACAAAATATCAAAAATTTTTGATTTTCATCCAGCGCCGCTGACAAACACGAAATTTACCCTATTACACCAGTTTGATGGCTTGTCATCAGGCCGTGCTCACAGGCGAAGTTTTATCGTCTAAAAGCCGCTTAAGAGATGTGTTGTGGATTTTCTCTAGTATATTAAAAGAAAGTAGAGGGATTAACAAATACATTAAGCGTTCTTGGTGCGATCTTTGAGAGAATGTTTTTCTACTCTTTGTAGTTGAGAATCGTAAATTTTTTTAAGCATAATGTTGGACAACAAATAAGGTTAAGTTCTTCACAATACTTGAAAAATAACATATTGGAAGTGTTTTCCGACAAGATGAACTTATTTTACAAAAAATACAATATTTTTTATCCGAACATTGTTCTGTTAAAAGCGCTTTCAAATCATGTTAATTGATTGTACATTTACTATATGAAAGGAAAGTTGTTTAGTGGTAATGTAATCTGTAAAAATGTAACTAAATTTCTTTATCAGTAAACATTTACAACTTAAATATAATGGAGGAGGTTACTCTCTAATGCGATACAAAAGAAAAATTTTACGAAATCGAACTCTGTAGTGCGATAGCGTCTCTCAAATTCGTTCAAAAAACACAATTACATTGCGATAGTAAAAGACAAAACGCAAAGGAAGAAAAACATGTAAGCAGCGTTGCCGCTTTGGTCCAATCGGACCAAACTTGGTAGTTTTTCTATTTTAAAAAACGGTTTGGTAGTTTGGTTGGTTTGTTGCATTTTTTTAAATTTTTGGTAGGATTTCCTCCTGTAGCAATTTTTTAGTAATAGTAAATTTTTCACCTTAAAAATTCAGTACATATAATTAAAAAAAAAATATAACTTTGAATTAAATAAACAATAACTTTGAATAGTGCTACCACTGCTTTCAAAAACTGTCTTAGGTGAAGTAAAAAACATCTCTGCTTTTTGCATAGAGATGATTAAAACTATAACCATGGCTTAAGAAATCCGAACAATATTATGAAATTGAAATTAACAATATTTTTGAGTGAAGGTTTATTTTCAGAAGACGACATACCATCAACCAGGTAAAACCACTCTTAAAATTTTTGTTTTAAAACATTTTTAAATAATATAATACTTTTAGTGATCATTGTAAAGAAACAGTCAAAAGAAAATTTAGAAGCGAATGGTTAAGCGAATTTGATTGGCTTCAGAAAAGGAATGGGTGTTTATTCTAAAAAGATAAACTTCCATCTCAACAATTACGGAAAAAAACCAAATGAGTATAACAGAGTTTATGTGCAAGAAATGCATTTTTAAATTTTTGGTAGGCTGTGAACGGTTTTGGTAGGATTTTTGAAAATTATTGGTAGGAAGTCAATTTCTCATGTGGCAACTCTGCATGTAAGTAATGTACTGTATTTAAAAAAAAATAAAATAATCGCATAAATAAAAAAGTTGTAAAGAATTTAAACCATTTAGCTAATTTTGTGCCACGATGTACTTAAAAGCAATTCTATATTTTTCATCTAAACTATTCTCAGGGAAATGAAAGTCAAAAATGTACAAACAAGGCAACGACAGTTTGAAATTTTATAAGGTTTTATGGCACAATATAGTAAATTGGCTAAAGGCCAGTTGCAGTAAGTAAAAGCTAAATAAACCGGCAATAAAAAAATCCTTAGTCAAGACTTTTCTCTTACCTTTGGTCTTTCTGCATGTTATACGTTTCACACAATCGTTTTTATCTTCAAACTATAACGCTAAGGGATCTATCACTTTTATTTTCAATTAACAAAAAATGGAAATATTTGTTTACATAACTTTTAGTAATAGTGTTTCTAATTAAAAAAAAGCGAAGGGTAATGCAAAAGCGATAATAAGTACCAAATTGCTCTCTTGTCGCATTTTGCTTTTGCATCGTAATTGCTTTTGAAAAAGGCCGAGGCACATAGAATTCATCATATTATATTACTATATTATGTTTGAGAGTATTTACGATTATATACGATAATTATGTGTCAAAAGCCTACGTAAGTGCCAATGGTGATGGCAACGTTCCAAGAAGGAGTATGAGAAGTAACAATGATTTATTTTTTAACAATTATTATTAACCTACATCATTTTTTTTTTAATTTTTAGATTGAGGATCTCTACGAGGAAGTACTTTTCGAAATTACAAATAACATCGGATGTGAGGCAAATGATGTCTGCAGGGAGTCACTTATTGAATTTGCTCAGGAAGCATTTAAAATGCCAAATACTAGACATGAAGAAATTCTTGAAATAGCACAACAAAAAGAACCTCCAAATATTCGACTTAATATTGAAATTATTAAGGCTGAAAATCTGTTACCAAAAGATGCGAATGGATTTTCTGATCCATTTGTTACATTATATTTAGAATCGAATGGTTCTCATCGTTACAATTCATCTGTTAAAACCGAAACGCTTAATCCAATATGGGAGGAACACTTTTCACTGTAAGTTTATATCATTTATGTATAGTAATTAAAACAAATACTCTTTTTATTAATCATGATATCATTCTCCTGGTGCTTAGGCCTATAACAGAGAATCCCAGGAATGAAGTGCTTATAATTGAAATTTGGGATTTCGATGCGGCTGAAACTGTTAAAGAAAAGGTTAATAAGCTTATGGATGTTAAAGGTATTAAGGGGTTGCGTAAACTTATGAAAGAAATCGCAATGACCGCGTCAACGGGAAAGCACGACAATGAACTTATTGGAAGAACGGCCATTACCCTCAAAGTATTGTTTTTTTATAATTATAATTTTGAAATTTTACTTCACCCGTTACCATCTTTACAGTCAATTCCAGTTTCGGGTACTACTGTTTGGTATAACTTGGAAAAGGGTAATAAAACTAAAAGTCGGGGATCGATACTGGTGAACTTAGCTCTTAGTGCGGAAAAAGACAAACGTGTTGCTGTTCAAGAGCACAGGCATTTGCTAAAACTATTACTTATGCACGAACTGGAGTCATCGCAAGTAGCAAACTATTGGTGGGCTGGCAAATTTGGTGGAAACGCTGAAGCAATACGCATGCAGCATGCCGTTCAATCCGGTCTCTCAAGCTTCGAGTGTGCTCTTAGCCAATGGTCTGTATACACTACAATACACGAAGATCATCCATTGAGTTTCGGTTTATTCAATTCAATATTAGACGTCATAATCCCAATTCTCAAGTGTCACCTTAATGAATCAGAGGACATAAAAACGTTCTGGGATGGCGCACGACGGTTGCTGCCATCTTGTTTTTCAATTCTGCGAAAGTTGCGTGCCAAAAATGTTAGTGACAAGCAAATCGTAAAGACACTCTGTGAAGTTCTTGACATTCTGTCAAAGATAAATACTCTCGATAAACCTAAAACTATTGATATATTTCCACCACACGTTTATGGCTGGATATCAAGAAAGGAAGAAACGGACTGCAGTATAAATGATGTCGTTGTGAGTGCCATTCATAGCGGTACCAAGGAATGGCTGGAGCACATTATCGAAGGCAATCGTGCCAAAGGCGACGAACTATCTGACGAGGATAATTTACAATACTTAATAAAACTCATACAAATGGTGAGGTCTGATTTGCAGCGTGCGATGGAATATTTTGATAAACATTTTTACCAGTAAGTATTTATTAATATCCTTTACTTAGGGCAATTCTCTCTAACTACTTTGAAGTGTTTTTTTTTTCTTAACTTATTTTTAGTTGAATTTTGTGTGATATTGGCAGACATCTTTTGATTTTAAAAACGTAATTTGTTAAAATATTTTTAAGCATTTAACTTCCAGAAGCATTTTGTTCTACTTTTGTTAAGTGTAAATTTTTCCTTAGTAAAAAACATAAATATTTCTGTACAGAGAATTCTTTTTATCGAATTTTAAATTTTCGAAAAAAATAGCAATTTTATTTGGTTAAAAAATCGGGTATTAAAATTATATTAAACGAGAAAAAACATATTTAATGTGATACGAATCGAATTTTTAAAATAATTCTTAAAAATAGCTTGGAGTTGAGGTCTTTGGCTTTGAATTGATGTTTTTATTTTTATTTTTTTTTTTATAAAAATTGGTGTAAAATCATGCATTCGATTAAGGTGCGGGAAAGCAAGTTTAGTATTTTTCTTCCTGGTTGAAAATACTGAATTGACAATAATTAATCTATTGTCTATTGTACGATCATTATTAAAAATTTATCACAAGCATTAAATACTGACGAGTGTTTCAATAAAAAATAGAAGCTGTTTTTGTTAATATATAAAATCAAATAAATTTTATTTGGAAGATGAAAAATAAGTGTAGAAATGTAAAAACGATCACAGAATTAGAATATCTCTTCCTAACGTTGTCAAAGTTTTTGTCAATATTTTGAAAAAAATAAAATTATTTTTTTTTAATTAATTTTCAATTCCATAATAATTAATACATAGAGAGAAGACGTGCGCAACAAATAATTAAAATGAAATTCGCAATCGTACTGCAGTTCATTTATTTTGTCGTTTCTCTTTCTATACTACAAGCATACTTGGGCATACCTCAGTATATTTTTAATGCATTACGTATAGCAGTAACCAAGGGTTACTGAAAAAAATTACATTAAAAGTAGTAAAAGTTTTTCAGTTTACAAGAAACTGTACTGGGGACTGAACTTTTTTCAGTAACCCGTAAAATTTTACTTGTAAATGTTATTTGATTTTTGAAAAAATTAATTTTAGCTATGGTACGAATATTAAAAAAATTAATATATAATTTTTATTTGCGAAAAAGCGAATATTAACACATATGAAATTTGCTAATTAATTAAAAATTGCTATTAATTTAAAATTTTTCTGGTTAATGAATTTTAATTCAGTAAACAGTAAAATCCAAAATTTAAATAATTTAAATAATGCAGTATGCCCATGTATGATTACAAGCGAACAGCTTTTATGGACTTTAGGATTTCATCGTTTTAGCAATTTTTCGAAACCTTGTTAAAACTTTATATAATAAAAGCAATAATGATAAAATGCTTAAAATAAAATTAAATAAATTATTTCACAGTAAAATACGGATGAATTTTTCAACGGTGCTTTATAAATTCTATGAGAAAAAAGTTGCTGAAATAGCACAATCAATTGTTACCGAAGTTTGCAGCCATATCAAAAGACTTGATGTACCAGAAGACCAGTTTGAAGAGTTGCCTGACATCGACAATGTTAGCATGGGAACAACTTTGTTTGAATTGTATTTGGTACTGAAACGTTTCCTTATTTTAGGTATGTATAAATTCAGCCACAGATCAAAATATATTTTCTTGAAGAGATGTAAGATACATAGAGAGATAGGTACTTCCCCGAGAAAAAATAAATTTATTTAAAACAAAAACATTTTTTTTTGTTTTGAAACTTACACAGGTTGGAAGCAGGTTGTTGTGGTTCTGTTATCTAAAATAATTGTAACAGTCAGATACATATAAATTAGTTAATATTTAACATAACATTAGATAACATTGATCAGATAACACTAAGGTTTAGCTTTGTTACTACAGATGTATAAAGGTATAAAATTTTGTTTCGTAAATATATTCTAAGAGACAAAAAAAATCTTTTTAGCCCTTATTAAGATGTATTAACGTTATTTATCAGTTTTTTCTAAAATGTAATCTTAATCTGGTAATCTGAAATGACAATTTCCATTAGTTAAAAAAAATGTTTTTAAAGGCCCAATTTATGGCGAAATAATACAGGTGGTCTCGATAGAGAATTCATTTATTTCGTCGTAAACTCTAAATGTCAAACTCCATATATAAAAAATATGTATAACAGTTTTTTGTATGGAGTTTGACATTCCACGTTTGCGGCGAAAATTATGAATTCGCCATTGCGACCACCTAGTATATTTTCGCCATGGCCCAATTCAAATATATTTCGTTATATACCTTTACAGAGACGGATAATCTATATATTTATATAAAAGGTTAGAAATACATAGTTGAGCTTACTTCGTAACAAACAAAAATTATAGCTTAAAATTTCTTTCTAACTTCCCGCTTTTGATAGCAAAAGACCACCAGTTCTAGCGGGAAAACCACCGTTTTGGCAACACTGGAGATAGAAAAGGCTAACTTGGGTGTCAGACGATCAACTTTTCATTCAAGTTTTAAAATTACTCTCATTCTTTTACAAATACACTCACACTTTAAAAATTTGTTGAGAATTTGCTTTCAAGTTTGCGTTCAATTGAGTGTTTCAAATTACATTCAAGAAAACAGCTGATTAAAGTTTTTTTCTCAAAATAAATTTTATTTGTTTATTTTGACAAGCAGTATGTGCAAATATCTTGAAAGAGAATTGAACAAAAACTTGACCGTGTGACTGCACTGTGAGAGCATCAGAGACTATAGCAAAATGTGTTGCCTCTTTTGTAAGCAGTAACTAGTCTACTTACAAGGCACGTTAATTTTACTAGGTAGTGACGTCCGCCCAGCTGGTTTGTAGTTGGAAACAGAGAATTACATGACACTCAAATGGCAATTTTTTGACTTTTGAAAATTGAATATTGAGCTAGCAATACGCACCAACTAAATGAATATTGTTAAAGCATGATTCAATTTGGAATGTCTTTTGCTACAAAATGCTTGTAGTTGATTGCAAATTCTAAACACTCCAACTTATCATTAAAGCAGTAAGTATGTTTGAGTATTTCACTGTTTGAATGTGAATAAACCAATTACGAACAAACGAAAAACAATAACACGATTGCAATGAAAAATAATGCAGTTTCTCGTACATTTTTAATAAAATATACTACTTAAAAGCATTCTTTTTGTTTTTTGTTTATTAGTACTAAAACGTAATAAATATTATTAATTTGTAACAAAAAAACTTTACAAAGTATCAGCTACACTTCAAAAGTTAAGAAAGAAACAATTCATGTCATTCACCGGTTGGAAACGTGAAAAGTTGTTTGTATTTTACTTTGTTTGTTTACGAATTTCAAAGAAAACTAACGACAAGCATTTTTAAAACAAAGGAAGCATTTGTATTTAGAACAATTATCTTTTATTTCCATTTATGTTTTTAACATTTCCAATGGACAAAACAACAATAAAAAGCCATGTTATTTTTGCAATGTTGTATTTTTTGTAGATCCGTTACTACTTAGTAAAATAAATGTAAACAGAAACCATGATATAAAACACAAAACTAGTAAATATTAAGTAACAATATGGATATTTCAACATTACCGTTGCTATTTCTTTACTTGTTAAAAGTAAAAAACTGGCCATTGGAAGAAGAAAAATAAACGACAACAAAAACTTTTGCTGAAAACTATTACTTTTTGAGCAATTTATTGTTAAAGTCCATAATTAATCAATTCATATTTTTTTTTTTTGTGTTAGGTAAATCTCTTTGTCCTAATGAACAGCTAGAATTAGAACATTTTCACGCCTGGTTTATGCCTGGAGTGGCACATTGGCTGGCTATATCTGTTATTAAAGCTCTAAAGAGAATAGAGAAGGCTATTGAACTAGATGAATTAAAAGCCGTTGACGATACAGTTAAGTATAGCTCCTCGGCAGTTGACACTTTGGCGATATTCTATCAAATAAAAATATTTTGGCAACAATTAGATTGGCCAGATGCTGAGGGCTCCTATACGTTTGTTGCTAAAATCGTTGATGTAAGTAAAAGCGTCAAAGTAATAATAATAATTAATATTCTTAATATTTTTAAGAATATACATATATGTATGTGTGTATTTTTAAATTATTTTTTTTAAATTTTGTTCCAAAGGACATTTGCCGTTGCTGCGTTTTTTATGCACAGAGAATGTCGCGTCGAGTAGAGTTACTAACAAGAGATAACAACGAACTTTTCCATGTATCGCCTGAATGGTGCTTAGCTATAAATAATATTGATTACATTCGTCAAAGCTTACCATCATTTATTAAGGTAAGTATCAACGTACATACATCTAAATTAATTTGTTTTGCTTAGTAGAACTTTTTTTTAAATTGAAGGAGTTGGGAGCTGACGATGTTATTAAGCGATTAGGTGAATATCGTTCAAAGCTGGAAGCCGAAAGATGCGAAATTACAATTAAAAATGTAATTGAAAATGCACTAGATATAGAAAGAAATCAGATTTTAGAATTGATAGAAATTGTTGCTAGAAAAATGTCTCCACCCATCCGCCGATTTCTAGCTGAGGGCGCAGAGGTTCTACATGAAGATTCAAATTCAATGGAATGCCTGATGATGTATTTGGAATCATCGCTAAGCACACTTTACGAAACTTTAAACGAAATAAACTTTGCACGTGTTTTAGATGCAATTTGGGCAGAACTTTCTATAATCATGTACGATCTTATTCAATCAAATCTTGATGTGAGAATCATAAATAATAAAATGTTTTAGTTAGTTTATTTATTTATATCTGTATTTTATAATCCCTAATTCAGAAACGTCGTCCACCAGCATTTTTTCAAAATTTACGTCACACTTTGGAAGTAATGATTTCCTGCTTTAAAACCGGCCAAATTGTAACATCTGATGTTGAGGTGTTAACAGAAATAGAAAGAATATTAGATTTGCATGCATTCGAAACAGCCGATTTAATTCATCAGTATTATTTGGAGAGACTTGGTCACCAAAAAGAAGTTACAAAATCGGAATATGGCAAACTAACGATAAGGGCAAATTTTACAGAAAGTGGATTAGTGGTATGTAACGTTTGAATTTTGTAAAAAGATAATTTAGAGTGCTTCATTTGGCTGTGCCAGATTTTTATATGTACATAGAGAAAAGAGATTAGTTATAACATCTGAATCTATTGCTAATCGATTTTTTATATATTTTTTTGGTTGTGTATATTTTTTGAAAGTCGGGTAAACTGACTGAATAAATATGGTACTCATAACTGTCTAAAACAAATTATTCGAAAGTCGATTAAACAAAACAACTGAATATCTTCATATGACTCAGTCTTCCTATCAGCTCCTGCTATTTTACTTTTCACCTAATTTATTTGGCATGTTTCATTCGAAAATACTATTAATTTTATGCACAAATGTCATTTGAAACTATTTTTTACCTCACCTTTTGACAATCAAATTTGGTTAAATATTGCTTGAAATTTTTTGCTATTTAATTGTTAAAATTTGTTCGTTCTCAGACCAAGTAACAAAATGACCATCGAGACGTGCCTACAGCTTCAATAATCAATATCGGTGATTTTTAATTCAAATCGGGATATTTAGAAATTAGCACAATAATTTTTAAAAAAATTAATTTATTTAATAAATGTGTCCAGTGTTTTTTAATTTAGTAATTGAATCTTATTAATTAGTAATGTAGTAGAGTGCTGAGTTAGGTTATTATCTACCTTGTATTTGGTAAATAATAATAGATTTTAGTAAAGAGACAAATTTGCCACTTTTTAATTCTTTTTTGCTAATGTATTAGGAATTTCAATTTCAATTAGGGAAAAATTTATTTACTAATATGTTAGCAATTTTAATCCTAATCAAGGATAAAAGCTTATAATTATTATATACTTACTTTTGTATGAGAGCTATAGATTTAATAACGTTTAAACAGAAGAACCACATATGAACCAAACCTTATACAAAGTGGACGAGGGTATGTGACGTTACTTGACAATAAACAAGTTTCGTTAAATTATTTATAAAATTTACAACTTCAGAACTAAAAGTTTGTTATGCCAGATTGTTAAACATTCCCCTACAGTATGGCAAGACAGACACCCACCGCCAGACTCTCACGAAATAGTAGGGATGCCATTGTAAGTAAATAAATTGGCATTTCTTAATCCTCCGTCACTCATACTTACCATACCACCCATACGTTATGAAAAAGTGATGGATCAACTATAACGACTAGATCCCTCTGTCAAAGGTTTTGGTAGATCATGCTTTTTTGGTCTAAAAATTAATTATGGTAAATATTCGGACAACCACTTTTTCTTGCATTTGCGTTTTATTGAGAGCTACGCTAACTTTGTACACCAAAATTGGTTGGTTAAACCTAGAGTAGATAACTGCGACAATGCTGATGACGGATGTATCGATCCAGGAAATGTTGCATTACGTTCTGCTTGTGTCTCATTTTTCCTCTTTTCTTTAAAAACGTCCGTCTTTCTTAAAAAATTAGAATAAAAATAAACTTAAGCCGAAATTTATTAATTCGGTTAATTTTTTATAAAATTTGATAAATTTCTTATAAAATTATTAATACTTTATATATATAGCTTAAAAATAAATAAATATATATATATATATATATATATATATATATATATATATATATATATATATATCTTTGTAACCGTGCTAGATTCTTTGGAAAAGTGATAGCGGTGAGAAGGTCTCCTGGAATCCTGATAAGTCATTTCGTAGAAAAAATAGAGTTAAAAGTGTGAAAGCACCTAATTTTACCCATATAATGGTACTAAAACAGTTGTCTGCACATTTTATTTTTGTAAATCGAAAATTTTTAAGACTATCTAGAGAACTCTGAAATAAATTTTTAAAAACACATTTTCTTAATTTGAATTTTAAGGAAATAAGAAATGGCACGCAGAGAAAATCGTTGGCAATACATTATATACCCTTGACCATATATGTAAATCTAGTTTAGTGAAGTAACTCCAATCAAAAACACAAATATCTATTGGGGTGACAGAGAATTAAAAAATAATACGGCGAGGCTCCTAATGGATTAACCATTTTTAAAAATGTTTAGCAATTCCTTATAAATCTGTTTAAAACAGGGACCGAAAATAACAGTTATTTTTAAAATTTAAAGACAAAAAGTCAGGTGGATATAATTTGTCTATCAAATATTTGAATACAGCATATTGATGCTGTTATGCTAAGGAATAATAAACTGAAAAGACTTTAATTTTTTTGACTTTTATCAAAAAGCCACTTTATAATAATTATTTTTGATTGATAGTTTTTCGGTCAAAAAAAAAAAGTTAATATCTGACTTTTTTGTTTAAGTCAGAAATAAAAGTTAAAATTTGACGTTTGTTCCTATTAAAAGCAGATGTTAAAAAAGTTAAATCAAATTTTAATTAAATTAATACAGTTTTTATTTTTAGAGTTATAAGTACATGTTGTATTTGTATTAAAACAAAAAGAAAAAAAATTATAAAAGAGTATGTATACAAAAAAGTTTATTGGCTAGAAAGTTAAGGAGTTGGTGATCTTATTTTACTTATATTTCCATTATATTGTTATTATTATTATGCCATTTTTTTACTTAAAAAATAAAAGTCAAATTTTAACTTTTAATAAATAAAAATAAATAAATGTCAAATTTTAACTTTTATTTTTGACCGAAAAACTAAAAGTAAAATTTTAACTTTTATTTCTGACCGAAAAAATAAAAGTCAAATTTTAACTTTTATTTCTGACCGAAAAAAAAGTCAAAAAATTACTATTATATTTTGACTTATTTGAAAAAAGACGTAACTGTTACGCTCCCTGGTTTAAAAGCTTTTAAATGTTACATATATTGATATCTTAAAAAGTATGTCCCAACACTCGGAAAATATGGGCGAGCGAAAATTATTATTTTTTTTAATTCTCTATCACCTCATTTATTTGGTTTTTTTTATACCCTTCACCACAAAAAGTATAAAAAGGGTATATGTATATAAGTTTGCCATTCCGTGTGTAATTTCTATAATATCCATTTCCGACCCAATAAAGTATACAAGTATATTCTGACTTCTTGTGCTTAGCGAAGTCGTTTTAGCGACAGCCAACTAAAATTTTATCAGGGATTGAACCGAGGCAAAAAATTGTTCTTATTTGTATAGAATTGTTTATAACATAAATTATTTGGTCGAACTATTCATTCGAGATGAACTGAGACTACTTGTTTTTTCTACTATTGGCGAAGGAGGGTGCTGCGATTAGTACTTTAAATATACAAATCCTTAATACATACATACTTACGTTCTAGTTATATTTTTAGTAGACAAAGTTCTAACAATTTCAGCTGCAGCACCTTAATTAATAGCTTATTGTCGTCGACATGAAGCAATATTATTTTAAAAATACAAAATATCAAGTTTTGTTGTCACAAAAAAAAAAACAAAAACTTCATAGACGCTAAAATTCCTAAAATGCTTTTAATTGCGAAAGAGTAGCAATATCTAAAATTTACCACTGATTTTTAAACTTTTTTATTTGCAGCTTGAAATTATGAATGCAAGAGATCTAGTACCAATGGACACAAATGGATCTTGTGATTCGTTTGTAAAGGCACATTTTCTTCCAACAAATAGATTTTTAGGAGTGGCCCCTGTAAAGACTGCCGTGCATCATAAAACTCGTTACCCACTTTACGACGAACAATTTACAATGTAAGTAGCAGGATAAAAGAAATAATCAATTATTAACACGTTAACTGCCGTGTCACCCGTATTCGGGTGACAGCAAAAGTTCTCATCAGGCCACGTCACCAGTATTCGGGTGACAGCAAGAGTTCTCGTCAGGCCACGTCGGGTGACTCCTTCCAAAGGATTTCCGAACATATTTAGATAAATATATGACAGGAGATAATAATACTGTTGAATTTTTTTAAAAATCGTTTATTAACAAAATTATTTACAGTGCAAAATATTGAAGCATTCACTGCAAAGTTGCGGTTGAGATATTAGTTGGGCAGAGATATTAGTTGTACTACAAAGATTACAACTGCTCGTGCAGAGTAATAACGTGATAAATGAGGATCGTAATAGATATCGGGGTGAGAGTACCGAAAGAAATGTAAACAGACATGCGGTAGCAGAGCACGCATCTTACAGTGGCACGGGTGGCCTGACGGGGATTTTGTTGTAAACACGCGTGGCAGTCAACGTCTTAA
Source organism: Gymnosoma rotundatum (assembly GCA_916610165.2). Taxonomy (NCBI): domain Eukaryota; kingdom Metazoa; phylum Arthropoda; class Insecta; order Diptera; family Tachinidae; genus Gymnosoma; species Gymnosoma rotundatum. The sequence continues at coordinate 117,924,612 of OU744336.1, forward strand.
ACAATAATATAACGTGAAATTATTCGTTCATCAAATGTTTCTTGGGTAAATTTAATATATAACCAAAACAGTAAACTCTAATATTATTTCATCACCGTTTTTGAAGGCATGATTCCGTGATCCATTAAATGAATCAAAAAGTGTTTTCTCTCCATGTTAAGGTTCTTCGGTAATGGCCTCAACCAAAAGTTTGGTTCACCGCTTAACAGAATTTTGTAAACCAAGAAAGAAATTGATAAAGCTCCCAGTGTGTTTTGCCGTGCGGCCTGGAGAGCCTTACAAAAACCCTGCTTAGTTTCGTCACTTATGGTATTATAAAAATATCATATCAATTAACGTATGTTGGCTAACATAAAAAATTATTTCAGCATGACAGCGTGTCAAAAAAAAATCACCGCTAACGTTTTAAAAAATTCGGATATAAAAATATATCTATATATGGGCATTTCTTCAATGTCGAATGCGACAATTGTACGCATTGAAAGTCAAAAAAATCATGTGTCAAAAATTATTGTATTTTGAGAAAACTTATAGCTCTTGATTAGCACACTAATTGGTGGTAAAGTTACTTTTAGGTCAATGTTCCTTTTCAAGATAATTACAAGAAATCAAACCATTCGCACGCGATAAACACAGAAGTCGCTTTAAAGGCGAACAGTTTAAACACTGATTTCAGCGAAACCTGATGCAATATTTTAATGCGACTTATTTTAGATTGTAATGCATTGATGAGTCTGAATAATAGTTTTCATTTGATTTAAAAATATTAAGTAGTTTATTTTTTATTTAATTTTAATTACTGTCGTCCATAAAACTTTGTCTTGTTATTTTTTGCTTTTTACTTAATTAGACATGCATAAGATGACTATAAATGATTTTTAATATGTTCAATATGTGTCCCGGTTTTTTAATTTATAGTTTTGTAATTTTGTTTAACATCCTTTAAACCTTAGTGCGACAAAATTATTTACTTTATGAATTCAATTTTAATAAAACTTGATACCACAAGGTTTTTATGGTCTCTGATTACGAATCTGATGTCAGTTTTCTAAAATTTAAAACGGCGGATCTAATATGGCGGACAATTTTGTAAAAATTTATCGAATTCGCTTAAAATATATTACACGGGATATTTGGGAGTCTCTGATTGCGAATCTGATGTTAGTTTTTAAGAATTTATAATTGCAGATCCATATGGCGGACAATTTTTAAGAAAAATATATAAAAATAAAGATATTTAAAAAAAATTTATTTTGAATTTACACATTTTACACTTACAATGTCGCACGTGACAAACTTTAAATAAGTACCCAGAGCAAAGCGATGATTATTTTCCACAATTTTTCTTTAATTTAATTTGCAATAAAATAAATATACATTTGTTACTAATATTTGATGCCTATTGTACAAATACTTCCGTCACTCTAATGACAAATGTTCCTTTTTCAATCTCGAAATTAACGGTAAAGGAAAGAAATAATTTACCGCAGTTGGCAATCATATTGTTCCTTTTTCACTTTTCTTTTATTGTTTATATACAAACAAGAAATTTAAAAGAACAAATGTCAATGTATAATGTCACTTAGTAGGAACGTTAATCAAAACAAAACGAGCAATAAAAATGTTCAAAACGGAACTTTTGCACTTGTTCGACTTTGCGTTTGAATATTTCAAAATATGTTATGAATATATAAGTACATAACTTGACAGATTTCCCATAAAACATATTTTAAAACAACATAAATTTATGGACTTTGAATTTTTTGGTTGCGGTTGACATTTCTGTGGAAATGCCCATATATGTAATTGTGTATTTCGGCCAAAAGCAACAAATTCCAAAAACTAAATAACATTGGTATTTATATCGAAATAACATACATACTTATGTAATTATGAATATAAGGCTGAGCAAAACAAAAGAAAACATTTCATTAATTCGTGTATGTTACCTTATTTTTTATAACTTCAGCATATTTGTGCAGCATTGATTTAACTAGATTTTTTATTATCATTTCAGGATTATGTTTTGACTCAGCATCTAAATTTTTTAAAAGCCTGGCTCTAGTCTTTTGCCACGCAACAGCCGAACATACCATCAAAATTAATAAATTGGAGTTTGAATCGTTAATTAAGTACATTTTCCTATTTCTGTACGGTCCAATTTTGATCCAAATTCCAAATATATAAATTAAAATAATTTACCTTTTTTATGAGTTTCTTGGCCAACAATGGTTTTTTAGCTGGTCTTTAACTTGTAAGATTGTTTTCTATTGCACGCCTACGGCCTGTATACTGTCGTGCACATTTAAGCTTAAAGATTTTAATGCCTCACTGAAATGTTTTCATTCCCACCCACCATAGGTGGAAAAGGGTATCTTTAAGTTTGTAATTTCTACAATATCCATTTCCGCTTCCAAAACGTATATATATATATATATATATATATATATATATTCTAAGTTTTTGTGGATAACGAAGGCGATTGAGCGATGTCCGTTTGTACGTCCATGTTCGTACTGAAATAAACTTTGCCAAGCCACTAAATGAGCTAGAGAAAATTTAAATACTGTAATCGATTAAACATAGTTTCGAAAATTTTGCTATTGAAAATCAGCAAGACCGGACTATGTCCTTCGAGGCAGCGGGCAAAACACCAAGCCCGCCTTTAATTTTTCCATATCATTTTGAACAAATGTAGCTTGCTGCAGTAACTCCAATCAATAGATAGAAAATTAAAAAATTAATATATGGTGCTCTGCCATATTTTCAAAGTTATGGGCCTCAGAACTTTTCATAGAAAAGTACGCACTATATTTTTTAAGATATCAATATGGGTATCTTTTAAAAGCTTTTAAAGAGATTTTTCAAGATGTACTAAAATTGTTAAAACAAAATGAAGCCATGAGGAGCCGATGACATTTTTATGTAAAATTATATATAGTACTTAATTTTTTTTCTTATTTTTTAATTCCCTGTCACCGCAATATTAGAATATTTTACTAAACTAGATTTATATTAATGATGATGAAGGGTATAAAAGATTCGGCATAGCCGAATATAGCACTCTTGTTTTTTTTTTTTTTTTGTTATTTGCATAATTTTAAATTTGTTTGTTTTATTTTGAAAATTAAGTTTTTAAGAATTTGTTGTTTTTTTACTCGTATGTAAACGTTCGAAAATTTAAATAAGTTTTCGTCTTCTACATTTATTTATATACCTTTATATATGATAATGGATTTTACTATTCGCAAATCATGTTTGACTATGGATTTTTAATTACAGAAAATTAACAGAAGAACAGCGGAAACAACAAAATAGTCTTATATTGTTTAGCATAAAAGATAAGGATTTATTTGGCATGACCAATCAATACATTGCCGAGTGTTATATCACGTTTGCCGACCTACTAGGAAATGAAAATGAACAAATTCATATGGAACTATCGAGACCAGAATATACAGGTACATGTGTTTGAAAATTTGTATGTTTATGACTTAATAAATAACTACTAATATGTTATGAACATAAAATATGTATACATATGTATATATGTACTATGTTAATAATTTAAACCCATTTATATAAACTAGAGTTTGCCTTGTAGTCGAAATACGACCAAGTTTGTTTTTGAACAATTTTTTAAGTACTGAACCGATTTAAATGAGATAAAGACGGTGCACTAAAGCTCGACAATCACCCGTATCGTGAATATATTTTCCTTCGAAATTTTTCCTTTTCTCCAAATTGCAATCGTGAATAATTCACATGACAATTTTTCACGTAAACAAAAATTCCCCTTATCGTGATTGATTTCTTCCCTCGAGATAATTTCACTTTTTCCTTGAATTTGTTCTTCACTTAAATTTTGCTGGGGAACTGCATACAATATGCCAGTTTTTATATGTTTTTATATTTAGAATATTTACATGAATAAAACATTTTTTTAATTGAATGTCAGTTACTGCAGTTCAGACTGACATTATGGTTTACAAGATGCAAAACACATTTATTGCTTGTAAATTTATGAAGATTTTTTATTAAAAAAATTGATTCAAAAATTTATTTAGTCCAATCATGTATATTCTCACGAAATGCGTCAGTAGCAATGTCTAGCGTAGCTTTAAGGGTTTTTAAGCGTTTTGCACGTCACGTTTGTGAATTAAAATTGTTTATTCGTATTTAAAAATTTAATTTATTTTTTACTTTCATTTTATAATTTTTAATGAGCTTATTCTTCTTACTAACTTTCAACAAAATAAATAAATAAAATAAACACGGTGCACTTAAGCTCGACAATATCTACAAAAAGGTGAAATAATAAACAAAATCGGTCGACAAACAGAGGAGAAAAAGGATGCCGAAATTATGTTATTTCCTATTTATGTATATAGACATATGTAAATGTATTCGTATTTGCTTTTTAGAAGTATAATCAGCTAAAGCTAAATCGCCATCTTTAAAATAATTTAATTCTAACAAAGCAGTTTTATGACAAAAATACGATATTGGAATATACATATAACCCTATCTTATCACGTATTCAATATTGAGACTTACGGATACCGATTAATTAAAAAATGTTCATAAAATAGTTAAACATTTAAGCAATTTAGTTTAAGTTTTAGCTAAGAGAATTACAGAATGCGGCCTCAGGTATGTGACGAAAAAAAATTAAGACACAAAAACGATTTAAAATCAATAAAAGGTGTGATGCCTGTGGCAACACCGTTTTGCCTTATTGAATTCAAATTCCATTTTGTTACAAGTAAAAAGCAATAGTTTTGTTGTGTGATGAAAAACAATAAAATCAGTTTGGAATTGTTTTTAAATCAAGATTGTAGCAATAGTCTGTTTTCTGCTTTCAAGCTTAAAATTTTTTTTTTTTTTTTTTTTTTTTTTTTTAATTAATTATTTATTGAATCTTCAAATATATTTTTGAACTAACAATAATTACTCATATCTTAAGCCTAAAATAAAAAAATAAATATACTTATTATGTCCAGCCAATGCTAGACAAAAAAGATGTATGTTTCACGGTTGCTTCTATCATTGTGGGTTATCCCTCTGATGTTCGGGTGAGAGAAGAAATGTCCCTTCTTCTTAAGCGAATGTAACCACGTTCATTTAGCATGTGGCGAGCTAGCGGATTTGGATGTGTTTCAAGTTTCTGCTTAAAATGTAAGAATATTTAATAACTTACAAATTTGTATACATAAGGGGAATGCGCAAAAATTCAAGACAAGAAGACGCATTAGGAAGTCATCTACAAAAACTCTTAAGACAGCCGCCAATTACAATTCTTACCTAGAATATGAAATGTGTTTTAAACGCTACCAAATTTTACCAATAATTACGAAAAGCATAAAAATGTACCTAGGCAACACTGTGCAAAAAAAAGCATGTAGCATAATAACAATGGTATCTCTGTTATCATTAACAAACATGATTTTAAGTTTGTCCGTTTTGAAGTCGGTTTTTTTTTGCAAGAATTATTCCATATTTATTTTATAAAACAGTTAATGTAAAGGATTTTATTGTTAACGTTAAGGCATGCGATTTGAGCCACGTATGTTAGAATTTTTTTATAAGTTTAATACGGAGACAGTGTCCCATAACTTAATTTCATAACACCATATTGGTTTTAGGATCGCAATATAGAAATTTAAATTACAACCTGCAAGAGCAGAAGTTCTGCCGATGAGCCATTTCATTTTCACACTCTTTAATATCATATGTGTCGATCTTACTTTGCCAGGAGTTGAGGTATTGGCATGTCAGATGTACAAAACTAGTCCCATGACACTTCCTTGGGGGAGTCCTGCTTCAATCGCCTGAAATCTACATTTTTAATTATAAACTATCGTCTAAATACTTCGTAAAAGCCCATACGTTATGAAATTCTTGAGAAAAGCGCTGCCTATTTGCAGAATCGTCCTATGTTGTGTTCTGATCAGTGTGCCCATTTTAGCATTTTCGGTGCTAGATTCAGCACTTCTTTTGTTGATTTACCGAATTATCACTTAGCACTATTTTTAGCACTTTTTAATTCTTCATTTAGCATTTCTTTTTAGCATTTTTTATTAATATAATTTACGTGTGTAATACAATAATAGCAACGTAATACCCTGTTCGGACATACGCTTTAATTGCGCAATAAGGGATTTCGCAATTAAGACCCTAATTGAGCTCAATTTACCATACAAGAAGTCAGTTAATAAATTAAGCAATTAGTACTCAATTGCATCACTAATTAAATAAGATGCGAAATACAACCCTTGCCAACAAGTCGGTTTATTCTGGGAGTTATGTTCAGGGACAAGAAAAAATATAAACAAACAAATAAAAAGAAAATGGATTTTGACACTTCCAACTTCAACACAACAATAAAAAGCCATGTTGTGTTTGTAATAAAAAGAGAAATCAGCTAGGCGAACGACAATAAATATGCCTTTTGCTAATTGAATAAGCTTTATTGTGCATGTGTGAACACCAAGTTAAATTTCGCAATTAGAATTAAATTAACTCAATTAGAAGAACCTGTTTGAACAGGGTATAAGTCTGGCAACATAATTAGTAATTTATTTTTAATTTCTTTAAGCACATTTTAATATCTCCGAATTAAAAAGTTGTGAATACAAATTTTACTACGGATACCTAGAATAAATTTGCCTAAGTACATAATGTACGCATATGTAAGTACATATGTGTATATGATATTCATTTTAAAGACTAAATTATTATTTTTATTGTGTTTTTAAGATTTTTTATGTTTAATAAATAATTTTTTGTTTGAAGAAATTTGATTTTTTCAATGGAAATAAATATTTCTAAGGCAACACAAGCATAAATGATAAAACTATGAACTCTCCAAGAAAAAATTTACTTAAAACTAAGACATTTATATTTTGGACTATGTTTTACCACTTCTCCGGCGTTATGTTTTCTGAGTAGTGCTTAAAATCCTTCTGTGTTCTATAAAGTTACGACATAGGGTGAATGGTTGGAAGATAATTCCAGCAACGCATCATGTTTTTAGTTCATTGAATAGATCCCTGAAATCGGGAAAATCTATATTATCAAGAAGTTCTGTCGAGTAGTATGAAAATAATTTGGTTCTCTACTCGACATAGCCTTCAACATATATTCATTTTGACAAGCGATATATTTATATCAGTTGGATTGTTATTTTCTCTTAATAATGTTTACTAACTTTTAAATGAAATAAATATATTACAACAATAATAAAATATGTTTATTTGATTTCAGATTCTGACACCATAAAAGCCTTAGAATACCGTCAAGGAGATAAACAAGCAAAGGAATTCTTGAAAAAGCTTAAGAATAAGTCGTATTCGTGAGAGTTGCTGGACCACATTAAGCGCATTGTATTAAGCTCTTATAAAGAATAAACAATAGAAATACTTTATTTATTACTCATACATGTATATTTAGAAACAATACAAATATACGAGGTGTGTTCACAAAATATCTAAAAATTTATTTTTGCATAAGATATATAATATTATAAATCTTGGATGGGAAATATTTACAAAATAAAATATTTATAAGTTTTATATTACACTTGAAATTGACTATTTTCTTATTTACAACTAAAAGTATTTTTTTTTTAATTTATTTGAAGAAATCTGATAAATAACTTTCTTTTTTACAGTTTATCGCTGGAATAAGCTCTGTCTGGTGCAAGACGCCTTTTCATAAAAAAGCACTATTTTCATTTTACTCCTTTTAGTTTGATTATTTTATTTTATTTTATTTTTTAAATCTTTTTGAACTGCACGTTATATTCGTATCTATTGTTTCTACTCTAAAGGCCATTATTACAACATGCCGTTAGTTAAAGGTAGGTTTTTTTCTGGTCATTTTTCATTGTTCTTATTAATAATAATAATATTTAATGATTAAAAAATAATAAGTGAAGGTTTTGTAATGCAATGCCATTTATCATTTGAACAAAATCCTGCCTTTAACTAACTGCAAGTTGTAATAATGGCCCTAAGTTCCATTAAACGTAATTTAAAGTCCACCTGCGATTGTATGTTTTTGCAATGCAAATCTTTGGTAAATACCCTACCGGACTACGACCTAATCGAATTTCCCTACACTGCTTCTTAGCATAGCTAAAAATAAGTTAGATATAATCCATCTTACTAACCTAAACTAACTTAGTATGCAAGGACATCCATCACCTGAAACTGAAAATGAATTGATAAGAATCAGTTGAATCTATCAAATTTAAAATAATATCGCGAAATTTTATTTTAAGTCTTTATTAACTATAATCTTGCAACACGTTCATATTTATATTTTAAGTAAATTTTTCTTAGCTACTGACAATAGAAGCAAATAAATATCTTTTTAAGTAAAACAAGTGAATTTTTATTTTAAATTGGGTTTTTTTTTATTAAATAAAACAAAAATACGACCCATTTTTATACTCTTTACTACAAAAAGTGGAAACAATATCTATTTCCGACGCCATAAAGTATATATATTCTGACTTTTTATGCATAGCGAAGTCGATTGAGCGATGTTCGTCTGTCTATCAATTGGTCAGGTATAGTGTCGAAAGAGGTGCTATAGGAAATCAGCATGGTTGATCTATGTCCTTCGAGGCAACAGGCAAAACAACACGCCTACCTCAAATTTCTTCATGTCATTCGGAACAATAAAGTAACTCCAATAACAAAAAAATAGATTGAGAATTAAAAAAAAAGAAAACAACGTCAATTGGTGTCCGCCCAAACTTTCCCAATTTTCAAAATTTTTAAGATATCAATATGGGTATCTTTTAATGGCTTTTAAAGAGATCTTTAAGGAAATACTAAAATTTAAAAACAAATTATTAACCCATTAAGAGGCAAAGTTATTTTTATGTAAAATAATAACATGCAGTACCAAAATTTTTCTTAATTTTTAATTCTCTGTCACCCCAATATTTGTTCTTTTGATTCGAGTTATTTCTCTAAACTAGATTTAAATAGACAATGAAGGGTATATAAGATTCGGCATAGCCGAATAATTTACTTCTCTATTTTATTTAAGCACTAGGTCAGTTTTTTTTAATAAAAATATATTATATTTTATTTTTTCAATTAATATTTTTGTTTCCTGTTTCCTGAAGATGCCACCCAACGGTGTGGCGAAATATTGAAAAACTAAAAAATAACAAATAATATAATTTTATTTTAAAATCTGACCCAGTGCTTAAATAAAATAAAAAAGAAAATTAACTATAAAGGTCAAAAACAATTATATTTTGCGCAACACTAGAATATTTGTGACATAAAAAAGAGACAACTGTTAATAAGTCAGCACTGATGGGTTAGTGCAATTTTGTTTGAAATTTATCCAACTAAGTAGAATGAAAAAACCAAAGTAAAAGTAAAACGCCAGCAGGTTTTTGTCCAAAGTAAAAAAAAAAGAACTTATTTTTAACATAAAAATTAAATACATATTGTTTTCTTTTAGGAAAATATAAAATATTATTATATTGCATTTGCGTTAAAAAATGGACAGATACTTGCAAAAGAGAAAATGTAAACTAATTTTATATTCACTATCAACAAAAATTTGTTTTTTAATAAAAAAAATTATTCACTCATCAGGTAGCCAATATAAAGTATCTTTAAATTCCAAACACAAGGTACACAAATATAGATAATATAAACTCATTTAAAATTCCACAGGCTGATAAAAAAAGCGCAAGCTAAAAGAACAATGGATTGATTATGACATTAAATGTTATGCTGAAAAATGAAACAATTTATTTGTTTTGCAATGTCGAGCTTAAGGCGTCATCTGGAGAAAACGATTTGTTAGCACATTATCGTACACAAAAACATTTAGCCGCTGCAAATACAATATCATCTCAAAAAAAGATAGATGAACAGTATTCCTTTAATAGTTGCAGACCATTTAACTAAAGTGTGTCATATCAGCATTGTTTTTTTTGACTCCGAATGTGCTAGAAATAGGATGTTTGGACAAACAAAGGCAAATGCTATTATAAAAAACCTCTTTACAAAACAGTAAACGGTATGTGAGCTATTAAAAAATAACCAGTTCTCGCTGTGCGTGGATGAATCAACCGATCTATGCAACACTAAGTCATTGCACTGTTGTTATAACTTTCGTCGACTCTGGCTGTATACTTGGTACGTTTGGCGAGCGCTTTCAATGTGATAACATCATTTTCAAGCCACGTTTTTGTTAGTACTAACAGATTTTAAAAATAAATCTTTATAAATGATTAATTCTGACAAAATCATGAAAAAGGATAATAACTCTTTTATCGAAATTCTTACAGATTTCCCCAGCTTTACTTCTGAAAAACAAAACAAAATTTTAGACTCTGAATTCAGAAAGTTAAAATTTGTAAATTTTGAAAAATATTTAAGGGGAGTAAAAAAAACGAGGTGATTCTACTGTGATAACATCATTTTCAAGCCACGTTTTTGTTAGTACTAACAGATTTTAAAAATAAATCTTTATAAATGATTAATTCTGACAAAATCATGAAAAAGGATAATAACTCTTTTATCGAAATTCTTACAGATTTCCCCAGCTTTACTTCTGAAAAACAAAACAAAATTTTAGACTCTGAATTCAGAAAGTTAAAATTTGTAAATTTTGAAAAATATTTAAGGGGAGTAAAAAAACGGGGTGATTCTACTGGCGCATTTCCATTGTTTCAAAATTTGTAGAACAAGCTATGGTCCTTTCAAATTCGTCTGCAAATGTGTAGAGAATTTTCAGTCAAGTTACCTTAAACAAAACAAAATTTCAATGATCCCTGGAAAATGAATCTTTACAAGGAATTCTTTTTCCAAAAATTATTAAATTTTGGTATTAAAAACGATTTAATAATAATGTCAAATTCAAATATGTATCTTTAAAGTATATGTTCGTGTGTATTCCATACAAAAAAGGAAAAAAAACAGTTTTTACTTTAAAAACAATTTACCATGAAGTATATACGTACGTTTACAGTAGCTCACAGTCAAAGTGAGCCAACACTTTTTCAAAAACGTTGTTAACATATTTTTGGAGAGTCCAACACTACTCCATTTATTTTTTGTATATATTGTACATTCATAATTGAAGAGTAATGTAGTTGCAAATTTTTTTAATTTTTCACCATCAAAGCTAAAAAACAACATTAAACAAAAACAAGCTGGTAACTGCGAATTACACTCAAAGTGAGCAACTTCATTTAGTTTTTGGTAAAGTAACGGTAAATGTTTCTTTGGGAGAAATTTTTCCGTTGTTATTATTGCTGACGCTTTAGTTGTGTATAAAAATTTAAATAGTAAAGATGGGACGACAAACAAGTATAAAAGAGAGCGTTTTCAAGGAAGGTAAATCTCAAATAATTTTTTTAATAAGAGCCGTGGCACCGTATAGCACATCATTCACCGCTTTACAGGAGATGGTAGAATAGCAAATAAAGTAAAAATAAGTGGTAGAGAGATATTTTCAAAATTAAAAAAAACCCTCGACTCAGTGCGCCAAAACTAAATGAAATGGTAAAAAGTCTGCTGGATATCAACCCTGAAACAGTAAAGAGAGTTCATAGAAAACACGGTTATAATGGTAGAGTAACTAGAAAGAAACCTTTTATATTCTAAAAGATATGAGTTTTTGGCAAAAGGTATGCAGTTCTAAAATAGAATGAATTGCTAGTAAAACTGCTTGGGTAGGTTCTATTTACAGATAGAAGTAAATTTAACTTGTTTGGCTCCGACGGTAAGCAGATGGTATGGCGACAAAGGAACTCCCAACTTCAACAAAAAAATTTAATTCCAAGTGTAAAGCATGTGGTGGCTCTGTCATGGCTTGCGGATGCATGGCAGGCAGTTGTACAAAAAATCTGCAATACATTTCGGGTATTATGAACGATCTCAAACATAAATCGTATGTTGCGCGAGAATAGTTACTTTATAATTGCTCTCATGTCCTCGAAGTTCCACCACAGTCATCGGACTTAAATATTATTGAAAATTTATGGGCCCTTCTTGTACACAGAATTTGAAAACATGACATTACGTCGCAAAAAAACCCTTCTAGATGCTTTACAATCGGAGTGGAACGCAATTTCTTCTACGTCTACAAGCCTAGACGTCTACAAGCTGTGGTTTCAACAAAAGGTTGTCCAACAAACTATTTATATTAAATTTAAATTGTACTTAATTTAGGTGGCTCGCTTTCACTGTGAGGTATATGTACAGTATATTTTTAATTTTTTAATTTTTTCCCCACTAAGCAAATAAGTATTAAAGATATGTAATAGTTTTTCAATCGAATAAGAAAAACATTATATATCAATTATTTTATCTGAAAATAAGCCTTGGCTCACTTTAACTGTGAGCCACTGTAAATGTACATTTAGGGAAGTGTGTGAAACGGTAGCAAAGTACTCTTATAAGTAAAATCTTGACAGTTCTAAAGTGAATAAAATTTCACTAGCCCACAAAACACAAAAAAAAAATTAAAATAAATGCTGCATTTCATTCTGCTAGCGTCTAATTTTTCTTGTTTTCTTTGGAAAACGTCCGCATACATTTGTAAATAATTTTTCTTTCTAAAAATGTTTAGAAAATTAATTAAAAAGAACCAAAAAGCCGAAAATAAAGTAAAATTTCATTAATTTATAAAATACTTTTGTTAAAATCTAAAAAATAGATTTATTTGAAAATTGGGCAAAAAAAATTCAAAAAATATAACAGTTTGTTTTTAATAAAATGGAAGTACAACCAGCAACAAAAAATTAAAAAAATGTTACATTACATGTAAGTAATATGGCTCGCTTTTACCTTTAACAAAACTTTATCCTCGCAGGGAGTAATCTAAAGCGTCACTTATTGGTGGACAAGAGGATTCAAAACGATGTGTGGTTTAGCGGCAAGAACGCAATTAGTAATGAGGGTTGGAGATAGGTGTATTATTCAGTTTTTATTTATTTTCGCCTTAAATTTTTGTGTTCTACAGAAAAAATGCTAAAGAGTTGCGATGTGATTTTTCTGAAGACAAAAATGCAACTGCATGCAAAACACAATGGACTGCTTTGGTAAAAAAAAGTACAAAAGTTTTTTTAAATATCATTCTGGTGAGGGCAATTGAGAAGAGGCATTGCTAGATGAAGCCAAAAATTGGGAATTTTTCGAAAAGATGCATATGCCTTTAAATAGGACAACTACCACCCGCTCTTTTTAATGGATAGCACTGATGCAAGCAAAAAACGACTCGAACTCTTGTTCAGCTTCCGTAGAGCACGAAAATCATGCGCCATTGTTAATAAACCCAGAAGAGGCTTTATCATCATCATATACATCAACAAGATCTTCAAGAGCACGTAACGAATTTAAACGTTTGGAATAGTGAAAAAAAATTGAGAGAAAATTATTGATTGTTGAAGCTGATTATCCATAGATGCATTCGCATTGTTTGTATCCTCCGATTCTGATGAATAAAAATTTATGTATACCCAATGTAATTTGGTTAATTAGATTGTTTTTTAAATCAATTTCCTATGGTTATGCTTTTTTTATTGTTATCCTTTTTGTTGTAATAATATATGTTTTAATGAAGGATTTAATCTAATTACTTAAAAATTAATAAAACTTGAAAAAAAATTAAACATGATTTATTTTTTCATTCGTTGTGGATATTATTTGAAAACTGTATACTTTAAGATATAATACAACGGAAAATATTTTTTTAATTTATTCATTTTAAAAATGTAAACATTTCCTTTTTTATACAAACGTCAAAATTGTATATTGTCAACAAAAATACACACAGCAGAAATACCAAAATTTCTCACCATACAGAAAATTTATTTAACCATAGTACTTTGTTACCGTTTCACACACGGCCTATGTATATATCTTTTTTTAAATTAACTAAATTTTTTTTTTGGTAAGATAGTTATTTTTATTGTTTTTTTTTTTTTTTTTGTTATATGTTATAAACATTGTTAATATTGAATTATTCTGTTTTGTAATTTTTTGTTTGAAACTGAATTATTCTGATTTGTATTGCGTTTTTTTTATTATACGTATAACACTATCACATATAAAACCTATTATTGATTGAAATTAAATCGGCGACTGATACCTTTCAGAAATGAAAACCGCATAATTTTTGCCTGCAATTGCTAAGATGCTCTGAAGTTTTTTGTACGAGTGTCCGACCAGGGGGCAAATTACGGCATTCGATATCGATCGAAATTTCAATAGAATTTAAATGTAAATTTCGACCGTAATCGAATGCCGTAATTTCCCCCAGAGTTGTAGCACATAAAGCGCGAAGCTAATCGAATGCTTCATACTTAAAGCGACTTTACCACGTTTTCACCACACTGTTTGTTATAAATTTATTTATTAATCTATTATCTACAGCTTAATCTTATTTATCTAATGATACATTATCTAACATTTTAGAATCGTCAATTTCATGGAAATGTCTTTACACTCCTATTTCGGAACGTAAGACTTCATCTACTACTGGCTTAAATCATTATGAATTTTCAACATGAAAGATTACGAAACTCTTAAATCCTTCATCATCGTTGATCACTATAAATTTTGCCGGGAAATATTCACCCCTATCGTGAACAAAATGTGAAATTTTTGTTCCCATGAAATTTTCATTCCCCATGAAGGGAAAATTGCTATCGTGAATTTCATGCGAACGTTTGTTCCCGCTATCAATTCGTACTGAATGCAAATTAGAAAGAAGAAAATATAAATAGGGAAAAAAATATTCCAAATTTTTTAAAGTTAAGTGATTTGTGCTATTGTATTGTTGCAAGAGGAGAAGATACTACAACAGAGAACAATTTTATTTCAAGAACGTGACGTGCAACACGCGTAAAAGTCCTTATAGTTACCCTAGACGCAAAAGGACCAAACAATGGACCAAAGTGGGCTGTGTCAATACGGCTGCCTGCCTAACCTATCCTAGACCTTGCTACTGACCCATTTCAATAAAATAAATTTTTATATCTGAGTTTTTCTATCTCCATTTTTTTTTTTCATTTAAAAATTGTTTTAATAAAAAATCTTTATAAATTTATAACCAATAGATCTCTTTGTTTTGCATCTTGATGAGCATAATGTCAGTCTACACTGCAGTAACTGATATCGAATCAAAAAAATGTGTTATTGATGTAAATTTTCTAATTAAAACATATAAAAACTGGCATAATGTATGCAGTTCCCCAGCAAAATTTAAGTGAACAAATCTAAGGGAAAAGTGAAAAAATTTCGAGGGAAAAAATCAATCATGATAAGGGGAATTTTTGTTTACGTGAAAAATTGTTCACGTGAACTATTCACGATTGCAATTTGGGGAAAAGGGAAAAAATTTCGAGGGAAAATATATTCACGATAGGGGTGATTTAAACTACTACGCGCGATAAAATTATTTTACTTGGTTATTCTTTTTTCCCACTTTTTCTATTGAATGAAGTACAATTTAATTTCCGTTACAAAACATACATATAACTAAAAAAACTAAGGGCAAGTTTTTGACTTGTCATTTATCTTTAAATTCTATTTAAGAAAAAAAAAATTCAGTTTTTTAAGACACACTTAAATGAAACTTAATCAACCGATCTTGTGCATTTAAAGTCCATTAAAATAATACAAGTCTGTTCAGTAACTAAAAATTGGCACTAATTGTTATTAGAACGTGTTCACGTACTCGAAAAATTTGCAAGTTGAGAGTGAAAAAAGAGCGTAAAAAAGAGCGTGCAAGTTTTGGCTAGTAAAATTTTTAATGGCAAGAATTAGTCAATCAGCTGCTTTTTACTTTTGTTTACAAAATCACTTCATCATAAAATGTCTGAAAAACAAAATTTTTGTAACATCAAAAAAAAAAAAAAAATCAAGTATTTGGCATTTAAAAAAAATACTAAATTAATATTATTTTGTTATTTCTCTTTAATTTAACTTAGGCAACATGAAGCTAAGATTATTTTTAATGTAAATAATTTTCCATCTAAATCACAGCAAGAATGTTTATTAGAGCTAACTGCAAAAAAAGATTGTATTTATGATGCACTTAAACATCATAAACGCTTTTGAAAATTACCTAGTAATTAAAAAACTTTTAAATTTATTATAGTATATATTTTTGTTATTTGGTTACTTACTGCCAAATTCATAAAAAATAAAATAACTTTGAAATGTGGTTAATGACACATTTTCCATAAAAATTTGTATATTTAAAATCTATTTAAAATTTTTATGAATACGGCAGTAAGAGTATAATTTTCAATATTTTCTTGTATTTGACATTAGTTTGCTGGCCTACAGTGGTCTATTTTTTTGTATATTTTTTCATCCTAGTACATTTACTCTAAAAGTATATATCATACTTAAAACCGCAGCAAATTAGTTTGCTAATTTTTGCTAGTAAAGCATTCATTTACTTTTTTACATTTAGGAAAATAATTTATAAAATTTCTGTTTTACTCTCTCGTTGCTAAGTCGAACACATTATTGCCTGTGAGTTAAACCATTCGCCACTTTTATAACTTTATACAAAAGTTTGTTTTAATATTTTTTTGAAAATTGCTTAGAATTGTGTTTCGGCGGAATACTTACTGCCCTCGAACAATACTTGTGCTTGCTGCTCTGTTGTATCTTTCATTTTCTCTCAAAGGTCTTTTTCATATTTTTTTTGATTAGTTCTTTAAAATTTCATTATTTTTGCCCTCAAAACCGAGTCATTTCTCAACCGACTTTAAAACTGTTTTCTTTATTTCAAAGGCTAGGCATACAGATTGGTTCTATTTCAAATCAAGTTCATAATCTTAAAAGCTAAAGGGTGTCCCCATACAATACATATGTTTTTTACGTGCACCATGAACCGGAAAAGACAACTTAAAAATTTAAAGAAGCTACTTAACACTATAGCTCGCAATGGCAAAAAGTAATACAAAAATAAATCTAAAAATTAAAGGGTGTCCCCATAGGTGATTTAAATTGACCTATATGGGCCTATAATTTGAACCGTTATATGCAAACGCTTGCGAATTGGACATAATGTCGATTGCTGTGACCGTGATGGTAAAAATACAATAATGAAAACTATAAAAGCTATAAATTTAAATTTGGAAATTAAAGGGTGTCGCAATAGTTGGAAATTTATTGTATGTGGCCAAACTTTTAAGCCGTTATAGACAGGCAGCTGAAACTTCCAAGGGACCTGTATTGCTATAATAATTTTATAATATGAATTTAGAAATTAAAGGGTCTACCGAAAATTAATGTAATTTGCCCTATATGGCCGTAACTTCTGAGCCGTTAAAACCGAAAAACTCTTGCAAATTACATAAAATGTCGATTGGTATGATTGTTATGGTAACAAGTATTAATATAAAAAAGCATAAATTAAAAGCTGCCCCAATATTTATTTAATTTTATGAATTTGGCCATATTTTGAATAGTTGTAGACAGACGCTTGTAATTTACGAAGAACCTGTATTTGTAACTCCGCTATAATAACAAGTATAAAATTTGGAAATAGTTGATGACATTTGATGAATGTGGCCAAAATTTTGAACCGATATAGACAGATGGTTAAAATTAACAAGGAGCTGTACTGCTTAGTCTGCTATAACAAGTATAAAGTTTAGAAATGGATAGTTAATAAATTTTAAGGTATGTGGCCATACTAATAACAGACAGATTAAGTTGGCTTTTTCTAAAGAATTATTATTTGATTGTACGATTTCATGTTTAATGAGAGTCTGTGGTTTCCTAGCTATCTGATAACGACATACTTGTGAAAGCCAAAGAGTGCAAAAAATGATGCAACACCCTTGGCTGTAAGAACTGACGTTCTCGATGCACAGTCATTATCAGAAATGTATATACATACCCCAGTCCTTATGTCATCTGTCTAGATATTTACGTAGTGAAAATAAAACAAACTAATAACCCCTGTCGACGGCGTTATTCTGGGTTGAGTATACAGCTATCTTGATATATTTTATTCTATATATCTTCATTGAATTCTCAAAACTTTTAGCAATAAGCTGACTACCGTCATCGCTAGAAATATTTCGCGGACAGAAAGTATGTTCTCTCATTGCCTTGATAAATAAAAATTTTGTAAAATGAACCCCAGATATTTTTTCATGAAGTCTATATTGAATTTCTGAAACGGCCTTTCTGCTACCACTTGAACGAAGATCACTCTTGCACTCTTGGCAAAAACGAATATCGTTACTTGTGCAGCCTTTTTTGACCAACAGAAAAATCTTTTAAGTCTTTTCAAAGTTTTTTAACCCCTCCACGAGCAGTAGGCAGTTACGATTCATTATTTTACACATGGCAACCTTGACAATAGAGAAACCGGTTTGGTTGATAATTCTTTAAAAAAAAACCGACTTAAAAACAGATTTCATCTGTCGGTCTTTTACGGTTCAAGGGTATGGCCACACACATCAAATTGCATTAACTATTGATACAGCCTTATGTTGTATCTTCAAAATATATACTAGTTCAATTGTTCAACAGTTTGGCATTATACATCAAATTAGAGCAACTATTACGGCAACTCTTTTATTTCCAAATTCAAATTATATATTTTCTGTTGTAGAAGACTTAGCAATCAGGTTCCATAACGGTTCAACAATTCGGCCAAATACATCAGATTAAATCAAATGTTGTAAAACTCTTTAATTTATAATTTAAAATATTTCTACTTCTTATTATACCAAGCAGAGTTCAAAAGATACGGCCATATAGGACAAATAACATTTATTTTGGAAAAACCCTTCAATTTCCAGATTCAAATTATAAATTTATTGTTATAGCGGACTTAGCAATACAGGTCCTTTGTAAGTTTCAGCTGTCTTTCTATACCGTTACACCAAATACGGTACGCCACAAGAGACAAGACACTCTTTAAATACCAAATAAAAAATTTATACCTTATATAACGTCTATAACGCTTCAAAAGTTTGGCCACATTAATCGAAACCCTTTAACTTATAATTTTAAACGTTTATACTTGTTATTATAATGTTCATAGTAGCCGACATGCTGGCCTATTTTCAAGCGTTTGTCTATAACAGTTCAAAAGATAGGCCCATATACGTATATTTACGTAACCTTTGGGGACACCTTTTAATTTTAAGATTTATTTTTGTATAAAGTTTTGTTAGTGGGAGCTATAGTTATACGCAGTCAGTTAAAATTTTATAGAAATCCCGTTACGGTATATAATACACGTAAACAATATGTATGTTGCATAGGCATACCCTTTAATTTTTAAGATTCTTAAGAAAAAAGCAACACTCAGACGAATTGATAACATCCTCCTTTTTTTCTTTTTTGAAGTCGATTAAAAATTAGAAAGAATCTCCACTACTTTGTCTAGTGTATTTAAAGGTGTGAATATTTAAAATTATAATATAGTGTTACAAAAGTTAATGTAAATTGATGTATATCTCCAAATTTGACCCGTTTTAGATCATTGAAATTTACAAAAAACCTGATTGCTAAGTCTGCTAGAAGAGGAAGCATTTAAATTTTGAAATTAAAGGGTGCCCATACGGTTGATATAATTTGCTTTATATTGCCAAACTTTGAAATTAACAAAGAGCTGTAGTGATAAGTCCGCTATAACAAGCATAAAATTTGGATATAGAAATTAAAGAGTGTCACAATATTTAGTGCCACACAAATCTGTTTTGGAATCGGTTTTTTTTTTGCAAGCATTATGTTTTAAATGATTGCGGATCTCCAGTAAGACTTAATATAGTCTAAAACTATTTGTATTCAATGATTTCAAAAACAAAAAAGAGCGATATATTCGGCTATGCCGAATCTTATATATCCTTCACCATGTATGTACATCTAGTTTATTGAAGTAACTCCAATCAAAAATGCAAATATTGGGGTGACATACATATAATTTTACACAAAAATGTCATCGGCTCTCAATGGGTTAAGCATTTTTAAAAAATTTTACCCATATTGAGATACTTCATTGTTCGAAAAAATTAGCGGTAGGCATGGTATTTTGCACGCTGTCACGAAGGGCGTGGACCGATCTTTCTGATTTCCAATAGTATCTAAATATGTTCTTTTTGATTGGAGTTATTTCACTAAATTAGATTTAAATAAATGGTGAAGGATATATAAGATTAATCATAGCCGAATATAGCAGTTTTACTTATTAACCGACTTTAAAAAAAGATGGAGGTTATCAATTCGACTGAATGTTACTTTTTTATGTTTGTGCCTGCAGAACTGAGTCATTTCTGAACCGATTTTGAAAATTTTTGGTAATGTGATAGAGTATGCTTACAGATTGGTCCCGTTTTAAAAACAGTTCATAATCTTAAAAATTAAAGGGTTTCCCCATACAACATACTTATTTTTTACATGTATTATGAACTTTAAAGGGCACATCTGTAAATATTAAAATGAGCTATTACATAGCTCCCAATAACAAAAAGTTATACGAAAAAAAATTTAAAAACTAAAGGATAACCCCATAATTGATGTAAATTTGTTTATATGGGCCTACCTATTAAACTGTTATAGACAAACGCTTGCAAATTGGACAGAATGTCGATTGCTATGACCGCTATAGTAACAAGTGTTAATATTAAAAATAATAAATAAAAGGGTGCGCCATAGTTAACGTAATTTAATATATACGGCCATACTTTTGAACAGTTGTAGACGGACGCTTGATATTACAACGAACCTTTATTGCTAAGTCCGCTATAACAAAAAGTATAAAATTTGGAAGTTAAAGGGTGTCCTAATAGTTGATGTAATTTCAAGTATGAGACCAAACTTTTAAACCGGTATAGACAGAGATCTGAAACTTAAAAGGGACCTGTATTGCTAAATCCGCTATATCAACGAGTTTATTATTTGAATTTAGAAATTAAAGGGTGTCCGATAATTGATGAAGATTTACCTTTATGAGCCTATCATTTGAACCATTTTAGGCAAACGCTTGCAGATTGGACAGAATGTCGATTGCTATGGCCGTTATAGTAACATGTATTAATATAAAGAATTATAAATTAAAGGTTGCGCCAATAGTTCATTTAATTTGATGTATATTGCCATACTTTTTAACAGTTATAGACAGACGCTTGAAATTTACAACAAACCTGTATTGCTAAGTCCGCTATAACAACAAGTATAAAATTTGGATTTAGAAGTTAAAGGGTGTTCCAATAGTTGATGTAATTGCAAGTGTGTAGCCGTACTTTTGAACCGTTATAGACAGATCGCTGAAACTTAAAAGAGACCTATATTTCTAAGTCCGCTATATTAACGAGTTTATAATTTGAATTTATAAATTAAGGTGTGTCCCGTAATTACTGTAGATTTACTTATACGAGGGCTGCTGTATATATTTCTGGCCTGGCAACACTGAGTGCTGCCAAGTGCAATCTGACATTTCCACTGGAAAGTTTGTCATTTTTAAGCATAATCGTACTCAAAACGTTTTGACGTACGACCATTATTTGTGTTGTTTACAGTGACTTGAAAAAGTTAATATAGAAAAAAATGGAATTAACTCGTGAACATTTTCCTGCCATAATTTTTCACAACTTTCGACGTGGATTATCACGACAAGAGTGCATTGATGAACTTAAATCTTTGTCTGGCGATGAAGCACCATCCTATAGCACTGTGAAAAATTGGTATAATGAATGTAACCGTGGCCGAAGCTCGCTCAAAAACGAATTCCGTGAAGGTCGTCCAAAAACGGCTGTTGTGCCAGAGAACATTGATGCCGTGCGTGAACTCATAATGCAAGATCGACATGCGACATACCGAGAGATAGAGACATCCTTGGACATTTCTTCCACCAGCATACATTCGATACTGCATGAACACCTGGCCGTAAAAAAGGGTTTGTTCTCGTTGGATCCCGCACAATTTGAAAGTCGCTCAAAAAAAGGGTCGTGTCGATTGATGCTAAGAAATTTTGCAAAAATACGATTGCGGTGCTTCAAAAGACTTTTATAAGATCGTCACAGGTGACGAATCATGGATATATGCTTATGAGCCCGAAACGAAACAACAATCGACCGTGTGGGTCTTCAAAGACGAGCAAAATGCAACGAAAGTTGTTCGTGGAAGAAGCACTTCGAAGCAAATGGTCGCCTGTTTGTTCGGCAAAACTGGTCATGTGGCGACTGTTCCGCTTGAGCAACGTAGGACGATCACTTCTGAGTGGTACACTACAATTTGTTTGCCTGAAGTTATAGGAGAAATTCGAAAAACCAACAAGAGAAGACGAATCATTATTCACCATGACAATGCGAGCTCTCACATATCGTCTCAAACCAGAGCGTTTTTGACCGGCCAAAACGTCGAATTAATGGGTCATCCGCCTTACAGCCCTGACTTAGCACCTAATGACTTCTTCTTGTTTCCGCACATCAAGAAAAAAATGCGATGTCATCGATTTTCGTCGCCAGAAGAAGCTGTTGAAGTGTTCAAAAACCATGTTTTAGAGGTGTCTCAATCGGAGTGGAAAAAGTGCTTCGACAACTGGTTTGAGCGCATGCAAAAGTGTATAAATCATGCTGGAGAATACTTTGAAAAACATTAAAACCATTTTGATTATAAATATTCGCATTTTCACTATTAGGCCAGAAATATATAGAGCAGCCCTCGTATAGGCCTATCTTTTGAACAGTTATAGACAAGCGCTTGTATATTTAATGCAATATCGATTGCTATGGCCGTTAAAGTAACAGCACATGTTTTGCTAAGTCCGCTATAACAACAAGCTAATAAATTAAATTTAGAAATTAAAGGGCCTATCTTTTGAACCGTTATATATAAATGCTTGCAAATTGGACAGAATGTCAATTGCTAATGCCGATATAGTAACAAGTATTAATATTTAAAATTATAAATTAAAGGGTGCCCCAATATTTTATTGAATTTGATGTATATGACCATAATTTTAAACAGTTGTAGACAGACGATTAAAATTAACAAAGAGCCTGTATTACTAATTCCGCTATAACGACAAGTATAAAATTTGGATTTAGAAATAAAAGGGTTTCCCACTAGTTATGTGGCCGGGTCTTATATATTATGGTTCGGTAGATACAGAATGTTGCCTATAGGGCAGTTGTGGTGAGTTTAAAAAACGCGTTATTTATTTCTAAAGAATTATTTTATTTGAACTTACGTATGAAAAGAAAATAAAACAGTTTTTTTGTGGATTGCAGCACAAATATACATTACATTTACTTCATTTAGACCGAATAACCAATGCGGCATAGCCTACATCTGCCTCTGGCTCTCCATTCTAACTAGTGGCCCATATTAGCAAATCTTATAGGAACTTGATTCATTGTCCGTTGCAGGAGAAAATTATGATGAAAAAAAAATTGTTGAGGAATGTTCTTCCTCCCTCACTGAAATAAGTGATGATGGTCGTCCTCTTTTTCTTGATGAAACCGCAGTTTTCTTCATCCGCGGAATCATAACAGTTGAGTTTTACATTTCTTTCAATTTCTGCCTGTGTTAGGCCCCTTGGACGCATCTTAATATTTTTATTAATAAAAACATCGTTTGAAAATTATCCCAATTGACCAATGTTGTCTATAGGCAACAGCAATTTAACAATATTATCAACCAAAAATTGATAATTTTTTTAAGTTCTCAATAATATCGTACCGCTATATAATTATATTTTTTGCAATATTAATATTATTATAATAATTTTAAACACTTTTTTCAAAAATCACTCTTGAATATTTGACACTTGGGAGAATTCCTACTGAATGAAAACGTGCATAACTAAGAATAGAACAAATATCTACAAGTTTTCGCCACATATAAGACTTTACAATGCAAAACAACGATTAAAAAAATTTAACTAACGGAAATTAGAAGCATATAAATACAATGCTGCCCATAAGCAACAATGGGCATGAAAGGATATAAGCACGTAATTCAGTTTTACGTCAACCGCCATGAAAATCCTTATAAATATTATGCTAGCTTGTTTTCTGAATACATTACCTTAGCTTTTTAAGCTGCAAAAATTGTTCTTTATGAGATGTATACATACTTAATTAAAATGTCATTTGGAAGTTTAAAAATAGTAGTTCCTGTTCAAAAAATTAATTTAATTAACTCGTAGGTATCCATTAAAAATTATGTGAAACTAATGAAAAATAAAGTTTTAACTCACTCACTACTTTAAAACTGAATGAAAATGAAAGTTACTGTTACTCTTACTCTTACTGTTCCGTTTTTTAACGAGCTTTTGGTTACATGTTATATTTAAATAAAATCACTAAAAATTTTGATTCCCAAAAAATTTTTCTAAATTTTAAAATATAGTTTTTTAGTAAATATTCTGTTAAATTCACGTACAAGACCTATTTGTTGACTGATATGCTTTGTTAACGAACATAATATTTTGAGTGTACTTGTATTTGATGAGTATGAATGTACTTAACGAAGATATTTCAGTTACATTGACCTCATTAATAAATAATTTCAGTTAGTAATTTTCATAATTCGCACACACACATATGCACATACATATACATACAACTTGACACATAACTGTATGCCATACAGCCAAACGAATTTAAAAACATACAATAGTATCGAACTGCTTATATCAGTAGAAGTGAAATTAAAATTTCATTTTTATTAAAAATCAATATTCATGTTACGTTTAGAATTTCGAACAGATTTCAGCCAGTAAACAAATACGATAAAAATAGTTTGGACGATAAAACTTTGCGTTCAATAAAAAGAAGAAAGCAGTAAAACTCATCCGTAAGCCAAAAAAAAATAATTTACTAAATTGTTTAAATATCATATACAAACAGACATACTCGTACATACATTCGAACATCAATAACTGTTCCAAACGTTAGAGACAAATAAGTATTTTGCTTTCAAATTTGTCTAGTCATGTCTAAGGCGAAATCATAACAGGTGTAACTATTAGCCACGATAAGTTTATTTATAAGGAGAACGAAGGCGAATTCATTATTTCTTGCTGGACTTACATCCCAGTATTTACAACGTCTTTAAGCTAGATGTTTAAAAAACAAAACAAAATCACATTATAATTAAAGTGTTTTAATTTGACATTTTGTCAGCTGTTTAAATAGATGGTACTTTTTGAATTACAGAATCGAAATTCCAGAAAATTTATAAAATAATACCTAATTGTCACAATCTTTTCTATTATTTAAACCATAAGAATGCACTGCCAACATCAAAAGAATTTTATGTTCCTCCATTCTCAAATCCATTATATTTTTAAGTAAGACACAACATCTCCGATTATAGTTTTTTTGTGGTTTTAATAATAATAAGTAAGAGTGCTGTATTCGGCTATACCGAATCTTATATACCCTTCACCATATATGTAAATCTAGTTTAGTGAAGTAACTCCAATCAAAAAAGCAAACATTGGTGTGACAGAGAATTAAAAAATAAAGTAAATTTTGGTACTGCATATATGTACATATGTATATGATTTAAAAAAAATGTCATCGGATATTAATGGGCTTTGCATTTTTAACAAATTTCAGTACTTCCTTAAAGATCTCTTCCAAGGCTATAAAATGATTAAATGAAAATTAAAAATATTTTATTTTGATATTTTAAAAAATTTGAAAATTTTAGAGCACCATATTCTCTATCTATTTTCTATCGCTCCATATATTTATTTTTTTGATTTTAGTTACTTTATTGTTCCAAACGACATAAAAAAGTGGTAGGCATATTGTTTCGCCTGCTGCTTAGAAGGACATGGACCGATCATGCTGATTTCCAATAGCACCACTTTCGACAAGATATGGATTGCAAATGCTAAGTGAAGAAGGGTTTAAAAACAGATTTTACCCTCTGCAGCGGATCCTGAAGAATACACACAGTTTGCGCACGTTTGATAGAATTTAGCTTGAAATATATTAGGCCAACAAAATTAAAATCATTTTTCATTAAGCAAAAATAAAATATTAAAATTAAATTCCTTTTTCTAATTTCAAATTAATTTCTTTAAAAATATGTTTGTATGTATTTACTTACTTTACACTTTTTTAAACGAATTTTATCTTTGAGTTGCCGCTATTTAAAATCCTGTTCAGTGAAACACCAAAAAATAACGGAATACTCTTGAACACAGTATGGGATTGTTCGAAAATGCATCACTGCACTGCATTTGATGCGCATGTGCGATTAGTTGGCGATGCCGATGCAAAACAGCTGATGCTTTCACTTACTTAATGCGCAAAAAAAAATAAATTATCATTTGCTATAAAACATTAAACGCTTAAGCACAACAAATAGAGAACTTAATAATAAATTTATTTGTTAATACAGATGAAATAAAGTTGTGCAATCGACAAAAGAAAAGAAAATTAAAAATAAAGTGCACTGCTAAATAAAAAACACGTCAATTTGAAGTGCTTTGCAACTAAAGGCTTCACCATAACGTGCATAAGGTAGCTTTAGCTTATGTCACCTAAAAGCCTTTCAAATACCCATTATAGGTGACTACAATGAACTTACATAAACTTAGTAACTAGTTTGTTACAGTCACACATTTATGTTTAATTCGTTTTCTGCCAAAAATAATTTCTTAATAAATAAACAACATTTTAAAACAAAAAGGCATTTAAAGAACATACTTTATATATTTAATATTACATACATATTTACATTTTTAGTTTTTGTTTAAAGATAAATTCAATAAAAAATATACAAGTTTTTTCTGTTTTTGTACTTGTAGACAGCTTAAATCATATACAATTAATAATTTAATATTAATTTTGCACCTGTTTCCGTACGGAAAGTGCGAAGAAATGACATTTGACGGAAAGGTTTTTTAAATACTGTTATGAAAATAAGATCTGACAACCCCTATTGTTGTTATCCGTATGAGCGTGATGAATAAATTACTTCCTTTAATGGTGTGTGTATAAAATAATACCACAATCAGCTAACAAAAGATGAGCGACCGTAATGGTTGCGTTAGTAGAAGTGCTTGCTGCAAAACGGAAGATCGTGAGTTTGAGCCCAACTTCGGACATGCGTACTAGGGAAAATGATGGTTGTTATAATGCAATTAAAAATTAAGAAGCAGTAGTACAAACCTCCCGGAAAGTAAGAGACAATTATTGTGTAAAGCTATGCAGATAATTTAGTGGAGACGTCTAATTTTATATAAGAGTAACAGATAATTGTCAAGATGCCCTTAATAATAAAAAGTAAGAACGGTAGCGGTTAGCGCAGGGAAGTGTAACAGTGTATGGCAGACATGTGTTGCGGCTATTGGATTAAAGGGGATGACTGGCTTGGATAAAAGGACTAGTGAAAATGTCTGTGGATGGTTAAGGTTACTAAACAAGGCATCGAGTAGTTCATGTCTCGCCGGAGTAAGACAGTAGTATTATGTACGTTTTTCTCTTTTTAGACGTAGTCTTCTCTTATTTCTTATGAGATGTCCTACCTCTTTGGAAACATAAACGTTTCATTTGTTTGTTAAGGATGGCGTGTCACATGGTGTTGAGAGGAGAACAGACTCGTAGATTAAACTGATAAACGTTTCGACAGAATCTTCTAGTTCGTCAGGAGTTTTTATTGAAGTTTTCAATTGTAAATACAATCCCAAATGATCTCAGGTCAGTTCTAGGTGATAATAACTTAAATCCGTTGTTAACAAGTTCTGTTGTTGGTATTCCTCCAGATAAACTAGAGTAGTTACTTTTATACCTTCACCACAAAACGTGGAAAAAGGGTATAACAAATTTAGCTAGAAAAAATAAATACGTCAATCGATCAGACATAGTGCCGAAAGAGTTCTTTTGGAAATCAGCATGATCGGTCCATGTCCTTTGAGGCAGCAGGCAAAACACCACGCCTACCTCTAATTTTTTCATGTTATTTGGAACAATAAAGTTACTGTAATCAAAGAAATAAATATATTGAACGATGGAGAATTAAAAAATAAGAAAAAACATCACGTAAAAAAATTGTCGCTGGGCCATATTTTCGGAGAAACGGGGCTCTGAAATTTTAAAAATTTTTAAAATATCAATATGGTTATCATTTTACAGCTTTTGAAGAGATCTTAAAGGATATACTAAAAATATTTAAAAATGCTTAACCCATTAAGAGCCGATGGCATTTTTATGTAAAATTATATGTATGCAGTACCAATTTTTTTCAGTCTCGGTCACGCCAAAATTGTTTTTTTGATGGGAGTTACTTCACTAAACTTGATTTACATAGATGGTAAAGGGTGTATAAGATTCAACATAGCAGAATATACCACTCTTACTTGTTTGAAATGCGTTTATACAGTTTTCGATCTTTTGGGTTAAATTGGGTTTTAAATTGACAGCAGCAGCTTGCATAAATGGTTTGATTATCTTATCAGCTATTTCATAACAAATAAATCTTTTTATCAGCATGACATCTTTCATCTGGATTTGGTTTTTTAAGTCATAACCACACATATTAAAATGTGATTTTTTGTTCAAAAGAGTTTCGGAAATATATTTTTATGTTTAGTTTCAAAACATTTAATTTCATTAAATTTTCGCAAAATACATTTGCATTCCATTTTGCTATCCTAAGGTTTATGTGCATAGATTGCTTATAAGTAAAGTTAACATATTTTCTTTGTTTTTCAATGCGGAAGTTTCACTTGTTAGCGGAAGTCTAGAGAAGATCTAAAAGGTGAATCAACATGAAAATGCTTGAAATTAAATAAAAACATCGATTTTGTGTTTTCTTTAATTCAGAAATCAAGAGAGAATAGTTTCAAATGAATAATTAATAAGTACTTTAATCTACTACATATTTAATCTCAGGGGGTAATTAATTCTTAAAAAAAGGACTTCGGTATTGGCACCTGCTGAAATATGGCCTTAATATCGACCAGACACTGCTTTGTTGGAAGACATGCACAACGAGAAGCTGCCTGCTGAATGCTTGGGGATCTGGTCCTTAATTTTGGAAATAGAAGGAAAACGAAAACAAACATGGAAAAATATGTATGTGTCTCAATTTTACTACAGAAGCGACACAAAATACCAAACTTCAAAGTGACGTAATATTTTAATAACAAAGTACTGGTTCTTTAAACAACTAAATAACTTATACCAAATAATACTCGAAAATGTACATATTTATGTATGTATGTGTTTACGATTGTTTAAAAAATAATTTCTAACATACATACATATACATATATAAGTAACCTGTTAGACAATGTGTAGCTGACTACAAAATAGCCAACTTTAAGTTAACTTATATGTACTAAGCCAACTTCGCAAAATTTTCGCTAACTAAAGTATATGTTCTAGACAGTAAATTTTTTGTGTTTGGTTAGTCGTTGTTCACGTTTACATTTCCCCGTTTTTATTCTTATTTTTCTTTTGAAAGGCTTTATTTAGTAAGTACCATCGGCTAGGCCGTCAGAATAAAGTGCACCTACGTACTTTCACATTTTGTTTTACTTTTATATTACAAGTAAAAGATTATATAACAATAATAAGTATATAATAATTAACAATAATCTCCAATTATTTAAGTTAAAGCAATGGTAGTGTTAGAAATTTTATATTATATGTATGTATCTGAAATATTTGTGTGAACTTAAATCCATTTATGTAAATTGGCAATAGCTAAAATTAATATTTTATCAGAAAGATAAATAGCTTTTTGTTGTAATAACCAGGTCAAGGGCTGTTACTAAAACTTTCCTTAAAGTACGTGATAATTAAAGGGTTTTTTTTTTGGCATAGTTACAATAAAAATATTTTTCTATGCGGTAAAATCCTACCTTTAGCTATTAACAAGTTATAATAATAAGCCTAAAAACATTCAGATACATATTATATTTTAATCTATTAAATTCTCAAATTAAAATTTGTTACCATTACATTAATTCAATACAGCAATATATTTTACAAATTTTTAATTAAGTATTTTATTTAAAAAACAAAGATGACAACTTACTAAATAATTATTAGGTTGCAGTTAGGTATATTGCAAAGTAATGCAGAGTCGGACAAATGACTACCGCATAGGACATCGCAATGTTAAAATAGTTAGTTGGTAACATTGAAAAGTAATCCAAGTATCTGTCAGCACTATTTGCGAAATTGTTAGCTTAAAGTTAATTTAAAGTTAGCTTAAAGGTAATTTAAAGTTAAGTCACGGCTGCAAGCCCTTTTAACGAACAAAAACAAATAGTAAATAAATTAAGTACATACCAATAATGGTTATTTGTGCCACGCATAGCATCGAAAGTAAGAACGTGAATTGCTTACTGATGAAGAACCTACATACTAACAGTTATTAAAAACAACAAAACTAATAAAATATATATGCTATGAAGAAAGCAAAGGAAAATTAAAGACTCCATTACGTAAATGTGGCAGACGTTAGATATACGTAAATGTACCATAGGTTTTTGAATTTGCAGATTAATTTAAGAAATTACTTTTAATTATTTAAGTTTTTGTTATTTGGGCATTTTGTAAAAAAACATTATTTATTTGCCTTATTGACTGTACACATTTATTTTGCGCAAGAGTTTACAATAAATTGTCGTAAGCGAGTTAGCTTGTTAGAAAAGTAAGCAAAATAAAGAAAAAAAAGATATAATAATAGGTATATATATATATATATATATATATAATATATATTTTTAAGAAATTTTGGTATTTCCTAAAAGATCTATTTAAAAGCTTTTAAGTTATACTTATATTCGTATCTAAAAAATATGGTCCAGAATCGTACTTTTCTATGAAAGGTTCAAAGGGCTATTACTCGAAAAATATGGACAAGGGCCAATATTTTCGGTTGATGATTTTTTCTTATTTTTTATTTCTCTATCTCCCCTTATATTTGTTTTTTTTATTGAAGTTACTTTATTGTTCCAATGATATGGAAAATTTATAGGCAGACGTCGTGATTTACCCGTCGGATGTGGTCCTATCTTGCTGATTTTCAATAACAAAATATTCAAAACCATGTCTGATCGATTGGCGCACTTAAATTTTCTCTATCTCATATAGTGCGTGGCCAATGTTAATTTCAACACTAACACGTGCGGACAGACGGATATCGCTTAATCGACTTTACTGGATCGGAAATGTATATTGTGACCCTTTTTCCAATTTTTGTGGTGAAGGTTATAATAATCCAATCGTACGAGTTTGCCTATAGTTTTAACACACATTTATCAAACTTATTGATTAAATCCAAAAACAACATTAACCAAAATACGCTATAAACACATTTTTTTAATGTCTTGACATCACTGCTTATGAAGAGACAACAAATTTATAACAGCTGATATGTAAAATGTAAAGAAATTTTAATTTTAACAGGTTCGTCCTCATGTCATTCGTTAGCATGTTATTTCCAATTGTCTTAAAATTCAAATTTAAAAAATTAATTTAAAAAAATTTAAGAAAATTCAATTTACATTTCGCACTTGATCAACCAAAGGGTATTAACTCAAAACTTTTTTATTTTATTCTATAATTTTAATTCGAAATGTGACTCTTTTTATAAAAAAATTGTTTAATTTTTTTTTGAGTTGTGGCCCTTTTCATGAAAAAATTCGTTAGTTATAACCATGTAAATCGTGTTTTTAGTAAATCTACTTTAACATAAATACTTGTTGATAACGAAATCAATTACTCATTGCAATAATAATAAAAATATTAATATATAAAAATCATTGTATTTTATATTGTTCAAACCAACAATAGTTAATAAAAATTCAATATGACGTGCCCAAACCTACAACATTATTCTACGTCCTTGCGTTTAGAGGATATTCATAGTTATAATAATAGTTATAGCTCTGCAGATCCATTCAGCAGTGATTTCAATCCATCGGTAGTAAGTCAAAGCAGTTCTTCGGACATAGAAATGCAGGAAGGGGTTAACGGAAGAAAAAAACTACTTATAAAGCACAAAACAAGAAACAAAAACGCCAATAACATTTGCGAAACTCAGGATATTCATATACATACTTCGCTATCAAATCCTACATATAAAGTAAAAGAAAAGCGCCTGCGAACTGCTTGTGAAGAAAACTAACCTTTTAGGTTTAACGAAAAAATAACAGAATCTTCACGTTATCAAATATTTCAAAAGTATTGGGATACAAGTGACTTACAAAGACAGAGGGAATTCATTTCAAGTCACACAAAACCTATAAGCCCCAAATATAGATATTCAAGCACTCAAAATTATCGTAGTTTAAACAACGCTTTTTTTCTAGGAAATGGACTCAAAACTTATCCGAGTATGCAAAACATTTTTTAAATCAACTCTCGACATAAATAATAAAATTAGTGCAACAGTGATTAAAAAAAAAGAGCGAAGAAGGATTTGTGGAACCTGATTATCGTGGAAAGCGTAGTATGCATTAGTGCCTTAGCCCAGAAATCAAAGATGGAATAAGGCAATTTATAAAAGATATTCCAAAAATTGAGTCCCACTACTTGCGCGCACAAACATCCCATGAGTTTATAGAGAGTGGTAAAAGTATTCCCGACTTATACAAGGACTATGAAGAAATCTGTAAAAATAATCATTCAACACCTGGAAGCAACATGATGTTCCGCAGAATATTCAAGGAAGAATTTAATACTTCATTTTTTAAGCCGAAAAAAGATCAATGTGATCTCTGCGCATCGTTTTCTAATTCTGATGAAAATGAAAAAAAAAATTAAATGAGGATTACATTTCCCACCACGAAGAAAAGGAACTATGTCGAAAAGAAAAAGATATAGATAAATAACATGGTAATGTAGCTGTTTATGATTTGAAAGCAGTTCTTCCATTGCTAAAAGGACTAACTTCAAGTTTTTTTTTTTTTAATCAAAATAAATTGTTGCAACTTTACCTTAAGGCGAAACATGTAGAAAGTTACTTTTGGGCTAAAACCGAAGGAAAACGTTGGTCGAATGAAGTTGGAACGTGCATTTTGTTGTATACTCAAAAAATTGTGCAAGAAGCAAATAGTACTCAAGATTTGGATTTAATTTTTTACTCCGACAACTGCTGTGGACAGCAAAAAAATAAATACTTGCTTTCAATGTATTTCTATGCTGTTCAAAAATATAATATACGGAGCATAACATACAAATATTTAATTCAAGGCCACTCCCAAAATGAAGGAGATAACGTTCATAGTGTTATTGAACAACAAGTCAAACGACATCTTTTAAGCAAACCTATATATACGGCAAACCAATACATCACGTTAATAGCCACCGCTAAAAAGACTGGCACGCCATATAAGTTCATGCCTTAAAAAATTATCAATTTTATGATCTTAAGACCTTACAAGAGCAATGGGGTAAAAATTCTGTTAAAAATGATGCCAATGAAAATGTTAACTGGCATAATATCAAAATTTTGCGTGTAGAATACGAAAATCCTAATTCATTTTTATATAAAAATTCATATAAAGATAAAGATTTTTCAAAAATAACGGTCCAGAAAAACAAATTCAAATGCACCAGCTATTGGGAAAATCTTAATCTTATTTCATCATTTTCTTTATATTAATTTCAATTATTCAGATTATCTTCTATTTATTCGGAAATGCTACCCTTGTCTGAAAATAAGAAAAAGGAACTTGTAAAAAAAATATAATCCCAAAACACATTTATGAGGTGTATTACAAAAATTTTATTTGATACTTAATTTAAACAAATAATAATTGTTATCATTTTCAATTAATAAAGAATACTCGTAGTAGTATATCTGAAATAAAGAATATGTATTTAATATACATACATATATAAAAAATTTGAACTAATGTCTTATCGTTGATAAAATATCATTAGGTAAGAGAAGAATTCATTTTTTCGAAATACTACCTTTTTGTTGAAAAAAAAAATTTTTTTTTAATTTTATTAAAATATTAACTAAAGCGTCATAATTCAAAATAATACCAAAAAAAAATATCGATAAATTTAAAAAAATGGTGTTAATTAAAAAAATTGATTTTTCTTGCATTATAGCATTTGCGAAATTGTGTAGCATATTTTTAGTCTACGTCAACAAAACATATGGTAATAAGTAAAATATGCTACACAATTTTGCAAATGCAATGATGCAAGACCATTTGCACAAGATTGTGAATTGGGCTAATGTATATATATTTTCAAATGCAATTTGCTTCCTATGGTATATTTGAATTTTTAAATTCTGTTAAAATGTGGCCACAAACAGTTTTTTGAAAATTTTAAAATTTTGAGTTAATACCCTCTTGTTGATCAAATGCGATTTATGTCTCTATTTTTTTACGAAGTGTCATATCGCACTTGATCAACAAAAGGTATTAACTTAAAATTTTATTTTTTGCAAGAAATCCACTTACAACATCAGTATCTATCTACTGCAAAAATTTCAACACAGTCCGATAACTCTTTCATCTCTAAAACAACATTTGAGACCATTTTCGTGATTATGTAGGACTACCTTCATATCAACAAAAAGGTATTATTTTATGTTAATACAAAAGTTAACATGGAACTGATTCGCAAATTTTCATAAAAAAGGTATAATTTTTAGTTGAGTCTCTTTTCAATTTGGTTTTATTTTTAGTTGATACTGTCTTGTTGATAAAATTTATTTCATTTATGATCGAAAAATTTCAGAAAAATGGTATTAAATCAAAAAACTGATTTTTTTTTTGCAATACTTGCACAGATTTCTAGGAAAAACGATTTAAATATATTTTCTAATGGAATTTGCTTACTATGATAAATTCGGATTTTAAAATTCTATTAGAATGTAACCACAAACAGTTTTTCACCTTTACTGAAAATTTTAAAATTTTGAGTTAACACCCTCTTGTTGATTAAGTGCGATATGTATTTTAAAAAATTTATAAAATGAAAAAATAAAAATAAAATACATATCGCACCTGTTCAAATAAAGAGTGTCAACTCAAAATTTTCAGTTTTTTACTTTTTGTTAAAAAAAACGATACATATTGATCAACTCTTACCACTGTAAATTTTTCCCATTCTTTTGACAACTCTTTCTTAAAAAAAAAACCCGTTATATCGCTCACCATGTCTTCCGAGTACTTACTTTTGTATCAACAAAATAGTTATATTTTTAGTTGTACTCACATGTTTTAACAAAACAATAAGAAATCGAGGTTATAATATAATTATTTTATTATATTCCTTAATTATTATCATAACCAGTTTTTTGTCTGTACTGAAAAATTGAAAATTTTGAGTTGAAGCCCTTTAGTTGAACAGGTGCGATATGTATATGAATCAATTTTTCATCGTTAGGCTGTCTCTAAAAATAATTCTAAAAACAGTCGAATTTCAAGCATTTGCTTTTTATACTTTTTGTTTTTTAAACAAGTCGCTTTCTTTGCGTTTGTCGGAACTATATTCGAGTCTCTTTTTAAACGCACAACTGATTAATCAGTTTTAAGTCAACTTGGGTAGTCATAAAAGACTCACTTTGGAGATTTTTGTAAAAACAATCTTCCAAATGCTAACTGTGTGCTTATTTATAAAAATTGTTTACAATTTTTATTTTTTCATTAAATCTATCAAACACATATCGCATTTGATCAACAAGAGGGTATTAACTCAAAACTTTAAAATTTTCAGTAGAGTCAAAAAACTGTTTGTGGCCATATTTTAACAGAATTTAAAAATTCAAATATACCATAGGAAGCAAATTCCATTTAAAAATATATTTACATCGTTTTTCCTAGAAATCTGTGCCAGTATTGCAAAAAAAATCAATTTTTTGAGTTAATACCATTTTTCTGAAAGTTTTCGATCATAAATGAAACAAATTTTATCAACAAGACAGTATCAACTCAAAATAAAACCAAATTGAAAAGAGACTCAACTCAAAATAATACCTTTTTTATGAAAATTTACGAATCAGTTCCATGTTAACTTTTGTACTAACTCGAAATAATACCTTTTTGTTGAAATAAAGGTAATCACTACATTATCATGAATATGGTCTCAAAAGTGGTTTTCGAGATGAAATATTAAACGGAATACGTTGATATTTTTACAGTAGATAAATATTGCAAAAAGTGATATTTCAAAAATTTTGAGTTAATACCCTATTGTTGATCAAGTGCGATATGAATGGTTTCCGACGGCAACCCTTATGTAGAAAGAAGAAAGAAAAGATAAAAATATTTACTCAATGGTTACCGGGGTTTTGTATTAAAATTTTTTGAGTTTTTTATGGCTTTTTGCCTTATTGATTTAATGGAGTTCTTATTTAATCAATTTGGCTTGAAGTGTAAAGCTCTGTACAGACGGTTGTCTGGTATTACAACATTGTCAGACCTAACAATGTACTGACAATGACAAGGCAAATACAAATTGTAACCACAATTTAGATTGCCAGTTCAGACGATTGCAAGGCATTTGTCAAAAAACTGACAATTCCATTGTAAGACAATTATCTGACAATAAATTTATCTGACAATATTTTCAGACAACAAATTGTTAGTTCACACGGTAGTAAGAATTGCCAAGTGTCAAAAAATTTAAAAGACAATTTAAAAAAAATTTTTTTTTAATGTAAAATATTATAAAAGGTACAAATTAATATTATAAATCTTTATCAAAACAAATAAATCTTTATCAAACGAAAAAATTGCATCGATTCTAACATCTTACGTTTTAAGCGAGGATCAATAGAAATAATTCTTGCAAAAAAAAGCCGCCTTCAAAACAGATTTTAGCTATTTGTCCAAAAAGTTTGGCCACATACATCAACTATTGGGACCCTCCTTAATTTTTAGTTTTTAAATATTTATATATCATTACCATACAAATTAGTGGACATTTTCAGCCATATTATAAACAAAAATTCCATGAGAGTTTTTTCACTTTTCCCTTTTCTCTAATTATAAATTTCCCCCCTTTTGTTGACTGAGGAAAGTGAAAAACATTCGAGGAAAAAAACAGCTCCGTTTAAGTTACAATGATGCCACTTTTTATTATCTTGTTCCTACGGAGTTCAAAATTGGAGAAATCTTTTCTCAAGAAAAATGTTTGCCGTGAGATAAAAATTCCGTGGGAATATGAATGAATAAATTAGACTGTTTGTCTAATTTTCAAGTGTCTGTATAAACCGGTTTAAAAGATAGGGCTATATACATGTAAAACTTTAATTTATAAATTCAAATTGTATACTTGCTCTTTGAGCGGACTTAGCAATACAAGTTCCCTGTAAATTTCAGTTGTCTGTCTATAACCGTTCAAAGGTTTGGCCACATACACCAAATTACATCAATTATTGGAATACCCTTAAATTACTAAATCCAAATTTTATTCTTGACTTTCAAGCGTTTGTTTATGACGGTTCAAAAGATAGGACCTACAGTCAATTCACATGAAAAATTTAGGTCACTGCAATACTTGCTCCGTATTCCAGTTTCAACTATTCGAGCTTTGTTCCTGAAGAACTACTCGTATACGCCATTTTCAAAAACAACCTAATTTTTCCCACCATCAAAATCATCCCGTGAAATACCGTCGCTGCCCATTTTTTTACCTTTTTTCTGCTTTAATTTTTATTTTAAGTTTTTTTAAAGCACTTATTCACTTTTTTTCATTTACTTTTACCTGACAATGCTATCGTTGTCAGATATTTAAAATTCTAACATATTACAATTTATTTTATACTGACAATACCTGACAATACAAATAAAAGCGTTCACACAATTGTAAGATATTTAACAATATTATTGTCAGATAGAAGTCTGACAATTTTCTGACAATGGTTTTTCTGACAATATTGTCAGACGAAAATTGTAAGTTCACACGATTGTTAGGCGTTTTCTGTATATTTTTCTGACAATATTGTAAGATCTGACAACCGTCTGTACATAGCTTAAGACTCTGAGGTTTTCCTTACAAAATTTGGGTAGAATCCACTGATGAGCTCTATATGAGCAGTAGCGAAATGGTTTAGTTTAGTTTATTTCATGAGAATATCATGAAATATTTATATTTGAAGGAATCAAGCACAATTAATTTTTATTAAATTTTTGTAAAATAAATAGTCTTTTTATTTAATCTTGAAACTATAGAGAACAAACATTTAATAGATTTAACAAAACGTCGATACAGAATTAAAATCGCAAAAATTATGAAGGGGCCGTCGATCAAATCATTAAAACTAGCAACAAAAATAAGCTTCTTTACTTACATCAAGCAAAAATACAACGTAGAAACATGTACCCTACTACCCTACTGCAGAAATATGAAAAAGCTAGGAAAATAAACTCAAAAAAGGTTTCACTCCAAAGCATTTAATCGACACGACGAAGATTACAAGACAGTTATTTATAACGACAAATATGCAAAATAAAACTAATTAACAGACGAACTCATATGTCTAAAATTGAAAATTTAAAACAGGAAAGATTAGGAAAATATAACTTGAGTATTAACCCAGATGGGTTTGTAAACAAAACATCTAATACCTGACGAGTACAAGTGGCTTCTTTCTTTAGAATCAAAATTTGCTTTGCAACAAAGCAAAAATAATTTTACAACAATTGGTTTAATAGCAGACTTAAAACAGTGGGTACAAACCCATACTGATGACAGAAAAAAAGATACATTTATGTCAAGAATAGTAAAGTATAAAATATTTTTGATCTCAATCAAATTTTTTAGTTGCGTATCTTTGTCACAGACTTGATAAATTCGCCACTTCTGCGATTTTTAAAAAGTTATCTCCGAATTTACTCTTTCGACTGCAAAATATATACAAGACTGTTATACAGGATATAGAAAGGCTATAAAATTAGACCCAGGCAACACCGGGTACAATAAGCTGGTACTGTA
Organism: Gymnosoma rotundatum; assembly: GCA_916610165.2. Taxonomy (NCBI): domain Eukaryota; kingdom Metazoa; phylum Arthropoda; class Insecta; order Diptera; family Tachinidae; genus Gymnosoma; species Gymnosoma rotundatum. The sequence continues at coordinate 117,963,526 of OU744336.1, forward strand.
AAAAGGTTATTCTACTGGTAAAAGGATTTCGTAACGCCCCATTAGAAGAAAAATTACCCTCTCACTCCCTGGGCGATTTTCAGAATATAGGTGGAAAGGGGGTGTATCTAAGTTTGTCATTTCATGTTCAATTTTTACAATATTCATTTCTGATCCCATAAAGTTCTGAGTTCTAAGCATAGCGAAGTCGAACGATGTCCATCAGTCCGTTCGTGTTCGTGTTGAAATCAACTTTATCAATGAACTAGAGGAACTAGAGAAAATATAGTTTCGAAAATTTTGCTATTGAAAAATCAGCAAGATTGGTCTATGTTCCTCAAGTCAACGGACAAAACATCACTCTGGTTTTAATTTTTCCACATCTTTTGGAACAATTATATTTTAGTGAAGTAACTCCAATCAAAAAACAAATATATGGAGCGATTGAGAATTAAAAAATAAGAAAAAAACATCTCTGAACTTTTTATTACAAAATGTGCTTGTGCACTATATTTTCTAAGTCCTCTTTTACACACGTCAAGTTTACTTGATCAGTTTTTGATTAATTTTCTTTTGAACCTGCATTTGTGTTCACTCACACCGTCAACTTTTTTCATCAAGTTTCGTTTTCTTTGCTTTCAACTTCTGCAACTTCTATTCTGCAGCCAACTTTGAGTATAAAATTTTCTTAAACTTGATGGCCCGGTCAGCTATGTACCTCTTTCTAATTCTCTGTCAACTCTAAATTTGTTTTTTAAGTTGGAGTTTCTTCACTAAACTAGATTTACATACATATATAGTGAAGGGTATATAACATTCGGCATTGACAAATAAAACATTCTTACTTGGTTCTACTCATAATTTTCATCCCCCTTGAAGTGAGATACTGTAGACACAAAATGTAATGTAACGTTAGATTTTTTGGCATTCACCATGATACTCATTCGATTTCGATCTTACAAAATCCAATGCAGATCTTAAGGCTTGTACTTTATTGTATGTATGTATAAATGTAACGACGAGCCTTACTGAACACAGAAGGAACTAAACTATCAGGCATGTTCTGACAATCGCAAATCGCTTAAAATTGGCGATGCGAGTTGAAATCGCATGAAAGGTGTTCTGTAGTTCACAATCGCAAGAAATTTGGCGACTTCAAATCGCAAGCACATACTGAAGTGAAGTTGCAAATTTTACTTAAAATAAACTTTAAAGCAACAATAAAATTATACACAAATGAAAATTAATATGTTCTCTTTAATTTTTAATAGAAATTATTTTAATTTTTACACAATTAAAGTCGCAAATAATTAATTTAAAATCTGTTATTTGTACTATCAATTGTTTGTTTTGATTGTTTTCTTGAGTACTGGCGATTTCATACAAACAGCTGTTATAATTGATGTTCGAAAATATACTTGTACTAGTGCGGTTGAACGTATAGTCGGTAGTCAAAAAAATATGTGGTTATTTTAATTTTCAATTCTTATTAAACATTCGGTGCTTATAAAATGTGCGAATAAAGTGTTAAGGGACATTAAAAAATTTATTTAAATTACTTTTTGGACGATATGAGTTCCAAACGTGCATGTTGTAACTAACAAAATAAACAAAAATTCTTATCAAGTACTGATTACTTACAACGTAAGTAACCTTTTACATCAAAGATGCTAAATGCAATATCACTAATAGAAAATTCATTTGTCGCCAAAATATTTCTTGCCTTTGATTATTTTTTAAATAATTAAATATACATTGGATTGAAGTATCCATTGAATTGTTACAATCTCTAAGCATCCGCTTTTTAATTTCTTCCGTTTTTAATTCCATATTTTTTTTTTTTATTTTCTTTTGTTTATTTATGTTTTGCACCGTAAAAACATATGTTTTTCTTTTCGAACATAAGTTTGAAAAAGAGCAAATCGCAAGCAAAACGCGTGAGTTTCAGAACATGTAAAACAAAAGTTGGCGTTTTTGAAATCACATGCGACTTTAAAAACTTGCGATTGTCAGAACATGCCTGTATATGTCATAGTTATCAAAAAATATATATGATTGTAAATGCTTCTAAAAAGTCTGTTTCTTTACATTTTGGGTAAAACTCGTGAAAATGAGAGCAGGCATTGTTTTCTCTCATAAAGAGACAAAATTGTATAAAAGTACGAGAACACAAAATCTAAGTTTTAAACACAAAATAAAAACTCAAAGTATTTTGACTGTTTTAATAAAAAAAATATTAATTTCAATAAATCAGCAACAAGAAATACTCGTAATAATTTATTCTGTATTTTTTGTGTTTTAAGGCTGGTGCAAAAGTTTAAATAACTTCCACGAAGAAAAAGTTTGGGTTATTTCGTGCAAGAAGAAGAAGATCTTTATTCTCTCAAACTCATTTACCCAATTCTGAAGTAAGAAAGCATTTTTCGAGCAAAAAGTAGAGTAAAAAAAGTCAACTAATAACACTGTACAACACATCAAAAAATTACAAGGTCCGGGCTGTAAATTCTGATAGAGGAGACAAAAAAAAGATATACGTGTATCGGCGTTTTGAAAGTTAACATCTGGATTTCATTTGAGAGGCGGTTAAAATTTCCCAGCTCTGGCACATTCTTATTGTTAAACGGCATAAAAAACCATGTGACCCTTACATTTCAGGTAAAAAATGTGTTCAGCAAATTTATGTAAAATGTTACGGAGAACATTTTTGTAGAAATGTTAACCCTCTAACTCCTCAAGATATGGGTCTTTTTTGTCCTTCTTTTAAAAAAGAGCAAAAACCACCATTAAAAGAGAGTTTTAGAGGCTTAAAATGTTCCACAAAAATGTTACCCGTTAAATTTTACTATAAGTCCCTGAATACATCAAAAAGGAAAATTCAACCATAAAGTCAGAAATAAGACGCAACAAAAGAGAGCTTAGGGTTAATTTCGCATTTATTAAGAATTTTGTTTTAAAGCAAATTTGGATAGCATTAATTACATTTTTTTTTAGCTCTAGGCAATTCCACTTCATTATCATACAATGTCCAGCATATTTCAGCGATAAGCGAATGAATGCTTTTACATTTATCTTACGAAAATTGTTATTACTTACTGCCCTCTTATATACCTTTTATTACGGGTGAAAAGGGATAATAATTGTGGTTTTAAAAAATCTGTTTAAGAAAAAACCAATTAGAAAATGTCCATAGACCAAAAAAAGCAGGTAAATATAAAAAAAAATTCAATTGTAAATTAAAAGGAAAATGTTTCATTTAGAATAACAAATTTGAAAAAAAATTAAATTGTATGATAAAGCAGGGGTGGAATCGTTACATCCGTGTTCGTATCGACAATCGTACGAAAAAAAATTACGTGAAACGTTAATCGTATGAAATAAATGGCATTATGACATACGATTGTAAACGGATCGTAATTTTTTGAATGAATCACAATAGTTTTGAAATTAAAATATTCTAAAGCTAAAGAAAGAGTATTCAGGCTGGTCAGTTTTTCAAATTTTGTTGTTTCCAAAGGTCAAAACCGATTTTTTGCCTATAGCGCTCGATTCAAGGACTGCTGCTTTAATTAACACTTCTTCACTTGGCACCAGCAGCTTTTCTTCATAAAGGCTTCCTTCATTCTGGTTTTTCAATTAAAAAAAAAAACTTTTTTATTTGCTTGATACCTATTTTTGATCAGCCAAAATTATATATATAAATATTTTCTTGCAAAAATATAAATTGCGAATTTCCTATTTTAAAATTATAACATCATTAACTGGTGGTGCTAGTGCGTTCATACACTTGGAAAACTCATCCCAGAGTCTGTTAGCATTAGATATTAATATGCCCAATTAGGAAGCATGTTTTTTGCCAAATTTTTGTGTTCATTCATAAATCTTAGATTTAACTTATTGTAATAATAACTTTATCATAAACTAAAATTAAATTTGTTTAATTCGCACTTTTTTTTTGCGAATTTGTTGCATTTTTCATCTTATTCGAACTAAGTTTTGTTAACGTATGACAGTTCGTAAAAAATGTACGTTCATGTATACGATAACGTATGTTATAATCTGCGTTATTGTTAATTACCATTCGTTAACGTATGTCATAATCCGAAAAACGTATTTTTACGATACGTGTTGTACGTTCACGGATGTAACGATTCCAACCCAGGTCAATTTGGATGTACAAAATAATGTAAATAGTAATTGTAGTTGTTAAAATTCCACAAATTTGAGAATGTCCCTAAATAAAACCAGGTACTAGAATAACAAACTGTTAAAACTTGAAAAAGCTTTAAAATATTTTCTATAAATTATTTTAGTGTTCCATCAACGGGGCCATTCCTTCCATTATTGGCAACTAGAACGATTAACGATTACTAACAGATTAGTAACGATAATTTCTACATACAATTTACATTTAAAACAAAAACCAAAAAAATTTGTTTTTAGTTCCCGTTTTGGATATAAATTATGTGAAGAATACTTAATTCTATGAAGTAGTGGTCCTAGGCATTTATTATATGAGTATGTATTCCTCTTGAATCTGTATTTTTTATAATCGTAAAATAATTGTTTTCAGCCAGAATAATGATAAAACAACACCTTATTGAGGCCATAAATACATTTTCAATTACTTCGCAAAATCATTTCTCCCCTTAAAGATTGTTAATAACAAGTAAGAGCGCTATATTCGGCTATGCCGAATCTTATATACCCTTCACCATATAGTATATGTAAATCTAGTTCAGTGAAGTAATTCCAATAAAAAAGCAAATATTGGGGTGACAGAGATTTAAAAAAAAAATTGGTACTGCATATATATTATTATACATAAAAATTTCATCAGCTCTTAATGCTATTTCCTTAAAGATCTTTTCAAAAGCTTTAAAATGATATCCATATTGATATTTCAAAAAATTGGAAAATTTTTAAGCTCCGTACCCCGGAAGATATGGGCGAGCTCCAATTTTTTCACTTGATGTTTTTTTTTCTTATTTTTAAAAATGCAGTTTGGTATTCCTATGCGGTGGTTAGATCCAGGTGAACATAGTGACGCTACGTGCTACGTGTTCCAAAATATTTCCATATTAAAATTGAATAGATATAGGCGAAAGAGTTTTGTATACAAAACTGTGCCATCAGCCATGCTGCCATTTCCACATTCTGACGAACTCCCAGTACCTGTGCTACAACTTCGAAGTCCTAGTCATTATGTTGATGGAACAATCGCTGAAACAGGAACCTTTTATTGCGTTCATATGTCAACAAAAATTCATTTTTTAAATTCCCATATGGATTACTTTGAGAACCAGTTGTCAACAGAATCTGATGAGCATGGTGAAAAATTTCATCAGACATGCGCACCCATTGAAGAACGCTATAAAGGTAAAAGCATTCATTCGCTTATCGCTGAAATATGCTGGACATTGTATGATAATGAAGTGGAATTGCCTAGAGCTAAAAAAAAAATGTAATTAATGCTATCCAAATTTGCTTTAAAACAAAATTCTTAATAAATGCGAAATTAACCCTAAGCTCTCTTTTGTTGCGTCTTATTTCTGACTTTATGGTTGAATTTTCCTTTTTGATGTATTCAGGGACTTATAGTAAAATTTAACGGGTAACATTTTTGTGGAACATTTTAAGCCTCTAAAACTCTGTTTTAATGGTGTTTTTTGCTCTTTTTTAAAAGAAGGACAAAAAAGACCCATATCTTGAGGAGTTAGAGGGTTAACATTTCTACAAAAATGTTCTCCGTAACATTTTACATAAATTTGCTGAACACAATTTTTACCTAAAATGTAAGGGTCACATGGTTTCTTATGCCGTTTAACAATAAGAATGTGCCAGAGCTGGGAAACTTTAACCCCCTCTAAAATGAAATCCAGATGTAAACTTTCAAAACGCCGATACACGTATATCTTTTTTTTGTCTCCTCTATCAGAATTTATAGCCCGGACCTTGTAATTTTTGAAAAAATTTGATTTTGTTGTACAGTGTAATTAACACTTTATTTTATAACTGTTTTTATACCCTTTACCAGAAAAAGTGGCAAAAGGGTATGTATGTATAAGTTTGTCATTCCGTGCGTAATTTCTACAATTTCCGACCCCATAAAGTTTATATTTATTCTTAGTTCTTATGCATAGCGAAGTCGATTGTGCGATGTCCGTCTGTCCGTTCGTGTAAGTGTTGAAATCATATTTCATAAAAAATAAATATAATAATCGATCAGATATAGTGTCGAAAGAGGTACTATTGGAAATCAGCATGATCGGTCCATGTCCTTCGAGGCAGCAGGGAAAACCACCACGCCTACTACTAATGTTTTTATCATTAGGAACAATAAAATAACTTCAATCAAAAAATAAATATATGGGACGATAAAGAATTAAAAAATAAGAAAAAACATCAAGTAAAAACTAGTCAACTAATTTTAGGATCCGGTGGATTGTAACTTGTAGAGGTTACAGTTTTAACGCTCCGATATCGGAATCGAAATATTATGGTTATCGTTACGATTTTCATATCGAAGGGTTGACATTACTCTTCAGCGATATGTAGGTACGTTTTCGTTTACACATTTTTTAACAATTTCGTTACCCGAAATATTAGGAAGGGTTGACACGACTTCGTAACTATATGAGGGTACAAAATCGCAGCAATATGGACTTACGTAGTTTGTGTGTAGTTTAGACTTTCTTCACGTTCTAATAGTTTTTGTTGTTGACCAGCTGAGCATCGCTTTACTTTAAAACAATCTAAACACTTTTCATTGTTTTTTACTTACTTATGTATGTATAACTCGGAATTTTATATTTTTTCAAAAAGATTTACTTCCACAAACTTTTATTATAAGTTATAAATAAATCTAAAAAAGGAACTAAACGAGAAAATTTTCAACGCATTATATCAATTCAGAAAAACTACCGACATGTCTTAACGAATTAGTTACGAGATGTCTGAGTTTAGAAAAAGTCAGAAAATTTAGTTTAGTGGGTCTTATTTGTTGCGAGAAAGAAATCCTCTTAAAAGATCGGTCTACTATCCGTATTGTCGACTGCATTAAAATAAATAGCAGTCCCGTCTTACACATTTAAAATACAAATACAAAGAAGCCCACAAAATTGAAATCCCTTCTTCCCACTTTCTTTGTTTTTCTTTTCGAAATACTGCAACTAAACATTAAAAGTAAATAAACTGCTTTTCGTTACATAAATATCAGAAATCAACATAAAATAAATTTGTTGGCCAATGAGGAAGTATTTCAGATCTTGTTTATAGTTCAGGATATATGTGTATTTTTAAAAAATTTATTGCTGATAAATGAAGTAAGTACTACCCGCAATTACATAAATTATAATTTGAGCTTTTTTTGCATCACGTTGCCCGAAAAGTTGTAAATTACGTTGATAGCTATTTAAAAAAAAAATATATGTTAACAGACGAAATACCAATAGTGAAATTTTAACGACAGATTAATAACTAATGTTGGAAGCAAAAGTCTTTATATTTAATCGAAATTCATTTATGGTTGCAAAGAGAAACATACACTGTAGTACGATTGGTTTGTATTTAATTTTACTTACTTTTACGTGACCTGCAAAGAAATTGGAATTCTGTTATGCGTAATTAAGCTTAAACAAATTAATAAACAAAATAGCTACAGACATATATGCCAATGCAGTATTAAAATACATAAGTACGTGTACGTGGTCTTGTACACTGACATTTAGCTTCACGATCGACGAAAAAAAATATGCTAATAAAACTTTTATACAGAGGTTCATTATTGGATTGTGGTTATTGTCAGTTTTAAGTTTGAATTGCGTGGAAGACGACGATCAAAGTCCGTTAAATTTAAATATGTCTTTGTCAAAAGCACTTCTAATCGCGATACTATGCAGCACAACCTATTTCACTTTGGGCAATGGCGATGCCTCATTTCATGAGGATACGTATGTAAATGCGTTGCAAAACTCCCATCAAACCGATTCCGGTGCGTTAATAAACAAAGAAATTTATCATATAAAAGAATCGTGAGTGTTTGAAAAAAAAATTAAAAAAATAAATTACCGACAAATGTTGGTTAACAATATGTTATCTACCTATTATAATGTTTAGAATATTCGAGTATAAAAATATGTGTGCAGCAAAAAAGTGTTAAAAATACCGATTAGATATTTTTCGTTTCCAAAAATAAAATTAGAAAAATGTTTTAAAACAACGTAGTGCTTTAAAGTACACCTTGTAATAAGATTTACAACACAAAGCAAAAAGCTTTTCTTAATTCTATTGCTCTTTATTAAAATATCTTAAAAAAAGGAGGTTATCAATTCGTCTAAATGTCGTTTTTTAATCTAAACCGATCTTAAAAATTATTTCTTTAGTTAAAATATTATGCTTACAGATTGGTTCTTCTTTTAAAAACAACTACTTTTATAACAACAAGTATAAAATTTGGATTTGGAAATTAAAGGATGTGTCAATAGTTAATGTTATTTTATGTATGTGACCAAACTTTTGAACCGTTATAGACAGACAGCTGAAATTTACGAGGAACCTGTATTGCTATGGCCACTTTAACAACAAGTATACAATTTGAATTTAGAAATGAACAAGTGTTTGCATAACTGATGAAATTTGACCTATGTGGCCCAATCTTTTGAAATGTTTTATGCAGACACTTGAAAATTAGACATAATAACCAATACTTTGCCTGGTGTAATAAGAAGTATAAGTATTTAAAATTAAAGGGTTTTACAATAGTTGATATAATATGATGTATATAGCCAAATTGTCGAATCGTTAAATACAGACGGTTAAAACTTAGAAAGACCTTGATTTCCGTTTTAACCGTTATAAATATATCTGAAATCTGTTTTGACTTCAAAACTTTTGGACTTTTTGCAAAAATTAGCTCAAGAAACTTCACATAATTACCAGTGCAGGAGCTGTGCTTCAAGTAAATGTATAGTAGAAAAATCTGCAGTTTAAACTTTTTGAAATGTTTGCAGTATATATTTAGTATAGAAGATATTTTTTTCTTTTCCTAAAAAAAAAAAAGAATAAACATCTCAATAATTTTACTCGTCGAAATAAGCAAAATATTATTAACTTTATTTTTAACACGAAGAATTTTCTTTCGTTTTGTTACATTTCACTTTTTTTGTTTGTTTTCCAAAACAAATACTGAAATAAATCAGGCAAAAAAAAAACCGACCGTATGCCTATAGCGGTTCAAAAGATAGGCCTATGTAAGTTAATTTACGTCACCTATGGGGGCATGCTTTAATTTTTAGAATTATTTTTGTATTAGTTTTTGCTTTTGGGAGCTATAGCAATACGCAGTCATTTTAAATTTTAAAGAAGTGCCTTTTACCGTTCATATTACACTTAAAAAATATGTATGTTGTATGGGGACACCCTTTAATTTTTAAGATTATGAACTGTTTCTTAAACAGGGCCAATCTGTAAGCATAATCTATCAAATTACAAACAAATTTTCAAAATTAGTTCAGAAATGACTGAGTTCTGCAAGTTCAAACATAAAATAGCAACATTCAGTCAAATTGATAACCTCCTTTGTTTTTTTGAAGTCGGTAAAAAAACACAACTTGTACGCTTAATCAACTCTTCGGAATTTAAGATTGCCAGCCTCATAAACTAGTTTAAATAGCAATTTGAAAAGGCATGTTTTCCTGCATACATTATCGTTAACAATGGTAATGGTCAAATCAATTCATTAACAAGCCTTAAAAATATTTCTACAAGGCTTATTATAACCGAATGATGCGATTTAGTTGATTATTATTTTGTTTCCATTAATGTTATTAACATACTAAATTCCTTGAATGTTCAAGCAAAAAAAATTTTATTATACTATCTCGTAGCAAATCTCGTATAAGTGGGATTAAAAACAGTAAGCACTTTTATTCCTAAATCGGCTTAGATGTTACAAATCAGGAGGTATCTTTATTTCAAATATCTTTAGAATCTGGTTTTATCAAAATCGGTGAATATTCATAAAATTGCGCGTTTATTCTAACGTACGCCCAAAAAAATAAACAGGCAAACATACAAAGAGATTTGTAATATATGTGTATTAGATTGAACACAAAATCAAATTTAAACTGGACACTTCCCACTGTATATTTTTTATATTTTATGATCTCAACATTAAATTGATAAATTGAAGACTTTGCTAATTTTATCTACTTGATTCCTTAAATAAAAATTTCAAAAATAATTATTTAATAATATGAAAATACATCAACATGAAGTTTATCATACAAAAATACAGTTTATTAAATCTAATAATTTAAAGGAAATGAAATATAATAAAATTACATTTACATATGTATTTTAATGTACGTTGCCACAGTGCGCGATTTGTTAAAAAATTAAAATAATTCTGCAAGGTTTTTAAAGCTTTACAAGAGCTATTGCTAGAATTTAAAATGTTCAAAATCCGTAGAAAAAAATTGGCAGCGGCTTTGATATTTCGGTATATACTGTCGATATTTCAAATTTAAACTTGACTGCAACTCTTTAATGTAATCAGACCAGCCGCATAGAAACTACAGAATTATTTCTATTTTTCAAACAAACCTCTTTTACTTATCTTTTAAATTTTCTTATTCAATAGTTTTTTCTTATATGTACATTTGATCTGGTTTCTTATAACAGCACTTACGCAGAAAAATAAAAAGTGATTTTCAATGGTTACTATGTTTTCGCATTGGTTTCTTTTTGCTTCTCCGAATCAATACAATTCTCATTCAATTAAGTTTGATACATCAGAATCTTGAATTTGTGTAAAAAATTTGATGTTATGCCATAGTGTCCAACTTTCCTACTAGTGGGAATGAAAGGGGTTAGATCATTGATGCAATGATTTCGTACATCGACAAGGCAGCTATGCTTACAACCAACCAGTCTCCTGATTTCGAATGAAAGCTCTTTGAGACTAATTTTCTGAAATAACTAACTATCTATTCAAGTTCTTAACAATTTTTCCAATATCCTTAACCATAAAAGTGGTGTTCGTTTTAGCCTGTGAGATAAATGAACAGCAGCAAAATCCCCTCAAATAAACATAAGCTTACAAAACAACTTCTGCAGCATGTTCTAAGGCCCTTCTTAACAATTAACTAAAGTAATTCTAACACCTCCCTATACACCTTTTGGCGACGCGTCCATTTTGAAACCAACAACTCCACATGGAAAGTTTACCCTTCTATAAGATAAAGTCTTCACAAAAACTAGCAACAATATAGTGAATCAAACACAGATAAAACTATTTAATGCTAATAAGTTTTGAGGTGCTTTATGTAAATTTTGATTTTAAGAATTATTCTTTCATTTCACGTACATACATACCCTGAATAGATAGTGTTATCAAAACTAGAAATTAGTGTTAATTTGATTCATTATTACAAATTAGGTTTAGTTAAATGTAGAACTTCATCAGCCTGATAAATAACTTTGCTTTATTAAAATTTCCATTTTTTATTGTTATCAATGATATAAATATTTAATAACAAAATAATCAGTGAATGTTTACTAATGCAAAGGCTTTTATCAGTCTAACAAAATCATAATAATGGCCATAAGGATGAAATAAATATGTAGCTTTAATTAAGTTCTATGCATTATTTGTATTTATCATCTCGTTAAATTAATTACAGATTATAATGGAGATTTTGGAGGGTACAATTATACACCACCTCCAAATAATCAATACTTACCGCCTTCAACACCAGCACCATTTTATGGACCGCCTGCACCCGTATATGGACCACCTGCTCCTGTGTATGGCCCTCCTCAGACGACATATTATAAACCAGTGCCATACCCATACAATCCACGTGACCATTTGTCCCTGCTTCATAAATTAAAAACTAAAATAAATCTTTTCACTATCGGGAAAATTATTTTAAAGCTTTTGATTTTCAAAAAAATTGTTAAATTCATCGGCGTAATTTGTCTTTTGCTGTTTTTGCCAAAATTAAAGGATATGTTTAAAGAAGAACCCTCAAGTGACGAAGATGGTATGGAAAGCAAGCAAGTTGAAACAGAACAAGGTGAGAATAAATATCTGCAATTTTCGTTAACTTTTTTTATCTTTCTACTTAACATTTATTGCCGAATTTTAACAAAAAGTCAGCACGCTTTCGCTTAAAAATATGTACCAAAAATCATATGACCGTGTGACTGCACTGTTAGTTAATTTGCATTTAAATTTAAATTATACTTAAATACAATTTCAGTTTTTCAGTCATCTATATCGTTCTTATTTAACTACGATAAAAATATGGCAGCATTAGAAAATATCAAAAAAATTATCAACAGTTTATGAAATACAGCTGATAACAAATACAATGAATTGCAAATTTTGTTAAAAATGTTTGGAATATACTTATAAAAAAAATGCCTGCGATACTCATACATTCACCACACAAACTTATTTTATTTGTCAATTTAACTTTTTAATTACTATTTTCATTAAAAAATGTATGCAAAACATAAAATATTATTCTATCAATTGCTAAAATGTTTGTCTAATTTTGTTTAGTTTTGCAAAACAACAACAAAAAATGACATAACCATATGGTAAAACTGTATTTTTTAAATTGACTTTAAAGGCACAAGATTGGTCATTTAAGTTTCATTTAAGTGTGCATTGAAAAACTGAATTTTGTACTTAAATAGAACTTATATGTAAATGACATTTAAATACGAAGTTAAAAAACTGACCCTTAAGGTATATTTAGCCGACCGTAAATGTAGAAATGTAAATGTAGACGTGTCAGCTGATCATTTTTGTTATATGAAAAGCTATGCAAATGCTTAGCCGACTGAAATGTCACTTAGCCGTAACGTTTCAACCTGCTGAAAATAGAATTTCAATACAAGGTTACGTGATAGATGTAGCCAGTGATGGGAAATACTATCATAAATTGAATGAAGTACAATATCCCTTTTCAAGTACTTATTTGTGCATATTTACTAAAACTTTTAAGTTGTTAAATTTTATGACAAACAATATAATTTTAAATAAATTATGAAGTTTTCTTTTCAAAATTAAATATGTTATACATGTAATGTTTTGTGCAATTGTTAGGCAAATAGGAAGTGTAACAGCATAACAACAGTGTATGGCAGACGTGTGTTGTGGCTCCTGGATTAAAGGAGAGATGACATGACTGGCTTGTATAAAAGGAGAAGTGGAGATGTGTGTGGATGGTTAAGGTTACTAAACAAGGCATCGAGTAGTTCATGTCTCGCCGGAGTAACACAGTAGTGTAGCGTGGATGGCTGCGTTTGTGGTGATAACGCATGTTTAGTAAATACGAGACCAAGGGTACACAAGACCGGTAGGATCCAGAAGTATAGCCAGAGAAAGCCATAAAATTTGAAGACAGAATTTAGCCACAGTGGTATTTGCAATCAAAAGAATCCGTACGTTTGTCTAAAAAGGGAAAAACGTAACAATATTATAATTTTATACCGATAAAACACTATAAAACATTTAAATTCTTAAAATTAAAAAATGTAATATTTTTGTTCTTTTGACGCGAATAAGCATGAAAAAAGTAATTTGCTTTTATTTTGATACTGCTTTCCAAATACTGTTTGTATGTTGTGCACCAGGCTCAAAAGTTGGAGAAATTCGTAGTGAAATTTAGACTTCAAAAGTAAGGTGTAATATCCGTGACTTACGTTCGTTAATTCAGATAAAAACCTAATATAAACTTATAAAAAGTTACAGTGAAACTGAATGTAACTGATATTAACATTATTTTTTAGGTAAATACTTTCCAAGCAAAAATGTCGATTAATCTATATATCGATATTTTTGGGTCGATATATTTCGATAGTCTTGAAATGTATCGATACAATAAACATCGATATATTTTTCTATTCCCATCTCTAGTGCATAAAGTATAAGTAACAATAGATTTAATATCATGACAATTTTGACAGATAATATGCAAGGCATACATATTAATTTAATACCATCTGAAGTAAAAATTTCGTATTTTATTAAAATTATATACATACTTATGATATACTATATATATTTTGTTTTCTTTGCAGATGTACTGGAAAAACGCATTGAAGAGCTTTATGATATAGCAAAATCCGCCTTCGAAAAATTTCAAGAAAATACTATATAAATAATATAATATAACCTTTAGTTTATATTCAAGTAGATTTCTGATTATTTATTTTTATATTTATTAAAAATAGTTGTTATTAAATTTATATATTTTATATATGGTTCTTTTTCGAACTGAACAGTTACATATTTTTTTTTACTTCCAGACTGAGCAAACTTATTGATATCTAAAATAAAATTTATACAATTCAACAATCTTTTAAATAATGTCACACTCAAAAATTCAGTGTCATGTCATGTTGTGCCAACTCAAACATACTGTCATTATTGAGGCACATTAATTTCATTTAGGCCATTTCATTTATAGCATGTTTACACGGCAATGTGAAGCACTTGCTTCGCTCTCTGAATCATGATTGCGAAGCATTCCGTTTCCACGACACATACTACATGCTTCACATTGACTTCTGTTCTAAAATTTTGTTTTTCGTTGTAATTTTAGTGTTTTTAATTAATAAAATTTTAAATTACAATATAATTATTTGTTTTTATATTAACACATATTCATACAGCACTTTTAATATTGGTTTACTTTTTTTGTTTACATTTATATACAGCTAGTTCAGATAAACTTGCGATAAAAATTAGGGAAGACAGAAATTTTTCATGCTTCGCAAGTAGATTCAAGCTGAATCGTCTCAAAACAAAATGCTTCGCTCTCAAGATTTTATATGGCAAAGCACGTTGATTCGGTCGTGATTGGGCTGTGAATCATGAATGAGAGAGCGAAGCAAGAATATTGGGCTCCGTGTGAACATAGTATTACGACTCACAGCAGGAATAAATAAAGTGATAAATAACAATATTTATTATGCACCCTTCACTACAGGTGGAAAAGGGGAATATCTAAGTTTGTTATTCCGTGTGTAATTTTTACAATATCAATTTTCAACCCCATAAAGTATATGTATTTGGAGTTCTTATGCATAGTAAAGTAAATAAAAAAATAGTAAATAGATTATTTAAACAAAAGAATGCGTTAGATTTGATGACGTCATGTTATTACTACTACAAATCGTGTGATAGCTTTTTGCTTTATTTATAATTCAATTAAATTTCAAATAAGAAAATTAAGAACAACCTTAAACAATTAAAAAATTTATTTGGTATGATAACAAACTTATTAGAGTTGAAAAAAAAAACAAATCATACGATAAGATAATAAAAAGTAAAAGCTGAATAAAATTCAACATTTATTATACACCCTTCACCACAGGTATAAAAAGGGTGTATTTAAGTTTGTTATTCCGTTGGCAATTTTTACAATATTCATTTCCGACCCCACAAAATATTTATATTCTGAATTCTTATGCATAGCGAAGTCGATTGAGCAATGTTCGTCTGTACGTCCGAGTTCGGGTTGAAATCAACTTACGCCAATTGATCACATATGGTTTCGAAAATTTTGTTATTGAAAATCAGTAAGATCGGTCCATGTCCTTCGAGGCAGCGAGCAAAACAATACGCCTGCCTCTAATTTTTCCACATGATTTGGAACAAATCTAGATTAGTGAAGTAACTCCAATAAAAAAATGTGGGGCGATGGAGAATTAAAAAAAAACAGCAAGTAAAAAAATTGGTGCTTGCCCATATTTTCCGAGTTATGGGCCTCTGAAATTTTCATAGAAAAGTACGATTGTGCACTACATTTTTTAAATTATCAATATGGGTATCATTTAAAAGCTTCTGAAGAGATCTTTAAGCAAGTACTGAAGTTTAAAAAAATGCTTAACCCATTAAGAGTTATATTTACACATATGATGAAGGGTACATAAGATTCGGCATAGTCGAGTATAGCAATCTCCCTTGTTTTGTATTAAAGTAGTTTTGTGTTTAGTTTAATAATTAAAACAGAAATTCGCTTTATTATTCACTTACAAGTTAAATTTTATTAAATAAATTAAAATAAATTTTCTTTCTAAAAAAATTTTTAGAAATTAAAAATAAATGAACTTAAGCCAAAATAATTTCTATTCATTTATAATATTCACAGTTCAAATAATAGTTTAATAAAAATTAAAAAATGCGCTTTTATCGACAAACGTAACGATTTTCGAACTCATTTGACGTCTTATTTGTGCTTTTTCGACGTGGCGAGTTTTTGGCATCTTATAAATTATTTAGCGATTTTTCAATGTCTTGATTAGAATTTATATGTCTTGACAAATGTCGATATGAAAAAATCGGGTAGAGCTGAACTATAAATTTTCCTCAATTTCATCGGCATTTAATGGGTTAAGCATTTTTAAAATGTTGGTATTTCCTGAAAGATCTTTTCAAAAGCTTTTAAATTATAGCCGTCAACACGGCTATCTTGAAAAATATAGTGCACAATCGTACTTTCCTATGAAAAGTTCAGAGTTCGGTAAAAATGGGCGAGCTCTACATTTTCACTTGATGTTTTTTATTTTTTTTTAATTTTCTATCGCCACATATATTTGTTCTTTTTTTGATTCGAGTTACTTCACTTATATAGATTTGTTCTAAATGATAAGAAGGGCATGGACCGAACTTGCTGATTTTTAATCGCAAAATTTTCGAAACTATATCTGTTCGATTGGCTTGTTTAAATTTTCTCTAGCTCATCTAGTGCCTTGGCACGCCATCCTTCTGGCAATAAGATCCAGGGCATGGCAAAAATCGCCCTTGTAGGAGTTAAGCTAATGATCCTAATCATTAAGACTGCCATACCGCGCAGAACCTTCTCCAAGATAGAGGCAATTGCCGCATTGGCCACTTTCCTCCACAAGACAAGAGTTCTATAGAAGATGACCGTTTCAGGAAGCCAACTTACACCATTTGGGTTTATACCCCAAGTTTTGTTAATCGCTCTCCTGCATGTATACATAGCCGTAATGGCCTTTGACGCTCTAGCCTAGATATTTCTTTTCCACAACAGCTTAATACCTAAAAGAATACCCAAAAACTTTGCACAATAAAATAGATTAAGTGGAACTCTATTCAGCCTAGGTAAAACAAAGAAAGAAAGTTTGTATGTTTTTTTATATTATCTAAGTCTATGGGAAAAAAAATCCTTGCAGACTGATACACATACATATGGATTTTTACAATTTAAGATATTAAATTACCAAAAATTACATTTAAATTAAGTATGTTTACATTTAAAAATCAATTAAACTATAAAGACTTTAAAAACCGCAAAAAATTCTTCTAAAAGGGTCATCGTTGGGATAATTTTGGCGAACAAATTGAATTGGTTTAAAATTTCTGGTTAGATGTATAGGAATGTTAAAATATAGTTTTTCAATTTCAGCAAGTCTGGTTTTATATGACGTTAAATTAATAAAATTATTTCGGTACACATTTCGTAAACAAAATAAGAGAATTTGTTTTTGAACAGACTTAATTTTATTACTATACACGATATACTGTGGTTCCCAAACATCGGACCTATATTCTAAAATTGGCCTTACTAAAGACGTATAAAGCTGCTTGGTGATTTGAGTATCAGTGAATTTATTGGCCCATCGTTTGATGAAAGCAATTATCACACGGGCTTTATTTGATATCATAGCAATATGTTGAATAAAGTTAATTAAGCATCTAATAAAATACCCAAAACTAGGATCAAATCAACAATTTGTTGTCAAAGTTGTTGTAATTATGAAAAATTTTTACATCATCAGCGTATATTACAACATTTGAAATTTTATAGCAGGAGGTAAATCATTGATCAAAGGCGTAAATAAAATTGGAACACCCGATTTCACAATAATATATTTAGATATCGAAGTCTTGAAGCACACCCAGTTAGATATGAGCTTATCCAGTTCCAACACTTTTTGGTGAAACCCAATAAATGAAGGTTTTTTAATAATACAACACTTTGTCGAACGCTTTATTAAAATCAGTGTAAATGACATCAATGTGTTGACCAATAGTGAATCCTCGGATAACTTTGCTTGAAAGTTGTAATAGACTTGTTGTTGTTGAGATTCCTTTACGAAAGCCATGTTGACAAGTGTTGAAACCTGATGACACAAGGCATGGGTAAGAAATTTTTCAAGAAGCTTGGGAATCGCACTTAATTTTACAACTCCTCTGTAGTTCACAATGTTTGACTTATTTGCTGATTTAAATAACGGAATAATGTAAGACTCTTTCCATAAATTGGGAACAAAGTCCAGAAAATGCAGCATTTCATTCTGCTAGCGTCTAATTTTTCTTGTTTTCTTTGGAAAACGACCGCATACATTTGTAAAAATAAATTTTCTTTCTAAAAAAGATTTTTAGAAATTAAAATTAAATGAACTTAAGCCAAAATAATTTCTATTCATTTATATAATATTCAAAGTTCAAATAAAAATTTTAATAAAATTAAATTATAAGCACGCACGCAAGGCACAGCGAGCATTCATGCTTACTTAATAACAATCAAAATGATACTGGAACAGCATCTATAAGGTTGTGAGTAAACAAGTAAGAATGACTTAAAAAATAAATTTGCATTCGTGTTCAATCGATGATTGAAACAAAGCAAAAACAAATGTACAAGGCGAAATACAGAGAGAACATTAAAGAAATACGTTGGTTTGTGTGTAAATTTCGTCTAACCAAATTAATGTTGATATGAATATGAGTGCTCTCGTATTCTTATTTACAAAGTTAGTTGGTTAAATAAATGATGTTTATAAAAATACACAACTAAGGTAGATAGATGCGAAGAATGCTGATGAAGGTCGTAGCGGTCTAGAAAATGCAGCATTGCATTCTGCTAGCGTCTAATTTTTCCTGTTTTCTTTGGAAAACGTCCGCATACATTTGTAAAAATAAATTTTCTTTCTAAAAAAGATTTTTAGAAATTAAAAATAAATGAACTTAAGCCAAAATAATTTCTATTCATTTATGAAATATATTTTAATTTGGCCAATAAAAACTTTTTTTAACTGTCATTTCAGATTACCAGAAAATCGGGACATTTTAGAAAAAACTAATAAATTATCAGTAAATAACGTATTTATACAAAAAAAAGAGAATGCCTCTCAATATTTAAAACAACTGGGTTATAGCACGAAAATAATCGAAAGAATTTTAAATAAGCTTAATAATATAAATGCTATAAAATGGAATAATCTAATCTAGATATTTTTGGTACGAAGTTTTTGAATATCAAAATTCGGTTGGAAATAAAATGTTCAAAGAGCTAGCTGAATTTGCCTTGCGATTATTATTCATGTCATGGTCTAATGCAGAAGTGCAACGAGTTTTTAGTCAACTCAATAGAGCTAAATCAAAGCTCAGAAATCAATTGCAAAACAATATGTTTGATGCTATTTTAACCGTTAAGTATGTCAATTCCTTAATTTTTGTTAATTGTCTTCTTATAATTACTTTGTTGCTTTAGATATGGTTTTCGTCGGCATAACAAATACTGCTACGATTACAAGGTTTCGAAAAAAATTTGTAACTTAATCGAAACCTCTAATATTTATTCCAGTTCTCAAAACGAAACTAATATGTATAGATAATCAAAATCTCATTCATAAAAAATTATAAAAGTTTATTTTATGAATACAGCAGTTAGTATTTAAAAACAGTATTAAACAAGTAAGAATGCTATTTTCGGCTATGCCGAATCTTATATACCCTAACTGAAGTAACTTCAATAAAAAAAAAATAAAAACAAAAAAAATATTGGGGTGACAGAGAATTAAAAAATAAAAAAGCTTATTATGGGAATTGCAAATTCCATTTATTTGATATAAACATAAGTCAGATAAATTATTTACAAAGTCATTAATCCAATCTCTTGCTTTAGTTTGTATATTGATGGTAGGTTAAAACCACCAAACACAAGAATGTGGTCATCTGAGTACGCCTTAGAAATAACTTTTTGTTGTTGATTTTGTATGTTCAGTATAGATCAATTGCTCAGAACATAGAGGGATGTAGGAAAATGTTATATAAATATTTTTATAACCAACCTTTATCACTACGAAAACAAATTCAATTCCATGTTAATTTTCAAATTTAATTTCTTCCGATGAAAATAGCGAAGAGATAGCTATGAGAACACCTCCACCAATCGTTTCAGTTTTTCTATCGAGTCTAAAGATGTTATAATCATTACATTATAATTCAGCACTAAAAACTTTATTGCTCAACTAGGTTTCAGTTAAAATGATTGCATGTTGTGTAAAACCAAAACTTTCTACATACAGTTTGGACAATTTGGAGTTTAATTCTCGAACATTTTGAATTAAAAAAAATATTTGTAAATAGGAAATAAGGTCTAGTTTTTTGCTAATATATCCAAGCGGAACTGTAATTTTAAATGAAATAATCTACTTCGATTTCTGTTTATTAAACCGAAATCGATTTTATTTCCCAATTTGTTCTATGAAAATGCAAGAAAAACTATGTGTGATGGAAAACGAAATTTGTACTGTTTTTGCGATTTTAAAATCGAGTAAGCGGAGGTTGACTCTTTCTTCTTGCGTGCAATAACTTGTATTACAATGTTAGTAAAATATTTCAATATAATTCTTACAGATATGTACATATATCTTTATTCATATTAATATTAATAGGGGAAAGCATATAAATAAGCAACAAGACGAAATGATTATTGAATTTATGGAAAAGCATCCGCATTTAGCAAAGGGATTTTCCAAAGGAGATCGAATAGAAATCGATAAACTTTCGCAATCAATTTCGGATAAAAAAGAAATTGGCAGCAAACAAAAGGGAATCACACGCCACTGGAGGAGGGCCTCAATATGGGAGTTTTAACCAATGACGGAACACTTCATTCTCCAGATGCACTATCATTTTACTTAATGTTTTGGAAAAAGTAGTTCGATGCATACTAATAAAAGCTTCGAAAAATCTTAGCATTGCTGCTAGCCGATGAGCATATAAAATGTGGGCTTAGTTTACCCAATATCCATGAAAAAGCTGCTTTATTAACTGAAAACTTACTAATGATAAATGATTTTAACTTACATTTTATCGGATAAACATAATGGATTGGGTGAGTCCTGCAGCTTTGTCCGCTTAATGTTTTCCTATTTAATTTCTTCGTAAATTAATATTAATGATGAAGCCACAACAAAAGCCATTTTAAACCGACTTCAAGAAAAGAAGGAGGTTATTAATTCGACTGTTGCTTTTTTATGTTTGTGCCTGCAGAAATCAGTCATTTCTAAGCCGATTTTGAAAATTGGTCCCGTTTTAAAAGCAGTTCTTAATCTTACAAATTAAAGGGTGTCCCCATATAACTTACATATTTTTTACGTGTATTATGAACTGTAAAGGGCACTTCTGCAAAATTTTAAATGACTGCATATTACTATAGCTCCCAATAACAAAAAATTATACAAAAAAAAACCTAAAAATAAAACGGTGACCCATAATTTATGTAAATTTACTTATATGGGTCTATCTTTTGAAACGTTGTAGACACACGCTTGCAAATTGGACAAAATCTCTATTGCACTATTAATATTAAAAATTACTAATTAAAGGGTGCGCCATTAGTTCATTTAATTTGAGTACATGGCCATACTTTTGAACAGTTGTAGACAGACGCTTGAAATTTGCAACGAACCTGTATTGCTAGTCTGCTATAACACCAAGTATAAAATTTAGATTTGGAATTTATAGGGTGTCCCAATAGTTGACGTAATTTCAAGTATATGGCGCAACTTTTGAACCGTTATAGACAGAACGCTGAAACTTAAAAGTTACCTGTATTGCGAGTCCCGCTATATCATCGAGTTAATAATTTGAATTTAGAAATTAAAGGGTGTCGCATAATTGATGTAGATTTACTTATATGAGCCTATCTTTTGAACCGTTATAGACAAGCGATTGCAAATCGGACAGATTGTCGATTGCTATGGCCGTTATTGTAACAAGTTTTAATATTAAAAATTATATATTAAAGGGTGCGCTAATAGTTCATTTAATTGGATGTATATGGCCATACTTTTTTAACAGTTGTGATTAGACGCTTGAAATTTACAACGAACCTGTATTGCAAAGTCCGCTATAACAACAACTATAAAATTTGGATTTGGAAGGTAAAGGGTGTCTCCATACAATATACATGTGTTTTTAATGTACTTAGAACCGTAAAAGACACCGCTCTAAAAATTAAAAAAAAGCTGAGTATAACTATAGCTCCCAATAGCAAAAGGTAATAGAAAAATAAATCTAAAAATTAAAGGGTGTCCGTATAGGTGACGCAAATGGATCTATATAGGCCTTTTTTAACCGTTATAGAAAAATGTTGGAAATTTGATAATAATAATTTAAAGGGTGCCCCAATTGTTTATTTTTACTTTTGAACAGTTTTAGACTGACGATTGAAATTTACAAAGAACCTGTATTACTAACTCCTCTATAACAAAAATCTCCATTAATGATGTCAAAAATATGAAGAAACTGCAGTTAAGCAAAACATAAGGTACAGAAAAAATTTATATATTTATTAAAGATAATACTGTGAACATAGGACGTAATGATTATTCATTGGAACCAGTTTCGACTATAAAGAAATTATGTACCCAAAATATAAATATTGAAAAGAAAAACAATCCGGCAAGATTGAGCGATAAATCAGCTAAACTAGATCCAATACTGAGGAAACTAATATCTAAAACAAATAATAGGAATATAAGAGAATTAGAAAAGTAAATACAAAAGAAAGTTAAGATTAAAAACAAAAGTCCTCAAATAAAAATACTAATATATAATGCCCCTACAAAAATTACAGATGAAATATATAATACAATTCTATAATACAACACGCTCAGGCAACGTAGGGATAAGAAGAACAGTCATTAAATTAAAAGAAAGATTTGTATGGAAAAAGATGAGTAAAATAGTAAAGAAATTTGTATCATATTGTGACAAATGTAACAAAAATAAAACACATTAAAGAACCACATACAAACGCAACAAATGATAGTTTTGAAGTGATTTTAATTGACACAGTAGGATCTCTTCTTCAAATGACTTCCGCTACATTCTTACAGTGCAATGTGAGTTGAAAAAATATGTTGTAGCGTTGAACAATTTATTCTCAAATATGGTCAATTATGGTACTTAAACTTGATGAGGAACAGAATTTATGAATGAAATAATAAATAACATATAATCTTTATTACAAATCAAACTAATATTTTCTGTACCAAACGATCATGAAACATTAGGTTCGATAGAAAGAAATCACAAAGTGTTTAACGAATTTATGTTAACTACAGCAATCGATCACGAGTGAAACAAATAGATAATATGCTTTACTTTCGCCTACAATATGGCACCACATGTATTCGTTCGAATACAAGTCAAAAGAATATTTTTTTTTTAGTTTTGCTTTGTTGCCTGTCACTGCTTAAAGGCCACCAATATGTTCGCGGGCCGCAGTTTATGTGCACGTGGTAAAGTAGGTAAAGTAGAAAATAGAAAGAAGAACGAAAGTCCATATAAAAGACCATTTAAAGTGGAAATGGTGTAAATACAACTATAGATTATAACGGTTTAGAAAAAACATGCCAAAATTATCAGGCATGTCACAAATTTCGATCGGAATGGTTTTAATTCCGTACTTTCAATTCAGAACGAATTAGTTTTTGCTTCTTCAGATTTCGTTCGATTTTGTAAATTTCAAAAAGTTTGAACAAATTCTTTTTATTAATTTCATATGGCAATGTTACGTTACATCAAAACAAAAAAAAATTGTATAAAACAAAATTGAAAAATATAAATATTAAAATAAATTAAAAAATTAGCAATATGCCAGAAATTTCTGTAGTTGCTCTAATAGAAGCACAGAGTGATGCACACAATGTTGAAAATTACGGAGGCGAACTTTGAGAGATTTTTCTGATCCATTTTCATACCCAAATGCATTGTAAGTACATTCGTAAAGTAAAATTCTTGTACAAGAATAGTTTTGATTTCAGTTTTATTAGCTATTACTTTTATCTTTTTTTATGATGTTGTTGAATAAACTAAGCCAACACCTTTCAAGTTCGTCAATACCACCAATAATACAATTATCCTAAACACACTTCGGTTCCTAGCAACTGGTGCATTTCAAGGCGTAATAGGTACATTAATATACTTATCTTATTTATACTAAAGCTTAATTTATACGTACTTAATTTTTAACAAATTTTCATAATATTACAGCTAGAAGTACTGTATCAACACTAATTTGGCGAGTTATACACGCAACAGAAACATAATTTGTCCACAGTGGATAAAACTGCGAATGACAGCTGATGAAAAGCGTGATTCCAAAGATTATTTTTTCCAAAACTGCCAAGTTCCACATTTTTACATATGTGGCACATATGTAAAAATAAGAAAGCCATCTGAAAATTAATCCCTTTTTTTTAATAGAAAAGGAACATTTAGCTTTAATGTTATGATTGTAAAAATTTTGTTTAACATTCATATGTTGTTATATCTTATCAATATTGCTAATTGCAATTTCAGATTTGTGATTATAAAATGAAAGTACGTACTGTGGATGCAGGCCTGGGTCCTGCCATGACTCATTTATATGGAGCATAAGTAGTGCTCGAAACTACTTTTTTATTGAGTATAAAAATGGGGACTTGAATTCCTGGTTACTGGTTGATACTTAGGCCTCTTTCAGATTAGGCAAGTTTACTTGCGCAAGTCTTGTGTTTGTAGGTGTGAGAGAAAAGGTCGGTTTGAAGGGGAAAGACTTGCCGAGATTTGAGTACCGACTTGCTTGTACTTGGAAATTTTTCTTCTGCTGTCATTCTTGTCTTGGATTATTTATTAGTTTTTTACATTGTCTTTTATTTCTTCTTCGGCGTGTTGTTAAGCTACATTCCAAAACGGGAAGAAATTTATGGTTTACAAAAACGTCAACAAATTTAGAAAATTCGAGCAAAAGAAAGAATGAACGAACAAAGTTGCCGAATGTGAACATAAAAGCAAGTTCAAAAGAAAATAAACAAAAGTTAAAATTATACTTGCGCAAGTAAACTTGCCTAATCTGAAAGGGGCCTTACCCCATACAAAGATGTGTCAGCTGGAACAGTACAGCATAAATTTAATAAAAAACATGCTTCAGGATGGAATATAGTGGAGCGTCAATTGGGGTTTTGAAAAGTCGATTTCGAAGTACCTGACTTTAGTGTACACTTCCCAAAAAGTCATTAAAATAATTAATGTTTGCTGTGCACTGCATAATATAAGCAGAGAATATAACGTAAACTGGGAGGAAGCCCAGGGAAGTCAAGTGAATTTTATGACGATGAAGGTATTACAGCCCATCAAATAATTTTTGAAAAGGTAATCGAGTGTAAAATTAAGCATTTTTGGCAGAAGTAATTCTCAAATAGATTGCCAACTTAATGTTTTTAACATGGCATGAGACTTTTATAATCAATTACTAAGTACCATTAGTACGGTAGTCTCTTTTAACATAAAGAACTAGTTCCATTAATACTCCTTTTTTGGAAACTAATGTAATGTGTTTTGTATTATGGCAATTACAAAAGTAACTCATTATATGGCAAGTACTTCTCAAAGTAATGTTTAATTTTTTGCAGGGAGATGATCTGGAAGAGACTTCCCAAAGAAGTATGTTTAATGTTGCCAAACGATTAAGGGACAATATTGAGTTCAATAAAATGCATATGTTTTAAATAAAATTTTTATTTAATAAAAATTCATTTAGTTCTTTTTCTATTCGATTCTTTTTTTTCTTTTTCTATTTGAAGCTTTAAATTCTCAACTTTAATTATCTTCACTTTAATTCACTTTTTTAACCAGCTTCTTTTGCCTTTCTAAGTCGAATAACTGCCTGGTTTTGTAATGGCTATCTAAAATATTGCACAGCCTATCTTATTTCTAATTTTGAATTCTTATTTCTTCTCGTTGCTCATCCATTAATTGCATAATCTAAAACTAACATTGATATCCACCTCTCCAACACATTTTGCACCTGCTATGCCTTCAATACTTCTACGTATTCCCGGCACTCTAGCTACTGATTCTTCAACATTACTTAAAATATATTTGATATTGATCTGGCAACCTTATGCCTGAATAGTCGCGTGTGAATCTCAGCTGTCACAAATTTTATTTAAAGTACACTTAATTTTTGATATAAAGACCCAACTATAATGTGCATAAACTAGCTTTAGCTTATGTCAAAAATTCAACGAAAAGCCTGTCAAATGCATAGGTAACTTATCAAAGAAATTTATGTGGCTACAATGTACATATATAAATTTAGTAACTTATTTGCCACAGTTGCACATTTATGTTTATTTCGTACTTTTGCCAAAAATAATTTCTATATAAATCAACAAAATTTTAAAACTAAAAGGTTTTAAAGAAAATTTTTTATATATTTAATAACATTCACAAACACATTTACATATTTTGGTTTATTTTCTAAGAAAATGTAAAAAAAAATTATTACAAATTATTTTCTATTTTTTGTTTGTGGCCAACCGTACTAAAAAATACAACGATGTTCATCGTTTATATGGTATACATATGTGTGTATAAATACAAATTTAATTTAAATATATTATAATTGTAAAAAATTGGCCATAAAGAAAATGTTGTTTTTTCTACATTTTATATTGAAGTAAAAACGAAAAAATTTAACAATTTAGGTCTTAATTAGAAAATTTCTTTATTAATGTACAAATCAAAGCACAATCAGCTGTTTCCGTACGGAAAGTGCGATCAGTTTCGTACCTTGCATAAAGAAATGAAATTTAACGAAACTTGACGAAAAGTTATCTTATTCACATTATAGTTTACCACATATAATTTAATGTATTTGCACAGTTGTATAAGTTGGCATAAGCTAGTTTATGCACATTATAGTTGGGCCTCAATAATTTTGCTCTATTGACTTTTTGTTAATTTGTTGACGGATAAGAACAATTATCGGAGTCCACTGGGATTGTGTCGATTTGGAGTACAGATTTGCTGTTTAATTTATTGGAGTTGCTGGTGTCGTTGCTGCTGTTTTGCTTATTTCGGAGACATATTTTTTTCAATTTCAATCACCTTACGCACATTTACATCGCCATATTGTTGGTTGTTGTTGTTTGTATAATGCCGGCTGTTAAAAGTTTTAAATGTGGCAAATGTTTAGAAGGCCTTTGCAAGACGAGGGGCAGTATACAATGCACATCTTGTGATTTATGGTATCACCTAGAATGTGCTAATGTGTCAGATAAGCACCTTGCTTTATTGATTGATAAGCCGCCTTCTTTCTTTTTTAAATGTACAAAGTATTTGAGCAAAGGTGATCATGACCGTTCTTTCCGTGAGGAAATGCTAGCTATGAAGAATAGTTTTGACCAATTTGTTAAAAAAAAAAGCCAAAACGACCATAATAAATTAAAGGAATCTATGGCCCAATTTTTGTTGGATTTTATAAAGGAAACATCTGCTGTTATTACAGACATAAAAGCTGACATTAATACCTGCAACCAGATGATAAATAATGTTGATTCTTCCAATAATATTAAGATTTCAGCTTTGGAAGCTGAAAATAACATTCTTTATCGAAGATTACACCGGGGTGATTTGGTAGTAAATGGACTTCCTTCAGGTCTTAATGATTTGAACTCAGTTATTGTCTCGTTATGCTCGTTTTACGCCATTGATATATGTAGCTATAATATTAACCATATTTGCTATATGAACAACAATAAGACAATACTTGTTAAGTTCAACAGTGTCGCTACTCGGGTAACATCATGAAGCATTATTTTAAAAAAAGACCACTAACAGTGAAAGATGTCATTGGAGGAGAAATTGGCTCTCGTGTCTACTTAAATGACCATTTCTCTCCAGCCGCCTTCAGATTAAATGCTTTTTGCCGTAAGATGCTTCGTGAGAAGATTATTAATAAATATAAAATTATAAATTCTGATCATGTAAAGGCTAGGCTAACTTTGTGTGATGGGAAGGAAGCTGTTTATGATTTTAAGGAATGTGCTGATTTATTATCACGAAATGCAGAAAGTTAAATTTGGTAAAAGTTTTATCTAAATTTTTCAATGTTAAAGATTTATACTTTGTAATTATCTTGAGTTGTATTTTATATGAGATTAAGTTTTTTGCTTTTTAGTATTTTTAATCTCCATATGGACATTGGTAGCATATTTTTTAAATATACTTTTTCTTTTATTTTTTGTTGTTTTTGCAACAATTTTGATATCTTGTATGCTATCATATTTTCATTAACGTCACTGAATCTCAGTTTAAATGCAGCTTACTTTTTATTTAAATAGTAACTAGTTGAATTTATTAAAGTTGAAAAATGGATCTATAAATTGCCGAAAGTGTAAAGGCTAATTTTATTTTGTTTTTATCAGGCATGTTCTGAAAATCACTTTCTGTGAAAGTGATTTAAAATCACAAGAAAGCTGTTCTGCATACAAAACTTTTAAAATTTTTGTGATTTTAAACCAGTCAGCTTAATGCCTGACGATTAAGTATCACTTGGTTATTTTTTCAACCACTTTATTTTGAATTTCGCAGTAAATTAATAATATGAATACCTTAAAATGTTTTTTATTGATTTTTATAGCAAAATTAGCAATTGGCACCAAGGAATTTTTAAAATTATTAAAAAATTAAAGACACTTTCTATTGCAAGAAATATTGTTATTTGCTTTGTGATTTTGCATTTACTTTTTTGTTATCAGTTTTTTATAAAAACAATACTTTTAATTTATTTTCAGAACATACCTGATAGTATTTATATTTTTTTGTTATATTGTAGAATATTATTTGCTTTAATAACTTTATTTCTTCGGTTCCCCACCGCCTGCTTAATTTTTTTATTTGATGTCTGTTAATGACAACTTTGGTCCCATTATTAGTAGCGGCGTTTATCTAAACACAATAATGCGAAGCTTTTCTAATATGCTGAAGATATCGCATATTAATTGCCAAAGTATTCGACCTTCTTCAAATAATTGTAAATTAGATGAGTTTAAAAATATTGTTGGAGGAAATTTTGATGTGAATGCGGTTTCAGAGACATTGCTTAAACCGCATATATCTTCTAAGGCAGTGGGAATTCCTGGTTACAAATTGATAAGAAATGATCGCTTGTTTTCTAGAGGTGGTGGAATTGCTATTTTTGTTTCTGAACAAATAAGAGCGACGGTTATTGCTAACATCTCTTCACCTGGTTGTGAATCACCTTTTGTTGACCTTAATTTTGGCGATCTTAGAATCATATTTGGGGTTGTATATTTACCGTATGGGGACTTAAATTTGTTTGAGAGTTCTCATTCTGAATTGCTTTCGAGACATACAGAAATAATTATTTCTGGAGATTTTAATTCCAAGATGTTTGATGTAGTTAAGAGTGCCCGATTGCGATCTATGTGTGAAAGGTGTAATTTGTGTATTTCTCATTATAGCAAACCTACCTATCTTAACGTGGCCCATAACACAACATCTTTATTAGATATGTGGCTTCTAAGTAATCCTTTATGTGTAGACTTTTCGGATCAGGTTTTATGTTCTTCGATATCTCACCATGCATTAATTTTTGCTGTTTTTCGCTTTGAGATGAGATATACTTATAAATATTTTGTGTACAGAGATTTTAATAGAATTAATATGGATGGACTGATTACTTATCTATCTGCATTTGATTTTGAATCTTTTTACGGCTCCGGCGATATTGAAGTTCAGAGCTCTCTTCTTATCAACTCATTGCTTGACTCTCTCTATGTGTTTGTTCCTGAAGTTAGAAGGAAAATTTTTATTGGTGGAGATTCTTGGATGAAATCTAGGGACATTTTGTTGGCAACTTCTCTTAGGGACTTAGTTTTTACGGTTTTTCGAGCATGTAGATCTGTGCTGAATTGGCAAATATATTGTAAATATAGGAACAGAGCGAAGCGTGTTAATCGAAGAGTTAAACAGAGATTTTATGCAAAACTATTTTCTGGCTGGATACTTCTGGTATATGGAAGGTTTTGAATGGTTGTGGTGTTGCAAGTGATAGGGAATATTGCGCTGATTTTGATGTTGATGAAGTAAATAGTTATTTTGTTAATGTAGCTGTTCCTGATAATAATAATCTGATTGATTTTGATTCCTTCCTTAATGAGAGTGAATCATTTTTTTTTCAATTGTGTTAGTGAAGTTGAAGTATTTAATGCTATGAGTAAAGTTCGTTCGCAATCCTTAGGTACTGATGGCATTCCTATGCGGTTTCTCAAAATTATTTCCCCATATATTTCATGTGTTATTACGTACCATATCAATTTCATATTGACTTCGTCTTCTTTTCCTTCCGCGTGGAAAACTGCTCGTGTTGTGCCTATACCGAAAACAAAAGTTTTTCATGGTATGCAGGATTTAAGACCGATATCGATTCTTTCATCGTTATCTAAAGTACTTGAGCACATCATGAAGGATCAGATTTTGTTTTCTATTAGGAACTTTATTTCTCCATCTCAATATGCATTTCGTCGTGAACATAGTACTACTTCTTTGCTACTTAATTTGACTGATGAGGTTCGTCGCTGTTTAAATGAGGGAAAATTTGCGGTTATGGTGTCTTTCGATTTGGCCAAGGCGTCTAACTCTGTTAATTTTTATGTTTTGATTAAAAAGTTACAGATTTTGTTTAAGTTCTCTGCTTCCGCTTGCAAACTTATTTTATCCTACCTATGTGGCAGGTCTCAGTTCGTACACATGGGTGATTCTTTTTCTAACTTGCTCCCTTTGTTGTTCCGCAAGGTTCGGTTTTAGGTCCTCTTGTTTTCATATTATATATTAATGATCTTCCGCAATGTATTGACACTTTGACTGTTAGCAAATCGTATTTATTTGCTGATGATGTGATGATTTTATTTCGGCCTTCCTCTGATAATAGTGATGTGCTGCAAACTAATATTGACTTTGCCATATAGCGCTTTCTACAATGGACCTCTGATAACTGGTTGACTGTTAACTCTTCTAAAACAAAAGCAATTTCGTTTGGAAACTCTTTGCCAGAATTGAGAATCTCTGTTGGCGAGTCCAATATCGATTTTGTTGATACATTGCAATGCTTAGGTATTTATATTGATAGGTTTCTTAATTTTAGTTATCATATTGATCGTATAAGCTTTAAGGTTGTTGGTATTTTATGCAGGCTTTATTCCATTGGAGCTTACCTATCTGTTCATACTAAGTCTATTATTGCGCATGCGCTCCTGATGCCACATGTTTTATATGGTCTTGAGGTTATATCTGATTCTGTAGCCTATATAATTTCTAGAGTAAAGCGTATTATAAATATGATAGTGCGCTTTGTGTATAATGTTAGCAGACGAATGCATATATCCGATTATGTTAGATGTTTTTTAGGTTGCTCTTTTGGAATCCTTATTTTTTATCGTATTTTGTTGACGTTCTACAAGGTTATTAAGATGATTTGCCAATTCAACTTCGGTCTGAGTTTATTTTTTCTCATTCGAGAAGGAACCCACAAATTTTTATCCCTAGGATAAGATGCTCAATATTTGAGCGATCATTTGTTATCAGAGTTGCACGCTGTTGGAATTACTTACCATATGAACTACGCTTATTTTCCCATGTGAAAATCGTATTTCGATTAAAAATTATCACTTTTTTAAATGAGTCATAACTAGAATTTTTTTATTACTTCTACTTTTTTCGTTTTAATTAGAATCATAATTTAATTTCATTTTTCTATGTTAAATAAAATGTTTCATTCCCTCTGTTGAGTACATTACTGAGGTTATCGCATTTATTATAAATTTACATTTTTTACACCTACTGATGGGATTATTTATTTATTTACTTACTTTGTTTCTAACATTTTTTGTAATATTCAGGATTTATTTACTTGTAATATAGATTAATTGGCCTGTGAAGGCTTTTATATTACTGTTTTGAATAAATAAATAAATGGGCCGTTACCAGTTTTTTCATTTTCTTTTTTGTTGTGGCACATCTTTTTCTTTATGTAGACTTTCCAGTCTGCCCTCGTCTTTTTCCATCCATTACAGTCTTTGTTTGGTGGTCCAGATGAATTCAGTTGCTTTGTCAGTTCTGCTTAATTGAACTCAACTACAATTCTATCCCCCTTCACATTGCCCCTGGCTATATCCTGGTGACACTCCATAAACTCCACTATTATTTTTTCTTGTACGGGATTTCTATGCTTTCCCCTTTAATAACAATAGTTTAAATACAAATATCAAAATAAAAATTTACAATACTCACATTTTGACCAGAATAATTTTCATATACTGAAATTTTTGTTTTCTTTTCTTTTCTGCTTCGCATTGCCAGTATGAAAATTTATTGAAAACCTCAAATTAAAATTTTAACCCACTTCTTTTGCCTTTCTAAGTCGTATAACTGCCTGGTTTTGTAATGGCTATCTAAAATATTGCACAACCAATCTAATTTCTGATTTTGAATTCTTAATTCTTCTCGTTGCTCTTCCATTAATTGCACAATCTAAAGCTAGCACTGATATCCACTTCTCCAAAACATTTTGCACCTGCTATGCCTTCAATACTTCTACGTAATCCCGGCACTCTAGCTACTGATTCTTCAACATTACTTAAAATATATTTTTAAATAGGCCGTCACCAGTTTTTTCATTTATTTTTTGTTGTGGCACATCTTTTTCTTTATGTAGACTTTCCAGTCTGCCCACGTTTTTTTCCATCCATTACAGTCTTTGTTTGGTGGTCCAGATGAATTCAGTTGCTTTGTCAGTTCTGCCTAATTGGACTCAACTACAATTCTATCCCCCTTCACATTGCCCCTGGCTATATTCTGGTGACACTCCATAAACTCCACTATTATTTTTTCTTGTACCGGATTTCTATGCTTTCCCCTTTAATAACAATAGTTTAAATACAAATATCAAAATAAAAATTAACAATACTCACATTTTCACCAGAATAATTTTCATATACTGAAATTTTTGTTTTGTTTTCTTTTCTGCTTCGCATTGCCAGTATGAAAATTTATTAAAAACCTTAAATATAAATTTGAGGAAAAAAGTGGTTTGCACAAAAAATACTGTGGCAACAATCGCGTTATAAAGTAGTTTTCGTTAGACAAAGATTTGTTTTCTTGTAATTACTATTAAAAAACCAATATGCCGATTTTCACCATAATAAAGAAACAAAAGAGCATTTGTGTTAGTATAAAATAATTTTATATGTATTTTTTAAGTTTGAGTTGGTTTGAATTGAAACCACTTTCGATCGAAATTGAGTTCTGTGATATGGCTGTACAATTTAAAACTATACAATTCATTATAAAAGACAAATATATATTATATTCATAAGAAATCATATGAAACAATAATTTATGCATATAATATGAATTATTTTACGAGTATTTTAGTAAATATTGTAACTAGTAACAAAAAACAATTGTTATAATGGTATTATGGGAATAAAAAGAAAAATCACTCTGGTAATTTTTTTCTTAAAAGTGAAGGTGTAGTGTAAAACGTCTACACTGCATGCACAATGCATAGAATTAATAAATAAGGAAGAATCAAATTACATTTTGTGTTATACATAGTGAAATGCTAGCGAGGCAACCAAATATTAATGTAAATATAAACCTCATAATACCAAATGAGACGGAAATATATTAAAGTAAGTTAGAAAGGCTAACATAAATTCTCATAAGTAGTATATAAGTTGAAAAAAGTTTAAATGAAATGAGACTATTGAAACCCAAATCTGACCCAAGGCAGAGCAGCAACTATAGGCCGATTTCTCTCCTATCTCCCTTCGGAAAGTTATTAGAATTCTTTATTCATTCCAAGATCACGGACAAAATATCAGACTGCAATATTCTTCCATATTGTCAGTTTGGATTTAAAAAAGGACACTCAACCTCGCATGCATTGATGGTTTTTTCAGACTATGTTTCCAAAGGTCTGAACAAAAGATATCCTACAATTGCGGTTAGCTTGGACTTTGCCAAGGCTTTTGATACCGCTTGGCAGGATGGCATTGTTTTTAAAATGGTGGACATGGGCTTCGATAGAAGTGTTTGTAAAATCGTCTCTAATTTTCTATCTGATAGGACTTTTGGCGTTAGAATAGGCAGAACTCGATCGATTGAAAAATCTGTCAGTGCTGGAGTACCACAGGGATCCTTGCTTGGCCCTGTACTTTATAATATATTTATGGCTGATATACCTAAACCGGCTGACGGCGATCTTTTGTTAATGTATGCAGACGATATACTCATTCCAGCTTCTGGGCCCCTCGCTCGTAGTGTAAACGGAAGAGTTAACAACTACTTGACTCGACTGGAGCCCTACTTCAGTAAGTGGCGCCTTCACTTAAATATGGATAAGACTGATGCAGTTATGATAAAGGGCAAGCGTAAATTTTTATATCCCAATAGCAGATCTTTCATACCAACTCTTAGTATAGGCAGCGAACTGATCAGGGTTTCGGACAGGATGAAATACCTTGGTGTAATTTTCCATGAAAATTTTGAGTTTTATCGCCACATAGACTTTGTCTTGGAGCGCGGCAGGCGTGCATATGCCGCATATCGATCTATTCTTGGATATAGGGGAGGACTCGATAGGAAAATTCGATTCCTTGTTTATCGCCAGATAATTCGACCTCTCATATCCTATGCCTTCCCAGTCTGGTCCAGAATTTCTTCTGCTCAGATGGAAAGACTAAGGAAATGGGGGAGGAAAATTATGGTCACTTGCCTTGGCTTACGGTGTAAGCAGGGGCCTGATGGCATCTACCGCAAGCCATCTTGCAAATCAATATACAAAGCAATAGGGTTCGATAGAATTGACTCGTATATGGTAGGGTCGGCTATAAAATTTCTTGAGAGGGCTCAATCCCTTGAAAACAGTCTTCTTGGACAGTGCTTTGAAAGCGCAAACAATCTGAGGACCATACGATTGTCTAACTACTTATCACCGATAGACCTTATGACATTAAACTGAGCTGGCCTCCTATAAGAAAGTGCAAACCTCTTATATTACCATAGGAGAATAAATACCTTAGATATAGAAAATGTGGTGTATAACACCGCCCAATAGGCTATTCCTATTCTTTTGTATATAACTTTATTTTCTTTTGTATATAACGCTATTTTTCTTCTTTCCTGCCTTACTATAAGGTTTAGTTTAATATTAGAATTAAGCACAAATGCCTCCCTATTTACCTTTTTTTTGGGAAATTTTAAAACAAATGTTGTACCTACAGTAAACTTAACTTTAATTTTATTATAAGCGGCCATGCTGCAAATACTTTTATAAAATATCTTGGCAAGTCCTTGAAAAATACGCTAGTATGTAAGGAATAAATAATTAATTAAAATTAGTTTTAAGAAAACATGTACATCATTAAAATTTTTGGAAATAAATATATTATACTACTATTATAAATGAAATGAGACTTTCGATTGTAAGCATAAATCGGCAACAACTGCCTAGTTTTCTTGCATTACCCTCACTTATTTCGGCAGTTCTTTCGAATGCCTAAGTTTCAGCTGTTTTAAAATAAATACAAGGGCTATAGGGAGCATTTACACAACATACACACTACACACGTTACGAGCTCGATAGTTAAACGGTCAACCCTCAGCTCCCTGAGAGCCTAAATGATCGAAATCGGGTCGATTTTGTTGAAAGCCCCTTCGATGTCCACTAAGGCTAACATTGTGTAGTTTCTATGTGATAAAAAACCTAATAAGAAAACATTGTGTTTTTTTTCAACACTGTCGCCGCCACCGTTTTGATCAGCTTGTTTCGGCTCAGAAACAGCCGCCGGCTTGTATAAATTCAACAGCCAAAATTTTATGGGGATGATTTAAAACCATGTGAGATAAGGCCAAAATCGCTTTATTACTCAATTGAATGGGAGATAAAGCCATAATAGCCTTATTTCCCAATCATTGAGAGGTAACCTTATATTTAAAATTTTGCGAAATGAAAGATAGAGCCATATTTTCTTCGCAAATGAGAGATAAAGCCATATTTCTCATTTCATTTGGAATTTTCCCAATTTTAAATTGATGTTTTTATTTCTAATGGTGAATTGAAAGGCTCACTTTTGAGATAATTTAGATTACTTGAATTTGGGACTATTATCCCAATACTTTTTTTGGAACTAAGCATACTTAAAATAATATTAAACAAGGATGAGTGTTATATTAGGCTATGCCGAATCTTATGTATACATCGCCATACATGTTAATCTAGTTTACTAAATTAACTCTAATAATAAATAAGTAAGAGTGCTTCATTCGGCTATACCTTTCACCATATACATATGTAAATCTATTTAGTGAGAATTTAAAAATAAAAAAAATTGGCGTATATATTATTTTACATAAAAATGCCATTGGTTTTTAATGGGTTAGGGCTTTTTAAAAAATTTTAGTTGTTCCTTAAAGATTTCTTCAAAAGCTTTAAGATGATACCATGTTAATATTTTCTAAAATTAGAAAATTTCAAAGCCCCGTAACTCGGAAAATATGGGTGAGCGCCCATTTTTTTACTTGACGTTTTTTTCTTATGTATTAATTCTCATATATTTAGTTTTTTGACTGGAGTTGCTTTATTTTCCCAAATGACATGAAAAATTAAAGGTAGGCGTGGCATTTTGCCTGCTGCCTCAAAGGACATGGATCTATCACATTGATTTCCCTTAGCACCCCTTTAGACACTATATCTGATCGATTGACATATTTATTTATTTTTTTTTTTAAATTAAATGTTTTCCTCGGCAAATTGTACAACATCCATTTTCGACCCCATAAGGTTTATATATTCCGACTTCTTATGCATAGCGAAGTCGATTGAGCGATTTCCGTCTGTCGGTCCGTGTAAGTGTTTGGCAAACTTAATTTTACAAAAAAAAAATTGTCAATCGATCAGATATAGTATTGAAAGAGGTGCTATTGGAAATCAGCATGATAGGTCCATGTCCTTCGAGGTAGCAGGCAAAACATCACGCCTACCTCTAATTTTTTCATGTCATTTGGAACAATAAAGTAACACTCTGCGTGTTTATTTTTATGTTTCTAAATTTTGTACGTTGCCGAACACATATATGTTGTTTTACTATATGGTTCTTACGCGAACACGTGTTTTGCAAAAAAGACCATGCATCGTGTGTGGAAAAAACATATATGTATTAAGCATATATAAGAGCGTGCTCTAAATTTAAAACTAACATATGTTATACAACATAGGAAAATAACAGATGTTATATTTCATGAGGTTTACACGGTGTGTATTGATTTACATATGAAAAATCTGACACTCTATATGATTTGTACACGCCGTCTAAACACAGCATAAGCATACTCGGTGCCTCTATTAACCGTGCTTTACATCTATTATCCGTGCAGTAATTATATGGATTTTATTGTGTAAATCTAAATCTGGTGTTTCCCCTTTTTTAAGTTCATGTGTCTACACATAGGAATATATTTGCGCTTTTATTTATTTAGTAAGTGAAATTTGATCTGCTTACCCGCTGTAGAATGATGGTTCCTTCAAATAGTAAATTACCAAAAAGAGCCAGAAAAGTTCTTTCAATCAAAGACAAAATTACTTTGATTCATGACTACGACAAAAACATATCTGTTAAGTTGCTGTTTCTGTATACATATTTTAATATAACCTATATTAATCGCGTAGTTCGATTATCCGTGGTGGTGCCGGTTCCCACGAGAGCCGGATAATCGAGGTTTAACTGTATAATATAATAGGTCTATTCCAGATGCATAAGAAAATTGTCCGGACTTTTGAGAGTAAAAAAGAAATTACTCTCTGAATGTGACAAAGTTGTCCGAAATTTTTGGAACGCAAAAAAACACAATTGAAGATCCTAAAATACTGATGGTACTGACCTACTTAAATAAATTTTACTTTAGTGCTTTTAGACGCTTAATATTAAAACTATTTTAAAAACAAACCATTTGCATCACTGCCAATAGCTGTAAAAAGTGATTGAATATAAAAGGTATAAACCAGTTATTATTTAAACCTTTCCTCACTTTCTGCAAATATTTTACATAAATTCAAATTGAACTATTTTAAAACTATGTAATGTTTCCTAAATTCGTCCTCTGTGTATTGAGACACCACATCTTCTAAATATTTATTAAGGCAGTTTCCTTTTCTTCTTCGAAAGCAGCAAAAACTCCAACAAAAATTTCTCCCAATCAGAATCTTTAGCAATTAAGTCCAAAATGTAGTCCTGATCAGACTCACTTGATGTGTCCGTGACTTTTTCAATGATCTATAAAAGCATATTTGTATTTGTACAAGTGCTTACAACTACAAGTTTATTTAAATAATCTTCCATTTTTCCTTTTAAGTAATTTTAACTAAAAACATGTGTTTATTAAAAAATTATATAATTTTTAAAGTAAACAAAAAACAGCTGATAATTTAATTCTAGTCCGAAGTTACTCGAAGAAAAAGTTCGTACAACTTTGTACAGGAAATGAAAAATTTTACTCTCTCATTTTCTTTCAAAATTGTATAAAAATTTATATCTGGTACGCTTTTGGAAAAATTTGTACGAGTTCAGACTGTTTTGTTATGCATCTGGAACAGACCTAATATGTATAAGATTTTTTTGTAATTTGCATTAGATGTATTGACCGCGAGGCTTTTTTTATTATTAAATAAAATGATTATATTTCTTAAACTGCATTGCACCTATCATTTTTTTCATTTTTCTTATCAGGAATTATTAGTAATAAAAAGAAATTAAATTATTTGAATTTTTTTAGCAAATAATTTATTTTTGACAATTTTTGTAAATAATTTTATTTCGCCTTGCGTTCACCTGTATCATTTGGCCATGTAATTAGCGGCTTATTTGTATTCTTTCTTATTTTTCTCAATGACCTTGGAGCTATGCGAAAGCACGTGGACGATACCCTTAATCGCGACCTTTTGATAATCTCCGAATGGGGCCTTGTGAGTAGGGTTCAATTTAACGTTGGAACCAGCATATTTTCCATATCGCAAAAGAAGCATTCAAGTGCCTAGGTTTTTTGAAACGGTCTTTATCAGACCAAACATGGAATACAACTCTCATGTGTGGGCCGGTGCTTCAAAGTCTATTTTGGAGTTACTCGACCGCGTGCAGGAGAGAGCGAAGAAGCTCATCGGTGACATTAGGGTATCAAGTCTATTGACTCACTGGAGCATCGACGCAATGTGGGGTGTGTTTCATTGTTTTACCGTTACTACAACGGAATGTGCTCTCATGAAATCAAGGAACTTGCTTCTGAAAACCGTAATTTCGTACGCGCAACGCGTTCTGCGTCAAGAGCGCATTCCTTTGTGGTCAATTGGCCAGTGAATCGCACCTTTTTAGCCGAACAGTTCGTATGTGGAATAAACTTCCCGCAGAGGTCTTTCCTGCCACTTTCAATGTGCAAAGATTCAAATCAAATGTCCACAAGCATTACTCCCTCTATCTCCTTCCCACAACCTAATTTCCTAGTACTGGCACAATTCATTGCATAAGTAGGGGTCATCCCCTGATTCTGGTCCTAATAAAAAAAAATTAGACGTACAAAAAAGGTAAGCTGATAACAAGACGAATACATTCGCCTTGGCTGATAAAACATTGGCTAATAGCCGGCTTACAGCCGCCGCCGCCGACCAAAACCCCTCGGCGCAGGTCTCTGGTTGGCTAGTTATAGAAATAATAATAATAGAAATAACCTAAACGAAATGCTATTTTTTAAACATAAGACCGTTATAACAATTCTAAGTGAATTTTCTTAGATTGGATAAAAGATCGCAACACATGGGATGAATAAATGTACAAAAAGATTTTGTCTGATATTCATACAAAGGTGAAATGAGGTTTCGAAGACTTATCCTTGCTGTAAGCGTATTTCTAACAACGGTCATAGTATATTTGATACACCGCCACTACAATTCCTTATCCGGTGGTTCATCTTCAACTGATATTCTGGCAAAAAGCTCTATAAAGTATGTTAATTTAAAATTTATTCTGTTGTTACTAAGTGTGTTTTTTTAGATTGGCAAGTCGGACGCTACACATAGCAGTTGTTGCTTGTGGCCAACGTCTACAAGAAACTTTGGTAATGATAAAGTCGGCACTTCTTTTTAATAACTCTGAAGATAAACTGCACTTTTTAGTTTTCGCTGAAGACCAATTACAGTCTAGTTTTAATGAAAAACTCAACGACTGGCGTTTGCAAAAAAAAGATGAGTTTGATTTTAATATCTTTCCCTTGCAATTTCCTGTAAATGGTGAATGGAAAACTTTATTCAAACCATGTGCTGCCCAAAGACTTTTCCTTCCGGTAAGCTATGAAGTTATATTCTAATGAATTGCTTTATTATTTACATACATTTAAGTCTCTTTTGCAAACGGTTGAATCACTTTTATATGTGGACGCAGACATTTTATTTTTCTCCCCAGTTGGAGATGTTTGGAAATTTTTCAGTCGGTTTAATTATACTCAAATTGCAGCACTCACTCCTGAACATGAAGATCCTAACATAGGATGGTACAATAGGTTCGCTCGTCACCCGTACTATGGCCCTTTGGGAGTAAATTCGGGTGTAATGCTAATGAATTTAACTCGCATGCGATTGTTTAAATGGGAAGAACACGTATTACCTATTCACAAGGAATATAAGCTACGTATTACATGGGGAGATCAAGATATAATTAACATACTTTTTTATTATCATCCAGGTATAAATGTTATTAAATTGTTGCATATATATTTTTAACAAAATTGTTTTTCAGAAAAACTTTTTATAATGCCTTGCGAATACAACTACCGTCCAGACCATTGCATGTACATGAGTATTTGCAATGTCTCGGCAGAAGGTATAAAAATCTTGCATGGAAATCGAGGGTACTTTCATTCTAATAAACAACCATTGTTTCGAGCAGCTTTTGAAGCCATCGAAAGCTTTCAATTAGGCGGCAACCCATATACAGATTTTTTGGTACCTTTTCAAGACGCCTTACAAAATCCGATCATTACTGAATCTAATTGTGGTAAAGTTTCTAAAGAACTTATACTGCTGGCAAAGAAAATATTTAAAAGCGAATACTACTACGACTGATAACAGACATCCTGTGGCAGTAATACATGCATAAGTTCAAAATAGCGTTATAATGTATTCTTTATTTCCTGGTGTTAATATATTTTTAACTTATTCATTTCAAATATTATACTAATATTTTAATAACAAAAAAAATAGAAAAGATCACAAAAGAGTTAAAAACACAAAACTTGTAAAGTTAAACATCAACTGAACAAAAAATCATCATTTTATTCTAAATACAAGAAGGCTTAGACAGGAACTAAAAAATGTGGGTAGGTAGGTATCAAAGTATATCTATATCAAGTACATGCAAGTCTACGACAAATACAACAGAACAACAACAGGCATTTTGTTTGTGTAAAATCATGTATTAGGTCTGTTTCTTTACTCTACTTTGGGATGCCGAATTGCACGAAAATTGTTTTCTTACTTCAAAATTGGGTAAATTAGAGCGGCTTTGAAAGAACAAAGTTCTTCTTTGTGCACGAAAGAGCCCAAACTTTTTCCTTGTGCAAGTTATTTAGGCTTAAATCTAGTTTACGGACGCAGCTTAAAAATTAAAAAAAAGTTACCTACCGGGTGTAAAATTTAATTTTAAGCTAAAAATGTAAAGTGACAAATTTGGCGCTGACGCTTGGTTTCCGAGTTATGGGCCTCTAAAGTTTGTATGGACAATATGGAATATATCGAGTATTTTGTGGTGAAATGGGGCAATATTGGTATCATTGAAAAGGTAATTTAAATATCTATTCAATTTAAAAGGAAAATATTAAAAAAATACAATAAAAACAGGTAACGATCAAAAAAACAGTTTTTTCCATATAAACATGGAGTACCTACATATATTAAATAAATTAAGCTTAGTGACAGTACTACATGAAAAAAAAATAAAAAAAGCTTTAATAAACGAAGCCGGTGTTGGTCATACCATAGAGGAGAAAATCCTTGCGTCCGGCCGGAGGCCGGCTATGCGAAAAGTCTTTAGTAAGCGAAGCCGGTGTTGGTCATACCATAGAGGAGAAAATCCTTGCGCCCGGCCAAAGGCCGGCTATGCAAACATTCTTTAGTAAGCGAAGCCGATGTTGGTCATACCATAGAGGAGAAAATCCTTGCGCCCGGCCGAAGGCCGGCTATGCAAATATTCTTTAGTAAGCGAAGCCGGTGTTGGTCATACCACAGAGGAGAAAATCCTTGCGCCCGGCCGAAGGCCGGCTATGCAAAATTCTTTAGTAAGCGAAGCCGGTGTTGGTCATACCATAGAGGAGAAAATCCTTGCGCCCGGCCGAAGGCCGGCTATGCAAAAATTCTTTAGTAAGCGAAGCCGGTGTTGGTCATACCATAGAGGAGAAAATCCTTGCGCCCGGCCGGAGGCCGGCTATGTAAAAAGTCTTTAGTAAGCGAAGAAAATAAATATTTTAATACTATATGTATGATGCCTTTTACATCTCATTTTGCCATAAATTCTTTAATGTAGGTATGCCATATTATACGTAAAAACTTTAAAGGTCCGTAGCTCCAAAACTAAGAGTTGCTCGGATAATTAAAAAAAAAACTTTTTGTTATTATTTTTAATATTTTCTTTTTAAATTGAATAGATATTGCAATTACCTTTTCAATGATACCCATATTGCCCCATTACACCACAAAATACTCTATCAGGCATGTTCTGAAATCCACATGAAAATTTTCACTTCAAATTTTTCAAAGCATTGTTGCTATAAAATTATTTTTTACAAAAACAATGCCTTGAAAAATACAAAAGGGAAAATTTCGTGTGGAATTCAGAACATGCCTGTATATATTCCATATTGTCCATACAAACTTTAGAGGCCCATAACTCGGAAACCAAGCGTTAGCGCCAAATTTGTCACTTTACATTTTTTGCTTAAAATTAAATTTTACACCCGGTAGGTAACTTTTTTTTAATTTTTAAGCTGCGTCCGTAAACTAGATTTGTTCCTTGAGATTAACTTTTCTTATTAAAACGGTCAAAATACTTTGAGTTTTTATTTTGTGTTTTAAGTTTAGATTTTGTGTTCCCGTACTTTTATATAATTTTTTCTCTTTATGAGAGAAAACAATGCTTGTTCTCATTTTCACGAACTTTACCCAAAAAGTAAGACTGCATTCAAACAAGGAACTTTTACTTTGACAAAGTTTTGTTAATTTTTTTTAAACTTTGTTTGGTGTTCAGACACAGAAATTTTTGTTTTCTTCTCTTTGATCGTTCCTTATTTTTGGACGTTTTGTATGTGGTGCTTATATGTAAATATATACAACTGTGTATAAGCAACGAAAGTAAAACAAAGCAACTTTGCGAGTACATCAAAGTCTGTACTGCTCATCATGCTTTCTCCCTCTTTCTCACATAAAATCAAAACTTTACAAAGTAAACATTGCCTGTGTTAATGGGGTATAAAGAAGCAGACTTATGTCAAAAAATAGTTCAGAGATGGCAAAGTGGGTAACATTTTATCATTTTTTAACTAAAAAATTAATATGAATATTACTAAAAAAAGAAAGAGAATGACCTTTAAACGACTATATCAATGTACATTTAAACAAGAATTCAATAAAAGGATGTTTAATGCAACTTGAGCTGAAAAAGTGTATTTTGTATATTTCACTTACCATCCCTGGTAAAACAATAAAAATTAAAAGAAAAACGTGAACAAACAAGACCAAAATAAAAATTTAAACAAGTTTTGACACAAAAACTGGTAAACACGCACACAAATGAAACTATCAGCTGAACTCCTGCATGTACTTGTTATAGATATACTTTGGTAGGTGTTTCGGCGTATATCCGATAGGAAAAAGGTTCATAAAAAATATAAAAAGAAAACACAAGAATTTTCGATATGCAAAAAGAATTTATGTCTTTATTGGTATAAAAATATATATTACCTTGTTGCTAGTATGAGCTCAACAAAACGAAAGAAATTTTAACTCGTTAGAGACATAAAAATTAAAAGCGGCAAACAATGTTTAAAAGCCGTTAGCAGTTTACTCGTTGAAAGTACAAAAATAAGATTTCCAACAAGGATGTAAATCAAAGGTAGTTTGAATTGAGTTTAAAATACTACGAAATTTAATTATAAAATATACATTAAGTTAACTATTATTTAAACATTGCCGGCCACCTTGCAACAATAATAGCGTTGCAAATAAATAAGAATAAGAATCG
This sequence comes from Gymnosoma rotundatum, assembly GCA_916610165.2. Classification (NCBI taxonomy): domain Eukaryota; kingdom Metazoa; phylum Arthropoda; class Insecta; order Diptera; family Tachinidae; genus Gymnosoma; species Gymnosoma rotundatum. The sequence goes on from OU744336.1 coordinate 118,007,974, forward strand.
AAAAGATGAGCCAGTAAGGACTCCTGTTGAGTATATATATATATATATATATATATATATATATATGTATTCTATTGTAATTGAGCCATTAAGGACTCCTGTGGACTGTAGGAAATAAATTAATTTGATTCATGAATTCAATGGGTCATGAAGGACCCCTGTTGCTTTATTATAAAATAATTGAGCCATGATGGGCTCCTGTTGCGGTCAATGACCAAGTAGAACTAAATTCTAATACAATGGTCGGTTTGCATAGCCGCAGTAGTGGAATTCCTTTTACTAGGAAAAAGAAAGGTTAGTAGTTGAAATTGATAGAAAAAGTGATATAATTTTATAATGCATTTAAAACAACAAGCTTGGTTATAGGTCGAGTGATTATACCGTTTTGAGTACGAATATCGGCAACGCGAACATGACCGTCAGTACCCGTATATATTTTAACTATTATGCCTAATTTCCATGAAGTTGCAGGTAACTGCTCATTTTTTACTACGACTAAATCGTCCACCGAAACCTCCCTTTGGGGATGTTGCCATTTATAGCGTTTGTGTAAACCTACGAGATATTCTTCCTTCCATCTTTTACAAAATTGATGAATCAATGCTTTCATCTTGCGATATCGATTAACTATACTTATCGCGCTATCATAAATTGTCGGTTCTGGCGGAGCCAGTATAGCCGATGCAATCAAGAAATGTCCAGTTGTCAGAGCAACTGGCTCGCTAGGATTATCAGGCATAGGGCATAAAGGACGAGAATTTAGACAAGCCTCTATTCTTGCCAAAATCGTAGTAAATTCCTCAAAGGTGAAGGAACAAGATTGCACCTCCTTTCTGAAATGAAGCTTGAAACTTCGCACACCGGCTTCCCAAAGACCACCCATGTGAGGGGCACCAGCCGATATAAATCGCCATGCTACACCTTTATGACCAAGAGTGGAACACATTCTAGCTTGACATTCTTTGAGGAAAGTTTTAAATTCTCTCGAAATCTCATTCGACGCGCTAACAAAATTTGTACCATTGTCCGAAAATATGATCTGAGCACATACCCTTCTAGCAATAAAACGATTGAAAGCCGCTAAAAATGTGTCAGTAGATAAATCGGACGCAGCTTCTAGGTGTATCGCTTTCGTAGAAAAGCAGACAAAAACACAAACGTACCCTTTCATAATCTTACACGATCTACCATTATAAGTTTTCACATCAAATGGTCCAGCAAAATCAACGCCTGTTGTCGTAAATGGTCTACCTAAAGTGTTACGTTCAGGGGGAAGAGCAGCCATTATTTGACTACACGATCGTTGTCTATCAACTATACACCGCTTGCATCGTCGAATTACCGTGCGAACCAAATTCCGCAATCGTGGTATCCCATACTCACAACGGTATATCCGCAACATTAATTGGTTTTCACCGTGAATAGACATCAAATGTATAAATTCTGCCATAAGTTTCGCGAAACGACAGTCATATGGTAGAATAATAGGGTACTGTTCACGATAAGACAGTGAAGGGGATTTAACAAGTCGTCCGTTAATTCGCATCAATCCTAATTCGTCAAGAAAGGGATTTAAAGGTACTAAAGAGCTTTTCGGCGATAAGGGCTTCTTATCCAAAAGATTCCTATACTCCTCAGCGTAATAGACCTTCTGAGCAATAACCGCTAAGCGTACCTTTACCACTTTAAGCTCATCACTAGACACGAAACCATCCTCATAGTTAAAGTGACCTTTATGAACTGGGTGCGTTGAGTGAAAAAATCGAAAAATATAAGCAATGACGCGCATAGCCCTGTCCAGTGATGAGAACCTTTCTAAGATGTCCTCGAATTTAGAAAAAAATGATGCATGAACTTTCACGCTTCAACTTTCTACGTCAGTATCGAGATTTCCTAAAGTTGGTGTATGCCAACGGTTTTTGTTCTGCCTTAGCCATGTTGAGCCGTGCCACCAGAGTTCACTTTTCGACAAAGTGAGCGGATCCACCCCCCCGGCTGCCCAGGTCGGCAGGATTATCCTCTGAACGAACATGAAACCAATTATGGTTTCCTGTATTCTCCTGAATGCGACAAACCCTATTTGCGACAAAAGTGGTCCAAGAGCAAGGAGGTTTGCGAAGCCATGCCAGCACAATCGTGGAATCTGTCCAACAATAAACACGCCCAATAGCAATTTCAATTTCCCTAAGTATATTCTTTAACAATTCTGATGCCAAAACTGCTCCGCATAATTCAAGGCGAGGTAACGAAACTGATTTAAGTGGTGCCACTTTTGTCTTAGAGGATAATAAATGAGTATGAATTTCCCCATCTGGTGACTCAGTTCGGATATAAATTACCCCCGCGTATGCCTTTTCCGAGGCATCTGAAAAAACATGAAGTTCGGCAGTCGAGTTTTTGTAATAGTTTACCCATCTTGGCACTTGAATGAAGTTAACTTGGTGAAAAAATTCAACAAATTTTAACCATTCCCTTTCCGTAGAAGGCATCAACACATCATCCCAACCGATATTATCAAACCAAATGTGTTGCATATTTATTTTTGCCATGACAATTACCGGGCTTAACCAACCAACTGGATCAAAAAACCTAGCTATAGTTGATAATACCTCTCTTTTTGTATAGCCTGATTTAACCTGCAGAGGACACACTTTGAAAAATAACTTATCTAATTGAGCATTCCACAAAATCCCTAAAGTTTTGGAACAACTAGACTCTTTAAACGTCAAAACCTTTGCATCCACCAAGTCATCTGAAGGCAATCCACTCAAAATAGATCTCTCATTCGATGTCCACTTCCTTAGCTCGAAACCCGCAGATAACAATGCCGCAGTCAACTGAGCCCTGGCCAGTAAAGCACCTGAGATCTCATGCGACCCAGTCAAAACATCATCGACGTACATACCTTTCCTTAAGATTTCTGACGCTAGGGAAAATTCATCCTCACAATCATCAGCCAATTGTAGTAAAGTCCTAATTGCCAGATAAGGTGCGCAATTTAATCCAAAAGTTACGTCTGTAACTCATAATCAATCATTTGATGATCGGTTGTCGACCTATAAAGGATTCTCTGAAAAGGGGTATGAGAAGAATGCACACGAATCTGCCTATACATTTTCGAGATATCACAATTAAATACAAACTCGAATAATCTCAAACGCAGTATCAAATTTACCAAATCAGCCTGCAAAGTAGGCCCTACGAGAAGACAATCGTTCAAGCTATTGCCATTGGAGGTTTTATTCGATGCGTTAAAAACGACCCTCAGTTTTGTGGTTTTCCTCTCCGGCTTAATCACTGGGTGATGTGGCAAATAGCAAGAATCCGTGACAGCTCCGCTACTAACTTCAGTCGGCAGAAGGTGGCCTAAATCTAAATAATCGTTTAAGACATCATCATACATGACCTTTATTTCTGGCCTACGAGATAGTGAAGCTTCCATTCTAATAAATTGTTTCATAGCGCCAGACCTTGATATTCCCAGATTAATTTCATGAGGAAATTCTGGTTTAAATGGTAGCGAAACAATATATCTCCCTGTAGTATCACGAACAGTGGTGTTCTGATAAATCTCCTCACAAATCTTATCTGAAGGAGACATAATTTTTCTTTTTTGTGTCTCTTCTATTTCCCAAAATCTCAAAAGATTTTGGTTCAAATTATCCTCATCAGTAGAGGCAACAGCAGTCGAAAAAACGTTAATAGAATCATTAACTGAAACATCAATGGGACCCGTCAGAATCCATCCAAAGACAGTTTTCTGAGCCATAAGAGACCCAACAACCTTTCTGCGAACCTCACCAAGAATTATTTTTGGGTACAAATCGGCACCAAGCAAAATGTCAACTGGCCTACTTTTGTAAAAATTCACATCCGCCAACTTTATATCAGGTAATTCACTCCTAATAGTCGAAGGACAAAGAAACGAAGGTAAATTACCTGAAATTGATGGCAACACAAGTGCCAGAGTTTCCAATTCAATATGTTTGTTCAATGGAGATCTTACTCGAATCGGACAAATTTTTCTAGAGGTTGCAAAAGCTTCTTTATTCACGCCGGAAATCTTGACATTCGTAGAATGTGACGTAAGTCGCAACTGATTTCGCAAACGTTCTGAAATAAATGAAGCTTCTGATGCGGGGTCAATTAAGGCCTTAGCTGGATACGTAGTATCGTGGCATATAATAGATACCATTGCAGTTCCTAGTAAAAGAGACGAATTCTGTGAAAGGTGAAAAACTTATCGATTTGAGTTCACACGAGCAGCGGCCGATGTCGAGGGCAACTCCCCTTCTATATTTGCAGTATGCACTATTGACCTTGAATTCAAATTATGAGTCACCATATTCTCAGTAGGCGAATTGCGATGAAGTAAAGTATGGTGTCTTTGATTACAAATAAAACAGTTATGTTCGCTCTTACAATCCTTGACCTCATCGAATTTTAATAGGCAGTTAACGCAGCAATGAAATTTTTTGACAGTAGAAAAACGCTCAGAAACAGACATTTTCTTAAATCGACGATAAAATCGGAGCAAATGAGACTGTTTTGGACATAAAATACATGCATTTGTGGAGCCCGTATTAGACACATGAGGTTTTATCTTACGTTCTGATATTTTCTTATCAGTTTCTAAACTTGTTAGATCGCGTATACAATCTAAAGTTTGAATGCGTTCCGTTAAGAACATATCTAAATCTCTCCACAACGATAAGGCAGTTTTGTCCTTAATACTTTGTTCCCAAAGCGTAACTGTTACAGTTGGTAATCGTTGAATACAAATAAAAACTATCATTGGATCCCAATTCTGCGTAGAAATGTCATAAATTGACATAGCAGACAAAAAACTATTAATACCCCTTTGCAAAGTTTTCAAAGCAGCACTAGTCTCTTTTGAGACCGACTCTAAACTAAATAAGCATTTTAATTGGTTATTTACCAACATGCGCGGATTCTCATAGGTATCCTTTAGACTCTTCCACGCGATCTCAAACCCGGAATTTGTAAGCGGACACTTTGACACAATTTCCCTAGCTTCTTTTCCAATTCTCTTTACTAAATAACATAATCTCTCGATATTACTCAAACGGCTATTATTAATATACAGTGCAGTGAAAAGATCCCGAAAGGTTGGCCACGAAAGATAGTCACCATTGAAAATGTCCGTGTCACACGGTGGCAGGGGTAAGTTATGACAAATATCCATACCCGAAGTATCACCACTTCTTGTCGGACACTTTGGTTCAGACTTAGCACCCAATTCATCACTTTTCACTCTCATTGTCCTCATACACCGAGCATACGTATTAAGAGTGCTTTGATATTTACCTTCAGTCACTTCTATGACTTCAGGTTTCGCTTTTGTCGACGTTTCAATATAATCTAGGCACTGCTCGTATGTATCCTTGACTTTCGCCCATAACGATTTCAACTCATCACTCATCACCTCGATCGTATAAATGTGATTTTTGATTTTATTAAAATTCGCTTCAAATTTATAAATTGCGTCGGAAGCGCGAGTAAAATTATCAAACGCATTCAACGACATTTTAGAATCCAAAATCTTAAATTCTTAAAAACGACAAAAATCAGAACAAAAACCGCAAAATCTCACTGTATATAGTCTAAAAGACCGATTGTAGAGTGACTAATGACAACTAAGGGCACCAAAAAGGGAATAAATCTCGTAGGGAATGACACAAAATTCACCGATTGTAAAATTACAAACAAAAATTCAATTCCAATTAAACTCAAGTGCTTAAGTTGCATACACACAAAAACAAATCAAACAATTGCAGTAAATACACTCACAAATAAATTAACCAATTATGTGCACTGTTTTTTAACAAAGGCTATTGTATGGTTATTTTCCTATATATTTATATACATGCATTTATTTGTTTTATATTTGTCACTTTTTTATTTAATAATTTTTGGTATAATTAATTTGTGAATAAAAATTTTTTTATTTATTTACTGCAATTTTAATCGAATGAAATATTTATTCTTTTGTATAAACAAACTTTTCCACGAAATGCACTCAAATAAAACAGTACCCTCGTTGGTACTTTATTTACACAATTATCCCTGACGGTACTGATCTATTTATTTTTATTTATTTTTTTATAACCAAACTTTGTTTTTTCAATGCAAAACATGTAAGTATGTGTGTATGTACATATACTTATGTTATTTCTCACTTCACTTTTTAAATCAATTTACTAACCTTTTTACAATTGAAAAATGGGGGTTGAAAATTTGTTATTCCTCGTAAAAGGTTTCCAGTTTTATTTCTTCCTTCTAAAAGGCGATTGAATATTCTTGTTGCAATCCGGTTCGTATGGACCAATGTTTCGGCGTATATCCGATAGGAAAAAGGTTCATAAAAAATATAAAAAGCAAACACAAGAATTTTCAATATGCAAAAAGAATTTGTCTTTATTGGTATAAAAATATATATTACCTTGTTGCTAGTATGAGCTCAACAAAACGAAAGAAATTTTAACTCGTTAGAGACTTATAAAAATTAAAAGCGGCAAACAATGTTTAAAAGCCGTTAGCGGTTTACTCGTTGAAAGTACAAAAATAAGATTTCCAACAAGGATGTAAATCAAAGGTAGTTTGAATTGAGTTTAAAATACTACGAAATTTAATTATAAAATATACATTAAGTTAACTAGTATTTAAACAGTAGGTATGCTTCCTATTTGTGGAACATTCAGGGCTTTATTAACCATATGTACGCTCTTGAACTTCTAATAGCTAAACAAAAGCCGAATATTATTTCGCTTCAAGAGACGCACATTACGAGCAAAAATCGACATCTACTGCACATACCTGGTTATAAAGTTTATCACCACAATAAGGATTATTTGTACTCAAAGGCTGGTATTGCTTTGTTAGTTAAAAACAACATCAATGTTAGTCAACATATCTACTGGTGATCTGCTTTTTCAAAAAATAATAATCCAGTGCAATACAGAAATCCATATTACTAATATATATAAAGAATGTGACTTAAGTCAATGGTCAATAACATCTTACCGGCCAATGGCGTCTATCATCTTTTGATGGGTGACTTAAATTCGCGGAATTTTCTATGGGGCTCAACGAATACCTCTAATAGCGGAAGAATTTGGGAAGATTTCGTTAATGAAAAAGAATTAGTAATCTTGAACAATGAATCACCAACCCTGTTCAACACCAGAAACACCATTACATGCGTGGATGTTACAATGGCCAGTATCGATTTAACACCTTTTCTAGCGTGGAGTTGTTTGCCTATGCCTGAAGTTGGTGACCATTTCCCTATTAAAATCACCAATGATTTTGTAAATGTCAAAAAACTTTTTCCGGCACGATTTTATGACACTAACGCAAATTGGTCACTCTTTGCTCAGAAAGTTGTCCATGTGACTAAAATGTTTCCAGTAGCTTCCCATATAAATAAAGAAGCTGCCCAAATAAAAGCATTGTCAGAAAATCGGCTAATGAAAGCATACCGCTTACAACAAGTCCCAAAGACAAAAACACTCCTATTTGGTTTAATTCCTTTATTCCTATTATTCCTTTATTTCGAAGCTTATTACGTCCCGACAGATAGCTTGGAGAGTTTTTAAAATGTATCACAACCGCACGAACTGTTTAGAATATAGAAGAATGTGCCGGAAGGTTAAAAGAGAGTGCAAATTGGCCAAAAAGCGTACTTGGGAATATTTTTTGAACTCCTTAAAACCACAAATGGATGTCCGTTACCTATGGAGAAAAGTTAATGCTATAAGGTCTAAAAAATTAATAATTTCCCTCCTATATTTATAAACAACAATACCTACTCGCACCCGGAAAAAATTGCACAAAAATTTGCTGAATATTGGACATCTATTAGTTCTGATATTGCGCTTGATAATAATATTGTTTTAGCAAAAAGGAATTTTGATGTTGGAAATCTTTCTCAAAATTGTGATGAACACACTTTTCTGGCTTATAAAATAACTGTTTTTGAACTTGACAGAATTATGAGGACGATAAAAGGCAAGAGATAAGATAACCTATTTGATGGTTAAAAATTCTCCTAAAGAGTTAAAATATCGCCTGTGTAATTTGTTTAACAACATTTTGGCAAAAGGAGTGTTTCCCCAAGATTGGAAGACAGCAGTTTTAGTTCCTTTCCTAAATCTGGAAAGGATCCTGGTAGCTTAGAGGGATATCGTCCTATATCTTTGTTACCAGTTTTATCCAAAATTTTGGAAAAAAGTTTGATTTTGATTTAATCAACCTTATGTCCGTGTAGATACATTTTGTGAGCTGCTGATTACTATCAAATAAATTTACTTAAATTGTGTTGATTTAAATCAAAATAAAGTTAAAACTGAAGTTCGATAAATCTAAATAACTGTGGAGTGAAATATTATTAGTGTTAAGCAATTATTATCATCTATACTTCAACTTTAATTTGTTCCTTATAATTTGCTGCTTGTTTTAGTAAACCTAACCTCAAGTGCTTTAATATGACTTCAGTAAAAAAAATCCAAATGTGCTGTCTGTATGAAAAATCTCAGTGAGATTCCTGGATTCGTTCAATGTAAGGTTTGCTCTTTGAGGAATCATGGTCCTTGCGTTGGCATACCTGATAATGTTGTTGGTGCTTTCAATGATGAAAGAGTAACGTTTACATGTACAGCGTGTAAAAAATCCTCTTCCTGGTCTTGAAGGTGGTTGGAGGTCTGAGATTAAATCATTGGATGCTAAAATTGACACCTTTATTAACAAGGTGGAATTTGATCAGAATTCTGTTAAGGAAGCTTTTGCTCATACCATTGCAACTTTCAAGGCTGAGTGGGCTTCTTGTTTGAATGATATAAAAGCTGAAATGATTGATTGCAGAAAACTGATAAAACATGTTGATGATGCTACTTCTGCTAAAATATCAGCCCTAGATGAGAATAACTCCCTACATAGACGCTTCAACCGTGCCGACATCATTGTTAATGGCTTGCCTTCTGTGGTTATTGACCTGGATGAAGTTATCCTTAAACTAGGTTCTATTTATAATGTTGAAATTTCACAGTATTTCTATTCCGGATTGTTTCATGCGTGAATACTTCAAAACTAGATCTTTAAAGGTTCGTGATCAGGTTGATGGTGATGTTGACCTCAGAGTGTACCTGAATGATCATTATTCACCTGCTGCGAGCAGACTGAACATAATTTGTAAAAAGCTGTTGGTCAAATATCTTATTAAGAAATTGAGGTTATTAAATGGTGACCGATTGAAGGCGAATTTAACTCTTAATGATGATAAAGTGGCTATCTATACTGCATCAGAATGTTCGGACATGCTGCGTGATACTTTATAGATTGAAGTTTGGTGTCTCTTATATTGATCTCTTCTTTTTTCTTCTAATTTAAGCTTTTACATTTTTTGTAAGTTTCTTAAACTGCTTTTAGATTTTCAAGTTTGCCTTTTTCTTCAATTTTCTTTTAGAATTAAAATTAAATTTAATTGCTTTCACACATTAAATTGTAGTTTCTTCAAGTTTCTTTTCTCTCAATTTTTCTTCGCCTTCAAGCTACAACTCAGCTTGCTAGTTGTTGTTTACTTGGAAAGCTACATAAAGGGCAGAAAGCTAAATTTAAGAACTAAGAACTATTAATTTACTTCAACTGTGCTTGAAGAACTAGAACTTTAACTCTTGAAGCTCATCCTTGCCTTATGCTAGGAACACAACTGGGACGAACGACGAATTTTTGGTCGCGAATATTTGTCGTCAAAAATAAAACACATTTGTGTATATGAAAACGCACACAATCATGACGTAGGACGAAATTCGTCATACGCGGCGAACTATGCAATAGAATTATTTCTATTTCTTAAGCCGGCGAACGACGAACAAATCAGTACAAAGTTACCATGTTTGACTTTAGATTCGAAGTATTTTATTAAAAAAACTTATTTTACTAAAAAATTTATGTATTTTTATTTTGCAGCATTTATAATAAGCGTACTGATTATAAGTTAAATATAAAAATAGTTAGTTGTGTTTTTTTTAATGTTTAACTTTTTAAATATTATTTTTTATGGTCACCTTAGCAGCTTACAAAAAGTAAACAACCTTAAAAATTATAACAGCTGTGTTTTTGGTCGTTATTGTTGTTCGTCCCAGTTGTGTTCCTAGCATTAATATTTGAGTGTCTAAGGGCAGTGCATAACGGTAAATATGTACATACTTTAATTTCTGTATTATTGTTGTTGAATATTGATTGTCGGATTATTCCTTAATTGCTTTTATTCAATAATATGTGGTGTAAAGTGAATGTTGATTGTTGGATTATTTCTTAATTACTTCTATTCAATAATACGCGCTGTTAAGTGATAGAACTTCATGTATAATATAAACAAATTCTAACATTTTTGTTTTCAATATAAACTCTCGAAATTCTCAATGTGAATAACTTACGCTTATGCTTTTTTAAATTAACTGCATTTTCTCTCTGTAATACAATAACTAAATTTGAGTTTGTACTTAAATGAAGATTTTGTTTTTGTTCCGTGTTGTCTTTCACTTTTTTTACGCGTCTTGCTGAATAGAGGCTGGTAATATCACTTGGTATTTTCTATTGTTTAACTTCATTCTATTTTATTTTAATTCCTATTACTGTTTTCTCTTTTTATCTTTTTTTATAAATTTATTTTTTAATAATCAGTAGTTTAAATGAGTTTGATTATTGATTTTTTGGTATATATGTGATTTAATTTTTATTTTAATATGTACAATTTTTATATTTTTTATTTGTTTGGTTCTCCACTGTAGTATTCTTCTTTTTTATTGATGTCTCTTAACCTAAACAATGGTCCAGTTGTCGGTGGCGCTTCATATGTTAAGACTAATCTTTCTCTGGTAACTTTAATATCTGTCATTTAAATTGTCAAAGTACTAGACCATCCAGAAATAATTCTAAGTTTGATGAATTTAAATTAATCTTAAAAGATGTTCCAGTTGATATTTTTGCGGTTACTGACTAAAACCATATGTTTCTGACAGAACTGTTGAGGTTCCTGGCTTTAATTTATGTAGCAATGATCGGTTGAATTCTAGAGGAGGTGGAGTTGGTCTCTTTATCTCAAAAAATTACAGGTATAAGAGAATACTTCAGGTCTCTGAGTTGGGTGCATGTGAGTCACTTTTTATTGAACTTTGTCTTAATGATACGTTGTTTCTAGTTGGTGTTGTTTATTTACCAGATGGTAATATTGAATCTTTTCTTTTGTCATCATGATTTATTTTTGAGCTATTCTAACATTATCATTGTAGGAGACTTTAATTATAATTTGTTCGATTTGTCCAAGTCTTATAATATGCGGTCTTTATGCACTAGGTGCAATTTGTCGATTATTTACAACTCTAAACCTACACACTTTGATATTGCCCATGACTCATTATCCTTAATTGATTTTTGGTTAGTAAGTAACTCAACTACTGTTTGCCTTTCTGATCAAGTTCATGTTTCGTCCATATCCCATCATGCTTTAATTTTTTCATCGTTTTTGATTCAAGTTAGTCGAGCCGTAGTCTTTGTTGAATTTCATGATCTTAGATCTATTGATTGGGATAGCTTGCATTTATATTTGTCTGATTTTGATTTTTCCCACTTTTATGTTGGTGATGTTGATTACCAATGTAATACTATTAATACACTTTTTACTCAACTTTTTACATTTGTTCCAGTTGTTAAGAGGAAAGTTTTTCGTAATGACAATAGTTGGATGTGCTGCAATGTGATTATTTTTGCTCAGTCACTTAGGGATCTTGCTTATTATGCATTTCTGAATAACCGTTCTGCTGAAAACCGGAAAATTTTTTGCAGACTTCGTAATAAAGCCAAAGATGTAATTCGTAAGATTAAAAGAAAACATTTTTCTAAAATACTTTGAGGATTAGATTCAGCAAGTCTTTTAAAAATACTTAAGGGTACGGGTTGTGTGGATGGTGATTCTATATCCTATTGTGGTAATATTGATGCTTTTAATGATTTTTTTGTCTCGGGGGGTAATGCTGTTCACAGTGGTGATTCAGATTTGGATATAGGGAGTTTTGAGGATTCTGTTTCGTGAGGATTTTCACAATTTAAAAAAGAACTGATATTAAATATAAAATCGATTAAAATACCGCTTCGAAAAAAAATATAAAATTGGTTCTTGTTAGTTTGATGATACAGAAAACAGTAAACTTTATTTTTTAAAAATGAAGAATATACAAATTCAATATAAGAGAATTTCTTATAATTTCCCAAGCCTAGAAGAGGTCAAGGGTGTAAAAATTATTACTTTCCTACGTAAATTTTTCAAACATTAGGAAAGTTTGAATTAATGAAATTTTTTATTTTTAACAATTCATTTAAAATTATTTATATACTGTTGAATTTAAAATTTTTAAGAAATATGGCCAAACATGCCGGGCCCATTGAAGGACCTTGCGTCTTCAATCAATCGGAAGCACCGCTAATTTATGAATTGGCCGCTTGAAAACACCGCTACTCGTCTTCACTTCCGCTACCCGAATCTTGCCGTCTCGGCCTGGAAAAACGGCTACTACTCGACCCGTCAGCCACTGCATTGGTGGAAGATTTTGTCTACGGCGACGTCGGGCATTACGTCGGACCACTTGGTTCGTTCCTGCAAACTCAGGACGTAATCTTTCACCCAAAATCTCCAGAACGTCTGCTTGAGTGCGGAAATACGCTGCCATCTCCTCGAGTATGGTATCTTGGCCGATTCGTCTACCAGAAAATCGCTGGGCTGCGCTCGAAGGCTCTCTCCTACTAATAGATGAGCTGGAGTGAGGGCTTCTCCGTCGTTGGGATCGCTGCTGTTGGGGCATATTGGGCGCGAGTTCAGCACGGCTTCGATTTCTGCCAGCAACGTTGCGATTTCTTCCGCTATCAAGAGCGCGCTGCCAACGGTTCGCAACATCAGGCTCTTGGCTGACTTGACCGCTGCCTCCCACAGCCCGCCGAAGTGAGGTGCCCTGGGTGGTATAAAGATGAACTCCATCCCTCTGTTGGCGGCGAACGATTCGGTCTGCTACAACATTCCCTCTCTCGCCTCTCGTATTTCCCGACTGGCCCCGACGAAGTTGGTGGCGTTGTCGCAATAAATTTTGGTTGGCATCCCTCTCCTGGCGATGAACCTTTTGAGACATAAATGAAAAGAATCGGATGATAGATCAGTTACCAGCTCTAAATGAACAGCTTTTGACGTAAAGCATATAAACACAGCTATATACATTTTGACAGGTGGACGGCCGCGAATTTTTAAAGTTGCATTAATCGGACCGCAAAAATCTACGCCACATATTTTGAATGGTCGTAGAGCTCTCATCCTGTCTGCAGGCAAGTTTCCCATTATTTGATTCATCAGTTTCGGTTTATACATGAAACATTGAATACATTTGCGTACAACTCTACTGCATTCTTCTTTGGCATTTATAAGCCAAATTTTATCTCAAAGAAGAGCAACTAATGCTTTTGCTCCTACATGGCAGTTTTCAAAGTGCAAATACCGCAAGTAAATGGCCACAAAATGGCATTTTTTAAGCATTAATAAGGGAAACTTCGCATCGTACGGAATTGCTGCATTTAGCAATCGCCCGCCTACTCTGATAAGTGAGCATTTTCTTCCTCAAATTCATGAATAAACGGATTTAATTTTTACAAGTTCGGCTGCAGGGCCTGCGATTTTCGTAAACTTTTTATTTCACTGGAAAATTCTTGCGACTGAATAATTTCAACTATTTTTAGAAATGAAAAATTCATTTCCTTTGCTGTTGGGTTAACATTGGTAACTTTAAATTTTCTGTTTCGACATGTATGGACAAATCTTAAAACATACGAAAACACTCTAATCAACTTTAAATAGGATGAATGTTTATTAACTAATTCTAAAATAGAATTTAGTTTTTCAACAGCAAGAAAAACGTTTACTTTTTTCTTCTCCAATGGCAATTGTTCATCATTTAACTTAAAATGGTTATTAACTGGCCACTCGTTGCTCTCATTGAGCAAAAACCCCGGGCCCGTGAACCACATTGAGTCATTGAGCTCATCAACATTACAACCCCTTGAAACGATGTCCGCAGGATTGCTCCTTGATGGTACATGACGCCACGTAATTTGGTCAGACAAATCCTGAATTTCTGCTACCCGATTCGCTATGAACGTCGAAAGGGTTGATGGATGAGTCTTTATCCAGTGTAGTGTTATTTCTGAGTCCGTCCAAAAGGTAACACTTTCAACATTGCATGTTAACATAGTCCTAACTTTAGCCCATAACTTAGCTAATAAATGTGCTGCGCATAGCTCAAGCCGCGGTAGCGACTTAGTTTTCAAAGGAGCGACTTTCGATTTTGCCGTCAGCAAATGACAAAAAATATCTTTATTCACTCTACTTCGAATATAAATACAACAGCCGTACGCTCTGATTGATGCGTCTGAAAATCCATGAATTTGGTGATAAGATCCTGTAGTAGTCAAAACATACCGAGGAACTTCAATGATATCAATTTTTGACAAATTGCCCTTAAAATTGTCCCAGGACGTATGAAGATTCATAGGAATCGATTCATCCCAGTCCAATTTTTGTAACCAAAGTTCCTGAAGTAAAACTTTTGCTTTAACTACAAGTGGGCACAAAAGCCCAAGAGGATCAAACAATCTGGCGGAAACAGATAATATATTCCGCTTTGTCGCCTTAAGTGTATGAAATGAATCATCGAACTGATATTTGAAAACATCTCTTTTTGGTAGCCAATATGTGCCTAGCGCTTTCGTAAAATCTTCTGTATCATGAAGAGTCTTTGTTACTACGGTAGATCCAGTGTTCGATTCATAGTTAGAAACCCATTTTGTTAAATTTAACCCAGCTGACTGCAATATTTTAGTAACGTCTCTACATATGTCATTTAGTTCCTCAATTGAATCTGCTCCAGTTAGCAAATCATCGACGTAAAAGTCTCTACGGATAATTTTAGATCCAATTGGTATTGAACTTTTAAATTGATCACTCAAGTGCATTAAACACCGTATCGCTAAAAACGGTGCGGACGATGTACCATAGGTTACCGTGTTTAGTGAATAAATTTCAAGATTATCTGAGTGTTTTTCACGCCAAAGGATTAATTGGAATTTTCTATCAGACTCATTAATCAAAACTTGGCGGTACATTTTTTCAATGTCCGCAGTGACAGCATATTTATGCAATCTAAACCGAAGAAGTGTGGAATATAACTCTTCTTGGACTGTAGGCCCAATCATCAAAATATCGTTTAGAGAGAGTTGTGTGGTAGTTCGACACGAAGCATCGAATACAACACGAAGTTTTGTTGACGTACTTTGTGGTCGTAGTACACACTGATGTGGTATGAAATACTGCGGAAAATTAGGAATTTTACCATCTGTGATAGTCATGTGTCCTAGTTCAATGTACTCTTTCATAAAATTATTATACATCTCTTTCATTTTCATGTCTTTTGAAAGCCTTCGTTCGAGCGAAAGAAAACGCCCAATTTGTTTGGATCACCTTTGAAAGGTAGCGACACTTGAAATCTGCCAGATGGCAACTGTTTAATAGTTTTCATAAAATTCTCTTCGCATAATTGTTGCTCTGACGATAAAATACTAACTTCTTTAGGAACCTCCTCCAGTTCCCAAAATCTCTGAACAGTTTTATGAAGAGTTTCTTCAGTTTCGACATTACTACATGTACTAATATGACACGATTCGTTACCAGGAGTTTTACATTGCTTATATTTACCGGAAACGGAAACGACCATCAATATATTTTCTTACTACGATCACACATGAATGAGTGCATCTTCTTTGTTTTTAAGCATTCATATATGATAAGGAATAAATAACATCACTCTCATTAATGTTGCTTTTCATAAACGAATGCGAACAATTTTTCATAGTTGAAAACTTCTTATTTATAAGCATTCAAAGGCGGGGGTAATAAAGTTTCTCATAAATGAGAAAAAATTTTTCTTTTGCACGGTCATTAACGAACAACAAAAAATTGTTTGTCTTCGATCCCACATGAATGTATGTACATATGCAAGGCAAATTGAACAGGTGAGTGCATTAGCTCATGCGGTCAACATATGTTTGCTAGTTTTCTTTGCGAGTTGTCAAAATTGTTCCTCTTTTTCTTATTGTATCTGTATATTGTGCATGCATATATATTGTATGAATGTGTTCAATTGTAAGACGTTCTTGACAGCTCAACAAGATTTTACAAAAACAAACTACACGCAAAAGCTAATGTGCCTTGTACATATGTATAAGAGATGAGCGTAAGCCGTATAAAAGAATACAACATTGTCTCTTTTTCTAAAGCGATAGTAATAGCCTAGTAATTTGCCACGATATTACATCTTCCCGGTAAGAAATACATAGGGCTAAAAATCAACATCTTTACAAGATGTTTCTTTTTCATTTTGTTCCACTCAACATCTCTCCATAATTTTAGTGTCATCACTAGAAAATGGACATTTAAATATAAAAACGATACACTTGTCAAAAAATTCAATAAATAAGATGAAAGAGGCGCAAGGTTATTAATTTTAAATTGCCATACTCTTAAATTAAATAAAAATAACTTTGAAATGTGTTTTATGACAAATTCTCCATACAAATTTGTCCTTAAATACATTTTAAACCTATTTGAAAACTTTACGAATACGGCAGAAATTATTTTAATAACTTTTTTATATACGAGGGCTGCTCTATATATTTCTGGCCTAATAGTGAAAATGCGAATATTTATAATCAAAAATGGTTTTATTGTTTTTCAAAGTATTCTCCAGCATGATTTATACAATTTTTCATGCGCTCAAACCAGTTGTCGAAGCACTTTTTCCACTCCGATTCAGACACCTCTAAAACATGGTTTTTGAACACTTCAACAGCTTCTTCTGGCGACGAAACTCGTTGACCATGTATTTATTTCTTGATGTGCGGAAACAAGAAGAAGTCATTAGGTGCCAAGTCAGGGCTGTACGGCGGATGACCCATTAATTCGACGTTTTGGCCGGTCAAAAACGCTCTGATTTGAGCCGATGTGTGAGAGCTCGCACTGTCATGAACAATGATTCGTCTTCTCTTGTTGGTTTTTCGAATTTCTCCGATGACTTCAGGCAAACAAATTGTAGTGTACCACTCAGAAGTGACCGTCCTACGTTGCTCAAGCGAGCCAGTCGCCACATGACTAGTTTTGCCGAAGAAACAGGCGACCATTTGCTTCGAAGTGCTTCTTCCACGAACAACTTTCGTTGGATTTTGCTCGCCTTTGAAGACCCACACGGTCGATTGTTGTTTCGTTTCGGGCTCATACGCATAGATCCATGATTCGTCACCTATGACGAATCATATTTTGCAATCGTATTTTTGCAACATTTCTTTGCACCAATCAACACGAGCCTTTTTTTGAGCGACTTTCAAATTGTGCGGGATCCAACGAGAACAAACCTTTTTTACGGCCAGGTGTTCATGCAGTATCGAATGTATGCTGGTGGAAGAAATGTCCAAGGATGTCTCTACCTCTCGGTATGTCGCAGGTCGATCTTACATTATGAGTTCACGCACGGCATCAATGTTCTCTGGCACAACAGCCGTTTTTGGACGACCTTCACGGAATTCGTCTTTGAGCGAGCTTCGGCCACGATTAAATTCATTATACCAATTTTTCACAGTGCTATAGGATGGTGCTTCATCGCCATACAAAGATTTAAGTTCATCAATGCACTCTTGTCGTGATAATCCGCGTCGAAAGTTGTGAAAAATGATGGCACGAAAATGTTCACGAGTTAATTCCATTTTTTTCTATATTAATTTTTTCAAGTCACTGTTAACAACACAAATAATGGTCGTACGTCAAAACGTTTTGAGTACGATTATGCTTAAAAATGACAAACTTTCCAATGGAAATGTCAGATTGCACTTGGCAGCACTCAGTGTTGCCAGGCCAGAAATATATATAACAGCCCTCGTAGTTTTTCTTTCTTAAATATTTAGAATTAAAAATACATATACGTGAAATTAAGCAGAATTAAATTTTTTCGTTTTGTTATAATACTAAAATAGTTTACCTAACAATTGCAAAAATTGAAAACAGAAAAATACAAATTTTCTAAACGGTTTTGTATAAAAGCCGCTTTGAAAAAACAATGCAAAATTTGTCTTACCCACGTGCAAACTTTCATTAAAAAATTCCGAACTTCTATTTGGAATATGTATCTTATTCCTAAAAACTACAATTTCTTCGTTTTCCAGCATAACTTCTGTCAATTCTTCAACAGCAATAATTAAACCAAATATTCTAGACTTTGTTAGCTCCATTTTATTAAATAGCTTAATATTTCCGTAGACGCATAACAAAGTGTTTGTCAAAGATGAAAGATGTTGCAAATGTAAGCAACTTTTTTTCATTTTCAACATCTTCCACGCGTTCCTCATAGATGTGAGCAAGTGTAAAAACCCTATAAACATATAGCAGGTTTACACGGCAAAATGAAGCACTTGCTTCACGCTCTGAATCATGATTGCGAAGCATACCGTTTCCACGACACATACTTCATGCTTCGCTTTGATTTCTGTTATAAAATTTTATTTTTTGTTTCAATTTTTGCGTTTCTAATTTAAAAAACTTTAAACCACAGATATAATCTATATCTATATATCTATGCTTTAAACCATGATTAAATTATTTGTTTTTATATTAACACATATACACACACCACTTTTCATGTTGTTTTACTTTTTTTGTTTACATTAATATGCAGCTAGTTCAGATAAACTAGCGATAAAAATTAAGGAAGACAGAAATTTTTCATGCTTCGCAAGTAGATTCAACTTGAATCGTCTCAAAATAACATGCTTCGCTCTCAAGATTTTATATGACGAAGCACGTTGATTCGCTTGTGGTTGGGCTGTAAATCATGAATGAAAGAGCGAAACAATAATAATGGGCTCCGTGAAAACATAGTAATAGAGGAAAAATAAACACAAGTTTGTTGTGCAATAGTTGAAACGACAATAGTCTTACAAGTACAGCGAAAATGTTATACAATACTCTGTGTTACAATTGTTAATGGCGTTGGCATTTATTAAAAGAAGAAACTTTGATTTTTTTAAACTGCAAGTTTAATTTCATTTATTTTATTCAGCAACAAATGTAACCAAAAAGTAAGTCACACATTTGAGAATGAGAAAATGAGGGTATTTTAAAACGTATATTCCCATATACTCTGCAATGTTGTCATGCTGGTGAAATTCGCATCGACGTACATAACAATACACAGTTCCTATGCTCGACAAAGAGAACAATTCAATAGTAAACACATAACAGTATCTAAGGCAGGATACCTCGATTCCTCAAAGGGATAAATACTTTTGGCGAAATAACTACAATAAAAAATATTGGTGCTTACAAGTTATAATAACCCCTAATAAAATAATCATATAACACCACATTTTTATCCATAAGATTTTCTTTTATTACGTACACTTAAACAAATACAATAAGTACAGAAATAAATGTTTACAAAGAAAAGAATTATAAATTTTAAAATGTTAAAAGCAAACAAACATTCATACTTAAATAAATATACTTACATTAAAATTTCCCTTTAATTGTTCCCATTAAAAAAAAATGATAAACACGCATATTTGTCCACAACACTGTGTACAAACATGCATGCATAAACACTTGAACTATTTTAATTATTCGTTTCCAAGAATACTTGTTAGCATTTTCAATATATTTTGGGAGACCAATAACTCTTAATTAGATCAATATGAACTTCTTTGGAATTATTACACTTTCTTTTGTAAACAATTGATTTCCCAATAGTTTATAAGAATTATCAGTAAGCATTTTTGTAACTACATTTAAGTATTTAAGACTAAGAATTTTAAACAATAAAGTCAGTCATATTTTTTGATTCAAACAAACAACAAAGTTGTTTTTTTTCAATTTAAGAAAATTGAAATCAAAATTGGCGCAGTCGGTAGGATACCCGTGTATCCTCGTGTGTAATTTTTATATACATAAGAGAGGATATTAGATATTTTAATATCCTAAACGGGTAGCAATAAAAAAAAGAAGTCCTTTGAAAGATCAAAGGAAATGTGCACAAAATTCCTTTAAAAGATTAAAGGATATAAATATTTATAAAAACAATAATCCTTTAAAAGAATAAAGGATATAAATATTTATAAAAACAATAAACCTTTAAAAGATTAAAGGATATAAATAGTTATAAAAACAATAATCCTTTAAAAGATTAAAGGATATAAATAGTTATAAAAACAATAATCCTTCAAAAAGATTAAATGATATAAATAGTTATAAAAACAATAATCCTTCAAAAAGATTAAATGATATAAATAGTTATAAAAACAATAATCCTTTAAAAGTTTAAATGATATAAATAGTTATAAAAACAATAATCCTTTAAAAGATTAAGGGATATAAATAAAAATCCTAAACAAAAAAAAAAGAAAGATAAATATATTATAGCTGAAAAACACTTGAACTTCCAAAAGACAAAAAAAGAACAGTGCTAGTGAAACTAAAGTTTTATTCCAAAAGTGTTTTCCTGGAAAATTTTTTTTTATTACAAACAAACTGAAAAAAAAAATAACTTTTGTTAAAACTTGCTGTGAACAAGCGACTTTGACCTTCAAAAAAAATATATCAGTAACCAACAAAATCATTGAAGAAATTAGCAGGAAAAATAGAACTAACCATCAGGAAGAGAAGCATCAGAACTAACCACCGGAGACCAAAAGAACCATCAATTGTAACCATCAGGAAGTCAACACCACTTGGACCGGCAACAATTAAAACATCATTTTTAAGGTATCGTTTAATTTAAGTTTCATTTATACGTATATAAAAGTAGAAAAATTTAAGGCAATTTACTTACCTATACATAAGAATAAAAGTAAAGCAATAATAAATTTTTTTTTCTCAATGTATACAATCAAAGAAGAAATTAATATAGAATCAGAGTTAGAAAGAATTATATTATATACATCTAGAGAAGAAGATATCGAAAAGTTGCAAAACCTTTCACGCAGGATAACCCTGATTAAAATAAAGGCAAGAAAACTATATTTAAGAAATAAAATTAAACACAACAGAATTAGAATTTAAGAAAAATGGCTCAAATAAATTTCGACCCCCTCAAATACTTAGGAAACCTCCCTGACTTCAATGGGAACGAAAAAGATCTAAATACGTTTTTAAGTCTAATAGATAGGGTACACCCCATTTTGCAAACATATGACGGACATTCGCAGTTACTCTTTTCGGACATAATTAAAAGTAAATTAAAAAACAAGGCTAGAGAAGTTATAGAAATAAACTGTCAGGCAGTTTCATGGACAGAAATAAAATCAGTCCTGCAAAATAATTTTGGAGACAGGTTGAGTTGCGAAGAACTTTTCGACGCACTTAGGGCTACAACATTTAAAAGTACAAGCCTTGATTTCTATGAAGAAATCAAAGGAAAATTAAGAAGACTCAACAACAAAACTGCTTTTGTTCTGGGTCAAGACCAAAATGCGATAAATTTATCTGCCCAAAATAATTCCCAATCAGCTCTCAATATATTTAAGGCTAAAATCCCAGAGCCCATGAAAACAATCTTGGCATGCCGTAACCCCAATTCATTAGAAGAAGCAATGAACATATTGTTTGAATCGGGTTACGCACACATTAGTATAGATAATATTCAACCATTCAATAGAAACAAATACGAGTCACGAAAACAACACGGAAACAATATACAAAAACAACAGACGCATTACCCACAATATCATTCACAAAACCTCCCAAGAAATTCCCGATATCCTCCACAACGCCTCCAAAATTCACAAAATCAATCATATTCAAACAATTTTCCACAAGCCTTACGACACCTACCACAACGTTTCCAGAACTCTCAAAACCAATCAAATTTTCCACAACACATACCTAATCCAAGAAATTTCCAACGACAAAACCAAGCACAACAAAGACCACATAATTATGGATATCAACAACAACTACCCCCTCCTGAGCCAATGGATATAAACAATCACGAACTAACAGGGGAAAATTTTCCGTTATCAGCCTCGGACACTTACCATATATAAAGGTAAAGACAAGGTTAGGATATTTAAAATTAATTATAGATACTGGTGCAACCAATTCAATCCTAAACCCTGGAATCTGTCATCCTAAATGGTTGTACAAAACAAATCCCATCTCTGTAAAAAGTTTATTAGGTAAAACCCAACTAAACCAAAAGGCTAGAATTAAAACTTTTGAAGAATTTGGCAAAAAACTCGATTTCATCGAATTTTTCATCATAAAGTTTCACAATCATTATGATGGTCTGATAGGCAATGACATATTAAGACCATTAGAAGCATGCATAGATTATAAAAATAAGAAAATAACCATCGGCAATAAGATATTACCAATATTTTTTGAAAACGAAGTTATAAATAAAAAAATAATACAAACTCCACCCGACTCTGAGTTGATTTATTTTAAAGAGGAATTTGATGGAAAAGTTTTAAGAGAAGGCATTCTAGACTCGGAGGACGGCAAAGTAGAAATTAATTTATTATCTGAAAATAATAGGGTATCTACGCAGAAGGTAGATCACAAGAATTTTAGTGTAATTAAAGAAAAGGAAATAAAACCACTATTAGAACAAATTCGAACGGAGCACCTTAATTTTGAAGAAAAGAAAGAACTACTAAAGTTGGTAAAAAATTATTCAGATATTTTCTATCAGGAAAATACAAAATTGACTTTTACCTCAGCAATAAAACACGAAATCAGAACCTCTGACAATATACCCATACATACCAAATCATATCGTTACCCTTATATACATAAGGACGAAGTCCAAAAACAAATTCAAGAAATGCTCGATAATAAAATTATCAGGCACAGTAATTCTCCTTATTCCGCACCTATTTGGATCGTTGCGAAGAAGGCCGATGCAAGCGGAAACTTAACGAAGTAACCATAGATGACAGGTACCCAATTCTTAATATTGATGAAATCCTTGATAAACTGGGAAGATGCCAGTATTTCACCACGCTAGATTTAGCGAAAGGATTTCACCAAATAGAAATTAAGGAGGAAGACATTCATAAGACCGCCTTCACTATAGAAGGAGGACACTATGAATTCCTAAGAATGCCGTTTGGGTTGAAGACAGCCCCAGCGACATTTCAAAGGTTAATGAACAATATTCTTAAAGATTACATTAATAAAATTTGCCTTGTTTATTTAGATGATATAATTATATTTTCCACCTCCCTCCAGGAGCACATTAATTCAATAAATTTAATTTTTAAACGCTTACAAGAAGCAAATCTTAAAGTACAACTAGATAATTCAGAATACTTAAAAAAGGAAACCGAATTCCTTGGGCACGTAGTAACCCCGCAAGGAATAAAAGCAAACCCCAAAAAAATTGAGTGTGTAAAAAATTTCCCAATTCCTAAGACTCCCAAACAAATAAAGCAATTCCTTGGATTAACCGGATACAATAGGAAATTTATAAAAGATTACTCCATGATCGCTAAACCCATGACCAAATACCTAAAAAAGGATACGAAAATTAACATTGCTGATCCCCAATACGTTGAAAGTTTCAATACTCTCAGAACATTATTAACTCATGATCCTATTCTAGCATATCCAAACTTCTCCAAAAAATTTACCCTTACGACGGACGCGAGTAATTTTGCTTTAGGAGCAATACTTTCGCAGGACAATCACCTCATTTGCTACGCAAGCCGAACTCTTAACGAACATGAGTGCAATTACAGCACTATTGAAAAGGAGCTTCTAGCCATCGTTTGGGCTACTAGATATTTTCGACCATACCTATTTGGACGTAAATTCGTGATCGAAACTGACCACAAACCACTCACGTGGTTATTTTCCATAAAAGAACCAAATTCAAAATTGGTAAGGTGGAGATTAAAGCTATCAGAGTTCGACTACGAAATTAGGTATAAAAAAGGTACAAAAAATAGTAATGCGGATGCACTTTCAAGAATAGAACCTGATTCTGCCAATATAAATTCTCTAGAAGCAGAAGTTCTCAGCATAAAAGAATCGGAATCACCTATAAGCAGCCAGAATAAAAAACGAAAAAATATTTAAAAACAATAGGAAAGTTATTGGAATCAAGGAACTTGACAGAGAAACTTCAATCTCTTTGCTAAAAAACCATTTCAACCCTAGCCAATTAAATGCAATTTTTATAGAAGACGAATTTTTTGACACAATCAAGAATACGTACGAAGAACTATTTTCAACCAACACAAAATTTAGAATTGTAAGATGCACTCGTTTGCTAAGAGATGTTAAAGATGAAGAAGAATTAGCAGAAATAATAAAAAAGGAACACTTAAGTAAGAACCACCGGGGAATACAACCCGTTTACGAAGAACTAAAAACAGAAATATACAATCCTCAACTAAAACTGAGAATAACGCAATTTATTAACAACTGTGAAGTATGCACCATTGAAAAATATGATAGGAAACCGCCAAAAGTACCACTTAAAATAAGCGAAACCCCCTCGAAACCAAGAGAAATTATACACATAGATGTATTCTACACACTGAAGAAGGAAATGTTTATGACAATGATAGATAAGTTTTCGAAACACGCAGTTGCTTACAAAATCAACAGCAGAACTTGGACGGAATTCAAAACAAAACTCTTGCAGTACATAAATACACACGGTAAAATAGGAAAAATAATTGTCGATAATGAACTAGGATTTAAAGCCATTCCAATGCAAGAATTTTTTAAGGAGGAAAACATTAATGTACATTTTACTTCAAATAGTAACCACACATCAAATTCGGACATCGAAAGATTACACAATACCATAAATGAACACATTAGACTATTAAGACACGACGAGAAGAACAAAGATGAAACCACTGAAGAAAAAATTTTGAGAATTATAGGATTCTACAATAATACAATTCACAGTACAACCAAAATCAAGCCAATTGACTTTTTAAACGGAAAGGTAAATGAAGATAAATACAATGAAATACATGACTTAATATCTAAGAAAAAAGAAGTTTACATAAATAAAATAAACCAAAATAGAAAGGATGTAAAAATAGAAGAAGGTATTAATTACATTAAGGAAATTAGAGGAGGTAAGAACCATCGAAAGTACAGGAAAATTGATTCAAAGAAAATTGATGAAGAACACGTCGAGAACACTAAGACAGGGCAGAAATATTATAAAACACACATTAAACAAAATAAAAAATTTCAAGATAAAAATAATCCCAAGATAAGAACTATGTAAATAATAAACATTTTTGTACACATATAAACGTAATACCCTTTTTTCAGATGACAGCTTGGACATTTCTTTTAACCCTTATGACTACCAACGCACAATTCTTCGACATACAAGACCTTACAAATAATCATGGATATTTACCAATTAAAATAAAGGACGTAAAGATTATCGACAAATATATTAAAATAATACACGTTATTAATACAACACAATATTTGGAAACAGCAAATATACTACAAGAAAACATTCATAAGCTATCGAATACTTATACGAACATTAGCCCACTTTTGGACAGCGTGAATAGAAGTATGGACATATGTAAAACAAAAATCAAAAATTTGACACCAAAATTCAGACAGAAACGGGGACTAGTAAACGCAATAGGTAAAGGACTAAAATATGTGACAGGGACAATGGACAGTGACGACGAAAAAGAAATATTCGACAAAATTACACAACTTGAAAAAAGTAACGGAGACACAATGACAGCCATAGACGAAATTTCATACAAAAACAACGAAGTTGTTTTTTTTTCAATTTAAGAAAATTGAAAACCAAAATTCTTACACTCACAATAATAATCCTTTCTCTGTACCTTACTACTTTTATTATAACTGATAATATTATGTAATGTTTTTAAAACTTTCATTACAAAAAAAGTCAATTATAATTGTGTTAAAAATACAAATAAATCATAGCTTACTAGAGTACTAGAGTACTCCATTGGGGTCGTTGTAAAACATTGTAAATATTATTTTGTCTATTGTTTATTGTAGTAATTAAAATATGTATATAAATTGAAAATAAATAAACGAAAAAAATAACATAACAGTATGAATAGAAGCATAAATGATAGAATAAATGATAGATCCCTGCACAAATGCTTTTGCTATTAAAAAGTTCATATGATTTGCAAAACATGAACACCTGCTTGAGCTTATTTTAAAAATGATGAACATGTTTTTGAGAACATCAAACTCATAGTGTAACTATTGGTTGTACTCGACTGAGAGTATGTTAGGTGAGTACATGTTCTTCTTTTTCTCTTGCTTGCAATACTGATACTCGCAGTACTAGGTGAAGTTTGGCAAATATGTTAATCAAATTCATTTGTTTGGAATCATTCTCTTTTGATCTGCCAAACTGCCAAAAAGGAAAAACAAAATGGAAATAAATGAGGTAAGTTAATAATTTAGTTTATTTAGATATTCTTTAGTTATATATATATATATATATAAATATAAGTTAACACAAAATATGTTTAAACACAAACATTTATTAAAAATTTGTTCGTTCCCACTAAATATGCTGACATTATGTCTGAGTGTCGCATTTCTTCATTGCATTCCAAAATTTAGTTCTCATCAAAGGCGTAACACGAGCCAGAATAAAGTGGCGTGATCATTAAAATCTAAAGCTATAAGTTAGGGTAGATTGTAAGAAATAAAACACTGTTGATTTTACATTCAAATAAAGAAGTTGAGCTGTCTCTTCAAAACGGACACTCAACAAAAAAATATATTTTTTTAAAAATACAATTTGCATGCATTTAATTGGCGCCTGAGCAGGAACCCTTTGAAAAGGTCCTTCGGAAAAACAGTAAATCGCAGTTAAGCCTTGTCAGGCTCCTCAGTAGTTTAATTACAAACCGGGTTGTGCGTATAAGCAAACTCCTGCTAAGCTCGCGAAAGCCAAACCTAGTTTAGATGAAAAGAACTCGTGAAAAAGTAAAAAATTAAAATAAGGAACAAGATTTGTGAAAAAAAATTAAACAAACTCTTAAAAAGAAACTTTAAGTAGAAAAAATTTATAAATAAAGGCTGTTAAAGAATTAAAAATTATTAAGAAACTTTAAGTGGAAGTGAATAATTGAAGTAAGAATTAAATAAACATAAATAGATTAATAAAAAAAAAATAACAATTATAATAAGAAATCAGCTAGAGCAAAATAATCTATAACTTAAGTGACTAATTGAAGAAAAAATTAAATAAACAGAATTTGTTAAGTAATAAGAAATTAGTTAAGTGGTGTGTTGAAAGAAAATTTTTTTATAGCTAAACAGAACTAAAAAAAACTAAAATTTAGTAAACAAATTGTTTATATGTGTGTGACTACAAATAAAATTAAAATAATTAAAAGAACATCTCGAATTATAGCTAAATAGAAGTAAAATAAAGAAAAGAACTTAAATTAAATAATAAAAAAACTAAAAAAATTATTAAATGTGTGTGACTACAAATAAAATTAAAATAAAAGAACATCTTGAACTATACACTGGAAATTTAAATAAAGAACCAAACCAACAGACAGAAGTTATATAAGAGAACCTCTTTAACAGAAGATGAAGATTCTGATGCTGCTAGAGTAAGTTAATTTTAAGAAAATTTTGTAAAATTAAGAAAAATACATTTTCAAATTTTAATCAGAAAAATTAAGTTTTATAAAAAGTGTTTTCTTCGCTGCCTCCCAGTGATATATGTTACCTTTGTTTTTATTTAATTTGATTTTGGTAAAATTAACGCAAAAATACATGCTTATTAATTTTTTCTTTTGACTACCTTAAAAACTCAACACAACAACAACACTACCTCAACACTCAGTAACCAAATATCCAACACTTTTAATAAAAA
Organism: Gymnosoma rotundatum; assembly: GCA_916610165.2. Taxonomy (NCBI): domain Eukaryota; kingdom Metazoa; phylum Arthropoda; class Insecta; order Diptera; family Tachinidae; genus Gymnosoma; species Gymnosoma rotundatum. The sequence continues at coordinate 118,036,008 of OU744336.1, forward strand.
TCCGATTGCAGTAATCTTTTACTTAAGTTTACATACAAATATCTTGTGATTCTAAAATGTTAACGAAATTGTGCATCTTTATATGCTGGCACCATTTCATGAAAGTAGTTTTCTTAGTCCCAATTTTCACGAAGCAATTCTTATTAATAAACGTATCACTCTTTCTTCTTTGAACTTGCCTTGTCGTTTTCACAATTCTTAGCTTATTATCTTATTGTTTTAGCGGTTCAACAACAAACAACAACAACAAATTTCAATTTGTATATAAAACAATAAAAATTTAATCAGCTAAAAATTACGAATAAGAAAGCAAAACGAATTGAACGAGTACATCAGCTTGTGTACTCGTTTCTTTTCCTCTTGACGGCCTCACCAACAAGCAAAATGGATAAGCCGATAAGAATTGCCTAGTGAAAATTGGGACTTACAGATTACGAGACATTCTTTCGTTTTTACAGAGCATATGAGTGGGATAAAAGTTCTCATCATTTCTCAACATTCGAAGAATTACAATGTTGTCTTCTTCATCCTCCCTTTCGGATGACGACTCCATTATGTACATAATTGTTTTGTTATAAAGATGCTTTATTAAAATCATAAAATGATGTAAAAATAATTGACGCCAAGAAAGTATAACGAAATGACCTATTGTGTTTGTTTTCAAAGCTAGAAGTTTCTACAAAACATCTTTATTACAAAACAAAAACAACTAACACAAAGCGATAAATAAACAAACACAATACACAACCATATACACACCTGCATTGTATAACAACTAAATAAAAATACACAACATGTATTTTTAAATAATGATTGAAGGTTCTAGAAGTAAATAACAATGCTCACTAATGTGTCTGAGATAAAAGTGGCAATGCAGCATTTTCAACTACGCAGCAGATGGCGGTAGAAATTCTCGAATATTCAAGAATGCCTAAAAATAGTACCTAATTCACACAGGCAAATTTTACTTTGCAAAGTTTTGATTTTATGTGAGAGAGAGAGGGAGAAAGCATGATGAGCTGTACAGACTTTGATGTACTCGCAAAGTTGCTTTGGTTTTCTTTCGTTGCTTATACACAGTTGTATATATTTACATATACATATAAGCACCACATACAAAACGTTCAAAAATAAGAAACGATCAAAGAGAAGAAAACAAAAATTTGTAGAAGAAAACTTTCTGTGTCTAAACACCAAACAAAGTTTAAAAGAAAATTAACAAAACTTTGTCAAAGTAAAATTTGCTTATATGAATTCAGTCTAGGGTATATAAAAGCAACGCCAATACGTGCTGATTCATTCAGTTTGTGAGCGTCATCTAATTGTGTTTATATTTAAGAAAAGTACGTTTAATATTTTCTTGCGCGAGAAACACAAATCAAAACAAAATTGAAGTCGATAGGATGTCAAGAAAGAGATGCATAGAAAAAACGAGATGACTATATTCTCGTGTCACCTCTGTATACTCGGTGCTAGTTAAGATCTTGTGGTACAACAAGTAAAGTTGCCAGCGTGTATTTTTAATCGCGAATAGTTAAATCGTCAAACAATTGATTAAATAAAGTGAAATTTAATTAAAACTCTAAAAGTTGTGTGTGTAATTATTTTACAAATAAAGAACTCATAAATAAAACATTTATAATTTAAATAAACGTAACAACTGGTTTCAGAAGTGAAATTGCAAAATAATAAATAAATAATTGCAATGAAATTTGACGAGCTAAAAGTTGAGCAGCTAAAAATGGAGCTGAGTAAGTTGGATCAGCCGACAGCGGGCAATAAAACGGAATTTCAAAAGCGGTTAATAGATGAATTCAACCAGCTTGGTATCGATATTGGGACATAAGAGTTTGGAGAAAAAGAGGAAAAAGAAGAGATTGAAGTACGTATCCCAGCAACAAACAGCGTTATAGACTTGAATACAATGTTTGCCGCTACATATAATGAAAAAAATGGAAGAAAACAACCAGAAGCAGGAAAACCAGATCAAGAAGATGGAAGAAAACAACCTGAAGCTCAAAGAAGAAATACAAGAAAAAAAAATACCAGAAGTCTTTTACAAACGAGTGAATATCGTAGAACAGAGGGTCAGCGAGTTTGATGAAAAAATGTGCGGCCTATAGAGAAAGGTAGACGAAGAGCTACATGAATTAAAAGTGCAAATAGCCGATCTTCAAATTCGAGAGGGACTGGTGAGAGTTATTTCTGAGCACACCAGCAAGAATAACACGCCGAGCTTTGACGGCAGCGCATCGTTTAATGTCTTTAAGTTCCAGTTCGAAACAGTGGCCAGCAAAAATAGATGGGATAATAAAGAAAAAGCTATAGAGCTAATTCTGGCCTTAAAGGGAGCAGCAGCACATATACTCAAAAGCTTACCAGCCGGCTGCAGAAATAACTATGAGGACATAATGGTAGCGTTACAACGCAAGTACGGTGGCGAGCACAAAATAGAACTCTATAGAATGGAGTTACGAGGCAGGGTGCAGAAAGCAAATGAGACGCTACAAGAATTCGCCATGGAAATTGAACGTTTGGTGCAGCTGACTTATCCAGGCGACGATCACCCGTTTCTGGATCAGTTTAAGATTGAACCATTTGTGAATGGCATACGGGATCCAGATATTAAATATGCGGTTTGTGTTATGCAAAAACGATCCTTTGCAGAAACTTTCTCGTACGCGCTAGCCCAGGAGACTGCAAAAGTCATCTCGAAGCCACAGGTGTACAAGGTGCGATGTCTTGATACTGAAACTCATGACACAGACAGTAGAAGCGAGGTAAAGGAGTTAGTCAAACAGATAATGGAGGAGGAAAAAAGTAATTCTCGCGCTAAGTACTTTAAATGCGGTAAGGCTGCTCATTTTCAGTGCAACTGTAGATCGCATGAATCACCATTAAAATAAATCAGACTAGCACTAAGGGGCAAGCGCTGGCTCCCACAACCGATGGCCCCACAATCTACATTTCCATTGTACTACAAAAAGATAGCAACCTAACTGTCTGCGGTCTTATTAACGGGCGTAAGCAAGTCCTCACTATAGACACAGAAGTCCTCACTATAGGCAGTGAAGCCGTTAAATAATGTACGACTGCGTGCTGCTAGTGGCGACTTAGGCACCTCTGCAACGCTCCAGCTACTTTTGAGCGTTTAAAGGAACGTGTGCTTAATGGTCTCAATTGGAAGACGTGATTAGTGTATCTGGATGACATAATCGTGATGGGGAAGACTTTTGATGAGCACCTCAAAAACCTGTATGAAGTTTTAAGGCGTATAACTGCTGCAGGATTAAAATTAAGTGTTAAGAAATGTGCTTTGTTTCAAAATGAGGTAAAATACCTAGGGCATCGTGTAACGGCAGAGGACGTGTCAACTGAAGAAGACAAAATCGTCATGAGCTGCGTAGTTTCCTGGGGCTTTGCACATACTACAGGAGATTTGTTCCAAACTTTGCTCAAGTGGCTGCTAGCTTGCATGAGTTGACCAGAAAGTCAAAACCATACCACTGGAGTGAAGCAGCGGAAAAAGTGTTCCAGGAGCTCAAGAATCTTTTGTGTTCGGCACCAGTTCTCGCCTATCCAATAGCTGGACAAAAATTCGTATTGGACACGGATGCAAGTGGCTATGGAATAGGAGGAGTGCTATCTCAGGAGATTAATGGAATAGAAAAGGTGATTGGCTATTATAGCAGGGTGCTCTCCAAGCCCGAAAGAAATTACTGCGTTACACGACGGGAGCTCTTAGCAGTGCTGGAGTGTGTTAAACATTACCAGAAGTACTTATATGGTCAACATTTCATCTTAAGGACGGACCATTCTGCATTACGTTGGTTGATGCAATTTAAGAATCCTGAGGGCCAGCTTGCACGCTGGGTTGAACGTCTGCAGAGCTATGACTTTATTATTGTGCATAGAAAAGGTGGAAAGCACAATAATGCTGATGCTCTTTCAAGACGGCCATGCAATGTAGAGTGCAAGCACTGCACAAAAGTAGAAAAAAAGGAGAGCGTTATTGATGTGCGGCTTTCCCAAATTGGGTCAAGGGAAGACTGGTCGAAGGCCCAGAATGACGACCCAATTTTGGCAAAAATTATATTGGCTAAGCAAAACAACAGGAGACCGAATCATAATGAAATATCGGCAGTGAGCCAACTAGCCAAGTCGTACTGGGCTCAGTGGAATAGTCTGAAAGTACAAAATGGCTGCTTATATCGATCTTGGGAAAGTACGGATGGCAAAACTACAACGGACTTAATTGTCGTGCCAACTTCTAAGAGTAATGAGATACTTAGGCAGTTCCATAACGGTCCCAGCGGCAGCCATATTGGTATAACAAAAACTCTGGTAAAGATAAAGCAGAGATTTTACTGGGTGGGCTGCCAACAATACATAGCCGATTGGATAGCTTATTGCGAGCAGTGCATTACGGCCAAGGGTCCTGTAAGAAAAAGTCGTGGCAAACTTCAACAGTACAACGAGGGTGTTCCCTTTGAGCGGATAGCTATTGATATCACATGATTTTCTTTGCTTATTTTATATGTAAAAACCAAAAATGTATATGAACACATTTAAGACCAAACTGAAAAACACAAAGAGCTAACAAAATGTGTTTATACACATTTTTTGATTTTTATATATAAAATGAGCAAAAAATCATGAGGCGGCGAGGCCTACAATTTTTGAATAAAATCCAGTTTCAAAAAGTGTGTGAAAATTATATTGTGAAAATATATTTCCACAACACACTGTAAGAAAAAAATTTTTTGTAGGAATTAAAATAATAAGTGTAAACAATATTTTACATCTGAAAACGTAGGAGCTTCCTAAACCTCGCTTAAATATATGCTCAATATACATGTACATAAGTAGCATCAAAGGAAAGCTTATGACATCTAGATTAATAATATTGTAATTATTTTTTTCGCACTACATTTTTAAAACTAAATCATGGTGGTTTTTTGAAAAATTAAATATGGATTTAAAATTGCCACAAAATAATAACGCAACGAGCTATTCCTACAAATTTTTGAAGTTATATAGCTAAAAAGAGATCTTAATCAAATGCTGAAATAAAATTTAAATTATTATGTAATGCCGAAACAGCGTAAAACGTCCCAAAAATTGTTTTTTTAAGACCCTTCCTTAATTAATCGCGGGGATGTCAAATCCTTTTTGGAGTATGTAGCCAAAATTCGGGGACTTTAAAGCCCGTTTACCTTTTTTTAATCGGTGCTTTGCACTCCGAGGAATTTTACAAGAATTTTAAAATTTTTCTTTTATTCGCATTTGCTATTACTGAAGTAAATTTAAATTACATAAGCAAAAAATAATACCACCTTTGTGGGGAAAATCTCCATAATAAAACGGTATTTTTTACATTTTCTCAATTCAGAGGCTTGTAACTTTTTAAATAAAAGCGCTATCAAAACAAAACTTTAAACTTGTTTATTATAAATTTTATTAAGAACATAGCAAATGTCTTTAAGTAATAATATAATTTTATAGATATTTTCAATGTCTGATTAAATTAAAAAAATCTTACCATTTGAGTTAAAAATAAACTTTTGTTTAACATTTTCAAAAAATTGTATGACCGAGGTACCTAGATTTTGTGCCTACAAACCCCCCTAAACCGTAGGGGTCTGACCATCCGTAGTTTCACTGAGAAACACCTCTGTCCTGCATCTGTAAAAGTTCATTGAGATATATTTAGTGGTTCATAATTTACCGAATTTTGTAAAAAAAAAACGTCTTCAAACCACTGTGCGTCAGTTGATTTGACATCTGAAAATAAAATGGGTTATGTCTCTTCAAAACCTTTGAAATGATACCCATATTGATATTTAAAAAAATTTAAAACTCGAAAAATATGGGGGAGCGCCAATTTTTGCGCGTTATGTGTTTTCTTATTTTTTATTCTCAAACGCTCATTACATTGATTTTTTTTATTAGAGTTACTTTATTGTTCCAAATGACATGAAAAAATTAGAGGTAGGCGTTGAGTTTTGCCCGCAGCCTCGAAGAACATAGACCGATTATGCTGATTTCCAATAGCACCTGTTTCGACCTGTTTAAAACTCGGAAAATATGGGGCAGCGCCAATTTTTGCGCGTTATGTGTTTTCTTATTTTTTTATTCTCAAACGCTCATTACATTGATTTTTTTTATTAGAGTTACTTTATTGTTCCAAATGACATGAAAAAATTAGAGGTAGGCGTTGAGTTTTGCCCACTGCCTCGAAGAACATAGACCGATTATGCTGATTTCCAATAGCACCTGTCTGATCGATTGGTATATTTTTTTTCTAGCTGATCTAGTGCCTCGGCAAACTTGATTTCGCAAAAACTAAATATGTTACTCGATCTGACATAGAGTCGAAAGAGGTGCTATTGGAAATCAGCATGAGGCAGCAGGCAAAACATCACGCCTACCTCAAATTTTTTTATTGCTACCTATTCTAAAATCTATAAAATAGGCTTAATATTTTTAATTAGTGGCTTTGAAATTCATAGATTCCGCATTATATTAAGAACTGATTTTTGTATGGCTACTCGTTTTATTTCTTTTACAATTATTTATGTTGAACTTCAGTTAGGAATTAAAAAAAAGTAGAAAAGAAGAAAGGTAAAAGGTATTTTAAATGAATACTTAGCTTTAAGTCTAAATAAGTTTTAATTACATTTATTTGCAATTATGCATCAATAATTATAAATGTATAACGCCTCTATTTATCTTGATTTAAAACATCATTCTGAACGTTGCTCCAAAAATATTCCAACATTGTTTCCAGTTTCAATAGAAAGGGTATGAGTAGATGATGTTGAAGATGAAGAAGAATCACCAATATTTGTTTCATTTATAATATTCGAATGTTGTGTTATTGCTGCCATAGCGCTAGCACTTGTGCTTGCCCCACTATGATCATCGATAGCATCATGATTATCTTCATCATTAACGGCATTAGTCGCACTTGTCAACGAATCCGTTCTATTTAAGGATTCAGCAGTCGATATTGTGGAAGATGATAAAAAATTTTGATGTGTTTGTGTAACTTGTCTTTGGGGAACTGTACTTAGTTGCTGATGTCGCCGATGTGACTCATCATCACTTTGATACACTTCATCTTCCGAATTTTCAATACTTGAAATAGGTGAAGCACGGGGTCGCTGCTAAATAAACAATCAAAATACATTAACCACATTTTGATTGAAAACCAATAAATATGTCATTAATTATACTTTGTTATTAACACGGAGAAATCGTTCTTCTTTAATTCTTGATAAGCGCATTAGAAGATCATAGTGCTGCTCCACGCGTCGCAAACATGTTGTGCATATCGTCTTGGGTAGCGGATCAGTTGGTGAGATCTAAAGTTTTTTATTTCAATAAACCTATTATATGTTTGTTTATACATACGGCTACTATTTACTCACCGTGATAGGCAAGTAGCCATTTATTTTTTCAACCAGACAAAGGCGCTGCCCCTGATCACCATATATGTGGATTACAATTCGATGCATTTCTGAACATAGGCGACACAGAAAACCCGATATACATGCTTTATCTATGCTCCCCATTTTTAATTTTATAGGTAATATTAAGTTTTCCACAAATTGGTCCAAAAACTTTTATTGTTTTCTTTTATTCGTTCTTCTAAAAACACTATTGTTGTTGCCAGACGAGAATCAGAAAAACTTTTGGAAAAGGATTAAGAAATACTTGACTAGCTAGAGATCAGATGTATAATCTCAATGATGTCACAATAAATCTACAAGTGTTTTGAAACAAACCTTATGTTAAAAAAATTCGCTTAGTAAAGACTGTAACTTAAGTACACTAATTTTAAATATTCCCTGTTTTGCCAATAAATTGTTGGAGGAATATCCTTTGTAACTAATTTACAAATATTCAATTTTCACTAAACGTACCTTAAATAATGTTGCCAGGGTGCAGTTTCGTTTGTATTATTTCGTCTTTTAAGTTAACATGTGTTTTACACGGGTGAAAAGCATTGTCTTTTTTCTGAGAGATTAATTTGCGAGGAGTGCAGACTAACATTACTTCTCTTTGACTCTCCTAAAAAATCAGATTTGTTTCTAGAAAACTAGTCGTGAATTGAGTATTTTACACCATTTATAAAAAATCTGATTTGTTTCTAGAAAACTAGTCGTGAAGTGAGTATTTTACAAAATACACCATCATATAATTTTAAATGGTATAGTAAACTACATGCTACCCGAATATCTTGTACAGCCTTTTCATCACAATTAAACAATGTTAAAGAATCAGAGTATTACTCCTCATCCGCCACTTGCAACTTCTGTTGTGCAATTTTTGAGTTTGTAAGTGCAAGGAAAAAGGCAAGTAGAAATGGGTACACTGTTTCATGTATTTGTAATCTATCTTGTTTTCTCATTCGTCTAAGCAATCAAGACCGAAATTGTACAAACAAAATTTGAATGTGTAGAAACGAATGCAATTTTATATTTTTACAACCTTTAAAAAAATAAAAATTTGACCAAGTTATAACTTAAGGTTTTTTTGTATCCTAGACCTTCTCTTAATATATATAGATTATACAAAAAAGGTTTAGATTTAAAATTTACAGTCGTTAAGTGTCTGACCAATACCTCAGCACATAAATATCCAATAATCCAGTGTTTCAAAATATATGTATGACTGTACTACTTTAGATGATACGTACTTGGTCTAACTCTTTACCTAACGAAAAAAATGGTGAACCCCTTTTTTTTCTTACTAATATCCTGTATTTCAAAATTAAATCTGTATTACCGTAATATCACAGGTTAAAAGTAATAGATTCAATTTTCATAAGAAATAAATAATATTCAGACTATTGCTTGGTCAAAAAATTTGTGAAATTGCAGTATTTATTGGTGCTTTGTCAGTATTTGAAATTTCTCCTTAGTCTTATTTTTCATTAGACAGAAGCGGGTAGGTAGACAAGGCTTACAGGCAAAGGATTGAAGAGGTAAAATATCTGTACTGGTAATTTTTACGTTTCTCGTTTTGCTTTTTTTTAATGTTTCCTATTTTATTTCTCAGATCTTCGTAATTTTCATCATTTTCTCAACAAAGTACCTACGCCACAGATTTTAAGATACACGTACATCTAAGGTAAACAAAACGAAAAATATGAGCAATTTTACACTATGCCATTTTGCACGAAACTTGCTTCATTTTGTTTTTCTTTTGTGTACAAATTACGATGGTGTTAAAATAGAATCAAAACTAGTAAGAGTGTAATATTCGGCTATGCCGAATCTTATATTTCCTTCACCATCTATGTCAATCTAGTTTAATGAAGTAACTCCAACAAAAAAAGCAAATATTGGGATGACAGAGAACTTAAAAATGAATAAAAAGTTTGGTATATATATATATATATATATATATATATATATATATATTAAAATGACATAGGCTCTTAATGGGTTAAGCATTTTTAAAAAATTTTAGTATTTTCTTAAAGATATCTTCAAAACCCTTAAAGTAGTATGCATATTGATATTTAGAAAAATTTGAAAATTTCAGAGCTCGGAAAATATGGGTGAGCGCCAATTTTTTCACTTGCTGTTTTTTCTAATTTTTTAATTCTCTATCGTCCCATGTATTTATTTTTTTGATTGGAATTAATTCATTGTTCCAAGTGACATGAAAAATTAGACGTAGGCGTGGTAATGTGCCTGCTGTCTCGAAGGACATGGACCAATCATGCTGATTTCTGTACAACTGTATAGAAGAGCCGAAAAAAATTTAGCCGTATACAGCGGAGAAAGAAAAATAGTTTTGCTCTTGTTATTGTTGTTTTTGCTTAAACTTTAATTTTTGGCTTTGCTTTATTGTTTGGACAAAAATCTTTAATTTATTTAAAATGCTTTTCAGAAGTTTCCTGAAGAGTTAATTAAGCGGTAATAAAATGGCCATCGAGACGTGCTTTGACCCTCAATAATCAATATCGGCGATTTAAATAATTAATCGGGAAAATAGCACGAAAAAAGACTTATGAAAATTAATTAATAAAATAATATTACGTTTTATAACATATATATTCACGGAAAAATCAATAAGACTGAATAGCTCGTTAAATTGTTTCCACATTCTTCTAAAGGAATCAGCATCTGCGTAATTTGTATGGAAAACTTTAAGATGTAACAGTGTCCAGTAGCGGGTAGATCGACGATATTTACTAATTTCAATAATAACGTCTCATTAGGCATTGTCCTTCGACTTTTTAAAGAAGCAATTTAATAATAGCCAGCCTTGCTGTATACGACCGAAGATTAAGTCCATAACCACGGAATAAAGTTCTCAAACAGAACAAAAGAAATTGTTTTTGGACTGATTCTATACAGTCAATGTGAACATTATAGTTTGGGTCCAACAAACAACAGATCCATACTCCAAAATAGGTCTCACAAGAGAAGTAAATAAGTGTTTCGTGATATTTGTGTTAGTGAACTCTTCTGCCTATGATTTTTACCTTTACGATCGTCCGCTTAAGCAATGAAATTTTTATACTATCGTGTTTTTGAAATTTTGTTTTTAGTTCTTCTGCTGAAATCTCTAAATAGCGACAGTGTAAAACAGTGTAAAAATATCTTAAAAATGCAAGCGATGCTTTTTGCTTACTCTGGTTGGTCCAAATCATTGAAAAAGACAAAATCTTTACAGCGCCATTTTGCATTCCATGTTTTCAAATCTCCTTTAAAGTTGCAGCGAAATTTTTGTTTGATAATAAAACGTGTATAGAAGCAAGCAGAGTAAAAAATAAGAGCTATGAACTATTTTTTAGTTTCTGTTTAGTTGGAATTTTCGCAATTGAGGCCCTAATTGAACTTAATTTACCATATAAGAAATCAATTAATAAATTAATCAATTAGTACTTAATTGAGTCGTTAAATGATTAAGTTTCCTCATACAACCCTTGTGAAGTCTGTTCAGTGAGAGAAAATTTTATACAATGACAAGACTAAATGCCATAAAAAAAATAAAATATTTTAAATTAAATGAAGTGAAAATTTTTTTAAATTTATTGGTGATTCAAAGTTGCTTGCAGTCAGAACTTGATCGTACTTGTTCAAATAAAAACGAGCAAACTTTCTTTTAAAAACGAACTTCTCTTCACTCTTCTAAATTTACAAACACAATTTTTTAATGTAAAAATTAGGTCTGTTCAATAAATTTCCGAAAGAAACTATCAACGATAGAGTAAAATAAAAATGTTAAACATTACTATTCTAAAACAGCAAAAAACGCGGTGTTCGATGCTTAAAGCATTTTTTATTATAACAGTTAGCATTTGCAAAAGCTTTGTCATCGATTGTGAGCAACTTTTTTCGAAAAATTGCTAAAATTGTTCTGTCTTGTTTCTAAAATTGTTAGTTTATTTTATTCTATTTCTTTTGTGTATTATCCTGGCGTTTACTTTTACATAGTTTTCTCACTATTACACTATTATACAAACGATAGCTTCAATTCAAATTATTTTGTATATAAAACTGAAAACTATAAATGTTATGTATATTTTCTGCTGTGTGGTTGTAAAAATTTTAACTGTAGATATTCGGTTTTGAAATCGCCACACAAATTATGGCAAAAAGCCACAGCATATTAGTCTAGCAACGATGTGATATAAATATTTTCGTAGCAACTGCTAATAAACATTTTCAATTTAACATATTTTATATTAATAATTAATTTTTTAAAACATAACAAGAATCAGCTGTTCTGTTCTTGCCAGTAACAAATGCAGTAACAAATTTATTAACATTCACATCTTATACTCGTTTGAGCTTCTTTATACGTACTGAAGTTAACACCACAGATAACTATTCATCAAAACAATTCATCTGTGGTTAACACTCTCCAATTAAAATTAGTACCATCTTCTTGTTATTGAACAGAACTATATTCTACTGTCAAATTTTAATTGAGTAAATTAAATTGGATATGTGTGAACACCAAAATTAATTACTCAATTTAAATTTTGTCTTAATTGAAGCGTATGTCTTAACAGGATACTTAAATTTTATTTAAAAGGAAATGTATCACGACGGTGTGTGCCTTGGCATCTTAGATACGTTTGTTACATAAATGCGATTGTCGTGATACTGAAAAGTAATATTTTTATAAAAAAGTCAACTAGATAAATATATACCATTCCATCTTTCCCAAAGGCCAAAAATTTAGAAATCCCACTGAAAGGGAACGCAAGTTTTACAGCAATATTTGTTTATATAAAAAAATTAGATATTTAAATTTAAGTGTTGGCATTACTTGCACTATATCTAAAGTGGTATTTACTGAACATACTTTCTTATTTATCCCAGAAGAGTACAGGACTTTCAATCACTGGGTGCTTTTAATTGAGAATATTTTGGGCGTCTGAAAATTTGTTTATATATAAAAATATTAGTTGAAAAGGAATTATGTCAGAGATTTGTGAACCTTTGACACTTGCTAGAGGTGGCTTGGTTTTACTTAATATTGTTTTAGTTTCAAAATATGTTGTTCTCTTATTTAAGATGTTAAGCGATCAATTGAACTTTTGGAGAAATTACAGGCAAGTGGAGACTTTCCTACGACCAAATTAGCTGCTTTGCAAAAGGTTTTGCAAAGTGATTTCCTTAACGCTGTTCGTGAAGTATACGAACATGTTTATGAAACTGTTGATATTCAGGGTTCTCAAGATGTTCGGGCGTCAGCTACGGCAAAAGCAACAGTAGCTGCGTTTGCTGCAAGTGAAGGTCACGCTCATCCTCGCGTAGTAGAATTACCAAAAACTGAAGAAGGTTTGAATATGAGCAAAAATTGTTTATAAAAGTAAATATTTTTTTACAGGGCTTGGTTTTAATGTAATGGGTGGCAAAGAGCAAAATTCCCCTATCTATATATCACGTATAATTCCTGGGGGTGTAGCAGACCGTCATGGTGGATTGAAACGTGGCGACCAACTTCTATCTGTCAACGGCGTGGTAAGAAAAATTAGAGCTTAAGTCTAGTTTACGGGCACCACTCCAAAAGAAAAAAAGTTGACTACGGGGTGTAAAATGCAATTTTAAGAAAAAATGTAAAGTGAATATTAAGTGATAATATTTAGTAAAACCCATTGTTTCTGAGTTATGGACCTCCAAAGTTTTTACGTATAATGAACATATCGACGAAGCAGGAAAGTTTTAGAGAGAAGCCGGTGTTGGTCATACAAAAAAGGAGAAACTCTTTACGTCCGGCCTAAGGCCGGCTATGCAGGTAATCTTTAGAAAGCGAAGCCGGTGTTGGATATACTATAGAAGAAGAAAGTTGTGCTCCCGGCCGAAGGCCGGCTACGCAGGAAATCTTTAGAAAGGTAAGCCAGTGTTGGTCATACCAAAGAGAAGAAAATCTTTGCGTCCGGGCGAAGGCCGGCTATGCAGGAAATCTTTAGAAAGCGAAGCAGGTGTTGGTCATAACATAGAGGAGAAAACCTATGCGTCCGGCCGAAGCCCGGCTGTGCAAGAAATCTTTAGAAAGCGAAGCCGGTGTTGGTCATACCATAGAGCAGATAATCTTTGCGTCCGACTTAGAATTGAATTTTACATTCCGTAGGAAACTTTTTTTTCGTTTGGAGCGGTGGCCGTTAACTGGACTTGTTCCAAAATTAGATTTACCTTAAATTTTATTCCTAAGTAGGTAAAAAGCTATAGATTGAAAAAACTAATATTTCCAACGCCATTGGATTTATGTGTTTTTGTGGGTATAATCCTTATAGCCAGCATTCAATTTCATATTTGAATACGATTTATGAATTTGCATTAATATTTTACTGCGGAGAAAGCATATCCATATGCCAATTTCGCTTCTTCTCATATATCTTATCAGTGGAGTTTACCCAAATTTTGTATAGAAAACCTTACATTTTTTGTAACTTTTAAATACTCCACGTAACATGTATAATTTTGTTATATTTGGCAAAATTATCATAACTTTTGGTACAGACTAAAGACGTGCACTAGTATATCCAACAGTATGGCAAAAACAGATATATCATATACATAACAGTTACAACAGATACAAAAGAACGCATGAGTGTAGTTGATATTGCATGCTTTCGCTGTGCATACTCACACTATGGATATAAACACATACAGTTGTTTATGGTTTTGCATAGAGTAAGAAAATTATCAGTTTTTTACTCTCAAATATCTGTTGTACCATGAGTATTTGGATATATGTTTATGATACAGATATTTTTGAACTTGTGTGCTGCTTATGATAGAGGCGAGAACTAGTAAGCAGTATTTTAACTTCGTAGTGATAACCCGAATTGTAATTATTATTGTTTAGCTTTAGTAATTAGTTTATATGATTTTAAATGTAGAATTAGCAATATTTATAATATTAATGATAATTTTATTTTATAAAAACAAATGAAAAATTAATAAATTGTTGTCTAGTTGCGCGTTGAGTTATAAGGATAGAATTAATTCATTTAAGGAATTTTATTGTATGTTTATTTAAAAAAAATAATTCCTCTTTGATAAAAAGTGGTAAATAGTTAAAATTAATATGTAAAAAAGGTTTATTACATACATCGTACAAACATATGTACATAAAAATAGAAGTTCCGAAAAATTTCAATAAAAAAAAATTAGGGAAAACATTTACACTTCTGGAATACACCCAGTAATAATATTGTCCCTTTTATATATGTACATATTAAATAACGCTAAATATAAAATAAATATATCTCTTACTAGTGTGCGTAAATAAGTGGCTGTCAACCACTAATTAGAATATATAATGAATTAATTGAAAAGTAAATTGTTAAAAAATGCAAGTTTCTTACTATAAATGGGAGCAATTAATTAGATGGACTAACTCGTTGACAATTTCATAAATGCTTATGATGTTGTTAATATTTTCACTATTTTCACTAGCGAAAATTAGTTAAATGGCATCATCTAACGTTGCTTCTTCGTTTTTTTGTACACTAAGTAAACGCCATAAAGCATATTAAAACAATATTTTAAAGTGACATTTTTATCACAAAAATCTGGTGAAATATGTACGTTTTAACATTAGGCACTATAAGAATATATTTTTTTTTTCAAGTAAGTAATAAGTTTTGCTAGCTGGGGTTTGAGTTAAATTTAGATATCAGACATCAAATTTTATTCCTATCTCGTTTAAATTTAATACATTTTTAAAATTTTCGAATGCATATCCATTAACGAAAGAGTTAAGGTTTGTTTTTTATGCATAAAACCAATCATTTACTTACATTTGTAATTCCATTTCATTACCATTATTAAAACTATTATAATTAAAATAAAATTATTAGCATGATATCGTAGTTATTTTTTGTCTCTATTTCATTATTTCAACTAATGCCAATGCAATTTTAATGGTAATTCAAATTTATTTTTATTTTTGCTAAAAATTTTTAAATATTCATACTTCATTTAAAATTTTAAAAAATAATTTGGATTCAAAAGGTTTAAACTTAACATAAAAATATTTTTTAAATGATTTTAAATTATCAGGCTTTTCGTCTGTCTAAATATAGAAACATGCATACATATATTTATTTAGTGATTGTATCCTTAGAACTGTTGTAATTGTTGGTAAAAGTTGTTAAAAAACATAATAGTAATTTTTTTTGTTTGTTTGTTTATTAATTTTAATACAATTACGAGGGCTGCTCTATATATTTCTGGCCTAATAATGAAAATGCAAATATTTATAATCAAAAATGTTTTATTGTTTTTCAAAGTATTCTCCAGCATGATTTATACAATTTTTCATGCGCTCAAACCAGTTGTCGAAGCACTTTTTCCACTCCGATTGAGACACCTCTAAAACATGATTTTTGAACACTTCAACAGCTTCTTCTGGCGACGAAAATCGTTGACCACGCATTTTTGATGTGCGGAAACAAGAAGAAGTCATTAGGTGCCAAGTCAGGGCTGTACGGGGGATGACCCATTAATTCGACGTTTCGGCCGGTCAAAAACGCTCTGGTTTGAGCCGATGTGTGAGAGCTCGCATTGTCATGGTGAACAATGATTCGTCTTCTCTTGTTGGTTTTTTCGAATTTCTCCGATGACTTCAGGCAAAAAAATTGTAGTGTACCACTCAAAAGTGACCGTCCTACGCTGCTCAAGCGGAACAGTCGCCACATGACCAGTTTTGCCGAAGAAACAGGCGACCATTTGCTTCGAAGTGCTTCTTCCACGAACATTTTTTGTGGATTTTGCTCGTCTTTGACGACCCACACGGTCGATTGTTGTTTCGTTTGGGGCTCATACGCATAAATCCATGATTTGTCACCTGTGACGACCTTATAAACGTCTTTTGAAGCACCGCAATCGTATTTTTGCAACATTTCTTTGCACCAATCGACACGAGCCTTTTTTTGAGCGACTTTCAAATTGTGCAGGATTCAACGAGAACAAACCTCAGGTGTTCATGCAGTATCGAATGTATGCTGGTGGAAGAAATGTCCAAGGATGTCTCTATCTCTCGGTATGTCGCATGTCGATCTTGCATTATGAGTTCACGCACGGCATCAATGTTCTCTGGCACACAGCCGTTTTTGGACGACCTTCACGGTATTCGTCTTTGAGCGAGCTTCGGCCACGATTAAATTCATTATTCCATTTTTTCACAGTGCAAAAGGATGGTGCTTCATCGCCATACAAAGATTTAAGTTCATCAATGCACTCTTGTCGTGATAATCTACGTCGAAAGTTGTGAAAAATGATGGCACGAAAATGTTCACAAGTTAAATCAAATTTTTTCTATATTAATTTTTTCAAGTCACTGTAAACAACACAAATAATGGTCCTACGTCAAAACGTTTTGAGTTCGATTATGCTTAAAAATGACAAAGTTTCCAACGGAAATGTGAGATTGCACTTGGCAGCACTCAGTGTTGCCAGGCCAGAAATATATATATAGCAGCCCTCGTATACGCATATACGCGTTAGATTCATAAATTTTTGTTAAAGAATTCAGTTTTTTGTATTCAACTTCAATAAAACAAAAATATTGATCATGTTTAGAAACAATAATTTTATTTTTTAATTTTAATAAACCAATGCAATGTACGTATGAATGGATATTAATTCGCAGCACACAATAAAGGCGGGTTCACCCATTGTTTCGGAACAAAATTTTTGTTGTGAGAGAATTTTAGTTTTGTGAGAGTTTGTTCTGAAACGATTCACCCACTTCGAACAATTTTTCTGGAAAAACAAAGCTACCATATGAAACATATGTGTAAGCGAGATGTGTTACTTTACAAGCAGGCAGCACTGTGATAGAAAATTAAAATCACTGAATGCCGTTTTGTTATAAATAAATTCTAAATTAAAAAAAATTTCATAATTAAATAAAAAAATGAGGTAAAAAAAAATTGAGGTAAAAAGTCATACAAGCATTCTCTACCCGGCTTTTTCATTTCTGAAATAAGCTTCAAAAAAAATTTAAATACCATTTTTTGGATTATCTATAACAACTGAAAGTGTTTGATTATCAAATCAAAAAGATCTCCAAACTGGTGACCCCGTAAAAATTTGCAAATATAAAAATTACGAGAAAATTATCATTTTTTTGCCATCTTTACTTTTTACATCACTTGGAATTATTCTTGCACGTCATGATCAGCCATTTTAAACATCGCTATGTGGATCTTTACATGGTTTAAAAAATGACTGATTCGAAAGCATCAAATTCCCAGGAGAAAAATGTCAGTTATGAACTGGCGAAACTTCCGACCAAGGGCCCAACACTCCTCAAGGACACATCTCCCTTATATACGCCAGATTCCCCGTTCAACCAATAACCAGCAGCAATATTGAAGCCTGCTTCCTTTAAATGGATTTCTGGTTCACGGCGTCGGGTATTGTTGCCGACAAACAAAAGACAGCTACAGTCTTAGCTGCTCTGGACCCAAATGTGATCGCCCAACTTGTTGATGTAATTGCTTCTATGCCGCTCTCTAACTGGTATGAATATATAAAAAATAAAATTATCAATCACTTCGCCGACAGTGAACAGCGTCGCTTAAATCGTGACAAGAAACCTTCCGAAATATTTTATGAAATGAAATGAGTGGCAGGCAGTACCTTAGGAGAAGCTGCTGTTAAAGGTTTATAGACTACGCCCGCATAGCACAGGCACAACAAAACGATGAAGAACTCCAGAAGGCAACTAAAAAACTCAAACACTCGTATATCTTTAAAGTTAAAATTTTTTCCAATTTCAGTTAGCAACCGCCAGTTAGTTTGCGACACTTCTACGTCTAGTATCCGTCCATGTATTCCGAGAGAATTTCGCGATCAAATTCTGGAAACAGTTCACTGCTTGTCGCACCCTGGTGTTTGAGCTACCACAAAGTTGGTTACAAACAGATTTTGCTGGCCTGAAATTAGAAAGCATTCATCGATCTTTGTTCGAAACTGCCTCTAATGCCAGCGATCAAAGGTTCAACGACACACTCGTTCAACGCCTATAAAATATGAACAAGCTAGCACACGTTTCTCTCACATCAACATTGGGACAGAGATATTGTCTAACGATAATCGAACGATTTACACGTTGGCCAGAAGCTGTGCCAATTCCAGATATGAGTGCTGAATCTGTCGTAGAGGCTCTTCTATCGCAATGGATATTCCGTTTTGGTGTTCCGGCTCGTATCACGTCAGATCGTGGCCGCCAATTAGAATCTTCTATATTCAGCGAATTGATGAATGTAATCGGTGCCACTCACTTTCGCACTACGCCTTACTACCCACAATCAAATGGGATAATTGAAAGGTGGCATCGTACTTTCAAAGCAGCGCTCTTGTGTCATAACCCGCAAAAATGGGTACATCATTTACCTACAATCCTGCTTGGTCTAAGAGTTGCTTTTAAATCTGACATCAATGCCTCACCAGCAGAATTAGTATATGGCTCAACTCTATCGATTCCTGGAGAGTTTTTTCAACCGGTCAAGATAACCAAAAACCTTCAAAACTTAACTCACGTCTTCGTACGCAACGACTCCATCAGACCGTCACACACGCATCCGTATGATGGTCCTCACTTGGTTATAAAACGATATCCTAAATTCTTCAAAATTCTAATTCGAGACCGTCCCACCAACATTAGTATAGATAGATTAAAACCAGCATTTATGGCAGACGTAGATAGTCACGAAAATTCCCAACAAGTTCCTGGTTTTCTTCCGAATTTATTACAATCACAAGACGTGCCCGACAGATTTGAAGATGTACCTGAGATTCCTTCAGAATTGCAGCAATCCCCTAGAGAGTTAAATGATTTTCAACCATTGCCTGATGCTACACAAAATATAAACAAAAACCGTAATGACAATACTAACTCGTCATCAGTAAGATTTGCTCCGGAAACAAAACAACTAGGAGCGGTCGACAAGTACAAATTCCTTTTAGATTGAGATGAGTCCTCTCTGGCGGGGGGAATAATGTGGCGCCCTGTTATGTAAACAACTCTACTCGAAAACCGATTTATATAGAAGACTAACGACTGCTTTTGTAAAGAGATGACAAACACGTTTCATTAGATTTTAAACGAATAAAATAATAAAATAGTTGATAAAAATTTAAATACAATTATTTGGATTATCTATAATAACTAAAAGTGTTTGATTATCAAATCGAAAAGATCTCCAAATATCCATAATGTCGATTTGGTAATAGCTAATATACAAGATGGTAAAGATAAGAACGAGAGAAAATTGTGAGAATATAAAAATGAATTTAAAGCATCACTGAAAAAAAATGAAAGTGAAATTAAGAAATTATTGGAAGCTTTTGAAATAAGGTATGAGGAAAGAATAAAAAAATTTGATTACGCTCAAAGATGTTGTGAAAAAAATGTAAAAGAAGTTCAAAAATTATACGGATATGTAAATCATTTTGAAAATAAAAACAAACAAATGTATAGCAACATAGAAGAAAACAATAACAAAATACGCCGAATCAGTAAAATATAAAACAGAATTGCCAGAAATTTCAAAAAACACTGCCGTTCATACTTAGGCTAAAAAAACAAAAACTGAATTGAACTAAAATGTAGATTTCGTTAATTTAAAAATAATAAATATAGAAAACAGAAAAAATGGATCATTAGTAATTAAAACAGAAAATAAAGAGGAAAGAGATAAAATTAAAGAAGCAATTCAAGAGAAAATGAGCGAAAAATATGACATTAAAGTTCCAAACCCAGTAGAGATGTCTGTTACAATTACAGACATGAGTTGAAAATATGATGATAATGAAATAATTGATAACATAAAAAGACAGAACCCCATGTTACAAGAATCCAATTTCAAAGTTTTTAAAAGGTATGAATTTAAAAAGAATATCAAAATTATGTTTAATGCAAAAATTAATATTGATAACGACTCGTACACGAAAATATTGGAAACACAAAGAATAAACATAGGATGGGAGAAATGCAGAGTTTTTTATGCAACAGAATTGAAGCAGTGTTTTAAATGTCAAGGATTCAATCACCGAGCTAGCGAATGCAGAAATCAAGAAACATGTTTAAAATGTAACGAAAACCACAGAACAAAGGACTGTCAGAAAAAAAATTATAGAAAAATGTATAAATTAAATAAAATGTATAATTGTATTGTCAAGTATACCAAAGTAAAAATATAACAACTAAGAAATTTAAAATGTATCTATACAAACATTCAAGGCTTAACAAATAATTTAGCACAAACTGAGATCATCATTGAAGAAGAAAAACCTGATTTCGTATTTTTGTCTGAGACTCATGTAACTAGATATGTAGAGGAAGATGAAAAATCAATTACAGGGTATAGCTTAATAACAGCACTGTCTGATTCTCCAAGAACTGGGAGTGTGGCGATATATTTCAAGAAAAGATGGAAAGTGCAATTAATATCAGAAATGGTTGATAATTTAAAATATTGGCTAAGTGCAGTTAAAATTTAAAATGAGAAAAACAACTTTATATTAGCAGCAGTTTATCGATCGCCAAGTTATAGTGAAGCAGAATTTTGCACCGTGTTTGAAATTGAGGAATTACGCGAATATAATTGCGAACTGATCGGTACTGGTGACATTAACATTGATTGGTTATCTAATAATTTTTACAAGAAAAAACTAGAAAGTATATTTAATGACAATGGCATAAAACAACTGATAAATGAATATACAAGAGTAACTAAAAATACTAAAACTATAATAGACTACGTGATAACAAATAGCAAAAAAGTAACAGCTAAAAACAGCAATATAAACAAAGTAACAGATCATGAAGTAATAAACATTGAGTGTAACAATGATAAAAAAGATGAGCAATATAACGAAATCGAGACATTTAAATATAAAAAAGAAGATTTAAGAATAGAACTACAAACAAATTTTAATAGTAATTATAATGACAGTTTCAATAATGGTGCGGTACTTTTTGATATGTGTATTGAAAACATAATCAAAAAATTTATAAGAAAACATTATAATAGAAAACAAAACATCGTAAATAAATGGTTTAATACACAGTGCAGAGCACTTAAACATGAAAAAAATACAAAATATCAGATTGCAAAAATCGAAAATACTATAGAGGCCTGGAACAATTATAAGAATGTAAGGAACAAATATAAAACAATAATAAATAACGAAAAGAACAAATACATAAGTAATAATATAACTAATACCAAAGATTCGAAACAAATGTTGCTAGAAATAAAAAACTTAGTGCTTAAAAGGAACCGATCTGTGATACAAAATGTGATATTTAAACTAAAGACGTGCACAGATATATCTGTTCATATCAGTTTTTGTGTGTCTACTCTTTTGTGTGCGTATAGATGAGTACTTTTGTGTTTCTGATATAAGTTGATATTGTTACTTTTTCTCTTTGGATGGATGCGAATGAGTAAAGAGAGAATGAGAGTAACATATCTGTTCTCCTATGTTTTGCACAAACGGGTATAAACAGATATTGATGGTTGTACCATAAGTACTTATTGTGTGCTGGTTTATTAAAATTAAAAAATAAAATTATTGTTTCTAAACATGATCAATATTTTTAATTGTTTTATTGTGTTTTATTGAAGTTGAATATACAAAACTGAATTCTTTAACAAAAATTTATGAATCTAATGCATATAAATTGTATTAAAATTACTATTATGTTTTTTAACAACTTTTACCAACAATTACAACAGTTCTAAGGACACAATCACTAAATAAATATATGTATGCATGTTTCTATATTTAGAGAGACGAAAAGCCTAATTTGAAATCAATTAAAAAATATTTTTATGTTAAGTTTAAACCTTTTGAATCCAAATTATTTTTACAACGAAGTATGAATATTTAAATATTTTTAGCAAAAATAAAAATAAATTTTTATTACCATTACCATTGGCATTAGTTGAAATAATGAAATAGGAAAAATTTATTTTATTTATTTTAATTATAATTGTTTTAATAATGGTAATGAAATATAATTACAAATGGAAAAAATTGATTGTTTTTATGCATAAAAAATAAATCTTAACCCTTTCGTTGATGGATATGCATTTGAAAATTTTAAAAATTTATTAAATTTAAACGAGATAGGAATAAAATTTGATGTCTGATATCTAAATTTAACTCAAACCCCAGCTAGCAAAACTTATTACTTACTTGAAAAACAAAATATATTCTTATAGTGCCTAATGTTAAAATGTACATATTTCACCAGATTTTTGTGATAAAAATGTCACTTTAAAATATTGTTTTAATATGCTTTATGGCGTTTACTTAGTGTACAAAAAAAAAGAAGAAGCAACGTTAGATGATGCTATGTTTTAAAGCGATTTAACTAATTATCGATCTAACTTTTTCATAAAATTACCGCTAGTGAAAATAGTAAAAATATTAACAACATCATAAGCATTTATGAAATTGTTAACGAGTTAGTCCATCTAATTAATTGCTCCCATTTATAGTAAGAAACTTGCATTTTTTAACAATTTATTTTTCAATCAATTCATTATATATTCTAATTAGTGGTTGATAGCCACTTATTTACGCACACTAGTAAGAGATATACTATACTGTTACATTTTATATTTACCGTTGTTAAGCTAACTATCTTTTGGTAAGCAGTTACAACGAGCTTGTCCATTTTACTCTTTTATTTTTTTCTTTAAAACTTTTATATAATTTTTTAATTTCGAATAAATTTTACTCTCTATTTATTTAAGCTGTAGGACTTTTCTTTAATGCAGAAAAGAGGTTTTTTAGTACATGTAAGAAATTTTTAGTTTCATTTGTTTTTATAAAATTAAATTATCATTAATATTATAAATATTGCTAATTCTACATTTAAAATCATATAAACTAATTACTAAAGCTGAACAATAATAATTACAATTCGGGTTATCACTACGAAGTTAAAACTCTGCTTACTAGTTCTCGCCTCTATCATAAGCAGCACACAAGTATCAAAAATATCTGTTTCATAAACAGATATATCCAAATACTCATGGTACAACAGATATTTGAGAATAAAAAAACTGATAATTTTCTCACTCTATGCAAAACCATAAACAACTGTATGTGTTTATATCCATAGTGTGAGTACGCACAAGCGAAAGCATACAATATCAACTACACTCATGCGTTCTTTTGTATCTGTTGTAACTGTTATGTATATGATATATCTGTTTTTGGCATACTGTTGGATATACTAGTGCGCGTCTCTAATAGCCAAGCACACGTGGTAAGACCGTCAACTACGACGAAAATATCATTATAACTCTTTTTGGTAGTCTCCATGGGACCCCCATGATACATTTTTAATGGGATATTTTCCTTTTCTATAAGGATAAGCAAGCATTTCTTTTACCTAACTTTGCATCGGTTATGATACAGGCTACTCAACTTTTCAACACCTTTGCCACCTTTAGTGCTAAACGCGTTATATAATACTGCTTCTGAAGTATTTCCTGGGTCTTTATTACCCCATATTGACCCTGGTTACGAGCCAACTTAATAATTTCATCTTCCATCTGGACTGGTAATACTCCTTAACTTGGTCTTTAAATAGAACACCATTGTTGAGGTAGAAATCTTCGTAGTCTCTATATTCTAATATAGCTTTTACTGCTTTCGTCCACTCATCAGCCTCCTGGGCCAGCCTCATTCTGTGAGTCAGACTGCTCTCTACGATCAGACAGAATATTCGACTCAGTGCGTCTACATGTTTCATTTTTTTCGTCCGGCCTGTGTTCGATCTCGTACGAAAAATCATTGAGAAACGTTGCCTATCTAGATATCCTTGGTGGGACGTCCGTCTTGTTCATTGTCATTTTTAAAGCGTTACAATCAGTAACTATTTTAAAAGGTGTCCCCAGCAAATATACTCTCCACTTCTTTAGAGCTTCAACAATAGCCAAGACTCAAAGTTCGTAGGAATGATACTTTTCCTCATAAATTGTTTTTGCTGATCATCTGTAATGGTATAGCGCGTTATCCCTACTTACTAACTCCATTGAATGCGAAGACTCTGCTATCTGCCTATAATGATACCGTCCATAAAAACTGCAGCTATAATCCGCGTTATAACTGCCGGGGAATTACAAATTCCGAAGGGGACGTAAAACAAATCAAACAGTCCACTACTCGTAACAAAGCACGTAACTTTCTTGACGACTCTTTTATGGGCACGTGAACGAATCTATTGACCAAATCTAAGGTTGTTTACACCTCTGCGTTTTGCAATTATTAATGACCTCGTCTATCAGCGGTATTGGGAAATTATCTCGAACGATTTTTTGGTTAATATTCCTATAATCGCAGCACATCATTTTGTTCCATCCTTTTTCATCGCCAAAACAATTGGTAAAGCACACTCTGATGTGCTTGGTTGGATTATTTTCTGCTTTAACCATTCTGAATTTTGCTAATCGACTATACGCTGGTCTGCAAATGGTAAACGTGTTGAGGTATATCATCTTTTACAAGCTTTTAAAGTCATTTCGAGGCCTATAATTCTTTTCTGTTGAATTTATCTTTTCAGCAATTTCGTTAGTCAAGTGTGAGAATTTTAATTCTACTTTCGGTTCGTATTCTTCAATAGTTAAACAAATACTTTCAAATTCTTTTAACAAAATATTGTACTTGGACGATTTTTTAAATGTTGTTTCTCCGTCCTTTATTGTCACCTCTGCATTTTTCATCAAGCTATTACCAATCATTGCAACAGGCGCTTAGGAAGTCGGCCTATTTTAGTAGTTTGTAACAGTAAGATAAGAGAATTCAATAAATTTACTTAACAACAAAATGCTTATCTAGCATAATTTTAAGTATAAAAGGAGGAATATTTTCCTTAATAATTTAATTCCAATTTTGATATTCATATATCATATATTGATATTCATGGAGCTGCATCTTAAGCTTCTAATAAATAAAATAAAATAGCAATTCTAACTGCTTATTATTTTATTAAAATTTTCGTGCCAGTGGCGTTTTTAAGCGCCGCCTCACAACCACTAGGTAGGAAAATTTTACAACAATTACAAGGGATCACATATAAAACCCTAATCAATTACATGGCGATCCTGCCCAAACGGACCTATAAAAAATGATCCTGCCAGTTTGAAAAAAAAATCCTGTCACTTTAAACACAAAAGAAAAAAATAGATCCTGCATCAAAAAAAAAAAAAATTAAGGAAGAACATTAAATAACGAAGGTGTACGTCCCAAAAGCTCTTATGGAACCAAAAAATCCGCCACCGGCATTCAAACCCACTACACAGGGGCCAAAGCCGGTGACAATCGAAGAATACAAACCAAAATAGTAGAAGATAAATTCACGGCAATCCCAAAGACGGAAAAGCCAAAACATAGAAGGTGCGGACAGCTGGTAAAATTGAGAAGGAAATTAGCTACCATGCATAAATGCATCCTCTAATGGTATATATATATATATATATATACTTCAATAATTAATTTGTACAAATTATTAAATATATTGCAATATGGTTCCTTATAATGGGTAGGAAAAATAGAAGTAGGGCTAAAAACCCAGTAATATGGGACAGTGAAAATATTAGATACGAATTAGAAGTAGATCTTATAATGAAGGAAAGAATAAAATGGTTAGCAAACCACTGGAAGTTAATAGGTTTGACCGGAACACCGTCGGAAGAGGACATAATAGAAAGCCCTAGATTAGAAGAAGAAATAATATTAACAGTGAGACTTTGCGAAAGAATAGAAGAATAAAAAATTTATAACAATAATTAATAACAATTTTAAATATTCAAATTGGTAAATCACAATCCAAAATAGAAAACCCTAATGCCAACGTGATAAATCAATTAGAAGTGGTACAAGAAAAAACAAATTTATTAACTATAGAAATATTGCTCTTTATAATTACTTTTCTATTAGGTATAAATTTTTTATTCACAATTTATAAGATGCACTTTAAAAATTTAAAAAAGAAATACACTACACAGATTTGGAAAAAGTATAGAAAATACAAATAGAATGGCAAGATATAATTAACAAGGAAAGGATAATAAAAGAAAATTTTGACCGAGCGTACAAATGTCTAAAAATAGATAGACCAATTAAGGAAGAAACTACACAGTCACTTTGAAAATTTGTGTCAATGTCTAGAAGAGATAAGATTATTATTCTACGTAGATTTCCATAGGTTCACAAAAGCTCATAAAACAGCAGCTGAATCATTTTTCCAAGACTTAACAAATAGAGCGCTAAAGCTAGCCACGAGAAAAGGAATAGAAATAGAACTACCAACTTCAATACATGAAGCAATAGAATACAAATTCACATTACCCAGTCCAAACGTACAAACAGATAATATGGCACAAAAAATAGTCGACTTTCTAGGCACAGCCTCAAAACTTATCTCTGATTTTGACGGGAAATCCAAAAATCTACTTGTTTTCGTATAAACTGACGGTGACTTTTGTCCAACAAAAATCTACACTGTAACTATTATATACAATTTTTTTATAATTACAGTTTGAAATAGCCTTATCTTTTAACTAAAATATAATTTATATAAATAATACTTTTTGTTAAATAAAATACTTTTTATGCTTCCACTATTTTCTGGGAATGGGAGCTGTTCTAATCTTTTAGATACCAAATGACGGTGACTTTTGTCCATCCGTGTATGGCAAACATTTCACTGTCCATACAGACCATAGACCAATGTCATACTTGTTTTCAATGAAAAAACTTAAAGTTCTAAACTAACAACAATGCGTCTTGATCTTGAAGAATACGACTTTACTGTAGAATATCTTCGGAGAAAAGACAATTACATAGTGGACGCACTGTCGCGCAAGAAACGATAGTAGGGAAGTCCCCATCCCTTGGTTGAAGTATACATATATGTAACTCGCATAACCATAAATGATTTAAGAGACATGACAGAAAAAGCCAATTCAATTTTAAGGATCACAACAAAATCAATGGCGAATAGACACAAATAATACCTGCAATAAACCGCAGAATAATATTAATGAAAATAATGAAGATCCCAATATGTACGTACCTATTAAAAATTCTGACGTCAAAAAAAAATTATAAAGTGAAGATTACGGCTACAAGATGTTACATTCAAATAGAAAAAATTTAATTTTTATTGAATTTTTATTTGAACTGTGAATGTTATAAATGAATAGAAATTATTTTGGCGAGCATTCATGCTTACATCATAACAATCAAAATGATACTGGAACAGCATCTATAATGTTATGAGTAAACAAGTAAGAATGATTATAAATAAATTTGCATTCGTGTTCAATCGATGATTGAAACAAAGCAAAAACAAATGTACAAGACGAAATACAGAGAGAACAGTAAAGAAATACGTTAGTTTGTGTGTAAATTTCGTCTAACCAAATTAATGTTGATATGAGTATATGAGTATTCTCGTATTCTTATTTACAAAGTTAGTTGGTTAAATAGATGATGTTTATAAAATACACAACTAAGGTAGATAGATGCGAAGAATGCTGATGAAGGTCGTAGCGGTCCAGAAAATGCGGCATTTCATTCTGCTAGCGTCTAATTTTTCTTGTTTTCTTTGGAAAACGTCCGCATACATTTGTAAAATAAATTTTCTTTCTAAAAAAGATTTTTAGAAAGTAAAAAATAAATGAACTTAAGCCAAAATAATTTCTATTCATTAATAGAAAAAATTGTAATCACATATATAAATATTAATGATATATTTACTAATGGGAAATTTTACTTAGGACAATTTTTCCCTAGGCTAGAAAAAGTGGCCGCTAAAACGAAAATTGAGAAATTACAAGTGGCACCTACCGAGAAAATTTTCGAATTTATCTCAATAAATAATTTTAAAGAAATGGGCAATTAAATGTTAAATAAATTAAAAGTATCGCTATTAAATAAGGTGGCCCAAATAAATAATAAAGGTGCCAAGGTAATTCTAGATATTATGCGGAAATATCATGATGATCCCGTAGAAGGAGGGCATTGCGCAGTATACAGAACAATAGAAAAGAAAAAGAGGTTTTACTATTAGAAAAATATGTCAAAAGACAACAAAATATGTAAAATCATGTCTAAAATGTCAAACGTCTAAAACTACCAAACACGCTAAGGGTCTAATGATTCTTACACCAACACCTGTAGAAGCATTTGATACAGTGTTTATGGATACAATAGGACCATTTCCACGTTCAATCCATGGAAACGAATACGCTATTACAATAATATGCGATTTAACAAAATATCTCGTAACCATACGAATACAAGACAAAAACGCCAAAACAATTGATAAGGCAATATTTAAAAATTTCATTCTTACATACGGTCCAATGAAGACGTTCATTTCGGATATGGGTACTGAATACAAAAACGCTATTTGGATGGAACTTTGTAATCTGCTTAAAATGAAAAAAAAAAATAATCTCAACAGCACATCATCACCAAACCTTAGTTACGATAGAAAGAAGTCACAGAATTTTTAACGAATACGTGCGGTCTTACATATCTCTAGATAAAACCGATTGGGATGATTGGCTTAAATATTTTACATATTGTTTCAATACAACGCCATCCACAGTACACAGTTACTGTCCTTATGAATTAGTTTTTGCAAAACTTCCCAATATGTGTCAACAATTTAATGAGGTAGATAGAATTAGTCCATTATACAACGTAGATAACCATGCCAAAGAAGCAAAACTTAGGTTAGAAGTAGCACATTAGAGGGCCCAACAATTATTGGATAAAAACAAGCAACAGCAAAAATTAAGTTATGATAAGGAAATATTAGATTATAGGTTTAAAATAGGAGACTTATGGCCGACTTGGAGATGTAGCAACTTGTTGTAGGACAAATTTCAAATCCGTTACCTAGGATTTTTTGCAGACGTGAAGGCAAAATTAACTAATAATTTCGCATTGCCTCCTTGCTGGGAAGCTAATTCGGAAGCTAATCTCCTTTTATTTTTTTCGCAGCTATCATCATAACTCATTTTTGGTCGCCCAATAGCATTAATCTTTTCGGTATAACAAAAAAAATTCCTTATTATATTTTCTAAATGCTTTCTCATTTCTGTATTGTTTATTCCTTTTTAGATTAATTAAATTAGATACGTTACTAGCTTTGGTACATATTAATTTACTGTCAATTTTGTATGTAATCTCTCCTTTGATGTAATTCAAAACATTCTAAATCAAAACTCGAATAATTTCAAAATCTTTGAACCTGATTGTATGTATAAAAATTTTAAAAATTCATTCTTTAGCAGTGAAATGCATACACGTTTAACATGACATAAAACTTACGTTTTCTAAACATAATACCATGTAAGTAGTTTCAATGACACTTCATGACATTTTTAGTTTTATTCCACGAAAAACAAAAAAATTTTTCAGAATTTCACAAAAATATACAAACAAAAAACCGGCAAAATAAGTACGACATACAGATACTTAGCAAACTATATTTATATATACGAGTAGTAAAAATACTCAACTCGAGTATACGAGGGCTGCTATATATATTTCTGGCCTGGCAACACTGAGTGCTGCCAAGTGCATTCTGACTTTTCCATTGGAAAGTTTGTCATTTTTAAGCATAATCGTACTCAAAACGTTTTGACGTACGACCATTATTTGTGTTGTTTACAGTGACTTGAAGAAATTAATATAGAAAAAAATGGAATTAACTCGTGAACATTTTTGAGCCATCATTTTTCACAACTTTCGACGTGGATTATCACGACAAGAGTGCATTGATGAACTTAAATCTTTGTATGGCGATGAAGCACCATCCTATAGCACTGTGAAAAATTGGTATAATGAATTTAATCGTGGCCGAAGCTCGC
The DNA here is from genome assembly GCA_916610165.2 of Gymnosoma rotundatum. Classification (NCBI taxonomy): domain Eukaryota; kingdom Metazoa; phylum Arthropoda; class Insecta; order Diptera; family Tachinidae; genus Gymnosoma; species Gymnosoma rotundatum. The sequence goes on from OU744336.1 coordinate 118,066,414, forward strand.
TCAAAGACGAATTCCGTGAAGGTCGTCCTAAAACGGCTGTTGTGCCAGAGAACATTGATGCCGTGCGTGAACTCATAATGCAAGATCGACATGCGACATACCGAGATATAGAGACATTCTTGGACATTTCTTCCACCAGCATGAATTCGATACTGCATGAACACCTGGCCGTAGAAAAGGTTTGTTCTCGTTGGATCCCGCACAATTTGAAAGCCGCTCAAAAAAAGGCTCGTGTCGATTGGTGCAAAGAAATGTTGCAAAAATACGATTGCGGTGCTTCAAAAGACGTTTATAAGATCGTCACAGGTGACGAATCATGGATCTATGCGTATGAGCCCGAAACGAAACAACAATCGACCGTATGGGTCTTCAAAGACGAGCAAAATCCAACGAAAGTTGTTCGTGGAAGAAGCACTTCGAAGCAAATGGTCGCCTGTTTCTTCGGCAAAACTGGTCATGTGGCGACTGTTCCGCTTAAGCAACGTAGGACGGTCACTTCTGAGTGGTACACTACAATTATTGTTGTTGTAGAGACATAGTTATATTTTGGCATACATAGGTAGATAGATACATGAATTTTAAGCTTTAATTATATTTTGCTGCATTATTTGGACATTTCGTTTTCAAAAAAAAGAATATCTAAATCAAACAAAATTAAACATTTTTATATAAAAAACTTAAAAAAATTAGTTTTTAAAATATAATTAATTGTGATCTGTGTTTAAAATGTCACATACAAAATGTATTGTTGCAACCCTTTCAATAAGTTTATTGCAAGGTTCTAAAGAAGGGGAGATAATATCTCACATTTTGGTGAACCTCTCTGGACTACTATGTAGGTGGTACCCAGCCACACATTTTGGTCAAAAGTCTCCATACAAAGCTAATAATTGACTAACATAAGTTCAGTCAATTATGGTTTTTGGTTTCATGCAATGCATGCTGTATATATCCAAATTAGCCATGGTATAATAGTGTCCGCATTATGCTGAAGATCACCACTCGCTGATTTAAACGGATAAAACTATTAGAGCCTCATAAGTCTCTATATACTTTTAGGAAAGAAGGCTGATGCGTGGCAATACAGGACGGTTGAATATTCTTCTCTGAACGCAGTGCTGCCTAAACAGGCTTTTAAGCTCCAATTGTTGGCTAGATACTCCAAAGAGGATTTGATAGCCCCGTGATTAGTAAAGGTAGGGACAGAATCTTTTGTAAAAAAAAACAATTTCTTGGGACATTTTTTTTTTGTTCCCGGAATTTATATGTTAAAACGAAAAAAAAAATATTATTTCACCATTTGATTAAAAACTTTTATCCATGATATAAAAATAGAAGGTAGTTCCACTTTCTCTTTTCGTCGCCATATTAACGTTCTGTAGTGCGATTCACTAACTTTTAACACTTTAAAAGGTGGTTAACTTTAACCACACATTTTATTGTTTGCACTAACCACTATGTGATTCACTAACTTATTTATAACCATGGTAAACAGTTTTATATTTCTCTCTCTCTCTCTCTCTCTGCCAAGAGAAATGTCAAAATAGGAGAAAATAACAAAGAAGAATACAAAAAAACAAAACGAAAACCTTGTGATTAATAAATTTTATATAGTTTTCATAAATATGTATACATACATATATGTGTATTTTTAATTTTTGGTTTTTGTGTTTTATTTTTTTTTTAATTTTAATTGCTGTTTTTATTTCAATTATTCTCTAATAAATAATAAACCATTGAATGGTTTATCTTTTTATTTATTTTTTTTTTTCAGTAATAAAAAAATAAATTAATAAAGTCGTTTTATTTTACAAAATCATTAAAAAGGGATTTAATTTAATAAAATAAATAAATCGTACACTAAATACTCCAAAGCAATGTTATTCAACGATTATTAGGTACACGGTAAACAAACACTTTTTTAAACGGATTAAACCACACAAAAAATACTGCTGTTAATAAACCACAATTTGTTTTGCTAAAAATAACAGCTGACTGAAGCAGCTTGCTTTAAACACCAGTAGATATCGTTTAAAGTGTTAGTGAATAGCAAAATGGTTAATTTTGTGGTTAACATTTTTAAACGAAACAATTGTGGTTTAAAAAGCATAGTGAATCGCACTACTGACGTTTGAGGTAATTATGAAAATTTGTGCTACCATATAAATTTGTAAGATCCCGGTTTTCTGTTTTGTTTTTTTTCCACTTATATAAAATTTTAGAAGAAAGAAATACATTAATTTACTTTATTCGTGCTTGATTCCTTCAAATATAAATATTTCATGATATTCTCATGAAATATTTATTATTTTAAACTAAACTACAAAATGAAATGTATTACTGCGGGGAAAGCATATCCATATGGCCATTTCACTATTGCTCAAATAGCTCATCAGTGAAAGAAATACATAATATAAAAATCATAATCAAATTTTATTAAACAAATAAAACAAAATTTAGCAAAAATGTTGCCTTTTTCCTGACTGCATCGGTAAAAGACGTTTTTGCAAGAATTCTGTAAGATTTTTCAAACTTCGAACAATTCCATTTGCCAAATGCATCTTTAGTGTGGTCGTTGCTTTTTGAAAAAGATGACATTGTTTTGGACAAGAAAAATGTACTTTTGAAAAAAAGTGCTTTTCCAGACAATAAAAGGTAAAATATGGAATAGAATTTTTAATCTCAGTATTGGCTTAAACAAGTACAGGTTTCGGTCTTATTTGTTATGTAAAATAATACTTTTTTTCAAAGTAACGTCTTAATAATTTAGGTAATGAAACAAAAGTAATAGTGAAGGAATTGGGTTCTGAAACCTTTAAAAAAGCGATCAAGCAAGAAATTTATGGAAGAAATAGAAAAACTATATCTATATTTAACTTTTCTTAAAATTAATGGCACTGACTAATTTACTGGCCCCTGTATGCAAAAATTTAATGTTAGATAGTAATATAAAAAAAATATTTTTTTTTTTTTGGAAAAAAATTTTTTCGTATTCGCTTTTCGAACAGAAAAATGTAAAATTGTGTTAAAAGATGAAAAAACTGTTTGTTAATAAAACTAATTCTGTTTTCGTTTTTAATTAATTTGAAAAAAAAAACTTTTCCTTAGCGTTAAAAACGTTTAAAAACTTATATAAACAATATGCATATCATTATAAAACGGTCTGAAACACAGTTTGCTCATTGCACTTATATTTAATTATTAATTACGTGAAAATAAATATAAATCTTTGCAATTTTATTAATTTAATTACTTAATTCAATAAAAATCATATTCTACAACTGTATTTTTAATAAATTATGATAATAAGCAAATTTTTATAAATTGTCTTTTAGAGTCGAAGGATTTGTTTCTGTGTAATTTATATTTATTGTAAATACATTTGAATTGTCTTAACATTTATTATATACAGTAGCTCCAAGCGAAACTCGTACACTTTAGACTAATTTTTAAACTATCTTATAACATTAAGGAAGAAGCTCTTAACAAATAAAACTGTATTTATTTTATTAGTTAATTTTATAACAAATTTAACAAAACATAAAAACTTGAAATTATTATTTAATAAATTATTTTTTTAATAAAAACATAAAATAATAGTAATTTCTGTGACAAAGCCAAACTCGTACACCATACTTTAATCAAGTATTATTTTGTTGGTTTTAAATATTAATATTTGGTGAGCATGCCTTTATTTTTTATTACCATTTTTAATCTATTTGGCATACTGCGCACAAGGTTTTCGTAAAAACTTGGTTCAATTTTGCCCTATTCGTCCTGAAGTGCTCTTTTCAAGTCATCCTTAGAACTTATTGTATGACTACGAATTTTACGATCGAGATAGCTCCACAAATTTACGATTGGGTTTATGTCTGGACTCTAGGCTGATGTATCAATAACATGTGGACAAATTTAAAGTAGCCATGATCGCACATTATAAGCCTTATGCTTACGGTCGTTGTCTTGGTAAAAATAAAAGTTTACACCAAGACAAAGTTTCTGCTTACAAACTGGCAAACTTTCTTTTAAAATGTTCAGATATATATGCTGATCCATGGTACCATCGGTAAAGCGTAAAACAACGAGCCCAGATGCATAAAATTATCCCCAAACCATTACTGACCCACCACCGTGCTTAACTGTTGGTTTCATGTTTTATGTAAGCAACTCCTCATTGGATTTTCTCCATACATAAGGTCTTCCATCTGAACCAAACAAGTTGAATTTACTTTCAACTAGTAATAATACCTGCTTCCAAAATGAAAAATTCTTTGTTTCATGTTCCTTGGCGAATCGTAAACTTATCTTTTGATTTCTCTTATAAATCAGAGGTTTAACTCTTGTCCTACCATTGAAATTAGCCCTTTTTAATATGTGTCTTATGGTCTGTGGGCAACGTATTTTTTCTATGTCTTTTTCAACAATTTCTACGAGATTCGGAGCATTTAAAAATGGGTTCTTGACGTAAAATATATTGCTCGTCTCCAGCAGAGAAAATTTTGTTATATGCACTTTTCTTCTTATTCGCAATCCTCTCTTCTATTTTATACCTTTTTATAATATATTGCACTGTTGATCGGCTTCTATCAACTACCTGAGATATTTCTCGCAGCGATTTATTATTATTATGATGTTGAAATCTTAATTTTCTTACTTCAACAGAAGTTTGTCCTCTCTGTCCACCCATTTTGTTCTCTTTTGTAAATCTTTCAAACAAAAACTCAAATAAATGACAATAAAAAAAGTGATAATGGGGAAAGTCCCTATTTTTTAATTATTTTTACGAAACATCCCGAAGTTAGATGCAAATTGAAAGAATGTTGCTAAATTAAATAAGACTGTACGAGTTTGGCTTTGGCGTCGAAAGTTGCCACTTTTTAAAATATTTATCTGTATTTTAATAAATAAAGATATATTTAAAATTTCGTTTCTGACATTTAATTAAGTACATAGTTTTGTACTAAAATTAAGTAAATTTGTTTTATTAACCTATTTAGTTTAAGACATATAACATAACGAAATATGTTTTCATAGGTGTACGAGTTTCGCTTGGAGCTACTGTAAATACAAAAATCACATATTTTGTTAAATAGTTCCAAAATATTTTTTTTTCTTATTTATATTTGTGGCAACGCAATGTGTTGTTCACAAAAAATTAATTTCAAATAATTCCCGCAAACGTCACAAATTTTTTAAGTGGAACCACCTTCTATTTTTATATCATGCTTTTATCTACTATATATAATTTCAAAATTTTGTAAGAATATATCGATGCATTATTTCTTCATTTTTTTTGAGGTATATTTCATTTAAATTATTATAATATGATTAATCTAGAAGTCATAGGCTTTCCTTTGATGCCACTTACATGTATATCGAGCATAATTTTAAGCTATAGGAGCTTCTTAAACCTCGCCTCATGATTATTTTGCTCATTTTATATGTAAAAACCAAAAATGAGTATAAACACATTTTGTACAAAACCGAAAAACTCAAATAGCTAGAAATTGGTATATGCAATTCAATGAATATCAACCGATCGTAGTAAAATCAGGTACTTAAAATATTTGAAATGTCGATGACTCCTGATCTATAAGTTCCAAACAGATTTGATGGATTTCTCACTTGCAAGCAAGGCTTTATATATTATACAGTGACTAGAAAGGCCTTAAAATTAGAGCTAGGCGATGCCGGGTACAATAAGCTGGTCAGTCTACACTCGTCAAAAAGACTCGAAATTTTTTTCAAACACTCTTCGAGGTTTCCTTTACTTTAGCAAGTTGTAATGGCTGGTTTTAATATTTTATTCTTTCTAAAATGTTATTTTTTTATGCACATATATTAATATGGATTAAGCAATTTCCTATTAATCAAAGACTCACCATGAAACACTTCAAAAATTAGCAATCGTAATTAAAAACATATAAAATGAGCTTTTTCGTTTATTTTATATTTATTTCATACTCGCTGACCCAGTCTGCGTTGCTGGCCATAAGCAAACATTAGTGTTGTATTACCACACGATTTAAATTGAGCTGTTAACGAAATTTACGGCCTTTAAATAAAAATCCATGGAACGCCTATCATAAAGTTTTTTAACAGAATAACTTACATATGGTGTAGATATGGGCTCAATAAAAAAGAAATGCATGTATTTAAGGCAAATTAGAAATTATATTTATTAATTACTTCATATTATAAATTTATAAATTTTTTGGCGTTCCAACTCGGGAGCAAGCCACATACAACTGGACGTGTGAAAACCATTTCCAAAATTAAGCCAGTAATAGTCAATGATTGGCCTTGTGCTTTTTTGATGGTAATAGCAAAGGCAAGACGCAAAGGTCAGTTTTTCATGGTCAATCCGGTTCCGTTGCATAACTTTGGTGCGTTTAAGTTGCGAATAAGAAGTACCGGTGATCCAAACTTTAATGTTAGTACATGCGGTGGCATTCCGGGTGGTTCCAATGAATTAAAAAATTCAGTGGTATAATTGACGGCTTGTTCCTCATCCATTACTCTGTCGATCGATCGGGCAGTTTCAATTAAATTTTATCATTGAGCTTGTTGACATCATCACTTTTTGGTCCAAAAATTGCACGTTCGCACAGTCAATCCGGATTTTAGTAGGAGGTTGTTAGACTTGGGAAAAACGACTTCAATATTCATTTGTATTTGTTAGATGTTAGGCGAAAATGAAATCTTGTTCGTGGCGCAAATAAATGGAATTTTTCCATTTCCGATGTCCAAAAGTTGATTTGAGAATATTTGGGCAGACGGGTCTTGCAACAAATGCACACGCATGTCCGTCGATAGCGTGATTTTCTCGACTCGGTTCCAAATATGTGAAGCTTTCAAGCATGCGCTCAGCTCATCTGTGGGCATTGATATTAGAATAACGTTCAAAGATTGACGGAAATCACCAGAAAGAAGAGTAAGAGCGCTTCCCATCGCACAGTCGTGAAATACAAAAAAATGCAATAAAAGTCTGGAACTTCTAAACTACTAGCTAAAGAAGATTTAACCAAATAGTAGGCATGCAAAAACTACGAGTAAACCCAACATTTCCACTTGTGTGCCTAAACTTTATTTTACATAGACTTACTTTGCTTTTTAGTAGTATAGCGTTGTATAATAGAAATAAAAAGTTATGATTTATTTTTCATGTTAAATGGTGAATAAAAACATCTATCTATCTTTAAAACCGCATTATTATTATATCAAGTTAAGCAGATCCAAAATTATTGAAGGATTACTCTTGAAAATCATGGTGTGCTAAACTTATTGATTCACTGTATATATATTTGTATTATCTGTTTATGTTAATTTCAAATACACTTGTCTCCTCATTGCTACTCTTACTAATGTTTACCAAATATGGCCATATGAGATCGGTTAATTTATAAATATGTTTATGTAAAATAAAAAAAATAAATTATAAACAAACCCTTGGTGATACTAAGGATGTAATGAATTAGCTCAGGAAGGGCTGATTAGATGATCAGTAGAAAAATCATGAACGTATTTTCTTGTACAGAAGATAGATAGTCCAATACAAGCTTTCGTTTAATCAACTGTTACTGGAGCTGGAATCACCTTTTCGTTTTTTCTATCATGTTATTTTTAGAAGTCCTTTGGTTACCTTTTTTATACCCTTTACCCCAAAAAGTGGAAAAACGGTATATGTAAGTTTGGCATACAGTGTGTAATTTCTATAATATCCATTTCCGACCCCATAAAGGATATATATTCTGACTTCTTATGCACAGCCAAGTCGATTGAGCGATGTCCGCCTGTCATTCCGTGTCATATGTCGAGGTAGCAGGCAAAACACAACGCCTACCGCTAAATTTTTTATATCATTTGGAATAATGAAGTAATTCCAATAAAAAAATTAAATATATGGGACGATAGAGAATTAAAAAATAAGAACAAAAATACATCACATACAAGTGAAAAAATTGGGGCTCGCTCATATTTTTCGAGTTACGGGGGTCTAAAATTCTCAAATTTTATTAAATATCAATATGCGTACCATTTTAAAGCTTTTCAAGCATTAAAAAATATTTAATGTGCATGTGTAGTTGGTCAACTAAAATCAAATGGTATTAAGGTAAAGGAAATCCCACAATACCCGTAATAAAAAATTCAAAATTAGAATTTTTACTCTTTTGCCCATTAAGCCCACATATGGTCTATGACTCGTAAAATATTTTCAGCAACAATTCGGAGTATATATAGCTTTTTTATAGCAGTCTTCTTTTCCGATTTCAGCTTTGGCATTTTAGAACATATAGGCTAAAGTCAAAGTTTCGATTTAAAATAAGTCAGTTTGAAGGACCTCCATCTTCTACAAGGATAATAAATTTTATACGAAATTTGATTTAAACAGACACACATGTAGATAGCTTTCACATACATTTTTTATTTTGTTTTTATATATTCCTGATGTATCATCAAAGTTGGTATAATGATTTAATCTGGCACAATGAGCAGATAATGCACTTTATTGTGGATTATTAACGTCCCTGTATCTTTGATCAGACTTATGTCCAGATATTATTGTTTTTAGTTTATTTTTTGTTGTACCTACATATACCTTATTACAATTCTCACTATCATTACCATTACAAGGTATTTTGAAGATACTTAGGTTTTAAATATAGAAAATAATTACAATCGTAGATATAAATTAGAGATGTTACAAATAATTAAAGTTTCATTAACAAAAAGAAAAAAATTTAAGGCTGATACTGAAACGTTGCGCAATGTTATAGACATTTAGTGCTTAAAAATGGTAAACATTAGGAGGTATCTAATTTTTTGTAACATTTTTATCGTGAAAATTTATGTGAATATATTTGTATCATGTTTTTTGTTTATTATTTTAGTTAAATTTTTTAAAATAACTTGAATGTTTTTTGAGTTTTAAAAATTTATGGGAATGTGAAAGTTTAAATATTTGAACATTTGTATTTTGGCTTTTTTTTAATTTTTTGAGTTTCTCCAGATTTACACCATGCAATTTTTTGATGCATTTTTTCTCAATTTTCTAATTAAGTTATATCGTTATGCGTTATCTAAAAATTAACATTAGCAATAGTAACATCCCCTCAAAACTCAAACAATACCATATTGCTTACTCCTCTTGCTTCACCAACAAACAAAAATTTCATGCCAGTTTCATGAAAAATTGCATAGACTAAATGCCGTATTTGACAAACAAATTCCTTCAATTTAATGTTGTGTTTAAAAAAATTAATTATTAATATTTTAGTTTCCTGTTTCCCAAAGATGCCACTCACCGATGTGGCGAAATATTGAAAAATAATAATAATAAACCAAATAATAAACAATATTTTTATTTTAAAAACTAGTCTAGTGCTTGAAAAAATAAGAAAACAAAAATAAAATTTTTAAATGCTTAAAGTTTGTAAATATTAACTTTTTAGACAATGTATAATTTTAAAAGAGGAAAATTAAAGAAATGCCAAGCATTAGAAAAATTTGCAGGTGCGAGGTACCCAACGAAATTCGGATGGTATCCAGCTTCTAAACTTAAACTCAGATACCCTCTGCTATGTTCATGTCAAATTTTGGATTAATCGGCCTAGCCCTTTACCTTTACATCGCTGAGTTGTTTCCAAAACATTTTGATTCTGCCCAACTGTACTATTAAATTTTGTTCACCAAATTTTTTTTTACTTTCATATATTTTTTAAATTATATTAAATTTTATGTTGTTTTTTAGTTTGTCTGGTTTTGTTTGTTTTGCATGACTATGGAATGTTAATCCCTTTGTTTTTATTTGCAATCCCAAAATTTATCCACATTAGCATGTCTGACCACAACGACGGCTAAACAAAGACGATAAATTTATTAATAGATTACTTTTATATCTATTTTAACACGACATTGCCTTAAGTTATTTCAAAGCTTTTTTTGAACATCTGTTTTTCGGTATGTTCAGAGAAAAAGTAACTAATGTCTATAGAAGGAAAAAAGTTACATTCATATTATATAATGTAGACGGCAATTAATATATGGCATTATTCACTAACTACGAAGTAAAAAGCAACAACAATTAAAAACTGTATTCGTGGCTATATCGACGGTGGGCAGGATGCAAGAAAAAATGTACGAGTATGTGAAAAAATTTTTTAAATAGATAATGTTTACAATGTACACAACTTAAAGAATATACATACATAGATGCAAAGAATGTAAAATATACTCCGTCTATAAAAAAAATTTGGCTGCAGCATTGGGACCTTAATACATTTTATTCCTTGTTTATGTAAAAACGTTTAATTACAAATATTCTTATGAAAATGAAATGATGTTGATTAAAAAAATAAAAATAAAAAAACCAATACTAAATCTTGCAAAACTTTTTATATTTAAAATTTTTAATGAATTATCTTGTGCTTATATTTTTAGTCTGTGGAGGGAGAAAACCATGAAAAGGCTGTCGAACTTCTTAAACAGGCAGTTGGCTCCGTAAAGCTCGTTGTAAGATACACACCAAAGGTTTTAGAAGAAATGGAAATGCGCTTCGATAAGCAACGTACTACCCGTCGTAGGCAGTAATCTATAATTTGCGTGTAGAAAGAAGCATTCATAATTATTTATGCAGTACATGATAAATATAATAAAATTTATTATTAAATTATGTCTATTAATGCTTTAACGTAATAATGCTTCATCACAAAATTAAAGTTTTAAGAATATAAACATATATCTGATTCGATGTGTTTAATAAAAATATTATTAGTTAAACATTGCCAAAATCATTTTTAATTCTGTTTCAAAATTATGTAGAAACAATTTAATTTAAACAAGTAAGGGTGATATATTCGACTATGCCAAAACTTATGTACCTTTCACCATCTATGTAAATCTAGTTTAATGGAGTAACTCAAATAAAACAGCAAATATTGGGGTGACAGAATTAAAAAATGAGAAAAAATTAAGTACTACATAAATATTTAAAATTTAATATAAAAATGTCATCGGATCTAAATCGGTTAAGCATTTTTTTTTTTAAATTTAGTGTTCCCTAAAAGATCTCTTTAAAAGCTTTTAAATGATACCCATATTGATATTTTAAAAAATTTGAAAAGTTCAGAGGCTGTAACTCGGAAAATATCGGTCAGCGCGAACTTTTCCACTTGATGGTTTTTTTTTATTTTTTATTTCTCTATCGCCCCATACACATATTTATTTTTGTACTTTTCACCACAAAGAGGGAATATCTAAGCTGTCATTCCGTGCGTAAATTCTACAATATCTATTTCCGACCCCATAAATTATGTATGTATGCTGACTTCTTATGCGTAGCGAAGTCAATTGAGCGATGACCGTTCCTGTCAGTGTGCAAATCAAGTTTGCCTTTGCAATACGCCAATCAGTCTGAAACCAGCAAGACCGGCCCAGTCCTTAGACGCAGTGGGCAAAAAACCACGCCTACCTCTAATTTTTTCATATTATTTGGAACAATGAAGTAACTCATATAAAAACAAATAGAGATAGAAAAATAAAAAATAGGAAAACAAAACATCTAGTGAAAAAATTGGAGCTTGCCTAAATTTTTCGAGTTACAGGCCTCTGAAATTTTCAAATGTTTTAATATATCAATATGGGTATCATTTGAAAGCTTTCGAAGAGATATTCAAGGAAATACAAAAATATTTTAAAAGTACTTAATCTATTAAGAGCCAATGAAATTTTGATATAAAAACTTTTACAACACAGTATTACAAAGAGTACTTGCTATTTACAAAAACAAAAATATTATAAAATATAACGGCATAAATAATAAAAGCATGTGTGTTTTTTATCAACTAGTTTTAAAAATGCCGCTGAATGAATTAGACCGACGCACAGTGGCACCATTTGAGTTTTTTCGTTGCAAAAATCATATCTTTTAAACCTAATAAGATAATTAAACAGTAAACATATCACACTCTCCAAGTGATTGACGGCTTTACTCAAATTCCTGAAGAAGAACACCGAAAGTGTCCGAAATATTGAATAAATAAAAACAATAATTTCAATTATTATTTAATAAAACATAGAGAGAGTTTTATTTAAATAAAAATAAAAACAGTGACCTAGAGCCCAAAGATAAAAATAAAAAAAAAAAATAAAAAAAAATTTATAATTAAACAGTTTAAACAGCATATGATAGATAACTGTTCAGCCTATGAAATGAACGTTTGGAAAGGGTGCTACGCTTTGTAGTTAAAATTAGTAGAAAAATCAATTTTATGGTAACTAAAAAAAATTATTTTTACATTTTTAAATAGTTTTTATTTTTTTCTTTATGTTTTTATGTTTTAAATTATTACCCAACAAATTAAAAAAAAAAATTTTTTTAAATTAATTTTTTCAATTTTCTGTAAAATATTCATCACAAATCGTAAGAGATCTTAAAGACTAAGCATATCTAAACTATAATTATTTTCTAACTCTATTTGTGACTTCACATGCCGCAGGGAAGAAATAAGTGGATCGGAAGATGCTGCCAACATGTTGAAGAGGTCCTCATTTTGCCTTACCCTTGATGTTTTGAATGTGTTCTGCAATCTACATTTTTTATAAAATTTGTTAAGAGACTGGAACTCAATTATATCTTTGCCATGCGCCAATATTTTATGGACGGTCGAGGTCAACTTCTTTTGTGGATACATTTCTGCTAAAAGATATGCAGTTTTCGACGCATATTCTCGATATTTTGTAGAATTGACATTTTCTTTGCAGTTTAAAACATCCAAGATTGTTCCCAATCTTTTCACGATTTGATTGTCAATTCCAGTGATTCTAGTTACTGCCTTATCATTTTCAAAAAATCTCCTAGAAGTGTTTCCATCGTTTGAGTTACCATATCCGTGCTTGGGACAGTCTACTTTAAGTCCAACTTGTTTAAAAAAAGATTCTTGTATTTGCTTCTTTCTGATCTTTTTCATATCCTTTATTGATGTATTTTCATCGAAGTTTTCCTCCTCTTGTTGTAGGGTATACGCCAGTTTTAGCAAGAACTCCATACACCTAATCCTTGCGTGCAATGGTGACATTCCATATTCGTAATTCTCCTCATTTGTAGAATCGTTTAAATTACCAAAGTTCTTCTGACTCTTTTTGCAAATCGGGCATGACATTGTTGTGGAACTCGTAATTGCATTCAATATATTTTCCTTCTCCAATTTGCAGCTTTGTAGGCTTAATCTTGCTTATTTGTTCTTCAATATCCTTAACCGTGGTCCTTATGAGTTCTGCTGATTCCCTTGCAAACTGAAACATTATTGGTCGGCAATAATGCACTGATGACGGACGTGGATTTCTCCAGTGTAGGAAAACATCAGATTTTAGCCGCAAAGGATCAACAGATGCCATAAACATATTTCCGTCCGATATTGTAGCGTCATCGAAAGATATCCTTTGCTTATAAACGCATTGTCCGGATGATGCATCGCAGCCCCATTTGCTGATCAATATCAACTTCTCGGGAAGAATTTTCACCTCATTTTCAGGAGGACTCTCCAACAACCGTTTTACTGTATGGCCTATGAGATCCTGCAGATTGGCTTTCGCAGAGACTTCCGTAAACTCCGTATGCAGTGGTCGTGAATTTATTTTGGCTTGCGAAATATGCTTGTATCCGGGTAAAACGTCAGCGCCGTGTCGCGTTAAAGATGCCCGTAGTTTCTCATATTTCTCTTTGCAAAGTTCTAAGTCCATAAACAAGGCCAAGGCTTCTTCGGAACCATACTTTTTAACGTGTGCGTTTGTGGGCGTGGGAATGCTTTAATTAATCCTTTTTAGTCGCAGTGGGCTTGCATCAGCAAGAGATTTGGTTATCTGAGACCTAACTCTTTCACTATCCTTTGAATATTTAATAGCTAGCGCGTCCGATAATTGCTTCGTGGTCAAGTCATTGGTGGCATCGGCAAGTTTCCTCTTTCTTGTGAATATTGAACACTCCTCAATACTTTTTTTTGGCCGTCCTTTTGCTCCTCTGGTTGATGTGGTGGGTTTATCTACTGCCAATATAGCCAGGATGGTGTCTTCATTAAGCCAGTCCTCGTATTTGGAGTTGAAGTTCTGAATGGTTCGATTAGATTTCACCCATTTTGCCTTAATATTTGCATATATCAGATAAAAATTATTTTTTATAATTTCGCTTCTCTCAATATTTCCGTAAAAGCTATCAAGTTCTTCTAAAGCAGCTTCTGTGAAAAACTTTGATGTGGTTGACTTTCTAAACAGTTCAAATAATTTTAAATTGTTCAACCCCATGTTTTCAGTACTTAAATTCTTTAATGGTTCCAGTAATTGTTGCGCCAACTTTCAGTCTTAGACTAATCCAGGCATTGTGCTTATTTTGCAATATATAGGCTTATGCTACCATGCCTAAAAATTTACTACTAAAAACAAAAAATTTAAACAAAAATTTACTACTAAAAAAAACTACTGTCAGTCAAAACATATAAGGGATGGACGCCATACAATTTCTGCAACCATGTCTTTTTTAACCTTTTTTACCTCTAGAACCCAAACGGGCACGTACAGGCAGATAAAACCTTTTGAATTATGTAAAGAAATAATCAAAGAACAGGTTTTGCAAATATGGCAAATATAGAAAAATATAGATTTTTTTATTTTCCGTCAAAGTTGAAAAATAGTGAAAAAACGGATAGTTTTTAAATAGTGATTTACCAGGAGAAACACAAAGCAAACAGACGAAAGTCGTTCACGTTTGAACGGTTATATCTTCTAAACTAAAAATGTGATATTATTAAGAGTGGCATATTTGAAATCGTTAAAAAGTTTCCTATAACATGGGTTTATTCAAAACTTCGTGGGCGCTCATAAAAAAAAATTCTAGGGCCAACCATAAGAATATCGTTCAACGACAGCCAGTTTTGTTGTAGTGCTCTATCTAGCGAGTGAGTATACAGCGACATGTGTCCAAGCGACAAATATTCATCCATGAACTTAATGTACACAGATTTAAGTGTTGAACTGCGATCTAAGCGTCTTTCGAGCGACAAAAAGCGCTTGTAGGCCATATCAAATGAGTTACCAATAGGCTTGCCAGAGCCAATTTGCCAAAAAGCTTGACATTGCCCAAAAAAAAACTTGATTTTGAAAAAAAAACTTGACAAATAAAAACACTCATACTATTGGTTTTTATTTAATTTTTTTATTTTTTTTTGTTTTCATAAAAATTACGAGTATTAGAATAAAAACAAAAATATCATAAAAAGTAAAAATAACAGAAACAATGTAAAAAAAACAAAAAACAATATAAGAATAAAAATTCAGTCGTTATATATTTTAGAGAAAACTTAGGCGTTATTTAAAAAAATATAGGTAATATATTAAGAAAAAAATATAGGTCCTATTTATTTTGCCACATATATTTCGTATTCTTAGATACAGAATTAGTTAATTCTCTACCATCGGGTGTTGTTAAAAAATTTTGATAGTTTTTGCAATCCTCATTAAAATTTATTCTTCGGCTTTTATTAGATCGAAGGACATTCTATTCCTATCTTTGGTATATAAAAAATATGTATCATATTAGTCCTTAGTTGTATTGATAGTAAAAATATGCTCCTTCGATGTGTTTTTTAGAAATATAAACTTACTTTTTTAAGTATTATTACATATGTAGCTAGAATAAATTTGAGAAAGAAAGTTAACTTACAAAAAACATTGACAAAACACTTTTTCACTTGACACTTGACGCGCATTAAAAAACTTGACAATCAGGCCAAATCAGGCCGGTCTGGCAACCCTAGTTACCAAGTACCTCTGGTGGTGTTTTAAATGGTAAACGAACTTGGATCTTACCATTTTCTATAACTCTGAAATTTTTAATGTAATGTTGTTCACAGGCTTCCTTTTCCTCTGTGAACTTCGATGGAGTGTTTACATAGTCCTCAATCTCCCAAAACTGATGTGGTATCAATGGATTCTTCGGCAGTTTCAATAGCTAAATTGCAAATCATTGGAGCTACGGGGAATTTAGTTGTAAATTTACCACCGGCAATCTATCCGAACAATGTATTCTTCAATGTTGAGCGACTGTCTCCTAATGATATTTGACCGTCTACCAACAAGTTAAAAAAAAAACATCTGTACCTATTAACAATTCTATCCGCTGGGGCTTGTAAAATAACGGATCGGCTGAAAAGTGTTGAGTATCACCCAATGAGATGTTTCGATGTATTCGCCGGGCTGACGAGATGATATCGATTTAGTTACCGCAAAAGTTGAGGACCACTCGAACGAATTAAAACGTGATTTTAATGTAGCATCAACGTAAGATTTGTTTTTTGTGCGCACTTCACCAATGCCGGAGATTTCTTGTGTGATGAAAACCCAATTTGAGCCTCTTTGCAGTTTCCTCTGGAATGAAATTTATTTCTGAACAGGAATCAAGAAGAGCTCTTACCGGTTGAAATATGCCACAAGAATCTTTGATGAGAACCACAGCTGTTGGGATGAGTGATCTTTTGAGAGCCCGAGTGACGAAAGTAGTTGAAGGATTATTAGATGATATCGGGAGTTACTGGAGGATTTAAATATTCAGGAACCTTGTAGAAATGAAGCACTGTGTGATGAGCTGATTTGCATACCCTACAGCGAGATTTAGATGGGCAATACGAAACCATGTGACCTTTATTCAAACAATTGAAGCAATGGACATTGCGCTTTATGAAATTGAAGCGTTCCAAAACAGGATGGGATAAAAAGGATGCACATTCAAACCATGCTTCGATGAACTACAATACGAGCACTTAAAGTTTGACTGAACAAAAGTGTGAGATGGACGTTTAAAATTAGGCTTTGCCTTTGCAAAATTAAATTTTTCAGAAATTTCAACCCTTTTTCCATAGCATTCTAAAAATTGACAACGATTGCTTAAAACGCCTTAAATGCATCCCAAATCGGCAATTATTTGAAGTCTTGTTCCTCATCGTAATTAAATTTTGTTTCAGAGTCGACTTTCGATAATACAATGTGAACCAAAATACCATTTAGCACCTCCATTTCTGAACCGAGAGACAAAGAAAACCACGAATAGCCGAAATAGTATCAATAATTTTTCGTAACGAAGCACTGTTGCCCTTTATCATATTATTAACACTAAACAAATCATTAACATGTTCCAGAAAAATTAACACTTTATTGTCGTAGCGTTCTTTTTATCTCTCTAGTGCCTTGGTATAATTTTGTGCGGTTACTTAAAATGGTTCCACAACTGCCAAAGCTGGGCCTGATAAGCAGTTTAGCAAATAATTTGTCGACATCCGTAATTGAATCATTTGCGTGCACTAAATTATGAAAAGCAGTAATAAACCTTTCGTACTCAGCATACTTCCCATCGAATTTGGGTAACTTCAATGAAGGAAGGCGAGATGAATGTACTGCACCAGCAACAGAAGCATTAAATTGAGTAACATTCATTGATACAGAACCACGATGACGTTTTAAAATACTTAATATTTTTACCTTCGTAGCGATAAATAAGTCCTCGTAATTACTTCGGCCATTGTCAGAAAAACAAAGCTGTTCAATTTTGCCTTGCACGTGGCTCAATTGCTTGAAATACGATACTAAAATTTCGAGTCTGCATTCCAAAATGGCGTCATCGACATTTTCGCTATCTTTTTCTGCATCGTTGCTATTTTATTTTAAATTTTTAAGTTTGTATATGTTCAAACCACGAACCGATATTTTTTATCTTCGAAAGGGAGGTAGCACTTAAAGCTGGTTTCACGACTTTTTTTTGAAAGGCACTTGTACCACTATAGGCAAAATGCACACAAACAACGAATTTTTGTAATAGGTGACACGAAAGTAAGCACATTTTTGAAATATTTGCAATAGATGACACGAAAAAAAAACCACCAAAAATTGGTACTAGGTCACGCGTAGACTACAAATTACTTGCAAGAGCTCTATCACAAATCAAACGAACAAAATATTTTTGATGTATCCAAGAAAACCGATTACATTTTTGATTAACTTAAACTTTAGAACTACCGTCCTGTCACGGTCGCCAAAAAATGTCGCGTAAAAAAAATACCTTTCCATGGTACGTTCCCACGTATAAGCTAGCTAGAAAATTAAACGTAGTAGACGCACCGGTCATGAGATTTGAGAAAAAGCAAGAGTTTCTAGAAGTTGTAAGAGACAAATTAAAAGAAAGTTTGCATAAAAATTATGAAATAAGCGCCAAAAGATACAATTAGCAATTAAGTTTAAAATAGGTCAGATAGTATTCCGTAGAAACTTTCAGCTATCGTACTTTACCAAGTAGGTCTCGGCAAAGTTGTGTCGAAAAATCCTTAAGCGTCGAATCGCCAAAGTCGTTGGAAGCAGCTTATATGAAATTGAAATGTTACAAGGTAAACCAGTAGGAATTTTTTTTGCTAAAGGTCTCTCGAAAACACCGAGGAAGTAGTGTAGTGTAATGAATGATGTTAGCGAACAATTACTATCAAGGTTGTAACTCATTTAATTCCTTACTTATGAATGCAACAATCTGCTTCCGCGCGGTTGCATTATAATGCAAAATGACAGATAAGTTAACATGGCGGATCTTTAAAATTAAAAATGTTCTTTTCCGGTTGAGCTAAGAAAGGGAACAGACGTGCAGAAAATAGACGGAGTACAAAATGCGTGGTAAGTGTTGAAATGTTGCATATTATATAAGAAGTGTGCGATATTATTAATGATTAAATAAATAGAGGAAAAATGAGAAGACGGTGTAAAGTGAAAAGTGTTGTGAAAATTTGGGAAATACAAAAAAGAATTAACCGGCAAAACCCGGCTGGAAATATACTTCATCCCGCCAAAAGACAACCAGTCTTTTTTACGTCACAAACACTAACGTCTCAATGCCAACAGCAACAAATCCTATTACAACGTCAAAATCAAATTATAGAAACCACCTCAAATTCGACAGCAACATCAAAGATCTCAACAGCAAGAACTAGGATAAATTTTAACCTGCTATGAATGAACAGACTGGTAAGGCAATTACCACAAACACCCAATACACCAAGCAGATATAAAAAGTCTGCGGTTAAGCAGCCTACACCACAGCAACATCATCAGCATCAAAAGCTCGACAACACGCCATATTACTACCTCCGCCATCTTGAACACTATCTGTGATGCCATTTTCAGCAGCATCTTACCAAAAGGAAAAATTTTGAATATTTATACTTATGTAACAATTAAAAATCGAAAATTTTACCCATTATATTGGAAAACGTTAAATAGTGTCCTTATAAAAATTACAATAAATATCCTTTTAAAAATTTTAATTTATCCTTACCGATATTGGAATTAAACTGTCTCTAAATGATACTTACCTATCTGTAATAAAATGTCAAAAATTATATCTACTTGTTTTTATACTTCATTAAAAAAACCTACCTGTTTATAAAAAATATTTTGTAATCACTAAAGCATTGAAATTACTTTTGTACAATAGTAAGCTTTTATTATTCGTCATTATAGTTTCTAATTTTGTAAAATAAAGATTAATATGTTTATTTAAAATAATTTGTCAACATATTTCAATTTCAACATTTGGCGACGAGGATATACCACAGAATAAAAATGGATATGAACGCTTTGGCTCAAATTATTCAACAGTTTCAGCAATTTATTACGCAGATTCTTACACAGAATAAAGCGATTTTGGAAGATGTTGTTTCTAAAAACAAAAACTTGCCAGCTTTACCACCATTTGGGAAATTTAATTTGGAAATAGACAAATGGTCAACTTATCAGTTTCAAATGGAAAATTTTAAAGCGGTCCTGCTTTCTAAGCTGGGTTGGTGCCGAGGTATTGGAATTGTTGCAAAAATTATTCGAAGGTAAAGCTGAAGAAAAGTCGTACAAAGACTTAAATCATGCTTTAGAGGAACATTTCTTAAAAAAACAACATATCTTAGCTGCTTGATTTAAGTTTTATAATCAAATGAGAATGAAATCAAATCAAAGCTATTCTGAGTGGATAGCAGAACTACGCGGAGCATCAAGAGATTGTCATTTTATATGTGGTAATGAAAATTGCAGGGAGTCTTATGTCGATAATAAAATAAGAGATATGGTCGTTTTATATACACCCTATGAGAAATCCGCTCAACTTGTCTTCAGAAATCAAATCCAACACTAGAAGAAGTAATACAAATTTGTTCAATTTTTGAAGCAACTGTCAATGCATCTAATGAAATAGAAAACGCAAATGAATTTTCATCTGACATTCACACTATTCATCGGTCAAGAAATCCTCAAGAATCTTATGTTTGGAGAAATTCTGTACAATCCTGACCAGGTTGTGGTAAGTCGCATCAAAGAACTAACTGCTATCATTTCAAGAATAAAACAAGATGCAATAAATTAGGACATATTTCAAAAGTTTGTAAATCACAAACTCCACTAAAAGAAAATTTTGCTGATAAATCTCTTAAACATCAAAGTGTACGTCAAATTCAAAATACATCATTTGAAGAAGCTTCAATAAGTCAAATAGAAGAAGTTGAAAGTCAACGGTGCATAATGTTAATCAACATAGTGAGAAAATCATGATTGCGATCAAGATAAATAACAAAAGTTTTATGTTTCAATTAGACACGGGGGCTTCATGCTCTCTGATTGGGTTAGATACTTATAGGCAACTAGAAAGCCCATTGTGCCATCCCACGAACCGTATACTGAGATCTTATGGTGGTGCTTTGCTACCCTTAAAGGGAACAATTAATGTGAAAGTAGAAATAGGTAACGAAACGCAAGAATTAAACCTAATTGTGGTAGATATGGAAAATGTTACAAATATATTTGGATACGACTGGTTTAAACAACTTAAATTTAAAATAGAATGTCCATATTTTAATTTGCCAAATGAAACGTGCTTACAAATAAAAAGTGGATCCCGGGAGGAATTGGAATTGGCACTCAATAAAATTGTAAAAGAGTTTAGTAATATTTTTTCTGAGGGACTTGGGCTCTGTAAAACTTTTAAAGCTAATATAAAATTAAAGTCAAATGCTGTTCCGAAATTTATGAAACCTTATAACTTGCCGTTTGCATTATACGAGAAAGTTCGCGATGAACTTAGTCGTCTTGAGTCTAACGATGTCATAGAATCAGTTAAATTTAGCCATTGGGCTTCTCCAATAGTTGTAGCAAAAAAATCTGATGGTTCTATACGAATATGTGCCGATTTCAAGGCCACGCTTAACCCTCAAATTGATGTAGATAGATATCCTATACCACGAATTGAGGATCTTTTTCACAAACTCCAAGGAGGCCAATATTTTTCAAAAATAGATTTGAGTGAAGCATATTTACAGATAGAGTTAAATGATAATTCAAAAGAAATGGTGGTAATAACAATACCTTTCGGTTTATATCGATATAAACGATTGCCTTTTGGAGTATCAAGTGCACCTGCAATCTTTCAAAGATTTATGGAAGAAATATTAGCAGGTATTACCGGATGTGCAGTTTATCTTGATGATATTATTGTCACAGGAAAAACAAATGACGAACATATTAAAAATTTAAAAAATGTATTTCTAAAACTACATTTCCATGGACTTAAATGTAAAATTGAAAAATGTTCCTTCGCCAGAGCGTCAGTTGAATATGTAGGTCACATCATTGACTCTGATGGTATCAGACCAACGGAAAAGCGATTAGATGCTATTCGAAAAATGCCAAAACCTTCAAACGTCAAAGAATTAGAAGCGTTTATTGGGAAAATAAATTACTACATTAAATTTATTCCAAATTTTGCTAAGACTGCATCACCATTAAACGAACTACGAAGAGCGAATGTGAAATTTGTATGGGGTGAGCGACAAGAATTAGCATTTAAGACTCTAAAACAGGATATTACAAATGTAGCTCAAGTAGTTCATTATGATGATAAATTCCCTATTGTACTGGCTACTGATGCTTCTACGTATGGAATTGGAGCTGTTTTGTCCCACAAATATAATGATGGTTCAGAGAAACCAATTTGTTTTGCGTCTAAAACTCTTAATTCAAGTCAAATTAATTATTCCCAAATAGAAAAGGAGGCTCTAGCTATAATTTTTGGAGTGACCAAATTTCACCAATACCTCTATGGTAGACATTTTGAATTAGTAACTGATCATCAAACTCTTACGACATTATTTCATCCATTTAAAAAGCTTCCTGTTATGACTTTGCACCGACTTCAACGATGGGCTATTACTCTTCAAGCGTACAATTATACTATAAAATATAAAGCAACAGTTCATCATGCGAATTCAGATGCCCTTTCAAGGTTGCCAATTGGTCATGATATAGAATTTGATAAATATGAAAATGACATGTTTTGGATTGATGAAGTTTATAATACAACTTTAGAAGAATTCCCTATTGATGCAAGCGTTATATCTCAATTCACGAAAGAAGATAATACTTTACAAGTTGTTTCTACTTACGTTATGAGTGGTTGGCCAAAACATATCAATTCTGATAACATTATAAATCCCTATTTTATAAGAAAGCATTTCTTTAGAAAAAGGTGTACTTCTTCTTCATAATGAACATTCGCGCGTAATAATCCCGAGCAATCTCCGTTCAAAAGTTTTAAGCATGTTACATGAAGGTCACTCTGAGGCAAGCAGAATGAAACAGTTTGCTAGAAGATATGTATGGTTTCCTAAAATCGATGAAGAAATTGAGAAAATAACGAAAACATGTTCAATATGTCAACAAAATGGTACAAGTCCAAGACAAAAATATTCATCGTGGCCTGAAGCTTCAAAACCTTGGGAAAGAATACACATTAATTTTGCTGGACCTTTCTTTAACAAGATGTGGCTTATCATTGTAGATTCATATTCTAAATTTCCATTTGTTAAGCCTGTATCGGCAGCTACATCACAATCAACTATTACTGTTCTACAGAATATTTTTGGTATAGAGGGTTTACCATAAACTATAGTAAGCGACAACGGTACGCAATTCACATCTTCACAATTTAAACGCTTCTGTAAATTGAACTCAATAGAACATTTAACAACTGCACCATTTCATCCGGCATCCAATGGTTTAGCTGAACGGTTTGTTCGAACTTTTAAAACATTTTTAATAAAATATATCAAGAAGAGCCTAAACAAGAACAGGCCTTGTACAAATATCTCGTAACATACAGATCAACTCCAAATCCAAACACAGATAAATCACCAGCAGTAGAAACATTGCACGGTATTATAAAAAGACATCAAAACCAAATAAAGGATCGACTGGATAACACAAACAGTAATCAACAACTGGAGCAATTAAACAACCCAAAATCAAGAAATTCCGATATTGAAATAATTTTTCCAAATAGCCAGTGTAATCAGCAAGAATATAACCATTCCATTCCAAATACAGAGTCAACAAACAATTCTAACACTTCAACAAATCACCAACCAAGAAGAACCTTCTTCATTAACTGAACCACCCTCTTCCAGAAATACACTAAGTCCTTCCAATTCATCATTAAAGGCTAAAGAGTACATTGATCGTCAACAAATGTTTATAGGAAGACGCTGTGAAAAACGTCAACAACAATTTACTCCTAGACGCTCTGAAAGAATCAAAAAGAAACCACGGGGCGAACTCTAATAGGTGTGAGGGAATGTAATAAAATGTCAAAAAATATATCTACTTGTTTTTATACTTCATTAAAAAAACCTACTTGTTTATAAAAAATATTTTGTAATCACTAGGGCATTGAAATTACTTTTGTACAATAGTAAGCTTTTATTATTCGTCATTATAGTTTCGATTAAACTTAACGATTAAAAACAAAAAAAGAAATTTGTCGTGATTATACTTACGTATCAAAATTCACTTGTTACTCGTAATACTTACCGCTTTATAAATGTTTACCCTGTTACAGATTGCCATTTTGAATGTTCAAATCTATACTTGTTAAAATTACAAATAAAAAAATTTGCTCGAATTTAACTTAACAAAATTAACGGTAAAACTTGATAATAAGTTATAAACTTTTTTACCTTTACGTGCCTACAGTGTAATTAAAATTCTTTCGAAATTTGTATTTACCAATACTCGTAGAATTATTCATATAATAACGGTCAATCAAAATTCGTATAATTCTATACTTACCTATGTCAAGTTATATATTGAAATTTTATTGTATTATACATATTAACACATTGTTGACTCGTGTTTTTATGGCCGAACGTTGCTGACCGGCCACGAGTAAACTCGTGATGCGCTTTTTTTTCGCGTCGCTGTTGTTTTCTCTGTTGGCGACCATACAGTGCAATTCTTAGTCAGTATAACACAAACCGCTTCTCTCGCTTATAAGACCCGCCAAATCTTTTGGTGTAAAAAATATATAATAACAAACAAAATTTAAAAAACGATGACGGAACGTAATGAAGAACCTTTCAATAAATTATACGCCGATGCTTTATCTGATTGTCCGAGTGATTGTGAATCAAATTGTGGTAACTGTGAAAATGATACTGTATCACAAGATAGCGATTCTGATATTAGGCCACCAAAATATAAAAAAAGAAATATAATAGCAACAGATAGTGACGACGATTTGGAAGAATTATTTAATTATTAATTATACACGTATGTGATTGTTATACTGCTTATCATACGAAAAAGAAATAAAGTTATCAAAGTTTATTTTTATTGTTTTACTTCCGCATCCAATTACGGAATAATAGTCGGTGACATGAGATAAATTTTCAGTAAAATTGCCGGTCAACAATGTGTTAATTTATTCGTCAGATAATTAAAGTCGATAATGATATGAGATTTGACGTTTAATTTAAAAAAAAATTATAAAAAAAGAGCCGGTAGTTTAGGAAGTAGCGTCGGTCCCGCATGAATGTAGAGTCTCCAAAATGAGTGCTATTCTTAGGTTAGTCCACAGATAAATGTGCACCGCGTTTAGACATACATTGTTAATCTTTTTCGGTCATAGAACACCGCCTATAAAAGATCACCTTTTTGGTATAATTGAACATAGAGTCAGAACTCATATGGTAGGACGAATAGCAATAAGAAAATTTTTAACTTAGTTATAGGCGTTGTTATCGTTGCATAATCGTTTAAAAACCTATGATACCATCCAGTGGTTCCTATGAAGCTGCGAACTTGCTTGAGTGTGGTCGAATGTTTAAAGTTTTTATTTGCGTCTATTTTCTCGGGATCTGGTTTCAGAGTTTCAATGTACCCTAAATATTTGAGCTCCTTACAACAAAATTTCGACTTTTCGACATTAATAGTTAACCCTGCTCTATCGAAATACTGTGCCACTTCTTCCAAAAGACTTATATGCTCAGCAAAATTGGAACATACTACTAAAAAATCATCCAACAACCGTTGGGCGGCGTTGCACAACCCGAACGGCATTACCGTAAAATGATACAAATGCCTCCCAGGTACCATGAATGCCGTCTTTTCCCTACTGGAGGCTGTCAGAGGTATCTGCCAAAACGCGTCTTTAAGGTCTATCCTCGATATGTGATGGGTATCTCCGAAACGACAAAGAAGACCTTCTATATGCGGGAACTGATGGGCGTCCTTCACTGTTACTTCATTAGCCGGCCAGCGTCAAGGCATATCCGGATCTTTTCTTCCTTTTTTACAAACGTGACTCTATTGCTCCAGGGACTCTCGCTCAGCTCAATGACACCTACGAAATCATCCTGTCAAGCTCCGCATAGATTAGCTGCTGAACCGCAGCTTAATTGGTGTTGCTGCTCGTATTTCTATGACCTTTTTTCTAGTCCTTTGTTGATAAATGAAGAAAATTTTTCAATGGCCTTGTCCAAAATGTATTGCTAATTGTTTGTTAGAAGATGCATCCTCGGAAATTCGATTGCGCTTTCTTCTTCCCCCTCTGTCGTATTTGTGGACAAATTGCTAGTTTCAAAACGAAGTAAATAAAACTTTTTGATGAAATCAATCCCTAGGGATAATGGTTGTTTCAACGTTGGTACTAAATAAAAATTAATAAAACCACAAATTCCTTTGAATTTTATTAACGCTAAATAACGCTGTAGAGATTGTTGATATACATCTTAAAATTACAAGTTTAGCCTTTTCGACAAATTCTAAGCATGCCTCCCCTATGCATGAAACATTTTCTCCGCTATCAACCAATCCCTGGATCTATATTCCGTTTATTACAATTGACGTATAAATACGGCTATCTGGGTTTTCGTAAAACCTGACGGCTGCCATCTCTTTCCGCAGTTGCTTTCTTTTCTGCCGTACCTTAAGAATTTTCGACGAAACTGCACCAAAAATCCTGTTTACTTCTTCGTACTCTCGTATTCGTATGTGATAAGGTTTCCGGATTGGTATTTCATAATCTGTAGGAGGTTCTTTAATGTTTTTCACGAGGTAATATTTCAACATCTTGATTACTTTGTTTCTTAACCAGTGGTGTTTTTATTTGATAGAGTGTTTGGACGTCTGCTTCGGTCGGTGTTTTGCTGACGGCAAATGAAAATAAACACGGGAATTAATAATTCAACACTTCGTTAAGATAAAAAATTATATTTTTTGGATGCGTATGCACCTTTCTTTATTTATATTTTCTTAGTTTACTCTTAACTTAGGTTAGTTACACTTATAAATTACACTATGTGTTTTTTGTGAATTGTAAATATTTTCCACGACGTACATACGTCTAATTGTTTAGTCAACTAACAATATTCTAATAATACATATGTTTATCTTTTCATACTTTCTTTGTTCCAAAATGTAATTCCTATTTTCTATGTAATTCTTATCTTCTATGCAGTTTCTTTCTTTGTATACATCTTTTCATAGTTTCTTTGTTCTAAAAAAGAAATATAATTCTTATCTTATTTAATCGGTCGTCAATGTCAATATGCACGAGCGTCGCTAACTCTCCCCTGGGTTAAACGAGAGCGTCCCGATCACTAATAAATTTTTCTACCTGCTGTTGGTAATAAATCTTAAAACATTTCTCTGCCTGTCGGCATCTGTACAGTAATATGTACTTGTTCAATGATGAGCTGGTTTTCTATTGTTCGGCCTTGTAATGCATCGATTAGTCTTTCAAACCTTGAATTCACTAAGAGTTGTTTTTCGTTGTTATTTATCATTTCATTTATTTTATTTTCCATCAGGATGAAGTCGTCATGGTCTGGGATTCATGTAAGAAATTTCAATGTTGACCCGAGAAAGTTCAGGGATCTAGTGTATCGTTTGTGTTCGTTTAATTGGGCTGTCATTATTTCAATTTTCTTTATCCAGATTGTCGGCTTAAATTGTTCTGTAACAATTTGTCGGTATGGTGTAAGTATTTTTGTTAGATTAGTTACATGGAAGAGGTATGAATATTCATCATATGTAAAAACGTCATCAGTCCTAGTTAGTTCGCGTCTCCCTTGATTTTGGTGTGGCCGTTACAAGTAATATCATGAAGATAATCATCATGATTTATAGTATAGTTTTTAATGTTATCCTTATGTACAGTCTTCCCCCTTGTAGTTAAGACAGTGTCCTCACGGTCTTCCTTTACAATGTATTTAATATACCGGGCGTCTTTCTTCTTCCTTGCTCCTTTGATTTTGACTAATATTTGTTTATTTCGTGAAAAGATTCGATGCTTAGTGTCTTGATTCAGTCTCTCGAGTGTTTTTTTTTTTGATGCCTTTTTTAGTTTTTCATAGATGTCTTTTTTCTCGTACTTAATTTTGTTTAAAAAAATATCAATTGGTTTTTGCCGTGTGACCATGTGTATGGTGTTATTTAATTCTCTTGTTGTTCTTTATATTTGTATTTTAAAAAGTCTTGCGAGCTCACTAATTGTGCTGTGAGCGCGTTCTACTTGCCCGTTTGATGTCGATCTATAGACTGGAGTTTCTATCTTTTTTATACCGTATTTTTTACACATCATGTTTACTGCTGGTGTATTTAGACATCTTTCGTTGTCAGTCATTAATCGCGTGCAGTTTGGATAGTTATTCGTGAGAACGTCTTTAATTTTCTCGGACATGTGTTCTCTTGAATCAATCTCTCTCAGGGTAATATATTTTGGCGACCAAAAATGTTTTATTATCATTGAAATATATGTCCATGTGTATGTATCGACCTGGTTCTGTTGGTATATCGGAGTCTCCTAATGGTTTTCTTGTGGGGTTTCTTTCATATTTACCATATAGACAAGGTGTACACTTTTTGTTAAACGCTTTGCATTGTTGTTTTATATCCTGCATGTTGTTTTTATAGCCTCTATGTGCTTTATTATGTATTTCTTCTACTATTTCCATTTGTTTTTCCTCTTCTCGAACGTCGATTAGTTTTGTTGGTGTGTATACGAAGTTTCCAGTGTTGAAAGTGTTTCTAATAGTGGGGCTGAGTGTGTAAAGGCTGGTTCACCCATTGTTTCGGAACAAAATTTTTGTTGTGAGAGAATTTTAGTTTTTTGAGAGTTTGTTCTGAAACGATTCACCCACTTCGAACAATTTTTCTGGAAAAACAAAGCTACCATATGAAACATATGTGTAAGCGAGATGTGTTACTTTACAAGCAGGCAGCACTGTGACACAAATTAAAATCACTGAATGCCGTTTTGTTATAAATAAATTCTAAATTAAAAAAACTTTCATAATTAAATCAAAAAACGAGGTAAAAAAAATTAGGTAGAATGTCATACAAGCATTCTCTACCCGGCTTTTTCATTTCTGAAATAAGCTTCAAGGCAAGGGATTCATTCGTTGAGATCCATGACACAATTTTTTAAACTTATATTCTTTTATTTTGTGTTTTATTATAAATATACCAGGCAAATTAAGGCAGGTAATCTTAAGAACAAAACAAATTTTAAAAATAATTATTGAATATCAATGCAAACAAAGAACGAAAAAGTATGTAAAATATATTTTTTTGCTTGAAAGATTTTTATCACATTAATTAATCAAGTGGCAGCTCAGTTAAATTTTCTTTGAAAATATAAAATAGTTGGCAGCACAGTTTCATTGTTTCGGAACAAAAATTAAAATTAAACCAATTCAAGCTAAAATTGTTCCGAAGTGAGTTTAAGGCGAGTTCACCGGCAAAAATTTTGTTCCGAAACATTTTTTTTTTTATATGTAGTTTCTCTCTCTCTCAAAAAATAAAATGTCAAACTACATATAAAAAAAAAATGTTTCGGAACAAAATTTTTGCCGGTGAACTCGCCTTTACTCTTTTTTTTCTCTCTCTCTCAAAAAATAAAACGTCAAACTACATATAAAAAAAAATGTTTCGGAACAAAATTTTTGTGGGTGAACCAGCCTTAAATATTTTCTCTGGTAGTGTGTAATGCGGTCGTTTTGTTTGGCTGTAATACCTTTTTCAATTCTGTGATCAAATTTTGTTCATTCGTAAAGTTTATAGTGTGTCTAATTCTGTTCGAAAATATTGTACGAGTTCGTGTTTCATTTATTCTTCTATTTTTTACAAGTTCAATATGCAATGCATTAAAAGGTTGTTTCACTAGTTTTATAATTTCTGTTTAGGAGCTTTCGGCTGAATGAGCTGTATCAATGGATGACATATTTATACGTTGTCTTGACAAGGCGTCAGCTACTACATTTTGGTGTCCCGGTTTGTACACTAGTTTTGCTCCAAAATCTTCAATAATGGTCTTCCATCGTTTTATTTTTGGGTTAGGATTCTTTTCAGATATGGAGTGTGTTAGCGATTGATGATCAGTATAGATAGTGAGATGTGTTGTGCCGTAAATATAATTTCGTAATTTCTGTAGGGCCCAAATGATGGCTAGTAATTCTTTCTCATTTGTGGAGTAATTTTCCTCCGTTTTGCTAAGTGTTCTGCTCAGAAAAAATATTGGTTTTTTCATTTGGCTGAGTACTGCTCCAATAGCTATGGTGGATGGTTGGAAGAGTTCAACCTGTTCTTTCAAACAATTCTTCCATTTGTTAAATGCCTGTATTGCGGCGTCATCTAAATCTATCTTTGTTGTGGCATTTTTTCTTACCTATTTGTCCGTTTTCCCGTTGGATATGCTAGCACTTCCCTGTACAAATTTTCTGTAGTATCCTGTCATACCCAAAAATCCTCTCAAGTCCTTTAATGTTTGGGGAAGGGGATATTTTTCAATTGCCTCTCCTTTTTCTAGATTAGTCCCTATTTTATAATGTTTAATTATATGACCTAAGTACTCGACTTCGGTTTGAAAAAATTTAGACTTTTCATCGGATACCTTTAGTGTTGCTTGATTCAATGCATCAAATATGATATTAATGTGTTCCATGTGCTCTTCTGGTGTTGAAGAATATATAAGTACATCATCAATGTAGACGCATGCAAATTCTCCGATGTATTCTCTCAGGATATCATTGACACATCTTTGGAATATGGACGGTGCATTTTTTTAACCGGATGGCAAACGTACAAAATCGTACTTTCCATTATTTACACAAAAATCAGTTTTTTTCCCTATCTTCTTCCCTTATTTTAACTTGATGGAAGCCTAATTCCAAATCCAATGTCACGAAATATTTTGCCCTTCCCAAATTCTGTATTGTCATGTTTACGTCAGGAATGATATATCTGTCGGTGATTGTGTGGGAATTCAACTTTTGATAGTCTATCACCACTCTGTTCCTCGGTCGTCCGTCTTCATCTAAGCCCTTTTTAGGTACAGTCCATGGGGGAATTATATGGAATATTGCTTCTTTGAATGATACCGTCATTTAAAAGTCTTTTTATTTGCCTATTTACGAAGTCATTATCCGCGATGGGATATGGGTATTGCTTCGTCCAAATGGGTTCATCCGTCTTTGTCCTTATTGCGGCTTCTATAGTCGTGGTGAATAGTAACGGTCCTATGCCATTGTTTTGTTTTTCATCAAATTGTCAATTTCTTCTCTGTACTTTTCATTACCTATGGTATAATTTATCCTACTACCTTCCTTTTTTTCCTTTCCTACAAAGAATGTCATATTTTGTAAGTCTATTATGGCGTTTAGTATAATTATTCCTTGTAATCCTAATATTAAATCAGATCCTTTTATATCATCTAGCTCGAAAAAATCTATATCTTTATCTAGAAGTTTAATTATTTGCTTAGTATTTATCATTGAGGTTCCATGCATTGAAATAACCTCCATGGTTTTATTTTTTCAACTGCATTAAACATCAAGGACTTTCTCACGTAATTATGGGTTGCTCCGGTATCTTATAAAACATTATATATCCTTTCATTATCGCTCATTTTTATTTTGGACAAACCGTTTATTAGTTTAAATGCTTAATAACTAACTTATTTATAGTACCTGTTTCTACTATAGTACTGCTATTGTCATCTTTGGTGGTGATATTATTATTCCTCATTTGTTTATTATGTTGGTAATTTCCACTTGGTTCTCTCTCTCTCTCTCTTCCATGGTTGGTTATTGGACCGGTTGAAACATGTTGGTTGTCGATAGCCTGTATATCCAGAACTGGTGTCCATTGGCTCCGGATGTGGTTGATATTGTCGTCTTGATTGAAAGGTATCCTGAGACTGCTGTCTTGGCCCAAATACCGTCCGTTGTTGGTATTGTTATATTCTCCTTGAGGGTTGGTTTTGATGATTATGATGGTTCTGTAGCCGGGGTTGTTGTTCATTGTCAAAAAGACTTTAAACCTTCCTTCATTAGACAACCTTAGATTTTGATGCCGATTGTCATGTTCAATTGTCCTTGAAATAGTATAGGCATGCTCTAAGTCGTGAGGTGCATTTCCATATAGGGTTGAATGGATAAAGGAGCTATTTACTCCAGCTATGAAGACTCGAACTGAATATTCTTCTGCTTGTGCTATCATGGCTTGGGTTACCGCTTCTATATGGCCTGACATTGAGATCTTTGAAATTATAAGATTCAAGCATTTGTTTATCTCGTCGTGGAATTCTGCTAACGTTTTTCTTCCTTGGATGCATCTCTTCATTTCGTCTTGTAACACGTATAGTGGTCGAGTATCTGCATATGCTCTATTGAGTCTGTCACGGATTGCATAAAAGTAAAATATGGTGCCGTGTTTGGCTAGCAATTATGCTGCACTGCCCTGTAAATTGGTTGATCGCTGAGGTTAAATATATTCTCCATCATTCTTGTGGCATCCTCCCTCCATATTCTGTAGTTGTTAATGATACCATCAAAGACGGATAACGACTTAAAAACGTCTAGTTTCACCTGGTTCTCATTCGTAATTCTAGGTTCTATTATGGTTCTTTGGTTTTCTGGAATCACTTCTGTATGCTGAACGTGTCTAATTTGGTCCTCCAGATTTCTAACTTGCCTTTGATGTTCAGCATATTCTCAATGGTCACTTGTATAGCTGTCATTTGATGTTGTGGATCCTTTAATAATTTCTTCTAATCGTCTGTTTTGATCGAAAGTTATTTTCCTGTTTCGTTTTTTTTAATAAATGCATTCAGTCGGATCCAGTTGTCTTCTTATGAAGATTTTGCTTTATTCTTTCTATGAAGAATTTTTTATATTTTTTTTATAAAGAAGTTGTCCTGATTCCTTGCTGCGACAGGAATTCCAATGGGGTCCACTCTTTGAAGGATAAGTTTTATTATCGTCCTGGTAGGATCGCCAAATAATAATTTAACACTTCGTTAAGATAAAAAAATATATTTTTTTGGACGCGTATGCGCCTTTCTTCATTTATATTTTCTTGTAAATATTTTCCACGACGTACATACGTCTGATTATTTAGTCAATTAAAAATATTCTACGACCATGCGTCTTTCATTACTTATTTTTGACTGCCTTTTAGTTAACAAAATTCTTCTTAACCCTTTCGGGACGGAGTTTTATTTTGCAAACCAAATTATGTATAGTAAAATTTTTTTCATATTCTAAAAGGTATGATAAAAGTATTATGTTCTCCATACTTAAAAATTTTAAATTCGTCCTTTTATCCTGGGACATATAATCCCAACAAGTATTTTCATGGGGCATAAAATCCCAATCAGTGTTCTCGAAGAGCGATTCGAAATTAAAAGGATAACTAAAATATAAATATTATTAGATTTAGATAAAAGTTTACATTTATTTTTAACATTTTAAGAATGCAATTTGTGTATTTATTTGTGGAATGGCCCAAAACACTTGTAACACAAGGCGTTGTTACAACCTGAGCATATCATCTTTGTTTGCTTTTCTATGCCAAGTGAAGAACAGCGGACACAGCGATAACGCTTCTCTTGCTCTACTGGCAAGTGGTCTCCAATACTGATGCTATCCGTTTTTGGACGTTTGGGAGTTCTACCTCCCTGGCGATTGCGGTGAAAATAAAGAAAAAAGACAGTTTGAAAATTGCTGGGACGTATTATC
The DNA here is from genome assembly GCA_916610165.2 of Gymnosoma rotundatum. Taxonomy (NCBI): domain Eukaryota; kingdom Metazoa; phylum Arthropoda; class Insecta; order Diptera; family Tachinidae; genus Gymnosoma; species Gymnosoma rotundatum. The sequence continues at coordinate 118,099,830 of OU744336.1, forward strand.
CCAGTAGTCCCGAAAGGGTTAAATACTAAAAATTATCAAAACTATTTCTTTGTCTGAAATGGATAAGTTATTAATTTTATCATGACTATTTCTAATAATACATATGTTTATCTTTTCATACTTTCTTTGTTCCAAAATGTAATTCTTATCTTCTATACAGTTTCTTTCTTTGTATATATGTATCTTTTCATAGTTTCTTTGTTCTAAAAAAGAAATATAATTCATACCTTATTTAATCAGTCGACAATGTCAATATGCATGAACGTCGCTAACTCGGGCGATTGTTTTTGTGTTTTTTTACACTTTTTGGTAATTTTGTCTCTTTTTTGAACACAAATCACTCACACAAAACGTACTGTATAGAAAGGATGAACTAACACTATTTTTTATTTCCCTTTTGTTCTTACAAGCACTTGAATCTGAAGAACGCTAATCAGAAAAATAAAACACTTTAAATGCTTAAAAAATAATGATTAATTACTTTCTTTTTTTATGCTTATATACTAAATTGTTTAACAATAAATTTATTAAAATGGCTTAGTAATAAGAATACATTTTTGAACCTATTTTTTTATTATTACAATCTTAAAGTTGAAAATATTAATTAATAATGGTTAATAAAACTTAATACAAAATGTTTAGGTAATTGAACATAAAAGAAAAAATGTTTGGTCAACAACAATGGTTAATGAACTTAATATAAAATTGGGATATAAAATAAAGTGTTTAGTTAAAAATAATAGTTATTAAATTTAAATGCAGAAATTGTGCAATATTTTAAAATAATGATAATATAATAAAAAATAAAAGAATAAAATTATGTTCAGTATCAACACGTAAAAAAATGAAAATGAAAATAAAATGGATGGATGAATGAGTTGGGGAATTTGATAATAAAAATATTTTCTTGAAAATATTTCTAGATTCTGGTGGTTACTATTCGGTTCGAAAGGAACAAAAATATTTTTTCTTTTATTTGTATGTACCGTACGCTTGGGGTTTACAAAAGTAAGAGAGTATACATAAATAAAATACATAACAATTATGCACCAATAACTTAACGACTACCGTGTAGAAACGTCAGCTAAACAATAATGAACGACGTTCATACTATGCGCGTAAACATTATTGATATTTAAATTCATTCATCCTTAACTCAAATTTCTGTCTTAATTTATTAAGAAAATTTGTCCATGTGGGTTCTGTGAGTGTTTCCATAGCGTTCAGAGCTCGATCCTGAATTTTATTGGCGAAAATTCTTTACACGCTCGTTTTATTGGCGTCTTCAGTCAATGATAATACCATTGTCACATCCCTAAGGTAATTTTGCAGAGAATATTTAGATTTTCCATCAAAGACAGGCAAGCTTCTTGCCTCTCGCAAGCAGTCAGTAAGGCCTAATTGTGCCATAATAATTATTTATTTTCTTTTTAAATTCAAAAATAAAAGGTGTGCACAAAAAAAATTAATTAATTTGTATTTAAACAAAAAATAAAAAACCTCTTTTGTTCTTTATTGAATATTCTTGAAGATGTTTAAAATCTTTAAACAGTGTTAACAAAACAAATGCTTACTTTTTTTAATTTCGGTTTTATCACCATTCATGTATAATTAAATAAAAATTCTATTGGTCTCAGCGCCTATAAGGCATTATTGAGACCATTTGGCAATAATAAATACATGTACAATTATTAAATTATAAAATACATATTATAGGAAATTTTGAAGTAAAACAAGTGTTGAAGTTAGAAAAAAATATACAATAAAAGACTCTCAAGATTTTTAAGTAAACAAAACGGAAATTCTGTTACATCTTTTTAAAATAACAGGAAGATTATTGTATTTAGCAACGCCCATGTATTGAATACGTCGCTTAGTAGTTTCAAATCTGCAACTTGATTTCCATAAATTATGTTTGTTAAGGGCAGGCTCGTTTGCCTTCCTCAACTGTTAAATTAAGGATAACTTAGTGGTGCACTAAGTTATTTGTTGCTTTTAATTATCCAGGTGATACACCAGGATAATGTTGCTAAGCTCGTTTATTTTGTTGAATTGTCTAGGTGGTACACCTACAGAAAACAGTGTGAACACAACGACTTACAATATGCAAATGACTTTCCCACTATTAGTCAGTGTAGATGTGATGTTAAATTTCAGATATACCTGGTCACTTGAACAGGTATGTGAATTTTTATTCTAGCCTTGAATTATGCTTACGCAGTAAATTTCATGCTTTGCCTTACAAATGTGGGAAATAACAAAAAATAAATTTAAGGTTTAATTCCATTAAGATTTGTTTTTATTTTGCTATGAAAATAAAAAAAATCATAAAGAATTAATCAGTCTTGCTTAGGCAATCGCCGTGTGAAGTTGTGTTTACTCTTATATACGTATCTTGTATATCGGTTCTTTCAGCTTTACTTTCATTGTTCTTCTATGACAACAAAATAATTTTATTCTTTCTACATCTTAACTTGGAAATATATATATACTTTATTAGTGAAGTGCTAATTTTATATTCAATCAAGGGTGAAACGACCGATAATGAACGGTTCTAAACCCCTGAACCATAACAGGTTCAGGGAACTAGGGTCTAATGAAGAACTATACAACAAAAACAAACGTTTTCGAGACGATGAATTCATACCCCTTCCCGAACTAAGACAAAGTGATGATCATATCCCACGATACCTAGTAATAACAACAAACACAAATAAAGAACTTACAGCTAAACCTATTTCAGCATACAATGTCTTCCAAATAGGAAAGGGATTAAACTTTATCTCCAAAGAATATACTGATGTAGTAGAATTAAGATCAGGTGACCTTCTTTTAAAGGCTAACAATCTTAAAGCTGCCGAAAAATTTAGAAAAGCCAACTATATCGACACAATACCTGTTTCCATTACTTACCATAAAGCTCTTAATTACGTACAAGGTAAAGTCTTTTCAAGGAAAATTATATCGCTTTCGGAAGATGAATTGCTAGACGGCCTAAAGGAACAAAAAGTAGTTGAAATAAGAAAAATATTGAAAAAAGAAGACAATAAGCTCACACCCACAGGAGCAGCAATTGTAACATTTGACTTGATAAGACGCCCAGAGTACCTAAAGCTAGGATGGGAAAGAATCAAAATTAATGAATATATTCCCAACCCTATGAGATGCCAGAACTGTCAAAAGTTGGGCCATACAAAAAATCGTTGTCGTAACCCTGAACTATGCAAAGAATGCGGGGATACTATTCCACATGAGTTATGTAATAAAAAGTTTTGTGTCAATTGTAATGTCGAAAAACATTCTTCATATGAATCAACATGTCCTTCATTTTTGAAGCACAAGGCAGTTTTAAAGATCAAGATAGACAAAAGATGTACAATTAGGGAAGCCTGGAAAACTTATAATTCAAACCCAGAAGCACACCAAATAATTTCAAAAAATATTAAACCATCATTTGCAAATATCATCAAAAATACAAATAATAATGTGACAACTGTAAATGGAACAATCAAAAGAAATCAAAACCGTTAATCAAAACAACAACTATACTTCAAGTCAACAAACTCAAGAACAACAAAAAACTCACAAAGAAATAAATAATTGTAACACTACAAACACATTCGAATCAACAAAACCAAACCTACCAACAACACCTATAAAAAACAAACAACATTCAACTAAAAATACAAATAATACTTTATCAATGGAAACATGCAACGAAATAGAAGAAAATTTATCTACACCAAATAAAACGCAACAAGTTCTAGACTTAGAATCTCCAGGGACTAATTTAACACCATACTCCAAAGCAATTTATTATGACATCAAACAGCAACTGAATAACCATAAAGCCAACTCACAAAATGTAGACAAATAAAAATCTACATTTTGTTTATGAATATATACTGTTTATGAATATAGGAATAGATTTATCAATCATACAGTGGAACATTCAGGGATTTCTCAATAACAAATTTGCTTTAGAGCTACTTATACATAAACACAAACCTAATATTATCATTCTTCAAGAAACTCATATAATAGAAAAAAACAAACATCTTTTACATATACCAAATTATAAAATATTTCACCACAATAAGCAATATTCATATTGCAAATCGGGTATAGCGATACTCATAAAAAATTCCCTTAACGTCTCAGAATCCACAACATCAATAGGAGAACTTATACATCAAACTCTAACAATTAGAGGAATCGAAGAATTACATATTACAAACATATACAAAGAAACAAGTATTTCGTTGAATCAAGAACTTATAAATTCCATTCCACAATTCAATTCTGGCCATCACTTAATATGTGGCGATCTTAACACTCAAAACACAATATGGGGTTCCCAATATACGTCACCAATGGGAAACCTGTGGGAATTTTTTGCAAATGAAAGAAAGCTAACATACTTTACTTAGTACAAAACAGACCCTCACGGCAATAGATGTGTCGATGGCAACAGAAAATTTAGCCCTATCCTTAAGTTGGAATTGTGCCCATCACAATAGTAGTGATCATTTCCCGATTTTTATGCAGAATTCGAGCAATTTAATTTATAGTAAAAAACATATTAGCAAATTTAACACTAAACTTGCAGATTGGGTCTCCTTCTCCCATAACACAGAAGAGCTATGTCAAACGGTACAAAATTCGCAAAACATCAACAAGGAGGCTGCCACGCTCGGAAAAATATTAAGAATTGCGGCAAATAGAACAATGCCGTCATCCAAAGAATTTAAGGAAAATAAAAACAACCCAATATGGTTTAACAGTGACATCGCTAAACTTATTAAAAAAAAACACCGCTTGGAAACTCTTTAGAAGGAAGAAAACTCTAACTAATGCCATAAGTTACAGGAAGAACTGTGCACTGGTTCGAAAAACGTGTAAAGAAGCAAAGCGCAAATCATGGGAGAATTTTCTAAACTCCATAAATCCTTTTACTGACTGCAGAACATTATGGAACAAAGTGAGAAAGATAACTTCACCTAAAGCAGACAATTTCCCCTCACTTTATTTCGGAGACCAAATTTTATCTCATCCCCAACAAATTAGTGAAGCATTTGCAAGGACTTGGAGTGAAACCAGTTCCAACAGCTCATTTGATCCTGATATAATTCAACAAAAAAGCCAACTTTGTATTGAAACCCTAGGAAATAACCCTAACGTAATTTATAGTTTAAGTAATGCAGTATCCATAAGAGACCTTCAGAGCGCGCTAAAAAAATGTAAAGGAACAACACCTGGTGGAGACAAAATTACTTACACAATGATAAATAACTCTTCAATAGTATATAAACATAGGCTATGCAAACTGTACACTAACATCATTCTCAAAGGAATATATCCTCAAGCGTGGAAGCAAGCTATTTTGTGCCCAATTTCAAAACCTGGCAAAAATCCGAATAGTATGGAGGGTTATAGACCGATTTCACTGCTATCTCAAAAGTGTTAGACAAAATTATTTCGAAAAGGATTTGGGAGCATTGCTAATCCAAAATTGCAAACGAGCAACATGCATACCTACCACATAGGGGAGTTCATACTTTATGCCACCAAGTCGAGAGCCAAATTAAAGAAAATATAAGACGAAATAAGCACTCAGTCATTTTGTCTGAAGATCTTGAAAAAGCCTTCGACAAAGTTGTAAACTTTGTAGTGATACAAGAAATGCATAAATGGGGCCTACCAAAAAATTTATTGAAGCTCTTCGAATCTTTCCTATCATATCGGAAAATTCTTGTAAGAGTTGACGGTTTTTGCTCTGAGCCTTTTAACATGGATAATGGAGTCCCACAGGGTTCTCCATTGTCTGTAGTTCTTTATACTGCATATGTAAACTCCCTATTCGACAACTCTATGCATTACAATGGAATTGATCTATTTACACAGACAACATCTTTGCTATAGCCTCTGGCACACATGAAGAACTTTCCACAGCATTAAATGAGTGGGATTCAATTATAAAAGAATAGACCAAGAAAACAGGAGCGAAAATACCCATAAATAAATGTGAAGCCATACAAGTGTAATATTTCGCCTATAAAAATTAGGGACCAGTACATCCCATTAAAGACTGAAATGAGAATTTTGGGTTTAATTTTCTCAAAGAATTCTCTCTGGAACAAACATATTCAAACTGTTATTGACAAATTAAAGAGGATAAATAACCTTCTAAAAATTATCTGCACCAAACGCAAAGATCCACACATGGAAACTGCAATTTCAATTTGTCGCGCCCTAACGGAGGGAACTATTCAACACTGCATAACTATATATGGATGGACAACAAAAACCAATATTAACAAAATTAACGCTGCTATAAATAGATGTTTCCGCACTGCTACGGGTATTCTACAAGCTACTCCTAATGATGCCTTGAGAATAGAGGCAAAAATAAATGACATTGACAGAGTTTTAAAAAAACAGTCTATAAAGTTACTATCAAAAGGATTAATCAATTACAACCACGGTCTACACAATCAATTGTGGGAGCTTTTAAACCAGGACGAATTACCCGGCTACCCTTGTGGTCTTGCAAACATTATAGGTTACGCTAAGACATCTGGATTCTAGGTCGAGCATTACAACCAGGAACTACGAACCGCACATAAAACTCAACATCATCACATCTCTTAATATTATCAATAAGAACAGAATAGACCCACGTGTATTTCAGCAACTTTACCTTGAAGGGAGAAGCAAACATAATCCAAGTACCATAATTTTTACTGATGGTTCCTTTTCAAATGGAAATACGTCATATGCTGTGGGATTTTTTCAGCTGAGTTAACAGCCATAAGATACGCCGTATCATATGCCTCAAAAAAAGGAGGAAAAAGTCTGATATGCACAGACAGCCTTAGCGCTGTCAAATCTCTAAAGATGCAGGGAGAAAGCAGAAGATATGTTCTTGGAAAATCTACTCTGTTAAATGAAGTTATCATCCTTTGGATACCAGGGCACGTAGGAATTGAGGGTAATGAATCCGCCGACGCAGCTGCCAAAGACGCTATAAACTATCCACTAATAACAGAAATTCCACCACTAATACAAATTTTAAATAATGTCCACAAAGACCTGCAACTAAAGCAACAGGAAGATTTATGGAGTACCTCGACTAGTTTCTTAAAGGTTCATAATCCCCGTACATCACGACCTCCCTACAACAAACACCTTTCCAGAGAGGACTGTATTACAGTCGCCAGAACAAGAGTAGGTACAACAAAGTTTAGTGAATAAACTTAAAAATATTTTAAGATCTGCTAATCTGTTAGAAGAAATATAAACTAATCATATATGGTGTAATGGCCAAGGCCCACACTTTTCAATAAATAAAATAAAGAATTAATATATTGCGACCCCAAGGGGATCGGCAACATAAATGGGACGTGCAAATGAACGATTCTCGGCGAGTAGTGCTGAAGTGGCCTAAAGTGTTGATTCCAAGAAGATATTCCATGTAGACCTCAGTGACGGCTGTGGTGCTGCGGATAACGGGTTGAGTCTTCTTTTTAGTATTTGTTTTACTATTAAGCTAATTATCAGTAGGACAATTAGAGACAGGCCCACATAGCTGATGGTTAAAGTGTGAACCTTATGATGTATTGTGGTTGTTGGTAACTCTTGTAATTGCGCCCTTACTTCCGCCTGCAATCGGGTTATGTTGTCAATAGTTGAAAGGTATGGCAGGGATTGTGTTAGCTTCTTCACATTTTGCACTAGATGGGAGATTGATATCCCATTGCTTGTATAGGATGGATGTAGAATTAATGTGATAGTTTTGTGGCCGTATATGGTGATCCCATCGTTTTTCGTTGTGCATCCTACTGAGAGCGTAAGCACGCCAGTTCCTTCCAATAATTGAGAACTGCTTTCTACTTTACATACTGTGCTTAGTTTAAGTGGCTGTTGAGTTACGAGCAGCCACTGGTTCTTTTTGTAAAGTAAAATATGTTGCAAGTTGAGTCAGATTCATAATTGAATAAATGAACTTCACAGCGACAGATTGGAGAACCTTTATAGTATCTAGCTTGAATATTCGGATATATAAGGGTATCATGCTGAAGTGTATTGCAGTCCAGGAGTTTAGTATTATCCAGAGGGAAATATTCGTCCCGATAAGCGTTGAGAGCCAACATTTTAGCAGTTGGTATGATAGCAACTAAAGAATTATTTATAAATTGCGGAACCGGCGTAACATAAAATAAATCGTATTCATTCTGATTCTGAAAAATATAAATAGAAATGTCCCAGTTCTATGTCTTAATTATAAAGAATTTGTTACACTGTGTATTTTCTACGATTCCGTTTTATAAGTGTTTATTCAGTAAAAGCTCAAAGAGTAATAATAACTTATCACTAAGTTACTAAATTCATTCATAAGAAAAATATAAATAACAGAACAGTTACTTTTATTCTCTTTCCCTTTTACATTGGTATCATTTCTATATATTTATTTTAATGAATGATAAAGTATAAAAAATTGGAGAGAGAGAAGGAATGATTATTACTGGTTTTAAAACCAGTATTTATTTTTATGACCATCTCTCCTTATATATCTGCCAATATTTAAACATACATAAGTTTTACCCAACACTGTAGAATATTACAAGCCACAGAAATTCCCAATTGTTATTTGAATCTTTTGACACCACACCCAAACTTATTCATATTTATTATAAAATGTATTTACTTTATAATGTAAGAGAATTATTGTAATATAAGAAAATAATTAAATTGTATCTCTTTTTGAGTTCTATTTTATGTTTATATTTGTAGAATAAGAGAATTATACTTACTTACAACGCCCATTGATAAATGTATAAAACCAAATTGTAAATTTAATTGTTAAGCTTTTGTCTTCCTGATCTTAATAAAGACAGTTCATAAAAATAACAACAATTTTGTTTCAGTATTTAAAATTGGCGCAGTCGGTAGGATAAGCAAAAATAAATAGCTTATCCCGAGTAAAAAAGAATCCTACGAAAAGGATAAAAATAAATTAAATTCTGCGATACCCAAGGGTCCCTCCAGAATTATTACATAAAAAATATATATATAAATATATTAATTTAAATAAAAGTGGTCTAAAAATCTGAGGTGCAAAAGGATTTTCTGAAAGTAAAAAATAAGTTTTACTTAATAAACTAAAAAATAAAAAAAAAAATAAAATAAATAAAAAAAAAAGAAGAAAATAAAATAAAAACAAGGATATTTAATAAAATAGTAAACTTTAAGTGAAAATACTAAATGAATACTAATTAACTGAATAGAACATTAATTAATTTTTGAAAACGGAAACTAACTTCTTGGGACATGTCGTAACAGCACAAGGGGTAAAACCAGATCCTAAGAAGATAGAATGTATAAAGAAATTTCCTATTCCAAGGACTATTAAAGAAATCCAAAGTTTTCTGGGCCTTAGTGGTTACTATAGAAAATTTATTCCTGATTATGCCAAAATTGCAAAACCACTAACATTAAGATTAAAAAAGGATAGTATTATAGATATTAATGAACAGGACTATAAAAATTCATTTGAGCAGCTAAAAGCTGTACTAACTTCTGACATGGTGTTGAGATACCCGGATTTTAAAAAACAATTTGTACTTACTACAGATGCGAGCCTTGGTGCCGTTCTGTCGCAGGAAGACGGACCTTTGGCTTTCGCCTCAAGAACTCTTAATAAGCATGAGATTAACTATAGCACCATCGAAAAAGAATTATTAGCTATAGTATGGGCTTGCGGACAATTCAGGCATTACTTGTATGGAAGAAAATTCAGACTGAACACTGATCATAGACCGTTGATTTGGTTGGCCTCTTTAAAAGAGCCAAACTCAAAGCTAGTAAGATGGAAAATAAAATTAAATGAATATGAATTTGATATCAACTATGTGGAGGGAAAGGAAAACAAGGTTGCTGATGCTCTATCTAGAATACGTAGTGAAATAAACCTTTTCGAATGTAGCATCTGTAAAAAGAATTATAAAAGAAAGGAAGTTTTAAACCAACATATAAACCAGAAACATGGTACACAAGTTTTTCATTGCAACATATGCAACAGCCATTTTGAAAGTAAAAGAGGCTTAAAGGGACATTTTTTGCGTAAACATAAGAGTGACAAATTAAATTTTAGGGTTGTCGAAAGAGCAGCAAACCAGCCAAAAAGCACTAGAAGAAAAAATAAAGTAAGAGTAAGCTCTCCTATACCAACCAATAGGACGACGGGATAGATCATATTCCAGTATTAGAAAGTCCTTTACAATTTGCAAATAAACAACTGCTAATTGAAAGACAGCAAGAAGACTCATATGAAGAAAAAGTACAATTTAATAAAAAATTATACAAATTCGGGGTTAGTACAAATAATTATGCTATTGTCTTGGAAAAAATATTAAAACTAATAGAGGAGGTAGAAAATATAGTTATATATTGTGAAATTGAAGAATTATATTTGATGATACAAACTGAAGTAATAAAAATGAAAAATATAAAAAGATTTAAAATATACAGAACCTATACCATTTTAGAAAATGTGGAATTAAAAAGAAAGTATTACTTTCCGAACATGAAAAAGGAAATATCCAAAATTATAAATAATTGCGATATTTGTAATTACAAAATCGAGAGAAACCCCCCTAAACTTCCGTTTGAAAAAACGGAAACCCCAAATGCACCACATGAAATTTATCACGCAGACATCTGGTATATGGACCCAAAAACACCCTACATCACGATGATTGATAAGTTTTCGAAATATGCTTTAATTCAAAAAATCGAAGACAGGACTCCTTTGAATCTTGTTAAGCATTTTACAATTATGTTCAACTTGATGAGAACACCAAAGAAAATAATCTTGGATAATGAACCAGGATTTGTTTCAGCTCTTTTTAAAGACTTTCTAGAAAAACAAAAAGTTGACGTACACTTTACCACACCATACAGACACACCGGAAATTCGGACATAGAAAGATTTCATAGTAACTTAAATGAACATATTAGAATTTGAAAAATAAGAGAAGAACAATGCGATATTGCCATATATACCATAGATTTACCTATACAAGCTAATTTTATCTATAATAATTCTATTCATTTATCGACTAAAAGAAAGCCTTCAGAAATACATTTTCAATCTGACCCAGAGGAAAATAGAAAAGTAGCGGAAATATTAGAGCAGCGAAAGGAAAGAACTTTAGAATATCTTAATGAAAACCGGAAAGATGTACCAGTAAATGAAAAATTTAAAAAGGATTTTAGGGCTCAAAAAACAGACGCAAGATATGAAAAAGTTAGTCTAGAAAAACTTGATGACAAACATTATAAAAATTATAATCAAAAAGTTTATAAGGATCAATTAATCCGTGCTAAAAATACTTTCAGCTCATTGGACGTTCTGGTTGACCCTACTGATAACATTTGCAGTAGCAGTAATACATGCTCAGAAAATTGATTTTGCAGATCTAACGACAGGAAATGGATTCACTGTGGTAAACCTAGGACAAAAACATTTAATTGAAGAGTATTTTAATATCATACACATTTTTAACATAACAAAATACGAGGATTATATCGATAACTTGGAGGATGAGATAATTAAGCTAAACGACTACTACTTAGGTCATGAGATACAACATTTAAGGACATCTTTAAAAATACTTCTTCCAAATAGGCAAAAACGAGGACTGATCAACATTATGGGTACTGGACTGAAGTACTTATACGGGACGATGGATGAAGAAGATAGAAAAGAGATAGAAACCAGATTGAATACAATTGAAACCAACTCGCATAACGAAATTGAACAATCTAATAATTCTAATAAATTGAAATCAATCATCACTTTGATGAACAATTGGCAAAACTTTCAAAAATATACGAAATGGAAGGGAAGAAAATTTACTTGGAGTATGTTACACTCAATAATGAAACAAAGAAGGAAAAACTGGAAATCGAGAAAACGCATTTAACTTTTCAGATAATGACATTAGGAAAAATAATAGACAAGGTTGAAGGAATACTTTTGACTTCAAGACTAGGACTTTTAAGCCAAAATATATTAACGGACCAGGAATTTACTAAATTTAATATAACTTTTGAAAAACTAAAGAATATTAGAATGGCCGTGGCAAGTAATAATAGTAATATTTTGTTTATAATCCAAATTCCCCAACTAACCCAAGAACTCTATGACACTTTATATATCCAGCCTATTCCTAACAACAAAAATTTAGAAATAAACGAAAAATTTTATTCATATATTATGAAAGATAAAGAGATATATTATGATACTAATTATAAGAAAAATTTAACTAAAGTAAAGGACAATTGTATTGAAAACATATTAAGCAATAAAAAGATGCATTGTAATTATCGAAAAAATCAACTTACCACAATTATAGAATTAAGTTCTGATTTAATGTTTGCAATCAATGTTAATAATGTAACCGTTAATCATACTTGTAATGATATACCTATAACATTGACACGTCATTACCTGATTAGAATTGAATCATGCGAAATCATGTTTTTTGATAAATGGTATGATAAGAAGTTTTATGGAAATAATGTAATAATACCCACTTTCTCTAGAGAAATACAAATTAATTTGGAAGAGGAATTATCCTTAGAAAATTTAACCTATCAACATATAAGAAATATAAAATATATAGAAGAGTTAAGAAGCAATCAAAAAATAAATAATATATCTATTTACATTATAACAATTATTGCGGTAATTTTGATCCTTGGATATTTTATAGTTAAATTTAAATCTAAAAAGACAATTAATAAAACAATTATTTCGTTTCCCAAATTTCCTTCAGAAGTTGGGAACCAATCTTTGTCCGGGGGAGTTTTACCCAACACTGTAGAATATTACAAGCCACAGAAATTCCCAATTGTTATTTAAATCTTTTGACACCACACCAAAACTTATTCATATTTCTTATACAAAACTCTAATAACAGTTTCATATTCAATTAGCAATTGAACCAATATTTATTATAAAATGTATTTACTTTATAATGTAAGAGAATTATTGTAATATAAGAAAATAATTAAATTGTCTCTCTTTTTGAGTTCTATTTTATGTTTATATTTGTAGAATAAGAGAATTATACTTACTTACAACGCCCATTGATAAATGTATAAAACCAAATTGTAAATTTAATTGTTAAGCTTTTGTCTTCCTGATCTTAATAAAGACAGTTCATAAAAATAACAACAATTTTGTTTCAGTATTTAAAATTCATACATGCGAATTTCATTTCAACTACGTATAAAGAATACGTAATGATAACTGACTAAATATAATTATTTAGTGATTATTTTTTAATACAAATTAGAGTAAATTTAAATATGTATATAAAAGGGGTTTGATGAAGTTTTTAACATACTCTTCTCAACATACCGCCCCCTAAGAACAACAGTTCTGGTACAGAAGAAACAGAAAGGACGGCCTAAAGTTGGGAGTATTTTGGTTCAGTCTTTAGACTTCGCTATGCTCCGACCCACAGCGTCAGGATCAGGCTCCATCCTTTCATCGGTTATAGACTCAACACTTGATGTAGATAGATTTGGTGATAATTCTGTTGGTAAATAACAAATTTTAGTTATTGGTCGTTTAATAATTTTGTCTTTAGTATATATAGATACAACCCGAACCCTTTTCACTTTAGCATTAGGTTTTGATGTTAGCCATTTGGGACGAGACTGCATCCGATTAAGGTATTCTAAATACCAACGCCTCCAGAAATGTTGTTTGAGTTTTTCGATTATTTTCCATCGTGACAGTCGATTTATGTTAACGTCTAGTAGACTTTCATCCTGAATACAATTGGTTGGCTCACCTATTAAAAAATGTGCAGGAGTTAGGGCGTCTAAATCAGAGGGATCAGAAGATAACGGACAGAGCGGCCGCGAGTTCAAACAACTTTCTATTTGGGTAAGTAGCGTTGACAGTTCTTCAAAACTAAGAATTCGCTCATGCAGGACTCGCGTTAAATGATGTTTAACAGATTTCAATACTGCCTCCCATAACCCACCAAAATTTGGAGAAGCAGGTGGAATAAAGTGCCATTCCGTGCCAATTAATTGTAACGAATTTCGTAAATCTACGTTCGGATTTTACATTTCGGTTAAAAAGAACCTGCATCTCTTTCGATGCGCCTATAAAATTCGTATCGCAATCTGAATAAATATCCGTACAAATGCCTCTGCGTGACACAAATCTACGAAAGGCCGCTAAAAACGAATTTGTTGTCATTTCAGATACCAGCTTTCAGATACCAGAGCCTTGGTTACCATACAAACGAACAAGCAGATATATCCTTAAGATATAATAGCAGATCTAAGAGTAGTATTTTGTATTGTAATTGGGCCAGCATAATCCACACCGCTGTGCTTAAAAGGTCTCGTGACATTTAATCGCACGGGCGGTAAGTTTTCCATAACCTGACAAGCAGATTTTGCTGAATATTTAAAACAACTAACACAATTACCAATAATTTTTTTAGCTTCTTGATTTTCAGATATTATCCAATATTTTCTATTTACGTAAGACATTGTCAAGGTAATTCCACAGTGTAAAGTATTTTCATGTGCTTCTCGTATTATGAGGCTCGAAAGGGGGTTATACTTAGATAAGAGAATAGGATGCTTAATATCGTAAGGTAAGTTTGAATTATGTAAACGCCCACCCACGCGAATAACATCATCATTGTCGATGTACGGCATAAGTCTCAATAGGAATTTGTATTTCATCTCACCATTTAAAAATTGTTTCCTAACGTCCTGCGGAAAGTCTATAGACTGTGTAACTTTAATTAACCTTTTTTAAGTGTTATTAATTGTCGCTACATTAATGCTTTTATCCACTTGACTAACTTTAGAATTATGTATAAATCGGTAGCAGAGTGCCAATACTCTTAATAATCTTCGCAATTTGTTGCGTGGGCTATTCCATCATATAATGGAAATCCTCCTTACATTGGGAGTAGCTAAAAGCATCAAATAGTAGGTGACAGTAGCCTTGAAGTATAGCACTGAGGGTCGAACAAATTATAGGATTTGTTTTACTTTTGATTAGCTTTGTCCTGATACTTATGTTTACTATTGTGAATAAAAACTGACAGCTGATGGATACGGCGAATATCGCCAGCTGTTTTGATCATTGAAGAATTGGAAACAGGGTGGTAAAGAAAAATTTACTAATGTTATCGATTTACAGATGTCAAAAATAGTATTTTTTTTTAAAGGAGACAAATATAATTATGTATTGAAATAGACTGAAACAGGAATAAGGTTTAGAAAGGATCAAACATGATACAGTGATCATGAAGACATTTTTTACTGGCATATCAGGGTATAAATAGAACCTTTAGATCGCCATTTTAGCTAATTATTCGATGAAATTGTAATGTAAAGATAAGATCGGAACTTAATAAAATTTACCAAAAATTTAAAATTTTGAAATTTTAAAAAAAAGTACGTTAAATAAGTGACAACCCGAAAAAAAAAATAGTTCAAATAAAGGCAAAGAAAAAGGTAAAAGATTCTATTAGAAAACACAGTGTATGTAAAGTAAATTATTATATATCTCCATAGAGTTTTTGGGGAACAAAGGCTTAAAGAAGTTGATGGTGAAAGATCTAGAAAATTCAACCAGGAATCTTAAACAACGTTCATATTCTTACTGGTCCCCAATTGTAGCGGGGCCAGCGCTAAGTGAGGGTAAAAAGGAAGAAGAAATACATTTTAAAGGTTGTACTGCTAAACCCTCCAACAAATCTGCAAAGAAAATATTACCTCAGGTAACAAATTCGCCCATTTAAATTGAGAAGATAAAATCCGTGGCATAAAATTAGGAGGTAAATTCCGATCAGTCTTTGGTTAGTGGAGCATTAATATCGATACAAGTGTTAATTAATTTAGGTTAAGAAATCCAATAAGTTATATTTTTTTGTGGTGTTAAAATATATCCCAATACAACAGAACTAGAAATGTTAGCATTTAAGTTGAATGTTTAAGTGTTAGTGTGTTAAGTGTTTAATGTTTATATAATCCGATAACAAAGATAGTTTTTTTTATGAATGAGAAATAGCCAACTTTTTATTAAACAAGATATTTAGAACAGTTTGCGAAAACCACAGGATTTGCTCATCTCTAATTCAGCTAGTAAATTGTTTTTTTTTTTTTTTTGAAACAGGCAATTATTGTAGCCTAGATTTCAACCATATTAAGAGAGCTCTTTTAGGCGGATATTTAAGAATCGAAAGAAAAAGAATTAACTAGAAATATTTTAGCGGATGAGGAAATACGTGTAGGTACAGCAGTGTAATTTCAACATAATAGTTTGGTATTTGTCAGCAAATAGAAAATATAAAATATCATTAAAATAATAAATTTTGTGTATAAGTCTATAACTTTTAAAAATTATACATTATAGGAGTTGTAAAAGTAAATTTAAGTAATTTTATCGGATAAAAAAGAAATATGTCAAATAAATTTAAGTATTAAATATAAGTGATCTTTCTTTCTATAGAATGCAGGAATAAATTGTCTGAGTTGGATGGTTAAAGGAAGGTAAGTGGTAGCGTAGCGCACATGTAATGGGTGTCATCATAATCGCAGACTAAGGACAAATATGATGACCATGAAAGGGCTGGGGCAACGGGAGCGTAAAATCTTGCTCCTGCTTTAGTTGTGATTCAGTGTGTATGTTAGATGAAGTTTTTTTATTGTAATGGTCATGGAGATTAAGGCAAAGGGAGGTTCTCACACCCATGGGAGAGACTCCGTAAGGAGTACATGTATAGCCGGGATAAAATTTGCTTTAATACAGAAATAGGATCATAACAAATTTAGAAAAATTATACAAAAATTTTGGATATTCAACTTGATATTTCTCAAGTGTTTTTCTATTAGAAGTAAATGTAGTTCCAGAAACAAAAATTTCAGAAGATTTTTTCTTTTCTTGAAAGGTATCGAATCTGTTTAGCGAATTAGGCCATGCTGTTGCCGGTTTATATAAATATTGTGGACCGTTCCACCATGTTTTACACTCCATCAGCTCATGTGGGTAGATTCCTCTTGATGCACAATCGACAGGATTTAAATCAGATGGAACATATTTCCATTGCATGGGATTACTAAGACGTTGAATTTCAGCAACCCTATTAGCCACATAAACCGTCCAATTTGATGGTGATTTTCTGATCCAAGCTAGAACAGTGGAGCTGTCAGTCCAGAAGTAAATTCCTTCGACCTTCACATGTGAAAGGGATTCTCTTACTTTTTTTGTTAATTTCACCAACAGCGTCGCAGCACACAGTTCTAGTCTTGGTATTGAAACAGTTTTAATGATATTTTAGACTTTGCTTGTAAAAGGTTAACATGAATGTCATTTGTAGTTATTATTCTGGCGTAAACAGCAGCGGCATAAGCCAACGTTGAAGCATCACAAAAACAGTGAAGTTCAATACTTGAACCACTGACAACATGTATCCATCTCGGAATTTTCAGGTTAGTAAAGTCAGATAGAATAGATCTGTATTTAATCCATTTGCGTTCGATTTCATAAGGAACCTTATCATCCCAATCTAAGCCCTTTTCCCATAGGCTTTTAAATAAAGTTTTAGCAATCACAGTACTAGGTTAAGGAAGACAGCACTACTACAAAATTGAGGGTAGTCTTTGGTGGCAGTAGCCATATTGAAGGGCAGAAATCCTTGAACGAGGAACTTTGCCCAGGACCGGACAAGCAAAATGATTTGCCTTAAATTCTGAACGGATAGAGATTACATAGAATTGCGTTTAGCGCAGATATCGAGAAAATGTTTAGGCAAGTTAAAGTTCGTCCTGAACATCGCAGATTTCAGAAAATTTTTTGGCGATTTAACCCGCTTGACGAAATTTCTATTTATGAGCTGAATACGGTGACCTACGGGACAACGTCAGCACCATTTCTTTCAATTTGTGCTCTGCAGCAGTTGGCCTCCGACTATAAGCATGAATTTCCAAATGAATCGAAAATATTAATTTCTGCTTCATATATTGATGACATTATTTCTGGCGCAGACTCTTTAGAAAGGGCAGTTATTTTACAACGTAATTTATGTACTTTGTTAGCAAAGGGTAAATGTAACCTTAGAAAATAGATTACAAATTCAGTAGATTTATTACAAAAAATTCCAGAGGAAAACAGTTAAAAGGTCCTTAACTTTGAAATTTGATCATGACAACGTGGTCAAGACGCTTGAGATTCAGTGGAATACTACAACCGATTCATTTTCTTTTAATGTGAACATTGATGATACCCGTCCAGTTACAAAATGGACTATTTTGTCCGATACTGCTCGTTTATATGACCCGTTAGGATTGTTTTCCCAACTATCTTATAATGCGACTTTTGCCTAGGCAGACGTAAAAGTTGAACAGCATTTTTAGAAATCAACGTCCCTTGTAAACCAGGATCTAATAGAGCCCTTAGTGAAGTAAAACCCTTTTTAGAACGAACAAACAGTCTAATAGTATATAACAGAACGTTTTGAAAACTGTGTGAGTTATTAGTAGCTACTTCGTTGTTTTTCATACTGTTAGATGTTATTGGTAATAATGGGGAAATATTAGAATTCTGTACAGATACAGGTTCATCTACGTGTAATAATGTGTGATGTGATTTCTTACAGATACCACATCTGTTCAAGCTAGAACAGTTATCATGAACGTGACCCTCAGATAAACAATTTTAGCAAATATTTGCATTAATCAAAAACTCGTTCTTGGACTTGAAAGGTAACGTTAGGAATTTATAGCACTGTGAAAGGTAATGATTTTTTCCACAAAATAGACAAGAAATTGGTTTTGGTTTAGATATATTACTGTTATGAGAAAATGTTCTTTTTTTGTTCTTTAATTTATCCTTTTGACAGCTTTTAGTAGATAAAAGAACATGTTCATTCATTAACTCTAATGATCTGAACGTTTGTTCCAGAAAGGTGAACATTTCCGTACGATTTGGAACCTCTGTCGAAGACTTCAATGAACGTTCACATTCCCGTCTAGTCTGAAAATCAAGTTTCTGATAAAGTAAAAATACTAACAAAACATCCCAAGTAGATGTGTCAACTTCTAAATTACCTAAAGAGGAAATACACTCCTGAGTAGTTTCCAGCAAGGATTTAATGCTCTGAAAACTTCCATCACATTTGGGAATATTAAAAAGCTTTTGAACTAGAGCACTCACTATGGCCCGCTTATTACGATACCTTGTCTCTAAAATATTCCAAGCTGAATCATAGTTTGCTTCTGTAGCAGAAATGGTCTTAATAAGAGAGGCTGGCTCTCCAGTAAGAGTGCCCTTTAAGTAATAAAATTTTTGAATCCAAGAAAGGGACAGATTGGTGTGGACTAACGAAAAGTAAATATCCCTAAAAGGAATCCAATCAATATATTTTCCTGAGAATTTGGGAAGACAGATTTTTGGCAGCCTTGCATCTATATTAGTAGATATGTCCGCAGGCGCAGCCGGCAAAGGTGCAAAGGTACTACTCAAGGGGGAACGAGAAGCGTCATTTGGTAAACTTTCTAAGAGGTTACCCTTGAACATGATACAGTTATAAACATTCAAAATAAGATTCCTCTGCTATATATGTGACACCAGAAATATTCAAATCTGACTCACGAATGAGTTTTACGATCTCTTTATGTTTATGTTTAAATGTCTGAAACAAACTATCAAGCTCCGTAGTTAGAGACTCGATGTAACCACGTGTCTTTTCCGAGTTATCTTTGGATACAAATCGTTCATAAAGTCGTTTTATCATGCCTAATAAATCACGTTGGTTTTCGATACGAAGCTGCAAATCCGCCATTTTGAAAAATTACTAGACATAAGATTTTAAAATTTTATAGGTTAGTTTTAAATAAACCACGTTGCGTAAATTCAGAATTTTTACGAAGTTTTCATACGAAAAGATTTTCTCGCAAAATGTACAGTTGTACCAAGAATATTGAGAATAGTTAAAATTCAACGCGTGTTGAAAATTTAAATGTACAGTTGTACAAAGAATATTAAGAATAGTTAAATTTCAACGCGTGTTGGAAATTTAAATTAATAAATTAAAGAAGAAATTTCCATGAAATGTACTGTGTAGCTTTAATTTACAAATATTCATCAAATATTGTATAACCACTATTTTAGAACATAGAGGTTATAATCTTTAAGCAAACATTAACATAAACATAAAAAAGAGAAAATCTTAAGTTATTTCAGTTCAGTAAAATTTAATAATTAAATAATCTTTCAAAATCCACAAAAAATTAACCTTTATCATCTTACCAAACTTCACCAAATTGTAAAATAACTTCAGGTTTTCCTTTCAAAGAAACTATTTGGGAATCAAAGTAATTCCCAGGTTTCGGCACCAATGTTTACGGATATAGATAGAAATGTCCCAGTTCTATGTCTTAATTATAAAGTATTTGTTACACTGTGTATTTTCTACGATTCCGTTCTATTTTTAAATAAGTGTTTATTCAATGAAAGCTCAAAAAGTAATAATAACTTATCACTAAGTTACTAAACTCATACATAAGAAAAAAATAAAAAACAGAACAGTTACTTTTTTCTCTTTCCCTTTTACATTGGTATTATTTCTATATATTTATTTTAATGAATGATAAAGTATAAAAAATTGGAGAGAGAAGGAATGATTATTACTGGTTTTAAAACCAGTATTTATTTTTATGACCATCTCTCCTTACATATCTGCCAAATTTAAACATACATACATACAACTACGTATAAAGAATGCGTAATGATAATTGACTAAATATAATTATTTAATGATCATTTTTTAATACAAATTAGAGCAAATTTAAATATGTATATAAAAGGGGTTTGATGAAGTTTTTAATATACTCTTCCCCACACATTCTGATGTGATAATAGGATGGTTTAGGTGCAGATAATGTGTTTGTTTGAAATTGCTGCGTGAGCTGTCACTATACTATACAAATGATATCTGTGATTGGTAAAGTTAGATCAGTTGGAAGGTTTGCTTTTATATTATCAACTTCAGCAGAAAATTGTTGTGGAGTTAGTAGAATTGGGCTTATTCGACTATGATAAGTGTCAGTTACCATATTGATCATGGAGCCATGCATTTTTTGCAAATTATCAGTAACAATAAGTAATTGGACGCTTAAAGAGAGGATGATCTGCGTTCGATGATTATTGTCGTGGTTTGCGTACGGTTTTCAGATTGCTTTATAAGATTAAGAGTAGAACCCAGAAACGACGTTTGGAGAACTGCTTCCCTTTGGTATGGAGTCGTAATCCATGACTTTGTTGTCTTCGG
The DNA here is from genome assembly GCA_916610165.2 of Gymnosoma rotundatum. Taxonomy (NCBI): domain Eukaryota; kingdom Metazoa; phylum Arthropoda; class Insecta; order Diptera; family Tachinidae; genus Gymnosoma; species Gymnosoma rotundatum. The sequence goes on from OU744336.1 coordinate 118,121,210, forward strand.
TCACTATTGGTGACTCTTCTGCCGTGAGGGGTTCACCCTCGCTGGATTTTGTCTTGAGCAGTAGCAGCGAATAACGCAGTTGACAACTCTGTTAGTTGATTCCGAGCTCCCACAAAATTGGCTGCGTTGTCAGAATAAAGATGCTGACAGTGACCTCTTCGACTTATAAATCTCTTAAGAGCCCCAATGAAGGCATCGGTTGTAAGGTCTGTTTCAAGTTCTAACTGAACTGCTTTTGTCGTAAAGCAACAGAAAACCGCAATGTACGCCTTTTGGGGTCGTTTTCCTATAGATTTGAAATGAACCCATATCGGGTCACAGTAGTCAACTCCTGAATTAATAAACGATCGTGCTGGCGTTACTCTTCCTTCTGGTAAATTTTCCATGATCTGCTGAAGAAGTTTTGGTTTCGATGTTGCACATTGGACACATTTCTGAACAGTTACTCAAACCATGTGTTTGCCTTTAATGGGCCAGACGCGTTGTTGTACGGTGGCAAGGAGTGCGCTAGGACCGCAATGTTTAATTTTCTTGTGTATCGACTCAAATATCAGTCTGCTTATTGTATTATTATAAGGCAGTAGCATAGGATGTTTGGCATCAAAAGACAACGAGAATGCTTCTAATCGACCCCCCACCCTTACAAGATTATGTTCAGCTAAAAATTGTGATAAGCTTTTAATCTGATAGTTTTGGCGTTTTTGATAAACCTGAGGATATATCCCATGATTTGTTGAAGCGTATTCAACGAATTTTTGTGGTTGATGCTGTGCAGAAACGCAACCAGTGAATTATTAAGGGTTTTGTTTCTGTTCACTAATCGTCACATCAGAGCTTAAACAAACGGAAGGAGGCCAATGTTTCTCATCTCCATGAAGAAAAAATGGTCAATATATCCAGTTGGGTGTATGCTGTAACTGATGTGGATCCAGACCTCTAGTAATATGTCTGCTGGGTTATTATTAGAACTCACATGCTGCCATTGCTCGGGTACCGTGGTGTCTTGAATTGAAGCGATTCGATTTGCAACAAATGTATGAAACGACGAATTTATCTAGGCTAAGACTATTTTTGAATCGGTTCAGTAGAATGTGGGTGTCGTATTCATGTCCAGATCTAGCGCATAATTCTAACCTTGGGAGTGTTTGTTGTTTGAGAGGGGCTATACGTGATTTCGCACATAGCAAGTATACGATGACCGTTATATTTGGTAGAAGGGTTCTGACATATATTGCAGCTCCATATGCCTTTTCGGACGCATCTGTAAACACATGAAGTTGTGTCTTGCCAGGAGCAACTCCTGTATAGACATGTCAATGCACTTGCAAGGTTTCAAGTTCATTTAGATTACTACGAAAGTTTTGCCAGCGTGAATCAAATTCTGACGGCACTGCCTTGTCCCACGAAAGATTCAAAGTCCATAATTCCTGGACAAACATTTTTGCTGTGACGACTACAGGAGTAGCCCAAGTGGGTCAAAAATACGCGCTAAGTCCGACGTAACTGTTCTTTTAGTCACCGCCTTGATTGGTTGTATGTTTACCTTGATTTTAAATAGGTCATTTTCCGGTAGCAACACTAAATCTAACGTTTTTGTATAATCTGCTTCGTCTGTTGAGAAGTCAAGATTGACTTCTTGATCATCACTAGGGATATTTCGAAGCAGTTGGGTATGATTGGCGCACCATTTTCCTTAATATAATCCATGCTTAGCCATGGCATGTTGTAATTGGCGTTGAGTTTCTAAGGTTGTGTTTAAACTATCGGCTCCACCTAATCCATCATCGACGTAAAAATTCTGTTCGATAAACTTGGCGGCGAGTGAAAATTGGATTTTATTGTCATGGCTTATTTCCCTTAAGCACGATTGCCAGATATGGAGCTGGCCTAGTGCCATATGTGACTGATAGACTCAGAAGTATTATTTCGCCACACAATTATTTGGTACTGACGATCTTTGCGGTGGATCAATATTTGTTGGTACATTTTTTATATGTCTGCAGTGAACACGAAACGCGGTAGCCGAAATCGTACAAGAACCGTAAACAGATTATTTTGTAGTGGTGGCCCATTATGCAATGATTTCCCTGACCCTGATTTGCAGAAGCATCGAAGACCACCCTAAGTTTAGTAGTGCTGATAACGCAATGATGATATAAAGTATTTATGCCCCTTTACTTCGTATATTTGGATTTTCGACATGTGCCCCATCGTTTCATACTCTGTCATAAATCGCAAATATTGCTCCTTCAGTGAAGCGTCTTTTGACAATCGACGTTCTAGTGAGAGAAATCGGTTGAAGGCAATACCATGTGAAGCTCCTAATAAAGATGTTTCAGCAGAGAATGTTAGTCGTACTACGAATCATTCTTCTTTGTCACGAGTAGTATCTTGATTAAAATGTGTCTCACACTGCGCGTCATTAGGAGATTCTTGTTGATGTCTGCTTTCGACCTCCTCGAGTTTCTAAAATTTTTAAATAGCCATATGTATTTTATCCTCTTCAGTTAGAGTACCGCATATTGCTGATGAGTGTTCACCACATACCTTCCCTGATACTATCCAGCCAAACGTTGTGTTTTGTAATATTGGGAGATCGTTAGCCAGTTGTTGCAGAAATTATTTGTGGTAATATAAATGCCTCTAGCCGGCTTGAGAAATCGTTGAATCGGAAGCGAATCGTAATGTTGACTCGGTGTTGTACCTTGGTGCGTTTTTTTCCAAAGCGGTTGATTGAAATTGAGGTAGCCCTTGCTGAAAGTTCTAGCCGTCTGACTAATCTCTCCGTAATGAGATTGACTTGTGAACCCGAATCGAGAATTGCCTTGCATTCAGTTTCTACACTGTTAGCATTGACCTTTACCAATCCTGTTCCTAGTAAAACATAGAGTCTTGTTTTTACGGAACTTACAGTCATGCTTTCAGCTTCGTCTGTTGGTGTATTGACTAGAGAAGCCGCATTTTCTGTTGGGGGGTTATTAAGTGTAACTAATTCTTTGGTTGACTCAGTTTCCTTTTTAGGCTTGCTACGTTTGTTTTAAGTTAAATTTACTTGAGGTATTGGTTCTAAATGAATGAGGGTGTGATGCCTTTTTCCGCATTTCTGGCAGCGGCCTGAAGTGGTGCATTGTTTGGTTAAATGGTTACTATGTAAGAAGTTAACACATAATTTATGCTTCTGTACTAGGTTAAGTTTGTTGGGCTTAGCTGGATGAACTCCTTGCATCGATATAATGGATGAGAGTCTTGCTTGCACCCTATGCATCGTCGGTTATAGTGTCGGGGTTGTGCTGTAAGCTTGCATGTTTTGCTTGTAGGAACTGTTTTCTCTTTGTATCCCATTGCCTCAAGAGTGTGGAAATAATTCTCGAGGAAGGTAAGAAACTGGCTTAGTGTTTGCAGATCCTTTGAGATGGAAATCTATTGCTCATGTTGAGTATGCACGGTTTTATCTACCTTTTTACTTAGTATTAGAATTAAAAGAGGATCCCACGACGAAATTAGGAGTCCCATATTGGAGAGGGATGCCAAACATTCCTTCGTTGTATCGTGCAATCGTGGTTGGTCTGGTAGCCTTTGAACCGCTGTGGCCACCATTATTCTTTTGTTGTTATATCGATCCTGCAGCAGTAGCCAAGCAGCTTCATAATTTTCTGCAGTAATAGCGAGATGATTAATCAGGTTCACTGCTTCACCGATAACGTTGGTCTTTAGGTACCACATTTTATGAACGTCAGACATCTGTTGTTCATGAACAATCCTTTTAAAGAGGTCGGAGAATGATGACCACTTCATGTAATCACCTTCGAACTTTATTATGGTGATAGTGGGCAATGGTAGAGTAGGTGGTCTAGCTATGGTTTCTCTGGTTGATTGATGGTGTTGATTATTGACTGTGGTGAGCTGGATGATTGCTGACTGGGAAGCTTGTTCGAGGTGAACATATTTGGCTGAATCATAACCAACGATGTACGAGTCGGGATATTTATCCAACACCTCATCATTAAGCCTTTCTAGTTGCTGCCATAATTGGTTGATACTAGCCCTTTTTACATCATAATAGAGCTGCCATTTTTCCGAGAGATCGACTGATTAAACCCTCCTGACCATCTGCAGCACCACATGTATTCGGTACACATGCTGCAACTACTTGCGGTTGATCCTTTTTCACAGTATTAGATTCTGCGACTTGATTTTCGAGCTCATGTTCCATTATGTCTATGTACTTAAGCGCCAACGCCTGAATCGAGTACAATAGTCGGATGTAAAGTACTCATCGGATGTATCTAGATCTTTTAAGCCGCGCAACTCATTATCTATATTGTCGAACTCTGTCCATGCTGTTTTCAGACGGGACAGTCGCTCCTGATAATAGATTGCTGTTTTCCGACTGGCGGAGACCTTGGTGAAATTTCCAACAACGGTGGCCAGTTTCCTTCAGCTGGCGGAGAAGTTTTTCAGATCCCTTTTCCATGGTGGTTTCGTTAACGCTTATGGGGTTTGTTCACTTCAATAATTGCAGGTTGTGTTCTAAATACGAAGTCCTGTCACGGTCGCCAAAAATGTTAAGAGCAGAATCGTTTGCCTTCCTCAACTCTTAAATTATGGTTAACTTAGTGGTGTGACGACACGTTACTGCTGGTTGCTGGGGCAGAACTCAGCAGCATCCAGGGCCGTCGTCGTTGATAGTAAAACACGGTATGGTTTGAAGTACGATAGCGTGCTTTATTCCAATACACAATTTTACAAAAAAAAAAAAACTAATTAACTAATTGCTACTGACCGAGGCTCAGGCGTGTGAGCGCCACTTCCCGTCGATGCCGTTGTCGCTGAGCGTGTAACTCACTACTTGTACAGCATGGGAAGTACACAGGCGCGTAAGTCGTAACATATGCAATCTCCAATCTGTCAGTCGACCAACAACAGGCAAATGACCACTTTCGGAAGAGTTGGTAATGAGGACAATCAATCACTACCACTTCCCTCTACTGCCTGTATATAAACAACAGCTTAGCGTTTAAATCACTACTAAGCTACCGGTCTTACCCAAAGGCCAGCCGGCAATCAACTGTTTCGATGCAGGCGGAATGATCGCCTTTTATACTTGTTGGCTGGCCACACATACAAGCAGGCTGTGATTTTGGTAGTGTTTGCTTGGCAGCGTAGGCGAATTCATTAATTTTCGCCGTGTACACTACTGTCAAACTCCATATATAAAAAATCTGTTTACAATTTTTTTATATGAAGTTTGACATTCGTTTCTACCAGCAGAAAATTCTATAACGCTGCCACCTTGCTACAAAGGCTAAATGGGACGAGTTCACACCATTTTGAGAAGCTGTAGAACAGCACTAACAACGTCATATTATAGCGCTTGGTTCGTGGCAATGAGCCCATGGGACCATGGTTCGAGTCAGCATCATACCGGCGGGAGCTTGCTGGTCGATTTTATACTTCTGAGAGGCCTCACACCGGCGTACGTACTGGCTTATGTTCCGTGCCATGCCGGGCCAGTGATACCGCTGAGCTATCTTGTTAATAGTCTTGCGCACGCCGAGGTGAACGCCGGCCGCCTGGTCATGGTTCTCCTGGATCACCTGGACTCTCAACGAAGAGGCCACACACAGTTTCCAGGGCGTGTATCTTTATCAACAGTCGGTGGTATGGCGGTATAGTTGGCTAGATGCCCCGAGAGGAGACACTCTTTTTCAGTGACCGAGTAATTCTTCTCGGCCTCGTTAAGATAGCGGCTAGCATATGCGATGATACGCTCAGCACCTTCTATCTCCTGAGTAAGCACCACCCCTAGTCCATAATCACTGGCATCGGTCTGCAACGTGAATGGCCGGGTAAAATCGGGACATGCGAGTACTGGTACTTCTGCTAGTTTGGCTTCAGCAGTTCAAATGCCTTTTGTTGTTCGGCGCCCCAGCGTCAGTACTTTCCATCCTTCAGCAGCTGAGGTAATGGTTGGAAAATCTCGGCGTAATTCGGCACAAACCTCCTGTACCACGAGATAATGCTTAAGAACCGTCTGACGTCTTTAATGCTTGTGGGTCGGGATTAGTCTTGATGCCGTCGGGGGTTACGAGTTGTACCAGGTATCTGGCTTCGGTTTCGAAAAACCGACAATATTCCACATTTATCCTGAGGTTAGCGGCACGAAGGCGTCGAAAAACCTCCTTTAGATTGCCTAGGTACGCAAATGCATGGGGCACCATCTCAGCCCCGATACGCTATCTAGCGCATGTTGGAATGTTGCGGGGGCTGAGTGTAGTTCGAAAGGCATCACTCGCCGGTATAGTCCTAGGCCGGCTATCCCGAAAGCGGTATACTTCTTATTTTCTTCATCCATGGGTATTTGCCAATAACCATCCTTCAGTTCCAGACTGCATTTCGCAGACGATCAAGGATGGAATCGATGTGGGGTAGTGGGTATGTGGCGTTTAACTATCGGAAATCCATACACGTGCGCCAGGAACCGTTCTTTTTCCTTACTAGCGTGATGGGAAAACTATATGGACTTCAGGAGGGCTCTATACGCCCTTGGTTGATCAGCTTGTTGACTTCCTCGTCGATGATCGCCTGCATGGCGGGGTTGCGCCTTCCTTCAGTTGCTTAATATCAGAAAATAGTTGTGGCCTTACAATATACATATGTATGTAGTTGTTTGGCTGTTGCCTTGTAGCAGAAAAAAATTTATTTATTCTTCTCAGCTTTATAGGTGCTGCAGTGTTACTTGTTGGTCTACTCAATTTTTCATCTTGAGTATTTTTGTTAAAGCCATAACATTTCTGTATTGGCTTCTAAAATAATTCTCATGTTGTTTTTGAAAATATTGTACTTAAAGGAAATGTTTTTGGCTTTTCTTAAAATTAGGATAAAGGTTTACTGACGAGCTGGCGAAATACGTATAGATACCTGCTTTTCCAAACCAACAAATAAATTGCATTTTTATTTGAAAATTTTATGGGACATTAGCATAATATAATAAATAATATAAATTATTGTGGTTTTTTGCGTTCCAACAATTTCGGACAACTTTGTCACATTCAGGCCTACTATCCTAAACAATTTCATGAACTATTGTTTACAAGACCATTGGCTCTTCTTGGGTGGCATACATAACTCATGTATTTTCTTATTTATACAATTAGAGAATTGCTCAACGTAAAATGAGAACTTGATTTTTTATTTGCCGAACATTTTTTTCTTAAACCTGAATGTTAGGTATATCGAAGAGTGTTAGGTCTCACACCAAAATTTTATTAAAAAAAAACATTTTTCCCCTATGTCATATTGAATTTTTAATAATTTCTAGCCCTAAAAATAGATATTTTATGTTTGAAAATTTATTAAGAAGCTAAAACAGCTGTTTTTAAGATATTGTTAAAATAGAAAATTTAATTGACCTACACGATTATCCCTTGTCAAACGGAAAATAAAAATGCTACAATTAAGAAAGAACTTATACAAATGCAAAACGATTTAACTATACCAACTGCAAAAGTCATAAAGTTCTGAAAAATATTAACGAAGATATTTACGCAAAAACAATAATAATTAAATTCTTAAACTATTCAATATTTGGATCAATTTACATTTGTGAATCTGCATTTTCTTTATTTAAATAGTTAAAAATAATATCAACAAGTAAGAGTACTATATTTGGCTATGTAAATCTTGTTTAGTGAAGTAAGATGAATCAAAAAAGCAAATATTAGGGTAACAGAGAGTTTAAAAATAAAAAAATGGTACTGCACATTTATTATTTAAGATAAAAATGTCATCGGCTCTTAATGGGATAAGCAGTTTTAGAAAATTTTAGCATTTCCTTAAAGACCTCTTCAAAAGGTTTAAAATGATACCCATATTGATATTAAAAAAAATTAAAAATATGCGCGAGTGCCAATTTTTTCACTTGATGTTTTTTTCTTATTTTTTAATTCTCTATCGCCTAGAGGTAGGCGTGGTGTTCTGCCTGCTGCCTCGAAGGATACGGACCGATCATACTGATTTCCAACATCACATCTTTTTGACACTATATCTGATCGATTGACATAAAATAAAAATAAAAATATTGGCGAGTGCCAATTCTTTCACTTGATGTTTTCTTTCTTTTATTTTCCTTTTTCGACACTATAACTGATCGATTGACACATTTATTTTTTCTGTGAAATCAAGTATGCCGCGGCAATCTTGATTTTAACACTAACACGGTCGGACAGACGGACTTCGCTCAATCGACTTCGCTATGCATAAGATGTCAGAATATATATACTTTATGGGGTCGAAAATAAATATTGTAGAAATTACACACGGAATGACAAACTTATATATACTCTTTTTCCACTTTTGTGGTATATATGTAGGTAAATCTAGTTTAACAATCAAAACAGGTAAAGAGTGCTATATTCGCCTATGCCAAATCTTATATACCCTCCACCTTCTATGTAAATCTAGTTTAGTGAAGTAACTCCAATAAAAAACAAATATTGAGGTAACAAAGAATTAAAAAATAAGAAAAAAGTTAAGTACTACATTTATAATTTTACGGCTTATGATGGGTTAAGCCTTTCCTTAAAGATCTCTTTAAAACCTTTAAAATGATATGATATTTGATATTTTAACAAATTTGATAATTTCTGAGCCCCGTACCTCGGAAAATATGTGTGACCGCCAATTTTTTCACTTGATGTTTTGTTCTTTTTTTTAATTCTATATCGCCCCATATATTTATTTTTTTATTAGTGTTACTTTATTGTTTCAAATGACATGAAAAAGTATAGGTAGGCGTGGTGTTTTGCCTGCTGCCTCGAAGGTCATGCTGATTCCAATCGCACCTCTTCCGACACTATATCTGATCAATTGACATGCTTATGCAAACATTTTTAAAAGTTATTTATTTATTAAGCAAATAATATATTTAAAAAAATATTTGAATAATGTATTATTGCGTGATTTGCAAAAAGGTAAACAATTTACCTACATATTTTTGCATTCATTGGAGTCTGCAGTGTGAAAACTATTATTTGTAAATACAAAAACTCTGATTTTATTTACTTTTCTAACTGTTTGCACAAACAAAATTCACGAGTTTTTTGTTTTTGTCCTCATTCGACTACCAAGTACTCAATTCGCCTTCGCTATATACTTAACCTATTTCTATGGTGTTACAATACAGGTGGTCTCGGTGTCGAATTCATTTATTTCGCCGTAAACGCTAAATGTCAAACTCCATACATAAAAAATATGTATAATTTTTTATATGGTGTTTGACATAGAGCATATGTGGGGAAAACTAATGAATTCGCCATTGCGGCCACCTGGTATTATTTCGCCATGTCTACTTCATTTTGTACATGGTGAAATAATACAGGTCAAGGCAAATCAATTACCAGGTGGCAGCGTAGAAGAATTCATTAATTTTCTCCGCGAACACTACTGTCAAACTCCATTATAAAAAAATCTGTGTATAATTTTTTATATATGAAGTTTGACAGTACTTTTTACCATCAAAAAATAATGTATTCGCCTACGCTGCCACTGATAATTCGCCTTGATACAGGTGGTCTCGATAGTGAATTCATTGATATTCGCTGTAAACGCTAAATATCAAAAACCATATAAAAAATTATACATATTTTTAATACATGAAGTTTGACATTTAGCATTTACGGCGAAAATGTAGGGTAATTAATTTTTTTTTGTTCCCATATTGCATTTGTATATAAGTTGCATAGTTTAAGAATATTTTTCAAATAAATTTTAAATTAGTCTTAAGATTTGATTAAAAATGAAGAACTTTTTAAAATTAGTTATACGACAGCAAAGTTTATAAAAATTTTCAAAACTGTTTAAAACACTACTCGGAATCGATTGACAAAATACAAATCTAAAAAACTTTTTGAAAAAAACTATTAAGCGGTAAACTTTGAAAAAAAAAATAGTTTTGTACTTATTGCTACAAAACGGTTTCGCCACACATATACCACTACCCGGATTCGATTTAGGACAAAGTACTAATCAAACATATTAAAAGTTATTTTCTGAAAAATTATTAAGCAGCAAAATTACAAAAAATCTTTAGAATATATTAAACTTGTATTTCGTACAAATACATATTGCACTACTATCGACAAAAATATGAATGTTTTCTTAAAAAGGTTTCGATAATTAGTATAAATCTTCAAAATATTTTAAATTAATTGAATTTAACTTAAGGCTCTGCTAAACAACATGGCTTTTTATTACTCTAATTATATATGCTTGTCTTGTTTTGCAAATTCTTGTTGTTATTTTTAAAATTCGTAAACAAACTTAGTAAAATACAAGCAACTTTTCACATGTTCAACTATAAACCAGCTGGACAGACCATACTACCTAGTTAAATAAATGTACCTTGCCCAATCCGAATCAATTACTAATTGGTCGTGGTAGCGAACACAGATAAATAATATATATATATATATAATAAATAATATATAAATAATAAATAATATTTATCTGTGGTAGCGAATTCATTAATTTTTGGAGAATGGTTAAGTTTTAAAGTCATACATATGTGTATGAAAGTGTATGAACATACATCCGTGTATGACGGACAGTGTACTTTAGAACTCGTAGAATATTCTTTATTTATGACTATTATAGCCTGGTACTCTGTTCAAATTTGTGAAAATTGTTGAGCAACATTGATTATTTCATGTGGAATATTTGACATTTAAAATGTGGTATCATTGTTTTAAAAACGTAAGTAAAAGACATACGATCAGCTGTTGTATGAAAAATTCCGCATGAAACAATGACTACTTGCTTTATTTCACAGCTTGGATAAAATGTTGCCAGAAACATTTCATATGTTTTTTCCACAGTAAAAACAGAGTACTGCTTCTGCAACATTTTTTCATGACTTTTTCATACAAATTTTTTATATATGTGATTTGACAGCATTCCGCAAGAAAAACTGAACAGAGTACCAGGCTTATGATTATAGGCCATTCTTTTCATGATAAGAAAAAACACATTTTTAGCAACTCTACTAATATATGTCTCTTTGATATTGTTTTCTTCACTTGCGTATAAATCTGGCAACTTCCCAGTAATAACGCCGGTTAAATGTGTTATCACTAAGCAGAGTGTTATTCCCGCCCGGTAAAACCACAGACCGACAGATAATCTGTGGGTAAAATTTAACAAAGTGTAATATTTTAATTGTTCTTTTTTGTTTAGCGTTGTTGTCGTTTTAAAAATATAATAAGTATAAAAATGGAAGTTGAGTTGCCGTTTAAGGCTGAATATTCCAAAACCAATAGAGCTAGCTGTAAAGGTTGTAAAACTAAAATCGACCAGAACGTTTTACGAATTGCTGCTATGGTACAGGTAGGAATTTCATTTTATGTGGATCTAGTAAAAACAACTTTAATGGGCAAAGCTATTTCTGGACACTTTCACACTAGAGCGAATACTGTGTTTATGGAAATTCATTTATTATTAAAACTAAACCGTTCATGTTTGTGAAAGTTTTTACATTTTTCGGTCTGTTCTCTGATTTTACATACATATGTATTTGTGTCCTGAAGTAGGATTTAAGAGTTTAGAAATTGTGAAGGGACCATATGTATATGTAGCAGAATAACAACACCTCATCAGGATTTATTTCTTATCAACAGCATCAGTTTATATTTAGGAAGTATTGCAATGGAATTTCATCACATAATAGGTATATATAATTGCCACAAAACTGATGCAAATGGAACATATTTTTTATTGAGATGTTTTGTAGCAAAATGTGTTTTATAAAAAAATGTTTTAATGGAATCCTTTATTACTGCAATGTTATTTTTATATACAGTGGCTCACAGCTTATTTTATGCACTGCATAATTTGATCTTAAGTTCTGTGACAATAAAACCAGTAGAAATTAAAAAATAAAAAAAAAAATTGGTATCATTTAATACAGAAAATGGCCTAGTTTAACAAGAAAACTTTATTTATGTAAAAAATAATATCAAAATCTGACATTTTTGCTGTTTCAGAGACTTGGCTAAAACCATACATTTCTGACATTTCATTGAAAATGCAGAATTATAATATTATAAGGAATGATCGTAATGGTATGAGGGGCGGCGTCGTTGCACTCTCCTTTCACGATGGTGTATTATTCAAGGTTATATTGAAAAACTCTGACCAAACCTGTGTAGAATGCCTATTTATTGAGGTAAAATGTCGTAATTCTGTAACACTAGTTGGGGTAGTGTATGCACCACACGGAAACGTACAAGTTTTAGAACAAATCTTGATGATTTGTGTTGTCGTTATGAAAATATAGTCATTTTAGGTGATTTCAACAACAATCTTTATAAAGAGTCTAAAGCTGAACTTATTAGAGACTTATGCAATATGAACAATCTTTTTTTATGTACATAATTGCATGCCCACGCACTATGACATACAACACAACTGCACTTCCTCAATTGACTACTCTTTAGTTAGTGATAATAATTTGGTTAAATGTTCGGGTCAATTTTTGATTCCATCTTTATCACGTCATTTGTGCATATTTATTTGCTTCGAAATTCCACCTGAAAATTGTGTGGTTATAACAGAATATAAGGACTACAGCAACATTAACTGGCATAGGGCAAATGGAACTTTTTCTTCCATTTACTGGCTTGAAGTTTTTAATACGAATGTAGTTGACGAACAATTGAAATTGCTATATCAATTACTATACTCTATTCACGATGAAGTGCCCGTTAACCGAATAATTACACATAAAAAATATGTAAACTTCTGCAAAAATCCAAATGTCAGAGATGCTATGAACTTGAGAGACCTTGCATTTAAAGCATACAAAGAGTATAACTGCCAATTAAATTGGGTGAGCTATTGTAAATATAGAAATAAAGTTAAATGCTTATTGAGAAAACTAAAGGTCCAATATTGGGAAAAAAGGTTTCTAAAATGCCCTTACAAGGATATATGGAAAACTATCAGCAATAAGCAGGTTACTAGTTCCGCTCAATTTGATCATCATGAGCGGGATGCGCTTAACAATTTCTTTGTAACATCTCAAAATGAATCCGATAATTCTTATAAAAACTTTAACAAAATTTCGCAATCAGGGTTTGGTTTTAGGAAAATTGAGAAGGATCAATTGCCCCATAAATTTATAAAATTGGTTTTTCCTCACATTTTTAACACTATCATTTTAACGTCACACTATCCGTTACAATGGAAGACTTCTAGAGTTATACCTATACCAAAAAAAGATAAAAACTTTGATATATACAATTATCGACCTATAAGCATACAATGTAGTTTATCTAAGACCCTGGAACTTATAATGAAAAATCAAATGTTAGAATACATTAACTCGAAAAATCTGTTGAGTAATTCTCATTTCGGATTTAGAAATGGTCGAGGTACGTCTTCTCTACTACTGAGTCTAACTGATGAGATTAGACCTAAGTAAAGCTTTCGACACGGTGAACTATTGCATTTTAATTGATAGGCTAGCGAATGAATTTAACTTCTCTTACTTTGCGTGTAAGTTATTGTATTCATACATAAGTGGACGGCAACAATTTGTTGGGAATAATATAGTTAGTTCAACAACCTTAAACTGTGTTAGCGCGGAACCACAGGTAACGATTTTGGGTCAGTTACTATTTTTAATATACGTCAATGATTTCGAGAAAATGGTTGGCTCACCTTTCTGTAAATGTTTTCAATTCGCAGATGACACAAATTTATTGTTTTCTAGTGAATACCAATTTCTGGATGCTCATGTAGCAACTATTAATCATACGTTACAATTAGCTTGTGAGTGGGCTACACAGAATAAACTGCTTTTTAATCCTAGTAAATCTAAGGCGATTATATTTAAGCCAGGGAATTATTTGGATGGAGGTTTCACTATTACACTAGGCGGCGTACACATACCGTTTGTTGACTCGCTTAACTGCCTTGGTGTTATAGTTGACAAAAACCTGCTTTTTGAGAATCACATTATAAAAATTAGCTCTAGAATAAATTTCCTTCTAATAATAATAATAATTCCTTAATTTCCTTCTCGTCACGTTAAAATGTTCTTAAATTGCCCATTCCTCGATTTTTTAAATCTAGAGGTCCTGCTTACTTTGCAACAGATCATTTCAACACAATCTCCTATAAAGTTATCAAATTTGTTTCACTTCTCCAGATCAACTAGGAATCCGAACCTAATTTTTCCTAGAATAAGCAACTCAACGATGGAGAGGTCCTTTTGGGTGAGGGCTTGTAGACTATAGAATGCTTTGCCATTAAATTTAAAAAGATTTCATTTATCAAAGGCAACTTTTAAAATAAAATTAATTTATCTATTTGAAAATTATTAAATTGGATAAGAACGGAAATTAAATAGATAAACAATCAACTAAAATGTTATCTCTTACGAGGGCTGCTATATATATTTCTGGCCTGGCAACACTGAGTGCTGCCAAGTGCAATCTGACATTTCAATTGGAAAGTTTGTCATTTTTAAGCATAATCGTACTCAAAACGTTTTGACGTACTACCATTATTTGTGTTGTTTACAGTGACTTGAAAAAATTAATATAGAAAAAAATGGAATTAACTCGTGAACATTTTCGTGCCATCATTTTTCACAACTTTCGACGTGGATTATCACGACAAGAGTGCATTGATGAACTTAAATCTTTGTATGGCGATGAAGCACCATCCTACAGCACTGTGAAAAATTGGTATAATGAGTTTAATCGTAGCCGAAGCTCGCTCAAAGACGAATTCCGTGAAGGTCGTCCAAAAATGGCTGTTGTGCCAGAGAACATTGATGCCGTGCGTGAACTCTTAATGCAAGATCGACATGCGACATACCGAGAGATAGAGACATCCTTGGACATTTCTTCCACCAGCATACATTCGATACTACATGAACACCTAGCCGTAAAAAAGGTTTGTTCTCGTTGGATCCCGCACAATTTGAAAGTCGCTCAAAAAAAGGCTCGTGTCGATTGGTGCAAAGAAATGTTGCAAAAATACGATTGCGGTGCTTCAAAAGACGTTTATAAGATCGTCACAGGTGACGAATCATGGATCTATGCGTATGAGCCCGAAACGAAACAACAATCGACCGTGTGGGTCTGCAAAGACGAGCAAAATCCAACGAAAGTTGTTCGTGGAAGAAGTACTTCGAAGCAAATGGTTGCCTGTTTCTTCGGCAAAACTGGTCATGTGGCGACTGTTCCGCTTGAGCAACGTAGGACGGTCACTTCTGAGTGGTACACTACAATTGGTTTGCCTGAAGTCATCGGAGAAATTCGAAAAACCAAAAAGAGAAGACGAATCATTGTTCACCATGACAATGCGAGCTCTCACACATCGGCTCAAACCAGAGCGTTTTTGACCGGCCAAAACGTCGAATTAATGGGTCATCCGCCGTACAGCCCTGACTTGGCACCTAATGACTTCTTCTTGTTTCCGCACATCAAGAAAAAAATGCGTGGTCAACGATTCTCGTCGCCAGAAGAAGCTGTTGAAGTGTTCAAAAACCATGTTTTAGAGGTGTCTCAATCGGAATGGAAAAAGTGCTTCGACAACTGGTTTGAGCGCATGCAAAAGTGTATAAATCATACTGGAGAATACTTTGAAAAACAATAAAACCATTTTTGATTATAAATATTCGCATTTTCACTATTAGGCCAGAAATATATAGAGCAGCCCTCGTATGTATATATTTACATACACCCAATTACTTTATTTAATTCCAAAATTGTTACACACATATACATACATTACTTTTTAATTACATATAAAATGTTATCTCAAATGTTAAACTTACTGAACAGTATTATATTGTATTACTTTCATACATTCATATGTTAATTGAATACTAATGTACATATCTAATTTTATTCTTTTCATTTTCTTGAGCTACATTATTCATATAAAAAAAATCACTTAAAAACAAGAAAAGAAAAAAAATACAGCCTTTTTCATTTCACAGCTTATTTTATGCGGTTACTTGTATTGAAATTTTTCAAGTTGTGTTTGCTAATTTTAATACACTACGAGTATTGTCTATAATAGACTTGAGACGGTTTGGTATAGATGAAATTAGTTTTCGCTTTAAATTGGCGAAACACGTGCATAACTGCGTTCCGAAACATTTACATTTATCCAATAATACTACCTCCTTAATAGACTATTTCCTTTTAAGTGAACCGTTATCGGTAATCTATAAAAACCAAATTCAGTTTCCTTTTTTTCACAGCTTTATTTACATTGCGTTAAAGTTTTCTTTTGATATACAAAATTTTTGGGTTGAATTTAGAGGCTATAATAAAATAAATTATAATGATTTAATGCAGCGTTTTTACAATATGGATTCGTCTAGTATCTTTTCCACAAATAACGTTGACATGCAGTTGGACAAATTAAATGAATTTTTTTTAGTAGTAGTAGTAGTTTTATTTTTTAGTATTTAGAATACTTTCAATTTTACAATTACATTATTTTTATAACAAAATTTTCCGTTATCTTCTTTTTTAATTTACAATATTTCGTTTAATAAAATATATAGTTTTTCTTTTAAACTCGTTAATATTTGTTGCATTTTTAGTATCATCCGGAAGCATGTTGTAGTGATGTAACCCCTTATGGAATAGTGACCTCTGCATTGGTGTTGTTCTTATTCTTGTTAGTCTGAAGTTGCTATCATTTCTCAAGTGGTATGGATGTATTTTTCCTACATACCTTAGTTGTTCAATTAGGTATTGGGGTGCATTTCTAATTTTCTTTTTCTGTATAAAAACTAGCGTGTTCATTTCTAATCTTTGTTTTAAATTGAGACATTTAAGTATATTAAGCATTCCTTCTATCGGTGTATATATATTATTTTTTCAAATAAACTATATTTTCACTAAACTTTAATTTATTATCAATTATAAATTTTATTTACCTAACTTTTTGATTTATCTGATTGTTTATCTTAAAAACTGTATCATTGTCCATGTTTATTTGCATAAGCTTTGTTTTATCTTCATTTAATATTAATTTATTCATTTTTAACCATTGATTAACATTATTTATATCATGTATCATATTGTCATAACATTGCTGATCTGTATCTCCTCTGTAAATATTAGTGTATCATCAGCATGTAATATTATTTCACTTTTTGAAGCATTTTTGGCATATAGTTTATATATATAATAAATAGCAATGCTCCTAATATTGATCCTTACGTTATTCACTTTCACCATTTGTTTTCTACCCGTTAAGTATGATTTAAACCACATTAGTTCATTTTCCCGTATTCCGTAATTATAAAGTTTTTGTAATAAAATGTCACGATCAATTGTCTCGAAAGCTCTTTTGAAGTCCAAAAAATAACAATAATCATCCTGCTCCGTTTCACATATTTACATTTATTAATAACATAATTTAACGTTGTTTCACATGAAAAGTTCTTTCTAAATCCAGATTGGTATTTTGAAAATATATTGTTTTTCTCAAAATATTCTTCAAGTTGCTGTTGTACTACTTTTTCAATAATTTTTTCACAAGTCTTTAGTATTTATTGGCCTAAATTCTTCACATTTTTTTGTTTTGCTGATTTTTTCTACTGGTGTTGTTAATGATATTTTCCAGCTTTTCGTGAATTCTCCTTCTTCAAACGATTTATTAATAATATTTAACAAAATGGTTCCTATGGTGTTCCAATTATCCAATATTAATTTAATTGATACTTTGTTAAAGTCAGGTTTGTTATTAAAAATTTTACATATATTTTTTAGTTCTGTAAGATTTATTGCGTTGAACTTAAATTTGAAATTTATCACAGGTATTTGGTTCATGTACCGCACGCTCTCAATCGAATTTCTAATTGACTTAATGGTATCTATAAAATAATTGTTAAATTCATTGGCTATTATATGATCTTCCTGATTCTAATTGGTTAAATATCACAGATTGTATCACATTTTGTTTTTTATTCATAACTAAATAACGTTGACATGCAGTTGGACAAATTAAATGAATTTTTTTAGTAGTAGTAGTAGTTTTATTTTTTAGTATTTAGAATACTTTCAATTTTACAATTAACAAAATTTTCCGTTTTCTTCTTTTTTAATTTACAATATTATTATATTCTAATTGATTAAATATCACAGATTGTATCACATTTTGTTTTTTATTCATAACTAATTCTTTTATTTTTCTCCACATTGGTTTTTCTCATTTTTAATTTTCGTTTCATATTTATTTCTTATTAGTTTGTAATTATTCCAGGCTTGACTTGTGTTCAACGTTTTTGCAATATAGTATTTTATATTCTTATCAGATCCCTATTGAACCATTTTTTTGTGCTATTTTGTTCCTTTATAGTTTTTTTTATTGCAAATTTTTTTTATTGTATTTTCAATGCAATTTTCGATATTATAAGTTATATTATTAACGCTGCTATTTTCGGAATGATTTATATTATTTCTTATTTCTCTATTAAACACATTAATATAATATATAATAATATATACATTAACAGCCCGATTCTGTACACTTGAAAAGTTCAAAACATTGAGTATTTATCAACTTTTAAATATTTATCAAGATTTGGTATTCTACTACAAAAAATAAAAGCTCTTTAGTTGATAATTTGTCAAAGTTACATTTGGTATTGATAAGTTTTTTTTATTTGTGTGTGTATTTAAATTAGGTAAATAGTGCACGCTTCATGCAAATATCAACATAATGGATTCTTTTTTATAATATATGAACAAATTTACGTATCATTTTAGAAAAAAGGAAGAAGAAATAATTGTGTTCATGCTGATTCGTGAAAACAAAGAAAATACGGAAAAAAGAAGGCGTGGGTGTGACTTACAAAGATTACGTGACCCAAGCGATCCTTTTCAGTTATTGGAGGCAGAATTTACAAAAAATTTTCGCCTGAGTGTTCTTGTTCAGCAATTAATTGCAGACTTGCAGCCGATCATATTTCGGTTTCCTTTACAAGTTAATGAATTATACAAATTTATACGTTTATTAAATTACTTTATAGCCAATTAATTTGTAATAATAACTTGCAAAAAAACCGAATTCAAAACAGATTTCATCTGTCTCCCTACAACGGTTCAAAAGTATGGCCACATAAATTAGATTACATTAACTATTGGGACACTCTTATATCTCCAAATTTTATACTTGTTCAACTGTTCAATAGTTTCGCAATATACGTCCAATTTTCATATACTTGGACTTGTAATAAATAAATTAAAATTTCAATCTTCTGTTTATAACGGATCATTAGTTTGCCAATGCACATCAGATTATATCAACTATTTTCGCACCCTTTAATTTGTAATATTAATACTTGTTACTATACTGGCCATAGCAATCGACATTCTGTCCAATTTGCAAGCGTTTGTCTATACGGCCCATATAAGTAAATTTTATCAATTATGGAGGCACCCTTTAATTTTTAGATTTATTTTTGTATAACTTTTTGTTATTGGGAGCTATAGTAATGCGCAGTCGTTTTAAATTTTACAGAATCGCCCTTTACAGTTCATAATACACGTAAAAAATACGTAATTTCTAAGATTATGAACTGTTTTTTAAACGGGACCAATCTGTTAGCATAATCTATCATGTTACTAAAAGTTTCCAAAATCGGTGCAGAAATTTCTGGGTTCTGCAGGCACAAACATAAAAAGGCAACATTTAGTCGAATTGTATAACCTCCTTCTTTTTTTTAAGTCGGTTAAAAATACTTAGCTGGTTTATCCATATTTTTGTTTTTGCCTATAATTGAATTTAATAAATTTAATTAAAATTAGCTGTCAATAGAAATTCACCACACTGGTGAATTTCAAAAGCTTTTTATTTATCAATGTTTTCACAGAATACCAACCGACAAAATATCTTGATAAGAAATTTATCAAGAATTCACAGAATCGGGCTGTAAGTGTATATATGTTACATTTGCAGCATAATATCAAATAAAATAGAGCTTCAAAGACTTAATGAAATAAAAAAAACCCGGTATAGTAATGTGTACTGAAACGTGTACAACGGATAATATTGCGGATACCGAAATTAGTATTGACACATACAAATGTGTGAGATGTGACTCCAATAGTAGACATACTGGAGGTGTTATAATTTATATACATGACACAATTGAATTTAAAGAAGTATATAGGAAAGCAATTACTAAAAATTTATGGTGCCTAATTGTGAAAACAAAAAAAAAAAAAAACTGACTAAGAATTGGAAAATTGGCGTAAGTTATAGATCACCAAGTGGCAGTTGTGTTGATTTTCTTGAGAACTTAAGTCTAATAATTGATGAAAACATAAATTTACAAGATCACAATGTATTGGTTGGTAATTTTAATATTGATATTAATAAAGATTATTTACACTCAAATAAATTAAACGAAATATTATCAAATGCTGCAATCAAACAATGTGTAATGTTTGATACGCGAATAACAGAACGTAGTTCTACTCGAATTGATCTTGTGTATTGTAATGACAAAAACTTGAACTGTGATAAACTTAATGAATATCAGATAAGTGACCATGAAACCATTGCCTTTGATGTACCTGTGAATGATGCGTTAAATATGAGAATAATTAAAAACTTAAACATATGGAATAACTACAGTTGTGATATTTTAATGCATTGTTTACGACAATTTAGTTTCAGTTTATTCAAAAACTATGGTAAAGACAATAAGATAAAGTACGTAGATGGTATTATAATAGAGATAATGTCTACTATAACTACTTGGCAAAGAGTGACAATAAAATTAATGAATAAATGGTATGATATTGAACTTACAAATATGAATAAAATAAAGTATGACTTCTATACGATGGCAATGCAAAGTGGTCAATGGGATGAATATAATATTATTAAAAAACAATATAAAAAATTAATAAAAATTAAGAAAATAAAGTACATGGAAGATAAAATAAACATCAACGCAAATAATGGCAGAGAAATGTGGAAATATTTAAAAGAATTATCTAACTTAAAAGAAAGAAAGGGTGAAATAAAAACAGTTAAAATAAATGGTATTGTGTATGATAATGACCTAGAAATCGCAGAGAATCTGAATAAATTTTTTGTAAACAGTGTGAAGGAAATAAATGACTCAATTGAAAAATTTAAATATAGAGGCTTGTCCCCAGATATTAATACTGGAATGGAACAGTTTAAATTTAAAATGGTTTCAACAAGTGATGTATATGACATATCAAGAAAATTAAGGCATAAAATTGGTGGTAAAAACCTTTTTTCAGAAGGTGTACTGAAAGATTCTCTGAATTACACAGCCTATTTCTACGCTTGTTTGATAAACAAGGGAATTGGAAAATAACAACTATTGTTCCAATACAAAAAGTTACAAACACTATACTAGCAGAAGAACTTAGGCCTATTATTACCATTACAAGCGATTCCAAACTTGTTAGAGGAAAATAATATTTTACCTATCTATCACCTGAGTGATAGACAGCAACAAGTGGTTGTATCTGATACGGTATCGACGAAATTTAATGTAAATATAGGACTGCCGCAAGGAACAATGTTAGCACCGCTGCTCTTTATTTTATATATAAATGATAAAAAACATGTTTAAAATATACAAAGGTTAGATTATTTGCTGATGACGCATTATTAATGATTGCAGATAGGAATCTTGAGAATGCTATGAGAAAGATGCAAGAAGATATTAACAACTTATATATATGGCTATGTGCAAATAAATTAAAATTGAATATTAGTAAAACTTAATTTATGGTAATAACAAGAAATCATGTAAATAAAGATGAATGTATATTAAAAATAAAGAATAACACTATTGATAGGGTAAATATAATTAAATATTTAGGCATAATGATAGATGAAAATTTAAGTTTTGCTGATCATTTAAAGTATATTGTAAACAAAGTAGCGAAGAAGATTGGAATACTAGCAAGATCAACTAAATTAGTAGATAAGAAGTATAAGATTAAAGTGTATAACAGTATAATTTTACCACACTTTGTTTATTGTATTTCAATACTGTTTCTTTTAAATGCAATTCAGATGGACAAACTTTAAAAGTTGCAAAATAGGGCTATGCGTATTATTTTAAGCAAAAATTATGATACAAATATAAGAAGTATGTTGAACGAGTTGAATTGGTTAAGTGTAAAACAAATTATTACTTTTTACACATTGAAATTTATACATAATATACGATTTGGAAAATGTCCTGATTATTTAAATGAGAAATTACGGTGTAATTATGAAGCTCATAGTTATAATACTACAAGAAAATATAATTATAGATTGCCACTTATGAGAACTATAAGGGATATGAAATGCCTAGAATATAAGGGAATAAAAAAAATATAACGAACTGCCAAACAACATAAAAGACTGCGAAAATATTAATGCATTTAAGAAACTTCTATTTGAATATTGTAAAAATAATTAATGTATGTATATATGTATCTAGGTTTAAGCAAACCATAATAATAATATATAAATAAAACATGTTTTTGTTATATTTAAATATTTCTATTACTTTCTTTGTTTTGATTGGTTACAGTTTTTATTTTTTACATATAATATATCTATTGCTTCATGATCCGCTATTTTATTTTCATAATTGGTTTTAGCTATGATGTTCATATTATTTGTTATAACAAAGTATTAATGTTTTTGTATTTTCTGTTACTCTCGTATATTCAGTAATTATTTGCTTGAGTCCATTATTATTCAACGTTGATTGTATCATATTTTTGTACGTATTATTTTTTAGTTCCAGTCTATATTAAAGTCACCTGCTATAATTATTTCTAGATTTGTTTCCGTAATTAGTTCTCTTATTTCTTTAAATGCATTGCAAAATTCCACTTCACTAAAGCTTGGTGATTTATATACCGCAATTATTTTTAAGTTTGTACTTTTATTTTTTGCTTTACAGGCGCTCATCCAGTATTTTGGTTCATCTAATTTTTCTAATTATAAATTCAGGCTTTTTTAATTCGGCAATTAGTGGAGATAATTGTTAAAGTTGTTTAATAGTCCTTGAGCATTTGTATATATACCATTGATACATTTTGATTGTTATATATTAAAGCCAATCATTCTCATTTTTATTTTTAATTTATTTTGCTAAATTGGACATTCTTTGCTTGTAGTGCTATGATTCTCAAGTTTAAACTTTTGATTTGACCTTACACAGTTTATACATTTGGTTCTAATTTCCTGCTCACATTTTTTTGGTTTATGGTTACCATGACATTTATAACATACTTCTTGGTTTCTGCATTCACTAGCTTTGTGATTAAATCCTCTGCATTTATAACATATCAATACTTCGGTTCCATCAAATACTCGACATTTTCCCCACCCAATATTAATTTTTTGTGTTGACAGTAATTTCGAGTACGATTCCTTATCAATTAAAATTTTCGCGTTGTATTTAATATAATTGTTTCTTTTTGTTTCATATATGTTATATTACTATTTTTTATAAACTCATTTTGTTTTTTATTTTTTCAATTAAATCTTCATTAGAATATTTAAATGACATATCAGTTATTGTAACGCTCATTTCATTATTACTTGGAATTTTTATTTCATATCCTTCACTCATTTTATTTTGTATGGCTGATTTAATTTTTCCCTCTCTTACCATACCATTGCCCCTGTTTTCCACATTAGTTATTTTCAGATCAATTGGGTTAACCTTATTATTTAATTCTTCCTTTGTTTTTTAGTTCTTTGTTTTTCTTTAGGTTTTATTATAAGTGGCATTTGTTTTTTAATTATTTCATCACTATTGTTTTTTTTTACGGTTTCTGCAAATGACATTTTTTGTTGCTTTTCATGGGTTTCTTTTACTACTTTCGTTATATTATTTTCCATCTTCTTATTACTTTCTTCTATTTTATTACACAAATGTTTGTTTTTATTTTCATACTCGTTTATAATTTCATAAACTTTCTTTATTTCTGATATTTTTTGTTCACATATTTTTTGTGCTTTAAATAAGGTCTGTCTGGGTACTTTTCCAGTAGCTAATACTCAGTAAATTTTTTTGGGAGAGTAAGACCAATTTTACTCTGTCGGCTGAAAATATATCAAAAAGTACGCAGACAGCATCCAGTAAAATCTTGCAAGAAAACAGCTGATCGGTGTGTAAACAATTGAAATTACAAATCAAAAGATTTACGCAAAACTAAATTGAAAACGGATCGCATAGGATTTTAAACAGTTGCCTCGATATCCGGAAATGTCTTCGAAATGCTTCTTCGCAGTAATTGGGCACCATTTCTTCCACATACAGCTTTACACAACTTCTTTCTTTTGGCTTCATAAGAAAAGGCTTTAGACTGGAAAATATATCATTGCCTATGCATCTATTTTGTAGTATACTTAAAATTGTTTTGTTTATTATAATTTATTATAAACATTAAAATTCAACACAATTCTAACTATTTACCTCTGCCATTGTTAAATTTCAATTTTTATTTTTTTTTCACAAAAATTATTTTATTCAAAAAGTAAATAAAAACAGATGTTCAAACTAGTTGCAAAATCTTGCAAGTAGAAATTTCTCCAGCAACATTTTGCAAGTTCTCTAATGGTCAACTGTCAAAAAATTCTCTTTTTGGCTCTCTCGCTGCAACAGATTTGGAGTACGCAGACAACATTTTGCAAGATTTTGCAACATGTTGCAGAAGATTATGCAAAATATGTGTACGCAGACAGACCTATATTTTTCTAATTCTCTCTTAATATCGCCTTTCGATTGTTTCAAGAAGTTGTTTTATTTCATTTTCATTTTGGCTTAAAGCACTAGCGATTTTGTTCTTATATTCAATTAAGTTCTGTTTACTTTTATTTACTCAATGCTGTATTTCTTCTAGCACCAAACCAATATCATGAATATAGTGCAGACAATCATCACACATAAATCGCATAAAATTTCTTTCTTCTAATATTTTTTCTGAGTATTGATCAATCCCAGAACATTTAATAGCACTATGAAATACCTTTTTTCAAACGCTTTAACACTATTCCCGATTCAGCACGTATTGTATTTTTACATTTGTGACACTCAGCCATAGCTGGGCCAAGTATAAAATGTATAAAAAGTTAGTTAATGGATTGCACAACATTGTGCCTGTTTATAGATTTAGACCTAATTCGAATAGCAGTCAGTCGAGACAGATCATCAAAGCTAGATCTGAAAGAGATAAGGCATATTCGACTTTTCTCAGAAACAGTACTGGATCTAATTCTGAGAAACAAATAAAAATCAATTATTAGAAAAACGCGTAGGCAGTATGGTATACGTTTATTTTCTGTTAGTAATACCCATCAACTGTGGAAAAATTTACGTAATCTTGGATGCCTTGATAGTGAGAAAAGTGAACTGATTGAATCTGACGTTGAAGATATAGCTTCAAAATTTTTAAATAATATGAGCCCTAAAAAAGTTCCTGCTGAAATATAGTTATAGAATTATCTCCCGGTCCCTTAGACGGATTCCAGACCTTACGAGTTTTTCCGCAACTATGTTCCCGAGTATGGCCGAATGTGCCGGCACCAAAAATAGTTTCAGGTTGGAATGTCTCGCCATCTCATTAAAAATACCCGGCATTTCAGGACATCGACAGAAACAACCGATAAATTTAGCACCAGCGGTGTATACAGACTTACTTGCACCTGCAACCATTCATACATCGGACAAGCTGGACGAACATTAAAACAAGGTTTACAGAACACATGCGATCGTACAAAAGGAAAAGTGAAGATTCCAATTTCGCAATACACCTTAACACACATTGACACGAACCAAGGGAAATAGATGAATGTATTACACCCAAGTAAAAAAGGAGGAAGACTAGACATTCTTGAAAACATAGAAATTTACAAAACACGAACTGCTGTTAACAGAGATATTATTAACGAATAGGTAAACACAACCTCTTACACGATTTTTACACCACTAAAATTACTGGAACGAAAAACACTCACAGATGGTCACACTTACCTATCCAATAAATATTAAACTATTAACCCCAATAAACAGGAGAGATAAAAGGCAATCTACCTGCATAATACCATTTAAATGGACAAAACTTACCTAAACCCACCACCTTTTATTCTTAACACTATCTCTTCAGTTTTAACAAACACGTGATTTGAAAATGATGTTATCACATCGAAAGCGCTCGCCAAACGTACGAAGTACACAAACAGATGCGACGGTTTTTACCGAAAGTTATAACAACAGTAAGTCTATGCATATGTATATACATATATAATTAATATATTATCCCATTTAGGTTCGTCACGTAATAGCCCCGGTCAAATTTTTTAACTTTCGAAAATAAATTAGTCCAAATTCTATTTATTGAACGGCTGCTTCTAAAATTTCAAATTGTTTTTTTTAACTTTCAGTATATCATTAATATTGCAACAAAAATTAGTCTTGTTTCCAAGACTATTTACTTTGATGCTTTAGTGTCCCTTACTTTTTAAATTTTATATATCTGCGGACTTCTACGATTATAGCTCCAAAAATATTCAATTTGATTAAACTATAGTATGTACACATACTTATGTATGCATACAAATGTCTTAAAAATTGTATAAAATTCCTCAATAACGTTAAAATGTATAAGAAAAAAATTGTCTTGCCTTTTTAATTAATTAATTTTATTTAGCTTAATATGTAGCACAATTTCAGCAAACTTATAATCGGCATGTTCTGATTTCCACACGAAATTTTCAATTTGTATTTTTCAAGGTATTGTGCAGTGTAAATATAAAAATATAGTTCTGGCTAAAACTAGCAAATCATAAGTTTAAACTAGTTTTGAGGTAAATAAAATTTTCAGATAAAGCTAGTGATTTTTGTTGCCTAGTTCAAGCTACTTTAACCACCGTTTGCTTAAAATATGTGTGAATAAAAACTAGTAAGTACTTAAACTAGTTACTAGTTTTAACTTAAACTTTTGTAAGCATGTCATTGAGGTGCTGGAAATAATTTTGGTCGTGGCTTATTCGTCAAAAAGTGCACGGCGTTTGTTATACCCTTCACCACAGGTGGAAAAAGGGTATATCTAAGTTTGTCATTCCGTTCGTAATTTCTAAAATATCCATTTCCGACCCATAAAGGATATCTATTTTGGCTTCTTATGCTTAGCGAAGTCGATTGAGCGATGTCTCTCTGCTATTGTAAATCGGCAAGATCCATGTCCTTCGAGGCAGCGGCCAAAACACCAGGCTTTTTTTGCCATATCATTTGGAACAAATCTAGTTAAGTGAAGTAATTCCAATACAAACAAAAAAAACAAATATATGGGGCGATAGAGAAATGAAAAATATTGGTGTTACCAAAATATTTGACTACAAGTTTTGCTTAGAATTTATAAGAAAAAATGTTTTATTTTTTTTATTTTAACAGAGGCAACTCTCAAATAGTTTTAATTAGCTTCTGCATATTTTTTAATTTTCCAGTACAAGCTATCACTTTTCAGTACTAGCTACCAAGTAGTAGCAAAGATTTATTCACACTTTTTGTAGTTTATACTTTTCAGCCCTGCGGGTACTGAAAAGTTTAAGCTAGTGCTTGTAATAGGTACTATGTAGTATAAACTGCCTTTTTATTCACTCTACCCATTGTTTTTGTAAAAAATTATTTTAAACAAACAATGCTTCGAATAATATAAAGTGAAAATTTCGTGTGGAATTCAGATTATGCCTGAATATATATTTATATAAATTTGCATACTAATTCAATTATATTTCTGTATTGATATCTTCTTCTAACAGTCGGCATTTCACGACGGGAAACAACCAAACTGGTACCATGAAACTTGTTTTTTTAAAAAGCATCGCCCTGCCTCTGCAGGAGACATTGCTAATTTTGAAAATATTCGGTTTGAAGACCAAGAGAGAGTTCAAAAAATAATCGGTAAGTGACTTATAATAGAAACAAATCGTTACCTTCAGTATTTTTGTCTGAGTATAAGCTGCCATATTAAATTTGCTTAGATATCTGTCTTCTTTTAATTTGACTTTATGTAAATCAAAATATTTAGGGTATCAGCTCAGACTAAAATATTTATTATACCCTTCACTACAACAAATGTAGCTACAAATGTGTATATTGTATATATTCCGACTTCATATACATAGCAAAGTCGGTTAAGCGATATCCGTCTAAGTGTTGCCTCGGGAGATTTAATTCATAAAAAAAGAAAAATGTCAACCGATCAGATATAGTCTCAAAAGAGGTGATATTGGAAATCAGAATGATCGGTCCATGTCCTTCGAGGCAACAGGCAAAACACCACACCTACCTCAAATTTCTTCATGTCACTTGGAACAAAGTATACAAATTCACCGTTCCGGACGTTGGGTATTCCCGCGGGGCAGCAAGTGAGTGTCTCGTGGGGCCGACTTTGTGGAGTTGGAACAGATACTGGAACCGGCCACTTGGATCCGTCATAAGTTCTACACACAGAAAGAAAAACCCGATTTAGTATTCAAAAGTTCTCTAACTCGCGTGGTGGTGACCGGTGGTAACCAGACAAAACGTGGGATTGTCAACATTTTTCATCTACTTACCTTCGACACAGAAACTGTACTTATCTATATATACATATATGTATATCTATAATATATATATATATATATATATATATATATATATATATATATATATATATATATATATATATATATATATATACAGTGGTGGCCATATCATATGCAACTAAGATATAAAATCCCTGGAAATTTAACCCGAATACCAAGAAAATTAAAATTAAGTTATGAAATCAAAGATTATTTATTTATAAACAAAATTTAATAAAACAACTTAAACTGGACTTCATTTTTAAATTAGCATATATATTTTTATCAAAAAACTCAAAATACAAATGCAGATTATAATAAAAGCTAAAAAAAAACTTAAAACTGAAAAATATTAATATTTTGTTGCAAAGCAATAATTCTGTAGCACAGCTGCGCAACGACGTGGCATAGATTCTATTAAATTGTTTACAATAGATGCTGGAATTGAGTTCCACGCCTCTTTAATTTTTATGAACAACTCGTTCGTATTTCGAACATTATCACGGTCTATTCTCCGATTAATTTACCAAAGGTTTTCAATGGGGTTTAAATCAGGTGATTGAGGTGGCCATTCCATAACAGTAACGTTAATTTCTGCTAACCATGACTTTACCACTCTCGATGTATGCTTTGGGTCATTGTCATGTTGGAAGACCCAAGCAAGTGGCATTTCCCATTCAGCATATGGAGGAATAAAATCTCTTAAAATGTGTTTATACATGTGCTGATCCATTATGCCATTGATTCGGAACAGAGGGCCCAATCCGGTGGCTGAGAAACACGCCCACCATGTTTCACTGTTTTGGTACAGTATTGAGATTTCAGCCGCGTATTTAATGGCCTCCTTACATAGCGCAAGCCGTCACTTACGATTATATTGAGTTTAGACTCATCGCTTAATAATACACTTTTCCATTTGGAAATTGGCCAACTTAGGTGGTCTCTAGCAAATTTTAACCGCTTCAGCTGGTTACGTTTTGAAATAAGCGACTGTTTTACAGGACGGTGCGGAAGGAGGCATCTTCCAAGCGTCTATGGACACTTCTGGCAGCTATTGGTAATTGGAGGTCTTTAAGTAGTTGCGAAGATGTAATAAAGGGTTGTTTTTTTACAGTTTGAACGATCAAGTTATCTGTACGTTGACTTGTGTGTCGTGGCCGTCCTCCCAGATGGAGCACCGAAACTGTTTTTGTGGTTTTATACTTATTTACTATTCGTGATATTGAACTTTTGTGAACTTTATATTTTTCAGATATTGATTTTTGAGACATTCCTTTGAAATAATCGTCAACAATGCGTTTTCTTAATTCCAAACCGAAGTTATTCCATTTCTAATAGGTGGATTGTGATCGTAATTAAAGTTTTTTTGTAAAATATTTACTAAAATCACTTTTCAACACTTAAAATACCAAAACCAAAACTTTTCAGAAAATGTAAAGACATGTGATTAAAAAAACGGTATCTTCAGAGTTGCATTTTTTTCTTAGAGTTGCATTTGTTTTAGCCAGGCGTGTATCGATTTTTATCGATAAAATTTACACCAAAAGACAAAATATGAAAATATTTATTGAAAAACTTACCATTATTGTGTCAATTGAACTTTATACATGAAGAAATATGTTTTAAATTAAAGTAAAAATGATTATAACATAATTGCACATAGCGAATTTCAGTTGCATATGATATGATCACCACTATATATATATATGTTAAAGACGTGCACTAGTATATCCAACAGTATGGCAAAAACAGATATATCATATACATAACAGTTACAACATACAAAAGAACGCATGAGTGTAGTTGATATTGTATGCTTTCGCTTGTGCGTACTCACACTATGGATATAAACACATACAGTTGTTTATGGTTTTGCATAAAGTGAGAAAATTATCAGTTTTTTACTCTCAAGTATCTGTTGTACCATGAGTATTTGGATATATCTGTTCATGAAACAGATATTTTTGATACTTGTGTGCTGCTTATGATAGAGGCGAGAACTAGTAAGCAGAATTTTAACTTCGTAGTAATAACCCGAATTGTAATTATTATTGTTTAGCTTTAGTAATTAGTTTATATGATTTTAAATGTAGAATTGGCAATATTTATAATATTAATGATAATTTTATTTAAAAAAAACAAATGAAAAATTAATAAATTGTGGTCTAGTCGCGCGTTGAGTTATGCGGATATAATTAATTCAATTAAGGAATTTTATTGCATGTTTATTTAAAAAATTAATTCTTTTTGATAAAAACTAGTAAATAGTTAAAATAAATATATAAAAAAGGTTTATTACATACATCTGTACAAACATATGTACATAAAAATAGATGTTCCGAAAAATTCAATAAAAAAAATTAGGGTAAACATTTACACTTCTAGATTACACCCAGTAATAAGATTGTCCCTTTTATATCTGTACATATTAAATAACGCAATTTATGTTATTTGTGCATTCAAAATTACTAAAATTTCTAACATGTACAAATACCTCTTTTCTGAATTAAAGAAAAGTCCTATAGCTTAAATAAATAGAGAGTAAAATTTATTCGAAATTAAAAAATTATTATAAAGTTTTATAGAAAAAATAAAAGAGTAAAATAGACAAGCTCGTTGTAATTGCTTACCAAAGGATGGTCAGCTTAACAACGGGTAATATAAATTATAATAGTATAGTATATCTCTTACTAGTGTGCGTAAATAAGTCGCTGTCAACCACTAATTAGAATATATAATGAATTGATTGAAAAATAAATTTTTACAAAATGCAGGTTTCCTACTATAAATTGGAGCAATTAATTCGATGGACTAACTTGTTGACAATTTTATAAATGCTAATGATTTTGTTAGCATTGTCACTATTTTCACTAGCGGTAATTTTATGAAAAAGTTTATCGATAATAAGTTAAATGGCTTTAAAATATATCATCATCTAACGTTGCTTCTAAGTAAACGCCATGAAGCATAATAAAGCAATATTTTAAAGTGACATTTTTATCACAAAAATCTGGTGAAATATGTACGTGTTAACATTAGGCACTATAAGAATATATTTTGTTTTCGAGTAATTTAGATATCAGACATCAAATTGTATTCCTATCTCGTTTAAATTTAATTTATTATTAAAATTTTCGAATACATATTCATCAACGAAAGGGTTTTTATTATATGCATAGTTCTTCTTGAGGTTTTTGCTATTATAATTTTATTTTTCATAAAAACAATTATTTTTTCCTGTTGTAATTCCATTCTACTACCATTATTTAAACAGTTATAATTAAAATAAAATTATTGGCATGATATCGTAGTTATTTTTTCCTATTTCATTATTTCAAATAATGCCAGTGAAATTTTAATGGTAATGAAAAATTTATTTTTATTTTTACTAAAAATGTTTAAATATTCATACTTCATTTTAAAATTTTAACAATAATTTGGATTCAAAAGGTATTTTAAAACAAACTTAACCTTAAAATATTTTTTAATTGATTTTAAATTATCAGGATTTTCGTCTCTCTAAATATAGAAACATGCATACATATATTTATTTAGTTGTTTCCTTAGAACATAATAGTAATTTTAATAAA
The DNA here is from genome assembly GCA_916610165.2 of Gymnosoma rotundatum. Classification (NCBI taxonomy): domain Eukaryota; kingdom Metazoa; phylum Arthropoda; class Insecta; order Diptera; family Tachinidae; genus Gymnosoma; species Gymnosoma rotundatum. Next base: position 118,153,462 of record OU744336.1, read on the forward strand.
ATTATACGCATTAGATTCATAAATTTTTGTTAAAGAATTCAGTTTTGTATATATAACTTCAATAAAACACAATAAAACAATTAATAATATTGCTCGTGTTTAGAAACAATAATTTTATTTTTTAATTTTATTAAAAAAAATGCATATGTACATATGAATGAATATTCATTCGCAGCACACAATAAGTACTTATGGTACAACCATCAATATCCCGTTTGTGCGAAACATAGGAGAACAGATATGTTACTCTCATTCTCTCTTTATTCATTCGCATCCATCCAAAGAGAAAAAGTAACAACATCAACTTATATCAGAAACACAAAAGTACTCATCTATACGCACTCATAACAGTAGACACACAAAAACTAATATAAACAGATATATATATATATATATATATATATATATATATGCTATGGCAATAAGATCGCTGTCCTTGCCAATGTCCCAAAATATTTTTGGAATTTTCCGTTTTTCTTTGAACACTTCGCCAGCTAATGACAGTAAGTTGTACAGCAAATTGGCACCATATTTGATCTTTTCTTTTCCTGTTTCTCTGAGGTAGCCGGATTAACCCGAAGCAAATATGTCAATGACAGGTCCTTCCAAATCCAAACTTTACACTCGTTGTTATAGCAAAGTTAGTAATACAGGTTCTTTGTAAATTTCACCCTTTTATTTGTAATTTAAAATATTAATACTTGTTACTCTAACGGCCATAGCATCGACCAATTTGGAAGCATTGGACTAAAACGGATCAAAAGATAGGCCCATATAAGTAAATCTACAATAATTATGGTTGCACTCTCTAATTTTTAGATTTATTTTTGTATAAATTTTTGTTGTTGGGAGCTATAGTAACACGCAGTCATTTTAAATTTTAAAGAAGTGCCCTTTACAGTTCATAATGCACGTAAAAAATGTGTATGTTGTATCGGGACACCCTTTAATTTTTAATATTATGAAGTGTTTAAAACGGGACCAATCTGTAATCAATCTATCATATCACCAATTTTTTTTTCAGAAATGACTCAGTTCTGCAGGCGCAAACATAAAAAAACAACATTCAGTCGAATTGATAACCTCTTTTTTTAAGTCGTTTAATGAATTCTTGACTGCTCATTCAGCATGTGTACATCAAAGCGTCGAACACACGTACTTAACTTTGGCGTACAGGATTTTGATCGCCTATAAATTGCTTTAGAGTTAAACCCTGCCCTTCAAGGTTTTTAAATTGCATCAACCAACGTGGAGTGCTTTCCTTAAGATGAAATGTTGACTATATAAGTATTTGTGGTAATGTTTAACACACTCCAGCACTGCTAAAAGCTCCCGTCGTGTAACGCAGTAGTTTCTTTCGGGCTTGTACAGCACCCTGCTGTAGTAGCCAGTAACCTTTTCTGTCCCATAACCTGCTGAGAAAGCACTCATCCTATTTTATAGCCGCTTGCATCCATGTCCAATATGAATTTTTGTCCAGCTACTGAATAGGCAAGGACTGGTGCCGTACTCCAACGTTTCTTGCGCTTCTGTAACGTTTTTCTGTTGCCTCACTCCAGTGATATGGATGCGACTTTCAGGTCAACTCATTCAAGCTGACAGCCACTTCAGCAAGTTGTAACGACACGTTCTACGCTGGTTGCTGGGATAGCTTCAGCGGAGTCCAGGGTCGTTGATGTTTGTGTCTTTCGTCTCACGACGGAAAGGGAATAAAACAACTTTTGTTTCAAAAAAACGTTATAAAACTTAAATCCAGGTTTTATTTTTACTAGTGGTAAATGTTACAACGATGGGTTGCTAGAGGATGATGGTCGGGTGACGTAGTCGGAGGTGACAGCGCGGTTGATCAGCGTCCGCGTTAAGGCGATGTGCTTACGTTTGTTGGAGTAGTTGACACTGGCTAGTGGCGAAAACATCGATGGCTCAGGTAGCGCTTCAACAGCGTTGGCGCAGGTAGCGCTTGAAGACAGGGCGACGCTACCGGGCGGCAATGGCACGGGCAGCGGCGCAAACAGCGATGGCGCAGGTAGCGCTTGAAGACACGGCGACGCTACCGGGCGGCACTGGCACGGGCAGCGGCGCAAACAGCGATGGCGCAGGTAGCGCTTGACCAGCGATGGCGCAGGTAGCGCTTGAAGATACGGCGACGCTACCGGGCGGCAATGGCACAGGCAGCGGCGCAAACAGCGATGGCGTAAGTAGCGCTTCATCCGCGATGGCGCAGGTAGCGCTTGTAGATACGGCGACGCTACCGGGCGGCAATGGCACAGGCAGCGGCGCAAACAGCGATGGCGTAAGTAGCGCTTCATCCGCGATGGCGCAGGTAGCGCTTGTAGATACGGCGACGCTACCGGGCGGCAATGGCACGGGCAGCGGCGCAAATAGCGATGGCGCAGGTAGCGCTTGACCAGCGACGGCGCAGATAGCGCTTGAAGATACGGCGACGCTACCGGGCGGCAATGGCACAGGCAGCGGCGCAAACAGCGATGGCGCAGGTAGCGCTTGACGATACGGCGATGCTACCGGGCGGCAATGGCACGGGCAGCGGCGACAACAGCGATGGCGTAAGCGGCTCTTCAATCACGATGGCGCAGGTAGCGCTGGACCAGCGATGGCGCAGGTAGCGCTTGAAGACACGGCGACGCTACCGGGCGGCAATGGCACAGGCAGCGGCGCAAACAGCGATGGCGCAGGTAGCGCTTGACGATACGGCGATGCTACCGGGCGGCAATGGCACGGGCAGCGGCGACAACAGCGAGGGCGTAAGCAGTGCTTACACAGCGATGGCGCAGGTAGCGCTTGCACAGCGATGGCGCAGGTAGCGCTTGAAGACACGGCGACGCTACCGGGCAGCAATGGCACGGGCAGCGGCGCAAACAGCGATGCTTGTCTCGGGCGATAGCGACGTTCAGCGGCAACACCCGGGCTTTACGCCGGACGTGCTCCTGGCAGCGCCTAGTGGTAGTGCCCGACCGCGCAGCCTAACCCTGGGGAATTGTATAATTCCTCGCCAAGGTAAGCGACAAGGCCGAACGAACGCCGGTAGAAGTGTAACTTCTGTGGCGTTGTTTTACCAACAGGCGTAGCAACTGTCGCACAGTCGCGATGAATGGCCACCACTATGGGAGAGCTAGGCAGCGCAAGACTAAACCTGGGGAATTGTATAATTCCTCGCCAAGACTATCTCCGCTAGTCGAGTTACCCACAAATGCAGTTTTTCTGCAGATAAGAAATAATTTGGGGAATTGTAAATTCCTCACCAAGCAACTTCTTACCTGCAGGCCAGCTGCTTACAAACTGATCTTTTCCAACTCAATGTTCGCCTTTTTATACTTGTGCGTGGGCACACACATTCATTCACACACATGTCTTATTCGGTTGTGTTTCATCGTCAAACACAGCCGAGTGTTGTATTTTCATTCGTGACATTGTTGGCTGTTACAGCTGTCTTTTTAGTCTGCAGGTATTATCTTCAAGAGGGCGTACTGTGTCACCCGACCGTTAATTCAAATTATCCTCGGGTAGAAAACTTATCATGATCTAAATATAATTCACTCTATAAAGGCTTAATTCTAACGTTTACAATAAAAGGGATTATTTTAGTAAAACAATAATACATAAAAAATTATAATTCATTAACGTTATAAATGAAAGAAAATTGAATTCATTATAAAAAAGAAAAATCTTAATTCTAAAGGTAATAACAAAAGGGAAATATAACTTATTCAAGCACTAATACATAACAACACAATATTCAGGTGTTGACAAAAACGAGGAGGCGACTTTTGTCGTTACACTGCCTCCCTCCGATACGGCTTAGGGCTCCACTTACTGTGTCCGAAGGATACGGATCTTGCCACTACGTGCGATCAGGATTTGGTACCGCTGACCTTCATAAACTCGCAACAGACGCAGTTGTTGACGGCTGCGCCGTCTCTTAATGAGTTCCTCCACTTCCGCTTGTAGCGGGCCCGGCATTTCTGCTAGGGGAATCTCGGCGGTGTTTTCGGTTGGGGAAGTGGCCAGATGTAACCCCGAGTCGCCTACCACGCCCGATGATGATGGGACTATGCTCTCTGGCTGACTGGTGGAGACGGCCCGACCCACTACGGGTGACCCCGGTGATGTTCTTGCCGTCGAGTCCGATAAGGTTTCTGTAGACGGGGTTGACAAGGACGATGAACAGGAACTTGCTGTTGAGAGTGGATGTTGCCTGGCTAGGACCCACGTTCCACGTCGGGGTTTCCAAGAACGTCGCCTCAAGTTATAGTGGCGTTGTTGCTTTTGGGATGCCGCCTCTAGATTCCTCTTCACAATGGTGAAGACTGCCTGTAATTCGCTCGCACGCTCAGTAGGAGTTGGGTTACGTGCCCCGGTTCCGACCGTAACTTCATCATAGAGTGTCTTGATAGCAAGATCTTGTGGATTTTTTTTTTTTGAACACTATTAGTGTCCCTGCTCGGGCGCCATTGTAACGACACGTTCTACGCTGGTTGCTGGGATAGCTTCAGCGGAGTCCAGGGTCGTTGATGTTTGTGTCTTTCGTCTCACGACGGAAAGGGAATAAAACAACTTTTGTTTCAAAAAAACGTTATAAAACTTAAATCCAGGTTTTATTTTTACTAGTGGTAAATGTTACAACGATGGGTTGCTAGAGGATGATGGTCGGGTGACGTAGTCGGAGGTGACAGCGCGGTTGATCAGCGTCCGCGTTAAGGCGATGTGCTTACGTTTGTTGGAGTAGTTGACACTGGCTAGTGGCGAAAACATCGATGGCTCAGGTAGCGCTTCAACAGCGTTGGCGCAGGTAGCGCTTGAAGACAGGGCGACGCTACCGGGCGGCAATGGCACGGGCAGCGGCGCAAACAGCGATGGCGCAGGTAGCGCTTGAAGACACGGCGACGCTACCGGGCGGCACTGGCACGGGCAGCGGCGCAAACAGCGATGGCGCAGGTAGCGCTTGACCAGCGATGGCGCAGGTAGCGCTTGAAGATACGGCGACGCTACCGGGCGGCAATGGCACAGGCAGCGGCGCAAACAGCGATGGCGTAAGTAGCGCTTCATCCGCGATGGCGCAGGTAGCGCTTGTAGATACGGCGACGCTACCGGGCGGCAATGGCACAGGCAGCGGCGCAAACAGCGATGGCGTAAGTAGCGCTTCATCCGCGATGGCGCAGGTAGCGCTTGTAGATACGGCGACGCTACCGGGCGGCAATGGCACGGGCAGCGGCGCAAATAGCGATGGCGCAGGTAGCGCTTGACCAGCGACGGCGCAGATAGCGCTTGAAGATACGGCGACGCTACCGGGCGGCAATGGCACAGGCAGCGGCGCAAACAGCGATGGCGCAGGTAGCGCTTGACGATACGGCGATGCTACCGGGCGGCAATGGCACGGGCAGCGGCGACAACAGCGATGGCGTAAGCGGCTCTTCAATCACGATGGCGCAGGTAGCGCTGGACCAGCGATGGCGCAGGTAGCGCTTGAAGACACGGCGACGCTACCGGGCGGCAATGGCACAGGCAGCGGCGCAAACAGCGATGGCGCAGGTAGCGCTTGACGATACGGCGATGCTACCGGGCGGCAATGGCACGGGCAGCGGCGACAACAGCGAGGGCGTAAGCAGTGCTTACACAGCGATGGCGCAGGTAGCGCTTGCACAGCGATGGCGCAGGTAGCGCTTGAAGACACGGCGACGCTACCGGGCAGCAATGGCACGGGCAGCGGCGCAAACAGCGATGCTTGTCTCGGGCGATAGCGACGTTCAGCGGCAACACCCGGGCTTTACGCCGGACGTGCTCCTGGCAGCGCCTAGTGGTAGTGCCCGACCGCGCAGCCTAACCCTGGGGAATTGTATAATTCCTCGCCAAGGTAAGCGACAAGGCCGAACGAACGCCGGTAGAAGTGTAACTTCTGTGGCGTTGTTTTACCAACAGGCGTAGCAACTGTCGCACAGTCGCGATGAATGGCCACCACTATGGGAGAGCTAGGCAGCGCAAGACTAAACCTGGGGAATTGTATAATTCCTCGCCAAGACTATCTCCGCTAGTCGAGTTACCCACAAATGCAGTTTTTCTGCAGATAAGAAATAATTTGGGGAATTGTAAATTCCTCACCAAGCAACTTCTTACCTGCAGGCCAGCTGCTTACAAACTGATCTTTTCCAACTCAATGTTCGCCTTTTTATACTTGTGCGTGGGCACACACATTCATTCACACACATGTCTTATTCGGTTGTGTTTCATCGTCAAACACAGCCGAGTGTTGTATTTTCATTCGTGACATTGTTGGCTGTTACAGCTGTCTTTTTAGTCTGCAGGTATTATCTTCAAGAGGGCGTACTGTGTCACCCGACCGTTAATTCAAATTATCCTCGGGTAGAAAACTTATCATGATCTAAATATAATTCACTCTATAAAGGCTTAATTCTAACGTTTACAATAAAAGGGATTATTTTAGTAAAACAATAATACATAAAAAATTATAATTCATTAACGTTATAAATGAAAGAAAATTGAATTCATTATAAAAAAGAAAAATCTTAATTCTAAAGGTAATAACAAAAGGGAAATATAACTTATTCAAGCACTAATACATAACAACACAATATTCAGGTGTTGACAAAAACGAGGAGGCGACTTTTGTCGTTACAAAGTTTGGCACAAATTTCCTGTAGTATGTGCAAAGCCCCAGGAAACTACGCAGCTCATGAAGATTTTGTAGGCGAGGCCAGATCTTTACTGCCAATACTTTGTCTTTATCAGTTGATACGCCCTCTGCTGGTAAACGATGCCCCAAATTTCACTGCTTTTTGAAATAAAGCACATTTCTTAACACTTAATTTTAGTCCTGCAGCTGTTATACGCTTAAATACTTCATCCAGGTTTTTAAGGTGTCCGTCGAAAGTCTTTTTCTATCAATATTATGTCATCCAGATACACCACGTATCTGGATTCGATTTGGACCCTTCAGCACACATTCCATTAAACGCTCAAAAGTAGCTGGAGCTTTGCAGAGCCCAAATGGCTTTAACAGTTCTCTCCTTGTCCTTATCGGCTATCTTTACTTGTCAGTATTCGCTCTGCAAGTCCAAGGAAGAGAACCATTTTGTTCCGGCCAATGTGTCTAAGGTGTCATCAATTCTAGGCAGCGGATAACTGTCTTTCTTAGTGACGTCACTGAGCTTCATTTAGTCAACGCAAAACCTGGTACTGTCGTCTTTATTCTTTATTAAAACTATTGGCGAACTCCACGGGAACACTCCTGGGTGCTTGTTTTATAGGCCTCGCTTCGTCAGTATTAATTTCATGTTTCACAACTGCCGTTATACCTTGGCTTTCATTATTTAGGGCGAAGACGGAGTCATGTTTTCACAGCAACTGCTTTGCTTTGTTTCTGTCAGGAGATGTCAGTATTGCCACCCATTTTTGTACCTGATCCGCTAATAAATTTCTTTCTCTGTCTGTTGTTTTGGGGCACACTGAATTTGCCGCACAATTAATTATAGCTTCTGCTGGCTCACATCGACCCTTCTCAAAATTTTTGTTAGGAGTAGTTTTTTTATTGCACAGATCAAGTACTCTCACACAAACTCTCCCACCATAGCAGATTTTCACGAAGGCTTTAGCTGCTAAAACGTCGACTTTTAGTTCATTTGGTTCTACCACCCACAACCGGTTATCCACACAATCTGCCTCCACACGTGCCCATACGATAGTTTCTGCCTGCGGTGGTAATTTCTGGCGTTCAACGGCAAATAGTTATTGCGGTCCTGCTCTCATACCCAACATCCAGGGGTATCTCGACATTGCGCCAAATCATTATTTTCTCGCTTATGTGCAGACTTATACAGTGGGATATCATGAAGTCTACACCCGATGATCACTTCATCCACTATGTCGGCGACAACAAATACATGGTCAGCGCTGATGTTTGCAAGTGTTTGACAGTGGCTGAATCCCCAGTAGTGGTGCGCAGTCGTACATCATTTAACGGTTCCAGTGCTCCTTTAACTAAATCGGGCATTATTATGGATTGAGACGCTCCTGTGTCTATGGTGAGGAATTTCTTCCATTGATAAGACCGCAAACAGTAAGGTTGCTATTTTTCTGTTGCACAATGGAAATGGAAATTGTGGGGCCAACGGTTGTGGGAGCCAGCATTTGCCCCTCAGTACTAGCTATTTTGTTTAACGGCGACTTGTGCGAATTGGTGCTGCTCGCTCTCTTGTTATCCCTTGCTGGTGAAGCAGATTTTGACCTTCTCTTTCTGGATCTGCAGTTGCGTTGGAAATGGCCAACCTTAGCACAATTAAAGAATTTGAAGCGAGACTACCTGCTTTTCTCCTCCATTATTTGTTTGGCCATCTCCTTAATCTGGTTCCTTTTGTCCCCGTGGTTATACGTATTATTATCAAAACATCGCACCTTGTACACAGTGGTTTCGAGATGACTTGCGGTCTCCTGGGCTAGCGCGTACGAGATGGTTTCCGCAAAAGAAAATTTCTGCATAGCACAAAGCACAAACTGCATATTCAACATCTGGATCCCAAATGACATTGACAAATGCTTCAATCCTGAACGTATCCAGAAACGGATGATATTCACCTGGATAAGTCAGCTGCACCAAACGTTCAATTTCCATGGCGAAGTCTTGCAGCATCTCGTTTGCCTTCTGAACCCTGCCTCTTAACTCCACTCTCTAGAGTTCTCTTTTGTGCTCAGCTTCGTACTTGCGTTGTAAGGGTACCATTATATCGTCATAATTATTTTCGTAACCGGCTTTCGAAATTCTCTGCTAATGCTTCCTTCAAGGCCAGAATTGACTATAGCTTTTCTTCATTGTCCCATCTATTTTTGCTGGCCAGTGTTTCGAACTGGAACTTATTTATTATTTTGCAATTTCACTTCTGACACCAGTTGTTACGTTTATTTAATTTAAAATAATAACAATATAATAATATAATTTATTGAGGTCTTTTATTGCAAAAGAATTACACACTACTTTTGCAGCTTTAATTAAATGACACAATTAATTTAGTCCATTATTTACTTATTATTATTAATACAAAAAAAATACACGATGGCAACTTTACTGGGTTTGTAACGGACAAACTGTTGCACTACAAGATTTTCGCTAAATGACGTTCACAATAGGAATGAATCAGCTTGTAAGTTCGTTGCTTTATATACCCAATGTTAAAGCGTTCTTGAATGTACTATTATTTACTCGATGTTTCGCGCCATCTATTAGTATAATTTTCCATTATCATGTCAGGCACATAATGCGGGCATTGTTATTTACTTGCAGAACCATCCATTATTATTTCAGACATATCGCACTTGATCAACAAGAGGGTATTAACTCAAAATTTTAAAATTTTCAGTAGAGTCAAAAACTGTTTGTGGCCACATTTTAACAGAATTTAAAAATTCAAATATACCATAGGAACCAAATTTCATTTAAAAATATATTTATATCGTTTTTCCTAGAAATCTGTGCAAGTATTGCAAAAAAAAAATCAATTTTTTGAGTTAATACCATTTTTCTGAAATTTTTCGATCATTAATGAAACAAATTTTATCAACAAGACAGTATCAACTAAAAATAAAACGAAATTGAAAAGAGACTCAACTCAAAATAATACCTTTTTTATGAAAATTTACGAATCAGTTCCATGTTAACTTTTGTATTAACTCGAAATAATACCTTTTTGTTGAAATAAAGGTAATCACTACATTATTATGAATATGGTCTCAAAAGTGGTTTTCGAGATGAAAGAGTAAACGGAATACGTTGAAATTTTAACAGTAGATAGATATTGATGTTGTTAGCTGATTTCTTGAAAAAAGTGATATTTCAAAAATTTTGAGTTAATACCCTATTGTTGATCAAGTGCGATATGTGTATTCTTATTTAGTTGTTATTAAATGCAAGTGTTTGTTTGTGTGTGTGTCGTTTGTTCACTTTTCGCTTTGTGTTGTTACTTGTTCTTGTTTTATGACAATTATTATTACATGTTTTTATGGCTAAAATAAAGCAACAATGTTATTGATAATAAAGAAGATGAACAGGCCGTTATATCAGTATGAGTTAATGTACTGAATAATAGGAGTTTGGTTGAGTGTGTGGAACGTAGACCGAAACTACTGTGAATTTTATATTCAAAGTGATTTCGATTGCAATATTGAGTAGTTTAAAAGAATTTTAGATTCGTTGATATGGTATGTGATCCCGAATTGTTACATCAACTCCACAATAGGGCATCGGCGCTTCAGGCTTGAGCCAACACCAGTTGAAGTTTAACTTCTGAATTGTGTTCTTTCAAAGCAATTTCAGATAGAAATATATTGTAGAATTTACAATTCCACACCAACTAATCTCTTATCTGCAGCGAGCTGCTTGGAAACTGATCTGTTTTCCACAATGTTCAATGTGCGTGGGCCCACACATTCACATCCATGCACTCAAACGATTGTTTGTTTTGAAAGCCATTCGGGGTGTAATTTCTTGTGTTTAACAGCTGACTGGATAGTTTTTTTGTGCCTGATGCATAGGTGGCGGTGACTTGCCCGAACGGTAGTTTAAATTTAATTAACTTCAGAAATAATTAATATCTACAAGTAAATAAGAATAATAAAAAAAACATACTAAGTATAATACAGATTATAATACTTTTAACTAACAATCTGTGTAGGTGAAAACGAGGTGACGACTTTCGCCGTTACAAGTGTAAAACGTGTGGTGAAGTGTTCATTACGTTACCTGCGATAAATTTTGTAATTTTTTTACAGTCAAAAGCAACCTGTTCGCTGAGCTCTTCTATTATTTATTGTTCTGAGAGCTCTTTTACAGATGGTGCAATTATTACTTTAATATTTTTTAAAAAAGGTGTAGAAAACTCTACGCTTTTGACTTAAGATTAAAAGATTACCGTCCCTGCTAACGGGCAACGCCGATATGAGAAGCTGAAAAAAATTAGCGTGGTCGTGAAGAAAAACTTAAATTGTTGAAAATTAATTATAAATTGCAGTTTATTACAGCAAAAACTTTGTATTTATTAAATGCTTTTATTGCTTACGTTAAGAATTAGCAAAACTTTTTCGTTAAAGATAGTGAAATTGTATAATGCCGCAAAAGTCACAACTTGGGTGTCCTTCTTGCGAGATGAATATCACCAAAACCCAATGCAGTATTGGGTGCGGTAGCTGCGGTGTTTACTATCACATTAATTGTGCAGGAGTATCAGAGGACAAGCTAATGTCAATTAAAAAAAATATCTCCAAATTTACATGCGCAGAGTGCGAAAAATATAATCATGGCAGCAGTGGAAATTTTGATATAATAAAACGTATAGAGGAATTTCAGAAGTCTATTGAAGCCAAAATTGATGCAACAAAATTCGACATTGAGTGTCGAGTGGATGATTGCTTTCTAAAATATGAAGCAAAAATAAATCATCTTGTCAATAACTTCCGCACTTAAAATAATAGTGAAATGGCTAAAATCAAGTCTGATGTTAATCAGTGTGTATCAAGCATCCATGAGGCGGAAAAATCGAATGTGGCAAAGTACCAGCAACTGCTGGCTAAGAATAATATGCTTGAAAGACGTGTGATCGGACATTCTGATCAGTGGTCTTACCTGTTCCAAAGAGAATGTATCTGAAAATATGGTTAATATTGGTAATCGAGTTGGGGTGACCATAAATTATTCAGACATTAACCACTGTTGCTACTTAAAAAGACGTAAACAATTTTTTGTCAAATTTAATTCAGTGCGGCTGCGCGATAATATCATGAAAAACTATGTAAAGTCAAAACCACTACTGTTGAAAGACATTATTGGTGCTTCCATTGAATCCAGAGTATATTTAAATGACAATCTTTGTCAGGCCTCGTCTAAACTACAATATTTGTGCCGCAAGCTGCTGTCAGCGAAGAAAATAATAAAATATGCTATTGTCAACATGGATATTCCGAAAGCAAGGATTACCAAAATGGACAATAAGAAGGTGATGTGGGATGTTGCGGAGTGTGCTCGTGTACTATATGAATCTCTTGAAGTAAATGGGTCTGTTGTAGGGAATACTAATTTGTCATAATGATAAACTATGTACATATACTTTTTTCTTTTTTTTCATTAAATTTATTACTTTTCTGCCCTTTTATGGTAACGATGTAAATTGCCTTTGATGTAAACTGATAATTTTTTTCTTTTAATTTTTATATATTGTAACAAACATGTTAATACTGTTTATATGATATTTTGAGTAATTACTTTTTGTTAATTCCTGATGAGTACAAAACTTTTGATCTCAGTGTTAATTGCTTAGGTTTTTCCTTCCGATTTTTAAATTATTTAATTTAAGCGAACTTTTCAATGAATTATAAAATAAGATTACATGAGGGAGTAAGGACTTTTTTTTCTCTTCCTTTTTCTTTCTTTGTTCTTTTCTATTTTTGCACATGCTTAGTGGAACAGAAGTTGGATGGAGTTAGCTGATGACTTGGGTGTGGATGCCTCGAATGCCAGTGTAATCAACAGTGTTATACAAGCCGGCAACCTGAATGTCTTGCATTTCAATGCGCAGAGCTTAGTACCTCGGGAAAATAATGTTAAGTTTGATGAAATTTGATATTTAATGCAAGGATGTTTGTTGGATGCCTTTGGTGTCTCGGAGACTTGGTTTAATGAGTCGGTTTGCGACTCCGCTGCATCCATAACCGGGTATAAGCTGTTTAGAAGTGATCGTATGAACAAGAGAGGTGGTGGTGTATGTATTTATACTTGTGAAAATTTAATGACAAGGGTCATTTATGATCAACAATCTGATGTAGGAATTGAATGCCTTTTTGTTGAGGTTGTCCTTGATAACAACGACATCATTCTTTTAGGTATTAGATATATACCTACCTGATGGGAATTTTTCGCTTTGTGAGAGTGTGCTCAGCAATTTTTCTGACAGGTATAGTAAGATTTTGTTTATGGGAGATTTTAAATATGTTTTCTAGAGCACACCGATTCGTGAAATATGTAATCGGTTATCCTTAGCGGTGGTTCATAACTCACTGCCATTTCACTTTTCTCCTCAACATACAACAACATCTCTGATTGATTACTTTCTAGTTTCTGATATAGAGTTAGTTACATATCATTGCCAATTCCAAACTCCCGCATTGAATTCATATCATGTGCCAACTCGTAGGGTAGTTAGGAATAGTGGCAACGACTGGATTAGAGATAATCGTATACGCAGCGCAAAACGAGAGAGGGATTTAGCATACCGAGCCTATGGGGAAAATAGAACTCAGGACAATTTTAAAACTTTTTGTAGATATAGAAACAGACTGAAGTGTGTCATGCGGAAGGTGCGTAGGAGTTTCAGCTTAAGATTTTTCTCGGCTTGTGACAACACGAAGTTGTGGCGGAAAATACGGCAGATTGGTATAGTTGAATCATCCAAGATTGGGCAGTCTCCAATAGATTTGGATGAATTTAACCACTTTTCTAGAATGCCTATGCTATTGGGGCAAAGCTTTCACAATACTACGTCAGGGAGCGTGTTTTCGTTTAGTAATGTTAATGAAATTAATGTTTTCAGGGCTAATTCTATGATAAAATCTCAGGCCGTAGGACCTGATAATATGCACATCAGATTTTTGAAGATTATTTTCTCTATGATTTCTACATATTTGACATTTATCATTAATAAGGCTCTAACAACATCTACTGTTCCAGATATTTGGAAGGTTGGGAGAGTTATACCTATCCCCAAGATAAAAAATCCTACCTGTTGCAGCGATTATCGTCCTATTAGTATTCTGTCAGTTTGTTCTAAGATTTTGAATATTATTATGAGGGATCAGATGTAGTGCCATCTAAGCAGTAATAATTTAATTCATGCCAACCAGTCAGGATTCCGTAAGGGATACAGCACAACGGGGATTCTTTTGGATATTACCGAGAAAATAAGAATGAAATGCGATAAATCTAGGGTGAGTGTCATGATCTTTCTAGATTTTAGGAAGGCGTTTGAGTCACAATGTTTTGCTTGATAAACTTGCTCGACTATTTGGTTTCAGTTCTAGCGGCTGACAGCTTATATTGTCCTTTTTGTCAGGGAGTAAACAATTCGTACAGGTAGGCCACCAAATCTCGGGAACTATTCCGCCTTATAGGGGTGTACCTCAGGGTTCCATTCTTGGGCCACTTTTATTCCTTTTATATGTAAATGATGTGTTCGGTGTGCTAACTTTTTTAGAAGCGTTTACTTATGCTGACGATATGCAACTGTTAGCATCTTGTGGTACAATGTCCGCCCATGTTGTTGAGGAAAGAATAAATTCTAATTTGGCGTGCATTGTGAGGTGGTCCAAAGAAAACTTCTTACAGTTATCTAGCAGAAAAATTCCACTTTAGCGTCTATAGCAGGACGCAGTCTGTGGTATGCCCTATGTACATGTCCTTGTTTATGAATAGATCCTTCCTTGTTAGGGTTGCACGATTATGGCATACAGTTTTACCATACCAGGAACGCCATTTCAACCATTCTCTGAATACTTTAAAAAAAATTTGCATTTCGCACTTATAAAAGACGGGTTCAATCTCTGTATTTTTTTCTCCTTTAATGAAAATTGGATAATTCTATTCCTTTTTTTTTTTAATCATTACTCTATGTTTTCACTGGCTAGTGGTATACCAGTTTGCCCATGGAATATAGCAAGAACCAACTTTTCATCCTAATATACTGAGCATGTGCTGGTGGGGGAAATGGTGACTGGGAAGAGGAGGGGGAAGTGAACAGGTCTTTCTTTAACTTCTTATGTACACACATGTGTATGTATATATGCGTATATGTATGTGTGTATGTGCGTATATATGCATGTGTATGCATATATATATGCGTGTGTGTCTATGTATGTGTATGCATATATATATATATATGCGTGTGTGTGTATGTATGCATGGACGTATGTACGTATATATGTGCATGTATGAATTGTATTGTTAGATAGATATTTTGGTGAAATGAATTGTATTTTAAAATATTTTTTTATTCTTTAATAACATACACTTTAACACCTTATTGGATAACTTTCATTTATATATACATATATGTAAGCTTCTACATTATTTTGTAGTCTAGTAAATTTGGCCCACTGGGCTTACGACAAACATATACTAAATAAATAAATAAATACACTACTTTCCGTGGTTCACTTGAATGGCTTTCAGCGCTTATAACTATATATTTTTGGCACTGTAGTAGTATTAATATTCTGCTTTTGTAATAAATATTGAATTGGAAGGTGCTGTTGTAGTTATAATTGTTGTTTTTTACGTTTTGGGGAGGTATCAGGATCCAAAATTGTAAAATATTTTCCTCCTAAGCAGGACGTCATTGTAAGAAAAAAAGGAGACAGAAACCAAGCTTATTTTATAAGCGTTCGTATAAAAAAAGATTTTGTTTTTGTTTAAAGTGTTAGAGAAAAAAAACGATATAAAGAGACTATGTTGTACACAAACTGCGAGTATACAACGAAAGCTTTGTGTAGACTGAATTTTAATTTTATATGCAATTAAATTTGTTTAACGTCCATGTGCTTTTTGATGAATAAGTATACAAACTTTAAGTATCTATTACTTGTACTTTTTTTGCCGTACACAAACTTAAAATACATGGACAATCTAACCTTTGTGTCGTTTATGTACTTTTTTGCCTTACATGAATTTACAGTATAGCTACAGCATACATGTGGGGTTCAAGTGTTTTCCAATCTAAGAATACGAGTACTCCTCGCAACCAAATATTAAAAATTACACATGACATACACTATTACATATACTATTGGCCACGGAAGCTTTCTTGCATTGGTTTTAATATTAAATAAATAAATAAATAATGATTTGTTCGGCGCCGTACATAATTAAGAGACACAAATTGATATGAAAATAAAAATGTGTTTTCGTTGCTTTCAAACAGAATATTGTGTGTACGAAGTGAGTATTTTCTGAACTCTAGAAAATACAACATATCATCAAACTCGGAAAATGAAATATCATTTTTGTCTTTCGAAGATGTCGAATGCGATACCAGAAATTAAGTTTATATTTTCAATATTTTTTTGTTAAAACTACAAATTCTCCAATTTTTCTATAGCATAAATAACAGTGTTATTTGGTGTAGTCTGTATAATGTCATGCATTTGTTGTAGTCTCGCCAGAACTTTTAGTTTTTATACAATCAATCGTGTGTATCGAACACAAATCGTATGTTCGATACAACTACACGATCTTTAAATACATTGTAGATGTTTGTTTTTTCAGTACACGACACATGTTCTTTCATGCCAACACGTATTCGTGTAAAAAAAATAGCACAGACATTTTTGTGTGTTTGGCAACATTATAATTAATATGTAAAAAAATATGTGTGTTTCTTTAGGCGAGATTTGCATACATACTGTGTAGTTTTCTTAACTCTCAATTTTCTGAGTCTAGCTTAAAATGTGCTTAAACACATTAGTGTGAACGCTACATTACTATCTTTAAATGAGTTGCAAGTGTATATTCAAGAAATTAATAAAAACGGAATATTTTATTTTTTTTAATGATTTTATTAAAAATTCCCGAAAAAAATATTAAAAATTTGTTGTTGATTTTTGTTAAACGTACTCCGTTTGATACCCTTAGACAGTTCCACTGCGGTCGTAACAGGTAGCACATCAAAAAAAGGTGGAAAACGAACAAAGGCAGAAAACAATGCTCTGAAAGATTTTGGTGTTGAATATGCAAAGTCTGGACGTGCATCATGTCGTGGCTGCGAACAAAAAATATTGAAGGACCAAATAAGGATTCGCAAGACTGTATACGATACAGAAGTTGGCATGAAATATGGTGGCCAACCATTGTGGCATCACGTAGAATGTTTTGCTCAAATGCGAGCTGAACTGGGTTGGTTTGATACTGGTGAAAATCTCCCTGGATTTAAAGGCCTAACCGATGAAGATAAAGCTGAAGTCAAAAAGGCAATACCGTAAGTAGAAATACATGTTAATTATGTTGCGTATTGAGAATGAATGATATCTTTTGTTTTCTAGTTTAATAAAAAGTGAAGATTTTCCTGCATCTAAAAAAGCAAAAACTGAAAAGTTGGACGAAGAAGATGAAAAGTTGTCAAAAGAATTATTGGAGACGATTAAGAAGCAGAGCAAGCGGTTGTTTAAATTTCGAGATGAGGTTAAAAACGAAATGAGTAAAAATGATATGCTAGATTTATTAGAAAACAACGGTCAGGACCCGGTAAAAGGTGATTCAGAAAAGTTGTTGGACCAAGTAGCCGACCTTTTAACATTCGGTGCACTGTCACCCTGCCCTGAGTGTCAGGGTAGACAAATACTTTTTCAAAAATCTGGATATTTGTGTAACGGTCAGTTAACCGAGTGGACTAAATGTACAAATTTGATAAAAGAGCCTAAACGTACAGCTTGTAAAATTTCAAGTTACTTAAAATCTCAGTATTCCTTTTTGAAAGATGTACTAAAGAAACCTGAAGTACGTGCCATTCGATATATTCCACCAAGTGCTCAAACAGTTTCCAAAAGCATACAACTAAAGAAAGATGATGAACCAGATGGGTAAGTACATGATCAAAGTATGTAGTAGTAATATCACAAAACGTTAAACAGAAGCAAGCAATAAAACAGCTGATAATTTGCCAGAAAAAAATGTGTCTAGTTTTGTAGGTCTGCTCAGTTACTTTACTTGTAAAAACTAGCAACTTAAAAATGCAAAAGGTAAATTGCAAGTAAATTGTTGTGGCTTTAGGAATGATGAAGAAAAATTATAAATAGCAAAAATATGCACATGAAATGTTTAACATTGTTGAAGTATTAAATGAAAACAAGTTAGAGTGCTTTAAGTGGCTATGTCGGATCTTATATACCTTTTACCATATATGTAAATCTAGTTTAATGAAGTAATTCTAATAAAAAAAAAAAAAACAAAAAAAGATCTCTTCAAAAGATTTTAAATGATACCCATATATGATACATATATCATCAAAAATATGGTGGAGATACTTTTTCTATAAAAATCCACAACTCGGAAAATGTGGGCAAGCGCCAATTTTTTCACAACTGATTTTTTTCTAATTGTTTAATTCTCTATGGCCGCATATATTTGTTTCTTTGATTGGAGTTACTTAACTAAACTAGATTTGTTCTAAATGATGTGGAAAACTAGAGGCAGGCGTGGAGTTTTGCCCGCTTTCTCGAAGGACATGGACCGATCTTGATAATTTTCAATAGCAAAATTTTCGGAACTATGTATAATCGATTGTCGCATTTAAATTTTCTCTAGCTCGTCTAGTGCCTTGGCAAAGTTTATTTCAACCCGAACACGGACGGACACAAAGACATCGCTCAGTCATGCAAATCAATTAATAAAATCGTGAATAAATTTGTATTTGGCTAAAAATTTTATTTATAAATTTCATTCTGCTAGCGTCTAATTTTTCTTGTTTTCTTTGGAAAACGTCCGCATACATTTGTAAATAATTTTTTCTTTCTAAAAATGCTTAGAAATTAATTAAAAAGAACCAAAAAGCCGAAAATAAAGTCAATTTTCATTAATTTATAAAATCGATGGTTCGAATCCTGGTCAGAAAAAAAATTAAAAATTAAAACAAACGCTAGGCACCGCGTATTTACATTCATACAACTTATGAACAGTCAATATGATACTGAAACAGCGTCTATAATGTTGTGAGCAAAAAAGTATGAATAATTAAAAAATAAAAAGTTGCATTTCGTGGCTATCAAATGCTAGCACAAAAAGCAACAACCAATGTACAAGACGAGTTACAAAGAGAACGGCATAGAAAAAAAAGCTTTAAGTTGTGTGTAAACTTCGTCTCACCAAATTAACATTAAGATTAGTTGGTTAAATAGATGATGTTTACGACGTACATAACATAAGGTAGATAGATGCAAAGAATGCTAATGAAGGATGTGGCGGTCCAGAAAATGCCGCATTTCATTCTGCTAGCGTCTAATTTTTCTTGTTTTCTTTGGAAAACGTCCGTAATTTTTTTCTTTTTAAAAATGTTTAGAAATTAATTAAAAAGAACCAAAACGCCGAAAATAAAGACAATTTTCATTAATTTTAACAATGTTAACAAAAAATAAATTTTTTTAAAACTGCTGCCTAAAGAATACTGCTTATAAATAAAAATGAGAAATAGCAACAGATGACATGTAAATGCGTCCGAACGCACCGTCATATCTTAGTAAGAACGACTTTAGATTTTGTTTATAAAATTGTTTAACGTTTAATATTCGCGGATCCAATAAACTTTACCTTTCAACCTATCTTGGAAATAATTTCATCATAAGTTTTCGTTTCGTTTATTTAGACCTAAAGTAAAACGTGAACGACCACCACTCTACAATATGGAAATTTGTATATATGGACTTGAAGATGTTGATAAAATAAAGAAGCGAATAACTAAACTCGGCGGAAAATGTGTATCAAATATTTCTGAAAGAACTACAGTCGTATTGTCAACACCGAAGGAAGTTGAACGCATGGGTAGCCGAATGAAAAAGGCGAAAAGCCTAAGATTACATGTAATACCATTAGAGTATTTGGACGCGGTTGAATCAAATGGTGCCGGCGCCATTAACTATATTACAAGTATGTCGTTGTGCGATTGGGCCACGGATCCTGCTGCTCGAATCCAACAGGAAGAAGCGAAAAGTTCTAAATCAAAAAGTATTTACACTAAGTCTGTACCAAAATCAATGACGCTTAAGGTTAAAGGGGGTCTAGCTGTGGATCCTGACAGTGGTTTAGAAGATGTTGCACATGTTTACGTATCTCCAAATAAAGACAAATTTAATGTTGTCCTAGGTAAAACCGACATCCAGAATAATAAGAATTCATATTATAAATTACAGTTATTGGAAAGCGACAACAAAGGGAAGTATGTCAGAAAAATAATTAATAAAAAAGTAAGTAAGTTAAAAGTATTCTTTTTCCAGATATTGGGTATTTAGGTCATGGGGTCGCATAGGCACAACAATTGGAGGAAACAAGCTAGAAAAATTTGATACCTTAATATACGCCATTGACTCCTTCAAAGGTTTATACTTGGAAAAATCTGGAAATCATTTCGATAACCGCGACAATTTTGTTAAGGTAATTAAAAGTGTGTGCAAAATATACTAATGGATTTGTTAAGGTTTTAATCAACGGATTTCACTCTTTGGGTTAAGTTTGCTTTTTGGTAGTATGATTTTTTATTGCATAGGGTTATTAAAAAAAAATTGTACCAGATAATTTTTTTTATCTTCGCCAATCTAAAAGCTTTAAAACCCAAAAAAAATCCAAACACGAAGTTAAGAAGATTCTTGATTTAAGTGCGAAGATTATGTCAGGTTTGCCAGGTAGCCGTGTTTCCACACATCTCGCTTAAATACGTTGCAAACACATACGTGTGAACGGCATATTACCTGCTATTAGAAGAAAAGGAAAATCAAGACGTAGAAGAAGAGATAAAGATAAGATACAAAGAATAATAAAAAAGAAATGTGAGCGCGATAGATGCACAGGAGAATTTGCTAAAAAAAAAAAGGGCCATCTGGCAATAGGTGGAGGAGGAGGTGGTCGACATCCTGCCTGTGTTGCCAAGAAAAGACAGGAAAAAGTTCGCTTTTCCTTCAAAAAAAAGATACATTTTGAAATTTTCTTTAAATATATACTAAATTAAATTAGATAAAATATAGTCAAGTTTTATTCCATATTTCAAAAAATTAATAAGGCAACAAATTCATTTACTAAACAAAACTAAATTAAAAATGAATTAGAAAAACAAATGACTAAAAATTAGCTCAATTATTCCGTGATTGAAAAGTGCATGCTCTCACTATTCAATAAAATTAGTTAAAGTATATATTTTTTTTAATTCATTTAACCTTTTTATTTAAAAGACTGAGTTTTCATAGAATTAACTATTTTAACAATTTAATATTCTCACTAAATTTTCAAAAATGACTATGGTAAAAAAGTCAAATTTGTTTAAGCTTTTAAGGTTATTTCAGATATCCTACTAATATGGATCAATAGAGTAACCCTTTTTCAATTTTTCCATAATGATTACCAGCCTTCTCAAGAAATTTTGAAAGATGTACCAGCCATTCCCAATTTTTGCATAATGACCACCAATCTTCTCAAAAAATTTTTAAAAATGACTATGTTAAAAAACTCAAATTCGTTTTCTAAAATTATTTCAGATATCCAATTAATATGGATCAATAAAGCTGCCGTTGGTCCTCCATTTGTATAGGGTGTGTTATACCATCCATTACCCATTTTGACCACCAATCTTCTTAAGAAATTTTCAAACTGTTTTGCACAGTTAAGTCTTATAATCCCACTAAGTACACTTGGACCGGGTTCGGACTTCCCGGGTAAAGCGTTTTAATTAATGAAGGTCAAAATTCTAACGACTGTTAAGTGATAAACAGTGCTGTGTTAACTGTAAAATCAGCTATTTAAAAAAATCTGAGTTAAAATCAAATTTATCTTCACAAACGTTATTTACATGACCAAATACTATCACGATTTATCACGATTGTGATGTATGGAAAACTAAAAATATTTCGTGGAAATCATTATAGGGGTGATTATCTTTTGATTATAGAAATGAAGTTGCACTTAAATAAATACTAACAATAAATGTGATAATATTAATAGGCAAATATGTATGAAATTCAAGTTAAAAAGTTGTATACAGAAAGCAACACAAATTAATGTTCAAATGGAATAATATCATAAACAGCAATAATTTAAGAACATGTAAATGCTGCTATTAGTTTTATAAATTTGTATTCTTTTAGACGTAAGAGGTAAGATTGGGAGAATTCGTATTTCTTTATCTGCTTCGATAATATCAATTTTAAAATAAATAGTTCTCAATTTACTTTATTCGTGCTTGAAAGCATATCCATATGGCAATTTCACTGCTGCTCAAATAGCTCATCAGCGGATATGCTTTCCCCGCTGTAATACATTCAAATTGTAGTTTTAAATAAAAAATATTTCATGAGAATATCATGAAATATTTATATTTGAAGGAATCAATCACGAATGAAGTAAATTAGAATAAAAAAGATTCCTAATTATAAATTTTCATATTGATAAATAGTTCCCGATGGACCATTACAAAAAACACGAATTATATAAGCGTATGCTTTCCGATTTTCCTAAATTTTTTCCCTAGGTTGCACAGGCCGTCGGCGTAATAGACCGACCACTTGGGTCCCAAAGTCCCGTTGTGTCGCCTGGAAACAGGATGTGCAGGGACAGATTCAGGTCCTTACGGCACCATCAAAGATCCAAATCCAAACCACCCAGAGAACCGGATAACCAAGTTTATCCTAGCAACATCGCAGATAGATAAGTCTGCAAGACCATGCATTCTCGGACTGCCGAAAATGGCCGCTCTATTCCCAGGAAGAGCTGGGCAGTGGCAGAGCAGATGCTCTACCGTTTCCTCCTCTCCCTCATCTTGACAACTTCTACAGTAGTCATGATGCGGAAGATTCAGTCTCCTAGCATGGGTACCAATGACACAGTGCCCCGTCAGCACAGCCACCAGTGTGCCCAGCTGCCCCCGAGGAAACCTCAGTAGATTTGCGGATCTCTAACTATCGTTCTGAGGCCACAATGTCCTCGAGACCCTGCAGGAATTCCTGTCGAAATAAAGCTTTACAGCAGCTTAATGGCACTCCCACCAACGGATCTATTTCTCGGTCTTCCAACCGGGCTCCAAATCTGGCGAGTTCGTCCGCGACCATATTCCGGGTATGCTCGAGTGAGCTGGCCCCAAAAAGTTCCAGGTTGGAATGTCTCGCCATCTCGTTAAGAGATGTCCGGCATTCACGAGCCAATCTGGATGGCGTATAGACACCTGATAAGGAGTTAATCGCGGCCTTGCTGTCAGTACAAATCCGGATATCCTCTCCGTATATCCTGTGGTACATCATCCAGCAAGCCGCCCTTCTGATGGCTGAGATCTCAGCCTGTACTACGCTACATTGATCATGAAGCGAATTTCATCCTGATCCGAAATCTAGGAATGAAGGTCCAATTGCCACATGGTTTCTTAATGAAACTAGGGACAATGGAATCTTACGAAGTCTGCTCGTCTCGGAGGAACCCTCCACTCCACTGCAGAAGGATCTCCAAGACCTTTGCTTCGCTTTTCTTACCATGTTCTTGAATCTATTTACTGAGGACTTATAAGCCGACCAGTTTCCTGATCTCTTAGCCTCATTGAAAAACCTACGGGAGGCTTTTCGTGCCTCCGCAATATCCGAGCTCCACCAGGGTGGTTTGCTCTTACCACGGCAGATATTTAATCTGCAAGATTCCGAAGTCGCGCGCTCTAACGCATTGGTTAATGCATTCGCCGCGGTTTAAATGTCCCGCCAATTTTCTATTCTCGGTGGGCTCGAAAGAAAACCAGAAAGGAGGGACCGTTGACGCTCCCAGTCCGTTTTCCTTCTGTTCCGTCTGGGAATGACCCCATATACCCGAATTACCACATCGAATTCAAGATACCTATGATCAGAGAACGAGCAGTCACTAGAGACCTTCCATGCTCTAATCAAATCTGAGTGCTTAGTACTAACTAGCGTAACGTCAAGAACCTCCCTTCTATTCACTACAACAAAAGTGGGCTCTGACCCAACGTTTACAACGTCTAAATTATTACAAAGAATGAAATCAAAAAGAGACTCACCCCTTGCATTGGAATCCGAGCTACCCCACACGACATGGTGTGCATTGGCATCTGCTCCAACAATAACCGGCAGGTTCCGTGTGGCTGCCATCTTAATCACTTTGCGAAACATTGGCGGTGGTGCTTCGCATTCATGCGCCATGTAGCTGGAGACTATTATAACTGTTCCGCCATTTGTCTCCCAGGCAGCTGCTACCGTATCTTCATCGCTGTAATCAAAGAGAATGAAGATATTCAAATTGCTCTTAGCCACTATGCATGATCTAATCTTACCCGGACCATTCATATATAGCAGCTTGAAGCGTCTAACACCAAGCCCGAAAACTTTGCCCCGATGAAGCCATGGTTCTTGGGCTAATACGACCTCCTCCCCTCTCTCTGAGATGCGGAGGAGTAGTGCAGCGGAAGCTGCTTTAGAGTGGTGAAGGTTTACTTGAGTCACCTGCGGATATGATTGTGACGTTTGTTTGTTTGTTTGTTGCGTCCTCGTCAACTGCCTCGTCCATTCTCTCTAAGAATTCACTCACAAACTCAGAGTATGATAGGGTGCCTTCTATCAGATATCAGACTGGCAGTCTCCTCATTCACCACATTTTCCGGGGTAGGCTCATCACCCTCCGGAGTCAGGTTACCCCTGTCGTCGCCTCGATATACACGAAGAAGGATCGTTTCGAAACCGTAATAGATCCCTCGTCTCTCCCGAAGCGGCGACAGCGATTCCTGACTCAGCAGGACAACGATCCGTCTGGATGCGCCTTAAGGTTCAGAAATCTTTGCTACCCTCCAGTCACTGGTTGGTAGTTCAGGATTTCCTCCCCGAATGAGCTCCATTATATCCTTAGGTTCATTAGGTTCGTCCGTGGCTCTAGGCGTGCGGGGTATCTCTCCAAGAGATCCCATGTCAAGCTTCGCTCCTTCCCATAGGCCTTCCAAAAGAGCGACGGCCTGCTTTAACAGCATAGCCGAACGCTCGTTTGAACATGCCATGAGGTTGACACGTCCACTAAACCAACCTGCGTCGTCACATTGAGAAAACGGCCCTGGGTTGTCTTTAATTACCCTCCAGAACACTCCCATCAACTTCTTGCGTACCACCTCCCAGTTAGCGTGGGAGATGGAACTATCCGCGTCATTCCTGTTGATGACGGCGCGTACCAGGTTGCCCTTTGCAACCTCACTTAAGCTCCTGTCCGTAGATCTATGCTTTGGACGCTTTGTAGCGGGCTGCTGCTTCTGCGCTTAAGCCTCCTCCTCTGATCTTTGGCGTTTAGGCACATCCGTAGATGTAGAAGGGGGCTTTTGCAGGCCAGCCAGATAAAATCTTGGCCATTTCAGTGAGGTAGATTCCTCCTTCGTAAGGGACTCGAATGGCTTTTTGCCCAACTGATCCACACATTTCTCGGCAGCACGCCGTTTCAAAAAGGCCCTTCTGGCAGGTGGGGAGTGCCGTGGGGGAATTCGAGTACGTAAATACATTCTAGTAATAATTAGCAACAATTTGTAACAATTTTTAACCGACTTCAAAAAAAGAATGAGGTTATACAATTCGGCTGAATGTTGTTTTTTATGTTTGTGCCTGCAGAACTCAGTTATTTCTGAACCGATTTTGAAAGTTTTTAGTAATATGATAGATTACGCTTACAGATTGGTGCCGTTTTAAAAACAGTTCATAATCTTAAAAATTAAAGGGTGTCCCCATACAGCATACATATGACTGCGAATTACTATAGTTCCCAATAACAAAAAGTTATACAAAAATAAATCTAATTGATGTAAATTTACGTATATGGGCGTATCTTTTGAACCGTTGTAGACAAACGCTTGCAAATTGGACAGAATGACGATTGCTATGGCCGTTATAATAACAATATTAATATTACAAATTATAAATTAAAGGGTGTCCCACTAGTCAATTTGTTTATGTTTATGGCCATACTTTTTAACAGTTGCAGGCCGACGCTTGAAATTTACAACGAACCTGTGTTGAGTCCGCAATAACAACAAGTATAAAATTTGGGATTGGAAGTTAAAGGGTGTTCCAATAGTTGATGTAATTTCAGGTAGTTGACCAAACTTTTGAACCGTTATAGACAGAATGCTGAAACTTAAAAGGGACCTATATTGCTAAGCCCTCTATGTCAGTGAGTTTATAATATTAATTAAGAAATTAAAGGGTGTCCCATAATTTATGTAGATTTACTTATATGGGCCTATCTTTTAAACCGTTAAAGACAAATGCTTGCAAATTGGATAAAATGTCGATTGCTATGGCCGTTATAGTAACAAGTATTAATAAATAAAATTATGATTTAAAGGGTGCGCCAATAATTCATATAATTTGATGTATATGGCCATACTTTTTAACAGTTGTAGACGCACGCTTGCTATTTGCAACGAACCTGTATTGCTAAGTCCACTATAACAACAAGTATAAAATTTGGATTTAGAAGATAAAGGTTGTTCTAATTTCATGTATGTGGCCGAACTTTTGAACCGTTATAGTCAGAACGCTGAAACTTAAAAGGGACCTGCACATCTAAGCCCACTATATCAGCAAGTTTATAATTTGAATTTAAAAATTAAAGGGTGTCCCATAACTGATGTAGATTTGCGTATATGGGCCTATCTTTTTAATTGTTATAGACAAACGCTTGCAAATTAAACAGAATGTAAATTTCTATTACCCTCATAGGAAGTAACAAGTATTAATATAAAAAATTATAACTTAAAGGGTGCGTCAATAGTTCATTTAATTTGATGTATATGGCCATACTTTGTAACAGTTGTGGACAGACACTTGAAATTTACAACGAACCTGAATTGCTAAGTCCGATTTAAAAACAAGTATAAAATTCGGATTTGGAAAATAAAGGGTGTCCCAATAGTTGATGTAATTTCAAGTATGTGGCAGAACTTTCGAACCGTTATAGGCAGAACGCTGAAACTTAAAGGGGATCTGTAATGGAAATTAAAGGGTGTCCAATAATTGATGTAGATTTACTTATATGGGTCTTTCTTTTGAACCGACAAACGCTTGGAAATTTGACAAAACGCCAATTTTTATGACCATTATAATAAGTATAAATGTTCATAATTATAGTTTAAAGGGTGCCCCAATTATTCATTTAATTTGATATGCAAGGCCATACTTTTGAACAGTTGTAGACAGACGATTGAAATTTACAAAGAACCTGTATTGCTAACTCCTCAATAACAAGAAATTTATAATTTCAATTTAGAAATTAAAGGCTGTTCCCAAAATTAATGTAATGTTATAGTGCGTTTCCATTGACGTGATTTCGTCTAAAACACTTGATTTGCTCAAATCAAGTGTTTTGCTACTTGATTTTCCATACATTTTTCATGCTACCAAAACCATTTAAATCACTTGATTTATTTAAAATCATGTCGAAAAAGTATTTTTTCGAACTAAATTTGCCTTTGCAACACTGTGTTGTGTCTAGGATATTCAAGTTCAACTCCGTTCTATTAATTCATATTGGATGTTTTTATCGAAAAAGTGACAATTAGTTTTAAATTTTTCAAAACAATAATCTTTTTTGTTACAAAAAAATACAAAAAGAAAAATGTGTTAAACAAGAAATAAATTAAAAATAAAAACGATTTTTTACCAAAAATAAAATAGTCTTTTTTTTCTTTTACGGTGAAAATGTCAGTGTAACGTCACAAATTCGAATTAAAAAAACACTTCAGCTCAATGGAAACGCTTCGAAGTGTTTTTCTCAAAACTAGTTGATTTCAAGTCAATGGAAACGCAGTATTACCTATATGGCCGTATTTGTTGAACTGTTATATACAAACACCTAAATTTTAGACAGAATGTCCACTACTTTGTTTGGTATAATAAGAAGTATAAAAATTTTAAATTGTAAATTACAATACAATAGTTAATATTATCTGATATATAGGGCCAAACTATAGACAGACGGTTGGAATTTACACAGAACCTGTTTGCTTAATCTATTGCATGAGCAAGAATATAATTTGAATTTGGAAATTAAAGGGTGCCTCTATAGTTGCTGTATGTTGCCAAACTATGGAACAGTTGAACAAGTATAAAGTTTGGAGATTTAAGGGTGTCTCATTAGTTAATATAATCTAATGTATGTGGCCATACTTTTAAACCGTTATATGGCAGACAGATGAAGTCTGTTTTGAAGTAGGGGTTTTTTTTCCAAGAATTATTAGTTACTGAACAGATCTTTTGTAAACATGACAGTTTCATACATTTGGTAACCAAAAGTGTTGAGAGACAAGAAAAGTGCATACATCGTTATAGTTATTAGTGTATTTTTTAAAATATTCATAACTAATTATGCCCTAAACTACATAGTAATTCTTTTTAGCATTTATTCTTGTGGATTTAATTCTTTTTAGCATTTATTCTTGTGGATGTTTTTATGAATATTGTTACGTTTATTTAAATTATAAACGTTTTATTTATGAGTTCTTTATTTGCAAAATAATTAAACACACAACTTTTAGAGTTTTAATTAAATTACATTTTATTTAATCAATTATTTGACGATTTACCTATTCGCGATTAATAATACACGCTGGCAAAACTTTACTTGTTTACCAAAAGATCTTAACGAGATGACACTCACAATCAGAATGAATCAGCACGTATTGGCGTTGCTTTTATGTACTTTTTGCTTTTATGTACGCTATTATGAGGCTTTCTTGAATATTCGAGAACTTCTACCTCAATCTGCTGCGTAGTAGAAAATGCTGCGTTGCCACTTTTATCTCAAACACATTAGTGAGCATTGTTATTTACTTCTAGAATCTTAAATTATTATAATAAAAACACATGTTGTGTATTTTTATTTAGTTATTATACAATGCAGGTGTGTGTATGGTTGTGAATTGTGTTTGTTTATTTATCGCTTTGTGTTAGTTGCTTTTGTTTTGTAATGAAGATGTTTTGTAGAAACTTCTAGGTTTGAAAACAACACAATAGGCCATTTCGTTTCATTTTCTTGGCCTCAATTATTTTTACATCTTTTTTATGATTTTAATAAAGCATCTTTGTAACAGTGCCGCCCAGTTAAGCCTTTTCGTCCCGAATAGGCTCAACATTACCTCTGCCATATTTGCCTAGCCACTCCAGGTGAACCACTTTGATTTTAGACCTTGGATTATGATATCTCTGTATCCGGTAAACCACGTCATTCAATTTCTTGATCACCTTGTACGGTCCCTCCCAGTGGGTTTGCAGTTTAGGGGATAATCCTTTCTTGCGTTGCGTGTTAAATAGTAAAACCATTTATCCTTCAGTAAATCCCTCCGTGTTTGCTGCTCGATCATATCTAGCTTTCATCTTATCGCTGGTCATTTTAATGCGGTTACGGACAAACTCATGAAGCTCATGCAGTTCTTCTTGTGGCTGGAGAATATTTCCATTGTCTTCGTGCACTGATCCAGGTTTAACACCAAATTCTAAATCTGCTGGCAGTTTTAGTTCTGTCCCAAACAAGATTTTTGCTGGACTACGTGAAGTCGAATCGTTTACAGCTGACCGGTACGCCAGTAGAAATTTGGGTATATGCTCGTCCCAATCTTTTTGGTGTGTACTAACCACTTTTCTGAGATATTCCTCCAGGGTACGTTTGAATCTTTCCACCATTCCATCAGACTGTGGATGCAGCGCTGTCGTTCTCGTCTTTTTCATACCATAAACGTCGCACATCTTTTTGAATATAGCCGATTCAAAATTTCGTCCCTGGTCTAAATGTAGTTCTAGTGGAACACCGTATCGACACACCCAATTGTTCACAAGGGCGTCTACCACTGTTTTGAATTCTTAGTTTGGAATGGCATACACTTCGGGCCATTTGCTAAAATAATCCATTATCACTAGTACATATCGGTTTCCAGCATCGCTGACAGTAAATGGACCTGTGATGTCAATAGCTATCCGCTCAAAGGGTGCACCCTCGTTGTACTGTTGAAGTTTGCCACGACTTTTTCTTACAGGACCCTTGGCCGTAATGCACTGTTCGCAATTAGCTATCCAATCGGCTACGTATTGTTCGCTGCCGATGGGACCGTTATGGAACTGCTTAAGGATCTCATTTCTCTTAGAAGTTGGCACGACAATTAAGTCCGTTGTAGTTTTGCCATCCGTACTTTCCCAAGTTTGATATAAGCAGCCATTTTGTACTTTCAGACTATTCCACTGAGCCCAGTACGACATTGCTAGTTGGTTCTCTGCCGATATTTCATTATGAATCGGTCTCCTGTTGTTTTGCTTAGCCAATATAATTTTTGCCAAAATAGGGTCGTCATTCTGGGCCTTCGACCAGTCTTCCCTTGACACAATTTGAGTAAGCCGCACATCTATTACGCACTCCTTTTTCTCGACATATGTGCAGTGCTTGCATTCTACATTGCATGGCCGTCTTGAAAGGGCATCAGCATTATTGTGCTTTCCGCCTTTTCTATGCACAATACTAAAGTCATAGCTCTGCAGACGTTCAACCCAGCGTGCAAGCTGCCCCTCTGGGTTCTTTAATTGCATAATCTTACGTAGTGCGGAGTGTTCCCTCCTTAAGATGAAATGTTGATCATATAAGTACTTGTGGTAATGTTTAACACACTCCAGCACTGCTACAAGCTCTCTTCGTGTAACGCAGTATTTTCTTTCAGGCTTGGAGAGTACCCTGCTATAATAGCCAATGTCCTTTTCTGTTCCATTTACCTCCTGAGAAAGCACTCCTCCTATTCCATAGCCACTTGCGTCCGTGTTCAATATGAATTTCTGTCCAGCTATTGGATAGGCGAGGACTGGTGCCGTACACAAAAGTTTCTTGAGCTCCTGGAACGCTTCTTCCGCTGCTTCACTCCAGTGGTACGGTTGCGATTTCCTGGTCAACTCGTGCAAGTTAGCAGCCACTTGAGCAAAGATTGGCACAAATCTCCTGTAGTATGTACAAAGCCCTAGGAAACTACGCGAATGGCATCACCTTGAACTGCCATAAACCACCACTTGCGCTAAAGGCAGTTTTCTCTTTGTCTTTATCGGCTATCTCTACTTGCCAATAGCCGCTTTGCAAGTCCAAGGTAGAGAACCATTCCATTCCGGCCAACGTGTCTAAGGTGTCGTCAATTCTAGGTAACGGATAACTGTCTTTCTTGGTGACATCATTGAGCTTCCTGTAGTCAACACAAAACCTGGTACTGCCGTCCTTGTTCTTTACTAAAACTATTGGTGAACTCCATGGACTCGAGGATGGCTCAATGACTCCGTTCCATTTCGCTGACAAGTTCTTTGACCTCGTTTCACTTTGCTAGGAGAACACTTCTGGGTGCTTGTTTTATAGGCCTCGCTTCGCCAGTATTAATTTCATGTTTAACAACTGCCGTTCTCCCTTGACTTTTATTATTAAGGGCAAAAATGAAGGCATGTTTTCTCAGCAACTGCTTTGCTTTGTTTCTGTCAGGAGGTGTTAGTCCTGCCACCCAGTTTTGCACCTGTTCTGCTAATCTCTTTCTGTGGCTGTTATTTTAGGACATACTGCATTCGCCGCACAATTAATAATGGCTTCTGCTGGCTCACATCGACCCATCTCAAAATTCCTGTTAATTGTTTTTTCGCTATCGGACAGATTCAGTACTCTGACAGGAACTCTGCCATCGTCGCAGATTTTCACGAGGGCCTTTGCTGTTATGATATCGTCTTTTACTTTTTTAGGTTCCACCACCCACAACCGGCTTTCCTTACAATCTGTCTCCACACGAGCCCATACTATAGTTTCCGCCTGAGGTGGTAATTTCTGACGTTAAAGGGCTTCCTTACTGTGATCCTGCTGTCATATCCAACATCCAGGGGTATCTCCATATTGCGCCAGATCATTATTTGCTCGCCCATGTGCAGATTAATAACGTGGGCTATCATAAGGTCTGCATCAATGATAACTTCATCCACTATTTTGGCAACAACAAATACATGGTCAGCGCTGATGTTTGCAATAGTCAGTCTTACCCTGGCTCTTCCATAGACGGTGGCTAAGTCGCCGGTAGCAGTGCGCAGTCGTACATTATTTAACGGCTCCACTGCCCCTTCAACTAGATCGGGCCTTATAATGGACTGAGACGCTCTTGTGTCTATGGTGAGGACTTGCTTTCTTCCGTTAATTAGACCGCTAACAGTTAGGTTGCTATTTTTCTGTTGCAAAATGGAAATGGAGATTGTGGGGCCATCGATTGTGGGAGCTAGCCCTTGCCCCTTAGTGCTATCTCGATTTAGTTTAACGGAGACTCATGCGATTTGGTGTTGTTGTCCCTTGCTGGTGAAGTAGATCTTGACCTTCTCTTTGCTGATCTACAGTTGCGCTGAAAATGTCCGGCCTTACCGCATTTAAAGCATTTGACGCGAGATTTGCCCCTTTCCTCCTCCATTATTTCTTTGAGCATCTCCTTTATTTCGCTCCTTTTGTCTCCGTGGTAACACGCATCAGTCTCAAGACTTCGCACCTTGTACTCCTGTGGCTTCGAGATAATTTTTGCGGTCTCCTGGGCTAGCGCGTAAGAGATGGTTTCTGCAAAGGTTGTTTTTTGCATAGCACAAACCGCATATTTATCATCATGGCTAAGTCTTGCAGAGTCTCATTTGCCTTCTGCACCCTGCCTCGTAACTCCATTCTGTAGAGTGAGTTTGTGCTCACTACCGTACTTGCGTTGTAAGGCTACCATTATGTCCTCATAATTATTTCTGCAACCGGCTGGTAAGCTTTTGAGTATCTGTGCTGCTGCTCGGAGTGTTAATCTTGCTGGCGTGCTCAGAGATAACTCTCACCGGTCCCTCTCTAATTTGTAGATCGCCAATCTGCACTTTTAATTCATGTAATTCTTCGTCTATTTCTCTCTTTAGGCCACACAATTTTTCATCAAACTCGCTGATCCTCTCTTCTACGATGTTCTCGTTTGTCGAAGACTTCTGATATTTCTTCAAATTTCTCATTTACCTTCGCTAAAAGCCTTTCCCCGTTGACGCTAGAGCTTTCCTGCATTGCTTTAAAGCTTTCTTGAAGCTTCTGGTTTAGTTTTCCTGTTTCTGGTTGTTTTCTTCTATTTTCTTCATCTGGTTTTCCTGCTTCTGGTTTGTTTCTTCTATTTTCTTCATTATAGCGGCAAACATTAAATTCAAGTCTATAAAGCTGTTTGCTGTTGGGGTACATACTTCAATCTCTTCTTTTTCTCCAAATTCGTATGTCCCAATATCGATACCACGCTGCTTGAATTCATCTATTAACCGTTTTTGCAATTCCACTTTATTGCCCGCTGTCGGCAGATCTAACTTACTCAGCTCCATTTTTAGCTGCTCAACATTTAGCTCGTCAAATTTTATTGCAATTATTTATTTATTATTTTGCAATTTCACTAAAATTTACACCAGTTGTTACGTTTATTTAAATTATAAACGTTTTATTTATGAGTTCCTTATTTGCAAAATAATTAAACACACAACTTTTAGAGTTTTAATTAAAATACACTTTAATCAATTATTTGACGATTTTCCTATTCGCGATTAATAATACAAGCTGGCAACTTTACTTGTTGCACCACAAGATCCTAACTAGATGACGCTCGCAATCAAAATGAATCAGCATGTATTGACGTTGCTTTTATATACCCTATTTTTAGGCGTTCTTGAATATTCGAGAATTTCTACCTCAATCTGCTGTGTAGTAGAAAATGCTGCGTTGCCACTTTTATCTCAGACACATTAGTGAGCATTGTTATTTACTTCTAGAACCTTCAATTATTATTTCAAAATACTTGTTGTGTTATTTTATTTAGTTGTTATACAATGCAGGTGTGTGTATGGTTGTGTATTGTGTTTTTTTATCACTTTGTGTTAGTTGTTTTTGTTTTGTAATGAAGAAACTTCTAGCTTTGAAAACAGCACAATAGGCCATTTTGTTTCACTTTTTTGACCTATTTTTACATCTTTTTTATGATTTTAATAAAACATCATTGTAACGATATGCATATAAGCCTCAACATGAATTTGATATTTAAATTTAAAAATAAAATAAATTTCTGGTGCTTCAAAATTCTGACTTTTCCAGTACTTGTTAGCACTCATGTGTCTCCCATTAGCAACGCTTTCTTAGCAATATAAGTATAAGCAAGTTCGGAATTTCCAAACTGTTTTTGTGACAAGCGTTATTCTCGTCAAACCAGACAGAATGATTAGAGTACGTTATGCACATTGCTTCGTAATATATATTTTTATGTGATTAGCTGCTGTTTTTACAAAATAGTATTTATAAGATTTTTATGTGTTAGAATCAGAGTTCAGAAAACTACACTCACTGTACAAAATCTCGTACATTAATTAAAAACAAACAACTAAAATCAACCCGAACATTTTTTTTATAACAGTTATGTGTGTTACTAAATTTTGAAATTTTCCGTACACAACCACGAATGTGTTTTATTATAATTTTTTTTTTGCGTACGCGTACGTGAATATTCCACTATAGCTATTGTTTGCGTACGCGTACTTTACTTTTGGTACGCGTTCCGAAAAAAGTACATTGAAAAATTAAAATAACTTCCTGGTTAAAAAAAAGAGTACATTGAAAAATAATAATAGCTTCGTGGTTGAAAAAAGAGTACATTGAAAAATAACTTCGTGGTTGAAAAAAGAGTACATTCAAAAATAAAAATAACTTGGTGGTTGGAAAAAAAGAATACTGAAAACTTAAAATAACTTCGTGGTTGGAAAAAAAACCAGTTGGAAAAATAAAAATAACTGCGTGTACGGACGGCAAAATAGTACATGATACGATAGACCAAATGTAATAACATTTTTTATTGAAGATTTTTTAGTTAAAATTTAAGTATACCATTGCAGATTGCACTACTAAATATCCCATAGCTAAATTATAAGCAAAGCACATCTACTGTTTTGAAAAACCACAACAACAAATAACACATGCAAATTTAAAGCAGGAAAACAATTGAACAAACAAAAAACCCAAATGAAAATAATTGTTTTATGATACCAGCAAACATAAAAAATTCCTTCCTTAGGTAAAACTGCAATAATGTTAAAGATAAGCAAATTATTACCCTTAATCCTTACTTTTTTTAACACCACTTATTTCACAATTTTATTAATGAGCCATTCCTATGACCCTCGCTTGAATTTACAAGGAACTCCAATACTTACCAATAATCAAAAGCAATCTGCAATTGTAGACTTAAATTTAAACTAAAAAAAAACCTTCAATAAAAAAGGTTATAACATTTGATCTATCGTAACCTGTACTATTTTGCAGACCGTACAAGCAGTTATTTTTTTTCCATGTGCATTTTTTTCCAACCACGAAGTTATTTTAATTTTTCCGTGTTCTTTTTTTTTCAACCACCAAGTTATATTTTTCAATGTACTCTTTTTTAAACCACGAAGTTATTTTTCTTTTTCAATGTACTCTTTTTTCAATCACGAAGTTATTTTTATTTTTCAATGTACTTTTTTTCCGAACGCGTACTAAAAGTAGAGTACGCGTACGCAAACAATAGCTATAGTGGAATATTCACGTACGCTTACGCAAAAAAAATTTAATAAAACACATTCGTGGTTATGTACGGAAAATTTCAAAATTTAGTAACACACATAATTGTTATTAAAAGAAAAATATGTACGGGTTGGTTTTGAACAGAACATTGTGTGTACGATGAGTGTACTTTCTGAACTCTGGTTAGAATGGGTATACATTTCTGATGGATATGTTAGAATTTGTGAAGGTTTAATTATATCTCTTATTCTTCATTAATGGCAACCAATGAAATATCTACTTGAAGTTAGTTCCATACATATCCACTATATGTATCATAGGGTTAGAAGCGCTAACTGGTATAGTGTCATTTTCTTCCGAAATATGTATATTAAAACTTCAGTGTTCAGATACACATAATGTATATCCTTCCTTTTAATTGAACTTTGTTAATTTGTTTATTTTTTTATTTAACTGAATTAGATTTAAAATTTTGTTTTGGTTTTTATACGTTTAATTGTTTTTAGAATTCATTCAAGTTTTAACTTCAAACAGTTAACACTAATTTTCAAAAACAAATGTACAAGACGAGTTACAAAGAGAACGCCAAACAAATGCTTTAAGTTGTGTGTGAACTTCGTCTCACCAAATTAACATTAAGATTAGTTGGTTAAATAGATGATGTTTACGACGTACATAACATAAGGTAAATAGATGCAAAGAATGCTGGTGAAGGATGTGGCGTTCCAGAAAATGCTGAATTTCATTCTTCTAGCGTCTAATTTTTCCTGTTTTCTTTGGAAAACTTCCGCATACATTTGTAAATAATTTTTTTTCTAAAAATGTTTAGAAATTAAATTAAAAAGAACCAAAACGCCAAAAAAAAATTAATTTTCACTCATTTATAAGATTGATGGTTCAAATCCTGGTTGGGAAAAAATTAATTTAAATTATAAAACTTTGTGAATAAATGCAAATTAAATTGAACGATTGTCTTTGGAAGAAGGATTTGGGTTACCTACACCAGTAGCAAAATTATTGCATCGTCTGTTGCACAATTTGTATTAAATTCAGGGACGGAAACGTTTTTACAATGTCCACCTTTAGCGTGCACATATGAAAATACATTTTCTAATGGAACCTGAATGAATTGGCTGGTTAAATGGAAAATTAAGTTCGAACTTTCCTGTAGCATTTCACTAGCTAAGGATAATAGTTGTTTGTATAAAACCGCTGATGCAAAATATTTTATTATTGATATATTTAATGGTTGATTGCAATAAATGCAAATCAGCAATAAGAGGTGAAAGTGGCATACGATTTAATGGTGATTGTGAAAAAGTGTACCATTTTACAAAAAAATGGTATTCTGCCAAAATTATTGATGAAGATAATTTTGTTAGATTTATGTGTCAAGATTGCATGCAATATATTGAAATGTAGATCTGGTTTTAAAGGAAATACAGGATTCTGTAAACAAAAGCAGACAATCGCTGATGGAATATAAATATGAATTTTTAAGTTTCCTTAAGCAAAATCAAAGTTAAATAAAAACATTGTTAGAGGCAATAGAAAAGCGGTGTGTTGAAAGATTAAAAAAAAATGCACATCATACAAAATTATGTGAAAAGAATGTACAAGATGGTAAAAAACTATACGGAAATTTAAATGAAACCGAAATCAAAAATCGAGATATATGTGAAAAAATTTATACCAATGTAAAGATGTGCGATAAACTGGTGATGCCAGATATATCAAAGAATGTCCCTTTAATTATAAAACCTAAAGAGATACAAATAGCACAAAAAACAACGGCGGAATTAAATGAAAAGTTAGGGCAAATGAATTTTAAAATAACAAAAGTTGAAAATAGGAAGAATGGTACATTAAATATTCAGAGTGAAAATATATAGGAACTGGATAAAATAAAGGATGCAATACAGCATGAAATTAGTGAAAAATAGGAGGCTAAAGTGCCAAAACAGAAGGATATGTACATAATATTAACACATATGAACTTTAAAATGAGTGATAAGGAACTAGCAGAAAAATTAAGAAGGCAGAATGAAAATATTAAAAATAGTTCGATGAAAGTAGTTAAAAGCTAGAGCTGCAAAACTATCGATAGTCGTCCCCATCGATAGTTTCGATAGTTAAAAAAAAAAAACTATCGATACTATCGGATTTTTATGTTTTGCTACTTCTGGCATTAATACAACAATTCAAGTGAAATGGGATACGTTAGCAAACATGCGTACAAGTATATAGGTGTTAGCTAAAATTTTTAATCTTTGTCACTTATTTTCGCAACATTTATTGATTTAAAAACATTCTTTTATTTAAATAAATGAAAGTTACTGATTGTTAAAACATACATTTTATTTTGTCCATGAATAATAAAAACAACTAAAAACTAAACATACATATGTATACGTATGAAAATTAACAAAACATAAAAAGTAAGCATATTTAGTTCAACACATTTCATTTTAACACATTTAAAATTTCAAAGAAATCACAAAAACATAAGCAAAATGATATTCAAAAACTTTGGTTTCAAATATTAAGTTACCCAATAATTTATGTTAATGAATAAATGCTTATCAACAGTTTTTGAATTTTAAGCAAATTCTACGGTCTGAAATTATAAATCCAATTTGCAAATACTTCTCCATTTTTCATAGAATCGCCAAATTCATACAAATGTATGTATCGTATTTTTGTTCTATAAGAAGAAAGTTTTTCAGTTTATGTTTTGCTAAAAACTTTACCTTAAATTGCAGCGTCACCTTCATATAAAGGAAACGAAGCTGACACATAGTCGCAGCTATGTAGAAGTATATAAATTTAAAGGCGGCTAAGAAACGGAGTAGAATAAGTTGATAGAAATAATATACTAGCTTCGTATTTACTTTAAAAAATTGTGGATAGTATCGCTATCAAAAAAAAAAAAAACTATCGACAGTCAAAAACAAAACTATCGATAGTACTATCGTTTGATTTGCAGCTCTATTAAAAGCTTCAAATGAAAAAGATATAATAAAACAGTGTATAATGTAAAATTTAAGATTAATAATGAATCATATGCTAAAGTTATGGCAGAACAAAAATTAAATGTTGGATGGGATAGGTGCAGAGTGTTCGATGGCACAAGTATAATACAATGCTATAAATGTCACGGGTATAATCATAAGTCAGCAGATTGCCGAAATGTAGAAGTGTGCTACAAATATCATGGGAACCACAGTAGTAGAGACTGTACAAAAGAAATAAACAATAAATGTTTGAAATGTATGAAGGAAAATAAAAGATTAAACTTAGGACTTGAAAATCATGCCACAAACAGTAAAGAATGTCCGGTATATAAAAACAAACTTAATTTAAAAAAGAAAAAATTTGGTTGAGGTATAGAAATATAACAACCAACGAGGATTATATTGAAAAGCTAATATTCTCAATGCCTAGAAGGTGTTCAGAAGTTATAAAAAATAATGGCTACGCTACCAAATACTGAGCACTAAATTATTCCTATTAATTACTTCAAAAGTTGCACATGTTTTGAACACTTGCATTTAGAATACATCCATTGTTTTTAGTTTTTTTGTTATTTTAATATAACGGAATTAATTTTTTTTATTTGTTTAACAAAAAAGACTGTATGAAGAAAAAAATAAATAAATTTTAGTAACTACTGTATAAAAATAAATCTTTCATAATAGTAGCAATATACAGATATCCCAGTAGTTCTAAAGCGGAATTCTGCGAAGCCCTACAGGATATACTAGAAGAATTGTGTGAAAGAAACTGCGATATCCTGGTTGTTGGTGATTTCAACATAGATAGAAGAAATGATTTCTATAAAAATAAAATTGAAAGTATATTAAATGATAATGGTATGAAACAAATAATGAATGAATATACTAGAATAACTCAAAATTCAAAGACAATAATAGACTATGTAATAACAAATAATAATAATACGATGAAGTGAAGATAGAGCCTCGGAATGAAAAGGTAAAGAAATAGAGATCTTTAAATATATTAAAACTCGTTTTGAAAATGAATTTTTAACAAAAAAAAGGCCAAATAATAAAATTAACAACAAGTGGTTTCAATTTATGTATAATCTTATATTTTAAGCTAATGAGGTTTCAAGCTACAGGTTTCAATAATCTTCAAATATTGAAATTGGAAAATGTGAACTCATACTAAAAAGCAATATTTGAAAATACTAGTATTGCGTGGACAAATTACAAAAATATAAGAATAATATACAAAGTAAGAATTGAAAATAAAAAATAAAAAAATCAAATATATTCATATATATATATTGAATATAGACACAATTTTGAAATGCTATGATGCAAGACCATTTGCACAAGATCGTGAATAGGGCCAATAGATTATTTCTTACTAAACATAAATATTTCCAGATTTATAAAATTCAAAGTAATTTAACAGATTTCTCAAATCAAAGTAGATCCCCTTAGTAAAGAAGGCTTTAGAGCCTAGTAAGGCTCTAAAACTAAACCCAGGCAACGCCGGGCACAATCAGCCTACTTATAAACAAAAATTCCGTACGAGTTTTTTTTTACTTTTCCTTTTCTTCCATTATAAATTTTTTTCTCTTTTGATTGACTACGGAAAGTAAAAAAAATTCGGGGAAAAAGTAGGTATTATGAATTATAAAAGAAATTCAAAATTCAAATTACGATGATGCCACTTCTTTGTTATTTTGTTCCCACAGAATTCATAATTGGAGTAATTGGACTGAAAAAGCTGGCTGGTTATAAGATAAGATTGATATGTATATATATATATATATATATATATATATATATATATATATATATATATATATATATATATATATATATATCACTTTTACTTTTTATGTTCAAACTAAAGAAAATAAATTTAATAACATTTGTATATAATTCCAGGTTCCTGGTGGAATGTATCCGATAGATATTGACTATTCTGAAGATGCTAAATCTGATTTAACAGCCGAGCACAGTGTCAAGTCAAAATTGTCTCAACCAGTACAAGATATTATTAAATTAATTTTTGATATAGATACTATGAAAAGAACAATGATGGAATTTGATCTAGATATGGAAAAGATGCCACTTGGCAAGCTAAGCCAGAAACAAATACAAGCAGCTTATAAAGTCCTAACTGAAATCTATGAACTTATACAAGGAAACGGTTCTAATGCCAAATTTATTGATGCTACTAATCGTTTTTATACATTGATACCTCATAATTTCGGCACTCAAAGTCCACCATTGCTTGATACTAATGAGCAGGTCGAAAGACTTCGCCAAATGTTGGACTCGCTCTTAGAGATAGAGTGTGCTTATAATTTATTGCAAAATGAGGATTCAAAGGAAGATATTAATCCGATAGACAAGCACTATGAACAATTAAAGACCAAACTGGAACCGATTGACAAAAACAGTGAAGAATTTTCATTACTTCAGAAATACGTCCAAAACACTCATGCCGAAACACACAAAATGTATGAATTGGAGGTTGTAGATGTTTTTAAAGTGGTTCGTCAGGGAGAAGCTCGTCGCTACAAACCTTTTAAAAAGTTGCATAACCGACGTTTACTTTGGCACGGTTCACGTCTAACCAATTTCGCTGGTATTTTATCTCATGGTCTTAAGATAGCTCCACCTGAGGCACCCGTAACGGGTTATATGTTTGGCAAAGGTATTTATTTTGCTGATATGGTTTCAAAATCTGCAAATTACTGTTGCACTAGCATGCAAAATTCAACTGGTCTTATGCTGCTATCAGAAGTGGCACTTGGCGATATGATGGAATGTACTTCAGCAAAATATGTTACTAAACTGCCAAAAGATAAGCATAGTTGTTTTGGTCGTGGTCGTACAATGCCTGATCCTAGCGAATCTGTTTTCCGTGAAGATGGCGTGGAAATTCCGTTAGGTAAACCAGTTACCAATGACAGCTTAAAATCCTCACTCTTGTACAATGAATTTATTGTGTATGATTGTGCTCAAGTTAATATTCAGTATATGTTCCGTATGAACTTCAAATATAAATTTAATTAAGAAATCTTTGGTAATTATAAAAACGTAAAAGTTTTTTTGAAAATAGGAATTGCTTAATTAATCGCCTATATTAAAAAAAAATGCTAACTCATAAAAAGCTAAACAATTTTGTGTGCCAAGTTCTATAAATTATTTTTTGTTTCTTTTTGGTATTCTTTTATTTAGTATTGTTGAAATTACTATACATGTAAACTTAAATTTTCTCAGGAGCTATTTTAAAGTAACTTTAATATAAACACAAGTGTATTTTGTTTTGTTTAATAAATACTTATTCAAGTACATGTTATTTGTCGAGAAATATGATAATAAATATTCAGTTGTGCCAGGCAACCGCCTTGATAATATCGTGTTTTTTAATTGGTGATTATAACGATTATTGGTTTTCTTTATTGACACACATATCTACATACGTACCAGGGATTCCATTTTGTTTTTTTTTTCTGTACTTTGTTTTTGAATTTGTGAAATTTACTTATTTGTAACAAACGAATTAAATTAATTTTCGCTTAAGTTTAATTCCATTTTACTTCCAATTCTTTTTTTTTTTTTGCAATCTGACATTTCCATTGGAAAGTTTGTCATTTTTAAGCATAATCGTACTCAAAACGTTTTGACGTACGACCATTATTTGTGTTGTTAACAGTGACTTGAAAAAATTAATATAGAAAAATATGGAATTAACTCGTGAACATTTTCGTGCCATCATTTTTCACAACTTTCGACGTGGATTATCACGACAAGAGTGCATTGATGAACTTAAATCTTTGTATGGCGATGAAGCACCATCCTATAGCACTGTAAAAAATTGGTATAATGAATTTAATCGTGGCCGAAGCTCGCTCAAAGACGAATTCCGTGAAGGTCGTCCAAAAACGGCTGTTGTGCCAGAGAACATTGATGCCGTGCGTGAACTCATAATGCAAGGTCGACATGCGACATACCGAGAGATAGAGACATCCTTGGACATTTCTTCCACCAGCATACATTCGATACTGCATGAACACCTGGCCGTAAAAAAGGTTTGTTCTCGTTGGATCCCGCAAAATTTGAAAGTCGCTCAGAAAAAGGCTCGTGTCGATTGGTGCAAAGAAATGTTGCAAAAGTACGATTGCGGTGCTTCAAAAGACGTTTATAAGATCGTCACAGGTGACGAATCATTGATCTATGCGTATGAACCCGAAACGAAACAACAATCGACCGTGTGGGTCTTCAAAGACGAGCAAAATCCAACGAGTGTTGTTCGTGGAAGAAGCACTTCAGAGCAAATGGTCGCCTGTTTCTTCGGCAAAACTGGTCATGTGGCGAATGTTCCGCTTGAGCAACGTAAGACGGTCACTTTTGAGTGGTACACTACAAATTGTTTGCCTGAAGTCATCGGAGAAATTCGAAAAACCAACAAGAGAAGACGAATCATTGTTCACCATGACAATGCGAGCTCTCACACATCGGCTCAAACCAGAGCGTTTTTGACCGGCCAAAACGTCGAATTAATGGGTCATCCGCCGTACAGCCCTGACTTGGCAACTAATGACTTCTTCTTGTTTCCGCACATCAAGAAAAATATGCGTGGTCAACGATTTTCGTCGCCAGAAGAAGCTGTTGAAGTGTTCAAAAACCATGTTTTAGAGGTGTCTCAGTCGGAGTGGAAAAAGTGCTTCGACGACTGGTTTGAGCGCATGCAAAAATGTATAAATCATGCTGGAGAATACTTTGAAAAACAATAATACCATTTTTGATTATAAATATTCGCATTTTCACTATTAGGCCAGAAATATATAGAGCAGCCCTCGTAGTACTATATTTTCAAAGTGGAAGACCACTTGAGGGCAATAAATTTATGACCATATTGCGGTTGACAACTTTTAAAATAATTAGTCGTCGTTTATAAATTTGCATTGCCATTCTCAGCTCAAATCATGGTTGACTTATTACTTGTGTTCACTCTTTTTTGTGGTATTGTCGTTTACAACTGCGCTCAAGTTTGGTTGACAAAAACGATTATTATACACAACTGCGTATTTGTAGTTGGGTTTTTGTCCGTTAAAGGTTAATTCAATATTAAGTTTAGCAAAAGAGAGAGATCGAAAGTAAAAAAAAATGTTTGTGCTTAATATTACAGTTTTTTAGCATTTAATATTTTTACATAGCTTTAAAAAATTATAACGAAAGCACAGTTTTACAGACTTATTTCAGCGTATGCTCATGGGAAACCAAAATGATCGAGAATTGTTCCAAAAATGTATGGGAAGGTTTTGCGGAGCAATTTAATAGTAAGTAAATTTGTAAAAAAAATTCTTACTGTAATTGCGAGTTATATTTCGAATACTTTTACTTTGCCGTTGGTAGTTCAAGAGGGTCTAATTTATAACGAATTTTTTTCCATGTACGTTACAACTATATTAGCTTCGTTTTTATCTTCATAAGGAAATAAAACACTTTTTCTTGTAATATATTTTCTTAACTTTTTACATGCTTCTTTTCTGTGTTCTGTTTGAAGTTGGTAACGCCTTCACAGTTTCAACTGAAAACAGTTGTGTTTCACAATACTACAAAACAATTTGGTGAAAGCTAGGTTAGACTTCTATACAACCAAACTGAGTTGAGTTGAGAACGACAATAGGGGCATTAGTGATTACAAAAAGCTCATTTTCACAACTAAAAATAATCTTTTTATATTTTTAGCATTATTTTTTAGATAGTATAATTGTTTTAAGAAATTTAAATTTTTAACTAGGAGAAAAGTGGACTTATTACACCACTTTCAAAGTAATTATATTTCATTAACAACGAAAGTTTTTAATTATAAAAACAATTAGAATTTTACCAGATTTAGGTTACACATGCTACCAGCATAAGAAACCGCCTTGCTTGAGTCCAAGATGATGCCTAAAAAGGAATACCCTAGAGATCTTTAGGTATCTAAAATACCACTAGATCCATC
Source organism: Gymnosoma rotundatum (assembly GCA_916610165.2). Lineage (NCBI taxonomy): Eukaryota > Metazoa > Arthropoda > Insecta > Diptera > Tachinidae > Gymnosoma > Gymnosoma rotundatum. Next base: position 118,197,824 of record OU744336.1, read on the forward strand.
TCTTGACCACCCCGAAGAACGGATAAACGAATTTATCCTAGCAATATCACAGCCCAATAGACCTACAAGACTGTGAAGTCTTTACCGTTTCCTCCACTTTCTCATCCTGACAACTTTTCCAGAAGTCATGGTATGGAAGATTTAAACTTCTAGCACCGGCAACGATGACACAGTGCCCTGTCAGTACAGCTACCAGTGTGCTCAGCTATTCCCTAGTAATCAGCGAATTTGCAGTTCTCCTACTATCGTAATGTGCTCGAAATTGTGCAGATGACCTCGTTTGACTGTCTGATTTGCGCAGCCCCAAAAAATTGACGCTGAAATATATCCCTACAGCAATTTAACGGGACTCTCGCCCGTAGATCTATCACTCGGTCCGTATATTTCCGGGTAAGCCCGAATGTACCGGCACCCAAAATTGTCTAGGTTGGAATATGTCCCCAACCCATCTAGAAATATCTGGCATTTTCGGATGTCGTGTAGACATCAGATAAGGAGTTCATTTTGGCTATGCTGTCAGTATAGATCCGGATATCCTCTCCGTGTATTCTGTGGTACCTTATCCAGCCCACCGCCATCTTTATGGCTGAAATTTCAGACTGGATTGTGATCTGAAATCTAGGAATAAAGACTCCAGTGACTGACTTGGATCCATCTGTATAAACATCAAGCATTACTCTGTATAAATCATCATGTTTAAAGTGCCCGACACTGACACTGCGAATCTAATGACAGACATGGGGGTGGGCGGGCAGTAATCGATATTATTATTACTTTTTAAAGAAAACACTGCACAATCACTATTGTTTGATGGTTATTCGTCAACAGTTCACTTAAGTTTATGTTACATAGCTAAAAGCGTCCTATTGATGTATCCTAACCAACGGTTGTTGCACTATTCGGCCTTTTTAGGCTATACAGCATCCTCGCTAGAACTGTCAACATCTTCGCCAATATCGTCTACAGATGGGAGTATGCACCAAGGATTTTAACCATCCGAAGCATAAACTGAACTGTAAACGCGTTTCTAGAATTAGGCAAGTCCTCAACCACATAATGATCCTTGCTTATAGCCACACAGTCAACTAGTCAAAAAATGTTTTTTTTTTTCTGTTTAATGGTATATATACATATTCAAATTAACAATTAAACATGCAGCCTCCTTCGTCGGTACTTCTTCTTCATAGCATATTCGCCGGCGAAGTAAAATAATTAATAAAATGGCTATATCTATCTCCTTTTACCACCTGTCCTATCTCTTTATCTATCCTTTTCCTAAAAAATGTAGTACGGTTACTAATAACTAAATAGCCTGAAGTGCTACTCTCTTAAAAAAAAGTATTTTTGAAATATTTGTTGTTATTTATTGTAAGTGTTGGCTGATATCGAAATATTTACCTACACTAGTAAGAACTATCATTTACTATCATAATTCTACTTTTTTTACTGGTTATACAGAAACTAAAAAAAAATCAAATTTATTTATAAAAAAAATATATAAACCATATAAAAAATGTTTTTTTGTTTCAAATACATGGTCACTCTCGCAAGTGACACATATAAGTGAAATATATTTTCAAATTTATTTGTAAATAATTTTTTCGTCCTACTTGGGTTTAAGTCGACGAATTTACGCAAAGATGGCTGAATAAAGAATTCGTAGTGCTGCGTGAAATTCGCCGTTCGTCCCAGTTATGTTTATACCATAAGGTTTTAATTTGTTAATAATTTGAGCCGACGGTACTTGAACCTTCGCTCTTTATTATAATTAAAATGAAAGATCTTTTGGGTGATTGTCAATTTTATTCTGACTAACTTCTGTTTATTTGTTCCTGCTTAAATACTTTAGTTGTGCAAATAGTTATAACACCCATATTCTGCGTTTCGATTAAGTTTTCGCATTCAGTTCCATTGCGATCGAAAATGGGTATTCTGAAGAAAAACGGAATCGAAAGAAAAAGAAGACAACAATGTTAACACAATTAAGAGCATTACTGTGGAGTGTGGAAATGAAATAGCAAAATGAGCAAGTTTGTTATAATTTTCGTAAACAAGTACAAAAAGTTGTATGTATTCATAATATAAAATAAATTCTTGAATATAATAAACAAATTGTTTAATAAAATAAAAAAAATGTAAAAACAAAATTAGTTGTTCATAAATATGTATGTATATTACAGTGCAAAGAATCTTGTGAAGATAAAGGTATATAATTAACAAAAGTTAATAGTGTTGTTATTAAATATGGAAAGATAAAAAACAAATCTTTTAATAAAAATTGTTTGTAGAGGATTAATTCAGTATGTTTGCAATTATTTTTTCAAGTTTCAAGGAGGAATGGAGTCTATAGCAGCTGCATTATAGTTGGTGAGAAAGGAGAATAACATAGGAAATACAAAGGCAAGGGTGGAAAAGTTCAGAATCAGAAACAGTTGCAATCCATTTGAAATGTGCGGTCAATTGTAAGTTTGTCAATTGTAGTTTAAAATATTCTTTGCAGAAGATGCCATTAAATTTGCCAGTTTTCATACTGTTATGGTGTTGTTGTTTTTACCCTATAATACATAAAAAAGCACATAAGATTCGGGTACAAAAATAAGGAATTTAAAACCCAAAAAATAAAATAAATGAATTTAAATAAATTATTAAAAAATAGTTTTAATTTTTTTTAAATCGTTTCTAAACATTTTATCTCATTTTCTACTTACATTTTTCTTTACTTTTTAGCTTTGTAGCTAAAAAAATACAAATAAGGAAAACAGAGAAAAACGGAGCTCCGATCGTAATGCAGAATACATACAATCGAAAGAAACTGAGCGGAATCGAAACGCAGAATACCAAAGTTGACGGACGGAGAAAATTTCGAATCAAAACGCAGAATATTATCACAGAGTGTTTTTTAATAATTTTGAACAGAAAATTATGTGTAATAAGCGATAATGAATAAATACTTTGAACTTGATAAAAACAAAAATTTTTGCAAAAATCCAAAAATTTAAATGCTAACTTGAATTAATTGCAAATAAATGAGAATAAATAGGCCACGAAATACAATTTTTATTATGTTTGGTAAGCAAGAATATATTTTCACTCGAAATTTTTTCCCTTTTCCTCAAATTGCAATCATGAATAATTCACGTGAAAAATTTTTCTCTTAAACAAAAATTCCCCTTATCGGGATTGATTTTCTCTCTCGAAATTTTTTCCCTTTTCCCTTACATTTGTTCACTTAAATTTTGCTGGGGAACTGCATACATTATGCAAGTTTTTATATGTTTTAATTAGAATATGAGGGCTGCTCTATATATTTCTGGCCTAATAGTGAAAATGCGAATATTTATAATCAAAAATGGTTTTATTGTTTTTCAAAGTATTCTTCAGCAGGATTTATACACTTTTGCATGCGCTCAAACCAGTTGTCGAAGCACTTTTTCCACTCCGATTGAGACACCTCTAAAACATGGTTCTTGAACGCTTCAACAGCTTCTTCTGGCGACGAAAATCGTTGATCACGCATTTTTGCTTGATGTGCGGAAACAAGAAGAAGTCATTAGGTGCCAAGCCAGGGCTGTACGGCGGATGACCCATTAATTCGACGTTTTGGCCGGTCAAAAACGCTCTGGTTTGAGCCGATGTGTGAGAGCTCGCATTGTCATGGTGAACAATGATTCGTCTTCTCTTGTTGGTTTTTCGAATTTCTCCGATGACTTTAGGCAAACAAATTGTAGTGTACCACTCAGAAGTGACCGTCCTACGTTGCTTAAGCGGAACAGTCGCCACATGACCAGTTTTGCCGAAGAAACAGGCGACCACTTGCTTCTAAGTGCTTCTTCCACGAACAACTTTCGTTGGATTTTGCTCGTCTTTGAAGACCCACACGGTCGATTGTTGTTTCGTTTCGGGCTCATACGCATAGATCCATGATTCGTCACCTGTGACGATCTTATAAACGTCTTTTGAAGCACCGCAATCGTATTTTTGCAACATTTCTTTGCACCAATCGACACGAGCCTTTTTTTGAGTGACTTTCAAATTGTGCGGGATCCAACGAGAACAAACCTTTTTTACGGCCAGGTGTTCATGCGGTATCGAATGTATGCCGGTGGAAGAAATGTCCAAGGATGTCTCTATCTCTCGGTATGTCGCATGTCGATCTTGCATTATGAGTTCACGCACGGCATCAATGTTCTCTGGCACAACAGCCATTTTTGGACGACCTTCACGGAATTCGTCTTTGAGCGAGCTTCGGCCACGATTAAATTCATTATACAGTAGCTCCAAGCGAAACTCGTACACTTTAGACTAATTTTTAAACTATCTTTTAACATTAAGTAAGAAGCTCTTAACAAATAAATCTCTATTTATTTTATTAGTTCATTTTATAACAAATTTAACAAAACAAAAACTTTATATTATTATTCAATAAAAAAAATTTTTTAATAAAAACATAAAACTACAGTAATTTCTGTGACAAAGCCAAACTCGTACACCACACTTCAATCAAATATTATTTTGTTGGTTTTAAACATTATTATTTGGTGTGCATGCCTTTATTTTTAATCACCATTTTTAATCTATTTGGCATACTGCGCACAAGGTTTTCGCAAAAACTTGGTTCAATTTTGCCCCATTCGTCCTGAAGAACTCTTTTCAAGCCATCCTTAGAACTTATTGTATGACTACGAATTTTACGAGCGAGATAGCTCCACAAATTTTCGACTGGGTTTATGTCTGGACTCTGGGCTAGTGTATCCATAACATGTGGACAATTATAAAGTAGCTATGATCGCACATTGTAAGCCTTATGCTAAGGGTCGTTGTCTTGGTAAAAATAAATGTTATAACCAAGACAAAGTTTCTGCTTACAAACTATAGGAATGTTTGGGTACGCATGCAGATAGTTTAGTCAATTAAGTGTCTGCTCTAATATGTTTATTTTTGTGAGTGTAGTTTTTGTCCAGGCAGTTTGTTTCTATTCTGTTTGTAGTTTACGTCTGTTTCTGTCTTTATGTATTTTCTCTATTCCTTCATTACACTAACGTATGACTCTTTGCTTTTGTAAATAATAACCGTTAACTATTTTATTGTATTATGAAAATATATTTGTCCTTATTTAACATACATGTATATTTTAAGTGCGTATTATAAGTCCTAGTTGCTAAGTTTATAAATGTAAGAAATCAGATCATAAATAAATTGACCGTGAAGAAAAGAACAAGTGTTTAATAATTTAAGCTTACAACATCAGAAGTGGGATCGTGAAAAATAAGAATAAATTTTTTTTTTTCTTCTAACAAAATATACTTTTGAAAAGTGAGAATTGTTAAGGAATAATAAAAAGAACACAAACAAACAGTAAATTAAAATTATAGTGACCCCGTGAAAATTAAAAACAACAATTTTATAATGGAAGCAAACAGTGTGAATGCAGCAGACTATACCATTGTTCAATTACGTCTTTGGTTACAACAATTGGGTCTGCCATCGACTGGTACAAAAAATGCATTACTAGTCCGCTTAAATGAAATACCTGCAGATAAACGAGGAGAATGTCCTACAGCATTAAATGACCAGTCCTATGTAACGCTTGTGGAAAATTTAGAGGAAAGCGGTAATAATGATCATGCAGAAAACCAAAATGAAGGTTATGAAGAAAATAATGAGTGTGGCCAAGAAAATGAGTGTGTATTGGAAAATAATAACGAGTGTCGTCAAGCAAATGATAGTGAAGTACAGCAAATAGAAATTGCGGAAACAAAACGAAAAGTAACGGAAAAAATTATTGCACTTGATTTTGCGAGTGTTTTGAAAAAAGAATTGGATTTAATAAAAAGAGAGAAGGAGTTACTAAAAAAAGAAAATGAATTGCTAAAAATGATGGCCGACGTAGAAAAGAGACGTGAGGTGGAGACAGTTAGTGAAGAAACGAATTCTAATAAGAATAATTAAGATGTCGAGTCTCAAAACTTAAACAAAATGCAAGTGCTATTTAATGTTTTGAAAGATATGGTACCTGAGTACGAAGGTGAACAATTCCCTGAGGTCTGGATAACGCAATTCAAAAATGTTAGCAGTGTTTATAATGTTGATGAGTGCACAATGAAAACACTCCTAATGTGCAAACTTAAGGGTAAAGCTCAAATGTGGCTGCATTCCAAACAAAATTTTATGGATATCACCACAAAAAACATCTTGAATGAAATGGAAGACTTTTTTTGTAAGAAGGAAAATAAACTTGTAATGCGTAGAAACTTCGAAGGCCGCAAGTGGAAATACTGTGAAACTTTTAGTGAATATTACAACGAAAAGATAATCTTGTCACGAAAACTTGGAGTCGATGAGGATAAGCTTATAGAGCTTATTATTGAGGGTATTCCTGACACCCAACTGAGAGTACAAGCGAGTCTTCAGTGCTACAGCAGTAAGGAGCAACTTCTTCAAGCATTATCCAAGATCGAGTTGAAAAGCGAACGCCGTCAAGATACTGGTGGACCGGCTGTCGAAGAAAAAATTTTCAAGTTTAGATGCTACAACTGCAATTCAATTGGCCACTTCGCAGCAGACTGCAAAAAGCCAAAGCGACAGATGGGATCGTGCTATGGGTGTGGCAGTATGGAGCACCGAGTTGCTAATTGCCCCGAAAGAAAACCAGCGGTGCATGTTGTTGAAAATAATGAATATGTAAGGTATTTTAAATTTTCTTTAGACAATAGTTTTAATTATACATTTCCTTTAGAATGCCTAGTGGATTCGGGTAGCGTTATCAGTTTCGTGAAGAAATCCAATATTTTGAAATATATTAATTTGAATTATCTTTTATTTTCTAACACTACTTTTTTTGCAATAAATGGATCTAAATTGAGCGTTTATGGAAAATTAAAGTGTTTTGTAAATGTTGGTAATAGAATAGTTGATTTAGAATTGTTTGTCGTCTCCGATGATACCACATCAAATGAATGTGTATTAGGAAGAGATTTTTTGAAAAAGGGTGGTTTTAAGTTAGTATCACATAATGAGAGTAAACATCTAAATAATGATGAGGATTTTGAAAAAACAATTCTGTCTATAGATTTCGGGGAAAATAACAGTTTTGACCTTATTGTTGGTAGTTGCATTTCTAATGAAGATTTATATAAATTAAAGTGCATTTATAATGACTATTATGTACAACCTGAACGTCCATCCAAACCTAAGGTGTATAGTGAAATAACATTAAAGTTGAATGATGATAAGTCCTTTAACTGTGGACCTAGAAGATTATCATATGCAGAAATAATTGAATTACAGAAACTTTTGGATGAGTATTTAGAGAAAGGGTACATAAGACCGAGTGAGTCGGAGTATGCTTCACCTATTGTTTTAGTGAGAAAAAAGACAGGAGATTTAAGATTATGTGTAGACTACAGAACTTTAAACAAGGTTACTGCAAAAGATAACTATCCAATTCCTCTAATAGATGATTTGTTGGACAGACTTTCGGGACGAAAATATTTTACAAAGTTAGATTTAAAAAATGGGTTTTTTCACGTATTTGTTCAGCCAGATTCGGTTAAATATACATCATTTGTGACACCTCTTGGACAATTCGAGTTTTTGAGGTTGCCGTTTGGTTTGAAGAACGCACCATCGGTTTTTCAAAGGTTTGTGAGCAAAATTTTTTCAGATATGGTTAAAGACAACAAAATTATAATATACCTTGACGACATAATGATAGCGACGGTTGACATTGAAGAACATTTTGAAATTTTAAAGGAGGTCTTAACTCGCTTAGTCGATAATAATTTAGAGTTAAGAAACGATAAATGTGAATTTTTTCAAACGTCTGTTAGATATTTGGGATATACAATCGATGGGGAAGGTATAAGGGCCGATGATAGAGGATTAAAAGCTATTAAAGATTTTCCGGTGCCGAATAAATGTCATTCTTTACAAAGTTTTTTGGGACTATGCTCTTATTTTAGAAGATTCGTTAAAGATTTTTCGACAGTAGCTAAACCTTTGTATGACCTAACAAAAAAGGATAAGAAATTTGTTTTTGGAGAAGATGAGTTAAAATCTTTCGAACTACTCAAGAAAAAACTTATGGAGGCCCCAGTACTTGCACTTTATGATCCAAAAGATGAAACAGAACTCCACTGCGATGCAAGTTCAGTCGGCTTTGGGGCTGTTCTATTGCAGAAAAAAGGCGATGGCAAGTTTCATCCAATTTTTTATTTTTCAAAAAGGACTACGGATACAGAATCCAAGTATCATAGCTTTGAGCTTGAAACGTTGGCCATAGTTTATGCTCTAAAACGCTTTAGAATATACTTGCAGGGGAAGAAATTTAAAATTATCACAGATTGTAATTCTCTAACCATGACGCTAAATAAAAGGGAACTCAACCGAGGATCGCCAGGTAGGCCTTAGAGCTGCAAAATTTTGAATATGAACTAGAGCATAGGGCAGGTAATAGAATGCAGCATGTTGACACGCTTAGCAGGTGTACTAACATATTAGTAGTTGAGTCAAATACGCTTGAAGAAAACTTGATTATATGTCAGAACCGAGACCAAAAATTAAAAGATTTAAAAGACAAACTACAGAAGTCCGAACATGGTCTTTTTGAGATGCGTAATGGGGTGTTATACAGAATAACTAATGAAGGAAATTTATTATTTTACGTTCCAACTGAAATGGAAGAACACATTTTGTATAAATATCACGACGAAATGGGACATGTTGGAATAGATAAAATGACAGACCTCATTCTTAAGAGCTATTGGTTTCCGAAGGTTAGGGCGAAAGCTATTACTCATATAAATAACTGCGTAAACTGTATTGCATATTCGTCTAAGCGTGGTAAGGAAGAGGGATTTTTACATAGTATTCCGAAACCGGAAACTCCGTTTGATACAATTCATATCGATCACTTTGGCCCAGTAGATAATGGTAGAAAAATGAAACACATACTAGTTGTAATAGATGCATGTACTAAATACGTTAGACTTTACCCAGCAAAATCGACTAGCTCAGATGAGGCAATTTTAGCACTAAGAGATTATTTTAGATCTTACAGCCGACCTAAATGTATTATAAGTGATCGAGGGACATGTTTCACTTCTAAGGATTTCACAAATTTTTTGGTTCAGAATAACATTAAACACATTTTAGTAGCTACCGGATCTCCCCAGGCGAATGGTCAGGTAGAAAGGGTTAACAGGTCAATTGGACCTATGCTAGCCAAGTTAGTAAACCCTGAAAATGGTATTTTTTGGGATAAGGTACTCGAACAAGTGGAATACACACTTAACAATACAGTCCACAAGTCAGTCGGACAGCATCCTAGTGTAATGTTGTTTGGTGTAGGGCAACGTGGAAAGGTTTCAGATTTATTAAGCGAGATTCTAGTTGATTTGAATAAAACGGAAAGACAAAATTTAGATTTAGTAAGGTCAAGAGCAGCTGACAGACAAAAAAGGTTACAGACTTATAACGAAGAATATGTTGATAGACAGAGGAAGGCTCCGATAACATATAAGGATGGGGATTACGTAATGGTGAAAAACTTCGACTCAACGGCCGGCGTATCTCGTAAATTAATTCCGAAATTCAAAGGTCCTTACAGAATATCAAAAGTATTAAGAAATGATCGCTACTTACTCGAAGACGTAGACGGATTCCAACAGTCACGCACACCTTATAAAGGTGTTTGGGCCGTTTCTAATATACGCCCGTGGTTTGGGGGACGTACAGCAACATGAGATCGGGAGATCTCATGGTCAGGATGGCCGAGTTATAGGAATGTTTGGGTACGCATGCAGATAGTTTAGTCAATTAAGTGTCTGTTCTAATATGTTTATTTTTGTGAGTGTAGTTTTTGTCCAGGAAGTTTGTTTCTATTCTGTTTGTAGTTTACGTCTGTTTCTGTCTTTATGTATTTTCTCTATTCCTTCATTACACTAACGTATGACTCTTTGCTTTTGTAAATAATAACCGTTAACTATTTTATTGTATTATGAAAATATATTTGTCCTTATTTAACATACATGTATATTTTAAGTGCGTATTATAAGTCCTAGTTGCTAAGTTTATAAATGTAAGAAATCAGATCATAAATAAATTGACCGTGAAGAAAAGAACAAGTGTTTAATAATTTAAGCTTACAAAACTGGCAAACTTTCTTTTAAAATATGCAGATACATATGCTGATCCATGGTACCATCGATAAATTGTAAAACACCGGGCCCAGATGCAGAAAATTATCCCCAAACCATTACTGACCCACCACCGTGCTTAACTATTGGTTTCATGTTTTAGACAAGCAACTCCTCATTGGATTTTCTCCATACATAAGGTCTTCCATGTGAACCAAAAAAGTTGAATTTACTTTCATCTGTGAATAATACTTGCTTCCAAAATGAAAAATCCTTTGTGTCATGTTCCTTGGCGAATCGTAACCTTCTCTTTGATTTCTCTTATTAATCAGAGGTTTAACTCTTGTCCTTCTACTATTGAAATTAGCCCTTTTTAATATGTTTCTTATGGTCTGAGGGCAACATTTTTTTCCTAAGTCTTTCTACACAACTTCTCCGAGTTTCGGAGCACTTAAAAATGGGTTCTTTTTTATTTGACGTAAAATATATTGCTCGTCTCCAGCAGAGAAAATTTTGTTATTTGCACTTTTCTTCATGTTCGCAATCCGCTCTTTCATTTTACACCTTTTAATAATATATTGCACTGTTGATAGGCTTCTATCAACTATTTCAAATATTTGTCGCAGCGATTTATTATTATTATGATGTTGAATTATTAATTTTCTTACTTCGACAAAAGTTTGTCCTCTCTGTCTACCCATTTTGTTCTCTTTTGTAACTCTTTCAAACAAAAAATCAAATAAATGACAATAAAAAAGGTAATAATGGGAAAAGTCCCTAATTTTTTTTAATTATTTTTACGAAATATCCCGAAGTTAGATGCAAATTAAAAGAATGTTGCCAAATTAAATAAGACTGTACGAGTTTGGATTTGGCGTCGAAAGTTGGCACTTTTTAAAATATTTATCTGTATTTTAATAAATAAATTTATATTCAAAATTTCGTTTCTAATATTTAATTAAGTACATAGTTTTGTACTAAAATTAAGTAAATTTATTTTATTAGCCTATTTAGTTTTAGACATATAACATAAAGAAATTTGTTTTCATAGGTGTACGAGTTTCGCTTGGAGCTACTGTACCAATTTTTCACAGTGCTATAGAATGGTGCTTCATCGCCATACAAAGATTTAAGTTCATCAATGCACTCTCGTCGTGATAATCCACGCCGAAAGTTGTGAAAAATGATGGCACGAAAATGTTCACGAGTTAATTCCATTTTTTCTATATTAATTTTTTCAAGTCACTGTTAACAACACAAATAATGGTCGTACGTCAAAACGTTTTGAGTACGATTATGCTTAAAAATGACAAACTTTCCAATGGAAATGTCAGATTGCACTTGGCAGCACTCAGTGTTGCCAGGCCAGAAATATATATAGCAGCCCTCGTATTTAGTAACACATTTTTTTAATTTAACATCAGTTACTGCAGTGCCGACTGACATTATGCTCGTCAAGATGCAAAACAAAGAGATTTATCTATTGGTTATAAATTTATGAAGATTTTTTATTAGAAATATTTTTTAAATTATCAGATTCAAAAATTTATTTTATTGAAATGGGTCAGTAGCAATGTCTAGGTTAGTTTAGATAGGCAGCCGTGTTGCCACAGCGCACTTGGGTCCGTTGATTGGAGCTTTTGTCTCTAGGGTAACTTCCTCTCCTCCTCTTGAAACAACACAATAGCAGCAATCATTAACATTTCTAAATTTTTTATAACTTTTAACAATTTGGAAACTTTTTTCCCTTTTTATATTTTCTTCTTTCTAATTTGTATTCAGTATGAATTGATAGCGGGAACAAATGTTCCCATGAAACTCACGATAGCAATTTTCCCTTCATGGGGAATGAAAATTTCATGGGAACAAAAATTTCACATTTTGTTCACGATAAGGGTGATTATGTTTTAGAATGACCATTAAAATGTAAAATAAAATAAGAACTTAACAACTAATATGTTGACGTAAGTGTCAACATACTCCCCTCTTCACATTGACCAAAGGTAGATGACTAACTGATGTTGATTGATCTTCAAGTTTGTGTGTTTGATTGAAGTTCAATTTTGGTTTCCAAGAACTATTGGTAGAAGAAATAAAGTTAAGATGGATAACAGTAATGTTGATTTTAAGCGTTAGTTGGAGTTTTTTCGGTGGTTAATGATCTCGGAGCCTTACTTCTGTTAGAAGTAACGATGGGGAATTTGATTTCATCCGGTTGAACTTTTTGCTCTTCATTCATTTTTGCATTCATTTCAGGAAATAGTGGAGCTAGTCTGTGGATAGGCGTTTGAAGATTCCCCTTTGTGCTATTACGTCACATACCCTTATTTAAACCATCATCGTTATTGTAGCACTGTAACATTGTCCTCCTTAATTATTACCATTGTGTTTGGTTGTATTTTACTGATTGGGGTTTTCCATTTGTATTGCTGTTGTAGCTCGTTAAGATATTCTTTACTCCATCGTTCCCAAAAATTATGTTTTACTTGTGACACAAGCTGCCATCTATTTTAAAATCCCATTTAGAAGTTCTTGACTGTTCGTTAACTCTTAATATGAAAGGCTCACCAATTAGAAAACTACCTAGAATATGGCATTAAGATCATTGGCATTTGATGAATTTGGAATAAGAGGACGAGAATAAAAAATATCTTCAATTTCGACAATCACAGTTTTGAGTTGTTTATATGTGAGTGATGCCGTTGAGACATTTTTTATTAGCATGTGCTTTAAAGATTTCACTGCTGCGTCCCATAATCCAACGAAATGTGGTGATCTCGGTGGAATGAACTTAAAATCAATCCCCTTCGTGCTGCATGTTTTAATTATTCAGCCCAATCATGAATATTCTCACGAAATTTCTTTCCAACGGAAAAAATGTTTTCGAGAAAAGATTCCTCCAAAAAAGTCGCATCATCGTAATTTGAAGAGAGTTATTTTGTTTTTTTACATATAACTTTTCTTTTATAATTCATAATACCTACTGTTTTCCCCGAATTTTTTTAATTTCCGCAGTCAATCAGAAGAGGACGAAATATGTAATGGGAGAAAAGGCAAAACTCGCACTGAATTCTTGTTCGGTTTTTAATAAATGGCATCATTTACTTCGTTCAGTTTATTTCGTGCACTAACAAAATTAGTTGCGTTATCACAGTACAAGGTTTTACAGTGGCCTCTCCTTGCTATGAATCTTTTCAAAGCTTCAGTTGTCAATTCAGTGACAAGTTCTAAGTGCACTGCTTTAGTGGCAAAACAGCAAAAAAAACTGCAAGATATGCCCTTTGAGGTCGCTTTCCTCTTGTTTTAAAAAGTATAAAGAATGGCCCGCAATAATTTACTCCCGAATTCAGGAATGGTCGAGCTGGTTGTACTCGATGTTTTGGAAGGTTTCCCATTATTTGAGTATATTAGGCTTTGCTTTTGTGCATACTACGCACCCTTGAACGACTGCTCTTACAATGCTTTTACCCTTCATGGGCCAAAATCGCTGTCTGACTTGTTCAAGTAATGCCTGAGGCCCGTATTGGTAGCATCATTTGATGAGTGGCATCGAAATGCTGTGTTGAGAAACTTAAAAGTCCGCCCACTCTTATTATTCCTTCTTCATCTAAAAACGGAGTTAATGAACTGTAAGGATTTGTTTTGGTACAAAATTGTGCTGCGTCGAGTTTCAAGAGCGAAAGCTGCGTATATTCTTGTCGAGATTTCTTTGGTGGTCTACAGTTCCTCACAAATCGATGCATATACCCGATGGCCCTTTGAACATGTAAAAATTAATTTTTTTACTGTATGGTGTAAATCAATGCATCTTCTTTGGGTTGATAGAATTGTTGAATCTTTTTTAGTGGTATTTCGCCACAACGCCTTAGGTTGATAGAGGAATTATAGCCCGTAAAGCCACATTGTGCAATTGGAGAATTCACGGGGCTTTATGCCTCTCGATAAGATATCCGCGGGATTTTGTTTTGAAGGGACATGTTGCCAATGTTCTGCAATCGTTACCCGAAGAATTTTTAAAACGCGATGGGCCACATAAACCGGTTATCTTCCTGGTTGATTCCGTAGCGACGAAAGCATGATTTGGGAGTCAGTCCAACAAAATGATTTCTTATTTTTTAAGCCTATATAATCCCTGACTCTTACCATTAGCTCAGCTGCAAAAAGAGCTACGCATAATTCTAAGCGTGGTATTGTTTGTAATTTTATGGGAACTACGCGTGATTTGCAACATAAAAGATTGACCATTTTTGTTTTGTCCCTTTTTACTGTTCGGATGTACACTTCAGACGTAAGCATCCGTAAAAGCATGTATTTTAATATTTTCTTGATTGCAGAATATATATCTCGGAAACATTATTTTACCCAAGGTCACTAAATCTTCTTTATAAGACTCTAATTCTATTTCTATCTCCAAAGGAAGGTTCTCGTCCCACTCAAGTTTTGTTTGCCATGTTTTTTGAAGTTGAATTTTCCAGTTACTAACACTGTTAGTATTAGACCTAGAGGATCATATATATGGGCCAAGTCGGAACTCATAGTACGTTTTGTTGCATGTTTATGATTTTGAATGTTGACTTTTATGCTAAATACATCCGAATTTGGAAGCCATAAAAGCCCTAATGTTTTAGTGGATTGCATTTCTTTTGAATCGAAGTTTATGTCGCTCCATATGCGTATTGACTTTGATAGTCATCAGCACGTGATAGGTATGATCCGGCTGTAATGCCGTATGTAACCATGTTTAATAATAATACGTTTATTAGCTGTTCCTTATTTTCTTACCATAGAATTAGTTGTAGATTTCAATCTTCCTGATGGACCCATATCTGGCGGTACATTTTCTCAATGTCTATTTTAAACGCATACTTATTCATTCTAAAACGCAGATATATTGAAAAATCTTTCACTTTAAACAGATGGACCGGTATACATTATGTCATTCAGAGACAGCCCCAATGAATTGTGTGCTGATACATCAAAGACGACCCTTAATTTGGTTGACGAACTTTCTGGACGGAGAACGCAATGATCTGGTATAAAGTAGTAGGGAGCAACAACTTTTTTAAAATAAATTTTTGTCACGTAACCTAGGGATTCATACTCTCTCATAAATGAAACATATTGATTCTTAAGAGTGGGATTGCCTTTAAAACGTCTTTTAATCGAACTAATCCTTTTGTATGCTACACCCTTTGATTTTGCGAGCACCGTTGGATGGTTGTTAATTGGGACTTTTATGATAAATCTGCTATCTTCTGCTCTGGTTGCTGAGTGTAAAAAGCGTGATTCAAAACGGAAGCTATCTTCTGTTAGCGTTATTTGATTGTCTGGTGTTTCCTCAACTTTCTTAAATTTAGAAACTGCTGCTTCTAACTCCTTTGCGGTACATATTCAACAAAATAAACTTCTAGAAATTGTTGTGTCAACTTTGCCAGCTGCAACTAAGGATAGTGTTTTGTAGTACTATAGGTCGTCTGCCAATCTAATTTGTCCATTTGTGATTGGCTCAAAAATTATATCTGCTCCTAAATAAGCAATCGATTCGTCCTGGTTTATTGAATTCAAGCGAATATTCTGTGGAATTCCCCAACCGTCTATATTAAGGATTTGAACTGGGTGATCGGTAAAAATTTTTGGTAGAAAGTGAACATCTACCTCTGCTACATAATCGTTCAATGTTGATTGGAACTGAATGCTTGTTTGATGGTGCATCTTTGTTTGATCAAATCCAATGCCTTCAACATTTAGGCACATTTGTCTGGACCGTCCGCCTAGCCTCTTACGTAGGAGGTCAGTTATTAGGTTCACTTATGACCCACTGTCCAAGATGGCTCGGCAAATGAAATTTTGGCCAGCTTCCGTTGTCATTTGAATACCCGCGGTTTCTAGCAAAACATAATGTGGATCCTTGATCGTGCGTTAGTTATTTTAGTAGCTGCTTGATTGTGAGGTAATTCTAACTAAAGACATTGGCTGCTGAGGCATTGGCCGTTCTAAAGAAGTATTTTTGCTGTTTAGTGTATTAGATTTGGGACTGAGCAGTAAAGTATTCAAGCATTTGCTGCAATGTCGTGATTTAAACTCATTTGCCCCATGCCCTTCTTTCAGACAGTTTACACACAGTCCCCAATATTGTATCTTCTAATTGATCATCGTCTGTTAATTTCCATAAAGCCGCGTAGTTGCTTCCTAGTTCTACCATGTATTTTTCGATGATAATTGCCTTAATATTATAATAAGATGAATGATGTTCCTGATGTCGTTCTGCCATTACTTCATCTACATTTCGGATCAACGGCTTCATTGCTCCTTGCTGGAATAATTTGGTATGCTTGATTATTATTTGCGTAATTTTATTCTAATAGTCTGCCACCAGGTAGTCGTCATCGAGAGGCTTGTCCTTCATTGCTGCTATTATCTCATAATTTTTCTGGAACTTCTCCGCTAGTTCTGTCAATGTATTCTGACTTTTCACGAAATATTTAGGAGTTTTGCGATTCTTGGGATCCTTTGCAAAATTCCTTGCCAGTGCTTCAATTTGATTGCCCAATTGGAGCTGGCTGCGTACCAACTCTTCAAATTCCATTTTGGGCTATTGTCGCAAAATTGACACTCAAAGTTCGTAGCAACCAAATGATTAAATTTAATAAATGAAGACTGTTTCGTGCTTCTGATTTGATCCTGTGCCAAGTTACAGGACTGTTGTGCTCACCAAATGTTTGAGTTTGGTGAATGAATACTGTTGCATGCTTTTGAAAATATCCTGTGGCAAGTTACAGGACTGTTTGGGTCAGCAAATTGACAATCACGTCGGGGTCACCAAATGTTAGTACTTGTTTAGTATAGACACAATTGTGAGCCGCTTGAACCGAAGTCACGGTTTAAATTTGTTAATAATTTGAGCCTACGTTACTTGAACCGTGACTCTTTATTATAATTTAAATAAAAGAAAAGACCTTTTCGTTGATTGTCAATTTTATTCTGACTAACTTCTGTTCATTTGTTCCTGCTTAAATGCTTTAGTTTTACAAATAGTTATATTTGAATCATCAAACAGTGATTTGTAAATGTAATAAACAAGAATGAATAAATACATTGAACTTGATAAAAATAAAAATGTTTGTTTAGTATGCAAAAATCCAAAGGTACATTAAACTTTAATGAATTGCAAATACATAAGAATAAAATAGGTCACAAAAACAATGTTAATTAGGTTTAAGAATGACTATAAAAATTCAAAATAAAATAAGAACTTAACAACTAATGTGTTGACGTAAGTGTCAATACTTTGGTCAACGTTTGGTCGTATATTAAGGGCACATTGCACACATGGGTTTACATGTGACTTAACGTAATTACGCATTTGTGTAAACCACATAAGTTGCAGTAATTTTTCCATGGTTCAGTTCACACTTAGTTATGCTGACTTATCGTGGGCGTGTTGAGTGACCTTATATCGTGAAGTTTTCGGCACCACCGAAAGTTTCTTATCACCAGTAACTTTAAATAAACGGCCTTTTTCGACAACAAATTCTTTAGATAATTGTTTATCTCTATCATTTAATTTCTTTGTGATTTCTTTGAGATATTGATCCTGCAACTGTATACTGAGCAACCAGTCACCAATGTCGACGTTTGTATTGTCGATTCGTAGAGAAGCGGGTTCGACTTCATGCGATCCTTTATAAGGTGCAGGCCTTAGCGTGACAATATGGCACATTCTCTCCTCTGATCGGTGTTCCATATGAATGTCAAAATCTTGGATACGTAGCCACCAGCGTGCAAATCGAGGTATAAGTTCTTATTTCACCATGGTACTCTTTTCTGCGCTACAATCCTTGACAACTGTAAAAGGCTTAATATAAATATAGTACCTAAGTTGTTCTTAGCCCTCGACTACCTTCAAAGTCTCCAATTCTATATAATATTATGATTCAACAAATCTTGTACTATTTCGGTTATAATGCAGTTCTTGAGTTCTGGAATTTGATATGGTGCAGTGGCCTTCTTCGTTGAAGTTAAAACAACTCTTGCTCTCGACTTGGCAAGTTTCTTGTTTTATAACGATCGAACTCGGTTTTCCCCCGTGATTATTTCTGAAGTACTTGTTGTAAGCTTCATGTAATTCTTTCAAAAAATTGAAACAAGAAGCTGCTGTAGCAGTTTGTAGCTCTCGATGTCATACACTATCGCGTGTATATTTAATGATAGCCTGATCGCTTAGTTTCTATCTGTGGCCAATAGCACAAATTAGAAAACAATAGTCAAACAAATGAGCACTGCACATTTTCTCATGTATCTCCGCTTCATCAAGTTTTAGACCAATTAATTAAACTTTCAGCGAAGTCATCTCATGTCGAATATAGTCTTTCGGATACATTTAACCACAATTTAGCAACACCTTTTAGTTTGCTGTATACCGCAAGCATTAAACCTTTTTCGACCCATTGATACACGTTTTTAGCGATATTAACACTTTCCACGAATTGTACTACGGACAACGACATTTCATTTGATAGGTCGAATTCGGGAATTGTTTCTAAAATTTCTTTTACCGAATATGTGTTACGACAAAGCGTATGATCTTGACTCGTCATTCCCACGTTAAATTATTTAACATATCGTCATCGTTTACACTTTTTAATACTGCGTTATCATTATTTCTTGGCAATTATTTAATAGCGTCTTCGTTTATGTTCGTATTATTTGACGTCATAGTACTTCGACTACGTGCCTCTTTGTTTTTTATCATAAGCATTAAAGGTTCTACTATTCGTTTCAGCTCGTCTATTTGCAGTTGCATAGTATTTTCAGGAGGAGGTTTTCTACTTTGTCACTACCTGTCGCGTCAATAATTCGTTGAATTAATTTAGCTCGATTTCCGTACTCAATTATTCACGGTCACGTAATAATTGTTTTATTTGTTCTACTTTTAAGGCGGTTATTTTAATCATTTTTTTTTCCACTGACTATATTTTAGATTCAAATTATATTAGCTATTTAGTCCCGCTTATTTATTTTTTGAATTTTACACTTTTTATTCACGCAAAATAAATTCTATGTTTTTAAGTTAAATAAAAATATAATTTCTTGGTCGGCTACGCGATTTTTTATTTATCTTAAAAATGAGTTCTGTTCAGTACTTATGCTAAATCTTAACTACTTTCCAAATTCCAAAAATATCTTTTTAAATACTAGTTTGTTTACTTTGTTTTAATGGATATTTTGGAACAAAGATATAAAGAACATGTTTTGTACATATGCTTAAGATATTTTATGATCTTTACAGTATTTGTATATTTATGATATTTTATGATCTTTACAATATTTGTATATTTATGATATTTTATGATCTTTACAATGTTGTTATGATTTTCGGTAATAACCGTCGTCACTGGCTGTGTACTTTGGATGTTTGGCGAGCGCTTTCGATGTGATAACATCATTTTCAAGCCGCGTTTTTGTTAAAACTGAAGAGATAGTGTGAAAAATAGATAGTGTAAAGAATAAAAGGTGGTGGGTTTAGGTAATTTTTAGGTAATTTTTGTCCGTTTAAATAATATTATGCAGGTAGATTGCCTGATATCTGTCTTGTTTATTGGGGTATATAGTTAATATTTGGGTCTTTTGTTATTGGATAGGTAAGTGTGACCGTCTGTGGGTGTTTTTCGTTTGTAAGAGTGTTTTAGTAATTTTAGTGGTGTAAAAATCGTGTCAGAGGTTGTGTTTACCTGTTCGTTAATAATATCTCTGTTAAACGTTCGTGTTTTGTAAATTTCCATGTTTTCAAGAATGTCTAGTCTTCGTCCTTTTTTACTTGGGTGTAATACTGTCATACATTCATCTATTTCCTTTGGTTCGTGTCCATGTGTGTTAAGGTGTTTTGCGAAATTAGAGTCTTCCCTTTTCCTTTTGTATGATCGTATGTGTTCTGTAAACCTTGTTTTTAATGTTCGTCCAGTTTGTCCGATGTATGTATGGTTGCAAGTACAAGTAAGTCTGTATACTCCGCTGGTGCTAAATTTATCCGTTGTTTCTATTGATGTCTTGAGATTGTTACGTAGAGTGTTGCTCGTTTTTAATGTTGTGTGTAAACCTTCTTTTCGGAAAAGGTTGGTTAATCTATATATTTCTGGTCCTGTGTAAGTAAAGATGTGTCGTCGTGTTGTGTCGATAGTTTCCTTGTCTTCTTTCTTCTTGTTTTTGTTGTTGTATTGTCTGAGTAGTTTGTCGATGGTTGTGTGGTTGTAACCGTTATTTTTAGCTATAGTGTAAATTGTGTCGAGTTCTTTGTTGTATTTATCTGGAGCGAGTGGGACTATTTTAAGTCTGTGAATCATGTGTCTAAACGCTGCGAGTTTATGTTGAGTAGGATGGTTTGAGGAGCTGTGGATAGTTGTGTCTGTCATGGTTGGTTTTCTATAAATGTCAAAGTTTAAGGTATCAATTCCTCGTATTATTGATATGTCAAGATAATGTAAAGTTCTGTTTTGCTCTTTTTCCATTGTGTATATGATTTTGTTGTGTATTATGTTTAAGTCTATAAGAATTTGTTCGGCGTTGTCTCTTTCTAGGATGCATATAATGTCGTCTACGTATCTGTAGTAATGGGTTATTTTATGTTTTTCCATCAGTTTTTTGATGTGTAGTTGTTCTAAGTGTTGCATGAAAATCTCTGTGAAGATTGCGGATGTTGGGTTTCCCATGCCGAGTCCATCAGGTAGTTTATAGAATTTATTGTTGAATCTAAAGTAGTTTTGTTTTAATATCGTCTTTGCAATATCCATTATTTCGTTGATATATTGATTGTCGTATATGTTGGAAAGTATGTTACGTAGGATAGTCAAAGTTTCGTGTGTGGGTATTGATGTATATAGATCCTTTATGTCGAAGGAAACGAGTCTCGTATTATCAGTGATTTTGATGTCCTTAATTTTGTTTATGAGGTCTTGTGTATTTCGTAACATGTATGTGTTCTGCAAATTTATTTTCTCTTTTAAGAATGTGGCAAGGTGTTTGGCCAAGTTATATGCAGGCGCAGGTTTGTAATTTACTACAGGTCTGATTGGAATATTTTCTTTATGAATTTTGGGTTGTGCTCTGAGTGTAGGGGGTCCTGGGTTCATGTTCATGAATATGTATAACTTTCCGTCAGTGAACGTTTTGCAGCGTTTTAGTAGGCTTCGTATTTCCTTTTGGAATGAATCGGTTGGGTCATTCTTGAATTTTGTGCATTTTACTTGCTGCATGAATTGTTGTGTTTTCTCTATATAGTCTTTTTTGTGCATTATTACAGTTGTGTTCCCCTTGTCTGCTTTAGTAAGTAATAGATTATTATTCCGAAGTTTTGCTTTTATCTGTCTAGTAGTTTTTTGTTCGTCAGGATTAGTTTTAGATGAAGTGTGTTCTCTTATTGTTTTTTCAAGTACATCGGCTATCTTGTGTCTCATGTGTTCTTGTCGGTCAGTTGGTAAGTGTGTAATAGTAGCTTCGGCGTCTACGATTTGGGTTTCAATTGTTTTTTCTATTTTGTCAAAAGGTAGATTATGTTTTAGTCCCTTCTCTATTAGTTTTGTTTCATTGTCGCTGAATTCTATGTTTGTCAGGTTTTTTACTCGTGGGTAAAATTCTGAGTTTGTACGTTTTTCAGTCTGTTTTGTGAGTTTTGTAAATTTTCTTTCCATCCGCTTGTATTTGTCAGTCATCTGATTTTGTATCCTTTCATGTAAGTTGTGTAAAAATGTGGGAAATAAATGGTAAAGATTATGTCTTGTTAATAAGTCTGTTACTTTTAAGTGAAGATGATAAGTTTCCTTATTGAGTTTGTCTTTTTTAATGTAAAGTGAGCGTATTTCAGTCTTTATCCATGTCAGTTGGGCTACACGCTTTGCGCGTTGGGAAGCGTACGTTTGGTTCGTAATGTTAATAGTTATGTATCGTGGAGTAATGTTGTTTTTAAGACATTGTTTGTTGAATCGTATGTTTGCTATTGTCTTGTGTAGTTGTAGTGTCTTGTTAGTGAGTCTAGTTAATAGTACCTTAGCTTGACTAGCTGTATCCGGTATTAAATTAATTGGGTTGATTCCGCCAGTATATAATAAACTGTTGTTATGATTTTCGGTAATAACCGTCGTCACTGGCTGTGTACTTTGGATGTTTGGCGAGCGCTTTCGATGTGATAACATCATTTTCAAGCCGCGTTTTTGTTAAAACTGAAGAGATAGTGTGAAAAATAGATAGTGTAAAGAATAAAAGGTGGTGGGTTTAGGTAATTTTTAGGTAATTTTTGTCCGTTTAAATAATATTATGCAGGTAGATTGCCTGATATCTGTCTTGTTTATTGGGGTATATAGTTAATATTTGGGTCTTTTGTTATTGGATAGGTAAGTGTGACCGTCTGTGGGTGTTTTTCGTTTGTAAGAGTGTTTTAGTAATTTTAGTGGTGTAAAAATCGTGTCAGAGGTTGTGTTTACCTGTTCGTTAATAATATCTCTGTTAAACGTTCGTGTTTTGTAAATTTCCATGTTTTCAAGAATGTCTAGTCTTCGTCCTTTTTTACTTGGGTGTAATACTGTCATACATTCATCTATTTCCTTTGGTTCGTGTCCATGTGTGTTAAGGTGTTTTGCGAAATTAGAGTCTTCCCTTTTCCTTTTGTATGATCGTATGTGTTCTGTAAACCTTGTTTTTAATGTTCGTCCAGTTTGTCCGATGTATGTATGGTTGCAAGTACAAGTAAGTCTGTATACTCCGCTGGTGCTAAATTTATCCGTTGTTTCTATTGATGTCTTGAGATTGTTACGTAGAGTGTTGCTCGTTTTTAATGTTGTGTGTAAACCTTCTTTTCGGAAAAGGTTGGTTAATCTATATATTTCTGGTCCTGTGTAAGTAAAGATGTGTCGTCGTGTTGTGTCGATAGTTTCCTTGTCTTCTTTCTTCTTGTTTTTGTTGTTGTATTGTCTGAGTAGTTTGTCGATGGTTGTGTGGTTGTAACCGTTATTTTTAGCTATAGTGTAAATTGTGTCGAGTTCTTTGTTGTATTTATCTGGAGCGAGTGGGACTATTTTAAGTCTGTGAATCATGTGTCTAAACGCTGCGAGTTTATGTTGAGTAGGATGGTTTGAGGAGCTGTGGATAGTTGTGTCTGTCATGGTTGGTTTTCTATAAATGTCAAAGTTTAAGGTATCAATTCCTCGTATTATTGATATGTCAAGATAATGTAAAGTTCTGTTTTGCTCTTTTTCCATTGTGTATATGATTTTGTTGTGTATTATGTTTAAGTCTATAAGAATTTGTTCGGCGTTGTCTCTTTCTAGGATGCATATAATGTCGTCTACGTATCTGTAGTAATGGGTTATTTTATGTTTTTCCATCAGTTTTTTGATGTGTAGTTGTTCTAAGTGTTGCATGAAAATCTCTGTGAAGATTGCGGATGTTGGGTTTCCCATGCCGAGTCCATCAGGTAGTTTATAGAATTTATTGTTGAATCTAAAGTAGTTTTGTTTTAATATCGTCTTTGCAATATCCATTATTTCGTTGATATCCAACATCCAACATCCAACATCCGCAATCTTCACAGAGATTTTCATGCAACACTTAGAACAACTACACATCAAAAAACTGATGGAAAAACATAAAATAACCCATTACTACAGATACGTAGACGACATTATATGCATCCTAGAAAGAGACAACGCCGAACAAATTCTTATAGACTTAAACATAATACACAACAAAATCATATACACAATGGAAAAAGAGCAAAACAGAACTTTACATTATCTTGACATATCAATAATACGAGGAATTGATACCTTAAACTTTGACATTTATAGAAAACCAACCATGACAGACACAACTATCCACAGCTCCTCAAACCATCCTACTCAACATAAACTCGCAGCGTTTAGACACATGATTCACAGACTTAAAATAGTCCCACTCGCTCCAGATAAATACAACAAAGAACTCGACACAATTTACACTATAGCTAAAAATAACGGTTACAACCACACAACCATCGACAAACTACTCAGACAATACAACAACAAAAACAAGAAGAAAGAAGACAAGGAAACTATCGACACAACACGACGACACATCTTTACTTACACAGGACCAGAAATATATAGATTAACCAACCTTTTCCGAAAAGAAGGTTTACACACAACATTAAAAACGAGCAACACTCTACGTAACAATCTCAAGACATCAATAGAAACAACGGATAAATTTAGCACCAGCGGAGTATACAGACTTACTTGTACTTGCAACCATACATACATCGGACAAACTGGACGAACATTAAAAACAAGGTTTACAGAACACATACGATCATACAAAAGGAAAAGGGAAGACTCTAATTTCGCAAAACACCTTAACACACATGGACACGAACCAAAGGAAATAGATGAATGTATGACAGTATTACACCCAAGTAAAAAAGGACGAAGACTAGACATTCTTGAAAACATGGAAATTTACAAAACACGAACGTTTAACAGAGATATTATTAACGAACAGGTAAACACAACCTCTGACACGATTTTTACACCACTAAAATTACTAAAACACTCTTACAAACGAAAAACACCCACAGACGGTCACACTTACCTATCCAATAACAAAAGACCCAAATATTAACTATATACCCCAATAAACAAGACAGATATCAGGCAATCTACCTGCATAATATTATTTAAACGGACAAAAATTACCTAAAAATTACCTAAACCCACCACCTTTTATTCTTTACACTATCTATTTTTCACACTATCTCTTCAGTTTTAACAAAAACGCGGCTTGAAAATGATGTTATCACATCGAAAGCGCTCGCCAAACATCCAAAGTACACAGCCAGTGACGACGGTTATTACCGAAAATCATAACAACAGTTTATTATATACTGGCGGAATCAACCCAATTAATTTAATACCGGATACAGCTAGTCAAGCTAAGGTACTATTAACTAGACTCACTAACAAGACACTACAACTACACAAGACAATAGCAAACATACGATTCAACAAACAATGTCTTAAAAACAACATTACTCCACGATACATAACTATTAACATTACGAACCAAACGTACGCTTCCCAACGCGCAAAGCGTGTAGCCCAACTGACATGGATAAAGACTGAAATACGCTCACTTTACATTAAAAAAGACAAACTCAATAAGGAAACTTATCATCTTCACTTAAAAGTAACAGACTTATTAACAAGACATAATCTTTACCATTTATTTCCCACATTTTTACACAACTTACATGAAAGGATACAAAATCAGATGACTGACAAATACAAGCGGATGGAAAGAAAATTTACAAAACTCACAAAACAGACTGAAAAACGTACAAACTCAGAATTTTACCCACGAGTAAAAAACCTGACAAACATAGAATTCAGCGACAATGAAACAAAACTAATAGAGAAGGGACTAAAACATAATCTACCTTTTGACAAAATAGAAAAAACAATTGAAACCCAAATCGTAGACGCCGAAGCTACTATTACACACTTACCAACTGACCGACAAGAACACATGAGACACAAGATAGCCGATGTACTTGAAAAAACAATAAGAGAACACACTTCATCTAAAACTAATCCTGACGAACAAAAAACTACTAGACAGATAAAAGCAAAACTTCGGAATAATAATCTATTACTTACTAAAGCAGACAAGGGGAACACAACTGTAATAATGCACAAAAAAGACTATATAGAGAAAACACAACAATTCATGCAGCAAGTAAAATGCACAAAATTCAAGAATGACCCAACCGATTCATTCCAAAAGGAAATACGAAGCCTACTAAAACGCTGCAAAACGTTCACTGACGGAAAGTTATACATATTCATGAACATGAACCCAGGACCCCCTACACTCAGAGCACAACCCAAAATTCATAAAGAAAATATTCCAATCAGACCTGTAGTAAATTACAAACCTGCGCCTGCATATAACTTGGCCAAACACCTTGCCACATTCTTAAAAGAGAAAATAAATTTGCAGAACACATACATGTTACGAAATACACAAGACCTCATAAACAAAATTAAGGACATCAAAATCACTGATAATACGAGACTCGTTTCCTTCGACATAAAGGATCTATATACATCAATACCCACACACGAAACTTTGACTATCCTACGTAACATACTTTCCAACATATACGACAATCAATATATCAACGAAATAATGGATATTGCAAAGACGATATTAAAACAAAACTACTTTAGATTCAACAATAAATTCTATAAACTACCTGATGGACTCGGCATGGGAAACCCAACATCCGCAATCTTCACAGAGATTTTCATGCAACACTTAGAACAACTACACATCAAAAAACTGATGGAAAAACATAAAATAACCCATTACTACAGATACGTAGACGACATTATATGCATCCTAGAAAGAGACAACGCCGAACAAATTCTTATAGACTTAAACATAATACACAACAAAATCATATACACAATGGAAAAAGAGCAAAACAGAACTTTACATTATCTTGACATATCAATAATACGAGGAATTGATACCTTAAACTTTGACATTTATAGAAAACCAACCATGACAGACACAACTATCCACAGCTCCTCAAACCATCCTACTCAACATAAACTCGCAGCGTTTAGACACATGATTCACAGACTTAAAATAGTCCCACTCGCTCCAGATAAATACAACAAAGAACTCGACACAATTTACACTATAGCTAAAAATAACGGTTACAACCACACAACCATCGACAAACTACTCAGACAATACAACAACAAAAACAAGAAGAAAGAAGACAAGGAAACTATCGACACAACACGACGACACATCTTTACTTACACAGGACCAGAAATATATAGATTAACCAACCTTTTCCGAAAAGAAGGTTTACACACAACATTAAAAACGAGCAACACTCTACGTAACAATCTCAAGACATCAATAGAAACAACGGATAAATTTAGCACCAGCGGAGTATACAGACTTACTTGTACTTGCAACCATACATACATCGGACAAACTGGACGAACATTAAAAACAAGGTTTACAGAACACATACGATCATACAAAAGGAAAAGGGAAGACTCTAATTTCGCAAAACACCTTAACACACATGGACACGAACCAAAGGAAATAGATGAATGTATGACGTATTACACCCAAGTAAAAAAGGACGAAGACTAGACATTCTTGAAAACATGGAAATTTACAAAACACGAACGTTTAACAGAGATATTATTAACGAACAGGTAAACACAACCTCTGACACGATTTTTACACCACTAAAATTACTAAAACACTCTTACAAACGAAAAACACCCACAGACGGTCACACTTACCTATCCAATAACAAAAGACCCAAATATTAACTATATACCCCAATAAACAAGACAGATATCAGGCAATCTACCTGCATAATATTATTTAAACGGACAAAAATTACCTAAAAATTACCTAAACCCACCACCTTTTATTCTTTACACTATCTATTTTTCACACTATCTCTTCAGTTTTAACAAAAACGCGGCTTGAAAATGATGTTATCACATCGAAAGCGCTCGCCAAACATCCAAAGTACACAGCCAGTGACGACGGTTATTACCGAAAATCATAACAACAGTTTATTATATACTGGCGGAATCAACCCAATTAATTTGATCTTTACAATGTTTGTATATTTATGATATTTTATGATCTTTCAATATTTGTATATTTATGATGTTTAATGATCTTTACAATATTTGTATATTTATGATATTTGTTTGACCCTTTTTTATCTTATTCCTTTGTTCAGTAATTTAGATTATTTTACATGTTTAGTTAGGGTTGTTTAAGTGTGTTGACATAAATTGTTGTTTATGATATGTCTAGTTACTAATTACGCTCTTATAATTTGTGGAAATTTACTTGATATCTTAAAAGAATATTAGGGAAATAACATGTATATGTTTATTAACATGTTTATGCATGAGCGTCGCTAACTCTCCCCTGGGTTAAAAGGAGAGCGTCCCGATCTCTAATACTTCTTTCAACTTGTTGATTGTAATAAATTCTTAAGTTTTGTTCTGTATGTTTTCTTTTTTATATTAATACATATTTAAATATTTTGAGCCCAATATAGAATATTCCTGAAATTATAGCTATGAAAAATAGTGTATAAAAAGTTGAACGTATAGGGTGTTCCTCGTATGGAATGACTAATCTTTTTAATAAGTCGATATTATTAAATGCGTTTTTACGATCTGAGGTGATGATGTTTATGATTTCAAAATCTTCATCATGTTTTGTGTGGATAGCCTCTATGAGTCTGTCATGTATATTCCTGTAAGTATTGTTATCTATTCTAACTTTGTCAGTATATTTTACTAGAGTTATTCCAGTAGTAGTGATATTGTCAATTTGATGAGTTCCATCCAATAATATGAAACCTTCGTCAATTTCCGTTATCGGATTATTATATGCTTGTAGGACCTCGCATTTACTATTTCTATTGTTGAGTAGTGGAAGTATACATGTGTCTGTTTCATTATTTGTCCTACAAATGGTTTTTTCCAAATAGTTCTTGCAAAGGTTTACTCTAACATAGTTTTTATTACATTGAGCGATTTGATCATCTGATTTTATTTTTCCATGCCTAAAACTTATAGGCGTAATTTTAAAAAGTTTACAATATCTGTTGAGAATTGGGTATTTATAAATTGTTATAATTAAGTCCTTCGTTCTTTCTATATAAATGTCTGCGTACTCCAAAATGATTATTACAGGTACTGAGATTAATTCATGTTCTATTATTTATCTTATGTCGTCTAAATTTAGGGACTCGGTGAAGTATTCATTATTCTTTGCGGCATTAATTGTTCTAACTAATAGTAGGAGCTGTTCGTGAACTTGTTCGAGGATAATATGTTTTTCCAATGTGTTACCTTGTAGTGTATCAATTATTTTTTCGAACCTTGAGTTAATCAAACGTTGTTTCTCATTGTTATTTATGAGTGCATTTATTGCTTTTTCCATATTGATAAAATCATCGTGGTCTGGAATTCCTGTCACAAATTTCAAAGATGATCCTAGGAAATTTAAGAATCTTGTGATTCTTTTATGCTCGTTCAATTGATATTCCAATATTTAAATTTTCTTTATTAAGAGTGTTTCTTAGATATTGGCGTTATATTGATCTCGGATAATTTGTTTGTAAGACGTTAGTATTTTTGTTAAGTTAGTGACATGGAAGAGATATGTGTGTTCATCATATAGAAAAGCATCATCGGTCCTGGTTAGGACGTATTTTTGTCCGTTTAAGTTTTTAATTTCTACTTCTGCTTTGGTTTTTAACATGACCATTATGAAAAATATCAGGTAGAGTATCATCTTTGTTGATTGTGTAGTTCTTAATGTTATCTTTGTGTACGATCACAACCCTCGTGGTTAAAACAGTGTCCTCACGGTCTTCCTTCACAATGTGCTTAATGTATCTGGCGTCTTTTTTCTTTCTCACACCTTTTATTTTCACAAGAATTTGTTCATTTGGTTGGAAGATTCGATGTTTAGTACCTTGATTTAGTCTTTCAAGTGTTTTTTTTATGCCTTTTTTAGTTTTTCATATATGGCTTTTTTGTCGTATTTTATTTTGTTTAATAAAATATCAACTGGTTTTTGTCCTGTGACTGTGTGTATGGTGTTATTTATTTCTCTTATTGTTTTATATATTTCCTCAGCTATTGTTGTATCGTTTTGTATTATAAATATTCTTGCTAGCTCGGAAATGGTACTGTGGACGCGTTCTACTTGCCCATTTGATGTCGATCTGTAGACTGGTGTTTTTATCTTTTTTATGTCATATTTTATACACATCATATTTACTGCTGGTGTATTTAGGCATTTTTCGTTATCAGTCATCAATCGTGCGCAGTTTGGATAGTTATTTGTGAGAATTTCTTCAACTTTCTCAGCCATGCGCTCTCTTGAGTCAATTTCCCTCAAAGTAACATATTTTGAGAATTTATCAATGGCGACTAGAAATGTTTTGTTGTCGTTGAAATATATGTCCATATGCATGTATTTGCCTGGTTCTGTTGGAATGTCGGAATCTCCTAATGGTTCTCTTGTTGGAGTCCTCTCATATTTACCATATAGGCAAGGTGTGCACTTTTTGTTAAATGCTTTGCATTGTTGTTTAATATCTGGCCAATAGTAATTTTCGAGTATCTCCCGTATGTTGTTTCTGTAGCCTCTGTGTGCTCTATCGTGTATTTTTTTTTACTATTTCAGCTTGTTTATCTTTCTCTCGAACATCAATAAGTTTTATTGGTGTATATACTCGTACAAAGTTTATACCATTGAAAGTGTTTGTTATAATAGGGCTTAGTGCGTAGATTTTTTCTCTTGTGGTATATAATGCGGTCGTCTTATTTTGGTGTAGTATTTTTCTCAATTCAAGTATAAGGTTTTGTTCATTCGTAAAGTTTATCGTGTGTCTAACTCTTTTTTGAATTATCGTACGACTTCGTGTTTCATTTATTTTATTATTTGGTACAAGCTCGACTTGAATGCTGTATGCATTTAGTGGTGGTTTTACCTGTTTGATAGTTTCTGAAAACGAACTTTCGGCTGAGTGTACCGTATCGATGGATGGCGTGTTTATATGTTGTCTTGACAAGGCGTCAGCTACCACATTTTGATGCCCTGGCTTATATACTAATTTTGCTCCAAAATCCTCTATTATGGGCTTCCATCGCTTTAGTTTTGGGTTTTTTTTCTTATATGGAGTGAGTTAGTGACTGATGATCTGTGTAGATAGTGAGGTTAGTTGTTCCGTATATGTAATTCCTAAGTTTCTGTAATGCCCAAATTATTGCTAGTAATTCTTTCTCATTTGTGCTGTAATTTTCTTCCGTTTTACTTAATGTTCTGCTAAGGAAAAATATTGGCTTTTTTTGTTTGGCTAAGTACGGCTCCAATAGCTATGTTGGATGCATCAGTAGTTAGTTCAAATGGTTTATCATATTTTGATTGAAAGAGTTCAACCGGTTCTTTTAAACATTTTTTTAATTTTTTAAATGCTTGTATAGCAGCTTCTTCTAAATTGATTTTTGTTGTAGCACTTTTATTTTTTCCTATCTGTCCGTTGTCTCCTCGGCTTAGCTATGCTGGCGTATCCTTGTATAAATTTTCTATAATAACCTGTCATACCCAAAAATCCTCTTAAGCCTTTCTAGTAAAGGATATTTTTCAATTGTTTCTACTTTGTCTGGATTTGTCGAATTCTGTTATGTTTGATAATGTGACCTAAGTACTCTACCTCTGTTTGAAAAAACTTTGATTTTTCGTTTGATACCATTGAATATGATATTGATATGTTTCATATGTTCTTCTGGTGTTGAAGAATATATTAGTACATCATCAATGTAGACGTATGCAAACTTGCCAATATACTCCCTTAAGATATCATCAACACATCTTTGAAATATTGAAGGAGCATTTTTTAGTCCAAACGGCATACGCACAAATTCGTACTTGCCACCATTTACACTGAATGCAGTTTTTTCTCTATCTTCTTCCTTAACTTTAACCTGATGGAATCCTGATTCTAAATCTAAAGTTGTAAAATATTTGGCTATTCCTTAGTTCTGTATCGTCATGTTTACAACAGGAATAATATATCTGTCTGTTATCGTATTTGAATTTTTGAAAATCAACGACCATACGACGTTTTGATCGACCTGTTTCGTTTACGCCTTATTTTGGAACAGTCCAAATGGGTGAATTATATGGGCTATTACTACGTTGGATTATACCATCTTGTAATAACTTCCTAATTTCATTGTTTACGAAGTCGTTATCCGCTATGGGGTATGGGTACTGCTTCGTCCAAATGGGTTCGTCTGTTTTTGTCCTAATCGTGGCTTCAATCATTGTAGTGAAGGGTAATCGTCCTATGCCATTGTTATCCTTCATAGGGGGATTATAGATCATTTAGCGTTACCCAGGATGCACTGCGTGGAAGCGATCTTTGTTACATCCCTGGGAACACTCTTTAATTTTTAAGATTATGAACTGTTTTTAAAACCACTCTGTAAGGATAATCTACCATATTACCAAAAATGATCAAAATCGGATCAGAAATTTATGAGTTCTGGAGGCACAAATATAAAAAAGCAACATTCAGCCGAATTGTATAACCTCCTTCTTTTTTTGAAGTCGGTTAAAAATGGCAATATTGATATAAAAAAAATACAAAACAAAAGAAAACTGATCTTAGATCTTTCATCTTCAATTTGCACATAAAATGATCTGTTTTGAATAAAAGATTTTAGAATGGAATAATATGTTGCTGGTAAAAGCTTCTTCAGTTTATATAAAAGACCCACATGCCATACTCTGTCGAACGCTTGTTGAATATCCAGAAAAACTCCAGAGCAAAATTTTTTATCCTCCAGCGATTTACGAATAACATTAATTACTCTATGACATTGTTCTGGTGTACCGTGTTTCTGTCTAAATCCAAATTGATGGTCTGGTATAATAGTTAAATTATTAATTAAAGGCGTTAAACGGCTCAAAAAATTTTTTCGAAAATTTTTGAAAAGAAACTAAATAGACTAATTGGTCTATAAGACGCTATCCGATTTTGCGATTTGTTTGGTTTTTAATCATTATTATTTTAGCACATTTCCACTGGGATGGAATCGAATTAAATATCAAATTTAAAAATAAAATTCCTTTTAATGGCAGATTTCTTACAACCGTAGAATCAATATTATCACATCCTGGAGACTTTTTTTTAACGTTTTTTTAATATATTTTAATTTCGGAAAGATAAATATTCTTCAGTGGTAAGTAAGCACATTTAATAAGGCGCATCTAAAAATTTGCTATTGATCCATCTGTTTTTTTAAACAATTAAAAAGGTGTTGAGCAAATGCTTGTGCCTTTGTTGCATCTGATCTGCACCACATTCCACTATTATCTTTGAACGGAGGATTTCTTTTTGATGGTTTTTTAAGATATTTCGTTGCTATCCATAAGTTATAATCATTATTTTTCTCGGTATTAATATTGTTAAAAAAGGCTCCAATAAATTCGTTTTTTAAGTTGTATAAATGTTGCTTAAGATTTTGCGTTGCTCGGTTTAGACGTGTCTTGCCATAGGGGTTTCTACTAATCTGCCAGGCTTTCCTAAGCCTCCTTTTTACTCGGATAAGCTCACGAGTTTGCAAAGAAAATTGTTGTTCGTTTGTATAGGCAGATAAGTTATTAATTGGATGTGACAAATAAGCAGCTTCTTATACTAATTTCGTATTCCAGTATTCAACTGCAGCGTCTAGCTCATAATTATTTGATATAGAAAAGTTTAGATTTAAATTTCTGTCAATCAAATATGCAAACGATTCCAAATCGGTTTTGTTTGTAATTAATTTATGAGATTTTTGAGTAAATTGAGGTGAAGAATTGTACGTAAGTAAAGCTGGTGAGTGATCCAGGTATTCCAGCATATGCGAAAAAATCTAGTAAATCTGGTAATTTATAAGGGTCAGTAGGACAGCAAGTTGGTTTGCCTGATGAAATTACAGAATAATTTTTAGATATAAGACTTATAAAGTTCTCGCCCTTTTGGATTTATAAGCCGCGAGCTCCACCAAGGATGTTTCGCATTAAAATCTCCACCTACAATAAATCTTGGTCCCAGTTTTTGAAAGAAATTTTTAAAATTTCATAATTTAACGGTGTTTCATTTTTGGCTTGATAAAAAGTTTTGTTATATAATTTTTTCTTCTACTCTTGATGAATAATGCATCCCCGATAGCTTGCAGGATAAGATTTCTTGACAATTTGCACATTTTGCTGTTAATGTCTTGCTTTTTGTACATTCAGTTGTTAAATGATCTTCTCCACACTTAACACATTTATGTGGTTTGTTACGGTAAGTACGCGTATGCCCAAACTGCTGACATCGATGACATTGTGGAATTTCTTTAGTTTTTCGAGGCGGCTCAACTTTAATAATAGCGTTATTAATATGAGTCATGTTATAGATTTCTTTATTATTTTCATCAGGTTCAAGGTCAAGTAAGAACATGAAGAGTGGTTGTTTGGTTATATTACTTCATATGTTAGAAATATGTCTTACTTTATGTCCATTTTTTTAAATAAATTCTTTAATTTCATTAATATTAGTTGAATAGTGCAAATTTTTTATAACCACTCTGTAGGCTCTTTCTTGTTTTGTTTGGAACGTATGAAATTTTATCTTTTTATGTTTATGTTCTGAGACAAAGGATCTATAAGCACTAATAGTTTTAACCATAACTCTGATCTGGCCATCTCTCAGAGCATTATAGGAAAATTGGTCTGCAGAAATAATGCTAGAGAAATATTTTGTCATGTCTTTAACATTTGTCGCATTTGGTATGTACAGCGGAGGTGGTTTGCTTCTGCTGGCTTTAATATATTTGAATTACCTAAATCTTCATTAGCAAGCTCCATAAACCTATTGCTGTTTGGTAGAACATCCTTATTGATGGTTTGTCTTCGTTTATTTTCGTGTAGTGAGGGTGAATTAGGACGTTTTCGAGAATGTAAAACACTTTGCCACTCAATTACTTTTTCGTTTTCATCATCACAAATGTTTCGTGCACTAGCACCGCAGCCACCGGAGCTAGCACTAGCTATATAAGAATATTTGCTCTTTTTACGGACCAACACTTATGCACTTATTACAATACCCCAAAACAGATAAATGTTCAACGCTAAGTATTCAATTTTAAAAGACAAAAAAGAAAATGTTCAATTTAATTTATAATTTAAATTTTTTTTGTATTGATAAGTTTTTCCTACGTATGCTATGAAAAACGATTTAGAACAGGTCAAAGTAAAATAAAATGAAAAATTTATAAATTTATATAAACTATCAAAACCTACTCGATTAATAATGTCAGAGTATTAAAGAACATGAGTATTTAATTTCATTTTTCTACAGTTTATTGAAAATAATAAAAGTCAGCGCAAAAGTACTGGAGTTATTTTTCCATATATTGAAAAGCCATGTGATTCTATCTGGCGTGATGGTTTGTTGTTCAAATTTTAATAGTTTTTATTATCCTATTTATTTACAACAAATAAAAACAGTTTTTTTTCAATAATCGATCATTTGCTGACTGTGTCGATACAAATTAGTCTAGTGATAGGTAAATACCAGCAGGTGTGCTACAAGGTTCTGTCTTTTCTTCCACTATATTCGTTATATATGCCGGGTATAAACATTCGCAGAAATCAAGAAGCAGCTTTTTGTGCTGACGACAGTGCTCTCATATGCTGCGGCAATGTATCAAAAGCAATAGTCAAAAGGATTCAACAGACTCTAAACGCAGGCAAAAAATACTTTAATAAATAAAAAATGAAAGTGAACGATAATAAAACTCAAGCTATCATATTTATACAAAAAACCTCTAAAACGAATTATTTTACAAAACTTGTACTCCCAAGGAAATGGCATTCCTATTAGTGAAAGTATAAAATATTAAGTTATAATCCTAGATTAAAAACTTTCATTTAAACAACATATTAAATACATACATATGTAACAAGTCAGTAAGGTGTGGCTGCGCACTGCATCCTTTACTAAACAGGAGATAAAGACTCAACCTGAACAACAAAATATTGTTATAGACTAATCTTGACTTATGGTTGCCAAGTCTGATATGGAAAAAATGCTAAAACTCATACAAAGAAGCTTCAAATCGAGAATAAAAACTTAAAAGTAATACAAAACGTCCACATACATTTATAGAATT
This sequence comes from Gymnosoma rotundatum, assembly GCA_916610165.2. Lineage (NCBI taxonomy): Eukaryota > Metazoa > Arthropoda > Insecta > Diptera > Tachinidae > Gymnosoma > Gymnosoma rotundatum. The sequence goes on from OU744336.1 coordinate 118,233,765, forward strand.
TTTCTTTCTAAAAAAGGTTTTTTGAAACTAAAAAATGAATTTAAGCAAAAAACCAATTTCTATTCAGTTAATACACAACCTTCCCCGTAAATTCTCCACTAACTTGCTAAATTCAATTTTTGAACACAAAACGATTTTTTCATTTGTAAGGGACTTGACATTTATTGAAAAATGCAGATCGTCTAATTTTGAAACTATAAGCAACCACTAAGAATCTTTTAGAAAAAAATTGAAACAAACCGTTTAACAAAATAAAATTTCTTTTATTTTTTCTTTACTTTTCGCTAAACATACAATTATAAGATTACTTAAGGAGATATTTTGTAAAAAAATTTAATACAGCTTTTACTCAGTTCTAATGTATGTATAATAGTTTTGATTTCATCTTAATTGTATTTATACGTAGGTATAAAAAAATTCAGTTAGTTTGATTGGAAACATTTATTTTTATTGTTATTATTCTGTATTTGGCACCGCATCGTTATGATGATTGATTAGTTACTTCGTCAGTGGCCGGCAAACTCATCTAGTTTTTCATGCAGCTTTAAATCTTTTATTAAATTTTTAATGAGAAAACCATACTCAAAAATTGTTCATAATGAATTGTTATTATACCATCCATGTCTGTGTCGTGTTGACGGAATGAAGATGTTAATGTCTATAAATAAATAATTTTAAAATTAGTTTTAACAAGAGTTCTACATTTGGCTATGTCGAATCGTACATACGAGGGCTGCTATATATATTTCTGGCCAACACTGAGTGCTGCCAAGTGCAATCTGTCATTTCCATTGGAAAGTTTGTCATTTTAAAGCATAATCGTACTCAAAACGTTTTGACATACGACCATTATTTGTGTTGTTTACAGTGACTTGAAAAAGTTAATATAGAAAAAAATGGAATTAACTTGTGAACATTTTCGTGCCATAATTTTTCACAACTTTCGACGTGGATTATCACGATGAACTTAAATCTTTATATGGCGATGAAGCACCATCCTATGGCACTGTAAAAAATTGGTATAATGAATTTAATCGTGGCCGAAGCTCGCTCAAAGACGAATTCCTTGAAGGTCGTCCAAAAACGTGCATGAACTCATAATGCAAGATCGACATGCGACATACCGAGAGATAGAGACATCCTTGGACATTTCTTCCACCAGCATACATTCGATACTGCATGAACACCTGGCCGTAAAAAAGGTTTGTTCTCGTTGGATCCCGCACAATTTGAAAGTCGCTCATAAAAGGCTCGTGTCGATTGGTGCAAAGAAATGTTGCAAAAATACGATTGCGGTACTTTAAAAAACGTTTATAAGATCGTCACAGGTGACGAATCATGGATCTATGCGTATGAGCCCGAAACGAAACAACAATCGACCGTGTGGGTCTGCAAAGACGAGCAAAATCCAACGAAAGTTGTTCGTGGAAGAAGCACTTCGAAGCAAATGGTCGCCTGTTTCTTCGGCAAAACTGGTCATGTGGCGACTGTTCCGCTTGAGCAACGTAGGATGGTCACTTCTAAGTGGTACACTACAATTTGTTTGCCTGAAGTCATCGGAGAAATTCGAAAAACCAACAAGAGAAGACGAATCTTTGTTCACCATGACAATGCGAGCTCTCACACATCGGCTCAAACCAGAGCGTTTTTGACCGGCCGAAACGTCGAATTAATGGGTCATCCGCCGTACAGCCCTGACTTGGCACCTAATGACTTCTTGTTTCCGCACATCAAGAAAAAAATGCGTGGTCAACGATTTTCGTCGCCAGAAGAAGCTGTTAAAGTGTTCAAAAACAATGTTTTAGAGGTGTCTCAATCGGAGTGGAAAAAGTGCTTCGACAACTGGTTTGAGCGCATGCAAAAGTGTATAAATCATGCTGGAGAATACTTTGAAAAACAATAATACCATTTTTGATTATAAATATTCGCATTTTCAAAATTAGCCCAGAAATATATAGAGCAGCCCTCGTACTCCTCGCCATCTATGTAAATCTAGTTAAGTCAAGTAACTCCAATCAGAAAAGCAAATATTCGGGTGACAGAGATTTAAAATTAAGAAAATAAAAATTAAGTTCTACGTATATATAATTTAACATAAAAGGGGCTTTTAAGGTGTTATCATTTTTAATAAAGATCTCTTCAAAAGCTTTCAAATGATACCCATATCGATATTTTGAAAAATTTTAATATTTAAGATGCCCATAATTTAGATAATATAGGCGAGCGCCAATTTTTTCTCTGAATGTTTTGTTCTTATTTTTAATTCCCTATCACCCCATGTATTTGTTTTTTTTTCTTTTTTGATCGGAATTACTTCGTTGGTACAAATAATATGAAAAAATTAGAGGTATGCTGCGTCTATGGACCGGTCTGATTGATTGGCGTACTAAAATTTTTGTGGAAATCAAATTTACCTTTGCAAACTTGATTTCGACACTAACACGGACGGACAGACGGACATAGCTCAATCGACTTCGCTATGCATAAGAACTAAGAATATATATACTTTATGGGGTCGAAAATTGATATTGTAGAAATTACTAGCGGAATGACAAACTTTATACCCGTTTTCAGTTTTTTGTAGTAAAGGGTATAAAAATTTGGTACTGCATACATATAATTTTATATAAAATGCCATTAGCTCTTAATGGATTATGCATTTTTAACCCTTTGATGCGTGGCGTAGATTATAATGTACGTCAATTTTATCAACCCGTACTGGTTAAAATTTTAGCATACATGCAATTAACTTGCGGCTACAGGTTCGTTGTGATGTTGTTTTTTTAATTCTTAAGAGGCTGTAAAATTTCAAGACAACTTGAGATGAGTATTTGTCTAGTCATCATCGACGCAGCCCCTTATACATATGTGAAAGTTTACGAGGGCTGATTGATATTCAAGCTACCTAGCGCTACATGGCAGCACAAACAAATCAACTTTTTCTTTCTTAGAAATTACGATCTGTCAAACGTCAGCTGTTAAAATTTTAGCCAAATTCATCGGTTAGTTTATTTGTTGTAGGCGTTTGAAGTAAGCAACTTTTGTGTTTTTTGGAAAATGGAAAAAAGTGAAATTCGTGTTTTAAAGGCAAAACGGCGAAAGTGACAAAAGAAAAGCTTGATAAACATTATGGCGAATCTGCTCCGTCAGACAATGAGGTAAAATATTGGACTGCTGAATTTAAACGGGCCCGAACAAGCACTGCAACAATACCATCAACAGGAAGGCCAAAAGAGGTGGTTACTGAAGAAAATATCAAGAAAATCCTCGATATCATTTTGAATGATCGCGGGGTCAAAATACGTGAGATTGCTGAAATGGTAAACATATCATAAGAACGTGTGTTCAACATTGCATATGAAAAAGCTATCGGCAAAACGGGTGCCGCGTTTGCTCAGTGTTGAACAAAAACGAGTTCGACAGATCACTTCACAGCGTTGTTCGAACATGATAAAGCATAATCCTGCTGATTTTTGGCGTAGATTAATAACTGTTTATGAAACGTGGGTCCACCACTACACACCTGAAACCAAAAGTCGATCGAAGCAATGGGTGGAAGCTGGTGAAAGTGCTCCGAAGAAGGCGAAGGCAGCGAAATCGGCTGGCAGGGTTATGGACACTGTATTTTGGGATGCACACGGAATATTGAACATCGATTATCTTGAAAAGGGTTCCACAATCACAGGAGAGTATTATCGTGCATTATTGCATCAATTGGTTGATGCAATCAAGGAAAAACGACCACATTTAAACAAGAAAAAAGTGCTCTTTCTTCAAGACAACGCACCGGTTCATACAGCATTAGATACGATGCTAAAACTACGAGAAATACAATTCGAATTGGTAGATCATCTACCTTAAGCTGAAAGTCCATACAACGCGTATGTCAAAAAAGTAGAATTAATGTAAATATATGTGACAAGTTACACAGCATAAAGCGTAGAAAGCATGAAGTTTTAGAACGCAAGAAGTTTGTTTACTTTCTACTTTTCTACGCTTAGCAAGCGCCTTGAAAAAATGTCAGCTGTTTTTGATATCTAAGGATGGTAAATTATATTTTATGATCAATGGTATCGATAAATATTGTTGTGTTAATGATTAGTTTTTTCTGTTTTTTTTTTTTTTTGTTTTAAAAAGCCTTTTTAATAAAAAAAACACTTTTTTTAAGTAAAATTTAACAATAAATTCAGAAAAAAATACGTTAGTATTAATAATTTACAACAACTCTTTCATCAACAAAACTTTTATGTTCTTAGTTTCATCCCTAATACATATATTTAATTTAAAAAGTTTTTAATACAAATGCAAAATCCGTTCCCTTTTCTTCTGAAGATTTTCATAGGTCCTCGTTACACAAAATATTATGTGCATAATCTCAATATATACCATAAATTCTTTAAACATTACACTTTTTATTTTTCCAAAAATGATTTCTTTAGATAAATATATTTACTCTACAGCTGATGAAAACAAAAACTTGGCGCATAAAAAGCGTTGCATGTAACTTGACGTTTAAGAAGTGTAGAAAGCATAAAAAGTAGCGTGTACGCATAGAACGCGTTGTATGGACTTTCAGCTTTATAGTCCAGATTTAGCCCCTAGTGACTTTTTCCTGTTTCGAAACTTGAAAAAATGGCTTGCATGAAAAATATTCATCTCAAACGAAGAAGTGATTACCGAAACTAATGCGTATTTTGAGGAATTCCCAAAATCGTATTAATCAGATGGTATAAAAAAGTTGGATAATCGTTTATTTAGTGTATTGAGCTAAAAGAAGACTATGTTGAGAAATGAATGGTTTAAAAAAAGAAAATGTTTTTTTTTTCCTACTTAGGTAGCTTCAATATCAATCTGACCTCGTATTTTCAAATTAAAAAACAAAAAATGGATTTTTCGCTTATTTTTTTAATAAATTTTTAAATGCTTCTTTTATTTATGTACATATTTGTATTAAGAAATTTAAAAATAAAAATATAAAATAAGTGCAGTAGTTTTTACGAGGGCTGCTCTAAATATTTCTGGCCTAATAGTGAAAATGCGAATATTTATAATCAAAAATGATTTTATTGTTTTTCAAAGTACTCTCCAGCATGATTTATACACTTTTGCATGCGATCAAACCAGTTGTCGAAGCACTTTTTCCACTCCGATTGAGACACCTTTAAAACATGGTTTTTGAACACTTCAACAGCTTCTTCTGGCGACGATAATCGTTGACCACGCATTTTTTTCTTGATGTGCGGAAACAGTCACCACATGACCAGTTTTGCCGAAGAAACAGGTGACCATTTGCTTCGAAGTGCTTCTACCACGAACAACTTTCGTTGGATTTTGCTCGTCTTTGAAGACCCACACGGTCGATTGTTGTTTCGTTTCGGGCTCATACGCATAGATCCATGATTCGTTACCTGTGACGATCTTATCAACGTCTTTTGAAGCACCGCAATCGTATTTTTGAAACATTTCTTTGCACCAATCGACACGAGCCTTTTTTTTTAACGACTTTCAAGTTGTGCGGGATCCAACGAGAACAAACCTTTTTTACGGCCAGGTGTTCATGCAGTATCGAATGTATGCTGGTGGAAGAAATGTCCAAGGATGTCTCTATCTCTCGGTATGTCGCATGTCGATCTTGCATTATGAGTTCACGCACGGCATCAATGTTCTCTGGCACAACAGCCGTTTTTGGACTACATTCACGGAATTCTTCTTTGAGCGAGCTTCGGCCACGATTAAATTCATTATACCAATTTTTCACAGTGCTATAGGATGGTGCTTCATCGCCATACAAAGATTTAAGTTCATCAATGCACTCTTGTCGTGATAATTCACGTCGAAAGTTGTGAAAAATGATGGCACGAAAATGTTCACGAGTTAATTCCATTTTTTTCTATATTAATTTTTCAGTCACTGTAAACAACACAAATAATGGTCGTACGTCAAAACGTTTTGAGTACGATTATGATTAAAAATGACAAACTTTCCAATGGAAATGTCAGATTGCACTTGGCAGCACTCAGTGTTGCCAGGCCAGAAATATATATAGCAGCCCTCGTAGATTGAAGCATATTTTAAATTAAAATGTACAGCTCAAAACCCACTTTAGAATAAAAATTAGTCCCCATATTTGTTTACACATGTTTTTTGAAGTCTTTTAAAGCTTATATATATATATATATATATATATATATATATATATATATATATATATATATATATATATATATATGGCTTTTATCCATATATATAATTTTTCAACGGCCGAAATTAATTCCAATGTCAAAGGGTTAAAAAGTTTTTGTATTTCCTTAAAGATGTCTTCAAAACCTTTAAAATGTTATCAATATATTAAAAATTTAAAAATTTCGGAGGACCGTAACTGGGATAATGGGGTTCGGAAATGGATATTGCAGAAATTACAAACGGTACGAGAAACTTAACCCTTTTCCCACTTTTTGTAGTGAAGGTAAAAAATTACCTACTACATATATATATATATATATATATATATATATATATATATAAAGGGGACCCCGCCCCTTTTTAGAAAAATTAAAAATCGTAATATAGTCTTAACTACTGGACCAATCGTCATTAAATTTTCGCAATAGGATATTCTTGACTATATAAAGTTGGGAGTGGACAAAGGGGCGTGGCCTCGCCCATATAACCCAAAATTTAATATCGTCATATTTTGGCCATTTTTTGACCTACGTCGACGATATTTGGTACATATGGTATTGGCATAATTAGGAATACGTACCAGGAGAAAAGTGAGTGGGACCCCGCCCCTTTTTAGAAAAATTAAAAATCGTAATATAGTCTTAACTACTGGACCAATCGTTATTAAATTTTCGCAATACTTTTAATTTTATTTAATAACGAGGGGGGTAGCGAAGCACACCGGGTTCATCTAGTTTTACATAAAAATGACATCGGCTCTTAAAGGTTAAGCATATTTAACAAATTTTTGTACTTCCTTAAAGATCTCTTCAAAAGCTTTAAAATGATACCCATATTGATATTTCAAAAATTGTTCAAATAGAGGCGATCGCCAATTTTTTCATTGATGTTTTTTTTTTCTTCTTTTTGAGTTTTCTATCGCCTGGACAATCGACTTCGCTATTAATAAGAAGTCAGAATATATTTACTTATGGGGTCGGAAATGGTTATTGTAAAAATTACATACGGAATGACAAACTTATGTATACCATTTTTCCACTTTTTATGGTGAAGGGTGTAAAAAACGTTGCCTACAGGGTGCAAAATGCAAATTTATGCAAAAAATGTAAGTGAAAAATTTCCGGTAACCCTAAGTTCCGGAGTTACGAACTTCCGAATTTTACTGCATTATAAGCACGTATGTATGGAGAATTTATTGGTGGAATTGGATAATATGGATATCATTAGAAAGGGAATTTAAGAGCCTATTTAATTTTTTTTTTTTTTTTTATTAATTAATTAATGATCTTTATTAGTATTAAAAATACTTTTATATACAATATGTACAATTTGTTACTTCTTAATTTGAAATTGATTTATAAAGCTCTAATTTACATAATACTTCACAAAATGGGAAATTTGCTTTTTAAATTGATTGTGGTTATTCTCAGTTTTTATATAATTTGGTAATGTATTGTAAAGTTTTAATCCTTTATAAAAGAGGGATCGCTGCATTGCCGTTGAAGGTACTCTCTCAATTCTAAAGTTGTGTATATTTCTTAACTGGTACGGTTGCGCTTCTCTGACATATACTATTTGTTCTGTTAAATATTCTGGTGCTTCTCCGCGTTTAATTTTCTGTATAAAATTTAGAGTGTTGAGTGTTAACCTTTGTCTAATGTTCAGCCATTTTAACGATTCAAGCATAAAGTTTATTGAAGTGTATCTATTGCATTTTAGTATATATATATATATATATATGGCTTTTATCCATATATATAATTTTTCAACGGCCGAAATTAATTCCAATGTCAAAGGGTTAAAAAGTTTTTGTATTTCCTTAAAGATGTCTTCAAAACCTTTAAAATGTTATCAATATATTAAAAATTTAAAAATTTCGGAGGACCGTAACTGGGATAATGGGGTTCGGAAATGGATATTGCAGAAATTACAAACGGTACGAGAAACTTAACCCTTTTCCCACTTTTTGTAGTGAAGGTAAAAAATTACCTACTACATATATATATATATATATATATATATATATATATATATATATATATAAAGGGGACCCCGCCCCTTTTTAGAAAAATTAAAAATCGTAATATAGTCTTAACTACTGGACCAATCGTCATTAAATTTTCGCAATAGGATATTCTTGACTATATAAAGTTGGGAGTGGACAAAGGGGCGTGGCCTCGCCCATATAACCCAAAATTTAATATCGTCATATTTTGGCCATTTTTTGACCTACGTCGACGATATTTGGTACATATGGTATTGGCATAATTAGGAATACGTACCAGGAGAAAAGTGAGTGGGACCCCGCCCCTTTTTAGAAAAATTAAAAATCGTAATATAGTCTTAACTACTGGACCAATCGTTATTAAATTTTCGCAATACTTTTAATTTTATTTAATAACGAGGGGGGTAGCGAAGCACACCGGGTTCATCTAGTTTTACATAAAAATGACATCGGCTCTTAAAGGTTAAGCATATTTAACAAATTTTTGTACTTCCTTAAAGATCTCTTCAAAAGCTTTAAAATGATACCCATATTGATATTTCAAAAATTGTTCAAATAGAGGCGATCGCCAATTTTTTCATTGATGTTTTTTTTTCTTCTTTTTGAGTTTTCTATCGCCTGGACAATCGACTTCGCTATTAATAAGAAGTCAGAATATATTTACTTATGGGGTCGGAAATGGTTATTGTAAAAATTACATACGGAATGACAAACTTATGTATACCATTTTTCCACTTTTTATGGTGAAGGGTGTAAAAAACGTTGCCTACAGGGTGCAAAATGCAAATTTATGCAAAAAATGTAAGTGAAAAATTTCCGGTAACCCTAAGTTCCGGAGTTACGAACTTCCGAATTTTACTGCATTATAAGCACGTATGTATGGAGAATTTATTGGTGGAATTGGATAATATGGATATCATTAGAAAGGGAATTTAAGAGCCTATTTAATTTTTTTTTTTTTTTTTATTAATTAACTAATGATCTTTATTAGTATTAAAAATACTTTTATATACAATATGTACAATTTGTTACTTCTTAATTTGAAATTGATTTATAAAGCTCTAATTTACATAATACTTCACAAAATGGGAAATTTGCTTTTTAAATTGATTGTGGTTATTCTCAGTTTTTATATAATTTGGTAATGTATTGTAAAGTTTTAATCCTTTATAAAAGAGGGATCGCTGCATTGCCGTTGAAGGTACTCTCTCAATTCTAAAGTTGTGTATATTTCTTAACTGGTACGGTTGCGCTTCTCTGACATATACTATTTGTTCTGTTAAATATTCTGGTGCTTCTCCGCGTTTAATTTTCTGTATAAAATTTAGAGTGTTGAGTGTTAACCTTTGTCTAATGTTCAGCCATTTTAACGATTCAAGCATAAAGTTTATTGAAGTGTATCTATTGCATTTTAGTATGCTTCGCATTGCTCTGTTTTGAAGTTTTTGAAGTCGATCTATTTGTTGTGTACTGCAGCATGAATATAATATTGTAGATCCTAATTCGAAATGTGGTTTAATTATAGTATTATATATGTTTATTGCCGTTATTACTGATATCTGTTTTCTTATTCTTTTAAAAAAGCTAATTTTTTTACCAATTTTTCTGCAAATATAGTCAATATGTAAGTTAAATTTTAATTCTTTATCAATAATAAAATCCTAAATATTTAATTTGATCAACTTTTTCTATCACTTGGTTGTTTATTTTAAAAATTTGGTTACTATTTGAATTAATTTCTAATATTTTCGTTTTATTTTCGTTTAGTTTAAGCTTGTTCATATTCAACCACTTGTTAACATTATCCATATCCTGAGTAAGATTATCATAGCATTGTTGAACCGATGCGCCTTCCGTAAATATAAGTGTATCATCTGCATATAGAATTATTTCACTTTTGTCCAGTATTTCCGGTAAATCATTTATATATATTATAAATAGCAATGCTCCCAGAATTGATCCTTGTGGCACACCATAATCATTTATAATTGAATTTGATTGTACGTTGTTTACTTTTGTTATTTGCTTCCTTCCTGTTAAGTATGTTTCAAACCATTTTAACTCTGTATCTCGAACGCCGTAGTTATATAGTTTCCTTAAAAGAACATGCCTGTCAATGGTTTCAAACGCTCTTTTAAAATCCAAAAAAATTCCAACAATTTTATTATTTTTTTCGACTTTTTTCCATCTACTTATTACGTAGTTTACTGCAGACTCACATGAAAATTTCTTTCTAAATCCAGATTGGTATTTTGATAATATTTTTTCAGATTCCATATATATCTCTAATTGTTCTTTTACCACCTTCTCTAAAATTTTTTCGCATGTCATCAACGTATTAATGGGACGGAATTCTTCACATTTTTTTGTTTTTGACACCTTCTCAATTGGAGTTATCATTGAAATTTTCCAGTTTTCGGGAAACATGCCTGTTGACAAAGATTTGTTTACTATATCCAGCATTACTTTTCCCAAAATATTCCAGCTATTAATTATTATTTTAGTATTTATTCTATAGAAGTCAGGCTTATTTTTTATACTTTTACATATTATTTTTAATTCTTCTAATGTTATTTGACGAAATTTAAATCGGGAATTTATTACAGATACACTGTTGGTATATTGCACATTATCTATCATAGATCTAATCGATTTTAGGCTGTTCAAGAAATATTTGTTGAAGTTATCGGCTATTTCAAAGTTATTCTTAATTTCTACATTATTAAAAATCACATTTTCAATTGTATTTTTAGATTTTTTTAAAATAAGATTTTTTATTTCCTTCCACATTTCCTTTTGATCTCTGGCGGAGGTTATTTTATTATTAACATATTTATTTTTTTCATTTTGAATTTTAATTTTATACATATTTCGAATTGTTTTGTAATTAGTCCACGCTTCGTTAGAATTTTCGTATTTTGCTAATTGGTATTTAATAATTTTTTCTCTTTTAATTTGCCTTATTTCATCGTTAAACCAGTTGCACTTAAAATTCTTAGTAATATTTTTCTTTGTCGTTAACTTTTGCACTGCACCTTTTAAGTATTCATCGAAGAGACTTACATTATAGTTAAGATCATTATATTTATTAATCCTTTGTATATTTCGTATTTCATTGTTAAATTGTTGTCTATTGTATTTAAATATTTCAATTTCTTCAATAGTGTTTCTATTAGGATTTGATTTGGCGCTATTTATTACTACATCTACTGCTTCGTGATCTGATATTTTATTTGTAGTATTAATTTTAGCCGATATATTTTGATTATTCGTAATTATATAATCTATTAAAGTCCGTGAGTTCTTTGTAATTCTTGTGTATTCTTCTACTATTTGGTTAAGACCATTATCATCTAATATACATTTAATTCTATTTTTATAAAAACTTTCTTTGCACCAGTCTATGTTAAAATCACCCGCCATTATAATATCACAGTTAATTTCATTTATTTCCTCTATTATATCTGCAAATACTTCTAAAAATTCATATTCTGCACTGCTTGGGGACCTGTATACAGCAACTAAAATAAATTTGTTTTTATTCTGTACCATATATGCTGTTATCCAAATTTTTGATTCAATAATTTTTTCGGCGATTTTTCTTACATTCCATTTCTCTTCGAAATAAACTATTGTTCCACCTGTCCTAGATGAGTTCGATAATGATATGTATTGATTGTAACCTGTTATCTGTGTTTCTGCTTCGTCTACATCTTCAGTTAAGTGAGTTTCCGATAATATAATGAATTCAGGATTTTTTGTTTCTATAAGTATTTCTATTTGGTTAAAGTTGTTTATTAAACCTTGTATATTGGTATATATCCCATATATTTGCCATGATTGTTAAGCTAACATTCCGATCTTTCTTCTCTTCGCGTTTAGTTTGTTCTGAAAAACTGGACATTCTCTACTTATTGTTGGATGGTTTTCATCTAGTCCGAGGTTTAGTCTATTGTTAACTCTTAAACAGTTTATACATTTATTTATTACAGCTGTCGTACATTCCTGTGATTTATGGTTTCCGTGACATTTATAGCAAACTTCTTCAAATTTACAATCGATTGCTTTGTGATTATATCCGTTGCATTTATAACATTGTATAATATCGGTCCCTTCATAAACTCTGCATTTTTCCCAACCGATATTAACCTTTTGAGCATTAATTACTTTAATATATGACTCTTTATCTATTTTTATTATTGCATTGTATATTACATGTCCATTTCTTTTATAATCGAATATTTTTATAACTTCCAGTTTACTTTCGACAAGTATATCATTTTGCTTTTTTAGTTTTTCCACTATTTCATTATTTGTAAATTTAAATGACATACCAGTTAATTTTATTTTCATTTCACTTTGGTTAGGAACCTTAATTTCATAGAAATCACTCATTTCATTCTGTAATGCCTCTTTAATTTTTTCTCTTTCTTTATCATTCTCACTTTGAATTACAACTGATCCATTTTTTCTTTGTTCTACATTCAAAATTCTAAAGTCCGATGGATTAACTTTTTTATTTAAATCTTCTTTAGTTTTTACCGCGTTTTGTTTTCCTTTTGGCTTAACACTTAGTGGGTTTTGTTTATTTTCATCTGGCATCACCATTTTATTTTTTAATGCGTCTGAATACGTTAGCTTTTTGACATTTGTTTCTGTTATTTTTTTTATTTCTTCACACATTTTTTTGTTCTTTTTTTCAATTGTGCTGCAAATTTCTTCGCTATTGGTTTGCTGATCATTAATTTTTTCATAAATTTTTTGTATTTCTTTTGCATTTTTTTCACAACATTTTTGTGCTTCATCTAATTTCTTTATTCTGGGCCAGTTTCACTATGTCGCAATCGTTCGTTCGTTCGCACAATTACATTCAAAACAAAAACAAATTCTAAAATATTGTTTTTGTTTTAAATGTAATTATGCGAACGAACGAACGATTGCGACATCGTGAAACTGGCCCTCTGTCATCGTATCTATTTTCAATTGCTTCAAGAAGCTTTTTAATTTCGTTTTCATTTTGCTTTAATGTTGCTTTAAATTCGCCTTTGTATTCAGCTAAATTGTTACTGTTCTTTTTAACACTTTCTTGAACTAATCCTAGCGCCAAATCTATATTATGTATATAGGGCCAGTTTCACTATGTCGCAATCGTTCGTTCGTTCGCACAATTACATTCAAACCAAAAACAAATTCTAAAAAATTGTTTTTGTTTTAAATGTAATTATGCGAACGAACGAACGATTGCGACATAGTGAAACTGGCCCATACTGAAGGCAATCTTCACATAAAAAACGAATTAATCCACCAGCTTCCAATATTCCTCGAGAGTACTGATCAAGACCTGAGCATTTTTTTGAGCAGTGGTACACTTTTTTACAAACTCCTTCACACATTAAACCAGTTTCACCGCGTATTGTTGTCTTACAGTGATGGCACTCGGCCATGGCTGTCTTTTATATAAATCTGACAAATTATCAACACTTTTATTAAAAATAATTTAAATAACCAACAATCTTTTACGTTCTTTCTCGGTTTATAATAGTCCTATCTATTTTCAAACCGATAAACTATTTTATTTAAAATTTTTTTAAGAGCTTTGCTTTTTTTGCTTATTAACTTATTCGCAGCGAATTCGAATGTGAAGAAGGAAATGTATAGAAAGCGAGCCGCGAAAATAATTACACAAAATTTTTTGCTTACAATTACATTTTACACTCTCTATATAACTTTTTCTTATAAAGTATTCATATTAAATTTGATGATTTTTAAAAAATTATTTTATGAAAAAAAAACGTTTTTTGGACCTTAATTTTTTTTTTACTTCTTTTCCTGTAAATAACCTCTCCAATTATACCCATATTGTCCCATTCCGCTATCGAATACTCGATATATATATTATATATAAAAGCTTTGGAGGCCCGTAACTCTGAAACTAAGGGTTGCCGCCAAATTTTTCACTTTACACTTTTTGCGTGAAATTGCATTTTGCACTACGTAGTCAATTTTTTTATTTTGGAGCGGTGCCGTAAACTTGATTTGTTCCGCACCTCTTTCGTCACTATGTCTGATCGATTGGTGCATTTAAATTTTTGTTGCTTGCGAAAGAAAAGTTTATTTCAACACTAAAACGGGCGGACAGATGGGCATCGCATATCGACTTCGTTATGCAAAAGAACTCAGAATATATAGTTAATGGGGTCGCAAATCGATATTGTACAAATTACACACGGAATGACAAACTTTGTAATACCCTTTTTCCACTTTTTGTGGTGAAGGGTATAAAAATGAATGATTTACTTACATAAAGAACAATACAGCATTGAATAAAGTCATCGAATAATATTGTTCCTCTACCGAAGCGATCAAATTTACGTAGCAGCAAATCAATGATATTATCCGAGAGTCGATAACCGAAAGATGTTAGAGCAGTTTTCAATTCAGCTTTGTCAATATTACCAGAATTATCACGATCAAATGATCGAAAACAGTTTTGCCAGTCTGTTACGTATTTCCAAAGTGCTCCGAAGTCTTGAAATGATACTGTGCCTCTATTTTCACGATCGAACATACCAATCATTAAACGTACAGTCTCCGGGTTAAATGGACTCCAGGTACCATTAGAGAGAGCTACCTGTAACTCATCAGCTGATATGTATCCACTGCGATCTTTGTCTACTCTAAAGTTTTGTCTATTGTTAAAATCTGGCGCGACTCTACGAAAAAATTAAAAAAATTTACTTACCTCTGAAAAACGTCCCATAAAAACTGTTGATCTGGCATTTGGGATTGTTGCATATAGGCCATTTTTATACTCTATTAATTGTTTTTAGGCAAGTCTTCTAACTAAATTTGACTAATGTTTTATTGAATTATGATAGCAACGGATGAAACTCGATAAGCTGGAAAACCTAAAAAACAATTTCGCAAAAACAAGACTGAATCAACATTGCAGAGCTGTCTAGAAGTGGACGATGAGCTAACAACACAGATTATTTATCAATGGCTAACAACACTGAATACACTTAAAAAAATAGTTGAATCAAAAACGTAACGCAGTGCGATAAAAGTTCACTAGTTAATCATTGTGAAATGCTGTATAACTACCATCCCTAAACTAGCGTTTTAAGCGCAATGCCTTCTTACGTAGTGCTTTTACGGTGTAATAACATACCTAAATAATTACTGGCTAAATTAACGCGCAAAGCGCAACGCCTTTTTACGTCGGGCTTTTCGCTTTTTAAATGCTTTTTAAATCCTAGACTAGAAGCAAAAACAAAGAGCATTTAAAAACGGATACATAAAACACAAAAGTCACAGTATGCTTTGCTTTTGGGACTATTCTATTTTCAAATTGCAAAAGCAAAGTCGAAATATCAAAAGCAAAAGAAATCCAAACTGAAAGTGATGTTTATTTTTTCATAAATTGCTTTTTGATTTTGCTTTTACTGATCTGCCGTTTTTTCAAAAGCATAAGCAGAAGCAAAACCAAATGAAATGAAACTTATTTTAATTTTTTAAACACTGAATATTACTGTAAAAGACACAAAGTTGACGCTCTTATCTAGGTATATCATTGCAGCGAAATATATATATAAATTTTTTTTCCAATAAAAATAAATACACAAAAAAGAAGATAAAATGTTTATTGTAAAATTAAAATAATTATTATTCTCGGGCTGCAACTGATGACTTTCTTACTAACCGCATTCAAAAGCACTTAAAAAAATTTCACATCGACTGCTTCTGCTTTAATTATAACTGCGTTTTTTCCGTAGGCTTATATGTCAAACTCCATATATAAAAAATCTGTGTACTATTTTTTATATATGAAGTTTGACATTCGTTTTTACCAGCAAAAAATAATAAATTCTCCAACGCTGCCACCTGGTAATTGATTCGCCTTGATGGTGACATACTAGAATATACACTAGAAGAAAATACACTATTGCAGTGTCAAAGCACATTTATTTTACTAGTTATTAGCGGCTTTACAACAAATACAACATTACAAAAACAACATGGCTTTTTATTGTTGTTATGTGTATCGGAAATGTCAAAAGCATAAAGAGAAAGAGAAGATAATTAATTATCTTCTAAATAAAAATGCTTGCTTGCTCTACATACAGGTGCTTGCATTGTTTTGCAAATGCTTGTTGTTAATGCTTTTTTGAAATTCGTAAACAAACAAAGTAAAATACAAACAACTTTCGACATATCAAACCACAAACCAGCTGGACGGACGACACTACACTGCCTTGGCATTAGTTTCAAGAAAAGGCGAATTAATATAAACAAGATCGAAAAATTACAATAGTCACCTGGGCTGTCAAGGCCACTCTTTATTAATTCGCCTTTAAGAAAAGTATACCTCTTATGAATTCGCCTTGATATAAGCTGGCAGTGCCGCTACAACAATAAAAAACAGGCGCTTAAGGCCTCGTTACTCTTACGTCAACGTACACGTTGCGGATTAGCTGATGCAAGGCGAATCAATTACCAGGTGGCAGCGTAGGCGAATTCATTAATTTTCGCCGTGTACACTACTGTCAAACTTCATATATAAAAAATCTGTGTACCAGTTTTTTTAAATGAAGTTTGACATTCGTTTCTACCAGCAAAAAATAATTAATTTTCTAACGCTGCCACCTGATAATTGATTCGCCTTGAGCTGATCCGTCTTCCTTACCAAGGTTGTATGTAAATAGGTACATTTTTTTAAACGAGACGTTGCGTTGCGGACGAACCTAATAAAATAGAAAATTTTCTACGTTTTTACCTATCAGCTGTTAAAGATTTGTTGTTTCTTTATAAGCAGTGCTGCCAACAAATTTTAAAATGCAGAATTTTTAGCGTATTCTGCTTGATGTTAATTTTAATTTGATTAATAAGTTTGATATATGTGTATTAAAACTAAAAAAGCTCGTACATTTCTATTGTTTTTTATAAGTATTACTACGGTGTAAATTATTACTGCTGTAATATTACTATTAGTAGTTTTATTTCTTTATTACTATTATTACACTGTATTATTGTTAGTATTATTTTAATAAATATTATTATAAATTCTATTTCAATTGGTACTTTTAGAATCTGAACAAGTAAATTTTAACTCAAATGTGTTAAATATAATAAAAAACATATCAAAAATATAATAGAAGTTTAAAACAAGGATTACAAATTAGTGCCGTGATAGTAGAGTATAGTTTTTAGTAGTGTATGTTAATAAGAAAATTTAATATTTGGAATCTTTTTAGAATAATTTACTTTAATTGTGCTTGATTCCTTCAAATATAAATATTTCATGATTTTCTCATGAAATAAACTAAAATAAAACTAAAATAAACAATGAAATGTATTACTGCGCGGAAAGCATATTCATGTGGCCATTTCGCTACTGCTCATATATAGCTCATTAGTGGATTCTACCCAAATTTTGTAAGGAAAATCTCAGAGTCTTAAACTTAAAGCCAAATTGATTAAATGAGACCTCCTTTGAATAAATAAGGCAAAAAGCCATAAAAACTCAAAAAATTTTAATACAAAAACACATAACCATTGAGTAAATATTTTTATTTTTTCTTTCATTTTCCTACATAAGGATTGCAATGGAAACCATTCATATGTATTTAAAAGATTTAAAGAATAAAAATAAAAATTTTTAACAATTTTTATAAATAAGCAACGTGCACACACAAATACTTTTACTTTTGGTTATTGTTGTTTTTGCTCTAACTTTGATTTTTGTCTTTGAAAAATGATTTTATGTTGAAAAATGAAAGAAAAAATAAAAATATTTACGCAATGGTTACTGTGTTTTTGTATTAAAATTTGTTGAGTTTTTTATGGCATTTTGCCTTATTGATTCAATGGAGTTTTAATTTAATCAATTTGGCTTTAAGTATAAGAATCTAAGATTTTCCTTACAAAATTTGGGTAGAATCAACTGATGAGCTATATATGAGCAGTAGCGAAATGGACATATGGATATGCTTTCCTCGCAGTAAACATTTCATTGTTTATTTTAGTTAAAAAATAAATATTTCATGAGAATATCATGAAATATTTATATTTGAAGGAATCAAGCACAATTATGGCCAGTTTTTGACTTCGTATTTATATTTCATTTATATTTAAGTTGTCTTAAAGTAAAAAATTCGGTTTTTCAATGCACACTTAAATGAAACTTAATTGACCAATCTTGCGCATTTAAAGTCCATTTAAATAATACGATTTTACCATATGGTTATGGCATATGGTTATTTCAAACATTTCAGCCATTGATAGAATAATATTTTATGTTTTGCACACGTTTCATAATAAAAATAGTTATTAAAAAGTTAAATTAATAAATAAAATAAATTTAAGCAGCGAATACATAAGTATGTATTTCAAATATTTTTAAAAAAATTTTCAATTCATTGTGTTTGTTAGCAGCAGTTTTTTTAAGAACAATGGAGATTTATTTTGATATTTCGTAATGCTGCCATATTTTTATCACAGTTAAATAAGAACGATCATAAATGACTGAAAAACTGAAACTATTTAAATACTACTTAAATTTAAATGCAAATTAAATAAATGCGTATTTAAATATGAAGTCAAAAACTGGCCATTAACGTGTGTGCACGTTGCTTATTTATAAAAATTGTTAACAATTTTTATTTTTCATTAAAACTTTCAAATACATATGAATGGTTCCCAATGGCAACCCTTATGTAGAAAAATTAAAGAAAAATAAAAATATTTACTCAATGGTTTCTGTGTTTTAGTATTAAAACTTTTCGAGTTTTTTATGGCTTTTTGGCTTATTGATTCAATGGAGTTCTAATTTAATCAATTTGGCTTTAAGTGTAAGACTCTGAGATTATCCTTACAAAATTTGGGTAGAATCCACTGATGAGCTAGATATGAGCAGTGGCGAAATGGCCATATGGATATGCTTTCCTCGCAGTAATACATTTCATTGTTTATTTTAGTTTAAGAAATAAATATTTCATGAGAATATCATGAAATATTTATATTTGAAGGAATCAACCACAATTAAAGTAAATTATTAGTGTATATTAATATTACTTATAATAAATATTGAGTTTTGTAGTTAAATTAATCTTTAAAAATGGAATGCAATGAAATTGTATTTGCATATCCCATTTTTTTCTTAATAGTTGTAGAAATAGCAAATTTGCAATTGATAGATAGGTACAAAGAATGCTCGCTAAGGTTGTAGGGAACCATAAGATGAATTTCATTCTGCAAATATCTTATGTTTACTCTTCTCTTTACAACTAGCAACCAACTTAGCCCTATCTAAACAATAATAATTCATTAGAAATTATGATATTTATATATGTACATACATATATTGATACATTTATTAATAGTATGTATCAGTCATGGGGATTCAGTTAAAATAGCAGGTAATGAGTTTTTAATTACAAATTAAAAGTAATTGTAATTAGGTAATATTCATTACTTTTAATTTATTAAAATTCAATTATATTCTAGAAAATAGTAAGTGAAACTAAAAATTCAGAAAATTAACTTTTAAAACTTATGAAATAGATACATAAAAATGTATATGTTGTACAAATCAGCAGCAAAAAAAACATTTTTTTTGTTTTGAAAACTTAGAAGAATATTAAACATTCTCTTTTAGGTTTAATTTCCAAAAAATTATATTTTACAATTGATTCGTACACAATGTACATATGTATGTATACAACGTATATTATACATATAAATATGTTCATAAAAAGCTTTTATTTAAAATATCTAACGTGCATTGGAATTTCAATTATGTAAGTAAAATTTTCCGAAAGATTTCTCCATATTAAAAGTGGTGAGACTTTTCAAGTTCTAAACGCTGTAGAAACTATTTTCACTGGGTTCTTGGTTTTAAATACAATAAATATGAATTTTGTTATTTTTACATGTTAACTATGTATGTACATATATATACAGCCCAATTATGAATATTCTCACGGAATTTCTTTCGCACGGATAAAATTTTTCTCGAGAAAAGATTCCTCCAATTATGAATTCCGTGGGAATAAAATTATAAAAAAGTGGCATCATCGTAATTTGAAGGGAGATTTTTTGTTTATTTTCATATAATTTTTATTTCATAATTTAGAATACCTACTTTTTTTCCCCCGGATTTTTTCACTTTCCGCAGTCAATCAAAAGGGGAAAAATTTATAATTGGAGAAAAGGGAAAAGTGAAACTCGCACGGAATTTTTGTTTATAATTGGGCTGATAATTGATAATTTTTATAAATAAATAATTTTTACCTATAAAAATACAAAAAAATCATTACATAATTTTATTTTAATTATTCTATTACATATCTAATTGAATTTTTTCTATGACTGTTACAAATGACATGTAATTAAAAAATTCCATTAAAATGAAATTGCATGTGTAAATTATTACAAACTATAATCCCCAAAATCGGTTATATATACATATATATTATATCATTTTCTTATTTTTTACCTTACTTCTTAAATTAGCGTTTCGTAGTATATTAGTTAACAACATAAATCAAAACAATTTATTAAAAATCATTTTAGGCAAAATGAATGAAACTTAAATCGAGTATTTTACATTTTATGTAGTAAAAGGAAGTTTTTTTTTGTAATCGCAATTGCCTCTTTAACGCGCGAACTGGAGTAGTGGAATTTGTGGTGAGCTGTGAGCTGTGAGCTCACCATGAAAAATAAAAACTTCTCTATAATATATATATTCCGCCCAACTATTCAATCTTTGTATAGATTTTAATCAACTTCAATCTATTCTAAACGCAACAACTAGTTCTCAGACCATGATCTGTGATTTTAACGCTCTTAACGAAGTCTGGGGCGGGAATCACACTGATAACAGGGGTAGGAAAATTATGGAATTTCTGGAGCTGAATGATTTGGTTTTGCTAAACACCGGTGAACACACTTACTTCGGACGTAATTTATCCTGTATTGACTTAAGTATCTCCACTGCGGCTCTTAGCATGAACTCCACGTGGCAAGTTACAAAAGAATCTTTTGGTAGCGTGCACTGTGTGATTCAAATCTTATTGTTCACCAGTCTTAGAGAAATACTAAACAACAAAACCCCACCGAGAATAATAGAAAAATGTAACCTCAACTCTAAACTCAAAAATCCCTTTACATCAAATAACTTTCCATCGGATGACACGAACTTTTTTGATAAATGAAGTAACAAATATATGGATATGTTTGGTATTCTACCTTCATCTAAAATATCTAACCCCTGGTGGAACACTGATTGCAACAAGCCGAGTGTAGTTCTCCGCCGGGCAATTGCCGCTTGCACATCGTGTCCGTCCAGAGAAAATTTTATTGAATTATCAATTGTCAGGAAAGCTTATAAATATACCATCCGTAAAGAAAAGAAAAAAGGCTGGAAAGAGTTTTGCTCAAATATCGTCTGTAACATATCGATATCTGGGCTTTGGAAAACAGTACACTGCTTTAAGGGCAACTATATGAAAAATATGGCCGGGTTTAACGATTGCTGTAAAGACTTTTGAAATAATCTTACTGGACCTATTGGACTCTTAAACACAATTCTTTTTCCCCGCGAAAAAAATAACCACGTACTGCTAAACAACATTACCAATTCTGAACTTGAAAACGCCATCTTTGTCTCTAAAAACACAGCTCCTTGTTACGAAGGCATTCACAATGGTCATGTAAAGCTACAGTTACTAATTGAGATTAATCGTATTTTTCGATCGGGATTTTTTCCAGATTCTTGGTCGATCTACAAAATTGTACCTTTAAAGAAAAGTTGGGTTTAATATATCATATCAATTACATATCAAAAAGGTGCTTTAAATACGTTAACGTCTTACGCTCACTCTGGTGTCTCATGGGGCTTAGACCAATTCTTGAATATATGGCACTTCTTGTCCTTGACTGCTCTAAATATGATTTCATTAAACTACAAAGAATACAATATAAATGCCTATGCCCTAGGTGCGATGACATCCGAGCTCTTTATCAGCATAACTACTATTTCCCTGTTAACAAAAGATCTACAACATCGAGAGAGGTATGCTCAGTTTTCTATAAATATATGGAGATCGAGGAATGCTTTCCCCTACACCCGAATGCATCTATATATACCGCAGAATCTCTGGCCATAATTGCAGCTCCTAGGCTCATTAGTTGCCAAGGGCATAGGCGATTTTTAAAATCGGACCTTAATGCACTTACATACCCACCCTCGTGCCACTCTCACCTTGACATCTCTGAAATTAGGAAACTTTTTTACAGCCTCAGTCTACGACACATAACAGTTTACTTTCTATGGATACCAAGACAAATTGGAATCGCTGGAAATGAATATGTTGATAAAGTATCTTCTTCACATCCCTACAATGCAGATATAAATTGCATTTTCGGCTTGGCTTGGACCTAGCAGGAATGGACCGTTCAACAGCATTTTTATCCTGGTAACACAGTTGGAACAGCTCTCAACATGGCGCCATCTCTACAATATTGCCCCAACAGTAAACAACTCTCCATGGATTAAAGGCTCTGGATTCTCCCGGAACAAAATTACTTTAATAAACAAACTTAAAATCAATCACACAACATGCAAAGATCATGTATTTAATATCAATATAACAACTGATAACCTCTGTACCTGTGGAGGCATACAGATAAAAAATCATCAACTATTCCACTGCCTCAAGGGTGATAGGTCTTCGCGTCATAACCTTGTCATCTATCTGAATACCCTTAACATCTCAAACTTTAATTCAATCTATTTATTAAAACTCAATGATCTCAATATATTTAACTTAATTGTTTATTTAAAAAAATCTAATTTTAAAATCTGACTTTAATGCATTAGTCCACCATAATTTTTAATGTACAATGTAAGTATGTTTAGTCTGTGATATAAATATGTATTTATAAGTATTTTACATATTACTTTTTAACTTCCTAAATTTTGCGCTGTTCGCAATTTCGACTTAAAAGTTTTTTATATATTCTTACGTCTTCTACTAATTTGCACATACAAATTATTACGAAACAAATTTAACTGAAATAATAATTTTTATAATTAATTTGAATTAATGTAATTAAGATTTAAACATTGTACGTACTACGAGGTTAGTATATTCGTTGTAAATTAATGTATGTATGTATTATCTCTACTGTTTAATTATTATAACAACATCATACTGCAATACTGTCGCTTTGCTTGAGCGTCAATTTCGAAGAAGAAGAAGGTGTGCCTATTAATTTGTGTAGCAGGTTTAACATTATACCTATTATTCGTTATTTGATATTTTTTTGATACTGTTTCTGTCTTTAAGCAGAGTAAGTAAATGCGCAGCGCAGAGCAGCTCTTTTGCATTGCTCTGAGGCAATATGTTTGCTCTGCGCAATGAAAGAGCAGCGCATTAAAAAGAGCAATGCACTTGTCTCTTTTTTGGCGCTGCTCCTTTTTTGTGCGCAATGCGCATGGCTCTTTTACTCTGGTGCAAAACATATTTTTTTTAACGTCAAGATTATAATGTTAAAATCAATTCAATAAATAAATTAATTATTTGATTTATGTGTTTGGGAAAGTGTTTGGGGCAGTTTAAATATAGCTAATATTCAAATGAAGGTTGGAGGAACATATATATATTTTTATTATATTATTGTCTATTTATGTATGTAGTATATGCGTGTAGATATGTTTGTACGCATAAATAAATGTATGTATGTATGTACATATGTATGTGAGGGTCATACGAATGGCTTATCAATAAAAACGTGCAATGAGTAGTGTTATAGAAAGTAAGGATTAAGGGTAATAATTGCTTATCTTTAACATTATTGCAATTAAACCGGAGGAAGGAATTTTAGATGTTTACTGGTATCATACAATAATTATTTTCATTTGGGTTTTTTGTTTGTCCAATTGTTTTCCTGCTTGAAATCGCATGTGTTATTTGTAGTGTTTTTTCAAAACAGTGGATGTGCTTTGCTTATAATTTAGGTATGGGAGCAGAAGAGCAAAAGAGCGAGCCAATCTGAACCCTGTTTTTATGAAAAAAAAATGTTAATGTATTTGAACTTCTAGCAGGGCACTTTATATCTGTATTCGTATTTAAACACTTTTTAGTATGTTTTAGTACCATTATACCGGTAAAATTAGGTGCTTTCGCATTTGTATCTTTAATAAATTACTTATTTTTAACAAAAAATTTATTTGAACCAAGATTCCAAGAGAACCTCCTTACAAAATCTTATTCAAATTAAGTTAAATAACGAAATGGCCATCGAGACACGCTTTGACCTTCAATAACAATATCGGTGATTGAAATAATTAATCGGGATAATAGAAAATAGCACGAAAAAAAGATTTTATCTTGAAAATTAATTAATATAATAAAAATAAATTATCGTAGTGTTTTGTGATATTTTATTTTTTCATCCTCTTTCAACTGCATAAAAAAGACGAAAAAAAAGTCAGCTGTATACAGTGGAGAGGGATGGTTATTGATGTTTTTGCTTAAACTTTGATTTTTGTCTTTGCTTCATTGTTTGGACAAAATTTTTTAGTTTATTTAAAATGTTTGTCAGAAGTTTCCTGTAGAGTTGAGTAAGCAGTAACGAAATGGCCATCGAGACATGCTTTGACCCTCAATAATCAATATCGGTGATTTAAAAAATCAATCGGGATAAAAAAAAAATAGTACGAAAGATATTATCTTGAAAATTAATTTATTTTATAATCTATAATTATTCAAATCAATCCAGCACTGTGATGCACTCACGGACAGGCAGAGAAAAATACGTGTTTTGTATTTCATGTCGAATACTTTATACATCAACAATAAAAATTTAAAAAAATATTTCATGTACAGAAATGATTCTGTTACAGTTTTATTATATGTATAAATTGGAGATTAAGTTTGTTTGGGTGTTTGTTCGGTGTAAAAGAGCGACCTTGGACATGCCACACATTCATCTTTCAATTGAGGAGTGTAACTTGTATCACGTAACCAACTCTATATTCGAAACGAAAACGGATATTCACAGCAAAAGTAAAACAATCTTGCATAGCAAGCACGAAATTCTAATCGTGTTAACAATAATGTCACAATTTCTTACGTAGACATCAATTATGCATATCAGTAATATGCGAATACGATTCCATATACATTATTTAAAGAATTAAAATAATCACCCCTATCGTTAACAGTTTTTCTTTCGAAATATTTTCCTTAAATTGCAATCGTGAACAATTTTTCCCATGAAATTTGTTCCCTTATTGTAAAATGTAACTCAGTGGGGAATGACATGCACAACATTATTCCCTAAAAAAAATTGTGAACGACTTTTTAAAAGTTATTTTCCCCTTTTTTGTATTAGTTCGTTCACTTGGTTTTCTCTAGGGAACAGGATAAACATATAAGTTAATCACCCCTATCGCGAATTAATTTCTACGTGAAATTTTTTCACATTTCACTAAAAATCATGACTGTTTCCTTTTTGCGTGAAATGTGAATTTTTTTACTGTTTTCTTCATTTTAATTTTGATAGTGGAATACATATATAAATAAGTATTTTTCATCTAATAAGAAGTTTTAGGAATGCAAAAAGTAATTTTAGGCTAAAATTGGTAAATAAAATTTAAAGTGAGATTCTTCTAAACAAGATTTAAGGTAACAGGTCAATTGCCTCGATATATGCCATATTCTACATATAAGCTTTGCAGATCCGTAACGGCGAATCTAAGGGTCAGTCCAAAATTTTTCACCTTATAATCTTTGCTTAAATTTGCATTTTATACCCTGTAAACAACTTTTTTTTTATGTTTGCAAATGCAATGACAACAATATTTAGGTTGTGGAAAAAATTGTTCACGTGAAATTCCCGATACCAATTTTCAGTTCAGGTGGAATAAACATTTCACGTGAACACAAATTTCACATTTTATTCACGATAGAGGTTATTTTTCTTTATTTAGATTATTGAAAGTTCTTTTTTAGGTCTAAATGGATGAATAAAGTGTAAAGCAACATCCTTCTTAATAGGATTCGATATAACCGATCCATTGCATCTGGTTTTGTAAAGCTTTTGAAAGATGTGGTGGTCGAATTCTTGATTTTTCTTGTAGGAGAACTGCATAGTACTGGTCCTTCTATAAAAGATGTATTTGAATGGAAAAAGATAGTTTTACTTTAAATATTGTACATTGCGCATTTTCATACATACATATCGCACACATAGTTCAAAAGTTCAAAAATTTAATTAAATTGTTCATTATCTAGTGTATAAATATTTAACAAATAAAAAGAACTTTTTATGTCATAATCGGTATGGATTTTATATTAAATAGTCCAAAGTTTTTATTTTTAACCATTTTTTTTTCAGGTCAAAAACAGTTTTTTTTCGATTGCTGAAAAGTAAAAATTTTGAGTTGTCACTTTTGAACTAGGTGTGCGATATGTATGTATATAACTGTGGTATAAGGTATAGATATACCAAAAAAGGGATGTCTGGCCAACAGCTCCCGATAATTTAAAAAGCAAATGGAAAACAGGAGGTGGCCTAAACCACCTATTATGAACTCAAAGGAATAAAAGAGTTGCAAATATTCATATGTATTTATTAGAGTATCCTCTAATAAATACATATGACGCATTTTGAGCGACTAGCTTTTTTCTGATGCAGTATCACCTCCTCTTTCAACAAAACAATGGCAGCAATTCTTAACATTTCTACCACAGATATAACATTTCTACATTTTTATAACTTCGAATATTTTTTCCCCTATTTACATATATTTTCTTCTTTCTAATTTGTATTCATTACGAATTGATAGCGGGTACAAACGTTCCCATGAAACTCACGATAGCAATTTTCTCTTCATGGGGAATAAAAATTTCATGGGAACAAAAATTTCACATTTTGTACGAATAGATGGAATCAACATTAAAGTCAAAGAACTTACAGATTTCGATGTATTCGGTAAATACGCCAAAAATTCTGCATCAGATAGTGTAGCTTTGTCACCAATATTTTCTTGAGGAGTTTCTAAAAATTAAAAATAGCAATTAAAAAACAATTTTTTATACAACTCTAGCAGTCTTACCATCAACAGAAAAACTGAAATAACTTGAAACATTGATTTCCGAAGAACTTTGTGTAAGTTGTGCTGCTTCGCATCATGCTTGGCATCTTTCGCTACATTTACCATTTTGGCTTCAGTCGCTGTACCGTATGCAGGGGTTAAACCTTCACCAATTGGCATTTTACTGCGGGGCACAAAACCGACGCCACGATTGCTGAATGGACAGTTTTGTCTAGCTTTATATGCGATACAAAAACGAGTTTTTATGCTTCTTATCATTTCTACGGACATTGTTTTAAATATTCACTATTATCCCTTAACTGCATTTTTGAAATTGCTGCATTTCTGTAAAATCTTAAAAATACATATATATATATA
The DNA here is from genome assembly GCA_916610165.2 of Gymnosoma rotundatum. NCBI lineage: Eukaryota > Metazoa > Arthropoda > Insecta > Diptera > Tachinidae > Gymnosoma > Gymnosoma rotundatum. Next base: position 118,261,436 of record OU744336.1, read on the forward strand.
TATATATATATATATATATATATATATATATATATATATATATATATATATATATATATACCAAATTAGTAAATTATAATGAGATCTTAACAACTTTTAATTAATACTTTTACTTATGTTTATCATATAATAAATTTTTTGACTCCAAAAGTTTATTAAAATCTGTCCTTGCAATGAGATTCAATGTATGTGATGTACATCTAATGTGATTCAAAAAATATCCCTCCAATCTTCTGTTTGCTGAGTCCGAGGAAATAGTTTCTATTTCGAATTCTACTTCATATTCGCTTAGAAAGCAACCTTGATAAATAATGTCGAAATCTGAAAATGCTTTGATAAAATTGCTTTCATAGCCAGGAGTCGTTGGTACCAAGTTAGAGATATTTAAGACGTACTCTTCATGAATTTCGTCAGACATCCGTTAAATTGCATCAAAGAAGTGAACACCAGAAAAACAGGCTAGTGAAACTGACTTCCTCTCAAAAGTTTCACTGATTAAGTGAACTGTATAACCCACAAACTCCTGTGTTTTGTTGACCAAATATCAGCCATTGAACAGAAATAATCACTGGATTTTATGACCTTCTTAAAATTTGTTTTCCATTCGTGAAATGTAGTATCCATAAGATTCACAGCAGTTGGTCTACTCATTACAGTGACAGTAGGATTTGCAAAATTAAACAAAGTTTTAAATGAATCAGACTGAACTATAGACCCCGGTCAGCACAAGCTTGTCGAAGTGGTCTTGTTTTGTAGGATTTTTTAATTTCGCGTCCTGTTTCAGCTTTTATTTTCTTTGAATTTTGTTAAATGTAATTTTCGCAAATGCTGAAAAATATTGGATGTTACATGTAATGTTGCAGCTAACACTTTGTAACAACTAAGGCATTTCGCTAATATGCTTTCTTGTTTTGCTTGAGCTTTTCTTTTAAATACTATTGGCTGTAGGAGTATAGGAGGTAGATATAAATAACATTTAGTGACTTATTTCATGCCCTCTTTCAGCCCAATAAACTTACTTTTTCTATGATGGTAAAATATTTTTCAAACAGCAACTAGAGGAATCATTGAAAGCTGCGGGTGTTGATGTAGCATCCAACAACTCGGTTTTATAAATTTGTCCTAAATCTAAACTACAATTTTTGGAACAGGTAGATCTATCCTCATTTACAAATTTATCTGATGTAAATGGTCGTTTTCGTTTAGAATAAGATGAAGAATATTCAGTAGTTAGTAGTATGAATAAGGGGTTTCTAGATACACATTTTCATATAAAAAATGTGCATACCTTAACCCTTTAACGGTCGATGGGGTTAAATTCGACCCCATGATATTTTGTGTTATGAGGCGGCAGCGTGTTCGGTTTTGCTTAAAGTGAAGTCGTGGTGGGTGTTATTTTTGTTGAAGTGAAGTCGTAACATTTAATAAAATTCAATTACTGCGGTATATATTAATATCGGTTTTGCTTAAAGTGAAGTCGTGGTGGATGTTATTTTTGTTGAAGTGAAGTCGTAACATTTAATAAAATTCAATTACTGCGGTATATATTAATATCGGTTTTGCTTAAAGTGAAGTCGTGGTGGATGTTATTTTTGTTGAAGTGAAGTCGTAACATTTAATGTGTTCGGTAGAGGGTTAATACAATATGAATTAAACTACATTAGGGCGGTTTACGAAAGTCTGTGATTTTTTTGCTAATATTTAATAAATAAAATTCAATTACTGCGGTATATATTAATATCGGTTTTGCTTAAAGTGAAGTCGTGGTGGATGTTATTTTTGTTGAAGTGAAGTCGTAACATTTAATAAATTTCAATTACTGCGGTATATATTAATATCGGTTTTGCTTAAAGTGAAGTCGTGGTGGATGTTATTTTTGTTGAAGTGAAGTCGTAACATTTAATAAAATTCAATTACTGCGGTATATATTAATATCGGTTTTGCTTAAAGTGAAGTCGTGGTGGATGTTATTTTTGTTGAAGTGAAGTCGTAACATTTAATGTGTTCGTTAGAGGGTTAATACAATATGAATTAAACTACATTAGGGCGGTTTACGAAAGTCTGTGATTTTTTTGCTAGTATTTAATAAATAAAATTCATTTACTGCGGTATATATTAATATCCCTAATACTACTCGTATTTGTTATCAGTATAAAATGTTAACCACATTATTTAAAAACAAAACATTTATTTATTTTTAGTGTTAATCATATACCAACATACTTATAAAACATATGTATATTAGAAACAATTCTATATTTTTGTAGACTAAATAATTTACAATAATATCCCTAATACTACTCGTATTTGTTATCAGTATAAAATGTTAACCACATTATTTAAAAATAAAACATTTATTTATTTTTAGTGTTAATCATATACCAACATACTTATAAGACATATGTATATTAGAAACAATTCTATATCAAATAATTTCGGCTTCCGTTTTATCAATGCCGTCGATGACATTTAAGATTCACATTGTTTCTTTAGTGTATCTTGAGCTAGAACGATAACAAAAAAATAATATTTAGATTTAATAATAATAAAATAAATAAAAAAAGAAAATTTTAAAAAATTTCTGTTGCGGTTTTTTCGTTTTTTTATAAAGTTTCTGTAGGCGCATTGAGTTATTAAAAATAAGAATTTATTTGAGTAAATCCCTAAACTCTAGACGATAGTTATGATTTGTTTTAGTGGTATAAATTAAGTGAAGAAATGAATAAAAGAATTACTCGACAAACAACATTCATCAAACTAAAACAAACAGATCCTGCTGAATAATAAATCCTGCTAACAACAGATCCTGCCTGAGAATGAGACCAAAAAATCCCATACCAGCAGATTCAGCTAACAATAGATCCTGCCTGAGAAAGAGACCAAAAAATCCTATACTAGCAGAACCTGAGAGGGAAGTGGAATATAGCCTAGAAGATAGAATTAAATTTTTAGCTGAATTATGGAAGTATATAGGTATGAAAGGAACCCCTACAGCTAGGGACGTTCTTGAAAGAAGGACAGTAGAAGAAGAAACAATAAGATTAATAAGAAAATCTGAAGAAAAATTGTAAAAATGATATGTTAAGAAAATAAATAAATAAATATAAAACAAAACTAAAAATATTTAGTCTTTTTTTGTATTTTTATTAATTTTATTAAATAAAACGAACTTTGATTTTTTTTTTGTTTTCAAGAGGCAAAAGTAGGAATTAGGGTGTATTGAAATTTCTAATAAAAAACTACAGAGATAGATACTAGGTATAGATCTTGAGTGTGCGTGTGTGCATGTGTTTGTACATGTTTGTGTGTGTGTCTGTGTGTGTGTGTGTGTGTTTGTGGGCAATTTACCTTTTAGGTTTGTTTGAAATGATCGTGATTAAAATATTTAAAAAAAGGGTCAATAGTAATATTAGCGGTATCGAAAATCTTTATTAAAAAAATATTCTATGTTGTTAACCATGTTTTGTGTAATAATCCATATCATTTATGCATATAAAAAGAATTGTAAACAGTAAAAGGGTAGGTGTATAATAATTATTAATATTAATTGTTAATATTTTCTAGTTGTGCTTGAATATTAACAAACCTCTTTAATCATGATGTTACTGAATGATTTTAAAAATATGTAGATTTCTTTGATCATTTTGCAAGGATTGCTATATACTCATGTGAAATGTTTATAAATAGTCTTTAATATTGTTAATGTTAATTTCTTTATCAAATAACACTTTTCGAATTACTTGAACTAAATCATCTAGAGCAAAATGTTGTTGGTCATCATTGAATTTCAGATTAGGGGAGGGAGAGGTTGTTGTTGGTTAATCGTTTTCTGACAGATCAAGTTAAATCGATAACTATATTCATCCCACAGTCGGGGTTTGGTTTGGAAGATATATAACGTGAAAAAACAATAAATAAATAATTAAAGAATATCAATAAAATATTTTAGTTTGTTTTTATTTTTTAACTATAGTTATCTATTGAATAGGAATTTTAAACACAAGTAACCACAATTTGTTTTTGTGTGAATAAAATTTAATCGTGCTTGTTCTTAACCTTACTCAACTAAGTTGATATAAAATTTAATCGTTTAGAAATAAAAAAAATCAAAACAAAACTTTTTTATATATTATTTTATTTTTTTTTTCAGAATTTTATAATATAATAAAAATAAATCTCATATTGAAGTATATATAATATTATTGAAGTTCATCTTTATTGATCCAAGAATTATGTTGATTGGAAAATCCCAACCATTTTACGTACGCCTGGTGCCCCTTAGCTTTAATAACATTTTCAATCAAGTATGTATTTGGAAAATGTGTCTTTAATAGTTCATGTTCACAGAATCCACCAACAATCGGATTCCTTTGATAGTCTTCTAATAAATAAGTAATGGGATTTGTGTTCTGTAAAGTACGAATTTTAAAAATTTCAGTTGTCCAGTTTGGAGTATATCCTTTTGCAAAAATATGTTTATATTTGCTGATTCGAACGTGATCTCCAACTTTTAGTTTACCAAATTTATATATTTTGGGATGATTATAGGCTTGTTTTAATATAGAACTTTCATTTTCAATGTTAACAGCATTTGGCTTCATTCCAATTGTTCTATGTTTTTTATTATTATATTCATTAATTAAATCCTTCAATATATGTATCCATTGATAATTTCCTTGTAGACTAAACTTTTTCCACATCATTCCTTTTAGAGTTCTATTAAATCGTTCTACAATAGACGCTTTCATGATACTATATGTAGAATAGTGATTGATATTATGTTTTTTCATCAGGTTTTGAAATATTTTATTATAGAACTCTTTACCATTATCAGTTTGTAAGTTTTTTGGAAATCTCTTTAGTGAAAAAATAGATTTCATAGCATTGGTAATATCTTCACTACCTTTCGATTTTACGGGTACAGCCCAAGCAAACTTTGAAAATGTATCTATAACTGTTAAAATAAATCTATAGCCTTTGTTATATTTTGAGTAAACACCCATTTCAACAAGATCTGCTTGCCAAAGATCATCAATTCCCTTGTGTACCACTCGACGTCGAATGAAATTTCTGCGTGCTTGTTTATGAAGCTCCTGAACCACTTCTTGTCGTTCCATTTCTAACATCTATCTTAGATTACATCAATTTAAATGCTGTTGACGTAGGATTTAAATCAAAACGATTTATATTTCAATGTTTAAATGTTTTGTAATGAGCTTAAGATGTTCTTCAACTGAATCAATTTTATAATTAAATAATGATCTCATTTCTTTTAGTGAACATTAGTCATCTCCAATATTTGTTTATAATTATTTAAATCTGTTTTATTATAACTGATTGGTTCCTTATAGACTAACAATTCATATAAACCTGATGTGAAGGGCCATTTTGAATTACCTACAGTAATATTGGTTGAATTGAAAGTAATGGGTTCATTACCCAGTCTCCATATTTGATTTTTTTTATCTTTACGAAGTCCATAGGTTTTGTCATATATATTTAAATCAACTTTCGATAAATCATATTGAATACTTTGATCGGGTTGTATTGCAATGGTGTTTTCATCATTATCATCATCAACATTATCAACACTATTATTATCATTATTATCAACATTATCATCATCATAGTCATCAACATTATTTTCATCATCATCAAATGATTTAAACGTGTTTGAACTTTTTTCGATTTTCTTGTTATCAAAGCTTGGAGAAAACGTATTATAATCAAGCTTACTCTTTTTATATGGTGTACTGAAGGCAACTTTATTATTCTCAAGATCATGTTTAAAAGAGTTATCCGGATACTTTTCATGTTTTATAGTATTATTATTATTATTATTAGTTGATTGGAATTGAACTATTTCTTTTAATGGTTTTGATATTGGTTTAAATGTTTTTTCTAACATCTCATCATTTGCGATTTCTCCAAGCAAAATATTTTTATATTTCTTTTTCAAAATATTTCGAGTTTTAATAAGATTATTAACTAGATTTGTATTCATATTGATATATTGAAATAGAAACAAATCAAACAGATCAGTTTAACAGTTAGCAATTTAATAGCTAGTATCAGATTATAGTTGAGAAGTTATTAGTTTAATAATTAATCTTGTACTGATTTTAAAATATCTGTAATATTTCTTTTATAGATTTATAAATATATCGAAACCTTTTCTATATCGACCATTATTCATAGAATCATCCTTGTTAATAACTAGAAAACCATATTTTTCTTTCCAACACTCGGTACATAACTTATAAAATGTTTTTAAAGTCATATCAGAACCAACATGATCATTGTAAATATGCTTAATATTCATTACATCCTGTTTAAAAATTATAATCATATTTGCATTATCGCGAATCAAGTGTTTTGGTATACGTGTATAAGTTTGACATAAATAAAAACTATCAATGTCTTTATGGCGACCCATACAGAAGTAAGAACGTACATGATTTTGTTTCTCACAAGCTATATCATCGAATATAAATATTGAATTCGGTTTAACTTCGTCTGGGGATAGAACATCATCATTATTAGAAAATGATGAAAAATTTATCTCCTTAATGGGTTTAATTAGACTTTCTAAGTACTTATATTTCGGTTGTTGTGTTGACTTTGAATATAAGTAAATATTTTTAAATTTCAATCCATGAGGGCTTTCAATAAGACTGATCATACCATTTGTTTTTCCGCAATTTGATGGACCCACAATAAGAGCTCGAATAGAATTCGGTAGTAATGAACTATGACGAATTTTATTTGATGATGAAACGAACTTTGATTCGATATACTTTACATCAATCCTTTTATGTTGTTTAAAAAAACGCATTCTGAAATCTAATGATAACATAATATATAAACCAGTCTCTTTTATTTGTTTTCAATCAATTTAATTTCAATCTTTAATCGATAAAGTATCAATAGATATGACTATCATTTATAAAAAGTTATTCAGTCGCCATCCATCCTTCATTGGTAAAGGTTTTCTAAATAAAATAATTAATAAACTTCCCATTGAACTTCATCTACCCGGTTATCAATTTTGCGGACCTGGTACAAAATTAAAGAAACGTTTAGCTAGAGGTGATCAAGGAATCAATCCATTGGATACTGCTTGCAGAGAGCACGATATAGCATACTCAAACAATAAAGATTTAGAGAAAAGACATATTGCTGATAGAATTTTAACTGAAAAGGCTTGGCAAAGGGTCAAAGCAAGCGATAGTAGTTTGGGTGAAAAATCAAACGCTTGGTTTGTTGCTACTGCAATGAAAGCAAAAACAAAATTCGGTATGGGTAACGTTATTAGTAAAACTAAAAAGTCGTCTCCAGAAAATACCTACAAACTATTTACACATGCATTGAAAAGTGCAAGAAAGAATATAAAGAAAAGTGAAAACTTGAAAGATGCTATAAAGATTTCACGAAAAGTTGTAAACAATATTTTCAAGGGGAAGAAAAAATCGTTAATAAAAACACCTCGAATAATACCGCTACCAAAATCTGGAGGTTTTCTTCCACTTGCCCCTAAATTTGCTGCACTGGGTGCACTTGGTGGTTTAGCTGGTGGTGTATCTGGTATTACAAAAGCAATCAATGCAGTTAAAAATGGAAAGGAACAGCTGACTGAAGCAAAACGACACAATAATACAATGGAAGCCATTGCGATGGGAAAAGGCATGTTCTTAAAACCATATAAAAAAGGTTTTGGATTATATTTAAAGCCTTATCAACAAAATTTTTAATGAAGCTACCTAAAAGAGCCCTTTCTGATGTAGACTTGAGAAAATATGCAAAACATATTCCAAATTTTAGAGGTGTGTTTATGTGCAACACTCTTCCAAGTACATCATTTAAAAAAGAATGTGGAATAATTAATCTGGATACTTCAAAGGGATCTGGCACACATTGGGTAGCGTACTGGAAAAACAACAATCAAATTGAATATTTTGATAGCTTTGGTAACTTGCAACCACCGAAACAATTAATAAAATATTTAGGAAAAAATATAAGTTATAATTATGATAGATATCAAAATTTTAATACAATAAATTGTGGTCATTTATGTTTAAAGTTTTTGTTTTCGAAACTAAACTAAAAAGAAACTATAATTGTTTTAATAAAATACATTGATTAAGAATTTGTTTTATTTATAAATAAACATATTATTTCATTTATTAAAAAAATTTCAAAATAAATATAATTAAATAATTTTTCTAATTTCGCTTGTTAGAGGTGAGTATTCGATTAAACGATCATGAATAACTAAACAGTATGCTGATGTATTATCTGGAATTAGTTTGTTTGCTTCAGTATCAAATTCAATTCGTACATCAATAGGTCCTATTTTAACAGCCTCATTTTGATGTGAAACATCAACAACAATAAGCGGTGCATAAGTCTTATATTCATCAACATTTAATAATGGTTCAGGTTCTCGCATGTAAAAGCTTTGTTGAAATTTTGCATACATATTATATAGAACAGAATACTGACCCATTTCGAAACGATTATTTAAATCATCATATGGATATGACTCTGAGTTTAGATAAACTTTTAAATTAGAGATATTGCAATGATCAAATATATTTCCATCTTCTTTAATTTTCTCTTTTTGTAAACCAATTATAAGAAATCGTGGTCTTTCGTTTTGTGGAGAAAGCTTTACATTCCATAAAACCTTTGTACTCTTTGGTAAAACAGGATTTACATGACAGTCCCAACTTCTAAACGCAATTGGTATAGAATGTTTGCTGTTGATTATCTTAAACATTTCCAATTTCGCAAAGTCTGATAGTTGAATGTGTGGCATTTTCCATGTTATATCCAGAATTGTTAATTTCAACTGATCAGTTGCATTTGTAGAATAATATGATCTCTCATCGGATGTAGAACGTTGAAGGATAAGCTCATGTTTCGAATTTAATAGTATTTTGTTATAATCTTCAGCAAAACCCAGCAACATTTTCAGAGGTATACAACAACTAAAATGACTTTTTACTAAAGCGCAAGTTTCAGTAAGAGACCAACCAGCGTTTTTTAATACATCACTTTCAGCCTTATTCAACGATACAAAATTTTTCATGGTGGATGAAATTCCAAGTTTACGTGTCCGATCAACTTCAAAACCATTAATTTCGTAACGAATTTCATCAAATATGAAGCAAAGTTGTTTTTTAATTTCACATCTATAGCTGGAACCTCTTTGGTTGCTTCCTTCTTTACTATAAAACCATGAATGTAAATCATACTCTCACTTGGTAAGACGAAGAGATCCTGATTTTGAATTGGTATACGAATCTCATCGTTGTTGTTAAATGATTTTAGATATGGAGAGTAACTATGATATTCCCTTTTTACAATACTCTCATCATTCATAGGTTTTTGAAGAACATTTAGTATTTCATTCATTGTTGCAGATTAAATCCCAACGATTTTAAGTATTCTGTATTAGATGAGGACAACAGTTTTTTATTTTTTATACTTTCTGGAATGTGAGTTGGTGCGGTATTGAATGGAAATCCTCTTTGCACTATGTTTTTATTGTAAATGATCATTATTCTGGTTTGAAGTGGAGTCTAAGAGTGATTTTTTCTCCTCTAAAATTTATAAGTTCACCGTCTTGATTTAAGATTCTAATCGTTATGTTGTTTATTTGTTGACACTTGACGGGTAAATAAATAACATTTCGAGGTTTTTCGTTTATTTTATATCCTGGAGGAACATCAAGAGGAAATTCATGAATAGTATGATTCGAAGTATTATTAATAAATGAACCGGTTGTTAAGTTGCTTTCAATGCGTATTGTATTAACATTCGTAATATGTGTAGGTAAATCAGATTCAAATAACTTTGTAGTATTCAATGAATTAACATCTACAATCATCACTTCCAAAGATTTATCATTTTTAAGATTTTGATTAGTATTATAATAGTTAGTTGAATTTACTTCTAGTTTTCTTTTACTAAATCCAAGTAACTTTCCTATACTGTTTGGTTGTGAAAAATCTATATCCATAGATGAGGTTATTTCAGTTTTAAGTGTGTTATTATTAGCTTCAATTATTAGGTTAATTGATTCATCGATATCTCTTAAGCTTGAGTTTAGGAAAAAATCAATATCTTCAAGTTCGTATGAACCAACTGGAATAGTAATAACATGATTTCCTATATGAAACAAATTGTTGTAAACATCTACATTGGGTATGGAATTGAATGCTACAAAATCAATAAGTCCACAAACATAATTTGTAGACAGTTCAATTGGAGGAAAATATTCTCCAACCAAAGTTGAAGTGTTTCCGGTTAAAGAGATCGTTATTGACATTACAAGTATTCAGAATGAACTGATGATTGATGTTTATTTTAGTCGATTTAAGTGTTAAATAATAATAATCAAAAATTTCTTTTTTTATAATTTTATGTTTTCTTTATTAATATTTGATTTAATAAACTTTCTTAAGAGTATTACATTTTTTTCAGCACATATACAATATTTCCTATGATAAGAACAAACATTTATAGATTTCTCATTTTTATATAATGTTTTCAAATTTGGACAATTTAGATCATCTAGGTTATAAAAATTAATTTCATCTTTAAAAATATTTTGAATCCACTTAATTTTTTCTAATCCTTTAACATAATAAATAAAATTGTTGTCTTTAACATGTGTAATATAATAGTTCATAATATTTGATAGGGTTGAATCACCATCTTTCCATTTTAATCCATGATGATGATTATAAAGCCAGTCAATTAAAGCTTTTTCTTTTGTTGTCAACGATGAATATGGAAAAGGTGGTTTAATAATAAATGTTTGAACTTGTGAGTCGTCAATTGAAATACTCAGTTCTTTTACAATGAATTTATTGTTGAGATAAAAACCTTGTACGTCTACAACTAAAATTCTCTCCTCCGACATTGTTTAGTACTAATTAAGTGACAACGATGACTGTAGAACTGTTGATAAAGTCTATGCTTTTAAATTATAATAAAAATTCATTATATATAATGCTTGATCCCAACTGTTATCGATAAGGGAACATTTACAGGTATCAGGTCCACAAGTTGTTTCATCGTTGGACCACACACAATTGTTATAATGATATCCAAATTTTGATTTACTTTTCTTATAAAATGCATATTCATCGAATTGAGCTTTTAATTTTTTTCAAAATAATCTCATGATCATAACACAAAAGCTTTTCTTCCTTCATGAATTTATGTAAAATTTTCGAATAAAACTCGTTATTCATTTTTTAATAAAACCTCCTATCACATTAACATCAAAGTATATACTAACTAACTAATAGTAAACGTATTTCATCATATCAGCTAATTAATATTATTTCCATATCCAAATCATGTGTGTAATCTTGAATGTTGATTAATGTAACATCGGATCGGTACGTTGTGTCATCCTCAGAAGCCACCTCAATTTCACCATTACTTAAAATTCTCTCGTATTCAACTTGACGGTATTCGAAGCATGAAATATTTAATCGACGTTTCAAGTAATTGCTGTCATATGTACAACGGATTCTCAATTTTATATTATCTTTGTATTGAAGTTGAAAATGTCTATAAAATGGAGCCGAACTTTCAATTATTCCTGCAATATTTTTTTCTTTTTTTACTAAATCTTGCCTAAATGTTTCAATAGCTTGTTCAACAGTAAAAGGTTGACTTATAGGCGGTGGGGAGTCTTCTTGTTCTTCGTTTGATTTATTTTCTGCTTTTGTTGTTAACTCGATGTTTTTATTTAAATCATTACTATACTTTAAAAGTTTGAAATTTAGTTGTATGCTCACAGTATCATTATTCGGTAATTTTATAACAAATTCTGTATTTTTAAGTTCATTTTCACTCAAATCAATAGGTAATGTAGCTGAAAACACTTGTATGATATAGATATATGAAAAAAATATGATAAAAATATTTTTCATTTTAGTTTTTCTTTTTAATAGACGTGTTCTTAAGTTAGTGATATATTTTTAAATGAGATGATAAGAAGTGTTTCTCATATTTATATACTAATTTAATAATCGTCGTATTCAAATGATTTATCAACTGAGTCGCCACCAACGTTACTACCACCTTTCTTAACTAAATTATTTAGTCTACAAAAATATAGAATTGTTTCTAATATAAGTTATGGTAAACAATAATTAAAAATAATATAATTAATATTGCAACGTTTGCCAAATCAAAAAGTAGGAAATCAATAAATAAAAAATATTGTAACTTTTTTCATATTGTTAAAATTATTAAGAAAAGGGCAATAGCCAGACAAACTGCAACTTTGCAACTTTTACTAAGTCAACACAAGCAGTTGCAACATAAATTATTGGGAATTTTAATTGGATCAACTAAATAAATATTATTTGTAAATTTTGCGATTGCAAAATTATCAGGAACTCCAAATCATGCCACATTTAGAAGTAAGCTAAGAATAGGGTATAAGTAAGGCTAATTTTAAGTAATCATTGTCAATTATTTACCATAATTACCAATAAACGCATCGGTAGCGGCGCAATAAAAATTTATTTTTTTTAATTTCTGTAAAAAGAAAATATTAAGTGGCGCCCGAGCAAATCTTAACGCGTATCTTTCATTACGAAAAGCCCTGAAGTAGTGCGGTAACGAAAGTAAAAATTATCCTCGCGTATCCTTGTAGTGTAAAGCAAGGACGAAGATAAAAATCAAACGCGTATCTTTTATTACAATAAGCCCTGAGGTAGTGCGGTAATAAAAGGGAAATTATATCCTCGAGTATCGGAAAGTGATCAGTAGTGAAAAAAAATCTAGTAAAAAGGCTCCTGAGTAGCTTAGCAAAAAGGGAGGTATTACGTACCAACCTTACTAGTAATAACAATATCCTATATGAACTAATTGTAAATTAATTTCGAACAATAAAAAGACGAGTAAAAAAGTGCATGCTGAAATATTAAAGTGTAAAAGTGACTCACGAACAGAAAAATACTAACTATCTGTAAATTAATAAAAAGACGAGTAAAGAAGTGCATGCTAAATTACAGAAACAATTAAGATAAAATATTAAAGCGTAAACGCAACGAACTATCTGTAAAATAATTATAAAAACTCTAACAATAAAATTGCAAATGAGATACAAAATCGATTAAGCTAAAATAATATATTATAAAGAGTCACTTGTATGGAAATCGAATCAAAATAAAATTGGTTGAGGAAAGAACGCAAAACAGGAAACCGAAGTATCAATCGCCGTGTTAAATAGGGAGCTCCAGGAAACAAAACAACGCCCTCAGCAACATACAAGATTGCAACAGCCGCAGCTATACCATAAAGAAGACAACAAAGAAACTATATTAAATCAAGGTAGAATATAAAATAAGTTGTAGTAGATCTTTAATTTTTATTTTATTGACAATACTCTAAATTTACATTATTGTGTCTAAAGTTTTAAATAAAAAGTTATTACATAGTTGAAAATAATATTTAATATATGAAAAAAAGAAAACAAGGAGACAGTCTATATGAAAATAAATCCTTGTAAAATAAATTAGAAAAAGTGCACTTTGGGAAGAAAAATTGAATAAAAAATTGTTATACACTCGAAAATAAATAGTATTTAATAAGAAAAGAGGAGATAATCCATATGAAAATTTAAATAAAACCTTGTACAATAAACTGGAAAAAGCTTTTTGAGAAAAAGAATTAAGTGAAAAAAGTGTAGATTATACCTATAGGGGAAATTTTTTTTTTAAGACATGTCAAACCCAGAGAATTTAGTTAGACCACCCGTCCTTTCCCAGGCTAATAATCGTCCTGCCAATGCGCAGTTAAGTTTAGAGGATTTAAACGCTTTAATAGCAAATGTAGCGACAGAAGTTTTTAGGAGGCAAGGACCGGGAATCATACAAGAAACCCTCAACCCTGAAGCGGGACATGGTATAGTTAGAGATCAGGTAATAAATGAAGAGTACAGAAACAACCTTGGGGATCTTGATAAGATTCCCGATATCGTAAAAGGTTTGCGCGAATTCTCAGGAAAACAAGGTGAGTTTAGCTCTTGGAGGAAGAGTGTGGAGCGCGTTTTACAGATATACGAAAGTACAAGGGGTACACCAAGGTATTATGGCATTTTGAATACGGTCAGAAACAAGATAGTAGGTGACGCGGACATAGTCCTCGAATCTTATAATACGCCCCTGGACTGGGTGGCAAAATTTAAAATGTCTAGCAACACATTATGCGGACAAGAGAGATCTTGCGACTCTCGAGTACCAAATGACTTCGCTTATACAAGGCAAGTCGTCGGTACAAGAATTTTATCAGCGTGTTTATAAACACCTTTCACTAATATTAAACAAATTAGGATGCTTGAGTGCATCAAATGAATCAATATGCCTACTTACGCAAACGTATAGAGATAAGGCACTGGACACCTTTATTAGAGGTCTGAACGGTGACCTACCTAAACTTCTCGGAATGAGAGAACCATCGGACCTCCCGCAGGCCCTCCATTTATGCTTAAAGCTCGAAAACCAGACGTATCGAGCAAGTTATACTCAGAATACTAATTTCAGCGGAAGGGGCAGCAATTTCCGAATGCAATCCCCTCCACTACCACCTCGCAGTCGGCCAGGATTTCAGCAACCTCATTATAACAGAAATTCACAAATACCATCTCGTTCCCAACCAATGGCATTTTATCCCCAGCTAGCTCATGTACCACGAAGTTCCCAAGAGCAATTCAGATCTTCTAACCATCAGAATCTCAGTTTTGACAAATCTTTCGGCCACCAGCCACAGGCCCCACCTAGACCTCTAGTTCCGAAACCACAACCTAGAGCAGAACCGATGGAGATTGACGAATCTATGAATAGCAGGAGAATCAATTATATGAATAGACCGAAGCCAGGTTATACCTTTGATAGGCCACCAGCGTCAGTTAATCAACCTCAACGTAAAATCGCACGGAATTTTCACATAAATTCTGAGTATTCACAATGTGAGGCAAACACAAATCAAGGAAGAAATCAATCGGAGGAAACCTTCGAGGATTACTTGGCCTCCACGCAAGAACCGACAATGCTTGAAAGCCAGCAATTAGAATTTAGTGATATACATTTTTTAGGATAACAAGCCCCTCGTTGCCCTATATAGAGTGTAAAACGAGGAGCGGCGATATTTTGAAAATTCTTATTGATACAGGGTCGACAAAGAACTACATACAACCACAATTTGTTGAAAAACCCCTAGCGAATAAAGAACTCTTTTATGCAAAATCAGTAGCAGGTGATGTGGAAATCAGGGAACACACTTTTGCTAATTTGTTTAACTTAAATGATAAAATAAAATTTTATTTAATGCCTACATTGAAATCTTTTGATGGTATAATAGGGAATGAAACATTACAAGAACTTGAGGCAGTCATTCATACCAGCAAAAACTTCTTACAAGTTAAAGACGGCGTTAGAATCAAAATCAAACAACTAAGGTCCCACTCTCCTATTAACTCGATAGAAATTCATGACGATAACCTAACCCCATTACAGAAAGAAAAACTAAAATATATAGCCGGAAAGCACCCTAAACTTTTCGCGGACCCGGACGAAAGACTGACATTTACAACGAAGGTAGTCGGTGAAATACGCACTAATACGGACACCCCTGTCTACACCAGACTTTACCCTTATCCGGCATCGTTGAAAACTGAGATTGAAAAACAAGTTGATAAACTGCTACATGATGGCATCATTAAGCCCTCACGCTCTCCATACAACTCTCCCGTATGGATAGTCGGCAAGAAGCCTGACTCGGAAGGCAACAAACAGTACAGAATGGTAATAGATTACAGGAAACTCAATTCTGTAACTATTCCAGACCGTTACCCAATACCCGAAATAAATATTGTAACATCTCAGCTAGGTGAGAATTCTTTCTTTTCTGTAATCGATTTAAAAAGTGGCTTTCATCAGATACCACTAAAACCAAGCGATCGCGAAAAAACAGCGTTTTCCATTTGTAATGGCAAATTTGAATTTACTCGCCTACCCTTTGGCCTTAAGAATGCGCCGTCAATTTTCCAACGAGCCCTTGACGATATTCTACATGAGCATATAGCAAAAATTTGCTATGTATACATTGATGATATAATCATCTTTAGCAAAACACAGAGCGAACACTTCGATAACATAGAGAAAATTTTCAAAACCTTAGAGGAAGCAAACCTAAAGGTTCAGCTGGACAAATGTAAGTTTCTGCAGAAGGAAGTTGAGTTTTTGGGTCATATTATCTCTGAGAAAGGTATACGTACAAACCCCGCTGAAGTCAAGGCGATATCAGACTTTCCCGAACCTAAAACCCTGAAGGAACTTCGATCCTTCCTAGGACTATCGGGGTATTATAGGAAATTCGTAAGAAATTACGCTAAGTTAGCCAAGCCCCTAACGTCGCTTTTAAGAGGGGAAGAAGGGCGAATATCGAAAAGAAAATCCTCTCAAGTACCGATAGAATTAGACTTTGAAGCCAAAGAATCATTTAGGAAAATAAAACATTCCTTGGTGTCGGATGATATAGTATTGGCATATCCCGATTTTACAAAGGATTTGGAACTCACAACCGATGCGTCCAAATTCGCGTTAGGCGCCGTTTTGTCACAAAACGACAAACCTATCGCATTTATCTCCAGAACTTTGCATAAGGCGGAAGAGCACTATGCTGCCAACGGAAAGGAGCTCCTTGCTATTATTTGGGCACTTAACTCGTTTCGAAATTACCTTTATGGCTCTGTCAAAGTTAAAATATACACAGATCATCAGCCGCTGATCTATGCCTTAAGTAACAAAAACAGTAATAGCAAGATGAAGAGGTGGAAAGCCATCCTGGAGGAGTACGATTATGAGCTCTTATACAAGCCAGGCAAAGCAAATTTCGTAGCTGATGCCCTTTCAAGAATACCAATTGAAGGTGACATTAACACCCTGTCTATCGCTACAAACAGCGCCGAGAGTTCACCCCACAATTTGGTAAGACATGTAGATTCACCGATAAACGCTTTCAAAAATCAAATTTTTCTGAATATTGGACCCACACCCGACTACAAATTTGAAATTATTTTCCCAACGTATCACAGACACACAATAACCCAGCTATACTTTAATACAGAAAATCTAGTTAGAATTTTAAAAAAATATATGTATCCATCTATTATAAACGGAATAAAAACAACAGAACCTGTCATGGGAGTAATACAAGAGGTATATGCGGATCACTTTACAAATTACAAAGTTAGATTTGCAAATAAACAAGTAACTGATGTCAGAAGTGAACAAGAACAGGAAGAAATAATCGTAAGTTTTCACAAGCGAGCGCACAGAAACGCAAGAGAAAATAAGATACAAATACTTGAAAATTATTATTTTCCTGCCATGGCCAGGAAGGTGAAGAACCTTATTAAAAAATGCGTAATATGTAAGGAGAACAAGTACGACCGTCACCCCATGAAGCAACAGATACAGGCTACGCCTATACCACAATTCCCAGGGCAAATAGTCCATTTGGATATATTTTTAGTTGGAAAGGAATTGGTACTGACCGCAATGGACAAATTCTCCAAATACGCCATTGCACGGTCTATAAGATCCAAAGCGACTGAGGATATAAGATAACCCCTGAGGGATATTCTTTTCTCATTCTGTCCTGAAACTTTGGTTATGGATAACGAGAAATCTTTTAACTCGGAATCTATTAAATTTATGATTGAGAATGAGATGGGGATACAAATTTTTCGAACAGCCCCATATACAAGCTGTTCTAACGGACAAGTAGAGCGGTTCCACTCCACCCTCCAAGAAATTATGCGTTGGCTCCAAAAAGAACAAGCGTACCGGTCATTCCAGGAATTACTAGACTCCTCAGTAAAGGAGTATAATTTCTCTATTCATAATGTTACGGGAAAAAAACCAATAGAAGTTTTTTTCGGTAGACGAGTCAGCACCAATTCGGAGCAACTCCAAGAAGATAGGAAAGAAAATATAAAAAAACTGATGGAAAAACAAAAAAGTGACCTTACCTATCATAATGCAAATAGGGAACCACCAAGGGAATATTCAGAGGGAGATGAAATATTTATAAAAATAAATCGAAGGTTAGGAAATAAGTTGTCACCTAGGTATAAAAAAGAAATAGTTGCTCAGAACTATAATACAACAATTAAAACTAAATCAGGAAGAATAGTGCACAAAAGCAATATTAAACGCACCTAAGAAAAGTATAACAGACTAATACCTCTTTTTACAGGACCAAAAGGAAAGATGACGATAATAACATTTTTGACATTAATGTAAAAGATAATTTAGAAAAGAACTTAGTTGCCTTAAAAGATAAGTGTATCACTAATATATTAGAATTTAAAGAAGCACAATGCGAGTTAGTAGAATTTGAAGATTTTCCAGTAAAAGAAATTGTACAAGGGATTATTATATTAAAGCACTTTGAAGGAAATATAACTCATGACTGCGGTAGAATGAAAATAAAACAAAAGGGGACATTCCTAATTAAATTTGAAAATTGTAAAATCAATATATTAAATAGAACTTATACTAATGTTAATATGAAGGTACACGATACTTTTGTCCTACCAAACCTAATCACAAAAATTAAACAAAATAATGTAACAAACCATGATTTCAAACTCGAAAATCTATACTTAAGACAACTACAACATGAGAATAATATTAAGATTCTAGTTCATAAGAGTAAAAATAGTAATATCATTAGTCTAAGCACAGACGTGGCAATAATAATCATTGTTATAGCATTTGCAATTATTATTAGGCATAGGCAAAATGGTATAATTTGTCGAAACCACAAATAATAACAAGTGGAAAAAGTGGACCATTTTTGCAAATTACGACACCCCAAATAAATTAATCGATTGGGGACAATCGATATAAGAGGGGAAGAGTTATGGTAAACAATAATTAAAAATAATATAATTAATATTGCAACGTTTGCCAAATCAAAAAGTAGGAAATCAATAAATAAAAAATATTGTAACTTTTTTCATATTGTTAAAATTATTAAGAAAAGGGCAATAGCCAGACAAACTGCAACTTTGCAACTTTTACTAAGTCAACACAAGCAGTTGCAACATAAATTATTGGGAATTTTAATTAGATCAACTAAATAAATATTATTTGTAAATTTTGCGATTGCAAAATTATCAGGAAATCCAAATCATGCCACATTTAGAAGTAAGCTAAGAATAGGGTATAAGTAAGGCTAATTTTAAGTAATCATTGTCAATTATTTACCATAATTACCAATAAACGCGTCGGTAGCGGCGCAATAAAAATTTATTTTTTTTAATTTCTGTAAAAAGAAAATATTAAGTTATACATATGTTTTATAAGTATGTTGGTATATGATTAACACTAAAAATAAATAAATGTTTTGTTTTTAAATAATGTGGTTAACATTTTATACTGATAACAAATACGAGTAGTATTAGGGATATTAATATATACCGCAGTAAATGAATTTTATTTATTAAATACTAGCAAAAAAATCACAGACTTTCGTAAACCGCCCTAATGTAGTTTAATTCATATTGTATTAACCCTCTAACGAACACATTAAATGTTACGACTTCACTTCAACAAAAATAACATCCACCACGACTTCACTTTAAGCAAAACCGATATTAATATATACCGCAGTAATTGAATTTTATTAAATGTTACGACTTCACTTCAACAAAAATAACATCCACCACGACTTCACTTTAAGCAAAACCGATATTAATATATACCGCAGTAATTGAATTTTATTAAATGTTACGACTTCACTTCAACAAAAATAACATCCACCACGACTTCACTTTAAGCAAAACCGATATTAATATATACCGCAGTAATTGAATTTTATTAAATGTTACGACTTCACTTCAACAAAAATAACATCCACCACGACTTCACTTTAAGCAAAACCGATATTAATATATACCGCAGTAATTGAATTTTATTAAATGTTACGACTTCACTTCAACAAAAATAACATCCACCACGACTTCACTTTAAGCAAAACCGAACACGCTGCCGCCTCATAACACAAAATATCATGGGGTCGAATTTAACCCCATCGACCGTTAAAGGGTTAAGGTATGCACATTTTTTATATGAAAATGTGTATCTAGAAACCCCTTATTCATACTACTGTAGTTGTAACTTCATTCTTATTTAATAAACTTGGCGAAATAGACATTATGCAGACTATAACGCAAAGACTTTTCACTTTTTACAAATATTGATCTTACTCGGCTTCAGCATAAATTGCAATTGAAAGTAAAATGTATGCTGATAGTTAAATTACCTCGTTCATAATTTAAAATCCTACATATATTTCGGTATATTAAAAAATGCAATCTTAAGTATTAACAAGGGAGATCGCTATATTCGGCTATGTAGAATCTTATATACCCTTCACCATCTAAGTAAATCTAGTTTAGTGAAGTATCCCCAATCTGGGGTGACAGAGAATTAAAAAAAATTGATACTGCATATATGTTTATTATTTTAGATAAGAATGCCATCGGTGCTTAATGAGTTAAGCATTTTTAGAAAATTTTAGCATTTCCTTGAAGATATCTTTAAAAGCTTTAAGATGATACCCATATTGATATTTTAAAAAATTTAAAATTTAAGAGCTCCGTAACTCGGAAAATTTGGGCAAGCGCCAATTTTATAACTTGATGTTTTTTTATTTTTTAACTCTCTGTCGCCCCATTTTTTTTATTGGAGGTACTTTATTGTTCCAAATGCCATGAAAAAATTAGAGGTAAGCGTGGTGTTTTGTCTGCCGCCTTTATTTCAACACTTACACAGATGGACAGACGGACATCGCTCAATCGACTTGAGCGGAAATCGATATTGTAGAAATTACACTCGGAATGACAAACTTATATAAACCCGTTTATCACTTTTTGTGTTGAAGGGTATAAAAAAACCAAAAATATTTTATACCTTTGCAAGAATGTTTAAATTTGAAATAATTTCCACGAAAAATATTAATATGAGTGCAATAACGAAAATACAATAGAATCTATTTTTTTAATAATGTAACACGTGAGCAACAGTCTATTTAATGATTTAAATATTTTTTTTTGCTTGCACCAAATTAAGGGGTATGTATTTTATTCTTTAGTTACGTACATTAAAAATGAGTTTTTAATTATTAAAAAATAAAATATTTTTTATACCTTCCCAAAGTGTTTATAATTTTTAAGACATAAACTTTGTAACAGGGTCCACGAAAGATATCATTAGGTCTGTCTGGGTACTTTTCCAGTAGCTAATACTCAGTAAATTTTTTTGGGAGAGTAAGACCAATTTTACTCTGTCGGCTGAAAATATATCAAAAAGTACGCAGACAGCATCCAGTAAAATCTTGCAAGAAAACAGCTGATCGGTGTGTAAACAATTGAAATAACAAATCAAAAGATTTACGCAAAATTAAATTGAAAACCGATCGCATAGGATTTTAAACAGTTGCCTCGATATCCGGAAATGTCTTCGAAATTCCTCTTCGCAGTAATTGGGCACTATTTCTTCCACATACAGCTTTACACAACTTATTTCTTTTGGCTTCATAAGAAAAGGCTTTAGACTGGAAAATATATCATTGCCTATGCATCTATTTTATAGTATACTTAAAATTGTTTTGTTTATTATAATTTATTATAAACATTAAAAATCAACACAATTCTAACTACTTACCTCTGCCATTGTTAAATTTCAATTTTTATTTTTTTTTTTAAATTATTTCATTCAAAAAGTAAATAAAAACAGATGTTCAAACTAGTTGCAAAATATTGCAAGAAGAAATTTCTCCAGCAACATTTTGCAAGTTCTCTAACTGCCAACTATCAAAAATTCTCTTTTTGGCTCTCTCGCTGCAACAGATTTGGAGTACGCAGACAACATTTTGCAACATTTTGCAGAAAATTATGCAAAATATATGTACGCAGACAGACCTATTATGAGTGTAATTATTGTAAAACCGATGTGTCCTTTACTTTAAAAATACTTTGTATTATATATTAAATAATTAAATTTAACAATGTATGTTTTGATAAACTTCTTTTATGAGTCGAAGAAAAAATATTAAGACGTGTGGTTGAAATTTAAATAAATAGTAATTTTCTTACGTTTGTTTAATACCTTTGTTTATCCTTTTGTAATATAAAGTAAGAGGTTATGGGTCTAAGTGAAAAATCAACTGGTATTGTGCAGTTCGCTGGTTCTATCTTTGATAATTGGAAGTTCGGGTAGAAAGACATCTTTCGTCTACAGGAATTTTTAAAATTAGATTCCAAAGCCCAAGATGTTATTGTGTCTTTTATTCATGATAATTTTATTGAATATGTAAGACAAGAAAACTGCAAAGGAAATGTGGGAATCGCTGTGTGCAACGTTTGAAAAAAAGTCTGCCCAAAATCAAACGTTGCACATTAGGTCAAATGACTACTTTTTCTGTGCAAAATTAATTACGACTACATTATAAGAGTAATCGAAACAGTTATTATATAAATTATATAATTATGAATGGTTTCAATAAAAAAATGGAATTTAACCCATAAGTGACCAAAAGTTAACCCTCTAGGACCCATTAATTTAAACACAGTGTATAGAATTAATTAATTTTTTTAATACTAAAATATTTATTAATTGTTTATACCACTTCTTTCGTTTCTTTTGTGAACTCCAGTTTAATAGGACGACAAAATCTTACAGACTGCGGTGTACGATTATTCCAAATTGGTTTTCCCGATTGTAGCGCTAATCTTTAGGGAATAACTGTGGTAGCAAAAAGGGATGCGTCACAGTTACTTGACAAACTTTGTTCACTAAATGCTTGCTTAAACTGGGCTTGACCAGTACTACTATCAAAGCCGTAACTAAATATTAGTTCTGTGCTTAAAGACTCAGTCTTCTCCTCTTCCATTTCAGCAATAAAAACTTCTTTTTGCATTTCTACAATTATTTCTGCTGTATGCGCTAGAACAGATTGAAGAGGAACATTCACAAGGTTCTCTGCTGCTTTTGTACCCTCAGACGGCACTTCATTTTCGCGGCAGTTATTTTACTATAATGAGGATATATATCACAATTTCTTAATTTGCTTTCCTGGCGTATTGCATTATACTGCTCTTTAGACAAATTATGTTCAAGGAGGAAGGCTAAAGCCTCATCCGCAGTAAATGGAATTGGCTTCTTAGGATGTTCATCACAAATTTTACGCATTTTTGATGGTCTTGTTGGACTTTGAATACTTTCCTTTAGTATTGCAGCCAAATCGGTTTCACCTTGTTTACGTGCTGATGTTGCTGCTGCTTTCGCATTTGACAGCTCTGCAGCTTCTTTTCTTTTTCCAAATTCCGATTTTTCGCTAAATGGTACTTGAGGACGTCCAACTGCGCCACTTGTTTTCTAAAATGCCATCTATCACAATATTTAATTCAGCATTTAGCCATGCCTGGTTTTGGTTTTTGAATACATTTGTCTTTCTATGATACTTTTTCCACTTTTGTTCTAGTTTCACGCAAAACAAATTAATTTTTTTTGGTGATTTGTTTCATCATTTCATCAGAAATTGACGAGGTTTCCAGTTTGTCATATACGTGTTTCAAAACGGCATCAACTTTTTGTTTTTTTGTACTTTCCTTTCGCCATACTTCAAAAAGATCAATATTTTTATACAGAGGTTACCTAACAAAAAGAGGCATTACTCGCAAAACGCAAAAAATCGCAATTTTTGATAAATACCAAATAACTCACTAGATAATATTCTAATTATTTTGTGCAATTTGAGAGTGGAGAAATGGGGTATATTTTTTTAAAAGTTTTCAGAAAATAAAAACTTTATAAAAATTTAACTATTTATAGATGTTTACGCTAATGAGTTATTAATTAAGTATAGCGACATATATATAAAATATTTAAAACTAAAAATATATCTACTTACTTGGCTAGTTCTTTTCCATTTTACTCTAATAAATTATCACAAACACAGTCCGAGATATACGCACTTAAAGTTGACCACGCACTACTTAACTTAGGAACACAATTATAGAAAAAATTTAATCAGTTGACTTCGACACGCCGCTGTATAACGGTTATTAATTTTTAGTCAAAACAAAAATCACTTTTTTTTATTCTGAAGTCTTTAGAATTAAAAAACAACAACAACAATAGTAAAACTGCAAGTTGATTTTTGGACTTTCGCACAGAAAAATGTGTCGTTTGACCTAAAGTGCGTTGGTGAGAAAGGAACTTGATAAATTAAGATTGCGAACTGAAATCTGCCGGAGCCAAACCAGAGGAGGCTGATTTAGTTTCTCAATTGTTTTGACTCTCCCTGAGTCATACGATGCTGTAGTAACCGCTTTAGAGAATCTGTCAACTGATGAGCTAAGTGTATCCATTGTTAAACAACGTTTATTAGCTGAAGAATTAAAGAAGAAACAACAGCAAATGGAAGTCGTGGAAGAAAAAATTACAGCGCTTGCAACAAGGAAGAAGAAGAGCAAATTCTTTAACGGGAAATGCCATAAGTGTGGATGCTATGGACACATCAAAAAGGACTCTCGTGTTAAAGAAGAAAAATCAGCTGTTAGCTTAAGTATTAGTCTTATGGCGGATTCGAATATCAATAAAAATAAAACTAATTGTGATTTGATATATTTTGTGTTAGATTCGGGAGCAACAGATTATTTTATTAACAATTTAGATGTGTTTTCAAAAATAAATAAACTTGTTGAACCACGTTATATTTGTGTTGCAAAAGATGGTGAATTCGTTATAGTAAATAAAATTGGAGAAATTGAGGGTTTAAGCAACATTCACTTAAAAATGTTTTATATAGCTCAAACTGTCTGTGAGTCGTACTGTTGAAACTGGAATCAAAGTAAATTTAAAAAGAATGAAGCAAATATAGAAAAAATGGGAATATTATAGCTAGAGCAATAAAAAAAGTACTATAAAAAAAAATACATGGGTCATACCAAAATAGTAATTCGCAATTCAAAATTTGCTTTGACTTTAATGTGTATTGCTTTTCGCTATATAAATGTACATAATATTTTGCTAAAAAGTGTCTCCGAAAAAGTCGAAAAGACGATCATTGAATGTAGTATTTAAATTTTAATAGGACTAATTTGTAAAATAAATGTTCAATTTAATTATGTCTTCTCTAGTTGGTAATTATATATTATATTGTTTGGTGCTTTAGTAGACAATTTCCGCTCAACATACGTATTATGTGGTCTTTTAATAATTTTCGAAATAAATTGACGTATTTCTCAAATCTGTTACATTTGGAAGGCCACTGTGAAAATTTAAAGTTTCTATTCATACAGCTAAGAAGATAACACCATATTCGTTAAAATTACGTCTATTTTGTAACACCCTTTAACATTTCTACATCGTTTATCATCGCCCATATAGTAACATATACTGTGTAAATTTCAAGTTTTTATATTTTATAGTTTAAACGAAATTAGTATATTTGTTAAAACTATGTCAGTTTTGTAACACCCTTTAACTTTTCTACATCGTTTATCATAGCCTATGTAGTGACATAGACTGTTTCTCAGCAGATTTGCAGATCTGCTGCTATCACACTGAGGCCATAATATCCTCGAAACCGTGCAGATGAACTCGTCAGACCATCTAGTCTGCGCGGCCCCAAAGAGTTCCCGCTGAAATAAAATCTACCTACAGCAACTTAACGGGACCCCCCACCAGTGGATCTATCTCCCAGTCTCTCAGCCGAATTCCAGATCTGGCAAGTTCGTCCGCAACTATATTCCCGGATGTACCCGAATGTGCCGGCACCCAAGAAAGTTTCGTGTTGAAATATCTGGATTATCGCGGCCCTGCTGTCAGTACAGATTCGGATATCCTCTGCGTATATCCTGTGGTATTTCATACAGCAAACCACCCTTCTTATAGCTGAGCGGTCAGCCTCAATCACGCTACTTTAGTCCTGTAGCCTAAACTTCATCCTGATCTCAAATATAGGAACAAAGACGCCTCCCCCGATCCCCGTGTCTGACCTTAATCCGTCTGTATAAGCATCAAGCACATCTCTCCGATGATCCATGCGAATCATGTTTGACGTGCCTCACAATGATACTACGTATCCAATATCAGACATGGGAGTGGGCAAGCAATAATCAATATTTTCGAGTGGGTTCCATGGCAGTTTGGAGTTCAGGATGAAACCTAGGTATTTTGTTCTATCAGATAACCAAGCTTCACCCCATTAAGAAGTAGTAGCGGAAAGATGGAAATCTTATTTCTTCTCACTCAAGCACAAGTTCCGTTAACCGAGCTTTAGTGCTAGCCCGCTCTCGGCACACCACCTACTAACACAGCCTAGCGCCGATTGCAGACATTGTGATAGAGTATCAGAATACTTTCCTGATACTACAACCGCAACGTCATCCACATATGCCACAGTCCTGAACCTCTTGGAGTCCTTTTTTGTCAGCAATGTATTAATGGCGAGGTTCCAGAGAAGGGGTGATAAAACCCCACCTTGTAGTGTACACTGCTTAGCTATTCTATATATGGTAGCTTGCCCCAAACTGGAAATAATGACCTTTTTGGTCAAGAGATTCCATACAAAGCTGATTATCGACCGACTTACGTTCAGTCTCTCTAGGACCATCGTAATAGCCTCTGGTATCACATTGTTGAAAGCCCCCTCTATATCCAGAAAGACCACCAATGCATATTCCTTATGGTCTAGAGAATTTTCTATAAACCCCACAAGCGTGTGTAGTGTCGTCTTAGAGGACCTGCCCTTAATGTACGCATGTTGAGCGGCGGAGAGTCGGTCCGGATTTATTGTTGTCCTCAGATGGAGGTTAATTATCCGTTCCAATATTGTCAAAAGGAAGGAGGATAGACTTATAGGACGAAAGTCCTTCGGCACAGTATGTGCAGTCTTCCCTCCCTTGGGAATGAAGACTACGGAGCAAAAAGTCCATGATTCCAGGATATACGACCATGCAATGCATGTTGTGTACATCCGAATCAATGTCCGCATTGTGCTGAAGATCAGCCGGTATAATGCCATGGAGACCCGCTGATTTGAACGGGTCGAAACTATTCAGAGCCCCTATTTATAGGAAAAGGAACTGCAGTGTTCGTCTCCCAGGTAGCTGCTTACGTGTCTTCATCACTGTAATCAGATAGAATGAAGATATTCAAGTTGCCACTATGCATGATCTGATCTTACCTGTAGTAGCTTGAAGCCTCTATTACCAAACCCACAAACCCTGCCTTGATAAAGCCATGGTTCTTGAGCTAATACAAGCTCCTCCCATCTCTCTGAGATACGGAGGAGCAGTGTAGCGGAAGCTGATTTAGAGTGGTGAAGATTGACTTGGGTCACCTTCACCATTTTTGTTTGTGGATATGAGTGTGACGTTGGCGTTCTCTTGATCCGAGTCAAAGAGGGCGTCCTAGTCAACTACCTCGTCTATTCTCTCAAAGAATTCACCCACAAACTCAGAGTTTGATAAGGTGCCCTCCTCAGAGATCAGACTAGCAATCACCTCATTTACCACATCTTCCGGAGTAAGATCATCATCATCCGGAGGTTACCCTTGTCATCGCCTCGATAGGCAAGAAGATGGATCGTTTTGAAGCCGTAATAGAACCTCCCTCGTCTCTTTCAAAGCGGGGCCAGTGATTCTTGACTCAACAGGACAATAATCCGTCTAGATGGGCCTTTGGAATCGGAAACCTTTGCTACTTTCCAATCACTGGTTGGTAGCTCAGGATTTCCTTCCTGAATGAGCTCTTAAATCTCATTTGGTTCAGACGGTTCGTCTAGTAAACGTGCCGTTGCTCTAAGGCTTCGTGGTATCTCTTCAAGAGGTACCACCTCGAGGTTAGCTCCTTTCCATAGGCCTTCCAAAAGAGCGACGGCATAGCCGAGCGCTCGTTTGAACATGCCATGAGTTTGACACGGCCACGAAACCATCCTGTGTCATCCCATTGAGGGAAGGGACCTGGATTGTCTTTGATGACTCTCCAGAAAACTTCCATCAATATGCTACCTCCTAGTTTAAATGGTATATGGAGCTGTTCGCGTCATTCCTGTTGATGACAGCGTGAACAAGGTTGCCCTTTTAAACCTCGCTAAAACTTCGTGCAACGACTTGTACTTCAGACACTTAGTGGCAGGCTGCTGACTCTTCGCTTGAGCCTCCTCATCAGATCTTTGCCGCTTAAGTGCATTCTTGGATGTGGAAGGGGACTTCTGCAGGGCAGCTGGATAAAATCTTGCTCATTTGAGGGAGGTGGATTCCTCCTTGGTAAGGGACTCAGCTGGCTTTTTAACCAACTGGTCAACATATTTTTCAGCAGCATGCCGTTTTGTAAAGGCCCTTCTGACAGGTGGGGCGTGCCTTGGGGGTTTTGTTTTGCCTTTTACGGCTGAAGGCACAGCTTGGCCCGAAGACTTGTTCGCAGCTTTCTTACTGGCGGGGGGAGGTGAGACATTGGAACCCGAAATATGGTTCGTAGTTCCACTGCTTACAGCCGGTACTGGGTTAACTGTACTACAGCAATCGAGACAGGGGGTTAAGCCTTAGCGGCACTGGCCTTGGCTGCTTTGTGCACTTCGCTGCCTTTTTGTGCATCATTTTGTTCATTATTATCGCATTTGGATGACTTTGGTTTCCAGAGCATCCGCTTGCATTTGCGGTGACTTGCAGACTAGTCAGAGCTGGCGTTCCAACCTGACTAGCCTGGATGTCAGTCACACCCGATTCTCCGCGGCCTTAAATCACTACAGCGGTTATAGGGTCTCCGGAGATTATTAAGCCCCGACCGGATACATGGGGCATTTTTTATTTTTCTTAATTTAGGGGGAGAGTTGATTTGGCACTTCCCTTCGTTTGAAATATCATTAGCATGGGGTTTGCTTTTAGCAACTTCATAGTATAGATTTATGTTGTGGAAGCTGGTCTCACAAATACCTATTATTTCGATATACACAATTTAATAACTGAAAGTTTGCATAATCTACATTAAAATTGTTATAACTTGTTGTTGTATTATTTAATCAAATTTTTTTTTCATCAACGTTAAAACTTGTATATTTGGTCGCTTGTTAGACGTTCCAGTTTTGGCAGTTAAACGCTAGCGTACTTCCAAATACTCTGCGACAAAAGCACTTTGGTTTATCAGCCCTGTGGTTAACAAATCTCAGATTCATTTTAGTGCAGTTATAACACTTGTATACTACGCTATCATCTTGCGTGCTTTTGTTTAATGTGCAAGCAGCACCGTGACCATATATTAAATATTTGGCACGAGTTCTATTTCCCCGGAATGGTCTTTTCCAAAAAACAGATGTATTTCAAAAATACCTTACTTTTATATTTCTCGCTTTGAAACTTGTAGCCTTTAAAACTCGATTATGTACAACGCATCATCCACATTAAATCGATTGGTTAAATTTCTTTCACACTTACTGGCTTTGTACTGTGATTCGTCATAAGCAAATAAAGAAAACAAGTCCTCTTTCACACACGTCAGGTTTACTTGATCAGTTTTTGATTACTTTTATTTTGAACCTTCATTTGTGTTCACACACACTGTCAAGTCTGTTTCATCAAGTGTCGTTTTCTTTGCTTTTAACTTTTGCAACTTCTGTTTTGCAGCCAACTTCAAGTTTAAAATTTTCTTAAGCTTGATGGTACGGTCAAGTTTCTACCTCTTTCTATTCTCTTCTCCTCTTTCTCCAAAAAACTCAAGGCTTGACGAGCCAAGCCTGATGTATGTGAAAGGGGACCAAAAGAAGCGAAAAAAACTTGACTGAAAAAAAACATAACATACTTTAACGTTAATTCGAATAGAAATTTATGCGTGTGAATGCACCTGGTTATCAATGCGCATTGATATAAAATATGGAAATCTTATTTCAAGGCGATTAACTACTAGGTGGGAGCGAAAGGGTCAAGACGAATTGTTTTTTATACTCTTCACCGCATAAGTTTGTCATTCCGCATGTAATTTCTACAATATCCATTTCCTCATAAAGTATATATGTATATTCGGACTTCTTATGCAAAGCGAAGTCGATTGAGCGATGTCCGTCTGTCCGTCCGTGTTAGTGTTGAAATCAAGTTTGCATCGGCAAATATGTCAAACGAGCAGATATAGTGTCCAAAAAGGTGTTATTAGAAATCAGCATGATCGGTCCATGTCCCTTGAGGCAGCAGGCACAACACCACACCTACCTCAAATTTTTTATATTTTCCGATGTTCTGAAATTTTCAAATTTTTTAATCTCAATATGGGTATCATTTTAAAGCGTTTAAAGAGATATTCTAGGAAATGCTAAAAGTTTTCATAAATGCCTTACCCATTAAGAGCCAATGTCATTTTTATGTAAAATTATTAATATGCAGTAGTAAAATTTTTTTATTTTTTAGTTTTCTATCACCCCAATATTTAATTTTTTTATTGCAGTTTCTTCACTAAACTAAAATTACATAGATGGTGAAGGGTATATAAGATTCGGCATAGCCAAATATGGCACTCTCAGTTGTTTTTTTTCTTGAGCTCTCAAAAACTTCTAGCAATATGTGTGTATGTATTCGTGAAAAATAATATAATATATTTATGGGTCTAAGTGAAAAATCAACTGGTATTGTGCAGTTCGCTGGTTCTATCTTTGATAATTGGAAGTTCGGGTAGAAAGACATCTTTCGTCTACAGGAATTTTTAAAATTAGATTCCAAAGCCCAAGATGTTATTGTGTCTTTTAGTCATGATAATTTTATTGAATATGTAAGACAAGAAAACTGCAAAGGAAATGTGGGAATCGCTGTGTGCAACGTTTGAAAAAAAGTCTGCCCAAAATCAAACGTTGCACATTAGGTCAAATGACTACTTTTTCTGTGCAAAATTAATTACGACTACATTATAAGAGTAATCGAAACAGTTATTATATGAATTATATAATTATGAATGGTTTC
The DNA here is from genome assembly GCA_916610165.2 of Gymnosoma rotundatum. NCBI lineage: Eukaryota > Metazoa > Arthropoda > Insecta > Diptera > Tachinidae > Gymnosoma > Gymnosoma rotundatum. The sequence continues at coordinate 118,292,493 of OU744336.1, forward strand.
AATAAAAAAATGGAATTTAACCCATAAGTGACCAAAAATTAACCCTCTAGGACCCATTAATTTAAACACAGTGTATAGAATTAATTAATTTTTTTAATACTAAAATATTTATTAATTGTTTATACCACTTCTTTCGTTTCTTTTGTGAACTCCAGTTTAATAGGACGACAAAATCTTACAGACTGCGGTGTGCGATTATTCCAAATTGGTTTTCCCGATTGTAGCGCTAATCTTTAGGGAATAACTGTGGTAGCAAAAAGGGATGCGTCACAGTTACTTGACAAACTTTGTTCACTAAATGCTTGCTTAAACTGGGCTTGACCAGTACTACTATCAAAGCCGTAACTAAATATTAGTTCTGTGCTTAAAGACTCAGTCTTCTCCTCTTCCATTTCAGCAATAAAAACTTCTTTTTGCATTTCTACAATTCTTTCTGCTGTATGCGCTAGAACAGATTGAAGAGGAACATTCACAAGGTTCTCTGCTGCTTTTGTACCCTCAGACGGCACTTCATTTTCGCGGCAGTTATTTTACTATAATGAGGATATATATCACAATTCCTTAATTTGCTTTCCTGGCGTATTGCATTATACTGCTCTTTAGACAAATTATGTTCAAGGAGGAAGGCTAAAGCCTCATCCGCAGTAAATGGAATTGGCTTCTTAGGATGTTCATCACAAATTTTACGCATTTTTGATGGTCTTGTTGGACTTTGAATACTTTCCTTTAGTATTGCAGCCAAATCGGTTTCACCTTGTTTACGTGCTGATGTTGCTGCTGCTTTCGCATTTGACAGCTCTGCAGCTTCTTTTCTTTTTCCAAATTCCGATTTTTCGCTAAATGGTACTTGAGGACGTCCAACTGCGCCACTTGTTTTCTAAAATGCTATCTATCACAATATTTAATTCAGCATTTAGCCATGCCTGGTTTTGGTTTTTGAATACATTTGTCTTTCTATGATACTTTTTCCACTTTTGTTCTAGTTTCACGCAAAACAAATTAATTTTTTTTGGTGATTTGTTTCATCATTTCATCAGAAATTGACGAGGTTTCCAGTTTGTCATATACGTGTTTCAAAACGGCATCAACTTTTTGTTTTTTTGTACTTTCCTTTCGCCATACTTCAAAAAGATCAATATTTTTATACAGAGGTTACCTAACAAAAAGAGGCATTACTCGCAAAACGCAAAAAATCGCAATTTTTGATAAATACCAAATAACTCACTAGATAATATTCTAATTATTTTGTGCAATTTGAGAGTGGAGAAATGGGGTATATTTTTTTAAAAGTTTTCAGAAAATAAAAACTTTATAAAAATTTAACTATTTATAGATGTTTACGCTAATGAGTTATTAATTAAGTATAGCGACATATATATAAAATATTTAAAACTAAAAATATATCTACTTACTTGGCTAGTTCTTTTCCAATCTACTCTAATAAATTATCACAAACACAGTCCGAGATATACGCACTTAAAGTTGACCACGCACTACTTAACTTAGGAACACAATTATAGAAAAAATTTAATCAGTTGACTTCGACACGCCGCTGTATAACGGTTATTAATTTTTAGTCAAAACAAAAATCACTTTTTTTTATTCTGAAGTCTTTAGAATTAAAAAACAACAACAACAATAGTAAAACTGCAAGTTGATTTTTGGACTTTCGCACAGAAAAATGTGTCGTTTGACCTAAAGTGCGTTGGTGAGAAAGGAACTTGATAAATTAAGATTGCCAACTGAAATCTGCCGGAGCCAAACCAGAGGAGGCTGATTTAGTTTCTCAATTGTTTTGACTCTCCCTGAGTCATACGATGCTGTAGTAACCGCTTTAGAGAATCTGTCAACTGATGAGCTAAGTGTATCCATTGTTAAACAACGTTTATTAGCTGAAGAATTAAAGAAGAAACAACAGCAAATGGAAGTCGTGGAAGAAAAAATTACAGCGCTTGCAACAAGGAAGAAGAAGAGCAAATTCTTTAACGGGAAATGCCATAAGTGTGGATGCTATGGACACATCAAAAAGGACTCTCGTGTTAAAGAAGAAAAATCAGCTGTTAGCTCAAGTGTTAGTCTTATGGCGGATTCGAATATCAATAAAAATAAAACTAATTGTGATTTGATATATTTTGTGTTAGATTCGGGAGCAACAGATTATTTTATTAACAATTTAGATGTGTTTTCAAAAATAAATAAACTTGTTGAACCACGTTATATTTGTGTTGCAAAAGATGGTGAATTCGTTGTAGTAAATAAAATTGGAGAAATTGAGGGTTTAAGCAACATTCACTTAAAAATGTTTTATATAGCTCAAACTGTCTGTGAGTCGTACTGTTGAAACTGGAATCAAAGTAAATTTAAAAAGAATGAAGCAAATATAGAAAAAATGGGAATATTATAGCTAGAGCAATAAAAAAAGTACTATAAAAAAAAAATATATGGGTCATACCAAAATAGTAATTCGCAATTCAAAATTTGCTTTGACTTTAATGTCTATTGCTTTTCGCTATATAAATGTACGTAATATTTTGCTAAAAAGTGTCTCCGAAAAAGTCGAAAAGACGATCATTGAATGTAGTATTTAAATTTTAATAGGACTAATTTGTAAAATAAATGTTCAATTTAATTATGTCTTCTTTAGTTGGTAATTATATATTATATTGTTTGGTGCTTTAGTAGACAATTTCCGCTCAACATACAGTTGCTCAAAATGAAACTGGGACAAACATTAATATTTTATTAGCATTAAGAAAAAGCTAACAGAAAATAAAATAATTTTTTTTTAATAAATTTGTTTTAAAGCTTTATTTATAAGGATTTTAAAACATAAAAAAAAATTTTAAAATTCATTAATATTTATTTTAAAATAACAAAAACAATAGAATAGATATATTTCAATGTCAAAATGAAAGTGGGACATTTCAAACTTAACGGTGTTTTGTAGCAGAAACGTTGTATTTTTGGATTGGTTTTTTAATTTTAGTACTTTGTAGGTAATCCTTTACTGGATTTAACTGCTAAAAGTCGACGCGGCATAGATTCCACTAATTTACGGCAAACCCGTGGGTCAATTTTTGACCATTCTTCTTTTATAGCCGCTTCCAACTGACTTCTGTTCGAAAAACTGTACGCTTTTAATTTTTCTTCAAGGTGAGCCCATAAATGTTCTATGGGGTTTAAATCGGGCGACTGGGCTGGTGTTTCTAACACGTGGGGGCAGTTGTATAAAAGCCACATTCGCACGTTATGAGCTTTGTGTTTAGGATCGTTATCTTGATAATAATAAAAATTGTTTGCGATTCCTAATTTTTCTGCAGATTCTTTTAAATTGTTTTTGAGAATTTCTAAATACATCATCTGGTCCATATTTCCATTAATAATACACAAATTTCCCGGCCCAGCAGCCGACATGCAACCCCATACCATTATTGAACCACCTCCATGTTTCACAGTAGGCCGGAGATTAAGTTGTAGAAGTTCTTGATTTGGTTTTCTCCACACGTATGAAGGGCCGTCAGATCGAAAGAGATTAAATTTCGACTCATCAGCAAACAAAACCGTTTTCCAGAAAGAAAAATCCTTATCTTTGAACTCATTAGCGAACTTAACTCTTTTTAATTTGTTTTGCTTGCTGATCAGTGGCTTTCTACGAGGCACTCTACCATGAAAATTGTGCTTTCTAAGAATATTTCTTATAGTTTCCGGGTTAGCGTCTTTTTTTAGGTATAGCGATGCCAACTTTGCCAACTTTGGTGCACTTATTCGTGGGTCTTTCTTAATATGTTGAACAATCCACCGCTCATCTGAGTCGGAAAATATCCTTTGATTTCCTAATTTTGTCTTGTTTTCGACAGATTTTGTTAATTTGAACCGTTTAATAATATTGTGGACCGTGGAGTGACTTCTATTTACTAGTTCACCAATGGCTCTTATTGTTTTTCCATCTTGGAAATGCTTTATCGCTAATCTTCTTATGTCTACTGAAGTTTGACCACGCTGTCTGCCCATTGTTTAAATTTTTTACTATTTATTAATTAAATTATGTTGAATTATTATTAAAAGACTGTAAAACTTATTTTTTGCAATTTTTTTTGGCAAAAAACACCAATCTCTCTTAAATCTTAAATAAATTTAATGTTTGTCCCACTTTCATTTTGACATTGAATTTAGTAATTTTTTGTTGTTGTTGCTTTTTCAAAAAAAGTAACGGAATTTTGGAGTTGCTTGTTAGCGGTTTTGATGAAGCACAAAATAACTAAGATAATTCATTTTAGTTAAAAAAATTGCATAGTTTTTTTTAAGTTTTTTATGAAAGAAACAAAAGTATCAATAGATGTCCCAGTTTCATTTTGAGCTACTGTACGTATTATGTGGTCTTTTAATAATTTTCGAAATAAATTGACGTATTTCTCAAATCTGTTACATTTGGAAGGCCACTGTGAAAATTTAAAGTTTCTATTCATACAGCTAAGAAGATAACACCATATTCGTTAAAATTACGTCAATTTTGTAACACCCTTTAACATTTCTACATCGTTTATCATCGCCCATATAGTAACATATACTGTGTAAATTTCAAGTTTTTATATTTTATAGTTTAAACGAAATTAGTATATTTGTTAAAACTATGTCAGTTTTGTAACACCCTTTAACTTTTCTACATCGTTTATCATAGCCTATGTAGTGACATAGACTGTTTCTCAGCAGATTTGCAGATCTGCTACTATCACACTGAGGCCATAATATCCTCGAAACCGTGCAGATGAACTCGTCAGACCATCTAGTCTGCGCGGCCCCAAAGAGTTCCCGCTGAAATAAAATCTACCTACAGCAACTTAACGGGACCCCCACCAGTGGACCTATCTCCCAGTCTCTCAGCCGAATTCCAGATCTGGCAAGTTCGTCCGCAACTATATTCCCGGATGTACCCGAATGTGCCGGCACCCAAGAAAGTTTCGGGTTGAAATATCTGGATTATCGCGGCCCTGCTGTCAGTACAGATTCGGATATCCTCTGCGTATATCCTGTGGTATTTCATACAGCAAACCACCCTTCTTATAGCTGAGCGGTCAGCCTCAATCACGCTACTTTAGTCCTGTAGCCTAAACTTCATCCTGATCTCAAATATAGGAACAAAGACGCCTCCCCCGATCCCCGTGTCTGACCTTAATCCGTCTGTATAAGCATCAAGCACATCTCTCCGATGATCCATGCGGATCATGTTTGACGTGCCTCACAATGATACTACGTATCCAATATCAGACATGGGAGTGGGCAAGCAATAATCAATATTTTCGAGTGGGTTCCATGGCAGTTTGGAGTTCAGGATGAAACCTAGGTATTTTGTTCTATCAGATAACCAAGCTTCACCCCATTAAGAAGTAGTAGCGGAAAGATGGAAATCTTATTTCTTCTCACTCAAGCACAAGTTCCGTTAACCGAGCTTTAGTGCTAGCCCGCTCTCGGCACACCACCTACTAACACAGCCTAGCGCCGATTGCAGACATTGTGATAGCGTATCAGAATACTTTCCTGATACTAAAACCGCAATGTCATCCACATATGCCACAGTCCTGAACCTCTTGGAGTCCTTTTTTGTCAGCAATGTATTAATGGCGAGGTTCCAGAGAAGGGGTGATAAAACCCCACCTTGTAGTGTACACTGCTTAGCTATTCTATATATGGTAGCTTGCCCCAAACTGGAAATAATGACCTTTTTGGTCAAGAGATTCCATACAAAGCTGATTATCGACCGACTTACGTTCAGTCTCTCTAGGACCATCGTAATAGCCTCTGGTATCACATTGTTGAAAGCCCCCTCTATATCCAGAAAGACCACCAATGCATATTCCTTATGGTCTAGAGACTTTTCTATAAACCCCACAAGCGTGTGTAGTGTCGTCTTAGAGGACCTGCCCTTAATGTACGCATGTTGAGCGGCGGAGAGTCGGTCCGGATTTATTGTTGTCCTCAGATGGAGGTTAATTATCCGTTCCAATATTGTCAAAAGGAAGGAGGATAGACTTATAGGACGAAAGTCCTTCGGCACAGTATGTGCAGTCTTCCCTCCCTTGGGAATGAAGACTACGGAGCAAAAAGTCCATGATTCCAGGATATACGACCATGCAATGCATGTTGTGTACATCCGAATCAATGTCCGCATTGTGCTGAAGATCAGCCGGTATAATGCCATGGAGACCCGCTGATTTGAACGGGTCGAAACTATTCAGAGCCCCTATTTATAGGAAAAGGAACTGCAGTGTTCGTCTCCCAGGTAGCTGCTTACGTGTCTTCATCACTGTAATCAGATAGAATGAAGATATTCAAGTTGCCACTATGCATGATCTGATCTTACCTGTAGTAGCTTGAAGCCTCTATTACCAAACCCACAAACCCTGCCTTGATAAAGCCATGGTTCTTGAGCTAATACAAGCTCCTCCCATCTCTCTGAGATACGGAGGAGCAGTGTAGCGGAAGCTGATTTAGAGTGGTGAAGATTGACTTGGGTCACCTTCACCATTTTTGTTTGTGGATATGAGTGTGACGTTGGCGTTCTCTTGATCCGAGTCAAAGAGGGCGTCCTAGTCAACTACCTCGTCTATTCTCTCAAAGAATTCACCCACAAACTCAGAGTTTGATAAGGTGCCCTCCTCAGAGATCAGACTAGCAATCACCTCATTTACCACATCTTCCGGAGTAAGATCATCATCATCCGGAGGTTACCCTTGTCATCGCCTCGATAGGCAAGAAGATGGATCGTTTTGAAGCCGTAATGGGAACCTCCCTCGTCTCTTTCAAAGCGGAGCCAGTGATTCTTGACTCAACAGGACAATAATCCGTCTAGATGGGCCTTTGGAATCGGAAACCTTTGCTACTTTCCAATCACTGGTTGGTAGCTCAGGATTTCCTTCCTGAATGAGCTCTTAAATCTCATTTGGTTCAGACGGTTCGTCTAGTAAACGTGCCGTTGCTCTAAGGCTTCGTGGTATCTCTTCAAGAGGTACCACCTCGAGGTTAGCTCCTTTCCATAGGCCTTCCAAAAGAGCGACGGCATAGCCGAGCGCTCGTTTGAACATGCCATGAGTTTGACACGGCCACGAAACCATCCTGTGTCATCCCATTGAGGGAAGGGACCTGGATTGTCTTTGATGACTCTCCAGAAAACTTCCATCAATATGCTACCTCCTAGTTTAAATGGTATATGGAGCTGTTCGCGTCTTTCCTGTTGATGACAGCGTGTACAAGGTTGCCCTTTTAAACCTCGCTAAAACTTCGTGCAACGACTTGTACTTCAGACACTTAGTGGCAGGCTGCTGACTCTTCGCTTGAGCCTCCTCATCAGATCTTTGCCGCTTAAGTGCATTCTTGGATGTGGAAGGGGACTTCTGCAGGGCAGCTGGATAAAATCTTGCTCATTTGAGGGAGGTGGATTCCTCCTTGGTAAGGGACTCAGCTGGCTTTTTAACCAACTGGTCAACATATTTTTCAGCAGCATGCCGTTTTGTAAAGGCCCTTCTGACAGGTGGGGCGTGCCTTGGGGGTTTTGTTTTGCCTTTTACGGCTGAAGGCACAGCTTGGCCCGAAGACTTGTTCGCAGCTTTCTTACTGGCGGGGGGAGGTGAGACATTGGAACCCGAAATATGGTTCGTAGTTCCACTGCTTACAGCCGGTACTGGGTTAACTGTACTACAGCAATCGAGACAGGGGGTTAAGCCTTAGCGGCACTGGCCTTGGCTGCTTTGTGCACTTCGCTGCCTTTTTGTGCATCATTTTGTTCATTATTATCGCATTTGGATGACTCTGATTTCCAGAGCATCCGCTTGCATTTGCGGTGACTTGCAGACTAGTCAGAGCTGGCGTTACAACCTGACTAGCCTGGATGTCAGTCACACCCGATTCTCCGCGGCCTTAAATCACCACAGCGGTTATAGGGTCTCCGGAGATTATTAAGCCCCGACCGGATACATGGGGCATTTTTTATTTTTCTTAATTTAGGGGGAGAGTTGATTTGGCACTTCCTTTCGTATGAAATATCATTAGCATGGGGTTTGCTTTTAGCAACTTCATAGTATAGATTTATGTTGTGGAAGCTGGTCTCACAAATACCTATTATTTCGATATACACAATTTAATAACTGAAAGTTTGCATAATCTACATTAAAATTGTTATAACTTGTTGTTGTATTATTTAATCAAATTTTTTTTTTTCATCAACGTTAAAACTTGTATATTTGGTTGCTTGTTAGACGTTCCAGTTTTGGCAGTTAAACGCTAGCGTACTTCCAAATACTCTGCGACAAAAGCACTTTGGTTTATCAGCCCTGTGGTTAACAAATCTCAGATTCTTTTTAGTGCAGTTATAACACTTGTATACTACGCTATCATCTTGCGTGCTTTTGTTTAATGTGCAAGCAGCACCGTGACCATATATTAAATATTTGGCACGAGATCTATTTCCCCGGAATGGTCTTTTCCAAAAAACAGATGTATTACAAAAATACCTTACTTTTATATTTCTCGCTTTGAAACTTGTAGCCTTTAAAACTCGATTATGTACAACGCATCATCCACATTAAATCGATTGGTTAAATTTCTTTCACACTTACTGGCTTTGTACTGTGATTCGTCATAAGCAAATAAAGAAAACAAGTCCTCTTTCACACACGTCAGGTTTACTTGATCAGTTTTTGATTACTTTTATTTTGAACCTTCATTTGTGTTCACACACACTGTCAAGTCTGTTTCATCAAGTGTCGTTTTCTTTGCTTTTAACTTTTGCAACTTCTGTTTTGCAGCCAACTTCAAGTTTAAAATTTTCTTAAGCTTGATGGTACGGTCAAGTTTGTACCTCTTTCTATTCTCTTCTCCTCTTTCTCCAAAAAACTCAAGGCTTGACGAGCCAAGCCTGATGTATGTGAAAGGGGACCAAAAGAAGCGAAAAAAACTTGACTGAAAAAAAACATAACATACTTTAACGTTAATTCGAATAGAACTTTATGCGTGTGAATGCACCTGGTTATCAATGCGCATTGATATAAAATATGGAAATCTTATTTCAAGGCGAATCAACTACTAGGTGGGAGCGAAAGGGTCAAGACGAATTGTTTTTTATACTCTTCACCGCATAAGTTTGTCATTCCGCATGTAATTTCTACAATATCCATTTCCTCATAAAGTATATATATATATTCGGACTTCTTATGCAAAGCGAAGTCGATTGAGCGATGTCCGTCTGTCCGTCCGTGTTAGTGTTGAAATCAAGTTTGCATCGGCAAATATGTCAAACGAGCAGATATAGTGTCCAAAAAGGTGTTATTAGAAATCAGCATGATCGGTCCATGTCCCTTGAGGCAGCAGGCACAACACCACACCTACCTCAAATTTTTTATATTTTCCGAGTTCCGATGTTCTGAAATTTTCAAATTTTTTAATATCAATATGGGTATCATTTTAAAGCGTTTAAAGAGATATTCTAGGAAATGCTAAAAGTTTTCATAAATGCCTTACCCATTAAGAGCCGATGTCATTTTTATGTAAAATTATTAATATGCAGTAGTAAAATTTTTTTATTTTTTAGTTTTCTATCACCCCAATATTTAATTTTTTTATTGCAGTTTCTTCACTAAACTTAAATTAGATAGATGGTGAAGGGTATATAAGATTCGGCATAGCCGAATATGGCACTCTCAGTTGTTTTTTGCTGGTAACGATTACTGCCAAAATCCAAATATTAATATTTATATGTGGAGTTTTCAGAAATAATTTTGGGCAAGGCAAATTGATACAGGTGAGTGCATTAGTTTTTACGTGTATTTTATTTTTGTAAAATCTTCTTGAGCTCTCAAAAACTTCTAGCAATATGTGTGTATGTATTCGTGAAAAATAATATAATATATTTATACACACAATACACAATATACACAACAATTAGAAAAAGAGCAAAAATTTTAATAATTCGCGAAGGAAAACTGCAAGGCAAACTGACACAGGTACTGCATTAGCTTTTACGTGTATTTTGTTTTTGTAAAATCTTGTTAAGCTGTCGAAAGCGTTTGGCAATATGAGTACATGTATTCGTGAAAATCAGAAAGCAATTGAACACACACAATATATACATACAATAGGAAAAAAATAAATAATTTTGACAAAACAAACATATCGCTCCTTTATTGCAACATAGTCATATCTCACAAAATTAAAAATTTGTAGTTACTAAAGATAAACTGCTCTTTTAGACCTCCTGTACATGTAGTAAAAAAATCAGTTTTATATCCCAAGCTCAACCGAAGTTATAGCAATTGCAATTGCGGCAATTAGACCATAGGACTTATGTCTTGAAAACTTAAATCGCATTTTGCTAAGTTCAAGTTTTTTTGAGATATGACTATGTTGCAATAAAGGAGCGATATGTTGACCACCTGAGCTAATGCAGTCACCTGTTCAATTTGCCTTGGGAAAACAGAATACATACGTTGACCACATGAGCTAATGCGGCAACCTGTTCAATTTGCCTTGATTTTGGCAAAATTAATGAATTCGCCTACGTTGCGACATGAATAAATGTACGTATCCTTTTAGAAAAATTAAATAAGAAATAATTGCTGATTTGTGAAGAAAAAAAAACGGAAAAAAGAAAGCGTAGGTGTGACTTACAAAGATTACGTGACTCAAGCGATCCTTTTCAGTTGTTAAAGGCAGTATTTACAAAAAATGTTCACCGATTCAGGCGAATTAATTGCAGACCTGCAGCCGATTATATTTCGGTTTCCTTTACGGGTTAATAAATTTTACAAATTTATATGTTTATTAATATACTTTATAGAAAGTTATTCAAAACAGATTTTACCTGTCTGCCTATAACGGTTCAAGAGTATGACCACATTAAATTACATTAACTATTGGGACACTCTTATATCTCCAAACGTTATACTGGTTCAACTGTTCAATAGTTTCGCAATATATATCAAATTACAGCAACAATAGGGTCACCCTTTATTTTCAAAATTCACATTTTATACTTGCTCTTGCAATAAATTAAGCAATCAAGTTCTGTGTAAATTTCAATTTCAAAACAATGATCATTAGTTTTACCCATAAACATCAGATTATATCAACTATTGTTAAACTCTTTAATTTATAATTATAATTTTTATACTTCTTATTATACCAAACAATGTAGTGGACATCCTGTCTAAAATTCAGGTGTTTGTATACAACGGGTCAAAAAATACGGCCATATAAAACAAATTACATTATTTTTGGAACACCCTTTATTTTCTAAAATCAAATTCTATTCTTCTTGTTATAGTGGACTTAGCAAAACAGGTCCCTAGGCCGCCCATCTCTGTAGCCGGTTATTGGTGAGGTCCCTTCGGGGTACACGTGGTGGTTGTGGTTAAATTGTCTATATCTGCGGGTCAGGCGTGGAATAGACTGAAGTGTGCTGTTGCACTCTGAACAAGCAAGGGGAAGTTCATGGGCCTACAAGCCATGTTCTTGAAGTTGCAACCCCATCGGCTACGCCCTATGGGGGGCGCTAGTCGACGCTTTGTATTACACTCAGTGGTAAGACCACCGTCATATAGGCCTTCACAGGCAGGAAATGACGTTAATCTTGATCACGTATGTCCCTATCTTCAATCTATCGAAAAGTCTTACTTTATTTATAAGACAATATCATCAAAGTCTGTGTTTTATAAATTGTCTAAATAATATAAGCTCTATAATATAAAATGAAGATTGTTTTAATCAATAAAGAAAGAATATAATTATAAATATTACTATTTATATTCGACTTGTAAAATTGTGAAGATTATGAAAATCATTTTATATTTTAACATTATAAGGCAATATTATCAAAATCAAAACAATGAAATTCATCAAAGCAATAGAATTCATATGAATCAAATATTGCTTTGCTTTATAAAACTTAAAAACTTAAACTTAAAAAATTTCAGCTTTCTGTCTATAAGGGTTCAAAAGTTCGCCAACATACAACAAATTACATTAACAATTGGGACACCCGTTTACCTCCAAAATCATATTTTATACTTGTTGCTGTAGCGGAGTTAGTAATACAGGGTTTTTGTAATTTTCAATCGTGTGTCTACAACTTTTTAAAATTATGGCCATATACATAATTTATTGAACTATTGGGGCACTCTTTAATTGATAATTTTAAATGTTAATACTTGTTACTGTAACGACCATATAAATCAAAATTATGTCAAATTTATATAACTTTTTGTTATTGGGAGCTATAGTAATACGCAGTCGTTTTAAGTTTTTACAGAATCGCCCTTGTATGTTGTATGGGGACACCCTTTAATTTTTAAGATTATGAACTGTTTTTAAAACGTCGGTTAAAAATACTTACTTAGCTGGTGTATCCACATTTTTGCTTTTGCCAATAATTTGATAATAATTAAAATCAGCTGTCAATAGAAATTCACCACACTGGTGAAATTCAAAAGCTTTTTATTTATTAATGTTTCCACAGAATACCAACCGAACTTTTAGTTGATAAAAATCTTGACAAAATATCTTGATAAAAATTTATCAAGAATTCACAGAATCGGGCTGTTATTCAATATTTTAATAAATTGAAATAATATTTTTTTCATTTGTAAACAAAGCATTTTTAATTATAACCTCACTTTTTTGAAAAAAGAAAATCTGCTCGCATAAAGTAAACAGAAAAATAAATAAATAATATAAGCAAAAAATTATCAACTGCCCTAATGATGCCACCTAGCTAAATCTGCCTTGCGATAAGCTCAAGGCCAAGGCATATTGAACAGGTGAATTCTTTAGCTCATGCGGTTAACATATGTTTGCTGTTTTCCTTTGTGAGTTGTCAAAATTGTTGCGCTTTTTCTTATTATATGTGTGTATTGTGTAGCATGTATATGATATGTATGTGTTCAATTGCTTGCCTTTTTTTCACATACACACATACATACATACATATGTACATGCATACATAAATACATACATACATTAATACATACACACAGCTATATGGCGCACGAATGCGAAGCACCACCGCCAATGCTTCGCAAAGTAGTTAAGATGGCAGCCACACGGAACCTGCCGGTTATTATCGGGGCAGATGCCAATGCACACCATGTCGTGTGGGGCAGCTCGGATTCCAATGCAAGGGGTGAGTGTCTGTTTGATTTCATTCTTTGTAATAATTTAGACGTTTTAAACGTTGGGTCAGAACCCACTTTTGTTGTAGCGAATAGAAGGGAGGTTCTTGACGTTACGCTAGTTAGTACTAAGCATTCAGATTTGATTAGGGCATGGAGGGTCTCTAGTGACTGCTCGTTCTCTGATCATAGGTATATTGAATTCGATGTAGTGATTCGGGTATATGGGGTTACCCCCCGACGAAACAGAAGGAAAACGGATTGGGAGCGGCAACGGTCTCTCCTTTCCGATTTTCTTTCGAGTCCACCGAGAATAGAAAATCGGCGGGACATTGAAACCGCGGTGAATGCATTAACCAATGCGTTTGAGCGCGCGACTTCGGAATCTTGCAGACTAAATATCTGCCGTGGTAAGAGCAGACCACCTTGGTGGAACTCGGATATTGTGGAGGCACGGAAAGCCTCCCGTAGGCTCTTCAATGAGGCTAAGAGATCAGGAAACTGGTCTGCTTATAAGTCCTCGGTGAATAGGTTCAAGAATATGGTAAGAAATGCGAAGCAAAGGTCTTGGAGATCCTTCTGCAGTGGAGTGGAGGGTTCCTCCGAGACGAGCAGACTTCGTAAGATTCTATCGGCAACGCCCATTGTCCCTAGTTTCATTAAGAAACCATGTGGCAATTGGACTCTGAGTGCGCAAGAGACCCTTGAGGTTCTCATGGAGACTCACTTTCCGGGCTGTGCTCCCTTCAGTGGAGAAGACTCAGCCCCTTTTGACTGTCGGGCATCAGTTCCCTTTCCTATAAACAGGGAGGGACTTATGTGGGCCTTGGGTAGTTTTGACCCGTTTAAATCCGCCGGTCCTGACGGCATTATACCGGCTGATTTGCAGCATAATGCGGATATTGTTATACCATGGTTAGTTCCGATATACACAGCATGTATTACATGGTCGTATATCCCTGAACCGTGGACTTTTTGCTCTGTTGTCTTCATTCCCAAGGGAGGGAAGACTTCGCACACTGAACCGAAAGACTTTAGACCTATAAGTCTATCCTCTTTCCTTTTGAAAACTCTGGAACGGTTAATTGACCTTCACTTGAGAAGGACGATTAATACGGACCGACTCTCCGCCTCTCAACACGCGTATGTCAAGGGCAGATCTGTTGAGACGGCACTACACACGCTTGTGGGATGCATAGAGAAATCCCTAGAGCATAACGAATATACATTGGTTGCCTTTCTAGACATAGAAGGGGCATTTAACAATGTGAAACCAGAGGCCATCACGGTGGCCCTGGAGGGACTGAACGTAAGTCGGTCGATTATAGGCTTTGTATGGAATCTATTGACAAATAGGGTCATTACTTCCAGCATGGGGATAGCTACCATACACAGGGTAGCTAAGCGAGGTACACCACAAGGGGGGGTATTATCTCCCCTTCTCTGGAACCTTGCCATGAACGCATTACTGACGGAAATGGACTGCAAGGGGTTCAGGACTGTGGCATATGCGGATGACGTTGCGGTTGCTGTGTCGGGAAAATATCTCGACACGCTATCGCAACGTCTACAAACGGCGCTAGGCTGCGTCAGTAGTTGGTGTACTGAGAGTGGACTTAGCGCGAACGCTCGGAAAACGGAGCTTGTGCTCTTCACGAGAAGAAACAAGATTCCGGCCTTTCCACTACCACTCCTTAATGGAGTGGAGCTTGAGTTGTCTGACAGAGCGAAGTATCTAGGTATCATCCTGGACTCCAAACTGTCGTGGACCCCAAATGTCCGCTTTAGGGCGGACAGGGCCTCAGTGGCTTTGTATGTGTGTAAGAGGGCCGTAGGCAAACACTGGGGTATTAACCCGAGGACGTCGTACTGGCTCTTTGACACGGTCATAAAACCCATACTCATGTACGGGGTTCTTGTATGGTGGCCCGCACTGGGCAAACTTGTGAAGTGCAGTATGCTGAATAGAATATTGCGAACTTCGGCCTTGATGGTTACCGGGGCAATGCGCACCACTCCATCGAAGGCCCTCTTTACGATGCTGCACTGGCTACCGATCGATCTCATGGCCAAGCGGCTGGCTATGAATTCGGCGGTTAGACTGAATGCAGCGGCGACGTGGAAGTCAGGGGACTTTGGACATGCGACCATTTTAGGCTGCTCCTCGGCCATCCCTGACAACATCGATTATTGCACGCCCACCCCCATGTCTGATATTGGTTTCGGGGTGTCAACGTCGGGCACATCGAATATGCGTGGGGATGTGCTTGATGTTTACACTGACGGATCAAAGTCGGACACGGGGGTCGGGGGGGGCGTCTTCATTCCTAGATTTCAACTCAGAATGAAGTTTAGGCTACGGGATCAGTGTAGCGTGTTACAGGCTGAGATTTCAGCCATCAGAAGGGCGGCTTGCTGGATGAGGTACCACAGGATATACGGAGAGGATATCCGGATCTGTACTGACAGCAAGGCCGCGATTAACTCCTTATCGGGTGTCTATACGACATCCAGATTGGTACGTGAATGCCGGACATCTCTTAACGAGATGGCGAGACATTCCAACCTGGAACTGTTTTGGGTACCTGCTCACTCGGGCGTATCCGGGAATATAATTGCGGACGAACTCGCCAGATTGGGAACCCGGTTGGGAGACCGGGAGACAGATCCACTGGTAGGAGTCCCATTAAGCTGCTGTAGAGCTTTACTTCAGCAGGAACTCCTCAGAACTGCACAGTCTAGATGGTCTGAGGAGGTTACCTGCAGGGTCTCGAGGACATTGTGGCCTCAGTACGATGATAGGAGAACCGCGAATCTGCTGAGGTTTCCTCGGGGGCAGCTGGGCACACTGGTGGGCGTGCTGACAGGGCACTGCGTCATTGGTGCTCACGCTAGGAGACTGAATCTTCCTCATCATGACTACTGTAGAAGTTGTCAAGATGAGGAGGAGGAGGAAACGGTGGAGCATATGCTCTGCCACTGCCCGGCCCTTTCTGGGAATAGAGCGGCTACTCTTGGCAGTCCGAGACTGCATGGCCTTGTAGACTTATCCGTCTGCGATGTTTCTAGGATAAACTTGTTTATCCGGTCTTCAGGGTGGTTTGGATGTGGATCTTTTGATGGTACCGTAGGGACCTCAATCTGATCTCTGCACATCCTGTTTCCAGGCAACACAATGGGACCTTTGGGACCCAAGTGAGTCGGTCTTTCTTTTGGCCGACGGCCTGCACAACCTAACCTAACCTAACCTACATACACACACAATACATACACACATATTACCAGACGTTTTTGACAGCTCAACAAAATTTTACAAAAACAAAATACACGAAAAAGCTAATGCAGTCACCTGTATCAATGAGCCTTGCTCAAGGCCAAGGTATATCAATTATGATGTGCGCGACAGTACGATATACATAATTTATTTTTGAAATTTTTTTTTTACAATTGCAATGTATATAGCTGATGAGATTTTTCGCCCGTGCTTCACCTGTAATATTTCGTCATGGCCCAAGGCGAATCAATTGCTAGGTGGCAGCGTAGGCGCATTTATTAATTTTCGCCGTGAAGACCACCTGGTAATTGATTCGCCTTGCATCTGCCTTAGCGATGCCATCTGGTTAGATGTGCCTTGTTCAAGGCTAATTAATGTAGCCACGGCGAAAACAATCTAACACTCCGAAAAAAATATGTACATGTTGTTTTTTGTACAAATCGTCTTCTGCTGTCACAAACAAAAGAGATTATAGTTTTTGACACTCGAAGAAGGAAAAATCACAATAGTCACCTGTGCTGTAAAGGCCGGGACACATAGAATCCGTCATACGTTAAACTTCAACTTATTCAACTGACAACTCAGTTAAAATACATGTTTTCTTATGAGTGTTGTCACAATCAGTACGTCTCCGTCAACTCAAAGTATGAAAGTTGAGCAACTTTTAACTTCTGACGTATATTGAATACTTTGACAGCTGTTAATTGCTTCTTCTTCTTCTTTGTTGTCTTGCTGTGCTCTTTACTCTCTCTTTGCAAATATTTTTTTTGCACATACATTAAAAGCAGTATTGCCGTTTGGTTACAATTTTAACATTTTTGTAACTTTTGAAAATTTATTTTTTTATTTATTGTAAAATTTTGTTATGTTAGGTCAAATTTTCGTAACTTGTGATACAAATACGAAATAAAGTAATATCACTAAAAGATTACGAGATTTTTATATCAAATAATGAAATTTGATATAAAAATCTCACTTAACATATCTACCTTTCTTAACATATCAATTCGGTTTAAATTACAAAGTTTACCTGCAAATGCAATCAAAATCCCATATAAAAAATTAGTTTGAAATAAACAAAAAATAACATTGCTTAAGTTTTACTTTCTTCTGTTAGTGAGAAATCACGAAATGTTTCTTGTTTCAAATTTAAAAACAACAATTTTTTCCCAACTGGGAAATAACATGAGCTGCATTTGGTGCGTTCTGTTCAAACTTGCGAAAATTGGTAGCAACTTCAGTTATTCCGCTTGAAAAATTTGACAATCGTAGAAACATCTCGATTTAGAAAAAATTGTCCTTTAATTTCCTTCAGGAAGTACCGGATTATATTACAGAAAAATTTTTAGTAATTTTGTGTTGAGGTTTTAAGCAAATAAGTCTCAAATTTATTTTTAATAACGGCATTTTTAACATAATTAGTGTAGTAAATTTCATGGAAGCTCAATCTTTTAAAGAAAAATGTACTTTAAATATTTTATTTAACGGTGAGAGTATGCACTTTTCCATACCGAAGTATTAGTATGGGGTCCTAATTTAAATCCTCATGAGTAGCATCGGTATGAAATTTTATTTTATACGTTATTCTTTTTTATTTTCGTTTTGTTTTTGTTCAGTAAATGAATTTGGTCTTGTCATATGGAATAAAACTTTTTACTATATTTTATACCAAGGCGCATTAATATACAGGTGGTCTTAATAGCCCAGCTAATTTTGGTTTATGTTTGACGTTTTAAAAATTTCAAAATAATTTAGAAATTAAAAAATTTTATAAAACTTAATTTCAAAACCAATATGCATGTACCAACTAGTACAACTTTATTTATTTATTTTATTTATTTATTTTGTAATATTTAATGTATCGAATGATGATAAAAGGATAAATTAAGTTCGGCTTCCTTCTGTTCAGCCAGCTACTTTTGACATCAACATGGTGGTTTGCAACAACAAAATTACATTAGGATTTTGTCTTTGTAAACGTGCGGCCACCTAATATTTAATTCGCTTTAATTTTATACAAATTACATTAAATTACTATTTTTTTAAGGAAAATTTCAAAATGTAACTTTAATTGAAAAATTTTATCTTTTTTCCTGTCTTTCCCTGGCAACACTAATGAAAAGATTAACAGCTGATTTAAAATCCGTCAGCAAAGTACTCTTTGTGCCAACCTCATCCGTCGTTACTTTGACTTCAGGCGAATATGTCAAAGTACAACGTATGACGGATTCTATGTGCCCCGGCCTTTAAGGCCACCTGCTAGTAGCTCGCGTTGAACAAATCTTTCGTAAAATCTAAAAGAACTGGCAACACTGACGAAGAGCTTAAAATCGCTCTATTTTCTGTTAGAATTTGGAAGTTAACATCACAGTTTGTAGTTAAGGTTTGCCAATTTTGCTGTAAAGAAATTCATTTAGAAGTCGGATAATCGTTGAATATTTAATTCTCTGTGTGTTTGGGTATTTCTTGTAGGTGTGAAATTATTAATTGAGCCTGCGAACCATTAACTCATCACCCCTTAACAATAATCGGAAAGTTATAGTATTAAGAAAAATCAATTCACAACAACAAAAACTATACATAAAAAAATTTCAGTAAAGATGTCGGAACTTCAATCATCTCTGCTACTAAAAAAACAATTGGCAGGTAAGTTTTGTGCAGTTGTCCAACAAAATAACACTACATATTCTATCAATATCTTTTGTCTGTGATAACAATGTTTTAAATAATACATCTTAGCAGCAAAAGATTAGTTTACAAAAATTATTGTGCAATATTTGATACCGGTAAACTATCTAAAAGTAAATCCAATAAATCAAGGAAAAAATGTTGTGGTTTCATACACCTATTAAAAATTAGCACCGCGTGTTTTGTCTGCAGATTTCCGTCTATCTGACTGTCGACTTTTTTCTACATAACTTAAAATTTTTTAAATTGTGCTCCTAGACGTAAAGACCTCCGCCTACCTATACATTCGTTTTCTTTTTTGTTCATTGTGTGTTGTGCAGCTCTGTCTGCCTTTGTTTAATTTTTTGTCATATGTTAAAAAAACTGACCGGTGCATGAGTGATTTCACTCTTTATTTTTAATTGTAAAATTTATACTTTTTGTTAGGATTTTATTTCTAATAGTTTTTCATATTAAGTATTTCTTCAGATGAGTCACTGAATGCTTTTTGAAACTCAAGGGTAATGACCTTGTGCTTCATGTGCGATTCAACAAAGGCACATGCTAAAAGGAGAAAAATGTCCAGCTTTAAAATACATGCAATAAAGAATGTGGCATTATCATGCTTACTGAATTTTGTTTGTTGTATGTAGCATTTTGACTTAAGGGGAAAATACAATTTTAAAAAGTTGGAAAAAATTCTGGGGAGGAATAAATTTGTTTTGTATGTAGTTTAGCCCACTTCAGATCGTTTTATTCATGGCAATAAGTCAGAGTTTCTAAATAGCATTTCAATTGTTTAAAAATAAATTTATTTAAATTAGAGTAAACGTCCCAAAGTTCGAATTTACCGTAAGATAGTCAATAAGAGCAAGCGAAGTTAAATATAGCTTAAATCTAGGTTAGTGGCATGTTCAAATTCAAAGAAGTGAATAGGGTGAAATTTTCGGAAAAAACAAAGCGTTTTTGCTTATATTGAGGCTTTTATGATCGAATGAGTTATCACTTATAAAGATTATTGAAATTTCTATTAGATGCTATATAATTATTGCGGTAATTTTAATTTTTTTGCAGCCAGAATGTGACTTTGTATTTAATACGCTAAAATTCGTTTTAAGACCACTTTGACAGTTTTGCATCATCCTGCAATTTTATAATAAAGCCCTGTAGCAATTCGATAAGGACTGAGATTTTGATGTTACTGTAATTAATACAAAATAATTGATATATTTATTTGTGTCTTAGTTATTGAATCGATAGCAAAACTTACAATGCGAAATTATTGCAGAACTACTGCTCAACTAGAACTTGAAGTGTATGGACAGTACGACGTTACTTAAAGAAATAGCAATGCGTATTCCCGTTAAGCAGAAGAAACCTTCTTTGCATGAGCGTAATGTGAGAGCTCGATTTAAATTTGTAAGGAACGAAAGAATTGGGCGAACTAGGGGTGGAAAATGTTAAACATGGTGGTGGTTCTGGAATGATGTTTTGGTTTGCGTCATGTGGATAAAAATGAGTCCTTGGAATAGAATTAGTCAATTATTGGATAATGATAATGATTTATGATTCTAAATAAACAGATGACTAATAGGTATTGTGGATTACTTTGTCTATTCGACTGAAGCAGGACTGAGACTCAATATGAAGAAATTGCATAAATTGTAAAAAACTAGAATTTTGGAAAAGCCAGACAAAATTGTTCACACAGGCGCCAAATGTTTACCTTATATTTTTTATTTTTACATAAATAACGCACAGACCGATAAGTTTTAAAAAACGTTTTATCTGCTTTCAGTCATACACGCCGTGTAAACAAATTCAAACACTGCTTGTGTAAAAGACATAAAAAAATTTAAATTGACCAAGTTCACAAGCGTTAATTTTTTGCAGCATTACTGATTTTTGTGGGTAAGAACTGCAGCAATAAAGTGATTATGTACTCCTTTTACTTTCGCAAAGACCAGACGTGATTCAAGAAAATCTTTGATCGGACGAAACAAGCGGCATTATGTCAGAAGTATTCAGACAGACATCCGAAATTATATGTTAAATACATGTCTGAAAGCAGATGTATTAACCGCCCCAAAACACGATCGATTGTTGTAAGTAAAAATTGTCCCCACGTTTTCACATTCCCGAGACTGACTTTTTAAAATATTGAGGTAAATACTTTTATATATAGAAAAAAATAGATGGTTAGAAAAATTTATATAAGAAAACTGTAACTGGAGTAATGCATCATATTGGTGGTTACAGCTCTCAACTTTCAAATAAACCATGATATTCTTTAAAGCGAAAAAGGCAAGCGGTTTAGCTTCGCAATGGCGAACCATGACTTTAGGCGGCGTAGTATTCTCTGACTATAGTAAATTTTTTGTGTTCCGATCGAATGGAAGTATTATAGTTTGAAATATGTCAAACGCGCAACGGTATGGATGTACGTAGTTTTGTAGTATGTATGTAGCTTAGACTTTCTTAACAATTGCGTAAAGAATTTTCTTCAAGTATTTTTATTCATTTTATTAATTCATTTAAAAAATAACATAGCATATATAATAATATAAAAAACTACACAAGATATTATAATTTAATTTAACTTTCGTTAGTTGCTTTTTTAATAATTTCTGTTGTCGGTCCTTTGCGCTATTAAAATATTTCTTTATGTTGTCCTCTATTTTATCGTAGTTTGTCGGGCTATAATTGTTAATGCATAAATTTGAAAAAATTTTAAAAATTTTTTGTTTGCTATTTACTTTATTTGTGTAGTTACAACGTACCTTTAAAAATAGTAATAAGTTTAAAATCCCTCACGGCAATTTTTTTCAATTATAATTTATAAATAAATATAAAAAAGGAACTAATAGGAAATATTCCCACGCATTATATTAATTCAAAAAACTACCGACATGTCTTAACGAATTCATTAGGATAAAGCAAACTACCGAAATGTCTTAACGAATTCGTTACAAGAGTTTAGTAACAAAATATAGAGTTTGTGCCAGTGTGAATAATTTTGTTTTGCTCTGTATATTAAGTAGAGATTAGCTCAAAACATCTTGTTTGCTTCTATTCATACTTTTTACTATTGAACTGTTCTCTTCGTTTATTGCTTATGAAACATGAGTGTACTAATATTACTGCACTCTACTTGTCGAGTATAGGAACTGTATATTGTTATGTCGATGCAAATTTAACTAGTTAAAACAATTTATTCTGTTCTACACTATTGTCATAGCATGACAACATTGTAGTGTGTACAAAAATTAACGTTTAAAACTTCCCTCATTTTCTCATTCTCAAATGTATGACTAATTTTTTTTGGTTTCTTTACCTTTGTTGCTGAATAAAATAAATGAAAATAAAATTGCGTTTTAAAAAATCAAAGTTTCATCTATTAATAAATGCCAACGCAAGTGACAAGTGTAACACCGAGTATTGTATAACATTTTCGTTGTACTAGTAAGACTATTGTCTTTTCAACTATTACACAACAAACTTGTGTGTGCTTGTTTATTTTGCCTCTATCTTTACTATGCACTAAATTTCTCTTACAATATTCGCTTTTGAAAAAGCGACAATATGTACTATTTTATATGGCTAACGCTCATCTCTAATATTAAGCGTTAGTAGTCTAACTACACAAGTTCACCTTCTAACCATTGTTTTCAGATTAGGGGATGTACATATCCCCAAATCGGCGATTTTATTTTTAAAATGGAGATGAAATTTTCAGTTTGGGGATTGAGAAATTCTTTGAGTATATATTTTGCGTTTTGGAGATTTAAAGAGGTTGTTTGGGGATTTTTATTAATTAAATTGTGTATTAGTTATTGTAATTTCACTACGTTGGGGTTAAATAATAAGATGTGCATAAAAATTTTGTTTTTAAAGCATACATCGGGGCCTGCACGACCTATTAGTGGAAAAATCGTGTTAAAAAGCTGTTAAAAAGATGTCTTGCTTTATTTATTGATAACTCTTAAATTAAAACGTTTTTGCGATTTGGTTAAATAACCTTTTTTCTTTACCAAATATTTTGTTCATACAATCTTTAAACTTATGAAAGACCGGTAGCAATGTTTTTAGCGGCCCAATTCAAAGTTTTTTATAAATCTAAACTTCTACTATTTTTGATCGATCTTTTATAAAAAGGGTTCACCATTCTTGGAGTAGACTTCCTATCTAAAAAATAAAACTTTTCTGTCATTCTTATAATACATAATACAGGATGCATTTCAATTCAAGCCAATAAACCACCATTCATCATTTATATATATATATATATATATATATATATTTACATATCACAATTGATCAACAAGAGGGTATTAACTTAAAATTTTTTAAATTTCATTTTTATCAAGAAATCCACTAACAACATCAGTATCTATCTGCTGTAAAAATTTCAACACAGTCTTTTAAAACAACATTTGAGACCATTTTCGTGATTATGTAGTGACTACCTTCATATCAACAAAAAGGTATTACTACAAAAGTTAACATGGAACTGATTCGTAAATTTTCATAAAAAAGGTATGGCCGACTTCCTAAACGCAAGTTGCAAAGCATATTTACAATGCATACACTTCGTAAACGCATATCTAAACTTTTTCGCAACGTACAATGTTCCTAATCGTTTGGCAAGTCACTTTAATGAGTATCACAAGTCAAAATCACGCATCATTTTTATTTTGTATGCAAACCTTTTAAAAATGTTATTTTTAAAATGAAATGTGAATAAAAAATGCCATCATCCATTAATTCAATGAATTCTTAAAAATATATTTATTTTTCGTTACTTGTTTCCGGGATTTTTATTGTCCTTAACAAAGTTGTCTCTTCTTTTTTCCTTTTTAATAGGTTTCTATAGCAAATCAATATTTTTTGGAAGATTTGACCTGAGATAATTCCTCAGCACTTGCCAACAAAATGAATAAATAATTTTGTGTAACCTCTATTTTTTCAAAAACAAAAAAAAAATATTCAATTTTATACCATGTTTTTGACATTTGCTTTACGTATGAGTTGCATAGCGACGTTCCTAAAGGCTGGTTCACCGGCAAAAATTTTGTTCCGAAACATTTTTTTTTATATGTAGTTTCTCTCTCTCTCAAAAAATAAAATGTCAAACTACATATAAAAAAATATTAAGTTAAACGTTTATTCAGAACTCAAAAATGTTTTTTTAAAGTTTTATAAAAAGAAATAATGAAATGTCATTTACATACATAAGTTTACTATGATTGAAAATATAAAAATATGCACAGTTTTAATTATGAAAGGTATTATTTCTAACACTTCCCCTCAAACTTGCATATTTTTATAAAATATTAGATAAAAATAATTTAATAATCTACTAAAGTCCAAGACCTCTTACAAATTTTAAGTGTTTCGCTTTAGTTAAATTTTTCGTTAAAACATCTGATATGTTTTCATTCGTTGAAATATACCGCAGCTCTATCTCTTTTGCATTAATTACTTCCCTAACATGCAAGTATTTGACATCAATATGCTTGCTTCTTGAATGTAAAACTGGATTTTTGGCAATACATTGAGCACCTAAGTTGTCACCATAAACTAACATTGGTTTATTTGCATCATAACTGTTGATCTCACAAAGCAATTTTTTCAAGTAAACAGCTTCTCTCGCAGCTGAAGATAAGGCCACAAACTCTGCTTCTGTGCTACTCAGCGCAATGTTCGGTTGCTTTTTGCTTTCCCAACTGATCGAACTACCTGCCATAATAAATACCAAACCCGTGTAAGATTTTCGATCTTCCAAACAACTTGCCCAATCAGCATCCACAAATGCTTTTCGTGGCTCCCCTGTTTTAGAATAAATTAACCTTAAGTTCGATGTCGCAGAAAGATACCTTAACACATGTTTAGCTGCTTTCAGGTGTTCAATATGTGGATTAGTATTCTTCTGCGCTAATTTTCCCACGGAATGAATAATGTCTGGTCGGGTCGAAATCGCCAGATACATAAGCGCTCCTATTAACGATTGGTACTCTTTTAGGTCAACTTTCTTACAGTCAGCCATATGACAGTGTATTTGAAAACCAGGATCTAAAGGTGTAGACACTTGCCTGCAATTTTCCATTCCAAACTGTTGTAAAAGATTTTTGATGTATTGTTTATGGCTTAATGCAATAGAACCAGTTTCACCTTCTCTTTCTATCTCCATTCCCAAGAAATGTTTTACTGGACCATTATCAACAATTTTGAATTTTTCAGCTATTTTATATTTTATTACTTCTAAGTCCTTTTTATCGCTACATGCAATCATGATATCATCAACGTAAACAACTATCATATTAAATTTATTACCATTGTTCGCTTGATAAAGACAAGGCTCATTTTTGCAAGGTGTAAAGCCGATTTCATGTAAAATTGCATCAAGGGTACTATTCCATGCACCTCCAGATTGTTTAAGACCGTAAATTGCACGATTTAATTTTAGTACCTTATTTGATCCGATCTTATCAGTAAAACCCTCAGGTGGTCTCATAAATACGTCTTCTTCTAATTTACTATTTAAATAGGCGGTAGAAACATCAACGTGATGTAAATGTAAGCCATGTTCAGCTGCTAATGCTAGAATCATTCTAATTGTGGAATAGCGTACAACTGGTGAAAAAGTTTCGTTAAAATTTATCCCGAATTCTTGGCTACACCCTTGGCAACAAGACGGGCTTTGAATCTTTGTACATTACCATGCTCGTCCTTTTTCAAACTAAATACCCATTTACAACCGATAATCTTTGTGTTGTACGGTAAATCAACTACATTCCAGGTATCGTTTTCTATCAGAGCTTTGTATTCACGACTCATAGCATCTTTCCAGAGATTACTAAATTCGCTCTGATAAGCCTCTGACACTGTTTTGGGAACTTCAATATTTTCGCTTCTGATGAAACTCAGTTTTTGGTATTCTTTTCTTGGCCTTCCCACTGTTCCCGAACGAATAAGCTTTGGCCTGCCTCTTCCTCTTTTAGGTTCAATATTCACTATGCTTTTATTTTCGTTACTGCTATCAGAACTACAAGTTTGAAATTCATCAGCAATATCTAATTCATTTTCAGCATCATTTTCATTGGTAGAAACACTAGCAAACTCTTCGCCACTTTTCTTATCAGTTTCAACTTTATTATCAGGTATTTTTTCTTTTTCTTGCTTTTCCAAATTGGTGCTTTGTTCCCTTTCATCTATAATTTCATAAAAGTCGTAAAAGTCATCATTGCCACGATCATCCTCACAAAAAATTACATCTCTTTTCTCAACGACACTTTTTCCGTCTTGATCATATAACCTATATGCTTTGGATGTTGCTGAGTATCCGACAAAAATATAATTTTTACCTTTTGCTCTAAACTTTTTCTTTTGAG
This sequence comes from Gymnosoma rotundatum, assembly GCA_916610165.2. Taxonomy (NCBI): domain Eukaryota; kingdom Metazoa; phylum Arthropoda; class Insecta; order Diptera; family Tachinidae; genus Gymnosoma; species Gymnosoma rotundatum. Next base: position 118,318,979 of record OU744336.1, read on the forward strand.
TTTTGTCTAGCCCCACTGCTGGTGATCCAAATACCCGAAAATGTTGAACGTTTGGTTTTCTTGAGTTCAATATTTCGTATGGTGTTTTATCTTGCAAAATGTTTGTTGTTGTTCTATTTCGTATATAGACAGCTGTGTTTACAGCTTCTGCCCAAAGTGACTCATTTACATTTGCATGCAACATCATACTTCGCGACATTTCAAGAATCGTCCGATTTGCACGCTCAGCAACGCCATTTTGTTGCGGCGTATATGGTACAGTCAGCTGTCGTTGAATACCACACTGCTCAAGGAAATTATCGAAATGTTTGTTTACGTATTCTGTACCATTATCACTACGAATCGCTTTTATTTTTCGTTCTGTTTGATTTTCCACGAGATTTTTGAAGATCTTAAATTTTTCAAAAACTTCACTCTTGTTTTTAATAAAATATACAAAAACATATCTTGACATATCGTCTATAAATGTGACAAAATAACGCGCACCTCCAACTGATTGGTTGTTCATGGGACCGCATACGTCACTATGGATCAACTCTAATAAGTTGTGGGATTTTGCTTCACTTGATGGAAATGGTTGACTTTTTATCTTGCTCCTCATGCATGTTTTACACGATATATGCTTTGGAATGTTATTTAATAATAAACCATTAACCGATTTATTTTTCGAGAGATCACCAAGAGTTTTAAAGTTGAGATGACCATAACGATTATGCCAAAGAACTGCATTATTAGCTTTAAGGCAATAATTAATAGATATTTTCTCTGAAAATATAAACAAATTTGAGCTTATATTTGCTTTTAGTAGTTCTTTACCGCTTTTATCTATTATCTTAGCAAAACTTCTTTCGAAAATAACTCTAAGGCCATTATTTGTAGCTCTAAACACCGAAATAAAGTTGCCCATCATACTTGGAACAAAAAGGACATCTCTTAATGTAATACTGCTTTCACCCGTAGAAATTTGAACATCTCCTTTTCCTTGTGCTTCTATGAATTGATCACAAGCTAGCATGATTTTCTCTCTACATTCGGCAAATGAAATAAACTTTTGACGGTCGCAGCAAATATGCGTCGTTGCGCCGCTATCAATGCACCAAGACATTTGATTGAGTTCGTTATTTTTGTAAGCAGCTAATAAACCAAAAGAACTTTGTTGATTCTTTTCACTCTGTCTTGTTCGACAGTTTTTTGCGTAGTGTCCACGCCTTCCACATTTGTAACATTTAAAGTTGTTCTTGTTGTTAAATTTACTATTTGATGTTGATTTTAATGCAAAGGCCTGCTTCATGGAAGCATTCTCTTCTTTTTCATTTTGCTGATTACGTCTCTCCCATTCTTCTAGCAGTTTAATTTTCAAAATGTCAAACGCCGGTAATTCATCTCTGGTCTCCATGGCTATCACAAAATTGTCAAAATCTTTAGGAAGACTAGACAGTAAAATTATGACTAATAGCTCATCACCCAATGATATTCCAACTTCGCTAAGTTTGTCAGCAATTTCAACGAAACAACATACTGCATCATGGTAACAGTTTCTGACATACGAAGTGCCAGGAATTTTTTATAAAGACTTACTTTTCTTATTGGCCCACTTGGCTTGTAAACATTAACCAATTTATTCCATGCGTCGGCAGCGGTTTGACAAGCTTTTAAGTAGCTTAGTTGCGATGGTTTAACTGAAAGCATAATAGTTGTAAGAGCCTTCTCATTTAATTTCTCCCATCCGGTAGCCTCTTGTGGGTTTGCTGGCTTTTCCACTGAACCATTCGTTACACTCCACAGCTCTGAGTGCCTAAGAACACACTGCATTTGGACACACCAAGTGTCATAATTGTCTTCGCCAAGCTTTTCAATTTGGTAAAGAGAATTCATCATTCTGAATTTTTTTAATAATAATCGCGACAAACGCAATTCAATGCGACAAACACAATATTTTTTATATTATATTTTTTTTTTGCGAGCTCTGGGCCCATAACCTATTAAGTTAAACGTTTATTCAGAACTCAAAAATGTTTTTTTAAAGTTTTATAAAAAGAAATAATGAAATGTCATTTACATACATAAGTTTACTATGATTGAAAATATAAAAATATGCACAGTTTTAATTATGAAAGGTATTATTTCTAACAAAAAAAAAAATGTTTCGGAACAAAATTTTTCCCGGTGAACCAGCCTTAAATGACGATAAAATGCAAAAAATGTCTCTGCAACGCAAGTTTGCATTTAAAACATGTTTAGCATTGCATACGCATTTTTTTAAATTATGCATTGCAACAGGCGTTTACGAAGTCGGCCTATTATTTTAACCCTGGAGTTAATGTCGACGTCGTTGACGGCGTTTCAACGCCGAAAAAGTTGAAACAGATTGAACTTTTACGGCGTTGCAACGCGTTGAGATTAACTGCTCTCATACAAATTCATACGGTTCAACTTTTTTTTTGACATTTGACGCCGTCAACGACGTCGACATTAACTCCAGGGTAAGGGTGTGAAGATAAATACGTCCTACAAAAATGTTAAATACGTTCCACATAGTGCTAACTGCGCTGTTAAAGTTACATGTACATTAAAAAAAGATCATATAGCTATAAATTACAACAATTTAATAAAAATATTTAAAAATTTTACAAAAACCGTCTTCGTCCCCATTAAAAATTTTAAAACGTAATTACATAGAAAAATGTTATTAGAGTAAAATAATAGGAAAAATGAGTGGAAAAAGTCGATATTTAGAGAAGACATGAATCGGGTCACCGGCATAGTGGGAAGAGCCTAGGACTAGTAGATTCCAGCGGTGTACAATCTACGTCTGGATTCAGCCCGATATCGGAGATATGAATTTTTGAAAATTTTGCTATTAGCGAAAATCAATATGAAAAAAGGGCATATTTTGAAGTGGAAAAATTCGATATTTAGAGAATACATGAATCGGGTCACCGGCATAGCGGGAGTAGCCTAGGACTAGTAGATTCCAGCGGTGTACAATCTACTTCAAAATATGCCCTTTTTTCATATTGATTTTCCCTTAAAGCAAAATTTTCAAAAATTCATATCTCCGATATCGGGCTGAATCCAGACGTAGATTGTACACCGCTGGAATCTACTAGTCCTAGGCTACTCCCACTATGCCGGTGACCCGATTCATGTCTTCTCTAAATATCGAATTTTTCCACTTGACATCTCCTCACGAACAATTAGAAGATGACTAAATGAAAAAAATTTGCGTGGGTGTATTGTACAACATAAGCCACACGTATCAAAAAAGAACTTAAAGTCCCGAATTTCATTTGCCCGTGAGTATTTAGAGAAGCCAATTTTTTTTTTTTGGAAAAATGTTCTCTGGAGTGACGAATCAAAGTTCTGCCGGTTTGGATCAGAAGGAAAATGTTTGTATGGCGTCCTCCTAACATGCAGCACAACCCGCGGTACACATCAAAGACGGTAAAGCACGCTGGCGGAAATGTGATGGTTTGAGCCGCTTTCTCTGGGCACAGTGTTGGTCCCATACATAAAATTGATACGCGAATGGATCAGTATACTTACAAAAATATACTTGTAAGTACAATATGCAGAGGAAAACATGCCACTTATATGGAGTTTATGCACGACAACGACCCAAAACACACTTCACGCATAGTGAAGTGTTGCTTGGAAGAAAATAATATCGACGTGTTAAATTGGCCAGTTCAATCACCGTATCTCAATCCTATAGAGAAACTATGGAATAATCTAGAGCAACACATTAGTTCTGTAAAATCGAAAAATTTAACTGATTTATGGATGGAAATCCAACAGGCATGGTACGCAATACCAAAGGAACGTTGCGTAGCCCTGGTGAATAGTATGCCCAGGAGATGTGCAGCTGTTTTTAAAAGGAAGGGTTTTCCTTCTTAATATTAAATTTCACGTTAAATGAATTTTTAGTTTTCGTTTTTCGCGATGAAAATAAATTTTTTGATTTGTGCTAAATTATTGTCCTTTGACCTTTTTTCTATTTTAATAGCAATAAAATTTATTGAAGCAAAATACTGTCAGTTGTTTTTTGGACAGCACGTGACACATTAGGACATAGGAATGATTAAAGTAATAAATGTATAAGAAAACTTTTGGTATAGAAAAGCGCACATAGGTAATGTGCTAACCTAATATAATGGTATAATGTACCAAATTTTATTGCGCTTTGAGGTCACTAAATTACTTGCTATTGTGAACTACAGAACACCTTTCATTCGATATCAACTCGCATCGCCAGTTTTAAGCGATTTGCGATTGTCAGAACATTCCTGAATATATTCATACAACACATGCTTAAATATTATCCATAGAGAGAGCAAGAAAAAGTACGCAAAGAGTTAGGTAAAGAGTTTTAATACCTGGCTACTCTTACCAAAAATGATCGTTCGAAAGTTGAATAAATTATCAGGGAAATAGTTATTTGGGGATTTCTTGTAGATCTAGGGAACGAAAACCTTGTTAGAATATAACTTGGTACTCCATATTTCATGACTTTGTAGAGAAACAGCAAATTTCTTATTTTTATGAATTGCCTTAGTTGACTGCCAAGAAAGTCTTTGACATAAGTATACCGTGGCATGATCTCAAATATTTGTTTAAGATTTATTGAAGTTTAAAATAATTAATATAAAGAAGTTACATGTTCTGGTAAATAAACACCAGTAAAATGCATTTAATTTTATAATATACTTCGATGTTGCTACTTGTTTACAGTGGAGTTCCTCAGGGATCCGTACTTGGACCATTACTTTTTATCATGTTTATGAACGATCTTTTTGATGTAGTTTCGAGTAATATGTGTCTTCCATTTTCTTTTGCAGATGACGTGCAGCTCCTATTTCGAGGTACTGCGGAATTTCCTGATGTTTTGCAAAACATGCTTGATTTCACTATGGGTTTACTTCTAACTTGGGTCTCTCAAAACTGTCTGTTGATCAATATTGAGAAGACTAAGGCTATGTTGTTTGGTAGATGTAAAAGTAACACATTTTAAGTTAAATTTAATAACAATTCTATTGAATTTGTTGATAAACTTAAATGTCTTGGTGTGATTCTTGACACAGCCTTAAGTTTTGAATGTCATGTTAATTCTCTTATTTCTAGAGTTAATTTTACTTTACGTAGATTATATAGTTTGAATTTGCTATTGCCTTTTCATATTAAAAAAAAGAGTTGTACATGGTCTAATTATGCCAATTTTCTTATATGCATTAGAGGTATATTCTGGTACTTTTGGATATATCATGAGAAAGGTTAGATTATCCTTTAATAGAGTTATGCGGTACCTTTACTCGCTTAGAATACGTCAGCATGTTTCGCCCTACGTTTTGAAATTTTGTGGTTTTTCGTTAATGGAATTTGTTAAGTTTAGGATATTGTTGCACTTTTATAGATCGTATATGTTACAAACACCTAGGTATTTGGTTAATCTCTTCCAGTTTTGTAGATCGTTCATTCAGCGTGAGATTGGCACGAGCTTATAATGCTTTACCAATATCTTTGAGGATGTTTGATTGTTCTGCCAATGCTTATAAGATTAAACTATTTCATGAGCTTTCAAGGAATGAATAATTAATTGACTACTTGATACTTACCGAAGCCGTAGCTGTTACTTTTATTATTTCTGTGGCCTATCTATCTGGTTTCCAATAGCGTAACAATTGTTTTCTAAATTTTTTGTGACAGACTTCTGATATATATTTATTTAAATTAGTGCAAAATAAATTTATACATGTATTTTTTATTTTTTTTTCTTCTGTTATTACTTTTAGTATTGTTATTAATTTAAATATTTTTCTTTTTTATTAATTTTACATAATAAATAATTGTTATTTATTAATATTACTTAAGCAGAATATTGTAACCGATTATGGCCAAGAGGCTAGGTTATTAAAAAACAAATATATAAATAAAAAATAAATATAAATATACATATATCATTTTGGTTAAGTCTGTAAAAAGTTTAACTTATACATAACTTAAAATTGATTTTCGGCTTAAGTAAATTTTTTATTTTTATTTCTAAAAAATTTTAGAAGAAAAAAATATTTACAAATCGGTGGATTTATCTAAAGCCTTTAATAGAGTAAGTAACAATATGTACAGCACTTATGGATTTTCTAGATCAATCTGTAGATTGATGTCCTCTCGAAGATAGAAAACAGTTTGTAAGTTATCACGGCTGCAAATCAGAGTTGTTGCCAGTGCAGGGTCTGTGCTTGGACCTTTACTTTTTATTTGTTTCTTAACGATCTTTTTGTAACAATATCTGGTAGCCTGTTTTAGTCATATGCTTTTGCTGATGATGTACAATAATTACTTAAGGTAATTTAGACTTTCCATTTAAATTTAGAAATCCGTTACATTTGTATAAAATATTTAGGCTTAATATTTCTATGTATTTAGTTGGCAGATCGCAGAGAAATAGGCAGTTGATGATACCGACGTTGCCTTCCTTACTAGAGCGCTTATTCTGGCCGGAGTGGCAAGGGATTTTAATAACTTGCCACCTTCGTTAAGATTTTTTTATTGCTCTGTTGGTACTTGAACAAATACACCCTAGCAAAAATATTAAGAAAATTAAAAAAAAAAATTATTTTGGTTTTTAATTTAATTTTATAATAACATATCGCACTTGATCAACAGTAGGGTATTAACTCAAAATTTTTGAAAAATCACTTTTTTCAAGAAATCAGCTAACAACATCAATATCTATCTACTGTAAAAATTTCAACGTATTCCGTTTACTCTTTCATTTCGAAAACCACTTTTAAGACCATATTCATGATAATGTAGTGATTACCTTTATTTCAACAAAAAGGTATTATTTCGAGTTAATACAAAAGTTAACATGGAACTGATTCGTAAATTTTTATAAAAAAAGGTATTATTTTGAGTTGAGTCTCTTTTCAATTTGGTTTTATTTTGAGTTGATACTGTCTTGTTGATAAAATTTGTTTCATTTATGTTCGAAAAATTTCAAAAAAATGGTATTAACTCAAAAAATTGATTTTTTGTGCAATACTTGCACAGATTTCTAGGAAAAATGATGTAAATATATTTTTAAATGAAATTTGCTTCCTATGGTATATTTGAATTTTTAAATTCTGTTAAAATGTGGCCACAAACAGTTTTTTGACTCTACTGAAAATTTTAAAATTTTGAGTTAATACCCTCTTGTTGATCAAGTGCGATATATACCCAACATACCAAATGACTTGTGAAAAATATTTTAAAAAGCTTACAAATAAAAGCCTTAAGCTTGAAAAAGTATTTAGAATGTATTAAAAAATGCTATCGTAACAATTGTAGAAAAATCAAAACGGAACCCTTATGAAAATATTAAATGTGCATAATTAATATAAGCTTATCTTTTTAATTGTAGAATAAGCTTACAGAAACAATATTTTATTAATTTTGTTATAGAAAAGCTTATTCCTCTCAATATTTTTATAATCTTTTTTAAAAATAGTGTAGAATTAGCTTCATAAATAATGCACACATATATAATTTTTAATATTAAATATTTTCGTTTTGCTTTTTTTGCAATATATTTATTAATTATATATTTTTTTGCAATTTATAAACTACATACATATATACATAATTAAAACGTTGTATACAAACAAACAAATTGAAAAATTTTTGTAAACACAAAATAATTTTGTAAACACAATTTGTTAAGAAACACAACAAATTGAGAAATAATTGTGTATAATATTTTATTAAGCATTGTTAAAAAATGCTTGTGATTTTAAATTTTATAAATATTAATTTAAGCGATATTAAGAAAAGATTGAAAAAACTATTTTATAAAAGCTTGATCACAAGTTGTGTTGTAGTTTGATTGCTAGTTGGTATGTTGGGTATTTTAATAACATCAATATTTTGGTTTAATTTTATATTTTGTCCAGACAAACTTGAACTGAGTTGCCAATAAGTTCAAATTTGTTATCTCAAAGCTGAATTGAGTTTCCATTTACACAAAATTTGCACAATTTTGTTTCGTATTGCAATTAAAAGTGCCTGAAAAATAGAAAATAATTCAATTGCTCAAAAGCTTTTTGAGGAAATTAAGAAGCCTGGAAAAGAGTGTGTTTATGATATGAGCAACATTTTTGTTTAGAAATCGAAATTGTTTATTAAGTTTGCTTGTTTTCAGGAAATGAATGTCAATTCAATTCGTAGGCAACATGAAGCAGCTTTACGCAAAAGGGTGGGAGAAGTGGCAGGGAACAAGTGGATGTAAAATTTAACAATTACAATTTTTGCGCATTGAAAAAAAAAACAATAACATTAAAACAGCTATAAAACTGCCACATTAAAAAACCATTGTTTACATACGGCAGAATTGATCGTTCAGACAAAATCTTCGAAACGGGAGAATTGTGTTTCAGTAAACTCTCACAAAAATAATTTTTCTCCACACAACATTTTTGATCGGACATTATGGGTGAATCCAGCTTTAATGTTTATGTTCTGATTGAAAATTTTCTGTTTGTCGTCAGGGTTGTTTTCAGCGATGCAAAAATGATAATTTTATCATATTTTTGATAATTTTTAATTCAAAATATGATTTCATGATTTTTTTTTCCTAAATTATGATTTCTAATTTAAAAAAACTATGATTTTTTATTTCAAGTCTCTACTTTTTTATCAGCTTGTTGTAAACGAAACAAAATTTTTCAAAGCTTATCCTGTCAAATGCATTGAACGTATAAGGAACTGCAACGTCTTTGCTTAAAATTTTAAGACAATTTTATACAAACAGAATATGTAAACATGGGTCTCAATAACGACCTTGACTTTGAAAACAAAAGTCTATTTCTACAAAACGAAGAAGTCTATCTGGGTGTTTTTGTTAAACAAAAGATTTCTAGCTTAAAGCTCACTGCAAATGAAAAAAATGAATTTATTGAAAGTTGTGTGGCATTTTACATTGAGTTATGTAAACAAATATTAAAACGCCTTGATTGTAACGATACGTTTTTAAAATAGCTCTCATGGGGTTGACCCTTTGAAAATTATAAATAGAAAAATTAAATCTCTGACAGGCTTAATACACAGTTTTCCGAATTTAATTAGTAAAAAGGGTATTCAAAATTTAGATAACGAATTTAGAAAACTCCGTTTTTTAAAATTCAGTGATCATTTTACAACTCTAGATAATCTTAGCCGTGAGGAATTTTGGTTAAAATTTTCAAAAATATCTCGTGCTGACAACATTCCAGCTTTTCCGGTGTTTTCTTTAGCAATATTCTCAACATTTAATTTAAACAAAAATAAATATAGAAATAGATCAGACAACAGAACTCTCGAAGGTATCTTATACGCAAAATATTACTTAGCAATAAGAAACTGTTCCTGCTTTAATTTAAAAATTAATCAAGATATTAAAAATATGAAACCCTGTATATATTATAGTAAAGCTCTGTACACACGGTTGTCAGATCTTACAATATTGTCAGCAAAATATATCATAACAATCGTGTGAACTTACAATTGTTGTCTGACAATATTGTCAGAAAAACCATTGTCAGAAAATTGTCAGACTTCTACCTGACAATAATATTGTTATATATCTTACAATTGTGTGTGCCCTTTTATTTGCTTTGTCAGAACATTGACAGGCATTGTCAGTATAAAATAAATTGTAATATGTTGGAAATTTTAAACATCTGACAACGATATCATTGTCAGATAAAAGTAAATGAAAAAAGTAAAAAAGTGCTTTAAAAAAAAACTTAAAATAAAAAATAAAAATTAAAGCAGAAAAAAGAATGTTATAAAAATGGACAGCGACGGTATTTCACGGAATGATTTTGATGGTGGGAAATAACTTAAGGAACCAAGCTCGAATAGGTGAAACTGGAATGCGGAACAAGTATTGTAGTGTCCGAAGTTTTTTATGTAAATTGACTTATATGGTCCTGTCTTTTGAGCCGTCATAAACAAACGCTTGAAAATTGGACAGAATGTATATAACTAAGACCGTTGCAATAAGAAGTATAAATATCCAATAAAGAGATCATTTAATTTTATGTACAAATATATTGGTTGTAAAACGACGATTGATATATACAAAGAACCTGTATTGCAAAGTACTCTATAATAGCAAGAATAAATTTTGGATTTAGAAATTTAAAAGGGTATTCCAATAATTGATGTAATTTGGTGTATGTGAACAAACCTTTGAACGGTTATAGACAGACAACTGAAATTTACAGGGAACTTGTAATGCTATGTCCGCTAAAAGAGCAAGTATACAATTTGAATTTATAGATTTAAGAGTGTGCTCATACCCGATGTAATTTTACATGTATGTATATAGCCCTATCTTTTGAACTGGCTTATTCAAAGACTTGAAAATTATACAAAGTGTCCACTAATTTGTATGGTTTATTAAGAAATATAAATAGTAAAAACTAGAAACTAAGGGGTCCCAATAGTTGATGTATGTGGCCAAACTTTGGAACTTTCAGAGACAAATAGCTAAAATTTGTTTTGAAGTCGGTTATTTTCCTCGTTAAAAACGTAAGAAGTTAGAATCGTTGCAGTTTCTTCGTTTTGATTAATATCTATTGGTTTTGATAAAGATTTATAATATTAGTTTGAACCTTTTATAATAATTTACATAAAAAAATTTAAATAGAAATTGTCTTTTGAATTTTTTAATTCTGACCCTTAGCAATTCTAACTACCGTGTGAACTAACAATTTGTTGCCTGACAATGTTGTCAGATAATTGTCTTACAATGGAATTTTCAGTTTTCTGACAAAAGTGTGGTTACAATTTTTCTTTGCCTTGTCAATACATTGTTAGATCTGACAATATTGTAGGACCTGACAACCGTCTGTACTGTGCTTAATAGTTCTTCGTAGAACTTCGTACACCCTTAACAATAATAATTTAAAAATATACAATGTATGTGTTGTAGTAGTAGTTTACTTTATTTATTTATTCAAAATGTAATATAAAAGCCCTACTGGGCCAATTGATTATATTACACAGTAAAATTAAAGCCTTAAGAACTACTTATGTATGAATACACAATTTTTAAATTTTAATTTCCAAATAAACTTAACTTAGAATGAACATGGTTTTGAACTGTATTTCTAAATTTATAACAAAGGATTTAAATCATATAAATATCATGAATATCATTGGTTCCCCCCTAAAGACAAGATTTTAAAGAAGCACATATCAATAAAAAATCCCAAAAACACATTGCAAGTGATTAATACAACTGCATGAATACAAAACATATAAAAGTATGAAGTGTTTCAAATCTTTAGAATTCAGAAAAATTAATTCAGTCTTTAAAACTATAAGGTGTTTAGATAGAAAAGTAGCTTGCGTCGAAACGCATTATTGGAGTGAGAAAAAAGTCGAAGTATAAGAGGTAAAGAATTCCAATGACGAGCTATTCTCACTATAAAAGACTTCTCAAACTGGGAGTTATAGATTCTTGGAATGAAAAGCTGAGGGTTTCTAGTAGAATGCGAAAAGAGAAATTTAGAACAAAGTTTAGCAGGAATACCACTTTTTATGACCCTGTAGAAAAATAGTAAATTGCGCAATACAAGAAAATTATGAAATGAGCAGCCCAGAAACTGTTTTACATAATCCGATATATGATACCTTCTAGCAACGCCATATACATACCTAACTATCATGTTCATAATGCAATTTAACCTTGTTAAAACAAGTATGCCAGCTCCGAAGAAAACTTGTATACCATATAGAATCTGCGGCATCCGAATAGCATGAGCCAAGGTTAACTTGACAAGAAAAGGGACGTATATATTAGTAGAATAAAGTCGTCGCAAGAGCCCTGACACCTTACTGCAGAGATAGTCAATATGGTCCTCAAAAGATAAACTGTTATCAAGAAAAACCCCAAGACACTTAAGTTTATACAAAACTTCAACACAAGATTGACCCAAAAATATGTTTAGAGAAGGCGAAAGCAGAGTAGTGTTACAAAAAATCAGCATTTTTGTTTTCGAAGCATTTATGGAAAGTGAGTTTTCATTCAACCAATAGTAAACTCGTTGCAGGTTTTCATTAATATTTAACTGTAGCGCATTTATATTAGATCGCATACCGGTAAAAAGAAGAAATATATCGTCAGCAAAAATGTATGACAATAACTATTTTCTATATGAAGTGAAAAATCATTGACGTAGAGAACAAAAAGAAGTGGACCTAAAACTGATCCTTGAGGAACCCCTGAGTTAAGGCTAACTGAGTTCGAAAAGTTGTTATGCACATCAACAAATTGCTGACGATCACATAAGTAAGAATAAATCAATTTACACGCGGTTGCTGAAAAATTGAAGTTCTCCCTCAACTTTCTTATTAAAATACAAAAATTCACAGAGTTGAAAGCTTTAGTCAGATCAAGCGAAATTAATACCGCAGCCCTGTCCTTATTCAAAAGGGACCTAATATCATCAGTCAAGTCCAGCAATAAGGCTGAAGTATTATGACCACGACGAAAAGCATATTGCGATGGGTTTATTGATTTGTGGACAAAAGAAATAATCTGATCTTTCATTATACCCTCAATAGCTTTCGAAAGAGCCGGGAGAATTGAAATTGGCCTCAGGTCATCGACACTTCTAATACATCGCGATTTAGGTATAGGTACCACACGTGCAATCTTCCAGGAAGATGGAAAAGTTGAAGAATGCAAAATAGTGTTGACGTGATGAGTAAGGATAATAGATACATAGGGATAAATTAATTTTACAAAACGGAAGTACAAGTACATACAATCTGGCATCTTACTTTGAGTTAGTAAAGAAATGGCGATGACTTCTATTCGGTCATTCGTTTTGTAATACCACATGGTGTAAGAAGTGGCAGCCGGCATTAATTGTGAATAAATTTACACATATAAGTATATATTTGCAAAGATAAGTTTTTACTATTGCAAGCAACATAAATAAAAAAGAAGAAAATATGCCGGATGAAGTACAAGCACAAGTCAAAGTCGAATCAGGGCAATTCTTCGCAACAAATATGGCGCCGATTAATTTAATGGCTAACAACATGGCTAAGGAGTGGAAATTTTGGTTCACCCAATTTAAACTCTTTTTAAGAGCATCAAATTTAGAAAGCCAGTCAGATCAGCGTAAAGTAGCCTTATTATTGCATCATATGGGTGGTGAGAGCCTTGAAATTTTTAACTCATTTAATGAGGACATAGATGAAACAACGTATAACTCATTAGTGGACAAGTTTGATAAATATTTCACTCCAAAAGCAAATATTGTGATGGAAAGACATTTGTTCTTTTCGTGCAAACAAATGCCCAATCAAACCATTGATACATTTGTGACAACTTTACAAAGTCTAAGTCTAAATTGTGATTTTGGAACTATACGTGAAGAGCTAGTAAGGGACATTTTTATATGTGGTCTATCCCTAGAATACGCAGGGATACGAGAACGACTACTTGCTGAAGGTGCGATATCTTTAAGTAAAGCAATGAGTATCGCAAAAAGCATAACATTAGCAAAGCAAAATGCTTCTAAATTAGAGCAAACACTAGAAGCAGAATCCGTGCAACATTAGCAAAGCAAAATGCTTCTAAATTAGAGCAAACACTAGAAGCAGAATCCGTGATTAATATTGTTAAGAAAAGGAATTTCAAGAATGTGAGCAACAACGTCTTTAACAATAATAAACAGGAAGTCAATTGTAGCCGATGTGGACAAATACATAAAACTCGATGCCCAGCTGAAAACGTAAAATGTCACGTGTGTGGAAACGGGGTCATTTTGCAAGGATGTGCATTTTCAAACGGAAGTTTGTAAAGCAGGTGTATGCAAATAAAGAAATTGGCGGTGAAAATGAAGAAGAGATTTATTCATTGGAACTCTCTCTAAATCTTCAACAAAGGCAACAGAGTGGAAGATAGAGGTAAACATTAATGATAATAAATTGTTATGTCAAATAGATACAGGTGCGCAAGCTAATATAATTTAATTGAATACAGCAGAATTTTTAAATGCTATAGATAGTTTAAAAAAAACAAATGTTCATGTTTTTACATTTGGTGGAGAAAAAATTCCAGTACTGGGTACAATAAATTTAAAAGTTTTCTTTAAGGCAAAAAGCTATATGTTAAAATTCTTTGTAGTCAATATTGAATGTAACAATATAATTGGTCTAGAATCTGCTATTAACTTAAATCTAATTAAAAATGTAAACCTTATAACAGTAAATAATATTCTTGAAAAATATAAAAATGTGTTTAATGGACTTGGGCTCTTACGTGGTCTATGTAGTTTTAAAATTAGAGAAAATGTAAAACCTATTGTCGATCCGCCTAGAAAAATTCCATTTAAATTGTAGGCAAAATTAGAAACTGAATTGAATAGAATGATTGATTTAAAAGTCGTTAAAAAAGTTAGTGAGCCAACAGAGTGGGTAAGTTCTTATAACAAAACCTAATGGAAGTTTACGTCTGTGCCTCAATCCACGAAACTTAAACAAGGCTATATTGAGACCACATTATCCCTTTCGAAATATTGAGGATTGTAAGGCGAGATTACAAGGATCTAAATATTTTACGTCTTTAGACGCCAGCAGTGGGTTTTGGATGATACCCTTAGATGAGCAATCTTCTAAGCTTTGTACTTTTAATACGCCCTTTGGCCGATATAGGTTCTTGCGCTTACCATTTGGTAATGTGTAATTAATTTATTAAGCCTTTTTTTAATACTATAAAAGAACGAACAACAATTTAAAGAAAGAAAACTTAAGACTATAACGTATTATCTTAATAACAATAATTAAATACAGTACCATACTTAAACATAAAAATGAAATAATTATTACATAGAATAAAAGCTTTAAAAAAGAAAATATGCTCTTGCTCCCGAAGCTAACATAATATGAGAGTACTTACCATTTGGTATTAATGCGGCTCCTGAAATTTTTCATTCAGAAATGATAAAGTTGTTTAGTAATATTCCTGGGCTAATTATTTACATAGATGACTTTTTAATTCACTCATCCTCCATGGAGGAACATACCAAAATCTTAGATATGCTTCTCCAGAGGGCGAAGGATGTTGGATTGAGATTCAATAAAACAAAATGTAAGATATTACACACAGAAGTTAAATTCTTGGGTCATGTCTTTAGTCAGTACGGAGTTAGGCCAGGAGAAAATACAGTCCATAAGTGATATGCCCAAGCCTTGTAATGTAAAGGAACTGCAGAGATTTATAGGAATGGTAAATTATCTAGGCTCTTTTATTGAAAATTTAGCTGCTAAAAACAAAAATTTAAGAGAACTTTTAAAAAAGGACATTCAATGGCATTGGTCATCAATTCATGAGCAGGGGTTCGAGAATCTCAAACGAGAGATAACAAAATATCCGGTACTGACATATTTCGATCCTAATAAAAAGTTAACGTTAACTGTGGACGCTTCTAAATTTGCACTTGGTGCTGCCATTATGCACGATAAAAATCCGATAGCTTATGCGTCAGTTTCATTAACGGAAGCACAAAGGAACTATCCCCAAATAGAAAAAGAACTATTTGCTATTCTATTTGGCTGTACTCAGTTTCATCAATTTATATATGGATCAAAAATATCGGTGGAAACAGATCATAAACCTTTAGTTAGTCTATTCAATAAGCCGCTTTACAAGATTCCGGCAAGACTACAACGATTTATGCTTAGATTACAAAGCTATGATCTGTTAGTTGAATACAAACCAGGAAAATATTTGCAAATTGCAGACACATTATCAGAGCTCCGTTACAGGATACAGCATTGACTGACATAGACAAGGAGATATCCCTTCATTGTAATTTTGTCTCATCTCATTTGGAAATACCTTTCGCAAATATTGATGATTTAAACGAACACATTAAGAATGATAAAATTTTTGCCAAGTTATCAGAATATATTAGGAATGGATGGCCAAGATATAAAAAGGACATTGATTTAGAGGTTATGCCTTACTATAAAGTCAAAAATGATATTTATATTTTGAATGATATTTTAATAAAAGAACATCAAATAATAATTCCTAGGACTTTGCGAGGTAGTATTCTTAGGAAAATTCATGAGGGTCATATGGGAATAGAGAGATGTAGAAACTTAGCGAGACAATTTGTTTATTGGCCTACCATTAACAATGATATTGAAAACGTGATTTCAAATTGTGAGATATGTATGAGACATCAAAATTCCAATGCCAAACCGGAAATACTTCCACATGAAATTGTAGACATTCCATGGTTTAAAATAGGTGCAGATTTATTTGAATTTAAGGGAAAAATGTATCTACTGGTTGTAGATTACTACTCAAAGTACATTGAAACAGAAATGCTTAATTCAGGATATAAAAGTTCGATAATAATTCTGAAATTTAAATCTATTTTTGCTAGTCATGGTATACCGTTTACACTAATAACAGACAATGGACCTCCGTTCAATTCAAAAGAATTCGGGGAATTTTGTAAAAATTGTCCATATCTAGCAAGATCTAATGGCTTAGCTGAGCGTTCTGTTCAGACAATAAAAAAATTATTGTTGAAGGCAGATGAGAGTCATTCTGATCCATACATTGCGTTACTGCATTATAGGACAACACCTAAAGGTAATTTGCCCAGCACAGCTGAAATCTTAATGTCACGTAAATTTCGGACTAAAATTCCTTCTGTTGTCAATAGTTTGACGCCTAAAGTCGTTAATGCAAAAACTTATAAAAATGAGTTGAATTCAAAAATTCACAAATTCTCTAAACAGTATAATAAAACAACAAGGAATTTCAAACCAGTGTTTAAAGGGGATAGTGTATTATTTAAAAAGACACCTACAAGCTGTTGGTTTCCAGGTCGTATAATAGAGCCATGTAAGGAGCCAAGATCCTTCATAATAAAAGATTCTCATGGCATTCTTTACAGAAGAAGCCAAGAACATATTAGAAAATCACATGAAAATAAAACAGTTGAAAGAAACAGTAGAACTATTAGAAAACCTGTCAGGTTAGATTTATAAATAAAATAAAATAAATTAAAAAAAAATATATATACATAATAATAATAATACACATATGTAAATAAATACACATCCCAGTAAAAAATAGGATCATCCAAAGAGTAATCATGGAGCGCTCCTTTGCGAGCAATGGATTACTCCATAAAACTCCGAAACACATTGGATTTTTAACATAGCATGTCCGCAGACACGAGTACTCCTTTTAAGCTCCTTATGGAGTATTCTCTTTGATCTTGAAAATGACGACAGACGGAGTAATCGTTTTTCCAAAAACAAGAAAATATTCATTTATTTAAACTTTTTAATGTTACTATTTTTGGTTTTTTTTTTTTTTGTATTCGACGAGGTCGTAGTTTTTGTCACGTAGGTCTGTTGGTAAACAGTTGCTTTACATTTACGAAATGACACTTTGAAAGATTTTTCAGATTACGGGTATGTTGGATACGTGTCTTTAAGTGCTTCTGCAAGAAAATTAAAAAAAATAATACGTAATATATTATTTAGGACATGATATTAAAAATTCAGCTATTACTATTATTTTGTCAAACCGCAGTTTAATATACGAAATCTGAAATAAATTAAAATAAAAAACAAAGAATTTTGAATACTTGTTTAACTGATTGCATTAAAAAAAACTCAGTCTTACCACTTCTGAATCAGGCTCGGTTTTAATTAGCTGTTCTGCCGAATTTAGTTCCTTCAAAGAATAAATTGGGAAAATTATTATTCTTTAATTTGATGTATTCTTCCACAAACCATAATGACTGTGATGAGCTTTTATAAATTGGCATTTCATCCACAAATATATCGATCAGTAGTTCGGCATTTGCATTAGGTGATATGTACAGTGGCTCACAGCTTATTTTATGCACTGCATAATTTTATCCTTTAAGTCCTATAACAATAATACCAGTAGGAATTAAAAAAAGAAATTTGTATCAATAAATAGAGAAAAGGGTCTAGTTTAACAAGAAAACTTTATTTATTTAGAAAATTAATATTAACATAATTAAAAAACAAGAAAAGTAAAATATACAGTTTTTTTCATCTCACAGCTTATTTTATGAATTTACTTCTTTTGGTAACGATACTTTCAGAATGCGTTGTCTAGCTGAAATTTATTTTTAATTCTACCCTATTGTACTTTTCGATATGATTGGCACTTAACTAATGGTCTTATTTTGTCAATAATTTGGTTAATTTCGGAAAATTTAAAATGGGTCCACGCACAACATTAGTACAGAAAGAATTGGTAGTAAATCATTTTAAAAACGGTCACTCGCAGCGGAAAATAGTTGAAATGATGAATAAAAAAACTTAGACGTCGCAACAAATTATCGAGTGCTTCGTTCGTGAAAACCGTTTAATTAACAAATGTAGATAAGCACCAAATAAAATTTTTAATAAACATGATGAGCGTTATATTGTGAAAAAAATTTAAGCAAATACAGGGTTCTCAGCCCCCAAACTGACTTTCGATATTCAATATGACATAGGCAAACATTGCTGCGTTGAAACTTTTCTGTGTGTTCTTCGTCACCATGATTTTAATGGTCGAATTGCACGTAAGAAGCCTTCCATTAGCGTAAATATCAAAATATGCAGTCTCAACTTCACTGTAGAACACGATTCCAAAGACGCATCGATTTGGAATGCAGTTATCTTAACCGATAAATCCAAATTTAATAAATTCCGCTCCGATGATAAGTCCTACGTATGTAAAAAACCTAACACCGAGCTTAATAAAGAATATTTAAAGGCAACAGGTAAGCATGGTGGTGGCAGCGTCATGATTTGGGCCTGTATGTCGACTGTTGGTACTGAGAGTTTAGAGTTTATTGAAACAACCATTGACAAAATAAGTATCTTAAAATTTTAAAGGACAATTTGTTGCAAAATGCAAAGAATCTGGGTATAAGATCAAATTTTCGATTTTATCAGGATAACGATCCGAAACAAAAATCGGGAATTGTAAAGTTTTGGTCAATTTATAACTACCCTTACTTGATGATTACGCCACCTCAGTCACCAAGCCTCAATGTCATTAAAAATCTATGGTCCAATTTGGAAGAAACATAAGGCAACACGAGTTTTTAAGCAAAAATAGCCTAAAAGAATTGGAGTGATAGAATATTTCGCCCAATTCATCGCGAAAACTAGTTGCATCTATACCAAACCGTCTTAAGCCTGTTATAGACAATAAAGTGTATTAGACAAAGTATTAAAAATATAAATTAGCAAACACAACTTGAAAGTTTTCAATACTTAAGGTTACCGCATAAAATAAGCTGTGATATGAAAAAAGCTGTATTTTTTATTTGTTTTACTTTTAGGATAATTAAATCTTAAATCTTAAATCTAAAAAAAAATAATAATTATAATATGTATATAATTATAATTATAATTTTTTTTAAATATATATCTCATAAGATAGTATTTTTAAAAGAAATTAATTTTAAATTTAATATAAAATACATTTGTGAATAAATTCTTACATCCCAGTAAAAAATATATGGATTAATCCATAATCGAGCAATAAAGGAGTAATGACTTGTTCATCCGTTTAGAGTAATAAGCGAGCTTTAGAAACTATTTTTTGTTTTATTGTTTATGCCTCGCTCAGTACTCCAAATGGATTAATGGGGGATATATCAGTTCGTTTGTGTTTTTTTTACATAACTGTTAATTGTTAATGTTTTCGTTTCGTTTTTAAATTTAGTCAGTTTAGTTTAAAAAAGTGAAAGACATATTTAAAAAAAACGAAAAAGGCCGGTTATAATAACAAATTTGTTAAAAATGTGTGAAAATTTAGTTTCTAAGCATCATTGAAAAAGACTAGTTAAAAAAGAAATTAAAAAATTCTCAAATTGTAATCGGGAGACTTAAAGAACAGTACTTAACGAAGTCAATGAATTATCAAATGAAGATAGCCAAACGGAAAACTTTGATGTTCATTATGATATCAATTCAAACAATATCGGTAAAAATTTTAAAAGAAGCTCGCTTCCCCAGTTAGCATTTGGAAGATTGTTTTTACAAAAATCACCAAAGTGAGTCTTTTAAGACTACCCAAGATGACTTAAAACTGATTCATCAGTTATGCGTTTAAAAAGAGACTCGAATATAACTCCGACAAACGCATAGAAAGCGACTTTCTAAAAAAACAAAAAGTACAAAAAGAAAATGCTTGAAATTCGACTGTTTTTAGAATTATTTTGGAAACATATTTAAAGCAGCCTAACGATGAAAAAATGATTCAAATACATATTTTATTTTTATTTTTTAATTTTCGTAAAAATACATACATATGTACATATGTCACTTCGTAAAAAATAGAGACACAAATGTAAAATAAATTTTTTCAAATTTTTTTAAATTCATTTTTTAAATTTGAATTTTAAGAAAATTAGGAATTACATGCTAACGAATGTAACACTATGCCTTGACGAGCAATTGATTTGTTCGCACATGAACAAAACGTCAGCAGAATAGGTTACCAACATTTGTTCATGTTTGTCTGCGTGGAGAAAACTGCTTCGTTTTCTCGCTGTTTGAAGCCGACATGACATCGACAACAATGGTCTACAATAGCCATTTTAATGTGCGGACATGAAATTGTTTAATGTTTGAACAAATCAATGGCTCGTCAATACGGCGTGTTATAAAAAATAAGCAAACCGTTGTTTGCAATTTTTAATTTTGAGAAAATATATTAGAAATGTTCGTATAATATGGATCGAAAAAGACCCGCATACGGCTAGTAATATGATTAAAAGTTGACTCGAAAAAGTATCGTATTTGATTACAAGTACGATTGAAAATAGTATCGAAAATGAGTCGAAAACGAGAGTCATAAGGGACTCGTTCAGAAGAGTCGCGGCTAGGGTACCATTTTCTACCGACAAAACAATCATTTTCGACTCTAAAACGAGCGCATAAACGATTATTTTAATCGTGTCGAGGAGTCAAAAAAGACTCGAATATGATCAATAATGCTAACTGGGTCTAATTTTATGTATAAAAGGAGGATGTTGTAGTAGTATGTACTTTGCTAATAGTGTTAAACAACACAGCAGTTTACTTTAAGTACAAGTACATACAATCTGGCATCTTACTTTGAGTTAATAAAGAAATGGCGATGACTTTGATTCGGTCATTCGTTTTGTAATACCACAGTATGTTAATATACATATGTATGTGTTTTAATTATAATTTTTAAATAAAATTTTGTATTGAAAAAATGATGATTTTTTTCTAAAAATATGATTGTTTTCTGCATATGATGATTTTCTTCTTAATATTTAATATTTTAACAAGAGAGCGTTCGTATCGAATTAAACCACGTTATCAACGCAATTCCCCTTTCCCGTATGTCATGGACACTACACACATTTAAAAAGCTGTTTGGCTTTAAGAAAGTTTTTGGTTTGTTTTTTGTAACGAAGTCAAATAATTGAAGAGATATTAGCTCATTGGCAATCAAAGTAAGTAAGTAAGCTCCACAACACATTAAATTCTGTTAAGGGAGTCATATATGCACCCTGTCCCCTGAAAGACCAAGGAGTTGTTGATGTGTTCATATGTACCAAACCGAGCAAAGATGGTAAATCTCCTCTACCAACTGGAAAAATGATAATTACATTTGATCTCTATCGCTTGCCGGCATCAGTTGATGTGGCATGGTATAAATGCAAAGTCTAACACTACTTCCCTAACCCTATGATATGCAAAAATTGCCAAAAGTTGGGCCATACTAAAAATCGGTGCAAGGGGAATACCACATGTTCCACGTGTAGTCTCCCACCTCATGATCCTGCTGACTGTACCTGTACTTTCTGCACAAATTGGTCAGGACAATACTCCTCAGCAGACAATAAATGACCACGCTATATCCAGATAAAAGAAATTCTTAAAATAAAAACTAAAAGTTACTGCAGCCAGGCTGAAGCTCGGCGGAAATACAGGGAATTAAACCCTATACAAACTTTCCCATCAGTAAATACATCCACGATCTCCAGCAACACTACAAACTCATACAACAATTTACCAAGTAGCAATGAACCATCATCATCAATGAACACTTGTAAGTAAACAATCTACAATAACAGTAAACAAATTTACCAGTAATAACAAAATACCAGGATTACCAAAGCCATCCGGAAAATCAAACGCCAAAGAAACAATACAAAACAAGCCTAATACAACCAAAGCAACCGACAATAATAAAGTACATAAAACAATTACTTCAACCGATAAAAGCACAAAAGAAAATAAAGAAAATCAATTGACAAATTATGTTACAAACACTTTTATGTCACCGATCTCACATCTAACTCAATCATTGATCAAAGATAATAGCTACTTCATCCCATCTCTCGACAAGGAAATTCTTAAAGAGAATACGATGGAATTCTCTTCAACATAGGTATTATTCAACCCATAACACCACTTTATTTTTCAACATCCATTTCCAGTACTGTACATACTTGGTTGCCTATATAAAACTCTGCAAGCATAATGGATTTTGTAATTTTACAGTGGAACATCAACTGCTATTGTAACAATTACCAAAACCTTCAATTAATTTTAAAGGAAATGGATCCTAGTTTTATATCGTTACAATAAACCCACTGTCCTTACAACTTCACTCCCATACCATCTAAAAACTTCACCAGCTATTTTGTAAACTCATCACACAACACCACTTCAAAGCAAAGGGCTGGGGTGCTAATAAATCATCTGAAATCTGAATATCAAGTTACAGCAGTTGAAACAAATCTTAACATAAAATTCACTATTTTGTCGTTTTACATACCCCCCAATCAAGATATATCTCCCAGAGAAATAACTAATATAATATCCCCATTCAGCACACCATTACTAGTTGTCGGCGACTTCAATTGTTGGAACACTATGTGGGGCTCTACAACCAACAACATAGAGAGTTTTTGCTGGAAAATGTAATTAATCAAACTGTATTATGCATATTAAATTCCACAAGGAAGTAAAAATTGCCAAATACTCAAGTTTTGAAAAATTTACAAAATCCATTAACATAAATACTTCAATATCCACAATATGGTCAAAAATAAACAGAATTACTCGTAGAGGTCCTTCTGCAAATATAACAGCAATAGATACGCCAGGTGGAATATTAACTGATCCAACAAAAATTGCTAATCACTTTGGTATAGTTTTGGGCTGAGTATGCATCGGACTCCAACTTTTCACCATTATTTAATGCATCAAAACACTATCGACATGGTCATAAACAGCACAGAAGATAAAATAGCGCAGTTATTGGAAGTACCAATAACTTTTCAAGAACTCACCAACTGCTTAAGTAAAGTTAAGGGAACTACACCTGGACATGACCGCATATCTTATCAAATGCTCAAAGCTCTTTCACGAAGCAGCAAGATAATTTTACTTAAATTATACAACACAATATTTGAAAGTGGCGTTATCCCTCACTCCTGTAAATTATCTACCGTAGTCCCAATTGCTAAATCCAGTAATCCATCTTCAGTAAACGCCTATCGTCCTATTTCCTTGCTGCCATGTCTTTCGAAGATCATTGAACGAATCGTAGGCTTTCATGGTTCTTAGAAAATAAAAATCTTATAGCTAAAGAACAAGTAGCTTTCAAGAGAAATAAGGGATGTGATGATGCACTTCTGCATATAGACTACACATCACAAAAGCTCTATCTGCCAGGAATCACGTGACTATCCTATCGATTGACTTCGAAAGGGCGTTTGATAGAATTGGTCTTCACGTGATTCTTGATGCTCTTAAATCATGGCGTATTGGACCAAGAATTTTTAATTACGTCAAATCTTTTCTAACTACTAGACGTTTTTAGGTGAAAATCAATGGACTTTTGTCAAAAGCCTTTCCTTCGATGAACGGTATTCCTCAAGGATCGCCGCTCTCAGTGGTTCTTTTTCAAATTGCGTTTAACGAAATTAGCAAAATAATTAAGAAAAACAGTTACATAGACCACTTCCTCTACGCTGATGACCTATATGTCCTTTGTAGTAAAAACGATTAATGCAAAATAATACAATTTTTTTTGTTCGTTGGATATTTGTGTTGGTCTGTGATATTTCAAGATTTAAGATTTTTTTATGAAAATTGTGTTCACTCCTTTTCAGTTTTTCTAACGTTGTGGTACATGAAAAAAGCATTTTAACCTGTTTTGTTGTGTTAATTGTGTGGTTCGGTATTATACCGTATCGTCGGCAAGCTAATAAAAATATTAGCCTTTCTTTTAATTGTGCTGATCTTGGCTAAATTAGAAAATAATCGAATCAACGTAAAAGATATTATTTTATCGACTCTAAACGACTATCATTCAAAAATTAAGTTCACTATGGAAATAGAAAATAACAATAAAATCGCATACTTGAATAGATTACTACGTAGAACTGACAATCAAATTATATTTAATTGGTATACCAAGGAAATATCTTCGGGCAGAATTATGAATTTTCACATCACCCAACCGAAAAGCCAAATCATTAATACAGCAAAAAGTCTACGAAATCCAATGTAAGGGTGGAAATAATGAAAACTTCGAACTTGTATACATTGGTACAACAAAAAGAAGTTTAGAGACAAGAATGGGAGAACATAAAATCGACATAACAAAGAAAAAAGAAACAACAGCACTCGCACAACACATACTACAAACTGGACACACAGCTGATATTGATAATGTTAAAATAAATGGACATAGAGAACAGAATATACACAAAACAATGAACCTGAAAGAAGATACGGACAACATAATCGCAAGCTACAGAGTGGTTTTAAGCAATAATTTAAAATAAATTGTTATATTAAATTTTAAGATGTGTTTGTTGTTTTTTGTTTTGGTTTTGAATTAAAAAATTTTAAAAGTGCAAATGTTTACACATATGTTTTAAATTCTGTTTAAATGTAAAATCCCACAATTTTGTGAGTAATTTGTTGTTTTCCTTGTAAAAAATTTGTTGTAATAATTGTTTTATTATTTAAATAGACGATCCCTTGAAAAAGTAGACAAAAAATCTACGAAACGTCGGGAAAAATTGTAAATAAAAGGCGTTTTTATTTATAACAAAAAAATTCAGGTCTAAACAGCAAGCAGTTGAAAACTAAAAAACCTACAACAAAGTAAGTGGCCAAATAAATACACTAAAATACATACTTAAGTTTATGCTGTTTTGATGATAAGTGTAATGTTATTTCTATTATTTGTTCTTAAAGTCCCGAATGAGTGAATCTAAACATTGTACTGAAATAGAAAAATTACAGAGAAAGAAACTAAAAAAATTAAGAAGCTTTAAAGAAAAATATTCTACGCTATGTTAAATAGGACATATTTAACATCAAATGGATGTGAATAAAATTTTGTGAGGATGTCCTTTGAAATTTGATTCGTATATAGAATACTTTTTTTTAATATGTTACTTCGCATAGAAAATAATAGAGATACAACTGTGAAAGAACCCAATTTTACCGGTATAATGCTACAAAAACAGTTGTCAGCACAATTTATTTTTGTAGATGGCAAATTTTTAACACTGTTTACGTACTTCTACAATTATATATTTAAATATATATATAAACCACAATTTTCTAAATTAAAAAAAAAAAAAAATAGAAATGACACGCTGACGAAGTTTTGGGCTTGCTAGTATATTATATACAGTACTGTTCGAAACCTAAGCAACTTTTCCCAAGCAAATACTCATGGTCGTATATGTTCTCTTTAAATAGATTATTGAAAATTAGACTATATGTATAATTATTATTATACAAATAGTCTACATACTAATAATAACAACAAAAAATACATTTTATGTCTTTAGAAGAAAAAATAAAACAAAAACAAAGTTAACCTAAAAATTCGCTGTTCGAAACCTAAGCAACTTTTACATTGTTGCATTTGTTGCGAAATATTAACTAAAATATTATGATTGCTATTGAAAAAAGTAATTTTGGTTGATTTTATGCATTTAAGTAGTACCAATTCTTTAGAAGTGCAACCATGACGCGAACACGTTATGGATCAGATTATTGAACTTTTTAATAACGGTAAACCCCAAATTACTATAGCAAACCAATTAAATATTAATAAATCAATAGTTTCCCGACTTATAAAAAAGTATAAAGCTACTGGGAAAGTAGAGAAGGCCAATAGCGGTGGGCGACCTTGAAAAACTTCTGAGCGAACAGACCAGAAAAATTTCCGTCTAGTTAAAAAAATCCATTTATTTCTTCGAAAGACATAGTGAATGAGCTTGAACTTTAGATTAGTTCTTCCACTGTAAGAAAACGTTTATTGGAACAAAACTTAAGAAGCTTCATGCCATCTAAAAAGCCTTTGCTGACTAAGAAGCATCTAAAAAAGAGGTTTGTTTGATTGATTGCAACGTAGTCTCTGATTTTCTCAGCTTTTCGGTAGTTTTAGGTTGGATTATGCTAGAGCACATATGGATTGGACTATATCCAAATGGAGAACTGTTTTGTTAGGAGATGAATCTAAATTTAACTTACTAAATTCAGATGGAGTTTGCAACTTGAGAACACCAAAAGGAAAGCGGCTACATCCTCGGTTCTCAAAAGCCACAATAAAGTATGGGGGAGGAAATGTGATGGCTTGGACTTGTTTTTCGGCAAGTGGTGTTGGTCCCTTTGTAGAAATTCAAACAAAAATGGACCCTTGTCTTAACTATGCTGAGTTGGGAATGCCACTTCGATGGGTGTACCAACATGACAATGACCCAAAACACTCATCGAAGTTAGTAAAGGATTGGTTATGACGTAATGGAGTTCAAGTTTTGGATTGGTCACTTCAATCGCCAGACTTGAATCCCATAGGGAACCTTTTTGAAATTTTAAAACGGAGAGTTGGAACTCGACGCTTTAAAAATAAACAGGAGTCGATGAACTGTTTAAAATCGGAGTGGGAAGCTATAACAACATCTATTCTATCGAGTCTTATTGAATCTATGCCCAACAGATGCGCTGAGGTCGTAAGTAACAAAGGATATCACAGCAAATATTAAAAGTTGCTTAGGTTTTGAACAGCCACTTTTTAAGTTACTTTTGTTTTTATTTTATCATACCTTCCAAAGAAATGGTTTTTAATTTTTGTTGTTATTTTTAGGTTATAGACACATTGTGTAGTAGTAAATAAAAAAAAAGATATGAGTCTATTATTGCTTAGTGGGAAAAAGTTGCTTAGGTTTCGACAGGTATATATATATATATATATATATATATTTTTTTTTTTTTTTTTTTTTTTTTTTTTGAAAACAACTTAGTACACCTTAAGAGTATTTATAGATATAAATTTACAAATATATTCATGTCAACAAAGATATTGGCGAATATAATACAAATCAGTGAGAAAACAGTCTACATACAGTACGGCATCCTCATAATTTTTGCGAAAATATACAGAGTGAACATAAAAAGTGTCGTTATTTTTGCATATTTGACTTCCTTGACAAACAATATTATCATTCAAGTGCAGAAAATCAAAACTAGAATATTTTAAAATATAATCGTTTCATTCCGTTCGCAATTAAGTGGTAAAACTTCGAAATTAAAATTCTACGTTGAAATGTTAAAAATAGTGAGCTTAAGTTGTGCTACTGTCCAAACTATTATAAGAAACTACGAAAGCACGAATAGCACCGAAAATAAGCCAAGATCTGGCAGGTCAAGTAAGCTTTCAAGTTGGAATGTGCGAAGTATTCTTAAAGAAGTGCACCAAAGGCCACGAATAACTGCTCCGAAATTGGCGGAATATATGGAAATATGTTCTAATGTTTTTGTGACGTCACGAACAATTATAAATATTTTGCATCGAAACAGCTTTAGAAGTCGAACGCTGCGAAAGAAACCACTAATTAATGCTAATTTCTTCTATGGCTCGAATTCGCAAAAGCTTATCTGATTAAGGATTTGGATTTCTGGAAAACTGTCTTATTTACCGATAAGAGCAAGTACAATATTTTTGGAAGCGACAACCGAGCAAATGTGTGGAGAAAACCCAATACTGCACTTGAACCGTAGAATATAATACCTACAGTGAAAAGTGGTGCTGGTAGTGTTATGGTTTGTGGAGTTATAGCATCATCTGGAGTGGGTCGTTTGGTTTTCGTCGACGGTGAAATGAATTGTATTTTAAAATAAATTATTTTTTATATCATACACTTTAACACCTTATTGGATTACATTCATTTATATATACATATATGTAAGCTTCTATATTATTTTGTAGTCTAGTCAACTTAACCCACTGGGCTAACGACATACATATACTAAAAATAAATAAAATCGGCAGACATCAATATAAAAGAATACTGGAACGAAATCTGAAACCATCCTTCGAAAGCTTGGGTCTTGGAAATCGTTAGATTTTTCAATTTTATTCCATCCGAACTAAAAATTGGGTGGGGAACTTCACGCGAACAATTTTTTCCATAACTTGAATATTGTTATCATTGCATTTGCAAATAAAAAAAAGTTGTTTACGGGGTATAAAATGCAAATTTAATCAAAAATTGTAAAGTGAAAAATTTTGGACTGACCATTAGATTCGCCGTTACGGATCTTCAATGCTTGTATGTATAATATGGCATATATCGAGGCAATTGACCTGTTACCTTAAATCTTGTAAAGAAGAATGCTTTTTTCCAATTTTACCCTAAAATTACTTTTTACATACCTTAAACTTCTTATAAGATGAAAAATACTTACTTATAAATGAATTCCACTATCAAAATCAAAGTGAACAAAATATTGAAAAAATTCCACATTTCACCCAAAAAGGAAAAATTCATGATAAGGGGAATTTGATTCTCAGTGAAATGTGAAAAAATTCCACGTGGAATATAACTCGCGATAGGGGTGATTAACAGACTTCATGGATTCCATCGATTTTTTTGTTTTTGGATATCGATTTGATCGTAGTTTGCCGAGGCAAACTTGATTTCACAAAGAATAAATACAGCGGTCAAAAAAAGTATTCGACATCTATATAAAAGTTTATTTATGTTTCAATAAAAATAATTAGATTTGGTTTAGTGGTAAAACTCACATAAAATTTTATTTATTAAGGAACAAAGTATATAATTCAGTAAAAAGAATGAGGTCTTTACAACTACTAAAACAAAAAAACATAATATTTACAACTTAAGCTAAAAACTATAAACAAAAAAAGTATTCGACATATCAAAAACTATTATAAAATTAAACTCTTATTGACATTCTAGTAACGAGTTACTCTTCCTTTGCGCCGTATAACCTCTTTTAAACGCTCGGGCATATACTTTACTAATGACATTGTATATCCTGGCTCAATTTTATACCATTCGTCCTGCAATATTGCCCTCATTTGGTTTTTATTTGTAAATGCACGAGTTTTAATTATTTTCTCCAGATGACCCAAAGATGTTCAATTGGGTTAAGATCTGGAGATTGTGGCGGCGTTTTTATCACTTGCTGGCAGTTGTACAAAAGCCATAGTCTTGCGGAATGTTTTGGTCCATTATCTTGATAGAATTTTAATTTGCCTGCAAGTCCTAATTTGTCTGCGCTAGGACGCAAATTTTCCTTCAAAAAGTCAATGTATTTCAAATGATTTATTATTCCATCAATGAATAATAAATTGCCAACTCCTGATGCCGCCATACATCCCCAGACGATAACACCACCTCAACCGTGTTTAACCGTTGGTACCATTTTTCGTTCCTCCAACTCTGTATTTGCTTTTCGATATACTAGAACCTTACCATCACATCCAAAAAGATTATGTTTGCTTTCTTCAGCAAAAATTACATTCATCCAGTACTCTTCTGGCTCATTTACATACTTTTTAGCAAACTCTAATCGCATAATTCGATTTTTCTTTGAGATGTAAGGTTTTTTTCTAGCTTATCGTGCATTAAGATAATGCTTTTTTAAAACATTTCTAAATGTTTGGGGAGTAACTTCAGTGCCTACGTATACCTTCGTATTTTTGGCTAATGTTGATGCATTGACTCGGGGATTTTTTTTTACCTCGCGCAGTACTTTCGCTCATGTACCTCTGCAAGTTTCCGTGGACGACCACACCTGGGCTTATTTTCAACTGTTTTTGCAGCTTTGTGTTTTTTATTATATAATGGACAGTAGTTCGTGGCCTTCCAACGATTTCTGAAATAGAATTTTCCGATTTGCCTTTATTAAATTTCTTAATTCAATAGAGGGTTCTCGTCCTTTGCGCCCCATTTTTGTAACCACGTGAAACTAAATGAAAACAATGCATGAAAAAAGCTTAGAACTAAACTCCTAACGGTATTAACAATAACAAGCATAGTCAACATATTAACGCAAAGGCGACAAAAAATAAGTGATGTCGAATACTCTTTTTGCTTTGCAATTTTAGCTTTTTCTTATAAAATACGCACAATTATGTCACATTCTCAAATATTTTTACTCTTTGTAACTTTTAATAAGAAATTACCTCCACTGTAATAAAAAATTACAGCTAAATGCTTCAAATTCTTGTCCACATGCAACACAATAAATGATTTGTAAACATAAGATTTCATGTCGAATACTTTTTTTGGCCGCTGTACGTCAGTGTATCAAATATACAGCCCAATTATAAAAAAATCCGTGCGAGTTTTTTCACTTTTCCCTATTTTTCCATTAGGTAGGTAGGTATTATGAATTAAAAAAGAAAACTTAAGGCCCAACTATAATGTGCATATACTAGATTATGCCAACTTAAACAACTGTGCAAATACATTAAATTATATGTGGTAAACTATAATGTACATAAGATAACTTTTCGTCAAGTTTCGTTAAATGTCATTTCTATAAGCAAGGTAAGAAACTGATCGCACTTTCGTACGGAAACAGCTGAATGTGCTTTGTGTTCATAAACAAAAATTGTAATTAAGGCCTACATTGTTAAATTGTTAGTTTTTAATTAATAGAAAATGTAGAAAAAAAAATTTTTGTTTCTGGCCAATTTTTAACAAATGTAAATTAAATTTGTATTTAGACATTTTTTAGTACGGTTGGCCACAAACACCAAACAGAAAATAACTTGTAATATTTTTTATGAAAATTTATCTTAGAACCTGAACCAAAAACTTTAAATGTGTATGTGAATGTTATTTAATATATAAAATATCTTCTTTAAAGCCTTTTCATTTTAAAATTTTGTTTATTAATATTGAAATTATTTTTGGCAAAAGTACGAATTAAACATAAATGTGTAACTGTGGCAAATAAGTTACTAAATTTATGTAAGTACATTGTAGTCACCTGCATTTCTTTAATATCTTACCTAAGCATTTGATAGGCGTTTCGTTGGATTTTTGACATAAGCCTTTATACGTAAATAAAAAACAAACTCCCTTCAAACTACGATGATGCCACTTTTTTATTATTTTGTTCCCACGGTATTCATAATTAGAGGATCTTTTCTCGAGAAAATTTTTTTTCGTGGGAAATAAATTCCGTGAGAATATTCATGATTGGGCTGATAGTGTCGAAAGAGGTGCTATTGGAAATAAGCACGATCGGTCCATGCCCTTCGAGGCAGCAGGCAAAACACCACGTCTACCTCTAATTTTTTAATGTCATTTGGAACAATAAAGTAACTCCAATCAAAAAAATTAAAAATATAGGGCGATAGCGAATTATAAAATTAAAAAAAAACATTAAGTGAAAAAATTGGTGTCGTCCATATTTTCCGAGTTACGGGACTCTGAAAATTTTAAAAAATATCAAATTGGGTATTATTTTAAAGTTTTTGAAGAATTCTTTAAGGAAATACTAAAATTTTTAAAAAATGTTTAACCCATTACGAGTCGATGTCGTTTTTATGTAAAATTATATACTGTCAGCGTCAAAAGAAAGTGTACACCAGGTTTCATGTTATAAAAGTGTTTGTTCCTGCATTGAAATATTAACGTATTTCTAAATTTCCTGCTATTTACAAAACACTACAATGCTCATGCAATATGTAAATAAAAAATCAAAGTACTTCATTAAAAAAAAAATAAGTAAAAATACTCCGGGTTTGGTGATGGTGTGGGGAACATCTGTAAGAACACTTGGACAGACAAGTATATAGAAACTGGCAGTTCTAACTCACTTCCGGTCAAAAACTGCATGAAATGTATGGAAAATCATGCGAAAGCCATAAATCATTCATGCAGAAGCCATTAATGACATGTAAAAGCAATTAAAATGTCATTTTAATGGGCAATAAATTTTCGGGAGTGTTAAAAAGAGGGTCTAGCACGTGGCTCATTAACATAAGGAAGCCATTAATGTCAAGTACGCTGGCCATTAAAGAATGACAAGGGTAAGATGACTGCAGTTGTGAAATTCAGGTGAGCATTATTATTTTGCTGTTTCTGTATTACTCGTACAGGCGATCAACTCGTCTGAAAAATTGATTGCTTTTTATACAAATTTCTTAGACGAGTTGATCGCCTGTAATACAGAAACAGCACATAAAGCCCGTTTCACACTACAATACTGAGTATTTATTTATTGAAAAGTTTGTAATAAAAAAACCTTCATGGCCAATCAAATATTACATTTTATAATACCTAAGTAAGTCCTATAACAGCTAAGCTCACACATTGACGTCAGTTATAAAAATACTAAAACTATATATACATATACAGTGGCGGCCATATCATATGTAACTGAAATTCGCTATGAGCAATTTATGTTATAATCATTTTTACTTTATTTTAAAACATATGTCAGCTTTTGATTTTTTTCATGTATAAATTGACACAATAATGTTAAGTTTTTCAATAAATATTTTCATATTTTGTCTTTCGGTGCCAATTTTATCGATAAAATCAATAACCGCCTTGCCAAAACAAATGCAACTTTAAGGAACAAATGCAACTCTGAAGATACCGTTATTTTAATCACATTTTTTTACATTTTCTGAAAAGTTTTGGTATTTTGAGTGTTGAAAAGTGATTTTAGTAAATATTTTACACAAAAAACTTACGATCACAATCGACCTATTAGAAATGGCTCGGAATAACTTCGGTTTGGAATTAAGAAAACGCATTGTTGACGATTATTTCAAAGGAATGTCTCAAAAAGCAATATTTGAAAACTATAAAGTTCACAAAAGTTCAATATCACGAATAGTAAATAAGTATAAAGCCACAAAAACAGTTTCGGTGCTCCATCTGGGAGGACGTCCACGATACACAAGTCAACGTACAGATAACTTGATCGTTCAAACTGTAAAAAAACAAGCCTTTATTACATCTTCGCAACTACTTAAAGACCTCCAATTACCAATAGCTGCCAGAAGTGTCCGTAGACGCTTGGTAGATGCCTCCTTACGAGCGCACTGTTCTGTAAAAAAGCCGCTTATTTTGAAACGTAACCAACTGAAGCGGTTAAAATTTGCTAAAGACCACCTAAGTTGGCAAATTTCCAAATGGAAAAGTGTTTTCAGCGATGAGTTTATATTCAATATAATCGGAAGTGATGGCTTGCGCTATGTAAGGAGGCCACCAAATATGCGGCTAAGATCTCAATACTGCACCAAAACAGTGAAACATGGTGGGGGCAGTGTAATAGTGTAGGGGTGTTTCTCTGCCACCGTAATGGGCCCTCTGTTCCATATCGATGGCATAATGGATAAGCACATGTATAAACACATTTTAAGAGATGTTATGCTTAAAGAGTCGTGGAACTCAATTCCAGCATCTATTGTAAACAAATTATTAGAATCTATGTCACGTCGTTGCGCAGCTGTGCTACAGAATTCTGACTTTGCAACAAAATATTAATATTTTTCAGTTTTAAGTTTTTTTTTTAGCTTTTAGTATAAGCTGCATTTGTTTTGGCCAAACGTATTTTGAGTTTTTGGATAAAAATAAATATGTTATTTAAAAAATTAAGTCCAGTTTAAGTTGCTTTGTTAAATTTTGTTTATAAATAAATATTCTTTAATTTCAAAACTCAATTCTAATTATCTTGGTATTCGGGTTAAAGTTCCAGGGATTATATTATAAACCATAGCTTAGTTGAATATGATATTGCCACCACTGTACGAGGGCTGCTCTATATATTTCTGGCCTAATAGTGAAAATGCGAATATTTATAATCAAAAATGGTTTTATCGTTTTTCAAAGTATTCTCCAGCATGATTTATACACTTTTGCATGCGCTCAAACCAGTTGTCGAAGCACTTTTTCCACTCTTAATGAGACACCTCTAAAACATGGTTTTTGAACACTTCAACAGCTTCTTCTGGCGACGAAAATCGTTGACCACGCATTTTTTTCTTGATGTGCGGAAACAAGAAGAAGTCATTAGGTGCCAAGTCAGGGCTGTACGGCGGATGACCCATTAATTCGACGTTTCGGCCGGCCAAAAACGCTCTGGTTTGAGCCGATGTGTGAGAGCTCGCATTGTCATGGTGAACAATGATTCGTCTTCTCTTGTTGGTTTTTCGAATTTCTCCGATGACTTCAGGCAAACAAATTGTAGTGTACCTACGTATCTCAACCGGAACAGTCGCCACATGACCAGTTTTGCCGAAGAAACAGGCGACCATTTGCTTCGAAGTGCTTCTTCCACGAACAACTTTCGTTGGATTTTGCTCGTCTTTGCAGACCCACACGGTCGATTGTTGTTTCGTTTCGGGCTCATACGCATAGATCCACGATTCGTCACCTGTGACGATCTTATAAACGTCTTTTGAAGCACCGCAATCGTATTTTTGCAACATTTCTTTGCACCAATCGACACGAGCCTTTTTTTGAGCGACTTTCAAATTGTGCGGGATCCAACGAGAACACACCTTTTTTACGGCCAGGTGTTCATGCACTATCGAATGTATGCTGGTGGAAGAAATGTCCAAGGATGTCTCTATCTCTCGGTATGTCGCATGTCGATCTTGCATTATGAGTTCACGCACGGCATCAATGTTCTCTGGCACAACAGCCGTTTTTGGACTACCTTCACGGAATTCTTCTTTGAGCGAGCTTCGGCCACGATTAAATTCATTATACCAATTTTTCACAGTGCTATAGGATGGTGTTTCATCGCCATACAAAGATTTAAGTTCATCAATGCACTCTTGTCGTGATAATCCACGTCAAAAGTTGTGAAAAATGATGGCACGAAAATGTTCACAAGTTAATTCCATTTTTTTCTATATTAATATTTTCAAGTCACTGTAAACAACACAAATAATGGTCGTACGTCAAAACGTTTTGAGTACGATTATGCTTAAAAATGATAGAGTTTTCAATGGAAATGTCAGATTGCACTTGGCAGCACTCAGTGTTGCCAGGCCAGTGTTGTGGGGTGAAAGCAAATATAATGTATATGTCGATATATAATACGGAAAGGAATTTGACATCCCATAATACAAATTCATTTTCAGAAATTTTTCTAAACTCGTATGATTTTTCATTTTATCAGGGTTGTTTGCTGCTCACAAACAGCCAACCATTAAATGGGCATTCTTTCTTAGAAGATCCCACCTAGTGAGATATTTCCTAGCATGCCTTAAAATAACTCACTCTATGACTCCTACATGAAACCCAAATATGAGTATCATTAGAGCTATAAATAAAATAGCTCTTTAAGAGACAAAAAAGCTATAAAAATATTGTCGTTTCTGAAATAAGTTAAGCTAAACTAGTTTAGTAGAAAAAAACCCTCATTTCTGCAAGTTTTTGGGTTACAAATGATTATTTTTTGTACTCTTTATGAACGCAAAAGCTACGAGAAATAAATTAGTAAAGTTTCCTTTTGGATTCTTATGGTTTGCTAGGAATTTTCATTTTACTTGAAGTGTGATAGTGTAGTAACAAAGTGTGTGTTACATTGGGTTTTTTGGCAATCACAATAATTACCGTTAGATTTCTTTCTTACAAAATCTAATGCAAGTCTTAAGAATTGTATAATAGTGTGAATGGGTACTTAACATAAAACAACATTACAATAATTAGAAATTTTAACACTTAACATAACTTAATTTATTTATTATTTATAAAATTGTTGTGTTGAGTACCGAACAGTATAGTTTTCGACACTGGTAAAGGAAAATTAACATATTGCAATTAAATAATTAGTAAGGAACCTAAATAATTATGTTCTGAAATGCAATATAATTTTTTTTAGCGTACAAGTTTTTAAAAAAACTAATTGATTTTAAAGTTTTTTTATGTGTGCTCTTTTTATGCACAGTACTGCATAGTATTATCTTTAATAAAGCCACACAGTTTCTACTAATTCGTTATCAACTTGCAAATGATTTTTATTTTTTCGTTAAAAAAATATGCTTACTCCTCTATAATTGTACAGCCACATTGGGCGCATTTCTTTAAAATAATGATCCCAGTGTGATCGTACCTTTAGTAGATGTTTCCCTAATATTAATGTACATATTCAAATTTCAGAATTAAACAAGAACCCTGTTGAAGGCTTCTCAGCCGGATTAATCGATGAAAACGATATATTTCGATGGGAAGTACTTATAATAGGTCCTCCAGATACTTTATAGTAAGTATAACTGAAATTTTATAACAATATTAAATAATTTTATTTATTTAATTAATTTATCAGCGAAGGGGGATTTTTTAAAGCACACTTATACTTCCCAAAAGAATACCCATTGCGTCCACCACGTATGAAGTTCGTTACAGAAATATGGCATCCAAACATTGAGAAGAACGGTGATGTATGTATTTCGATTTTACACGAACCTGGCGATGATAAATGGGGGTATGAAAAGGCTTCAGAACGCTGGTTACCTGTTCACACAGTTGAGACGATTTTGATATCAGTGATATCGATGCTCGCCGATCCAAATGATGAATCACCAGCTAATGTAGATGCTGCCAAGGAATGGAGAGAGGCGTATCCAGATTTTAAAAGAAAAGTTGCACGCTGTGTCAGAAAGAGTCAGGAAGAATGCTCGTAGAACTCGCCGTCACCTGTATTTGTATATTTATATTAAATAATTTGATACCAGCTTCAAAAATAATAATAATATTAATGAAAACAGAACTCTGAAACTAAAAAACAAAAAACATTTAAACTTTATAGTTTGTTTAACTTTCGCGTCATAAAAATCTGCATTTGCAAGAAAATTAAATAAAAACTACAAATGCATTATTTATTTTTTTATATTGTGAAGACTTTTAAAAACTGTTTTTCCTATAACCCAACAATCTATTGGTTATTTAGGAAAAACTCAATAAATCAGTTTTTTTTAAATCGTAACATTAAACTTTTTTTGAGAAAAGTAGTACATCAGGCATAACCTATTTAGATATTTTTCGTAACCGTGCTTCATTCTCTAGGAAAGGACAAGAAGAGAGATAAGACAGGTGGTGGAATTGGGCGAATATGCTATGAAAAAGTGTCGACGAAGGAACTTATTCTTTTTTGACTGCATGCGAATCCATATTTTTATGAATAGTTTTAAAATATACAGTAGAAATGGGATCGTGGCTGACATTCTACTTACAATCTTTCACGAGGACCAAATTTGACTCCTCAACAAAAAAAAAAAAACAAAAATACACGGAAACTATTTTTGTGCTCACGTAAAAAAAATACTCTCGACCTCGAAAACTCAGGCTGACGACGGAAAAAAAAACAAAAAAAAAGTATGGACCATTTCTAGATGAATACCACAAGGAAAAAAAAATTAGTTCCCAGAAACTCTAGCGGCAAAAACTTAGCATAAGTGACGGAACTAAGCAGTGTCTCTGCAAGGCTCTCCATTTAATTTGACACCGAAAATTTTCCCAAAAAATAGTTATGATTCATGGCAACAATCTACAATGATTTTAAGTGCCAGGCCTTACGGCAAAACACACTGGGAGCCTTATCAATAACTTCACTGATTCCAAATTCATTCTAAATTTTTTTAAGCATAAGTATGTACATATCGTAACCTTAATATAGAAAGGCCCTTACTCTGGCCTTGCAACAATGCAGATGACAGTAGCATATGCCATTCATTTTCTTTTCGCAATAGAATAAGCCTTCGGGAAATTGGGGCTATGCGAAAGCACATGGACGATACCCTTAATCGCGATCTTTTGGTAATCTCCGAATGGGGCCTTGCGAATAGGGTTCAATTTAACGCTCATAAAACCCAGTGCTACCTCATCTGTAATTATGGGTGATATATATATTAAGGAATCAGAAGCTCTCGATGTTCTTGGCATGAAAATTCAATGTGATGTTCGTTAGAACCAGCATATTTTTCATGTCGCAAAAGAAGCATTCAAGTGCCTATGTTTTTTGAAACGGTGTAAGAAATACTTCACTCCATCTGATCTCCTTGCTATCTATGTCACCTTTATCAGACCGAAAATTGAATACAACTCTCATGTGTGGGCTGGTGCTTCAAAGTCTATTTTGGAGTTACTCGACCGCGCGCAGGAGAGCGAAGAAGCTCATCGGTGACAGTAGGGTATCCAGCTCTATTGACTCACTGGAGCATCGACGCAATGTGGCGTGTGTTTCACTGTTTTATCGTTACTACAACGGAATGTGCTCTTGTCTGACAATATTGTCAGACATTAATCTATTACAAATTGTCGTAGTCGAAATACGCCTACGCCAACCACAATAAGGGCAAATAGTGTTAGATATCTTACAATTGTGTGAACGCTTTTATTTGCATTGTCAGGCATAGGCAGTATAAAATAAATTGCAATATTTTAGAAAAATGCTTTAATAAAAATAAAATTAAAGCAGAAAAAAGAAAGTTAAAAAAATGGACAGCGACGATATTTCACGAGATGATTTTGATGGTGGGAAAAAACTTGCCTGTTTTCAATCACTTTGAAAATGGCATATAGTTCTTCGGGAGCAAAGCTCGAATAGTTGAAACTGGAATACGGAACAAGCATTGTAGTGACTGACATTTTTCATGTAAATTGACTTACATGGTCCTATCTTTTGAACAGTCATAAACAAGCGCTTAAAAAATTCGACAGAGTGTAGATGACTATCACCGTTGTAATAAGTATTCAATATAGTGATCGTTTGGCCAACAGTTTCTTTCCAACCATTATTAGCCGATGTAAATAATATAAAAGCATTATAAGCTGATATATTTAAAATGTTACTAAATAAAACTTGAGGCAATCTATTGATTTTCATTTTGCAAGTGTAACATGAAACAACTTTATCCAGAGTATCAACTCCTCCTTTAAATTTATTACAGTCTAGTATTATTTCCGGTTTTTGTTCTCACGATTGCTTATTTCTGGACTATGATGCAAAATGCTAAGAAGATTCACAGACTTATTTTTCTTTGGAATATATGAAACGAGAGTAGTGTCCTTGGTGAAGCAAAAAAAATGATGAAAATACCGGTCTTCCTTTAGTTGACAAAAGCCTAGGTGTCAATTCAGTCTTCTTTTTACGTATTGTTTGCCTGCATACGGTTGTAATTTCCACACGTAACTGGTTCTCGAATCGCAGAGTACCCAAAATTTAATACCATACTTATCTGGTTTTGACGGTATATACTGCCGGAATGGACACCTTCCTCTGTAAGCGACTCATTGCTCATCTACTGTTATGTCTTAAGATAGATTGTAAAGTTTGGGCAATAGTTCAACCCACATATTTAATAATTCACGTATCGGTACAAACTTATCTGCAATTCGACGTTCTTTGCGAGTCTCCTTATTGACAAATCTTATTCTAGAAAGGCTTTTGAATCTTTTCAATGGCATAATTGCTCTAAAAATCGGTCTTCCTTTCTCAGAGTCCCATAAACTTTCCGT
The DNA here is from genome assembly GCA_916610165.2 of Gymnosoma rotundatum. Classification (NCBI taxonomy): domain Eukaryota; kingdom Metazoa; phylum Arthropoda; class Insecta; order Diptera; family Tachinidae; genus Gymnosoma; species Gymnosoma rotundatum. The sequence continues at coordinate 118,358,845 of OU744336.1, forward strand.
ACTTTCATTATTTGATCTTTACATTCCAGCTAACAAAAGTGTACTCATAAAGGTGTCGTCAACTTCAGTCCAATCCATATCAAAAACGCGTTTACCTTCATTATTGGTATGTTTCAAAATAATGTTCATTACAGGTGGCGGGAAAAACAATTGAAAACTGGAAATTTCTTCCTTTGTGATTCTCGAACAAGAGTAGCGGTGCGAAAATCAATGCGATGCGCAAATGAAATGCGATGCGAAAGAAAATTGGTATTCTGTTAGACTTTCGCAATTGCATTCGCAATTTATTTCAAATCGTTGGCAACGCTGCTCAAATAAACATCAGTATCAACAAAGATCAAATTAAAAATAAATAAAATTTTTGTGCTTCGCTGTGAAAATTGTTTCTAAAATTTATTTAATAGGTCCAAACCTATTAAAATTTAAGTCAAATATTTTTGAACTTCTCTAATAGGTGGTCCATTAATACTTAGTTCTTCAGTTTGGTGTTTTTAAATGGCCTCTTGCCAAATGGCTGTGCTTATTCATAAATTCTATTTTTATTTAAAGTTGACGCGGTTTGTTGGTCTTATTGTTTACTTCCCTGAATTAAATAATAAATATATAATGAATACATAAATAAAATATTGTTTTTTACTTACATGTTTGTACTTTGCGAATGCTACTTTGTTGTCGAATAAATTTTGCGAATTTGACATGTGTTTTCGCAATTTAGAATACCGATTTACCACCTTTTCGCATTTGAAATGCGATTAAAATAGAACTTTGCGAATATCGCAATACAGAATAGCAATTTTTCGCATTTATGTATTTTCGCATCGCATTGACTTTCGCATCGCAATTCAGAATAAGCCTCCTGGTGTCATGCTAATAATGTTCTCGCTCCGGAATCGTCATTGACTATTTGTAAGAGGTTGTCTGAAATATCTTATTCCACTAACTTTTGTTGTCATTGCTGCATCAATTTCAGCTCCATTAAAACTGTCAGTTGTCTCCGCGCATTCTAAGTTATCTTCATATTCTCAACAAATCTCCTCCTCGTCCGATATTGCATTTAGCAAGTTTTCTATTTCACTAGTATTCATTTTCCGACAAGAAATACAGACTCGACACTTTATAACGTTGATACGTTTGATTAGTTTCGTGTTTATTATATGACTGAAAACAATTTTGCACAAGAAAATAAGATAAATACTTAAAGATTTTGTTTCGGGTCAAATTTGACCCGAAGATCTTAAGTGCTAAAAACTGCATAATTTTTTTTGGGACAATAATTTCTTATAAAAACCAAAAATAGTTATTAACATTTAAAAATAAATAAAATTCATAAAATATCTACAATTTAAACCCCCTACTTACGGAAAAAATAAAATTTTCTTGCAAAATGGGTCAAATTTGACCCGAAGACCATATGAAGGTTAAAAAAAAATTGTCTTTTGAATTTTTTAATTCTGACACTTGGCAATTCTTACTACCGTGTGAACTATAAATTTGTTGTCTGACAATGTTATCAGATAAATTTATTGTGAGATAATCGTCTTACAATGGAATTGTCAGTTTTCTGACAAATGCCTTGCAATCGTGTGAACTGACAATTTAAATTGTGCCTTGTCATTGTCAGCACATTGTTAGGTCTGACAATATTTTAAGACCTGGAGGGTTACTCTCTATTGCGATGCGAAAGCAAGTTCGAAGCGATAAGTAGATGCGATAAGAATACCATTTGATACTCTGTAATGTTTACGCAAACGCTTTTGCAAAATAATTTAGCGCAAGATATTTGCGTATAACAAACGATTTTGACATAAGCTTTCGTATTACTAAGTGCAGTGATACCATATTTGCGAAAGAGAATCAAATTAGATGCGAAAGCAAATACGAAAACGCAATAGAGGGTACCACTCGGTTTTTTGCTCTGCAACTGTAAGGCTGTTTTTTGAGTGCTAAGTAAAAACTTTTAATTAAAATATCAAAAATTCACAGAAAATTTAAAGTGGGAAATTTTTTCTACATTTTTGAGTTAAAGGACAATAATTTTTCTTTTTAATTTTCTTTAAATTTAATTGTGACGAATAAAGGAAAAAAGCAGTGCCTGCGGTAACCAAATATAAAAGTGACGCTATGGCGTCACAATCCCTAACGGTACCTCAAAAAAAATTTAATGATTTTGAAAATTCTTTTTCAACTGGAAAAGGAAAAATTTCAAAGGCTGAGAAAAAGGAAAAAGAAAAAATTGGAAAAATGAGAAAAACGTTGGTAAATTTCAATCCTGCGTTACTTGTTGAATTGCCAAAATCAAAGGGATCGAACACTACTGGAAAAGATTTCAAGACAAATAAAAAATTAAATGAGACTGGTGTGAATATTGGCAATATGGCGACTACGCTGGAAGGCAACATTAGCAACCAAATTGAATCTGAAAGTATAATGGAAACTGAAAATGATGATAACGGCTCTACAAAACTGAATGAAAGCAATACAGACAAGGTTAATTTCAGCCATGATGGTAAAACCCAACAAACAACAACTGCTTTTTATCCACGTGAGTATGCTGGTGACATTTTTGTTTTGGTTGATACGTCCAAATTGGAAAATAATGGTAACAAAAAAGTGAGAAATGGTCTTTTTCTGTGGGAAAAAATCCGTAATATGAAAATTTCTGGAATCAAAACGATTAAGGCTATAGGTGTCACGCTTTACAAAGTCATGTTTGATAGTGTCAAAAATGCAAACGATTTTCTGAGAAATAATGATTTGAAAGAAAAAAATATTCGTGCCTTTGTTCCTAATAGCTTTTTAGAAACTTATGGCGTCATTCGCAATATTCCGACCTTTTTATCCGATGCAGATATCAAGGACAATATTCAATCACCTTTTGCAATAAAATCAGTATGGCGTTTTCGGAAACGATTGATAAATGAGAAAAATGAGGAAGCTTTTGAACCAACATTTGCAGTAAAGATAGGCTTTGCTGGTAATGAATTACCCAATGAAGTAATGCTAAATTACACTATCCTTAAGGTGGAACAATACTATCCACCTATTCGTCAGTGTAGGAACTGTGGTAGATTGGGTCATACTCAAAATGGCTGCAGATCTGCGAAGAGATGTTTACTATGTGGCAAAACTGGTGGCTGTAATCCAAGCTGTGAAATATTTAAATGTATTCTTTGTAATGGAACTGACCATCAATCACATCAAAAAACAAATGCAGCAAATGGTTGGAAGAACATGATTTAAAAAAAATAATGACTATAAAAAAAATTTCACGCAGAGAAGTTATGGAGAATTATAAAAGTCACAATAGATTCAGTATCTTGGAAAATTATGATAATGATTTTCCGGTGCTATCCAGTCCTGAAAACATTAGAAATAAAGATGTCGAGGTGAACAATATTTTAATTAAAAAGAAATTTAACAAAGTGGTACGTCACTCAAACGAAAAAAGGCAATATAAACCATTGAATGAAGACTACGAATACAATCGAACAATCCACAGAAATATACAACCTATAACTCCTGTTTACAATAAGCCTAATTATCATTATGTAAGCAATCTTGAAAAGACCGTTTTTGAGTTGACAAAACTGTGTAAAGATATTTTTGTTAAAATTAACCATCAAGATGCCTTAACTGCTGTTGAACACTTAACTAAAAGAATAAATAATCAATTTAAATTATTTAATGATCCAAATCAGGTAGATTCCAATATGGACTCTCCTACAACATCAAATACCTTTAGTCACGATGAAAATCTGTCAGTACAATTGTCAATCACTGAAGAGTAATTGCAATAGCTTAGAATATTTTTTAAACACCAACAACGTTGACTTTTGCTGCCTTAGTGAGATTTTTTCTCACGAAGGCAGTAATAATAAGCTCTTAAACTACAATATTTTAAAGAAAACTCGCCCGAATAACTGCTATGGTGGTGTAGCAATATGTTATCGCAAATCTATCAAAATGAAGAAATTAAATCATAATTTATCATCTGAAGTAGTTATTGCAGAAACAATCAATCTAGATACAAATATTATTATATGCTCTGCTTATTTCAAGCCGGATATGCGAGATAGTGATTTCTGTGATGAAATAACTAACCTTTTTGACTTTTTGGAGATTTACAATAATGTGATACTGTGCGGTGATTTTAATGCCAAAAGCAGATTATGGGGTGACTTGATTGGGAATAGTAAGGGAACAAAGCTAATGCAAAAGACTGCATCTTCTATTTTTCGATGTCTCAATGATGGTTCAATAACCTTTAAACAAAACAATGATCACTATGGTTCAGTGTTAGATTTAACATTTACAAACTCTTTGTTAAATTGGTCTTGGAAAGTTATTCCTGTCAGTATTGGTGGCAGTCATCATCTACCTATAATTATTGAATGTGACAAGGTTGGTCCTTTTTTGAGAAAATTTATTTCCAAAAGGAAATTATTAACTTCTCTTTCTAATATAAAAATCGACTCAAACGTATGTGACATAAATGATAAATTTAAAAAAGAAATCCAGAATTCAACTTTCGATGTTAATAAAAAATTCAAACCGAAGACATGGTGGCATGATGGTCTAAAAATTTATTTTAGACGATTAAGGGCGGCCACAAAGTGTGCTCTTACTCATCCAAGTCCAGAAAAGTTTGATGAACTTATTAATGCTTAAAAACTGTGGCAAAAAGAGGTTCGAACTGCCAAAAGAAATAATTACAAAAGTAGAATTGAAGAACTGAATAGAGAACCTAATACTAAAATGGCTTGGAAATTTATTAAGAATGTTAAAAATAGTATTCAATTGTCCTATGATAACCAATGGAATGCTGAGAGTTATCTTCAATTTTTAAAATCTCAAGTGATAAATATTTCTACGGACGTTGGGCTGTATACTATTTCTGATGTGAACACACATGAAAAATTTTCTATCTGTGAATTGAATAACATACTTGCAAGAAAAAACAAATTCTCAGCAGGAGGTCATGATAAAGTCTCCTATGACATGATTAAAGTTCTTAATATCAATGCAAAACTTAGTTTGCTAGAAATGTTCAATAAATGCTTTTCTAATTGTAATGTACCTGAATGCTGGCGAATTATAAAGATTGTGCCCATACCAAAAAAAGGTAAAGATTTATCTGAATACAAAAACTTTCGACCTATATCTTTACTATCAGTATTCCTGAAATGCTTAAATCTCATGATTAAAGAACGACTTTGCAAATTTATTGAAAATACTAGAATACTACCGGAAAGAACCTTTGCATATAGGAAAAATAGATCGGCAGCAATGTGCATAAATGACTTAATTTTCATGGTAGCATTACTTAAGCAACAAAATCTGAAGGTCATCATTTTTGTTCTGGATATTAACAACGCGTATAATTGTGTTGATATCAATTTGTTAAACAAAGATATGAAAGCTTTTGGTGTTGACGTCAACAGTATTAATTGGATAACCAACATTTTTTCGAGACGTGTTCTTAAAATAGGGAATGAACAAATTGAGATTCAAAATGGCATTCCACAGGGTAGTTGTTTGTCTCCTGTGCTGTTTAATTTGTATACTGGAAATCTTCATGGAATAGAAGATCAAAACACACGAGTTTATCAGTTTGCAGATGATTTTATTATCATATCATGGGATACAGATCTTGAGCATGCTATTACAAATTTACAACAGAAAATCATACTATTCAAAGCAGAATGCGCAAAACGTAATCTTTCCTTTAATATGGCCAAAACGAAATGTATGTATGTTGCTAAGGGAAGTACGAAAAAAGTTGATTTAAATATTGATGGTATACCTACCGAACAAGTAAAAAGCATAAAAGTATTAGGTAGAAATATTTCCAATAGTTTATCTGTTCGAGAACACTGTGTACAAATTTTAAAAGAATCTAAAAACAATACAACCCTAATAAAATTACTTACACCAATTAAAACTGGCCTTCACCCTCATGTTGCATTAAATATCTATAAGGCTTGCATAAGATCAAAATTGGAATATGCTATAACTACTTTTGCCAATGCACCAGCTTCTATAAGCAACATTCTAAAATCCTTTCAAAATGCATCCTTAAGACGTTGTTTGGGATTAACTCCATCGACTCCTGTACATGTAATATACACTATTGCTGGGGAACTAATTCCTGAGAAAAGAGCCAAACTCCTTGCATTTAAAGAACTTTTAAAGGTTAAACAATACTATCCTGATTTTTATCAAATCATTATGAGTGCTGTTGGAAACAAATCCAGTTATGGTTTTATTGCCACGAAATTTCGTAGTCAATTGGAAAACACTAATTTTTCCATCAACTTTACGCCTCATTCAAAGTTGACAGTTAGGAAAAATGAACTATATGATAAGAAACGAAATATACCCAATATTGTTATCATTCAACATTATTTGGAAAAACTTGAACATTACCGTAAGAATAATTATACTATTTTTGCTACTGATGCATCAATATGCCATAATGCAGCTGGCTGTGGTATTTTTAATGTCACAAATAACGAAAAATTTTATCTAAAAATTAACTTTAAAACCTCATCTCTTTTTGCTGAAATTGTAGCTATATATCATGCCATTAAAATAGCTGTAGAAGATGGAAAAACAAACATTGTTGTTTTTACGGACAGCCTGAGCAGTTGTCAACTACTTCAGTCAAATACTCGGGATTATTTTTACATTTCTGAAATACATAACTTAATTGCAATCTCCTCTTTAAGCGCAATAGATATAGTGTGGACGCCAAGTCATGTTGGTATAAGTTTTAATGAGATTGTCGATAAGATGGCCAAAACTGCGTGTGATATTGGTGCTATATTTGAAGTTAAACTAAGCCCGCTTGAAGCCATACGTAATGTAAAGGAAGTACTATACAATGAACAGAAGAATGAATTTGAGATTCTCTTTGCAGAAAAAGGCAAATGGTTTCATGAAATTAACACATGTATTTCTCCAAAAGAATTTTATAAAAAAAGTAATTTATCTTCTGAAAATGTCAAAACTCTGAACAGACTGTTTGCGGGGCACTCATATAACAAAATATATTTATTACTAATAAATGTTAATCGATCTGCTGAATGTAATATATGCAAAGTACCTGAAACAAATGACCATGTGATTTTCAAATGTCCACTCTTTGCGACCTCAAGACAGAATTTTAACTTCTTCAATACATATAACAATATTAAAGATCTCTTAAAAACAAAAGACTTTAAACTATATAAAGAATTACTCACCTTTATCAAAAACTCTAAGAGAACACTCTAATCGTTATCAACACTCAACATCTTTTCTATTATTTTTAATTCTCAACCACCAACGTTTTTCATCAATGAACTTTAAACTTTATTTCTCATCAATCAACATTTTAAATTTTTTGTTTTTTCATCAATCAACATTTTAATTTTTTGGTTATTATCATCTTTAACTTATTGCGTCAAGCAACTTTATTTTTATTTCATCAATCAACATTATTTTTATTTCATCTTTCAACTAAAATTCTAAACATTTATCTTTAACAGTAAACAGGACGGTTACCCTGGAAATATAAGCCTCTTTAGGCTTCTCCAATTTTTTTGTTTGATCTTTATGGTCAATTTTAATAAATAAATAAATAAATAAATAGAGGGTACCAATAGTTTGATTACGTGCCATTTTTCTTTCGCATCGCAATAGAGAGTAACCCCCCTGACAACTGTATGTACAGAGCTTTATTTATTTATCAAAGTAAGAGTTTTGAATCAATATATTTTAAATAATAGATAAAAAAATTATAGTATGTCAAATTAAAAGAAAACATTTTGTATTTAACGGGCTATTGCCGATATTTGTGATGGCGATATGAATATTTCGTGGCCAAATATTTCTTCACTAGTGGTTCTTTTACTGTTAGTGGAGTAACTTAAAAATCAGAATGTGCACCACTCCGTCGAAGGCCCTTTTTACGATGCTGCACTGGCTACCGGCTGCCAGTTGTTTGGCCATGAGATCATTCTAGATTTCGGATCAGGATAAAGTTTAGGCTTCGGGATCAATGTAGCGTGGTACAAGCTGAGATCTCGGCCATTAGAAGGGCGGCTTGCTGGATGAGGTACCACAGGATATACGGAGAGGATATCTGGATCTGTACTGACAGCAAGGCCGCGATTAACTCTGTGAATGCCCTACAACTTTTAACGAGATGACGAGACATTCCAACCTGGAACTATTTTGGGTGCCAGCTCACTCGGGCATTCCCGGAAACATATTCGAGGACGAACTCGCCAGATTTGGATCCCGGTTGGGAGACCGGGAGATAGATCCACCGGTGGGAGTCCCATTAAGCTGCTGAAGAGCTTTACTTCAGCAGAAACTCTTTAGGGCTGTACAGTCTAGATGGTATGAAGAGGTTACCTGCAGGGTCTCGAGGACATTGTGGCCTCAGTACGATAGTGGGAGATCCGCAAATCTACTGAGGTTTCCTCGGGGGCAGCTGGGCACACTGGTGGCTGTGCTGACGAGGTACTGTGTCATTGGTACCCATGCTAGGAGACTGAATCTTCCGCATCATGACTACTGTAGAAGTTGTCAAGATGAGGAAGAGGAGGAAACGGTAGAGCATCTGCTCTGCCACTGCCCAGCTCTTTCTGGGAATAGAGCGGCCATTTTCGACAGTCCGAGACTGCATGGTCTTGCAGACTTATCTGTCAGCGATGTTGCTAGGATAAACTTGTTTATCCGGTCCTCTGGGTGGTTTGGATTTGGATCTTTGATGGTGCCGTACGGACCTAAATATGATCCCTACACATCCTGTTTCCAGGTGACACAACGGGACCTTTGGGACTCAAGTGGGTCGGGATTATTGCGCCGACAGCCTTTGCAACCTAACCTAACTTAAAATTCAAACAAACAATATATGTATGCATGTCACAGTTACTCGTTTGCATGTGATATATGTATATTAATGAATTGTGATGCAATTCGCGATTTGTACTGCTTATTACGGAGGCCGAAAGGCCTCGAGTTTCTTTGTTTCGAACGTCTTTACTTTCGTATCGAAATACAGAACAAGCCCCCAGGTACTAAATTTGCTAAGATATACATAAGTTTATCTTTAAATGTAGGAAGAAGCAGTGGCGATCCAACTGTAAGTATGTTGCGAGCCTTAGGATATGACTCGTCAGGTTTATTGTATTACAAAACTAATATAACTGCAGAATATGAACTTCTTACACAAAGAAGCTTAGACTATCTAACATGGCGAAAAATCTAGGTGTCATCCTGGAGTCCAAACTGTCAAGAAAATTCAATGTCCAATTTAGGGCAAACAAGGCTTCAGTAGCTGTTTATGTGTGTAGAAAGGCTATGGGCAAAAACTGGGGTGTCAATCCCGGCACGTCGTACTGGCTTTTCAACACTGTAATTGTCAATACATACAAAATGGTGCTTGAATCTGGAAGTTTATATTTAAAAATGATCGAGCTATAAGTATTTTAAAATATTGGGTACAATTTTCAGCAAACTTGTTTGAATTTTTTGCCGTAGTTAGCGAATGAAATTCAAAATATTCGTAAAAAAATTTAAAAATTATATCTTTTCCGGCTTAAAAATTGTACGAATTTCGAATCAAAAAAATCAAAACTATTGTCAAACTATTGAGTAGGAGTTGTAGTGCTATAACAAGTTTAAAGTTTGGAGATGTATGTGGCTATACATTTGAAACGTTATAGGGAGACAAATGAAATTTGTTTGTTTCTTACCCTGGAGTTAATGTCGACGTCGTTGACGGCGTCAAATGTCAAAAAAAAAGTTGAACCGTATGAATTTGTATGAGAGCAGTTAATCTCAACGCGTTGCAACGCCGTAAAAGTTCAATCTGTTTCAACTTTTTCGGCGTTGAAACGCAGTCAACGACGTCGACATTAACTCCAGGGTTATAAACTACCTGTTCCTACGACTTCGTCTACGTGTCATTTCTAAATTTGGAAAAATGTGTTTTTAAATATTTATTACAGAGTTCTGAGACAGTGTTAAAAATTTTCCATTTACAAAAATAAAATATACTGACAACTGTTTTCTACGAAATGATTTATTTTTACGAAAAAAAGTATTCTATGTTGCGACCTCTTCACAGAATTTTGCTCGAATCCATCCAGTTTTTTTACGTGATGCGAACACAGACAGAAAAAAATTTCAAAATAAGTGTTTTGTATTCCATATCGATTACTATCTATACCAACATCAAAATTTTCAAAAAATACTTCATGTACAGAAGTGACTCCGTTACAGTTTTATTATATGTATAGACTAGAAGTGTCCACGACTTCGTTTTCGCGTCATTTCAAATTTTCTTAAAATTTAAAACTAGAAAAATACGTTTTTAAATATTTATTCCAGAGCATAGTTGGGGGTAGTGCACTAAGTTTTGATTGAAATAAGCATGGCACTGCCACTAAATAATAATGCAAAAAATATATGTATATGCAATAGATTTTTTTGCTTAGTCTGAGTCAGGCAATTGCCGAGATTACAACGTTTTTTCGGAACTTTAACTTAAATAGTTTCGATAAGTGTCCAACCAATTGTTTTTGCTTTTTCTTTTTTCGTTTGGAGATTAAATTTTATTTTTTCTGAGGTTTATTTGTAGTTATCGCTGAATAAATTACTACGAACAGTTTGAAGTTTAACAACATGAATAGGGTTCATCCCCCGAACACAAACAACAGGTTTAAGGAGCTTGGCTCCGATCCCCGGAGGTACAAAACCAACAAAACCAAAACACCGCGTCCTGAACACTTCGTCCCTTTGACAAGCAATATCGCCCACGCTACTTGGTTGCATTAACAAGCCCCTTAAATGAATACACAGAAACACGTACTCTGTCCTCATACAATGTGCATCAGGTCGAAAAAGGTTTGGACTATATTATAAGAGATCGTTTGGAAGTAGGTAGGATACTTTAAAAAAAAAACTAATGAAATTACGGAAAAAGAGATGGTGGAATCTCTAAAAGATCTGAAGGTAGTGGAAATTCTCAAAGCCACTAGAAAATATGGCGACAAAGTATTAGCTACAGGTGCAGCAATTGTTACTTTCGGTCTTTATTATCGTCCCGAAATTTTAGGACTTGGCTGGGAAAGAGCAACCGTTACACATACGAAAACCAATGAGGTGTGTAAATTGCCAGAAATTGGGTCACACAAAAAACCGTTGCAGAAATTTAGAACATTGCAAAGACTGTGGTTTTCCCCCACATCATGACTTGTGTTCCCGTAAGTATTGTGTAAATTGCCAAACTGAAGATCACACATCAAATGACTCCGACTGCCCAACTTTTTGGAAACACAAGTCCGTCAATTATTTACGTATAAAAAAAGGCACCACACGAGAAGCTTGGGAAGCCTATAACTAAAATCCTTAATAACATACACTAAGGGCCAATTTTTGAGTTCGTCTTTAAATACGAATTTAGTTAATTTTCATTTAAATTTAAGTTGTATTTAAATGCAGTTTCATTTTTTCAGTCCTAATTTAAGTTCTAATTTAAATATCACAAAAATATGGCAGCATTACGAAATATCAAAAAAATCTCCACTGTTTATGAAAAACAGCTGTTAACAAACACAATGAATTGCAAATTTTGTTAATAATATTTCAAATATATTAAAAAAAATGACAGCGATACTCATGTATTCACTACCTAAACTTGTTTTATTTATTAATTTAAGTTTTTGATTACTATTTTCATTATGAAATGTGTGCAAAACATGAAATATTGTTCTATCAATGGCTAAAAAGTTTGTTTACTTTTGCCAAACAACAACAAAAAGTGCCATAACCATATGGTAAAACTGTATTATTTAAATGGACTTTAAATGTGCAAGATTGGTCATTTAAGTGTGCATTGAAAAACTGAATTTTGTACTTAAATAGAACTTAAATATAAATGACATTTAAATACGAAGTCAAAAACTGGCCCTAAAACCTAGTGCAATAAATATCAAGGAAAAAAAATATGCTCAAATACTAAATGGTGAAAAACCAAGTGATGTGATACCGAGAACTACTTATTACCTGCACAAACGATAGCAAACCCCGACAATGCCCGAAATAACAAACCAAAGGACAATTTAAAAAAACTCGAATCCAAAAACCACAACCACTCACAATCAACAAACGCAATTAGCACTTCAATAAATCAACAACAAACATTACAATTGGCTCAATCAGACACAATCAATAACACACCTTCAACGCCTTTATTACACTCTCCTGAAATTAACACAAAAACCAATACACAAATTACAGAAAATTTTAACACACTCAGCGATGACTTTCTTCGATAACACACCAAATGACAACTTGAAAAAAATTAATAAAAATTTTATCGATGAAATGATGATAAACGACGTAAATAAAGGACGTAAATAACCCAAATAATGAAGAATCAACATGTAAAAGTCTATACAACAATAATCCAGACTTAAATACAATAATAACGCCAAAAACGCTAAGTAAAAAGGCCTAGCTAAATAAAATATTTTATCATGGATCTGTTGTGTGCACCCTGTAGTGTCCGATAGATAGGTAGGTTGGCCACACTAAAGGAACAGCTGTACTTATTAATGTTTTCTGTACGACAGAAGAAAAAAGAGGAAGATTTTAGATAATTTTTTTTTATAATGGAACGGGTATTGCTGACAAAAGAAATGGAGTCAAATTCTCATGGCGCCCAAGAAGTTTCTTGGTACGCCAAAATGAAAATGTCTTCCTTTTTTTATTGTCGCTTAGAGATGGTGTGTTAGTGGCCCGGCGGAAAAGAAATAAAAAAAATAAATTCACATTATTCACCTGTTACTACTGAAAATGAAGAAGAAAAACAAACACTTTTTCAGTTTTTTTAAAGATTTTTATTTACGCCACAGCGAATTTTTATTTAAAAGCAAAAGACTTTTTTTTAATTAAGTTAAAAGGTGGCTAATCACATTTACTTTAAATACATACATTTATATGTAAAAAGTTAATAAAAAAAAAAACACTACACAAAAGATAATTGAACAATAATTTTGAAAAAAAAACTTTTTTGAAAATAATACCAGGGGGCAAATTACGGCATTCGATATCGATCGAAATTTCAATAAAGTTTAAATATAAATTTCGATCGATATCGAATGCCGTAATTTGCCCGCAGTTATTGAATAACTAACAAAGCAACGTTGTCTCACCACACTGCGCCTTTCACACCCAACGAGGGACCAAATCATAATTTTTTTGTGTTAGCATCACCATCCGGCGATCACAGGTATTTTGCCGCTGACTCTGGACGCTTAACTGACCAACTGCGGAGGAATTTAAAAACTGAAAAAAACATTTCTATCCGGGTGAAATGTATGTATATATATATAAATAAACCGCAATTTTTATTGATACCTACCAAAAAACCCGAAAAAGACTGATAAACGGACGGACAGGCAATCCGGTGGCTCTACACGCCGTGCCAGTAAAGCCAGAATTCTAGTGCGAAAACGGTGCACAAATAAGTAAAAGCAGCAGCCTGAACTACCGATTTAAGTTGTCAGCAGATAATAATTTTGTTACTTTTTAATTTTTTTTTTCATAATTAAATGTTAAAAAAATCCAGTGGGAAAATTTTTGTCAAACCTTTTATTTTTGTTTGGAATCTAAATAAATTTAGCAAAAGGTGTATAAATTTGTGATCTGAATTTGATTTTTTTTTTCATTTAGTATGAAGGAATAAATTTTTAAGAGGTAAGTGGGTAGGAAGGTTGCAAGGCGAGTTAGGGGCATCCAAAATTTTAGTTAAATATGATGCCATGGTGAGGTTTCAGGGCCTCAAGAGGTTGCAAAAATTCCTGTCCACAACACCGGCCAGAGGGTGATAGATGTGTGTGTATGTGTGTAGGGAGGGGCTCTGACTTGCCTCGGGCTCCATATGTATTTTTTTATTACTTTTGTGGAAGTCTGGCATGATTTTTTTTTGTGTGGTAAACTAGGAAACGTTGCAAGAACGGAACCAAGACGGCGAGCTATAGCCGGAGGACCGCCAACAATGTCGCCACTCTAGTCAGGTATTTATTTAATTTATGCCTTTTTTCCTTACAAAACAATTATCAGTCACAAATTTTGTAAACATTAATATAATTTTTAATATAGTTACCGTTGAACTATAAGTATTTTTCAAACTTCAATTTTATAAAAAAATATTCTATTCTTTTCATTACTGAAATAAACTTCAAACAGTTAGTTTGTTTTGAATTGGAAGTTTTTATTTCTAATAGGTTATGGGCCTCTCACCGCTGTGTGCTTAAAACTGCATTTTAAAACTTGTAAAATAATTTGGTTGTGTTTTTTATTACGCTGTTGAATATGGCTGATGCAAGACTTTTAATAACGAAGTTGAACCGAGACAACTATGAGCTGTGGAAATATAAGATGCAGTTGCTGCTGAGAAAGGAAAAGGTTTGGGATATTATTGAAAATAAAATACCTGCAAATCCTGATGCGAGGTGGAAAGAGCGTGATATAGAGGCATCTATTTTGATTGGTTTGGCTGTGGAAGAATCGGAAGTTTTTCGAATTGCAAATAGCAAAAATGCCAAAGATTCTTGGAACATTTTGAAGGCATACCATGAGAAATCAAGGCTAAGCAATAAAGTGAAACTGATGAGAACAATTTGCGAATTGAAACTGCAGTCTGGAGCTGATATGGATAAACACATAAATGGAATGAAATTATTGTTTTCAAAATTGCAATCGCTTGGAGAAAAAATGTCCGAGTCATGGATGGTTTCAATGTTGCTAAGCAGTCTTCCAAACACATACGACACATTAATTACAGCTCTAGAGGTAAGGGATGAAAAAGATCTTACAATGACTTTAGTAGAAAACAAATTACTTGAAGAAGATGAAAAACAAAAAAGAAGACAGTCTTGTGATGATACGGTGTTAAAGACTGTCAACAAATTTAAATCTCATGGTAATACTTCCAAAAAGATAGTATGTAATTATTGCCGTGGTGTTGGTCACATTCGTAAGGACTGTTGGAAGTTAAAAAATAGTAAGTCTATTAATAACCAAAAAGCCAAAATTGTTGAAAATAGCAAAGATTGTGCTAATTCTTGCTTCGGTTTGAATGTTAAAGCTGATATTTGGGTGGTTGATTCCGGTGCTACTTGTCACATCTGTAGCATTAAAGAAGAATTTATTAATATCGATTTAACTTGGCGTGAAAAGGTTACTGTAGCAAATGGGGACGTCGTGTATTCCGCTGGTAAAGGCTCCTGTATAATAAATTTGGTTAATAAAAAAGGTGTTGAAATTTCAATTACTATCCAAGATGTTTTGTATATTCCGTCGTTTAGAGGAAATCTGTTATCTGTGCAGAAAATGTCGGCTGTTGGTTTTAAAGTGTTTTTTTATGGTCAGAATTGCAAAATACTTGACAAAAATGATAATGAAGTTGGTGTTGCAAAATGTATTGACAATTTATACCAACTAAAAACACGGAGTTGCGAAAAAGCTATGGTTACTGTTTGCAGCCTTAATCGATGTCAACATTTTTATCATAAAATTTTTGGCCACAGGGACATCAATGCAGTAAAAGCTATGCAGTCTGGTAAGCTTAAGAATGATTTTAAAATTATAGATTGCAAAAGTCGTGCAATATGTGAAGTCTGTACAAAATGTAAGTTAATTCGGAAGCCTTTTCCTAAAAAGTCTGAGACAGAAACTGGGGAAGTTCTCGAATTAATACATTCTGATATCTGTGGTCCAATGAAAACCGTTACCCCTGGTGGCAAAAGATATTTTTTAACAATGATCGATGATTACAGCCGCTATACTGTGATATATCTACTCAGTCAGAAATCTGAGGTTTTTGACAAAATAAAAATATACATTGAAATGGTTAAGAATAAATTTGGAAAGGTTCCTAAAAGCATAAGGTCGGATAATGAGTATAAATCAAAGAAAATGATCCATTTTCTTCAAAAATATGGAATTATGTCCCAGTTTACTGTTCCGTACAGCCCACAACAGAACGGTGTGGCTGAAAGGAAAAACAGATATCTTGTAGAGATGTCTCGTTGTCTTCTTGTGGAAGCTGGTTTACCTAATTTATATTGGGGTGAAGCCATTATGTGTTCTAATTATTTACAAAATCGGTTGGTTACAAGTTCTTTACCATGCACTCCATATGAAGGATGGGAAGTTCAAAAACCTAACATCGATCATTTTCAAATTTTTGGTTCCAAAGCCTATGTATTGAAACCAAAAATGGAGAACAAATTTGATTACAAATCTGAATTATTGACATTTATGGGTTATGATGAGCAATCCACAGGTTTACGTTTTGTTAATAGGAAAAACAATAAAGTCCGTATTAGTAGAGATTATAAATTCATAGCTGGGAATACTGAGTTGGTGTTGAAGGACAATTGTAATTCTTTGACGAATAATAATCACTTAGAAATTAATATTTTTTCTAACCGTGCCAACGACTACTGTAACAACGACGTTTCTAATGAGTCAGAAGGCGATTCTTTCTGTAGTTTTGGAAATGATTTTGAATATTTTAGTGAAGATGGTCAAAACGAAGACATTTTGGTAGATGAACCAATATTAAGACGATCAGTCAGAAAGAATAAAGGTGTTCCACCAGCTAAATATTCTAATTTAGTAGAGTCAGATGATGTTATTGAACCTAGAACCTATAAACAAGCCGTTATGTCAAAACAAAAACAGCAATGGAATACAGCAATGCAAGATGAAATCAATTCACTTAAGGAAAAACACACCTGGGACTTGGTTTGCGCTCCCCCTGAAACAAATATTGTTGGATGCAAATGGACATATAAGATCAAACGTGGTGTTGATGGCAAGATTCAGAGGTTTAAGGCTCGTTTAGTTGCCCAAGGATTTAACCAAAAGTATGGCCGCGATTATGATGAGGTGTTTGCACCTGTTATACGTCAACCAACATTTCGTATTCTATTGTCTGTTGCTGCTGCTAGGAGGATGCATGTTGAACATATGGATATTAAATGTGCGTTTTTAAATGGTTGTCTCAAAGAAACGGTTTACATGAAGCAGCCTCCTGGATTTGTTGATGAAAATGCTGATTTGGTTTGCAAACTAAAACGAAGCATTTATGGTCTTAAGCAAGCTGCGAACGTGTGGAATAAGGCGCTTAATAAAGAATTG
Source organism: Gymnosoma rotundatum (assembly GCA_916610165.2). Taxonomy (NCBI): domain Eukaryota; kingdom Metazoa; phylum Arthropoda; class Insecta; order Diptera; family Tachinidae; genus Gymnosoma; species Gymnosoma rotundatum. The sequence goes on from OU744336.1 coordinate 118,376,053, forward strand.
ATTGATGGAGGTTTCGTGCAAAGTAAAGCTGACCCATGCTTGTATAACAAAGTCATAAATGGGGAAGATGTTTATGTGTTAGTCTACGTTGATGACTTAGTAATGGCAGTTCGAAATATTATACAAATAAGGAATGTCTACAATATGCTGAATAAAAAGTTTGAAGTGAACAATCTTGGTGCTATTTCCCAATATCTTGGAATGGAAATTATAAGAACTGACAAATTTAACTACAAGATACGTCAAAAGCAATATATTGATAAGATGTTATTACGATTTGGTTTACAGGATGCAAAATGTTCAAGATATCCTCTTGATCCGTCATACGGAAGGAATGATGCTGAACTACTCTTATCAAATGACGAGTATCAAAGTTTAGTCGGTTCATTACTATACATATCAGTAAATACACGTCCGGATATCTCGGCGAGTGTTTCGATACTAGCAAGGAAAACGAACACTCCAACCCTGGAGGACTGGAATGAGTTGAAACGTATAGCCAAATATTTAAAGGGAACATCCGAAATGTATTTAAATTTGAATGGTAGCTCTTTGAATCAAAATCAATTAGTTGGCTATGCAGATGCTAACTGGGCGGAATGCAGAATTGACAGGAAGTCGAACTCTGGATACATTTTTATGTTTAATGATAGTGCAGTTAGCTGGGCTTGTAAAAAACAAACTAGCGTTTCGTTGTCAACAACAGAAGCAGAATTTATTGCGTTGTCAGAAGCAGCAAAAGAAGCAATTTGGATCCGAAATATTTTGTCTGATCTAGGATGTCCGCAAAAGAGTCCGACAATAATGTACGAAGACAATAGAAGCTGCTTAAGTTTAATAAAAGATGAGAAGTTAAGCAAGAAGATAATTACTTGTGAATATTGCCCTTCTGATAAGATGATTGCTGATATGCTAACTAAGGCTTTACCAACTTCAAAACTGGAAGTATTCAGACTTAAATCTAATGTTTGCTAATTTGAGGAGGAGTGTTGAAAACAATTATCAGTCACAAATTTTGTAAACATTAATATAATTTTTCTTTTTACTAGGAGCGTAGGTCAGTTAGGTTTAGTTAGAGTCGTTAACTTTGCAACGCTTTATAGCGAAGAATAACAGTTTATACGAATTTCTCAAATTTTATGGAACATGCCGATCACGCATACGTTAGTTCCGAAATCCAAGGCTAAGCATCTTGAATCGAGTTGCGACATATGTTGTGAGCGCTATGTCCATAGAAGGTGGTAGATTTGTATGGCTCTATCATATCCCGTAATCATGAGTCTTAATTAACTAAAATGCACTTAAATGCTAGACGAGGTTTTTAATAGCTCATGTTGAAGGAAATGAGAGAGATTCCCTCTTTTATAGGATTTCAAGTTCAGTAATATAGAGAATAGTGGATAATTTTTTTTACTTACGTGATCCTTTTGGATACACGTGTAAGTTGAATCCAACATCAGAAATGAAAGGTTATAGTCAGTAAAGTGCGAGTTTGACATCATAACTTTATATTTGCATTATTTAAGACTTTCTGATGGTTCGGACCAGCACAATTTTGCTCAAAGTTTCCATGTTATTCGTATTTCCTTTCTTTCTCCTGAAAAATTTTAAACCATTTTCACTGGTACAAACACGCACATAAAGAATATCACAAATAGTTACTTACCTTGAAACTTGTACCTTACCCGAAATACAAGTGGTTTCCAAATCAGGTTGTTTTTCTTTTAATACAAATCTTTTGGTAAGATTTAATTGATCAATTTCTTAAATTATTTTTCCTTTTATGATTGGAGATCAACTCTATCTAAAAATTTGTAAAAATCTCGTATTTTTATTTAGTTGCGATTTTTTTTACTTAAACAAGTTATTATTTCCTTAAGTCTAGTTATACCTATTTTTGTTTTTGGGTTTTTCTTTTGTTAGTCAGTAAATAATTTCTTTTACATAGCCTTTTTTTAATGCCTTTAACACGGCGTGCAAGCAAGCTATAATGCAACTTGTAGTACGAATACCGCTACCACGGTAACAGTTAGCAAACCCAACGTCCATTGCAACCAATATTGCTCATTTGCTACGACAAACAACTCAATTTTGTCAATCTCGGTTTTCCATTATTGCTCAATTAGCTCTGAAAGTGCCGATCAGACGGTGATTTCACCAACCTTCAATAGCATTACTGCCCAAAATATACGGTGTGAATTACGCGAAGAAGTACGCAACAGCCCAGTTACCGAGATGCCTATGAGTGCAGGTAGCATCCAGAACATTGTTGAGGCTTCAGTCGGTCTTTGCCAGGTGAGGTTAATGCAAGAGATCGATGATAAAACTCAGAGAGCATTGGGGAAAATTAAGCTGGCTCTATTATCACAGGCAACTTATAATTAGGCTCCAGCAGCAGCTTCAAACATAGGTCTAAGCGTAGACGGTATACTGCCTGGACATACTCAGGCTCAGTCAACGTTTACCCAGCCACCAGTTAGTTTCCTGCCTTCTGCTGTGACTAGGTAAATTCAGCAACAAAATGCCTCCGAGCTAATACAAAATGTTCTGGCGCGACCGCCACCATTAGTTCCAGCTCCGCAATACTCTGTGGCAGCGCAGCAGACGCAACGATCACCGTCAGGGTTAACTGCGACGCAAATACTTGTGCCGCAACCACAGTCAGTATACCAACAGCAGCAGCCTGTATCGCAGCAGCAGAATATACTACAGCAGCAAAATCCGTCGGCATATAGTCAACAGCCACGACAATTGCAGCCGCCGTTTCAGCAGCATGCGAACGTTTTACAAATTGAGCAAGAGCCAGCACGAATTCGGTCGGTGCCTCAGCAAAGTATACCACAAGTTTATGGCTACACCCAAAGAGGCAGTGAGCAGCCTAGTTACCCTCAAGATACTTGGTCTGTCTCACAGTGCCAAACGCAGCAGCCTAATTATCAACTGGCCATGTCAATACCAAATCAGAGTGAGCCTATGGACAGATTTAAACTCGCCAAATGGGGTGTTAAATTCGATGGCACCAATAAAACCATGTATGTCCAGGAGTTTATTTTCCGGGTAGGAGCTTTGAGAAAAGATTACAATTGTTCCGACAATGAAATTTTACGCGCGTTCCATATGTTGTTAGACGGCCCAGCTTTGGACTGGTACTGGGACTATCGGAAAATAGTCCATGTCAATACTTGGCAGGAACTAGAAAAGGCTCTCCTAACGCAATATCGCCGTTTTGCCAAAGAGTACGAGGTGCAAATGCAGATTTAGAACCGGTGACAATTACCACAAGAACCTTTTGATGATTTCTACAACGCGGTCATAAAGTTGTGGAACCAACAAGAAATCCCCTATGAAGAGGAACAGTTAGTGGAGCCCATGAGAGGTAATTTAAAGCCGTCTTTAGCACAGATGATGTTTTCAACACATATAAGAACATTGTTAGAGTTTTGCCGGGAGGTGAGAAGAGCGGAAAATTTGTTGGCAAACCAACGTCAGCTGTATCAACAGCGCTCAAGTTTTGCGCAAAGAGTGAATAGGATCTCATTAACGGATGATGAGGTGGCTTTTATGGATCTCGAGGTTGACGCTATTTGGTGTACGAGTAACTACACCTGTTGGAATTATACGGAAGTTAGGCATAGTTTTGTTGACTGTCTATAGCCAGTGACTAGAGTGTTCTGTTTTAGGTGCGGGAGGGATAATGTTGTTACCCCAAAATACCCTAAATGTAAGGGAAACCGCTCTCGGAACCCGTCTTGAGCTGGGGAGGCGCGGTCAACAGAGGTGTAGACCCAGTTTTTAATCAGCAAAGAGAAGTAACTGCAAATAGTGTTAGGATATTAACGAATAAGGACAAAACTAACAAAGATAGAGCGCGAGAGCGCTGAGGGAGCTTAAACCACTGCACGTTAGAATAAGAGAATACAGTGATGCCAAACGCAAAATTTTCAGTACGGTCTCAAATAAGACTAGGAAAGCGCGAGAGCGATATAAGATTCGGAAAAAATTAGGGCACGAAATTTCGGAGGCGTCCCTTTATGACTCACGTCTTTAATTTAGGGGTCATGAAATTGAAGGGCTGTTAGCAGTGCTACAGTAACGTGATTAGGCCGTAACTGTCTCGAGTTCGTTAAAAAGGCGGGGCTTCAGGTCCACCACTTTTCTACTATTATTAAGACAGCTGATGGTACAGTGCACAACATTGTCGGACGCGTACGGTCGGAAGTGACGTTTGGTCCTACAACGCAAAACATAACCTTCTATTTAGTGCCTACGCTAAGTCGAGAGCTATTTTTGGGTATCGACTTTATAAAGGCTTTTAAACTATTTGCCAACATAGACAGTCTTACGACCAATGGAGTAAGTCTCTGCACGGAGGCAGATAATACCTCAGATGTCGTGACTCATTGTCTGAGCGCTGAACAGCAACAAAAGTTGGATTAAGTCACATCGATGTTCCCCTGCTTCACGAAAAGAGGTCTAGGGAAAACGCATTTAGAGACGCATTCGATAGACACCCTTGAGGCAACCCCAGTGAAAGATCGTAGTAGCCTGTCTTTCCGGCGGTGCAAAAACTAATGTTTGCAGAGCTTGATAGGACGCTTGACCTTGGTGTCATTGAAGTAAGCGAGAGTCCATGGAGTCAATGTACTAACGGTCAAGGATGCCTATCCTCTGCCACACATTGAGGGTTTGCTTAGTCGCAAGTGTCGATCTTATAGATGCATTCTGGGAGATTCCACTAGATTTATCCAGTAGAGAGAAAACTGCTTTTACGGTACCAGGGCGGCCACTTTACCACTTGCCCTTTGGGTTGTGTAACGCGGCCCAGAGGTTATGTCGTCTAATGGAAAAGGTGATCCCCGCGGCGCTACGTGAGAAAGTTTTTGTCTACTTAGATGATCTATTGACAGTTTCTCCAGATTTTGTAACACACAGAAGCAGGTTTGACTATCAATGTGGCTAAATCCAAGTTCTGCTTCAAAGAGTTACGATATTTGGGGTACATAGTAGGTGGAGGCAAATTAAAACCCGATCCAGCTAAGTTGGAAACAATTACTCGTTTTGCTTATCCTAAGTCAGCAAAGCAGGTTCGGAGCTTCATGGGGGCAACAGGCTGGTATAGAAAGTTCGTACCAGACGCTGGAGAAGGGTAAGCAGTTTAAGTTTTTGGAAGAAGCTAAAGTAGCGTTTGATCGGCTTAAAATTGCTCTTATTTCGAGCCCGCTGCTTAATCACCCAGAATTTCTCAAGGCACTCTTACGTTCAGTGTGACGCGTCAGACATAGGTATTGGAGCTGTGCTTTTTCAGAAAGACGACTCTGGAAAGGAGCACCCAGTTGCCTATTTCTCTCACAAACTGACATCGGCACAGAGAAATTATTCCGTCACTTAGCGTGAGTGTCTGGCAGTTGTCTTGGAAATTAAAAAACTTAGGCCCTATATAGAACTTATGCCTTTCTCTGTGATCACCGATCGCAGCAGCCTTAAGTGGCTTATGTCACACAAGGACCTCAGTGGCCGGTTAGCTCGGTGGAGTCTACATATCCAGTCATATGATTTCACCATAAAGCATAGGATGGGGAAACAAAACGTAGTACCCGGTACCCTATCGCGCTATGAAATGGAGAAAGTCTCGGCAGATGTAGAAGGGCTGGTCGATCTCTGCTCAAGTCCAGTGACTATTTGAGCTTGCGGCTTCAATAGAACCGAATTCTGAACGGTTGCCTGACTTAAAAGTAGTTGATAGGTTTGTATACAAAAGAGTACGACCCTATGATGGTTTGGTCTTGAATGAGGACTTCTCATGGAAGCTATGGGTTCCTCATGAATTGACAAAAGCCATCATCAACAAGTTACACAATTTCCCGCAAGCATCGCACGGAGGCGTTAGAAAGACTCTTCGCAAGGTCAGGGAGAACTTCTATTGGCCAAACCAGAGTTTACAAATCCGCGATTTCGTTGCAAGCTGTCAAGTTTGCAAAGAGACAAAACCACCGAATATTACGCTAAGGTCGCCTATGGGGGCGGAATTTGTTATTGAGCGCCCGTTTTAGAAAATCTATGTAGACTTTCTCGGTCCGTAGCCGCGCTCAAAGAATGGAAATTCTTTTATTTATATTGTCCTTGACCACTTAACGAAGTTTGTGCTGCTTAAAGCGCTACCAAAAGCTTACACAAAAAGCGTCGTCAAATTTTTAATTGCCGAATTTTTCCATAAATTCGGAACACCTGAAACTCTTGTCTCAGATAATGGCAGACAGTTCGTCAGCAAGGAATTTGCTGATTTTATACGGAACTTTGAAGTCAAACATGTTCGCACCGCTATACACTCACCTCAGGCCAATGCGTCTGAGCGTGTTTACCAGTCGATACTGGCTGCGGTACGCTCTCATTTGCAAGATGATCAGTCGGAGTGGGACAAACAATTGTCCGAAATCAAATTTTCCTTAGATCATCAGTGCAGACGTCCATTGGTTTTACACCATATTTTGCGCTGTTCGGAATGAACATGTTTGGCCACGGCAGCATGTATAGGTTAGCTAGGAAGCTAAAAAGTTTAGATGATCCAGAATTGTACAATTGCCCGAAGTCGGCGAGAATGTTTCTAATAAGACAAAATTTGCGTGAGGCTTTACATAAGGTGTACTTACGTAACGAAAAAACATACAACACTCGATGCCGCGTAGTTAATTTTGTCCCAGGACAAGAAGTTTATCGTAAAAATTTTTAGCAGAGTGATTTTAAGAACGGGTTTAATGCAAAGTTCGCTAGTAAGTTTCTAAAGTGCAGCATCGTGAGGCCAGTAGGGAACAGTGTATACGAGGTCGAAGACTTGAAAGGGAAATTGGAGACATTTATAAATATGACTGCTTCTATATATTTTTGATTCAGAAGTAAATCCTACTGACAGTGGCACCAATTTTTCCCCTGTATAAATTTAATATGGTATCGAACTTAGCTAAGCAATATAAGTAGTATGATAATATGCAGCTAAATTAGAAATTACTAAAAATCTGGACTTACCTGATCAACTATTTGCAGTAACTATTGATTCTCTTTGTATTAGTGAAGTGATGGGGTTGTATTTTTCTTCTCAGATTTTATTTCAGTCTTTAAAAATACTATTTTATTTAACATTTTATGTTTTTTAATTGTTATTCAGTTCTCTACCTAAACTTAAAAAAAAACAACAAAAAAAATTTACAACAACAAAAGTTATAAAACAAAAACGAAATCTGTTCCATATTTTACGCATCAAAATAAAGTGTACACATATAATTCATTATAAAAATTAGTATGATTTAGTATTTGGTTGCTTTTCCTGTAGCTTTAATAACGGCACTTAGTCTTCGGGGCATCGATTCAACCAGTTTTTTGGTTATGTCAGATGAAATTTTCTGCCACTCCTCCACTATAAGGGATTTAAGCGTATCCTTGTTAGTAATTGCCCTCTTTTGTATTTGCCGGTAAAGATGCTCCCACAAATACTCAATCGGGTTAAGGTCCGGTGATTGGGGAGGATGATCTAATATTTTAGGAGTATAATAAAGGAGCCATTCTTTTACTATCTTTGCCGTATGTTCGGGATCATTGTCTTGTTAAAATATCCAAGGTCCCTTTAAGCCCAATTTCGCCACACTACATGGCAAATTGTTTTTTAAAATGTTTAAGTAGTCCGTTTTATTCATGGTATCTTCAATAAAAGCCAAGCTTTACACTCCACTTGCCGCCATGCATCCCCACACCATCACCTAACCTCCTCCATGCTTAACCGTAGATATTAGATTTTGTTCAGCATACTGTGTATTTTTTGTACGCCATACTTTTACAGGTTTTTTCTGGACAAATATCTCAAATTTACTCTCCTCGCTAAATAAAAAGTTATTCAAGAAAGAACCATCTTTAGTTTCGTACTTTTTTACATACTCAATACGTTTTTTCTGATCTACTAACGATATAAGTGGCTTTTTTCGCGGCAACCGACCATGTAAACCATTTACGTGTAGAGCTCTTCGTACTGTGTTGGCGCTTACGTTGGTATTTTTTGTTGCTGAAACTTCCTCCGATATTTTAACAGCACTTTTCAATTGATTCTTCTTCACATCACATAAAATAGACCTTATTTCAGACTCACTTAAAGCTCTTGGTCGGCCTGCACCTGGACGATTTTCTACTTTGCCGAATTTTTCATGCTTATCAACTATATTCTTTGCTGTATTATGGGATGTGGATGTTTGTCTACCCATTTTTAATAAAATAACAAATTTCTTTCTGCAAAAAAGTTATAGTAAGAAAATTACGTCTGCTATAAAACAGAAATAGTGATTAAAAAGAATGCATGAAAGTAAATAAACAACAAAACATAACGGTATTTTAAGCGGTTCTACTTCGCTAAAATGCTACAAAATAAGATGTACACTTTATTTTGACGCGTAAAATATGGAATAGGTTTTGTTTTTGTTTTATAATTTTTGTTGTTGTAAATTTTTTTTGTTGTAAATTTTTTTTGTTGTAAATTTTTTTGTTGTTTTTTTAAGTTTAAGTAGAGAACTTAATAACAATTAAAAAAACATAAAATGTTAAATAAAATCGTATTTTTAAAGACTGAAATAAAAACTAATTTAAAGAAAATCAAAAAAAAAAATCAAATCAAAAAATCTGGTAACCTCATCATGACAGGTTGATTTTTTTCCCGCGTGCAACAAACTTAACTCTTAAAATACTAAAATTTATATAGTTTACCAGTAATTTTTTTTTTTTTGGGTAAACTGTTTATGAACATTTTAAACTTATAAATACTGCATTGAAAATTAAACTTAAATTAATTAATATCAATTGCCTCGCTGTTGTATGTTGCTGTATATACAATAATTAACACATAAACAAGTGTATATTAAAGTGCATTCAGTATTAACTACAGTTATTTATACAGCAAGAACTAAGGTTTCAAAATGTCTCAAGTTGATTCTACTCAATGCGGCGATTGTGATAAAAATGTGACTAAAAAGTATAACAGTGTTTCCTGAGTAGTATCAGCTTTTCCAGGGTCGATAAAAATATTAAATTAAAGGCATCCGTTTTCCACAGATATTTATAGTTTTATTATTAATATAATTTATTATATTAGGTATTAAATAGACAAAAAATATTTTTACATTCAGCATCCAGAGCAAAAGAAACAAGTGGCGCAGATTATCCGTGTACAGTCGGTAACGTTCGGCGGTTGATCCAGAAGAGCCTTCTAGAATTTCCAAACGCCCTTTTGTGGTCAGAATTGTGAGGGTGTTAGTGTTTTTAGTACCAACACGCTTGGGATAAATGGCATCCAATACCAGTTTATTCCCTATGCACTACTACTATTGCCTGGTTTCTATGACCGTTACGAATCAGTAGAGACCCTCTGCACTACAACTACATAAACCACTATGCCTGGGATAAATGGCATTCAACACCAATTTATTCCCTGTGCACTACTACTATTGCCTGGGCTCTATGACCATTACGAATCAGTAGAGGCCCTCTGCACTACTACATTGAGATGGGTTTGTCTGTTTTCGTGACGGCTGCGGGCAAAGCTATACCGCTTGTGCTGGCTGTCCGCTTACTATGACAGATCAAACCCAACTAAATATGTAGTGGAGCTCGATAACATTAACAATTCACACCAGTGGAGTAGTACACAGACAAATAGAACTACTATACTAATACTATGACACAATGTACCTGCGAGAGTATTTGTTCTGATAAACTCAGAGAGTGAGCAATAAAAAGAGACAACTTAATGGTGAATATAACTGAGTAGCAGTGGTGATAGATCAGGGAGAGATAGAAAGAAAAATGAGAAAGCCTAATTTGGTTACATGCGTAGTGGTAAAGTGAAGAGAAAAGGTATAATAAAATAAGAGTAAAAATGTTGACCTACCACTCTTTTATAGCTAAGTATGCTGAATGAAAAATTATAATGATCATTAAGGTTATTGATATTTACTTTAAATTAATCAAAGGGAATGATAATTAAAGTTATAAATCCTAACTATTTAAAGAATTATAGAAAAACTAAAACATTAAAAAAATGTATATATAATAATATAATATAATGATAATATAATGAAATTTCATTATGTAACGACAAGCTTCGTTACATCTCCCTCCTGGTTGAATTTTCTTTTGGCAGTGATGACTTCGGCTGCTAATCAAATATTTGGAATTACATTTGTACAAGTTCAAACAACTTACATGTTAAACATCTTTAGGTCTTTTAAATGAGCTGTACCCTTGGTCTTCTTGGTTTCAGGATCAACTAATCGTACTATTACAGGTGAGATAAATTCGGAGACCACATAGGGGCCTTCAAAGCGTGGAGCCAGCTTGGCAGCAAAGTGGTCTATAGCTTTTGATAGTACATGTGTTCTTAGAAGCACTAGATCACCTCTTTTAGGGGCCCATTCTCTTCGCCTTAGATTGTAGTGTGTAGCCTGGTTGCTTGTTGCAGTCTGTAGATGAGTTTTGACTATTTCAAAAACGTCTTTCATGTGTTGAGTCTTTTCTTCAAGCGTTTGAATTAGGTTAGTACTTTCACCACTCGTTTTCTCGTAGAACAAAGAGTTGGGAAGGCGTAACTCCCTTCCTTGAGTCAAATACGCCGGACTATAATTTGTTGAACTCTGTTTAGCGGAATTTACGGCTAGTGTTAACTCTGGTAAGTGTTCATCCCATTTGCGGTGATTTGCGGTGAGTCGGTGAGTCGGCATATTGGGCAATCATTGTTTTTATGGTTCTATTAATCCTTTCCGTGGGATTCTCATGAGGCGAATAGGGAGCCGTCAAAATTTGTTTCACGCCTATAGATTTAAAATACTTTTGACAATCGCGACTCGTAAATTGTGTCCCATTGTCAGTTAGTAAAACATAGGGAACACCAAAACGTGACAGGATTCTCTCTCTAAATGCCTTAATGAATGTCTTGGAAGTTGCTTGTCTCACACGAACGAACTCGGACCATTTACTAAATTTATCGTGAAAAACAATTAATGTATTATTTCCATGAATAGAACGTGGCAGTGGGCCTACAAAATCTGAACATATGGTGTGCCATGGCTGATATACTTGGGAGGTATGCATTTTGCCAGCAGGAGCCTGTTGTAATGGCTTAAAACGTTGACATTTCTGACATTGCCTGACATATGAGGTTATATCTCTAAATATTCCAGGCCAATAATACAATTTCGTAACCCTTGCTATGGTTTTATTTATGCCCAAATGGCCTGCCGTCGCATCATCATGACATTCTTTTAGGACTCGTTCCCTGTCTGCTTTTGGTACCACCAGTTTCAATGGAACTGGATCTTCTTCGTTATGAGCCGATGTGTCAAATATGTGTCTCCGTAAGTTTTGATTTTCATCGATCTGGTAATCTGGTAGTCTCTCAGGATCATTTCGTACGATGTTCATCTTGTTCTCATACCAGGGGTCTTGGGAGTTTACAACTCTTTTAATAGTTTGAAGAACTGCTGTCTGATTGGTTTGAGGTGATCGGGATAAACAATCTGCCACTACGTTTAACTTTCCTTTTCTATACCTGATTTCGTAGTCATATTGCATCATCTCTAATGCCCAGCGTGCGATTCTACCAGATGGTGACTGAGTGGAGTTGAGCCACTTTAACGACTGATGATCCGTCACAATCACAAAATGATAACCCTCGAGATAATGTCTCATCTTGCGTATTCCCCAGATAATAGCCAAGCATTCCTTTTCCGTGACTGTGTAGTTGCGTTCAGGGGCGATAAGGGTACGGCTAGCATATGAAATTACTTTTTCACCGTCATCAAATTCCTGAGTCAGTACAACACCTAGGCCAACGTCACTAGCATCTGTTTGTAACACAAAAGTTCTGGTAAAATCGGGGCACGTTAGTGCTGGGGCCTCTATTAGTTTCTGTTTAATTTGCTCAAAAGCCACCTGTTCTCGATTTCCCCACTCCCATTTTTTACTTTTCTTTAATAAGCTGTTCAAAGGGCTGGTCAAGGTTGAAAAATTAGGCACAAAACGCCTATACCAGGCTGCGGTGTTAAGGAAAGATCGTAGCTCTCTAAGCGTAGTTGGAGGCGGTAGAGCTACAACAGCGTTCACTTTCTCGGGGTCCGTGTGGATACCATTTTCGCTGATTAGATGCCCTAAATATCGAATTTCTCTCTTGACGAAGGAACATTTATCTTTATTAATCCGCAGATTAGATGCTATAAGACGATCAAAAACGATTTTTAAATTTTTCAGGTGCTCCTCAAAAGTAGCTCCAAGAACAAGGATGTCATCCAGATAAGCAAACGCGAAAGAGTCTAATTCTGGACCAATTACAGCATCAAGGGCTCTCTGGAAAGTGGCTGGAGCTGAATGTAAACCAAAAGGTATAACACGCCACTGAAACAATCCTCTTCCTGGCACCGTAAAGGCAGTGTAAATCTTGCTTCTCTCGGCCATGGGGATTTGCCAGTACCCGTTCTTGAGATCAATAGTGCTGAAAAATTTGCTGTTTCGTAACTTCTCAAGGATGGCGTTTATTTGAGGAATGGGATATGCGTCTCGAATTGAGTTTTCATTTATCTGCCTATAGTCGACACAGAGCCGCCATTCGTTGTTTTTCTTTCGGGCTAAAACTATGGGGGAGCCGTATGGACTTTTTGATGGTTCGATTCGGCCGTCAGCTAGAAGTTCATCAATTTGTTCATCAATTATCTTTTGCATAGCAGGGTTTCTGGGGAAATAGCGTTGGCGAATTGGGCGTGAATGTTTCATAGTAATCACATGTTCGGTTATGTTAGTATGTTGAGAAATTGAGTCAAAACGTGGCAATTCCTTTTCAAGAAATTCTGAGATACGTAGGTCAGATATTGTGTCTATCTTACTATCCTCGGACGAGGTTGCGTGTAGGGTAGTTACTAACGAAACGTTGGTGCTCTTGGTGATTTTATAGGGAGTAATATGAAGTTCACAACCTGTCTGTACAATGAAATTCATGCCAATAATTATTGGATCAATGGTTGATTCCAATACTAAAAATTTATGCCAGTATACAACGCTGTTAAAAATAAACCAAAAGCTAACAGATCCTAAAACTGTAACTATAGTTTTATCTGCTACTTGTATTGTAGAAAAATCTGCTGCTACGATTGGAACTCGTAACTCTTGTACCACGGTGGAGTTTATACAGGAATGAGTAGCTCCTGGATCGATAATTGCTTGAATGTTCTTTTGTTTTATCGTGAGCCATATACGTAAGCGTAAGTCGTCATCAGGGGTAATAATAATAGGGAAAGGCTTGACTTTAAGAGACCTTACTCTCTTTCCCTTGTAGAGTGGTCTCCCTTGGAGTTTCCCGAACCCGACCTACAGCAATCTATTGTTTTAGTGCCCTTTTTCCCACAGTCCCAACAAAAAAGAACTTGGGGCCTTGTACATGTGGCTCGATTATGACCAGTTTGCCCACAGCGATAACACACACTATTTTTACGACCGTTAGCAACTACTGTTTGCACGTGGCGGACGACTCTATTTTGAGAAATTTCTTCGGCTCGAATGCTTTCATAATCTTTAGCTAGAACAATCAAATCTTGTAACTTAGAAAACTCTCGTCTCTTTATATAAACTTTATAGTCGGCTCGACAATTCCTATATATGCGTTCTAACTGTTCTTGATTAGATAAACTGGACCAGCGCATTAGAGATTGCAACGCAGTTACATAATCTACAAAATTCTCATTTGCCTGTTGCACGCGAGTCCTTATCTCATCATCAAGAGTTTCAAAAAAACGTACGGGCAAGAAAAATAATTTAAAGTCCTCAACGAATTCGGAATATGACCTCCAGTTATTCTTATTATTCCGATACCAGGACAAAGCATCGCCCTTAAAAAGTTCTGGCATATAATTAAACAACGCATTTTGAGGTATAGCATAGCAAGTGGCGAGTTCTTCGATTCTCTCAAGAAAGCACAATGGGTCCTTACCTCCATCATATTTTACACCCCACTTCCTAACTTTATCACAAACCTCAAGGTCACTTAAAATACCATTGCCACTCTCACCTGTGAAGACTACGGGCGACGAACTCCGCGAGGCACCTGTTGTGGGTACTTTTAGTTCCTTTTCTGATGATGGATCGTATTTTTATCTCAGATTGTGTATTAGGGCATCTTGATCGGGAGTATGATTACCTTTATCTAAGAAATTCCGCAAACGACTTCTCATCTCCTCCACATTACCATCGCTGCATAGTCCAAGGCCTTCTAGGCTTTCAGTTAAACCTTCTTTCTTTATTAAATTAATAAAAGCGCAACTCATGTCTTTTTTTTTGGAATATATATGTTCAGATTAAACAATGAATAAATTTCAGTTTAGTTCTTTATTTTAAGTTTTTTTCTTTTTTTATGTAACTTTAAAAGGGATTGTTATTTTCCATAAAATTTTCTTTAAATTCACAGTCCCTGCTCGGGCGCCATTTATAACAGTGTTTCCTGAGTAGTATCAGCTTTTCCAGGGTCGATAAAAATATTAAATTAAAGGCATCCGTTTTCCACAGATATTTATAGTTTTATTATTAATATAATTTATTATATTAGGTATTAAATAGACAAAAAATATTTTTACATTCAGCATCCAGAGCAAAAGAAACAAGTGGCGCAGATTATCCGTGTACAGTCGGTAACGTTCGGCGGTTGATCCGAATTTCCAAACGCCCTTTTGTGGTCAGAATTGTGAGGGTGTTAGTGTTTTTAGTACCAACACGCTTGGGATAAATGGCATCCAATACCAGTTTATTCCCTATGCACTACTACTATTGCCTGGTTTCTATGACCGTTACGAATCAGTAGAGACCCTCTGCACTACAACTACATAAACCACTATGCCTGGGATAAATGGCATTCAACACCAATTTATTCCCTGTGCACTACTACTATTGCCTGGGCTCTATGACCATTACGAATCAGTAGAGGCCCTCTGCACTACTACATTGAGATGGGTTTGTCTGTTTTCGTGACGGCTGCGGGCAAAGCTATACCGCTTGTGCTGGCTGTCCGCTTACTATGACAGATCAAACCCAACTAAATATGTAGTGGAGCTCGATAACATTAACAATTCACACCAGTGGAGTAGTACACAGACAAATAGAACTACTATACTAATACTATGACACAATGTACCTGCGAGAGTATTTGTTCTGATAAACTCAGAGAGTGAGCAATAAAAAGAGACAACTTAATGGTGAATATAACTGAGTAGCAGTAGTGATAGATCAGGGAGAGATAGAAAGAAAAATGAGAAAGCCTAATTTGGTTACATGCGTAGTGGTAAAGTGAAGAGAAAAGGTATAATAAAATAAGAGTAAAAATGTTGACCTACCACTCTTTTATAGCTAAGTATGCTGAATGAAAAATTATAATGATCATTAAGGTTATTGATATTTACTTTAAATTAATCAAAGGGAATGATAATTAAAGTTATAAATCCTAACTATTTAAAGAATTATAGAAAAACTAAAACATTAAAAAAATGTATATATAATAATATAATATAATGATAATATAATGAAATTTCATTATGTAACGACAAGCTTCGTTACAAAAGTTTGGCGGAGTTTGTTGTGCGAGGTGTCAAGTTTGGTTGCACCTTAGTTGTGCAAAAATCTCGAATGAGGAATTAAATATATTAACAAAATCGAAAGGTAAACTTTTCTATGAATGCACCAACTGTACATCTACTGCAACTAATGTAATGAACCTGAGGAATGAAATGCGTATTTCCAACGCTAGCATTGAAAGAAAGCTTAATGCATTACTGGAGAAAGTAGGAAATTATGATGTACAAATTAAGACCTTAAATGTGGAGGTATCAAACTGTAATAAATTAATAGATGACGTTGATAAAAATGTAACAGCTAAAATGAAAATACTTGAAGACAAAAATGAAATTTTACAGAAAAGGTTTAACAAATTTGACATTATAATAAACGGTTTGGCCAGAGAGAATATTGATATTAAGCAGACAGTTTCTACCATCTGCAAATGTCTCAATGTTATAATAACTAAAAGTGACATAAACACCTGCTGCTACATTAATAATAGGAACAGTGTGCTGGTGAAGTTTAATTTGCTCTCGAAAAGAGATGAAGTGATGCGCCGCTACTTTAAGACGCAAAATTTATTGGAAGATGATGTGTTCAAAAATGGTTCTAAGAAAAAAATTTTCCTTAACGACCATTTAACACAAAAAGGTGCTAGGCTGTGCAAGTTCTTTCGGGATCTTAGAAAAAGAAATTTTATTACAAAATATCGGATATTGAATTCTGATCTCCCCAGGGTAAAAATCCACTTCAGTGATACATCTGAAAAAATTTTTGAATACGAGGAATGTATGAACTATTTTTCAAACTTAGAAAAATGAGTATCTGGTATTTCTTTTTTCTTTTCTTCCCTACCTATGAAATTTAAATTCTTTTATAGAATAAATTGTTTTTTTAAATCTTTCTCTTTTAACGAGTGAACCTGTCTGAGCCATGCGAATCTCGGCGATATCTGAGTATTAAATTGATTGTTAAATACACAGAATCTATGTTTAAATGCAATTGAACTTTTGATACCAATAAGTGGACTAAAATACAAAGTTTTAAGATGCTCTGACAGATTCACCTGACATTCATTAGTCTTACTCGTAATACACATGCTATGGTTTAAATTTTTGAATTCACTTCTTTTATGATTCTAAATTCTTTATATTACTAAACTTTTTTTAATTTTATATTTTATTTTAAGAATAAAGCAAAAAGTCTAAATACTGATGATTATTTCACAATTTATTTCAAATTTGCTGCTTTACAAGTTGTGTTTCGGTGGGGGCAGGGGATTTATATTATGATCCCCCATAATGACAACATGGGTCCTATTATCGATGACGGTTTTTTTAGGTTGGTTTTTCCCAACTCCTGTGGTGGCATCAACATTGGCCATCTAAACGTTCAAAGTATCTTATTTGAATCAAATATACATGTTATGGGTTTAACGGAATCTTGGCTAAAATCTGATATGCCTGATTCTTCTATTACATTCCCTGGGTTTTCCTTCTACAGAAATTATCGTCCTCGACCTACACGCGGAGGTGGTGTTGGTATTTTGGTTTCAAAGGGAGTTGAGCACAAACATGTCTTCTCATCTGATACTTTTGGAGCTTGTGAATCAATTTTAATCGAAATAAATTGTAGGAATAAGAAAATTTTGGTTGGAGTAGTGTACCTACCTAATGGAAATTTAGAAGTTATGGAAGAAGACATTACTGAGCTTCTGTTACAATACGAAAATGTCGTAATCATGGGTGACTTAAATTGTAATTTATTTCAACCTATAAACGCGTTTAAGTTGCGTTCCTTGAGAGATAGACTCGGGATTACCTACGTCCACAATTTTAGACCCACTCATTGGAATATCGACAATAACACCACATCTTTGATAGATCTTTTCCTAGTAACTAGGTCCCTCAATGTTCGCTTTACGGGTCAAGGACAACTTCCCTTCTTGCAGTCTTACCATGCATTAATTTATATGTCATTGCATATAGAACCTCTCCCAGAAGAGGAGTACGTAGAGTATAAAGATTTTGAAAAAATTGATTTGGAACTGTTCAGCGCTCTGCTAAATAATTATGATTTCTTCTCCTTTTATACGAGTGACAATGTAAACTGCAAACTTGCTGTGTTAAACTCTCTATTATGTAAATGCATTGTTAAGTACAAACCCAAAAACAAAAAAGATCCTTGGATGAATATACCAGAAGTTCTTCACAACAGAGTTCTCAGGGATCAAGCTTATAATAACTATGTGGCTACGCCAAATGATATGAAGCGCAATAGGTATTGTCGGCTAGGAAACAAGTTGAAATCGTTAATAAGAAAATTTCGCAGAAAACACCATATAAATATGTTTGATAATATTGGCAATGACAGCAAAAAAATGTGGAAAATATTAAACAAATCTGGCTGCTCCCGGAAGGGCACTTCTCGAGCTGCTAACATTGATTGTGAGGAATTGAATAATCTATTTATGTCTAATTGCAACAATGCATCAGAAACGTTTGATTTCAGTAGTATAAGTGATGGAATTGCAGGTTTTTCTTTTAACAATATCCTCCCTGATGATTTATGTAGTGCTTTCATGCATGTTAAATCAAATTCGGTTGGTATTGATGATTTTCCAATTACTTTCATAAAAAAGGTTCTCCCACTTATTTTTAATTACATAATTACTTCCTTTACGTATCCTGGCTGGAAAATTGCCCGAGTTTGTCCTATTCCACAAAAGGGAAATAATAAATTCAGACCGATTAGCATAGAAGCAAATTATGGATTATGTTGCTGAAAGTAACTTGCTGCATAAAGCTCAATATGCCTACAGAGGGAAACATAGTGCCATGGTCTTGGGAATAACTGAAACGGTAAGGGAACACTTAAATGAAAATAAAAATAGTTTACTTGTTTCACTGGACTTGGCTGAAGCCTTCGATCGCCTAAATAACAACATTCTTATTTCTAAATTGAAATGGAAATTTGGCTTCTCCACTATGGCTTGCAGATTGATTTATTCTTATTTAGTAGCAAGATCACAATTCGTTACCTTGAATGGTAATAATTCTAATGTTGCTTACATCAATTCAGGTGTTCCACAGGGATCTGTATTAGGGCCAATTTTGTTTCTTTTATACTTAAATGACCTTGTAGATGTTATGGAGATGGATCTAGTAACACCTTTTATTTTTGCTGATGATATTCAAATGCTTTTTAAAGGGAGTAGGGACAATATTGATGTTTTAGCAGCAGTAGTTAATTACACGTTAGAGAATGTTAATATATGGATGGATAATAATCACTTTTCAATAAACTCGACAAAAACAAAAGCAATTATGTTTCGAACCAGCTTCCGCAGCATAATTTACCCTGATATTAACATTGTAAGAACTAAAATGGAAATTTAGAAGTTATGGAAGAAGACATTACTGAGCTTCTGTTACAATACGAAAATGTCGTAATCATGGGTGACTTAAATTGTAATTTATTTCAACCTATAAACGCGTTTAAGTTGCGTTCCTTGAGTGATAGACTCGGGATTACCTACGTCCTCAATTTTAGACCCACTCATTGGAATATCGACAATAACACCACATCTTTGATAGATCTTTTCCTAGTAAATAGGTCCCTCAATGTTCGCTTTACGGATCAAGGACAACTTCCCTTCTTGCAGTCTTACCATGCATTAATTTATATGTCATTGCATATAGAACCTCTCCCAGAAGAGGAGTACGTAGAGTATAAAGATTTTGAAAAATTGATTTGGAACTGTTCAGCGCTCTGCTAAATAATTATGATTTCTTCTCCTTTTATACGAGTGACAATGTAAACTGCAAACTTGCTGTGTTAAACTCTCTATTATGTAAATGCACTGTTAAGTACAAACCCAAAAACAAAAAAGATCCTTGGATGAATGTACCAGAAGTTCTTCACAACAGAGTTCTCAGGGATCAAGCTTATAATATCTATGTGGCTACGCCAAATGTTATGAACCGCAATAGGTATTGTCGGCTAAGAAACAAGTTGAAATCGTTAATAAGAAAATTTCGCAGAAAACACCATATAAATATGTTTGATAATATTGGCAATGACAGCAAAAAAATGTGGAAAATATTAAACAAATCTGGCTGCTCCCGGAAGGGCACTTCTCGAGCTGCTAACATTGATTGTGAGGAATTGAATAATCTATTTATTTCTAATTGCAACAATGCATCAGAAACGTTTGATTTCAGTAGTATAAGTGATGGAATTGCAGGTTTTTCTTTTAACAATATCCTCCCTGATGATTTATGTAGTGCTTTCATGCATTTTAAATCAAATTCGGTTGGTATTGATGGTTTTCCAATTACTTTCATAAAAAAGGTTTTCCCACTTATTTTTAATTACATAATTACTTCCTTTACGTATCCTGATGGCTGGAAAATTGCCCGAGTTTGTCCTATTCCACAAAAGGGAAATAATAAATTCAGACCGATTAGCATAGAAGCAAATTATGGATTATGTTGCTGAAAGTAACTTGCTGCATAAAGCTCAATATGCCTACAGAGGGAAACATAGTGCCATGGTCTTGGGAATAACTGAAACGGTAAGGGAACACTTAAATGAAAATAAAAATAGTTTACTTGTTTCACTGGACTTGGCTAAAGCCTTCGATCGCCTAAATAACAACATTCTTATTTCTAAATTGAAATGGAAATTTGGCTTCTCCACTATGGCTTGCAGATTGATTTATTCTTATTTAGTAGCAAGATCACAATTCGTTACCTTGAATGGTAATAATTCTAATGTTGCTTACATCAATTCAGGTGTTCCACAGGGATCTGTATTAGGGCCAATTTTGTTTCTTTTATACTTAAATGACCTTGTAGATGTTATGGAGATGGATCTAGTAACACCTTTTATTTTTGCTGATGATATTCAAATGCTTTTTAAAGGAAGTAGGGACAATATTGATGTTTTAGAAGCAGTAGTTAATTACACGTTAGAGAATGTTAATATATGGATGGATAATAATCACTTTTCAATAAACTCGACAAAAACAAAAGCAATTATGTTTCGAACCAGCTTCCGCAGCATAATTTACCCTGATATTAACATTGCAAGAACTAAAATTGGTTTCGTTCAGTCGTTAAATTGCTTGGGAGTGATAATAGGTGATTGCTTGAGTTTTGATCAGCATATAAATGCTATTGCCTTGAAAGTCGCCCTGGGTTTGCGAAGACTCTGTTGTTGCGGTCTTCATTTTTCACAGAAAGTTAGGTACTCTATTGTATATGCGTTATTGATGCCATATCTTATATACGGCTTGGAAACTTATTCTAGCACTTGGGGTAAGTGCCTGATTAAAATCGAGAAAATTATTAAAAGGATTGTAAGGTTTGTTTACGGTATTAATTACTATGGTCATGTTACGCAATAGAACGTTTTCTGGGGTGTTCATTCCATAACTTTTTAAAGTATAGATCTATGCTAATCTTCTATAAAATAATTTACTACAAAATTCCCGATTTTATGTTTTCAAAATTTAATTTTACACATTATGCAACTACTCCGCATATTATGGAACCATTAATTACTTGCCCTGTTTTCGAAAAATCCTTTGTTATACGTAATAGCAGAAATTGGAATTGCTTGCTTCAGTCTATAAAAAAGTTTTCCGTTACACCAATCACAAATTAAAAAACCACCTTATAGCTCATTTAAGTAATTGAGATGATGCTTTTGCGTATTGATTAACCGTAATCGTATGGACTCTTGCCTATTACTGCTCTTGTTCTGTTGTTTCCCGTATCCCTACACCAAACCAAGAAAACATACAACATTAAACTAGCTTTTTTCATATCATTAAAAAATTCTTTATTATATGTTTCATATTATTAATATAACTAAATGTAATTGAATGATAATGCGCTTTGGCCTCCTAGGCTTTTTGCATTAAAATAAAAATAAAATAAATAAATATATAAAAAACAAATATGTTTGTATATATATAGTGTGTGAAAGTTGGTTTGTTGAAATTTTTCTTGAGGGCTCTATTGTTTTATTTGGAGTAGTTTATTTACCGTATGGTAATATTTGTTCTTTTGACGATCTTCATTGTAATCTATTTTTTAAATACTCTAATACAATTATCGTTGGTGATTTTAATTGCAATTTGTTTTACGTTGATAAATCAACTCACATGCGATCTATGTGTTTGAGATGTCACTTATCAATTGTCCACAACTCTAAGCCTACGTATTTTGATATAGCACATGGTTCTACATTACTATTAGATTTTTGGTTGGTAAGTGACCTTTCGTGTGTTTGTCTTTCAAATCAAATGAGTTGTCCTTCCATATCTCACCATGATTTGATTTTTTCCTCCTTTCAAATGGCATTTAACCTCAGAAATGAATTTATTGAAATTCATGACTTAAGATCTGTTAATTGGGATGAGTTGCTACTTTGTCTATCTGATTTTGACTTTTCGGCATTTTACTCTGGAAATGTTGACATTCAATGTAATACCATTTCGTCTCTTTTAAATCTTCTTTTTTCTCATGTCCCTGTATTAAAAAAAGAATCTGTTGTAGAGATATGAAGTGGAAGAGTTGTAATGAAATTCGATTTACCCAATCCCTAAGAGACCTTGCCTACAATGCTTATATTTCTAATCGTTCTACTGAAAATTGAGGAATTTTTTGCAGACATCGTAATAAAGCAAAGAGTGTCATTAGGAAGGTAAAGATAATTCATTTTTCAAGACTGTTTTGGGGTCTCGAATTCTCGGCATTTTGGAAGGTTCTCAGGGGTGCTGGCTGTGTTGGTTCTGATTCTTCAGTGTATAATGGCAATATTGATGAGTTGAATGATTTTTTTGTTTCTGGAGGCAATGTCAATTCGTGCAATGATTTTGACTTCGGGTCTTTTACTGATTTAATTGGTTCTTTTTCATTTCATTGTGTCAGTGATACTGAAATCTTTAATGTTTTAAATAAGGTTAACTCAAACTCGATTGGGGTTGACAATATTTCTATTAGTTTTATAAAATTAGTTTATCCACTTGCATGTAGATACTTTATGCATTTAGTTAATACCATCTTAACTACTTCCAACTTTCCTTCTTTTTGGAAAATAGCTAGAGTTGTGCCAATACCTAAATCAAAACAAATTAATGGACCTAAAGATATTAGGCCTATATCTGTTCTTCCGGCATTGTCAAAAGTAGTTGAGCACATAGTTAGAAACCAAATTCTTGAATTTGTAAGTGAATGTATATATGACAATCAATTTGCTTTTCGTAGGGGTTATAATACTACGTCTCTTTTTTTGAGTTTAGCAGACTTCTCCTCTCTTGACCTCTCCAGGGCTTTTAACTCTATAGACCACTGTGAACTACTTGGTAAGCTTAAGAATGAATTTATTTTTTCTAGACCTGCGTGTAAACTTATTTATTCTTATTTAGTTGGTAGATCTCAATTTGTTTAATTAGATGGAGTTAAGTCAGGATTACGTATGCCTTCTTCTGGAGTGACCCAGGGATCTGTCTTAGGACCACCTTTGTTTATTTTATATGTTAACAGCCTTCCTTATTGCATTAAATCAATGAGATGTAATCTTATTTGCTGATGATGTTTTCATTTTGTTCACTGGCTGTATGGATTTTAAAGATGTACTGGAAGCTAACATAAACTTTGGCTCGCAACGTATCGGCCAACGAATCGTTTTATTGTTGATTTAAATATATTCTTGGGAAACGTTAGGATAGAGTTTGGTGAACATCTTAGATGCCTTGGTGTAATATTACTGAGTTTTAGACTTGTTATTTTGCGTCGGATCTATTCGAATAATTTATTCTTGCCCTTTCGAGTTAGGTATAGATTGGCTTATGCCATGCTTGTCGCAGATTTTATATAAATTGGAAATGGTTTCTGGAACAAATACTGTGCATTTAAATAGAATTAAGCGTTTAAATAAAATTGTAGCCCGTTTTGTTTACGGTATTCGTCGTTATGAGCACATAGCATCTTACGTTAAACGTTTTCTTGGCTGTGTATTTTTAGAATTTATAAAATACCGCGATTTCTTTATGTAAAGAAACCAATTTCTTTATGTAGTACCTTTCAATATACGCGATCTAAAGGAACAATCACATTATTATATCTATAATATGATGTTCATTTTTTGAAAAAAGATGGTGGAATATTTTACCCCATTATTTACATACTTCTTCCCAGTCTAACAATGTTTTTCGTTTGAAACTTCTACGACTGATTTTAAGTTCAGGAATTTAACAACATATATATATATATATATATATATATATATATATATATATATATATATATATATATATATATATATTTACACTTATTTATATATAATTTATAATTGTTTTTTTCGCTGTGGCTGGGGGGCCAAACCAAAGTAAATAACAAATTAATTAATGAAATAAAACAATGTACATTGCTGTAATATATGTAAATTAAAAATGTTCTAATTTTTTCTATTTAAAAAAGGAATCAAAAATTGCATTTTGAGATTATTTAATATCGTATAAATATGAATTTATAATCTCAAGCTTAATTCCTATGTAATATTATTATTTTGGCCGAGCTTGGCTTTATATTACAAAATGGAATAAATAAATAAATATTTAAAAGGAAATCTGATAATTATATGAAAGCATCCAGGTATTGAGAGATACGTAAACAAAAATTCTTAAAGGCGAATCACTCGTGGCACATGCAATTATGCAGACTTTTACAGTGTTTCTTCCTAATATTAAAACTTAAATACTGCTTTGCTATGCCCCTCTATGCTTTTATTTCACTTAAAACGGCAATCAGAAGCATCTAATTTGTTTTTAAAACGCTTTGACTTTTTTACACTGTTCATTGTTAGTTTCTACCGTAAAGAGTTTTTGATTTTATCAAGAAAACAAAAACTGAACCTCATAAAATAATAATTCAATAAGAACTCGCTGAATAACACCCTCTTTGTTGTTAATAAAAGTTTAATAAACAAATTTTTAATCAGTTAACACAAGCTGTATTTTTCTTCAGACTTTGCTATGTATGTTTTGGGAAGAGAATATTATATATAATTGTTTTTTTTTGACCTTTTTAAATTATTTTTCTTTTCTAATTTTTAAGCACTAGGTCAGTTTATAAATAATCTAATTTTAATTTATATGTTCAATATTTCGTCACACCGTTGGGTAGCATCATCAGGAAACAGGAAACAAAAAATGTTAACAATTAGATTATTTGAAAAACAATATTGAGTTGAAGTTATTTTTTCAAACAAACACAGAAAATTCAAAAACCAAACGAAAAAAAATTCATATATTTAAACATATGTATACATTCTCATAAATTTAAAACTCAGAAAACATTCAAGTCAAATAACTCAAAAGTTTTAAACATTTACATTCACATAAAAATTTTAAAAACCAGAAAACATTCAAATTGTTTAAAAAAGTTTAAAAAACATAATTAAAATACATTTAAATAAATTTTCACGATAGAAATGTTACAAGCATTTATATACTCTCAAATGTTAACTATTTTTTATGCACTAAATGTCTATAACATTGCGCAACATTATCAGTATCAGCCTTAAAGTTTATTCTTTTTGTTGATGGTAGTTTAATTATTTGTAACATCTCTAACATATACCGACGTTTATAATTATTTTCTATATTTAAAACAGATGCATCTTCAAAGTTGGGAAATGATCAAATCTGGCACAATGGGAAGATAATGCAGTTTTTCGTGAGTTATTAACATCCCTGTATATTTGATCAGACTTATGTCCAGCTATTTTAGTTTATTTTTTGTCGTACCTACATATTCCTTATTACAATTCTCACTATCATTACCATTACAAGGTATTTTGTAAACTACATTTGACATGTCCCATTTTTTACCTTATCTTTTGTTTTACTAAATAATCTATTTAAATTATTATAAGTTTTGTAGCCATTTTATATTTCTCCCCATCAAAAATTTTTAATTTTTCAATCCTTTCTGCTATTTCTGGTACAGAATATTGTTTTAGTATTAAGTGCCGAAACAAAGTCAAACATGTGGGGTTTAAGAAGTATTTATCATTTGATGATATATTGAATGCTCATAAACGTTTGAAAATTTATTTTCCCAATTTGTTATTTACCCTCAATTAATTCTTTAACATAACAATAAAATTAATTTTTTTGTCAAAACATTACATTGCTGTTTTTGATAACATATTTTAGTTTTGATGAAATTATTAGTTAAACTGTTTGATATTACAACAAATGAATTAAAATTGATTTTATTTTACTTTCTTTGAATTTTGAAAAAGAAGAATTATTTGCAAATATATGCAGATGTTATCCACAGAAAATATGAAAAAATGGACACCAACAGAATGTAATGCGCCATTTTCTGGATCGCTACATCCTTTATTAGCATTCTGCTTATCTATCTACGCTAGGCACAGCGCATGCGCATTAATACGTATTGTCATAACAATCCATATAATACTGAAGCAGCATTTCCAATGTTGTGAGGAAACAAGTATGAATGATTGGAAACAGCGTTTTCAACTATGAGATATCAAAACGCACCAAAGTGGAGAAAAAAACGCACCATTTGAGAGAAAACGCACCAAGTTTTAGAATTTCTTTTTTATTTAAAACCTTTAATGATTTAGTTTTTCAAAAAAAAAAAATGTATTTTTTTTTGTATTAAAAATATAACAATAAAGCAATCTTATAGCCTGTTTTTGAAACAAAATTTTTTATGTATTGTATGCCAAACAACAAGCGAATTTAATTTTTGGTTTTCATAAACTTAATTTTGAGTGTAACGAATAAGCTTTAAGCTTTTGCTTAAAAAATTGGTTCACATATGTACAACACAAACATAACCAACTGTCAAATTTAACAATCAGAAAAAATTAAACGTTTCTGAATAATTTTTAAATTTCAATACAGAATTTGAAATAATGGATGTTTTTAATAAAAAATCGTAAGTACCTATTTATTTATACGTTAAAGAATAAGAATCCTTTCAATTAATAATCATGCTTTGTAGAATAAAAAAAACTAGTGCTGAACAATTTAAAGTTTTGGTCCGATCAATGGACGAGTTTCCGGAATTGGCTACTGCAAGCCCAATTTTCGGTAAAAGTAAACTATTAATTGAGGGCAAATGGGATTTAGTGGCTCAGCGAATAAACGCAATCGGACCTCCAACAAGAAGTGGGTCGGTCTGGAAAAAGGTAAGATGTTAGGTATTTGTTGTTGTGTAAATTTTTTAATTGTTTTATATTTAGATATGGGCAGACCTAAAATGCAGAACAAAGGCAAAAATTGCTGCGAATGCAAAACAAATGACGTCAATAGGTGGTGGTTCGTCCTGTTTTCATTTACTAACGGACTTAGAAAATGACATAGACCGAATATGTCACCTTTCCGCAGCTGTTCCATCCGACAATAACACATTTGGTGTTACATTGAAGCCAGCGTCGAATAGAGCAATTGTTTTGGAAACAACTCCACCTAGAATTTCCAAAACAGTAGCAGTTGTGACCCCAACAACTTTGGAACAAAGTGATCCTCAGTGTACGAAACTGCTATCAACACCAAACTCATCATTGCATAGGTTACAGAAGTCAACAACGACACAAAGGAAACGAAAAAATCCTGAAAACAATTCGGTACAAAATATTCAAATAAAACTTTTAAAGTCTCAGGTAGAACAAAATGGCGCACTAATAGACGAGATGAGGACGCAGACCAGAGAGCTTGGCTTGATGGCAAAGTCGCTGTGTGGCATCGAGAGTAGTATGAAGGAAATATTAAATTTCCTAAAAGAGGAGTAAAAAACTTAAAAAAAAACTACCAATACGTATACATACACATACAAATATATACATACATATCAAAAGAAGTGTTTATGTATCTGTATGGAAATTGATATCAAAATATAATTAAAATAAAATCAATAGTGGGAAATAAAATACAAGTGTTTTTTATAATTATTTAAAAAGAAGTTTTATTTTCAAATAATGTTTCTAGCTATTTGATCTCTAATTGTTACAGCTGCCATCTCAACTTCTGAAGATTCAAAAATGTGTTCCTCATTATTATATTCCTGACCAATTTCGTAGGGAGGCAAATTATTTTTGTAAAAAATTCAAATGTTATGCAATGCACAACAGGCACTTACAATCTTTGTAACTTTTTGTGGACAGTAGTGCAGTCCTCTGGAGCCTATAATGCACCTAAATCGGTTTTTAATGACACCAAAACAGCGTTCTATAATGTTCCTTATTTTGCAATGTTTTTCATTGAACTTTCTTTCAATAGGGCCTGTAGGATTCCGATATGGTGTTATCATATACGGCTGAAGCTTGTATCCAGAATCACCTATTATTAGATGTTTTTCGGAAATAATCAGTTTTGTATGAAATAGAGCATATGTTTAAACATACATACACACACACATATATATATATATATATATATATATATATAGGGATACATACCTAAGAGCCACGTATTTCTTTTGCCTTTTAAATAATTATTTTTAAACAAATTATGAGCCGCACTCTGGTCCCAAACAAAGGCATCATGGTTTGCACCCGGGTGTCTGGCGTCCACGTAATTTACTACCATATTATTGTCACATATCTGTAAGAAGTAATATCCATATAAGTAATTTAAGCTATACAAATATACTATTTATTTTGGAAACAATTTACCATCATTACATTAATGCTGTAAAAACCTTTTCGGTTGTAATACAGGTGGTTGTGTTGTTTTCCCGGCGACTTAATCCGAATGTGAGTACCGTCAACACAGCCTACAACTCCAGGCATACCAGCACCATTGAAAAAACTTTCTTTCGTCTTGCATTCCTCCTCTATGTTTTTTTCTAGTGTTATCCATTCAGGAAAATGTATTTTTCACATATGTCTAAACACTCACTTAGCACTTCTGAAACTTTTGATTTCGACATGTATGAAATACATTCATTTCCGACACAAAATTGGTAGCTACCAGTTGCGAGAAACTTTAAAAATGTTGTTAGTTTTATAACAGAAGGAACACTTGTAATTCTGCTGTTTCTCTTCATTGCAGGTTCCATTTTTTCCATCAACATTAAAAAAACTTCCTTATTAACTCGAAAGTTTGCAGTAAATCTAAGAAAACTACCTCAGTACTATATTAACGTTTTATCTAATATAATTACTGGTCCTCTGGAAACTCCAGAACATTTGTTGTGTCTCGCAATCTTCTGCGACAGAGACGAGTTTCTGTATTATCTCGGTCGCTATTAAAAAAACCAAGTGCAATAGATGCAATCATTGCTTTTTTTGTACATATAATTTAAGCAAATAAGTTTAAAACTTATTTTATTTGTTTGTTATTAGAGCTGATTGATAGGGTTGCTTCTTTTCTTTTCCAAAAAAGTTTTATTTTCTTTGAAAAAAGCTTTAAGAATTGCAGCCAAAGAATGAAGGAAACACTGTTTTTTTGACTTTTAAATACGAACAAAAAAGCTTTTATTTCCAAACGAAAAAACTAAATGAACTCAATTTCAAGCTTAATCGCTAGGCACGAAATCGGTCGTCCGGCTGTTAAAGTTCAAGGTTTTTACGAACAAACAATATTAAAAAATAAAACTTAACAAAAATAAAAAAATAAACAAATATGTTTGTGTTAATTTGTACTAGATAATAAATTTTTTTCATATATTGCATACACAAATTTTGAAATAAAAAACAGCGATCATTCATAAAAAAATATTTCTGTATAATTACATACATACAGTTTAATTAGTAAAATTGCCCTACAAAATTCATTTTATTAAAGGCCTATAAATGCAAAAAAAAAATTATGAATAATTTGAAATTACATCAAGTAATGGGACACCCTTTAACTTCCAAATCCAAATTTTATACTTGTTGTTATAGCGGACTCAGCAATTCAGGTTCGTTGTAAATTTCAAGCGTCTGTCTACAACTGTTAAAAAGTATGTCCATATACATTAAATTAAGTGAACTATAGGCTCACCCTTTAGTTCATAATTTTTAGTATTAATACTTGTTAATATATCGGCCATAGCAACCGACATTCTGTCCAATTTACAAGCGTTTGTCTATAACTGTTCAAAAGATAGGCCCATATAAGTAAATTTACATCAATTATGGGGGCACCCTTTAATTTTTAGATTTATTTTTGTATAACTTTTTGTTATTGGGAGCAATAGTAATACGCAGTCATTTTATATTTTATAGAATCGTCCTTTACAGTTCATAATACACATAAAAAATATGTATGGGGACACCCTTTAATTTTTAAGATTATGAACTGTTAATTAAACGAGACCAATCTGTAAGCATAATCTATCATATTACCAACAATTTTCAAAATCGGTTCAGAAATGACTGAGTTCTGCAGGCACAAACATAAAAAAGCAACATTCAGTCGAATTGTATAACATCCTTCTTTTTTGAAGTCGGTTAACTGATCACGACAAAACTCTGCTTTTGCTAAGCTGTTTAACAGATACGACAGCAGCCTTTACTACAAAAACAATGACCATGAAAATCTAAAGGGGGTAGTATATTTCATACAGTGAAATGTTTCTTTTTTAACATAACATAAATTAATACAACAACAATACCGTTTCATTTTGTGCTTATGATTTGGAACGTCTTAAACGAAATCGTATTAAAACAGGAGTATTTTTTGTACAACATTTTTTGTGGTCCCACCACAAATTAAAAAAAGCACCAAATTTAAAAAAAAACGCACCACGCACCTACACGTGAAATTTTCGCACAAAAAATTCGAAAAAGCACCCAAAATGGTGCGGAACGCATCAAGTTGACAACGCTGATTGGAAATGAAAATTGCATTCGTGAACCAGTGTTGCCAGAAAAAAACAAAACAAAAGCTACATTTTTTCATTAAAAGTTACATTTTTGTTATTAATATAAAATATAGTAAATTTGGCCACTGAATGGCATATAGAGAAAATTTTTTTTTTTTTTTTTTTTTTTTTTTTTTTTTTGTTTGAACCTGTCTAAATCGTTCAGATGTTTTGTGTTTATGTTTGACATGTTTATTTTAATTTGAATTAATGTATTAACGTTTTATTTTACGCCCTTGATAAAGTCGACAAATAATCGACGAAACGTCGGGAAAAACAGTAATTAAATTGAGTTTTTAATTACTTTCCAAGAATAGGCCTAAATAGCTCAATAATAGAATCTATAACTACTAATAAAATTATTGGCCAACTATAATCATCATAAAGAAAGGATTCTTATTCTTTAACGTATAAATAAATAGGTACTTACGATTTTTTATTAAAAACATCCATTATTTCAAATTCTGTATTGAAATTTAAAAATTATTCAGAAACGTTTAATTTTTTCTGATTGTTAAATTTGACAGTTGGTTATGTTTGTGTTGTACATATGTGAACCAATTTTTTAAGCAAAAGCTTAAAGCTTATTCGTTACACTCAAAATTAAGTTTATGAAAACCAAAAATTAAATTCGCTTGTTGTTTGGCATACAATACATAAAAAATTATGTTTCAAAAACAGGCTATAAGATTGCTTTATTGTTATATTTTTAATACAAAAAAAAATACATTTTTTTTTTTTGAAAAACTAAATCATTAAAGGTTTTAAATAAAAAAGAAATTCTAAAACTTGGTGCGTTTTCTCTTAAATGGTGCGTTTTTTTCTCCACTTTGGTGCGTTTTGATATCTCATAGTTGAAAACGCTGTTTCCAATCATTCATACTTGTTTCCTCACAACATTGGAAATGCTGCTTCAGTATTATATGGATTGTTATGACAATACGTATGAATGCGCATGCGCTGTGCCTAGCGTAGATAGATAAGCAGAATGCTAATAAAGGATGTAGCGATCCAGAAAATGGCGCATTACATTCTGTTGGTGTCCATTTTTTCCTATTTTCTGTGGATAACATCTGCATATATTTGCAAATAATTCTTCTTTTTCAAAATTCAAAGAAAGTAAAATAAAATCAATTTTAATTCA
Organism: Gymnosoma rotundatum; assembly: GCA_916610165.2. NCBI lineage: Eukaryota > Metazoa > Arthropoda > Insecta > Diptera > Tachinidae > Gymnosoma > Gymnosoma rotundatum. The sequence goes on from OU744336.1 coordinate 118,407,715, forward strand.
TTTGTTGTAATATCAAACAGTTTAACTAATAATTTCATCAAAACTAAAATATGTTATCAAAAACATCAATGTAATGTTTTGACAAAAAAATTAATTTTATTGTTATGTTAAAGAATTAATTGAGGGTAAATAACAAATTGGGAAAATAAATTTTCAAACGTTTATGAGCATTCAATATATCATCAAATGATAAATACTTCTTAAACAACACATGTTTGACTTTGTTTCGGCACTTAATACTAAAACAATATTCTGTACCAGAAATAGCAGAAAGGATTGAAAAATTAAAAATTTTTGATGGGGAGAAATATAAAATGGCTACAAAACTTATAATAATTTAAATAGATTATTTAGTAAAACAAAAGTTAAGGTAAAAAATGGGACATGTCAAATGTAGTTTACAAAATACCTTGTAATGGTAATGATAGTGAGAATTGTAATAAGGAATATGTAGGTACGACAAAAAATAAACTAAAACTAGAATAGCTGGACATAAGTCTGATCAAAGATACAGGGATGTTAATAACTCACAAAAAACTGCATTATCTTCCCATTGTGCCAGATTTGATCATTTCCCAACTTTGAAGATGCATCTGTTTTAAATATAGAAAATAATTATAAACGTCGGTATATGTTAGAGATGTTACAAATAATTAAACTACCATCAACAAAAAGAATAAACTTTAAGGCTGATACTGATAATGTTGCGCAATGTTATAGACATTTAGTGCATAAAAAATAGTTAACATTTGAGAGTATATAAATGCTTGTAACATTTCTATCGTGAAAATTTATTTAAATGTATTTTAATTATGTTTTTTAAACTTTTTTAAACAATTTGAATGTTTTCTGGTTTTTAAAATTTTTATGTGAATGTAACTGCCGTATTCATAGAAAATAAAATAACTTTGAAAAGTGTTTTATGACAAATTTTTCATACTAATTTGTCCTAAAATATATTTCAAATCTATTTTGATTTTCTATGAATACGGCAGTAAATGTTTAAAACTTTTGAGTTATTTGACTTGAATGTTTTCTGAGTTTTAAATTTATGAGAATGTATACATATGTTTAAATATATGAATTTTTTTTCGTTTGGTTTTTGAATTTTCTGTGTTTGTTTGAAAAAATAACTTCAACTCAATATTGTTTTTCAAATAATCTAATTGTTAACATTTTTTGTTTCCTGTTTCCTGATGATGCTACCCAACGGTGTGACGAAATATTGAACATATAAATTAAAATTAGATTATTTATAAACTGACCTAGTGCTTAAAAATTAGAAAAGAAAAATAATTTAAAAAGGTCAAAAAAAAACTATTATATATAATATTCTGTTCCCAAAACATACATAGCAAAGTCTGAAGAAAAATACAGCTTGTGTTAACTGATTAAAAATTTGTTTATTAAACTTTTATTAACAACAAAGAGGGTGTTATTCAGCGAGTTCTTATTGAATTATTATTTTATGAGGTTCAGTTTTTGTTTTCTTGATAAAATCAAAAACTCTTTACGGTAGAAACTAACAATGAACAGTGTAAAAAAGTCAAAGCGTTTTAAAAACAAATTAGATGCTTCTGATTGCCGTTTTAAGTGAAATAAAAGCATAGAGGGGCATAGCAAAGCAGTATTTAAGTTTTAATATTAGGAAGAAACACTGTAAAAGTCTGCATAATTGCATGTGCCACGAGTGATTCGCCTTTAAGAATTTTTGTTTACGTATCTCTCAATACCTGGATGCTTTCATATAATTATCAGATTTCCTTTTAAATATTTATTTATTTATTCCATTTTGTAATATAAAGCCAAGCTCGGCCAAAATAATAATATTACATAGGAATTAAGCTTGAGATTATAAATTCATATTTATACGATATTAAATAATCTCAAAATGCAATTTTTGATTCCTTTTTTAAATAGAAAAAATTAGAACATTTTTAATTTACATATATTACAGCAATGTACATTGTTTTATTTCATTAATTAATTTGTTATTTACTTTGGTTTGGCCCCCCAGCCACAGCGAAAAAAACAATTATAAATTATATATAAATAAGTGTAATATATATATATATATATATATATATATATATATATATATATATATATATATATATATATATATATATGTTGTTAAATTCCTGAACTTAAAATCAGTCGTAGAAGTTTCAAACGAAAAACATTGTTAGACTGGGAAGAAGTATGTAAATAATGGGGTAAAATATTCCACCATCTTTTTTCAAAAAATGAACATCATATTATAGATATAATAATGTGATTGTTCCTTTAGATCGCGTATATTGAAAGGTACTACATAAAGAAATTGGTTTCTTTACATAAAGAAATCGCGGTATTTTATAAATTCTAAAAATACACAGCCAAGAAAACGTTTAACGTAAGATGCTATGTGCTCATAACGACGAATACCGTAAACAAAACGGGCTACAATTTTATTTAAACGCTTAATTCTATTTAAATGCACAGTATTTGTTCCAGAAACCATTTCCAATTTATATAAAATCTGCGACAAGCATGGCATAAGCCAATCTATACCTAACTCGAAAGGGCAAGAATAAATTATTCGAATAGATCCGACGCAAAATAACAAGTCTAAAACTCAGTAATATTACACCAAGGCATCTAAGATGTTCACCAAACTCTATCCTAACGTTTCCCAAGAATATATTTAAATCAACAATAAAACGATTCGTTGGCCGATACGTTGCGAGCCAAAGTTTATGTTAGCTTCCAGTACATCTTTAAAATCCATACAGCCAGTGAACAAAATGAAAACATCATCAGCAAATAAGATTACATCTCATTGATTTAATGCAATAAGGAAGGCTGTTAACATATAAAATAAACAAAGGTGGTCCTAAGACAGATCCCTGGGTCACTCCAGAAGAAGGCATACGTAATCCTGACTTAACTCCATCTAATTAAACAAATTGAGATCTACCAACTAAATAAGAATAAATAAGTTTACACGCAGGTCTAGAAAAAATAAATTCATTCTTAAGCTTACCAAGTAGTTCACAGTGGTCTATAGAGTTAAAAGCCCTGGAGAGGTCAAGAGAGGAGAAGTCTGCTAAACTCAAAAAAAGAGACGTAGTATTATAACCCCTACGAAAAGCAAATTGATTGTCATATATACATTCACTTACAAATTCAAGAATTTGGTTTCTAACTATGTGCTCAACTACTTTTGACAATGCCGGAAGAACAGATATAGGCCTAAGATCTTTAGGTCCATTAATTTGTTTTGATTTAGGTATTGGCACAACTCTAGCTATTTTCCAAAAAGAAGGAAAGTTGGAAGTAGTTAAGATGGTATTAACTAAATGCATAAAGTATCTACATGCAAGTGGATAAACTAATTTTATAAAACTAATAGAAATATTGTCAACCCCAATCGAGTTTGAGTTAACCTTATTTAAAACATTAAAGATTTCAGTATCACTGACACAATGAAATGAAAAAGAACCAATTAAATCAGTAAAAGACCCGAAGTCAAAATCATTGCACGAATTGACATTGCCTCCAGAAACAAAAAAATCATTCAACTCATCAATATTGCCATTATACACTGAAGAATCAGAACCAACACAGCCAGCACCCCTGAGAACCTTCCAAAATGCCGAGAAATCGAGACCCCAAAAGAGTCTTGAAAAATGAATTATCTTTACCTTCCTAATGACACTCTTTGCTTTATTACGATGTCTGCAAAAAATTCCTCAATTTTCAGTAGAACGATTAGAAATATAAGCATTGTAGGCAAGGTCTCTTAGGGATTGGGTAAATCGAATTTCATTACAACTCTTCCACTTCATATCTCTACAACAGATTCTTTTTTTAATACAGGGACATGAGAAAAAAGAAGATTTAAAAGAGACGAAATGGTATTACATTGAATGTCAACATTTCCAGAGTAAAATGCCGAAAAGTCAAAATCAGATAGACAAAGTAGCAACTCATCCCAATTAACAGATCTTAAGTCATGAATTTCAATAAATTCATTTCTGAGGTTAAATGCCATTTGAAAGGAGGAAAAAATCAAATCATGGTGAGATATGGAAGGACAACTCATTTGATTTGAAAGACAAACACACGAAAGGTCACTTACCAACCAAAAATCTAATAGTAATGTAGAACCATGTGCTATATCAAAATACGTAGGCTTAGAGTTGTGGACAATTGATAAGTGACATCTCAAACACATAGATCGCATGTGAGTTGATTTATCAACGTAAAACAAATTGCAATTAAAATCACCAACGATAATTGTATTAGAGTATTTAAAAAATAGATTACAATGAAGATCGTCAAAAGAACAAATATTACCATACGGTAAATAAACTACTCCAAATAAAACAATAGAGCCCTCAAGAAAAATTTCAACAAACCAACTTTCACACACTATATATATACAAACATATTTGTTTTTTATATATTTATTTATTTTATTTTTATTTTAATGCAAAAAGCCTAGGAGGCCAAAGCGCATTATCATTCAATTACATTTAGTTATATTAATAATATGAAACATATAATAAAGAATTTTTTAATGATATGAAAAAAGCTAGTTTAATGTTGTATGTTTTCTTGGTTTGGTGTAGGGATACGGGAAACAACAGAACAAGAGCAGTAATAGGCAAGAGTCCATACGATTACGGTTAATCAATACGCAAAAGCATCATCTCAATTACTTAAATGAGCTATAAGGTGGTTTTTTAATTTGTGATTGGTGTAACGGAAAACTTTTTTATAGACTGAAGCAAGCAATTCCAATTTCTGCTATTACGTATAACAAAGGATTTTTCGAAAACAGGGCAAGTAATTAATGGTTCCATAATATGCGGAGTAGTTGCATAATGTGTAAAATTAAATTTTGAAAACATAAAATCGGGAATTTTGTAGTAAATTATTTTATAGAAGATTAGCATAGATCTATACTTTAAAAAGTTATGGAATGAACACCCCAGAAAACGTTCTATTGCGTAACATGACCATAGTAATTAATACCGTAAACAAACCTTACAATCCTTTTAATAATTTTCTCGATTTTAATCAGGCACTTACCCCAAGTGCTAGAATAAGTTTCCAAGCCGTATATAAGATATGGCATCAATAACGCATATACAATAGAGTACCTAACTTTCTGTGAAAAATGAAGACCGCAACAACAGAGTCTTCGCAAACCCAGGGCGACTTTCAAGGCAATAGCATTTATATGCTGATCAAAACTCAAGCAATCACCTATTATCACTCCCAAGCAATTTAACGACTGAACGAAACCAATTTTAGTTCTTGCAATGTTAATATCAGGGTAAATTATGCTGCGGAAGCTGGTTCGAAACATAATTGCTTTTGTTTTTGTCGAGTTTATTGAAAAGTGATTATTATCCATCCATATATTAACATTCTCTAACGTGTAATTAACTACTGCTTCTAAAACATCAATATTGTCCCTACTTCCTTTAAAAAGCATTTGAATATCATCAGCAAAAATAAAAGGTGTTACTAGATCCATCTCCATAACATCTACAAGGTCATTTAAGTATAAAAGAAACAAAATTGGCCCTAATACAGATCCCTGTGGAACACCTGAATTGATGTAAGCAACATTAGAATTATTACCATTCAAGGTAACGAATTGTGATCTTGCTACTAAATAAGAATAAATCAATCTGCAAGCCATAGTGGAGAAGCCAAATTTCCATTTCAATTTAGAAATAAGAATGTTGTTATTTAGGCGATCGAAGGCTTCAGCCAAGTCCAGTGAAACAAGTAAACTATTTTTATTTTCATTTAAGTGTTCCCTTACCGTTTCAGTTATTCCCAAGACCATGGCACTATGTTTCCCTCTGTAGGCATATTGAGCTTTATGCAGCAAGTTACTTTCAGCAACATAATCCATAATTTGCTTCTATGCTAATCGGTCTGAATTTATTATTTCCCTTTTGTGGAATAGGACAAACTCGGGCAATTTTCCAGCCATCAGGATACGTAAAGGAAGTAATTATGTAATTAAAAATAAGTGGGAGAACCTTTTTTATGAAAGTAATTGGAAAATCATCAATACCAACCGAATTTGATTTAACATGCATGAAAGCACTACATAAATCATCAGAGAGGATATTGTTAAAAGAAAAACCTGCAATTCCATCACTTATACTACTGAAATCAAACGTTTCTGATGCATTGTTGCAATTAGACATAAATAGATTATTCAATTCCTCACAATCAATGTTAGCAGCTCGAGAAGTGCCCTTCCGGGAGCAGCCAGATTTGTTTAATATTTTCCACATTTTTTTGCTGTCATTGCCAATATTATCAAACATATTTATATGGTGTTTTCTACGAAATTTTCTTATTAACGATTTCAACTTGTTTCTTAGCCGACAATACCTATTGCGGTTCATATCATTTGGCGTAGCCACATAGTTATTATAAGCTTGATCCCTGAGAACTCTGTTGTGAAGAACTTCTGGTATATTCATCCAAGGATCTTTTTTGTTTTTGGGTTTGTACTTAACAATGCATTTACATAATAGAGAGTTTAACACAGCAAGTTTGCAGTTTACATTGTCACTCGTATAAAAGGAGAAGAAATCATAATTATTTAGCAGAGCGCTGAACAGTTCCAAATCAATTTTTTCAAAATCTTTATACTCTACGTACTCCTCTTCTGGGAGAGGTTCTATATGCAATGACATATAAATTAATGCATGGTAAGACTGCAAGAAGGGAAGTTGTCCTTGACCCGTAAAGCGAACATTGAGGGACCTAGTTACTAGGAAAAGATCTATCAAAGATGTGGTGTTATTGTCGATATTACAATGAGTGGGTCTAAAATTGTGGACGTAGGTAATCCCGAGTCTATCACTCAAGGAACGCAACTTAAACGCGTTTATAGGTTGAAATAAATTACAATTTAAGTCACCCATGATTACGACATTTTCGTATTGTAACAGAAGCTCAGTAATGTCTTCTTCCATAACTTCTAAATTTCCATTAGGTAGGTACACTACTCCAACCAAAATTTTCTTATTCCTACAATTTATTTCGATTAAAATTGATTCACAAGCTCCAAAAGTATCAGATGAGAAGACATGTTTGTGCTCAACTCCCTTTGAAACCAAAATACCAACACCACCTCCGCGTGTAGGTCGAGGACGATAATTTCTGTAGAAGGAAAACCCAGGGAATGTAATAGAAGAATCAGGCATATCAGATTTTAGCCAAGTTACCGTTAAACCCATAACATGTATATTTGATTCAAATAAGATACTTTGAACGTTTAGGTGGCCAATGTTGATGCCACCACAGGAGTTGGGAAAAACCAACCTAAAAAAACCGTCATCGATAATAGGACCCATGTTGTCATTATGGGGGATCATAATATAAATCCCCTGCCCCCACCGAAACACCAAGAAAAAACACAACTTGTAAAGCAGCAAATTTGAAATAAATTGTGAAATAATCATCAGTATTCAGATTTCTTGCTTTATTCTTAAAATAAAATATAAAATTAAAAAAAAGTTTAGTAATATAAAGAATTTAGAATCATAAAAGAAGTGAATTTAAAAATTTAAACCATAGCATGTGTATTACGAGTAAGACTAATGAATGTCAGGTGAATCTGTCAGAGCATCTTAAAACTTTGTATTTTAATCCACTTATTGGTACCAAAAGTTCAATTGCATTTAAACATAGATTCTGTGTATTTAACAATCAATTTAATACTCAGATATCGCCGAGATTCGCATGGCTCAGACAGGTTCACTCGTTAAAAGAGAAAGATTTAAAAAAACAATTTATTTTATAAAAGAATTAAAATTTCATAGGTAGGGAAGAAAAGAAAAAAGAAATACCAGATACTCATTTTTCTAAGTTTGAAAAATAGTTCATACATTCATCGTATTCAAAAATTTTTTCAGATGTATCACTGAAGTGGATTTTTACCCTGGGGAGATCAGAATTCAATATCCGATATTTTGTAATAAAATTTCTTTTTCTAAGATCCCGACAGAACTTGCACAGCCTAGCACCTTTTTGTGTTAAATGGTCGTTAAGGAAAATGTTTTTCTTGGAACCATTTTTGAACACATCATCTTCCAATAAATTTTGCGTCTTAAAGTAGCGGCGCATCACTTCATATCTTTTCGAGAGCAAATTAAACTTCACCAGCACACTGTTCCTATTATTAATGTAGCAGCAGGTGTTTATGTCACTTTTAGTTATTATAACATTGAGACATTTGCAGATGGTAGAAACTGTCTGCTTAATATCAATATTCTCTCTGGCCAAACCGTTTATTATAATGTCCAATTTGTTAAACCTTTTCTGTAAAATTTCATTTTTGTCTTCAAGTATTTTCATTTTAGCTGTTACATTTTTATCAACGTTATCTATTATTTTATTACAGTTTGATACCTCCTCATTTAAGGTCTTAATTTGTACATCATAATTTCATACTTTCTCCAGTAATGCATCAAGCTTTCTTTCAATGCTAGCGTTGGAAGTACGCATTTTTTAGTGCCTACAATCGTTTAGATGATGAGATTCTACTAAAAATGTTGACTTATTTGAAAAAGGAATATCAGTACGCTCCATGGTCTACAGCCAGCTTTATTATAAATATTTATCATCGCTATTTGTATGGTGATGCTCAGTATGATGATCTCAAGTTCTTTATAGCTGACCTTGTTTTACCTATTTACGAGAAGTTAGGTGTCGACGAGATTCCTGGTGAACAGCACTTTGACAAATACAGCCGCAACGTGGTCCTCGATTTAGCTTGTGTGGCTGGCGTTGAAGATAGTTATGAAAAATATTCCGATCGAACCCGATCTGCAAACTTCAATATATTGCAATGGTCTCAAACAGTCTGGAGGCGAAGAATTTTACTATATTTATAAACAACTTATGGATTCTTCAGATCAAGCTTTCCGTAGCATGCTTATTTCAATTTTGGGTTGCTCTCACAATAAACATCATATAAATAAATTCATCTACAGCTCTATTGATATGTCAAATAACTTGCGTACTCAAGAGCGTTCCACTCTCCTCCACCTAGTGTATTCACGGGGCGATTTGGGCCTCTTGACTTGTATTGAATTCCTGGATGAAAACTGGATGGCCTATGGTGAACTAGGGGGTGAGTGGGGTGGGAATCCTTTACTTATGGATATTGTTGGAATGGCTGAATGTGTGGTTAACAAGAACCAAGAAACGAAGCTTTTGGCCTTGGTTGACAAACTAAAGAACAGTAAAAATTTTGCACCTAATCTAGAAGGGTATGTGAAAGACAGATTTTCAGAAAACTTCGAATGGCTTCAAGTTAATCGCAATCCTATTATGTCATGGATTTCTCAATACCGTATAACGATGTCGCCGGTCCAGTTGTTACAGCAGGAGGCAGTTCTATTGTTGCAGCATCAGTAATATTAAATGCTTTCGCTTTTTTCATATTTGTGTTTGGTCTTCTTTAAAGTTCTTCAAATTTTTTAGTTCAATTAAATAAAATAATATGCTCAACCGAACTCTAGGCGCCAATCTAAAATCTAAAAACATATTAGTTCACATGTATGCTGGGTATGAATGCGAATTGTGTGTTATATGCAAGTGTACTAGTTTAATATTGTACATGTTATAATTTTCAAAATACTGAATTAGAACAAAAAAAAAATATAGTTTGAATACACCGAAAAAAGGCATTTTAGTTCCAGTTATAGTTATGACTTTTTTTTAGAATAAACTTTAATTACTAAATATAATTTATGGTAGAATGAAAAAGTAATTGTTAATCAAGGGATTTTAACCTAAAGCTAAATAAGATATAGAGCTCAATCATTAATATTCCCACGGAATTTCTTTCTCACGAAAAATTTTTTTTCGAGAATATATTCCTCCAATTATGAATTCCGTGGACACAAAAATATAAAAAAGTGGCATTGTTGTAATTTAATGGCAGCTGTTTTATATTTCATAATATTTACCTACCTTTTTGTCTCAAATTTGTTTCGCTTTCTGCAGCCAATAAAAAAATGGAACAAAGTATAGTGGTAGAAAAGAGAAAAGTGAAAGGCCGGCACTGAATTTTTGTTTACAAAGTGAAAATTTCGTTTTTTTTAAAATACGAACTTCTACAGACTAAAGGTGTTTAAGACTGTTAAGGGCTTCTTAAAAATAAAATGCTGCTCAAACATTTAACCGACGAATACAACATTCGGCCCTTTTGCGAGCTTACATCGCTCATTTACTTCAAGACCGTCATAACTTAAAAAAATTCATTTCGAGATAATCGCAGTTTAAGATTTTGACTTGTTCTCACCATCTATAAAAATATCAGACTGCTTAAGTTCCCACTACAATTAGTAGAGTTATCCATAATTAAAAAAAACCATTTAAGAAAACTTTTATCAATTGTATATTAAAGGAGAGGTCTCGCACAAGCTATGTGGGATGTTTGAATTATGACATTATTGCCGTAAAAATATATCTGATCGTAAACTAAAATATGTCGTTATTTGTAAAAAGATAAACGGAGTTTCACTTTTCATATTTTTCATCAACACAGTCATAATTGAAAATAATACATTATATGCGAAAAGATGCATTTTAAAATTTTTTTTTCATACGAAATGTAACAATGTTTTAGAAAGCGATATGATCTTTACTTTATGAAGTTTACTCCACAACTCAAAATGTGTCGCTCTTACTGACAAAGTTTCCTAACAAGAAATTAAATAACGACATAAAGATGAAACTTATACACAATATAAAGCATGAAATGGCGAACAATTATGTACACAATTTTAAGTTATTACGTTCTTAAAGTAAATGAGCGACATCATGATCACTAACAAAAATAAATGCAAAGAACATGTGTAAGATAACTTTTATTGATTTAAATTGTAAATAATTTTTAATAATTGAAATGTTTATTAATAAAAATTATTATGGACTAAATTACATAAAATAAGATTATACCGGTTCCCGTGGTGCCAGTTTATTCATTGCTATTATTATTTATATGTTATTATCATTTAAGGATACTGGTGCATCCCTCGACAGTTACCCCACTGTCTATCAAGATTCAGTGCCTGCACACAGGGGAACTAGTTCCCCCAATATCCCGAAGATACCTGTGTCAAAACCTATGTTCTGTCAGCCAGACTCAAGGGTATAAACTCAAAATTTTTAAAATTTCACTTTTTCCAAGAAATCTACTAAAACAATATTTGAGACCATTTTCATGACTATGTATTGACTACCACCATACCAAGAAAAAGGTATTAATTTGAATTTATACAAAAGTTAACATAGAAATCGTATATTTTCATAAACGGAGATATTATTTTTAGTTGAGCCTTTTTTTCAAAATAAAAATAATCAATTTGTTTTATTTAAAATTGGTTTTATTTTGAGTTGAGACTGTTTTGTTTATAAAATTTGTCTCATTTATGATCAAATAATTTCAGCGAAATGATATTAAATGAAAATATTTACATTTTTTGCAATATTTGCACAGATTTTAAGGAAAAACAATGTAAATATATAATACAATAGCTCTATTCACGATCTTGTGCAAAAAGTCTTGCATCATAACATTTGCAAAATTGTGTACCATATTTTACTCATTACTATAATATAATATATTATGTTTTGTTGGTGTAGACTAAAAGTATGCTACATAATTTTGCAAATCCTATGATGCAAGACTATTTGCACAATATCGTGAATAGAGCTAATATGTAATCACAAGCAATTTTCACCTCTACTGAAAATTTTAAAATTTTGAGTTGATACAGTACTGTTCGAAACATAAGCAACTTTTTCCCACTAAGTAATAATAGACTCATATCTTTTCTTTAAATAAATTTATAGAAAATATTTTTTTTATTTACTACTACACAATGTGTCTATAATCTAAAAATAACAACAGAAATTAAAATCCATTTCTTTGGAAGTTATGATAAAATAAAAACAAAATTAACTTAAAAATTGGCTGTTCAAAACCTAAGCAACTTTTAATATTTGCTATGATATCCTTTGTTTCTCACGACCTCAGCGCATCTTTTGGGCATAGATTCAATAAGAATCGATAGAATAGATGTTGTTATAGCTTCCCACTCCGATTTTAGACAGTTCATCAACTCCTGTTTATTTTTAAAGCGTCAAGTTCCAACTCTCCGTTTTAAAATTTCAAAGAGGTTCTCTATGGGATTCAAGTCTGGCGATTGAGGTGACCAATCCAAAACTTGAACCCCATTAGCTAATAACCAATCCTTGACTAACTTCGATGATTGTTTAGGGTCATTGTCATGTTGAAACACCCATCGGAGTGGCATTTCCCACTTAGCATAGTTAAGCATGTAAGTTGCTAAAATGTCTCTGTAAACAAAAGGGTCCATTTTTGTTTGAATTTCTACAAAGGGACCAACACATCTTGCCGAAAAACAAGTCTAAGCCATTACATTTCCCCCACATGCTTTATTGTGGCTTTTGAGTACCGGGGATGTAGCCGCTTTTCTTTTGGTATTCTCACGTGGCAAGCTCCATCTAAGTTTAGTAAGTTAAATTTAGATTCATCATTAAACAAAACAGTTCTCCATCTGGATATAGTCCAATCCATATGTGCTCTAGCAAAATCCAACCTAAAACTACCGAAAAGCTGAAAAATCAGAGACTACGTTGCAATCAATCAAACAAACCTCTTTTTTTAGATGCTTCTTAGTCAGCATAGGCTTTTTAGATGGCATGAAGCTCCTTAAGTTTTGTTCCAATAAACGTTTTCTTACTGTGAAAGAACTAATCTGAAGTTCAAGCTCATTCACTATGCCTTTCGACGAAATAAATGGATTTTTTTAACTAGACGGAAGAATTTCTGGTCTGTTCGCTCAGAAGTTTTTTGAGGTCGCCCACCGCTATTGGCCTTCTCTACTTTCCTAGTAGCTTTATACTTTTTTATAAGTCGGGAAACTATTGATTTATTAATATTTAATTGGTTTGCTATAGCAATTTGGAGTTTACCGTTATTAAAAAGTTCAATAATCTTTAGTTTAAAAGCTGATCCATAACGTGTTCGCGTCATGGTTGCACTTCTGAAGAATTGGTACTACTTAAATGAATAAAATCAACCAAAATTACTTTACTTCCACAAAATGCTGCATTTCATTCTACTAGCGTCTAATTTTTCTTGGTTTCTTTGGAAAACGTGCGCATACATTTGTAAATAATTTTTCTTTCTAAAAATGTTTAGAAAATTAATTAAAAAGAACCAAAAAGCTGAAAATAAAGTAAAATTTTATTAATTTATAAAATCGATGGTTCGAATCCTGGTCAGGAAAAAATTAAAAAAAAAAAACAAACGCTAGGCACCGCGTATTTACATTCATACTTAACTCATAAAAGTCAATATGATACTGAAACAGTATCTATAATGTTGTGAGCAAACAAGTATGAATAATTAAAAAATTTAAAAAAAAGTTGCATTTGTGGCTATCAAATTGCTAGCACAAAAATAGCAACAACAAATGTACAAGACGAGTTACAAAGAGAACGACAAAGAAAAAAGCTTTAAGTTGTGTGTGAACTTGGTCTCACCAAATTAACATTAAGATTAGTTGGTTAAATAGATGATGTTTACGACGCACATAACATAAGGTAGATAGATGCAAAGAATGCTGATGAAGGATGTGGCGGTCCAGAAAATGCTGCATTTCATTCTGCTAGCGTCTAATTTTTCTTGGTTTCTTTGGAAAACGTGCGCATACATTTGTAAATAATTTTTCTTTCTAAAAATGTTTAGAAAATTAATTAAAAAGAACCAAGAAGCCGAAAATAAAGTAAAATTTCATTAATTTATAAAATCGAACTTTCAGCAACAATACGTGCGGCTCAAGCAGTTAAAAAACTGGTTTGCGGCTTAGAGCCGCTTCAAAACTGGTAGGCTTTTATATCTGCATTAAACTTTTAAATTTTATTAACATAGTATATATATTACGAAAGTTTTACGGCTACAATGGAATGTAACACTTTTTCATTAAAAGAACGGGAATCGCTATTTGTGTAATTGTGAAAACGAAAATGAAAAGTTTTTTCATTTCACAGTTTCACAGAACCAGAATCGACCCCCAGGTCTCAATCATAATATTACGTGGTTAAAAGGTGCGTACTCGCGCTAATAAAAAAAAACTACTTTAAGAAGGAAATTTTGTTTAATAAATCGTTTTAAGCTTTTTCTTTGAAAGCTTGACCAACAAGAGGGTACGGTACATACAGTACTGTTCGAAACCTAAGCAACTTTTCCCCAGTAAATACTCATGGTCGTATATGTTCTCTTTAAATAGATTATTGAAAAATTTCCTTTTTATTTATTTTTATACATATAGTCTACATACTAATAATAACAACAAAAAATACATTTTATGTCTTTGGAAGCAAATATAAAACAAAAACAAAATTAACTTAAAAATTCGCTGTTCGAAACCTAAGCAACTTTTACATTGTTGCATTTGTTGCAAAATATTAACTAAAACAACAACAAATAATTTAAACATAAATTTTAGTCCCGTTATGATTGATATTAAAAAAAGTAATTTTGGTTGATTTTATTCATTTAAGTAGTACCAATTCTTCAGAAGTGCAACCATGACGCGAACACGTTATGGATCAGCTTTTAAACTAAAGATTATTGAACTTTTTAATAACGGTAAACCCCAAATTGCTATAGCAAACCAATTAAATATTAATAAATCAATAGTTTCCCGACTTATAAAAAAGTATAAAGCTACTAGGAAAGTAGAGAAGGCCAATAGCGGTGGGCGACCTCAAAAAACTTCTGAGCGAACAGACCAGAAATTTTTCCGTCTAGTTAAAAAAATCCATTTATTTCGTCGAAAGGCATAGTGAATGAGCTTGAACTTCAGATTAGTTCTTTCACAGTAAGAAAACGTTTATTGGAACAAAACTTAAGGAGCTTCATGCCATCTAAAAAGCCTATGCTGACTAAGAAGCATCTAAATAAAGAGGTTTGTTTGATTGATTGCAACGTAGTCTCTGATTTTTCAGCTTTTCGGTAGTTTTAGGTTGGATTTTGCTAGAGCACATATGGATTGGACTATATCCAGATGGAGAACTGTTTTGTTTAATGATGAATCTAAATTTAACTTACTAAACTCAGATGGAGCTTGCCACGTGAGAATACCAAAAGAAAAGCGGCTACATCCCCGGTACTCAAAAGCCACAATAAAGCATGTGGGGGAAATGTAATGGCTTAGACTTGTTTTTCGGCAAGATGTGTTGGTCCCTTTGTAGAAATTCAAACAAAAATGGACCCTTTTGTTTACAGAGACATTTTAGCAACTTACATGCTTAACTATGCTAAGTGGGAAATGCCACTCCGATGGGTGTTTCAACATGACAATGACCCAAAACAATCATCGAAGTTAGTCAAGGATTGGTTATTAGCTAATGGGGTTCAAGTTTTGGATTGGTCACCTCAATCGCCAGACTTGAATCCCATAGAGAACCTCTTTGAAATTTTAAAACGGAGAGTTGGAACTTGACGCTTTAAAAATAAACAGGAGTTGATGAACTGTCTAAAGTCGGAGTGGGAAGCTATAACAACATCTATTCTATCGATTCTTATTGAATCTATGCCCAAAAGATGCGCTGAGGTCGTGAGAAACAAAGGATATCATAGCAAATATTAAAAGTTGCTTAGGTTTTGAACAGCCAATTTTTAAGTTAATTTTGTTTTTATTTTATCATAACTTCCAAAGAAATGGATTTTAATTTCTGTTGTTATTTTTAGATTATAGACACATTGTGTAGTAGTAAATAAAAAAAATATTTTCTATAAATTTATTTAAAGAAAAGATATGAGTCTATTATTACTTAGTGGGAAAAAGTTGCTTATGTTTCGAACAGAACTGTATCAACTCAAAATTTTAAAATTTTCAGTAGAGGTGAAAATTGCTTGTGATTACATATTAGCTCTATTCACGATATTGTGCAAATAGTCTTGCATCATAGGATTTGCAAAATTATGTAGCATACTTTTAGTCTACACCAACAAAACATAATATATTATATTATAGTAATGAGTAAAATATGGTACACAATTTTGCAAATGCTATGATGCAAGACTTTTTGCACAAGATCGTGAATAGAGCTATTGTATTATATATTTACATTGTTTTTCCTTAAAATCTGTGCAAATATTGCAAAAAATGTAAATATTTTCATTTAATATCATTTCGCTGAAATTATTTGATCATAAATGAGACAAATTTTATAAACAAAACAGTCTCAACTCAAAATAAAACCAATTTTAAATAAAACAAATTGATTATTTTTATTTTGAAAAAAGGCTCAACTAAAAATAATATCTCCGTTTATGAAAATATACGATTTCTATGTTAACTTTTGTATAAATTCAAATTAATACCTTTTTCTTGGTATGGTGGTAGTCAATACATAGTCATGAAAATGGTCTCAAATATTGTTTTAGTAGATTTCTTGGAAAAAGTGAAATTTTAAAAATTTTGAGTTTATACCCTTGAGTCTGGCTGAGAGAACATAGGTTTTGACACAGGTATCTTCGGGATATAGGGGGAACTAGTTCCCCTGTGTGCAGGCACTGAATCTTGATAGACAGTGGGGTAACTGTCGAGGGATGCACCAGTATCCTTAAATGATAATAACATATAAATAATAATAGCAATGAATAAACTGGCACCACGGGAACCGGTATAATCTTATTTTATGTAATTTAGTCCATAATAATTTTTATTAATAAACATTTCAATTATTAAAAATTATTAACAATTTAAATCAATAAAAGTTATCCTACACATGTTCTTTGCATTTATTTTTGTTAGTGATCATGATGTCGCTCATTTACTTTAAGAACGTAATAACTTAAAATTGTGTACATAATTGTTCGCCATTTCATGCTTTATATTGTGTATAAGTTTCATCTTTATTTCGTTATTTAATTTCTTGTTAGGAAACTTTGTCAGTAAGAGCGACACATTTTGAGTTGTGGAGTAAACTTCATCAAGTAAAGATCATATCGCTTTCTAAAACATTGTTACATTTCGTATGAAAAAAAATATTTTAAAATGCATCTTTTCGCATATAATGTATTATTTTCAATTATGACTGTGTTGATGAAAAATATGAAAAGTGAAACTCCGTTTATCTTTTTACAAATAACGACATATTTTAGTTTACGATCAGATATATTTTTACGGCAATAATGTCATAATTCAAACATCCCACATAGCTTGTGCGAGACCTCTCCTTTAATATACAATTGATAAAAGTTTTCTTAAATGGTTTTTTTAATTATGGATAACTCTACTAATTGTAGTGGGAACTTAAGCAGTCTGATATTTTTATAGATGGTGAGAACAAGTCAAAATCTTAAACTGCGATTATCTCGAAATGAATTTTTTTGAGTTATGACGGTCTTGAAGTAAATGAGCGATGTAAGCTCGCAAAAGGACCGAATGTTGTATTCGTCGTTTAAATGTTTGAACAGCATTTTATTTTTAAGAAGCCCTTAACAGTCTTAAACACCTTTAGTCTGTAGAAGTTCGTATTTTTAAAAAAACGAAATTTTCACTTTGTAAACAAAAATTCAGTGCCGGCCTTTCACTTTTCTCTTTTCTACCACTATACTTTGTTCCATTTTTTTATTGGCTGCAGAAAGCGAAACAAATTTGAGACAAAAAGGTAGGTAAATATTATGAAATATAAAACAGCTGCCATTAAATTACAACAATGCCACTTTTTTATATTTTTGTGTCCACGGAATTCATAACTGGAGGAATATATTCTCGAAAAAAAATTTTTCGTGAGAAAGAAATTGCGTGGGAATATTAATGATTGAGCTCTATATCTTATTTAGCTTTAGGTTAAAATCCCTTGATTAACAATTACTTTTTCATTCTACCATAAATTATATTTAGTAATTAAAGTTTATTCTAAAAAAAGTCATAACTATAACTGGAACTAAAATGCCTTTTTTCGGTGTATTCAAACTATATTTTTTTTTGTTCTAATTCAGTATTTTGAAAATTATAACATGTACAATATTAAACTAGTACACTTGCATATAACACACAATTCGCATTCATACCCAGCATACATGTGAACTAATATGTTTTTAGATTTTAGATTGGCGCCTAGAGTTCGGTTGAGCATATTATTTTATTTAATTGAACTAAAAAATTTGAAGAACTTTAAAGAAGACCAAACACAAATATGAAAAAAGCGAAAGCATTTAAAATTACTGATGCTGCAACAATAGAACTGCCTCCTGCTGTAACAACTGGACCGGCGACATCGTTTTTGTCAACACGGTATTGAGAAATCCATGACATAATAGGATTGCGATTAACTTGAAGCCATTCGAAGTTTTCTGAAAATCTGTCTTTCACATACCCTTCTAGATTAGGTGCAAAATTTTTACTGTTCTTTAGTTTGTCAACCAAGGCCAAAAGCTTCGTTTCTTGGTTCTTGTTAACCACACATTCAGCCATTCCAACAATATCCATAAGTAAAGGATTCCATAAGTAAAGGTCGGGGGGGGCGTCTTCATTCCTAGATTTCGAGTCAGAATGAAGTTTAGGCTACGGGATCAGTGTAGCGTGGTACAGGCTGAGATTTCAGCCATCAGAAGGGCGGCTTGCTGGATGAGGTAGCACAGGATATACGGAGAGGATATCCGGATCTGTACTGACAGCAAGGCCGCGATTAACTCCTTATCGGGTGTCTATACGACATCCAGATTGGTTCGTGAATGCCGGACATCTCTTAACGAGATGGCGAGACATTCCAACCTGGAACTGTTTTGGGTACCGGCTCACTCGGGCGTACCCGGGAATATAACTGCGGATGAACTCGCCAGATCGGGAACCCGGTTGGAAGATCGGGAGACAGATCCACTGGTGGGAGTCCCATTAAGCTGCTGTAGAGCTTTACTTCAGCAGGAACTCCTCAGAGCCGCACAGTCTAGATGGTCTGAGGAGGTTACCTGCAGGGTCTCGAGGATATTGTGGCCTCAGTATGATAATAAGAGAACCGCAAATCTACTGAGGTTTCCTCGGGGGCAGCTGGGCACACTGGTGGCGGTGCTGACGGGGCACTGTGTCATTGGTACCCATGCTAGGAGATTGAATCTTCCGCATCATGAATACTGTAGAAGTTGTCAAGATGAGGAAGAGGAAGAAATGGTTGAGCATCTGCTCTGCCACTGCCCAGCTCTTTCTGAAAATAGAGCGGCCATCTTCGGCAGTCCGAGACTGCATCGTCTTGCAGACTTATCTGTCTGCGACGTTGGTAGGATAAACTTGTTTATCCGGTCCTCGGGGTGGTTTGGATTGGGATCTGTGACGGTGCCGTAATGGCCTGAATCTGATCCCCTGCAAATCCTGTTTCCAGGCAACACAACGGGACCTTTGGGACCCAAGTGGGTCGGTCTTATGCCGACGGCCTGTGCAACCTAACCTAACCTAACCTAAAAGGATTCCCACCCCACTCACCCCCTAGTTCACCATAGGCCATCCAGTTTTCATCCAAGAATTCAATACAAGTCAAGAGGACCAAATCGCCCCGTGAATACACTGGGTGGAGGAGAGTGGAACGCTCTTGAGTACGCAAGTTATTTGACATATCAATAGAGCTGTAGATGAATTTATTTATATGATGTTTATTGTGAGAGCAACCCAAAATTGAAATAAGCATGCTACGGAAAGCTTGATCTGAAGAATCCATAAGTTGTTTATAAATATAGTAAAATTCTTCGCCTCCAGACTGTTTGAGACCATTGCAATATATTGAAGTTTGCAGGTCGGGTTCGATTGGAATATTTTTCATAACTAGAGCCTTTAATTGACTGTTAGCTTCATCCAGACAATCTTCAACGCCAGCCAAACAAGCTAAATCGAGGACCACGTTGCGGGTGTATTTGTCAAAGTGCTGTTCACCAGGAATCTCGTCGACACCTAACTTCTCGTAAATAGGTAAAACAAGGTCAGCTATAAAGAACTTGAGATCATCATACTGAGCATCACCATACAAATAGCGATGATAAATATTTATAATAAAGCTGGCTGTAGACCATGGAGCGTACTGATATTCCTTTTTCAAATAAGTCAACATTTTTAGTAGAATCTCATCATCTAAACGATTGTAGGCACTAAAGTAATATGCATCATGCATTAGCTGAGCACGATTGAGGGAATGAATGCTGAATGGTTTTCTAATCAAAGTTTCTGTGATAAGTTTATAGTTTTCGACATCATATTTTATGCGATAGTAATAACTCGACTGCTAGTTAAGCATTAACCAATCCTTTTTGGCAATTTTAGCATCGACTTTCATTTCAGTAACATTTAGTAAATAATGTGTAGCAGATGTATAGCGAAAGTCGGGATTTGAAGCAACAACATAATTAATGGGCACATACCAGGTTTTGTCATCCTTCAAAGTTTCGTCATGATGAAAGGCCGTTTGTCTAATGGTAAAAGTACCCTCATCATAATTACGTGTAACAGTGAGCATGGGATAGCCACCCTGGCGAGTCCAGGAACTCATCATTTCACTTATTGTTGCTGGAATACTATAGTTTTCTTCTTTGGCAGCAGTTTGAATAGCAGTGAAGAGTTGTTCTTCGGCTGCCGCACTGTACTGGCTATTAAATATGCATTCATATACAAAAGTTAGTTAATTGTTGTGGTAGTTACTTACTTTGTGGTCAGATAGTTGCGTAAACCTTGATAGAAACTCTGTCTGTCAAAGCATTGTTCCACATGCGCAAAACAGATCCAGCTTTCTGATAAGAAACGTAATCGTAAAGACTAGCAATATCAGAAGGATTTTCCACATAATAAGTCATGGGCCTAGGATAACTGATTCCATCTTCTGATAACGCTGTCTGGTATTCGACATCGTGAAAATGCTGCCATATACCCCATTCGGGATAGGTCTATGTATAATAAACAAAATGAAGTGAAAATAACAATTTTAGTAATATCAAATCAAGTTTACATCATCCACAGCTTTATATGAAAACATAGTGGCCAATCCTTCCTTCAGCCATAGAGTCATCCACCAATTAATTGTTACTAAATCACCAAACCATTGATGACAGATTTCGTGTGCAATAATGATGGTTATATCCGTTTGGGTAACCACCGTAGAGGTGTCTTTGTCGAACAGTAAGTTTTCTTCACGGTATGTTACCAAGCCCCAGTTCTCCATGGCCCCATGAAAAAAATCAGGAACAGCAACATGATTGATTTTGGGCAGCATAAGTTCAACACCAAAATATTTAGCCAAACGTTCCGTTATCAACATGGATGATACTAAAGCCCATTCTTGCTTGTTCTTTTCACTGGGTCGGGTGTAGACACGCTGAGGCAATTTGTTCAATACGCCTTCGGTACTTTCAAAATCAGATACAATAAATGCCACTATGTAGGTGGGAATTCGTGCTGTTGTTAAGTTGTTAAGTTTTGCCGGCACTAAAAGAGAAGTCAATAGTTAGAAAAACAATTAAATAGTTTATTTATTAAAAATAATTTCACCTCGATAGAGCTTCGGTTGTTGGCATATTCGAAATAGCCTTATACGTGGGACTGTGGTGTATGGTAATTGTAAAGTTAGCTCTTTTATTTGGTTAGTCATAGCAGGGGAAGGCATGGCGGGCATTTGTACTATTGAACTGCGTTGTAGCCAAGTATCTAAAATTATATAAAATTCATATTTTTAAATCTACTTCTCACTAACTTTATGAACGCTTATAAAAACAAATTCTAAATCAAAATCAAAAATTGCTTTACATCTAGTTCATCGAAAAAAATTTCAAAGTCATTTTCGTTTGACCTTAAATAAGATAAGATGTTTTTTATCACACAAAATGCTATAAACGATATGAAATTCGCAGTCACGTAGTTTGATTCACATTGTAAATTCATTCATATAACTCTCATGTTACGAAAGTTGAAAGCATAACATCTTTCCACACAAAAGTAAAGCACAGAACACAGAGGGACAAAAGTCGTGCAATTGCAAAATATAAGAAGAGTTCAGTATTTAGTGTAGATGGTCTTGCAAGATTGCAAATTCAAAATCTCGTAGCTTTCTTTTGCAATCGAACAACAAAACGAAAGGTTTGCACTTGCTTTTCAAGCAACAATTATTATTTTAAGTTTAAAATGAAAATAATTTGAATAAAAGTAGTCATTTTAATACAAATTGGTGTTCTAAACCATGCGCGTAGTAATAACAACTAAAAAACTTGAGAAAGTTACATACATACGCCTGCGAAAACAATCGAATATGTTAGTGTTTATTATTACTTTTTATCTATATACATATAAAAACAAAAATTAATATAAAAATTTATTATTCGGAATCTTTCTTATGTTAATTTACTTTAATCGTGCTTGATTCCTTCAAATATAAATATTTCACGATATTCTCATGAAATATTTATTATTAAAAAATACAAAATGAAATGTATTACTGTGGGGAAAGCATTCCTATGTGGCCATTTCGCTGCTGCTCATATAGCTCATCAGTGCTTTGTTGATTCAATGAAGTTCTTGAAGTTCTCATTTAATCAATTTGGCTTTTGATATAAGGTTTTTTATAAAAAATTTTGGTAAAATCCACTGACCACCTATAAAAGTTTCGATATTTATATTGCACTTAATTTGCTTCTCGTTCGCATTGGCAATTGTATGTAAATGGTGATTGGATCTGGGATAAATTAATATAAAAAGATAGACATAAACATCAAAAAAATTAACAAATTTTAACAATTCTAGAAATTCTTCTGCTGGTTGTTCGATACAATGTGATCCAAAATATCGATTGTACATCGTATGTCACATAATGCTGTAAACACGTTCGTCACAGCAAGATACACGAAAACACGACAGCAAATGACGCTGGCAACATTTGTCGGCTTGTACGCAGCTACATAATTATTTTCAGTGATGTCACTTTAGCAGTTTTTAAAGAAGCAAATAGGATTTAAAATTAAAATATATTTCAACTATAATTATTAGAATTGGATTGTCTTTAAAATTTAAAATATATTGAAGTATATTGAAAATATATTGAAAATTTCTCAGAAGCAATAATAATGTCAGTATAAATAACACGTGGTTGCTTGTCCACTTAAATAAAAAAAACTAAATACAACAGTTCTATGATATCTTCTTAAACCAATCGTGTTAAATACTTACAGATGTCCCATATGGCAATTGAAATTATATAAGTACTTTAACCAGCAAGTACTAAGAACAGAAGGAATTGTAGTTTTATATACATCTTAATAAATTTCTTTGAAATTTTTACAATTATTCTTCGTATACTTTCGTCATGTCAATTGTGGTATTTTAAAATCGTTGGTGTGGCATGTCTAATTTTTTTAAAATTCAAATTTTGAAAAATATGTTTTAAGTAATTATTGAAAAGTATGTAAAAAGTGTTAAAATTTTTCTATATACAAAACTAAAAAATGCCAACATCTGTTTAAGTACAATTATACCGGTAAAATTGAGTGATTTTAAATTTGTTTCTCTATTTTTCTACGAAAAAAAATCCATGTTTGAACCAAGGTTCTAAAGGATCTCCTTACAAAATTTTACTCAAATCTATCTAGCAGCACTTACGTGAGACAGATAAGAATTCAATAAATAGCTATTATATTATCTTTACCAACAACAATATTTTCCTAAAATATTTCATTTACAGAAAAGATCCTGTTACAGTTTTAATATAGATGTACACTTAAATCTTTAAATAAATAATTTTTATTTTAATTTTTTATTGTTCTTGCTTTTTTTATAAAAAGAGATTTTAAACACTTATTATTTAACATGACTTATAGTATTGACATCACTTAACTGCTTATTGTCGATAATAAAAATAGAAATTAATATAATTTGACTACTGCAGCGAATTCAGCCCAGACCACAACCTGCCGCCTTGTTGCCTTGCTGTTTACAAAATAATCATTCTCATATAAACACATGCATTTTAATTTTAACATATTGCAGTCGGTAGCTGCTGTCTCGATTGTGTTTACAGCATAAAGCAGAAGCCTTTAAAGGTTTTTTCTTTTCAATATTCTTTCAAAAAGCCAAATGTGTTTCCTTCATAATCCGTCATATTTACAAAATAATTTTTGGGAAAAAAACCGACTTCAAAACAGATTTAATAAAAAAATTAGACATTACCTTAAAAAGTAATTGCCATATAATTACTTACTTTTGTGATTGCCATTTTTTGTTACTCGCTTACAAAACACATTACATTAGCTCGCAAAAAGAAAGTAGTAATTGAACTAGTTCTTTAAGTTAAAAGAGAATAACTTAAAATACTTACTGCTGGTCATCGTTATTTCCTACAATAATTAATGTAATCAATTCCCAATAATAGATTATAAAAGTTTCATGCCTTGTTAAAGTCAGTAGGACAGGCTGTTGTGGTCAAGGTGGAGAGCACATTAACAACAAATCTAGTAGCATAAACTATTGGGACACCCTTTAACTTCAGAAAACAAACTTTTTGTACTTGTTGTTATATCGAAATACACAATGCAGGTTTTTTGTTAAAGTGTCTATCTACAACTGTTTAAAAGTATTACGAAATACATCATATAAAATGATTATTGGGACACCCTTTAATTTATAATTTTGAATATTAATAGTTGTTACTAAATCAATAATTGAACATTTTGTCTATTTTGCAAGCGTTTATTTCTAACCAATGGGGACATCCATTAATTTTAGATTTATTTTGTATTACTTTTTTGCCATTAGAGGCTAGAGTTACATGCAGTTTTTTTTATACCCTTCACCACAAGAAGTAGCCTAAGGGCAATAAGGGAAAATTTTATATTTTACTCAATGACTATGATGCCAATTCCCCAGTTTTGAAAAGACATCTCAAAATCACTTCTGATTAAAACTAACTCTTGCACAAAAAAACCGACTTCAAATCTGATTTTAGCTGTCTGTTTATTACGGTTCAAAAGTTTGGCCACATATATCATTTTACAATAACCATTAGAACATTCTTTAGTTTATAAATATAACTACTTTAACTGTCTAACTTGCAACTGTTTGTGTATAATAATTCAAAAGATAGGGACATACGAGGGCTGCTATATATATTTCTGGCCTGGCAACATTGAGTGCTGCCAAGTGCGTGACGTACGACCATTATTTGTGTTGTTTACAGTGACTTGAAAAAAATAATATAGAAAAAAATGGAATTAACTCTTGAACATTTTCGTGCCATCATTTTTCACAACTTTCGACGTGGATTATCACGACAAGAGTGCATTGATGAACTTAAATCTTTGTATGGCGATGAAGCACCATCCTATAGCACTGTGAAAAATTGGAATAATGAATTTAATCGTGGCCGAAGCTCGCTCAAAGACGAATTCCGTGAAGGTCGTCCAAAAACGGCTGTTGTGCCAGAGAACATTGATGCCGTGCTTGAACTCATAATGCAAGATCGACATGCGACATACCGAGAGATAAGAGACATCCTTGGACATTTCTTCCACCACCATACATTCGATACTACATGAACACCTGGCCGTAAAAAAGGTTTGTTCTCGTTGGATCCCGCACAATTTGAAAGTCGCTCAAAAAAAGGCTCGTGTCGATTGGTGCAAAGAAATGTTGCAAAAATACGACTGCGGTGCTTCAAAAGACGTTTATAAGATCGTCACAGGTGACGAATCATGGATCTATGCGTATGAGCCCGAAACGAAACAACAATCGACCGTGTGGGTCTTCAAAGACGAGCAAAATCCAACGAAAGTTGTTCGTGGAAGAAGCACTTCGAAGCAAATGGTCGCCTATTTCTTCGACAAAACTGGTCATGTGGCGACTGTTCCACTTGAGCAACGTACGACGGTCACTTCTGAGTGGTACACTACAATTTGTTTGCCTGAAGTCATCGGAGAAATTCGAAAAACCGACAAGAGAAGACGAATCATTGTTCACCATGACAATGCGAGCTCTCACACATCGGCTCAAATCAGAGCGTTTTTGTCCGGCCAAAACGTCGAATTAATGGGTCATCCGCCGTACAGCCCTGACTTGCCACCTAATGACTCCTTCTTGTTTCCGCACATCAAGAAAAAAATGCGTGGTCAACGATTTTCGTCGCCAGAAGAAGCTGTTGAAGTGTTCAAAAACCATGTTTTAGAGGTGTCTCAATCGGAGTGGAGAAAGTGCTTCGACAACTGGTTTGAGCGCATGCAAAAGTGTATAAATCATGCTGGAGAATACTTTGAAAAACAATAAAACCATTTTTGATTATAAATATTCGCATCTTCACTATTAGGCTAGAAATATATAGAGCAGCCCTCGTATAAGTCAAATTCCAACAATTAAGGGAACACCTTGCGGACTTTGCAATACAGGTTCCATGTTAATTTCAGCTGTCTGTCAACAACTTTTCAAAAGCATCAAATTAAATGAACTCTAGAGGCACCTTTAAATATATTATTTGCAATATTTATACTTATCATAACGATCATAGTAATCAACATGCCGACCTTCTGATGAATTTTCAAACGTTTGTCTATAACTGTTCAAAAGATAGGACTATACTGATCAACTTTCGTCATCTGTGGGGACACCCTTTATTTTTTATATATTAATTTTTGTGTTTTACGTTTTGCTGTTGCAGTTTTTAAAATTATGAACTGTTTTTTAAACAGGACCAATCTGTAAGCAGAGCCTTTCAAATAAAGCAGAAATCGGTGCAGAAATGACTGAGTTCTGCAGGCAAAAACCTAAAAAGCAACATCGACGAACTGATAACCTCATTCTGTTTTTGTCTTTTTACTCTTTATTAAAGTTTCACGATGACACATCATACGTTATCGTAGAAATCAGATATTCGTAGTAGCTGAGTATCTAGACACAGAAAAAGCCTTTGACCGGGCATAATTAAATGCCATACAATTAAACTTATGTCAAGAAATAGGTTTGTTTTTAAAATGAAAATACGTATAACAATCGATCTTTCTGTAATTAATTAATTTTTATTTATTTTTAAAAATAGATTTTTCTTTGTGTAGGTGAAACACACACAACAGCGATAGATTTTTATTGAAGTACATCAGGATTCAATTCTAGCTTCTATTCTTTATGGTGTTTTAGTGTATGACTTTTTGCATTATATTATGCGCTGGCGATTCCTAAATACATATCGCTGGTCTCATGTAGAAAGGTCCTAACTCGCATAATTGTAATTTTACAGAGAAGGTAAATTTTGTGACGAGGTGTATTTGCATTAGAGTGTCCCTTATTTTTGGACCTCAATATTTTTTTGCGCATACCCGCTAAAAAGTTTCGAAATAATCATAGAAGGCTCCAGAAAAAAATTTACTTTGATATTAGAATGATAACCCGTGCCGACTTGCGACAAAGTTAATTGTTGTAAGTATGGGTAATTTTTGGTCAATATTGGTATAAGTCATTATAATTTGTACGTATTTTATTCAATTTTCAATATTTTTTAATATTTTACTGTTGTGTTTTTTTATTTTAGTAATTTTTAATAATATATGTCTATATATGTCTATCTAAAAAGGTGATTCCCCTTTTTACTCAAATGGTAATTTGCTATTCCAATAGTGTGTTTCATAAAGTGCGGTTTTATTATTAAAAAAATGTCAGTCGAATTACGAAGTGATAAACAAAATATTTTCCTTATCGGACTGCCAAGCCACCAGATAAATGGTGCAAAATTACCATCTAATCGACAAGTTCTCACCGTTTTATTTTACAATATTCGTGAAGTCAAGCTGACTGTTAGTGAAAGTGCGAATCTTGTTATAAGAGAGTGCATTATATTTTGGGAAAAAGCCAGAATTCCTACGAAGGCAATCCCTAACTGCGTGAAGAAACTTGTTGATTTATATCATGTTTGGAGGGAGCTGCAAAAAA
This sequence comes from Gymnosoma rotundatum, assembly GCA_916610165.2. NCBI lineage: Eukaryota > Metazoa > Arthropoda > Insecta > Diptera > Tachinidae > Gymnosoma > Gymnosoma rotundatum. Next base: position 118,435,728 of record OU744336.1, read on the forward strand.
ACTGTAAGAAACCTCAGTTGACTTTCAAGAATCGTGAAAATAATTTTGTAAAAGACCTTGATAACTTATTTGATATTGCACATGCAGATGCCTTTGACAGAATGAAGATAGAGGAAGACAAAGATTTCTTAATGAAACAGAGAGAGCCAGGTCGACCGGGATGCTTAGGTGGAATCGACAAAAAATTGGCGGAGAAAGAAGAACGAGTTAGGCAAAGACGATTGGAAGAAGAAGAAAGGAAGGTAAAACAAAGAGAGTTATTGGCTGTTGCATCTACTTCTTCGATAGATAACTTGGAATGTCTTGAGAATTCGAATGAGGAACAGATTTCGAACTCTGAACTTAGTACTCAGATTCCTTACCCTGAAAAAAGTTTTAAAAGAGGCACGAAAAGTTTAATAACTGCTAAACTGGTAGCAGCTTTAGATCGATGCCAATTAAGCATAAGGGACTCAGTTTACATTCTCCATGCGGTTGTAGAAGCGCTTGGTCTGAACAGCGATGATTTCCCTATAAACAAATCCTCGATTCAGCGAGTTCGTACTCAAGCGAGAAAATCCAGGGCAGAAGCAATAAAAACTGACTTCCAGAATAATTTGCCTGACGTAGTCACAGTTCATTGGGATGGAAAACTATTACCTGGATTGGATGTACGAAGTTCAAAAGAAGAACGCTTGCCAATTATTGCTTCATTTGACGATAGAGAACAGCTTCTTGCAGTACCGAAATTAGAGAGTTCTTCTGGAAAACATCAAGCTGAAGCCATTTCAACTGCTCTCTTTGACTGGACCCTCCATGACAAAGTACAGATAATGTGCTGCGATACAACAGCTTCCAATACTGGCCGTTTCAGTGGAGCTTGTGCTATTTTGGAGCAGACTTTAGAAAGGGAATTGCTGCTTTTTGGTTGTCGTCATCATGTTTATGAGTTGGTCCTTAAAGCTGTTTTTGAAACCAAGGTAAAACATATTACAAGTAGCCCAGATATTCCAATTTTCAAAAAGTTAAGAGATAATTGGAAAAATATTAACACTGATAACATTGAGTCACCTCTAAATTTCGTTAAAGCACATATTGCTAAGACAAACATTACATCTTTGTTAACTTTTTATAAGACTGAACTGGAAAAATCTTTTGTTAGAGACGATTACCGCGAATTGGTTGAACTATGCGTTGTGTTCTTAGGAGGAGACACAGAGAATAAACTAAAACTCAGGCCCCCCGGAGCTTTGCATCAAGCGCGATGGATGGCGAGAGCAATCTATTCTATAAAAATATGTTTGCTTCAATCGCAACTTAAAATTACTGCAAAGGACAAAAATGCTCTTCAAGATGTTTGTTTATTTATCGTCACCTTGTATACCAAACCTTGGCTCGAATGTACAATGGCAGTTAAAGCACCTAACCAAGACTTGTCCTTTCTGAAAGCTCTAAAAGAATATGAAAAAGTAGACGCAACAAGTTCCAAGGCATCCATAAGCAAGTTTATTCATCATTTATGGTATTTGTGTGAAGAAACAGTCATGTTATCACTTTTTGATGAAGAAGTTGATACCAAAACCAAGACAAAAATGCTTAATAATTTAAACAGAGACGAAAGTTCAGATTCCTCTAAACGCTATGTCCCATCGAAGGAAGAAATTACGCAAAATTTGTTTGGTAAGTACTTAATATTTTCTTGTTTCTTTTTCAAAGTTTTGTGGTTTAGTTTTTGCTTATTTTAATGGTTTTTTCTTTATTTCAGATATGACGCTGGATGATTTTGTGACTCAAAGAAGCAAACGATTTCTATCTCGACTACAGATCGACGACAGTTTTCTTCGGGAAGACGTATCTTCGTGGGGTGACAATCCTGCTTTTTTGGAAGCTAGAAGACGATTAAGTCGTTTGAAGGTCGTAAATGACACTGCTGAAAGAGCTGTTAAATTAATGCAAGATTTTAATGGTCTTATCACGGCTGAAGAAGAGCAAAAACAGTTTTTGTTGCGTTGTGTTCAGGAACATAGAAATCTGTATCCAGACTGTAAAAAAACTACACTAAAGAGAAGTTACCCTAATTCATTATTATTATAATATTTAAATAAAAGTTTGTATTGATATTTTTTTAGTTTTACTCATATTTACTTTATTTGTTGCATTTTAATTAGTTTTGGATCAAGCCAAAATGTCAGACCAAAACACCATTTTTTATTAAACTTTAGAGCTCGGTCGGCACGGGTTGCAATCATGCTACAGATATGAAATTTCATATTTAAGTACATTTTAGCATTTATAAAAAAATTGGAGGGTATGCGTTTCGAAATTCGAAAAAAAAAAATTTTTTGCCATATAAGGGACACTCTAATTTGCATGAAATGTAATGGAATCTCGATAAAACTGAATTTCATAAAAATTCGAGTAAGGGCCTTTCTACATGAGATCAGCTATATGTATACACACACAATACAAAGCATGAATAGGGCGCCCAGATTTCTTTCGAATCGTATCCCTAATTAGATAAATTTTATTTCCAAAATTTCCCAAAAAACGATTTCAACTATCCCCAAAAATCTGCACCACAAATAATACTATTTATTAAACCCTTCACTAGAAAAAGTCGCATAGCGAAGTCGATTGAGCGATGTACGTCTGTCCGTTTTCCGAGACATAGTATCGAAAGACGTGCTATTGGAAATTAGCAAGATAGGTCCATTACCTTCCAGGTAGCGAGCAAAACACCACACCTACCTCAAATTTTTTCCATATCATTTGGAATAATGAAGTAACTCCAATCAAAAAACAAATATATGGGGCGATAGAGAATTAATAAATAAGAAAAAATAAAACAGCAAGTATAAAAATTGGCGCTCGCCCACATTATTTGACTTGCGGGCCTCTGAAATTTTCCATTTTTTTTAAATATCAATATGGGTATCATTTTATAGCTTTTGGAGAGATCTTTAGGGAAATACTAAAACTTCTTAAAAATGCTTAACCCATTAAGAGCCAATTGCTTATATGCAAATTAAGATTCATCATTGCCGAATATAGCACTCTTTCTTCTTTAATTTTATAGTGGTGTCCTTTACGGTTTATAATATGCGTTAAAAGCATGTATGTTGCGTGGGGACACCCTTTAATTTATAAGATTAGAAACTATTTTTAAAACGGGACCAATCTTTAGAAATCACCTTGCAAATAAAAAAGAAATTCTTAAAATCGATGCAAGAATGATTAAGTTATGGAGGCACAAATATAAAAAAACAACATTCAGTCAAATTGATAACTTCCTTCTTTTTTAAGTCGGTTTAAAAAAGTACTGAATGATTCATAAATAAATACTATTTAATGTTATCGTACATTGGACGTTAATTTTAAAACACTTTCTATTGACTAAATATTGTACTTTATCTAAGGCAAATAAAAAATACAATGCCGCTAATCATACCCGTATTTTTTTCTTTTTCCTCATGAATCCGATCAAGTTTTGTTATAACGTGCACATATTTACAAAATACAAAGCAAAACAATGCAGGAAAGAAAGAAACCTTAACCAATGTTTCTCCTTTACTTATCAAGAAATCTATTGACGGCAAATGCGGAAGTAAAATTCAAATGTTAAAAAAAGTTCGTGATGGCAGTATTTAAATTAAAACTTAAAACTATCTACAGGCAACAAAAATAATTACATTAACTTCGCTCTCACCATATATAGATACTAAAGTTCAAGAACATATTACTCCTAACATTTCAAAAGGAGTGATATATTCTAATGAACTTAGAGGAATGGATGAAATTGATATACTCCAAGAATTAAAAAGTCAAAACTTAACAGAAATCAAAAAAATATTTAAAAAGTTGAAAACGATGTCATTGAAAGCGGATTAATAATAATGACATTAGCCACTCTCAATTTACCAGAGTACTAGAATTTTGGCTATGAAAAAGTTAAATTACGCCCTTACATTCCTTACCGATTAATGTGTCGTAAATGCTTTCATACACTTAATTCATGTACAAACAACAAGATATGCCCAAACTGCGCATTTTTAAAAAGTAGATGATGAAATATGTAACAATCCAATAACATGTGTAAACTGCATTAACAATAATTACAATGAGAACAATCACAATGCGGAATTGCAAAAGAGGTTAATAGATGAATTCAAGCTGCGTAGTATCGATATTGGGACGTACGAATTTGGAGAAAAAGAAGAGATTGAAGTATGTAGGCAAACAACAAACATCGTTATGGACTTTAATTCGATATTGGCCGCTTTAGTAAAGAAAATGGAAGCAAATCAGAAGCAGATGGAAGAAAACAACCAGAAGCTTCAAGAAACATTTCAAGAAAGATTTCAAGGAATGCAAGAAAGTTCTAGCGTCAACGGGGAAAGGCTAATAACGAAGGTTAACAAGAAATTTGAAGAATTATCAGAAGTCTTCGTCAAACGGGTAAACATCGTAGAACAGAGGGTCAGCGAGTTTGAAGAAAAATTGTGCGGCCTAGAGAGAAAAGTAAGCGAAGAATTACATGAATTAAAAGTGCAAATCGGCGATCTTCATATTCGAGAGGCACCGGTGAGAGTTATTTCTGAGCACGAACATTTGGTGCAGCTGACTTACCCAGACGGACATCATCCGATTCTGGATCAGTTTAAGATTGAAGTATTTGTGAACGGCATTCGGGATCCAAATTTCTACTGGCAAAAATCTTGTTTGGGACAGAACTAAACCTGCCAGAAGATTTAGAATTTGGTGTTTATCCTGGAACTGCAAACGAAGGCATTAGAAACATTCTTCAGGCATAAAAAGACCTGCATGAGCTTCATGGGTTTGTCTACCGATAAGATGAAAGCCAGATATCATAATCCGAAGTGGTTCACCTAGAGCGGCTGGCCAAATATGGCAGAGGTAATGTTGAGCCTATTCGGGACGAAAAGGGCGGGCGGCAGTGTTGCAAAATTGCTTTTTTAAAATCATTAAAAGAAATAAAGATAATTGTGGCCAAGAAAGTAAAACGAAATGGCTTATTGTGTCTGTTTGCAAAGCTCTGAGTCTCTACAAAACTTCTTAATTACAAAACAAAAACAACTAACACAAAGCTAGAAATAAACAAACACAATACACAACCATACACACATCTGCATTGTATAACAACTAAATAAGAATACTCATCATGTGTCTCAAATAATAATTAAAGGTTCTAGAAGCAAATAACAATGCCCACATTATGTGTCTGAAATGAAAATGACTACACAGCATGTTCTACTACGAAGCAGATGGAGGTAGAAGGTCTCGAATATTCGAGAACGAATTAAAATAGGGTATATAAAAACAACGCCAATACGTGCTGAGGCATTACAGATGGTGGTGTACTTAATGACTGTCAGTTTGGCTTTAAGGGAGGCCATTCAACATCACATGCCCTAATGGTCTTCACAGACTTTGTGACCAGGGGCTTGAAAAGGTATCCAACTCTTGCAGTAAGTCTTGATTTTTCAAAGGCTTTTGACACCGCTTGGCAACAGGGGATTGTTTTCAAAATGATGGGCTTAGGCTTTGAACGCTCTACATGTAGGATGGTAGCGGATTTTCTTAAGGATCGTTCTTTTAAAGTGAAAGTAGGAAATGAATTATCAGATATCAGAACAGTGGTGGCAGGTGTTCCTCAAGGCTCCTTATTGGGGCCGGTTTTGTACAATATTTTTGTTTCTGATATTCCGCAGCCACCTGTCTTTTGCTCATGTATGCTGATGATATATTGATTGCTGCTAGTGGTCCTAGGGCGAAAAATTTGAATAACAGGGTGAATAATTACCTGAACATTCTTCATGAATACTTTATGAAATGGGGCCTGAAATTAAATATTCAAAAGACCGATGAGGTAATGATTAAGGGTAGGCGTGGTAATCTCTACCCAAATGCAAGAAGTTTTGTGCCAAGCCTAAGTATTGCTGGCGAACGTATCAGTACCTCTGATAGGATGAAGTATTTAGGGGTAGTATTCCATGAGAACTTTGAATTCTATAGACATCTAGATTTCATAATAGAACGAGCTAAAAAGGTTTATTTTTTGTACCATAGGATTTTACGCCGCAGAGGTGGTCTAAGTACCAATGTCAGGCTTCTTATTTACCGTCAGATAATAAGACCTATTATATCTTATGCCTTTCCAGTCTGGTTTGGAATATCTTCCCACCAAATGGAAAGGCTAAGGATATGGGAGAGACGTGTTCTCTGCTCCTACCTACGGCTACACCCCAGGGTGGGCCCTGATGGCACTTATCGAAAACCGTCCTGTAGAAAAATCTATAGTAGCATAAATTTTGTGAGGATTGATGTTTTTCTCATGAGATCTGCACTCAGGTTTCTTGACAAATCATCTTCTTTAAATAATAGCTTAGTATGTGAATGCTTTCACCGGGCTCCTGATCTGGAGAATTTGCTTAGGGATAAGTACCATTCCCCAGTTAGCCTTTTGGCTTTGAATACTGGAGGCCTTCTCTTTGGGGATGCAGGCCTCTTATTTTATCATAGGAGGGTGAAAACCCTTGACATAACTGACTTGGTGTACAACACCGCACAGTAGATTTAGGACTTTGTGATAGATATTATATATCGCTTATTTTATTTGTTTTTAATATTAAGTGTTATTTAGTCTGTAGGGTAGATTAAGTTATTAGTTTTAAGTAAAATTTTAAAAACAAACGAGTGTGTTCCTTTTTATCCTTTTTTTTTGGAAATGTAAACAAATGTAATAATTAATAAATGACTGTATACAGCATATCTGTAATGTAATTAATTAAGTGCAAATTAGTCTTAGAAAAGTTGTAATACGTTAAGAAATATTTATAAGAAATGTAGTTTAAGAAACATATGTATAATGAATTTTTGGAATAATAAAGAAATCTAGCGTGCTGAGGCATTCTAAGTGAAAACGTCACACAGTTAAGATCTTGTGGTACAACAGTTTTTCAGTTACAAAAGTGCAAAGTTTCCATCGTGTATTTTTGTGCATTAATCGCGAATAAGTAAATAATCATCAAATAATTGCCTAAATAAAGTGTAATTTAACTAAAACTCTAAAATTTGTGTGTGTAATTATTTTGCAAATAAAGAACTCAATAAATAACACGTTTATAATTTAAATAAACGTAACAATATCTTTAATACAGATATTCCACAACAGTACAAGATATCCGTGGTTATACCCATTTTAAAACAAAGCAGTAACAGAACTATAACAAAATCATATAGTAAACCAATTTCAATTAATACATACATTTTAAAAATACTCGATAGGATTATTGTTAACAGAATTTGGTGGCTGCTTACTTCCAATAATCTTTTAAACATTAATCAGTTTGGCTTTAGAAAAGATAAATCGCTTAGCGATGCTCTTATGTTCATAGAGCACTTGGCTTCAAACAGCTTAAATTCTAAAAGTAATGTTACAATAGTCTCATACGACTATACGCAGAGAAATAACATGTATCTGATATGGTCACAATAACTATATTATATTTTTTGTAAAAATGAATAGTTGCGCAGAACAAATTGTGGTTGTTTTCGACAAAACTTGAGTCAAAACTATCATGTTTTTATTAACGTTTAACCATTATGTGGTTACTGTGCACAATATTGCAACCTAGTTGGTTTTAACCTTAAAAAGTTCGAGCCACATCTAAAGTTTTATTACTTATTGTGCTATTATGTAACAAAGTATATCACCATAGATGTCAGATTAACGTGTTAAAAGTTTTGTTTAAATGTGTAGTCAGTTCCGAATTACCATTACGTATTTTCAATACAAAAATATAATGTTTACTCCATAAATGGATGTATGTATGAAATGTATGAAAATAATATGAATGGCATATATAATAATAATACAAACTATATTTCTTGTATAAATGATTCTTATAGCCTATGCGTCAAAGCCTTATAATTATTGCTCACAAATAACATACAAATAAATGATTTTTTTTTGTTTGTGAATTTATCAGGGGTGTTCTGAAAATCAATTTTCTGTACACAAAAAATATTACAATCACGTGATTTAAAACGGGACAGCTAAATGCCTACTGGTTTGAAATCACTTGCTTATTTATTCTAAGTAATTCGTTTAGAATCTCTAAAAAATGTTATTATATACTTCATATGATATGTTTTCTATTTATTTTTGTTATATGATTATTCTGCACTGCAACTGCTAATCAGCTGTTGCGAATGCTTTCTTTTGCTCATTTTAGTGTTTGCATTATCGAACGAAGAAATACTGTGAAAATAGAAAAATTGATAATAAACTCGATTTGTCAACTAGATGATATAAAAATGATAAAAATTTGTGTAACATACTAAAAAAAAGAAGATTAAAGAATAAAAAACTAAATTTAATTCTATAAAAATTATTAAACAGCAGCCATTTTTATGATTAGTTTTTTGCTTTTATTTGCGCATAATATACTTCAGTGGTGCATTTACGAACAGATGACATTTGCAGTGCTGCCACTTTTTGCATTTACGAACGTACTGCGCATCATATGCAGTGCAGTGATGCATTTACGAACAGGCCCTATATTTTATACACACAAAGACGTAAATATTAACAAATATTTAAGATTACATTACACAATTGTTTGGAACAACGAATATAAATTCTTTTGTTATAGTGATAAATTTTATTTTGGTTTGAAATTTAGTTTAAAATATAAAAGAAATTTAATTTGATTTAAACAATATTAAGTTTACAATGAGAATGAATAAAAAGAAGGCAATACATAAAAATTTTAAGTAACTTCATACATGTTGTTCAAGGCTTGCTATATATTTTATCACTCCTCCTCAACATGGATGAATGTTATGTCACAAAAAGTAATCATTTTAAATTCATTAAATTTACAAAATTAAAGTGTTTTACTTTTGATAAATTCTTCGTCATCACATCAGCAATCATATCAGTGGTTGGACAATATTCTAATTTAACCTCTTTGTTTTGAACTAACTCTCGTATGTGGTGAAATCTAATGTCGATATGCTTGCTCCTTTTGTGAAATATAGGGTTTTCAGCTAACTTTTGTGCTCCTTGATTATCAACGTGAATAACTACCGGACCATCATCGATTGCACTAATCTCCTGTAGAATAAATTGCTTCCTTCGCTGCATCTGAAACTGCCATATACTCGGCTTCTGTACTGCTAAGTGCCACTGATGACTTGCTTCCTGGACTCCCATGTAATGAGACATCCACAAAAACAAAATGTGAATCCTGTGAATGATTTCCTGTCATCATAATTTCCACCCCAATCAGCATTCACAAACCGTTCTAAGTTGTTGGTTCCATCATTAAACTGTAATTTTACGTCAATAGTTCCATCCAAGTAACGAAGGATATGCTTCAGTTTGGTCATGTGCTCTTTATGTGGCTCAGTGTTTCTTTGAGCCATTTTACAAACGAAGTGCAAAATGTCAGGTCACGTATAGATTGCAAGATACATTAATGTACCAACTAATGACTGATATTCTTGTTGATTAGCTTTTTCACATTCATTACTGCAACTAACCTGATATCCTGCTTCCAAAGGTACGTATACGGGTTTACAGTTTTCCATGTTGTATTGCTTTAACGTGTCACGAATATACTGGCTCTGACAAAGCTTTATTGGCCCGACTTCACCTTCGCGCTCAATTTCCATACCCAAAAAATACCGCAATTGACCCTTGTCTTTGATATCAAATGCTTGAGAAATGCTTTTCATTATGTTGATAACAATAGACTTATCAGCGCAGCCCACAATTAAATCGTCAACATACACTGCAATAAGAATTAGTTTTCCACCCTTATATAAGCAAGGCTCATTGTTGCATGGTATAAGATTTAATTTGCGGAGAGTTGAGTCTAATTATGATGAAGGTGAATTCTATTTTTTACTGCTAAAGCTAAGAGAATACGAATTGTTGAATAACGTGCAACAGGGGAAAATGTTTCATAGAAATCTATTCCAAAACGTTGCCTACACCCTTTCGCTACCAAACGCGCCTTATACCTTTCAATTTTACCGTTAGCATCCTTCTTAATTGTGTAAACCCACTTGCAGGGAATAGCTTTTTTACCACTTGGAAGATCCACTAAGGACCACGTTTTGTTTTTTCGAAGAGCATCAAATTCAGCATTCATGGCACCAATCCATTTCTCGCTATCTTTGCTAGAAAGTGCCTGTTCAAGAGAATGTGATAAATTTTCATCTGTAGCAGTGCACAATTCATTGTACTGCTTTTTTGGTCTTCCAGGCTTACCCGTTCATAATATTCTTAGCCTACCTGGCCCTATAATTGGCGCTTGTTTAATGTTTTCATCTTCTTTATCAGCTTCATCAGCAGTATTAAAACTATCATCAAGATTATCGTCCTCATCTTCCTTTAGCACATTGGTGTTATCTTCAACAGAATCAACAGTTTGTTCCTTTTGGCAGTCAAACGTAAGACTCATCAAGTCCTTAGCATAATCGTCCTTGGTTTCGCTTGTGACGTCATCACTGCCAAATGTGACTTCATTAAAAAGTACGTCACGATGGTCGAACACTTTGTGTTTTTTAACATCGTATAAACGGTATGCCTTCGCTATGTTTGAATACCCAACCATTATGTATTCATTTCCTTTAGCATCGAACTTTGATTTAGACCCAGTTTTATCAAGAGCAACAGCACAGCAACCAAAAACTCTTAAATGTTGAACACTAGGCTTTCTCCCAGTCCATGCTTCGTATAATGTCATGTTCTGAAGATATCGTGTTGGGCCCCTGTTTCTAATGTAAACTGCGGTGTTTACTGCCTCTGCCCATAAAAACTTTTAACGTTAGCATGCACCATCATCGATCTCGCCATCTCTACCAGAGATCTATTTGCTCGCTCTGCGACTCCATTCTGCTGGGGCGTATAAGGGACAGTTAGCTGTCTACTGATTCCTACTCTCTCTAAAAAGTTGTTGAAACTTGCTGGTAATGAAATAAACAAAAATTCTTCTCGACATGTCGTCTATGAAAGAAACAAAATATTTCGAACCTGCTACAGATTTTTCACGAAATGGTCCACACACATCACAATGAACAAGTTCCAATAACTCTTTTGATTTTGTATCTGACTCCTTAGGAAATGGTAAAGTATGAATTTTACTCAACATACAAGTCTTACAATCTGTGACATCTGTGCTCTCCAACTTCATGCCATTTACCATTTGCTTATGACATAAATCAGAAAGGCTTTTGAAATTCAAATGATAGTGCCAAACATTAGTCTTATCAATTAATTCTCAAATTTCAAAAAAATTCTTTTTTTCATGCTATTCTCCCGATTTATTATTTAAATCACCGATATTGATTATTGAAGGTCAAAGCTCGTCTCGATGGCCATTTCGTTATCGCTTACTTAACTCGTCAGGAGACTTCTGACAAATATTTTAAATAAACTAAAGATTTTTGTCAAACCAATAAAGCAAAGACAAAAATCAAAGTTTAAGCAAAAACAACAATAACCAAATGTAATTCTATTTTTCTTTCTCTGCTGTATAAGGCAGAGTTTTTTTCTGCTCTTTTATACAGTTGAAAGAGGATGAAAAATAAAATATCACAAACATTAAAACATTAGTCTCATCGTTGCGTGAATAAAACAACCTATGTTTTATATTATTGTTGAATTCAAACATATTATTTTTTCGCTCAGCTTTCAAAACAAAATCTCCGTCTGCTCTCTTAATCGTTGCCCTTTTTGCATCAAATGCACGGTCAAACCTCTACCAACAGCTCTACTTACAGAAATAAAGTTTGCTTGTAACATCAGAGAGTACAAAACATTTTCAAGTAAAATATTGTAGTTCTTATATTTAAGGTATAGGTCACCTTTTCCTATCGCACTTATGTGTTTGTTGCCAGCCAGTGAGATGATCTCGTGCGCTCTTGAAAATTGTGGAACATTTCGCGACTGTTGCACATATGCGATGAGGCTCCACTATCAACATACCATATATTACTATCGTAAGCTGATGCATCTGTCGCTGCTAGCATTGCCATTGCTTGGGTCTTTTCGTTATTTTTTACCTTTTTACATTTATTAGCGTAGTGTCCCGTTGTCCCACACACAAAACATTTACCTTTAAAATTCTTGCTGTTGTTATTTCTCAATTTCTTATCGTCTTTTTTAGTGAACGCTCTTGCTGTAAATGCTTGCTGTATTGGTTCTTCTTCTTTTTCATACCGCCTTTTTCCTTCTTCCAAAAGCTTCCGTTTTAAAATAAGCAATTTAGGAAGATCGTCACGCGTTTCCATTGTTATGACAAAATTATTATTAATTTTTATTTTTTCGGAAGACTTGACAATAACATAATAACGAGAAGCTGCTCCTGGATTTTTATGTTCACTTCCTCCAGCTTCTCACAGATTTCCGTAAACTCATTTACATGTTGAACTACATTACCATTCGCTGCCAACTTCAGGTTAACTAATCTTTTATATAAGAGAACTTTTTGTATCGGACCACGAGGCATATATATCCCTTCCAATTTTTTCCATGCTTCATGAGACGTTGTACAACTACGTATGTACCCCGACTGTGTTGGCTTAACTCTCAAAAATATGGACGCCAAGGCTTTCTCATCATTTGATTCCCATGTGGATATTTCTGAAGCCTCAGCTGGCTTCTTAACCACACCATTAACAATTTTCCAGAAACCGCTATGTATCAATACACTCCGCATCTGAATGGACCAGCTGTCATAATTATGCTCATCTAATTTTTCAATTTAGATTGCAAGAGCACTCATTTTGCTTGTAATTTAAAAAAAAAATTTTATCATTTACACTTTTTCTTTTTAAAAATGGAGTGCGCTATAGGGTTCTGGGCCCATAACCTGATAAATTTTATTTTAGTTTGAAATTTAGTTTAAAATATAAAAGAAATTTAATTTGATTTAAACAATATTAAGTTTACAATGGGAATGAATAAAAAGAAGGCAATACATAAAAATTTTAAATAACTTCAATAACTTGTTCAAGGCTTGCTATATATTTTATCATATAGGGACATTCCTTAAGAAAGAAATAACAGTTTAAATGCCACTTGGAGTTAAACAAGCAATTGGTACAAGTCAAACAACCCCAACAACAATAATATTTTTTTTTACTTGGTTAGTTAAGGACGTTTACACAAATCGTATTAAATTAATAAAATTCATTAGAATACATACAGCTATTACCCATAACCATCTCGTTAAAGAAACTAACCCTACCGTTTGTGATTGCGATAGTGGCAGTCCCCTTAATTTATCACATTTTCTCTCTAGTTGTAATAAATTTGATCACTACAGACAACAAATTTTTTCAGACAAGAACCCATTCACGATACTTTCTTTATCAACAGATTATTTAATCAATTATTGGAATTTTTAAAACTCATTCAAATTTAAAACAAAATCTAAACAATTTTCCAAATATAAATAAATATTTTTGTATATAACAAAGTGACACTATAAATTTAAATAATTAAGCTAAGTCTAACATATAACTTGTTACCTTGTTGCTATAGCATATAAACATACATATATGTAAACATACTTATATGTACATACATATATAAAGTTTATTTAGTGCTTACATTAATATATTTACAAAATTTTAAATAAATAAAAAGGTAAATCAAAACAAGGAACAAATTTCAACATGATTTTTCGTCGCTTAATCAAAATTAAGGAACATGAACGAATATTTTTTTACATATGGGCATTTCCATGGCATCTTACGTGACGTTTGGATTGCTATAGAGCGGAATATATATTGCAAATATAGAAGTTCCCGAGGGTAGTATATTTGAACGCAATAAACTAAATTCGATTCAATGTGATTCAATATACCTTAAATATGTCATACGTGACATAAAACAAAAGTCTTTATGAGAATCAACTAAAGATTAAGAAATTCCGGAAATTTAGGGAGGTGTAATGTTTTTGTCCTTTTTACATTCTTTTACAAAGCCAAATATACATATTTCCTTCACAATCCATCATATTCGAATAAAAATATTTCTAAATGATTTAAAAACGAATAAAATTAAATAACGTTCCTGACATACAGTACGGTATAAATTTTTTTTTTCTTGTAAATTTGTCTGTATTTCATCTAAGGCAAATAAAAAATATAATACCGCTAATCATGCTCTATCTTTTCTCCATAGTCCCATCAAGTTTTGTTGTAACATGCACATGAAATGTTAAAAATACTAGAATTTAGACGCCAGTTATTTTTGCTTTTTAATGTTGTACAACGCTACAAGTACTTAAACGTATCAATTTTTTTTCTTTTAAATTCATTTTGAAAATATTTCAAGGCTGCTTATTTTTAGTGTTGTTTGACATGTTGCTGGAATGGCTCATAGTTATTTAAAGGTAACTTAACTATTAAATACAACAATATATTCAATTTTAATAAATTAAGAGCATCTACATATATTTCGTAAATAGGTAGCGTTATGTTCATTTACCCTTCAAAGGACACCATTTATGGCCCATTTTTCTTTTTTATCTTTTTTGTCATCTTTAAAAATACAGTTTTAAAAAGATCCAAAATATTTAAATCTTGGGTTCTCTATTTTTGCATTTTATTCAAAAAAAAGACGACTTGCAACTAAAAGCAGTGCATGCATTAAAAATGTAAAGTTATTTTAATGGCATCATTGCTTACTTTGATAGCAATATTTGTAGTTAAAATTTTAAAAATTGTTTCGTTTACATCTTTTAGTTCTCTAATGATACTATTTATATATGCAATATATATTTCTATAAGAAATGGAAATACTTTGTAGTTGTTGTTTTACTTACCGAGTCTTGCCTGCGTCATCGATGTATTTTGATATATAGAAACCTCCATTATCGTCACGTAGCTTACCATTATATACAATAGTTAATTTCCATTTAGTATTTCCAGCAAATGCATTTTTATTGCTTTGACGAGTCAAATTTAAAAACTCACGTCCCGGTTCGTATTTATAAGATAAAGTTTCTGTGACGCCCGTAAATGGATTTTTTATTGTCACTTTAGTAATATTAAGTTGACGAGCGTGTAAAACAATGTTGCTTGTGGTCTTCGCAACTACAATGTCGATTGTTACCTCCCCCTTAAAGGCTGTTTTGCCAGTGTGGACATTTGTGGTGAGTGTTATGTCGTACAATTCTGGGAAGGTTTCATTAGGCAGTCGATAGTAAAGGTATTCATCGTTACCTTCTTTCGCAAGAGTATTAGGTTTCTCAAATATAACATTATCACTATTCAATAAAACCGGTAAATGCAACGGTGGCACCGATTAGGTCGGTTTAGCCAAGAAAATTCCAACCAAAGCTAATAAAATCCAAATTAAACATATTTTGGACATTTTGCTTATAGTTCGGGAAACAACATGCGTTTAATTTCAAATTAAATTTCAGACGCTCTTTATAACTTTTATTTTCTACTAAAAGTTATAAGCGTTTATTGTTAGCCATTATCTCGAACGTTTCTAAGCAGCGCAATTAAAAATATTTAACTCTACAAATTGTTTCTTATATGTTTTTTATCTTGGTCATTTTTATTACGTTTTTCCTCTATTTATGTCGATATAATTCAATTAACACTAAAAGTTTGAATTGATAACTGAAGAAACATTATTTAATGGTCACATTTATTATGTATTTTTTTACATGGTTATTTACGATCGATCTATATAGCAACAATCATATTTGTTATGATAATAAATATGTACATTTGTGATGAGAACTTCAATTTCATATCTTAACAATAAATAGTTTATGAAAAAAACAGAAAAATTATGTCTACGCGGGTTAAAAAAAGGAAAATTTTTTGTTTATTTAATTATATTCGAGTTATAATAAATGAAATAATTATTTAAATTTTAGTTCACTTTTTAGCGTGCTTATACCCAAATGCTGTTACTAGATAAAACCACTTAAACTGATTATTAATGGTAAAGCTATTTCCTTTGGCCACTTCGTTGATTGCTTTACTCAAGTCGACAGGGAAGCTTTTACCATATTTTAGAAAGGTAAACTTCCCCACATCGAAATTCAGCCATATTACTATTTATTGAAAAAGAGAAAAATGAAACAAAGGACAGAAAGCGGATTAGAACTATACGGATACGGGTAGAAAAAAAGCTTAACAATAGGCCGGTTTAAATGAACCCAAGCTATTCTTAAATCACAATAAGTCCATAAAGAAAGATGAGAATTGTCAGGCACAGGGGAAGTAAGCAGGGGTGCACCAAGAAGTTATGGTAGTGACATCATAATAACAGTAATTCATCGCATATAAACTCTTGAATTAAAACATTATTTTATTTAATTTTTGTTTTTTATTTTATATCTGTTGTTTTAAGTTCTTTTTGAACTTTCGGTCTTTCAAGTTCGATTTTAGAAAGTAAAAGATTTATTTATTTATTTCAACGTTTCGTTGGATAATCTAAACTTTATCAAGGAAATTTTATTTTATATAATATCTTAATTTTTACACAACAAAAAATTATCCAATATATTTAACATTAAAAACGACATTTTTTTTTAAATAAACAAAATTTTAATATAAAATAAAAACATAATAGCACACCATTGTTTTTGAAGTTATTATCACAGTGAAAACTAAAATAAAAGTACACTCGAGTAGGCGTTGTCGTAAACTGCTTAAACGTAAACTTTTGAGCGTTCGAAATCTCTCTTAAATGTGTTTTAAAACTTTTGAAACCAGCCTATAATAGACAACCCATATGTGGTGCGTTTGGGGGTATAAAATGTCATTCAATCGGACACAATTGTTCGCTGTTCTGTATCCAATTTAAAGGCAGAATTAATCTTTACTTTCTGTTCCGTGACGAATCAGCTGATCAGTTTCTGTTAAATGGAAAATGTGTATTTGTGGTTTGTTATTACTTTGACGTTCTGTTCTGTGCCGTTCGAATCAGTAGAAAATAGAATTCAACGTTAAGTTACTTGAAAGTTGTTTGATAGTGTGAAAACGCACCAAATTTTTGTTATTGTAATTGTAGTTTTTTTTGGTGTGTTGTGTATTGTGTTTTCTTTGTTTATTATAAACAGCTGCATTGTTGTTACAGAAAAACGAATCACAAAATTTTTAAAAACCAGAACGGCACGGAACAGAACAGTAACAGAAAGTAAAGGCCTTAACACATCAAAAGTTTCTGTAGCTATTTATTTCTTAGCTTTGACAAGCAATGGAGGTCCATGCCACCGTGAGGAATTGCTTACTAAATCACAAGCTAAGGATCCACATGTGCGGTATTATCTCTGCAAACAGTGTTAGACAATTGCTCAATTCCTTAATACTTTATAATAAGTACAACTTTATTTACAACAAAATTTAGCAAATCACATACATATCTCTTTATTTGTTGGAGTCAGTCCATAAAAAAATCTTACCCTCGGGAAAATTCAATTGATCTTTAAACAAATCCACTATTTTTGCCAATAACACAACTCTCTGGAGCTGTAGTTATTTGGAAAAATAATGATAACTTAGTTATTTTCAGGTCAATTTAGCGATTTTGTGTATATTTTTTACTCTTATCCAAGGCAAGTTAATACTAAGTTTAAAGTTGCTCTTATGAAGGTGTGATAATTCAGTGTTAAGGGAATGCGAACCTTAAATTTTTTAAACTCATTTTTTTTAATCAGCTTCCTCTTTAACATGTATAAAACGAAATATTTGAAAGGTTTCTTGTTCTTTGCTAGTGATCATACTGTGAGGTTACAACAAGAATCGAATAGTTTTTTCGTCGATTGAATGTTTGATTGGTATTTTATTTTATCTGTAGAATTTCGTATTTTTAAAATTAAGAATTTCACTTTAATAAAATATCTTATTTAACTTTTATTAAAATCACCTAATTACAATTTTTTTTCTATTCAATTAAAAATTATAATTTAAATTTCATTAAAATTTGATTAAAATAAAATTTATTGTGCATTTACATTATAGCGAAATCTGGTACTTATGAGATTTCCAACGAAATCTAGTTGATTTTTAATAGATTTCCTATACAAAAAAAACTCTACTTTGCCACTAGATTTTGACAAAATGTACTCAAAATCTAGTAGAACAACTATGGGTTTTTCATATTGTACCAAACAAGACATATCAATTAATTTAATATGCCTTGGTACCAAAAAAATATTACGCTGCACAAGAAAAAATGACAGTTATATTAAAACAAAAAAGAAAATTTACAAAAATTGTTAATAAAATGACGAGTGATGTGTAAATTATAAATATAATCTAATAAAAATTTTGTAATACCCATTGTTTTCGATTTTTTGATGATGTGAAATCTTGCTAGTAAACGAACTACATAGATTTGGAAAGATATTTCAAATCAAATCTAGTAGATTTAGAAAAAAAATCATCAGTGACTTGAAATAAAATACCTTCTTTGCCGTTGTGCTTAAACTATATATATATTTGAATCGATTAAGTTTATTGGAAGTATTAACATATTTAACATTAACACTAATACAATGCAAAATAACAAACAATATACATACATATCAACCCAGTAAACATATGAACTGATATGTTTTTGTAATTTGAAGTATTGACGCCTAGTGTTCGGTCGATTTACTCGACTAATAATTTGAAAAAATTTAAAAAAGTCCAAATGCAAATATGACAAAAGGGAAAGCATTAAATATTACAAATGCGGGGACAATTGGACTGCCTCCAGCTATGACAACTGGACGGACACCATCGTTTTTGTCAACACTATATTGAGAAATCCATGACATAATAGGATCGCGATTATCATGAAGCCAATCGAAATTGTCTGAAATTGTTTCTTTCACAGACTTTTCTAGAGTACGGGTTATATATTTACTATTCTTTACTTGGTCCACCAAGGCCAAAAGTTTCATTTCTTGGTTTTTGTTAACCACATATTAAGCTATTTTACGAATATCCGTATCCAAAGGATTAGCACCCGTAATGTCACCATGCAATTCACCATAAGCAATCCAGTTTTCATCCAAGAATTCAATACAAGTCAAAAGTCCCATGTCGCCCCGTGAATACACAGGGAAGAGGGGGTTGAAACGTTCTTGGATACGCAATTTATTTGATTTATCGATAGAGCTGTAAATGAATTTCTTTATTAGATTTTTATGTTGAGAGCAGCCCAAAACCGAAATCAGCATGCTACGGAAAGCTTAATCTGAA
The DNA here is from genome assembly GCA_916610165.2 of Gymnosoma rotundatum. Taxonomy (NCBI): domain Eukaryota; kingdom Metazoa; phylum Arthropoda; class Insecta; order Diptera; family Tachinidae; genus Gymnosoma; species Gymnosoma rotundatum. The sequence goes on from OU744336.1 coordinate 118,454,967, forward strand.
GAATCCAAGAGTTGTTTATAGAAATACTAAAACTCCTCGTCTCCAGACTGTTTGAGACCATTGCAATAGATTGAGGTTTGCAGGTCGGGTTCGATAAGAATATTTTTCGAAACAAGAGCTTTTAATTTATTGTTGGTTTCGTCTAGACATTCTTTAACGCCAGCCAAACATGCTAAATTGATGACCAGATTGCGGGTGTATTTGTCAAAATGCTGTTCAACAGGAATTGAGTCGACACCTAACTGCTCGTAAATAGGTAAAACAAGGTCAGCTATAAAAAATTTGAGATCATCATATTTGGCGTCACCGTACAAATAGCGATGACAAATATTTATTATAAAGCTGGCTGTAGACAAAGGAGCGTACTGATATTCCTTTTTCAAATAAGTCAACATAACTCGACTGTTTGTTAAGCATTAACCAATCCTTTTTAGCAATTCTAGCATCAACTTTCATTTCGGTAACATTTAGTAAATAATGTGTAGCTGCGGTATCGCGAAAATCTGGATTTGAAGCAACAAAATAATTAATGGGCACATACCAGGTTTTGTCATCCTTCAAGGTTTCGTCATGATGAAAGGCCGTTTGTCTAATGGTAAAAGTACCCTCATCATAATTACGTGTAACAGTGAGCATGGGATAGCCACCCTGGCGACTCCAGGTACTCATCATTTCACTTATTGTTGCTGGAATACTATAGTTTTTTTCCTTGGCAGCAGCTTGAATAGCAGTAAAGAGTTTTTCTTCTACGGCCGCGCTATACCGGCTATAAAATATTTATACTTACATAAAAGTTAATTAATTTTTGACGTAGTTGCTTACTTTGTGGTCAAATAGTTGCGTAAACCTTAATGAAAAGCTCTGCCTGTCAAAGCATTGTTCCACATGTGCAAAACAGATCCAGCTTTATGGTAATTAACGTAAGAGTAAAGATCTGTAATTTCAGAAGGCTTTTCTGCATAGTAAGTCATAGGCCTAGGAGAGTCAGATCCATCTAATGCTAAAGCTGTCTGATATTCGCCAGGGTGAAATAGTTGCCATATGCCCCATTCAGGATAAGTCTATGTAAAATTAACAAATTAATGGTAAAATAACATTTTAATAATAATACCAAATCAATTTTTCACCATCCATAGCTTTGTATGAAAACATGGTAGCAAATCCTTCCTTCAGCCATAGAGTCATCCACCAATCCCTTGTTACTAAATCACCAAACGATTGATGACAGATATCGTGTTTTTGAGCTTTCGCTATACTCATTTTGGTATACGACGTAGAGGTGTTCTTATCGAACAGTAGGTATTCTTCGCGGTATGTTACCAAGCCCCAGTTCTCCATGCCCCCGGCAGGAAAATCAGGAACAGCAACACGATTGATTTTCGGCAGCATAAATTCAACGCCAAAATATTTAGCCAAACGCTTCGTTATCAACATGCCTGACACTAAAGCCCATTCTTGCTTGTTATTTTCACTGGGTCGGGAGTGGACACGCTGAGGCAATTTGTTCAATACGCCCTCGGAACTTTCAAGATCTGATACAATAAATGCCACTATGTAGGTGGGAATTCGTGCTGTTGTTAAGAAAGCAGTTTTTTCGGCACTAAAGGAGGTCAATAGTTAGAAAAATAAATTAAATAGTTTATTTATTAAAAATAATTTCACCTCGACAGAGCATCGTTTGTTGGCATATTCGAAATGGCCTTATAGGTGGGACTGTGGTGTATGGTGATCGTAAAGTTAGCTCGCTTATTTGGTTCATCATAGCAGGGGAAAGCATGACGGGCATTTGTACTTTCGAATTGTGTTGTATCCAAGAATCTGAAATTATGCAAAATTCTACTTTAAACTTTGGTCCTAATGAATACTAATAAAAAAAACCTTAAAAATACAAAATTTCGCTGCTCTCTTGTTATATAAATTATGCATACCAAAAAATTAAAAAAAAATTCTGTATTGAAAACAAAAATGAAATGAATGTGCTGTTTTGGTATAACAGTGTGCAACTTTGTATAGAAATAACTAAAAAAAAAACTCAGTGCTTTTCTAACAAATGGTTCACACGAGTTGATGGTTTGTAGAACAGAAACACCATACAAATCTGGTTTATAGAAAAAAATTACAAATTATCTTGGATTAACCGTAAGTTAGATAAGATATTAGGTGTGGTCATTATCTAAAAATTGTTACTAAATATTGCTTATTGTTACTAGAACGTCTTCACGTACTTGTAAAAATTGCGATTAGAGAGTGGAAAAAGAGCGTAGAGATGTGAGAGAGAACAAATTTGTTCCAAAGCCTATTAATTATTACTCACTAATAACAAATAAGTACATCTTTGCATTCAATTTATAAAATGACATTTTCAATCATATTATAATATTTTAATTTAACCATTTAATGTTTTGAGACATAATTATGTTTGCACTTTATTGTGTTATTGTTAAGCTAGGCAACAATATGGTTGCAAGATCAGCATTACTATTGTTAAATGTAAAAATACTATGTTTTGCTAACAACTATATAATGCAACCATATTATTTTGTTCTTAGATTATGGTTACCTCAACCATGTTTCTTCTTTGCGTGTATATTTATTTTTTTGATTGGAGTAGGCATGGTGTCTTGCCTGCTGCCTCGAAGTATATGGACCGATCATGCTGATCTCCAATAGCACCTCTTTCGACACTATATTTGATCGATTGGTATACTTATTTTTTTGTGAAATCATGTTTGTCTCGGCAAACAGACGGACATCGCTGAACCGACTTCGTAATGCATAAGAAGTCAGAATAATTATACTTTATGGGGTGGGAAATTGATATTGTAGAAATTACACACGGAATGACAAACTTTTATATACCCTTTTTCCACTTTTTGTGTTGAAGGGTATAAAAAGAAAAAAACCACGGCCGTTTTAGTTGACTTTCAGTTAAGACCAGGATTCACTATCATACACAATCGTACGAAAATCTGGCAGAATTCTGGCCTACTTTAAAAGTCGATTAAAAATGGCGTCGTAGGTGCCACACTATTGTTCAAAAAAGATGCAACAACATATGACTTTAATATTTTGTTGTTTTTTCTCCTCAACATCTTAAAAAAAAATCAACCATGATCGCATAAAGAAAAATATTTTATGAATTATTTCAAAAGATTATAAGCTCGTATAGATCTTTCAAAAAGTCTGTCACAGACATACACTTTTAATCCACGCTATTAAACATTTTGAACACACATGCAATTTTTGACAGATCGTACGACTAAATATGATAGTGATTCCTGGCATTTAAGCAGCAAAATTTAAAATAAACTATAAAAGAGAATGACAATGTAATACCGTTGCTGATAGTAGCTTCGTTCGAGTACCCAAAAATTTGCAATAATTGGAAGAAATTTTTACTGAAGATTTTTTCGTTTGCGTACTTTTTTATAAAAGTTTTTTATGAGAGTAATTTTTTCAATATACTCAGTACTAACTTAACTTTTAAACTTTACGGAAAAAGTACACAAACGGATCTATTATTAACAACTGTGTTGAATGGCAAGACATAATAGGTGTGTTCATTTACTTAAAATTTGTACAAATTTGTAACAATTGTTACTAGAAAGCGTTCATTAACCCAAAAAATTTGCAACGAGAGAGCGTCGAAAGAGCGTGAAAAATTGAGAGACAAAAAAATTCTTGCAAGTTTTTACAAGTAAAATTTTTACTTGCAATAATTATTCAAACAGCTGATTTGCGTTTGTGTTTACAAAAAAATATTTCAAAATTAAGTCGTAAATAAAAATATTTTGGAAAATTAAAGAAATTGTAAGTAAATGTAAACTTTTAAAGCGATAAAAAGTATTAAAAAGATAAATTTATATTTGTGTAACTTAGAAACAACAGGAGCAAAATAAGATGTCTAATGAAATTGAACTAAGCAACACAGTATCTAGTACATCAGTGGCAAAGGATGTTCCGGCAAACAATCTTAGTGTTGTAAATATTGTGAGTAGGTAGCTACTCGGTAATTTACGCTATGCAGGCAAATAATTCAATTAGTTTAAATATATATTGGGAAATAAATTTAAAATAACACATCATTTATTAAATTACTTTTCTACTGCTTTTGATATTTTATTTTGGATAAAGCTTTTTATTACAATGAAAATGAAAATTGCTTAAATTTGTTTTATTTAAAAAATATATTTAACCCGTTTTTCGCCGGCTGTTTATTTTTATTATTATAGTTTGGAAACGATTGCAAAGGCGGAGCATTAACGTTAGGCAATAACGAACAAACATTCTCAATAATAATATCTGTTAACGCATGCTTATTCTACCACGCATAAAAAAACACCTTTTTATGAAAATCGCTTGGAAAATAAATGACAAAGTTGGACATAAACATTTCTGCGACCTTATTCTGTCGTTTTTTTCGATATTTGAAATAAAAATTCTATGTGTAGGTAAACTAATTAAAAATAGATATTTTATTCATTAATTTTAGTCAAAAGTAGTTAATCACCTTTATCGTATACAGGGTATTTCGACTACATCAAGTACTAGATTAAATAAAATTGCAAAACTTTTCATTATTCTATTACAAGCCGTACTCGAAAAACGCCAGTTACGACAATGGTGAATATAAATGACCATAATCACATCATTTTTATAATAATATACATATATGTATAATTTTTCCAAAAATTATAGGGGTAGTTATTGAGTACTCATATGTACCTATACATTACAACACTATTTTAACTTGCAAATTTTAGCTAGTAAAGTGTTCATTTACTTTTTCACATTTTTGAGAGTAATTTTGGAAAATTTCTTGTTACTCTCTCGTTGCTAATTTTTACTAGTAAAGTAAATGAACACACCTAATATTATGCCCAATTTGCGCCGCGTTAAATGTTAGCAGTAGTATTTTCTTGCTTCCAAGTTTGTTGTTGCCATTTTTTCTCTCAGTGTATTTTTGCAACAATATCCGTAAATGGAAAACTACTACCTAAACTATCTATGTTAAAAATAACATTAGTTTTGTAGCTGTTAACATAAGTACTGCATTAAATTCATAAAGAGGTAAAAACTCCAAGTTTTAATTGTCACCCTAAATTTCCGTTTTATGACAAATGAGGGAGAGAGTAAAAAGTACATTTTTGGCATATTGCTAAATATTATACTCTTTATAAGTTAATTTTTCATATTAATTTTAAAGTTCCTTATAAAAAAGTAACATTTTACTTAAAATTTACAATGGTGTCAAATGCAAAATTTGTATTAACTTTAAAAAGTATATTAATATTGCACAAAAAAAATTTATTTTAAATTACAAATATTAATAACTTTCACGGGAAAAAATATTAGATTTTTTAAATTAATATCAAGGTTGCTAGAAAGTTTCCCTTGATTTACTCAAAACTACGGAAATGTTTTTTAACACATTTTAAATACAAAGTATTCAAATGCTGTCATTTGTGAATTACAAAAATAAAAGAAATTAAAATTTTAATCTTATTTTTTTCACAAGTTTTCACAAGAATGTAAGAAGAAAGACGTTGGCTAAGAAATGACATAAATGTAAATGTTAAAAATCCTGAAAGACGCATAAGATTTTTTGACAGTTTCAGATTGTGAAGTAATTTCTATCAGCTGTTACTTGCTTTTCAACTAATCAGTCATGTCACATAACTCTATTCCGTTAAAAAACAAAAAATTATTTCGGAATGAAACAACTGTTACATTTCAAAGAGGAATTGATTGTCTATCGATTTCTTTCTGCGTTTTATAAATTTATATTTTTATTTTGCATCCGGAATGTGTGATATGCTTGAATATTGTAATATTATGGATTTAAACGACCTTAAAATAATAAAACTGCCTGTGATTAAGACATTTGCTAGTTCTGATGTTTGCATTGCATTCAATTTGCTTCTCGACCGCTTTGCGAATTGTCTGTTAAAGGTGGTTGGATAAGGGATACCTAAAAATTACAATTTAATTATTAAAATAAGGAACAAATTTAAACAATACTTTGTATAGCACGTACATATTTCCTTTACACTTACACTTATGAGTGCTGGACAAAGTTATTGATAATCGTTAAAGTTTTCTTATGAACGTTTTGTCATTTTAAAAGTACAGTTTCCAAAAAGATCCGATATAATTTTCGACTTGCAACTAAAAGGAGTGCATGCATGAAAAATGTAAAGTTATTTTTATGGCATTGCTTACTTCGGTAGAATATTTGAAGTTAAAATTGTAAAAATTGTTTCGTTTACATCCTTTAGTTCTCTAATGATACTATATATATATATAAAAGTAAAATACAATGTTTGTACTTTGAGTTTTATTCATAAACTGAAATTTTTATTTATTAAAAACATTTTATAAATAATTAACATCATAAAGGTTCTCACAAAATATGCTGATTTTACATTACGTCAAACAAAAATAATATTTTCTATTTTAAGAATAATTTATGTTATAAATGTTCTCATGAAATATGCTGATATTACAAAGTGTTTAATTTCTTTTAATTTTTCGACTTAAGAAAAATAGGAATGCAATAACAAAGAAAATAAAATAAATGTTCATGTCATATTCATATTACAATTCATGAAATTCATGAATTACGGTATGCATATGTCACTCCTCCCCACCTCAGATAAGTCGATGTCCTCATTGACTTTTTCTTCGTTAGTTCGGTTTTTTATAAAAATATTCTTCTTAAATCTAATGCATAAGATTACAATTAATAGTAATATTATTAAAATAAAAGTTAATAAACTTATAGAATATTTGCTCGTTTTACTATTTATTATGTCTATATCTTTCTTTAGTTTTGGCAACGATATATTTTCTTTTACCAAATTTTCAAGGTCTTTTACAGTAGGTAGTATGTTTTGATCTTCTATTTTTTGTTTATTTTTTAAGGAATCAAGCACGAATAAAGTAAATTAAAATTTTAAAAGATTCCGAATAATAAATTTTCACATTGACATATTTGCATGTGCACGTTGCTTATTAATAAAATTTGTTTTCAATTTTTATTTTTTCATTGAATCTTTCAAATACATATGAATGGTTCCCAGTGGGATCCCTAATGTAGAAAAATGAAAGAAAAAATAAAAATAGTTTCTGAATGTTTGCTGTGTTTTTTGTATAAAACATTTTTAAGTTGTTGTCGTCTTTTGTCTTATTGATTCAATGGAGTTCTCATTTAATCAATTTGGCTTTCGATATAACCCTGGAGTTAATGTCGACGTCGTTGACGGCGTTTCAACGCCGAAAAAGTTGAAACAGATTGAACTTTTACGGCGTTGCAACGCGTTGAGATTAACTGCTCTCATACAATTTCATACGATTCAACTTTTTTTTTGACATTTGACGCCGTCAACGACGTCGACATTAACTCCAGGGTAAGACTTTCTAGTTTTTTATACAAAATTTGGATAAAATCTACTGATGAGCTATTTGAGCAGTAGTGAAATGGCCATATGGATATGCTTTCCCTGCAGTAATACATTTCATTTTTTAGTTTAGTTTAAAATAATAAATATTTCATGAGAATATCATTTTGAAGGAATCAAGCACGAATAAAGTAAATTAAATTTTAAAAGATTCCGAATAATAAATTTTCTTATTATTAAATTTTGATACATTTATCTCCTGTTGTTATTACCTTATTATTGGTGGACTACGTTATGATTGGCTACATAATCCACTTTTTCGTCAAGTACTAACTCATCATTGTTTTCTTCTGGCATTGGGATTACTTTTATTCTTTTATATTTATCGAATTCAATAGGAATGGAAAGTATGAAATAAATTAAACTTCCCTTTAACCAAATTGAAGTTTTTATGTTCTCGAACTGCAACATAGTTAAATTCGTCATGGTTTGCAAATCGATTAGTTTTGAATTTATAAGGCCCAGTCTAGCCAACTGCATTGCTAATTGGATATCCTCGATATGTTCAAGATATCTTTTTACATTGTCTAAAAATATGTCTGTGCAGATTCTTTTCGTGATCTTGTTCTATAATCTTGACACGTCTGACTCCAGCTCTCGCAACAGTCTACTTTCATTGTTCACGGGATCTATCAGTTCGTTAAATTCGTTTGTTGTTATTATGTTCGCTTTTAAGTCATCAAACTTGCTCTCCAACTCTCTTTTATCGTCCTCATTTAGAGTCCCAAAAAGAAATTTTAAACCGTCGCCCACCACATTTGCCAATCCGCGTCTATGCCTAACCGAAAATAATTGTCTCTCTTTAAACGCTAGTGTAAGGTATTTTCCAACTGTGTCTGTTTGGTAATATTTTTTTCAGTTATACTGTTCGATAAGGTTATTATAGGTCAGGTCAAGATAAGTTTTGTTAACAGTCATATGACTCAACAACTGCGAAGCCATAATTTTTTTCTAGCTTTTTTTTTCTCTGAGACAAGCAGCAACAAGAGAATTGTAGAGAGCTTCCAAAGTTTAGGTTTGTTAGATTTTAATGTACCTGAAAAAATTGATTCTTGTTAGTTTCGAACATGAATCTTCTTCCTTCTAAACTGTGATTTATATTTTCTAAAGTGCCTATCCTTGCACTTAACAACATAATGCTCATTATCGTCTGCGGCCTCGACTCTCTTGAAAGGGTTTTCAATCGTTTTCTTGAATTGTCAGCGTTTGAGTAACTAACATCTATTGCTTTCTCTACCCTAGTCATATTTATACTGTTTATTCTGTTTTCTTTAACCTCTAGTGGATTTGTTTGAGGTTGGAGTTTGTTAAAAAATATATTATACGGCGTCTTTCCTGTAGTAGAATGAACTATGGTATGATTATATGTAAAGATTGTTTGCTCTATTTGCATGCAAATCAATTCTTTGTCATTTGAAGTATTAATAATTCTAAGCTTTTTCTTAAGTGTTTTTCCTGTAGCCATCTCCAATTTTATATTCAACTCTTCACACCATTTTTTTTTATGTTAATATTATTCATTCCCTAATCCTGGTCTATCTTCAAAACCCTTGGAGGACCCATTGTGTTAAATATCCTCAAAAGAGCTCTTTTGGTTTCGATCCAGTTTAATGACTTTACTGGTTCATCTATGGCGAATTTTGAAAACAAATCTATACAAGTTAGGTAGTATTTATTCCATTGTCAAAAGTCTGTCACGTATTTTTCTTTTGTTTCGTAAACAGGAGGTGTGATTTTAAATGGCAATTTATAGTCTATGTGGTCCGCCTTACAACGTTCACACTCGTTTATAATACGAGATATTTCCTTAACATAGTTCGGAAAGTAATATTTTGTTTTAAGTGCCCTGACTGTTTTTTCTATACCCTGACGTAATCCGTTTAAATGAATTTCTAAAATTTTTGTCTTAAAATCAGGGTAATTTGTCAAATTCTCCAGAAGTTTGGTCGATCTCAGAGTTCTGTTTTTGTCATTCGAAATGATTTGAACATAAACTCTCTGAAATTTGATGAAATCGCCGTAGTTTGGCATATAAAGGGTTATTTTTTTTTTTATTAAGAAAATATGTTTTAATTATGTCTTTAATTGATTCGGTGTCCAGATCTTTATAAACAACCGTTGTGACGTGATTGGAAAATATCTCCTTTGTAAAGATTCTATTTTGATTTCCTCTAACAAGTTTGATCTGATTCTTAAATATATTTAAGGGCTTTTCAGTTATTGGTATATACGAGGAATTATCTTCATCAGCGGAGTGAATTGTAGCGGCTACAGATGAAATATCTTCCACTTTATCAGCCTCATCGGCTGGCTCACTGTTCTCTTCAATTACTTCATTGAAATTACAATTCTCTTTTCTTGCACGGGATAGTGCATCCGCAATGTAATTTTCCTTTCCGGGGATATGTTTGATTACAAAATCGAATTCATTTAATTATATTTTCCACCTCTGAAGCTTTTGGTTTGGCTCCTTAAGGTTTTGCAACTACTGTAATGGTTTATGATCGCTATTGATCACGAATCTTCTGCCGTACAAATAGGGGCGGAAGTACTTTGTTGCCCACACAATGGCTAGTAACTCTTTCTCAGTAGTGGAATAATTTAATTTGTACTAATTTAGAGTGCGGCTGGCAAAACAAATTGGGTGTCCGATCTGACTAAGGACGGCACCAAGGGAAGAATTAGAAGCATCCGTTGTGAGCGTGAATTGCTTCTCATAGTCTGGGAAGGTCAATATTGGTTCATTAACGATTAAGAGTTTAATAGTATCGACTGCATTAATATAATTCCTATTCAATGAATTAATTGTATTTCCTTTTTTAAGGCAATGTGTCAATGGTTTTGTTATTTTGGAAAAATTCTGGATAAATTTCCTATAAAATCCGGCCAATTCTAAAAAGCGCTTAATTTCTTTTTTAGTTTTAGGAATTGGATATTCCAAGATGGCTTTAACTTTGTCAGGGTTTGGCTTTATACCATCAGGTGTGATAATGTGTCCCAAAAAGGTGGTTTTCATTTTTAAAAATTCGCTTTTATCAGGCTCCACCTTCAAATTGGCATCCGAAAGCCTACTGAACACCCTCTCTATTGAGTTGATATGCTCTTGGAGAGAAGTACTAAAGATTATTATATCGTCCAGGTAGACCAAGTATTCTTTTCCTATAAGGTCTCCCAGAATTGTGTTCATCAAACGTTGAAAGGTTGAAGGCGCATTTTTGAGACCAAACGGCATCCTCAATAACTCGTAATGACCATTCTGTGTGGAGAATGCTGTCTTTTGTCGATCAGAAGGTTCCATTTCGATCTGATAAAACCCTTTTGTAAGATCGAGGGTAGTGAAATATAAACACCTACCCAATTTATCCAAAATGTCATCCATAACCGTCATTGGTATTTATCACTAATCGTTATATCGTTCAATTTGCGGTAATCGACAACGATGCACCATTTTTGTTTACCAGTCGAATCGAGTTTCTTAGGTACAACCCAGATTGGTGCATTATAAGGTGACTGGCTGTGGCATATAATATTCTGGTGCAGCATTTCTTGCGTTTGCCTATTAACCTCGTCCCTATGAACTTGAGGGTAACGATACGTTTTGAAATATATTGGATCTTCGTGGATAGTGTTGATTTTATGTTTAACAACATTAGTAAAGGTTAATTTATCTCCCTCCCTATAAAAAATTCTACCATATTTCTGTAACAACACTTTTAAGCTTATGAATTCCTCTCTAGCGAGGTGATGCAATTTAAACATTTTTTTACATTCGTAATCAATACAATTCAAGGATTTTGGATGGCCTTTATGCGGGGTATCAATTTTACTACCATGAATTTGTTTATATTCAAGCTGATTGATATATGAATCAGGGGTAATATTTTTATTAGGTGGAAGGCTTTTTATTCCTTCTTTTTCTTCTTGATTTTCGTTCAAAAAAAAATATTTAATATTTGGGTGACTATTATGCGGGGTATTAATTTTATTACCTCGAATTTACTTATACTCGGGTTGGCTGATCCCCGAATCAAAATAAGTATTTTTATTAACTGGAAAGTTTTTTACTTCCTCCTTTCCTTCTTGATTTTCGTTCAAAAAAAAATATTTAATATCATTAAGAAGAACAAATCCCTCGGTAGATTTTGTTGTGCCCTTAATTTGCTTAAATTATCAAAGCCCAGCAGGCCCGAATAATTGTTACTAAACCTATACGCATAAAACACTAATCTAACTCTTGTTATGGGGCTAAAGATTTCTAAGGTCTCATTGAGAACTATGTTCTCAGTAGCTGTTCTAACACAAACGGGATGTACTTTATTTGGGGAAACTGACTAATTGAGAATCCCGTATCAATCAAGAATTTATAAGCTCTACCCTGTGTTGTTATTATGATGATGGGAAGGGGTTTGAGGCCGCTAAGTGAAAATTTTAGACTTCCATGGGCTCGGCAGGGCCGAAACGTCTAATGCTAAATTGGATTGAGTCATTTATCCTTTGGCGTTTGTAAGGACGTGAACTATTGGGAAATCTATTATTAATGTAAAAGTCATTATTGTTTGGGCTATTATTGTTATTGTGTGTGCTAATATTTTGTCCATTATTTCTATAACTATTATTGTAATTATTATGGAAGTTTTCATTACGGGTATTCCTAAAACTTGGGTGATTGAAAGTGTTAGTACTTCGATTTGGGGTGTTTATGTTTCTATATTCATTGTTCACTACTTGAGGCTAATGACGGGAGTGATCGGTTCTGAGTACTTTTGTCATTCTTCGTTTAAAGTGTCCGTTATCTAGTTCATTATTTCTTCTGAGAATATCTACTGCTGACTTACAATCTGTTGCTAAATTCGCATTAACAAGTGCGGTTAAATGATTGGGTAGTTCTTTTTTAAGTATTCTTAGGGCTTGGGAGTTAGCTTCATTCTTATAAAATGTTTTTTTTTTTTTCATTACTTTCATCACTTAATCTAATTGTATCGTGTATTCTACACAAGCTTATGTTAATTTCATCGCACAGTTTTCTTAGATTACCCTTAAATATAATACTACTTAATTTTAAAATCAGTGTCGGAATTGGTTGTTGCTCACCGTACTCTTGTACCAGTAGTCGCTTCAACGCGCTCCAGTCCTCTGGTTGTTCTCTTCTGATTAAATTTAGGGCATCTCCGTCTAATGTTCTCAATATGCAATTGAACAATAACACCCTGTCATCTCGAGGCAGAGCCACAATGTTGGGTAATATACTTTATATGCTATTAATGTAGAGGCACAATTTATCCTTTTCCCCCAATAAAAGGATGGACTAATTTTAAGTTTTGGATGATAAAGCTCTTCTGTTGTTCCATACTGTTATTTACACTGTTGTTATCGTTATCACTATTAGCACCACTTTCTCTTCTGTTCTTAATTGATAGTTGCCCTAAATTAAGGATTAATTGATCCAAAGGCTGATGAAAAGTTATTTAGAAGTATTTGGAACACTTTGTGTATTTTCATTGTTTTATTTTATTATATATTTTTGTATTAAATTAATTGGATTAATTCCGCCAGTATATATTAAACTGTTGTTATAATTTTCGGTAAAAACCGTCGTCACTGGCTGTGTACTTCGTACGTTCGGCGAGCGCATTCGATGTGATAACATCATTTTCAAGCCACGTGTTTGTTATTACTGTAGAGATAGTATTAAAATAGATAGTGTTAAGAACAAAAGGTGGTGGGTTTAGGTAATTTTTGTCCGTTTAAATGGTATTATGCAGGTAGATTCCCTGATATCTGTCCTGTTTATTGGTGTAAAAATAGTTTAATATTATTATTTGATAGGTAAGTGTGACCGTCTGTGGGTGTTTTTCGTTTGTAAGAGTGTTTTAGTAATTTTAGTGGTGTAAAAATCGTGTCAGAGGTTGTGTTTACCTGTTCGTTCGTTAATAATATATCTGTTAAACGTTCATGTTTTGTAAATTTCCCTGTTTTCAAGAATGTCTAGTCTTCGTCCTTTTTTACTTGGGTGTAATACTGTCATACATTCATCTATTTCCCTTGGTTCGTGTCCATGTGTGTTAAGGTCTATTGCGAAATTGGAGTCCTCCCTTTTCCTTTTGTATGATCGTATGTGTTCTGTAAACCTTGTTTGTCCTGTAGTAAATTACAAACCTGCGCCTGCATATAACTTGGCCAAACACCTCTATATTTATTTGTATGTATATAAATATAAAAAAAGGATATGTACAAAATATTAAACAAAGCGCTAGTAAAGTTAACAAATTATATAATTAATAATAAAAAACAATAAATATAAACTGCAATGTTATTTTTTTACATTACATAATAAGTAAATAAATAAACATAAAGTATAGGATATAAAAATGAAAAAAAAACAAAGCTAAACAAAAATTTTTTACTGTGATATATTATTTTAAGTTTATTTTACATTCTTTTTGATTAATTTAAGTTTTGTGTAGTATTGTCAACTTTTACAAAACAAAACTGTGATAAAAATAATGTTAATTTGACGAGAAAAGAATATATATTTAATAAAAAAAATTCTCTGATGATGTTGGAAAAAACCGCCAACGAAACGTCGGAAAATAGTATGTTAAATAGTCTTTTTTATTTAAGCTTGACCTAAAAGCCTAAATATAGAAAACTATATAGAAAAAACATTGCAGAAAGAATTAAAATCGTAAAAAAGTAACATTTGAAAGTCGGAATATTAAACTATTTGACGCTCCGTTATTCAGGAAATCGCTATTTGTTTCTCCATCCCAGTGTCGCCAACATAGAAAATTAAGAAATCGTTAGTGGGAATAATATCAAAGTTATTGTTTCTTCTTTTTACTTACCGCTATATAAGCACTAGGGTTCTTTTTTTTTATCTGAAGGGTTTAAATGGAGTTCGGATGTAAGGCAATTGAGTTTACTTAGATGTGTAAAATATTTAATATGAAGTATTTTATTTAACTTACCTTTTACTTCCTTGTATTATACATGTTTAGTAATTGATTGTTCCCTTTTGTTCGTTTTCTTTCATTCATGTATTGAATTTACTATTCCAGATTACCAAAATAAAGTTAGTGGTAAATTACCAGAGTGTAGGTTTTACCAGTGAGAAAGAGTTACCGTTGGGTTACTAAGGAACGGAGGGCAATTTCGGAAATAAGCGTGCCTTTTTTACCCCCATCCGTGGCACGATAATGTGCTCTCTGAATGGTAGGGTTTGTCGTGTGCACCCTGTAGTGTTTGATAGCTAGGTAGGTTGGCCACACTAAGGAAACAGCTGTACTTATTAATGTTTTCTGTACGACAGAATAAAAAAGAGAAAGATTTTAGATTTTTTGTATAATGGAATGGGTATTGCCTACAAAACAAATGGAGTTAAATTACCATGGCGCCCAAGAAGTTTCTTGGTACGCCAAATTGAAAATGTCTTCTTTCCTTTTTTAATTGTCTTTGAGAGATGGTGTGTTATTGGCCCGGCGGAAAAGAAATAAAAAAATAAATCTACATTATTCACCTGTTGCTAGTGAAAATAAAGAAGAAAAACAAACACTTTTTTTAGCTTTTTTTAAGATTTTTATTTACTCCACAGCGATTATTTATTTAAAAGCAAAAATCTTTTTTTTAATTAAGTGGCTAATCACATTTACATACATTTATATGTAAAAAGTTAATAAAAAAAACTACACAAAAGATAATTAAACAATAATTTTGAAAAAAAACAAAACTTTTTTGAAAATAATACCAGTTATCGAATAACTAACAAAGCAACGTTGTGCCACCAAAGCCACAATGCGCCTTTCTCACCCAACGAGGGTCAAAATCATAATTTTTTGTATTAGCATCACCATCCGGCGATAACAGGAGATTGGTGATGCTAAATGATGGATCTTCAACTTTCTCAGCACCAGATGTACACTCACTGCAGTCAATGTTTCAATGGCCAGTGTACACTTGGCCCAGCAATTAGTTTGGAGTTGTTTACCAATGCCTGAAGTTGGAGTTTGGTTCAACTCTGAGATTGCTAAACTAATACAACTGAGATAGGAGGCATTGCAATCAATGCAACTGTTTGAAATATAATAGAGCCTGTGCCAGAGTTAAAAGGGAGAATAAAATTACAAAAAGGCTTACTTGGGAAAACTTTCTCAATTCCCTTAAAGTAAACAATTTAAGATCTACAAGAATTTGCACCGGTGCCAAACTGTGGTCATCTTAATCCAGATTAACTCGTAAAGTTGACTTAGCTGTGCTAAACGTTATTATTATATAAATGACAAAATAGCTATGATTTAAAGCTCTCCAGATGCTCTGAAAATTCGACTTTGAGAATTGTACAACAAAGTTTTAGACAGTGGTGTTTTCCCACTCGACTGGAAAACTGCCGTTTTACCACCTATACCTAAGCCTGGAAAGAATCCTAACGATTTAGAAGGCTACTGTCCAGTTTCACTATTACCAGTACTCTCAAAAATATTTGAAACAATTTTGGCAAAACCTTTCTGGAAATTTACAAGGCAAAATATATCAAAAAATCAGCACGCTTTCTTGCTAAAACATGGAGTGCATACCATCTTTCACCATCTAGAGGAAACATTGCGGCGGAATCTAAAAAATAGGAAACATAGTATTGTTATTTTAGAGGATATTGAAAAGGCATTTGATAGAGTGTTATTAACATGCACAATACACGAGCTTTATAAATGGGGCATACATAAAAAACCTTGAAGGTTTTAATGTCTTTCCTTTTAAATTACAAAATCAAAGTAAAAGTTAGTGGATACTTCTCTGTAACTCAACCTTTGGATAATGGAATTCCTCAGGGGTCTCCTTTATCGGTGATCCTCTACACCATCTACGCAAATACTTTAGATAAAACTGTTGAAAACAGCTCGGTATAAACTATGTTGGCATTTCTGCTGGTAACATTTTCCCTGCTCCGGTAAGTCAGAGTTAGTACCAATTTAAATAATTTTGATACCAAAGTTCATTACTGGGCTAAAAGTCGAGGACCAGCTGTCCCGGTAGGGAAAATGGAGTTGCTACATGTTTGCAGAAAAAAAATGCACTACCACAACTTTCTGTTTGAGAAACAATAACCTACAAGTAGCCGAAATGTTGCGAATTTTGCGCATTTGCGCATTTACGAAGAATCTGCTTTGGAACACTCACGTTAAGCAGTTATCAATCAAACTGAGTAAAACAAATAACTTGTTAAGGCTTATTTTGCTCACGTGGTATAGAGCCACACATCTAAACCGCTATCAACATTTGCCGAGCTTTAACTTCAGGTATACTACTGCATGGCATAACGATTTATGGTTGGACATCTAAAAAATAAAATATATAATCGATCTACATCAGGCATAAAGCAACACCTATCAAATATTTACAAACGGAAGCAAAATTTGCGGAATTTCAACAACTTGTCGATAAAGCATCAGTTGGTCTAGAGCAACTACCATAGCAGCAGATGGTCTACATGAATTGTTTTGGGAACATCTTAATAATCACCCGTGCGTTTCAGGATATTCTATTCAGAACATAACTAACTGCTTTGATAAGAAGAAACAAGATATCTGTACCTTCTAAGCAGATCACCTCTAATTGCGCTGGCGTAATAGTTTTGGTTGATGACAGTCTAGGAATCTTCAACAAAAACACCACCAACCGAATATGTTTTAGGAAAATGTTGGCTGAGAAAATCTCAGTTTATTCACCAAATAAAACACTCCATACCGACGGTTCATACTGTGACAGCAGGACGTCATACTCAATTGTCAGACAGATATTCATTTCTGTTTTTGAAGTTGTTCATAAAGCGCGACTGCCAAATTATACTGGAATCACTGTTGCCAGAACTTTAATGTGTAAAATCTGAGAAATCCAACAATATTACGCGAAAAAATCTGCACCTTATTTTAGAAATCTTCAAATGCATTTTTCCTTTTTTTTAATGATAATTTATTTCTATTCCGAATATTTATGAAGATAAAAAGAAAACAATACAATTTCATTTACTACTCAAAAGGAATTGTGTTTGCTTACAGAATAAAAAAAAAATTATGTTAAAGTTACTTACCTTACACTTTCTTACTAAATGTTATATAAACTTTATTTAAAAATTAATTAAATTTTTTTTAGTTTTGTTCCTCAATATCAGATGACATTATTTTAAGCAAATCTGTAGATACAACTGTGTCGAAACATTAGAAGTTTTAATAAATAATCTATTGTAAGCAATATATTTACTAAAGATTTACTTTCTAAGCAATTGCAAAGTTTTGTTTTATTTAAATTTACCTGACTTAATATTCTCTCGACCGATGAATGTGATAAAGTCAACTCAACGCAAAGCTAACGCTTTTAGGATGATTTAAAGTCTTTCTGGGTTTAAAGTTTGTATTTTATCAGATTAGTTATGATGTTTTGGACTGTTCGACAAATAATTGCATACATTTCAAGCTTTCGTCTCTACAGCAGATAGAAATTTATGTTATGCATATGAAGAACATAATACCGCTGATTATTTATTTTATAATAAATAAATCTGGTATTTGACTTTTTAAAATTTGGACAACGGAATGTTGTTTGCCTGTCACGACAGTAGCTGCATCTGCTGCAAATCCAATCATGTTCTCTTTCTAGTCAACGTCACTGTCGATAAAATATTTAACAATTAATTTCTGTAAGCTAAAATTATCGCATTGGCCTACTTTTACAAAGCAAAAAAAAAAAAAAAAAAAAAACAGATTTGAAAATCTATGAACACCCGAACAGTAAGCAATTTTTTTTTGAAAGGTCGTTTTTCAATTAAATTTTTTATAAAAATTAGGAGTTGAATTGTAAATATTATAAATGAATTAAAATTGATTTTGGTTTAAGTTCGTTTTTTTAATTTCTGAAAACCTTTTTTAGAAACAAAAATTTTTTTACATGTATGCGAACGTTTTCTAAAGAAAACGAAAAAATTAGTCAAAATAATAGAAGTTGCCACACAGATTTTGAAAAATCTTCAATTTTAGGCCAAAAATCTTTAAATCTGGTTTTTGCCAATTTGGCAACAGTGACTGTAATCTTTATTGCTGAGATTGCGGCTG
Organism: Gymnosoma rotundatum; assembly: GCA_916610165.2. NCBI lineage: Eukaryota > Metazoa > Arthropoda > Insecta > Diptera > Tachinidae > Gymnosoma > Gymnosoma rotundatum. Next base: position 118,473,526 of record OU744336.1, read on the forward strand.
TAAGGCGAGCCATACAATATGCAGTACAGCACGGAGGAGAAACATCTGCACAGACAGCCTCAGCACTCAACTCAAATCTCACAACTATTTAATTTCAAAATCTAATACATACACATATTTATGTACATACATACAATTATTGATTTACCTCTTATGAATTAAAAAAAAAATTATTTTAATTCAACTGACAAATTGTTAGCAAACACCTAATGTAAAGTATTTTTGAGCACATATGGTCTGGTTACCCGATGCCATAAAAAAATATATTTTATAAATTTACTTTGTAAAATATAGCAGAAATAAGTATGTAAATAATTTTTTTTGCAGCTTGGTGATAAACGGCAAATCTTCAATAACACTAAATATATTTAGTGGCGCTGCAAATTTTTTCACTATCCCTAAACGCAGATTTATCACTCACTCAATTAGTGCAAAATTAGTACTTGCTTTAAATAAAGAGCTTCATTTAATCAAGCTCTCACTAAGCTTTCAAAAATTAGTTGTCATGTATTTTTTTAAATACATATGTATATTCATATATACTTGTGTATAAAAATATAGTTCTCTAAAAAACTTCATTTACATTGAAGACACACACAGAGAATTATTTCTTTAAAGGAAAAAAATTTGTAATGGCTATATGAATACTTTCTAGTCCTTCTAGAGTAACTTAAATCTACAAAAAAAAAAAAAAAAAAAAAATATAGTTCTAGCTAAAACTAGCAAATCTCAAGTTTAAACTAGTTGTGAGGTGAATAAAATTCTCAGTTAAAGCTAGTGATTTTTGTTGAGTAGTTTAAAGCTAGTTTATCCAGCATTTTTTTAAAATATGTGTGAATAAAAATAAGTAAGTTCTTAAAATTACTAGTTTTAACTTAAGTTTTTGTAAGAATGTCATTGAGGTGCTGGAGATAAATTTATTCTTGGTTTATTCATCAAAAAGTGCATTGTCGTTTGTTAACCTTTCACCACAGGTGGAAAAAGGGAATATCTAAGTTTTTCATTCCGTTTGTAATTTCAACAATATCCTTTTTCGACCCCATAAAGTTTATAAATTCTGCGTTTTTATGCATAGCGAAGTCTTTTGAGCAATATCCTTCTGTCCGTCCGTGTTACTGTTGAAATCAACTTAACCAAGGCACTATATGAACTAGAGAAAATTAAAATAAGCCAATCGATCAGACATAGTTTCGAAAATTTGACTCTGTAAAATTAGCAAGATCCATGTCCTTCGAGGCAGCGGCAAAACACCAGGCCTTTTTTATGCCATATGATTTGGAACAAATCTAGTTAAGTGAGTTAGTTTTAATCACAAAAAAAAAAAAAACAAATATATGGGGCGATAGAGAATTTAAAAATAAATAAATTGAAGAAATTGGCGCTGCCCTTATTTTCAAAGTAAAATATACACCCCTATTCTGCCTTTCGATTCGAATTAAAGTTTTCTCTGTCTGTCAACTTTGGTTTTCTGCGTTTCGATTCCGCTCAGTTCCTTTCGATTGCATGTATAAAACGAAGAAACGATTAAAATTATTTTTATTAATTTTTTGTGTGTTTTAAATTGTTAATTTTTGTAACCGAATCTGATGTGTTTTTTTATGTATTACAGGTCAAAAACAACAAAACCAGAACAGTATGAGAATGTGGCAAATTTAACGGCATCTGAAGCAGGCATCCCAACTAAAGGGCTGCACAAGCATAAGAAAAATGTCTTATAAGCAATCAGGTAAATTTAAAGTAGTGTGTGTATAGAACACTCTCATTTTTAAACACATACTTCCAAACACAAATGTTTTGGTATTAAATTAATTGGGTTGATTCCGCCAGTATATAATAAACTGTTGTTATAATTTTCGGTAATAAGTACACAGCCAGTGACGACGGTTATTACCGAAAATTATAACAACAAATGTCTTGCTTTGCCACCAAAATAGAGATTAAAGAACAAAAATGTTTTTGAACAATATTGAAGTAAAACATAACAGAACTAGAACAAAAATGACATAGAATATGAAAACTGAAGTAGAACATTCAAAACATGCTTGAAGTTTTTGAAAGCAGAATTAGGCTAAAGAGAAACTACAATCATTTTCGTTTTTCTCAATATGAGGTGTCGTCAACTTTAAGATTTGAAAACGCATAAAAATGGAGAAAAAAACATTATAATATCTGTTTTATTCAAAATGTTAATTGAATTACTTTTAAAAAAAATAATAATATTTTTATATTAAAAATATAATAGTAAAATTGTCTTTTACATTTCGGGGTTTTCAGAAAAACGAATAGTAATAAAACTTAACAAAAATAAAAAAATTGCCTGTATTCGATCGTACTAAATAATATATTTTTTTATAACTTCTATACCAAAAATTTAAAAAAAGAGTTTAGCAATTGATAGTAAGGAATTAAAATTTATAACACGTGATTCAGTATCTATCCTTTTATAAAAATATTTTTTAAAAATGAATTTTTTATCCGAAGTTTCATATTTTCATATTAAAAATATGAAAATAAAACAGCCTGTAATAAAAAAACATATTTGTATGTTTGCATCAGAGAACTGCACGAGTACATTGCAACCCATGAGTACACCGCATACTTACTCTATACTTTTCATACTCGAGTATTTTAAACATCGCAATAAAAAGTTGCGGTGTTTATTTTACCCATTCCTGTAAAAACGAGTATCAAAAATATCGCAATCAGAATTTTAAGTATTTTTTATAGTCGTACGCGACAATTTTTTAATTCTCTTTATTTGTAAACAACGTTGCCACATTTTTATCCTATTAAAGTTTTTCACTGCCGTTTTATGAAATACTGCATTGTATGCAGATCTATTTATAAACAATAAAAAAAATTTTATCAAATCTATTGCTGAAACATTATAAACAGAAAAACAGACAACAACCGTTTTCATAGGTATGAAATACAACACATATTTAATGAATAAAATGCAATAAAAACCGCTTAAAGGCACAGCATTTGTACACTATTTAAAGCAGGTATACTTATTTTGTTGCTGGTTTTTATGAACCATTATTTTCAGTTTATGCGCCTTGTTGTCATAAAATGGTACTAACGGTATTTAGGAAAACAAAATGATAGAATGAATCCGTGAATAAAAGGAAAATTACTTCATTTTTTTAGTTTTAACAAAACTGTATATACACAGATGTAATATTGCATTGACTGAATAGACATAGACCTCATAAATAATAATAAATAAAATAAAGTTTTTAGTTTACATATTTTATTTTGTTAAATATAATTATTGCTTTTATACCTATTTATTAATTTTAAAAATCTATTATTTATTTTAAATTTCTCTCCTGTGTGACTTAAAAAAAAAAACCCCTAACAAAAACGTAATATACTAAACAATGAACTATTCTTGAGTTATTAGTAAACTTTTGTTGTGTTTTTAATAAATGAAAATATGGCGAATTTTACGGGTTCTATTAAATTTATTTTCTGTTATATATTAAATAAACTTTCATAATTTCAAAGAAGTATGTATGTTAGCTAATTTAGACATTGGCGACTTTTGATATTGTGTTTGATTTAATAATTCTGATCTGATAACTCTGTTTTCCTCTCACTACACAAGTTAAAATCTCTCTCTTGGTGTTTGTTGTGAGCAGCGTTGCCACACAAGAAATTGACTTCCTACCAACAATTTTCAAAAATCCTACCAAAATCGTTCACAGCCTACCAAAAATTTAAAAATGCATTTCTTGCACATAAACTCTGTTATACTCATTTGGTTTTTTTTCCGTAATTGTTGAGATGGAAGTTTGTCTTTTTAGAATGAACACCCATCCCTTTCCTGGAGCCAATCGAATTCGCTCAAACATTCGGTTCTAAATTTTCTTTTGACAGTTTCTTTACAATGTTCACTAAAAGTATTTTATTATTTAAAAATGTTTTAAAACAAAAATTTTAAGAGTGGTTCTATATGGTTGATAGAATATCGTCTTCTGAAATTATATTTTTTTCATTTAATTTTGGAGTTTTGATAAAAATCTGAAAAAAATACATGCAATATTAACAAATATTTATGTAATTAAAAGGAATGTATTTACAATTAAAAAATTTTACTTATTTTCCAATTTGTCTGTTAATTTTTTTTAAACATACACTTGAAAATAAACCTTCACTCAAAAATATTGTTTTCTTAAACCAGAGATGGTTATAGCTTTAATCATCTCTATGCAAAAAAGAAGAGATGTTTTTTTTACACCTAAAAGAGTTTTTGAAAACAGTGGTAGCACTATTCAAAGTTATTGTGTATTTAATTCAAAGTTACATTTTTTTTAATTTTATGTTCTGAATTTTTAAGGTGAAAAATTTACTATTACTAAAAAATTGCTACAGGAGGAAATCCTACCAATAATTTAAAAAAATGCAACAAACCAACCAAACTGTTTTTTAAAAACGAAAAACTACCAAGTTTGGTCCGATTGGACCAAAGCGGCAACGCTGGTTGTGAGTATGAGTACGAATAAAGTAAACAGTGTTGCCAAAACGGCGGATTTCCCGCTAGATCTGGTGTTTTTTTGCCATTGAAAGCGGGGAGTTTAAAAAAACCGCTAAGTGTTTTTTTTAACTGGGAAAATTGTAGGTGGCGGGTTTTTAGCGTTTTTTTAAGCTACAACAAGTTTTGTTTGTTACAAAGTAAGCTCAACTATGTATTTGTAACCTTTTATATAAATATATAGATTTTCCATCTCTGCCTTTTTTTTAACTAATAAAACAATTAATCCAAAAGTAAATAATTAAATATATTTTAGTTAGGCCAATAAAAACTTTTTCTAACTAAGTGTAGAAACAGACGACGGTAACGGAACGATTTATCGTTACTGAGAGTAAGTAAACAAAATAACAACAATTCTTTGACGGCATTAATAAAACTTATTTTCATTTCAGTTTTGTGTTTTTTTTCAAAAATATTTTGTTTAGATATTTTATTAATTTAAATGAATCAGATGAATTCTGTTGAAAAAATCAATAAAATGTAAAGAATGTTAAGTACATTTACCATGTACATGGCATTGGAGCCTATTGGACTGGTTAATCTTGCAAGGGATTCAATAGGATTTTTAAAAACCTTCATACAGATTGAAGAGAGGGACAAAGAATAAATGATGATTGATTTAAGATGACACATGAGGTCATATTTGTCACCTTTTCGGTTATTTTTCAAAACAATTTTATTTTCATATTTTTTACCTTTCCAATTATGTTTTTCTTTTACGTATACCAGTTTTTGATATTCCTGAAATTTTGTTCTATTTTTGTTAAACAATGTGCCTTTGCTATTATTATGAATTCAAACGCTTATAAAATACAAATATTTCTAGAAATATGTGGCAATATTGTTAGGAGAGTAAGAGAATAAATGTGAGAGAATAATGAAAACCGACAAGAAAATAAAATAAATTTTATCCCAGCGACATTGTCGTTGAAAAATAACTTATGTCATATGTATGAAAATATGTATGAAAATATCGTTACCGTCGTGAGTTGTGTTCCTCAACCAATGGAAACTATCATTTTAAATTACCAGAAAATAGGGACATTTTAGAAAAAACTAATAAATTATCAGCAAATAACGTATTTATAAAAAAAAGAGGCTGCCTCTCAATATTTGAAACAGCTGGATTATAGCCCGGAAATAATCGAAACAATTTTAAATCAGCTTAATAATATAAATGCTATAAAATGAAATAATCTAATGGATATATAAATATGTAGATATTTTTATTACTAGATTTTTGAATATCAAAATTCGGCTGGAAATAAAATTTTCAAAGAGCTAGCTGATTTATCCTTGCGATTATTTTGCATGCCGTGGTCTAATGCAGAAGTGCAACGAGCTTTTAGTCAACTTAATATAGCTAAATCAAAGCTCAGAAATAGATTGCAAACCAATATAGTTAATGCTATTTTAACCGTTAAGTATGTCAATTTTTTTATTTGCCTCTTTATAACTACTTTGTTGCTTTAGATATGGTCTCTGTCGGCATAACAAAATCCTGCTACGATTACAATGTTCTTAACTTAATCGGAACCTCTAATATTTATTTCAGTTCTCAAAACGAAACTTATATGTATAGATAATCATTCAATACGACAGTTTGTATTTAAAAACAGTATTAAACAAGTAAGAGTACTATTTTCGGCTATGCCGAATCTTATATACCATTTACCATGTAAATTTAGCTTAGTGAAGTAACTCCAATCTAAAAAAAAACTAATATATGGGTAACAGAAAATTAAAAAATATAAAAAATGCGTGTATATTATTTTGCATAAAAATGCCATCGACTCTTAATGGATTAAAGATCTCTTTAAAAGCTTTAAAATGATACCCATATTGATATTTAAAAATTTCAGAGCCCCGTAACTCGGAAAATATGGGTGAGCGCCAATTTTACACTTAGTGTTTCTTTCTTACCTTTAATTCTCTATCACCCCATATATTAATTTTTTTTATCGGAGTTAATTTATTGTTCCAAATGACATGAAAAAATTCGAGGTAGGCGTGGTGTTTTGCCTGCTGCCTCGAAGGACATGGACCGATCATGATGATTTCCAATAGCATCTCTTTCGACACTATATCTGATCGATTCACATATTTGTTTTTTTTTTGTGAAACCAAGTTAGATGAAGGTTATAAAAATAAATTGTTCAAGAAATTTTTTTGCGGTTTATGTCAGCGTTTTTTCGACTAGTTAGCGGTTTCTAGCATTTTTTAAACTAATATCAAGCGGGAAATGGTTCAATACTTTTGGCAACACTGTTCTTCAGTGATATTATACATTTTACCTGCAAACTTTAAAAATTCAACAAGTTTATTTTTGATCTCGGATTTGCACCATGTCAAAAAAATTAATTTTTGGGCATAGACATTAAAAAAAATGTTCCTCCTATTATATTCTGGTACAGACCGCTTTAAATGCCTCCACAAACCCTCTATTGTATGTTCACCACTAGCTTCGTCAACAAAGACAACGGGATGGTTTACTTTGCGGTGAACATATCCATCGTTTCCGATATTGTCATAGGCCTAAAAATCCAAATAAATATAATTTACAAAAGAAAGTTGGTTTTTATTTTCTTACCTTCCAACAATCTGAGACTACTATAGAGCCAGGCAAAATATACCTTTTGGTTGGCGGCATTAATGTCTCACTATTCTTAGATTCTACAGGAACCATGAAACAGTTGCCCCTCCACGCCTCCAAAAACCCACTGGCCTTCAACAGCATACCCTTGTTATACTTTCTCTGCCTATTTTGCTCTCATCAATTTCTACAATTGTTTCAGGCCCTCCAATCGCTAAATTTGTTTGGAAGCTCCCATAAATTACCATCTCCCTGCAAAAGCTGTTCCAATCTACTGCAGTGTGCAAGCCTTTAATTCCCGTCTCTTTCATTAGAAGTATGTTCATTGGAACACTACCTTTTAAATTATTTTTAAAAAAGGCCATAAATTTTCGTCGATCTATTAACGTTTATTTTTTAACTTTTGCACTTGTGCTTGGATAAAACTTTATTGCATTAATACATTCTTAATATTTAAAATTCATACAAGCAAACTTGTTACCGTTAAAAACTTGAGGTTAACTCAACTGTATGATTAATTTAAAAACAAATTACAAAAAAAATTAAAAGAATTTATCTCGTATAGTTTTTTCTCTTACATTCTAACTTAAAACTAAAAAGGTTACAAAATAGTATTAGTGTATTTCAAACTTACATAAAGGCCAAACAACAAGATTTTTTCAACATTGAGGTATGTGATAAAAAACGATCATTTTGAAAACGCAAATCAATTCTGAAAACGATATAAATGTGATGAATTTTGATTGGTTTCATATTTCAATTTTTGTTTCAATCCATTTTATTTTCCTAAAAATGCTACAACAACACCTAAGAAATACAACTCTGAATTTGTCAACGACAGTTTGAAAAATACATAAACATTTTATAAATATTTTTAAACAAAAGTCAAGGCGCTTTGATAAAAGTGTTTAAAATAAAAACAAAAAAGTTAAAATAGCGTTTATTGTAGCAGCAGCTATTGAAAAACGTGCCGATTATGTAAATGAAGAACTTGGATGAGCTTGATGAACTAGAAGACTTAGAAGATGAAGAAGTTTTAGAACGTTACCTCCAACGAAATGAAAGCTTTTGCCGAAAAGGCTAAATTTGGAGAAATTTCTGGTCAAGAATATATTGATTACGTAAACAAGGCTGGTGAGGGTATATGGGTGGTTTTACATTTGTATGCTAATGGAATGCCTTAGTGTGCTCTAATACATCATCATATGCAACAATTAGCAAACGAAATTCCTGCGTTCAATAGCCACCACTTGTATACCAAATTTTCCAGAAAAAAACCTGCCTTCCATATTTGTTTATTATGAGCGACAAATGAAGAAACAGTTCAGAGATCCCTTGCCGCTACGAGGTGAAAAATTTAAGTTAGAGAAATTGGAGTCCATGCTGGGACGAGTAGTGGCCGTTCCTACAGAAATAAAGGAAGATCACAGAATTGAAAAAAACACCTTTATAAATATGCCTTGAAAACCCGCTTTTGTTTACTAAATTTAATCGTTTAAAGAAAAAGAAAACTGACCTAGTGCTTAATAAATTAGGAAAGAAAAACTATTTAAAAAGGTCAAAAAAACATTTATATATAATTTGAAAAAGAAAAACAAATTTTATTAATTAAAATTAATTAATTAATTTCTTTATTAGTATAATATCTACTTTACATAACATTTATATTACATACTGTGTGATTCCATTTTCTATATTTTAAAAATTTTACAATCAACCCTATTAAGAATGTCAACAGCGACGTCAACACAGTACAAGAGTCGACATCACATTAACACGCCGTCATCTTCACGCCAATGCTAAATCGGTATTAATTAAAAGTATTGTGTTGACGTTGTGTTATTATCGATAATATAGAGGAAACAAATACGATCTTTATAAAATTTGGTGTTTGTTTACTTTGTTGTTTAATTTTTTTGATTGAAAATTTTTGGAAAAATGTATTTCATGTTAGAATCAAGTGACAGTTCTAGTGATGAAGAAAAGAAAGAAAATCTTAAACGTAAGAGGAAAATTATGAGACAAAAAGCGGACATTTATGATTTACCAGATGCCAAGTAAGTGATTAAAAATAAATCGTTTACTTGCGACAAGTGCAAAACGAGAATATTGTATATTCATACATATATGGTTAATTACAGATTTGTGGACAATTTTCGACTAAGTAAAACGGCAATTAAGTTTGTTTTGGAAAAAATAGGGCCTTCAATGAAGAGTGGAGTAAGATCTACATTTATTTCCAACAAAATAGAGCTGGCAACAACACTACGTTTCCTGGCACAAGGATCTTACCAATTAAGTGTTGGAAACGATTTTAATTTGGATTTGTCTCAGCCTACTGTGTCATTAATTTTGGAGGAAACACTCGATGTATTGGAAAAAGTCATCTGCCCACATTTCATTAAATTTGACATGACGGAAGAAGAAAAGGCTGAGTCTAAGCTAAATTTTTTTGGAAAAACCGGGTTTCCCGGCGTTATTGGATGCGTAGATGGCACGCACATAAAGATTTTGGCGCCTAGTAAAGAAGAACAATGTCTTTATTACAACAGAAAAGGATTTTTTAGTCTTAACGTAATGATCGTAAGAAAATCTTTAAAAAAAATCTTTCATGATTTCATACTGTCAGCGTCAAAAGAAATTGTACAGCATGTTTTATTCTATAAAAGTGTTTATTTCGGCATTGAAATATTAACGTTTTTCCAAATTTACTGCTATTTACAAAGCACTGTACAATGCTCATACAATATGTAAATAAAAAATTAAAATACTTCAACAACAACAAAAACAATAAAAGCAAAAGTACTCCATATTTAATGCGCCAAAAGAAAGTGTACACATGCAGTAGAATAATGCTCATTTTAAAATTGCCAAAAAAAAAAATACCGTTATTATTTGTTTTTGTATAAAAATTCTTAACTTATGATGTTTTCTGTTGTACTCATGTAATTTCAAATTATTTGCAATTGTTAATTTGTGGCGTGTGTGATAATCACCCCTATTCTGACTTTCGATTCGAATCGAAATTTTCTCCGTTTGGCAACTTTGGTATTCAGAGTTTCGATTCCGCTCCGTTTTTTTCGATTGTAGGTATTCTGAATTACGATCGTAGTTAAGTTTTTCTACGCTTATATTTTAGCAACGGAATTTTTTTCGATTGCTCTTTTTATAAACTTAAAAAGTGTTTAATTTATAAAATGTAAGTATAAAATCTTTAAGAAGTGATTTATATACATTTTTGTTGTACTAAAATCTAAAGATTTGTTTTTCCAGATCAAAAACAACGACATCAGAGCAATTCGAAAAGCTGGCAAGTTTAATGTCAACAAAACAGGATATTGCTTGCGGCTACCATAAACGATCGAAAGACGAAGTTCAGGCATTTTGGCAGGAGGTAACACAAATCCTTAATGCATTAGGACCACCAACAAAAAGTGACACAGCATGGAAGAAGGTATTTATGACTTATTATAACTATGTCGCATGTACTTATTCCTCTGTAGGTATGGATGGACTGGAAGTGCTACATAAAGCGGAAACTTTCGATAAATAAAAAAGAATTAATGAGCACTGGAGGAGGAAACTGTCGCTTGCAGCACATCAGTCCATTAGAAGAAAAAGTAATCCACTTGACAGGGATTGAAACAAACACAAGTGGTATAAGGGGTACAATAGATTTTGGAGTGGCGAAGGAGGTGCAGGATGAAGTGTCAGAAATGGATATTTCCTGTCACTCGGAATACCCTTCGGACGTACCGACCACTTCAAGAAAACGTCCAAGTCCAAAAGACAACAGCTTGTCTTTGCTGAGACAGCAAATAGATGCCCAGAAAGAGTTTTATGAAGCATCTAAAAACTTCCATGAAAATTGTTTGAAAAAGTTTGACGAGGTCTCTACACATTTAAGGCGAATGAACCGATCCATAGAAAAAATGGCCGAGATCGCAGCGAAACAGTTGCAAGAAGAGCAGCGGCATAATAAAATAAAGGAGGAGTTATTGAAAAAGAAAATAGAAATCAAACTTAAAATGCTTAAGCTGGAGCACCCATCCTTTGATTCAGATTAAACTGTGATATAATTAGTATACGATTTTTAATCAAATGCAACGAATGCGCTTTATTTTTTTTTATTATGATAAGTTTCTTTTTGTTGTTACTGAAGTTAAATTCAGTTTTTTATTCTAATTATACCAAACATACCCAAGAAGTGAATACGCTTTAATTTGTATTAAATATAAATGAATTTATTTACTATATAAAAAATATACGGAAATTAAAAAGCAAAAAAGTGTACTTATTGATACATTTAGATGAGATGGTTAGTGATCTTTAAAAACCGGAAAGAATACGATTCCGAATACTTTATGCTATAGATAGATAATTAGAATCTACCCTATCTTCTTCTATATCTGGTTGTGAACTTTCAAGTTGAAATTCATTGATGTCCAAATCTTCTACCCGGTAGTGTATACAAATGTTGTGTAGAGCACAAACAACATTTATAATTTGGCTCACTTTCTGTGGGGAGTAATGAAGTTCTCTAGCACCCAATAAACAACGAAATCGGTTTTTTAAAACTCCAATAGTTCTCTCAACTATGTTCCTCGTTTTTGAATGTCGAATGTTATAAATACTTTCCAGGCTTCCTGCACTTGGTGATCGGTATGGTGTCATAAGCCAGGGTTCCAGGGGATAATCTGCATCACCTGTTAGTAATTTGATTAGTTTATTAAATAATGACATATATTTTTACACAAATAAATACCTAACAGCCAAGTGTTTCTCTCCCCCTCACGATATTTTTGTTCTAAATGAGTTTTCGCTTTACTTAAGTTCCATATATGCGAATCGTGGTTGAACCCGGGATATCTTGCATCAATGTACCTTATGCGCATTTTGTTATCGCACACCTACAAATATTAATTTAATTTAAGCGCATTAAAATCATTAAAACAAAACGCTTTACCACCATAGCATTAATACTAAAAAATCCTTTTCTATTGTAGTAAAGGAACTCCTCTTCTGATGGTTTCATAATCTTTATATGTGTGCCATCAACACACATGATGACACCTGGGAAGCCGGCCTTCGCATAAAATTCTTGTTTAGCTTGAATCTTTTCCTCCACACTTTTATCAAATTGTATCCACTGACGGCAAAGCTTTGTCTGCATTATATCAAGAAAACACGATAGTGTTTTTGACACTGTCGATTGAGACATCCTAACATTATGATCCGCGCCAACTCCCTTCGGCAAAGAATCTTAAAGCCGTCACAACATGGTTAAGCGGTGATGAAGATTTTAACGAACGGGGCCGTGCTTCTTGTGCAAATGTTTCCAAAACATATTTAAAAGCATCTTTATTTAAACGAAAGTTCTTTTTGAACCTGCAAAAGTTAAATTAAAAAATCAAATAACATTTTATTTTATTAAATATAACTTACAACTGATCACTCATCTCGAATGGATTGCAGCTGTCCCTGAGTTTTCGCTTTTCAAGCCTTACCTTTGTGTTCTGAGTCACATTGTTCTCCTCTTCCACCAATAAAGCCACTGCTATGGATTCCATTTCTCCTTCAAATACAAAAATTAAAAATACCACAGGATTCTTAGCACTCAAATATTTTGACCTAGTGCTTAATAAATTAGGAAAGAAAAACTATTTAAAAAGGTCAAAAAAACATTTATATATAATTTGAAAAAGAAAAACAAATTTTATTAATTAAAATTAATTAATTAATTTCTTTATTAGTATAATATCTACTTTACATAACATTTATATTACATACTGTGTGATTCCATTTTCTATATTTTAAAAATTTTACAATCAACCCTATTAAGAATGTCAACAGCGACGTCAACACAGTACAAGAGTCGACATCACATTAACACGCCGTCATCTTCACGCCAATGCTAAATCGGTATTAATTAAAAGTATTGTGTTGACGTTGTGTTATTATCGATAATATAGAGGAAACAAATACGATCTTTATAAAATTTGGTGTTTGTTTACTTTGTTGTTTAATTTTTTTGATTGAAAATTTTTGGAAAAATGTATTTCATGTTAGAATCAAGTGACAGTTCTAGTGATGAAGAAAAGAAAGAAAATCTTAAACGTAAGAGGAAAATTATGAGACAAAAAGCGGACATTTATGATTTACCAGATGCCAAGTAAGTGATTAAAAATAAATCGTTTACTTGCGACAAGTGCAAAACGAGAATATTGTATATTCATACATATATGGTTAATTACAGATTTGTGGACAATTTTCGACTAAGTAAAACGGCAATTAAGTTTGTTTTGGAAAAAATAGGGCCTTCAATGAAGAGTGGAGTAAGATCTACATTTATTTCCAACAAAATAGAGCTGGCAACAACACTACGTTTCCTGGCACAAGGATCTTACCAATTAAGTGTTGGAAACGATTTTAATTTGGATTTGTCTCAGCCTACTGTGTCATTAATTTTGGAGGAAACACTCGATGTATTGGAAAAAGTCATCTGCCCACATTTCATTAAATTTGACATGACGGAAGAAGAAAAGGCTGAGTCTAAGCTAAATTTTTTTGGAAAAACCGGGTTTCCCGGCGTTATTGGATGCGTAGATGGCACGCACATAAAGATTTTGGCGCCTAGTAAAGAAGAACAATGTCTTTATTACAACAGAAAAGGATTTTTTAGTCTTAACGTAATGATCGTAAGAAAATCTTTAAAAAAAATCTTTCATGATTTCATACTGTCAGCGTCAAAAGAAATTGTACAGCATGTTTTATTCTATAAAAGTGTTTATTTCGGCATTGAAATATTAACGTTTTTCCAAATTTACTGCTATTTACAAAGCACTGTACAATGCTCATACAATATGTAAATAAAAAATTAAAATACTTCAACAACAACAAAAACAATAAAAGCAAAAGTACTCCATATTTAATGCGCCAAAAGAAAGTGTACACATGCAGTAGAATAATGCTCATTTTAAAATTGCCAAAAAAAAAAATACCGTTATTATTTGTTTTTGTATAAAAATTCTTAACTTATGATGTTTTCTGTTGTACTCATGTAATTTCAAATTATTTGCAATTGTTAATTTGTGGCGTGTGTGATAATCACCCCTATTCTGACTTTCGATTCGAATCGAAATTTTCTCCGTTTGGCAACTTTGGTATTCAGAGTTTCGATTCCGCTCCGTTTTTTTCGATTGTAGGTATTCTGAATTACGATCGTAGTTAAGTTTTTCTACGCTTATATTTTAGCAACGGAATTTTTTTCGATTGCTCTTTTTATAAACTTAAAAAGTGTTTAATTTATAAAATGTAAGTATAAAATCTTTAAGAAGTGATTTATATACATTTTTGTTGTACTAAAATCTAAAGATTTGTTTTTCCAGATCAAAAACAACGACATCAGAGCAATTCGAAAAGCTGGCAAGTTTAATGTCAACAAAACAGGATATTGCTTGCGGCTACCATAAACGATCGAAAGACGAAGTTCAGGCATTTTGGCAGGAGGTAACACAAATCCTTAATGCATTAGGACCACCAACAAAAAGTGACACAGCATGGAAGAAGGTATTTATGACTTATTATAACTATGTCGCATGTACTTATTCCTCTGTAGGTATGGATGGACTGGAAGTGCTACATAAAGCGGAAACTTTCGATAAATAAAAAAGAATTAATGAGCACTGGAGGAGGAAACTGTCGCTTGCAGCACATCAGTCCATTAGAAGAAAAAGTAATCCACTTGACAGGGATTGAAACAAACACAAGTGGTATAAGGGGTACAATAGATTTTGGAGTGGCGAAGGAGGTGCAGGATGAAGTGTCAGAAATGGATATTTCCTGTCACTCGGAATACCCTTCGGACGTACCGACCACTTCAAGAAAACGTCCAAGTCCAAAAGACAACAGCTTGTCTTTGCTGAGACAGCAAATAGATGCCCAGAAAGAGTTTTATGAAGCATCTAAAAACTTCCATGAAAATTGTTTGAAAAAGTTTGACGAGGTCTCTACACATTTAAGGCGAATGAACCGATCCATAGAAAAAATGGCCGAGATCGCAGCGAAACAGTTGCAAGAAGAGCAGCGGCATAATAAAATAAAGGAGGAGTTATTGAAAAAGAAAATAGAAATCAAACTTAAAATGCTTAAGCTGGAGCACCCATCCTTTGATTCAGATTAAACTGTGATATAATTAGTATACGATTTTTAATCAAATGCAACGAATGCGCTTTATTTTTTTTTATTATGATAAGTTTCTTTTTGTTGTTACTGAAGTTAAATTCAGTTTTTTATTCTAATTATACCAAACATACCCAAGAAGTGAATACGCTTTAATTTGTATTAAATATAAATGAATTTATTTACTATATAAAAAATATACGGAAATTAAAAAGCAAAAAAGTGTACTTATTGATACATTTAGATGAGATGGTTAGTGATCTTTAAAAACCGGAAAGAATACGATTCCGAATACTTTATGCTATAGATAGATAATTAGAATCTACCCTATCTTCTTCTATATCTGGTTGTGAACTTTCAAGTTGAAATTCATTGATGTCCAAATCTTCTACCCGGTAGTGTATACAAATGTTGTGTAGAGCACAAACAACATTTATAATTTGGCTCACTTTCTGTGGGGAGTAATGAAGTTCTCTAGCACCCAATAAACAACGAAATCGGTTTTTTAAAACTCCAATAGTTCTCTCAACTATGTTCCTCGTTTTTGAATGTCGAATGTTATAAATACTTTCCAGGCTTCCTGCACTTGGTGATCGGTATGGTGTCATAAGCCAGGGTTCCAGGGGATAATCTGCATCACCTGTTAGTAATTTGATTAGTTTATTAAATAATGACATATATTTTTACACAAATAAATACCTAACAGCCAAGTGTTTCTCTCCCCCTCACGATATTTTTGTTCTAAATGAGTTTTCGCTTTACTTAAGTTCCATATATGCGAATCGTGGTTGAACCCGGGATATCTTGCATCAATGTACCTTATGCGCATTTTGTTATCGCACACCTACAAATATTAATTTAATTTAAGCGCATTAAAATCATTAAAACAAAACGCTTTACCACCATAGCATTAATACTAAAAAATCCTTTTCTATTGTAGTAAAGGAACTCCTCTTCTGATGGTTTCATAATCTTTATATGTGTGCCATCAACACACATGATGACACCTGGGAAGCCGGCCTTCGCATAAAATTCTTGTTTAGCTTGAATCTTTTCCTCCACACTTTTATCAAATTGTATCCACTGACGGCAAAGCTTTGTCTGCATTATATCAAGAAAACACGATAGTGTTTTTGACACTGTCGATTGAGACATCCTAACATTATGATCCGCGCCAACTCCCTTCGGCAAAGAATCTTAAAGCCGTCACAACATGGTTAAGCGGTGATGAAGATTTTAACGAACGGGGCCGTGCTTCTTGTGCAAATGTTTCCAAAACATATTTAAAAGCATCTTTATTTAAACGAAAGTTCTTTTTGAACCTGCAAAAGTTAAATTAAAAAATCAAATAACATTTTATTTTATTAAATATAACTTACAACTGATCACTCATCTCGAATGGATTGCAGCTGTCCCTGAGTTTTCGCTTTTCAAGCCTTACCTTTGTGTTCTGAGTCACATTGTTCTCCTCTTCCACCAATAAAGCCACTGCTATGGATTCCATTTCTCCTTCAAATACAAAAATTAAAAATACCACAGGATTCTTAGCACTCAAATATTTTGCAAACAAAAATGATTACCTTTTTATTATTAATTCGCAAGTGTTTTGTATTATTTTATTTTTATTAATCGCACAAATTTTTTTATTTTCCTATTTTTATTGTTTGTTCTGACTTTCATTTATTAAAATAATAACAAACTTGCTCATTTCTTTGTTACTATTCCACAGTAAACAAATTGGTTTTGTAAACATTGTTGTCTTCTTCTTGTTCTTTCGATTCAGTTTTTGTTTGGAATACCAATTTTCGATCGTAGCGTAACTGAATGCGGAGACGTAATCGAAAGTCAGAATAGGGGTGAATATTATAATGGGCAAGCAAACTGCAATTGAGACGATAGAATTGGTCATAAAATTTAAGGAAGAAGGCAAATCTTTACGTCAAATTGCCTCAATTATTTGAAGAAGCTATAATGCTGTAAAAAAATTATAGATAAACAGAAAAAATTTGGAAATGTGGAAGATCAGCCACGTGACGTAAGACCGAAACGTCTTAATGACTTAGAAATTAGGTCCATTGTGAGAGCTGTTAAGAAAGATCCAACTGTGAGTGCAGTAAAAATATCAGAGCAAATATCTGAATCATCTGCAATGAAGGTAAGTGCAAGTACCGTCCGCCGAGCGTTACATGCAAATGGTTTATATGGAAGAGTTCCCAGAAAAAAACCACACATCTCCAAACACAATAAGAAGTGACGCTTAGAATTCGCAAAAAATACATTAACAAAGAAAAATCATTCTGGAACAACATAATTTTTACAGACGAAAGCAAGTTTGAGATCTTTGGACCAAAAAAACGTGGTAAAATTTAGAGAAGCAAAAATAAAGAGTTTAACAAAAACAACGTAATATCTACCGCGAAGCATGGTGATGGTGTGGGGCTGTATGGCTGGAAGCGGTGTGGGAAACCTAGTATTTATTGACAGTTTAATGAACAAAACGGATTATTTAAATACTTTAAAAGAGAATTTGGTGCCTAGCGTAAATAAATTAAAATTAAACCGCGCATGGATCTTCCAACAGGATAACGATCCTAAGCACACCGCCAAAATTGTTAAAGAATGGTTGTTGTATCACACTCCAAAACAGTTGGATCATCCGCCACAGTCACCGGACCTCAACCCAATTGAACATCTGTGGGAGCACTTGGACAGACAAATAAGAAAAAGAACCATAACCTGCAAAAACTCTCTGAAGCAAATTTTGCAGGAGGAGTGGTACAAAATTCCAACGGAAATTACATCAAAATTGGTCGAGTCTCTGCCCAAGAGGCTAGAAGCAGTTTTAAAGGCAAAGGGAAACCAAACGAAGTATTAGGCATTAAATTTTTTTAATAATTTTGAAACTGTACACTTTCTTTTGACGCATTAAATCTGGAGTATTTTTAGTTTTGTTTTTACTGTTTTTGTTGTTATTAAATTATTTTGATTTTTCATTTATATATTGTAGGAGCATTGTATAATGTTTTGTAAATAACAGTAAATTTAGAAAAACCTTAATTTTTTAATGCCGAAATAAACACTTTTATAGAATAAAACATGCTGTACACTTTCTTTTGACGCTGACAGTACATATAAAACTACAGTTAGGAGCAAAAATGTAACATGATAGGCGGCGTTCGGAAACAATGCTTAGTATTTCCTATGAGGAAGCAAATACCAAAAGTTTTTTCGATTATTATTATATATCGGTTTGTCCAAAAAAATTAATACTTACATGCAATATTCTAGTATGGCAAGGATGGACAGTAGGGGTACCATAACAAATATCAGAAAATGTTACAATGTATCAATGTTAAATTTGAATGCATTTAATAATTTAAACAAATACAATATCTGAATTATTCTGTAATCTACCGTTATTTATAAATTTTTCAATTATCTCACACGTGTTTTTAAAATGGAGCCATATAAAATCAATGAAATTATTAATTTATTGCAAAAAAATGAATCGGTAAGACAAATTGCAAAAAAGTATAAAATAAGTCATATGACCGTGCAAAGAATTAAAGAAAAGTATGGAATATGTGCTCAATCTCCGCGTATTGGACGGCCAAGAAAAATAGATGATCGCACTGGTCGACACCTCGCAAAATTGGTAACATGCGAAAATCCTGTCACCCCAGCTGAAGCACTAAAAACTCTTCAAATTGATGCAAGTCGCCGGACAGCTCAACGGTGTTTAAAAAGATTGGGTCTTAAGGCCGCTGAAAAAAAGAAAAAACCATTTCCAACAAAAAAAAAAAAACATTCTTTGCCGGAGGGAATTTGTAAATTCGTATAAAAATTGGACAGAAGGCGACTGGAGTCAGGTACTGTAAATTACTTTTTAATTTTTTTTTATTTTTCTTATTTTTCAGGTGATTTGGTCTGATGAAACGAAAATTAACCGTTTTGAGTCAGATGGGCGCTCGTGGTACTGGACTAAGGACCCAAACACCATAACCTCAAATCAGGTCCGACAAACAATGAAACACGGTGGTTGTTCAATAATGGTTTGGGGTTGTATCACGAAAAATGGATTGGGTCCTCTTGTTAAAATTGATGGTATTATGAAAAAGGAACAATATCTTTCAATTTTGCAAAATAATTTACCAGCTGCTATTGAAAAAAAGGGGTCTTTCTCCTAAAAACGTTGTGTTTCAGCAAGATAACGACCCAAAGCATACGGCTAAAATAGTAAAAACTTGGCTACAAAGTCAACCATTTTCTGTTTTAAAATGGCCCCCGCAGTCACCGGATATGAATCCGATTGAAAACTTTTGAAGTTACATCAAAACAAAGTTAGCCAAGTATCCGGAACCTTCAAATGGTGTTAACGAGTTATGGAGCCGTGTGAAAGACTGTTGGGAGTCTGTTCCGAACGAGATGGTGGCCAATTTTTGCAATAGTATGCCCAACCGACTAAAAGACCTTGAAAAAGCAAAAGGTTTGTGGACAAAATATTAAAAACTCAAACGTCGCGCTTTAATTACCATACAAATATTGCTGGGTGCAAAAGTGTAACTTTTGACTAAATCTGGTTACATACGCATTTTGTTTTACAAATTTGTAATATAAAAAATTATGTTTGTCTTATATTTTGCAGAAAGTTTAATAAATAAAATAAGTTAAGATAATTTAGTTGTGTGTCTTCTTATTTTGAAACTATCAAGCTTTATTTCAGAACATAATAACTCATGTTACATTTTTGCTCCTAACTGTATATACTATATTTTTTTGAGATTTGTGATTACAGATGAAAATTAGATACGTGGATGCCCGGTATGCAGGTTCGTCTCATGATTCACTTATTTCGAACGTACGATTCCGGTGAAAGAAATTGTTGGCTTTTGGGTAATATTTTAAGAAAATAAAAGTACATTAAGAAATTTAAAACAAATATTCTTATACATATATAGGCGACGCTGGTTATCCTCTTGAGCCCTATTTAATGACACCTTACCGGTGCGCTGCAGAAAGAAGCCCTGAATCAATTTTTAACAGCAAGCACGCAAAGGCAAGAAATGTTGTTGAGAGAAAATCGTTTTCGTTGTCTACTAGGTGCTCGCCAACTCCATTACAAACCTGCTAAAGCTACTAAAATTGTGAATGTTTGAGCGGCTTTGCATAAAATTTTTGTTGAATATAACAGCTTGATCATCGACGATGATGTAGCTATAAATAATGAAGAAAGTAGCAGTGAACATTTTGATGTAAATGTAGGTAACCTTCAAAATAATGAAGCTTTCCAAATAAGAGAACAAATAAAAAATAGTTTTCTGTAATTCAAAATACGTAGTTTAATTCAAATTCATTTTTGAGTTTATAAGTTCTATGTACATATGTAAATATAAATAAATGATCTATTAAATTAATTATTAATTTACTCTTGCTTTTCAAGTACTTCCAGTTCTTTTTTTTAATTTGCAATTTTATATTTTTTAATTCAATTTCTTTTTTGAACAGTTCCTCTTCTCGTTTGTGCTTTCTTTCAATAATTTTACATTTTTTTTTCCTCAACCTCCCAGACTTTTCGCATGTACCGGCTTACTTCTTTTAAAACACTTTTTGTTTCTTCCCTTACATTTTGTTGGCACTGGATTGATTCTTTTAAAATATGTTTTATTTCTTTCATTGTATTAGAAATTTCACTAAAAACTTCCTTTTGCATAGCATTATGGTCCTCGAATAACTCATTTCGCTGATTACCGCTCTTTTTCCTTTTTTTGGAACCGACTTCTTCTATTAAAACTGCATTTGTGGAAGTTGACGGTAAGTTTTCAGAATCCTCAAGTGTTACGAAGACTGAGTCCTCAAGGTTTTGCATTACTGTTTCTTCAGAAGATGTGTCAATTTCTTGAACTAAGCCTTCAGGGTTAAACTGTTTCTGAAATTGCACCAAATTAGCGGCAGCTTCTTCCAAAGACGAAAGGATTGAAAACTTATTTACGCCTCCTCCTGTTGCATTAGCTTCTGCTTTATTGTGCATTAATTTCCTTTTCACCTTGCATTTGAAGTCTCTCCAACCCTTCTGCCATCCATCGCTATCTCGAATAGCCGGCCCAATAGAATTTAGCTTAACAGCTACTTCCTCCCATTCTTCCTTAAAATTATTTGGAGTTGTCCTCTGTGGAATCCTCTTGCTAGGCTTGGTTTGTTTTTCAGTTGTTTAATAAGTTCCTCAAACTGTTTCTTTGTTGTTATTTTGATTTTTTTCTCCATTTTTTCTTTTTCTGTTACAGAATTTAATTTGTCGTTTTTAAAAAGTTTGTTGACAAAAGCAGAGTCATTTTAAGACAATGTTGCCGTTTAGTTGCCTTTGATAATGCAAAAATACTATCGGTTGTTATCGAAAGTTGTCAATATTGTCAATGGTAATGGCAATACAGTGCCGTCGACATCACTTATGTCGATGTTGACATTCGTAATAGGGGTGATTATGCTTTTTAAACAAGTTTAAATTATTTTCAAATTTTACAAAATTTGGTAGGCCATTGTAAAATTGCTATCCTTTGTGAAAAAGCGATCGTTGCATTGCTGTTGTTGATACTCTTTCAACTCTTATCTCATATTTCTAAGATGGTACGGTTAATAATTGTTCTTTAAGGTATTCTGGCGCTTCTCCCCTTTCATTTTATTAATGAAGTTTCAGCTTAAGTCTTTGTTCTATATTTAGCCATGTCAGGGAGTCTAGCATGAAATGAAAAGGTGTATATCTGTTGCATTCAATATCGTTCTCATTGCTCTATTTTGTAACTTCTGTAGCCGATCGATCTGTTGTGTTGTGCAGCATGATATCTTAAATATATCAGCAATGGCGTGTACAGTGTCAGCATCACTGTTTGCTCACAACATTATAGATGCTGTTTCAGTATCATATTGACTGTTATGAGTTAAATATGAATATAAATACGCGGTGCATAGCGTTTGTTTTAATTTTTTCCCCCATCAGGATTCGAACCATCGATTTTATAACTCATAACAGTCAATATGATACTGAAACAGCGTATATAATGTTGTGAGCAAAGAAGTATGAATAATTAAAAATAAAACGTTGCATTCGTGGCTATCCTATGGCTTAGCACAAAAGCAACAACAAATGTAAAAGACGAGTTACAAAGAGAACGACAAAGAAGTGCTTTAAGTTGTGTGTAAACTTCGTCTCACCAAATTAACATTAAGATTAGTTGGTTAAATAGATGATGTTTACGACGCACATAACATAAGGTAGATAGATGCAAAGAGTGCTGATGAAGGATGTGGCGGTCCAGAAAATGCTGCAATTCATTCTGCTAGGCTTCTTCAATATTTAGACCACTTCGTATTAATTATGTTGTTTGTGTATTAAATTGCGCATGAGAACATGAAATATCTGGATAGAGACTCATACTCCATTGTGTAAGAATACAATCCTCACCATATCTGAATTTGAGACAACATTTTAATGTTGAGTAATTTTTGGGGTTTGGAACATTTCTCTTTCTCTTCATAAAGACAAAAAAAAAATTTTAAAAATTTTTTTCCTTTATGAATTTCATTAATTCACATTAGTCCTGATAATTTACTATAATTTGATTTACTAAATATTTTATTTCATTAAATCCTTTATATTCCAAAAGAAATTATTTGTGTATTCGCATAAAATTATAAATATCCTTAGAAACTCGCCAGTTCAAGACGGGCAGTTATTTTAAATGCCCTTGGCAATTAGTCCTTTTTTATTTTAGAAAAAAAGGAGAAGAAAAGAAAGGCGTCTCCAACTCTTAAAATTTTTAATTATAATTTTGTGAAGCTTGGCAGAGAAAATCTTTTTTTTTTGGTTCTGAATCCTTCTAATTTCCAATTCAAATTCCATTTCATTTAAAACGGGTAATCACGATTTTATGATTAGTTACCCAAATTATAATGTGATAAATGAGTTTACAGTACTTTATAATTATAATTGCTAAAAGATCCATAAAAACAACCTACATGAGTCGCTCACTATGACCTAGACGAAGTGTAAATTAAATTGTTACTTTTTCTCATTGGATGGATGCGAATGAGTAAAGAGAGAATGAGAGTAACATATCTGTTCTCCTATGTTTCGCACAAACGGATATAAACAGATATTGATGGTTGTTGCATAAGTACTTAAGTATGCTGCGAATCAATATCCATTCATACGTACGTATGCATTGATTTATTAAATTAACAAAAATGAAGTTATTGTTTCTAAACATTATCAATATTTTTAATTGTTTTATTATGTTTTATTGAGGTTCAATGTACAAAACTGCATTTTTTAACAACAAATTATGAATCTAATGCGTACAATTGTATTAAAATTACTATTATTTTTTTAAATTAAATTAAAATTTTAACAACTTTTACCAGCGATTACTACAGTTCAAAGGATGCAATAACTAAATAAATATATAAATGCATGTTTCTATATTTAGAGATACGAAAAGTCTAAGAATTTAAAATCAATTTAAATACATATTGATGTTAAGTTTGTTTTAAAATACCGCTTTGAGTCCAAATTATTTTTAATAAATACGGCCGAAAATAATAAAATAAAAAAAAGTATGAATATTTAAATCTTATTACTTACTCGAAAACAAAAATATATTCTCATAGTGCCTAATGTTAAAACATACATATATTACCAGATCTTTGTGATAAAAGTGTCACTTTAAAATATTGCTTTATTATGTTTTATGGCGTTTACTTAGTGTACTATGAAAAGGAGCAACGTTAGATGATGATATGCTTTAAAGCCATTTAACTACTTATCGATCAAACTTTTTCATAAAATTACCGCTAGTGAAAATAGTGACAATGCTAACAAAATCATTAGCATTTATGAAATTTTCAACGAGTAAGTCCATTTTTGCATTTTTTAAACATTTATTTTTCAATAAATGCATTATATATTCTAATTAGTGGTTGAGAGCGAGTCCATTTTATTCTTTTATTTTTTTTTTATAAAACTTTAAAATAATTTTCGAATTTCGAATAAATTTTACTCTCAATTTATTTAAGCAGTAGGACTTTATTATTGCAGAAAAGAGTTTTTTTTAGTATATGTTAGAAATTTTGAATGCACAAATAACATAACGATAATATTCTTCTAAGTGCATACAAAATGAAAATTGCGTTATTTTATATGTGCATATATAAAAGGGACAATATTATTACTGGGTGTATTTCTAGAAGTGTAAATGTTTTCCCTTTTTTTTTTGTTGTTGAAATTTTTTGGAACTTCTATTTTTATGTACATATGCCTGTAAAGATGTCTGCAATAAACCTTTTTTATGTATTAGTTTTAACCATTTACTAGTTTTTATCAAAAATAAATTAATTTTTTTTAATAAACATATGCAGCCCAATTATGAACAAAAATTCCGTGCGAGTTCTTTCACTTTTCCCTTTTCTCCAATTATAATTTTTTTTCTTTTGATTGACTGCGGAAAGTGAAAAAATTTCGAGGAGAAAAATAGGTTTTATGAATTATAAAAGAAAAATTGTATGTAAATAAACAAAAAAACTCCTTTCAAATTACGATGATGCCACTTTTTTATAATTTTATTCTCACGGAATTCATAATTGGAGGAATCTTTTCTTGAGAAAAATTTTTCCGTGTGAAAGAAATTCCGTAAGAATATTCATAATTGGGCTGATAATAAAATTCCTTAATTGAATTAATTCTATCCTCATAATTTAACGCGCGACTAGACAACAATTTATTAATTTTTCATTTGTTTTTATAAAATAAAATTATCATTAATATTATAAATATTGCTAATTCTACCTTTCAAATCATATAAACTAATTACTAAAGCTAAACAATGGTAATTACAATTCGGGTTATTACTACGAAGTTAAAATAATGCTTATTAGTTCTCGCCTCTATCATAAGCAGCATACAATCATCTAATATATCTGTTTCATATACAGATACATATATCCAAATACTCATGGTACAACAAATATTTGAGAGTAAAAAACTGATAATTTTCTCAGGCTTTGCAAAACAACTGTATGTATGTGTTTATATCCATAGTGTGATTACGCACAAGCAGAAGCATACAATATCAACTACACAGCAGAGAAACAGTTATAAAATCAAACAACATCAGACAGGGATATTATTAAAACTTTAGATTTTATTGGGGTAAAATCCTTTTCAGAGGCAGTAGAAATTGCGGAGGAAGTCGACTGCACTACAAGTCAAACAAATTGTCAGGTTGAACATATCACCCGATATTCTATTCCGCAGCACCTCTCTTTATCGTACTTTTGTATTATAACTTCTTATGTATAATAATTATTGTTATAAAGTTCAATTCGCATTTAACCATCGTCTTGTATTGTTCATTACATGGTGTCGGATTGTACAAATACATTAAAGAAAAATTGTATTCTTTGAACATGGCTGGTGATAATAAACAAACTATTTCTTCACCTTCGTATATTAATCCACCTAAGCCGTTACAAATAATGGGCAATAACTTGTAAGTATCATGGAGAAGTTGGATTTAACAATACAATTGGTTTTCTACTGCAGTACAAATGGATAAGAAAACACCAGAAATACAAGTTGCTACATTCACGTGCGGATGCACATACTTAAGTTAGTGCGGATGCCGTCAGTAATTTTAATTCGTTTTCCTTAATATAAGCTGAACAAAAAGATGTGGGGCTAATACAGAGAAGGTTTGAGGAATATTTTTTACCCAAAATCAGTTTTTTTGTTCGAAAGGTACACTTTACCAACACGAACAAGAGACATTTCAAGAATTTTTTACAAAAATAAAGAACCATGCGAAAAAATGTGATTTTGGAAATATCGAAGAATCGCTCTTAAGGGATAAGATTGTTGTTGGTATTGAAAGTGATATAGTTAGAGAAAAATTACTCTCAACAGGTGACATTGATCTAGAAAAAGCGATATAAATTAGCAAAGCTAGCGAAATGGTAACACAACAACTTAAAGAACTACACAAAAAAGAATAGGTTAAAGTAGAAATAATAAGAAAATATGCTTTGTTCTATGACTTTAAAGGTTGTGGTAAAAGTCATGTAATTGCCCAGCATACAATAGGAAATGATTCTGATTTAAAGAAATAACGAAAAACTAGTGAACACTCTGCAGCAGAGGCGAAGAAGTAGACTCTGACGTCGACAGCGATTTATTTGTTCTCACAGTTAAAATATCAAAAACTAACAAAGACTTCAACAAATATTGGTATGAAGAAATAATAATAGACAGTAAAAAGGTTAAATTTAAAATGGTTTAATCAGCCAAGGGCAATATAATTTCTTTAAGTTTGGTACACAAAAACCATCTGAAACTGATGCAGACAAAAAACAATAAGCTGATTGCTTTTGGTGAAGCCAAAATAGATATTCGTGGATATGTTATGCTTACATGCATCGTTCGTAATATTGTTTTAAGACAAAGATTTTAGTCGTGGAAGATTTTCCGAATTTATAACCACTACTGGAAAAAAAGGATTGTAAACGTTTTGCACTAATTGTAAGAGTAAATGAGTTGAAATTTGACTCGGACATTTTTAATTGACTAGGAAAATTAAAAAATTTCGTGCACGACATCGACCTAGTAGAAAACGTCATGTTTCAACATTCTACTGTACGCCGAATACCGCTCGCTTTAAATTAATCAATCAATTAATTAATCAGTTAATAGCAAAGGTTAAGCTAGGAGTGCTGAAAAAAACTAATGATATAACACCTGCAGTATCACCTATGGTAGTTGTAAGACAAAAAGGTAAGATTCGTGGGTTTGGGCAATTTGAGGTCAGTGAACGTTCTCAAAAATATCTAACAATGGCTACACCATGGGGGTTTTATTCATATCTTTGTTTACCATTTGGACTGGCATCAGACCCTAAAGTGTATCAACAATTAATGTCATAGTTATCAGAAGACCTACCAAATACAGAATTGTCGATGAATGACATATTGATTCATACTGGAACCAGAAAAGAACTGGAGAAGCAAACAGAGAAAGTTATAAAAAATTATCGAATTCAGGTATGAAACTTAACAAAGACAAGTGCATATAAACGCCAATAAAGTAACATACCTAGGTCATATACTAACATCAGAGGGGACAGCTGCTAACCCTAGAAAAGTTTCTGCCATTAA
Source organism: Gymnosoma rotundatum (assembly GCA_916610165.2). Lineage (NCBI taxonomy): Eukaryota > Metazoa > Arthropoda > Insecta > Diptera > Tachinidae > Gymnosoma > Gymnosoma rotundatum. The sequence goes on from OU744336.1 coordinate 118,501,032, forward strand.
TCAACTTAGAAAACCAGAAAATCGTACTCAGCTTCAAAGAATTTTGGGTATGGCCACATATCTTTGTAAATTTATTTCTATTTTATCAGTAGCATATGCTTCAAATGCATGATCTGAGTCCCAACAAAGGTACGCGCAAATTGAAAAAGAAGCAACAGCAATTAGTTTTGCTTGCGAACAATTTCAGGAAAAAAATTTGTTATAGAAACCGACCACAAGCCTCTGGAAACGATTTTTAAGAAACCCATTTATTCAGCCTCTCAGAGACTACAAACAATCTTACTACACGTTATATATTAAGTTATAATTTAACAAGGACTAGAAATCAAGTTGGCTCACACTTTAAGGAGAGTCTGTGAAAAACATTTTTTGAAGAGGATATTGCAGTGCATTCAATTTGAATATTTGCTGCAACTACAAAGAAAATAATAGATAATGAAACAAAGCATGATCTAACGCTGCAAATACTGATAGAATTCGTACTTAATGAATGGCCATCAACAATAAGCGAATTGCCAAAAGAAATTAGACAATACTGGAATTTTCGCGATGAGCTAACATACAAACATTACCAAAAGTAGACAGAAACACAAAACTTATTTTGATACAAGCGCAAAGACCTCTGTGACCCTTCAAAAGAATGATCGCGTGCGTATTCAAAAAGGACATCGCAATTGGGTAACCGGAACCTTGAAGACGCACCAGAAAATTTATCTTCTTTATATTTTATAAGAACAGAGGATGGGAAACTATTAAGAAGGAATTCGCCAGGAAAACAATCGCAGCCAATACACCATCTACAACAATATGTGTATGTTGTTTAAAAATTATAAAAAAAAAATTTTTTTTCTCTTTGGCTTATGTAGAATTGATTTTATTTTTGTTATTTTAAATTGTTTTTCTTGTACTTTTATTTCATTCTGCTAGAGATAATCTTGGCTATGTTGTCAGTGATAATTCTTTTCTGTGCTCTTTTCGGTCGCTGAACTTCACAACGTTTCGAAAATATCCACGAAACGTTTAAAATATATATACGAAAAGGCTCGTTGGGCTGAGCTTAACGATTTTTTTCCAGCATTTTAATTGGAAACTCTGTTTTCTGGACAGTAGAGTCGATGCCATGGCGGAGATGATTGTGAACATTATTTTGCTTGGAATGAAAACCTTCATTCCATCTAAGCAAATCCGCATTAAGCCAAGAAAAAATTCTTGGTTTAATCAGACGTGCAAAAACGCAGTCAGATCCAGAGAGGAAGCATTTAGTACATGGCGGTGTAATAAAAACGCAAGTACTGATTCGCTACGCAAAAAGTCGAGATCTTCATGTGCCAAAGTACTTAGGCGCGAAAAAGCTCTATACGAGCAGCGCCTTCGTGCTAAAGTTCTTGCTACTCCTCAGGGTAGCAAGAGCTTTTGGTCATTCGTTAAAAGAATGAAGGATAATGCTAGTTCCTCAATTCCGCCTCTTTTAAGGGATGATCAAATATTTAACGACCCGGTTGATAAAGCAAACCTCTTGGCTGAGATCTTTGCAAGTAATTCTTACTTGCCGGAAAGCAATCAACCACTGCCCGCACTGGAAAGAGTATCAGTAGCTATGCCGGATATATTCTTTCGAGCACGTGCAGTAAAAAGGGTTTTAGCGGATCTCAACATAAACAAGTCCCCTGGTCCGGATGGAATTTCAGCACTGGTCTTGAAGCAGTGCTCTTCGACGTTATCACGTCCATTAGCAAAACTTTTCAACATTTTATACCATGTTGGTGAGTTTCCATCATGTTGGAAGATTGCTAATGTAACACCGGTCCCCAAAAAGGGAGAGGCTAGCAACCCTGAAAATTACCGCCCAATCGCAATTTGCTCTGCACTCTCCAAAGTTATGGAGAGTATGCTCAATTTTCATCTTATGAGGTATCTGGAGTCCAACAGCTTACTTAGTGACCGGCAGTACGGCTTCCGTAGGGGACGCTCTACGGGTGACTTACTGGCCTTCCTTTCAGAAAAGTGGTGTCAATCCATTCACCATTTCGGCGAAAGTAAGGTGGTGGCTCTAGATATTTCTAAGGCGTTTGATAGAGTGTGGCATGGTGCGCTCATATTAAAACTTATTGCTTTTGGTGTCGGTAATAGTTTCTCTCGACTTATATCGAGCTTTCTCAGAGATCGCACTATACGAGTTGTTATAGATGGGATCGCATCAAACGAGTTCAAGGTAAATTCAGGGGTACCGCAAGGTTCCGTTCTTTCCCCTACCCTATTTCTTATTTTTCTCAATGACCTTCTACGTCAGACTTCCAACCCTATCTATTCTTTCGCAGATGACAGTAGCATATGCCATTCATTTTCTTTTCGCAATAGACCAAGCCTTCGGGAAATTGGGGCTGTGCGAAAGCACATGGATGATACCCTTAATCGCGACCTTTTGGTAATCTCCGGGGCCTTGTGAATAGGGTTCAATATAACGCTCATAAAACCCAGTGCTGTGTGTTTCGCACAGGCGTACGGCTGAATGTGCTACCTCATCTGTAATTATGGGTGATATATATATTAAGGAATCAGAAGCTCTCGATGTTCTTGGCATGAAAATTCAATGTGATGTTCGTTGGAACCAGCATATTTTTCATGTCGCAAAAGAAGCATTCAAGTGCCTAGGTTTTTTGAAACGGTGTAAGAAATACTTCACTCCATCTGACCTCCTTACTATCTATGTCACCTTTATCAGACCGATAATGGAATACAACTCTCATGTGTGGGCCGGTGCTTCAAAGTCTATTTTGGAGTTACTCGACCGCGTGCAGGAGAGAGCGAAGAAGCTGATCGGTGACAGTAGGGTATCCAGCTCTATTGACTCACTGGAGCATCGACGCAATGTGGGGTGTGTTTCATTGTTTTATCGTTACTACAACGGAATGTGCTCTTATGAAATCAGGCAACTCGTTCCTGAAAACCGTAATTTCGCTCTTATGAAATCAGGGAACTCGTTCCTGAAAACCGTAATTTCGTACACGCAACGCGTTCTGCATCAAGAGCGCATTCCTTTGTGGTCGATTGGCCAGTGAATCGCACTACGCATTACAGAGAGAATTCGTTTTTTAGCCGAACAGTTCGTATGTGGAATAAACTCCCCGCAGAGGTCTTTCCTGCCACTTTCAATGTGCAAAGATTCAAATCAAATGTCCACAAGCATTACTCCCTTTATCCCCCTTCCCACAACCTAATTTCCTAGTTCTGGTACAATGCATTGCATAAGTAGGGGTCATCCCCTGAGTGCTGGTCCTAATTAAAAAAAAAAAAAAATTAAGTAATTGTTCTACAAATCTTAATGTAGGTCATTTAAATTGCACTAGTTTAAATTTAAAGCCTAACTCTTCAAAATTTTTGGAGATCAAACATTTACTAAATGATGATTTCCTAGATGTCTTTGGTATAAGTGAAACATGGTTAAAGGAAACGATCTCTACGAATGCTATTGATATTTCTGGATATTTATGCCACAGAAGCGATAGACCTAGCGGTAGGGGGGGGGGGGGGGCGGTGTTGTACTTTATGTTTCAGGAAATATTCAGCAATATTATATTCATGTGGGCACGAATTATGGAGTCGTAAAATGTTTGTTTATTGAACTTGTCCTTTATGGTGTGAAAATTTTAGTTGGAAATCTATATCTTCCTCAAGGTGATTTAGCTTCATTTGAAGATGAGGTGTCCGATTTACTAGTTAACTATTGTTATTATGTATTGTTATTATGGGCGATTTCAATAATAATTTACACGATAAAGACAAGTCCATTAGATTTCGTAACGTTTGTAGAGGATTGAATCTTTCACTGGTTCACAATGCAATACCTACTCATTTTGACGTTCGATTTAATTCTTACTTAATTGCTTCTTGGTCTCTTCTCCTGATTTAGTTGAGATATCTAACCAATTTCAATGATGAACAGTTAAGGATTTTATATAACAACCTGAACATTTTGCATTCGATTGTTCCTTTGAAACGACGTTTTTTTTTTAAGAAATATAGGAGATGACTGGTTTAGTGCGCCTGAGATTACGTATCAATTGTCACTAAGAGATCTTGCATACAAAACATATTTGATTGATAGAACTTGTGATAATTGGAGAGTTTTTTGTAGATGCAGAAACAAGGCTAAGTCTGTAATAAGGAAATTTAAGAAAAAAGCTCATGTTTCAATTTTTAATGATAAGAGCAACAGGGAGATCTGGTCAGTATTAAATAAAAATGGATTGGTTGATGGTGCTAAAAATTTGGATAATGTTGACCCTGATGATTTGAATAATGATTTTTCCTCTAACCAATTCATTGATTGTAACGGGATGATTGAGTTTTCTAGTTTTTCATGTAGTGGTTTCACATTTCGTTCAGTGGATGTTTTTGAAATGTTTAATGCTTTTAATTTCATCAGGTAGATGCTGTTGGATATGATGTAGACATGTGCCCGGTCGTTCGTTTCAGTGACCAGTCTTTTTCGGTCAATTATCAAAGACTGATTCGTTCGTTCAATTTGAACGAAAAGAGCCGATTAATTATCTGGCTCATTTCGTTCAATTAAGTCATCCGTTCAATTTAACCCGTACACTATTGAACGAAAAGACCGGATTTAAATGACCGGATCATTCCGTTCACTTGATTGATTCGGTCAATTTAACCCGTTCGTTCGCGAACAACACAGCTCTAATATGATGGCTTTGCTCTTAAATTTATTAAGTTAGTTATGCCAATTATTGCTAATCATATATTACATTTAGTTAATTCAATATTAACCAAGGCGAATTAAATACAAGGTGATAGCGGTGGCGAATTCAATTCTTTTCCCTGGTATTCTAACTGTCAAACTCCATATATAAAAAATCTGTATAACAGTTAGATAAATTTTTATATATGTTAGAATACATGGTAAAAGAATTGAATTCGCCACCGCTATCACCTTGTTTTTAATTCGCCTTGATATTAACTACGTCTACTTTTCCACTGTTATGGAAGGTTGCGAAGATCATTCCCATAAGTAAGAAATGTGTTATTGCTGGTAGCAATGAATTTAGACTAATATCTATTTTATTGATCTTATCTAAGATGGTGGAACATTTTGTAAAAACTCAAATCGCAAACTATATTAAAGTAAATGACTTGCTTCATGATTGTCAATCTGGATTTAGATGTAACAGAAGAACAACATTATTGCTCCTTGGTCTGACTGACATAATCAGAAATAATATTTCTAAAAAAGGACTTCTCTAAAGCGTTTAATAGAATTAAGCACTCCCTTCTGATTAAAAAACTGCATAGAATTTATGGTTTTTCATCAACTGCTTGTAAGTTGATATATTCCTATCTTTCCAATATAATGCAATATATTTTCTGCAATGGTCGTTCTTCGATGTTGCTACCTGTTGACAGTGGAGTTCCTCAGGGATCCGTACTTGGACCCTTACTTTTTATCATGTTTATGAACGATCTTTTTGATGTAGTTTCGAGTATAATGTGTCTTCCATTTTCTTTTGCAGATGACGTGCAGCTCCTATTTCAAGGTACTGTGGAATTTCCTGATGTTTTGCAAAACATGATTGATTTCACTATGGGTTTACTTCTAACTGGGTCTCTGAAAATTATCTGTTGATCAATACTGAGAAGACTAAGGCTACGTTGTTTGGTAGATATAAAAGTAACACATTTTCAGTTGAATTTAATAACAATTCTATTGAATTTGTTGATAAACTTAAATGTCTTGGATTGATTCTTGACACAGCCTTAAGTTGTGATTGTCATGTTAATTCTCTTTTTTCTAGAGTTAATTTTACTTTACGTAGATTATATAGTTTGAATTTGCTATTGCCTTTTCATATTAAAAAAAGAGTTGTACATGATCTAATTATGTAAATTTTTAACCGACTTCAAAAAAGAAGGAGGTTATACAATTCGGCTGAATGTTGCTGTTTTAATGTTTGTGCCTGCAGAACTCAGTCATTTCTGATCCGATTTTGAAAATTTTTGGTAATATGATAGATTATGCTTACAGATTGGTCCCGTTTTAAAAACAGTTCATAATCTTAAAAATTAAAGAGTGTCCCCATACAACATACATATTTTTTATGTGTATTATGAACTGTAAAGGGCGATTCTGTAAAATTTAAAATAACTGCGTATTACTATGGCTCCCAAAAACAAAAAATTACAAAAAAAAATCAAAAATTAAAGGGTGCCCCCAAATTGATGTAAATTTACTTATATGGGCCTATCTTTTGAACCGTTATAGACAAACGCTTGCAATGTGGAAAGCATGTCGATTGCTATGGCCGTTATACTAACAAGTATTAATATTACAAATTATAAATTAAAGGGTGCGCCAATAGTTCCTTAAATTTGATGTATATGGCAATACTCTTGAACAATTGTAGACAGACGCTTGAAATTTACAACGAACCTGTATTGCTAAGTCCGCTATAACAAGAAGAATAAAATTTGTATTTGGAAGTTAAAGGCTGTTCCAATAGTTAATGTAATTTTGTGTATGTGACCAAACTTTTGACCCATTATAGACAGAACGCTGAAACTTAAAAGGGACCTGTATTGCTTAATCCGCTATATCAACGAGTTATAATTTGAATTTAAAAATTAAAGGGTGTCCCATAATTGATGGAGGTTTACTTATATGTGCCTATCTTTTGAACCGTTTTAGACAATCGCTTGCAAATTGGACAGAATGTCGATTGCTATGGCCGTTATAGTAACAAGTATAAATATTAAGAATTACAAATTAAAGGGTCCGCCAATAGTTCATTTAATTTGATGTATAATACTTTACTTTTGAACAGTTGTAGACAGACGCTTAAAATTTACAACGAACTTGTATTGCTAAGTCCGCTATAACAACAAGTATAAAATTTGGATTTGAAAGTTAAAGGGTGTTCCAATAGTTGATGTAATTTGAAGTGTGTGGCCGTACTTTTGAACCGTTATAGACAAACAGCTAAAATTTACAAGCGACGTGTTTTGCTAAGTCCGCCATATCATGAAGCTTATAATTTGAATTTAGAAATTAAAGGGTGTTCCCAAAATTAATATAATTTGTTCTATATAGCTGTATTTTTTGAACCGTTGTATACAAACAATTAAATAGTTGATTTAAGCTGATCTATATGGTCAAACTGTTGAACAGTTACAGACAGACGGTTGAAATTTACACAAAATCTGATTGCTAAATCTACTACAACAGCAAGTATATAATTTGAATTTGGAAATTAAAGAGTGTCCCTATAGTTGCTGTAATTTGATATATATTGCCAAACTATTGAACAGTTGAACTAGTATAAAGTTTAGAGATATAAGGGTGTCCCACTTGAACTGTTATAGGCAGACAGATGCAATCTGTTTTGAAGTCGGTTTTTTTTCGCAAGAATTATTGTGTTGAAAGTTGTTATAAACATTAAGAACATACATATATTAGAAAATTCCACATGTTCATAATAACTTCCCTATAAAAACAGACGGAATACGTAGTATGGATTTTTTTACGCAATTAATTGCAACATCGATTATGACAAATATATCCTATCTTTAATACATAAAGATAAAATATTCAATATACAAAATCAAAGTGGCGCATTATGTGTAAACCACTTGAAAATACCCGGAAGAACAGAGACAATACTATCTTTTAACGTGAATCTGATCGAAGATACAGTTACTTTTAATAGAGAAATAGCTAAAGAAGTGTACTAAGCAAATGCCGTTGTTCCAGAAAAAGGAAAATATTAAAAGGTTTTTAAGATCACTAAAAAATTTTAGATTTCTACTTTAATACTGTAGAAAAAACGTTTCGCATATTTGCGCCAATTCTTTTGTGTGTGTGTTTTTTTTTTTTTCTGTAAATTTTTCTGTTTTTGCTCATCTTGCATAAGTGGAAAAATGTTTGGTTTGGTCAGTCATAAAATATATTGGTTTTAAATAATTGCATATACATACATATATATGTAGATGTTTGCTTAATTATACTGCAAGTAGTTTAATAACATGTCTAAAAGATGTTGTATGTGAATTAAGAAAGATTTACTGTCATCCCTAAATTAGCGCGTAAAGTGCATGATATCTGTCAAAATTTCTCATGCATATACAAAATGTATGAAGCATCCCTAAATAGCACGGCGTTAACGCTTAGCAATTGGAAAATCCAATTTTGACAGTGCGTTAGGACGTGAAGTTGGCTGCTTGTTGGTTTGTTTTGTTTTGGTAGGAAATATAAAATATAGTAATAAAAATTTATTATTATATTTAGTTGGTTATGCTGATGAATCGAAGGCTTTTCGTTTGTTGAACTGCGATACCAATAAAATTATTATTAGTCGGGATGTGAATTTTTTAGAACCAAAAGTTATTTTTTCGTCTGGCGTTGTTATAGATAATGGTAATTCTGAGGACAAAGTGGTAAATGTTCCTTTTGAAAGTAGCAATTTAGAGCACATTTCACAGAAAGAACCAGAAGTGTCACAGGATCTAGATAAGATTAGCTCGGATGATTTGTATGGTTTTGCATCTGCGGAAGAATTTTCATCAACTGCCTCGGAAACACAAATCGATTTCAATACTATGTCTAAAACTTCTTTTAATAAAGGTGTAGCTCCTAAAAGGTTCGGTTATAAAGTTTGTGTAAGTGATGATCCAATAAGCTATAATGAGGCAGTATTAAGACCTGATAACAAAGAATGGTTAAGTGCTATGAGAGAAGAGACGAAAGCGTTGCAAGATAATAACACATGGGACTTGGTTGAACTACCCCAAAATAGCAAACTAGTTACCTGCAAATGGGTTTTTAAAATAAAAGAAACACTTGATGGTGCGAAACGCTACAGGGCAAGATTGGTTGCAAGAGGATTTTCGCAGAAGTATGGTAAAAGCTACGATGAGATTTTTGCACCAGTTGTAAAGCAGACATGATTTCGAAGTTTATTAGCCATTGCAAGTAACAAAAATATGAAAGTATGTCATATTAAGATGGCGTTTCTTTATGGTGAGTTAGATTCCGAAATATATATAAAACAAACAAAAGTTTTTGTTACGCCTGGAAAAGAAGGTCTTGTTTGTAAATTAAATCATAATTTGTAAGGACTCAAGCAGTCAGCACCTTGTTGGAATCTTCGTGTCAATCAAATTTTTATTGATTCGGGATTCAGAAGGGAAGAGGCTGAACCTTGTCTCTATGTAAAAGGTAATGCTGATTTAATATATTTTTTAATTTACGTAGATGATATTATAGTAGCTTAAAAATCAGAAGAACAAATCGAAGAAGTAGTAAGAACTCTGAAATCACATTTTAATATAACGGAATTAGGTAATTTGAAGCTTTACTTAGGAATTGAAGTAAGTTTCAATGCCGGCTTATTTTATTTGTCACAAGAGAAGTATATTGATAAAATATTAAATGAACTAAACCTGCAGGATGCAAAGTGTTCATCTGTTCCTATGGAACCTGGATATTTTAAGAGAAGTACTGCTTGTTTACTTAAAAGCAATAATATGTATCGAAAGGCAATTGGATCACTTTTGTATGTTTCAATAATACTCGATCCCGGAAGTTAAATAATCCAAATGATAACGATTGGACGGAAGTAAAAAAATTTTTTTAATATCTAAAGGGAACTAAAAATTTGAAATTGTGTGTGGGATCTAAATCTAAATTGGAGTTAAAAGGGTTTGCCGATGCCGACTGGGCAGGTGATATCAATATCCGAAAGTCTACGAGTGGTTATATTTTTCAAGCTAGGTGATGCAGTAATCAGCTATGCTATGCTACAATCACAAGTGACGTTATCATCTACTGAAGCCGAGTTTGTTGCTCTAGCTGAGGCATCTCAAGAACTTTTATGGATTATTCAGCTAATGGAAGAAATAGGAATTGATGTGCAGAATTCTACAATTTATGAAGATAATGAAAGCTGTCTAAAAATGCTGCAGCGTGAGAAAATGTCACCCAGAAGCAAGCATGTGGATGTAAAATATTATTTTGTTCGTGAATTGTATAAATCTTCAAAAGTTACTTGTACTTATTGTCCAGCGGATTCCATGCTAGCTGTTATTTTAACTAAACCTTTACAGAGGATTAAAATATTAAAATTTATAAAGTTAATTGGCTTATGTAATTAAAATAATTTCTTACATATTTTCAAATTTATATAAATTTATTATATGCAATATATGAATATATTGAGAAGGGGTATTATTAATATATTTATATAATTAAATTATTACTTCTGGCTTCTGTTTTATATACAAATATGTTCTGTTTTATACTAAATACTTTACTTTATAATACAACTATTATATGTACATTTGCATTTGGATTTTATGTATACCATTTTTCATTCCTAATAAATTCGTCTTTGTAATAGGTATTACAACGTGTGTATTCATTTAATTTCTTTTAACACGTACATTATTATACCCTTCACCACAAAAAGTAGATAAAGGGTATTACAAGTGTGTATTTCTACAATATCCATTTCCGACTCCATAAAGTATATATATTCTTACTTCTTATGCATAGTTAAGTCGATTGAGCGATTTCCGTCCGTATGATGATGAAATCGAGGCACTAGATCAGACAAAGTGTAGAAAGAGGTGCTATTGGAAATCAGCATGATCGGTCCAGCATGATCAGCATGATCGGACCAACGTATTTCTTTACTGTTCTCTCTGTATTTCGTCTTGTACAATTGAGACAAAGCAAAAACAAATGTACAAGACGAAATACAGATAGAACAGTAAAGGAATACGTTGGTTTGTGTGTAAATTTCGTCTAACCAAATTAATATTAATATGAATATACCTCGTATTCTTATTTACAAAGTTAGTTGGTTAAATTGATGATGTTTATAAAAATACACAACTAAGGTAGATAGATGCGAAGAATACTGATGAAGGTCGTAGCGGTCCAGAAAGTGCAGCATTTGATTCTGCTAGCGTCTAATTTTTCTTGTTTTCTTAGGAAAACGTCCGCATACATTTGTAAAATAAATTTTCTTTCTAAAAAATATTTTTAGAAATTAAAAATAAATGAACCTGAGCCAAAATAATTTCTATTCATTTAAATTTTTTTTTTATATTTTGATGCGGTTTGATCTTGCGGCAATTTAAATCCTATAAGAAGAATGAAGCGCTAAAAATAAATCGTTTTCAAACCACCGGGGAACTAGTTGATTTTTGATCAAGAGCGTTTTTGTTGAGAAGGTCGGATATGTTTCCGGGGAAGAAACAAATGCTGCGTATTTATTACTATTTTCCAGAAGAGGAATTTTTCATAAGTTTTATACATTATTAAAATAATAATAGCAAAAGTATTTTTGCACATATAATATATATATATATATATATATATATATATATATATTAATGCATATGCTTCATATGATAAATATTTTCAAAGCGTATTATGTAAAAATACGTAATAAAAAAGAAAAAGAGTGTTTACTTATCATAGAATTACGTCTGACAATATCAAAATTTGGTAATACTTACACGTTATTTTTTTTTAATATTTCTCCGTAAATTAATTTAATGATTTTGTTTATAAATATTTTATTGAAAAATCGATTAATTAAAAATAATGAGGAAAAAGAATATACCGTTTTTAGATTGTTATTAATGTAATAAAAATGTGTTCTAAAACTAACACTTACAAAATAAAAGAAAGAAGAGTTATTTGTTTTAGCAATTGAAGCCAAGAATATTGTTAATTTAAGCTATTTTTAGATATTAAAAATATTTTATGCTTCTGCAGAAGCAAAGTAATAATTTAGTTTAAAAATTGTAGTAATTTGATAAAAACGTGCTTTAATATTATAAACTACATATTGTATTTGCATTGTTTTTTTTTATTTTCTTAATATTAAAAAAAATGTTTTGAAAGCTTTAGTTTTGAATTCACAATTCAGACAAATGGTCCGATAAATTTCTGTATGCTGTCAGTTTAGTTTTAGTTAATAAAGTACATATTATAATATTTTTATTATATAAGATCATTATTATGTTATATTATTATATTTCTATGTATTATATTTTTATATATTATATGAAAGTATTTTAATATTGTATATTTATTTTTTATGTACTTAATTGCTAAACAATGTTTTTTACTTGTTATTAAAAGCATTAAATTTTATTTAAATTTAAAGACAAAAACAATTATATATTATTTTATAATAAATCTAGTTAAAGCACTGGTGTAAAAAAATGGCTTTGCCGAACAGGTTTTTGTATATAATTATGTGCGCAGTTATGATTATATATTTGTGTTGTGTAATCGTCTACTTAAAATTTTCTATTGGCTCGTCTAATTTAAATTATCGTTACTTCTCTTTTTTCGTTTTAACTTGAATGTGCTGTTTCTGTATTACAAACGAGTGACTCGTCTAGAAAACTTTTGGGTGATTTCTATACAAGTTTTTTAGACGAATCGCTTGCTTGCAATACAGAAACTCCACATAAATCTGCTTTTTTAATGGTTTCTGTAAATTTGACACTTCAGAACTTCTTGACTCAATTCGTCTATCAAATAGTAGCTACATTTTAACACTAGTTTAAGTACCTTGATTATTAAAATAATTATTAATCCTTGTCAATTAATTTACTTTCTCAGCAAACTTATAATATGCAGCGTAATGTGTATAACATATGCTATTGTACGTGTACGTGGTTTTTATTTCATCTTCTTGACAACACTGAAAACACTTGCAAATGGAATACCTTTTAGGTGATAATCTATCATGGGACACTAATAACTACATCTCTAATTTGAATGGCGGCGTTTTGCATACAAATTTATTTTTATATCTTTAGAACGAATAAAAAGTGATTAAGCAATTAAACAAGTGTGGAAAACAAACAAAACTACAAATAAAATAGAGGCAAGATAATGGATAAGTAAGTATTGTGGTTTGATTAATTGTGAATTCAACAAAAAAAAAAATGTATTAGATTTTTGTTAAAAAATCCTGACTTCGATGGACATAAGAGGTTGAGGTGAGAAAGCAGGTAAAAAATAATTTAATTTTCAGAAAAAAGATAATTTTAAAGCAGTGCAACCAAAAATAACAAAAAACAGAAGTTTTTCATTTTAAAAAAGTAATTTAAAACTGAATCCTAGCCCAAATTTTTAATTATTGTTGTTTAAAATTATTAAAATTATAAACTTAATATTATTATAAACTGTTATTTTATATGTATGAATCTACATTTCTTTAAAGTAAAATTGCAATTCTGTTTATTTATTTTGTTACTTATTATTTATTTTTTATATTATATGCATGTGTGAATAAATAATCAGATGTGTAGTTCAACTTTTTTTATATTAAAATGTGAAATAAAATAAAAAGCAAATTTAATTTAAACAAATCAAAATAAGTTTTAATTTTGGTTATTTTTTCCCCTCTTTTGGTTACATTTTTAAGAATATTTGGTTGTATTTTTTTTTTTTTTTTTGGTCGTCGCAACACTACTGCTATACTAATGATAACTACTCTTCTTTCACGATATTAACAAATCGAAAAATTTATCGCTGCATACGCTGGCAATTGCTGTACAGTACACAAAACCAATCCAATTTAATTTTCAAGTTATTTGAAACTACTATGCTTTTTACAGCAAACAAACATTACAAAACACTTTTTGCTGATATCACAGAATTTTTCGCGATTTCGAACTCTATTTACATATCTTTTGGTACTTCAAATAGCAATTAAAATTTCCTTGATTTCTGCGATTTTACTACGATTTTACTACGTATACGTCTCTAAATCACCCAAATGTAATTAACAATTTTATTTTATTCAATCCAAACGTCGCGTAGTAGAATTATTGATTTCCAAACTTGAGATCAATTCAGTCCAACAAAAACATGGCCCAATATATATGTATATGTTTTTATTATTATTTATTGATAAAAAAAAGTAAAAAAAAACGCCGTATAAGTTAAAACAAATATAAAATAATGATATCTATTTGCAAATGTGTGATATGGGATATAAGCATAATGTAATAAAAAATATTTTTAAAACTCCCGAAATAATTTTATAAATAAAAAATATGCAATTGCTTGTGCAAACTGATGAGAATTTAAAAAATGAGTTGGCTTAAGCATCTGGCGAAATGCATACATGTAGATACCAGCTTTTGCAGCGAATAAATAAATTGCATTTTATGTGAAAATATTTCGGGATATTCACATATTATAATAAATAACAAATATAAAATTACCCATATTTGTAATAACCTTTTCAGTCGAACAATGATTTTTAGCAAAAATTAATGGATTTGAGCTTTTTAGAAGCAATGCATTGTCGAGCAAAATGCTCTCTGAAACAATTATGGTCTTTATTTCGGGCCACCTTAACTTTCTCAGACAGTTTGCCAATTGGCATCAATGCTCATGTAAAAAATTGTATGCAGAATTTGAGAAATTATTGTATCAAGGATAAAAAGCCGGTATTAAAAGCGTATTCACGAAACTTCTATGCGTTTATTTCATAGTCGCTTGATATATTAATTAACAAAGTATACAATTTTTGAATAAAATCAGCGTCAATATTTGTTACTGGATGCTCACTAGATGTTACATCATTATGAAAAGATACATAATTAATATTCCAATGAGACTTGCTTAAAAAAATACCTGCAGCAACCAATGTGTAAGAAGCAAAAAGTACTCAAGATTTGGATTTAGTTTTCTAACTTCAAGATTTATCCCTCTCACGTTTACAGTGTTATAGAAAAGCAAATAAAAAGACATTTTTTAAGCAAATCGATATATACGGCAGTTCAATACATCTCATTAATGTTCACCAGTAAAGAGACTGGCACACCATATAAAGTTCATGATTTAAGGCATGATAGAATTTATGATTTAAAGAGCTTGTAAGAGCAATGGGCCAAAAAATTTTGTTCAAAATTAGTTCAGTGAAAATAATATCAAAGTATTAAATAATTTTTTTTTTATAAAGATCCCTGTAAGGATAAAGATTTTTCGAAAGCAAATATCGAAAAACATAAATTCAAATGAACCAGCTATTTGGAAAATGTTTGTAGTTCATTAATGTTTTTCTGCTATAATTTAAAACGTCTCTTTCACTTATTATTATTATTGATTTACATAGTTTATCCTCTGTCGGAAATGTAATGTTTATTTCCCCTTTACTCAAAAAAATTTAATTGTCATCCTATACCGGAAATAATCTCTGCTGTGGTAACGTATTATTATTATAAAGCGTTTAACACAAATGCTGTGTTGGCAAAAGAGGTGTAATTTAAACTAAACCGCCAGTCCTTTAGCCAAAGTATAAATTTTGAAGTTACACAGACTTAGTTAAAAGTTTGGACTACGACAACCAGACAGATGAGTGTACTTACTGGAAATTTGAACTCTAATACACATTTATAACTAATGTGACATGCGGATAATAGCAAATAAAAGACTTGCGCAATAAACAACGAAACGATAGAAAATTTCCAGTGCCATTTCCCAGAAAATATGTAAGTTTTGATAAATCAGACGAGTCTTATAAAATTTTATAGAAGATCGTAACCTCATTCTTAACGTAGTAAGGAAAAAAAACTAAGCTTGATATTCGCTGAAGCATATAATTTTACGTGAAAGTATTTCGGTAGTACCTGTTTCAGAAGGGCGCTAACATCCGATTTCGTATCGCATTTTCATAAATTTTAGATTGAATATAATGTAATAAATTAAATATCTTGGAACCCGTTATTTCAAGTTAACAAATGTAAAAGTTAAGACTTTGTGGACTACAAGACTTGTAAGACTTTTATCCTAGAAATACCAATAAACTAAATTCGGAACAATTAATCCTTTGACCTGTGGCTAAAGTTTAGTTTAATGTGTATACAATAACAAATTAATCGCACCAAAAAATCCTAACCTTAACGATTAGTAACTGTTAATAATGGGCCTTAATAATAAAAAGTACCGAATATGGAAAAGGAGTAGTTATAAAATTTTTTTATTCCAAGCGAGCTTTCCATTTTGCCACTTTGGAAATGGCAGCACATTTTCAACAGTTTTTTTTTTTGTTTATCTGAGATCGTAAAAATTATTATTTATTAATTAAACGATTATAACATTTACCAAATATATATATATACGTATATGGTGAAAAGTGTTCTTAAAGCATCATTTTAAAATTATCTATTATATAAAGTTGTTGTATGCATCTTTTGAAAGAAAAAGGTTGTTGTTGCTTTTCTATTATTTATGTTGTGCATCTGTTTGACTATTATATTTTGTTAATAACTTTGAGTTTTTTTTTAATTATTTTTATATATATAATATTTTTACTAAGACTCTTCATTTAAGCAACTAGAAGCAGAATGCTCACAAAGAGCTGGAAGTATATTATCACCAGACAGTTGCCTGAAAATTAACATAACATTAAAAAAAAATTAATTCGAAAAAATATAATAATTACCTGTCAACAACCATATTATAAGATCCAGGTGCAGAGTTGGAACGACCTGCACGTATGAATCTTTCCAAACGTGAACCACCACGTTGCGGCGCTCGACCAGATATACCACGTGAGAATGGGTTGCCAAAGGAATGTTTTTTAAGCATTGTTTTTATTAATATAAGTGTGTCCAACTTTGGAATGCTTCGTACAACGGAATTAATGTCTTCGTCATTAACTTGAACTAATCGGCAGTTTTCTTCCTCGCTTGCCAATGGATGTAAACCACCAGCAGTTACCCAGTTATGTTCCTAAAAATATAAACAGGGCCCGATAATTAACTGCTTGAACAGTTACAACAAGATTGTTATTTTTCAAAAATGTCCAAAAGTAGAGGAGCACTAAAACCAATATTTATTGGTTAAAACAAAGAAATATAAATTTATTTGTGTACAAATCAAAGAAAAAACAACACTTTTTCCGAAGAGAAAGAATATAATTCTCATTACCTAATTTTGCAGTTCGGGAACAGGTGATCACACCTTAAGTTAATTTACAATAGCTGTTATGTATGTAAATATGCAAAAAAAAAACTAATCAAGCACTGAAGTCTAAATTATAGCTTCCAAGTTTAATAAATTTTCAAATTATATATTAGAACAGTTTATTACTTTATCTCGAAGGGGGAACATCTGTCAAAAAAGTGAGTTTATAATTAAAGACGCAACGCGCACGTTTTTTCTCAACTGGCTTTTATTAAAATGCCATCGTTTTGACGGATATTAAAAAAATATATATATAATCATTAATACTTCAATATCCTGTTCAGGATTTACATCTTCCTGAAGAGACTGTTCATATCTGAAAACTTGTGGGATATGCTGGCGCTGTGGTTATGCATCACGTCAAGACAGCTGTCAAATGGGCAACACTGCAGTATATTCGATTTAAACAAAGGCAAATAAAAATAATAAAATACATAAATTAAGTAAATACACTAATTTGTTTTTTAATCAAACAGTTTTAATCTGCTTTCAGACGGCATAATTTTACATATTGTCTTTACGTATATCAAAAAATAAAAAAAAAATAAAAATAAATAAGACCGCTTCTTGTTAAAGATTTTATAGATCTTTTATGGTTTTTGAGATATTAAAAAATCTTTTTATTGTATATCCACTATTAATATAATTTTAATGTGTTATCTTAACGTATGCCACTTTATTATGGACATACTATAAAAAGTATATGAGGTTCTGTTAGGAAAAAAAACTTGGGTTATCTTCACGTATGTTCAGAGAAATAATTAAAATGTTATTTCCACGTATGTTTGTGAGAAAAAAATATTCCGCGAAAAAAACCGACTTCAAAAAGTTTCATCTATCTGTCTAAAAAGATTCAAAAGTATGGCCACATACATCAAATTTCATTAACTACTGGGACCGTCTTTTATTCCATCACCAAACTTAACTTTTTATTTCTGTTAGCAGACTTAGCACTACAACCTCTTATTAATTTCAACCGTCTGTCTACAACTGCTCAACAGTTTAGCAATATACATCAAATTACAGCAACTGTAAGGGCACCCTTTAATTTCAAAATTCAACTTTAATACTTGCTGTTGTAGTTGACTTAGAAATCAGGTTCTACGTAAAATTCAACCGTCTAAATCATCAACACTCTTTTATTTATAATTTAAAAATATATCTACTTCTTCTTATACTAATCAAAGCAGTGAGAATCTATAAATATAAAAATGCCGATTTCTGTAAAGTTATTTTTCAGTTATTCGTATTTTCGAGGAGAATTTTGGAAAATCCCTCCGGAAAAGTCGGAAAATTGGAAAAATCAAAAATCGAGTTTTTTATGAAATTTTGCGTGAAATTATTCCTTAATGGCTTTCCGAATCAGAAAATAGAAATTTCTTAGTGTAAATCATGGAAAATTGGAAAAATCGAAAATTGATTTTTTGTATGAAATTTTGTGCATGAAATCGCTCTCTACTGATTCCATCATGTAAATCAAATTGAAAATTTAAATATTTGTGTTGTATTATTACTCTAAAGTTTGTCTGAAGGCTTAAAATTGGGGCGAGGCGAAGTTCGCCGGGTCCGCTAGTTCTATATAATTTTTAAGTGTTTGTATATAACGATTTAAAAGATACGCCATATACGACAAATTACATTAATTTTCGGACACCCTTTAATTACTAAATTCAAATTATAATCTTGTTGTTTTAGCTGACTAAGCAAATCAGGTCCCTGTAAGTTTCAGCTGTCTGTCTATAAAGGTTCAAAAGTTTGGGAACATATATCAAATTGAATGAATATTGGGGCACTCTTTAATTTATAATTTTGTAAATTTATACTTGTTATTTTAACGGCAATAGTAATCGACATTTTGTCCAATTTTCAGGTATTTTTCTATAACGGTTCAGAATATAGGCCCATATAGGTCATTTTGCGTCAAATATGCGCACACCTTTAATTTTTAGATTTATTTTTCTATTACTTTTTCCTATTGGGATCTATAGTGATACCCAGTTTTTTTTAAATTATTGATTAGTGCCCTTTACGGTTCATAATACCTCAAAAACATGTACTGTTTTTAAAACGGGAGCATTCTGTAAGCATATCCTCTCAAATGAAGAAATAATTTTCAAAATCGGTTTATAAATGACTGAATTATGCAGCCAAAAAAAAAAAGCGACATTCAGTCGTATTGAATGAAGTCGGTTAATTAAAATTTAAATACTCGTACAAACCATTATTGAATAAAGATATACCTTACGTTCTATATCGCGAACATGTTTTGTGTTAATTTTTAATGGTAATTTTGTGTTTATATAAATGGAAACTATATTCTTAGGGAATGTATATTAAATAAAAATTTAAAATTCTTTAAAATAGTTGATTTATTGAAAAAACATCATAGGTTTCACTCGAGCAAAATTTTTCGTTCTGATAATTTAGAATATACTTTTTTACAAATATAAACAAATAACTCGAAAAGAATTTCACATCACTTTGTGGAAGATAAGCACATAAACTTTCAATATCTTTTATTTTGTCCTTAGAAATGCTTTTCCCGATTGTATTCAGTTATTTTTCAAACATATTTTCAAAAGTAATAAAAACACTGACAGAAATTCGTCTTCACTTTCAGATGATTTAAATTGTGAAGATAAGAGATTGAATTTAATATATTTCATTTCTTTTATTTTGATGAACGTAAAAATTTGAATATGTTTTTGACTTGCTAAGGTGGAATACGTCTTGAAATCATTTGGAAGCATTTTAATAATTTTTAATTTACTTTTCTGGATTGACAGTTCTTTAAATTTTCTTATCAGGTCTTAGGGAATATGAATTTCTTTTAATGTTGGAATCCTGTCTATTGCACTGTATACACTGTACAGAGTCTTTATCTTGGATTTGTGAATGCCGTGGCTCAGAAAATATTTCAGTCAAATGATGGTAATTATAAAATTATGATTTTATTTATACAAAAGTTTAAGGAGAGTAAACAACAATATTTTAGTTCTTTTTTGCAGTACAAAAGAGACGGTTTAAAAAATTTTATTATCAATATTTTTAAAATCATGAAAAATTTTGAAGATAACAGTGGTACAACAAATTTAAACTTTGCTTTCAATAAGAGCACTTTCTATGTTCATTTGACAAAGCCGTTGATGTCAGTTTTGAACACAATTAAAGTTATGTCAGATGTAATTATACATGTCATAAATTTTACAAAAATGCGAAAATACTTATGTATGTTATTTCTAAATAAGAAACTAACAAATGAATAATTTTAATTCGGTTTATGTTCATTTATATATTTTAATTTCTACATTTATTTAGATATAAAAAACCTAGAGACTAGCAGAACATAAACAACAAAATAACTAATATTTTGACTTACCTTTAGTTGCGGCAAAGTAATACGATCCACTGGATTCTTTTTTAACATACTTTGAATACAGTTTTTGAGCTCATCAGAAGTTTTTGGATTTTCCGGAAAAGATAATTCATCACTTTTTATCTTTTCATATAAAGATGGAACTGAAGATGCCACAAATGGCACATTGCCATATACTAATGCATAAAGTGTAGCTCCTAACGCCCATATATCTGCTGCTTTTCCACAATAGATATTCTGTTATTTCAAAAACAACTGTATCAGTAAATTAAAATATGACAGAATAAAAATCTATTTTAAAACATAAATGTAATGAATTTCTTTTTATCTTTAATGCTCAGCGATGCTCGTAATTTAATATCACTCATGTGTCAATTGAAGTGCATGAAATTTAAATTAGATTTTTTTTATTTATGAACACACCGTTAACAAACATAACTGTGCTTTAACATTTATTGGTATATTTTAAAAATGTGAAGTTTTTATTCGCTTACTGAAGGTACGGTTAGATTCATATGTTTAACATCTGACCAAAACCACCGCTAACCAAATACCTTTTATAAAAGTTAAGATGTCACATTTATTTCATTATTAATCTTCGTAACAGGTGGCAGGAAAGATTAAATACATTTTTCTTCAAGCAAGCGTGCTGTATTCGTGTATGTATATTAATACAATTTAGTGAAGTAATTCTAATCAAAAACGCAAATATAAAAATTTTGCTACTGTTTATATATAATTTTACATTAAAATGTCATCGGGTCTTAATGGCTTATGAATTTTTTAAAAAATTTTAGTATTTTATCAAAGATCTCTTCAAAAGCGTTAGAATGATCCCCATATTGATATTTAAAAAAAATTTTAAATTTCAGAGCCCCGTAACTCGGAAAATATGGGCGAGCGCCAATTTTTTCACTGGATGTTTTTTTTTTCATATTTTTTAATTCTCTACCGTCCCATATATTTATTTTTTTGATTGGAGTTACATGGACCGATCATGCTAATTTCCAATAGTACCTCTTTCGACACTATATCTGATCGATAGACCTATTTATTTATTATGTAACATGTTTTACATTTGTTCCTGTGATATATATTGACAAGAAAGTACTTTTGATTAACAATCTCGATTTATATATAGTGTTAAACATATGCAACATTTTTGTCAGAGAAGAAAACGCCATAAGTGTAATTATTAAATAAGCGATTTTTTATTCCCTTCACCACAAAAAGTGGGAAAAGGGTATATCTAAGTTTGTCTTTCTGCGTGTAATTTCTACAATATCCATTTCCGACCACATATTCTGACTTTTTTTTCATGTCATTTGGAACAATAAAGTAACTCCAATAAAAAAAATAAATAAATATCGCGATAAAGAATTAAAAAATAAGTGAAAAAATTGGCGCATATTTTTCGAGTTGGCTTTTGAAGAGATCTTTAAGGAAATACTAAAATTTAAAAAAACTGCTTAACCCATTAAGAGCGATGTCATTGTTATGTAAAATTTTATATATGCAGTACCAAATTTTTTGAAGGGTATATAAGATTCGGCATAGACGAATATAGCACTCTTACTTGTTATTTTGTCTTTTTGATCCACACTGCATTTTTTATGTCAACTGAGCATAAATATAGGAAATGGAATTATGAATAAAAATTATACATAAAATCAGTAAAATAAATATTTTACCTGACCCTCGTTCAAAGATTCTGGCGCTCTAAACGCTGGCGTGCCTGCCGTTGAGCCATTAGTCATTGTGGCATTTTCTCCAATGAATTCATTGCAAACACCTAAATCGGCTATTTTAACTCGACCGCATTCGGTTAATAATAGATTTCCAGGCTTTATGTCTGCATGAATAATTCGCTGATAGTGGACTAAAAAAAGACATACGTTGTGTAATTGAGTGTATACTCGTAGTGTGTATAGAGATATAGACAAATTTTTAAAATAACTGTGAGCAAATAACAATAAAATACATCGATTTAATTATGAATAGCAGGATGGTAAAACGTTTTAACCATTAAATAGCTGTATTTTTTCTTTTTCTTAAAAACATTAGTTTAAACTTATCAGTGGAAGTATTTGTTTTTAGTTTTATATATATGTACATATGTATATAGAAATTTTCGTTAGAAAAGCGTTGAATGAAATGTGTCAATATGTCGTCTGAAAAGAGCATGCGGGATATTAATGTAATAAATTATTTTGCAGTGATGACAATAGCAACGAATCTTGAAAGTGTTATGAGGAAACCTTTAAATCTAGAAGACAAATTCACAAGACTTTGTTGCATAAACGTCTTTAAATTTGACAGTGATGTAGGGTTGGCTTTAGGAATTTAGATACGTAAGAAACAAATAAGAAGGATCCTGTAATCATTCTAGCCTACCAAGTTTAAACATTCTGTTACTTCAATAGAAAGATATCCTTCCAAAATTGTAAACAGCAGATCAAAAAGCAAATGTGGAAAGCCGAACAAAAAGAAACTTAATTAATGGTATTTATATTGATCGAAATTCTTTCACACGATTTATATTCTACATTAGCGCATATCTTCTTTATTGTGAAGAGTCAATCATTGGTACCTCTAAGTTCATCAGTTTTCGAATATGTAGCCATTTACAAGAGAGCAGAGATGGAATTATATTTAACACAAGCAATTTTAAAATTTTTATACTTCGTCGGCACCAGAATGCAACTTAGAATATGTTTGCAGATATACCAACCTAAATCCTATCAAAGACTAATTTAATTAAAAACGTGAATTGAGGTTTGTCGAAGCAAGGCAACAAGCTTGTTAAAATATTGAACTTTTGACTGCAGTGTCTTCGACTTTGGTTTGTTCCGAATATGAAGGTTAGTCGTAACGTATTACAAATTAATAATTTTTTTCTAATAGAATCTATCACTCAATTAAATTTTTACAGATTTCCTGTACAAAATAAAATCTTCTTCGCCACTTAACAATATCTACTTAAAATGCAGTTGAATTTACTGACGCAAGTTTTTTTTTTCTTTATTTACAGTATAAACGGACTAGAATGCAAATACAATCTACTAGATTAGTGTGGAAATTCTTTTGATATTTAAAAAAAAAAAATTAAGTACAGACAAATAAATAAAGGAATCTCAAGATAAGCTTGACAAAGCCCTGAGAACATTTCTTCCGATCTTTAATATACTATATTAACTAATTTAATATATATCGCTGGTCTCATGTAGAAAGCCCCAAAAACATTTCCTTTAAGTATAAAAACTTCAAAAACAACATGAGAGTTATTTAAGAAGCCAATACAGAAATGTTAAGGCTTTAACAAAAATTACCAACAAACAAACCACGTTTTTATTTTTGCTTACATTTCTGTATTGGCTTCTTGAATAACTCTCATGTTGTTTTTGAAGTTTTTATACTTAAAGGAAATGTTTTTGGTTTTTCTAAAAATTTGGATAAAGGTTTCCTGATGAGCTGGCTTAAGCAACCGGCGAAATACGTATAGATACCTGCTTTTCCAACCAACAAATAAATTGCATTTTTATTTAAAAATGTTATGGGATATTAGCATAATATAATAAATAATATTATAAAAATTTCCAAAATAATTATTAAAATAAAACTAGTTTTTATCTTAAAGCTTTTGGAAGATTGTTTTTGTAATTAGAAAAGTAAGTGGAAAATAATTCTTCTATTTTTCAATCAGCTATAAATTTGGTGTTTTGCTAGAAGCATTGTAAATTAAACAAAAGAGGTCCTTTAGAATTGATAAAAATTATTTACAATTTCATAATTATAATAATTATATAAGTCATAATTATATAAGTTAGAGACTTTTTACATGATGCTATAAACACAATCAAAGGCTACCGACCATCGACTACCGACTACAAAAATAGCCAAGTTGCCAGCTACTTAATTTTTTAACGACCACTAACTACAAAAAAAAACATCTGTTTTGACATACATGTATGTATTTAAGTTAACCAAAACAAAACAAACTTGATTTTTTTAAGCGAATTTGTGTAAAAAAAAAAATTTAAATGTCTCAAGAAAATTTAATTAACTTTATAAATACTATTGCTAAAATAGTGGAAACAAAGACTTCAGTATATGAAGTGTCCACGTCCATATTTGCATGCAAATTGAACTAAACATTTACATTAAACAATATAATAAATGTATATAAACAGTAAAAATTACTATTATATACTTATCAATTTCAATAAAAAACCCAAAAAATATATATAAATGAAACAAATTAGAAATTTATGAGAAAAGAACTAAATGGAATATTTCACAAACAAAAAGTAAATGAAAAATGTATTTTTTTTTTTGAAATCTTAATTTAATAATGGAAGGGTATATAACTACAGCGCCAGGGTACCCACAAGTATTTTGATATTACTAGTCTTTCCAGGAACTGCACATCAACTTATACCTTCGTATAGGAAGTGGAAAATCCTGTTGAATAAAAACTGTGCGCGTTGCGATTTCAATTATAACTTCACTTTTTTTTAAAAAAAATCTTCTCGCGCGCAGATGTTCCCCCTTCGAGATAAAGTAATAAACTGATGAAAAATGTAAACAAATTAACAGATGATTATTATTTTTCAATGGTGCCACTATAAACGTTTTTCGCGTTTTTAATAGCGATATTTAATGTATTGCGATTTTAAAAACACCATTTCATGCATTTATTGTATTGGCACCACTAATCTGTTTTTTGTAGCCAAGAAAAATAGAAATTAGCCTAAGTTGGCTACGGGCTACAAAAGTAGCCGCGTAGTCGGTGGTCGTGTAGCTGCTAAATATTTATTCTCATAAGCACGCATGTATTCTATTTTTGACATCTTGTAGTCGATGGTCGGTGGACATGATTATGTTTATAGCATGAGATCAACGATTTGTTTGTATGTATTATTGTATATTTTTAATGATAAAATAATCAGTACACGTGTGTTACATTCAAAATGTCTATTAATAATAATCTTTATTCTTCTTAAAACAAGTAAAGCTTACAATCTATATAAGATTAACAATCAAGAATAGTGATGCCGTACGTCTGACAAATCTACGTGTGAAAGTTACAATAGTTCTCCCTTGCTTATAGGACAGGATCTACCACGTAATCTTCGAGATAGGCCGGTTCACGGCGTCTGCGAGTAGTCCTACGTACGGTTGTTAGTGCTGGAACAACGTCTGCTGGTTGTATCGCTACATGTCGATCTGTAGACTCTTCTAGATTATACGGAATGAAAACCAAATCTTGAAGGTCTAATGTCGGAGCAATTTCCTGTTGACCGGCATCTTGATGCATTGGCTCAGTAATTTCTCCTTTTTGAATACTCGTTGCCCTCAGCTGATTTATATGGCGCTTAAACGAATACCCATCATCCAACCTGATTAGGTAGTGCAGATGTCCATACTTTTCCATAATAGTTCCGAGTTTCCATATGTGTTTGTTGTTCGAATAATATCGGGCATATACTCGATCACCCACGCTTAATTGCCGTGACTTACATTGACTTGCTGAATTATAACCCGAGGCTTTAGGTGGTTTCAGTGCATCTAATTGAATTTTGAACTGTCTATTAAGGTACTGCTCTGATGGAGTCTTACCATTTTGAAGTGGTGTTGCGCGATACCGGAATAATATTTCCCTTACCTTCTCAGGAATGGTACGAGGGTCGTCTGTCATGGCCTTTAATCTATGTTTTAATGTCTGCACATTACGCTCGGCAAGGCCGTTTGTAGCCGGATGTCCTGGTGCTATAAATTTTTGAAAAATGCCAGCATTTGTGCAAAACGATCTAAATTCATCACTGGTAAAAATTGCTGCATTATCCGAAACGATAGCATCTGGATACCCATGTCTCGAAAACAGATCTAGCAGTAATGATATCGTAGAGTTTGACGTTGGAGCTGCCTTCATTACACCGATCTCGGCCCACTTTGACTTAGCGTCAATGACAATAAGGTAATAGTGATTCTGAAAAACACCAGCATAATCTATATGTATACGCTGCCAATTACCTTCCGGTTCCTCCCAAGAATGTAAGCTCGCCTTAGGGGGACTTGATTTTACGCTACCACATTGCACACAGTTACGTACCAAGCGTTCGATATCTGCATCAATACGTTTCCAATACACGTATCTTCGAGCTAATTGTTTCATCTTTGTGACCCCTAGATGTGTTTGATGAAGCTCCTTTAACACTGCCTGTTGTAGAGTGTGCGGTATTACCACACGCTGACCCCTAAATATAATACCATTATTGATAGTGAACATTGTGTCTTCCACGCGATTGGTTTGCAGATTTCGAAGAAGCGTTGAAAGTTCTTTATCGTTTTTCATTTCAGCTTGAAGAGTTTTGAAATTTAATGTCGAACTGGTGATTTGTTGAATTGTGGCTTCACATAGTTGATTCACTTCCTCGTTGATGTCTTTGTCTGTTGAATGTTGAACATTAATTGGAGCTCGAGACAAACAATCCGCATTTGCATTGTCAATCCCCTTTTTATAGACAACTTTGTAGTTGAATCCCGATAGAAAAGCTGCATATCGTTGCAAACGCGAAAATGTCATTCGGGGTAATTTTGAATTTTGGTGAAAAATTCGAACTAACGGTTGATTGTCTGTAATAAGGGTAAATGGTCTGCCAAATAAATATTGATAAAAATGATCAACTGCAAATACGATTGACAGGGCTTCCCGATCGATTTGTGCATAGTTTTTTTCAGATTCTGTGAGAGACCTTGAGGCGAATGATATGGGGCGTTCTTCTCCTTCTATGACGTGAGACAGTACTCCGGCTATTCCCGTGGGACTGGCGTCACATGCTAACAATAGTGGATACTTAGGATTGTAGGGGACTAGAACACGATCGCTGGCTATTTCGGTCTTAATTTCTTCGAAAGCTTTATCACACTGGGATGTCCACTTGAATTTTGATGTCTTTTTTATAAGATTTCTAAGAGGGGTTGTAATTGTTGAACAATTTGGAATAAAACGCGAGTAATACGTCACCATTCCTAAGAATCGTCTTACGTCATCAATTGATTTTGGCTTAGGCATCTCGGTTATGGCTGAAATTTTACCTTTTGATTTTAAAATTTTGTTATGTGTAATTGTATGGCCCAAAAATTCGATTTGTTCTTGAAAAAATTGGCATTTGCCCTTATTCAAATGCAAATCATGTTGTTGTAGTTTTTTTAAACAGTGAAACAAATTTTGCTTACATTCGACCATTGTTGATCCATGCACGATAATATCGTCAAAGTATGCCTCAGTCTTAGGAATGTCTTGTAAAATTTGACTCATTATGCGGTTGAATTCAGATGGTGCTGTCTTAATACCAAAAGACAGTCTGTTCATCCTATACGTGCCACGATGTGTTGAAATTGTTTGGATGCGGCTTGAATGCTCATCAACTGGTACATGTAAGTATGCTTTGTATAAGTCTAGTCTACAGAAAAATTTTGAATTACGTAAAGAGTTAAAAATGTCTTCTATTTTCCGTATCGGACTGTGTGCGTCTATCAGGCGTTCGTTCACCCCCACCTTATAATCTACACAAAGACGTATGCCACCATCCGATTTTGGAATTACTACCAAGGGGGACCCCCAATCACTAGTTTCAGTTTTCGATATTACACCTGCGTTTTCCAATTGATCCAGTTCGCAGTTGACTTTTTCGATTAGTGAATAAGGAATTTCACGTTCCCTATTAAATATAGGCGTAACACCCTCACGTAATTTTAATGATACCGTGTATTGCTTCACGCACCCAATTCTGGCCTGAAAAATCTCATCAAATTCATTAATTAAAAAATTAATTTCGCTATCGTAACGGTTGTTGACTTGGTGTATGGCATTAATTTCATTCAAATTAATCTTAAACTTCCGTATCCAATTACGACCAAGTAGAGCTGCATATCCTTCTGGTACAATAAAAATTTCATCCGTTATCGTTTTATTACCGTATTCGCCCTTAACTTGTATTTTACCATCTGGTACAAAAACGTCTTTCGTATACGACCGAAATGAAATGTTTGTTGGTAACACTGGAACATCGAGTTGGAGTTCCGAGAATGTATCTCTCGGTAAAAACGTGTAGCCTGATCCCGTGTCAAGTTCAAAATTTACCAGTTTTCCCTGAATTTTAACATCTATGCAAAATTTTTCTAAATTACCTGTATTATTCTGGTATATATCCACAACGTTAAACACTCCGTATTGATGTGTGTTTTCAATTCGACTTACATCCTGCTGTAATGTTTTTGCAAGATTTGGTTTTGAATCTTTCATTCGGGCCTTTATACACACCTTTGCAACATGACCGGTTTTCTTGCATACATAACATTTAAGTTTACTTTTATTGCTTGTGCAGTCTCTGGCATAATGGTTACTTTTCCCACACCTTAAACATAACCCTTCTAAGCCCAACGCTTTATAATCGATTCCGTGTTTGTTCCTTGATTTATCGTTAACTGATCTTTTATCATTATTTCCGTGCTTTCCCTTCCTAGTAAAAATTTTGTTTATTTCCATCATTGACTGGGTCGCATTATTTGCAAGTTCTTTAGAGTCCATCTTAGCTGCTTCTATAGCGATGGCTTTCGATACGATATCGGAAAAATCTGCAACATTAGATTGCAGTAACTGCTCGCGAACACTGTTCTCTCTTATGCCCCGTATGAATTGTGCCCGTAGGAAAATGTCAGCAACTGATCTTTCACACTTGCAGAAAAATTCACAGTCGCTTATGTTCGATCTTAAATCTGCAACATAATCGGCAATCGATTGGTTATCCGTTTGATAACAT
The DNA here is from genome assembly GCA_916610165.2 of Gymnosoma rotundatum. Taxonomy (NCBI): domain Eukaryota; kingdom Metazoa; phylum Arthropoda; class Insecta; order Diptera; family Tachinidae; genus Gymnosoma; species Gymnosoma rotundatum. The sequence goes on from OU744336.1 coordinate 118,530,247, forward strand.
GACAAAAACTTGTGTTGTGATACCAACACGTTACGTTTTGGTGACAAATGGGTCCGTAAAAGATCCACCAATTCGTCGTACTTAAGTGTATTTAAATTTTTGGGGGCAGCCAAGGCCGTGACCGTGTTAAACATTTTCGCCCCAATTGAATTTAGCAATAGCTTCGAACAATATTCCTTATCCGTGAAAACGTTCTTCATGCGCGCATAATTTTCAAACCTTTGTCTGTACATGACAAACGATTCCTTTGAGGTGTCCAGCATTTCAAAATTAGGTACCAAGGCAAGATTAGAACTTACATTTATATTCCCTTGTTGAACTGCCGGCGTTGATGTGATGCCGCTAACTTTTTCTAGAATTTTCTTTTGCATCTCCATGAATTGCGAAAATTGAGTGGCGTCCATTTTGAAAAAAATATCAAAAACAAAATTTTAATATTTGACGTATTTGAATTATTTACCGCCTTTAAAAAAAATTGATACATTTGTTGGTATTGAAAGTTGAAGACTTCGATGCACTTTTTTTTTCTCCTCGTCGCCAAATTATTGTATATTTTTAATGATAAAATAATCAGTACACGTGTGTTACATTCAAAATGTCTATTAATAATAATCTTTATTCTTCTTAAAACAAGTAAAGCTTACAATCTATATAAGATTAACAATCAAGAATAGTGATGCCGTACGTCTGACAAATCTACGTGTGAAAGTTACAATATGTATGTTGATGTATAAAATGAAAAGAAAGTACTTACGATATTCTAAACCAAGTATTGTATCACGAAAAACACTCCAAGCTCTTTCTTCACTTAGAGGATTCGTTGTAGGTACAGTTAAAACCTCGCCTTGTTTTACCAATTCAAACACCATATAAAGAGAGTCCTCCAATGGATCGTCTAGAACTTCAATAAGTTTAACCACATTGGGATGATCTAATTTCTTTAAGACTGCAATCTCACGATATACTCGATCCAATGGCGACGTGGTTTTCTTCGGTCCTCGTTTCATAAGACCAGCTTGCCGAAGTAAACGTCGTTTTGAAAGTATTTTCATGGCATAGTGGGTGGAATCTTCTTCCGAGTAAGCTAATTTAACAAGCCCATATGAACCCTGCAATAAAAACATCTGTGGTAATCGAGATACTCGTATACTTAAAAATGCAAGGTGGCATAAAAGTAATGTCATAGCACAATGTGAATTAATTGGTTGTAGTGGCGCGGCGACAAGGAAAACTTGACTTTTTCATCTATATTAAACACAAATGTCAAAGCGAAGACCTTTTTGACCATTAGCAAAAGTTAGCGCGTATTAAAATCATGAATTACTTTTGCGCCTCCTTGTGAAGCAACTGCTTTTAATAAGTTGATAAACGTTTTTTGTTAGCCTGTTTTTATAACGAAGTTATTTTAGAATGTTTGAAGATTTGAAAAGAAGTTACAGCATATTTAATATAACAGAAAGAAAAATGAATTTATAGCAAATACGAATATGTGCTGTCTACAGTTAGTCTTTTAAGAAAATACTCATTTATAAAAAAGTTGCAAAAAGAAATCTAAAAAAAATATTATAATTTTTTGTTGAGAAGAAAACTTTTGTTGCTTTTGAAGAAAAAATAATCTAATTGAAATTGATTTTGGCTTAAGTAGTTTTTTAACTTTTTTTAGAAAGGAAAATTATTTTACAAATATGTATATGCACCCGTTTTCAAAAGAAAACAAGTAAGAGTGCAAAATTCTGCTATGCCGAATCTTATATACCCTTCACCATCTATGTAAATCCAGTTTAGTGAAGTAACTCCAATCAAAAAAGGGGTGACAGAGAATTAAAAAAAAAAAAAATAGTACGGCATATATATTATTTTACATAAAAATACAATCGACTCTTAATGGGTTAAGCATTTTAATAAAATTTTAGTATTTCCTAAAAGATCTCTTTAAAAGCTTTAAAATGATACCCCGTACCTCGGAAAATATTTCACCATCGCCCCATATATTTATACTTTTGTTTGGAGTTACTTTAGTGTTCAAAATTGACATGAAAAAATTAGAGGTAGGAGCATATACTTTGTGGGGTCGAAAGTGGATATTGTAGAAATTACACACGGAATTGTAAACTTATATGTACCGTTTTTCCACTTTTTGTGGAATAACAAGCACAATGTACACAACCAACAATGCTGACGAAATATGTAACGAACTCTAAAGTGCAGCATTACGAGTATATTCTGCTGGTGCCTAAATTTTCTTGTTTTCTTTGGAAAACGTCCGCATACATTTGTAATATAATTATTCTTTGTAAAAAAGAAAAGTTTTTGAAAATTAAAAAAATTATCTTAAGGCAAAACAAATTTCAATTTATTTATAATATTCACAGTTCAACCCCTAATTTCATAAGTTAAAAAATGAAATAAAATGAAAAAAAAAAAATAATCCTCATTATAAATTGTAGGTTTTAGTACTAATAACTATGTTGAAAGTTGTTATTGACCTTTTCCAAAATGCATTTCTATATTTATGTATGTATGTATATTAATTATGTTCTGTTTCTGTATTACAGGCCGTCTAGTCGTCTAAAAAATTGTTATGAAAAGCACTCAATTTTTTGAGTTATTTTCATATAAAACAAATTTAAACTGTTTTTTTTAAGTAGTCCATTTCTTTATATATAAATATTGGCCAACTTTACTCAATTCGAGTATTTTGTTCACACATTGCACTTTTTAAATTTTAAAATTAATAAAATTAAATTTAATTAATTAAATTTTAAAATTTCTTAAATGGTTTGAAAAAATAATTGATTTTATTTAGCTTTGTATGGACTTATATCACTTTTAAAAATAACATATTAAAAGAAATAAAAACAGGATCAAATTAAAGTCCATATTTTTATAAACATAAACTTTGCACAATGTGAATTGTAAAATGAATTTTTATATAAAAATCAACAGTTAAAGTAAAGACATTTAAACACACGAATAACCAAACTTATCTACTAAGAATTCATTGTAGTTATATTATAAATATAAAAATGAAAAATAAGAAGATCTCTTAATTAGGAGAAGATATTTCAAACTTAGTTTTTTTACACTTGGCATACTAAGGGCCAATTTTTGAGTTCGTATTTAAATACGCATTTAGTTAATTTTCATTAAAATTTAAGTTGTATTTAAGTGCAGTTTCATTTTTTCAGTTCTTATTTAAGTTCTCATTTAAATATCACAAAAATATGGTAGCATTACGAAATATCAAAATAAATCTCCATTGTTTATGAAAAACAGCTGCTAACAAACACAATGAATTGCAAATTTTGTCAAAAATATTTTAAATATATTAAAAGATGTCAGCGATACTCATGTATTCACCACCTAAACTTATTTTATTTATTGATTTAACTTTTTAATTAATATTTTCATTAAAAAATGTATGCAAAACATAAAATATTGTTCTATCAATGGCTAAAATGTTTGTTTACTTTTGTTTAGTTTTGCGAAACAACAACAAAAAATGCCATAAGCATATGGTAAAACTGTATTATTTAAATGGACTTTAAATGCGCAAGATTGGTCATTTAAGTTTCATTTAAGTGTGCAGTGAAAAACTGAATTTTGTACTTAAATAGAACTTAAATTTAAATGACATTTAAATACGAAGTCAAAAACTGGCCCTAAAGTATTTATGATGAATAGGCGGTATATAAGGTAATAATTATTCTTGTTTTTGTTTTAATGAACAATTTAATTTAAATTAATAACGTTTTTATGTATTTATATTATAATATACTAATGTTTTTATTTCAAAATTTTACTTTAATCAAAGTAAAGAAAAAAAAAAATCCTTGAGAAAGGCAACAAACAATCGACAAAGCGTCGGGTGAAATTTGTAATTAAAACTATTTTAATTACCTTAAATTTGTGGGCCAAATTTGCTTAAGCTCTAAGCATCTTTTTACAAAAATAATTATTACATTTTGGCCTTCCCTTTATTCCAAACAAAATTTTTTTCAAAGCAGTATTTTCTTCCATACTAATTTTATAATAAATTTTGTGAAGTTCATTCATTTTGAACCTCATCCAACATATTTTAGGCCAGTTTACAATTTCTCCTTCTCATTCAACTGAGTAAAAAGATAACTAGACTAATATGTGTTTTGATTGCAACAAGATTGAACCTAATACCCTATGATAAGACACTGATTTATGGCTTATCTTTAGATTAAACCTTGCATTGACTACGAAATGACAATAACTAGACTATGATCATAATATAACAAGACTAATGCTCTAAACACATTCGAGACAGCAGCTACCGACTACAAAATGTCAGAAATAGAATGCATGTGTTTATATGAGAATGATTAATTTGTGACAGCAAGGCAACAAGGCGGCAGGTTGTTGTCTGGGCTGAATTCGCCGCTGCAGTCAAATTAAACTAATTTCTATTTTTATTGGCGACAATAAACAGTTTAGTGATGTCAGTACTATAAGACATGTAAAATAATTAGTGCTTAAAATCTTTTATTATGAAAAACGAAAAGAACAATAAAAATATAAAATAAAAATTATTTATTTATTATTTATTTAAGATTTAAGTGTAAATCTATAATAAAACTGTAACAGGATAATTTCAGCACATGAAATATTTAAGGAAAATAGTGTTGCTGGTGAAGACAATAATTGATTTGGAATAAAAAATACCTATTTATTGAATTCTTATCTGTCTCACGTAAGTGCTGCTGGATAGATTTGAGTAAAATTTTGTGAGGAGATCATTTAGAACCTTGCTTCAAGCACGAATTTTTTTACTCGTAGAAAAATAGAGAAATCAATGTAAAATAACCCAATTTTATCGGTATAATTGTACTTAAACAGTTGTCAGCACATTTTAGTTTTGTATATAGAAAAAATTTTAACACTTTTTACATACTTTTCAATAATTGCTTAAAACATATTTTTCGAAATTTGAATTTAAAACAAAACTAGAAATGCCACACCGGCAAATTAAAAATACTACAATTGTCATGGCTAAAGTGTACAAAGAATAATTGTAAAAATTTCTGAGGAATGTATTAAGATGTACATAAAACTAAAATTCCTTTTTTGTGTGGACAACATTTAGTTAAAAATTTACTTCTGTTCTTAGTATTTGCTGGTTGAAGTACTTATATTAATTTCAATTGTCGTATGGGATATCTGTAAATACATAACACGATTGGTTTTAATAGATATCAAAAACTGTTGTTTTTAGAATTTTTTATTTTAATGGACAAGAAACTACGTGACACACACTACTGTACTTTTTATGTCTTCTGAGAAATCTTCTATATATTTTCAATCTTAAAGACAATCCAAACGAATTATTCTACTCTTTAAATAGCCTCTTAAAAAATAGTTGAAACATTTTTTTAATTATAAATCGGAGCTGCTTCTTTAAAAATCGCTTAAATAACATCACTGAAATACAGTTAATTTGTATTTTTATTATGTAGCTGCTGCCTTCAAAATAATAATGTAGCTGCGTACAAGGCGACAAATGTTGCTACCGTCATTTGCTGTCGTGTGTTCGTGTATCTTGCTGTGGCGAATGTGTTTAGAGCATAAGAGTATACCACGACTAGACTGTAATTAGATTTTGACCTGACTATAACTATAATACAACTAAACTATACTTGGCCTACAGCGACAAGAGATCGCTATGACTACATTGTTATGAGATTAACTTTGCCCAGATTAATATGAGGCCATGACTACGTTATAGAGAGCAATGACTAGATGAAGGATAATCAACTGCCCAGCCATGTACATATATATGAATATATATTATGAATTTAGTTAAGTAATGTTTTTCATCATTGATGCTCAATTCAATTAATGGGAACATTTTTTCGACTGAATAATATCATCTTCACTTTCTGAACTTGTATTTATATTTTGTTCACCTTTTTAAAAAATTTTTAAAAAATTCCGCTGCTTTGTTTTCTTGTCCGTTCAAAGTTGTTAAAAACTTCTTGATATGGTGATAGGCAACTTTTGAATTTTCGGCTTCTTTTAGAGCAAGGGTCTGCATCCAAAAACAATAATTCCAATTTTTTGGCCAAGTCTTATCCTTCCTGTAATTTTTTTTTAATGTCAAATTATAAACTTCATTATCTTCATCAGAGTTAGAATCGATTTCATTCACTTGGGGTTCGGATGCCATTTCTAACAAATCTGCTTCCTCAACTTCTTGTTCCACTAATAAGTCTTCAAACTTCTATAGCCATATCCACAAACCCTTCTCCTCTGATGAACCTAGCAAGTTCTAATATGCCACCAATTGCATTATCTTCTGATTCATGCACGCTTTTTATCTCAACTACTGCTGGCCATATCTTTTTCCAACAACGATTTAATTTGCAGTTCTTTCTTTGCAGTTCTACAAAAATAGATTTTAAATCAGTTATTCCTATAACCCATTGTAAAGATCTTCTTATGTAATAAGTCTTAAGGTTATAAATAATACCTTGATCCAAAGGCTGCAGCAATGAAGTGGTATTAGGAGGTAGAAACACTATTTGGACGTTAGAATGATATAAGTCTTGCAGGTGATCTTGCGCATTATCTACTCGTAATAGTGCCTTGAAATCTAAATTATTAAATTGTTTATTAAGTTTTGATCTCTGGAACATAACAAATTATAAACCAATTTCTAAATAAATCAGCACTTACTTAAGCTTTTAAATTTGCTTTCCAATATACCGGTAACGCATTTTTATTTATGCCTTTGAATGCACGGGGATTCAAAGATCTATAAATTAGCATGGGTTTTGTCATATAATCTCCCGAGGCATTACTGCACAAAAGTAACTTTACGCGATTTTTTAATACCTTAAATCCAGGTGTAGTTTCATCGGCATTATTTAAATTATTTATTTTAACTTTTCTGCATATGACCTGGCGGCTTCATGTAATTTCACCTTGAATTTTGATATAGTGAAGTGAAAAACTTTACTCGCTAGATAATCTGGGTTCAGAGAAGATTCTTCATTTTGTTTAAGATAGGTTTAAATTTAGGATAATTTTGGAATCTTTTTCTGACAGCTATCATCAATCCAAATGCAAAGTGCTTTTTCCATTTTTTCAATTTTTTGCAGACGGGGATGTGCTGAAAACCTTGCATATTTCGAAGATTCTACAACAACCGCACTCCTAATTTCCTTCTCTCTTTTCTTAACTGTGCGGACTGTTGCCTCATTTAAATTTAGGGTTTTTGCAAAGTGTGATGTTTTTGCTCCTTTTAGCAGACGATCTAAAATTTGTATTTTTACCAGTGTAACTTAAGTCGAAGTAGCAAAAGTCGCATATTTTTTATTTTTCATTGCTTTCATAGTTTTTAACTGTTTAAAATAAAGTAATAATTCTGCTTATGCTTACGATAAAACGCAGTTGTAATTAAAGCAGAAGCAGCCGATTTGAAAAGTTTTTTTTTTTAAATTGTGCTTTTTAATGCGGTTAATAAGAAAGTCAGCAGTCGCAGCCCGAAAATAATAGTTATTTTAAATTTACAAGAAACATTTTTTCATCTTCTTGTGATTGTTTATATGTATGTATATATAATTAAGTAACACTAAAAGCAAAAACAAAAAGCATTTAAATTCGGTTACATAAAACACAAAAATCACAGTAGCCTTTGCTTCTCCGACTATTCTATTTTCGACTTGCAAAAGCAACGATACTGTTTCTATTTTCGAAATATCAAAAGTAAAAGAAACACAAACAGAAAATGCTGCTTAATGCTCTGAACACATTCGAGACAGCAGCTACCGACTGCAAAATGTCAGAATTAGAATGCATGTGTTTATATGAGAATGATTAATTTATTGACAGCAAGGCAACAAGGCGGCAGGTTGTTGTCTGGGCTGAATTCGCCGCTGCAGTCAAATTAAACTAATTTCTATTTTTATTGGCGACAATAAACAGTTTAGTGATGTCAGTACTATAAGACATGTAAAATAATAAGTGCTTAAAATCTCTTATTATGAAAAACGAAAAGAACAATAAAAATATAAAATAAAAATTATTTATTTAAAGATTTAAGTGTAAATCTATAATAAAATTGTAACGGGATAATTTCAGTACATGAAGTATTTAAGGAAAATAGTGTTGCTGGTGAAGACAATAATTGATTTGGAATACAAAATACCTATTTATTGAATTGTTATCTGTCTCACGTAAGTGCTGCTGGATACATTTGAGTCAAGTTTTGTGAGGAGATCCTTTAGAACCTTGGTTCAAACACGGATTTTTTTTTCGTAGAAAAATAGAGAAACCAATGTAAAATTACCCAATTTTACCGGTATAATTGTACTTAAAAAGTTGTCAGCACATTTTAGTTTTGTATATAGAAAAATTTTAAATTTGAATTAAAAAAAACTAGAAATGCCACACCGACGAATTAAACATACTACGATTGTTATGGCGAAAGTGTACGAAGAATAATTGTAAAAATTTCTGAGGAATGTATTAAGATGTACATAAAACTAAAATTCCTTTTATGTGTGGACAACAATTAGTTAAAAATTTTCTTCTGTTCTTAGTACTTGCTGATTGAAGAACTTAGAATAATTTCAATTGTCGTATGGGATATCTGTAAATACATATTACGATTGATTTTAATAGATATCAAAAACTGTCGTTTATAGTATTTTTTATTTTAGTGGACAAGAAACTACGTGACACACACTACTGTTTTTATTATTGCTTCTGAGAAATACTTCTATATATTTTCAATCTTAAAAACAATCCAAACGAATTATTCTACTCTTTAAAAAGCCCCTTACAAAATAGTTAAAACTTTTTTTAATTATAAATCGGAGCTGCTTCTTTAAAAATCGCTTAAATAACATCACTGATATACAGTTAATTCGTATTTTTATTATGTAGCTGCTGCCTTCAAAATAATTATGTAGCTGTGTACAAGGCGACAAATGTTGCTAGCGTCATTTGCTGTCGTGTGTTCGTGTATCTTGCTGTGGCGAATGTGTTTAGAGCATAAATGTTCATAAATCAAAAATTTTATTTAGACTGAACTGCCATTTTTTCAGAAGCATAAGCAGAAGCAAAACTAAATGAAATGAAACTTAATTTAATTTTTTAACCTTCATAGGGTCTTCGGGTCTATTAGATTTTAAATATTCTATGAATTTTATTTAATTTTAAATGTTAATAACTATTTTTGGTTTTTATAAGAAAATATTGTCCCAAAAAAAATTTATGCAGTTTTTAGCACTGAAGGTCTTCGGGTCAAATTTGACCCGGAACAAAATCTTTAAGTTTTTTTACGCACAGTTTTGTTAAAATAATTATTTGTCAAAAGAAATGGCAAATGTGTTTTTCACCAAAATTAAAAGTCAATATATCTGTCTCTTTTCTTCTATCCATTCTTGCTGAATATTACTGGTATGAAAAATTGGTCCCCATAAAAAAAGCAAAGCTTATTTTCTTAAGCAAAATTGTTTTCAGTTATAAAGTGTCGAGTCTGTATTTCTTGTCGAGAAATGAATACTAGTGAAATAGAAAATTTGCTAAATGCACTATCGGACGAAGAGAAGATTTGTTCAGAATATGAAGATAACTTAGAATCACGGAGACAACTGACAGTTTTAGTAAAGATGAAATTGATGTAGCAACACTGCAGCAATGACAACAAAAGTTGGTGGAATAAGATATTTCAGGCAACCTCTTACAAATAGTCAATGACGATTCCGGAGTGAGATCATTATTAGCATGATACCAGGCCTCACCCGCAACTCTTGTTTGATAATCACAAAGGAAGAAATTTCCAGTTTTCAATTGTTTTTCCCGCCACCTGTAATGAACAATATTTTTAAATATACCAATGATGAAGGTAAACCTTTTTTTGATATGGATTGGACTGAAGTTGACAACATCTTTATGGGTAAACTTTTTTTAGCTGGAGTGTATAGATCAAATAATGAAAGTACGGAAAGTTTATGGAACTCTGAGAAAGAAAGACCGATTTTTAGAGCAAATATGCCATTTAAAAGATTCAACAGTCTTTCTAAAGTGATAAGATTTGACAATAAGGATACTTGCAGTGAACGTCGAATTGTAGATAAGTTTGCACCGATACGTGAATTATGGAATATGTGGGTTGAAATATTGCCAAAACTTTACAATCCATCTCAAGATGTAACAGTAGATGATCAATTAGTTGCATTCAGAGGAAGGAGTCCATTCCGGCAGCATATACCGTCAAAACGAGATACGTATGGTATTAAATTTTGGGTACTCTGCGATTCGAGAACTAGTTACGTGTGGAATATACAACCGTATACAGGCAAACAACTAAAGGAAGACCGGTATTTTCATCATCTTTTTGCTTCACCAAGGACACTACACTCGTTTCATATATTCCGCAGAAAAATAAGTCTGTGAATCTTCTTAGCACTTTGCATCATAGTCCAGAAATAAGCAATCGTGAGGACAAAAAACGGCAAATGATACTAGACTGTAATAAATTTAAAGGAGGAGTTGATACTCTGGATGAAGTTGTTTCATGTTACACTTGCAAAAGGAAAACCAATAGATGGTCTCAAGTTGTATTTAGCAACATTCTAGATATATCAGCTTATAATGCTTTTATATTATATTCATCGGCTAATAATGATTGGAAAGAAAACTGTTTGGTCAAACATCGTAATTTTTTCGAATATTTAGGATAGTCGCTTGCCACGCCCTATATAAAACAGTGATATACCTTGCCAAGAACACAATTTTCTTTATTTAAAATAAACAGATATATGAATTCGTAATAAATAAACAAAACGTGCAGCTTTAATATTCCAAACAAAGCTAAAAATGTACTAACTTTAAAAAACAAACTTAATTGAAGAAAACAAGTTTTTTCATATCAAATTTTCTAACTGAGTCAAATTTGACCCAAAGAACTTTAACGTAAGTAAAATTTGAGGACCCTACGAAGGTTAAACGCTGATTTTTACTTCTAAGGAAATAAACATTCTTTTCCAAATTGTTTTTATATTTTCACCAGACATAGTTAGGACACAAATTTATTTTTCAAAAAATAGTCTTACTTAATTACAAAAAATTAACTCCTTATTAATTACTTCAAAAAATTTCATAAAATGGATTTCTTTTAAAATTAAATTTATTTCAATTTGTTTGTTTACTACTTCACGATTCCATTTACTACTTGCTCTCTTGCGATGTGCTCCACAAAATGCTAAATTATATACTGAGATTTTTTTTAACACCGAATTTGTGTACATACACAAAAAGTAAATCAAAACTTGCACTCTTGAAATAATAAAATAAGGGTATTCCAAAATTTTCTTAAAAAAAGGAAAATAGAAATAAAGAAGTACCGTGTTATAAGAGGTTTTCGGAAATGTTTTATTCGTGTTAGAGTTAAATCGCCTTGTGGGATAGATACCATGTTGTAGGAAGGATACCTTTACATAATAAATATAACCGACATTAATGCCAAATAACTAGAAATAAATTAACCCCTTCCATACATCAAATTTGTTTTCTAAAATTACCAAACTTAAATGTTTAATATTGAATTTAGTTTTTTATTTTATAAAATTTTCTTTTGGAAATGCTATAATTGACTTTAGCTCCGCACTAACTTTTCGAATTCTAAATTACATTTTTGCTTTAAAAAGTCGTTTTTTAAATCTTTTACTGTTTAATTAAATCTTTTACAAAATTTTGTTGAAAAGGCATGCCTTAAAATTGTTTTTGTTATCACATTTTATAAATGCACATTTCATTTTTAGTTATAATAAATTTTTTACGTTCTCTACTTTAATTGTTTGTACTTTGTTTACAAAAAATATTCTATGCCTACGTCATAGTAAAATTTTTTAGGAATTAGTTAAACACCTATTTTTGACTTTTGTTAACAAAATAGTTTCTTTTAAAAATGTCTGGAAAAAGAAATTTTGTCACATTGAAGAATTAGAAAAATAAAAAAAATATTAGTTGTTGTTTTATTTTACTTTAATTTAGCTAAATGATTTAACAGCAAAGAAGTTTAAAACAAATGATATAAGTGGTTCAGGATCTTCTAGCAGGGGTCATTTCTGTACATGAAATATTTTTTGAAAATTTTGATGTTGAAGTAGAAAGTAATCGATATGGGATACAAAACATCTATTTTTGTCTGTCTGTGTTCACATCACGGGAAAACTACTTGATGATTTGAACAAAATTTTGTGAGGAGGTCCCTTATAACTTTGGTTCCAATTTAGATTATATTTTTTTCATAATAATAGGTCATTTCGTAGAGAGAATAGAAATACAAATTTGAAAGCACCCAATTTTATCGGTATAATGGTACTAAAACAGTGGACGAAAGTTTTTCAACTTAAAAACACATTTTTCTAAATTTTATTTTTAAGAATATTAGGAATGACACGCAGACGAAGCCGTGGGCACTGCTACTAAATTTATAAAGATGTTGTATTTCGAACATTTGAAAATTCAGAAATTATGAGCAGTTTCCTGGGAGCGGGGGTAAGAGACAAGAGGGAAGATGTTCTGTGAGCGGCACCAAAACTCAAAAAAGGGCAATACTATATTTGGAAACATGACAGATTCATACTCACATGCGTATGCAAATGTTTGTGGATGTTCATAGGAAATGTTTTGTTAAAGGGAAGTATTTAGAGAAAAGAAATACCCATTTAACACATAAAAACGTATATATGTATATACATACGATCATACATATAAAGAAGAATGTCCTTGTTAAAATATTATTTCTGAATTCTATTTTTCCTACTTATTTTAAAATTGTTAGAAAGATTCACATAAAAACGAAATATATATGACTGCTCTCGTAATTGTAGAGTACATATACTTTTTTATGTATTTTTTAAAATATGCATCATCGCACAAAGCTAATTATGCCCTTAATTGCGTAGTGATTTTTTTAACATTTATTCTTGCATATACTAACTATTTTTATAATGAAATTTCAGACAACGGTAAAAAATATGGTACTTATTTAATTATATTCATTATAAAATTTTTTGTTAAGTTTATTTAACCTATGTACCGATATATATGTATATAAACCTTAAAATGAATTTGATAGCTAAATTTATAAATAAAAATTTTCAAACAAAATAAATTACTGGTTCTTTAAAATGCTGACTTTTCCAGTACTTGTTCCTTTGCACTCATATGTCTCTCATGGGCACTGCTTTCTTACCAATATAAGTATGTATAGTCAAATTCAGAATAGCAATTGTGGTGATATAATTAATGTGGAGGAATTTAATCAAAAAACCTTGCTCCCTCCAATAAGCCAAACCAGTAACTACTTTTATTCATTTAACAATAATCAAGGATTAACTTTTAGAAACGTTGATGCGTCGGAGGTATTTGATGCTATGACGAGCATTAAAACCAATGCAATAGGACCTGATAAATTTTAAATACCCTCTTATTTATGTTCACATTACGTTTTTATTAAATAATATTATAACTTTCCCAATTTTCCCCAAGGTAAAGTTATAGCGATACCAAAGATAATATCACCACGTTCTTGTCTAGACTATCGACCTATTAGTATACTAAATGCTAATACCACAATCCTGGAAGTATTATTGAAAAGACAAATTAAGGAACATGTAATTTTAATGAGTATGAAAAATCGTTTTCAATCTGTTTACACGAAAGATTTCAATACTACAGGATTGGCATTGGATAACACTGCAACTCTTATAAATAATATTGACAACTCTCACATTTAAGAAAAGCTTTTGACTCTTTGAGTCGTGAAATTTTATGTAATAAGCTTTAAAGAGATTTTGCATTTGTTGTATTCGAAAAGTATCGTACCATGGACTGTTGAAAATTTTTGAATATCTCAAAACTTTTACAATAAACTTCTATAATTCCCTTTATTGTATCTAATTTTCTTCTGATATAAAATTTTCTTTTCATATTTTCATATAGTTTTTCCCTAAAGTCACTATAAGTTGATATTTAAATATGTATCTTCATTTCCACAATATATCGTGGCTTTATCTGAAAATAATTACATTGTTCTTTAAGCAATGTATATCTACACGGCAAAGAAAATCTGCAACTTCATTGGTTTTTGTATTTTCCACTTTTGTAGGTTCTTTTAAAGAATTTAACCATACTAGTGGTGGATGATCGGTTTGAATTTTAAATTTTCTTCCAAACAAATAAGGCCTGAAATATCTAACTGACCATACAATTGCTAAAAATTCCTTTTCAATTGTGCTATAATTACGTTCGTGTTGGTTTAAAGTTCTAAAAGATAACGCGATTGGATGTATGTAACTTTCATTAGTTAGTTTAACTTAAAGTAAGTTTAATGGACAAATTCGTAGAGTTTAAACAGGCGACACTTTATTCATAAAATTCTTCATTTTCTTGGTATATATCTACTATCATCGAGTTAGAAGCGCTAACATATAAAGTAAAGCGCTAACATATAAACTGTAATTTTTTTCGGAAATCTGTTGAAACTCCTGTAGCAAAAATATTGCATGGTCTGTTGCACAATTAGCAAGAGTGCTAAATTGATTTATTGTACCCTTAACCACAAAAAGTGAAAAACGGGTATAACTAGATTTGTCATTCCGTTTGTAATTTCTACAATATCAATTTCCGCCACGATAAAGTATATATATTCTGAGTTCTTATGCATAGCGAAGTCGATTGAGCGATGTCCGTCTGTCCGTCCGAGCTAGCATTAATATCAAGTTTGCTAAGCTAGATCAGCTAGAGAAAATTTAAATACGCCAATCGATCAGATATAGTTTCAAAAAAGGTACTGTTGGAAATCAGCAAAATCGGTTAATGTCCTTCAAGGCTGCGGGCAAAATACCACGCCTACCTCTAATTTGTCCATATCATTTAGAACAACGAAGTAACTCCAATAAAAAAAACAAATATCGGAGTCGGTAGAGAATTAAAAAAATAAGAAAAAAACATCAAGTGGAAAAATTGGCGCTCGCCCATATTTTCCGAGTTACGGGCCTCTGAGGTTTTTAAATTTTTTTAAATATCAATATGAGTATCATTTAAAAGCTTTTGAAGAGATCTTTAAAAAAATACTAAAATAAAAAAAATGCTTAACCCTAATGCAAAATTATATATATGTACATATGTGGTCCTTATTTTTTCATATTTTTTAATTCTCTGTCATCCTAATATTTGCTTCTTTGATTGCAGTTACTTCACTAAACTATGTAGATTTTCATATATTATGGTGAAGGGTATATAAATTTCTTCATTGCCGAATATAGCATTCTTACTTGTTTTAAAATATAACAGTTTAGCCATTGCGAAATTGAATTCATAGACAGAAATATTTTTACAATGTCCACCTGAGGCGCGCGTATAGATATGAATGATTGAATCGGCTGGTTAAAATGGAAATTAACTTCGATATTTTTCAGTAGCATTTCAATAGCTTACGATAATACACCCCTGGTTGTTTTGTATTTTATTTGTTTCATGTATGTAATCAGGTCCTAAAGTACTTCCTCAGTTTTATTATGAACATTGCATATATGGTACATGATCTTTCCAAAAAATGTTCGTTGAAGCTTCAATTTTCTAACCACGCTTTAAGCAATATAGTTTCAGAAAACGAAAGATTTTTAAATTGGAAACAACTCTTTTTGATTTGGCGCAATGCGGTAAAAGATGTAAATTTCTTGTTTCCCTAACTTCGTTCATTATACTGAACGAACTATGAATTTTTCGTTGCGTATTTTCGTCAAAAATAAAAATAAAATACATTAGAGTATATAAAAATGCGCACAATCAATGCCTCGACGAAATTCATGGTGCGTAACGAACTCTGCGATACGGCAGTTATTCATAAAATATTTCTATTTTTAAATTTTGGCTTGAATTCGTTATTAACATTGATAAATTCTAAAGATAACAGAAAAACTTAGATAGCAGCAGAATCAAATGCACTTTCTGGCTCGCTACAACCTTCGTCAGTATTCTTCGTATATATCTACAAGGTATTTATCAATTGTAACTACTTTTTATATAAAATGACATATGAGAAATTTTAATACTTTCATAAGGTATTTTTGAAATATTTATTTCTCTACAGTGTCGCTATTTATTATAAGTGTTGGTTGACACCGAAATATTTACTTACTATCATAATTCTACATATTTCTAATAACTATACAAAAACTGAAAAAATAATAATTCATTTATAAAATATATGTATTTCAAATAAAAACCATTTAATTTAATTTAAAAATTAATGTTTTTTTTTTAATACATGGTCACTCTAGGAATTGGCATATGTAAACAAAATTATATTTTAAATTTATTTATAAACAATTTTTTCGTCCTAATTGAGTTTTAGTCGATGAATTTACGCAAAGATGGCTGAAAGACGAAATCGTAGAGCTCTACGAAATTCGTCGTTCGTCCTCGTTGTATTTGTACCATTATAAATTTAAAGCGTTTGATATTATTTTCACTATAACTGAGGAACTAAACTAGTATAATATACCGTTATTCGTTTATCGAATAACAATAAAAGTTAATAAATAATAAATATTAACGTTTATTTTAACAAATATGTATTAACATTAAGCATGCTATTTAAATTATTAGTCATAAAATTAAGGTAATAAAAGCATTTTATATTCGTTGTGAATCGACATACATAATTCATTTTGTACAACAATAAAACACATATTGTTACCATACAAATACACAATCGGTAACATTGTTTATTTGGTAATGTAAATATATACACACTTGAATGCACGCATATACGAATGAATTTCTGTGAGATGAGAATAATAATTTGTCTTTGAGATTTTACTCTTAAAGTAGCAGTAGCCGTACGTCCATCGACAAATTATGTACATCTTAATAGGTCTGTTCAGTAACTATACTAGCAAAAACTAGCAACGAGAGAGTAAAACAGAAATTTTCAAAATTGTTCTCCCAAAGATAAAAAAAGTAAATAAACGCTCTACTAGCAAAAGTATGTATGCAAATGTATGCTGATGATGTGCAATTCATGTGTGTGAAGATAAATTTTAAAATTTTTAGCTTTGTCACAAACCTTTTAATTTAACAGAGCTCTGTTAGAAAGATAACATAGCCCTGTTAAAGGAATAAAAATTCGGTTTATGCATCCAAACAGTAAATTTTATGGAAAAACTGAAATATAGAAAAACCAAAATGAATGGGATTTGCTTGCGAGGTGTCCTTCTATAGTTGTCCGTACTTAAAATATTTAAAAGCCCGTGTTGGAACGGGTTTGGGCACTTATACTTTTAAAATTTGAGTTTCTCTAAGGGATGAGCCCATTTTTATGGAAACAACAAAAGATGGCAAAATTGTAATAATACAGAAATGTGCATGAGGTAGTCTTCTTTCATTGTCCATACTTGGAATTTTTAACAGCGCGAGTTGGAACCGGTTTTGGGCACTTATAAATTTTTAAAATTTTGGTTTCTCTAAGGGATGAGCCCATTTTTATGGAAACAACAAAAGATGGCAAAATTGTAATAATACAGAAATGTGCATGAGGTAGCCTTCTTTCATTGTGGTTTTGGGCACTTTTAAATTTTTAAAATTTGGGTTTCTCTAAGGGATGAGCCCATTTTTTTGGAAACAACAAAAGATGGCAAAATTGTAATAATACAGAAATGTGCATGAGGTAGTCTTCTTTCATTGTCCATACTTGGAATTTTTAACAGCGCGAGTTGGAACCGGTTTTGGGCACTTATAAATTTTTAAAATTTTGGTTTCTCTAAGGGATGAGCCCATTTTTATGGAAACAACAAAAGATGGCAAAATTGTAATAATACAGAAATGTGCATGAGGTAGCCTTCTTTCATTGTCCATACTTGGAATTTTTAACAGCGCGAGTTGGAACCGGTTTTGGGCACCTTTAAATTTTTAAAATTTGGGTTTCTCTAAGGGATGAGCCCATTTTTTTGGAAACAACAAAAGATGGCAAAATTGTAATAATACAGGAATGTGCATGAGGTAGTCTTCTTTCATTGTCCATACTTGGAATTTTTAACAGCGCGAGTTGGAACGGGTTTTGGGCACTTTTAAATTTTTAAAATTTGGGTTTCTCTAAGGGATGAGCCCATTTTTATGGAAAGAATAAAAGAATAAAACTTTTTGTTTTAAGTAAATGAGTTTTATTATTATAATTTTGGTTTTTATAAAATACTAACATACGAGTATATGTTTTAAAAAAAGATTAAGGTTAAATTAAAAGATATGTACACTGAATAATACATTTTCATATTGAGATGTATACTAATATTAATATAAATTACAAATAGTTTTAGATGTTTAAAAAAAAATATATGTTTTAAAAAAAGATTAAGGTTAAGATTAAGGTAAGGTAATTCCAAGTATGGACAATGAAAGAAGACTACCTCATGCACATTTCTGTATTATTACAATTTTGCCATCTTTTGTTGTTTCCATAAAAATGGGCTCATCCCTTAGAGAAACTCAAATTTTAGAAGTATAAGTGCCCAAACCCGTTCCAACACTGGCTTTTAAATATTTTAAGTACGGACAACTATAGAAGGACACCTCGCAAGCAAATCCCATTCATTTTGGTTTTTCTATATTTCAGTTTTTCCATAAAACTTACTGTTTGGATGCATAAACCGAATTTTTATTCCTTTAACAGGGCTATGTTATCTTTCTAACAGAGCTCTGTTAAATTAAAAGGTTTGTGGCAAAGCTAAAAATTTTAAAATTTATCTTCCCACACATTAACTTTTGTAGATACTACAAAAAATCTTGGTGTGGTATTTAACAAACAACTTGATTGGTCAAATCACAATAAAATTAACTGTGGAAGAGCTTCTTCAATGCTGAGGAATCTTTGGATGTCCCAGTACTACACACCAACACATATCCGTATGCTATTGGCCAAAACGTATTTATTGCCTACACTAATGTATGATTGCGAACTCTTCGCTAGTTGCGATGCTCTAAGCAGGCGCAGGCTGAATGTTACGTATAATAATATTGCTAGATATGTTTTTTGCATTAAAAGAATTAGTAGAATTTCACAGTTCGCTAAACAAATTTATAATGTAACCTTTGATAACCTCTTAAGATGCCGTACTCTAATCTTTCTGCATAAAATCATATATACACGATAACCTGAATACCTATACAACATGCTAACATTTTCTAGATCGAACAGAAATAACATGAAATACAACAAAGCGATATCTACGCAGCATTTTTTTATCAATTCAGTTCGCCTTTGGAGCCAATTACCCCCTCAAATACAAACCATACACCATGCAAACCAATTTAAATCTGCCATTTTCAACTTTTTCTCCTAATCTAATCACTTACACTCATGAGCAGAAATAATTATTATTATTATTATCGTTATTCTTATTTATATTATTATATTTTTAAATTAATTGGGTTGATTACGCCGGTATATAATAAACTGTTGTTATAATTTTCGGTAATAACCGTCGTCACTGGCTGTGTACTTTGGATGTTCGGCGAGCGCTTTCGATGTGATAACAACATTTTCAAGCCGCGTTTTTATTAAAACTGAAGAGATGGTGTTAAAAATAGATAGTCTTAAGAATAAAAGGTGGTGGGTTTAGGTAATTTTTGTCCGTTTAAATAGTATTATGCAGGTAGATTCCCTGATATCTGTCTTGTTTATTAGGGTAAATAGTTAATATTTGGGTCTTTTATTATTGGATAGGTAAGTGTGACCGTCTGTGGGTGTTTTTCCTTTGTAAGAGTGTTTTAGTAATTTTAGTGGTGTAAAAATCGTGTCAGAGGTTGTGTTTACCTGTTCGTTAATAATGTCTCTGTTAAACGTTCGTGTTTTGTAAATTTCCATGTTTTCAAGAATGTCTAGTCTTCGTCCTTTTTTACTTGGGTGTAATACTGTCATACATTCATCTATTTCCTTTGGTTCGTGTCCATGTGTGTTGAGGTGTTTTGCGAAATTGGAGTCTTCCCTTTTCCTTTTGTATGATCGTATGTGTTCTGTAAACCTTGTTTTTAATGTTCGTCCAGTTTATCCGATGTATGTATGGTTGCAAGTACAAGTAAGTCTGTATACTCCGCTGGTGCTAAATTTATCCGTTGTTTCTATTGATGTCTTGAGATTGTTACGTAGAGTGTTGCTCGTTTTTAATGTTGTGTGTAAACCTTCTTTTCGGAAAAGGTTGGTTAATCTATATATTTCTGGTCCTGTGTAAGTAAAGATGTGTCGTCGTGTTGTGTCGATTGTTTCCTTGTCTTCTTTCTTCTTGTTTTTGTTGTTGTATTGTCTGAATAGTTTGTCGATGGTTGTGTGGTTGTAACCGTTATTTTTAGCTATAGTGTAAATTGTATCGAGTTCTTTGTTGTATTTATCTGGAGCGAGTGGGACTATTTTAAGTCTGTGAATCATGTGTCTAAACGCTGCGAGTTTATGTTGAGTAGGATGGTTTGAGGAGCTGTGCATAGTTGTGTCTGTCATGGTTGGTTTTCTATAAATGTCAAAGTTTAAGGTATCAATTCCTCGTATTATTGATATGTCAAGGTAATGTAAAGTTCTGTTTTGCTCTTTTTCCATTGTGTATGTGATTTTGTTGTGTATTATGTTTAAGTCTATAAGAATTTGTTCGGCGTTGTCTCTTTCTAGGATGCATATAATGTCGTCTACGTATCTGTAGTAATGGGTTATTTTATGTTTTTCCATCAGTTTTTTGATGTGTAGTTGTTCTAAGTGTTGCATGAAAATCTCTGTGAAGATTGCGGATGTTGGTTTTCCCATGCCGAGTCCATCAGGTAGTTTATAGAAGTTATTGTTGAATCTAAAGTAGTTTTGTTTTAATATCGTCTTTGCAATATCCATTATTTCGTTAATATAGTGATTGTCGTATATGTTGGAAAGTATGTTACGTAGGATAGTCAAAGTTTCGTGTGTGGGTATTGATGTATATAGATCCTTTATGTCGAAGGAAACGAGTCTCGTATTATCAGTGATTTTGATGTCCTTAATTTTGTTTATGAGGTCTTGTGTATTTCGTAACATGTATGTGTTTTGCAAATTTATTTTCTCTTTTAAGAATGTGGCAAGGTGTTTGGCCAAGTTATATGCAGGCGCAGGTTTGTAATTTACTACAGGTCTGATTGGAATATTTTCTTTATGAATTTTGGGTTGTGCTCTGAGTGTAGGGGGTCCTGGGTTCATGTTCATGAATATGTATAACTTTCCGTCAGTAAACGTTTTGCAGCTTTATAGTAGGCTTCGTATTTCCTTTTGGAATGAATCGGTTGGGTCATTCTTGAATTTTGTGCATTTTACTTGCTGAATGAATTGTTGTGTTTTCTCTATATAGTCTTGCTTGTGCATTATTACAGTTGTGTTCCCCTTGTCTGCTTTAGTAAGTAATAGATTATTATTCCGAAGTTTTGCTTTTGTCTGTCTAGTAGTTTTTTGTTCGTCAGGATTAGTTTTAGATGAAGTGTGTTCTCTTATTGTTTTTTCAAGTACATCGGCTATCTTGTGTCTCATGTGTTCTTGTCGGTCAGTTGTTAAGTGTGTAATAGTAGCTTCGGCATCTACGATTTGGGTTTCAATTGTTTTTTCTATTTTGTCAAAAGGTAGATTATGTTTTAGTCCCTTCTCTATTAGTTTTGTTTCATTGTCGCTGAATTCTATGTTTGTCAGGTTTTTCACTCGTGGGTAAAATTCTGAGTTTGTACGTTTTTCAGTCTGTTTTGTGAGTTTTGTAAATTTTCTTTCCATCCGCTTGTATTTGTCAGTCATCTGATTTTGTGCCCTTTCATGTAAGTTGTGTAAAAATGTGGGAAATAAATGGTAAAGATTATGTCTTGTTAATAAGTCTGTTACTTTTAAGTGAAGATGATAAGTTTCCTTATTGAGTTTGTCTTTTTTAATGTAAAGTGAGCGTATTTCAGTCTTTATCCATGTCAGTTGGGCTACACGCTTTGCGCGTTGGGAAGCGTACGTTTGGTTCGTAATGTTTTTATTAAAACTGAAGAGATAGTGTTAAAAATAGATAGTCTTAAGAATAAAAGGTGGTGGGTTTAGGTAATTTTTTGTCCGTTTAAATAGTATTATGCAGGTAGATTCCTTGATATCTGTCTTGTTTATTAGGGTAAATAGTTAATATTTGGGTCTTTTATTATTGGATAGGTAATACTCAACATAAACTCGCAGCGTTTAGACACATGATTCACAGACTTAAAATAGTCCCACTCGCTCCAGATAAATACAACAAAGAACTCGATACAATTTACACTATAGCTAAAAATAACGGTTACAACCACACAACCATCGACAAACTATTCAGACAATACAACAACAAAAACAAGAAGAAAGAAGACAAGGAAACAATCGACACAACACGACGACAGATCTTTACTTACACAGGACCAGAAATATATAGATTAACCAACCTTTTCCGAAAAGAAGGTTTACACACAACATTAAAAACGAGCAACACTCTACGTAACAATCTCAAGACATCAATAGAAACAACGGATAAATTTAGCACCAGTGGAGTATACAGACTTACTTGTACTTGCAACCATACATACATCGGACAAACTGGACGAACATTAAAAACAAGGTTTACAGAACACATACGATCATACAAAAGGAAAAGGGAAGACTCCAATTTCGCAAAACACCTCAACACACATGGACACGAATTAAAGGAAATAGATGAATGTATGACAGTATTACACCCAAGTAAAAAAGGACGAAGACTAGACATTCTTGAAAACATGGAAATTTACAAAACACGAACGTTTAACAGAGACATTATTAACGAACAGGTAAACACAACCTCTGACACGATTTTTACACCACTAAAATTACTAAAACACTCTTACAAAGGAAAAACACCCACAGACGGTCACACTTACCTATCCAATAATAAAAGACCCAAATATTAACTATTTACCCTAATAAACAAGACAGATATCAGGGAATCTACCTGCATAATACTATTTAAACGGACAAAAATTACCTAAACCCACCACCTTTTATTCTTAAGACTATCTATTTTTAACACTATCTCTTCAGTTTTAATAAAAACGCGGCTTGAAAATGATGTTATCACATCGAAAGCGCTCGCCGAACATCCAAAGTACACAGCCAGTGACGACGGTTATTACCGAAAATTTTAACAACAGTTTATTATATTATTGTTATTATTATAATTTTTCTTCACTTAAATTCAGCTAATTAATAACTTTTTTTTGTAGTAAATAAATTTTAGTATCAGTTGTACCTTAATTGTTTTATTAATTTTCAATTGCTTAAAAGTTTAATTGTAATCATCTTATGCCAAATATCTACCCAATACTTTAATATAAGACTTGCTCTTGTTGTATTGTAATAATCTTATAAAATAAATAAATAAATACAAAGTTAGCAAAGAAAATTGTTACGGCTTTGGGAATGATACGCAAGACCTTGAAACTGTACGGTATGACTATTAAATAGTACCATTTTTAAAGTAAATGTACTAGATTGAAAAAAAAAAATATAACAATAGACGACTATAACCCCGCAACTGATATCAACCACAATTAAAATTTTAAATAAGACTAAGTAATCCAATAGCAAAAACACGAACCTAAAATGTTTTAACTTTTTTTTAATTACTAGGTCATTTTCAAAAGCTTTTACGATGTTTAAGCGCGCCATAAATACAACTTTTTGCAGTAAGTTCTAATATTAAAATAATATTAATTAATATTAATATTGATATTAAAAGTAACATAAACCTCCTTTTTATGTATAACTTATAATTGTTCATAATAATTTTACTATTCTTATTAAATTGGTACCGAAAAAAGTACATTGCATTGAATGCTTTATCACTGGCGTGTTTACTTTCAATTCTTTAAACAACAAAAACACTTGTAAAGCTAGAAGATTCTAAACCAAATATCTGTTCTTTTAAGCTTTTTTGCTGCATGCTGCCCAAGCTAAATTAAAGACAAACAACAAAGTAATAATTTTTTTTATATTCCTTTAATTGTTAGATGCTTGTATTTTCATCAATGTTACAAACATTGGTTTTTATTTTGTAAACAAAATTAAAAACCAGCTGTTTGACTAATTCTTGCAAGTAAAAATTTTACTAGCCAAAACTTGCAAACAATTTTTTCTCTCATATTTTTACGCTCTTTTTTCACTCTCTCGTTGCTAGTTTTTCGAGTACGTGAAAACCTTTTAGTAACAATTAGCAACAATTAGTAACAATTTTTAGTTACTGAACATACCTAATATAAATATTTATAGTCTTTGCTTCTAGCTTTTCGTTTTTTAAAAAATAAAAATGAAACAAACCAGTAATGAAGCATTCAATGCGATGGACTTTTTCGGTACAAATTGAAAAATTTGAATAAGAATCGTACAACTTCTATATACGATTAAACATAATTTACACACGTTCATATGCAGATATATCGCACTTGATCAACAAGAGGGTATTAAATAAAAATTAAAAAATTTTCAGCCGAGGTGAAAAACTGTTTGTGGTTACATTTAAGCAAACTTGAAAATAAAATAAGCCAATTTCACTAGAAAATATATTTACATTGTTTTTCCTTTAAATCTGAGTTAGTACTATTTTTCTGAATATTGACGATAAAATTTTATCAACAAAACAGTACCAACTGAAAATAAACAAAATTTAAATAAAACAATTTGATTATTTTTATTTAAAAAAAGGCTTAACTCCTACCTTTTTTATGAAAATATACGATTCGTTTTTACTTTAACTTTTGTATTAACTTAAAATAATACCTTTTTGTTGATATGCACGAAAATGGCCTGAAATGTTATTTTAGAGATGAAAGAGCTATCGGAATGCGTCGAAATGATTTGGCATAGCCGAATAGGACGCTCTTACTTGTTATTTAGTAAGTCGACTAATCAAAATCGTTTTGTACTGTGCAAAATATTTTCATTTGTGTGTTAGAGGATCTCCGAATGCAGAATATGATCCAGTAATGATGTTTAAAAACATAAAGCATAGAGGTTTGAGCAAGAAATGTGGGCATACTTTTCATATTGCTGAGTTGACCAATACATTTTACTTTGACACATTCAAAAATGTGGTACTGCAAAACGAATTTTTTTGTTTTAAACAAGACAACGACCCAAACATACGAGCAAAAAAAAAATACTTGTCAGTGGTTTATAGGCTGTAATATTAACATCATGAATTGGTTTGCACAGTGGCCTGAGCTAAGTCAAATAGAGAACCTTTGGTTTGATGCAAAGAAAAACGTCTGTGAATCAAAACCTACTAACGGCAATCAATTTGGGGCTGTAGTTTAGAAGTCTTGAACGTGAATCTCAAAAAAAAAGTATTTTGGTTAACTTCATGCCAAGGCACTGTTCGTACGTTATTGCCAACAAAAGTTATGCGACAAAATTTTAGTTTTTCTTTAATGTGTATTTTAAATATTGTTATTTTTATTATTCTTTTAACTTTACTGACAAAATTTTGACTGTTTGCCGTGATTTCTAATTTAATTTAATAAACGTTCATAAATATAATAGAGATCATTCTGAAGTGGCGTTAATGTTTCTCTTATTCCAATTATGTATTTCTGGAATATTTATATGACTAAAAAGAAATACAATTTGTATACAAAAATAAGTGTTGCATTTAGTGCTATTTTTTTACCTCAGCTGTATAAATTCTATGTGCATGTGTGGCATTTAAGCATCAATTCAAAAAGTAACTCTACAAACATCAGCAACATAAAGTTAACTTATTTCTGGTAATCAAGTTTAATTTGAAGCTTTGGAATATATATATATTAAATAACAAAAATATAATAGCAATTGGCATTACTTTATAGATTACTTACCTGCCCTATTTGGTCCATCAATTTGTATTGATTCAATTGAAGAAAACTGCCGGTTTGTTCAATTGAAACACGTCGTGATTCACGTAATGGTGGTCTTCGTCTATTTGATCTAGGACTACTGTACGGGCTAGCATATGGACTATATGGAACATTTGGGTATATGGGTCGAGATTCTAGGGATTGTGTTTTTAAAGCTAGTCCAGTCTTTTGTGATGATAATGAAAGCGATCTTGTTATCACTATACCTTCATTCGGCTGAATTTCTGCTGCATTTGTTGTATCTGGGCGAGTATTAGGTACATCTTTGACGTGTAATTGTTGCGGTTTGCTATATTGTTGATATTGTTGGGGTAGATGATTACATTGCACGCCGTCATTGTTAATTTCTGCCAGTTGAAAAAATAATTGCTCATCATCATCGTTTGTTTGGTGGTTAATAATGAATGATGATTCTTGTACAATTTCAAGCGATTGGGATTTTAAAAATGAGATCGGTCTTTTAGCTTGGCTTTTTAAAGCTGAATAAGAGGAGTTATTTGATGTTTGAAAAATCAATCGAGAGGATAAAGCATTGGTTAATTTATTAGCAAATTTTTCACTTTTATGTTGGTAATAATGATTTTGATAGTAATGGATGTTAAGGAGTTTGTGATGAGAATGACTTAACGTATTGCAAGCGTGCAATGGTAGTTTGGTTAAATATGGAAATTGGCATGCAAGTTTTAATGGCATTTTATGATTGATTTCCCCCAAATAATTATTAGAATTAGTCTCGCAGTTTGTGCTAATATTCTTAAAAAAAGATTGTGCTTTATTTTTACCTCGTTTTGCTTCCATTGTGAACAGAGTGTCATAGGTTTCATCCAACCTCTGATTGTCACACTGCTCTTTGATGCCATTTCCAGATTCATATTTCTCAGTATCTGTGGGCTGTATTGCATTTTTATTACATAAAGATAACATTGTGGTAGAGGCGTAAGATGTGGGTGTGCAATTTATTATATCCGAAGACGTTTCTAAATTATTATAATCTTTCGTTTCGGTGCTAATATTTTCAACATTCTCTGAAGTTGTCTTATTTAAACTAATGTTTTCTAACTGAGCAGGAAGAAAAAAAATTTCTTGTTTCTGGTCGAAAAAAGTTTTATCACAACCATTTTGTAGCTGTCCTACTACAACATCTTTGTCATCATCCTCAAATTTAGCGTTATCTGACGTTTCGTTGGCATCAGCACTGCACTCGTGCCTTAGATTTTTATGGTTTTCGAGCGATTTTGGGCATTTGTGACAAAAACTTACTTTATAACAATTTTCTAATGTAAAGTTGTCTTTTATTTTCATATCCTTGCTATCCTTAGATGGCTTCTGATCCTGTGTGTGTGTGCTTATTTTGTATTTTAAATTTGATAAAATGTGCTTTGATGGTCCCATGCTATTGCCAACTCCATTATTTAAGGTTGGTGAGCCGTCATCATAGAGCGATTTCCCTTTTTGCATATGTTGTTCATGCAAATCTTCTTCCATTGTATTTTAAAGACAAAACATCAACAGATTCAGCATGATCAGCTGTGATCTAAAAATATAATATTCTTTAATTACTTAATCAAAAAATACTTTAAAATTTCCTTTACAACAGTAAGATAATTAATCTTTATCCATAAATCAAATTTTAGTGTTTATTCGACCTTCATAATTAATTTTCTTTTTTAATTTATCAAGCACAAGGTTAATTTTTGAAACAAAAATTTTTTATATTATTTGGTTGGGTGCCATCTTCAGAAACAGGAAACAAAAGTCTTAATATTAAAACACAACAATAAACTGAAAAAATTAAAAAATAACGAAAAAATAAATATTTTAATATGTAGTGTTTTTGAAATTCCACGATTTGCATAAAAATTTCGTTTCCATAGAATATACCGGCAAGGCCCCTCGCATATTAGTGGTAAAAATAGTGTGTTAAAGAGATGACTGGATTTATTTATCAATAACTTCTAAGGAAAAAGGTTTTCGCGATTTTTATATATATATATATGTATATATATATATATATATATATATATATATATTTGCTACAAAATTACAAATATTTTGTTCATGTTAACTTTAAACCTATGGAAGACTGCTAGAATTTAAAGTTTGCCTCAAAACTGAATTCGAGTGGCTTTCCCCCATATATGAAGGCATTGTAAGCCCAAGAATAAACGCAAAGTGAATATTTTTACTTTGTAAATGTAAATAAAGCCTTAAAAAGTGTTCGATTAATTGATTGGATTTTTATTTATATCTAACTATGTAAGATGACCAAATACAAAAAGAAGGTGAAAAATGTAAAAATTCGCACAAATAATGGTGAAAAAGTCGAAACTTTTTATGAGAGTAAAATTATTAAATTTAATATTAAGTTAAAACGTTTTTAGGATCGCGGCTGCCTTTTCTACCAAAAATCTTTTCTTTACAAAAAAGTGACCAAACAAATTTTTTTTAACGAAATTTGCTATCATAAAATTTTATAAAATAAATCTTGCAAAAGAAAACCGACTTCAAAACAAACTGTATCTGTCTGCCTATAACGGTTCAAAAGTATAGCCAAATAAATTAGATTACATTAACTATTACATATGCCAAACAAAATAGTGAATATTCTGTCTAAAATTCAGGTGTTTGTATCTAACGGTTAAAAAAATCGGCCATATGAAACAATTTACAGTAATTTTGGGAACACCCTTTAGTTCCTAAATTCAAATTATAAGCTTCTTGTTATGGTGGACTTAGCAAAAAGGTCCCTTTTAAGTTTCAGCGTTCTGTCTATAAAGGTTCAAAAGTTCGGCAATATACTCCAAATGACATCAACTATTGGGACACCGGTTTTTTTTGTTGTTATAGCGGAGTTAGTAATACAGGTTCTTTGTACAACTGTTTAAAAGCATAGTATATACATCAAATTAAATGAACTATTGGGACACCCTTTTATTTATAATTTAATACTTGTTACTATAATGACCATAGCAATCGACATTCTGTCCAATTTTCAAGCGTTCAAAAGATAGGCCCATATAAGTAAAATTACATCAGTTATGGGGACACCCTTTAACTTTTAGATTTATTTTTGTATAACTTTGTGTTATTGGGAGCTATAGTAATAAGCCGTCATTTTAAATTTTACAGAAGTTGCCTTTACAGTTCATAATACACTTAAAAAATATGTATATTGTATGGGGACACACTTTAATTTTTAAGATCATGAACTGTTTTTAAAACGGGACCAATCTCTAAGCATAATCTATCATATTACCAAAAATGTTCAAAATCGGATCAGAAATGACTGAGTTTTGCAGGCACAAACGTTAAAAAAGCATCATTCAGCCGAATTGTATAACCTCCTTCTTTTTTGGAAGTCGGTTAAAAATAACATTGTTCTAAAAATTAGTAAATATAAAGACCTGAAATATAGCCTTTCACAATAATTTAAAATTTATTCGTTGTCCCAAAACGACAAACTTAAACAAAAAGCTTGAAAATGGTGAAGCACAATAAAAAATTTCCGTCTTTAAACCTTAATAAAAAAAAACTATAAAATTTTTACAGACACAACCAAAATTATATATATTATAAAATTATATGCATTTTATTAGTTTTTATTTTCAAAACATGTAATTTTTTTGCGTTTAGAACTTTTTTTTTAGTATTATCCGGAATTAATTTTAATTATTTTAAACTTTAACAAATCTTACACAAATAGTTTATTCGATTAATCGAATATCTTTGAAAGTTTTATGCAATTATTCGGGAAATTATAATCTTAAGTGAATAACTAACTGTGAAGTGAAAATGTGAAAGTGAAGATAATCGATTTTCGTACTGAATAAAATATTGAAAAATCTATTTACGTAATAAATCTGCGTAAAGGCCGGGTCACATAGAATAAGTCATACTTTGTACTCTGACGTATTCAACTGAAGTCAAAGTAACGACGGATGAAGTTGGCACAATGAGTACTTTGCTGACGAATATTAAATCAGCTGTTTATATTTTTATCAGTGTTGCCAGGAAAACGCAAGGGAAAATAACAAGGCAAAAAATTCATTTACTTAACAAAAACAACACGAAAATAAAATAAAAAAATAAAAAAAACTTTTGAATACCAATATTTCGGTATGTACATGCCCTCGCCGTTTAATAAAATTAAAGTAGGATTTTTTTAATAAATCCGTTTTACCTTAAAATATAAAATTTACTACACCAACAAATTTTTAAATAAAAATCTGTTATTCAAGGTAAATTTTAGCCTTATTTGCTTAAAACTTCAACATAAAATTACTGACATTATGTAATATAATCCGGCACTTCCTGAAGAAAACTAAAAAACAACTTTCTTCTAAAAATGAAAACAAAAGGCTCAACACTGCTTTTCATGTATTTGCAAGAAAAAAGAGTACAATTAAAATACAGCAAAAGTTAAAAGAAAACAAAGAAGAAGCAATTGATAGCTATCAAAGTATTCAACGTACTTCAAAAGTTAAAAAGTTGACCAACTTTTGTACTTAGCGTTGACGGACTCGTACTTATTGTGACGTCACTCATAAGAAAACAAGTATTTAAACTGACTTGTCAGTTAAATACGTCAAAGCTTAACGTATGACGGATTCTATGTGCCCCGTCCTAAAGATTTTCTATTGCATGATGAAAAGTATACGTATACGTAAAACTTAACAAAATACATGTAACAAAAGCATCACGTCAAATTATTAAAAGTAGATAAGAAGTAAAAAAATTCAAAGTTCATACAAATTACTTTCAATAAAATGAGGGTATTCACGAGGTCTCTTATCTAGCCATAATGTCATGGGTTATAATATTAAAACCCGTTAAAATTTTTTATTTTTGAATTTCAAACAAAAAAACAATGCTTTAAAATAAAATATATGAACAAAAGAATTTATTATTTAAAAAAATTTTTAACTAATGAAATTTTACTTTATTTTCGGCTTTTTGGTTCTTTTTAATTAATTTTCTAAACATTTTTTTTTTTTTAGAAAGAAAAATTATTTACAAATGTATGCGGACGTTTTCCAAAGAAAACAAGAAAAATTAGACGCTAGCAGAATGAAATGCAGCATTTTCTGGACCGCCACATCCTTCATCAGCATTCTTTGCATCTATCAACCTTATGTTATGTACATCGTAAACATCATCTATTTAACCAACTAAGCTTAATGTTAATTTGGTGAGACGAAGTTCACACACAACTTAAAGATTTTTCTTTGTCGTTCTCTTTGTAACTCGTCTTTAACATTTGTTGTTGCTTTTTGTGCCATCAATTTGATAGCCACAAATGCAACTTTTTATTTTTAATTATTCATACTTGTTTGCTCACAACGACAAAGAAAAAAGCTTTAAGTTGTGTGTGAACTTCGTCTCACCAAATTAACATTAAGCTTAGTTGGTTAAATAGATGATGTTTACGATGTACATAACATAAGGTTGATAGAAGCAAAGAATGCTGATGAGGGATGTGGCGGTCCAGAAAATGCTGCATTTCATTCTGCTAGCGTCTAATTTTTCTTGTTTTCTTTGGAAAACGTCCGCATACATTTGTAAATAATTTTTCTTTCTAAAAAATGTTTAGAAAATTAATTAAAAAGAACCAAAAAGCCGAAAATAAAGTAAAATTTCATTCATTTATAAAATCGATGGTTCGAATCCTGGTCAGGGTAAAAATTAAAAATTTTTAACGTCAAGCCCAAAAAAAAATTATTTTCGATTTTTAATATATGACTTATGAAAATGTGACTGGATAGGAGTTCTTGTGAATACCCTATATAATTTTTTTTATTAAAAAGAAATTGTTAAATAATTGAAATACATATATGGATTAAATTACCTATAATTGACCAAAAAACAACTGACAGAAGATATTAAAAAAAACAAAATAAACAAAAAACGAAATGAAAAAAATATCAGATGAAAAAATTTTACAAAATATTAAATTGGTATTAAAAAATAATGATATAAAAATAATAAATAAACACAAGAAGAATCTTTTATTTTTTTTGACATTGTTAACAATATGTCTCATGCCATTTTCAGTCTCTAAAAAATTAAAAAGTTCGTTACAACTGCACCCAAAACTAGTTTTGATTACCAATTCACCCTCCCAATTATCTATTAAGAACTTGTTTCTTTCTTTTTTCAGTAAAAAAAATATTAAGCTAAAGATTTTTTTCAGTATCAGAATATGAGTGTAGAATAGAAAATATAAATACAAATTTTTTCGATATTAATTACAATATTTTTCAAGCATCCCATACCTAAAAAATTTGGATTAATGTTTTTTAATTCGACAAATACGCTTTTTTTACACCCAAAATTAACATTTGCATTATCTGCGCAAAAACTTAACTTTAAACAATATGCAATATCAGTAGATAATTCTGAACTATATTCGTAAAAGCTAAGAAGCTTAGAATTTATACTTCTTTCCTTATTATTCCTTATTATTTTACATCTCTTATTCCTCCATTTGCTGTAGAAAATGTGAAACCACAAACTGCACATTTTGCAAAAGATTCGTCTTTTGTCTTAAGAATCCAATAAAATTTAGATTTCCATAAGTCTTGATAATTATTACTTCCTCTCTTTATATTATTTTTTCCTTGGCTTGTTGGAGGGATGTTAATTTCTTCAAATTCTTCAACGTCAGAATCCAGCGGAAAAATCCTTGTTTCTTTCCATTGTTAAGGTAAGGACTAAAATGGTTTTAAGTCATACCTTAAGTATGATAATATACTTACCAATTCCAAAATTATGTGTAGGTTTTAATTTGTTTACTGTTTTCTTTTACATAAACGAAGTTTCTTAAAAACAAGAAAGAGTGCTATATTCGGCTATGCCGAACTTTATATACCCTTCACCATCTATGTAAATCTAGGTTAGTAAAGTAACTCCAGAAAAAATAAGTACTACATATACATATATAGTTTTACATAAAAATGTCACCGGCTCTTAATGGGATAAGCATTTAAAAATTTTTTAATATTTCTTTAAAGATCTCATCAAAAGCTTTTAAATGATACTCATATTGATACTTAAAAAATTTTTAAATTTCAGAGGCTCGTAACTCGGAAAATATGGGCAAGAACCAATTTTTACACTTGATATTTTTTTCTAATTTTTAAATTCCGTATCGCCCCATACATATTCTAAGTTAGATACACTTGTTTTTTCTTTGGTGTATTCAATCTTTAAAGGCCTAAAAAAACTTGTTGATGAAGGACGAGGATTTTTCCAAACTACTTCATTTCCGCTAACAAGTTTAAGTGGTACGACAGATGATATAAACACTGAAGAGTCGCTTGCATTACAACCATTCAAAGCTTGTTTATACGAACTACGTCCGGAGCTTCAATCAAAACCCCACTTTGAAAATAAGGTTAAGGTTTGGCAGCATAACTAGTCTTTCAACCGTGTGATTTAATAGTCCTTGAAGACTAACTTGTGCTAAAGTTTCACAAAATTTAAGTTGATCTCGCTTAGGATAACACCTTTGTTTTGCTTGTTGAACTTGGTAAGAAAAGTTGATTGCCCAAAGTACGTGATTGAAAACAGTTATTATACTCGTATAGGCGTGATTATCTAGGCACGGGCAATTTAGTATAAGATGTATAAGATTTTTTCGCTGGAACTGAGTGTTAATCTTTATTCTTTTCTGGTAAATTGGTCACCCACGTAAACATAGGTGATCAAACGCCACTCACGTAGTGATCTCTATTGAATAGTAAAACATATTGACAATAATATCAAGAACAACAAAAATATCTAACATTGAGAGTAAGACAATAGTATGTAATAACAAAAACACTGTGGGTATGGTAAATAAAGGAATTTTGAAAACAAGACTTTTTACATAAAATTATTAATATCTTAAAATGGGGGAACAAAATGGCACAATTTTTTGTTTGTAATATCAAGTAAAAATCCCATACTTTTCAAAATACCCGACTTCAAAGTCGGCACTTTGTTACTTCTGGTCCCTCATATATGGAAAATACTCCGATTTTAGAGCTTTTTTTTAAATATTAAAAATATTTCCGCACATATTGTTATAAACACAAAATCATTTTTTGTACACTTAAATATCTGAAGTTGAAGGATCCATCATAAAAGTTTAACTTTATTAATTTTAAATTTAAAAAAAATAAGCACTGATTTTTATCAAATTTTGACAGCTCACTACGGATGAGGCAAAGAACTTAGATGGTTCAAATTTTAATTAGTGATGTAGAATTTTATCTTGTTTTATTCGATACTAATCATTATGACAAAAACTTAATTCTAAAATTTCAATTAAGCGCCACTTTGGACCCATTTCAACCAAACGTACGCTGCCTCGAAGGACATGGACCGATCTTGCTTACGGACAGATGGATAAACGTTCGAAAACGGATAATGTAGTAATTATGAACGGAATGACGTATTTTTTTGTATTTTCACAAATAGAGATATTTAGAATCAGAGCAAAAATAAAATTTTGAATTTAAAGTATCGCTGTACTGTCTACCTTAGCACACTAAATTTATACTTAACTGCACCTATATTATAGCCGTGTAAAATTACAATCGTCGTTGTCTATTCAGTCCTGCCAAAGTGCAAATTTTGGCTCCAAAAATGCTGATTTTGTGATATACACTGTAACAAGTTAACTTTGTTTTAGAATAATTTATTAATTTTGGGCAACACTATAATACTTGTGACATAAGAAAGAGGCAACTGTTAATAAGTCAGCACTTCTACAAAGGAGAAAAAGGGTTAGGCTTATCTGCTGTGAGCTACTACGCTGGCGTAATAAATAAACCGATCTATCAAACACTAAAATATAAAATAAAAAATCACTAAAATTACAAGTCAAATTTGAGAGGATTCAGTGCTGCCTTTATGACAAGCACAAATTCAGTCACAAAATTTAAAAAACGATATTCCAGATTTATTTATTATGAAATGTATTTGGCACTTACTTGCATTATGTGCATTACTTACAGAATTTAAAACTCTACTAAGAGATATTTACAATTAAGTATTAAATAGTCCAGAAAGACTTCATCAACTTCAAAACACCCAAAAATTACTCAAAATAAAACCAAAATTTACTGCACTCAATTCTGCTAATGCTGATTAAAATGATACAGCAAAAACAATTATAAAAAAATAAAACGATCTAAATTTAATATATTTATCCTCTTTAAATATATTCTTGAAATTGTTAATAGTATAAACATAATATTTTAAAGTGAGTCAACTGAAATACACAACCTATACAACCAAATGGAAAGGCATCTAAAACTCTACTAAATAATATTATAAAACTCAATTAACTTTATTTAATGGAATTTATAAATGGAGAGCATTTTTGAAAATTGATGAGGTGATGGCTAAAGAGTTAAAAAGAATTAAAACATAACAAAAACGAAAAAAAATCAAAATTGTAAATAATCAATTTTTATTTAGAACTTAAAATTAAAATATTTAAACGTTTTGATTTGGAACGTAAATATTGTAAATATTTAAAAATTATAAATTTTTTGATACCATTTGTTAATAAAAATATGTTTTATTGTATTCAAACTCGTTTCTTAACTTGCCGATTTTTTGTGCAAAAGTGTCGATATCTTATCAAAATAAGAGCTGCTCTGGCACCCCTGAGCCTGTAAAGAACTGCCAATTTATTTTAATCTTTTAGGCCAAATCTCCCACTGTGTATTATTTACGAGTATCGCTAAAAAGGCTTCATTTTGCCCTCATTCACTATGAATAAAATACTATGTATTTTGAATTGTTAATTGTATGCGATAAGTGAAAAATGAAATATGTATGTGTATATATGGTCCATTCAGAAATAAAGATATGTCGAACTTGATGATTTGGCCAACTGGGGTTGTTATTAAAATTGTATTCAGCGTATTCACTGTTGTTCACTTAGAGCAAAACCAAACAGAGAAAAATCCATTACGAAGAGATCTGATAGAGAAGTAAATGAGTATAATAAAGAGACTAAAATAAAAAATCTAATTTTAGATTTGTTGTTTTAATCAATATCGTGTTTTGATTGCCAGTTGTGAAAGAACAAATATTTTCAGTTTGATTTTATTCACTAAATAGTGAGACTGTTAAATAATTTAAAACAGATTCTTTGAAAACATATTGAGTTTATTAAGTGATGGTTGTAAAACAGTTGCAAACCAAAAGCCTTTTTTTGGTTATACTTGTCATGCAAGTCAATGGACAAATTGTTTCCTTAAATTCTATAAAACCACCCATTCGCTTGGGAGCACCCGCAGATGTCATTAATGCAGAACATATTTCAATAGAATTCTATACAGCTGCAGAAGCAAGTAATTGCGCCAAAAATGACTTGCAGTCTTTACTTCACAATTTTTTGGAGAATTTGCAAAGAAATCTCTCCACATCATCTATACTCAATACCTTGGCAGCTAAACCAAAAAACAGTAATATGATTCGGTGTCAGTTAAGCAAATTAAATGATCTAGCAGATTATTTGGAACATTCATCAGAAGCAGCTGGAAAATTTGCCCAAGAAGCAGACAATTTTTTCGAAATATCTAAGAACGAGAGTCAGTCACTATTACTCAAATTACGTCAAGTTCCATCGGCTAGTCATTTTCTGCCTACCACTGTCAAAATGTATCTAACGGATTACTTTACAGAAATGGAGTTTTTTCACATTTTGTTTTCAGAAATAATTGATCAGGCTCTTGAATATATCGTAGATACCTTGCTTTCAATTCAACGAATCTTCTTGAGGTATGCCGATATTCAGAGAGATATCTTGCGCACATCCAATTTTAAATCAGATGAATGGTGCTGTAACACTTATATGGAATTTTTGCAACAGTGGTCGGCAACAATTTTTAAATGTGCTACTAGTGACAATCTCAAAATAGCTTACGATGTTTATGCTATCACTGAAACTTCCACTAAACACATTATGCGACAGCTAGAGTTTCGTATTCAACGTCTTTACAATTGTTTTATTTTTGGCAACTATAAAATACGATGCCAATTTCTACGCAAACCTGAACTCGATTTTGCAAAACTGTTTGCTAAACTTGATGAATTACAACAATATTTCGATATTAAAATAAAAAGAGGACGAGTTACAATCAACCGTTCTTATCGACGACGGCGTCATCAAACTGACTCTAACTATAACGACAAATGCATACCGCTTGGATTCCCAACTTTTCAAATGAAGAGCAGTTTAAAAACTTGTTTTTATTTTCTTGAGTTAATTTAAGCTTAACAATCAACTAAACTCGCGATCGTGTACTACTATTGGAACAATAAAAAGAAAAACGTAGAATATTGGATAAATTATTTTATGACACTAATAAATAACTAATAGTGAAACTTTTTAAAGATCATTAATTAAGGCATGGGCACATAGAATCCGTCATACGTTGTGCTTTGACATATTCGCCTGAAGTCAAAGTAACGACGGATGAGGTTGGCACAATGATTACTTTGCTGATGGATTTAAAATCATCTGTTAATCTTTTCATTGGTGTTACCAGAGCACCATGTTGATCTCAAAAGTTGCTGGTTGAACAGAAGGAAGCCGAATTTAATTTATTCTTTTATCATCATATTTCAATCTTTGGATTTAAAATTTAATTTTATAAAATTAAAAATTTTTCAAATTATTTGAAATTTTTTTATTTTCAAATTTTGACATCAACGTCGAACATAAACAAAAATTAGCTGGACTATTAAGACCACCTGTAAATTAATGCGCCTTGGTGTAAAATGTATTAAAAAGTTTTATTCCATATGTCAGGGAAAATAACAAAGCAACATTTATTCATTTTCTGAACATAAAAAAAACACAAAAATAAAAAAAGAATAACGTATGAAACAAAATTTTATACCGATGATAATCATGGGGATTTAAATTAGGAGTACTAATACTTCGGTATGGAAAAGTGCATGCTCTTACCGTTCAATAAAATTAGTTAAAGTACATTTTTGTTTGAAAGATTGAGCTTCCATGGAATTTACTACACTAATTATTTTAAAAATAGCGTTATAAAAAAAATTTGAGACTTATTTGCTTAAAACTTCAACATAAAATTACTGAAAATATTTCTGTAATATAATCCGGCACTTCCTGAAGGAAATTAAAGAACAACTTTCTGAACAGAATGCTTAGTTATTTCCCAGTTGGGAAAAAATGTTGAAACAAGAAACATTGATTTGTCATTAAAATCGAATTGATATGTTAAGAAAGGTTAATATGTTAAGTAAGATTTGTACATCAAATAATGAAACAAGTACGCTTTTAGTGATATTACTTAATTTCATGTTTGTATTAAAAGTTATAAAAATTTGGCCTAATATCATACTTGGGATTTTTTCATTACCATTGAAATTTCATTAGCATTGTTTGAAATAATAGCAATGAAAAAAAATTTATCTACCATTTAATGCTAATGATTTTATTTTAATTATATTTGTTTTTTTATAATTTAAATGAAATTTCAATGAAATCTTTTCATTACTAATTGCACTTAAATCAAAAATAATGGTTTATATGAAACACAAAATTTCGATCGCAGAACCATAAAAAAACTATGCATAAAATAAATAAATCTGTACTTAAGTTTTAATAATTTCTAATTTTTAAATGAGATAGGTGTAAAACTTGATGTCTGAGATCTAAAGCCACCTAAAACCACAACTAGCAGCTCTTATAATTTACACGAAAACAAAAATAGCTTCCAATAGTATCTCATATTTTACCAAATTTTTCTGATCTAAATGCCATTTTAAAAGATTGCTCTGCTATACTTTAAGATGTGTATTTAGAGTACAAATTATTTATCATTCAATGCCAACGAAATCGTCAAATAATTACTCCCATGTATGCCTAATATAACAAAATTTTACAATAAATAAATAAATTTTCAAAAGTTACAAAAAAATAGTATAATACAGCAAGAGCTAAAAGGTAAAGAGGTAAAAGACAACAAAGAAGAAGCAATTAATAGCTGTCAAAGTATTCAATGTACGTCTAAAGTTAAAAGTTGACCAACTTTCACACTTTGCGTTGACGGAGACGTACCAATTGTGACAACACTCATTAGAAAACATGTATTTTAAATGACTTGCCAGTTAAATATGTTAAAATTTAACGTATGACGGATTCCATGTGCCCTAGCCTTTAGAGTTTCAATCAAAAAACCAAATATTTCCATACTGGAAAATTAACCAAATAGAAATTAAAAAGTGAAGTATATTTTTTTGTCCGTAAACGATCGATCACCAGCACAATCAATTGTATAAATTATTAGTTAAAGAAATAAATTTGATTCTTCGAGATTCTCAATACCTGTAAGAACTTTTTGATGTATTTTTTTGTTTTCTCTTTGGGATTTTGTAAGATGTTCAGTAATATTTCGTTTCTTCTGTGAAATATTTAGAATTGCAATACTTCAAAAATGTTTTTTTCAATTGTTAAATTAATTTTGAAGTTTTTGATAGAATATCGTTTTTTTGTAAATATTGTTTTTATGAAAAAATTTTGTTTTTATAAAGATTCGTAATCTTCGAATTTTTGGCGAATCTTCCAGTTTTTTCTTTTTTGATTTTTTTCCTTAGTCCTTTTTTTTTAATTTGGATTTTTGGGTACAAATAATAAAGCAAGAAAACCAAAAATAGATTTTTCTTAGTTCCAAAAATTTTTGGACCATTTTCCTAGTTAATTTAAAACTATACACATCTTTAAGTCGTCTTTATTGGGTGGAAATTTTTTTTCAATTCTGTTTTAAGGTTTCAGTTTGTGGCATCGGAATTAGTACATTTCGCTTTTAATTAAATATTTGTTGCTGTGGTTGCTTTCGTTATTTTAAATAACACACAAACAACAAAACATATGCAGAGAACATACACAAAGCAGTTGTGAAAAAGTCCCCTCAAAAATCAATCCATGCCATTTTGTCTACTTCGCTTGCGCCTCTTAACCTCTTGCCAACAAACAAAAATTTCATGAAACTAGTTTCATGCAAAATGTCGTCGTGTAAATTATGTATTAGACGTACAAAACTTTAGGTTGGCAACCCTTTTTTAACTGGCGGCCATTAAAAATCGTACAGAAATATCGTACAATGCATACAGAAGAAGTCATCGCTGCTGTAGTGCGTAGCGTAAAGGAAGACACGATGGCGCAGAAATAGGATGTGTCCATCCACATCATGGAAGATTTTGCATAAAGGTTTATGTTTGCGTGCTTATAAAACCCAACTCGTTCAACAATTAAAGCCACTTGATGAATGGACCCTTGTAAAATGGCTAGTCTTTGCCGTAAAGTCGCTAGTCTTCGCCGGTAAGCCATGATGATTGACCACAAAGAGGATTACAATCGCCGCTTTATTGCAGACTTACGGCCAGAAATGTTGGAAAAAGTCATCGAAATTTAGATTTACAGATTGGACTACGTCCGAGCGAACCTGAAGAATATATCCCAGAAGTCATAAATAAATTTTAATTCCAGAAGATTACTTTTCGAATAAAGTCAAGTATTTAAATGTTCTATACGTCTATAAAAAGCTACTTTACTAGCAGAATAAAAGATTTAGATACATAACACAGCCCGACAAAATTAAAAAAAAAATCTAGTTTTCATGATATAGCTTTTTTAAACCTTTCACTGTAATTGAGGAGGGTATATATCAGTTTGTCATTCCGTTTATTCCGAAAATATTATTTTATGTGTAACTGCTAACTGATTAACGGGAATTTTATTTGTGCAATATTATTCAGAACATTATTTTTTCTTTTTGCACTCCAATTGCATATCGGAAGTTAGTTGCTTGTAAGAAGTGGTTTATTGCAGTTGGCAAAGTTTATTAAAAAAGTGTTGATCTAAATAGAAATGACTTCCAATAGAAGATGTTGTAAAAATTCAGCTGACACATTTTGTTATATTTGTGAAGAATACACCTTTAAAGAAAACATAAGACCTATTTCAGAATGTGTTAAAACATCGTATTTAGATTACTAAGGAAAACAATCTGGTGTTTTGTAATAATGTAAATGGTCTTATGAAGGAAATGGGGCTATCCAAGTATCTACCTAGCAATTGGCGCCTCTTCGTGGACAGTTCTTTGTTTTTTTTCTTTTTTAATTCCTATGGAAAAGTTTTACTTTTTAAATACTTAAAAAAAGCTATATCATGAAAACTAGAGCTGATAGAGACAAACTGATTACAGATTTGAATTCAGCGCACCCTTTTTAAAGAAAAATTAACTAGAATCAGTTGATAAATTCAAAGAAGCAAATTGAGTGTTGGCTTGTGTAATTGATATGTTCGGATGTAGATTAACTATTTCCACCTGTAGTGTAGCCATGGGGCTAATGGAATAATTGCAACTGATATTTATATTTTTGAATTTTTAAACTTTAATAAACTTCTTTATTCTTATTAATTGGAAAATAAATTAGATTCAATGTTATTTCGACGAACGTTCATATCAACTTGAACGATGGCAAAGCAAGTTCGAGTGTAAATAATTTTCATAGGTACCATGTTATTTATTTGGTGCGTAATGTGTGCTGCGCGCGAAACTAAACTACTAATTTCGTCATACACCAAATTAATGCAGGGTAACATGTATTCCAAGTAGGAGTTCTTTTCCTCCAGGCAAGTTTGCATTCTGTCAATTGCATTCACAATAGTATGTAACGCCTCAGTTATAAGAGAGCTGGCAGATTTACATAGCGAGCGCATTGGCTTCATGGTAATTTTACAACAATTATGCAATTCATTCGTACTATTGGTCACAAAAGTATCAACTGCCCGACATCCCTTCTGGTATAACTTTGTATCGTTGACAGTACGCAATTTTTGTTTAATATGTGCCGTCCACCAATCATATTCAGCGGTATTATTTATCAGTGTATGATTAAGTTGAGTAACTGCCCAATTGAAGTGTTTATCAGCACTTGTAGCTAAATTTATAAATTCAATCTGAACGGCTTCTAGTTGATGTC
Source organism: Gymnosoma rotundatum (assembly GCA_916610165.2). Classification (NCBI taxonomy): domain Eukaryota; kingdom Metazoa; phylum Arthropoda; class Insecta; order Diptera; family Tachinidae; genus Gymnosoma; species Gymnosoma rotundatum. Next base: position 118,572,235 of record OU744336.1, read on the forward strand.
TAATAATATAAAACATATCGTTTAAAAGAACATCGCCCGCGTTTAACATTTTATTACTTAAAGTATTAAAAACGTCCAATGTACGATTTGACAACTTTGCTAGAAAAATTTCTGCTTCTTTTGCAGTTTTGGGTACATTTGTGGCTACAATTTCCAAAATATCCTCAAATAATTCCTCAAATTCAATGAAGGTTCGTCTTAGTGTTTCTTCCAATGTATAAGTTCGTTTGACAGTACCTTCTGTAGAAAATTGTACATCCTGTACTTCATTTATATTCACTTGAGAATATTTCTTTAGCTCATTTAAATTGAAAATATTTCTTGCATCATCATCATCTCTTGGGACTACAGCGATTGGCAATAAAATGACGTGTAATAAGAACAAATAAAAATTTCCGTTAAACATAACACTATTTTTTGATGCGATGATCTGTTTTCGAAAAATAATAGACGTTGACTGATTACTGAACAACATGTAATAATTATTGATTCCTTTTAAAATTATTATCAATTTCATTAAATATACACACATATTCATACATAAGTGCATGTATAGTAAATAAACTATAAATACTATTATTATATATTGCATTATGTATATACGAGGGCAACTAAAAACTTGTTTGCAAGATCAATTAAGGAACACTAAGAATTTAAAACACACTCGCCTACTAGAAAATCGCAAGTTTGATGAGGCGACTGACTAAGTTTCTATGAACATTTTTTATACAGTCATTTTGGTTTTCAATTTTTATACCCTTCACCACAAAAAGTGAAAAGGGTATATCTAAGTTTGAAAGGGTATATTAAGTAAACAAAAATTGGCGCTGTCCTATATATTCAGAGTTATGAGCCTCACTAAACTCGATTTGCATTAATAGTGAAGGGCATATAAGACTTGGCATATCCGAATATATTACTCTTACTTGTTAGTTTTAACATTAAGTAACTTGTTTTGAGCCCTCTTCGCGATCTTCATGAATTACATTGGCGAAAGATACCATATAAAGCAAACCAGTATTACCGTAAGCCATTACATTTAACAGGTGAAAATGCAATTTTTTCGAAGTAATTGCCTTATCATTAAGAAATTCACTTTGAATTATGTGTTAAATTATTAAGAAATTATTGTCTTTTCGAACTTTTATCGAAAGAATCATACATAAAGCCAAGAAAGCAAATCATAAAAAATGAAAGCCGTTCCATGCAGATTTTGATTAACTCCATTAAGCAAAACAAATATGGTTGAAACATTTACATTGTTTTAATACGCTTCACCACAAAGAGTGAAAAAAGGGTATATCTAAGTTTGTCGTTCCGTGTGTAATTTCTACAATATCAATTTCCGACCCCATAAAGTATATATATTCTGACTTCTTATGCATAGCGAAGTCGATTAAACGATGTCCGTCCGTGTTAGTTTTCAAATAAAAAAAAACTAAATATGTCAGACCAGATTAGTGTCGAAAGAGATGCTATTGGGAATCAGTATGATCGGTCCATGTCCTTCGAGGCAACAGGCAAAAGACCACGCCTACCTCTAATTTGTTCATGTCATTTGGCACAATAAATTAACTCCAATCAAAAAATAAAAAGAAATACATGGGACGATCGAGAACTAAAAAATATGAAAAAAAAACATCAAATGAAAAAACGGGCTCTCGCCCATATTATCCGAGTTACAGGGCTTTGAAATTATCAAATTTTTTTTAAATATTAATATCATTTTAAAGCTTTTGAAGATATCTTTAAGGAAATAGTAAAATTTTTTAAAAATGCTTGAGCCATTAAGAGCAGACGTCATTTTTATCTCAAATCAAATGTAATGCAATAATAATTTTTTTAATTCTCTGTCAACCCAATAATTGCTTTTTTGATTGGAATTACTTCACTAAACTAGATTTAAATAGGTGGTGAAGGGTATATAAGATTCGCCATAGCGCAATATACCACTCTTACTTGTTTATTTAAAAATTTGTCGCAAAAATATTTATTTTTTATAGAATGATGTACAAAACCCAAACGTTATCAGCAATGTTTTAACAACAGGTAGAAAGGGTAAATATGTATGTATACGTTCTCATTCCCTTTGTAGTTTATATTCTATATATTTTTTATTTCCAATCTCAAGAAGTACTTACATTTTGTCCGTCTATCCGTGTTCGTATGAAATGTTGTTTTTCAAGATCCCATGTTACTTATAGAAATTCTTATTGAAAATGATCTTTATTTATTGAAAATCAGTAAAGTCGATCCACTTACGGATATAGTCAGATAAAGTCAAAGAAGGCGATCCCCTCTTTTTTTTTTTTTTTTTTTGTTGTTAAGTTTTTTCCCATGTTGCTATTGTTTCTTTTTGCCATTAAATTTTATTGATAGAAAAAAATTTTAAAGAAAACCCGGAACTGTACAAAAAACGAAATACTATCGATAATTCAACTAAAAATCAGGTTTCATAAAAAATATTTTTACCCAAAAATGACCAAATATAGTTAAGTGCTCAGGTTTGAACCATGCATTTAAAGTCGTTTCAACAGTTTTTAATTCACTAACAAAAATCAGCTATTGCGTCATTTTATTACTATTCAGTTTTTAAATTATTATTACACAACTAAAGCAGAACTGACTGTGTGATTTTCTTGCAGTTTGATTGGATTTTGGCTACAATCTACTTTAACATTGTCGATTCCTGAAAGACGGCAACTTGCTCTAAATATTTCAAAACTGTTTTCAAATTTTTCATTCAGTTGGGTTAAAAATTAATAATAAAATGTCAAGCTTCGAACTTCAATTTTAAACCGATTAATATACATATGTACATATGTATACAATTTACTTTGAGTGTTTTTCGGCATTAATTTAAATTTCTAAATTTGAATTAACTTTGTTTCTAATTTTCAGATGTTTAGTTTGCATTTGTATGTTCTAATTTTTAATTTGTTTTGTTTTTTTTAACTCTAAAAATGAAATTACACTTATAATTGTGTCTTTTATAAATATACACATGTATGTTTATATACATATATGTATATATGCATACAATTGCGTTTCCGCAGTTATCTATTGTGTGTGTTTTTACGAGTATTGTTATTAAATTTCATTTGCAAACGATTTCAACTTATTTAGCGAAACAATTAAATAAAAAATCACTACGTATAAGATGATTCCATTTATTATACCCTTCACCACAAAAAGCGGAAAAAGGGTGTATCTAAGTTTGTCATTCCGCCTGTAATTTTACAATATCCATTTTTGACCCCAAAAAGTACATACATTCTGAGTTATTCTGCATAGTGTTTGGGTTGAAATCAATTTTGCCAAGGAATTACATGAGCTAAAAAAAAATTAAAAACCCCAAATTATCAGACATATTTTCAAAAATGTTGCTATTGAAAATCAACAAGATCGGTGGATGTCCTTCGAAGCAGGCGTGGTGTTTTGAGCGCTGTCCATATCATTTGAAAAAAATCTAATTTAATCAATAAAACAAATATATGGGCTATATGGGCGCTCACACATATTTTCCGTTTTATTGATTGTGCACCATATTTTTAAGATATCAATATGGGTATTATTTAAAAGCTTCTAAGCAGTTTTTTTTACGAGATACTTATACATATTTTTTTAAAAATGCAAATAGTACCTAATTTTTTTTTTTCTTACTTTTTATTCTCTGTCACCCCAGTATTTATGTTTTTGATTGGAGTTACTTTACTTAACTAGATTAATATATTTACGCAGATTTTTTATATATGTATGGAGTTTGACATTTCTAGCAACGGCAAAAATGAATGAATTCGCCACTGCCACCACCTGGTACATCATATCGCCATGGTTCCCACCAAGGCGAATCAATTACCAGGTGACAGCGTAGGCGAATTCATTATTTTTTGCTGTCAAACTTCATGTAAAAAAAATTATGCACAGATTTTTTATATATGGAGTTTGACAGTAGTGATCACGGTGAAAATTAATGAATTCGCCTACGCTGCCACCTGGTAAATGATTCGCCTTGTCTTCCACAATAAGATTTAAAACAAAAGCAAATTAAAAGTACATATTCGTATTTTAAATTAATTTACGCGATTAAAGAAAATATTTTGACTCGTATAAAAGACTACAATAAATTTGCTTGGCTTTTAAAACATTAATTTTTTGTTTTTATTTTCAGGTGCAATACATCTTTTGTTTAATTAGAAGCACAATTTTTTAAGATTTAAATGTGACAAAATAATTAATAAAATAACTAATTGGTTAGCAATTCTTTATCACAATTCAATTTTGATGTTATTGACTATATAATGATTAATATAACAAATAAGAATACTGAAATCGATTAAGCAGAACCGTTTATGCTCTTCACCAAAGGAAAGGTATTAAATTTCCTTAAATTAACATTTTTATGTAGAATATTTGTTTGATATATCTGTCTCAATTCGCCTTGCATACACCTTAAAAATATATATTGACCGAAAAACGTTAAAACAATTTATTTTAAACTCTGTTTTAAAATTTAATTCGCCACACACTATTATCAGTTTTAGAGATGAAGTAAGATTACAAATTTAATTTTAAATACGTTCAATTCATTTTGAGGATGAAAATGACACTGGATGACTTAAATATTCAAATGAAAATGCTGCATTTCATTCTGCTAGCATCTAATTTTTCTTGTTGTCTTTTGAAAACGTCCGCATACATTTGTAAATAATTTTTCTTTCTATAAATGTTTAGAAATTAAATTATAAATGAAAATGAAATCGAAAAAAAGTCAATTATCATTCATTTATGTCATCGATGGTTCAAATCCTGGGGGCAAATTACGGCATTCGATATTGATTAAAATTTCAATATAATTTAAATGTTAATTTTGATCAATATCTAATGGTGTAATTTGCCCCCTGATTGGGAAAAAATTAAATAAATTAAATATTCAATCTTATAATAACTGTTTTCACATAATGGTGTGGAAAAAAAACTAAAAAACAAGAATCGATGAATTTCTGGGTGAAAAAATTTTAAATTCTATATAATGTTCGAAAGACTTATTGTCTTGCCCACGTATATGTAACCATTATTGAAAAAAACATTCATGTACTTCTTTTATACCCTGCGCCGCAAAAAGTGAAAAAGGGTATAAATAAGTTCGTCATTCCATTCGTAGATTTCCGACATCATACAGTATATACATATATTCTGAGTACTTATGCAGAGCGAAGTCGATTGAGCGATGTCCGTCTGTCTGTCCGTGTTAGTGTTTTAATCAACAATTGAAAGAGGTGCTATTGAAAATCCTCAAGATCGGTCCATGTCCTTAGACGCATCGGGCAAAATACCACGCCTACCTCTAATTTTTCCATATTATTTAAAATAATGAAGTAACTCCAAGCACAAAAACAAATATATGGGACAATAGAGAATTAAAAAAGAATTAAAAAAAGTGAAAAAATTGGCGCTCGCCCATCTTTTCCGAGTTACGGACCTCTGAAATTTTAAAATTTTTTTTAAATATCAATAGCATTTGATTAGATCTTTAAGTAAATAATAAATTAAGTTTTTAAAAATGCTTAACCCATTAATAGCCGATGACATTTTTATGTAAAATTGTTTATATGTAGTACGTAAGTTTCTTTCTTATTTTTTAATCACTAAACTAGATTTACATATATGTATGGTGAAGAGTATATAAGATTCGGCACATCCGAAGATAGCACTCTTACTTGTTGTCTTTAACGTTGCGCTATTTCAACAAATGATTTTATTTTTTTGTATTTGAAGTGAATTGAAGTCATAAAGCTATTTTTGAATAGGGATTATCAAGTATACTGACCTTTAAAAGATTTATTATCAGTGTAGAAATAAGATGAAACTCTATACTTATTATTTTCATTGGATTTGGAAATATGTATTGTTGGAGTAACGCAGACTGTATTAAGGTTCTCATGTAACGTAAAAAATAATATGTTATTTTATCGGCAAGTTTGTCGGTTTTGTGTTCAAAAACCTAAATAATATTAGTTTTTTTGAAAACAAAAACGTATTGTATGTATGAATTGCCAATGCTTCTGTAAAATAATCTTACATTTAATAATTCATTAAAAACCATTTATACTATACGACTTTTTTGTACTTATGTATGATATGTCACTTGATAGAGCTTGTATAAAAACAGTGTTGCAGAAAAATAAATGACTATTAATTTGATCAAATGCTAATTGGAATAAAAAACGTCATAGAAATTAAATAAGATAAAGCAAAATGCACTTTGGGTTTTTAATTAATTATTATTTTTATGAAAAGCACTATTTGAGTTATTTCTATACAAGTTTTTTTAGACGAGTTGATCACTTGTAATATGGAAACAGCACAATCAATTTTTTGAAATGTTAAGCTCCGTCGAGTATTTTTTCGATGATGTTTTTACATAAACACATGTATGATTCTCACTTTTTTGTAATCTAAAGGTTAAGAATATATTTAAACTGTCCTTAAATAAATAATAAAAAACATTCGTACTTTTCAGTTTTTCCGTCTTTTTTTACTTAAAAAATTTGTAAAGCAACAAAGTGAAAAATTCCAAAAAATATTAATACAAACACTAAAATTACTCTAAGTTTCCTAAAAATACGCTAAATATCATTTCAAAAGTGTTTTAAAGATCACTAAACTAACACTAACAAGTAAGAGTGCTACATTTAGATATGGCGAATCTTGTGTTCCCTTCACATGTACCATACTTCAGATTTCTCATTGTATAGTTCAAATAAAAAGTCCTTGTAAAAAAAAATTTTTTTTTTTTGTAAGATTCACTTAAATACGTAACATATGTATATACGTAACTAATTTTATTTTATTTTTTATTGTAAGGTAAATATACTTTTAAAGCGACTTCAAAAAAAGAAGGTTATCAATTCGACTGAATGTTGCTTTTTATTTCTTCATTTTTTCCCCATCAGGATTTAAACCGTGGATATTATAAACTTTTTTTAATGGATATGAACTAACAAAAAGTTATCAATTCTTAAATCTAGAAATAATAAATTAGGCCCGACCAATGTCAGACATATACTTAGTGTATTAAATTTTACTTTTTTCGGTTTAGGTTCCTTTTCAATTTAATTTCTAAAAATTTTAGAAAGAAAAATTATTTACGAATGTATGCGGACGTTTTCCAAAGAAAACAAAAAAATTAGACACAAGAAGAATAAAATTCAGCATTTTCTGGATCGCTACATACTTCATCAGCAAAAGGGTGTCCCCGTAATTTGGCAAAACTTTTAAACTTACAAAAAACATGTATTCTTAAGTCCGCTATAAGAACAAGTATATAATTTGAATTTAGAAATTAAAGGGTATTCCCATAATTAATGTAATTTGACCTATATGGGCTTATCTTCTGAATCGTTGTATACAATCACTTGAAAATTAGATAAAATGTCAACTACTTCGTCTCGTATAACATGAAGTATAAATATTCAAATTTATAAATTAAATGGTAAAACATTAGTTAATGTTATTTTATGTATATGGCCAAAGCGTTACTAATTATAATTCAGTGAAAAATAATTGTGTTTGTCAAACACAAATTTTTGATCGCAGAGGCTTAAACAAAAATATGCATATACATATAAATATATTTGAATATTGTAATAGTATGAAAATTTTAAGTAACGTAGGGTGTTGGGATGGCAGTTGTTATTCCTTGAAAAAAAAACTAAAGGTTCTGTTCGAATATTTTGAGAATGTTAAAATTTTAATCTTCACACCTGAGTAAAGTGCAACACTTGTTCCAATTTCTTCAATTAAGATACATACGTACATATCGCACACATAGTTCCAAAATGACTGAACTCAAAATTTAATTAAATTGTTCATTATCTAGGGTATAAATATTAAACAAATAAAAATAACTTTTTATATCATAATCGGTATTGATTTTGTACTAAATAGTCCAAAGTTTTCGTTTTTAACCATTTTTATTCAAGTCAAAAACAGTTTTTTTTTTCGATTTCTGAAAAGTTAAAACTTTGAGTATGTATGTAATGTATGTAAAGGGTATTTTTTATACCCAATAGAACTTTAAATTGAAAAAAATAAATAAATAAATTGCAATGAAGATTTTTTTAATACGAAAGATCAGAACATGGCATTAATATATCAAAATGATTTCAGGCATATGGCCACTGCGGCTGCTCACGACGAAGCACACTCTGGACGTCCAATTTTGGGTGACTTCTTCAAGTACTGCTTGCGGTATGTCAAGAATAACACGAACAATGTTGGTCTTTGAGGCGTCAATTGTTGCTGGTTTATCAGCATAAACCAATGACTTTACGTGGCCTCACAAGAATTAATCGAGAGGTGTCAAATCGCAAGACCTTCGAAGCCTAATTTTGATTTTAATAACTCTATGGTTGCGGTCGCCGTATGGCATGTAACGCCCTCTTGTTAAAACCACGTTTTGTCCTAATCAGTGCGGTAACAATCTTCATTGACCGTAACGTGAGATCCGGCCTCATTTTTAAAAAACAAGGTCCGATGATGCCACCAGCGTATAAACCACGCCAAACGGTACATTTTTCTGAATGCAATGGAGTATTATTGCATTCTCTGTAGAGTATGTGGTACGAAATCTATCCACAGTTTAACGAATGGCTTGCTCAGACGGACAATTATGTGCACCATTAAAATCACGAAGTCGTCTATAAGTTGCTCGAATTGATGACTGATTTTCAAAGTAAACTTGAATGATTTGATAGCGTTATTCAAGCCTGAGTCTATTCATAATGATTTGCCAGAGTTAACTGAAAAAATAAGCAAAAAAGTTTACAAAAATTTAATTTTTAGTTTTATTTTCTATAATTTAAAGTTCTATCGGGATTAAAAAGAACACCCATTAAAAACCAACTTAAATTCAGCATCTTACAACATCTCTGCAAGGTGTTTCTATCTCATTTTATTCCACTCAACATCTTTTGTTCAATTTAGTGTCATCGCTAGAAAAGTGACATAAACAAAAATGCAATGAAATTTTAATTTTTTTAACTATGGTTTTTAGTGAATATTATATGCTGTGATCTCAAATACGGTATATATTTTAATTTCCTAGCTCTGGGATATCTTTATATTGTTATAATAATTTTTTAATTAAACTTGTATATATTATACAAATATATTGTACGCATTTTTGTTATACTAATAGTAATACAGGTTCTTTGCAACTTTTAATCTTCTGTCGACAACCGTTCAAAAGTATGGCCATATACATCAAATTAAATAAACTATTGAGGTACCCTGTAATTTATAATTTTAAATATTAATACTTGTTCTTATACGGCCAAAGCAACCAACATTCTGGCCAATTTGCAAGCGTTTGTCTATAACGATTCAAAAAATAAGCCCATATTAGTAAATCTACACCTATGATGGGACACCCTTTAATTCCTAATTCCAAATTTTAAACTCGTTAATATAGCGGACTTAAAAAACAGGTTTCTTCGAAGTTTCAGCAGTGTTTCATGTGTAATTATTTCAACTATTCGGACACCCTTTTACTTCCAAATCCAAATTTTATATTTGTTGTTATAGCGGACTTAGCAATTCAGGTTCGTTGTAAATTTCAAGCGTCTGTAAATTTCAAGCGTCTGTCTACAACTGTTAAAAGGTATGGTCATACACATCCAATTAAATGAACTATAGGCGCACCCTTTAATTTATAATTTTTAGTATTAATACTTGTTACTATAACGGTCATAGTAATCGACATTCTGTCTAATTTGCAAGCTTTTGTCTATAACGGTTCAAAAGATAAGCCCATATAGGAAAATCTACATCAATAATTGGACACCCTTTAATTTCTAAATCTAAATCATAAACTCGTTGATATGGCGGACTTAGCAATACAGGTCTCTTTTAAGTTTTAGCCTTCTGTCCATAACAGTTCAAAAGTTTGGCCACATACTTGTAATTACATCAACTGTGGGGCACCCTCTTATTTCCAAAACAAATTTTATACTTGTTGTTATAGCGGACTTAGCAATACAGGCTCGTTGTAAATTTCAAGCATATGTCTACAACTGTAAAAGTATGGCCATGTACGTCAAATTAAATGAACTATTGGCGCACCCTTTAATTTATAATTTTTAATTTTAATACTTGTTAGCCTTTGTCTATGAAGGTTCAAAAGATATGCCTATATAAGTAAATTTACATCACTTATGGGGCACCCTTTAATTTTTAGATTTATTTTTATATAAATTTTTCTAATTGGGAGCTATTGTAATGCGCAGTCATTTTAAATTTTACAGAAGTGCACTTTACAGTTTATTATACACGTAAAAAATATGTATGTTGACTGAGTTCTGCATAAAAAAGCAACATTCAGTCGAAATTATAACCTCCTTCTTTTTTTGAAGTCGTTTAAAAAGGTTTTGGAACCGATGAAGCAGCACTGGATGTTGTAAATTATATATTCTACGGTTAAGATCAGGGGTCAAATGGAGTTGCTGGCTTATTTATTGACTTAACAAAAGCCTAGAAGCTGTTTGAAAAATCGTAAATAGTATGTACAAATTAAAAACGTAACAAGTGACAATTGTTTGCGTCCTTTATTGTTTTCGATATATATTAATGATTTGAATAATTTGGGTCTAACTGGGCGATTATACATGTTTGCCGATGATATATGACTATTTTATCCTTATAAATATAATCTGATACTAAAAACAGTTATGGAACGAAATCTATTATTGATTTTTGAATTTGCACGAATAAATAAACTGGTAATAAATGCCAATAAAACAAAACCAGTTCGGTTTAGACCACAGAATCATGCAACTCACAACAATTTTAGCATTTATGTTGACGGAAATTTAATACACGAAACGGACTCTGTTAAATATTTGGTTATAGAGTTGCAGAGTAACGTATCTTGGAATATGCATATACATAAGTGCTTTCAGAAGTAAAATAGCACTGGCAATGACATTGAATCCAAAGCTTTATCATTTTATCTTTGATCCATTTTTTCGAATAGTAAAAAATCGCAGAGCAAGCCAAAAAAACGATTAACCTGTTTATCTCTTAAAAACAAACTTGCAATCTAAAATGGTTGATATTGCCAACATATATAACAGATATGTGCATTAACACAACAGAAAAAAATGCGAAAATCGAACATACATAACTCACGAAATTTGAAGATAACGGTTATTTTTTGATCAGACCTCGTGAAACGAATTACCTACTTTAATAAAAAAAAAAGCCAGAATAGAATATCACAGTTTAAACGGGTCTCAAAGAATATTTATATCGAAACCTTGAAGCTCTTCTTTTGTAATGTCAATGTAGCGATGTTTAAAGTTGAAACAAATTTTTATTTATTTTTTGTTTTTATTTTTTAAATTTGTTTCCTTATTACAACTTTACTTTATTATTATAGATGTACATATAGTAAATTGTTTGCCAACTCTCCTCAAAAATGCTCGTATGGCGCTGAGGCCAAACTATATTCTGAATTACTTATTTGTAAATGGAATTTAATAACGAAAAACAAAAATTAAATTATCTATTGAACATATGCATATGAACTTCTGCTGAAATAATTTAGAACAACAATATCAGTGTTGCCGTTTAGTTATATCTTTTACATTTTTTGTAACATGTATAAATATTTTTTGCTTCATGTTGTAGGGTATTTGATAATCACATATTATTAACTTACACTTTTTGTTGTTTATCATTTCACTTTCACTTATAAGCACAAACTCTTGTTATTACTTTCTTGTACACCACTTGCTCTATAGGTATCTATTTAATTTCACTCAATGGAATATTTCACAACAACAAATAATGTTAAAGTAATTTTTAAGGATACCGTTATATTTCTTTATAAGAAGGAACTTTTTTAAACAAAGCTTATCTCTTCATACGTTTTTCTATTTTTTTATTTTGTTTTTGTTCAGTAAATAAATTTTTTGGTTTGTTATTTTTCCTTAAATATGACTTAAAACTTTTCACTATATTTTATAAAATTACATTAAATTACTATATATTTAAGAAAAACTTCAATATGTAACTTTTAATGAAAAAATTTAACTTTTTTGCAGAAAAAGCGTAACTCTTTCCTGTTTCTCTCTGGCAATACTGAACAACATGTATTCAAAGCAGATTTAAAAAAAAATCTTAAAACTTCAACTATGCCCTTTTCCTTCCCTGCTTGCACGACCTCTTGTCAACAAAAACAAATCTCATGCCTTAAGCTTTACGAAAATTTTTTGTTTTTGTTTTGGAAGCCCTCTATTTACGAAGGTACATATTTACATAGGTAACCGTACCTATTTTAAAACACAGCCGCAATGATTAGTTATAATAAATTCTTTGCAGCATTCCTCGAAAATTATAATAAAAAAAATTCTTTAAGAAAAATAGTTATTACTTATAAACTTGATTTTTATTTTAAAGAAGCTTTAACACATAAAATAGCTTAATGGTTACCTGATATACATGTTTCTTTAATTTTTTCTATAGCTCGTGTTTTTATTTTGTTTATTTGTAACCATATTGTTCAAATTCACTTTATACTTTGACTTGTTAAATCATCAATGAATTTTATATTTATCTTCCTGCATCATCTATGAAAAATATTGTTAAGCAAGAAAACAAGATTCTGCTTTTTATTTCATGTATATTGACACACACACTCACAGACATAACTATATACGTATGTATAATTTTTTATATAAACTTTGTACCTACATATGTATATCAATTGGTTTGATTTATTTTTTTTTTTTTTTTTTTGCTTTTGTTTCTGATAGAATTAAAAATTTAATTATTCTTTTATTGGACCTAGATACGTATTAATAATCTCAAGTTTGTAAGCTCACACTTAAGTTGATGAAGTGTGTGATTGATTAATTAATATGCATTTACGAGTATATTTAATATTTTTTTAACTTTCTTTAACGTCAATAATTGTATCTTCGTTTCACACGCTTTGTTTAATATACTTTTTAACAATTTGCTTCTGAAAGCATTTAATTTGTTTTTTATTTTGGTTCTGATGTTATGACGTATTAGTGAATATGGATTTTGTTTTACAGCAACTAAATAACTAAGTTACCACTCAGTTACTCACTACTTCACTCACTCGCGACAATATTTTATTTTACTATTATTTCTCTCCAAAATAACGTTTTTACTATCGTCATCACAGCTTTGGTCATTGTTTTACATTTATCACTATTTTCTTCAAATTTATGTTAGGGATATTAAACTAGATACATACAAACATAAGTATAATGTACATAATATAACTTTTTTTATTTAATATTTTTTATATTAAAAGACCCTTTAAACAAGCATATGTACATATTTTTGTGCATATGATTGATACATGTAAATTTGAAACGAAAAACTTGTTAAATTCTAACTATTATTTTTCGTTTGAAGCCACTTTAAACAAATGCCAAGTTGCGAACTACACTCACCTTTGCTCCAAAGTAAACTGAATCGGCGAGAGAACGTGCTGTTGGTTTTATTTAACATCCCCATCATACCAAACATGGTTAGATTCTGTGTGTTAGATGTTTCTGACAGTTTGGTTTGAGTAAAAGTATGGAAGTATTTACTTATATTTTGTTTGTATGTGTTTTATTATTTTTATATGATTTTTTATTGTATTTTCTAAGGGACATTATTGTATATTAAATGAAAAGAAACAAAAAATTCAACTAATGAACTATTTAAAAAATAACTAGTGTAAGTTAACAACTTTAGGTACTTTTGGCGTTTTGTCTTTAATTGTCAACATTCGTTATTTTTATAGCAACTGAAGAAGAGAAAAGTTATGTGCCTACCAGTGTTGCCAGGGAAAGACAGGAAAGAGTTTCGCTTTTCCTTCAAAAATGCTACAATTTTTTATTAAAAGTTACATTATAAAATTTTCTTAAATAAATATGGATTTAATGTCATTTCTATAAAATAAAGTAAAAAGTAGCAACAAATTCATTTAGTGAAAAAAAGGAAAACTAAAATAAATCAAGTAAGAGTGCTATATTCGGCTGTGCCGAATCTGATATACCCTCCACCATCTTAGTCAATATAGTTTAGTGAAGCAACTCAATTCAAAAAAGCAAATGTTTGTCATTCCGTGTGTAATTTTTACAATATCCATTTCCGCGACCCCAAGAAAAGAAAAATAAATATGTCAATCGATCAGATATAGTGTTGCTATTGGTGCTATTGGAAATCAGCCATGTCCTTTGAGGCAGCAGGCAAAATACCATGCCTACCTCTAATTTTTGATGTCATTCGGAACAATAAATTAACACCAATCAAAAAAATAAGTATATGGGGCGACTAAAAAATAAAAAAAACATCAAGTGAAAAAAATTGGCGCTTCCCCATATTTTCTTAGGCTCTAAAATTTTCAACTTTTTAAAATATCAATATGGATATAATTTTAAAGCCTTTCAAGAGATCTTTAAGGATATACTAAAATTTTAAAAATGCTAAACCCTTTAAGGGCCGATGTAATTTTATATAAAATTATATACTTATATGCAGTATCGTATGTTTTTCTATTTTTATTCTCTGTCACCCCAATAATTGCTTTTTGATTGGAGTTACTTCACTAAACTAGATTTACATAGATGGTGAAAGGTATACAAGAATCGTCATAACCAAATATAGCACTTTTTATTATTTTTGATTTTTTTCTCGTAATTTTTATTAATATTGATTATTAAATAAATAGAAATTATTTGGCTTAAGTTCATTTATTATTTTACTTTCTAAAAATCTTTTTTAGAAAGAAAATTTATTTTACAAATGTATGCGGACGTTTTCCAAAGAAAACAAGAAAAATTAGACGCTAGCAGAATGAAATGTTGCATTTTCTGGACCGCTACGACCTTCATCAGCATTCTTCGCATCTATCTACCTTAGCTATGTATTTTTATAAACATCATCTATTTAACCAACTAACTTTGTAAATAAGAATACGAGAATACTCATATCAACATTAATTTGGTTAGACGAAATTTACACACAAACCAACGTATTTCTTTACTTTTCTCTCTGTATTTCGTCTTGTACATTTGTTTTTCCTTTGTTTCAATCATCGATTGAACACGAATGCAAATTAATGTTAATATGAGTATATGAGTATTCTCGTATTCTTATTTACAAAGTTAGTTGGTTAAATAAATGATGTTTATAAAAATACATAACTAAGGTAGATAGATGCGAAGAATGCTGATGAAGGTCGTAGCGGTCCAGAAAATGCAGCATTTCATTCTGCTAGCGTCTAATTTTTCTTGTTTTCTTTGGAAAACGTCCGCATACATTTGTAAAATAAATTTTCTTTCTAAAAAAGATTTTTAAAAAGTAAAAAAATAAATGAACTTAAGCCAAATAATTTCTATTCATTTATAACATTCACAGTTCAAATAATAATTCAATAAAAATTAAAATATTGATTATTTTTAGATTATCTGTAATCGTAATCAATTAGTAATGTAATGCGAATCTGAAAATAATCGTAATATAATTCTTGCAAAAAACCGTCTGTAAAATAGATTTCATCTGTCTGCCTATAACGGTTCAAGAGTATGGCCACATACATTAGATTACATTAAGTATTGGGACACCCTTCAATAGTTTGGCAATATATACCAAATTACGGCAACTATAAGGACACCCTTTAATTTCCAAATTCAAATTACATACTTGCTGTTGCAGTAGATTAGGCAATCAGGTTCTTTGTAAATTTAAATCGTCTGTCTATAACTGTTCAAAAGTATGGGCATATACATCAATTTAAATGAACTATTGGGGCACCCTTTAATTTTAAATATAAATGCTTGTGATTATAACGGCCATAGCAATCGACATTCTGTCTTGTTATAGCGGAATTAACAATACAGGTCCCTTGCAAGTTTAAGCTTTCTGTCTATAACGGCTCAAAAGTTCGGCCACATTCACCAAATTACATCAACTATTGGGACACCCTTTAACTAAGAAACCCATATTTTATACTTGTGGTTATAGCAAAGTAACCAAAGCAGGTTCGTTGTAGATTTCAAGCGTCTGTCTATAACTGTTCAAAAGTATGGGCATATACATCAAATTAAATGAACTATTGGCGCACCCTTTAATTTATAATTTTTAATATTAATACTTGTTACTATAACGGCCATAGAAATCGACATTCTATCCAATTTGCAAGCGTTTGTCTACAACGGTTCAAAAGATAGGCCCATATTAGTAAATCTGCTACAATTATGGGTCACCCTTTAATTTCTAAATTCAAATTATAAACTCGTTGATATAGAGGGCTTAATAATATAGGTCCCTTTTAAGTTTCAACAATCTGCTTATAACGCATTAAAAGTTCGGCCACATGATTGTAATTACATCAACTATTGGGACACCTTTTAACTTCCAAATCCAAATTTTATACTTGTTGTTATAGCGGACTTAGCAATTTAGGTTCGTTGTAAATTTCAAGCGTCTGTCTACAACTGTTAAAAAGAATGGCCATATACATCAAATCAAATGAACTATTGGCGCACCCTTTAATATATAATTATATTATTTATATATAAAAGATAGGCCTATATAAGTAAATCTACATCAATTATGGGGGCACCCGTTAATTTTTAGATTTATTTTTGTATAACATTTTGTTGTTGGTAGCTATAGTAATAAGCAGTCATTTTAAATTTTACAGAATCGCCCTTTAAAGTTCATAATACACGTAAAAAATTTATATTTTGTATGGGGACACCCTTTACTTTTTAAGATTATAAACTGTTTTTTAAACTAGTTACTAATGAGTACGATTAGTAACATGTTGCCTGGGAAAGACAAAAAAAGTTGCGCTTTTCTTTCAAAAAAATTACATCTTTTCTTAAAAGTTAAATGTTGAAATTTTCCCTAAATAAATAGTAAGTTAATGTAATTTATGTAAAATATAAGAAGCTTTATTCTATATTTAAGGGCTAATAAGCCAACAAATTTATTTACCAAACAAAAACAAAACTAATATAAAAAAATTAAAAACGTATGAAAAAAAATCCAGCCCGATGAATGTCACGAGTATATAAATCAGTATGGAGAACTGATTTAAGGCTCTTGCCATCCAATAAAATTAGTTAAAGTAGGAATTTTCTAATAACTCCGTTCAACCTTTATATTATATTTCAACCTTTATGTTTTTAAGCACCAAACAAAAAAATTCGTGATTTCTCAATAATTGAACAAAGTGTAACTTCAGATCCATTTCGACCCCATAAAGTTTATAAATTCTGAGTTCTTATAAATAGCGAAGTCGATTGAGCGATGCCCGTCTGTCCATACGTTTTAGTGTTGAAATAAACTTTGCCAAGACACTAGATGAGCTTGAAAACAATATAAATACGCCAATCGATCAGACACACATATTTTCAAAAATTTTGCTATGAAACTCAGCAAGATCGGTTCATGTCTTTCGAGGCAGTGGCAAAACACCATACCTTCCTCTAATTTTTTCATTTAATTTTCCAATCAAAAACGAAATTGCGGTTCGCCCATATTGTCCGAGTTATGGGCCTCTGAACTTTTAATAGAAAAGTACGATTGTGCACCACATTTTTTAAGATACGGGTATCATTTATAAGCTTTTGAAGAGATCTTTCAGGAAATACAAAATTTTTTTAAAAATGCTTAACATATTAAGAGTATATGACATTTATATGTAAAATTACATATAGTCCTTGGCAGTCTCTTTAAAACTAGAATTTTACTATTCCTACCTAAGATTATTAACACTTAACAACCACAGCATTTATATGAGTGATTGACTTTTTCAGGATCTAACAGGGAGAAGAGATTGCCCATTTTCTAATTTCACCTTTTTGGGCATGATTGTTCTGATGAGTGTTATATATTACACGATACCACTTTAGCCGCCCACGAGATTATTAAAATAATGATTAATTTTAAGATACTAATTAAACATACAGCTAAACTGTAAACTTTATTCTCAAAAAAAGTACTCACCTTTGACTTGTAAATAACAAAATGAATATTTAAAGAAAGCATACAATTGCATACAAAAGCTATAATACCATGCTTCATTTTTGCAACTACTTTTTGTAAAAAAATTATAATTATATATACACTCACGCACTCT
Source organism: Gymnosoma rotundatum (assembly GCA_916610165.2). Classification (NCBI taxonomy): domain Eukaryota; kingdom Metazoa; phylum Arthropoda; class Insecta; order Diptera; family Tachinidae; genus Gymnosoma; species Gymnosoma rotundatum. The sequence goes on from OU744336.1 coordinate 118,590,413, forward strand.
TAGTTTGCTAAGAGCATTTAACTTTTAAGCTTGGTACCGTTATTGCTATGCTCTTACCCTGCAGATAATATTGGACTACGTGGTCCATTGTAACTGAAATGGACTAGCTACTACGAGTATATGGTCCTATGTTATGCAGTCATAGACCATGTTATTTTCCAACAAGACTTTGTTGTTAAACTACAAGTGTTTGCGTTTTAATAATTGCATAAAGTGTTGCCAAGAGCTGTACAGTTCGTGCAGCTAGAACTGCATAGTATGATATTTGTTGAAAGATTACAGAGTGGTAACTCTGATGCCATCCATTGTTTATTTTCGCAAAGAATTTTGCGTACGTACATTGTACAATATAAAGCGGTAAATTAAAATTATTATAAAAGAATTATTGATAAAATAATTCTTGCGAAAAAACCGACTTCAAAACAGATTTCATCTGTCTGTCTCTAACAGCTCAAGTGTATGGCCACATAAATTAGGTTACATTAACTATTGGGACACACTTATATCTGCAAACTTTATACTTTTTCAACTGTTCCATAGTTTGGCAATATACATACATCAAATTACAGCAACTATAGGGTCACTCTTTAATTTCCAAATTCAAATTATATACTTGCTGTTGTAGTAGATTTAGCAATCAGGTTCTATGTAAATTTCAACAATCTGTCTGTAACGGTTCAACAGTTTGCCCATATACGTACATCCGATTATATCAACTATTTAAATAAAACATTTTTATACTTCTTATTATACCAAAAAAAATGAACATTCTGTCTAAAATTAAGGTGTTTGTATACAACGGTTCAAAATATACGGCCATATATAACAAATTACATTAATTTTGGAAACACCCTTTAATTTCTAAATTCAAATTATAAGCTTCTTGTTATAGCGGACTTAGCAAAACTTGTCCCTTGTAAATTCCAGCTGTCTGTCTATAATGGATCAAAAGTCCGGCCACATACACCATATTATATCAACTATTGGCACACCCGTTTTTTTTCAAATTCTATATTTGTTGTTATAGAGGAGTTAGTAATACAGGTTCTTTGTAAATTTCAATCGTTTGTCTACAACTGTTTAAAAGTATGGCCATATACCAAATTAAATGAACTATTGGTGCACTCTTTAATTTATAATTCTTAATATTAAAACTTGTTACTATAACGGCCATAGCAATCGACATTCTGTCCAATTTGCAAGCGTTTGTCTATAACGGTTCAAAAAATAGGCTCATATAAGGAAATCTTCATCAATTATGGGACACCCTTTAATTTCTAAATTTTAAGTTTCAGCGTTCTGTCTATAACGGTTCAAAAATACGGTCACACACTTGAAATTACATCTACTATTGGATCACCCTTTAACTTCCAAATTCACATTTTATACATGTTGTTATAGCGGACTTACCAATACAGGTTCGTTGTAAATTCTAAGCGTCTGTCTATAACTGTAAAAAAGTATGGCAATATACATCAAATTAAATGAACTATTGGCGCACCCTTTAATTAATATTAATACATGTTACTATAACTGCCATAGAAATCGACATTCTGTCCAATTTGCAAGCGTTTGTCTATAACGGTTCAAAAGATAGTCTCATATACAGTGACGAGCAAAAGTGAGTGCATGTTCACGAAACTGATTTTCATTATTTATAAAAACAACACCATAAAGGCAAGTGTAAGAACTTTTTAAAAAAAATTTTTTTTTTGTCCATATTAAATGGAGTAAGTAAGCAATAAAAAATGAGATGAATTCAAAGCGTTTAAAAGATAGAATGAAAATATCTCTCATACACTCAATCTTGCACGTTTTATGAGTTGTACCTATTTTCGCTCTCCTAATTCTCTTATCGACAGAAATCATCCAGTTTGCCGTTATTTTTGTCTCTGCTTTTATCTTTTCGTTTTTAGAGCAGTTTAAAACGTCTTTCTAGTGAATCAATGCAAATTTTCTGAATTGCTATAATATTTAAATTTAATAGTTGATTTTTTTGCAAAAAATGAGAAAATTATCTGCAGAAACTGAAAATAGTGTTGTGTGCCTGAACGAGGAGGGCTGTTCTTCATGTAACATTTCCAGGAGACTTGGTACTAGTCAATCGGCGGTGATCGCAGCTCAAAAGAGACGAAATGTGACCTCTAAATCGCAAGTCAAAGGTCGCCAAAAATTATTTGCGGCTCAGATGCTAGACTAATGAATGCTGCTCTGGAAATTTACAAAAATGTAAGCGAATGGACTGCTAGAAGAGCGCTCCATAACATCGGGTATAACTCAGCAGTTAAAAAAAGAGCGCTTAAAATTTGCAAAGGCGCACAAAAATTGGACCATTGATGACTGGAAACGAGTTATCTAGTCTGATGAGTCTAAATTAAATCGTTTCCAGTCAGATGGAATGCAGTACTGCTGGCGTAGACCCGGTGAACGTGTTCAAAGACACCATGTAAAGCAAACTGTCAAATATGGCGGCGGACACATAATGGTTTGGGGTTGCTTTACATGGTTTAGTGTTGGCCCTCTGCATTTAGTAGATGGTATCATGCAGAAAGAGGACTATCTACAGATTCTGCAAACCCATCTTTCCAATTTTATGGACAAATGTGCTTATCCCGAAAAAGATCCAAAGCACACTGTTAAAATTGTAAAGGAATGAATTGGGAAACAAAATTTTCAACTGATGGAATGGTTGGCACAAAGTCCCGACCTCAATCCGATTGAAAATCTTTGGTCAATCGTGAAAAAACGAGCAACCTTTGGGATCGTGTAAATGCGGAATGGAAACGAATTCCAAAAGATATTATCGAAAATTTGGTAGAAAGCATGCCATAACGTATAAACCAAGTTATATCTAATAAGGGTCTATGGACTAAATATAGAAATTGGGTAAACTATTAATTTTTCTGAAACGTGCAAAATTGAGTTTAAGCGGGTTATTTTCGATTTCCTTCAAAATTTTTTGAATTGATCTCATTTTTTAATGTATTTTAACTTCTAATTGTAACAAATAAAATAAGAAATATATAACTAAAAAATGTTTTTCATTTGCTTCCATAGTTTTGTTTCTATTAATGACAAAATCAGTTCCGTAAACATGCACTCACTTCTGCTCGCCACTGTAAGTAAATCTTCATCAATTATTTCTAAATTCAAATTATAAACTCATTGATATAGCGGACTTAGCAATGCAGGTCCCTTTTAAGTTTCAGCGTTCTGTCTATAACGGTTCAAAAGTTTGGTCACATACACAAAATTACATTAACTATTGGAACACTCTTTAAATTCCAAATCCAAATTTTATACCTTTTGTTATAGCGGATTTAGCAATACAGGTTCGTTGTAAATTTCAAGCGTCTGTCTACAACTGTTTAAAAGTATGCCCGTATACATCAAATTTAATGAACTACTGGCGCACCCTTTAATTTATAACTTGTAATATTAATACTTGTTACTATAACGGCCATAGCAATCGGCATTCTGTCCAATTTGCAACCGTTTGTCTATAACGGTTCAAAAGATAGGCTCATATAAGTAAATCTTCATCAATTATGGGGGGCACCCTTTAATTTTTAGATTTATTTTTGTATAATTTTTTGTTTTTGAGTCATTTTAAATTTTACAGAATCGCCCTTTACAGTGTATAATACACGTAAAAAATGTGTATGTTGCATGGGGACACCCTTTAATTTTTAAGATTATGAACTGTTTTTAAGACGGGACCAATCTGTAAGCATAATATGATATATTACCAAAAATTTTCAAAATCGGATCAGACTGAGTTCTGGATGCACAAATATAAAAAAGCTACATTCTGCCGAATTGTATAAGCTCCTTCTTTTTTTTGAAGTCGGTTAAAAAATATGAACTGTATGTAGTGCGCGACATAAATGGCGATTTTATGTCGACGCTTGTCGAAAATATTGAAGCACCACCAAACATAGTGACTGTGCAGCCCGGTCAATACGCGCATTTCGGTATTAAACAAAATTTGATGAAGCTGAGCACTTAACATACACATAACATCGTTATAAAGCCAGTAAATCACCTTCGCATACTAGGCATTATCTTTGATAAAAAGTTAACATTTAAAAATATAATTCGAGGAAGTATCTAAAGCGATTAAACAGCAGAGAACTTACAGACTCCAGTCCACAATTTTCAAATGTATTAATTTCTTTCATTAACTTGATTATCCGATTCAGCCACTTAAACAAAAAGAAATGCCAGTTCCGCTTTGGTTTTTAGGTAATACATCTTTTATCCTGAACTTAGTTTCTTTATCAAAAAATTCTATAACACCTGTTATCTATCAACAAAATTTGAAAAATTTATATGTTCAATTTATCAAACAAAGCTTGCGGGGCTCTAAGTCTTGCGGGTACACAACATTTGCAGTCAAAACGGTAATTGCGTAAACCTGGGTTACTTAGATAATAATTGTTGAAACTTCAAGCCGAAACTATGTTAAAATGTATAATTTAAGATCTCATCAAAAGCTATCTATCGCCCCATATATTTTATTTTTTTTTTTTTTTTGTTGATTGGAGTTACTTCATTGTTCCAAATAATATGGAGAAATCAGAGGTAGGCGTCTAAGGACATGGACCGATCTTGCTGTTTTCCAATAGAACCCCTTTCGACACTATGTCTGATCGATTGGCGTATTTAAACATTTATACTTTATCTGGTCGGAAATATATATTGTAGAAATTCCAAACTGAATGGCAAACTTAGTTATAACTTTTTTTCACTTCTTGTGGTGAAGGGTATAGAAGATAAAATAAAAGGGAGTTCCAGTATAAGGCTTTATTTTAAATTTACCCAAAGGACGTATAACTATGTCCGCTGTAATAATTTTTGAGAATTAAACTAAAGATTAAATTAAAAATAAAAGGGTGAATATAATATCCTAATCCGCAATTACTTTCTTTTTGTTTAACAATGAAAACGTGCATTCAAACGAATTGATAAGTTCGTTCGACTGAATGTTGCTTTTTTATATTTTTGCCTTCATAATTCAGTCATTTCTAGATCGATTTTAAAAACTTCTATTTTATTTGAAAGGTGATGCTTACAGACTGGTCGCGTTTTAAACGGTTCAACATCTTAAAAATTAAAGGGTGCCCCCGTAAAGTTGCACTTTTAAAATAGAAAAACTGCGTAAAACTATAGTACCAACGGCAAGAAGTAATACAAAAACAATATATTGATTGCTATGACCGCTATAGTAACAAGTTTAATATTCAAAATTATAAATTAAAGGGTGGCCCAATATTCATTTAATTCGAAGTATTTGGCCATAGACTTGAACTGCTAACTTCGCAATACCAACAAGTATGAAATTTAGATTTGTAAATAAAAAGATGTCACAACAGTTGATGTAATTTGAGGTATGTGAGCAAATTTTTGAACCGTTTTGGATAGACAGCAGAAACTTTCAAGGGGCCTGTAATGCTAGGTCAGTCAAAAAACAAGATAAATATTTGAATTTAGAAATGAAAGGGTAATCCCAAGCTTAATGTATCTAAATGGCCGTATCTTTTGAACCGTTATATACAAACACTTTGTTTTTAATGTTCGTCCAGCTTGTCCGATGTATGTATGGTTGCAGGTGCATGTAAGTCTGTATACTCCGCTGGTGCACCTGCAACCATACATACATCGGAAAAACTGGACGAACATTAAAAACAAGGTTTACAGAACACATTCGATCATACAAAAGGAAAAGGGAAGACTCCAATTTCGCAATACACCTTAAAACACATGGACACGAACCAAGAGAAATAGATGAATGTATGACAGTATTACACCCAAGCAAAAAAGGACGAAGACTAGATATTTTTTAAAACATGGAAATTTACAAAACACGAACATTTAACGGAGACATTATTAACGAACAGGTAAACACAACCTCTGACACGATTTTTACACCACTAAAATTACTAAAACACTCCTACAAACGAAAAACAGCCACAGTGAAGCTATGGAAATAGCTCTCCACAATCAGCTCAAAACTATTGTTTGTACTGATAGTTTATCAGTTATAAAATCAGTAAATGTCATTAATCGATGACTGTCGCCATGTTTGGTATTTTCTAAGAACGATTGATGTTGATGTTGGCGTTTAGTTTATATTATCGATAAGGAGTGAACGTCGTCATTAGTTTGTTAGGTAATACCAAATTAGTATTGATGTTGTGTTAGGTTAATGTTGTCTCAACATTGACGACGATGTTGATGACGCCAAACAGAATAAGGGTGAATATAAAAGGTAATAAACTTGCAGATGACGCAGCCAAATTTACTTGTAAAGCTCCCATAGTAATGTTTAACCAACCGAAAAAGCCTAATCTTCGAAATTTTATAAAAGATTACATTTTTTAAAAACAAGCCTTATCATGGTCCAATTACTGTCATCCTCATCACAAGGAATTAAAAAAAAATTCATTCATCCTAGGCACCCAACTAATGTTACTCGACACCAAATCCACGTCTTCTCTCGCCTACGACTAGGACACACATATGCAACACACAGCCACATACTCAACAAAAAACAAACTCCATCTTGTTCTAAATGTAATTTTCCGCTCACTATCAATCATCTCTTAATGGAGTGTTCGCACTATCAGAAGCTCAGATGTACCATTTTTGGATCAGACAGCCCAAAAAAATTATTCAAACTTCCTACTTAGGACAATATAGCAAAAATATATAAAGTTATAAGTCAAATTAGATTAAATGTTTTCATTACTAATTAGTTTTTGATTTTTGAATAACAATTATTTATAACCTAGAGCCGATGGCCTGTTAAGCTAGTGCTTCTTGTTATTAATATTAGGTTAATTTATTATAGATCTAATAAAGCACAATAATATGTAATAATAATATTTAATTTACTTCTTTTATCACAAAACGAACATTTTTACTAGAAACAGAATATAAAAAAATTGAAAGATGGCCAGAGGTTATATCAATACGCATATTTCATGTCATGTCATGCCATGTGGCTTTAAACTTTTTTGTAAGAATACATGGTTGGTTAGCCAACTTTCATAAATTTATAGAAGTGAAGCGTAATGCGTTGGGATAAATATTTTTAAAAATTACATCGTAAGAAGGTGGAAACTAAAACGAAAACATGATCATGTTCAGACAACTTTTATCACTATTATCTCCACTCTCTCCAGATCATATAACCATCTGCCAGAAAAACTTCAGAACAGTAATTTGCGCGATACTGCTAGATAATTTCTTAAGTATTTAAATGTGAATGACTTATGCGAGTACAATCTCCTTTTAATAAGATAAAATCTATTGGGAAAAATTATTCACCCCTATCGGAATAAGAAGTGAAATTTATGTTCCCATGAAATTTTCATTCCCGTCGAAGTGAAAATTGGTATCATGATGGTCCCTTCATTGAACAGCTGTTCAAAATAAATAAGCTATCAGTGCATATTGAATGTAAGTAAGAAGAATAAGCTCAGTGAAAATGGTTAAATTGAAGTTTAAAAATAAATAAATAAACACCCCTATTCTGCGTTTCGATTCAATTCGAAATTTTCTCCGTCTGGCAACTTTGGTATTCTGCGTTTTGATTCCGCTCAGTTTCTTTCGATTGTACTCGTATGTATTCTGCATTACGATTGGAGCTCCGTTTTTCTGAGTTGTTTTTTGTTAACGGAGAGCTTGTTTTATTTGTGTTTTTTAGCTAAAAATTTGAAAAATGTAAGTAGAAAATGAGATAAAATGTTCAGAAACGATGTAAAAAAACAATTAAAATTAGTTTTGATTAATTTATTTAATTAAATTATTTTTTTTTTGTTTTAAGTTGTTAATTTTTGTACCCGAATCTAATGTGTTTTTTATGTATTACAGGTCAAAAACCACAACACCAGAGCAATATGAAAAAGTGGCAAAATTAATGGAATCTAAGGCAGATATCGCATGTAGATAACACCAGCGGCCAAAGGAAGAAATAGCAGGAATCCTCAATACAACAAAAAATGCCAGTGCATGGAAAAAAATTTTTTTTTTATACAATGGCTCACAGCTTATTTTATGCACTGCATATTTTAATTTTTTAAGTCCTGTAACAATAAAACCAGTAAGAATTAAAAAAAGAAATTGGTATCATTTAATAGATAAAAGGGCTTAATTTAACAAGAAAACATCAATTTTTAAAAAATTAAGATTTAATTATCCTAAAAGTAAAACAAATAAAAAATACAGCTTTTTCATATCACAGCTTATTTTATGCGGTAACCTTAAGTATTGAAAACTTTCAAGTTGTGTTTGCTAATTTATATTTTTAATACTTTGTCTGATACACTTTATTGTCTATAACAGGCTTAAGACGGTTTGGTATAGATGCAACTAGTTTTCGCGATGAATTGGGCGAAATATTCTACCACTCCAATTCTTTTAGGCTATTTTTGCTTAAAAACTCGTGTTGCCTTATGTTTCTTCCAAAATGGACCATAGATTTTTAATGACATTGAGGCTTGGTGACTGAGGTGGCGTAATCATCAAGTAAGGGTAGTTATAAATTGACCAAAACTTTACAATTCCCGATTTATGTTTCGGATCGTTATCCTGATAAAATCGAAATTTGATCTTATACCCAGATTCTTTGCATTTTGCAACAAATTGTCCTTTAAAATTTGAAGATACTTATTTTGTCAATGGTTGTTTCAATAAACTCTAAACTCTCAGTACCAACAGTCAACATACAGGCCCAAATCATGACGCTGGCACCACCATGCTTACCTGTTGCCTTTAAATATTCTTTATTAAGCTCGGTGTTAGGTTTTTTCCATACGTAGGACTTATCATCGGAGCGGAATTTATTAAATTTGGATTTATCGGTTAAGATAACTGCATTCCAAATCGATGCGTCTTTGGAATCGTGTTCTACAGTGAAGTTGAGACTGCATATTTTGATTTTTGCGCTAATGGAAGGCTTCTTACGTGCAACTCGACCATTAAAATCATGGTGACGAAGAACACACTGAAAAGTTTCAACGCAGCAATGTTTGCCTATGTCATATTGAATATCGAAAGTCAGTTTGGGAGCTGAAAGCCCTGTATTTGCTTAAAATTTTTTGACAATATAACGCTCATCATGTTTATTAAAAATTTTATTTGGTGCTTATCTACATTTGTTAATTAAACGGTTTTCACGAACGAAGCACTCGATAATTTGTTGCGACGTCTAAGTTTTTTTATTCATCATTTCAACTATTTTCCGCTGCGAGTGACCGTTTTTAAAATGATTTACTACCAATTCTTTCTGTACTAATGTTGTGCGTGGACCCATTTTAAATTTCCCGAAATTAACCAAATTATTGACAAAATAAGACCATTAGTTAAGTGCCAATCATATCGAAAAGTACAATAGGGTAGAATTAAAAATAAATTTCAGCTAGACAACGCATTCTGAAAGTATCGTTACCAAAAGAAGTAAATGCATAAAATAAGCTGTGAGATGAAAAAAACTGTATATTTTACTTTTCTTGTTTTTTAATTATGTTAATATTAATTTTCTAAATAAATAAAGTTTTCTTGTTAAACTAGACCCTTTTCTCTATTTATTAATACCAATTTCTTTTTTTAATTCATACTGCTATTATTGTTATAGGACATAAAGGATAAAATTATGCAATGCATAAAATAAGCTGTGAGCCACTGTATATTATTTAACAATTTTTTTATTAAACTTTATCAATTATTATTTTTGTATTAAATTTTACATTTGTTTATGAAAATTATAACAAACTTGCTTATTTCGCTGTTTCATTTCCACATTCCACAGTTATGCTATTAATTTTGTAAACATTGCTGTCTTCTTCTTTTTCTTTCGATTCCGTTTTCCTTTAGAGTAATAATTTTCGACCGCAACGGAACTGAATGCAGAGATTTAACCGAAACGCAGAATAGGGGTAAAAGTTTTTGGATACAAATTAAAATTTTTTTTTTTCAAGGACGTGATACGCAAGACGCTCAAAAGCCGTTAAAGTTACCCTAGACATTGCTACTGACCCATTTCAATAAAATAAATTATTAAGGTTTTTACATCTCCATTTAAAGATATGTATGTACAGTAAGCCAATTAAGTTTAAGTAAAACAACTTTAATTTTTATCAAAAAAGTTTAAGTACACTAAATGAGAAATATATAAGAGGGAAACAAAAACCAAAGCTAATGGTAAATCAGTATTTAATGGGTCCGCCATCAGCATTTATTACTGCTTGCAGACGTCGAGCAATACTTTCAACTAGTCTTGTGGTGTCATTTTCTGTTATTCTGCCTCATTCTGTTGACAAAGCATTTTTTAGAATTTCCTTTGAGGTAATTATGTTTTCTAATAAATTTTTTAACAAATCTCAGATATGTTTGAAGGGGTAATGTCTGGCGATTGTGCGGGTGTATGTAGTTGGCTGCAGTTGTATAGTATGTAAGACGTATGTTTAGGATCATTATCGTGCTGGAAGCGGATATACTTTCCTCTTAACGCAAGCAGTGACGCGCTTTTCTTAAGGTTATTTCGCAGAGTGTTCAAGTATAAATGCAGTTCCCCAGCAAAATTTAAATGAACAAATCTAAGAGAAAAGTGAAAAAATTTCAAAGGAAAAAATTTAATACGATAAGGGAAATTTTTGGTTACCGTAAAAATTGTACACGTGAATTACTCACGATTGCAATTTGGGGAAAAAGGGAAAAAATTTTTATATTTATGATAGGGGTGATTAATGTGGTTGTCTTTACAATGGGCTTAACCTATGTAAACACGAAGACATTTTAGCGAAGCTACAAATTTGATTTCGTAATCATTCTGTTAAAGACATTGCTAAACACACACCTAGATTTGTTATCACCCATAATGAATAATACCTTGGAATAAATTGAAAAAAGCTTAAGCAATATTATTTCGTGCTCAAGGTTTCGTCAATAATTGTCCTAATTATTAATTTACTTTCATTGTGCTTGATTTCCTTAAATATAAATATGTTTTGATGTTCTCATGAAATATTTATTATTAAAACTTTTGATATAAGACTCTTAGGTTTTCAATACAAAATTTGAGCAGTATCGAAATACCCTTACGGTACGTCTGCACTTTAGCAGTTTATTACATACATATAAATAAACTAGGATATGTTATATATGTAGGCAGACAGACAGTGTTAAAAAATTTATTGCGGTCTTAACATCGTCCATTCTAAATAATTAAAAATTTTAGTTTCACTTTAAGTTTTTTTACAAAAGTTAGGTGGACACTATTAAAAAACATGTAACACTTACGCATTCAAATCATGAATCCGGCAAGATCTATTTACTTAAAATCTTGTTAGAGCCAACTTACACCACAAATTTTTGCACGAAACTAGTTTGGTATTGCTTGAATTTTATGATGTTTATACACTTGCTTTGTGCACGATTTATTTTTTGTGTGTTGTTTGAAATACTCAACAACAAACTAAAAGCCAAATTACGATGGCATGAAAAAGTTAATCTTTAAAGAACGCAATAAAATTCGCAGAAACTTTAAAAGAGAATTGCAAAAATGGCATGTTGTAGATCTGGACTTACTTTTAAAGAAAATAACTATTTGTTTTTAAAGGGAAGAAATTTTATTGTAACTACAACAGTGATCGCATTTTTATACGGAGTTTGACAAGAAAGAAATGCGCTACAAGACCTTTTAAAACTGATTTTGCACTAATAGCAGTTTGCATCACGATTCATACAAGCACATCAGACCTTTTATCTCTTTGAATCGTTTGCTGTCGTCCGCCTCCTCGACACATCCAGCAGGACTTTAGGCGCTAGAGCAATGACTTCAGGGGTATCATTTCACCTACGATAAACCGGATGGTCACTCCGGAAACCAAAAAACTATTGCACCAGCATGTAGTCTCAGGAGCTATAAATGGCTATAGAAATCACACGATTGATTTCCAATGTAGAAATAAAGAAAAATAGAATAGAACTGTATAAACATAAAGAAACATATTTATTTTGCTGTGTTGATGTGTACAAGCGTCATTTAGGAAACTATAGAGAACAAACATTCACAGTGCTATTCTTGAATTCATGACATTTATCAATCATTTGTTATTATAAAATAACAATTGTTAACTGAACAAAAAAAGTTTTTTTAATCCAAGAAAAACCGTTGTGCTTGTCACTAAAATATGATTATCATTCAATAGAGAAAAACATTTTTAATGTTGTTTGAGCTATATAAGCAGTAGCCAAATGCCTATGGATATGAAGTGGTTTTTCTGGAAAAATCGTTTTAAGAATCTGTAGATAAAATACACACAAACGTCGCACAGTGACGTAAAATTAAAAACAAAATCGATTAAAAGTCTGGAACTTCTAAACTATTTACCCGATTTTCATGAAACAAAGTGCGATTTATAGAGGAGGACATAAGCTTAGCGTCTACTGTATTTGAATGCCATGTTTCAAACAAGGTAGTATCACAGCGCATCAAAGTACGCAAATTCTAATTTGAAAAATGTTTCAGAGCTTATAACAGATTTATAATACTATAAGAAATAAATTGTAAAAAATTTCCTTTGACTTCATTATTTAAGTGATGACTTTTTTATTTGATTTTTCATAAAATGTTTAAAAAAATTTGATATTTTATTCAAAAAGCATTTTCAGTTTTTTAAGTAGATTTTTAATTATTTATAGTAAATTTATAAAACTTTTAACTTTTTCTTTAAGATAAGGTCTTGTGTAATCCATATGATGTCCTTTTATGGAATGTTTGTGAAGCCCTCCAGTCAACATTGTTCGAATATGTGAAATTTTTTAACAAAAATCTAAATGTTCGAGACTAAAAAAATTGCACGCGGAGAATATTTAAGGTAAAATTTCATTCACAAAATGTCACTTTTAATCTTTTTTTTTTTTGTTTTTAGCGTTTTTTACAGCTTTTTTTATTTGAAAACTACTGCAAAAAAATTAAGCACAGGAATAGTAGAGGTAAAAATCTAAAAACCTATCCACTGATATACAACTTGTACATCTTATGTATTACAACTGCTGTAAATGATGGATACAATTATGGTACCTCGCGCAAAAAATCCCTTGTTTTATGGTGTTCTTCTAATAAGTGCTTCTACTTTTTATTACTTTCTTAGGTAACCACCTCATGCGAATAGTATTTAATACTGGATGTAAAGACAAGAGCAAATGGTGCATTAGGAGGAAATTTTGAGCTATTCCAGAGCATTTTTGTGTAGTAAACAACCGATATTGCTATACATCCCTATTTCTAGCTTCCAGTGCTTCTTCGGTTAATTCTCCGAGGGGAATAATGATGTTTTAAAAATCCACTTTAAGAAGTACTTTTTGACCAAAATTTTACATTTGTTTTTAACTTTTTGTGCAATTTCAAATAAAAAAATTATTACCAATAACATAATGAAAACAAGAAATAATTTTTTAACAAGTTATTTCTTATAGTTTGTTTGAACAATTCAAACACAAATAAATAAAATAAAACTATTTCAATAAATCGTGCATATTCTACTAGTTTATTTAAATAGACCGAACAATGAATTTGACAAAATAAGAAATCATATGTGACATTTAACAATTTAACTACTCTTTCGCATTATTTATTGATTTATGGGCTTCCATAATATTTTTTGATTAAGGTTAGCTCGCATGGAGATAACATCTAGAATGTGATTGGTTCATGAGGAACTGCACATTCTCCTACAGTAACCCGATACATCGCCATTTCTGAAATTCCATGATAATGTACAAACGCTGCTGCAATGACTAAAATGTGAAAAAGCTGATGAGATTGAAACTAAAAAAAAGAAAAAAAAATGTTAATGTGTATATATTTTAAACTGAATAATATTGGCATACCCATAAGTCAAATTTACCAGGAAACCATCGTTCTGGAACACGTAAAGCATATAAAAGAGCTCCTAATATATAGAGAAATCCTGTAATTAACAAGAACTTGATTTTATGAGATGTTCTATATGTAGTTAATAGTTTTATTTATAATACCCATTAGAAGCAGCCAACCTAAACTAGATTTGCTTATCTGAGTAAACCATCCTTCCATCGCACCATAGTGTATGGCTGGTATAACACCGGAAAGACCGAAGCTCATAAAAACGCCAGCTCTAAGTGGTCGCAGACTTGGTTCTGAAAATTTGTCCCACAATGAAACAATTATTGATAAAGTTCCCAATACACAAACTACTGACAAGTAAATGACTTTTGGTTGATAGTGACAGTAGAAACCATAGTAAAGCCAAGGTACAAATGATCCCATAATAAGTAGTGCTATACCGCAATAATCCAACCTGAAAAAAAATTATAAGCATATGAGTATGTAAGAATGTGATCCTATAAACCAAGGGGTTGTAAAGAATTACGATTATATCGCCATAAGCGTTCAAATAGATAATTTCATTTTTTCCCTGCCGCATACACCTCAACTACACTTTTCTTAATTTCAGAATTCTACAAAATATGTATTACACTCGGACAGGAAAAACTGAACCATATTGTAATCAATACTGAACATGTATTATATGCAAATTACAATTACGGCTTAACATCACAGTCAATTTCAATATAATTTAAAGGATAGATAGTTCTAAGTTTACACTACAAAAAGAAGCTTCACTCACTGAATAACGATTATGACACTTTCTACATGCTTGGCTTTAAATTCGGCACAAAACTTTAAAAGAATTAAAAAAAACTCGTTCCACGTTTATTGTTTTAGTAACATTTAGATTGTTATTTGTTTTTAAAACATATCACAAAATAGATTTATAAAATATAGAATTCGTACTACAAAGGACAATGTAAACAAATAAGAGCACTATATTCGGCTATGTCGAATCTTATATTCCCTTCACAATATAAATATCGCTGGTCTCATGTAGAAAGGCCCTAACTCGATTTTTTACGAAATTAAAACGTTTCGTGATTCCATTACATTTCTCACAGATACACCTTGTCACAAAAATTGATTGCAATAGCATCAAAAATAACGGGTTTCTAGTCATTTGCATTTTTAATATTACATTGTGATAAGTACAGTTTCTATTATGTTTTTACCTTCTTCTGTAAAGTTGCTTATATACGAGTTAGGGCCTTTCTACATGAGACCAGCGATATGTAAATCAGTTTAGTGAAGTAACTCCAATAAAAAAAACAAATATTGCGGTGACAGATAATTAAAAAATAAAAATTTCATCGGCTCCTTAAAACCCTGAATATTGTGTTGTTGCAGACTTCTTTTGAACTTCGTGATGTTATTGCTAGTCGCACAATCAATCATCTTTTCATCTATTGTTTTTTCCCCGATACTTGACAATTTGTAAGCAAATAAGGAATAAAAAGTAAAAAAACTATAATTAAAATATTTTGACGGATCAGTTTTTTCATAGTAGCGTTTCGAGATAAATATACATTTACCCACACTTAGGCGGGTAAACATAACCTTTATTGTAATATGAAGTTCATCATTGCTCCTAATTATTATTCTTCGAAAAGAGTGCATGCATGCACCAGAGCTGCTATACCTGATTTTGCTTGAAATCCAATGACGTTTGGTTTGTGTCTTGCAAAACCTCAAAAGCATATTTGTTGTTTATATTCCATAGGAGAATTGTAATTTAAGGTCTGAAGTCATGAAAATTTATTTTTTGGTTTTGTTCTTTAATGGCTTTTACTGTGTGATTACTCTAATTACATTAAGAAGAGAAAAATTGTTGTGCCTTTGGGTCCATGGTGAATCATACGTTTCTTTTTCATTTATTTAGCATTATTGCTATTTACAATACAATATGAATGTATTCATTTTAGTACATTAAATTATTTTGTCGTATAAAAATTTTTTAAACATCTAAAATATTTCAAAAAACAAAAAATTATTTTGTCGTATAAAAAATTTTTAAACAAATGCAAAGTATTAAATTATTTATCACAGTCATCGACTATTACTCGTTGCGATCGGACGTTTTTACTTAACAGCGCTTGTTTTAATAAACGTGCATAACGGTTCATAGTCTTTTATAATTTGCTTTGCTCTACTTTTTCGCTTCTTTTAGTTGAATTTTTGGTGTACAGGAAAAATTACATACATATATATTAACAGTTAGGAAGTATAATGTTAATATGGCCCCTAGGCCACCGGATAAAAATCCCAATAGGTTCGCCGTATTGGGCGACTTTATTAATCAACCATTTAAAGAAAACTTTCCTATTCTTTCTTAACCGAAAACAAATGTGTTAAGTGATCCCAAATATTTGATAATATCATCAGAAAACAATAAATTACAAAAAATAAGTCCATTTATTATCTACAAAGGTTTACATGCGATCTCCACGTTAATAGATTCTATCAGTCAATTAAGAGATGGTAATCTGTTGCTTTTGGTGCGCAACTAGTTTATTGCTGATAAGTTCCTGAAAGCTAAGACACTTTTAAATATTTGCCCAATCTCAGTCAAACTAAACGAAACCCTTAATTACATAAAAGGCGTTATATACGCTCCCTGCCTTATCGATGTTGCAGAAGAAGAAATTGTTAAAGAACTTCATACCCAGGGAGTAGTCTCTATTTATAAGTATACCGTTAATAAACAAGTAAACGGAAAAGAAAATGAAAAAGGTAACAGTGAAGACAACAACAAAAGCACAAAAGCCGAATACTCTGGTTTCATGGTTGTAACATTTAACCTTTATAACCTGCCCAAGGTTATTGACGTAGCGTGGTACAAAGTAAAAGTAAAAATGTATTTCCCAAACCCTATGAGATGCCAAAAATGCCAACTTCTTGGTCACACAAAAAATAATTGTAAGAATCCAGTAACATGTGTATTTTGCAACCTTCCTCCTCATTCACCCAGTGATTGCTCAAGAATTCAGTGTGCCAACTGTAATGAAAAACACCCAGCATCAGATAGAAATTGCCCCAGATATATTAAACAAAAAGAGATAATTAAAATTAAAACTATAAACAAGTGCTCCTATGGCGCTGCCAAACGTAAATATGAAGTAAACATCTCAACCGTACATCAACAAAAAGGTAATGATACATACTCTGAAAAAGCAAATAACATAACTGAACACTCCAAAAATCAACAAAATAAATAAATCCAAAAAAGACCAGCCACATCACCCAACCATAACAAGGATAATAAGAAATCAACACATCGAGGTTCGTCCCTTAGCTCCTTATCAAGCGTAAATGAAACTGACACGCCATGTTGCTCATCATCATTAAATAATAATACAATAGAAAACAATTCATAAGAAAACAACACACTGCACCAACAAGAATTAAAAGAACAGAATGCACCAATAAACAAAGAGTCATCATCTAACCTAAAATTAACAGCCCCACCCTTAGAAAAGCCAAAATATAAAAATAAAATAAAAAATCTAAAAAAATCAAAGATAATATAGAAATAAACCCAAACAACGTATATAAAAATACTTCAGAAGAAAACAACTCAAACTCCCCTCTTGGTGTTTTGACCCAGAATTTAATCTCCAAGAACGAATACTACTTACCAACGTCCGTAATGGACACCTACTCAGACAGCTAAAATTGTACCAAATACGGCACCGTGCTCCTTTCTATCAGTTGTAAATTTTACTTTACAACTTGTTATGAAAATGTTAAAATGAATGGCTTTAGGATATTGCAATGGAACATTAATGGTTTCATCAACAATTTCAACGAGCTGCAACTTTTAATAAAGAGCACAATCCCGATTTAATATCAATACAAGAAACCCACTGTAAACACAATTTAATACCTCGTACATACCCTAGAGGGCTGCTCTATATATTTCTGGCCTAACAGTGAAAATGCGAATATTTATAATCAAAAATGGTTTTATTGTTTTTCAAAGTATTCTCCAGCATGATTTATACACTTTTGCATGCGCTCAAACCAGTTGTCGAAGCACTTTTTCCACTCCGATTAAGACACCTCTAAAACATGGTTTTTGAACACTTCAAAAGCTTCTTCTGGCGACGAAAATCGTTGACCACGCATTTTTTTCTTGATGTACGGAAACAAGAAGTCATTAGGTGCCAAGCAGGGCTGTACGGCGGATGACCCATTAATTCGACGTTTTGGCCGGTCAAAAACGCTCTGGTTTGAGCCGATGTGTGAGAGCTCGCATTGTCATGGTGAACAATGATTCGTCTTCTCTTGTGACTTCAGGCAAACAAATTGTAGTGTACCACTCAGAAGTGACCGTCCTACGTTGCTCAAGCGGAACAGTCGCCACATGACAAGTTTTGCCGAAGAAACAGGCGACCATTTACTTCGAAGTGCTTCTTCGACGAACAACTTTCGTTGGATTTTGCTCGTCTTTGAAGACCCACACGGTCGATTGTTGTTTCGTTTCGGGCTCATACGCATAGATCCATGATTCGTCACCTGTGACGATCTTATAAACATCTTTTGAAGCACCGCAATCGTATTCTTGCAACATTTCTTTGCACCAATCGACACGAGCCTTTTTTTGAGCGACTTTCAAATTGTGCGGGATCCAACGAGAACAAACCTTTTCTACGGCCAGGTGTTCATGCAGTATCGAATTCATGCTGGTGGAAGAAATGTCCAAGAATGTCTCTATCTCTCGGTATGTCGCATGTCGATCTTGCATTATGAGTTCACGCACGGCATCAATGTTCTCTGGCACAACAGCCGTTTTAGGACGACCTTCACGGAATTCGTCTTTGAGCGAGCTTCGGCATACAAAGATTTAAGTTCATCAATGCACTCTTGTCGTGATAATCCACGTCGAAAGTTGTGAAAAATGATGGCACGAAAATGTTCACGAGTTAATTCCATTTTCTTTTATATTAATTTTTTCAAGTCACTGTAAACAACACAAATAATGGTCGTACGTCAAAACGTTTTGAGTACGATTATGCTTAAAAATGACAAACTTTCCAATGGAAATGTTAGATTGCACTTGGCAGCACTCAGTGTTGCCAGGCCAGAAATATATATAGCAGCCCTCGTAGCTTACTTTACCACACATAAACATATCTTTAGTACAGAACCACCCCCGTCATGCACTAATTGTGTAGAATCGTCACAGTTGCTCATATTTTATTTGACTGTCCTAATTACCACCACTAAGATGCCACTAAGGATACCAGTGAACAAATTTCTGACTTTAATAATAAAACTGGCATTATAATTAAGTTTAAAATAATTTTTTTTATCTTGATTTAGTTATGCTAAATTTATGTATTAATTTAAGACAATGAAATATACATACTACATATTGATTTCCGCCCAGAGCTGAAGGCCTTGTTGCTAATGCTCCTTTTCGTTAATATTAGATTTTTTAATTTAGTTATTAATCTAATAAATAATAATAATAAATTTTGCCTACACCCAAGTGCAATATCACCATAATCGTTTAGTAACCAAAGCGGAAATAACGCCACAACAGTGTAATGGTTAAAGTTACAAATCGCCAAACGAAAGAGTTGCCATTGTCAAGTGTTGAAAAATATTGCAGAGGAGGTAGAAAGTGGGGGAGCGCGGCTAGCGGGCAAGCGTGACGCGCGCCGCGGACTCGCGACATACACGGTAGGCGCACTCTATATTGCATTTTAACCTCAGTACTTTCTATGAAAAGTTCAGAGCCCCGTAACTCGACAAATGTCTGATCTATTGCCGAATTTAAATATTCTCTAGATGCCTTAGCAAACTTAACTTGAACACTAACACGGACGAACAAAAGGACATCGCTATACATAAGAACTCCGAATATATATACATATTTTATTGAGTCGAAAATGAATATTGTAGAAATTACAAACGAAATGACAAACTTAAATACACATATCGTTTTCCCACTTTTTGTGGTGAAGGGTATGAAAAGAAAATTCAAATGTGCAATAACACCATAATGACTTTGTTTGATTCCTTACATATAAATAAAGCCTTTTATAGAATAAAGCCATATATTCAGGCATGTCACAGAACTAATTCCGATCGAAAGTGATTTTAATTCCGTAAATTGGTTCTTTAGAACACGAAAAACGAAAAATTTCTTCGGAATTAAACCCCTTTTAAATTTCTAAGTGGAATTAAGATTCTTTGAAATTGGGTTACAAATTTACTTTAAATAAAAAGGTGAAGCTTAAGCATTTTTTTTAACACGTTAACTGCCGTGTCACCCGTATTCGGGTGACAGCAAGAGTTCTCATCAGGCCACGTCGGGTGACTCCTTCCAAAGGATTTCCGAACATATTTAGATAAATATATGACAGGAGATAATAATACTGTTGAATTTTTTTAAAAATCGTTTATTAACAAAATTATTTACAGTGCAAAATATTGAAGCATTCACTGCAAAGTTGCGGTTGAGATATTAGTTGGGCAGAGATATTAGTTGTACTACTCAGTACACGGCAAAGATTACAACTGCTGGTGTAGAGTAATAACGTGATAAATGAGGATCGTAATAGATATCGGGGTGAGAGTACCGAAAGAAATGTAAACAGACATGCGGTAGCAGAGCACGCATCTTACAGTGGCACGGGTGGCCTGACGGGGATTTTGTTGTAAACACGCGTGGCAGTCAACGTGTTAAATAAGCAAAATCGATCGGAATTTGAAGAAGTTAAAACAAAATCGATCGGAATTATTAATACGGAATTAAAACCATTCCGACCGGAATTTGTGACATGCCCGATTATTTCTCATTTCATTGAGAAATAAGGCCATATGACTTTATTGCCTATGGCTTTATAATGCTGCACCTTTATAACATATAACGTCGTTTATAATTGTTTTCTGTGTTTTTTGCTAAAACATTTTTAAAAGTGAGATAGTGATTTAATCTATCACAAGGATGTGATAATTTAGTTTTTTGTGAATTAATATTTTTATATCTTTAATCAGGATTATGTATGTCCAGCAATTCTAGTTGTCAATTTATTTTGCGTTGTTGTTAATGCAGAGAATTAATTTAAATGCAGACACAGATAATGAATTTGCTTAAAACTTTTTATGTGACAAAATATTTTTGTTAATATGTTTAACTTTATGTTAAAATAATTATTTGATATTCCTGAGAATGCTACACGAAGGAGTAGTGAAAAAATTAAAAAAAGACCAATTGCTTGAAAAAATAAATAAAATATAATTAATCTAAAAGTAAAATAAAAACCATGTTTATAATTTTGGGATTAGTTATTTTTTATAAAAAAATAAATACTCGTAAATGCGGCTGTAAAGACAAATAACTCGATGTAGCGGTTTTTAAGACACAAATAAATAAAGGTTTTTATTGATATTTTTAAAAACTTATAATGCTCTTTTAGATGGCACAATCACATGACACTGTGCAAGTAGCAAGTAAATTGTTTTTGCTTTGGGAATGATAGGTAAGACACTATACGATCTGACTATTAAAAGCACAACTTTTAAAATAAATGCACCAGAGTGAAAAACTGATGTCATTAACAAATTAAAAAAATACTCTTAGTAACCAAATAGCAAAAAAAAAATACACATGAAACATTTGACTTTTTTAATTATAGGGTTACTTTCAAAAGCGTTTATGTTAAAGTCCATCATAAGTAAATCTTTTTAGTTAGTTCAATTAACATTCTTATCAAGATTAAATTAAAAAATATTTACATTAAAAATAATCTAAACTTCATACATGTCTATTAATTATTTTGCATACAAATTGTACTATTCTTATTATTATTCACCCTTATTCTAGTTGTCGACGTCGTCACATATCAACGTTGATATGTGTCGCTGCATTCGATTTGTTATTCCACTTGTCGTTATTGACACTTATCGATTACTGCTTAAAGATTTTTTGTATTCTATAACAAATATGACGACGATATTGTATTGACGGTGCTCTGTTTTTTGTCGACGCCTATTTGGATAACGACTGGAAGTGATTTAAACCAAACATAACATTGAAAATGTAAAAGTGTAAAGTTAATAAATTCAAATCAATTTGAAAAATTTGTGGAAGAATTGCAGAGGTATCCATCTCTTGTAGTGGGTTTTCGCAGTGGCACTGCTCCATGCAATTTTAAAGAAAAATGGGAAGAAATTGAAAAATTTTAAATTCTTTTGGTCCGCCTAGAAAATCGAAAAAGAATTAAAAAAAGTTTGTAAAATTATTTTTTAAGGTATGATGAAATTTAAAATTCAAAGTGAAAAAGAGATGGTTGCTAATAAAGCGGATTGTAAAGCCACTGGCAGCGGAATGTTTAAACAATTTTCACTTAGTCCGCTGGAAGAAGCTGTGGCAAACCTTCTTGAAGAAAATATCAATCAAACTGATTTACTGCAGAAGCACAGCCAGGAACAGGCAAAACATATGTACATACATACTTACGATCCGGCAAGTTAAATATATTCTGCCTAAAAAGGTTTCTTTCCAACACAAGTTTATGTTTTTTCGAGCTTTCTTCATCAATTAAATTAAAAATATTCTTCACCTATAAAAAACATTTTACTATAAAAGTATCAAACACAAATTAAATTTAACAAAAAACTTAGGGATGTGCATTTTCATTTCATAAAAATCGATAAACCGTAAGGTCATCACAGGGATGTTATAGAATGCAAAATTTTTATTGAATTGACGCCGACATTGATACGAAGTGATATTCATATTAAAAAGACGACGACGTCGACGACTAGAATAAGGGTGATTATCAAATTTGTACAGGTTTGTTTACTTTTTATTCCTAAATTTTTAGTTACTAAACAGACCTATTAATTTTATGAATATTATAGAATACATACATTCGGATGGCTTTGTTAAGATCTATTCCTTTTTATGAGTAATCGACTTAGCTTGTTTTTGCCACATTTATTTTAATTAATTGTATCTTCTGGCCAAGAGGGTGGCGCTTAGGACGGCAGTCAGATCGAATATCATAAGTGCATGGAACCATAGACCATGGGGACATGCTAGCGTATTACGGATCACGGATGTAATTCCTGATCTTGTTGATTATTGCACCCCAGAGCTTTCCCTCACAAGGAGATTTCTCTTTGACCTAACGGAGGGCCACTCTCTTTCATCTCGAGCACTCTGTATACACACGGATGGCTTCAAGAGAGGGACGAGAGTTGGGGGTGGAATTCGGGGTAAGGATGATCTTCCGACTCCCAAATGACTGTAGTGTTTAACCCTGCATAGATAAGATACGTCTATCAGACGTATGCCTTTTTAATTTTGTACTCTATCTCTGTGGTGTAGTGAGAGAAAATTTATATGCTCAGTATTCTCAGTTGATCTCATTTACCAAATTTTCTGTTATCAAAGAGAAAATTTAATAAATAAATTATATCGATAACTACTATGCCAAATTTTATTTTTTTAAGTCCTTAAAAGGATGTTAGAAACCATACGTCTTTTAGACGTAACGTTATCTTTACCGTACGACAAAATAACTAGGGTTAACAGGCGGAAATATCTGTTGGGGGGTGTGCGGGTTGAGGACCTAAAACATATCCAACAGGAATATTTTCACCTGTACCGACAGCAAGGCCACGATTATGTCCTTTAAAGGAGTGTTTACCACATCTAAACTTGTCTCTGAATGCCGGACATCCCTTAACGGGATAGCGGAGGTTTCTAGTCACCCTAAAATGGTTGAGGGGACATGGACCGCCTTGGACAACCATGTTGCCGATAAACTGGCAAAGAAGGGGACAATGCTTGATGAGGATGCCGTTTACACCTTCTGTGGCATACCCCTCTCTGCTTGTGGACAGCACATCGATGCTGCTCTCTACGGATTATCCCAGATCAGATGGTCTAACGAGTCGACATGTTCGACCACTAGAACAATCTGGCCCCTTTTGGATTGAGGCAGGGCGCACTACTACAGTACTAACCGAGGGTTCGACTGCGTGACTTGGTGGCTGCGGTCACTGGGCACTGTCTAGTTGGCACCCATGTTGGGAGAATAAGTCTTCCATTTAACAACTTCTGCAGAAGTTGTCAGGACGAGGAGGAAGAGAGACGGTGGAACACTTTCTCTGTTATTTAGCGGACTCCTCTCTGTATTTTTCAGACCTATTCCGTATCTTTACACCCGCGGTTCTTTCTCTCCTTTTCTTCTCCTTATCGTCATTTCTTTTTCTATATCCTGCTTTACTCTTTTCCCTATGTTTCTTCTTCTCTCACCCTTCTGACAATAGGTAACACAAAGTGACCAATCAATCGACTCAAGTGGGCTGTGGCAACACGACTGCCTGAAAAAGTTTATTTCGTATAACGCATTTTCTTCGAGGTAATATTTAAATAAATTTGAGATTTGTTTCTCAAAATTATCAACGGAATTCACGGTTTGCTATTGTAGACCTTTTGCATATTGCAGCTTTAGAAATCTTGATATCGACAACAGCAAAATGTATTGTTGAAGGAAAGGTCGCTCACACGGTTTTATTTATTTATTTAGTTATTACGAGGGCTGCTATATATATTTCTGGCCTGACAACACTAAGTGCTGCCAAGTGCAATCTGACATTTCCATTGGAAAGTTTATCATTTTTACGCATAATCGTACTCAAAACGTTTTGACGTACGACCATTCTTTGTGTTGTTTACAGTGACTTGAAAAAATTAATATAGAAAAAAAATGGAATTAACTCGTGAACATTTTCGTGCCATCATTTTCACAACATTCGACGTGTATTATCACGACAAGAGTGCATTGATGAACTTAAATCTTTGTATGGCGATGAAGCACCATCCTATAGCACTGTGAAAAATTGGTATAATGAATTTAATCGTGGCCGAAGCTCGCTCAAAGACGAATTCCGTGAAGGTCGTCCAAAAACGGCTGTTGTGCCAGAGAACATTAATGCCGTGCGTGAACTCATAATGAAAGATCGACATGCGACATACCGAGAGATAGAGACATCCTTGGACATTTCTTCCACCAGCATACATTCGATACTGCATGAACACCTGGCCGTAAAAAAGGTTTGTTCTCGTTGGATCCCGCACGATTTGAAAGTCGCTCAAAAAAAAGCTCGTGTCGATTGGTGCAAAGAAATGTTGCAAAAATACAATTGCGGTGCTCCAAAAGACGTTTATAAGATCGTCACAGGTGACGAATCATGGATCTATGCGTATGAGCCCGAAACGAAACAACAATCGACCGTGTGGGTCTTCAAAGACGAGCAAAATCCAACGAAAGTTGTTCGTGGAAGAAGCACTTCGAAGCAAATAGTCGCCTGTTTCTTCGGCAAAACTGGTCATGTGGCGAGTGTTCCGCTTGAGCAACGTAGGACGGTCACTTCTGAGTGGTACACTACAATTTGTTTGCCTGAAGTCATCGGAGAAATTCGAAAAACCAACAAGAGAAGACGAATCATTGTTCACCATGACAATGCGAGCTCTCACACATCGGCTCAAACCAGAGCGTTTTTGACCGGCCAAAACGTCGAATTAATGGGTGATCCGCCGTACAGCCCTGACTCGGCACCTAATGACTTTATCTTGTTTCCGCACATCAAGGAAAAAGTGCTTCGACAACTGGTTTGAGCGCATGCAAAAGTGTATAAATCATGCTGGAGAATACTTTGAAAAACAATAAAACCATTTTTAATTATAAATATTCGCATTTTGACTATTAGGCCAGAAATATATAGAGCAGCCCTCGTAATTAATATTATTTAACAATGTAAGTGAGCCCAATGGGCCGTAAATAGTTATCAAATTGACTACTTAAATTTTTATTTTAATACTTACTTTGAAAAGAGCTTTCCAATTTCTACAGAATGACAACTAAGCGTATGGAAAGCAAACGAAAAACCCAAGCAAATTATTGCACCAGCAAAAAAGGCTCCAAAAATCAATTTTTCTTGAACTTGGATTTCAACTGCAGGACGTGATAAAAAATAGCAAGCTACTCCTATGAAAGCGACACAACCTAATAAATGCGTCCAAATGTTACCGGTTTCTGTGTGTAGACGAAATATAGATTTAAAACAAGCTCCAAACGATGGCAATGGTGGACGATGACCACGATGCAAGAAATCATTATCTTGAAGCCATTTGGGAAGATTTTTATAATGGCAGACTTTCCAGCTTGCCTCCCATACCTATTTGAACAAATTAAAAAGAAAATAAATGTTATATCGGTATACCACCGTTTTTATAAGTGTTTTTCTTATACAACTCAAAACTTACTTTTCGCACAAATTCTTCTGCTTGTTCTGCCGCATTGTGAGCCAGAGCTCCAAAATCTATTTCATCTGATAAAACTCCAGCTTTTAGCACCTCGGTCATCTGTAAATCAACAATAAAAAATTTATTTCCATGAATAAGGAATATATTTATATTCATTTATCATTTCGTTTGTATTGGTCATTATATTGTAAAAATTTTACAATAATATAAAGTTAGTCGAAATAAACAACATGCAATTTTTTCAGTTTTCTTTTTAAAGTTTCAGAGAGTTTTATCGAGTCCCTTAACGATGAAATTTTTCACATCGTCGGAATTTGTACATTTTGCTTTTAATTTGGTATTCGTTATTGTAGCTTTTTGTGCTATTTTAAATCACCCATAAGAACAACAACAAATCACCCATAAACAACGAATGTACACAAAACAAGATTAAAATTATACCTTCAAAATTCAAGCCATGTCGTTTTACTCACCTCTTGCCAACAAACAAAAATTTCATGAAAGTAATTTCATGACAAGGGGGATAGAGCGAGTAGCCTTTGTAGAGATTCGATTTGAATTTATCAAAAGTAAAGAGATCAGGTGAAGTAAAACATCTTTTACATCGTTTCATAAGTCCATTGAACATCACACTGAACTTTTATACCCAGATCAAGAGTTTCTGATTCCTCAATACTTATACCACCCGTAATTACATTAAGTCTTACGAACATTAAAATCGACTTTATTCGCAAGCGCTAATCAGGTATTTTTAAAAGATAGTGGTTGAGCGCATCATTCATATTGTATCGCTTGGCCTCAATCTCTGAAGGCTTGTCTGTTAGCCGAATGAATATAAATAGCAAATACTGCTCTCTTCTGCAAAAGAGTAATTACGGTTGAAAGTTTGACGAAGAAGGTCATTTACAAAAATAAGAAGTAGCGTAGAAGAAAGAAAAGAGCCTTGTGGTACCCCTAAATTTAACTCAAACTTGTTTGATGAAATCCAATCTATAATGATTTGGGGCTGCGTCTCAAGTCAATGAGTTAGTGACATTGCTTTTTTAGATGCAACGATAGACGCGCGTCAATATTTGGACATTTTGCGAATTCATTTAATTAATAGTGCGTAGAAATTTGGTTTCATTAGGGACAACAAACCAAGTTTTAAAGTAAGCATAAGTCGCACATGGTAAGAATATGGCTGCTATATAACGGTCACGTCATCGATGCACCCGCACAATTTTACGGTTGTTAAAAAAAAAACTCCAGCCATCGCTTAAGAAATGCAATTTAAGAAGAGTGGCAGAAAATACCAAAGAATTTTTACCTTAAGAAGTTATGTTGAACCGTGTTCAACAGGTTTAGATTTGTTATAATTTGGTTTTAATTTAACTCAATTTTTTTCTCTGAATTTCTCCTAATTTTGTCTCATAAAGAGATCTTGTTTGTTTCGCATGAACTCATTTTATTTATTTTGTATATTTCAATTCCCTTTAAAATAGCGGTCTTTTTGTAAATATTTACTTAAATTACATATTTGCAGTTTTTAATTTTTCATTAGTGGTTTAAGTTAATTATAGAATTGACCTCAATAAAGCCATAAGCTTCTAGCTCTAAGTTTTTTAAGAAAACTTGTCTTTTATTTGAAAACACACCCGTGTTGTTAGATGGTTAATTAGGGAAACTACCTAACAAGTTAATAGGATCAATGAAAAACCGTTTAAAATGTGTGATAGATGCTATAGGTTTTCGTACTTAATATGAAATATTTTTGAGTTGAATTTTAGACTTGTCGCTTAAACCAAAAGTGCAAGGAAATTTTTGTGCAAAAAGTTTATTGACAGTGTAAAATGAAGTAAAGATTTGTTTTTGGTGTATTTCTTTCTTGTTGTGAACCTAATAGTTTTTTCGACACGATCTCTGTAAATATTTAGAAATTTATGTAATATGTACATAAGAGGGCTGCTCTATATATTTCTGGCCTAATAGTAAAAATGCGAATATTTTTAATCAAAAATGGTTTTATTGTTTTTCAAAGTATTCTCCAGCATGATTTATACACTTTTGCGTGAGTTACGTCAGAGGTAACGCCGACCCCAACCAAAATTAACTTCATTAATTGGAAGAAATAATAAATTAAAAGATCAATGGCCCAACTTTGTTCCACATAAAGTTGTGCAATTGATATGTAAGCAGTTTTGCCTTATAATAAATTAAAGGTTCAATGGCCCAACTTTGTTCCACATAAAGTTGTGCAATTGATATGTAAGCAGTTTTGCCTTATAATAAATTAAAGGTTCAATGGCCCAACTTTGCTCCACATAAAGTTGTGCAATTGATATTTAAGCACTTTTTACTTAATAATAAATTAAAATATCAAATAACCAAAATTGCGGAAGAATATTGTTAAACATTTTTAGTAAGTAAGCATATTAATTTGATATAAGAACTTTCAATGTGTACTTTAAGTTTAGAGTTAATCTTGATTTTAATAAATACACAAGTAAAAAATAAAACTAAGTTTTTTATTTTTTTTATATAAACTTCCAAAAGGAAATATAACTGGCGCAGTCGTGGTAGGATCTAGTCCCGAAGGATTAGATACGTGAACCAAATCGTAAAATTTTTTTATATCCCGAAGGATTAAAATAACGAAATCAAAATTCCTTAAGGAGTTAAAAAGTCAAAAGACATTATAAAAAACTGTGTGTGTTTGTTCGAACTATATTATATTGATTGTATCATATAAATACTTCTTTAAAGAAGAAAAATACAACTAAAGTTGAAAAAAAAACTAAACAAAGTAAAACTAGTGACTAAGAATAATAACAGTTAAATAAAAACAAAACAAAGTAAAACTAGTGACTAAGAATAACAGCAGTTAAATAAAAACAAATTTTTCCAAATACAATAGAAATTTAACAAGTGCAAGGACAAACGAAAAAATCAAAATGGAAGCAACCAAATCAGCAGACTCGTGTTCAGCCGATAACTCAACCAGGGAACCTCCAATAGCTATATCAGAAGTACTTAAAGAAGCAGCAAGAATCAGAGAATATACAGGAAGCAGAGATTACGCTTTATCATCATTTATAAGAGAAGCCGAACTCTTCATCCCAATTTTTAAAGGTACCAGTCTAGAGGAATATGTTTTTCAAAGGTGTATAGTAAATAAAATTCAGGGAGCAGCACTGAACGTGATACGAACATTGGGGCCAGATCTAAGTTGGGAGCAGATTAAGAAGGAGCTCATCGCAAACTTCGGAGTCAGGGAGACATATCATCAATTGTACCATAAAGCTTTATCCATAAGAAATTATAATGTAAGTGAATACTATTTTAATTTAAGTAATATTTTAAATAAACTTAATGAAAAATATGAACAAGATAAGGAAAAGCCGAGTGAATTTAACCCAAAAACTAATGAGGCTATGATCTTAAAAACTTTTCTAAACAATATTCCACCCCATATGTCCAGCATTATATATAGTAGAAACATATCTAACATTAGATCAGCATTTCACACTTTGGAGGAAACAGGTATAATAAGACAAAATACAAATACTAAACGCATAGAACATAGGGAATCTAATCACATAGGACATAGACAGGTAAACAGTTTTGGTCAGTTCAGACATAATAATAACCCAAATCATTTTGGACAGACAAATAATTCAGGTCAATTCAGACAGACAAATAATTCAGGTCAATTCAGACAGACAAATAATTCAGGTCAATTCAGACAAACAAATAATTCAGGTCAATTCAGACAGGCAAATAATACAGGATTGTATCGAAATTCAAACTTTTCCAGATACGAACAAAATGGACAAACATCAGGACAAATACGAAATCCTTTTAGACAAAATTGCTATAGCCGTGAAGAGCCAATGGAAGTCGACCATATTGATGAGGGAAATTTTCGGTTACCAGCCCAAAAGCAAATCTACCGTTAGTAGATTTGACCATTCGAAATGTTAAAATAAAATGTTTAATAGATACTGGATCTTCAACCACATTACTAAACGAAAATTTGCTTCCTCAGTACAAACGAATAAAACTAGACAGACCCTTGCTTTTCAAAACATTAAACGGACAGATGGAAGTGAGCTATGAGATTATTACAGAAGTACCCCAGGAATTTAAGGACGACAACCTTATGAGTTGGAAATTGACAAGTTTCAAAAACAAACCATTCGATGCTCTTTTAGGACAAAATATTCTGCAAAGCTTAAAGGCCAATATCAATATAGGCGAAGAATACATCGAAGTAAACAATAATAAAATAAAATTTTGCAATGCCTGCCCATATGAATATGAAAGCATTCAAACGCTAGAAAGTTCAAAGGTTGATGAAATAATCAATAAGTTCTCAAGAACCGACTTGAACAGGGAAGAAAATAAGGTATTAAATAACCTACTTAGTGTGAACAAAGATTTATTTTTCCAAGAAGGTATGACATTAAGTCATACCCACGAAATTCAACATGAAATTGTTACAAAAACAACTAACCCTGTATATTCGAAAATATACAGATACCCTCAAATTCACGAGGAAGAAATAAATCGGCAGATGAAGGAAATGCTTCAACAAAATATTATTACCGAAAGCAACTCTCCTTATAACTCACCGATTTGGATAGTTCCAAAAAAAACGGACTATTCTGGAAAGAAAAAGTGGCGGATAGTTATAGACTACCGCAAACTAAATGAAATAACTGTCGACGACAAATTCCCGATGCCTAATATCGAAAGTATATTAGACAAACTTGGGAAGTCACAATATTTCACTACCCTTGATTTGGCCAAGGGTTTCCATCAAATCAAAATAAAAAAGGAGGACAGGAAGAAGACAGCGTTTTCAACTCCATTAGGACATTACGAATTTGTTCGTATGCCTTTTGGGCTGAAAAATGCGCCTTCAACCTTCCAACGCTTAATGAATTCAGTTTTGAGAAATTTAATAAACAAAATATGTGTTGTATATCTAGATGATATACTTATCTTTAGCACAAGCCTAGAAGAACATAAGATAAATATTCAAAAAGTCTTCGACAGACTAAGGGAACACAACCTCAAAATTCAGGTAGACAAGTGTAGGTTCCTCGCAAAAGAGACGGAATATTTAGGACACGTTTTAACCACAGAAGGTGTAAAACCGAATCCTGACAAAGTAGAAAGTATACAAAAGTTAAAACTCCCCGAAACTCAAAAGCAAATCAAATCCTTTCTTGGAGCCACCGGTTACTATAGAAAATTTATTCGAGACTATGCCAAAATAGCACAAGGAATGACAAAATATCTGAAGAAAAATACAAGGGTTAATAAAAATGACCCACAATATAT
Organism: Gymnosoma rotundatum; assembly: GCA_916610165.2. NCBI lineage: Eukaryota > Metazoa > Arthropoda > Insecta > Diptera > Tachinidae > Gymnosoma > Gymnosoma rotundatum. The sequence continues at coordinate 118,621,972 of OU744336.1, forward strand.
TGACACATTTGAAAAATTGAAAAGGCTATTAATCAACCCACCGATCCTTAAGTATCCAGATTACTCGAAAAAGTTTAAACTGGTAACTGATGCCAGTGACTACGCAATTGGTGCAGTACTTATGCAGGATGAACACCCCATCAGCTATGCCAGTAGGACACTCAACGATCACGAAAAAAAATATGCAGCTGTAGAAAAGGAACTCCTGGCAATTGTCTGGGCCACTAAATATTACAGGCCATATATTTATGGAAGACCCTTTGAGCTATTAACCGATCACCAGCCGTTAGTATGGCTACATACCAAACATAGAGGAAAAGACATCAACCCCAGGTTACAAAGATGGCTAATGGAATTAGGCGAGTACAACTTAAACATAAATCACATTAAAGGCAAAGAAAATAAAATTGCAGACTTTCTGAGCAGAATCAACACCGACACAGGGGAAATTAATGCGATTGACACTGATGACAATATAAGTACGGCAGCGACAATCCATTCGCAGCAGGAGGAACAAAACGATCACTTCCCGATTTTAGACACGGTTGTAAATAGGTTTATGACTCAAATAATACTAACAGAATATAAAACAAAGGAAATAGAAATTGTTCAAGGAAAAAGAAAAATTTTTGTCTCTAAGAGTGACATTGATACCAACTTCATGACTGATATATTTAGAAGATTCTTAAAAAATGGTAAGGTAGGGATTTTCTCTGAACTAGCCGACGAAGTTTATAACAAAGTACAGCTCAAGCTGATTGAATTATTTGATAATAGTATAAAGTTTTATAGATGTAGCCACCATGCAAAAGACATGTGCAATGAAGACGAAACTTATAAGCAAATCGCAAAGTACCACAAATATGAAACTGGACATGGCGGGATAACAGAGAACTATGAGGGATTGAAAAAGAAGATCTATTTCAAAAACCTTAAAACATTGGTCCACAAATATATCAATAATTGTGATACTTGTAACAAATCAAAATATGATCGCAAACCCATAAAACCAAAACTTTGTATCACGGAGACCCCGTCGGATGTAAATCAAATTATACACCTTGATGTATACACCATTAAAAAACACAGTTTCATGACATTTATAGACAAATTTTCTAAACATGCAATTGCAATTTATTTAGAAGACAGAAATAGCACAACGATCGTTGAAAAGTTAAGACAATTTTTATCAGTTAGAAGCAAACCTCTTAAAATAATTACAGACAATGAATTTAATTCTACAAATGTAAAACAGTTTTTAAGAGAGGAAGGAATTGAGGTCCATTTTACCAAACCCAATAACCACACCGGAAATGCTGATGTAGAAAGGCTGCACAGCACGATTTCAGAAAAATACAGAGTGATGGAATCAGAAAATTCGGAACTTTCAACACAAGAGCGTATTTTTAAATGCTTCGAATGGTATAACAAATCAATTCATTCTCTTACTAACGAAAAACCAATAGATATTGTAGAAGGCAGGGTTGATAAAACAAAAATAGAACAGAAACTAAAACAGGCAAAGATTCGTATAATTACCAAGAGAAATGAGAACAGGGAAAATTATGAAAGGACAGATGAAGAAGGTTACGTTAAAAATTATAAAACATTGAGGCATAAATATGAACCTAGATATCGTAAGCTAAAACTTGAAGGCGTACATCCTACAAACATTAAACGAAAAAATAAATTTTCAGATCAATTGGACACCAATCGCTTTACTGACGATAATAATACCAACGGCAATAGCATCTCTGACAATCCAGCCAATCAGTAACTCAGACGGATTTGCCGAAATTAAATTAAATGACGTAAGACTAATTTTAGAGTATAATAAAATCATTCACATAATTGATATTAAACAAATAATAGAGGTAATTGACAATTTAGAAAAGGAGATAAGCCAGTATCAATCCATCAAGAATAAAATACTTCTTGAACACGAATTAGAAAAACTAAAACTAAAAGCACAAACATTACGCCAAAGCAGACATAAAAGAGGTTTATTTAACGTAATAGGATCAGGCTTAAAATGGATAGCAGGAACAATGAGCGACGATGACCGAATAGATATCGAAGACCATTTAAAAATTATAGACGAAAACAATCACCAAACAATAGACAATCTTAATAAGAATATATACGTGAATAATCATTTCAACCAAACATTAAACAAACTCAAGGCGACAATAGACACGGACAGGAAAAGTATCTCAAATCAATTCAACGTGATAAAGAAAAATGATGATAAAATAATTAACGAGATATACTATTTAGATACTTTGCTCAAATTAAAAATTCTATCGGACAGTCTAGAACATATTCAAAATAACATAGCATCCGCAAATTTCAAATTAATGACTAGCAACATCCTAACGGACAAAGAAATTAACGATTTTAAGATTGACTTTTACGAACTTCAGTACATGCAACTAGGAGCCGCAAAATACAAAGACGATCACATAATATTCGTAATAAAATTTCCAAAGAACACAGTGACAGTTAAAAGATCTCTTATTACACCGATCACCGACACAAATTCCACACAATTAAACTTTAAACCACAAGAAATTTTACACTACAATGGACAAATTTTTGAATATAAACAGAACCCTAATTTTAGAGAAATAAAAATATCTAATTTGTGTATATATAAAAATAATTGTAAAAAATTAAGAGAATACAAAAAAGAAATAATAGAAATAGAACCTGGCTTAGTACTTCTAAAGAATTCAAATGGAAGCATTGTCACTAGCAGTTGCGATGAAAGAAATCTCTCAATAAGTAAGAATTATTTATTTACTTTCCATAATTGTAAAATAAACATAGATAAAGAAACTTTCGTAAACTCAGAAAAAATATACAAAGATAATTTCGTCATTCCCTCAAAAAATCAAATAAAAGTTAATATCACAGAACCTACATTTGATGAAATAGTCTTAAGTGAAATTGAAAATGTAAAAGAAATTAAAGAATTAAAATATCATAGAAAATATAGCAATACGTCAATTATAACAATATTTGTATTAATCTCTTTATTAATTATGTTACTGACAACGGTCAGTGTGTATACAATACAAATTAAAAGAAAACTTAAACCAAAAATTCAGGAGAATTTTTATACAAGGGGGGAAGGAGTTACGTCAGAGGTAACGCCGACCCCAACCAAAATTAACTTCATTAATTGGAAGAAATAATAAATTAAAAGATCAATGGCCCAACTTTGTTCCACATAAAGTTGTGCAATTGATATGTAAGCAGTTTTGCCTTATAATAAATTAAAGGTTCAATGGCCCAACTTTGTTCCACATAAAGTTGTGCAATTGATATGTAAGCAGTTTTGCCTTATAATAAATTAAAGGTTCAATGGCCCAACTTTGCTCCACATAAAGTTGTGCAATTGATATTTAAGCACTTTTTACTTAATAATAAATTAAAATATCAAATAACCAAAATTGCGGAAGAATATTGTTAAACATTTTTAGTAAGTAAGCATATTAATTTGATATAAGAACTTTCAATGTGTACTTTAAGTTTAGAGTTAATCTTGATTTTAATAAATACACAAGTAAAAAATAAAACTAACTGCCATTCCTAAATTAGCGCGTAAGACGCAAAGCAATGTAATTCATAGCTTTTGCGCTGAAATGTTATCCCTAAATAACAGCGTTAACTTCGTGTCGTTAAAAGTAATGTTAACTCATTTTATTTCATAAAACCCGCTGTATAAGAATAAAGAAGAGATAAAACCGCTAGATTGCCTTGAAAATTACTAAATTGTCACTACTTTTCAACCATAACAAAACAAAACAAACCAACAAACAGCAAACTTCACTTCCTAACGCACTGTCAAAATTGGATTTTCCAATTGCTAAGCGTTGACGCCAAGCTATTTAGGGATGCTTCATACATTTTGTATGTACATGAGAAATTTTGACAGTTATCTTGCGCTTTACGCGCTAATTTAGGGATGGCAGTAAGTTTTTTATTTTTTTTATATAAACTTCCAAAAGGAAATATAACTCGTGCGCTCAAACCAGTTGTCCAAGCACTTTTTCCACTCCGATTGAGACGCCTCTAAAACATGGTTTTTGAACACTTCAACAGCTTCTTCTTCGTTGACCACGCATTTTTTTCTTGATGTGCGAAAACAAGAAGAAGTCATTAGGTGCCAAGTCAGGGCTGTACGGCGGATGACCCATTAATTCGACGTTTTTTTCGGTCAAAAACGCTCTGGTTTGAGCCGATGTGTGAGAGCTCGCATTGTCATGGTGAACAATGATTCGTCTTCTCTTGTTGGTTTTTCGAATTTCTCCGATGACTTCAGGCAAACAAATTGCAGTGTACCACTCAGAAGTGACCGTCCTACGTTGCTCAAGCGGAACAGTCGCCACATGACCAGTTTTGCCGAAGAAACAGGCGACCATTTGCTTCTAAGTGCTTCTTCCACGAACAACTTTCGTTGGATTTTGCTCGTCTTTTAAGACCCATACGGTCGATTGTTGTTTCGTTTCGGGCTCATACGCATAGATCCATGATTCGTCACCTGTGACGATCTTATAAACGTCTTTTGAAGCACCGCAATCGTATTTTTGCAACATTTCTTTGCACCAATCGACACGAGCTTTTTTTTGAGCGACTTTCAAATCGTGCGGGATCCAACGAGAACAAACCTTTTTTACGGCCAGGTGTTCATGCAGTATCGAATGTATGCTGGTAAAAGAAATGTCCAAGAATGTCTCTATCTCTCGGTATGTCGCATGTCGATCTTGCATTATGAGTTCACGTACGGTATCAATGTTCTCTGGCACAACAGCCGTTTTAGGACGACCTTCACGGAATTCGTCTTTGAGCGAGCTTCGGCCACGATTAAATTCATTATACCAATTTTTAACAGTGCTATAGGATGGTGATTCATCTCCATAAAATGATTTAAGTTCATCAATGCACTCTTGTCGTGATAATCCACGTCGAAAGTTGTGAAAAATGATGGCACGAAAATGTTCACGAGTTAATTCAATTTTTTTCTATATTAATTTTTTCAAGTCACTGTAAACAACACAAATAATGGTCGTACGTCAAAACGTTTTGAGAACGATTATGCTTAAAAATGTCAAACTTTCCAATGGAAATGTCAGATTGCACTTGGCAGCACTCAGTGTTGCCAGGCTAGAAATATATATAGCAGCCCTCGTATAATTTTTTTTATTACAATGATATGAAATTACTAAAAACTTTAAATAAATCGTCCTTGTTTTCAGTATGCAAACTCAATTTTGACAGACTGTATATATGAACATACATATGTAAATATTATTTATTTTTTGCTACTCAAAATATATTTCCTGTCCTTTGTTTTTTTTTTTTTTTTGCCGCTGTATCCGCCCCTTTTTGTTTTAATGCACACAACATTTTTTATACAACTTAAAAAAAAACGTGGTTCCTGACAGTACAGTACTATTGCTACTATTGCAAACTAAGTGCTTTAATTTTTATGTTCACCATGTAATAAGGTTACAAGATCAAAACAATTAAGTAAGGGGCTGCAGTTATCAGTTTTCATTTCTCTAGTTTACGACCAATCGGACAGTGTATTTTTTTAGTTGAATAAAACAACGATCGTTAAGTATATAGTAGAGGATTGATATGTGTTTCAATATTTTTTTTTCATATATGGTAATTTAGTTATGGCATTTTTAATTGTGTTAATTTTTCCTGACCGTCGACGCGAGGTTCGCAAGGGAGGCTTAAATACGATAGGACTTTTAAGAGTACTGCTTGCACGCCATAGTTAGTACTCTGATTGCACAAACCATCGGGGGTTTCTAGGTATATTTTGTACGAGACGCTGTTTTTCTAGATTCTATTAGTTCTGTAAGGCGTATCGTGCACTCTTTTAGTCGATTTTTAAGTTGAAGAGATCTTTATAAATACCATTCCTGTCCAACTCTTTTTTTGAAGATCATGTTAAGCACTAAATTAAACACGACGCTTCGGAGTGATAGCAGTGGCCCCCAAAATGCATGTTTGCTACTATAAAACGGGGCCCTAGTGATTTTTAGAATTCGCGGTAATGGCTTTCAAATGTAGAAAATTTTTGAGGCAGATACTTGTAAATTAAAAGAGTCTTCACAAAAATCACATAATAAATAGCGCTTGATTCGGGCTTTAATCAGTATTGCAGATCTCCACGATCCCTATGTGTTTGTTACAGATGCGGTATTTTGCTTTTATGTTGCTTACTTTGAAATGGAAATTCGCAACCAAGATAAACCGTGGGTGCCTATGATTTGGCAAGAACAAAAAAATCATCATGACGACTGTTAATTTTGTATTAATATTATAGTGGGAATTAATGAAAACAATTGCAATTAAAGAAAATAACCCAATATTTATTCTGCAAAAAGACCGATTAGCCATTCAGAAAATGTCCCAATACCAATTTTTCAAGTTAGCGTTAATGAAGCAATTTGTTAAAGCTTTAGACGGAAATGGTCAATGTTTCAAGTTTATTTGTCAGAATTTTCTAGTATTAAGAACTAAGAAATAAGAAGCAGGAATTTTTGATGAACCTCAAATACGTCAATTAATTAAATACTCCACTAATCTTGAGGCATCCCTCACTGATCTAGAACAACTTGCTTGGACAACTTTTGTAGCAAATGTACAACAAATTTTTTTTTAAATCACAAGGCTGAAAACTGTAGAATTAGTTGACCATATGCTGCTTAGTTTTAAAAATTAAGGCTGTAATATGAGCATAAAAGTAGACTATCTCCATAGTCATATAAATCTCTTGTACATATTATAGGAGATCTTATCGAAGAACGAGGACAAAGCTCCCCCAAGATATAAAAACTATGGATAATAGGTATAAAGGCAGATGGGATACTCATATGATAACTGATTACTGCCAGACCAGACCAGAAATATATAGATTAGCTAACCTTTTCCGGAAAGAAGGTTTACACACAACACTAAAAACGAGCAGCACTCTACGCAACAATCTCAAGACATCAACAGAAACAACCGATAAATTTAGCACTAGCGGAGTATATAGACATACTTGCACCTGCAACCATACATACATCGGACAAACTGGACGAACATTAAAAACAAGGTTAACAGAACACATACGATCATACAAAAGGAAAAGGGAAGACTCCAATTTCGCAATATACCTTAACACACATGGACACGAACCAAGGGAAATAGATGAATGTATGACAGTATTACACCCAAGTAAAAAAGGACGAAGACCAGACATTCTTAAAAACATGGAAATTTACAAAGCACAAACGTTTAACAGAGATATTATTAACGAACAGGTAAACATAACCTCTGACACGATTTTTACACCACTAAAATTACTAAAACACTCTTACAAACGAAAAACACCCACCGATAGTCACACTCACCTATCCAATAATAAAAGACCCAAATATTAAACTATTTACCCAATAAAAAGGACAGATATCAGGCAATCTACCTGCATAATACCATTTAAACAGACAAAAATTAGCTTTTATTCTTAACACTATCTATTTTTAACACTATCTCTTCAGTATTAACTAACACGTGGCTTGAAAATGATGTTATCACATCGAAAGCGCTCGCCAAACGTACGAAGTACACAGCCAGAGACGACGGTTTTTACCGAAAATTATAACAACAAATCGATATCTCTTTGTAAGTTTTTTTAATATCTTGTTAACTAGAGCTGATACAAAAAATTTAGTAACAGATTTGGTATCACGTGGTAAGATATACTCATAATCAGGTCTTAACCCTGCTGTAAGGTCAAAAAAAACTTACAAATCATACGTTTCGGACCATTTTGGTCCAGTTAATTTTTTTTACGAAATACTATATTAAATACGGTTTTTTTTTACTATTTATTTTCAATGATCAGTAGAAAAGGTTAGTTAATATTACATTTATATTTATTTGACTGTTATAATATACATATTTTAAAAATCTTTGAATCGACCGTTCCGTACATTGTAAACTAAAGTAGTAGTGTTTTAAATATTTTGGGTAAGCCTGTTTAATTCGCTACAAAAATGATTTTTTTAAATCCTCTACATTCTCTAATGTATAGACATATAAAAAAAACAAGCACTTTTAGTTTAGTCTGCGATTAGCCTCTGGTGTGTTTGCATATTTGAAAAAATTGGAAAATCGACATAATTTTAAAAAAATTTACAAAAATAAAGCAATGGACCAAAATGGTCCTTAACCTATGATTTGTAACTTTTTAGCCTCTTCAGTTCCCTTTTATGTTTAAAATTTGAAATTTTAATATAAGCATTTTAGAAGAAAAATAACACCTGAGCTGAAATTTTAGACAGATAGGTTTAGCCGTTTAAAAATTATAATAAAACGAAAAAAATTGACCAAAATGGTCCAAGCCTTACAGCAGGGTTAAACCCTAGTCACCAAAATGTGTGCCGGCCTGTGTTATTCAAACTTTAATTGTAATTATTATTAATAAATATATTTAATGTGTACAAAAACAATAAGTGAGGGCCAGCATCAATTGCCTCTGCACTTACCGATGAATTTATACCTCGTTCAAGTTATGATCTCTTAAATGCTTCTCTTGTATGTGGTAGCCCTTCTCTTAACCAAGATAATTTTAACATTGAACAGCTTTCGTAATTGCTGGAATTATTTTTTACAGTTTATCCACACGTCGCCTTTTTTATTTATGATAAAACTAATAAACTAAAATTTCTAATCGACAGGGGAGCAGATATTTTTGTTCTGTTTCTTCCGTCTTCAAAATTTAAAGATCATAAAAAGGTTTCTGGTATAATCCTTACGGCAGCGAATAGTTGAGACTTTTGGAAAAAAGATACTTAATGTGACTTTCCATTTGTATTTGCCATAGCAAATATAGAGAAGTCAATGCTCGGCGCTGATTTCTTGCACAAGTATGGCTTTTAATTGATTTAAACATTAAACGACCAATTAACTAAGTTGTAGTTGATACTTTGCATCAATTGTTTAAAATTACTTTACCAAAATCTTTACTGTGAATAATCAGTTAAGAAGATACCCGTCTTGATATCAGAACCGGGTAACACAAAAACAGTTAAGCACTCAACTGTACATAGATTAGTTACCTTTACCGTTCACTAACCCAAGGCATTAGATTCCGTTAAATATAAAATAAGTAAAGCTGAATTTGATTTTCTGGTCAATTTCAGAATTTGTAGATCTTCCAATTTATAGCTTCAGCGTTGCATTTAGTCCAAAAGAAAGTTCGAGATTTCAAGCGATTTAATTTTCTAACAGTTCCTGGCAGATATTCTTGCCACGTATGCATGAATTTAATATAAACTTGGCACAACAAAAAAATATTTTAAAATATTGATTTTGTTAGAGCGTATCATCCGATTTCAAGGGCTGAGGAAGACATTTTCAAAAATGCAATAACGTCTTTTGATTTATTTGAATTTATACGTATGCCATTTGGGTTAAGGAACTCAGCTCAGACTTTTCAAGGTTTCTCAATGAAGTTTTTGACGAGCTAAACTTAGGCTTTTTTATACCCTTCACCACAAAAAGTGGAAAAAGGGTATAACTAAGTTTGTCATTCCATTTGTAATTTTAACAATATCTATTTCCGACCCCATAAAGTATATATTCTGAGTTCTTTTGTATAGCGAAGTCGATTGAGCGATGTCCGTCTGTCTGTCCGTGTTAGTGTTGAAATCAATCCAATTTCAACAAAAATTTAAATGTGGCAATCTATCAGACATAGTGTCGAATGAGGTGGTATTGGAAATCAGCAAGATCGGTCCATATCCTTAGACGCAGCGGTCAAACACCACGCCTACCTTTAATTTTTCCTAATTAATTAAAACAATGAAGTAACTCCAATCAAAAAACCAATGGCGCGATAGAGATATGGGCGTAAAAGAAATGGTGTATCAACTTGTGTGCAAGTGCCGCCCTCTCAATTCTTCAAGACTCAAATTTCTTGAAGCGAACATAATGGATGACATGTTTGACAACAATGCATTAGGATCTCCACGTGGATCTGATATAGGCGTTCGCCCATATCTTCCGAGTTGCAGGCCTTTGAAATTTTTAAATTTCTTAAAATATTAATATGGGTATCAATTAAAATTTTTTGATGACATCTTTAAGGAGATACTAAAAATTTGTTAAAATATTTAATCCATTAAAAGCCGATGATATTTTTATGTAGAATTATGTATATGTAGTACATACTTAGTTTTTCTTCCTATTGTAATTGGAGTAACTTCACTAAACTAGATTTACGTAGATAATGAAGGGTATATAAGATTAGGCATAGCCGAATATAGCACTCTTACTTGTTTATATTGACGTTGTTTTTATTTTTATTTATATTTTTATCGCAAGCGAATATAAAATTAGTTATTGACCGTTTGAAGGCTTGAACATAAAACCAGGGAATATACCTGTAAGGTAACAGACATAAATTTTCTTAGCCACAACATTTCGGAAAAAGGAATAAGACCGTCAGAAGATAAAGTCATGATAATTCAAAATTTAAAAAAAAACATATATTGATAAAGTTCATTTTATTTTGTGAAAAGAATTAAAGAAAGAGTTTATTATTTGAAGTCAAAAACTTGAATGAATAAGAACCGTCAAATATATAAAAATCAAAAAAATATTTCAAAAACTTATTTAGTTAAAAACAACAAATTAACAAAAGAGAAGGGAATTCACTAAGTGTACCTACACATAGACATGAAACACTACTTTTAAAACTTGGAAGAACAGAATGGCTACATTACATTGCCAACTAATGATATGCCAGCAGATGTGTTGAAAAACATGCCTTTTGCATGACCAATGCCAATGATTATTGATGTTATCTTTCTTTTTACTTTGAAGGAAGGTGCTGGATATGCGAATTATTTTTAATAAATGGCAACTCTTATTATTATTTACTTATTTATGTTTTGTTTACCATGACAGTCCTTATTTATTGTTTTATCCTATGTACTTGTTGTAATGTACATTTTTGTCTTCTTTTTTTTTTCTTTTAACAACAAATATAGCATCAACAAACTGTACAAGATGTGCACTCAACCACCAGTACCCAAATATACCGAACTTTGACGATGCGGGCATATTAAGGGGAGAGAAATTTTTTGTATTTTTCCACTATCGTTTTAAATCTTCAATAAATTATTTTGATTTTTTTCAATAATCAGTATCGGTAAATTTAAATTATTTAATTGGAAATTCAGCATGGTTAAGTTTAACTAACAGAATAAATTGTCGTTTTTTCATTAATAAAAAACAAAAAAATAAACCTGAATTTTCACCGTTGTCCAGAATATAAAGCTGCATATAAAAAATTGTCAGATTTCTTACAAATGGAGTTTGTCATTCTTGGCAATGGCCGAAATTAATAAATTCGCAAGTGCTATCACCTTTCAATTGATTCGCCTTCTGGTGGATGTTATTACGAGTTTAAAAAAATACTTCGTTTTTTTTTTTTTTTTTGATAGTTCAATTAAGTATTGATTTTTTATGTTTGATCAAAACATCTTAATGGATTTTATAATATTATTAACTAATAAGTGAAAAATTAATACTCAACGTTCTTAGAGTTCATTGTGGGCATATTATGTTTTCTTTTTTAAAATATTTAACAAAATCGCATTTTTTAGCTTCTACTTTTTTAATATCACTAAGAAATTAGGGGTAAGGAAATAATTCCCAAAAAAACATAACGTACAAAAAAGTATATTAAGTCGTGAGTTCGCGAACATAAAACACTAAATAATTATTTACCTCTGCCTCAATTAAGTGTGCATCTTCAGGAGTAGACGGCAAAGGGCATCCAGCATCATCTTCTTCAGCTAAAACGTCATCTTCTTCTAACAAATCTAAATCATTCGTACTTAAAGAATCCTCGTGTCCCCAACCGCGACGTTTTCTTAAAATCATCTTCACATCATCGCAAATATATTCATCTTCATCACTTCGAGTTTCTTTCTCGTTTTCTTTGATACCTGTACACGAATATGTAAGAGGATCGATGTCACTACTAGGTTCATTGAATCGATCTTCGGAAGAGCTTATCATTGAGGTATTAAGTTGTAACATTTTTGCTGAATGTTCTGCTTCCATTATATATTTCGAGGATATACTTTAATTTAGCTAAAAACAAATAAAAAATAATTTTAGTTTAAAAACTTTAAAATTTATATTCCAAAAATTATTAGTGTGTGATGGCTTTAACTTTTGTATTAATTATGAGTAATTTGTTCTTTTACTGTTTACTGTTTATCATTTATTTGACTTTTATAAATTAACTGTACTTTTAAAATGTATAATTCTTTAAAGCGAATATATTCAAATCTATGAGAAAGATTTTTAATCTTTGTTGCCAATTGTACTTAGTGCGAACGAACACTTCTTTCGCATATATAAATATACTATATGATGAAAATTAAAACAAGTTTTTTGTGCGAAAGAAGTGTTTGTTCGCATTTAGTGAAATCGGCAGATAATGTGTGTTTATGTATAGAATGTAGGGGATACGCCCAAAAACATAACGCTAGTTTTTAAAAACTGACACACGTTTCGTTTTTCAACGAAATAAAAATTAACCTTTAGTTTTAGAAAAAAAAAATCTTTTATTCAACATAGTTGCCGTATTCACAAGCTCTGCTAAGGTATAGACTACCTTGTCTTGCATACTACCTTTTGTTTAATTCTTTGTGAACAACCATTGTATCAGTTAAAAGTTATTTTTATTTGTTTAATATTTATACACTAGATAATGAAGAATTTAATTAAATTTTGAGTTCAGTCACTTTTAAGATATGTGTGCGATATGTTTTGACGAGCTATTTATTTGATAAACCATTAGACAATTTTTGTGTGCACGTTAAAATGGCCTGTGTAGACCAACACCGTTTTCGATATCGTGTTCTTGTTCAAACAGTGTGGTCAGAGCATTTGTTCATAATACGATGTCTGCCATCAAACGTCACTTTTAAAATTCTTGAATTTTAAAATTGTACAAGAGATCGAATTGAGTTGTTACCATCGTTAGTGTTACCAAGTCAATATTTCGGTACATCCACTATTGGCTCTAATTCGCTTCTAAATCGTTTTTTTCACATATCTTTGAAACATGCTATTAATCTACTTTATAGCATGTTTACACGGCAATATGAAGCACTTGCTTCGCTCTCTGAATCATGATTGCGAAGCATGCCGTTTCCACGACACATACTACATGCTTCACATTGACTTCTGTTCTAAAATTTTTTTTTTTGTTTCAATTTTAGTGTTTGTAATTAATAAAATTTTAAATTATAATATAATTATTTGTTTTTATATTAACACACATTTACACAGCACTTTTCATATTGGTTTACTTTTTTTGTTTACATTTATATACAGCTAGTTCAGATAAACTTGCGATAAAAATTAGGGAAGACAGAAATTTTTCATGCTTCGCAAGTAGATTCAAGCTGAATCATCTCAAAACAAAATGCTTCGCTCTCAAGATTTTATATGGCGAAGCACGTTGATTCGGTCGTGATTGAGCTGTGAATCATGAAAAGAGAGCGAAGCAAGAATATTGGGCTCCGTGTAAACATAGTATTAAGTATCATTAAGTACACATCTATCATATCACATCACACAATTATTGATACCCAAAACATCTTAATACCATGTTTCCACGGCTACTTTAAACACTTGTTTCGCTCTCTTAAACAAGATTGCGAATAATGCTGTTTATACGACACATTCCTGTTTCGATTTGACAGCACTGTTTAGAAGCATACATGCATACATATTTGTGTATGTACATAATAACAAATTGCGTGCGTATACGATTGTTTTTAGCTTAAAATGAAAAAAAAGGTAAGTAAGAATACTAAAGTTTATTATTTCATTTTAACAGATCAGAAAACGTGCAAGTAAATGGGAGCAGATTGGCAAGCGCGCTTTGCTAGAGATATGTGCTGAAAAGATGTCCCAGTTGCGTGGCGCCTCGAAACACATCTTCTACTCCTCAAGAAATTTAATTTTGGTGGCCATCCTTCTGGACATAATAATTTTTTTTTAAAGCGTGATCTTTTGTCATTTTAAAAGTTAGCACAATAAAAATTTATACTTTTGTTTGTTTTCGTTTTGTTTATATTTTTATTTTTGACAACTAGTGCGGATGAACGGTCGATAAATATTAGAGATGATAGTAGTTTTTTCATGTTTCGTGAGGTATTTAAAAATAAAACAAGATAAATTGAGCTGTTTTGCTCTCAATATTTTGTATGGCGAAACATGTTATTTGGCAGTAGTTTGGTCTCTAAAATATGAATAGAGAGCAAAACAAGTGTTTTAAGTATCCGTGGAAACATGGTATAAAACTGACAAAAGGGTTTTAATCGTATCTTCTTATGCAAGATGAACAAAAACAGAAAAAGGGTAAAATTTGCAACAACAAAAATGGCACAAAAATGCGCAATGTTTTTTTTTCTAAAGTTAAAAGTAGAAATGTTAAATTTTATAGTGATGTAAAACATTTTTAAGATTACTACTGCCTTCAGTCTCAAAATTCATTTTACATTTTTTTGTTTACAAAAAAGCAGGGACCGGGAACAGTTTTTTATTTATTTATTGACTAGATTTAATCAATATATTCCCAATTAACGGATTGCTTGATAGAACAGATCTTAGAAGATAACATTATAAATGTACATAAAAAAGAAATACATAAAATAAATTGAAATTTATATAATTATTAAAAATGTGAGCTCTAACATCATGACACACTTTTTCAATAAAAACACAACTAAAATTGAGTTAAACTGGCAATGAATATACATATATTTTTGATTTGTTATTGTAATTTAATTTTGATTCAGAACAACAAACAATCCAATTCCAACCCCACGGCTCCAGAAAACGAATGCGTCAGACGATCGAGCGATCTACATGTATACTGATTATGTTACAAAAACAATATACAGTGTACTCCCTCCTTGCGGACACCTCTCATAAGCGGCCAAATCGTCAGTCCCAAGAACAAGAACCAAAGTATCTACTATTCAAAATTAAAAACAACTACGTACTAATAGTGTTAAAATATAGAAGCAATTTTTTCTTGAACACATTAAATGATACAGGAAATGATCTAAGATGTATTGATAGATTGTTCCAAATACGAGTTACTCGAATTTGAAATGAAAATTCAGAGATACAACTACTAAAAGAGTCAAATAAAATTTAAATATTTCTGTTTGATTGAATGAATTAAAATTTACATACAATATACGATTACCATATTTAAAAGAGTTATAAAACAGGTAAATCGAACGTAGTTTAATTAGGTTTGTGAACGAAGATCCTATAAATGGAACAGAGTATTGGGAGGTATGACTCGTATAATCCAAACCATAAACAAATCTTAAAATACGTTTCTTATTGATACCACAGTAAACATCAATACAATAGTAAAAGTGAGGCATAAGAATGGCGTGTGCTAAACGATATCTAACTGTATAAGGTAAAAATGAGGATATACTATATAATCTTTTAAGTGTAAAGTTGTTAATGTGAGGTACGAATTAAAGATCTTTGTCTATAGTAACTCCAAGACAGGTTACAGTATCACAAAGGGAAACATTATATCCGTTTACTACAATACGGAATTATCCTGTGGGCGTCCAAAAGCAATTGCTTGGGTTTTTTGAGGATTAATTGTAATATTATTTCGATAGGCCCAAGAAGAAACGTTGGCAAGATCAGCATTGATCATCGAAGTACAATCACTAAATGAATGGTTTTTGCTAAAACAACACAATTGAATATCGTCTTCGTTTATATTTAACGTAGAAATATTGGAATTGCAGGAGTTGTATGGTACAAATTTGGATCGGTTAGGTAAAAAGGATGATATTAATTTACAACTTGTTTTGGATAAATTAAAGTTATTGTGAAGTTGAAACAGTAACTTGGAGTGGCTAACAGACTTAAAGGCTTTCGTTAAGTCAAGTAAGACCATTAAACAGAGGTTTCCTCTATCAAGGGAGCGTCGTATCATGTCAGTAATATTAACAAGTAATGCATTTGTACTATTTTGTTTTCTAAAACCGGATTGGCATGATTCAGTTAAGTAGTGTTTTTCAAAATAAGCTTCCATTTGGGTTTTTATAATGTTTTCCATAACCTTGGATAGATCGGGTAAAATAGATATTGATCTGTAGTCATTTACATTAAAACCTGTGGTTTTATTTTTTTATGTAATGGGACAACTCTAGCTATTTTCCATAAATGTGGATATTTATTGGTTGTAAGTATTGTGTTTACAAGATGTAAAATGTGTTGATTATCTTGTGGATAAATTAATTTATGAAATCTTAGGGGAATTCTGTCAGTACCAATAGCATTGGATTTTACTTTATAAAATGCCTCAAGAAGTTCTGTTTCGTTTATGGTTCTAAACGATAATTTGTTATTATTGAATTCTGCAGTCGAGTTAAAATCTTCATTAATATCAAGTGTATTGGAAGTTGTCGATGTAATATAATTATTTAAATTACATGGGTTTGATAGACATTCTTCGGAATTATTATCTATTGCTCCTGTACTTTTTATTTTATTCCAAAATTCTTTTGTCATTACAACTATAAAAATATATATATCCAATACGACGTTGATGGATTCTAATAATATTACGCGCTATTTCTAAGTGCATGTGTTCTATATTTTTATATAAATTAGTATTATAAAAATTAGTTTTATATTTTGTTTTCTCAGGTACATGATCATTAAAAAGATTGATAAATATATTGCTAATAAATACAAAAATATTGATCGTTAAAGTTGAAAAAATATTTTAAACTATACAAAAAACAAATTATTTAAAATAAAAAACAAATTTAAATAAATATCCCTCAAGTTGAAAAAAATAATTTTCTTGAAACAAAACTATCCACAGACATTTTCACTACTTTTTTTATCCAAGCCTGCCATCCCCTTTAATCCAATAGCCACAACACACGTGTGATATACACTTGTTGTTATGCTGTTACACTTCCCTGCGCTAACCGCTACCGTGATTACTTTTTATTATAAATGGCTTCTTGACAATTATCTGTTACTCTGTATTAAATTAGACGTCTCCACTAAATCATCTGCCATGGCTTCACACATAATTGTCTATTGCCTCTCGGGAGGTTTTTACTGCTGCTTCTTAATTTTTAATTGCTTATGACAATTATTATTTTCCGTTGTACGCATGTCCGAAGGCGGGATCAAACCCACGATCTTCTGTTTTACAGCACGCACCTCTACCAACGCAACCATCGAGGTTGCTCAGCTTTTGTTGGCTAATTGTAGTATTATTCTATATACACCATTCGTTGAATTAACTTAGTCACTACGCTCATACGGATAATAACAACAGGGGTTGCCAGATCTTAATTTCGTAACAGTATTTTTAATTTTTTTTAACTCACTGCCAACTCTAAATTAGCGCGTACAGCGCAAGATAACTGTCAAAACTTCTCATATACATACAAAATGTATGAAGCATCCCTAAATAGCACGGCGTCAACGATTAGCAATTAGAAAATCCAATTTTGACAGTGCGTTGGCCGCTTGTTGGTTTGTTTTGTTTTGTTATGGTTGAAAAATAAAGACAATTTAGTTATTTTCAAGTCAATCTAGCGGTTTTATCTCTTTATTCTTATACACCGGGTTTTATAAAATTAAACGAGTTAACATTACTGTTAACGACACAAAGTTGACGCTGTTATTTAGGGATGACATTCCAGTGCAAAAGCTATGAATTACATTGCTTTGCGTCTTACGCGCTAATTTAGGGATGGCAGTCAGTAACAAGGCGAAATGATAACCAGGTGGTATCATCAGCATCAAGGTGGCAGTGCCGCTGGAACAATATAAAAACAAAAAGAAAAACCATGGCGAAATAATACAAGATGGTCGCGATAGTGAACTCATTAATTTCACCATAAACGCTAAATGTCAAACTCCATAAATAAAAAATATTTATAATTTCTTTATATGGTGTTTGACATTTAGCGTTTACGCCAAATATCAATGAATTCACCATCGAGACCTCCTGTATTATTTCGCCATGAGAAAAACAGACACTTAAGTGTATGGGAAACTTCAAAACATTAAATTTGTTCTACATTTTTTAATAACGTTTTAAAAAAGTTTTGTTTTTTAAATTGATTTAAAAGTCTTGGTACAATTCTATTTAAAAGAATATGAGTAAAACCACTTTTGTAATATAAAATGATACACTTTTGACAGCCACTCTACAGACAAGAAAATTCAGCAAAAAATAGTCAGCTGTCGCAACGAAGCCACTTGATAAAATTGATTCGCCTTGATCAGTATGAAGTACTGTTCGAATAAACGTCAAAGTTTTTTCTGTTTTGTGTTTTTTTTTTTTAACTCGGGTTGTTTTTCGTTTTTTTTTTTTTTATCTTATTTGATAAAATGATTAGAACACCTTAAGGCCGGGGCACATAGAATCCGTCATACGTTAAACTTCAACTTTTTCAACTGACAACTCAGTTAAAATACATGTTTTCTTATGAGTGTTGTCACAATCAGTACGTCTCCGTCAACACAAAGTATGAGAGTTGAGCAACTTTTAACTTTTGGCGTTTATTGAATACTTTGACACATATCAATTGCTTCTTCTTCTTCTTTGTTGTCTTGCTGTGCTCTTTACTCTCCCTTTGCACATATTTTTTTTTTTGTACATACATTAAAAGCAGTATTGCCGTTTGGTTACAATTTTACCATTTTTGTAACTTTTGAAAATTTATTTATTCTATAAAATTTTTGTTATATTAGGTCAAATTTTCGCAACTTTTGATACAAACACGAAATAAAGTAATATCAGTGAAAAATTACTTGTTTCATTATTTGATGTAAAAATCTCACTTAACATATCTACCTTTCTTAACATATCAATTCGGTTTTAATTACAAAGGTTACCTCAAATGCAATCAAAATCCCATTAAAAAAATTAGTTTGAATAAACGAAATGTTTTTGTTTCAAGTTTAGAAACAACAATTGTTTCCCAACCGGGGAATAGTATGAGCTGCATTTCGTGCGTTCTGTTCAAACTTGCGAAAAATGGTAGCAACTTTAGTTATTCCGCTTGAAAAATTTGAAAATCGTAGCAATATCTCGATTTAGAAAAAAACTACTCTTTAATTTCCTTCACGAAGTGCTGGATTATGTACTTTAAATAATTTTATTAAACGGTGAGCACGCACTTTTTTCAAACCGAAGTATTAGTATTGGGTCCTAATATAAATTCTCAAGAGTAGCATCGGCATGACATTTTATTTCATACGTTATTCTTTTTTTTTTTTTTTGTTTTTGTTCGGTAAATGAATTTGTTGCCTTGTTATTTTCCCTGTCATATGGAATAAAACTTTTTACTATATTTTATGCCAAGGCGTATTAATTTACTGGTGGTCTTAATAGCCCAGCTAATTTTTGTTTATGTTCGACGTTTTCAAAATTTTAAAATAGTTTAGAAATTATATAATTTTCAAATAATTTAAAAAAAAGAAACTAACTGGTACAACTTTATTTAAAGTATCGAATGATGAGAAAAGGATAAATTAAATTCGGCTTCCTTCTGTTCAGCCAACTACTTTTGACATCAACATGGTGCTGTGCAACAACAAAATTACATTGAGTTTTTGTTTTTCTAGCCGTGCGGCCACCTTATATTTAACTCGCCTTAATTTTACACAAATTACATTAAATTACTATTTTCTTAAAGAAAAATTTCAAAATGTAACTGTTATTGAAAAAAAATCATATTTTTTCTGTCTTTCCCTGGCAACACTAATGAAAAGATTAACAGCTGATTTAAAATCCGTCAGCAAAGTACTCATTGTGCCAACCTCATCCGTCGTTACTTTAACTTCAGGCAAATATGTCAAAGTACAACGTATGACGGATTCTATGTGCCCCGGCCTTTAGTTTTCTTTTTTTAGTATACTACATCTTCCTTTAAAAAGGAAAATTTTACTACCGTCGGAAAGAATTTTCATTTACTTTATTCGTGCTTGATTCCTTCAAATATAAATATTTCATGATATTCTCATGAAATATTTATTATTTTAAACTAAACTAAAAAATGAAATGTATTACTGCGGGGAAAGCATATCCATATGGCCATTTCACTACTGCTCAAATAGCTCATCAGTGGATTTTACCCAAATTTTGTATAGAAAACTAGAGTCTTATATAAAAGCCAAATTGATTAAATGAGAACTCCAATGAATCAATAAGACAAAAGACAATAACAACTCAAAAATGTTTTATACAAAAAACACAGCCAACATTCAGAAACTATTTTTATTTTTTCTTTCATTTTTCTACATAAGGGATCCCATTGGGAACCATTCATATGTATTTGTATATGAAAAAATAAAAATAAAAATTGAAAAAAAAATTTATTAATAAGCAATGTGCACTGATGAGCTATTTGAGCAGTAGTGAAATGGCCATATGGATATGCTTTCCCCGCAGTAATACATTTCATTTTTTAGTTTAGTTCTCATGAAATATTTATATTTGAAGGAATCAAGCGCGAATAAAGTAAATTAAATTTGAAAAGATTCCGAATAATAAATTTTCATATTGGAAAAAATTTTCTTAAGATTTCAAAATAACATCAACAAGACAAGAGCTTAAGGTAACAGTTTTAAAAGACGTTTTTCAAAAAAAAATAAATAATAATAAATAAATAAATAAAAATACAATTATATTTCCTTCATATGTTTGGACTCGCTTTACGTTTTTAATATTTTTGATTTAAACATTAATCTATTTGTAGAAAAAAAATAAAAAAATGAAAAGAAGGCAATTAAAGTATATCATAAATAGTTAATGGCCTATCAGTACCTTGCGCGAAAAATTTAGCGATGTCGCGAAACTGTTTGGAAATTTAAAAAAGATTAAAAACTATGGAAAGAAATACAAAAGTCAAAACTCAAAATAATATCTTTTTATAAAAATATACGATGCATTTCCATTTTAACTTTGGTATACTTTGTTTTTTTTTTATTATCAATAACTAGTTTTTGACAAAATCTCCACCAAAAAAGTTCAAAGCGAATCCATTATAAGGTGGTAGCGATGGCGAAATTATTTATTTTCACCGGTAGCCTAACTGTCAAACTCCATATATAAATGATCTGTATACAATTTGTTATATCTAGTTTGACATTCGGGCTAGCGGCGAAAATTAACGAATTCGTATCGCTACCTCCTTATAATTGATGGGCCTTAAAAACTTGCTTTGTTGCATCAATTCGCCGATGACTAAACCTTATTAGATTCGCCTTGCTTAGTTTAAAAAAAAAAAATTTTTTTTACTCATGTGTTTTTAATTTTTTGTTTTCCGTTTTTAATTTCTGATGCCTTACAAAAAGTATACAAAAAATCATTATTTATTATTTGTTTTTTAAATTTTTTTCGGCTTTTTTAAATCCTCCGTATTAAATGAATTACAATACAATTCAAATAGTCAATTACCAAAAAGACCCAGAAAAGTTCTATCAATTAAAGACAAAATTACTTTGATTCATGACTACGACAAAAACATACATATCTTTTAGGTTGCTGTTTCTGTATTCATAATTTAATATAACCTCTATTAACCGTGTATTTAATTTATCCGTCCCACGAGAGCAGAATAATCGAGGTTTAACTGGTTGATATAATAGCCCAATTCATAATCTTGTGCAAATGGTCTTGCGTCATAGCATTTGCAAAATTATGTAGTATATTTTTACTTTATACCAACAAAACATACATTAATGCATTTGCAACTCTTGTATTAATATACAACACTTGAAGCCAATAGTTTATATTTACTATAATAATGCAACACTTGATTGTAAACCGACAGCTGACAGTCAGTGAACCAAGTCTGTTAAATTTTAATTGTTCTTTAAAAGTTTTCCTTTTTTTTAAACTCAATAATAATTCTATTTTTGAATCAGTTGCGAATTTCGTATATCGTATGTTGCAAACTAAACCAAAGAGGTCGTTCAGAATTGATAGGAAATTTTGCAATTGCATAAATTTGCACCCGATATGCACAAGATTGTGAATTGGGCTAATATGTATAAGATTTTTTTGTTATTTGCATTAAAAGTATTGGCCGCGAGGCTTTGTTTATTATTTAATAAAATGATTATATATCTTAAACTGCATTGTACCTATCAGTTTTTTTTATTTTCTTGTCAGGAATTATTAGTAATATAAAGACCAAGGCGAATTGATAACCAGGTGGTATCATCAGCATGAATTACTGTTCGAAATAACGTCAAAGTTTGTATTGTTTTTTTTAATTCGGTTTGTTTTCGTTTCTTGTATTTTCTTTATTTGTTTATATAAATATATGCATACACTCCCGATCAAATGTTTAGAACCACTTAAACTCCATTTTTAGTACGCCATTTCTACAGAGCTAAATTTTACTACCATCGGAAACAGTTTTTTTTTTAAGATTTCAAAAATAACAACAAAAAGGTCAGAGTTTAAAGCAACTATTTTTTCATAAAACAAAAAAAAAACAAAATATGCAATTTTGTTATTTTTATATGACCCACTATAACCCTACTTTTTGTTTTTTTTTTTAATTATTTCCAGTTAGTAGTCGCATTTAATTTAAACATTAAACTACTAGAAAACAAAACTACTTTCCACTAAGATTAGTGGAAAATGGGCAAAAACAGTATATAATAGTTAATGACCTATCAGAACATTGCGTATGAAATTGGGCAATGTCTCAAAACTGTGCTCGGAAACTTAAAGAAACAATTTAAATATGGAAAAAATACAAAGTGTTGCTATGTAAAAATTTATTTATATATATTTTTAAGTAATTCTAATCAACTGATCCAGAGTGTATATAAGTACGTACATATATATAAACACAATAAATAAAAAAAGAAAAATTTTGAAATTATTCCAGCATAAATGTGTTTTTTCTTCCAGTATTAAGAAAGTCCCACAGCATGTTGTAATTTTATTTCTTTTTTGAAACTTTATTTTTATTAAAAATGAAAAAATATTATAAGAAACACAGAATTTATATTTGTTTCGTTAAATTTTGTGTTGTTTATTTTTTAAATATTGTTATTCTTGTTTTGCATTTTTTGACTGTTTGCTTTATATTTTTCAAAGCAAATTAAAATTTTATTCGCCTCAACCACTGATTTTTGGCACGGACTCGTACCAAAAAGTTGCTTTGTTGTAACAATTCGCCGATGACTACACCTTATAGATGCGCCTTGATAAAGACATTAAAGTTTTTAATTAAAAACACGGGAATATTTTTTTAAAATTTAATTTTCACAAAAAACTTCGTGCTATTTTTTATTTAATTATCCCGATTGACCCTCAATAATCAATATCGGTAATTAATTTAATTGGGATAATTAAATAAAAAATAGCACGAAGTTTTTTTGTGAAAATTAAAAAATATTTTTTTTTTGACAATTGTTGTAAATAATTTTAATTCGCCCTGACAACTACAACGTGTACAGCAAGGCGAATCAGTTACCAGGTGGCAGCGTAGGCAAATTCATTAATTATCGCCGTGAACACTACTGTCAAACTCCATACATAAAAAATCTGTGTACTATTTTTAATATATGAAGTTTGACATTCGTTTCTACCAGCAAAAAATAATAAATTCTCTAACGCTGCCACCTGGTAATTGATTCGCCTTGGTGTACAGCTCATGAGCAATTTCGCCCGCGCCATTACTTGTAATATTTCGCCATGAATATGCACATACACTGGCGAGCAAAAAAGAGGGCATGTTCAACATGCATTTACTTAAACCGTCGAAAAATGATAAATAACAAATAAATTTTTGTGAAACTTTTATTAATTAATCTTTATTATATTAGCAAAAACATGGTGTATTGCAAGTAATGAATATATAACTAAAACAAAAAAATTCAATATAAAAACATAAGGCAACTCAATTAACTCACTTTTGCACGATCCATTAAAAAGTGATTTTCTTATTATGGTATTCATAACCCCTTGTTTTTTATAACGCTTTTCATACGCTTCCATCAAGTTTTAATGGAATTCACTTGAAATAGCCTTCCATTCGCTCTTAACACGGTTCCAAAGATCCTCTATGCTGGTTGGCGCACGATTGTGTTGTTCCAATCGTCTTTTCAATATAGACTACAAATTCTCTATAGGGTTGAGATCTGGACTTTGCGCAGGACATTTCATTACATAAAATTTTAGGCAGACAACCAATTTTGGACACCTTTCGCCGTGTGTTTGGGGTCTCCGTCTTGTTGGAAAATAACCTCGTCCTCAGGATAGGCGCTGCGTTCAACAAAATCGGGTAGTTGGCTTTGAATAATTTGGAGGTAATCTTTTTTCTTCATGATTCCATTTATTCTAATAATAGGTCCTAAATTCTACCAAGAAAAAAAAACCCCAAACCATCAAACTACCTCCGCCATGTTTGACTGATTGTTTCACATGATGCTTCTGAATAGTTTCGTGAGGTTGCTCCAAAAATATTCCTTCCCGTCAGACTGGAATCGGTTAATTTTAGTCTCGTCATACCAAATGACTCATTTCCAGCCATCTACAGTCCAATGCTCATGATTTCGGCGGAACTCTAGACGGACAGAGCTGGCTTTTTCTTTTTGACTGCTGCCACAAAACCTATTCTTTGAAGTGCTCTTCTAGCTGTCTATTCACTTACGTCGTTATTTATAGCATTAGCAGTCTTCTTTGGTGTTTTCGAACCATTCTTTTTCATCTCGTTTATCATTAATCGAACGTGTGAATCTTTTAACAGTCTGGGACGACCTCCAGTATTCGACATAAAAGCTACATTTCGCCGTTTTCTTACAACAATCACACTTCGTTGACTCACTTTTTACTTATCAGCAATTACTCGGGATGAGTGTCCACTTTCAGTCAATATTATTATGCTATTTTCTGTTTCTTTGTAAATTTTTCTCATCTTGATTTTTAATTTGTTTAAAGGTACTAATCCTGGTACTGAGAATTTAAAAACACTGCACAAAACACAACTCACAAGTAAAACAGGATGACAACGTTTAAATATTATATGTATAACGGAAACTTTTAAATTGCAGAAAGTGGTCAGCCTACTTTTATTTCATACATATATTCAAAACGAGCAAAACTAAGTTGTCTGAGTTGCTTTATGTTTTGATATTGAATTTTTTTGTTTTTGTTATATAATCATTACTTGCAATACACCGTGTTTTTTGCTAATACAATAAAGATTAATTGATAAAAGTTTCACAAAAATTTATTTGTTATTTATCGTTTAATGACGGTTTAAGTAAAAGCATATCGAACATGCACTCGCTTTTGCTCGCCAGTGTATATCATTGTAGTCTGTTCCTTTCTGTATTAAGTTTTGTCATTGACTGTGTTTTTCTTTTAACCGACTTCAAAAAAAGGGAGATTATCAATTCGGCTGAATGTTGCTTTTTTATGTTTGTTCCTGCAGAACTCAGTCATTTCTGAACCGAATTTGAAAGTTTTTGGTAATATGATAGGTTATGCTTACGAATTGGTCACGTTTTAAAAAGAGTTCTTAATCTTAAAAATTAAAGGGTGTCCCCATACAACATACATACTTTTTACGTGTATTATGAACTGTAAAAGGCACTTTTGTAAAATTTAAAATAACTGCCTATTACTATAGCTCCCAATAAGAAAAAGTTATAAAAAAAAGTTACACAAAAATAAATCAAAAAATTTAACGGTGCCCAATAATTGATGTAAATTAACTTATATGGGCCTATCTTTTGAGCCGTTATAGACAAACGCTTGAAAATTGGACAGAATGTTGATTGCTATGGCCGGCATAGTAACAAGTGTTAATTTAAAAATTACAAAATAAAGGGTGCGGCAATAGTTCATTTAATTTGATGTACGTGACCATACTTTTTAACAGTTGTAGCCAGACGCTTGAAATTTACAACGAACCTGTATTGCTAAGTCCGCTATAACAACAAGTATTAAATTTAGATTTGGAAGTTAAAGTGTGTCCCAATAGCTTATGTAATTTCAAGTATGTGGCCGAACTTTTGAACCGTTATAGACAGAGCGCTGATACTTAAAAGGGTTCTGTATTTCTAAGCCCTCTATGTCAACGAGTTTATAATTTAAATTTAGAAATTAAAGGGTGTCCCATAATTAATGTAGATTTACTTATACTAGGCCCATATAAGTATAGCCGTATTTTTTTAACCGTTATATACAAACACCTAAATTTTAGACAGAATGTCCACTACTTTGTTTGGTATAATAAGAATTATAAAAATTTTAAATTATAAATTAAAGGGTATACAATAGTTGATATAATCTTATATATATATATATATATATATATATATATATATATATATATATATATATATATATATATATGGCCAAATTGTAAAACCGTTATAGACAAACGGTTGAAATTTACACAGAACCTGATTGCTAAATCTATTACAAGAGCAAGTATAGTTTTTATTTGGAAATTAAAGGGTGCCCCTATATTTGCTTTATTTTGATATATATTGCCAAACTATTGAATAGTTGAACAAGTATGACGTTTGGAGATATAAGGGTGACCCAATAGTTAAAGTAATCTAATGTATTTGGCCATACTTTTGAACCGTTATAGGCAGACAGAAAAAATCTGTTCTGAAGTCGGTTTTTTTTTTTTTTTTTGCAAGATATAGATCATAAAAATTTTAAATAAAAGTTTTCTACAAACTAATATACAGTGCGGTTCATCAGGATAGAACGAACACTTTTTAAATTAAAAAAAAAACTGTATAAGATGCAAATACTCTTAAAATAACACGATTTAGTTTTGCAGAAAAAAAGCTGAAAAGTTAAAAAAACCCAAAAAATGGATTAAAGAGGTACTTTTGCTCTTTCATTGTAGTCAAGTATAAAATGTTTTATTTATTTTTTTGTTCAATCAGTAGGCGGTAGTAGTAAAGCTTTATAAAAAGTAAATAAACTTAAAATTACAGTTTGTGGCATCATTTGGCTAAATCAATAATGTGTGTGAAGATAAATTTTAAAATTTTTAGCTTTGCCACAAACCTTTTAATTTAACAGAGCTCTGTTAGAAAGATAACATAGCCCTGTTAAAGGAATAAAAATTCGGTTTATGCATCCAAACAGTAAATTTTATGGAAAACCCGAAATATAGAAAACCCAAAATGAATGGGATTTGCTTGCGAGGTGTCCTTCTATAGTTGTCCGTACTTAAAATATTTAAAAGCCCGTGTTGGAACGGGTTTGGGCACTTATACTTTAAAAATTTGAGTTTCTCTAAGGGATAAGCCCATTTTTATGGAAACAACAAAAGATGGCAAAATTGTAATAATACAGGAATGTGCATGAGGTAGTCTTCTTTCATTGTCCATACTTGGAATTTTTAACAGCGCGAGTTGGAACCGGTTTTGGGCACTTTTAAATTTTTAAAATTTGGGATGCTCTAAGGGATGAGCCCATTTTTATGGAAACAACAAAAGATGACAAAATTGTAATAATACAGAAATGTGCATGAGGTAGTCTTCTTTCATTGTCCATACTTGGAATTTTTAACAGCGCGAGTTGGAACCGGTTTTGGGCACTTTTAAATTTTTAAAATTTGGGTTTCTCTAAGGGATGAGCCCATTTTTATGGAAACAACAAAAGATGGCAAAATTGTAATAATACAGAAATGTGCATGAGGTAGTCTTCTTTCATTGTCCGTACTTGGAATTTTTAACAGCGCGAGTTGGAACGGGTTTTGGGCACTTTTAAATTTTTAAAATTTGGGTTTCTCTAAGGGATGAGCCCATTTTTATGGAAACAACAAAAGATGGCAAAATTGTAATAATACAGAAATGTGCATGAGGTAGTCTTCTTTCATTGTCCATACTTGGAATTTTTAACAGCGCGAGTTGGAACGGGTTTTGGGCACTGATGAAGATGTTAATTTTGCCATCTTTTGTTGTTTCCATAAAAATGGGCTCATCCCTTAGAGAATCCCAAATTTTAAAAATTTAAAAGTGCCCAAAACCCGTTCCAACTCGCGCTGTTAAAAATTCCAAGTATGGACAATGAAAGAAGACTACCTCATGCACATTTCTGTATTATTACAATTTTGCCATCTTTTGTTGTTTCCATAAAAATGGGCTCATCCCTTAGAGAAACCCAAATTTTAAAAATTTAAAAGTGCCCAAAACCGGTTCCAACTCGCGCTGTTAAAAATTCCAAGTATGGACAATGAAAGAAGACTACCTCATGCACATTTATGTATTATTACAATTTTGCCATCTTTTGTTGTTTCCATAAAAATGGGCTCATCCCTTAGAGAAACCCAAATTTTAAAAATTTAAAAGTGCCTAAAACCGGTTCCAACTCGCGCTGTTAAAAATTCCAAGTATGGACAATGAAAGAAGACTACCTCATGCACATTTCTGTATTATTACAGTTTTGCCATCTTTTGTTGTTTCCATAAAAATGGGCTCATCCCTTAGAGAAACCCAAATTTTAAAAATTTAAAAGTGCCCAAAACCCGTTCCAACTCGCGCTGTTAAAAATTCCAAGTATGGACAATGAAAGAAGACTACCTCATGCACATTTCTGTATTATTACAATTTTGCCATCTTTTGTTGTTTCCATAAAAATGGGCTCATCCCTTAGAGAAACCCAAATTTTAAAAATTTAAAAGTGCCCAAAACCCGTTCCAACTCGCGCTGTTAAAAATTCCAAGTACGGACAATGAAAGAAGACTACCTCATGCACATTTCTGTATTATTACAATTTTGCCATCTTTTGTTGTTTCCATAAAAATGGGCTCATCCCTTAAAGCATCCCAAATTTTAAAAATTTAAAAGTGCCCAAAACCGGTTCCAACTCGCGCTGTTAAAAATTCCAAGTATGGACAATGAAAGAAGACTACCTCATGCACATTTCTGTATTATTACAATTTTGCCATCTTTTGTTGTTTCCATAAAAATGGGCTCATCCTTTAGAGAAACCCAAATTTTAAAAATTTAAAAGTGCCCAAAACCGGTTCCAACTCGCGCTGTTAAAAATTCCAAGTATGGACAATGAAAGAAGACTACCTCATGCACATTTCTGTATTATTACAATTTTGCCATCTTTTGTTGTTTCCATAAAAATGGGCTCATCCCTTAGAGCATCCCAAATTTTAAAAATTTAAAAGTGCCCAAAACCGGTTCCAACTCGCGCTGTTAAAAATTCCAAGTATGGACAATGAAAGAAGACTACCTCATGCACATTCCTGTATTATTACAATTTTGCCATCTTTTGTTGCTTCCATAAAAATGGGCTTATCCCTTAGAGAAACTTAAATTTTTAAAGTATAAGTGCCCAAACCCGTTCCAACACGGGCTTTTAAATATTTTAAGCACGGACAACTATAGAAGGACACCTCGCAAGCAAATCCCATTTATTTTGGGTTTTCTATATTTCGGGTTTTCCATAAAATTTACTGTTTGGATGCATAAACCGAATTTTTATTCCTTTAACAGGGCTATGTTATCTTTCTAACAGAGCTCTGTTAAATTAAAAGGTTTGTGGCAAAGCTAAAAATTTTAAAATTTATCTTCACACACATCATTTTGGTATGGGCTACAGTTTCATACTACGGCACCATTGACCTCGTTAATCAAAGTACACGAATGACTGGAAATAATTACAAAACCCTATTGAAACAAACTTTCCCAAGATAAAAGATTTTTTTGAACCACAAGAGTGGATTTATCGACAGGATATTGCACCTATACACATAGCTCGTGAAGTAAAATCGTGGATTTCCAGCCAAAATATTGACACCCAATTCACCCGGCCTAAACAATATAGAAAATGTTTGAGTTGGCTAATGCGTATAGTGTACGAAGAAGGAAAGCAATACGAAACCAAAGATTCGCTTATTGTTGGAATAAAAGCTGCATGGGAATAAATGTGTAGCGTAATCGAACAATCACTTTAACCAACAGTATGTAGCAAATATTAACAGCCTTCATTGCCAGTATATTATAAATTCTTTAAACAAAATAATTGTACGAAAAGATTCGTAACATTAATAAACAATGTTCATTTGACACCACTCATTAAAGACGGCCGGCCGTTGCATAAATCATTTAAAATAGATACGTGGCAATAACATCGCACTTGGCAAAGGTTTGTGTTTTGATTACAATTAAATGCTCTAGCGTTTATGCATATGAGTATGATCTGACAAACTGTTGAGACGCACGCCTTACTTTTGCCTAGGGATTTTTGTAAAGCTCCTAAAAATCATGATTGCCTGGTAAAATATAAATTTATTACTTATAAGATAGAGTTAAGACTTTGAGTTAGATTTTAGAACTCACTCATTTGAGTCGTCTAGAACTTCTCAAAGTTAGTATATAAGCTGACAAATTTTATGTTAGATTTTAAGTTGTAATTTGCCTTCAGTCGAGCGCCACGATTAGGTCGCTCCTATCAATAAAAACAGCAATTTAAACCTGGAAGAAAACCTTGGTCTACTTATTGCTTACAAATGTTCCTCGTCTTTTTAAAATCCCTATACGAATTAATGAAAATAGAATTTATGAAGTTATTGTGAATAACGGTAAATTTACGCATTATTAAATAAATATCTAAAGAAAGTAATTAAAATAAAACTGATTTTCAAGCACAAAAAACATGTTTCTTTGATTTATAGGACAATTAAAGGGTGGTTCTATTCTGTTGGACCAAAAAATAAATGAAAAATCTTATACTTGACTACAAAGAAAGAGAAAAAGTACCGTTATAATCCATTTTTATACTATTTTTCAAGTTTAAATATCATTTAAAGTATCAACTAGTTTTCTGCAAGACATTTTTTTATTCAATTTGTATTTGCAATTTATATATAATGGTCTGGTTTTATTCTGATGAACCGCAGTGTAAGAAGCTGTAAACAAAGACTTTTATAGAAAGAAAAAAATCAATACAAAAACTTTATTTGTTTTGCAATAGAAATCGGCTTAAATCTAGTTTATGGGCACCGCTCCAAAATAAAAATAAAAAAGTTGCCTGTAGGGTGAAAATGCAATTTTAAACAAAAAAAGTGAAATTAAAAATTTGGCGGCAACCCTTAGTTTCGTAGTTACGGCCCTCCAAAGTTTTGATATATAATATGGCATATATCGAGTAGTTGATGGCGGAATGGGACAATATGAGTATGATTGGAAATGGAATATAAGAGCCTATTTATTGAAGCAGGAAAAATTAACAAAATAAATAATAAAAAAAAATCTGGTAAGGAAAAACATTTTTTTTAATTAAATTATTCGGAAACCTTTAAAAGCGAAGCCGCTATTGGTTATACCATAGAGGAAACCTTTAGAAAGCGAAGCCGGTGTTGGGTATATCACAGAGGAGAAAATCTTTGCGCCCGACCGAAGGCCGGCTACCCAAGAAACCTTAAGAAAGCGAAGCCGCTGTAGGTTATACCATAGAGGAGAAAATCTTTTCGTCCGGCCGAAGGCCGGCTACGCAGGTAACCTTTAGAAATCGAAGCTGATGTTGGTTATACCATATAGGATAAAATCCTGTCGTCCGGCCGAAGGCCGACTACACAGAAAACCTTTAGAAAGCAAAGCCGCTGTTGGTTATACAATAGAGGAGAAAATCCTTTCGTTTTTAAGTAAAGTTATGTTTATATGGAAAAAATAGTTTTGTTGGAGCCTTACCTGATTTTTTTATTTAATTTTTACTTTTACTATTTAATTGAATAGGCCCTTAAATTCCCTTTCCAATGATACCCATATTGCCCCATTCTACCATCGAATACTTGATATATGCCTTATTAGATACAATAACTTCGGAGGTCCGTAACTCCGAAACTAAGGGTTGCCGCCAAATTTTTCACTTTACATTTTTTGGTTAAAATTGCATTTTGCACTCCGTAGGTAACTTTTTTATTTTGGAGCGGTGCCCGTAAACTAGATTTGTTCCCAGAAAATATATTGCTAACTTCTCAAAACCAAAAAAGTCAATAAAAACGTATGCAATTTACTTAACTTTCCTAATTTAAATAGTGTCCCAAAACAACAATTCTGAAGCATCCTTGAAAATTCACTACACTACGTAGAATTTTGTCTATCAAGCTGCGTACTTAAATTTGTATATATCTTGAATTTAAATTTTGGCTTAATGTCCGGCTAGAATTAAAAATGAAACAAATCTAGTTTACGAACGCAGCTCACAAATTAAAAAAAATAGTTATCATTAGATAGATTAGATTATACATACAAACTTCAGAGGTCCATAACTCCGAAGCTAAGGGTCAACCCAAAATTTTTCATTTAATATTTTCGGTTAAGATTGCATTTTAAACCCCGTACACCCTTTTTTTCATTTTTGAGCTGCTTCCGTAAAGTAGATTTAGGCCACGTAAAAAAACAAAATTATGTAAAAAGTAGTACGCCAACTTTATTTTTAAGAATTTTCTAATTGTATTGTTATCGTATTGCCTTTATTAACTACAAAACACTTGTTCGGCCGAGAATAGCCACTGTAAGTGAAATTAAAAAGCAAAACTAGGTATTTTACATTGTAACATACTTAAGTTCATTGGCCAACGGAGTCTTTTACATTAGCCCCGAGGAAAAACAAAATGTTTTCAATTACAACACAAAGCAAATAGAGAACTGATTTTGGGGCCACTGCCAAAAAATATAACATTGTTTCTAAAGCAGGCTGATGTTAATTCAATTTATGGAAAAATCAGTGATTGGATTTTATTAGCCATTGCATTTCTTAGATATACAAAACAAAGAGCAAAATTGTTAATCCATTGGACCTACCTTAGATCGACACCAATAGTTTTTCTAAGAAATAAGAAAAAATCTCTTATTATGCTTTTAAGCTTCGAATAGTTAATTATTTTTGTATTCCTTAGGTGTGTAAATACATTTTTCGCCACCGGGGTCTGTTGGCGTTGTTTTTTGCACTTTTTTATCGGTTTAAAATCATGAAATTTGTTCCAAAAATTAATAAAAAAAAAGAATCACCTAATTTATTATATTTATTAAATTTAATAAAAGAGACAACTGCTCTATAAACAATCAAACACTTATGCATATGCCTACTAAAAATACAAACATCACCAGCTGATCCGTTCTCGCAAATACTGGTTTACAAAAACTGTGGTGCCAAGTAATTCTATAGAACAAAGTGCCACCACGGTTATACAGTTTTAAAGCTACTGTTTATACTCTTCGCTATCTGCATTAGGGGTCCCAGATTTTTTTGTATCCCCCAAAATTTACCAAAAAAGAACCAATTTCAACAATCCCCAATATTTGCAATTACAAAAAATACTTTTTTATTATACCCAACACCACAAAAAGTGGTGGTAATTTCTACAGTATCCATTTCTGACCACATTGAGTATATATATTCTGAGTTCTTATGTATAGCGAAGTTGATTGAGCGATGTCCGTCTGTCCGTCCGTGTAAGTATTGCAATCAAGTTTTCCAAGGCACTATTTCAGCTAAAAATGTTAAAATACGCTAATCGACCAGACATAGTTCCGAAAGAGTTCCCATTGAAAATCACCATGTCCTTCGAGATAACGAAGGACATTTTTCCATATCATTTGGAAAAATGAAGTAACTCCCATCAAAATAACATAGAGAACTTAGATAGAGAATTTAAAAAAAGAAGAAACATCTAAAAAGTACGATTGTACACCATTTTGTTTAATATCAACATTGCTATCATTTAACGCTTTTGAAGAGATCTTTAGGAAAATACTATAGTTTTTTAAAATGTGTAACATATTAAAAGCCGATGACATTTTAATGTAAAATATTTTCTTTTTTGATTGGAGTTACTTCACTTAACTAGATGAATGGTATGGTGAAGGGTATAAAGGATTTGGCATAGCCGAATATAGCACTCTTACTTGTTTTTAAATTCAACTTAACCTCTTCAGACCGTGGGTTCACATGTGTGTACCTTAACTTATTACAAGTTTTAAAAACCAGCGCCATTGTGTGATCTCTAGCAAGAGTTTTTTTTTACTAGCTTTAAGCCACTGGGCTTACAAAAAATATCAGTAGCTGGTGCTGCTTAGAAGTTGTAGTTGTTTTTGCATTTGCATTTAATAGTTTTAAAAAATTTCTAGTAGGCCTTGGCAAAATTGTAAAAAAAAAAATTAATAAAAATTTAGTTCTTCAGTTAGGTTAGTACTTTTTAAAGTTTTCTATAGTGAACTTGTTGAGTTAACGTGAAATAAGGTAAGTTTTTTGTTTTTAGTTATTTTTCACAATGAGATACTACTTTCTTTCCTTGGTACACATATGTGTACCTTCGGATTAAAAGTTTGTTTTACATAAAAATTGAATATTTGTTAGCAGTGATTAAAAATGCTTGACTGTTTTCAATGCATATGTTGTTGCTTAACTGTTTCTTGCTTAAGCAACAGCAAATGTTTTCAAAATAAATGCTTTGCTGAATGCTTTGCTACAGGAAAAAACAAATAGTCAGCCAAAGCAAATGCGTTTCTTTTTCTTTTTTTGCATTTGCTTGAAATGTTTTGTAAATGCTGAGACATTTAGTTTTTTTATTTGCTGAAAAATATGTAAGCAAAGCAAGGATTTTAGTGCTGTTGCTATTTTTAAGCAAGCAACACAAAAACGAACCAAAATCTTTTATCTCGTTGTCTAAAGCAATTTTTAAGTCATACTTTTGGAGTTAAAAAGTTTAAGCATTTCTTAAAATGGAAAAAAATGTCACAACAAATTGTATAATTTTTAAAATGTATTTTAATTCTCAATAAAGATTTGAACAATTCAAATTGCATTCATTGTTACCGTTTAATTTCCTTCAGGAAGTGCCGCATTTTATATATTTATATTTTTAGTAATTTTATGTTGAAGTTTTAAGCAATTTAGGCTCCAATTTGTGTCTAAGAATGGTATTTTTAAAATAATTAGTGTAGTAAGTTCTATCGAAGCTCGGATTTATTAAAAAATCCTATTTTGCCTTGTTATTTTCCCTGAAATATATATTTATGTTTATAAATTACATTAAATTACTATTCATTACATTACATTTCAAAATGTAACGTTTAATGAAAAAATTTAACTATTTTGAAAAGTGTAACTTTTTCCTGTCTTTCCCTTCGCAACACTGATTGCATTTTAAGGTCCAATTAAACGTGCCATAACCATAACCATATAAAACAGCTATTCAAACAAACCTTATAACCACAGATAAATAACCACAGATATATAAGCTGGAAGAAAATATGATAACTCACTTTTTTAAACGTCACTAGTGAGTAATCTGATTATTAATCTGTGCTTATAACACTCTAATTGATTATTGGTGACATGCGATAATGCCATAACCGTAACCATAGATATAAGGGAAATTTTACCATAACCATTAGAAGTTAACTATTGAATTTGGGTATTAACTGTTTGTTTTTCATTATGTTCTTATTTTTCACATTCGCTGCATTGTATGTGAGTCTTAATTTATTTTTTTAGTTCGTTCATAATTTTAAGCAATGTTTTTTGTTACCATACTACAAAATATGTACGTAGCGAAAAATCCCCTAATCTGAAAACGCTAAATTGCATAATGTATTAAAACCAAGTGTTATAGCTGCACTAAAAAGAAACTGAGAAACGTTAACCATAGGGTTGATGATCCAAAGTACCCTTGTCACAAATAGTATTTGGAAGTATGCCAGCGTTTAACTGCCAAAACTGGAACGACCACATTATACAAGTTATCAATTTATGAACAACAAGGAAATATTTGCGATTCCAGGTTTAGCAAGAAAAGACTGTATTCTGAAGTTTCGAAAAGCAAACCCGTTCTTAACAACGACGATGATATTTTCAACGAAAGGCTACTGGAGATATTCTTCAAAGCTGTTGATGCACTTCAAAAATGTCAAACAAGCTTAACAAATTAAGAGTATAAATACAAATCATAAATGTATAAATGCAAATTTTATTTAAATATATTATATTTGTAAAAAATTGTCCATAAAGAAAAATGTTGTTTTTTCTACATTTTCTATTGAATTAAAAACTAAAAATTTAACAATTTAGGTCTTAGTTAAAATTATTCTTTATCAATGTATAACACAAAGCACAATCAGCTGTTTCCCTAGGGAAAGTGCGATCAGTTTCGTACCTAGCATCAGCGTTGCCAAAATGATGATTTTATCATATTTTTGATGATTTTTGAACCAAAATATGATTTGATGATTTTTTTTTCTTAAATTATGATTTCTAGTTTATAAAAACTATGATTTTTGCATTTCAAGTGCATAGTACTTTTATTGTTTGTGAAGTTAAGCTTTGTATCAGCTTGTTGTTAACAAAACAAAATTTTTCAAAGCTCGTCCTGTCAAATACATAGAATGTACGAGGAACTGCAACGCCTTTAGTTAAAAATTTAAAACAATTTTATTCAAACAGAATATGTAAAGTCTCAATAATGACTTTGACTTTGAAAACAAAAGACTTTTTCTACACAACGAAGAAGTCTATCTGAGTGTTTTTCTTAAAAAAAAAGACTTCTAGCTCAAAGCTCACAGCTAATTAAAAAAATTACGTTATTGAAAATTGTGTGGCATTTTACATTGAGTTACGAAAACAAATATTAAAACGATTTTAACGATACGTTTTTAAAAGAGCTCTCATATCTTAACTTTTTGAAAATTATAAATCTCTGACAGTTTTCCGAATTTAATTAGTGAAAAGGATATTCAAAATTTAGATATCGAATTTACAGAACTCCATTTTATAAAATTCAATGATCATTTTACAAATCTAGATAATCTAAGCTGTAAGGAATTTTGGGCAAAAGTTTCCAAAATTACTCGTGCTGGCAACATTCCAGCTTTTCCGGTGTTTTAAAAATTTGTTCAAAACTTAATAAGTCTTCCCGTTTCTTCAGCAAATGTCGAACGAATATACTCAACAGTTAATTTAAACAAAAGTAAATATATAAATAGATTAGACAACAACACTCTCAAAGGTATCTTATACGCAAAAGATTACTTTGCAATAAGAAAATGTTCGTGCTTTAATTTAAAAATTAACCAATATATTTATTATAGTTAAAGTCCTTCGTAAAACTTCTTACACTCTTAACAATAATAATTTAAATATATACAATGTATGTCAATACTCGTATGTGTTTTTTAATTATAATTTTTCAATAAAATTTTGTATTAAAAAAATGATGATATTTTTTCATAAAATATGATTTTTTTTTCTCCGTATGATGATTTTCTTCTCCAGGCTTCTGGCAACGCTGCCTAGCATAAAGAAATGAAATTTAACGAAACTTGACGAAAAAATATCTTAGGGCCCAACTATAATGTGCATAAAACAACTTATGCAAGCTTATACAACTGTGCAAAAACATTAAATTATATATGGTAAACTACGAGTATAATGTACATAAGATAACTTTTCGTCAAGTTTCGTTAAATTTAATTTCGTTATGCTAGGTACCAGAGTAAAGGCCCAACTATAATGTGCATAAGCTAGCTTTAGCTTATGTCAAAAATTCAACGAAAAGCCTGTCAAATGCTTAGGTAAGTTATCAAAGAAATTTATGTGGCTACAATGTACATATATAAATTTAGTTACTTATTTGCCACAGTTGCACATTTATGTTTAAGTCGTACTTTTGCCAAAAATAATTTCTATATAAATCAACAAAATTTTAAAACGAAAAAGCTTTAAAGAAATATTTTATATATTTAATAACTTCCACATACACATGTACATATTTTGGTTAATGCTCTAAGAAAATGTAAAAAAAAATTATTACAAATTATTTTCTGTTTTGTGTTTGTGGCCAACCTTACTAAAAAATGCAACGATGTTCATGGCTTTAATGGTATACATATGTGTGTATAAATACAAATTTAATTTAAATATATTATAATTGTAAAAAATAGGCCATAAAGAAGAAAGTTGTTTTTTCTACATTTTCTATTGAATTAAAAATTTAACAATTTAGGTCTTAATTAAAATTTTTCTTTATAAATGTATAACACAAAGCACAATTAGCTGTTTCCGTACGGAAAGTGCGATCAGTTTCGTAGGAGAAGGAAATGAAATTTAACGAAACTTGACGAAAAGTTACCTTATGTACATTATAGTTTACCACATATAATTTAATGTATTTGCACAGTTGTATAAGTTGGCATAAGCTAGTATATGCACATTATAGTTGGGCCTTAAGTAAATGTGCAGAGCAGCTCTTTTCTCTCTTTTGGCTCTTTTGCGCAAAGAGCAGAGCCAACTTGTTATTGCGCATTGCTCTGCGCCAATATGTTTGCTCTGCGCAATGAAAAAACAGCGCATTTAAAAGAAAAATGCGTATAGCTCTTTTACTGTGTACAAAACATAGTTTTTGCTAACGTCAAGATTATAATGTAAAAATCAATTCAATAAATAAATAATTTGATTTATGTGTTTGGGAAAGTGTTTGGAACAGTTTAGAAGATTTTTTATCGTTTTTTAAATATAGCTAATATTCAAATGAAGGTTGGAGGAACATATGTATATTTATTTTAATTATATTATTGTCTATTTATGTAATTGTATTTGATAGATACCTTTTGTACGCAAACATAAATGTATGTATGTATGTACATACGTATGTGTGTATGTAAACGTATAAAAGAATAGTGTTACGTATTTTTGTGGTCTACGATTGTAGTTTATTTTTGATTATTGGTAAGTAGTGGTGTTCCTTTTAAATTCAAGCGAGGGTCATATGAATGGCTCATTAATAAAAATGCCCATAAAGTGGTGTTATAAAAAGTAAGGAATAAGGGTAATAATTTGCTTATCTTTAAAACACTATTGCAATTATACCTACAGAAGGAATTTTTGATGATTACTGGTACCATAAAATATTTATTATCTGTTTAATAACAAATGTACTACTAAACATCCCATACCTAAATTATAAACAAAGCACATCTACTGTATTGCAAAACCACAACAACAAATAACACATGCAAATTTAAAGCAAGAAAACAATTGGAGAAACAAAAAACCTACAAGTAAACATCAAAAATTCCTTCTGTAGGTATAATTGCAATAATGTTAAAGCTAAGTAAATTATTACCCTAAATCCTTACTTTTTATAACACCACTTATGGCACATTTTTATTAATGAGCCATTCATATACCAATAATCAAAAACAAACTGCAATGGTAGACTTAAATTTTTACTAAAAACCCAATAATAATAACAATAAAAAATGTTATTATATTTGGTCTATCGTAACATGTACTATTTTGCCGTCCGTACCAGAGAATGACAATAAGTACTTATAAAGAAGATACACTTAATTATTTACTCATATTTTTGAGTATTGAGTATACTCATACTTGTAATAGAGAAAATACTTACATCTACTTATTTGCTATCAAACAAGTATGAGTATACTCAATACCCATAGCACACATTATTTATACACATCGAACTTAAAAATATAAATGAAATGAAAGTATGAATACAACTAGTTATGAGTGTATAATGTGTTGGGTATCTGCCATACCCATACTTATATCTACATAATACTCATAATTATGGCAAAATACTTATAATACTCATAAAGTAGTTGAAATACTTATAAGTAAAATAAGTACTTATAGGAACTATGTATATAAAATAGTGTAGAATGTTCAACATTTTGATTATTACTGAACATTAGCAAAAGATGGATAAAAACGGTAGAAGAAATTAAATAGAAAATCTAATTTATTTTTTTTTTTATTATTAGAATAAATTGATTAAATTTAAATTAAATGTTATATATTTATTCAATTGTCAGTTAAATTTTGATATATTTTCCATCATTACTATCTGTTTTTTATTTTCATTTTATTAAAAAATTTTATAATTCTCGTTAAAACAATACGTTTAAACGACATAGATTCTAAGACATACTTAATGAATAATTAAATATTAAAACCTTCTATAAGTACGAAAAGTACCTTTGTTGATTTGGTGTTTTTTATTTTTTATGGCATTTACTTAAGATGTTTGCAGCAAATACAAAATTTATTAACCCTTTTTTTATTTTAAAAAATTGCAATACTTTAAAAGTTGCAAATGAACAAATTTTGCTCATATTTTTTCTAAATATTAATGAACAGGTAGTGAGTTTTTTTTTTCTTAGAAGTGTAAATTATATTTCCAAAATGTAGTAAATAATTGATAAATTTTTTACTACCGCGCTTAGCTTTACCTGAATTTGGCATGGCGAACCAGTATAAAAACCACAAGATAAACTAACAATCTCATATATGCATATATGCCGTGTTGCTTACTAGATCCGTGAAAGTACGCTTTATAAAATAAAAAATTAAATAATAAAATTTAAAAAATAATATATTTTAGAACGAAACCTTTAAGTAATTTTTTTAATACTTTAACCATTTAACATTCATTAAGTTATTTAAATTCACAGTAAGGAGAACAACGACGAAATTTAAAGAAAAATTAATTGTGGAGAATACCAGTTATTGAAATATTATATTTTTGAATTCTTTGTAAAAAATAAATTTTTGGTAAAATTTGGGTAATGTTCCAAGACATATGCATATAAGTATGTATGTACTTAGTTAGGTTTAATTCTTTTGATTTCATACACACCTTTTTTATATATTATTATAATCATAGTTTATTTTTTTTATTCTATTGTTGTTATTAATTAATTAATTAATGAAAATTATTAATAAATAAATTTAAAGCTGATTTTTTCTTGTCTTTAGTTTTAGAAAAAAATTATTTAAAGTTTACATACATAATTTTTATTTTATCATTTAATGATATAAAATATATATGTACATATACATATGTGTATTTTTCAAAGTCAACTTATGACTTGTTTCTTATTGATACAGTTTAGGGGCCAAAATTAACAGTTATTTATAAATATTTTAAGAAAATACGCATATATGAGAAATTGAAGTTTCTTGACAATAAAATTTTGTAAATATAACTTTCTTTGATACTATTTGGAAAAAAATCAATAATATATTTATTCTTTAAAAATCAAAGTTATATAAGAAAAATAATTGTCAATAGCCTTATAACGCCGATTTTTCTGCATGGATTAGAGGTTTACTCAGGCACCCTGGGATATGTGATAATAAGAATAAAATTTGCATTCAATGGAGTTATTAGATAACTATACTCGCTCAGAATATCAGCTCGTGTTTCTCCACAGGATTTTCTTTTACCGAATTTATAAAGTTTAGAAATTTACAAGACATTTAAACTTCAAATGCCTAATTACTTAGTTTTTTTTTAATTTAGTAGATTCAATAGAAATAAACAACTGTCATTATTAAGGTTGACTAAAATATTTTTGTTAGAGTATCTCGTACATACAATATTGTGCATAACTCTTTTAAGTCATTTAATGTTTTTCCTGATTCATTTGTAAGATAAAACTAAGTAAAGAGTTTTTACTTTGTAATTTTATTATATTTAATCTTTTTTACCATGATTTACTGGTGAAAAATTAATAATTTTCACTTTTTTAGTTGCTTTGGAATATCTTGTGCGGTTTTATTGTAAATACAATTGTTGTGCACAAATATAAATATAAGACAATTTACCTGTGCTTTTTTTTAAATTTTTTAAGATTATATTCAGGCATGTTCTTAGTTTTATTTCTTAAAAAAAGTGCAATTAATTAAAAGAACGAATTAAAATACGGACGCTTAGAGATTTTGAAAATTCAATGGATACTTCAATCCCATGTATATTTATTAATTTAAAAAAATAACTCAAGCTAAGAAATATTTTGGCGACAAATGGATTTTCTATTAGTGATATTGCATTAATCATCTTTGATGTAAAAGGTTACTCAGTACTTACAAAATATTTTTGTTTATTTTCTTAATTATAGCATGCACGTTCGGAACTCATATCGTCCAAAAAGTAATTTAAATAAATATTTTAAGGTCCCTTAACACTTAAATCGCACTTTAATAAGCACCGAATATTTTATAAGAATTGAAAATTAAAACAACCACATATCTTTTGACTACCGACTATACGTTTTAGTAAAATTCATAACTTCACTTCAGTATGTGCTTGCGATTTGAAGTCGCCAAATTTCTTGCGATTGTGAACTACAGAACACCTTACATGCGATTTCAACTCGCATCGCTAGTTTTAAGCGATTTCCGATTGTCAGAACATGCCTAATTATTTTTATTATATACATATATTTTATTCTTTATTTTATTTTATTATATTTTTTTATACTTGTAAGAAAAGAATGGTAATAGAAAATGTAGAAATTAGTGACCTATTACTCAATAATAATTATAATTAATAATTATTTAAAACATAAATGTAAAAGAAACTGATTTTCAAATAGATTACGTTGCAATTAACTTCTTACCCAATGTATTAATTTGATTGAATTAAAAATAAATTTTACTCGCTTTTATATTACAAATCTGTCGTAAATAGATTAAAGTACTTTCTTAAATTAATATTTATAACATTAACAGTTAATATGTAATCGCCACGAAAATATCATATTAACTTAAAAAAATATACGTCTTTATTTAAAATAAAATTGGTTCACACCATTATAAAACAATACATGCCATATTCCTATGAAGAAATACTTATAAGTATACTTAGAGTATTTACATACTTATACTTATTTCTACTCAATACTTATAAGTATGAGTATAGAAAATACCCAATCCAACTTATAGTTATTTGTGCTTCGTGCAATAAAGTATGAGTATGTGTCTACTCATTAGCTGTCAATACTTGTACGTATTTAAGTTGAAATCGGTATGAATATGTTGTGTATGGTATGTTGTTGAAGCTGTAACGATACTCATTCATACATGTTTGGCCTCAAATACTTGAAGAGTACTTAAAATGATACTTTTGTCATTCTCTGGTCCGTACACGCAATTATTTTCATTTTTCCATGTCCTTTTTTTCCAACCACGAAGTTAGTTTAATTTTTCAAACGAACCACTGTTACTATCAAAAGGAGCACGAGCAAAAGAGCTGCTCTTTTGACTCAATGCGCAGAGCAAAAGAGCCAAAAATAAAATTGAATGCGCATTGTTCAAAGAGCAGAGCATGAAGAGCAGGAGCAAGCGCAATGCGCATAAACAATTGGCTCTTTTTTTGCTCGCTCTTTTGCGCATAGCTTGAAAAAAAGTGCGCAAAGAGCAGATGAGCAGAAGAGCAAAAGAGCGAGCCAATCTGAACCCTGCTAGGTACGAAACTGATCGCACTTTCCGTACGGAAGCATCTGATTGTGCTTTGTGTTATACATTGATAAAGAAAAATTTTAGTTTACCACAGTTGTATAAGCTTGCTTAAGTTGTTTTATGCACATTATAGTTGGGCCTTAAGAAAAATATTCCTCCTTTTGTACTTGAAATTATGCTAGTTAGGCATTTACAATATTACCATTAATTCTATTGACTTAAGGCTAATTCTTATTGCTAAACTAAAATAAATCGTGGGAAATATTTGTGGAATATGATCCTTTTTTCATGTTCATTGATTAACCGATTATTGTCCCGCAATGAAAATGACGCGAACCTTAGTTCAAACATATGTAAGTGTTTGGTTATACTTTCTTGTCAATTCACACATGCCTCACATAAACGCGGCATAAAAACAAAAGTGCAAAAAATATTTCACATGGCTGGCGGTAGGACAACAAAGTATAAAATGGCCGCTTTACTTGTGCGAGTATTCAAGTTTTTATTTTATAAAATATGAATCTTTTATTTATATACCGTGTTGCTCACAGATAATAATTAATCTGTGGTGTTGCTTATAATACTGACTATACAATCTCAATATTGTGTATTGGTCATATTGACTATGTAGTCAGGCTACACTACACCTCCATTTTTCGCAAGAATGTTCATATAACGTTACTTTTATGGACATTCTTTTACAATTGGTGTTTTAAAATTATTTTTAATTTTGTTTATACTCGTAATTATTATTTGATTTTAAATAAAAATAGTTTCTTAAATGTATTATTAGTTTATATGTTATCTTATGACAATTTTTTCATGAATTTCTTAATTTTTATGTTCATTGCATATGGTTTTAAAATTTTTTAAAAGTCTTAAGTCTATTCTTATGGACTATTTGTTCTTTTTTGGTTTTCTTATCCACTATAGTTTTATTATTTCTTTAATTTATGCTTTTAATTTCATACGATCCCTTATATTGGGATTATAATTTATGACCTGTGTCATTTCTAAGAAAAACTAAGTCTCCTGTTATAAACTTATAATCTAATATTTCCTTATCATAATTTAATTTTTGCTGTTGCTTATTTCTACGAGGGCTGCTATATATATATTTCTGGCCTGGCAACACTGAGTGCTGCCAAGTGCAATCTGACATTTTCATTGGAAAGTTTGTCATTTTTAAGCATAATCGTACTTAAAACGTTTTGACGCACGACCATTATTTGTGTTGTTAACAGTGACTTGAAAAAATTAATATAGAAAATAATGGAAATAACTCGTGAACATTTTCGTGCCATCATTTTTCACAACTTTCGACGTGGATTATCACGACAAGAGTGCATTGATGAACTTAAATCTTTGTATGGCGATGAAGCACCATCCTATAGCACTGTGAAAAATTGGTATAATGAATTTAATCGTGGCCGAAGCTCCCTCAAAGACGAGTTCCGTGAAGGTCGTCCAAAAACGGCTGTTGTGCCAGAGAACATTAATGCCGTGCGTGCACTCATAACTCAAAATCGACATGCGACATACCGAGAGGTAGAGAC
The DNA here is from genome assembly GCA_916610165.2 of Gymnosoma rotundatum. Classification (NCBI taxonomy): domain Eukaryota; kingdom Metazoa; phylum Arthropoda; class Insecta; order Diptera; family Tachinidae; genus Gymnosoma; species Gymnosoma rotundatum. Next base: position 118,666,927 of record OU744336.1, read on the forward strand.
ATCCTTGGACATTTCTTCCACCAGCATACATTCGATACTGCATGAGCACCTGGCCGTAAAAAAGGTTTGTTCTCGTTGGATCCCGCACAATTTGAAAGTCGCTCAAAAAAAGGCTCGTGTCGACTGGTGCAAAGAAATGTTGCAAAAACACGATTGCGGTGCTTCAAAAGACGTTTATAAAATCGTCACAGGTGACGAATTATGGATCTATGCGTATGAGCCCAAAACGAAACAACAATCGACCGTGTGGGTTTTCAAAGACGAGCAAAATCCAACGAAAGTTGTTCGTGGAAGAAGCACTTCGAAGCATGTGGTCGCCTGTTTCTTCGGCAAAACTGGTCATGTGGCGACTGTTCCGCTTGAGCAACGTAGGACGGTCACTTCTGAGTGGTACACTACAATTTTTTTGCCTGAAGTCATCGGAGAAATTCGAAAAACCAACAAGAGAAGACGAATCATTATTCACCATGACAATGCGAGCTCTCACACATCGGCTCAAACCAGAGCGTTTTTGACCGGCCAAAACGTCGAATTAATGGGTCATACGCCGTACAGCCCTGACTTGGCACCTAATGACTTGCGTGGTCAACGATTTTCGTCGCCAGAAGAAGCTGTTGAAGTGTTCAAACACCATGTTTTAGAGGTGTCTCAATCGGAATGGAAAAACTGGTTTGAGCGCATGCAAAAGTGTTCAAATCACGCTGTAGAATACTTTGAAAAACAATAAAACCATTTTTGATTATAAATATTCGCATTTTCACTATTAGGCCAGAAATATATAGAGCAGCCCTCGTATCTAATAATTGTTGGGCCATCTTATGTGCTACTTCTAACCTTAATTGTGCCTCTTTGGCATAGTTATATACTTTGTATAATGGACTTATTCTATTTACCTCATTGAATTGTTAAAACATATTGGGAAGTTTTGCAAAAACTAATTCATAAGGACAGTAATTGTATACTGTGGATGGCGTTGTATTGAAACAATATGTAAAATATTTCAGCCACTCATCGCAGTCGGTTTTGTCTACAGATATGTAAGGCCGTACGTATTCGTTAAAAGTTCTGTGACTTCTTTCCATCGTACCTAACCTACCTAAGGTTAGGTGATGATGTGCTATTGAGGTTAATTTTTTAATTTTAAGCAGATTACAAAGTTCCATCAATATGGCGTTTTTGTATTCAGTACCCATGTCCGAAATGAACGTCTTCATTGGACCGTAAGTAAGAATAAAACTTTCAAATATTGCCTTAGCAATTGTTTTGGCGTTTTTATCTTGTATAAGTATTATTACGAGATATTTTGTTAAATCGCATATTATTGTAATAGAGTATTCGTTTCCATGGATTGAACGTGGAAATTATCCTACTGTATCTACAAACACTCTTTGTACAGGTGTTGGTGTTAGAATCATTGGACCCTTGACGTGTTTGGTAGTTTTAGAAGTTTGGCATTTTTGACATGATTTTACATATTTTGTTGTGTCTTTTGACATATTTTTTCCAGTGGGAATATCTCTTTATCTTTTCTATTGTTCTGTACACTACACAATGTCCTCCTTCTACGGGATCATCGTAATATTTCCGCATAATACGAGTATCTAGAATATCCTTGGTATTCTTATTATTTATTTGGGTCACCTTATTTAATAGCGCTATTTTTAACTTATTTAATATTTTATTGCCCATTTCTTTTAAATTAGTTATTGAGATAAATTCGAAAATTTTCTTGGTATGTGCCACTTGTAATTTCTCAATTTTCATTTTACCGGCCACTTTTTCTAGCTTAGGGAAAAATTGTCCCAAGTCCATTCCTATTAGTAACTATATCATTAATATTTATATATGTGATTACAGTTTTTCCTATTTTAATGTAACATCTTGTAGGCGTTATCATCAATTTATAATATTTTCAGACGTCAGAATTTTTAATAAGGACGTACATATTGGGCTTTTCATTATTTTCATTAATATTATTCTGCGATTTATTGAAGGTATTATTTGTGTCTTTATTCGACATAGATCTTGTTGTGATCCTTAAAATTGAATTGGCTTTTTCTGTCATGTCTTTTAGATCATTTATAGTTATGCCCGATAGTGCGTCCGCTACGTAATTGTCTTTTCCCCTATGATATTCTGCAGTAAAGTCGTAAGTCAAGACGCATTCTTGTTAGTTTAGAACTTAGGTATTTATTTGAAATCAAGTATGACAGTGGTCTATGGTCTGTACGGATAGTGAAGTGTTTGCCATAGATGTATGGTCTGAAATAAGTAATATCCCAGTGTATAGCAGCTAACTCTTTCGCCTTGAGTAAATGTTTTTGAAGCGTTAGCAATTGGTAAATGTTTGCCTTCAAATTCTTGTGTAAGGACTGCTCCACAAGCCTGTTTGATTGCGTATGTTGTTATACAAAACTCTTTTGTGAAGTTTTTATATTGTATCAGTTTTAGATATGTAAATACATTATCGCACTTTTCAGTCCAGTTTAATGATATACCTTTCTTTGATAGTTTTGTTAAATGTCTGAAATATTCTGACAAGTTTTCAATTAATCTTTGATAATAACCGCAGAAAGCTACAAATCTCTTTGTACTGTCGGCATCCTTTGGTGCTGGATAGTTTTCGATTATCGAGTATTTACTATCGTCTGGAAGAATTTCCCTTTCCAGGCATTTATGACTAAGGTAAGTTACTTCTTTTCTGAATTATGAACATTTTTCTGGATGTAATTTTAGACCATGTTTTCGGCATAATTTATAGACATCAGTTAAATTGGAAAGCATATGCTTCTCTGAAGATCCCAGGACGACTAAATCATCCATGTAAAGGAAGGCTTGGTCTGGCTTAAGACCGCTAAATGCAACAGTCATCATTCTTTGAAAAGAATTAGGTGCTATTTTTAGACCGTAAGGGAGTCTAGTAAATCTGAAGGATCCATTGTTTGTTGAAAAGGACGTGTAGTCTCTTGAATTTTTCTCTAAGCTAATCTGGTGGAATCCTGACATTAAGTCTATCAGTTAGACGATCAGTTATTTTTACTTCTGGGGATAACACAACGTATACAAACTTTGTGCCTGTCTCAAATTTTTTAACTGAAAATTTAAATGAGTTTTTTATGTTTGGTGATAGGAATTATGTTTATCGATAGGAATTATTCTAGTGAAAGGCAAATACCAGCAAGTCTACCAAAAATGTCTGTTCTTTCTCCATACCAAATTTTTGAACCAATATAGACAGACAGCTGAAACTAACAAAGGACCTGTATTGCTTAGTCCGTTATAATAACAAGTTTATAATTTGAAAATTAAAGGGTGTTCCCAAAATCAATGTAATTAGACCTTTTTCGCTGTAATTTTTAAACCGTTATAAAGAAACATATAACAGTGTTTCCTGAGTAGTATCAGCTTTTCCAGGGTCGATAAAAATATTAAATTAAAGGCATCCGTTTTCCACAGTTATTTATAGTTTTATTATTAATATAATTTATTATATTAGGTATTAAATAGACAAAAAAATATTTTTATATTCAGCATCCAGAGCAAAAGAAACAAGTGGCGCAGATTATCCGTGTACAGTCGGTAACGTTCGGCGATTGATCCAGAAGAACCTTCTAGAATTTCCAAACGCCCTTTTGTGGTCAGAATTGTGAGGGTGTTAGTGTTTTTAGTACCAACACGCTTGGGATAAATGGCATTCAATACCAGTTTATTCCCTGTGCACTACTACTATTGCCTGGGCTCTATGACCGTTACGAATCAGTAGAGCCCCTTTGCACTACAACTACATAAACCACTATGCCTGGGATAAATGGCATTCAACACCAATTTATTCCCTGTGCACTACTACTATTGCCTGGGCTCTATGACCATTACGAATCAGTAGAGGCCCTCTGCACTACTACATTGAGATGGGTTTGTCTGTTTTCGTGACGGCTGCGGGCAAAGCTATACCGCTTGTGCTGGCTGTCCGCTTCCTATGACAGATCAAACCCAACTAAATATGTAGTGGAGCTCGTTAACATTAACAATTCACACCAGTGGAGTAGTACACAGACAAATAGAACTACTATACTAATACTATGACACAATGTACCTGCGAGAGTATTTGTTCTGATAAACTCAGAGAGTGAGCAATAAAAAGAGACAACTTAATGGTGAATATAACTGAGTAGCAGTGGTGATAGATCAGGGAGAGATAGAAAGAAAAATGAGAAAGCCTAATTTGGTTACATGCGTAGTGGTAAAGTGAAGAGAAAAGGTATAATAAAATAAGAGTAAAAATGTTGACCTACCACTCTTTTATAGCTAAGTATGCTGAATGAAAAATTATAATGATCATTAAGGTTATTGATATTTACTTTAAATTAATCAAAGGGAATGATAATTAAAGTTATAAATCCTAACTATTTAAAGAATTATAGAAAAACTAAAACATTAAAAAAATGTATATATAATAATATAATATAATGATAATATAATGAAATTTCATTATGTAACGACAAGCTTCGTTACAAACACTTGAAAATTAGACAGAATGCCCACTACTTTGTTTGGTATAATAAGAAGTATAAATATTTTAAATTATAAATTAAAGGGCGTTACAATAAGTGATGTAATTTTATGTAAATGGCCAAACTGTTGTAGACAGACGTTTGTAGCTTACAAAGAAACTGATTGCTTAGTCAAATAAAACAGTAAGTATATAATTTCATTTTGGAAATTAATGGGTTTTATGTCGGTTTTTTGCACAATTAATTTTTTTTTAATAGAAAAAAAATTCATAAAAAATTTATTGTTGCGAAGATACTTTATTTTAGTCATAAAAAGAAATATTAACAATCGTCAGCACTTCTACTAAGGGAAGAAGGGTTTGGATTATTTGCTGTAATAAAAAAGTCGTTAGAAAAAACAATTCCTGATTGTATGTGAGCGTCTAAAAAAATTTCTCGCTGGCGTACATGAATCAACCGATCTATGCAACACCAAGTTGTGTTTGGTTGTACGTACATATATGTGTACAATTTAATTTTTTAATTTAAAATATAGGACTATTCATTTCGATTGACAAATAGTAGATCTATGTTATGCCAAAGATTTGTAGATTATTTTACACAAAATTGCGAAAACAAAACAAGTCTAAATTGATAGGATTCGGTGCTGCCGTTATGACAGGCACAAATAATTCAAAAATCGAAACTAAAAAAAAACGATATTCCAGATTTATTTATTATATTTATAAAATGTATTTGGCACTTTATTTTATTTCTTTATTTATTAATTGCTTAATCCCACACACAAGACCATAGGTCTTATACTCGCATTGCAGAGTAGAACGGAGTATAAAGGAACATTTTATTCCATACATTAATTTGAAGCTTAATATCTAATGGACAAATTACAAACATATACGAATTAGAGGAGGAAACAATTGTAAATATTATCTAAAACAAATCATTAAATGGCAAGAAAGCACTCAAAAACAATTTAATAACATCAACAAGTACAAGTAATTAACCGAGGAAAAACAATTATTCACTCACACTCACTTGCATTATATGATTGTCTTTAAAACTCTAATTAGAGATATTTAAAATTACGTATGAAATTGTTCAGAAAGTCTTCATCAGTTTTAAAACACTCAAAAATTACTGGAAATAAAACCAAAAAAAATACTGCGCCCAAATGAAACCAGATGGCTGTCGCTTGAGGCAGTAGTTGTTCGAATACTAGAAAAATTTAAACGAACCAAATCAAATGTACACATGTAATTATCCTCTTAAAATATATTCTTCAAATTATTTAAACAGAATATTTTAAAGTAAGTCAACTGAAATACAAAGCCCATACAACTAAATAGAAAGGCTTTTAAGAACTGTACTAAGTTATTTTATAAAAATTAACTTTATTTAAAGGAATTTATGAAAAGAAAGCATTTTGTTGATTATGTGTACCTGGGCTCATTGGCTAAAGAGTTATTATAAGAATTAAAACATAACAAAAATGAATTATACAAAATTGTTAATAACTGCATAAATTTGTATGCAGAACTTGCAATTCAAATATTAAAACGTTTTAATTTTAAACATAAATCTTGTAAATCTTTAAAAATTATATATTATTTGATACTTTTTGTAACTAAAAATCTGTTTATCTGTTTACGTTTTTATTGTATTCAAATTTAATTGTATTCAAAACTTTCCGATTTTTGTATGCTAAAGTGCCGATAAGGCCGATTTTTTGTGCAAAAGTGTCGATTTCTGGTCAAAATTATCTGACACCCCTGTACAAAGCATGTATTTATAATAAATGCGTTATTATTATTTTGCATGTTCTACTATACAGCAGATGGTATAAAGTTCTAGTATATTCAAGAACCTATAACATTGGGTAAATAAAAGCAACGAACATTCAGGTTGATTCATTCTGATTGTGAACGCATTTAGCGAAGACCTTGTAGTGCAACAGTTTTATCCGTTACAAAATTAGTAACGTTGCCATCGTGTATTTTTGTGAATTATTCGCAAATAAGAAAATAATCGCTTAAATAAATTGTGTGTGTGTTAATTAAAGCTGTAGAATTTGTGTATAATAATTTTGCACTAAAAGAACTAAATGAACGTAACAACTGATTTCAGAAGTGAAATTGCAATATAATAAATAAAATGAAATTTGACGAGTTAAATGTTGAGCAGCTAAAAACAGAGCTGAGTAAGTTGGATCTGCCGACAGCGGGAAATAAAACGGAATTGCAAAAGAGGTTAATAGATGAGTTCAAACAGCGTGATATCGATATTGGGTCATACGAATTCGGAGAAAAAGACGAGATTGAAGTATGTACTCAAGCAACGAACAGCGTTATGAACTTGAATTTAATGTTTGCCGCTATAGTTAAGAAATTGGACGAAAAAAGCCAAAGCAGGAGAACCAGATAAAGAAGATGGAAGAAAACAACCAGAAGCTTCAAAAAGTTTTTCAATATAGCTTGAAAGCAGTACAAGAAAGCTCTAGTGTCAACGGGGAAAGGCTTGTAGTGGAGGTAAACGAGAAATTTCAAGAAATATCAGAATTGGTTGGCAAAAGATTAAACGTTGTAGAACTGAGATTCAGCGAGTGTATTGAAAAATTTTCCGGCTTATATATATATATATATATATATATATATATATATATATATATATATATATATGTATATCGTTAGCTAAAATAAAAAACTATGCAACAAACAAAAAAATCGAAATCTATGTTTCTATTGAATTTTATGTTAAAATTGAAAAAGGAACAATTCTGCAATAAAAAAAAACAATTTTAATTTTTTTGTTCGGTACTTAGTAAGCGATAAATTAAATGTTTAAACAATAATAAGATAATTTTTTAAAAATACATGAAAGAAAAAATTCTTGAAAAACCATAAAAACAAAACCCTTATAATTCTTAAGAGGTCATATCAAAGCATAAACAAACTAAACTTGGTAGCTATTTTAATTATTAAGTTACCCTATAATTTTCGTTTATTAACAGAAGCTTAACGACAGTTTTTAATCTTAAACAGCTTTTGGGCTCTGAAATTATGGATCCAGTTTTGCTTAACATTCTTTCATATTCCCTAGAAGTTGCTGGCGGTTATGTAGTTAGTTTAAACTATCGATAGTCAGCCAAAAATAAAACTATGGTTATTATCGATAGTACTGTCGATTGTTTTGCACATCTCATCTAGGTTTTGCAGCTCTAGCACGCGGAATAAATATGGATATATTAGCAAAAAATTAACTCTTAAAGAAACGAACGAGGAATAGTTTTAAGATATAAGTGCAGTCTTTCAAGAAATGAGCTATACGATGATCGATTCTACAATATATTTGCGATTTTCTTACATTCTTAAGGTTTGCTACTTAATTAGTTTTTTCCTGCAGTATATAAAGAGAAAAAGTAGACCACGATCGATTCGTTCTTATGAAACACGTTGATTGCAAGTGTAGTTTATTTACATTTTCTGCATGCAGATGTAGCTTGCTTACATTTTCCAAATGCAGTTCAAATTTTTCGTGAAATGCTCCTTTTTTTACAACTCTGTGTAAAGATAATACTTATCTAAAGTTTGATATCTTCTCCTCCGTTTCTTCACAATTAATATTTGTTGCTGAATGAGGGTTTGTTATTGTTACAACTTGGAAGGAAAAACGCGAAAAATACGAGAGTTGTTATTTTCCTGATTACAAAGCTATCAAATATATTTTGACCAACATAAAAATTAAATTGCAAGGAAATGGGTAAAAACAACTTTATTATTAGGCTTTAGATAAGAATTAAATATTTCTTTCTGGGCGTTGTTTAAAATTTATCTATTGATCGCCACCTTAAATTCCATTTAGGGTCTACAGATTCAGCTGCAATGCAAAAACTGGAGAAGCATTTAATGTTACTAAAGGAGGAATATACAAAATTGCAAAAAGGTTATGCTGATCTGGAACGTAAATATAGTAAAGCAATAGCATCCAGTGACAAAGATGCAGGAAGCGAGTTTAGCAGCTTTGTATCGAGATTAGTTTTAACTGTGGCATCACTTTATGGAAGAAAAGTTTACTCTGACCTTACTATTAAAATGACTACTAAGACAATGCCCGCCCATAAATTTGTTTTGCATGCTCGTTCTGAAGAATGGCGTGAAGAAATTTTGACAGATGTTAACGAGTTAGACTGGAGCGATATGGAAGAGGACATAGCTATGGCTCTCTTACGTTGGATATATATGGATGTTGTTGATTTGCAGCATGATAGGTTAGCATTAGATTTATTGAGAGCATCACATCGCTTTCGTTTGCCCGGATTACTAGGTTTGTGTGAACGGGCGCTAGTAGCTTCAGTTGGTGTACATTCTTGTGTACGCTTCTATTGTGTAGCAGAGGAAGTGGGTGCTGCTAGTCTGCTTGAATACTGTTCAGGATTAATATCAACACATTGGGATGATCTAACTCCACAAGATTTCGAACACATGTCTGGACCATTGCTATTTAAAATGTTGAAAAGCAAAACAAAACATCCCCTACATGCAGCAGTACGCTTGTTACGGGAAGATGTGGTGTTCTTATGTCTGGTAGAAAACGATGGGAAGGTAAGTAATATATTGTAACTTTTATAAAGTAATATGTTTTACATTCAAAACTTAACATTTCCTATTTACCAAAATAACCACAATAAATTAATAGACATTTATATTTCTACATATATTTCTCTAAAACGTACTTTTGATTTGTATTAACCAAATTCTAATTTTTATATCTAACGTAAATCATTTAAATTTATATTTTGTCTAAATTGTAATTAAACTTTATTTTTCCTGTGCGCATATGGTCTAGCTACCCGGCGCCTTTACAGTATACTTTGTGAATTTAGTTTATAAAGTATGCATAAAATAAATAAATAAAACGAAAGCTGTAAAATCAAAATTTGACTACAAATCGCCATTGACCAAAATCTTACATTTTTAATTTATATTTTAATCTTAGTTTCTAAAAATAGTTTTAGGATTTGATCGTACAGTCGTGCCTATAGTTTATCTAAAGTTTGCACGAAATCGATGGACTCATTCATGATTGTTTGTTTGTGTGTGCGTCTCTTACATATACAATATATAAGTAAAAGAGAGACTTAGTTCCTAAACTCTTTGCCCTAAAAAAAAAGTATAAAGTATTAACATTAAGGCAAAACAAAAATAAATCAAATAATGCATATGCACCTAAAATAAAAAGAAGAGTCTAATATATGGCATAAACGTATTGGGAAATTATAAATGAATAGAAATTATTTCGGCTTAAGTTAATTTATTTTTTAACTGACTTAAAAAAAAGAAGGAGGTTATACAATTCGGCTGAATGTTGCTTTTTATATTTGTGCCTCCAGAACTCAGTCATTTCTGATCCGATTTTGAAAATTTTCTGGTAATATGATAGATTATGCTTACAGATTGGTCCCGTTTTAAAGACAGCTCATAATCTTAAAAATTAAGGGGTGTCCCTATACAACATCCATATTTTTTACGTGTATTATGAATTGTAAAGGGCACTTTTGTAAAATTTAAAATGACTGCGTATTACTATAGCTCCCAAAAACAAAAAATTATACAAAAATGAATCTAAAAATTAAAGGATGCCAGCATTATTGATGTAAAATTACTTATATGGGCCTATATTTTGAACCGTTACAGACAAACGCTTGCAAATTGGACAGAATGTCGATTGCTATGGCCGTTATAGTAACAAGTATTAATATTAAGAATTATAAATTAAAGGGTCCGCCAATAGTTCATTTAATTTGATGTATATTGTTATACTTTTAAACATTTATAGACAGACGCTTGGAGTTTACAACGAACCTCTATTGATAAGTCCGCTTTAAGAACAAGTATAAAATATGGATTTGGAAGTTAAAGGGTGTTCCAATAGTTGATGTTATTTCAAGTGTGTGGCCGAACTTTTCAACTGTTGTAGACAGAACGCTGAAACTTAAAACGGACCTGTATTTCTAAGTCCGCTATATCAACGAGTTTATAATTTGAATTTATAAATTAAAGGGTGTCCCATAATTACTGTAGATTTACTTATATAGGCCTATCTTTTGAACCGTTATAGACAGAACGCTGAAACTTAAAAGTGACCTGTATTTCGAAGTCCGCTATATCAACGAGTTTATAATTTGCATTTAGAAATTAAAGGGTGTCCCATAATTACTGTAGATTTACTTATATAGGCCTATCTTTTGAACCGTTATAGACAAAGGCTTGTAAATTTTACGCAATGTCGATTGCTATGGCCGTTATAGTAACAGCTGATAATATTTAAAATTATAAATTGAAGGGTGCACCAATAGTTCATTTAATTTGGTGTATGGCCATACTTTTAACCAGTTGTAGACAGACGATTGAAATTTACAAAGAACCTGTATTACTAACTCTAAAATTTGAATTTGGAAATAAACGGGTGTCCCAATAGTTGATATAATATGGTGTATGTGGCAGGACTTTTGAACTGTTATAGACAGACAGCTGAAATTTACAAGGGACATGTTTTGCTTAGTCCGCTATAACAAGAAGCTTACAATTTTAATTTTGAAATTAAAGGGTGTTCCCAAAATTAATGTAATTTGATCTATATGACAGAATTTCCACTACTTTATTTCGTATAATAAGAAGTATAAAAATTTTATATTATAAATTAAATAGTTGATTTAATCTCTTGTATATGGACAAACTGTTGAACCGTTACAGACAGGCGGTTGAAATTTACACAGAACCTAATTGCTAAATCTACTACAACAGCAAGTATATAATTTAAATTTGGAAATTAAAGAGTGATGCTATAGTTGCTGCAATTTGATGTATATTGCCAAACTAGTGAACAGTTGAAAAAGTATAACGTTTGGAGATATAAGTGTGTCCCAACCTTGTTTAATTATATAAAGGTTTTTGGATGTAACGCTTTAATCTACAAGGAAAGAAACAATTTCATATTAGTCCACTTGATGATCCTGTCCGAAAAAAGTTTGGTTAAGTGTTCTTTTATAATTATGTTCGGTACCGCTATTAATGTGTTTTAATTGGTAATAAAGCAACACGTATTTTACCAGTTAGATTTTGTATTTATCAGGTTTCGGTTCTGTTACCTATATTATTTAATATCTACATTATTCACTTATTTCTAATATTGATTTTAAGTTAGAGATCATATCGTGCGGAAAACAAAGTATTCTTTTTAAATTGGAACCATTATTGGCACCATATTTTTTCCGTTTGAAAAATTTGACAACTTGCTGCTAGTGGTACCATACCAATACTTTGATATAGAAAAGAGTTGTTTAAATTTCGTTGAAGAAGTATTACGAAAAATTGTCAGCATGCACTTTTCCATACCGAAATATTGGTATTGAGATTTTCCGTTTTTAAAACCCTTTACCACAAAAAATTAAAAAGAGTATATCTAAGTTTGGTCATTCCGTTTGTAATTTTTACAAAATCCATTTCCGACCCCATAAAGTATATATATAATCTGAGCTCTTATGCATAGCGAAGTCGATTGAGCGATGACCGTCTTTTCGTCCGTATTAGTATTTAAATCAAGTTTGCCAAGGCACTATATCAGATAGAGATTTAAAAAATAACAATAAAACATTTAGTGAAAAAATTGGCGCTCGCACTTATTTTCCGAGTTACGGGCCTCTGAACTTTTAAAACTAAATTTGTTTTCTTATTTTTTCACTCTTCTTACATCCATTGTACAAATTTCAAGTGTCAATACCAAAATATTGAATACTTTTACTTTCGCTTCATAAGTTTAGATATATGTTATAGCGGATAGAGGCTGTTGTTTACATTTGTGAAAATTTCAGCAGTCTGTCTATTATATATATATATATATATATATATATATATATATATATAGTATATATATACAGTTCCAGAGACAACCTTATTTGACCTTGCAAAAAATAATGTGTATTATATATAAATCACATGTTTATTACATCCGATATTTGTACTCATTGAAAGTAAAAAAAAACATGTATCAAAATATTAATTTATTTTGAAAAAAGGCGAACTTATAGCTATTGAATAACACTATAATTGGTGGTAAGATTAATTTTTGGCAACTGTTCTTTTCAACCAAGGCATTCGCATGCGAAAAAAACAAACGTCGCTCAAAAGGCGAACAGTTTAAACACTGATATCAGCAAAACCTGATGGAATATTTTTATGCGACTTATTTTAAATAACAGTTTTTATATGTTTCACTTATTAGTTTATTTTTAATTAATTTTAATTATTGTCGCATGTGACATTTTGTTCCATCGAACTTTTTCATGTTATTTTTTACTTTTTATTTAAGATGAATATGTATGTTCAATATGTGTCCCGGTTTTTTAATTTATAGTTTTGTAAGTTTGTGTCATCATCCCTTAACCTTTAGAGCCACAAAATTATTAGCTTTATATGGATTCAAAAAATTTTAATAATTTAGGGTCTCTAATTACGAATCTGATGTCAGCGGATCCAATATGGAGGAAAATTAAAAAAAAAATTTAATAAAGGTATTTTAGAAAAAAATTTATCTAACTGTTATACAGATTTTTTATATATGGAGTTTGACAGTTAGAATACCAGGGAAAAGAATTGAATTCGCCACCGCTATCACCTTATATTTAATTCGCCTTGCACAGTAGTAAGAATTGCTAAAAATTTAATTAAAAATTCAATTCAAAGACACTTTTTTTATTTTAAAGTAAATTATTATAAAAGTTACAAATTAATGTTATAAATCGTAATTAAGGCAAATGGATACTTACCAAAACGTAGAAACTGCAACGATTCTAACACCTTACGTTTTTAGCAAGGATCAAGAGGAGTAACTTGCAAAAAAACTGACTTAAAACTGATTTTTGCTGTCTGCCTATAAAGGTTTAAAAGTCTGGCGGCATACATCAACTATTGGGACGCCTTTTAATTTTTAGTTTTTACTATTTATACTTCTTAATATACCATACAAATTAGTGGACATTTTGTCTAATTTTCAAGTGTTTGAATATAACGTTAGAAATACAGTTTTTTGTTTTTTTTAAATATCAATCGTCTGTTTACAATTATCTTACAGATAAAATTTAATGATCTATTGGGATACCCTTTAATTTATAGTTTTGAAGATTTTTGTTATTATAACGGCGATCAACTCGTCTGGAAATTTTATATGGAAATAATTGTAATACAGAAACTGCTCATAAAATCTTGTTCCGTATTCCGGTTTCAACTACTTCGAGTATATTTACTAAAGTGCAAGATGCTATTTCCAGAGTGCTTGTAAACAGGTGAGTTCTTTCTCGCCTTTAAAGTCGTCCCGTGAATTGCGGTCCCTGTCCATTTTTTTTTTATTAATACTTTCAGCTTTAATTTAAATTTGTTTAATACATTTTTTTTTACTTTTATTTGACAATGATATCGTTGCCATATATTTAACTTTTCAACATATTACAATTTATATTAAACTGACATTATCTGGCAATGTTCTGACAATGGAAAATAAAAGCGTTCACACAATTGTAATATATCTGACAATATTTTGTCAGATAGAAGTCTGACAATTATCTAACAATGGTTTTTCTGACAGTATTGTCAGACAATAATTGTAAGTTCACACCAAGGCGTATCTATAAGATGTAGTCATCGGCGAATTGTTACAACAGAGCAACTTTTTGGTACGAGTCGGTGTCAAAAATCAGTGGTTGAGGCGAGTAAAATTATAATTTGCTTTGAAAAATATAAAGCAAACTGTCAAAAAATTCAAAACAAGAATAACAATATTTAGAAAATAAACAACACAAAATTTCAACAAAGAAATTAAATTACTACATGTTGCGGAATTATCTTAATACTGGAACCAAAAACACATTTTTGCTGAAATAATTTCCAAATTTATTTTTTATTTATTTTGTTTATATCAAGGCAGATTTATTTTACTAGGTAATAGCGGCTCTACAACATTGACAAAAACAACATGTCTTTTTATTGTTGTTTTGTGCGTTGGAAACGTCAAGAACACAAAGAGAAATAAAAGATAATTGCTCTCAACACACATGCTTGCTTTGTCTCGCAAACGCTTGTTGTTAGTGTTTTTTGAAATTCGTAAACAAACAAAGGAAAATACAAAAACTTTTGACATTTCCAACTACAAACCAGCTGGGCGGACGACACTACCTAGTAAAATAAATCTGCCTTGTGTTTATATATACTAAAGAGCTGCACAAAATGTTTTGAAAGTTCTATGTTCTAGTGTACACTACTTCCAAACACAGAATTTCAGTGTAAATATAAATATCAAAACAAGCATAACAAAACATGGCTCTCACTAAAACAAAACAAGCACCATTTGAAAAGTTTCTCTTTACAGCTTTGTTAGTGCTTGTGTTTTAAAACAGAGTAGAACATCAAAACAAAAGGCGAAAATGAAGTAAAAAAACGGTAAATCATAGTAGAAACATCGAGTGCACTAGAACATATACAAAAATGCTCACGATAATAAAGCAGTGTTGTTAAATAATGCGATTTAAGGCTGTTGAAAGAAAATACTTTTATACAAGCAATTTTTGTACGCATATGCTATTTATATATTTAAGCTATTTGAATTAGTTAAGTTTTTATATAATAGTAACATTTTGAAATGCTCCTTTTATAATTCTGTGCTAATAAATAATAATAAAATTGTTAACTCGGCTTAGCTCGAAATTAAATAAAATGCTATTTGAAGCGTAAACCAACTCAATTAACCAAAAAAAAAAACCAACGGGTTTTTGGGATTAAATTTTAGTGCTTTAAAATTTTAAAGTTAACAACTATCATAGAAAAAAATTTTTGGTCTCATTTTAAAAAGTTTTAAACAGAATTTTTAAAAAAAATGTGCAAAAATGATATGTAAACACACAAATTTGTTTTTTCATTACAGGTTGTTTTTTAATACGAAAATATGATACTTCTGATAAAAAATAAATTT
The DNA here is from genome assembly GCA_916610165.2 of Gymnosoma rotundatum. NCBI lineage: Eukaryota > Metazoa > Arthropoda > Insecta > Diptera > Tachinidae > Gymnosoma > Gymnosoma rotundatum. The sequence goes on from OU744336.1 coordinate 118,682,454, forward strand.
TTAAAACATATTTTCATAAAAAGATAAATACTGCCACGTATTATTAATTTTAAATCCTTACTATCAATCGCTGAACTCTTTTTAAAAACTTTTGTATAGAACTTGTGAAAAAAATTTATCTGGTATGATCGAATACATGCAAATTTGTTGTATTTTTATTTTTGTTAAGTTTCATTACTATTCGTTTTTCTGAAAACCCCGAAATGTGAAAGACAATTTTACTATTATATTTTTAATATAAAACCAAGGCAGATTTATTTTACTAGGTAATAGCGGCTCTACAACAAATACAACATTGACAAAAACAACATGCCTTTTTTTCGTTGTTTTGTGGGTTGGAAACGTCAAAAACACAAAGAAAAATAAAAGATAATTGCTCTTAATACACATGCTTGCTTTGTCTCGCAAACGCTTGTTGTTAGTATTTTTTTGAAATTCGTAAACAAACAAAGGAAAATACAAAAACTTTTGACATTTGCAACTACAAACCAGCTGGGCGGACGACACTACCTAGTAAAATAAATCTGCCTTGTATAAAACTATTGAATTTGTTTTGAAAAAGTAATTCAAATAACATTTTAAATAAAACAGACATTATGTTTTTTTTCTCGATTTTTATGCGTTTTCAAATCTTAAAGTTGACAACACTCATATTGAGAAAAACGAAAATGATTGTAGTTTTTCTTTAGCCTAATTCTGCTATCAAAAACTTCAAGCATGTTTTGAATGTTCTACTTCAGTTTTGATATTCTATTTCATTTTTGTTCTAGTTCAGTTTTGTTTTGCTTCAATGTTGTTCTAAAACACTTTTGTTCTCTTATTCTATATTTTGATAGCAAAGCAAAACATTTGTGTTTGGAAGTATGTGTTTGAAAATGAGAGTGTTCTATACACACACTACTTGAAATTTACGTGATTGCTTATAAGACATTTTTCTTATGCTTGTGCAGCCCTTTAATATATACGTACCTATATACACTCTAGATCAGTTGATTAGAACCACTTAACAATGCATATAAATTTATTTTTACAAAGCAACACTTTGTATTTCTTTCCATAATTTTAAATTTTTTTTAAGTTTCCGAGCACAGTTTTAAGACATTGCCCAATTTCATGCGCTATGTCCTGACAGGTCATTAACTAATTCATATACTAATTCCACTAATTTTAGTGGAAAGTAGTTATTTTTCTAGTAGTTTAATGTTTAAATTAAATGCGACTACATAATTGAAAATAATTAAAAAAAAACGAATAGTATGTTCAAAATGGTTCATATAAAGGGAACAACATTTTATATTTTGTTTTTTTTTTTGGAAAAACAGTTGCCTTAGACTCTGATATTGTTGTTGTTATTTTTGGAATCTTAAAAAATTCTGTTACCGATGGTAGTAAAATTTAGTTCTGTACAGAAAGAAATGGCGTACTAAAAATTTTTATTTATGTGGTTCTAATCATTTCATCGAGAGTGTATGTACATATGTATATGAACAAATAAAAAAATACAAGAAACGAAAAACAAAACGAATTGAAAAAAAAAACAAAACAAACTTTGACGGTATTTCGAACAGTACTTCATGCTGATGCATGGCGAAATAATACAGGTAAACGCACGGGCGAAAAAGCCCATCAGCTGTAAACATTGACAACTGTAATGTTTGTCAAAAATAAATAACTTGTTAAATTTTTTTTGATTGCTAATAGAAAACAAACAATTGAAATTCCTAGAGAAAACTACCACAACGTGGAACCGTATTTGCAGTTCCTGATGTGTATAATCAAAATATGCGCAAAAAGATAGTAAATTATTATTAACACATTTATAATTTCTTTTTTTGTGGAAGATTATGTTAGTCTTCAAATGGTTAACCTGCAATAATGGAACGATGCATATGATTTGGGCAAACTATTGGTACAAAAGAATTTTGGTCACTTTCCCTGTGTTTTTTTTATGTAACTTAATTTTTTTATTCTGAAAATTACAACCACTTTTTTTCATCAAATATATTTTTTTATTTTGTTTGTTTCTACAATATTTTGTTGACAACATACATAATTTTGTAGCAACAAATTGCCTGTTGTTTTTTGTGTTGTTGGATTGTTGTAGCCGTGCGGTCACCTGTATTAATTCGCCTTGTGCTGATGATACCACCTGGTTATCAATTCGCCTTGGTTCACACGATTGTTTTCTGTATATTTTTCTGACAATATTGTAAGATCTGACAACCGTCCGTACAGAGCTTTATAAACATATATAAATTTTTTTACATTAGGTAAATTTGACAGATTTCCCATAAAAATATGTTAAAACAACGTAATTTTATGGACTTTGGATTTTTTTGGTTGCGGTTGACATTTCTGTGGAAATGCCTACACCGGCAAAAAAAAAAAAAAAAGAAAAAAAAAGTACAAAAAACACCCACATATTTAATCTCAAAGCAATGTGTTTAATTGACTCTGCTGTTAAGGAATTAGTGATCGGTCGATAGTATTTAATGCTGAAGAGTAGCACTTAATTATAGAGCTGGATTAGAGGTTTGATTTTTCGAAAATTTAAGGATGCGGATATGACGCTTACCGTTTTTGTTTTTCAGCAGATTTAGAATTTTTTCAGCTTAAAAGTCCTAAAAAGGTCTTTTAAAACCAAAAATAAACCCTAAAGTTATCTTCTATTTTCAAGAAATGTCCACAATTTTTTTCTACAGTTAGCTTTCCAGCAAAAAAACTCTCACCTGTACATGAAAATCGCCGATACACGTGTATTTTTTTTCTCTCCTTTCCGAAGAAGGGTATTTTGTTTATAGGACAGAATGAGTGTAGCGCGGTGTAATGGCACTTTTTACCTATTTTTGGTCAAACAAGCATATTCAATACTTTCCTTCTACTGAAAGACGCCATCATTAGAGATGATTGTTGGCAAGAAATTTGTACCAATTTGCTAAATGTTATATCTCAAGGCCTGGAAGTATCTTTTTACGAAATTTTGAATTAAGCTCGTATGTTCTAAAATACCCAAGCTACGATACGGGCTACGGTTTAAAAAAGCTCTACATGGTTTAAGTTATTCTTAAAAATATTTTAGAACTTCATAGCCAAATTTAAATTTTAAGGGTTAAAGTCTAAAGCAATTCAATTGTAGAAATTTCGGGTTCAGTTTGTCTAATTGTAAAATTTGTTCACGTGAACATTCTATTTGCTCAAAAGTACATATGCACAAAATTGCAGAATAAGGAACAAGGATGTTAATAAAGATTATAAGGTTAAACAATTTATGATACTGGGAAATATTTAAACATTATTTTTATTTGTTGTAAAGTATTTCCCGAAGATGTTGAAATATCGGCACCATAAAAAAAATTAAAAAAGTTTTTTAGTAAAATTCGGTTGACTGAACGCTCTTTTCAGTTTAGCTCACTTTGTACTTGTTCCTTTGTAGTTTATACCCTGTTCACACATATGTTTTAATATAGAAATTTACCATATAAGAAATTAATTTATAAATTTATCAATTAGTACTTAATTGAGTCAATAATTGATTAAGTTTCCTCATACAACCCTTGTGAAGTGTGTTCAGTGAGAGAAAATTTTACACAATGACAAAATAAATGCCATAAAAATGAAAAATAAAATATCAAAATGAAAATTTATTATTCGGAATCTTTTAAAATTTTATTAATTTACTTTATTCGTGCTTGATTCCTTCAAACATAAATATTTCATGATATTCTCATGAAATATTTATTATTTTAAACTAAACTACAAAATGAAATGTATCACTGCGGGGAAAGCATATCCATATGGCCATTTCACTATTGCTCAAATAGCTCATCAGTGGATTTTACCCAAATTTTGTACAGAAAACTAGAAAGTTTTATATCAAAAGCCAAATTGATTAAATGAGAACTCCATTGAATCAATAAAAACAACTCAAAAATGTTCTATACAAAAACACAGCAAACATTCAGTAACTATTTTTATTTTTTCTTTCATTTTTCTACATAAGGGATCCCTTTCTTTCTTTTAAAGCCGAACTTCTCTTCATTCTTCCAAGTTTAAAAACACAAATTTCTAATGTAAAAATTAGGTCTGTTCAATAAATTTCCGGCAGAAACTAGCAACGATAGAGTAAAATAAATAAAAAAGGAATAAACGCATTTTTGGAATAAAAAATAGCAAAGTGAACGCGAACTGACGATAATAACAAACAACCATAAAAATAAATATGTATGTATCTAAAACAGCAAAAAAAAGCGGTGGTCGATGCTTAAAGCATTTTGTATTGCAACAGTTAGCATTTGCAAGAGCTTTGTCATCGATTGGGAACACCTTTTTTCGAATACTTTGCAAAATTGCCTAAGTTTTTCTGTCTTTTTTGTAAAACTTTTAGTTTATTTTGTTCTATTTTTTTTTGTTTATTGTTTTATTATCCTGGTGTTTACTTGTACATAGTTTTCTCAGCTTTCTTCTAACTATTATACAAACGTTAGCTTTAATAAAAATATTTTGTATTTAACACCGAAAACTATAAATGTTATTTATATTTTCTGCTGTGTGATTGTAAAAAATTTCAGCTATATATATTCGGTTTTGAAATCGCCATACAAATTATGGCAAAAAAAACCACACTACTTTAGTCTAGCAACGATGTAATACAAACATTTTCGTGGGAAGTGCTAATAAACACTTTTAATTTAAAGTATTTAATATTTATTAATTTATTATGCAAAACAAAACAAGAATCAACTGTTCTGTTTTTGCCAGTAACAAAAGTAGTAACAAATTTATTAACATTCACATCTTATACTCTTTCGCTGCTTCTTTTTAAGTACTAAAGTAAACACTATCCAATAAACAATAATCAACAGAACTATATTCTACTGTAAAATTTTAATTGAGTAAATTAAATTGGATATGTGTGAACACCAAAATTAATTACTCAATTTAAATTTTAATTGTCTAAATTAAAACGTATGTCTGAACAGGGTATTGGCTGTCATCGCTAAGTAGTCACTTTTTCTTTCTTTGTTATTTTCAATGAAAAAGTGTTAAAAAAATGATGTGATAATAACTTGAAGATTAAAAGTAAATGTTGAAGTAATAATACAATAGTCATGTGAAATCATCAAATCATTTAAGTCAACATAGTTCGGATTTTATAGAAATGTTCTTAAGGGTTCCAAAGACGTAAGCCTACAAAGGTTTAATTTTTGCTTTAACCATTTTCGGCTTTCACAATTAATTACCCAAGTTCTTTGGACCTCAGTGGTGATGATAAAAGGTTCGATGAGAGTGCACCTAGCAGTATAACTTTAGAAGAACCGGTAACATTAGGAGATTGATCACCTGATTGGACTACCATGTTTTAGTTAAGGGTGTGAAGATAAATACGTCAGATAAATACGTCCTACAAAAATGTCAAATACGTTCCACATACTGCAAACTGCGCTGTCAAAGTTACATGTACATTAAAAAAAGATCTTATAGCTATAAATTACAACAATTTAATAAAAATATTTAAAAATTTTACAAAAACCGTCTTCGTCCCCATTAAAAATTTTAAAACATAATTACATAGAAAAATGTTATTAGAGTAAAATAATAGGAAAAATGAGTGGAAAAATTCGATATTTAGAGAAGACATGAATCGGGTCACCGGCATAGTGGGAGTAGCCTAGGACTAGTAGATTCCAGCGGTGTACAATCTACGTCTGGATTCAGCCCGATATCGGAGATATAAATTTTTGAAAATTTTGCTTTTAGGGATAATCAATATGAAAAAAGGGCATATTTTGAAGTGGAAAAATTCGATATTTAGAGAAGACATGAATCGGGTCACCGGCATAGTGGGAGTAGCCTAGGACTAGTAGATTCCAGCGGTGTACAATCTACGTCTGGATTCAGCCCGATATCGGAGATATAAATTTTTGAAAATTTTGCTTTTAGGGAAAATCAATATGAAAAAAGGGCATATTTTGAAGTGAAAAAATTCGATATTCAGAGAAGACATGAATCGGGTCACCGGCATAGTGGGAGTAGCCTAGGACTAGTAGATTCCAGCGGTGTACAATCTACGTCTGGATTCAGCCCGATATCGGAGATATAAATTTTTGAAAATTTTACTTTTAGGGAAAATCAATATGAAAAAAGGGCATATTTTGAAGTGGAAAAATTCGATATTTAGAGAAGACATGAATCGGGTCACCGGCATAGTGGGAGTAGCCTAGGCCTAGTAGATTCCAGCCGTGTACAATCTACGTCTGGATTCAGCCCGATATCGGAGATATGAATTTTTGAAAATTTTGCTTTTAGGGATAATCAATAAGAAAAAAGGGCATATTTTGAAGTGGAAAAATTCGATATTTAGAGAAGACATGAATCGGGTCACCGGCATAGTGGGAGTAGCCTAGGACTAGTAGATTCCAGCGGTGTACAATCTACGTCTGGATTCAGCCCGATATCGGAGATATAAATTTTTGAAAATTTTGCTTTTAGGGAAAATCAATATGAAAAAAGGGCATATTTTGAAGTGAAAAAATTCGATATTTAGAAAAGACATGAATCGGGTCACCGGCATAGTGGGAGTAGCCTAGGACTAGTAGATTCCAGCGGTGTACAATCTACGTCTGGATTCAGCCCGATATCGGAGATATAAATTTTTGAAAATTTTGCTTTTAGGGAAAATCAATATGAAAAAAGGGCATATTTTGAAGTGGAAAAATTCGATATTTAGAGAAGACATGAATCGGGTCACCGGCATAGTGGGAGTAGCCTAGGACTAGTAGATTCCAGCGGTGTACAATCTACGTCTGGATTCAGCCCGATATCGGAGATATAAATTTTTGAAAATTTAGCTTTTAGGGAAAATCAATATGAAAAAAGGGCATATTTTGAAGTGAAAAAATTCGATATTTAGAGAAGACATGAATCGGGTCACCGGCCAGCCGTGTACAATCTACATCTGGATTCAGCCCGATATCGGAGATATAAATTTTTGAAAATTTTGCTTTTAGGGAAAATCAATATGAAAAAAGGGCATATTTTGAAGTGGAAAAATTCGATATTTAGAGAAGACATGAATCGGGTCACCGGCATAGTGGGAGTAGCCTAGGCCTAGTAGATTCCAGCCGTGTACAATCTACGTCTTGATTCAGCCCGATATCGGAGATATGAATTTTTGAAAATTTTGCTTTTAGGGATAATCAATATGAAAAAAGGGCATATTTTGAAGTGGAAAAATTCGATATTTAGAGAAGACATGAATCGGGTCACCGGCATAGTGGGAGTAGCCTAGGACTAGTAGATTCCAGCGGTGTACAATCTACGTCTGGATTCAGCCCGATATCGGAGACATAAATTTTTGAAAATTTTGCTTTTAGGGAAAATCAATATGAAAAAAGGGCATATTTTTAAGTGAAAAAATTCGATATTTAGAGAAGACATGAATCGGGTCACCGGCATAGTGGGAGTAGCCTAGGACTAGTAGATTCCAGCGGTGTACAACCTACGTCTGGATTCAGCCCGATATCGGAGATATAAATTTTTGAAAATTTTGCTTTTAGGGAAAATCAATATGAAAAAAGGGCATATTTTGAAGTGAAAAAATTCGATATTTAGAGAAGACATGAATCGGGTCACCGGCCAGCCGTGTACAATCTACATCTGGATTCAGCCCGATATCGGAGATATAAATTTTTGAAAATTTTGCTTTTAGGGAAAATCAATATGAAAAAAGGGCATATTTTGAAGTGGAAAAATTCGATATTTAGAGAAGACATGAATCGGGTCACCGGCATAGTGGGAGTAGCCTAGGCCTAGTAGATTCCAGCCGTGTACAATCTACGTCTTGATTCAGCCCGATATCGGAGATATGAATTTTTGAAAATTTTGCTTTTAGGGATAATCAATATGAAAAAAGGGCATATTTTGAAGTGGAAAAATTCGATATTTAGAGAAGACATGAATCGGGTCACCGGCATAGTGGGAGTAGCCTAGGACTAGTAGATTCCAGCGGTGTACAATCTACGTCTGGATTCAGCCCGATATCGGAGACATAAATTTTTGAAAATTTTGCTTTTAGGGAAAATCAATATGAAAAAAGGGCATATTTTGAAGTGAAAAAATTCGATATTTAGAGAAGACATGAATCGGGTCACCGGCATAGTGGGAGTAGCCTAGGACTAGTAGATTCCAGCGGTGTACAACCTACGTCTGGATTCAGCCCGATATCGGAGATATAAATTTTTGAAAATTTAGCTTTTAGGGAAAATCAATATGAAAAAAGGGCATATTTTGAAGTGAAAAAATTCGATATTTAGAGAAGACATGAATCGGGTCACCGGCCAGCCGTGTACAATCTACATCTGGATTCAGCCCGATATCGGAGATATAAATTTTTGAAAATTTTGCTTTTAGGGAAAATCAATATGAAAAAAGGGCATATTTTGAAGTGGAAAAATTCGATATTTAGAGAAGACATGAATCGGGTCACCGGCATAGTGGGAGTAGCCTAGGCCTAGTAGATTCCAGCCGTGTACAATCTACGTCTTGATTCAGCCCGATATCGGAGATATGAATTTTTGAAAATTTTGCTTTTAGGGATAATCAATATGAAAAAAGGGCATATTTTGAAGTGGAAAAATTCGATATTTAGAGAAGACATGAATCGGGTCACCGGCATAGTGGGAGTAGCCTAGGACTAGTAGATTCCAGCGGTGTACAATCTACGTCTGGATTCAGCCCGATATCGGAGACATAAATTTTTGAAAATTTTGCTTTTAGGGAAAATCAATATGAAAAAAGGGCATATTTTGAAGTGAAAAAATTCGATATTTAGAGAAGACATGAATCGGGTCACCGGCATAGTGGGAGTAGCCTAGGACTAGTAGATTCCAGCGGTGTACAACCTACGTCTGGATTCAGCCCGATATCGGAGATATAAATTTTTGAAAATTTTGCTTTTAGGGAAAATCAATATGAAAAAAGGGCATATTTTGAAGTGAAAAAATTCGATATTTAGAGAAGACATGAATCGGGTCACCGGCATAGTGGGAGTAGCCTAGGACTAGTAGATTCCAGCGGTGTACAATCTACGTCTGAATTCAGCCCGATATCGGAGATATAAATTTTTGAAAATTTTGCTTTTAGGGAAAATCAATATGAAAAAAGGGCATATTTTATAGTGGAAAAATTCGATATTTAGAGAAGACATGAATCGGGTCACCGGCATAGTGGGAGTAGCCTAGGACTAGTAGATTCCAGCGGTGTACAATCTACGTCTGGATTCAGCCCGATATCGGAGATATAAATTTTTGAAAAATTTGCTTTTAGGGAAAATCAATATGAAAAAAGGGCATATTTTGAAGTGAAAAAATTCGATATTTAGAGAAGGCATGAATCGGGTCACCGGCATAGTGGGAGTAGCCTAGGGCTAGTAGATTCCAGCGGTGTACAATCTACGTCTGGATTCAGCCCGATATCGGAGATATAAATTTTTGAAAATTTTGCTTTTAGGGAAAATCAATATGAAAAAAGGGCATATTTTGAAGTGGAAAAATTCGATATCGGGCTGAATCCAGACGTCGATTGTACACCGCTGGAATCTACTAGTCCTAGGCTACTCCCACTATGCCGGTGACCCGATTCATGTCTTCTCTAAATATCGAATTTTTCCACTTCAAAATATGCCCTTTTTTCATATTAATTTTCCCTAAAAGCAAAATTTTCAAAAATTCATATCTCCGATATCGGGCTGAATCCAGATGTAGATTGTACACCGTTGGAATCTACTAGTCCTAGGCTACTCCCACTATGCCGGTGACCCGATTCATGTCTTCTCTAAATATCGAATTTTTCCACTTCAAAAAATGCCCTTTTTTCATATTAATGTTCCCTAAAAGCAAAATTTTCAAAAATTCATATCTCCGATATCGGGCTGAATCCAGACGTCGATTGTACACCGCTGGAATCTACTAGTCCTAGGCTACTCCCGCTATGCCGGTGACCCGATTCATGTCTTCTCTAAATATCGAATTTTTCCACTTCAAAATATGCCTTTTTTTCATATTGATTTTCCCTAAAAGCAAAATTTTCAAAAATTCATATCTCCGATATCGGGCTGAATCCAGACGTAGATTGTACACCGCTGGAATCTACTAGTCCTAGGCTACTCCCACTATGCCGGTGACCCAATTCATGTCTTCTCTAAATATCGAATTTTTCCACTTCAAAATATGCCCTTTTTTCATATTAATTTTCCCTAAAAGCAAAATTTTCAAAAATGCATATCTCCGATATCGGGCTGAATCCAGACGTAGATTGTACACCGCTGTAATCTACTAGTCCTAGGCTACTCCCACTATGCCGGTGACCCGATTCATGTCTTCTCTAAATATCGAATTTTTCCACTTCAAAATATGCCCTTTTTTCATATTAATTTTCCGTAAAAGCTAAATTTTCAAAAATTCATATCTCCGATATCGGGCTGAATCTAGACGTAGATTGTACACCGCTGGAAGCTACTAGTCCTAGGCTACTCCCACTATGCCGGTGACCCGATTCATGTCTTCTCTAAATATCGAATTTTTCCACTTCAAAATATGCCCTTTTTTCATATTAATTTTCGGTAAAAGCAAATTTTAAAAAATTCATATCTCTGATATCGGGCTGAATCCAGACGTCGATTGTACACCGCTGGAATCTACTAGTCCTAGGCTACTCCCACTATGCCGGTGACCCGATTCATGTCTTCTCTAAATATCGAATTTTTCCACTTCAAAATATGCCCTTTTTTCATATTAATTTTCCCTAAAAGCAAAATATTCAAAACTTCATATCTCCGATATCGGGCTGAATCCAGACGTAGATTGTACATCGCTGGAATCTACTAGTCCTAGGCTACTCCCACTATGCCGGTGACCCGATTCATGTCTTCTCTAAATATCGAATTTTTCCACTTTAAAATATGCCCTTTTTTCATATTAATTTTCCCTAAAAGCAAAATTTTCAAAAATGCATATCTCCGATATCGGGCTGAATCCAGACGTAGATTGTACACCGCTGGAATCTACTAGTCCTAGGCTACTCCCACTATGCCGGTGACCCGATTCATGTCTTCTCTAAATATCGAATTTTTCCACTTTAAAATATGCCCTTTTTTCATATTAATTTTCCCTAAAAGCAAAATTTTCAAAAATGCATATCTCCGATATCGGGCTGAATCCAGACGTAGATTGTACACCGCTGGAATCTACTAGTCCTAGGCTACTCCCACTATGCCGGTGACCCGATTCATGTCTTCTCTAAATATCGAATTTTTCCACTTCAAAAAATGCCCTTTTTTCATATTAATTTTCCTTAAAAGCAAAATTTTCAAAAATTCATATCTCCGATATCGGGCTGAATCCAGACGTCGATTGTACACCGCTGGAATCTACTAGTCCTAGGCTACTCCCACTATGCCGGTGACCCGATTCATGTCTTCTCTAAATATCGAATTTTTCCACTTTAAAATATGCCCTTTTTTCATATTAATTTTCCCTAAAAGCAAAATTTTCAAAAATTCATATCTCCGATATCGGGCTGAATCCAGACGTAGATTGTACTCCGCTGGAATCTACTAGTCCTAGGCTACTCCCACTATGCCGGTGACCCGATTCATGTCTTCTCTAAATATCGAATTTTTCCACTTCAAAATATGCCCTTTTTTCATATTAATATTCCCTAAAAGCAATATTTTCAAAAATTCATATCCGATATCGGGCTGAATCCCGACGTCGATTGTACACCGCTGGAATCTACTAGTCCTGGGCTACTCCCACTATGCCGGTGACCCGATTCATGTCTTCTCTAAATATCCAATTTTTCCACTTCAAAATATGCCTTTTTTTCATATTGATTTTCCCTAAAAGCAAAATTTTCAAAAATTCATATCTCCGATATCGGGCTGAATCCAGACGTAGATTGTACACCGCTGGAATCTACTAGTCCTAGGCTACTCCCACTATGCCGGTGACCCGATTCATGTCTTCTCTAAAGATCGAATTTTTCCACTTCAAAATATGCCCTTTTTTCATATTAATTTTTCCTAAAACCAAAATATTCAAAAATTCATATCTCCGATATCGGGCTGAATCCAGACGTAGATTGTACATCGCTGGAATCTACTAGTCCTAGGCTACTCCCACTATGCCGGTGACCCGATTCATGTCTTCTCTAAATATCGAATTTTTCCACTTCAAAATATGCCCTTTTTTCATATTAATTTTCCCTAAAAGCAAAATTTTCAAAAATTCATATCTGCGATATCTGGCTGAATCCAGATGTAGATTGTACACCGCTGGAATCTACTAGTCCAAGGCTACTCCTACTATGCCGGTGACCCGATTCATGTCTTCTCTAAATATCGAATTTTTCCACTTCAAAAAATGCCCTTTTTTCATATTAATTTTCCCTAAAAGCAAAATTTTCAAAAATGCATATCTCCGATATCGGGCTGAATCCAGACGTAGATTGTACACCGCTGGAATCTACTAGTCCTAGGCTACTCCCACTATGCCGGTGACCCGATTCATGTCTTCTCTAAATATCGAATTTTTCCACTTCAAAAAATGCCCTTTTTTCATATTAATTTTCCCTAAAAGCAAAATTTTCAAAAATTCATATCTCCGATATCGGGCTGAATCCAGACGTAGATTGTACATTGCTGGAATCTACTAGTCCTAGGCTACTCCCACTATGCCGGTGACCCGATTCATGTCTTCTCTAAATATCGAATTTTTCCACTTCAAAATATGCCCTTTTTTCATATTAATTTTCCCTAAAAGCAAAATTTTCAAAAATTCATATCTGCGATATCGGGCTGAATCCAGACGTAGATTGTACACCGCTGGAATCTACTAGTCCAAGGCTACTCCCACTATGCCGGTGACCCGATTCATGTCTTCTCTAAATATCGAATTTTTCCACTTCAAAAAATGCCCTTTTTTCATATTAATTTTCCCAAAAAGCAAAATTTTCAAAAATTCATATCTCCGATATCGGGCTGAATCCAGACGTAGATTTTACACCGCTAGAATCTACTAGTCCTCGGCTACTCCCACTATGCCGGTGACCCGATTCATGTCTTCTCTTATATCGAATTTTTCCACTTCAAAATATGCCCTTTTTTCATATTAATTTTCCCAAAAAGCAAAATTTTCAAAAATTCATATCTCCGATATCGGTCTGAATCCAGACGTAGATTGTACACCGCTGGAATCTACTAGTCCTCGGCTACTCCCTCTATGCCGGTGACCCGATTCATGTCTTCTCTTAATATCGAATTTTTCCACTTCAAAATATGCCCTTTTTTCATATTAATTTTCCCAAAAAGCAAAATTTTCAAAAACTCATATCTCCGATATCGGGCTGAATCCAGACGTAGATTGGACACTGCTGGAATCTAATAATCCTAGGCTACTCCCACTATGCCGGTGACCCGATTCATGTCTTCTCTTAATATCGAATTTTTCCACTTCAAAATATGCCCTTTTTTCATATTAATTTTCCCAAAAAGCAAAATTTTCAAAAATTCATATCTCCGATATCGGGCTGAATCCAGACGTAGATTGGACACTGCTGGAATCTAATAATCCTAGGCTACTCCCACTATTCCGGTGACCCCATTCATGTCTTCTCTAAATATCGAATTTTTCCACTTCAAAATATGCCCTTTTTTCATATTAATTTTCCCTAAAAGCAAAATTTTCAAAAATTCATATCTCCGATATCGGGCTGAATCCAGACGTAGATTGTACACCGCTGGAATCTACTAGTCCTAGGCTACTCCCACTATGCCGGTGACCCGATTCATGTCTTCTCTAAATATCGACTTTTTCCACTCATTTTTCCTATTATTTTACTCTAATAACATTTTTCTATGTAATTATGTTTTAAAATTTTTAATGGGGACGAAGACGGTTTTTGTAAAATTTTTAAATATTTTTATTAAATTGTTGTAATTTATAGCTATATGATCTTTTTTTAATGTACATGTAACTTTAACAGCGCAGTTAGCACTATGTGGAACGTATTTAACATTTTTGTAGTACGTATTTATCTGACGTATTTATTTTCACACCCTTAAAATTGTCTACAATTTTTTGTACAGAAAAATGTAAGGTAAAAAATAACTTTTTTATACCGATTTATTATGTGGTTATACATAATAAAGGGTAAATAAGATTCGGCATAGCACTCTTACTTGTTTTTAATTACTGTCGTCTCCATTATTATAGAACTATAAAGATGAACTTAATAAAATAAGTCGTGTGCCACCGTTCCAAGATATTTCTCTAAAAAAGTTTCTCTACGCAAGTAATACATTTATTGTAATTAAGGAGGCGCTATACTTTACTATCACAATTTTATATTTGGTTATTATCTAAGTAACCTTTGGTTAGGATTAAAGTATTTTCTTATTTGTTAAAATTTATAAAACGCGCCCTTGGGATTCTGCTGAGTTTTTGATAATTTTGATAAGATCTTCTATGATATGCATACTGTCCCATTCCGAAACAAAGTGTTTGAGATATCACAATATATTAATAAACACTTTAGAGATACGTAACTTTGAACAAGAGGGTTATCGACGATTTTTTCATTTTATATATTCTTCTTAAAATAACTTTTTTACCCTAGGACAAACTTTTATTTTTAAACAAAATTCATTTTATTTTTAGTGTAAGTCGGTAAAGTAGAGGCTACAATTACAACTGATATTTATTAAAGGTTTATACAAGGTTTAATATGCTAATAAACGTTTGTGAATACTCTTTTGTCGACTTTAGCTTATTAAAGATTTATAAACTCTAAAAGTGCGTTTATGAATTAGAGTGTTAGTCTTTTCTTTATTTGTATTAAATTTTTATTTACATTAATTTTGAGAATTTATCACCGTACATTTTATCTTTATAATCGTTGACATAAAATGTGATTCAATCAGTCATTTAAATTGTTAGTATTAATACAAATATAACTTTAAACCTTGATTATAAATTATTTTTAATCGTTTGACTTAAAAAATAATTTTAATAATAAGAAAGGGCAATAAGTAATTGTATACGTCGTTTAGGACCTGGTTTTTACGTGTGGAATTGCACAAATCACCGCGGCAATAACAATATGTTCTTTTTGCACCAACCAAGTTATTATCATTCATTGTCTTGCATTCCTCTGAGTAAATTTCCTGCACTGATTGTTCTTCTTTCCATTTACCTTTGAACAAAACCTTAAAAACAAATATTTTTTTATTTAGGACTGAATTTTGTGAACAATGTCTTTGTCAACCGTACGTGGCGCAAAAGTTTTTGCTGAGCACATCCAAGAGTAATAGTTCTTTGTTCATATCCATTTCGCAAGTACATTGTTGAAATAACTCGTGAACACATTGTTGAGTACGGGCAATCGATTATGTAAGTTTGGGATCCATCAAAATTAGAACATGATGCTGTAAAAACTCGATTATAGCCATTTGTCAAAATATCAGCAGTTACATCGCAGTTAAAGCACTTGATACTTGTCACTTGATCTTTAATTTGAATAATTTTTACAAAAAACATTGTATCTAAAAATAAAACAAATTTATACTTACTAACTGCACTAATGAAAGCACAAGCGAAAATAATTTCTCTTGAAGTCATACCTCAATCCGGAATTATCAAAAATGCCGATCGTATTCAGCGCAATACTAATTATTTCTTCTTCCGCAAGAAATAAAATACAATAGACGAATAAAACGAAATCTTGCTGGTTGTACTGCTTGTTTTGCAAGTTATTTTAAGCTTCCAAAATGTAATCAGCGGATACCAGAGCCGCTGCATAAGTGATTTTAAAACTTAAAAATATATACGTATGTGTATGCGTTATGTTGTACACTGGTGACGCATATTCCTCAA
Organism: Gymnosoma rotundatum; assembly: GCA_916610165.2. Lineage (NCBI taxonomy): Eukaryota > Metazoa > Arthropoda > Insecta > Diptera > Tachinidae > Gymnosoma > Gymnosoma rotundatum. The sequence continues at coordinate 118,698,383 of OU744336.1, forward strand.
TATTCTTATCCGGTTTGTCGTTGTTATTAATCATACTTTGTGTTAAATTTACCTCCTAAATAAAGAAATGTGTTTATAAATTTCTTTATATTTAAATCGTTTGTTCTAAATTGACAACTCGCATAATAATTGTAATTATGTCTTCAACATAGATGTAATATGATTTCTTCATGCTGTTGGGGTGAATTAAAAATAAAATAAAATACCTACGTGGTTGGGCCAGACTGTTGGCGGCGCTGGTATGCTGGCGGATGCTCCGGCTGTCGCTCGCCGTTTTGGGGTGGTTCTTTGCCAACCAATCTGCCTTACACAGCTATCACAAAAAAATTCCATACCAGCCTCTTTAAAAAGTTTAATCAGGAGTTATGAGGCCCGAAGCTTATCATTCCAATCTCTCTCGCTCGCGCTTACACCCACACACACTCACCTTACCTTCTGGCTGGTGGACTGCCAGGACGGAAACCCTCCCTCTTGAGATTCATAAAACTCACCATGACATCGTAATCATCTCCGTAAAAGCTATAGATGTCCCAAGGACGTGCCTTGTAACCTGTTTACCCTACTTACCGCCCCTTAACAAAATTTTAATCCATTAAAAAAATTTTGTTATTTCATTTCAAAAATATAATATAGTACATTAGATTTTTATTTATAGTATCAATAAAAAGTAAAGCAAATTGATATACAAAGGTAGCAGAAATTCTTTCTTATGGCTTATTTACATTAAATGTTTTATATTATAATTAAGGGTTTATCTTTTTTGTTATATATGTTAACAGTAATTCATTACAATAAGTCAACAATCTTAACTAGCTTATCTAAGAAAATATTACAGGCACCAGTGGCAACAGAATGCCGTCCGTCCGTGAAGTGTCCGGAGTACCAATCGGTCATATCGATGGGTTAATATCACCACTAAAGATATATATATTTTCTTTTTAATTTCCAAGTAAAGAAAACACTAGAAACAAACACCTTTACGCGAAACGACCCTTGGTTAGAGCTCTACCCTAAATAACGCGCACTCAAGACAAAAGAAAAATTAGTCGCTTGAGGACTGAACTATGGCACGCCAACTAATGTTTCCTCTACACACAAAACTTCAAAAAAAATCAAATATATATATATATACGTAATTGTGTTATGATCGTCCGTCGGTCGTTCGTCCTTAGTTGTTTGTCAATGGCAAAATACCTGTTAGTTCGCCTTGTGTATAACCAACCAAAAAAACCGCTGCGGCAACCCTTCCGTACCCCTGGCTAAACGCTGCTTCAAAACACTTTTCCCTCTTGGCGTAGACACCCCACAAAATCTGCCATCCACATCCGCTTGTTTTTCTTATTTGTCAAAGTGTTCTTTCTCGCCGATGTTGTTTCTGTTAATCCTTGTCCAGATGATTTCGGTTAGTCAGATTCCCCTTTAACAGTGCTGGCTTTTTGGCTTTGAGTTCCGTCAGACCTTTTTTTCTTTTTTTTTTCTTTCGGGTTTTTATTACCTCTTGCTTTTAGCTTTTGATATTGTCTCTTTACTTATATAAAAATTTTATTTTATGCGTTACAAGTATTGGTGAACCTGTGTTGCACTGATTGTATTGTCTTTTTATTTATATAAAATTTTATTTTAAACGTTATTTGTGGTATTGGTGAACCTGTGTTGCACTGGTTGTATTCTTTTTATTTATATAAAATTTTATTTTAAACATTACACGTGGTGTTTGTGTGCCTAGGTTACACTTGTTGTTTTTGTTTACTTTTCTTGTTTGTTATATAAAAATTTGATTTGCAACAACTTACGTTACACTGTTTGTTTTTTTTCTGTTATACAAAAATTTAATTTTAAACAATTGTTTTGCCTTTACTTGGTGAAAAGTTAGATTTATTGGTTACACGTACTTAATGGGTGTCGATGCTTCTCTCGTTGTTATTGTTTGTTGGGGAATCTATATTACACTGTTTGGTCTCTTTTGTTACACCAAAAATTCAAATTTAAACATTTCACGTGCTGTTTGTGGACCTATGTCGCACTTTTGGTAATGTCTTTTTGCTTATCACAAATTTTATTTAAACAATCTGTGTCGCTTTATAGCTTTTTTTTATATAATTTGATATTTTCGTGTTTTTAATTTCTGATTACACATCCTAATGTATGTATATAAATTCGTTTTAGCAGCTTAAAATGACTCAGTTCTGTTTGAAGTAGATTTATGTACGTCCTTAGGAAAAATACGTGTTCGTACCACCGCCACCGAGCTAGAACTCTTGAAGTTTAGGTTAGTTTTTCATTTTTTTTTTCCTTCTCAATAATAACAATTTTGTAAAATGAATCGTCAAATCTTAGTTTAATTGCACTAGTTTGCTTTTTAAAGCTGGTAACTATTTTCACCGGCAACAAGAGAGTTGTTTCCTTTTCTTAAAAAACTTTAGTTCACGACGATTCAGTTAAATTGATTCGCCTGGCTTTCGTTGAAAAAAAACTCATGAGGATTTTCTCGCGCATATAAACTGTATAGTTTCACCAATTTTTTTATTAAATGTTTCTATAATTTATTTTAGAATAATTATTGCGCGTTTGATTAATTTAATAACAAAATGGACACCAAATTTCTTGCTCAATACAAATTACACTTTTCATCGCCGAGTAAAAACAGAAAGTGTTCTCTGACTCACCGTCCAAAACCAACTGCGCTTTTTCTAGCTTCCCGCCTGTACACATCCCTATCTATTCAGCTAGTTTTTCGCCTCCCGCCAAAAACTCAAAACGCCATCTTTTTTTCTTTATTGCTATTCAGCTATTCCCCCAATACCATTTTTATATAGTGGAACCATTTTATTTTGTTCTTTTACCCATCCCGTATTCTTCGCCGCTATGCTGCCAGAGGATGAAAATCAGCGTTGCCAGAACTGACACCGGGTGCACACGACAAACCCGACCACTTCTGTAGTTCCTTTAGAACACAGAATGGGGGGGAAATTTCCATTGCCATCCCTTCCTTTGACCTTTACGTATTTGTGTCTATGATCCGGCAAATGGCCTGCAAGCTGGCGGAAGCAGCTGATCTTTGTTCAAGCTCAATTTAATTGTCGAACAGGCAGGGACTAAATCCACCAAGGGTTTTTAGGTTCAAGTGACAGGACCTTAAGCCCCTTGGCGGTAAGTACCCCCCGCTGAAAACAAACACCCGAGAAAGAAGAGCTCAGAATTCCTGACAGGGAGTGATGCAAGTGGAGGCATTACATTTCAGCATTTTTCTTTACAACTGCGTTCCTATATGCCTCCATATTAGTATATATATATAAAAAAAATCGTTCTAAAACCAACCCTCCGATTCCCTCCAAGGGTTAATAGAATTCCATTGGGCACCGGGCGAAGAAACTATCAACAACTAGAAATTAAGAAGAATTTAATTCAAAAAGGAAAGGAAGCAACCGGACTCCTTCTGGCCTAGAATGACTGAGCCACAACCCGAAGCCTACGCAATCGATTTTCTCCCTCAACTTAGAACCAGCTGTATATAAAAAAAATAAAGTATAATTTTTTTCCTATTCGACAGTCGCACCCAAGCATTTATAGCTTCAAGTCTTTTCCGTGAAACACACCTAAAGATTTGCCCTTCAGATCTTCTACCTCATAAAGACTTTTCCCGACCGGTTTAACTATACGGCACTTCAGAAATTTACGTGCGAGTTTTGCATTGAAACCGCTTTTGAAATCACTCTGCTGAAAGTTGCGCCGGTATACCTCTTGTCCCGGGACAAACTTAACAACTCGACAACGAATGTTATACGTTTTTTCATTCCGAAGGTACGTTCTGTGTAGCGTTTCACGAATCTTCTGTCTTATCCATGACATTTTGGTGGCCCTTGGGCAAATATTTACTTCGGGATCATCTAACATTCTTAGCTTCCGGGCTAAACCGTACAAGCTACCGTGGCCAAACATATTCACTCCAAATAGGGCAAAATACGGTGTAACACCGATCGAAGTCTGCACTGACGATCTTAGTGAAAACTCAATTTCGGACAAATGTTTGTCCCATTCAGACTGGTCTTCCTGTAGATAGGAGCGTATTGCTGCCAAAATCGTTTGGTTTACCCGCTCGGACGCATTTGCCTGCGGGGAATGTATGGCTGTACGTACGTGTTTCACCCCGAAATTTTTTACCAGATCCGCAAACTCACGGCTGACAAATTGCTTTCCGTTGTCTGAGACAATTGTTTCGGGAGTTCCAAACTTATGAAAAACTTCGGATATCAAAAATTTCACTACACTTTTGGAATTGGCTTTTGGCAAGGCCTTAAGCAAGACAAATTTTGTCAGGTGATCCAGAACAATAAAAATAAAGCAATTGCCGTTTTTGGATCGCGGGTAAGGACCAAGAAAATCAATGAAGATTCGTTGAAACGGACGTTCACTAACCGTTTCGGCTCCCATAGGTGGCCTCAATGTGACGTTCGCCGGCTTCGTCTCTTTACAAATTTCGCAACTAGCGACAAAATCACGTACCTGCGCGCTTTGGTTGGGCCAATAAAAATACTCTCGTATGCGGTGTAGAGTTTTACCAACGCCTCCGTGCGAAGCTTGTGGTGAGTTATGGGACTTTTCTATGATAGTTTTGGTCAGTTCGTGGGGAACCCACAATTTCCATGCAAAATCCTCATTTATCGCCACTCCATCATAGGGCCGTACCCTCTTGTAGATAAAGCCATCGACAGCTTTTAAGTCAGGCAACCGCTCCGAATTTGCTTCTATGGTGGAAACAAGTTCTGAGTAATCGCTAGACTTAAAAGCATCGGAACTTAAGTCCACAAGCCCCTCTACATCTGCCGAGACTTCCTCCATTTCATACCGCGATAGGGTATCGGGGACAATATTTTGTCTACCCTGCCTACGCTCAATTTGGAAATCATATGATTGGAGATGTAGACTCCACCTCGCCAATCTACCGGTCAAATCTTTATGTGACATAAGCCACTTAAGGCTACTGTGATCGGTGATAACGGAAAATGGCATAAGTTCTATATAGGGCCTAAACTTCTTAATCGCCAAGACAACTGCCAAGCATTCACGCTCAGTGACCGAATAATTCTTCTGCGCCGGTGTCAGCTTGTGAGAAAAATAGGCGATAGGGTGTTCTCCATCCGAATCATCCTTCTGAAATAGAACAGCCCCGAGACCTATATCTGACGCGTCACACTGAACGTAAAAATGTCTGGAGAAGTCGGGGTGATCCAGAAGCGGGCTCGAAGTCAGAGCGCTCTTAAGCCGATCAAACGCGACCTTAGCTTCATCCGAAAACTTGAATTGTTTACCCTTCTTTAGCGTATCAAAGATTGGAGCCGCAATGGTGGCATAGTCTGGTATAAATTTTCTATACCAGCCTGTTGCCCCCATGAAACTCCGCACTTGTTTCGCTGTTTTAGGATAAGCAAAACGAGTGATCGTTTCCACTTTGGCCGGATCAGGTTTTAGTTTGCCATTACCTACTATGTAACCCAGATATTTTAACTCTTTGAAGCAGAATTTAGATTTCGCTACATTGATGGTCAGGCCTGCATTCGCCAAACATATAGATACTTGTTTCAACAACTTCAGATGTGTCTCGAATTCGGCAGACACTATCAAAAGATCATCCAAGTAGACGAAAACTCGATCACGCAACGCCGCGGGGATCACTTTATCCATTAAACGGCATAACCTTTGAGCTGCATTACACAATCCAAAAGGCATGACAGTAAAATGGTAAAGTGGCCGCCCTGGTACCGTGAAAGCAGTTTTCTCCCTACTTGATAGATCCAGTGGTATCTGCCAGAACGCGTCTTTCAGATCGACACTCGAAATAAACATGGTGTCGCCTAGCCGACTGAGCAAACCCTCGATGTGAGGCAGAGGATAGGCATCCTTGACTGTTAGCGCATTGAGCTTTCGAGCATCGAGGCACAGCCGGTTCTTTTCGCCCTTACGGACTAAAGTAACCGGATGATTCCAAGGGCTTTCACTAAGCTCAATTACCCCAAGGCCAAGCATCCTATCAAGCTCTGTATACATTAGTTTTTGCACAGCCGGGGAGACGGGGTAATATTTGTCCTTCACTGGAGTTGCATCACGGGTATCTATAGAATGCGTTTCTAAATGTGTTCTGCCGAGGCCTTTTTTGGTATGGCATGGAAACATCAATATAACCAAATCTAGTTTCTGTCGCTGTTCAGCTGTCAAAGTGTGTGTCACGATATCTGAATTACTTTCTGCCTCTTCACAGAGGCTTATATTGTTGGTCGTAAGACTCTCTATCCTGGCAAACATCTTAAAAACCTTCATAAAGTCGACACCCAAGAACAACTCGCGACTCAAAGTAGGCACTAAATAGAACGTTATAACCTGCGTTGTTTGGCCAAACGTTACCTCTGCCCGCACACGACCGACTATAGGGTGCTCTGTACCGTCAGCTGTCTTGATATTTGTAGAAAAACTATGGACTGTAAGTCCCGCTTTTTCTACAAACTCAAGACAGTTGTGGCCCAGACACGTCACCGTGGCACCACTATCTAGTAGACCCTCGATTTCCTGACCGCCTATATTTATACGCGTATACAAACGGGAGTCTTTACCCTCATATAGGGACGCCCCCGAAATCTCACGTCTCAAACGCTTGCGAATCCTATATCGTTCACGTGCTTTCCTAATGCGACTCGAGAGTTTACCGAAAATTCTGAGTTTAGCTTCCTTATATTCGTTTATTCTAATATGCAAAGGTTTTAATTCTCTAAGCTTGGGTTCTAATTTGGTGTTAGCTAACGTTTGGTTTGGGTTGACTAAAATCTTGACTGGGGTTACTTCTTGTGGTTGCTCGGTGACTGGACTTAAACTTCCGTGGACCGCGCCTCTCCAGTTCGAGACGGGTTCCGGGCCCTGTTTCCCTGACATTTAGGACACTTAGGGGTTACCACATTATCGCGACCACACCTAAAACAAAATATACGCCTGGTAGACGACGGGCAATCCATAAAGCCATGGCCAACCTGCCTACAATTCCAGCACGTATAGTGGCCGGTTGCCGAAATGGCATCCACCTCGCTTGTAAAAGTCTTTTCTTCTTCTCCCAGGTCCAGTTCCTGTACCCTAGGTGCTATGTATTGGCACTGACCCGTGAGTTGCCTCTGGCTGGCCAGCAAATTCTCCGCCCTTTTGGCCTGTATACAAAAGTTGTTTAAGCTATCAATACTGACCGAGAACAAGAGATGGGACAAGGATGGTTTTAAGTTGGCCTTCATAATTTCAATGAGATCTATCTCCGAATACGGGGACCGTTGCTGGTTTCGCATGCGCATAATTGCGTTATAAAACTCCTCAAAGGATTCTTGTGGCTGCTGACGACGATCCATAATCTTCTTCTGCAATTGGAATTCGTTTTCATACCGCCTATACTGGGTTAAAAAGGCTGATTGCAAATCCCCCCAGGATTGAATAGATGTCAACTTTCTCACGTTCCAGTACCAGTCGAGGGCTGGTCCTTCCAACAATAAATGGAAGCTACGCCTCATTTCATTGAACGAACAATTATAGTCCTGTTGTAGGGCATCTACCCTAAAAATGAAATCTTCAGCACTCATTGATTTCGTGGTACCATCAAATTTTATCCCCCATTTCGACAAGTCCACGCCTCTCGGATGTGGGTTAGAAAACTCTGACTGAACAGACGGGTATCCTCTCGTTAGAGGCATTTGAGCTTGTTCCGGACTGATCGAGAATGTCGGACCTGCGGTTGGCTGTAGACGCGGGCCTAAAGAAAAATTAGCCCCTTGAGATGGCCCTCCAGCTAGACGTGATGCTGGCCCGATCAAGTTAGCCTGTGTTGGTTGTTGACCATTTGTGGTAAATCCCCCTTGCTCCCTCCAGCGTTGGGTGTTGGTGGCCTGTTGCCCAAACACATCCCCCTGGGTACGTAGAGCTGGAGTCCAACTTCCACTGTTCGATGCCTGTGGCATTGCTGACACATTTGAAGTGTTTGGATTTGGTCCGGCTGCTGCCGAACGATTGTACATTCGAGCTACTTCCTGTTGAAGAATGAGCTGCATCTCCTGGATTTGCTTGCAAATATTCATCATTGCAGTATCCCCCGCTCCGTTGTCGTCAGGTAAATTGTCAACCCTTGGAAGGGATTGAGCTTCAGCTGCAGCTGGGTTAGGACGTAAAGTCTGTTGAACATTTCTAGCAGTCAAGCTGCTGTATTCGGGTGAAGGTATGGTACTATCTGAACTAGTTGAATCGTGTAATGTATTATTCCCCCCCCGAGCCATCGACAGAAACTGCTGAACTGACGGGACCATGGAACCCGATGCCACAGGAACGGCAGCTGCGGTAGTAGTAGGCACGTTTTCCATGATAGGAGCCAGATTAGACTCTAAAACTTCGGCTGACCCCTGTCTGCTAGCAGAACGCGTCAATACCATTAAGATGGTAGTGACCTAGCAAACTCTTCCCCTACTTACGACGGACTTGATGCAATGGAAAACACCCAAACAGCACTACGAGTAGGTAAAGTATAAGACTCAAGTATAATGCAAAAAAAAATAAATGAAAATGACTGAATACTAAGATGAATCAGAATAAAAACTGCCACAAAAAAATTGAGACAAGAAATAAAAAAAAAAAATAATAAAATAAATATGAATATATAAAAGGTTTACTTTCCCTACAAAGGAAAAAGAATACTAATATTTATCTAATTTTACCAACAATATTGATTCCTTAAATCCAATTGGCAACAGAATTCCTAAATGACATGACTCCTATCCGAAACAAAAATACCTCCAAAATTTATTCTATATTATAAAAAGGTAAGCTACTTCTTCGTTTGGAGCGGCATTTCGGTTAAACAGTTACAAGGTGTAAAAATAATGATTTGTGATTTGTGGTGTGTGTGTGTATTATATTTTATAGACTAACTATCTAGGCTATTGTATCTGGGCGCTAAAGTAGAATCTCATTTCATTCTCACTCAGCTTGAGCAATTAAAACTCTAAGCACTACTTACTGCTAGGTTAGTTAAGCCTCAAGATAACTGACAACGAAAGGAATTCAGGATAAATGCATCCCCCAAAACTATGCAGCCCACACTATACGTCGCAACACGACCTCAGATACTAAGCCTTGAGCGCCGGGACTTACATAAGTGTAGAATGCATACGTCTTGAAGGTGACTAGAATTGACAGACAGAATGAAAAATTAAAATAAATAAAAAAAGGAAGTTAGCTAAGCTCCGCCAGTACACGTAGCTACTTGTCAGGGACTCTTAGATTACCTAACAGGACATACGGTCTGGTCGGAAACTAGGCGTTATGAAAAAGGAAACAGGCATAAACTAAAAGCGAGTATATTCAATTGTCAAAATCTGCTTCGTGCCCCACGTTGGGCGCCATTTTTGTAATATGATTTCTTCATGCTGTTGGGGTGAATTAAAAATAAAATAAAATACCTACGTGGTTGGGCCAGACTGTTGGCGGCGCTGGTATGCTGGCGGATGCTCCGGCTGTCGCTCGCCGTTTTGGGGTGGTTCTTTGCCAACCAATCTGCCTTACACAGCTATCACAAAAAAATTCCATACCAGCCTCTTTAAAAAGTTTAATCAGGAGTTATGAGGCCCGAAGCTTATCATTCCAATCTCTCTCGCTCGCGCTTACACCCACACACACTCACCTTACCTTCTGGCTGGTGGACTGCCAGGACGGAAACCCTCCCTCTTGAGATTCATAAAACTCACCATGACATCGTAATCATCTCCGTAAAAGCTATAGATGTCCCAAGGACGTGCCTTGTAACCTGTTTACCCTACTTACCGCCCCTTAACAAAATTTTAATCCATTAAAAAAATTTTGTTATTTCATTTCAAAAATATAATATAGTACATTAGATTTTTATTTATAGTATCAATAAAAAGTAAAGCAAATTGATATACAAAGGTAGCAGAAATTCTTTCTTATGGCTTATTTACATTAAATGTTTTATATTATAATTAAGGGTTTATCTTTTTTGTTATATATGTTAACAGTAATTCATTACAATAAGTCAACAATCTTAACTAGCTTATCTAAGAAAATATTACAGGCACCAGTGGCAACAGAATGCCGTCCGTCCGTGAAGTGTCCGGAGTACCAATCGGTCATATCGATGGGTTAATATCACCACTAAAGATATATATATTTTCTTTTTAATTTCCAAGTAAAGAAAACACTAGAAACAAACACCTTTACGCGAAACGACCCTTGGTTAGAGCTCTACCCTAAATAACGCGCACTCAAGACAAAAGAAAAATTAGTCGCTTGAGGACTGAACTATGGCACGCCAACTAATGTTTCCTCTACACACAAAACTTCAAAAAAAATCAAATATATATATATATACGTAATTGTGTTATGATCGTCCGTCGGTCGTTCGTCCTTAGTTGTTTGTCAATGGCAAAATACCTGTTAGTTCGCCTTGTGTATAACCAACCAAAAAAACCGCTGCGGCAACCCTTCCGTACCCCTGGCTAAACGCTGCTTCAAAACACTTTTCCCTCTTGGCGTAGACACCCCACAAAATCTGCCATCCACATCCGCTTGTTTTTCTTATTTGTCAAAGTGTTCTTTCTCGCCGATGTTGTTTCTGTTAATCCTTGTCCAGATGATTTCGGTTAGTCAGATTCCCCTTTAACAGTGCTGGCTTTTTGGCTTTGAGTTCCGTCAGACCTTTTTTTCTTTTTTTTTTCTTTCGGGTTTTTATTACCTCTTGCTTTTAGCTTTTGATATTGTCTCTTTACTTATATAAAAATTTTATTTTATGCGTTACAAGTATTGGTGAACCTGTGTTGCACTGATTGTATTGTCTTTTTATTTATATAAAATTTTATTTTAAACGTTATTTGTGGTATTGGTGAACCTGTGTTGCACTGGTTGTATTCTTTTTATTTATATAAAATTTTATTTTAAACATTACACGTGGTGTTTGTGTGCCTAGGTTACACTTGTTGTTTTTGTTTACTTTTCTTGTTTGTTATATAAAAATTTGATTTGCAACAACTTACGTTACACTGTTTGTTTTTTTTCTGTTATACAAAAATTTAATTTTAAACAATTGTTTTGCCTTTACTTGGTGAAAAGTTAGATTTATTGGTTACACGTACTTAATGGGTGTCGATGCTTCTCTCGTTGTTATTGTTTGTTGGGGAATCTATATTACACTGTTTGGTCTCTTTTGTTACACCAAAAATTCAAATTTAAACATTTCACGTGCTGTTTGTGGACCTATGTCGCACTTTTGGTAATGTCTTTTTGCTTATCACAAATTTTATTTAAACAATCTGTGTCGCTTTATAGCTTTTTTTTATATAATTTGATATTTTCGTGTTTTTAATTTCTGATTACACATCCTAATGTATGTATATAAATTCGTTTTAGCAGCTTAAAATGACTCAGTTCTGTTTGAAGTAGATTTATGTACGTCCTTAGGAAAAATACGTGTTCGTACCACCGCCACCGAGCTAGAACTCTTGAAGTTTAGGTTAGTTTTTCATTTTTTTTTTCCTTCTCAATAATAACAATTTTGTAAAATGAATCGTCAAATCTTAGTTTAATTGCACTAGTTTGCTTTTTAAAGCTGGTAACTATTTTCACCGGCAACAAGAGAGTTGTTTCCTTTTCTTAAAAAACTTTAGTTCACGACGATTCAGTTAAATTGATTCGCCTGGCTTTCGTTGAAAAAAAACTCATGAGGATTTTCTCGCGCATATAAACTGTATAGTTTCACCAATTTTTTTATTAAATGTTTCTATAATTTATTTTAGAATAATTATTGCGCGTTTGATTAATTTAATAACAAAATGGACACCAAATTTCTTGCTCAATACAAATTACACTTTTCATCGCCGAGTAAAAACAGAAAGTGTTCTCTGACTCACCGTCCAAAACCAACTGCGCTTTTTCTAGCTTCCCGCCTGTACACATCCCTATCTATTCAGCTAGTTTTTCGCCTCCCGCCAAAAACTCAAAACGCCATCTTTTTTTCTTTATTGCTATTCAGCTATTCCCCCAATACCATTTTTATATAGTGGAACCATTTTATTTTGTTCTTTTACCCATCCCGTATTCTTCGCCGCTATGCTGCCAGAGGATGAAAATCAGCGTTGCCAGAACTGACACCGGGTGCACACGACATAGAATTATGACAAAATAACGTAACTACCTAAAAAAGGGATATTTCATAACAATAGTAAACTATTTTAAAATTTTACCGCAACTTCAGTCTATATATCGCCACCTGAAAACATTATTTCATGACACTTCATTATAGACTTTTACCATTTTGTGGTTTTATTTCATTTAAGCTTACAGTAAAAATAAAACAAAGTACTCAATACTTTAAACTCACTTAACAGACAAATGAAATTCACAGCTAAAAAAAATGCAAACATAATACCGTATTTGGAAACTATAGTCATTAGACAAAATGACAAAATATAACTTAATTGGTATCAAAAATAAACAACATCTGGACGACTGATAAACTTCTATTCTCAATATCCTAGAAAACTATAGCAAATACAACCCTTAAATTTTATCAAAAGAGTATAAGGCATTAGTAATGCGGGTTTTCACGAAGAAAACAAAGGCAAAATTATAAACACATTAAAATTGAATGACTTCCTGATGAAAACGATCAAAAAGTTGATAAAAAGTTTTAAAGAAAAAAAGGACAAAAATGGACTCGGCAGCTCTAATTTTTCCATATCATTTAGAACAATGAAGTTACTCAAATCAAAAAAACAAATATATGGGGCGATAGAGAGTAAACAAAATTGGCGCTCGCCCATATTTTTAAAGCTATGGTCCTCTAAACTTTTCATAGAAAAGTAAGATTGTGCAATATATTTTTTTATATATCAATGTGGATATCAGCTTTTAAGCTTTTGAAGAGATCTTTAAGGAATTACCAAAATTTAAAAAAAATGCCTAAGCCATTAAGAGCCGATGACATTTTTATGTACATTAATATACATACAGCTGTTTGAAAAATAATAGGAGTGCTGACACATAATATTTACATGAGTTATTTTTTTAGTGTATCAACTAGTAAACGAAGTTTTATTCTAACGGCAATTACAACGGTACGTAAGAAGTAAAATATAAAAGGGGGACTAAAAATAATTATCATATTTAAGATGCAATTGACTCATTTCTATATTTGCCCTTTGATTAACTTGTTCAAAAAAAAAAGTAGTGTGATCGATTTCTTAAAAATAAAAAAATAAAATACGTTATAAAGGTGGAAGAAAATAAAAAGTAAATTTAGGAAAATAGAATACAATTTTTTTTTAAATAAAAACAAAACATGTATTTTTTTTACCAGTGGGACGAGGAAAGCACTGCTCAGAGGAAAAACGGAATTTAATAAAAAATTTGCGAAAAAAGGAAAAACTTATAAATAAATTCAGGAAAATTGGGGTGCTCTGCTTAAATGATCGCTAATGCCCTAAAATATACACAAAAAGCTGAAACACGTGGCCGCAAGCTCAAAACTTCAAAGGTTGATGACCGGCGAATTGTACGTTGTAGCAAGGGAGACCCTTTTGCGTCCTCAAATAAGATTCAAAAAGAGCTGAAACTTCCCGTAAGTACCTTTACGATTTGCAGAAGTCTGATTGAAAATTATTTATTTGCAAGAAGTCCGAAAGGAAAATCGTATTGTTTGGTAGAACTGGCTCCAGAGAGTATGTCCGACGCCCACCAAATACAGAATTACTATTAAAATTTACCAAAAAGACAGTAAAACATGGTGGAGCAAAAATAATGATATGGGGATGCTTTTCTTATAATGGTGTAGATCCAATACACCGAATAGGAGGCATCATGGATAAGCACGTCTACTTGGAAATTTTAAGCAAAGTAATACTACCATATGCAGAGTGGCATATGCCGATTAAATGGGTCTTCCAACAAGATAACGACCCAAAACGTAAAAGTAAGTTGGCAAAGGATTGGTTTCGGGTCAATGGGGTTTAGGTTATGTTGTGGCCTGCTCAGTCACCGGACCTTAACCCCATAGAACATTTATGGGGAGATGTTAAGAAGTATGTGACAGAGAAAAAACCAAAGCGTTGCCAGGATCTTATTGACTGTAAATGTGCTGAAGTTTTAAGAAGCCATGGTTATTCCACTGAATATTAAATCTATTTAGCTTTTTCTTTGTCAATTTAAATATTTAATGCCTTTTGTTTCGAAACTATTAGGACAAAAACCAATACTCCTATTATTTTGGACAGCGAATTTTGAATTTTTTTTTGTTTACATGAAATTATTTCAGTTTTTTTTAGCTTTATTGTCATAATTAACTATGTACAAACTACAGAATTTACCAGATCTTATTTTCGTAAAAATGTTTATGATGAGCTTAAGTATAATAAACGCTTTAAAAATTAAAATTTAAAAATTAAAATTACCTAGTAATTAAAAAACTGTTAAACGTTTTATGCACATACATATGTTTGCTGTTTGGTTACATAGAGTATTTTTTTATTTTTCCTTGTGGTTGACATCAGTTTGCCTGCTTATAGTAGTCTATTGTTTTATATATATTTTTTTCACTTTAGTACATTTACTTTGAAAATGGTACTACTTAATGGTTACACCTTGCATGTCATTCCTAAAACCGCAATAATTTTCCTACTAATTTTTGGTAGTAAAAAAATATCTGGGTGTAATCGTTACATCTGAGAGCGTATCGATGATCCTATGAAAAAAATTACTTTTATACAGATCGTAATGGTTTATTTGATTTACAATAGTTATTAAATTAAAAAATTTAATGCCTACAGTATTCAGGTCGTGCTTGAACCATTAGAGGCTTAATTTAAGAACTGCTGCTTCAATTAACAGTTCTTCACTGGGCACCAGTAATTTCTCTTCAGTCTGCTTTTTCAAATATTTGTTAAAAAAAGTTTTTTCGCTTGACATTTTTTATCAGCCTTAAGGATAAAATTATCAATATATGTTATTTCTTTTAAAATCATTAACTGGTAGTACCACTGCGCTGATATTCTTAAAAAGCTCATAGCATAGTTTGTAAGCAGTAGATTTTCCTTATGCTCAATTAGTAAGCATGTTTTTTGCAGAATTATTGTGTTCTTTCATGAACCTGAGATTTAACTTGTTGTGATTAGTGCTTGAAAAATAATTTTATTATAAAAATTTATTAATTTTAGCGAATTAACTTTTCAAGTTAATCAAAATAAGTTTTGTTAACAGATGACAATTCGAAAAAAAAATACGTTTAGTCATACGATAACATATATTATATTCTCGAATATTGTGAGTTATCATCAGTTAACGTATGTCAATCAAAAAAAGAGATTTTTACGATACGCGTAATACGTTGTCGGATGTAAAGGTTCCATCCCTGTTTTACTGTCGCTGCTAGTTATTGCTTTTCAACACACCTTCTGTAAAATTTCTGCAACGTCCAACGTTTCTAATGAGTTGCCGGCTCTGTTCGATGAGTGTGAGCTATTTGGTTTATTTGGTATGCAAAAATTTGAGTTACAATGGCGGCGTAAGTTTTTCACTATTTATTTAACACTAACGCGGACGGACAGACGGACATCGCTCAATCGACATTGTTATGCATAAGAAGTCTGAATATATACATTTTATGTGAAATGGATATTGTAGAAATTACACACGGAATGGCAAACTTATATATGTATACCCTTTTCCACTTTTTGTGGTGAAGGGTATAAAAAGCTGGCTTTATGCACGTACAATTGCTCAATGTTTTAAGTCCCTTTTCCCATGAATTATTATTATTACATTTTTCTTAAAATTAAAAATAGCTACAAAAGATTCTATTTTTATGCCTTGAGTACTATTAGGAATTTAATAAGAGAAGCTTAAAAGTTTGTAAGTTCACGTAAGTATGTACATTGTTTTAACAAAAAGTCTAAACAGATTTGATTAAGCATTTCACAGGTTTTTCGTTTAATTTTAACACTAGCTTAAGTTTGCTTATGCACATTATGCTGAGCCTTAAAGTAAAAAATTAAAATAAATTCCTACAATGCAGGGTTGCACCTTAAGCATGTTTTGCATTATGCGTTTAGGAAGTCGATCATACTTTCAAAGTTTGGAGTATCTGCTTCTACGCTGCAAAAGATATGACATAACTAATAACATTTTAGAAATTAAATAACCTTTTTGAGATAAGTTAAAAAAGTTGGAAATGAAGCAAATTAATCTGCTCAAATAGTTAAGGGTTAGCTAATTGAAGTTGAAGGAAAATCCCGTATTGTATTATTTTTATCACTAGTATTATTGATCATAAGCTTTAACATGCTTAAAAGTTAATGTATGCCAACTACTTAATTTATGTTTTGTTTATTCTTTTTATTAAAAAAGTTCCTCAATACATAATTTCTTTTGATTTCATTTCCTCTTGATATATTTAAGCTCTCAGAACTGGTAAACAGCTTATCAGAGCAAGGACTTTTACCGTTACAACTGGCACTAATGGCTAAAAATCTTCCAATAGCTCAGACTCTAGTAAAAAATGGATCCGCCAACATAAATGCTTATAATTTAGAGGTTTGTTTGTTTGTTTTAATATTACAAAAGTTTAAAATTAAGTTATAATTTTAATATTACAAAAGTTTAAAATTAAGTTATAAATTATTTTATTTAAGGGCTCAACTATATTAATAGATGCAGTAAAAAGAGGTGATAAATTTTCAGCAGATTTTTTGCTAGATCGTAATTGTCAATTAGATTTAACCTCAAGGTAATAAAAATGCATTCATTCTAGGGCACATAAAAACACACACACACACAGTTTTATTATTAAATTTCTTTCCTTTAGTTTTTCTGTTTGTTAATCTTGCGTAACGTTGTCGATATATGGAAACTTGTTTTTACATTTCGAACTAATTTTTAAATTCTATTTTTTAAGAACAACTGCTGATACTGCTTTACATGCAATATGTGCCTACAACCCGAATAAAACAGAACCGGATTTATTTTCTAATATGGTGGAAATTGGCAAAAGAATAATAACTATGAAAGCAAATATTAATTTGCCAAATCGTGAAGGTCAAACCCCATTGCATTTAGCAATAGAGTCGAAAAACCGAGATATGGTTGATCTTTTATTGGGTGTTCCTAATGTGGATATAAATATACGTACCAATGATGAAAGATGTCCTCTCGAGTTAAGTCTCATGAAAGCCAAAGATGTAGAATTGGCAGATAAATTAATAAAATTGGGTGCCAGATCTAATCCTTTAAAGTCGGAAACACATGATAATCTGCTTCAAGTGCTTGCTGCCAACAGTCTTGAAAACGAAGCATTGTTTCTAGTTGATTATGCCAATTTAAATCATATTAACAGTCGAGGTTTTACTGCATTACATATTGCTGCTGAAAAAAACCTTTTTAAATTGGCTGACAAGTTGCTCAGGGCTGGTGCTTCTCCTAACATACAGTCTAGTGCATCCGACTTAAGATCAGCTTTACATGTGGCAGTAGAATCAGATGCTTCTGACGTAATTGAGGTATTTGCTATGTTCTCGTTAGATGCCAACAGCAATTTGACTGAAAATTGTGGTAATCAGGAAACTCCTAACTTTAATTGCAAAAACGTTAACGGCGATTCTCCATTAAGTCTTAGTCTATTACTTAATCGAACAGAGCTTGTGCCAATATTAATAAAAGGGGGAGCTGATGTGAATGCTCGTAATGGACAAGATATGACTCTGTTACACCAGGCAATTCTTAATCATGATTCAGACACGGCTGTATTTCTATTAGAACAAGGTGCAGATATGAATGCACTAAATGGTGAACAAGAATCAGCATTACAACTGGCAATTCATTGCCATATGCCTAAGGTAGTAGACGCTCTATGCACGCGGGGCGTGGCCTTAAGTGCACCTAACAACAAAGGCGATCCTCCGCTTTGGACAGCATTAGAATTGGAATATGCTGATGTTGCACATGTCTTAGTTCGACACGGAGTAGACACTGATTGTTGGGGTCCAGGACCCGATGGCTGTCAGCAAACTTTACTGCATCGAGCAATAGATGAAAACAAGGAGTCTGCTGCCATATTTCTTGTACGGAGCCAATGTGACCTTGATTCTCCACGTCAACCCGGGCCAAACGGCGAGGGCGGGGATGAAGCCAAAGATAAGGCATCACCATTGCATTTATGCGCTCAATGGGGTCTTACAAAAGTACTTCAGACTTTAATTGACCATGGTGCAAACGTAAATGCTTTAGATGCTGTAAATAAGACTCCACTACATATAGCAATAGAAAATCAACACGAAGAAATCATAATAATCCTACTCTGTCATCCGGCCATCGATTTAAAAATTCGTGACAAAAGTGGAAACACTCCATTTGCAGCTGCTTTAACGATGCGAAATCACCGAGCTGCACAACGAATTCTTGATCGCTTGCCCAATGCAGCAGAACAAATGGATTCTAGAGGCAGAAACTTTTTGCATTTGGCCATTATGAGAGATGATCTCGAAAGTGTTCTGTTTCTTTTGGCGATTCAGGTAGATGTCAACTCACGTGTACATGACGCCAATCAATCTACACCACTGCATTTAGCAGCAACATCTCGTAACGAAATGATAATTAGAAATCTTATACTAGCCGAAGCTCGTATCAACGAACGTGATGCAGTACAGAAAACACCTTTACACATCGCCGCAGAACGTAGCAACCTACCTGCTGTTTCTGCACTTCTTCAGAATGGCGCCGATTATGATGCTGTTGACGGAGAGGGTAACAATGCTCTTCACGTTGCTGTCCGTGGTGGCCATTTAGCCATCGTTAGAGAGCTGTTGACTGAATCTAGAATTAATGCTGAAGCTGTTAATCATAAAGGACGAAATCCATTGCACGAACTCTGTCGCACGGGTGAAGATAACAATGCTGCTGCTATTTGTGACCTTTTTATTGAGTGTATGCCAAAATATCCAATTAATACCCCCGACATGGATGGTAATACACCGTTGTTACTGGCATTTATGCGTGGTCAAGCTCCACTTTGTAAAGTTCTTGTCAAAAATGGAGCTTGTCTAGGTACTGAAAATCGTGATGGCATCAGTATATTTAATTTTAAACTGGCCACGGATCAGCTGCTGCATAAACTTCTTGATCAATTACATCAAGAATCACCGTGGGCAGAGTCGGATCTTTGCCAAGAATGCAACACAAAATTTTCCCTTACAATGCGCAAACATCACTGGTAAGTTAATCCTAAAAAATACCAAAATTTAGCTAGCAAAATTAAGAGGAAATTCCAGTATCAAGATTTAGGTATAATAAATCTTTTGTTTATTCGTTTTTACCTTAAAAAAGTACTATTCTTTAAAAATTTTAAAAATCTGTATACTTCAATTCTGATTGTTAATTTGATGAAGATTTTAAAAAATCCATAGATAAAACGGATTTAAAGTATTTGTTGAAACGTCTTTGTAAATGATTCATACATTTTTTACACATCTCTAGAAGTTAAAGTTTTTAGATATGTAACTTGAATTTAAGAATGACTAAAAGTTCGTAGACCTTAAGCAAATGAAATTGTTTCATACAGGTCTGTTCTGAAAATCACGTGAATTCAAATCACGAACGGTTTTAAAATCACGCAGACGATTTGGTGCTGTTCTGCAAATCACGTGATTTTAAATTTTTTGACGTGGTTTTAATTTTTCGAAAATAGGAGAAAACGGTTTTTTTTAGATTTGTTTGTGTGTTTTTTTTACATTTGTAATTAAAATATTATAAGTAATTTAAGTAAGTTAAAATGTGTGGAACTAAAATAAACTAGTGAATTTTTATTTGTTTGTAATACATGTGCTTTCATTTACTTATTGGTATTAATCGAAGGGCTTAAAATTTGGCGTTCAAATTTAAATTGAAAATGTGAAAATTAATGTAAAAAGTTTAGGAAGTTGCTACTATTTTATATTTTGCACTTAATATTTTCTAAATTTGATGCTGGAAACATTAGCATAAATAAGATAAATCTTAAATGACATTTTATACTCTGATAATTTTGCAACACTTGAATATTCTTTGAAACCACAAACCTGCAAACCGCTAAAAAGAAAGAGAAAATCACGAGCATTGCTAAATAAAGCAAGACAATTTTTTATAAAATATGCAGTGTCTTTGAAAATTTATGATTAATTTCGTTTTTATGTGTATAAAATCCAATTTTTTTTGCAAAAATAAGAAGAAGACATATCGTTTTAAATATATAATGCCATTATTATTATTTTCTAAGCGAAATAATTAGAAAAAACGAGCAAGTGATTTCAAATCGGCAGTCATTTTGCTTAACGTTTTAAATCACGTGATTTCAGTATATTTTGTACGCAGAACACCTTTTGCGTGATTTGAAATCACTTTGACAAAAAGTGATTTGTAGAACAGACCTGATAGTTTGTATAAGAAGTGTATTGGAAAGGAAGTAAGAAATAAATAAGAAATAAATTTTAGATTCGAGTCAAAAGCAGACTAATCACCCTGAACCTACTAACTAACATATTGTGGTCAAAAAAGTTCAAATCCATTATGGAGTTTCTGCACTATATGAAATACGTATATTCGATCGTAAAACTCAAATTAGACGTTCTCCATGCGAAATGAACCGTACATGTTTAATTTCTAAAATTTTCAAGGAAAGAAACGCAAAAATTTTATTGAATGCTTTAGAATGCGATGAAAATACATGAACTCGAAGCTGGCTAAAACAAAAGGGAAAAATCTCTCCGAAAAATTGCTCAAATTGTTAAATTGATGTAAAAGCACACTTCAGCGGAGCGTTGCAATATACGAAAAAGAAAACTGGGCTGAAAGAAAAGAAATTAAAAAAATAGAAAATAGCACGAAACAAATATTTTTTTCAAAATTCATTAATATACAGTCAAGGACTAAAGTCTTCATACATACTCATAATTTCATATATTCGCCAAACAAAAAAAGTGAAAAAAAAAATTTTTTGTGTACCAGACATATTTAATTTCATTTTAATTATGAAACAAAAACAGACATTTTCATTCAACTCAAAGAATAACGATAAATCCAGAAAAAACTAATTATAAAGATGGACAAAAGTGTTCAAAGTGTTCATAAAATGTAGTCTCTTTTATTTTAATTATAATTTGCAACCTGTAATTATTCAAATACGGTTAGTTTCTTGCAAGTGGGCCCCCGTGTCTGTTGAACTATCTTTATTGGTATTTTTGTATTAAAATAGTTTTCAATTGTCAAAATGAGTAAGCGTAAAGAAATTGGCATCGATGTAAAAGATCTTATTGTTCAAGAGCGTAAAGCAGGAAAATCTTATCGCAAAATTAGCAACAATTTTAAAATATCTATTGCTACTGTTCAATACATAATCAAAAAGTACAAAAAAAAAATGGTTCCGTAGAGATTAAGCTAAGATCTGGACGACAGAAGCTCTCTACGCGAGATGTCAGTTTTACTTCAAGAGGAGTGGCAACAAATCCTAGCCTTAACTAGCAGAAAAGATCGAAAATATTACGGATAAGAAAGTTCATCCAAAAACGGTTCAAAGAGCGTTACGAGCTAAAGGGTATGCAAGCAGAGTTCCCCGCAGAAAGGCTTTGATATCTGGAAATAATCGAAGACTTCGCCTTGAATTTGCAAAAACACACATTAACAAAGGCGCAGATTTTTGCAAAAAGGTATTGTTTACGGATTAAAGCAAGATTAGCTTGTTTGGAAATGACGGGCGTGGAGAATTTTGTCGTAAAAAAAATACAGCACTTGAGCGAAGGAATATTGTGCACACAGTGAAATATAATAGTGGCAACGTAATGGTTTGGGGCGCCATTGCTGCATCTGGAGTTGGTCGGTTGGTGTTTATTGATGGTACAATGTGCCGATGCTATTATAAACAGCTTTTAGAATTCATTTTGCAGCCATCAGTTGATATGTTGGTTTTTGGGCAGGGTTGGATCTTACAACAAGACAATGATCCCAAACATACAGCGAACGTTGTAAGAGATTGGCTGATTTATCTTGCACCAAGGCAGTTAAAATCGCCTCCACAATCACCGGACCTAATCCCGATTGAGCACGTTTGGGTTATTTTAAAGCGGAAAATCGGTTATGTTAGTGTTACCAACAGAGAAACGTTAAAAGAAGCATTACAAAAGTGCTGGTCCAAAATTACTCCTGACATGACCGAAAATTTTGTCGCTTCATTGCCGAGACGTCTGCAGGCAGTAATTGATGCTAAAGGTGGGCCAACAAAATATTAACGCTTTAAAAATTAATCTAAAGCTAACTACTTTTTGGAAGGCAAAAACGTTTTTATTTCATAATTAAAACGGAATTAAATATGTCTGGTACACAAAATTATTTTTTTGCACTTTTTGTTTGGCGAATATATGAAATTTTGGGTATGTATGAAGACTTTAGTCTTTGACTGTATAATAATAATTCCCGTTGTTTAATTTAATTTAATATTTGCAAAGTGCCCTTGCATGTAAATAAATTATCGTAGTGTTTTGTGATATTTTATTTTTCAATATTTCTGTAGCAGAAAAAAAGTCAGCCGTATACAGTGGATAAAAGAAAAATAAAATCATAACTAATCGAAGTATAGTAAAATAGATTCAGGTGTACTAATGGTATGAGAATGCGTAGCACCGTACAGTGTACGAAATTTGGTACTTATTGAAGGTCGGTTAAATTAGGCGGTTAAAGTATTTAAGTTTATCTAACACTAGTGCCAAAAACTGGAATTTTTGGCCACATTTACGCTTTATACTGATAATCATCCCGAGGATAGCGCGTGTCTGCTTAAAAGTAATAAAACTCAAGTGGATTTGCTTAGATAAAAATATTAAAGCGCTGCCTATTTTCCTTTCTAATCTAAAGAAATAAAATGCAATTTTTTTGTTAGTTGAAAAAGTAGGTATCTATATGTATTTCGCCAGTTGCTTAACCCAGCTTATCAGAAAATTTTATCCAAATTTTTAGAAAAGTCAAAAACATTTTTCTGTAAGTATAAGAACTTCAAAAACAACATGAGAGTTATTTTTGAAGCCAATACAAACTCCGTTTTTATTTGTTCTTACATTCCCTTCAGCGTTGGGTTGGTTATATGGCCAACAAGTAAATTGCATTTTTATTTGAAATACATAATAGCATTACATACAGTAGCTCACAGCTTATTTCGTGCAGCTTCAAACCACAACTTTGAACTACTACAGTAAACAAACTGTAAATGATATCAATTATTATAAAAACGTTCCTTTATTTAAACAAAAAGTTTATATTCATATTTATAACTATATGCAAAAGTAATTTAAAAAAACTTAAAATATATGAAAAATTCAGGTCACAGCTAATTTCGTGCACTTCCAGCTGCCATAGAAAAAACTTGCATGGACTATGCTTAATATTTTGTATGGCCTCCCTTCTCTTTAATTACACCCTTAAGGCGACTTTCCATCGAAGCAACAAGTTTTTGAGTAGTTTCGCGCGGAATCTTTTGCCACTCCTCAACCAGTGCAGTTTTTAGTTCATGCAGATTCCTAATTTGCCTTTTTCGTATAGCCGAGTCCAAAATTGCCCACAAATTTTCGATAACGTTTAAGTCAGGTGATTGTGGAGGTGGATTCATGAGGTGTTGGCAGTTCCATATCAGCCATGATTGCACAATACCCAATTAATGTTTCGGGTCATTATCTTGGTAATACCGAAATCGATCGCGTATACCCAAAGCAGCGACACTTTCACACAAATTTTCTTTCAATATGTTTAAATACACATTCCTGTCCATTGTGCCTTTGATAAAAATAATGTTGCCTACTCCCGAGGCAGCGATGCAAGCCCAAACCATAACACCTCCTTCGCCGTGTTTGAGAGTTGGTTTTAAGTGTTTATTTTGGAGCCCTGTATTGGCTTGACACCACACGTAATTTATGTCATCCGAGCCAAAAATATTGAATTTCGACTCATCAGCAAATATTACGTCTTCCCAGAATGAAATTGGCTTTGTCGCGTGCTCCTGGGCAAATTGAAGTAGACGTTGCATATTCTTTTTAGTTATAAACGGCTTTTTGCGAGCTACTCGGCCATTGAAACCGTGTTCACGCAGCTTACAGCGCACTGTTTCCGTAGAGCATACTTTACCTATTTCATTTTGAATTTCCACCACCAATTTTGGAGCCGATATTTTAGGGTATTCCCTAACTTTTCGGATAATTTTTCTTTTATCAGCATCTGTAAAAATTTTATTTAGAGCATTTCTGCCCTTGTCCGCCACTTAATTCTCGCGCTCATACCTTTGAATGATATATTGGACTGTACTATCACTCAGTCCTACTATCTCAGCTATTTTTCGCTGACTTTTACCTTTCTTTAAATGCATTAAAACCTATTCTCGCTTTTCTAAGCTAGTCCGCTTACCCATCTTTCAAAAAGCACGTATTTATCCTTTTCGATGCAGTTAAAATAAAATTATACGCATATGAATAGCAAAAGAAAACATCAAATAAAACAAAAAGTAACGGTAATCTAAGCAGACCCACATATGAATACAAAATCTCCAGTTAAAGAGAGTGCACGAAATAAGCTGTGAGCTTTTTTTTTCTAAGAAATACACTTTTTTGATCATTGCTAAAGAAAGGCAAAATTTTCAGATTTTCTGAATTATACATTTTATTTCAGATATAAACAGCTAACATTGGAAACCAAAATTTTTTTGGTATTATTAATGATTTTAATTCTATAAAGATGAAAAGTTTTATTTTGCGCCTGCACGAAATAAGCTGTGAGCTACTGTATATAATAAATAATAAAATTTCCACAATAATTTTACAAATAAAAAATATTTCATTACACTGCTCAACAGAAAAATCCTCCTTTAAATAACACTATGTGGACTGTGTGCTAAACTCAAATCCGTTTTCGGTTTTTCTCCTCATATAGGGTTTTTATTGGATGGGCGTGGAAAATTTTTTTCCATATTTTATCGTTTTAAAATTTTTAAAAAAAATTTAAGTGAGGAAAATTTTTTTCTTAAAAAATTGTTTTTTTTTTTTTAATTTAAAAATGCAATTAAAAAGAAAAAGCAAATATTTGTTATTTTGCACGTTTTTCTGAGAGCTTAATACCTCAAGAATAAAATAAGATATAAATCATGAAAATCGATTGACAAATGGGGATTTTATTCCGAATTTACCCAATATTGAAAAAATAAGTGTGCAGTTAATCTTATATATGGTGATAGGATTATTTTAGCTTAGCATGCAGGTAATGTAAATAAAGAAAAATGGTGTTTGTTATTGATCAAATTTTTCCAGTTGTTTTGCATCAACTAAATATTGTTTAAATTACAATGAAAAATTAAAATTTGTACAGCCAATATAATTTTTCTATTTAAAATAACAGAAAGTTTTTGTTAGTAATTCATAATTTATTTGAGAAAAATTGTTTGAAAAAAAGTAGATTAGTTTTATTTAAATAACATTTCCTTTTTTATTATTTTATACTGTCAGTTGGAGTTTCTCGCTAAATCGACCAACAAAAATCTGCATTCCTTCTGATGGCTTGCTATTATAACGCTATGTAACATATCTTGGTGAATGTTCAACTGATACATCAAAAAGATTGTGCAGAAAAAAATCTGGATGCGAGTCCAAAAAATTAATTTTAAGAGACATCACATTTAATAGCTTTGTAGGCAGAAACCAGTTCTTCAATAACTTCATAGTAGTTTTCAGCTCTTCTATTTACCAAAAAACTGTGACACACATTCACGAAAGCCTCCATGCTCTTTCTTCCCCATCGTTCAATTTCGTTTTAAAGATTGCATTCATCATAAACTCTCGTATTTGTGGACCTTTTGCATCGCTGATTCGTATAGAAAGCCTTCACCACCCTTGTTTATTGCTTTAAAAAAATGTTTCATTAGTTAATTAGGGTTCTTCTGACAAATTTTTTTCTCCTGGAATAAAATCTACTCTTGCCGTCAAAATTTTAACTACGAGGGCTGCTATATATATTTCTGGCCTGGCAACACTGAGTGCTGCCAAGTGCAATCTGACATTTCCATTGGAAAGTTTGTCATTTTTAAGCATAATCGTACTCAAAACGTTTTAACGTACGACCATTATTTGTGTTGTTTACAGTGACTTCAAAAAATTAATATAGAAAAAATGGAATTAACTCGTGAACATTTTCGTGCCATCATTTTTCACAACTTTCGACGTGGATTATTACGACAAGAGTGCATTGATGAACTTAAATCTTTCTATGGCGATGAAGCGCCATCCTATAACACTGTGAAAATATGGTATAATGAATTTAATTGTGGCCGAAGCTCGCTCAAAGACGAATTCCGTGAAGGTCGTCCAAAAACGGCTGTTGTGCTAGAGAACATTGATGCCGTGCGTGAACTCATAATGCAAGATCGACATGCGACATACCGAGAGATAGAGACATCCTTGGACATTACTTCCACCACCATACATTCGATACTGCATGAACACCTGGCCGTAAAAAAGGTTTGTTCTCGTTGGATCCCGCACTATTTGAAAGTCGCTCAAAAAAAGGCTCGTGTCGATTGGTGCAAAGAAATGTTGCAAAAATACGATTGCGGTGCTTCAAAAGACGTTTATAAGATCGTCACAGGTGGCGAATCATGGATCTATGCGTATGAACCCGAAACGAAACAACAATCGACCGTGTGGGTCTTCAAAGACGAGCAAAATACAACGAAAGTTGTTCGTGGAAGAAGCACTTCGAAGCAAATGGTCGCCTGTTTCTTCGGCAAAACTGGTCATGCGGCGACTGTTCCGCTTGAGCAACGTAGGGCGGTCACTTCTGAGTGGTACACTACAATTTGTTTGCCTGAAGTCATCGGAGAAATTCGAAAAACCAACAAGAGAAGACGAATAATTGTTCACCATGACAATGCGAGCTCTCACACATCGGCTCAAACCAGAGCGTTTTTGACCGGCCAAAACGTCGAATTAATGGGTCATCCACCGTACAGCCCTGACTTGGCACCTAATGACTTCTTCTTGTTTCCGCACATCGCCAGAAGAAGCTGTTGAAGCATTCAAAAACCATGGTTTAGAGGTGTCTCAATCGCAGTGGAAAAAGTGCTTCGACAACTGGTTTGAGCGCATGCAAAAGTGTATAAATCATGCTGGAGAATACAAAACCATTTTTGATTATAAATGTTCGCATTTTCAGTATTAGGCCAGAAATATATAGAGCAGCCCTCGTATGTATTCTCAAAATTACAATAACTTATAAAATATCCTTTAATTTTCATTTTGTTTAAATTAAACTTTATAGTCTGTAATAAAAACTCTAACTTTAAAAATTTTAACTGTCAATATCGTTTCTTTAATTTACAAAAGGCCTATATAAAACATTTAAAATTGATACATAAAACTTATAAAAAAAACTACAGGTACAGAATTTTATACATTTGCGCAAATGTCATTAAAAAAAACAAGGCATTTAAGCTTAGCAAAACGGTACCAATATTTCATTTTTATCAGAACCCGTTGAAAAGTTATATGCGTAGTTGTTAGAACAATGTTAAAACTATTTAAAAAAATTTTGCAAAGAGTTTCCTGTCATTTAAATTTTCTTAAAAATTAAACCTTAAACATTTGTTTGTAATTAATAATAATTTATCAATATATCGGATCTGTTACATTAAGCAAATAAAAATTTTAGCCGAATACCAGTAAATACATAATTTGTTGTAATAACCTGAAATAACTCTTAAAATTCTTTTTAGATGTTCAATCGTGTACTTATTTAGACGGCTCACGCCGTTTATTCACGATTCATGAAATTAATAACAAAAAAATGTGTTTCTATCAGCATCATCTCTAGTATTCGAAATCGACGTAGAGAAATTGTTTCTTTTTCCAAAGCAACGCTATTACCTTTATAACAAGATAACCAAACTTTATGGAAATTTTTGCAATTTTAAAAGAGGGAGTTCGGGTCTAATGAAACACGAAAAGAATTCTACAAAAAACTCTATTCCATTTCCGTTGACACAAGAATTTAAGCGAGCGTCGAGAAAACAAGTAGTTAAAACATCTATTACTAACACATTAGAAGAGAAAGAAATACAAGTAGACATTGACAAAAAGAACAAAAATCAAGACCCAGATTGGATGCTAGCTAAAGCAAAATCCAAAATTGGTAAGTTTTTTTTATGTATCCAAAGACTTGCCGACTGTTGGACAGCCTTAGAATTTTATCCAATTCGATGTCACTTCTTTTCAAAGAATTGAAACGTCTCAACAACATAGAAGGAAATACATCTTCTTCATATTTGTTAAAACGACGGTCTAGCGAACGTGAACAATCCATGAAACGGCTCCAGCAATTTAAATTTCCCGACTACTTGATATTGCATTGGGATGGTAAACATATGCAGAATAATAGCCGCGATATGGTAGAAAGATTAGTCATTAGTGTTTCCGCAACAAATGGGTTACAAAAATTAATTTCTTGCAACTTAATTGACAATGGCTTAGCAAGATCTATTTTAACGAATTAAAAAACCCATGCTATACATTTAACATCACAAACAAGATTGTTGGTCTATTTTACGATACAACAGCTACAAATTCAAGCGTGGCAAATCCATTTAAAGAAGTGGTAATGAAAACGGTTGGTGCTGGAATTCCAATTTTTAGTAAATTTAGAAAGTTGTTTATACATAAATGTGGTTTGAAAATTACACCGGCATAAAATTCAAAGGCAGCTAAAAGCATTTTGGACCAAAATTGTTAAACAAACCCAGATTAATCACAGAAGGGCGGATCACAGAGAAGTGACCGAACTTGCACTTGTTCATTTAAATGCGTATCCTGACTATAATTTAAAAGCCTGTGGAGCAGATCACCACGCCCGATGGCTCTTAAAGTGTAATATATATTTTTAAAATAATGTTATACAAAAATCATTTTTACATTTCGGAAACGTTGTGGGAGCAATTTGAAGCTTCTCTATTTTATAACCGTATACCTAAAGTATTGAATCAACAATTTATGCTACAAAAAATTACCTCGACTTTTTGTCCGAACTTGAGAAATTTTCGCAGATGGAAGGAAAATATTGTTCTTTAATTGCAAACAGTGGTAAAGCTTCTCAGCTACGGCATTTGGAACACCTAAGCGAAGATAACGCAGTATTTTAAATTTTTGACGAACGAATTTCATTACGAAAAATATTTTTACCAAATAAAATCAAAGACCAAACTCAAAAGTTGTTAGAAATTGATCCAAATTGCAATTTACACGATTTCAAGGAATATGATACCGTACAACGGATGAAGAAGCTGAAGATTTTGTTAACTTGATCCATTCAACTTATCCAACTTCAACTTTATAAAAAAGATTTCGTTAGTGTCGAAGAAAATGAAAATGTATTAAACAAAACTATCGATGTAACTAGCAAATTACCAATTTATTGATACTTTTTCTTTTAAATCTTCTTTTTTTATTCAGAGCCTAAAAAGTTTAGTTAATTTTGGTACAAATATTTCTTTTATGGGTCATAATGCTATTGATTGGCCAACTAACAAAAGCTATGTAAATGCAATTAAAATTGTCAATAACATTAAATCTACAAGCATTTGTACGGAACAACTAGTTGGCCGATATTCAAGACTAAACGATTCGTGTTTCTTGAAAAATAAAGACTATTTAAATCGTTTAGTTATAGCCGCAGTAGATAACACTGAAATTGTTTAAAATTACTTTGAATAAATCATTTGAAACAATAAAAAAAATGTGTATCATTTGTTTTTTGTTATGAAGCCTCATAACTTTTTAACGGGTTATGATAAAAATAAAATATAGGTACCGTTTTGCTAATCTTTAAATGCCTTTTCATCGTGCATGTTTAAAAAACCTAAATTTTTTTAACGATATTTCTGCCCTCTGTTGTGGGTTTTTGGAACTTTTTTAAGGATTCAAAAAAACGTTCATTGTAAAAATTTTTGCTGCAGAGTCGGCTAGTGAAATCAGATTGGCCATATATTTAACCGTTTTGCTCTGCAGAATAATGAGCTCAAAATCCTCGTTTTAGGGTGGGTTCGAACCACCCCAAAGAGTAAAAATTTTTCCAAAAAAAAGCCCCGTCATTATTTTTATTTAGGCAAAACCTTTAAAAAAAATGATGACACCCGAAAAACAAATCAGGTGACCTATGAATATATTTTTTTTGATTCGAGTTACTCCATTAAACTAGGTTTAAGCCCAAGTATTTAACCTTTAGTTTTTTGGGTAATAAGGTTCAATTGGATGTTCCATACCATAAGGCCATAGCCTTAACCATGGCCATAAGCAACTCTTATTTGTTTCGCCGTTTGTTAAGAATGCAGGGCAACGAAAAATATAAATTAAAACTCACCAATACAATTCAGCGAACGCGAAAAATAAGAAAAAATAAAAAAAAACAAATAGGTAACAGGTAAAATTAAATAGTCAATTTGATATGGTTGTGGTCAAAAATCAAAATTTAATTTAATCTATGGTTACAGTTATTGCTACGGCATTATGGCATGTCACCAATAATCAAATACAGTGTTTCCCATAAGGTTGGTTTGAACAGCTATTTTTTTGTGGTTATGACACGTCTACTTGAACCTATAGTATTCTGAATAAATATATTTGAATAAAAAATCAGTTTTTGGAACAAAAACAAAAATCATTTTCATCTAACAATCAATAAATGTTTACGAAAGCTTAAACTGCAGCCAATTTTTTAACAAATAGTATTTCTTTCTAATATAACAATGACTTTCATTTTCTTACAGCCGCCATTGTGGACGTGTTGTCTGCTCGAAATGCTCCAATAATGATGTACCTATATTGAAGTTCGGCATTAATAAACCAGTAAGAGTCTGCGGCATATGTTTTGATGTTTTACAAGGTGTAAATGGAAATTCGCAATAGAGAGGATAACAAAACATTTTCTAAGCTCAAAGACAGCACGCTGTGAAGCTGGATGACAGTACATTCCTTATATCCCTTTAGATGTTATTTAAAAAAGAAAAGCAAAAAAAAGTGACTTATTTTTGTTGAATAATTTTAAGAAATTAAAATTTGTTGTTTGTTTATTTGTCGGTTTTGCTTTTCTGGGTATCATACACCACCCAAACTTTAATTATTTTAGCGGTGTGTGAGGATCGTAGTCCCGTTAAAAAATATATGTTCGGTCTATTCTCAACGCTAGGAGCCAACTTTAATTTTAAATCATGCATGTTCTGACAATCGCAAAACGCTTAAAACTGGTGATGCACATACTGAAGTGAAGTTAAGAAATTTACTTAAAATAAACTTTAAAGCAACAACAAAATTATACACAAATGAAAATTAATGTTTTCTTTTGTTTTTAACAAAATTTATTTTAAATTTTAAACAATTAAAGTCGCAAATAATTAATTTTAAATATCGCACTTAATCAACAAGAGGGTGTTAACTCAAAATATTAAAATTTTCAGTAGAGGTGAAAAACTTTTTGTGGTTACATTTTAAGAAAATTTTAAAATCCGAATTTATCATAGTAAGCAAATTCCATTAGAAAATATATTTACATCGTTTTTCCTAGAAATTTAGTATTGAAAAAAAATCAATTTTTTGAGTTAATACCATTTTTCTTAAATTTTTCGATCATAAATGAAATAAATTTTATCAACAAGACAGTATCAACTCAAAATAAAACCAAATTGAAAAGAGACAACTCAAAATAATACATTTTTTATGAAAATTTACGAATCAGTTCCACGTTAACTTTTGTATTAACATAAATAATACCTTTTTGTTGATATGAAGGTAGTCACTACATAATCACGAAAATGGTCTCAAATGTTGTTTTAGAGATGAAAGAGTTATCGGACTGTGTTGAAATTTTTACAGTTGATAGATACTGATGTTAGTAGATTTCTTGCAAAAAATGAAATTTTAAAAATTTCAAGTTAATACCCTCTTGTTGATCAAGTGCGATATGTTATTTGTTCTATCAATTGTTTGTTTTGATTGTTTTCTTGAGTACTGGCGATTACATAGAAACACCTTTTCTAATTGATGTTCGAAAATATACTAGTATTAGTGCGGTTTTACGTATAGTCGGAAGTCAAAAAAATTGGTTATTTTAATTTTCAATTTTTATAAAATATTCGGTGCTTATTAACACTAGAAAGACGGAAGCTTTGTATTTACCTATATTGCCTGAAAGCAGCCAAAATGACTACATGTGAAAAAATGACTAATGTGCAAAGAAATTTATTTAACAGTGATTTTTGATAAATTTTAAATCACTTATAGTCAATTATAAGTTATTAATAACTATTAATAATAATAAAATATCAGATCGAAAAAATTTTTTATATATTATCTGGACATTTTAAGCAAATACAAGTGCAACTCTTTTTAGATGTACATCTTCCGCAAACATTTTTGACAAATATTATTTGTTTTGTTATTGTGGCAAAGTCGTATTTGACAAATATTTCGTTTGGTAAAATCCGTTGTGCTTGAAGATGTTGCAATTGATACACCTGAGTCTTTTTGTTGTGAAGAATGTTTCTCTCTTACCGTTGTGTAATCGGCGGAAAGCTGTTCTGCTAATAGGAAAAGGAATAAATCTTAGAATTTGCTTGAACTTATCTCGGGACATAGTACTTCTGAAAAATTCGGGACCCCGAGAATGCACTAACAAAATTACTTGTCATAACGGTTTTTCTTGCGTAGCCTGTTGGTCCCGTCATACCCTTGAAAAAACAGAATTAATTTGCACCCTACGCCTTTTCCTGGGCGTATTGATAATATATTTATTTTCATCGTTGAAGCTAGCCTCTTTATCGCTCTCTTCAGAATCAGATGTCTCACTCATAATAAGATCAGATTCGTCTACAGATGAAAGTTCCCATCTCGTTCCATTTAGATTCTGTATCGGAACACTCCTCACACAACTCTCTTAGTTTTTCTAATAGTTCTCTTCTGTTGGAAATTTTTTTTCATGAACTTAGGCTGTAAAATAAATCAACTAAATAACGTGTTAGAACGACTGGCTGTGCGTACAGCAGGCCTAACCAAGAACGAAGCGTGCGCAGTCTTATTGATACAGTTTGAGATTATACACTCACAGATTTTCCTTCCCATCTGAATGACGTTACAGCGCATTCGAACGGAACAAAGCGCTAGGCCAGCCCTGGCATAAAGATTCGAATAGCAAGTAAGAACAATAATAACTTTAGTTATTAGAACCGCAACTTATCAAGAATGTGTTGAAATCTTCAATTTATCATGAACTTGTATGTTAAAATTTTATTTCAATCTAGAGCCAAACTGGTCTTTTCCAAGCATTTTGACTGCTTTTCGGCAATATAGGTATAACACGTATATATTTCGCAAGTGAGGGACGGGGATGGGCAACAACAATGATTATTTAATTCATTTATATGTTGTAGAAAAAGTCACAAAATTATAAGAAGCTGTGTTACTGTTTAAATAATTATTTTCTTAATTGAAATTCAAAAGCAGTCAAAATTACTTGCTTAGGCAATCTAGTGTTAAATGTGCGATTCAAGTGTTAAGGGACCTTAAAAAATTTATTTATATTACTTTTTGGACGATATGAGTTCCGAACGTGCATGCTATAATTAACAAAATAAACAAAAATACTTTTGAAGTACTGATTACTTACAACCTTTTACATCAAAGATGCTAAATGCAATAGCAAAATCCATTTGCCGCCAAAATATTTCTTGGCTTGCGTTAGTTTTTTTAAATTAATAAATATACATTGGATTAAGTATCCATTGAATTATAACAATCTTTAAGCGTCCGTTTTTTAATTCGTTCTTTTTTATTTGCATGTTTTTTAAGAAATAAAACTAAGCTGCAGGCACTTTGTTGGAATTTTCTTTTGTTTAGTTATGTTTTGCACCGTAAAATCATATGTTTTTCTTTTCGAACATAAGTTTGAAAAAGAGCAAATCGCAAGCATAACGCATGAGTTTCAGAACATGTAAAACAATAGTTGGCGTTTTTGAAATCACATGCGATTTAAAAAGCATACGAGTGTCAGAACATGCCTGAATATTTAAATAATCGATTTTACTCATTACAGTGCCATTAAATACTCTCTTGCTCTTGCTTCGTTTTTCATAAAACATTTTGTAAATGCTAAAACATTTAGTTTTTTATATGCTGAAAGACAAGTAAGCAAAGCAAAGATTTTAATGCTGTTTCTTTTTTTAAGCAAGCAATTTAAATCCTGCGGTATTTTCACTGCACTTACAGTTGGTTCGTTCTTTGCAACTCCCACACTGGACCGAATTTATTTGTTATTCATGAGTTTCGGTCTTCTGGCACGTGATTATCTTGTACAATTCGAAAAATTGCTTCTTCCAACAATTTCTCGTAAAGACTTACCTTCTCTTAAAAAAATTTTACATTATTGCCTTACATCGTCTTTGTCCACTCAAGCA
The DNA here is from genome assembly GCA_916610165.2 of Gymnosoma rotundatum. Taxonomy (NCBI): domain Eukaryota; kingdom Metazoa; phylum Arthropoda; class Insecta; order Diptera; family Tachinidae; genus Gymnosoma; species Gymnosoma rotundatum. Next base: position 118,732,938 of record OU744336.1, read on the forward strand.
ATACCATATTGCTTACTCCTCCTGCTTCACAAACAAACAAAAATTTCATGCTAGTTCCATGAAAAATTACATTGTGTAAATGCCGTAACAGTTTTCTTTAAAAGCGTTAGAGCTGACTCTATTTTTGTTTTCTTTTCTTATTTTTAATGCTATAAAATAAAAAAAATCAACTATTTAAGTAAAATAACTTTATTTACATTTTCAAAACTAAAGCCAAACATGGTTCTCCGGCTCAAGAAATAAAATAACTCTATTGCAGAGTTTGCCGCGTATGGCGAATTTTGACTGACGTCAAGATTGTGTGCATTTTCATATAGACAAATCTGTTATATTTTGACAACGAATATTCGTCGTTCGTCCCACCTGTGTTCCTATCATTCGCCATGAATATTTTGTTACAAGAGTTGTTGCACTTTTGAATTTTAATCTGCCAATCTTTTTATTACTTCATTCCTAAAAAAAAGTATTGTCATACCCCAATTTTATTTTTGCATGTGCAGCAAAAATATTCTATATTTATAATATTAACAACAATGCAATGTATAAGTAAAATAAAGAATTTGAAAAAATTTTATTGAAAATCTAGAGTATCTGTGGTTTTAAGCAAAAATATAAAAAGCAAAATGTGTGATTTAACAAAAGAAGAAATTATTGTAAAAAAAGTTGATTTAAATGAACTTACAACGGTTTAAATACATGAACCTTCATTTTGTGCTTTTTTACTACCCCATAGCTTCTCTGCACCATGGTGCCTATTAAGCTGGATACAGACAAGGCAATGTGTTTCTGAAATCTGTCTCATTTCATTACAGATTGCGTCGACTGAATTTGTGTTTCATGTTTCACTTCGGGTTGCAATCCAGGTTTCATTAACATCAAAATGTTTTGATATTTTTTGGTTGCATTGAAACAGATTGCATTGCTTGTATCGCTGTTTCATTATTTTATGTGTTTAGTACATTAACAACAAGCAAGCTGTAAACATCTAAGCAATTAAGAAAGAACAAAATGGGATGTGAAAAGTGATAAATATAAAATTATAAAAGCAGCACCATCTGAAAAATTAGTAATTGAATGTAAAAATATTGATATAAACGCAAGCATTGAAAAAGTTAAAAACAGGATTCATTTTCGCATCCTCTTTTCCGCGCGATGTTAATGTTAGAATAAAAAAAAAACTGAGATTGCGTTTATGTTTTCACTGTTGGTTTCAGTATGTTGGTGTCAAAACATGAAACCTGAATGTGAAACGTGTTGCAGAAACAAATTGCGTTGTCTCTAGCCAGCATTATGAACAACTTTCGATCTTCGACTGTAGTCGAAAGGGCTGGTCGAACGAATTTTCATTTGGTATTATGGCGCATATTCGATAAAAATAGTGCTACTGTTATTGCCACAACAACACAAAAATTTCACAAATACTAACATTTTCAATAAGTTTTACAAAGTGACACAAACCATCAAAAGTAAGATTATGTTCGATTGAAAATTCGTTGTACAACGAAATATTCGACAGAGCTACCAAAGCATAATACGAATTTGACAACCGATATTCGATTTTCGTTAGCCAGCGAAGATTGAAAATCGAATGCAACTCATAATAAGGTCCCATAACTCTTGTAGCTGACAAAAAGCGCATATAACTAACGCTTTGTAAACTAACTCCTTGTGTGCACTTTTTTGACGCGTGACAAACGGAGAATTTTTCGTTTTGCCTGTATTGTTTTTGTTGTTCTAGAAGTTAGTGCAATTTTTAAACAAGGTACACTTTCTTTAGACGCTCCCTGCATTTATAACAGTAACTTTGTCTTATTAACACACTACATTAAATAAAACTAAACTCTAAATTATAAATTTGCTTTTATAACGTTTTATATATTTCATATGTATTTAAATCTTAATGACATTAGTATCGATAAAAAGAAAATTCAAATGTGTTTGTTACAAAAAAATAAAACCAAAAAAATTGAAAAAATGTAACATATGTAATATGTATGTAAATATTATCACTTTTATATATTAAACAGCATATTATAAATAATAGAGTCTCTGTGTAGAACACAAAAGTTTTACGTTTATATAATCAAACAGTTATTTTTACTTAAAATCTACTTAATGCTCTATAATTATATTATACGCAAAGTTTTCATAGAACCAAAAGTTTCAAGTATTTTTAGCTAAAAAAAATCTCAACTAAATTATGATGAGTTATAAAAGTAACAAAGCACTTGTTAAAGCTATCACAGTTTTTATATTTGTTGTAAGTTGTCGTTTTGAAGAATTGCACAAATTCCCTCGACAGTAGCAGAGTGTTTTTAATGAAGCTGCAATTGTGTTTTCCTTAATTTCGCTACATCCTTCTTCATAGACTTCTTGAACCGAATGCTCTTGATGCCATCGACCGTTGTTGAAAACCTTAAATTTATAAGAAAGAATAAAATAGTATAAACATAAAGAGAGGTCAATAAAAGTCTAAACACATTGGTCTCAAATTTCGTCAAACCAAGGAGTTTACAAACGTAAAAAACATAAAATCTACTTCTGCCCTAACTATGCTATAATTAACTTTTAAATATATATAGTCTCTATATAAATATTTCCTTATTAATGTTTTATTGGTGATAAAATTTTATATCCTATTTCCTTAGAGATTATTTTGACATAGACAGGCTCGTTCTGAAAATCACGCAAACGATTTCTGCAAATTAGACTATTTTAGGTTTTACGGATGGGTTCACGTTTTCGAAAACACAAAAAACAACTGATTTTTTTAGATCTGTGTTGTTTTGTTTGTTTATTTTTGAAATTCGTAATTAAAATATTACCTGAAATTTGGGAAAGTTAAAATGCATGAAGATAAAATAGATAAGTAAATTTTTATTCGTGTGTTATGTAAATATGTACTTTCATTTTCTTATTGGAGATGATTAAAACGCTTAAGATTTGGCGTCAAATGTAAATTCAAAAAAAAAAAAAAGATAAATTATCACCCTTATTCTGTTTGGCGTCGTCAATATTGAGACAATCACCCTTATTCTGTTTGGCAACATCAATACAAAACGGCGTCGTTTTTCTTCGTTTGTTGTGAATCGGTATTCCCGTTGTCAATATTGTCATTAATCGATGATTGTCGCCATATGTTTGGTATTTTCTATGAACAATTGATGTTGATGTTGCCGTTTAGTTTGTCGTCGCCATTTTTGATCTTGAGTTGTGTTGTGTGCAAAGGAAAATTAAAAAAAAACATGAAAAAGTATACAGCAATGTTAAAATAACAAAGTAAGAAATATAAAACATAACAAAAAAGAAATGGAAAAACTAAAATTACCAACTTCTGCAAATTTGAAAAATTAGTGGAAGAGTTAGAAAGAATCCATCGCAATGAAAAAAGGCAGTTAGTAAAGGCAGGATTTTATCGGACAGACAAGTGAATTTGCATTATAAAAACTTCACTTATTATTTTTTTAATATTTTATTTATTATTAATAAGAATATCAATAAAAATTGGAAGTTTTAATATTACAAAGCTATTTATCAGGCAGACAAAATCCTACCTTTAACTAACGACAAGTTGTAGTAATGGCCCTTTGACTATTTATTTTAATTGTTTGTATTGGTTTTGCTTATTTTATTGTTTATAGGTATTTCATTTTTTTACAAAATTTAAATTTTCCACAACACTTACTTAACACCATAGATAAGATCTTAACACAATAGAAAACAAATTGAATCAACTGACTCAAATATTAGATGTGTGTTTTATTTTTTTAAATTATCGATAAATCGTCAACGTCGTCATTAGTTTGTTAGGGAATACCAAATTAGTATTGATGTTGTGTTAAGTTGATGTTGTCTCAAAATTGACGACGATGTTGACAACGCCAAACAGAATAAGGGTGAATATCAACTTAACACAACATCATTACTAATTTGGTATTCCCTAATAAACTAATGACGACGTTGTCTGTTAATCGATAATATAAAAAATAAAACACACATATCTAATATTTAGGTCAGTTGATTTAATTTGTTTTCTATTGCGATAAGTAAGTGTTGTGGAAAATTTAAATTTTGTAAAAATATAAAAAACCTATAAACAATAAAATAAGCAATACTATTACAAACAATTAAAATAAATAGTCTAAGGGCCATTATAACAACATGCCACAGTTAAAGGTAGGATTTGTACTGAAAGTGGGCTTAGCGCGAACGCTCGGAAAACGGAGCTTGTGCTCTTCACGAGAAGAAACAAGATTCCGGCCTTTCCACTACCACTCCTTAATGGAGTGGAGCTTGAGTTGTCTGACAGAGCGAAGTATCTAGGTATCATCCTGGACTCCAAACTGTCGTGGACGCCAAATGTCCGCTTTAGGGCGGACAGGGCCTCAGTGGCTTTGTATGTGTGTAAGAGGGCCGTAGGCAAACACTGGGGTATTAACCCGAGGACGTCGTACTGGCTCTTTGACACGGTCATTAAACCCATACTCATGTACGGGGTTCTTGTATGGTGGCCCGCACTGGGCAAACTTGTGAACTGCAGTATGCTGAATAGAATATTGCGAACTTCGGCCTTGATGGTCACCGGGGCAATGCGCACCACTCCATCGAAGGCCCTCTTTACGATGCTGCACTGGCTACCGGTCGATCTCATGGCCAAGCGGCTGGCTATGAACTCGGCGGTTAGACTGAATGCAGCGGCGACGTGGAAGTCAGGGGACTTTGGACATGCGACCATTTTAGGCTGCTCCTCGGCCATCCCTGACAACATCGATTATTGCACGCCCACCCCCATGTCTGATATTAGTTTCGGGGTGTCAACGTCGGGCACATCGAATATGCGAGGGGATGTGCTTGATGTTTACACTGACGGATCAAAGTCGGACACGGGGGTCGGGGGGGGGCGTCTTCATTCCTAGATTTCAAATCAGAATGAAGTTTAGGCTACGGGATCAGTGTAGCGTGTTACAGAGATTTCAGCCATCAGAAGGGCGGCTTGCTGGATGAGGTACCACAGGATATACGGAGAGGATATCCGGATCTGTACTGACAGCAAGGCCGCGATTAACTCCTTATCGGGTGTCTATACGACATCCAGATTGGGACGTGAATGCCGGACATCTCTTAACGAGATGGCGAGACATTCCAACCTGGAACTGTTTTGGGTACCGGCTCACTCGGGCGTATCCGGGAATATAATTGCGGACGAACTCGCCAGATTGGGAACCCGGTTGGGAGACCGGGAGACAGATCCACTGGTAGGAGTCCCATTAAGCTGCTGTAGAGCTTTACTTCAGCAGGAACTCCTCAGAACTGCACAGTCTAGATGGTCTGAGGAGGTTACCTGCAGGGTCTCGAGGACATTGTGGCCTCAGTACGATGATAGGAGAACCGCGAATCTGCTGAGGTTTCCTCGGGGGCAGCTGGGCACACTGGTGGGCGTGCTGACAGGGCACTGCGTCATTGGTGCTCACGCTAGGAGACTGAATCTTCCTCATCATGACTACTGTAGAAGTTGTCAAGATGAGGAGGAGGAGGAAACGGTGGAGCATATGCTCTGCCACTGCCCGGCTCTTTCTGGGAATAGAGCGGCTACTTTTGGCAGTCCGAGACTGCATGGCCTTGCAGACTTATCCGTCTGCGATGTTTCTAGGATAAACTTGTTTATCCGGTCTTCAGGGTGGTTTGGATGTGGATCTTTTGATGGTACCGTAGGGACCTCAATCTGATCTCTGCACATCCTGTTTCCAGGCAACACAATGGGACCTTTGGGACCCAAGTGAGTCGGTCTTTCTTTTTGCCGACGGCCTGCACAACCTAACCTAACCCTAAAGGTAGGATTTTGTCTGCCTGAAAAATAGCTATGTATTATTAATGTGCTGTTTCTGTATATATAAATTTTTCAGAAACAGCACTTAAGACTTTCAATTATTATTACAATTATTATCAATAATAATAATATTTAATGGATAAAATAATAATAATAAGTGAAGTTTTTATAATGCAAATCCGTATTTCGGTCCGACAAATTCTTGCCTTTAACTAACTGCCTTTTTTCATTGGGATGTATTCTTTCTAACTCTTCCACTAATTTTCCAAATTGGCAGAAGTTGGTAAATTAAGTTTTTTCCATTTCTTTTTTGTTATTTTGTATATTTCTTATTTTGTTATATTAATATTGCTGTATACTTTTTCATGTTCTTAAAACTTTCCTTTGCACATAACACAACTCAACATCAAAAATCGCTACGACAAACAAAACGGCAACATCAACATCAATCGTTCTTGGAAAATGCTAAACATATGTCGACAGTCATCGATTAATGACAATATTAACAACGGGGATACCGATTTACAACAAACGAAGAAAACGACGTTGTCTTGTGTTGACGACGCCAAACAGAATATCGGTGAATATAATTAAATACAAAAAGATATAAATTAATATAATTAATCATGATGAAATTTGCAAAGACAACTCAGTTACTGACTGTTATTATTTTTTTACCAATAATAATAATTATTTTTTTTTTTCTCTTATAATTAAGATAAATCTTACATGACTTTTTAAGTCTGTGCCAACCTCCGAATTACCTTCGAAAAAAAAACAAGCTGAAGGAAAAAAGAAAAAGTGAATTTTTTATAAAACAGGTACTAGTGTATAGTTGAAGGAATCAAGCGCGATTAAAGTAAATTAACATAAAAAAGATTCCAAATAATAAATTTTCATATTACAATAAAATTTTAAACATAGTAAGATATTTATGTAAAGGGTAGAATATTCTATATTCTGTTTTTTAAGGGAATATGATTATGGGAAATTTTATGAATCTTACCGATCTTAGCAAAATCAGATTCTAATGATATTTTAAGTATAGATATCTCTTGAACTATATATCGAAACTTATTTGATACATTTCTCACGTATTCAGAGTTATACATATGTTATACATTGCTAGAAAGGCTTTAAAATTAAAGCTAGGCAACGCCGGATACAATAAGCTCGTTTAAAATAAAATAGAATTGTTTTAGTAAATTTCACACTTACTTTCGTATTTTACAATTGGATTTACGAAAGTGATTTTTCTGATGATTCAAAAACAATTCTTAAGTTTTCTTATAAACAAATGCATGAGAGTATAGTTCGTATATTTTTCTGTACATTGTTATGTATTACTCATTTTAATTTTTGTTTTTACATACTTGTTTTGTGTCCTTTTGCGGTGCACACCCTCGTGTGAAAGTCTCTTTTTGCTGACCGTTTTGTAGGTGAAGTGTTGATATAGTTTTAAGGCACATTGTAGAGTAGGGACAATCAATTATGTATTCATCTGATTCATCAAACTTTGAGCACATTGGAGTAATTAGTGTGGCATTTTTAGAATACGAGTATATTTTTTCAATTGTCACAGCGCATTTGAAACATTTAATACCACTAGCGGAACCTTTAAAACCAAAAACAAATATTCTTTCAATTAATTATGTAATTCAAAATTTTCAGGAAAATTTCAGTTTTAAGGCAAATCAATAATAAACACGGTTTAAAGTTCTAATCAGGTATGTAAGTTGCACTAATTTTTTTTTTTTTTTCTAATTTTATTTATTTACAATCTATTTTCACAATAATAAGTAAATTTGATTATGAAATTAACAAGGATATAAGGAAACTTAACACAGGTTAATAAGCTTCAGCAAGCCTACTAATACAACTAATATTATGTTCAATTATTAGTTTGATAAAGAATATTCTATTTTCTGTATGGTAGGTCTAGTACATGGAATCTTTTAAGCCTTCTAACTTCCTCTGATTCATCTAGTAAATTAATTGCCAAAATGTTACTGTGGTTACTTAGACGATCCAAGTATCTGTGGCTAAATCTGTTTATTTCGTCAAGGACATAAGGAATTTTTAGATCTTTGTGGATTTGTTTGTTTGTAACATACCAAGGCGCGTTAGTTATGGTTCTTAATGTTTTAGATTGGTACCTTTGTAAAATTTCTATATTTGAATTGCTTGAAGTGCCCCATAGTTGGATACCGTAGCTCCATACTGGTTTTAGTATTGCCTTGTAAATTTTGACTTTATTTTCTAAACTAAGCTCTGACTTAACTCCAAGCAACCAATACATTTTCTTAGTTTTGACATTTAGGTGTTGCCTTTTTGATTTTATATGATTTTTCCATGTTAACCTTTTGTCAAGGTGCATTCCTAGATATTTGACTGTATCTGATTTCGGTATTGCGGACCCATTCAATAACACAGCTGGACATTCCTTCTTTCTTAGTGTAAATGTTATCTGAGTCGATTTTTCTGTATTTATACTAATTTTCCATTTTGACAACCATTCTTGGAGAGCATCTAGTTCTGCTTGAATAGCAGATGCAGCCTCAAGTGGTGAAAGGCTTGTTGATAAAATGGCAGTGTCATCTGCGTAAGTGGCTAATAAAATGTTATCGTTTACAGGTATATCCGAAGTGAAAACTGTGTATAGAACAGGACCAAGAACACTTCCTTGAGGTACACCTGCATTGATGTAACACATTTTTGACTTTTCATCACTTATTTTGACATAGAACGTTCTATCTACTAAGTACGACTTTAAAAGCAAATAAAATGGTGTTGGTAAAATCCTTTTAAGTTTAAATAGTAACCCTTCATGCCAAACTCTATCAAAAGCCTGTTTTACATCTAAAAATACCGCACAGCAGTAAGACTTTCTCTCTAGTGCGTCGGATATAGTTTTTACTATACGATGGCATTGCTCCGGAGTTCCATGTTTGTGCCGAAATCCAAATTGATGATCTGGAATTATATTAAGATTCTCCAGAATAGGCTGTAACCTGTTTTTAAAAAGTCTTTCGAAAATTTTTGAAAAAGTTGGCAGAAGGCTTATAGGTCTGTATGAAGATATTTCGCTTTCCGGTTTATTTTGTTTTTGAATCATTATTACTTCTGCACATTTCCACTGGATTGGGAAATGTGAAAGCCTGATTACAGAGTTAAATAGCAGAGTAAGGAATATAATGCATTTTCTTGGCAGAGACTTAACAACATTAGGCCCAATTTTATCATAACCTGGTGACTTCGTGTTATTTAGTTTTTTAACTTCCTTTTGGACTTCAGAAGGTCCATTGGGCACGCAACATCCAAAAATTTATAAATTTGATCTTCCTCAGAAGATGGTGTTGGAGATGGATTAAATGTTTCTTCTAGATACCTTGAAAATGCATCGGCTTTATCCTTACTGTTTCTACACCAACCACCATTCTGATCTTTAATTGGCACATTTCTTGAAGTTGGTTTCTTTAAATACTTTGTAGCATTCCATAAGCTATGTTCACTATTGTTTGTAATTCCCAAATTTCTTAAGTAATGCGAGAGCTCTTCATTTTTTATTTCGGCAATGCGTATTTTTAAGTGTTTTGTTGCGAAATTGTAGTTTGCTTTGTCCTCTACGTTCCGGCTTCGTTGCCAAATTCTTCTAAGCCTTCTTTTGTTCCTAATTAGTTCTCTTATTTCTGCAGAAATAACGAACATATTTCTCTGGGATTGTGTATGTGGAGTAGACAAAAAGGCGGCTTCATGAATAAGATTATTAAAAGATTCCACGCAACCTTCTAGTTCATCAGATGTTTGAATACTAGCATTAAGCTGTACTTTATCATCCAGCCAACTTTTAAAGACATTAATGTCTGTTTTGGGCGAAATTATTTTAATGCTTTGAGAAATTGTATGCAGAGTAGTATTGTAACAAGCAATAATAGGAGTGTGGTCGGAACTAAGATCGTCATTATCCTGAATGCTTAAAAGTTGGGTAGGTAATCCGGAATAAATGAAAAAGTCCAGTAGGTCAGGCAACTTATTTGGGTCACTAGGCCAATATGTTGGTCTTCCAGTGGAAAGCGTATTGTATTTGTTTCTTAGAATGCTTTTATATAATTCTCTTCCTTTTGGATTGACAAGTCTTGATCCCCACCATGGGTGCTTTGCATTAAAATCTCCGCCAACGATAAACCTTGTGCCTAATTGTTTGAAAAAATCATCATAGTGAGTATGAGTTAAAATATGCCTGGGTGGAAAATAAACTGAATGCATACATAAGTCCACGTTATTACATTTGATTTTTATACCACAAGCTTGTACGAATGGTTTAATGACTGAAGATAAAGTTTCATATTTAATGTTTGACCGTACTAAAATTGCTGAACCAGCATGTGCTTTACCATCAGGATGATTGGCTTGCACTAGATCATAGTTTTTTATTTTAAAATAGGTTTTACTCGTAAAATGTGTTTCTGATATTAGTAATATGTCAAGATAGTTAGTTTTAAGAAAAATTTCTATTTCTCTTTTATGATTGGAAGCTCCATTGGCGTTCCATGCTGCAAATCTTAAATTTATTTGCATAATTTTAGCATGATTTGTGACATCATTTCAAACATTTTGTCCATCATCCGTTCTAGCCTCTCCATGAAACGACTTTCTATACTAGTTGCGCTAGTTCTAACTACTTCAGCATACGACTGTGTGCCACTGTTATTTTTGTCGGTTTGATTAACATGAGAGTAACTTACTTGTGATTGTTGGTGGTTTGGCAAAGTTGGTCTTATTAATCCATTTCGATAATTTGTGGTTCTTTTCAGTTGAAGTTCTTGATAAACTTGACACCCCTTATAATTTGCTGTATGATCTTTTAGGCAATTAGCGCATTTCGCGGGAGCATTACGATCTTTAGTACATTCTACGGTTTGATGATTAAGTCCACATTTGACGCACCTAACAGGCAGTTTGCAGTACGATTTTGTGTGCCCAAACTCCTGACATCGATAGCATTGAACTAACTCTGTACTCTTTTTTGGTGGTTCTACTGTAACTATAGCATTATTTATATTTTTTATATTAAAAATTTCTTTATTATTTTGATCTGGATTTAGATCAACAAAAAACATTGGAAGAGGAAGTTTTGTGACACGACTTTTCACGTTAACAATAGATCTAACTTGATGACCAGCAATTAACAGCTCAGATTTAATATCAGTGATCGGTGTTGAATGATGTAAACCTTTTATAACAGCACGATAAGCGCGTTCTTGTTTCAATTGATAAGTATGATAATTGATTTGTTTTGTTTCAAAATACTTAACAACTTTTCTATAAGATTCGACAGTTTTTATCATGAGTCTTATTTTATTATCTCTCATAGATTTATAATTAAAATCATTTTTGGATATTACGCTACTTATGTTTTTTAACATACTGTTAATATTTGTTACATTTGGTATGTACATAGGTGGTGGTTTTGGGGAATAGTTTTCTTTAGCACTACAATCATTATCATCATCTACATCTTCATTATCAAGTAACTGAAATTGATTTTGTTTTGATGTACTTGGGTTATCAGAAATATTTAATTTTTTATGATGATGTATATTTGGAGAATTCCGCAACCGCCGTTTACGGCTCATTATTGTTGATACTTGCTGCCAAACATCATCACTTTCATCACTTTCTTCTTCACTTAAAGTAGTCATGTTATTGTTTATTGTTTCAATCACAAACTAGTTGTAGTATTGTTTTTGTTCTTAAAGAAATTGACACAATTTAAATTAAATTCAAATTATTTTATATTACTCAAATTATTTTTTTTTTATTTTTTATTATTTTTGAAAGACACAAAAAAAACAGTCTGCTTACTCAGAAATTTTATTTGAGACTAAGTTGCACTAATAAAAAAAATTTTCATATCTTATATCTAACAATTATTCTAAATAGAACCAGCCATATTACACATTTGATTACGATTTATATATATATATATATATATATATATATATATATATATATATATATATATATATTTGTGTTAGTTTCAGCTGTCTGTTTAATAGTATTGTCATATACAAAAAATTAAATGAACTATAGAAGTACCCTTTAATTTATTATTTTTAATATTTACACTGCATTTTTTACTTTTTAACTGACTTCAAAAAAAGAAGGAATTCAGATGAATGTTGCTTTTTTATATTTGTGCCTCCAGAACTCAGTCACTTCTGATCCGATTTCGAAAATTTTTGGTAATATGATAGATTATGCTTACAAATTGGTCCCGTTTTAAAAACAGTTCATAACCTTTAAAATTAAAGGGTGTCCCCATACAACATACATATTTTTTACGAGTATTATGAATTGTAAAGGGCACTTCTGTAAAATTTAAAATGACTGCGTATTGCTATAGCTTCCAAAAACAAAAATTACACAAAAATAAATCTAAAAATTAAAGGGTGCCCCCATATTGATGTAAATTTACTTATATGGGCTTATCTTTTGAACCGTTATAGACAAACGTTTGCAATGCGCTATATAAACGAGTTTATAATTTGAATTTGGAAATTAAAGGGTGTCCCATAATTGATGAAGATTTACTTATATGAGCCTATCTTTTGAACCGTTTTAGACAAACGCTTGCAAATTGGACAGAATGTCGACTGCTATGGTCGTTATAGTAACAGCTGATAATATTTAAAATTATAAATTGAAGGGTGCACCAATAGTTCATTTAATTTGGTATATGGCCATACTTTTAAACAGTTGTAGACAGACGATTCAAATTTACAAAGAACCTGTATTGCTAAGTCCGCTATAACATCAAGTATAAAACTTGGATTTGGAAATAAACGGGTGTCCCAATAGTTGATATAATATGGTGTATGTGGCCGTACTTTTAAACCGTTATAGACAGACAGCTAAAATTTGCAAGGGACATGTTTTGCTAAGTCCGCTATAACAAGAAGCTTATAATTTGAATTTAGAAATTAAAGGGTGTTCCCAAAATTAATTTAATTTGTTCTATAAGGCCGTATTTTTTGAACCGTTGTATACAAACACCTTAATTTTAGACATAATTAACACTACTTTATTTGGTATAATAAGAAGTATAAAAATGTTATATTATAAATTAAATGGTTGATATAATCTGATGTATATGGGCAAACTATTGAACGGTTACAGACAGACGGTTGAAATTTACAAAGAACCTGTATTGCTAAGTCCGCTACAACAACAAGTATAATATTTGAATTTGGAAATTAAAGAGTGACCCTATAGTTGCTGCAATTGGATGTATATTGCCAAATTATTGAACAGTTAAAAAAGTATAAAGTTTGGAGATTTGTGTGTCCCAAAGTTAATGTAACCTAATTTATGTGGCCATACACTTGCAAAGTTAGAAGATTCTGAACCACTTTTTTCAGTTGTTTTAAACTTCTTTGCTGTATAATCACCTAGCTTATGCGACATTCGCATTTAGAGGCAAAAAAACCATTCATCAAAATATTATTTTATTTTGAGAAAAGGCGAAACTTATAGCTCTTGATTAACACTATAATTGGTGGTAAGGTTAAATTTATGGTAAGTGTTCCTTTTTAAGATAATTACAAGAAACCAAGGAAATCGCATGCGATAAAAACACAAGTCGCTTTCAGCGAGACCTGATGGAAATTTTAATGCGACTTATTTTAAAATGTGATGCATTGATGAACCTGAATAATAGTTTTAATTTGATTCAGTAATATCAAGTAGTTTAATTTAATTTTAATTACTGTCGCATGCAATATTTTGTTCTATCAAACTTTTTCTTGTTATTTTTATACCCTTCACCACAAAAGAGGAAAAAGTTTGCCATTCCGTGTGTAATTTCTACATTATCCATTTCCGCACCCCATAAAGTACATCGCTCAGTCGATGTCCGTCTGTCAGTTTGTGTTAGTGTTGAAATGGGTATCATTTGAAAGCTTTTAAAGGGATCTTTAAGGAACTAATAAAATTTTTTAAAAATGCTCAACCCATTAAGAGCCGATGTCTTTATTTTTTTAATTCTCTGCCACCGAAATATTTGCTGTTTGATTGGAGTTACTTCACTAAACTAGATTTACATAGATGGTGAGGGGTATATAAAATTCGGCATAACCGAATATAGCACTATTACTTGTTTACTTTTAATTTAATTAAACATGCATAAGATGATTATAAATGATTTTTAATATGTTCAATATGTGTCTCGGTTTTTTAATTTTGTTTCATCATATTTTAACTTAAAAATAAACAATAATAATAAAAATTATTTTTATTGTTTTAAGGACCGCACAAACTCATTAAGGAATTTCCATTGCCAAATGCTAAGTGAAGAAGTGTTTAAAAACAGTTTCGGGTTAGCCAAGAGAGTACACACAGTTTGCACGTTTGCCAAAATTTTGCAAAACAGCTTGAAAATTATAAGACCCACAATATTTAAATCATTTTCCATTAAGCTAAATAAAATACATATAATAATTACATTCCTTTTTCTAATTTCAAATTATTTCTTTTCAAATATGTTTTACTTTTTTACAGTTTTTAACACGACGCTTAAATTTTTATTTGCCAGGTCACAGAAATATCGAAATCCAAAAAACAACTGAACACACTTCACGAGTATATCTAAATTAGTTATGTTCATAAAGAGAAACACAAAAAACAACCAAAAGATCTCAGTTCTTTCTAAAATCTTTAAAAAATACCATGGATATAGTCCCAGTCCCACCCCGTTGAAAGCTAGAAGCTACTAAACGATATTTTTGTTTCACAACAGTGTTGCCAGAGAAAGACAGGAAAAATTTACGCTTTTTCATTAAAAGTTACTTTTTAAAATTGTCCTTAAATAAATAACAATTTAATGTAATTATATAAAATATAGTAAAAAAAACTTTATTCCATATTTCAGGGAAAACAAGGCAACAAGTTTATTTATTGAGCAAAAATAAAACGAAAATAAAAACGTACAAAAAATTTTATATCGATGATACTCAGGGGAATTTAAATTAGAAGTCAATACTAATATTTCGGTATGGAAAAGTGCATGCATTCAATAAAATTAGTTAAAGTAGGATTTTTTTTAATAAATCCGTTTTACCTTTTTTCTTTGAAAGATTGGGCTTTGATAGAATTTACTACACTTACGAGGGCTGCTCTATATATTTCTGGCCTAATAGTGAAAATGCGAATATTTATAATCAAAAATGGTTTTATTGTTTTTCAAAGTATTCTCCAGCATGATTTATACACTTTTGCATGCGCTCAAACCAGTTGTCGAAGCACTTTTTCCACTCCGATTGAGACACCGCTAAAACATGGTTTTTTAACACTTCAACAGCTTCTTCTGGCGACGAAAATCGTTGACCACGCATTTTTTCTTGATGTGCGGAAACAAGAAGAAGTCATTAGGTGCCAAGTCAGGGCTGTACGGCGGATGACCCGTTAATTCGACGTTTTGGGCGGTCAAAAACGCTCTGGTTTGAGCCGATGTGTGAGAGCTCGCATTGTCATGGTGAACAATGATTCGTCTTCTCTTGTTGGTTTTTCGAATTTCTCCGATGACTTCAGGCAAACAAATTGTAGTGCACCACTCAAAAGTGACCGTCCTACGTTGCTTGAGCCACATGACCAGTTTTTCCGAAGAAACAGACGACCATTTGCTTCGAAGTGCTTCTTCCACGAACAACTTTCGTTGGATTTTGCTCGTCTTTGAAGACCCACACGGTCGAGTGTTGTTTCGTTTCGGGCTCATACGCATAGATCCATGATTCGTCACCTGTGACAATCTTATAAACGTCTTTTGAAGCACCACAATCGTATTTTTGCAACATCTCTTTGCACCAATCGACACGAGCCTTTTTTTGAGCGACTTTCAAATTGTGCGGGATCCAACGAGAATACGGCTAGGTGTTCATGCAGTATCGAATGTATGCTGGTGGAAGAAATGTCCAAGGATGTCTCTATGTCCCCTTTCACACACATCAAGTTTGACTCGTCAAGTCATGAGTTTTTGGGAGAAAGGGGAGAAGAGAATGAAAAGAAGTACAAACCTGACCGTACCATCAAGTTTAAGAAAATTGTATACTTAAAGTTGGCTGCAAATAGAAGTTGCTGAAGTTGAAAGCAAACTTGATGAAAAAACTCGACGGTGTGTGTGAACACGAATGCAGGTTCAAAATTAAATTAATTAAAAACTAATCAAGTAAACTTGACGTGTGTAAAAGAGCACTATCTCTCGGTATGTCGCATATCGATCTTGCATTATGACTTCACTCACGGCATCAATGTTCTCTGGCACAACAGCCTTTTTTGGACGACCTTCACGGAATTCGTCTTTGAGCGAGCTTCGGCTACGATTAAATTCATTATACCATTTTTTCACAGTGCTATAGGATGGTGCTTCATCGCCATACAAAGATTTAAGTTCATCAATGCACTCTTGTCGTGATAATCCACGTCGAAAGTTGTGAAAAATGATGGCACGAAAATGTTCACGAGTTAATTCCATTTTTTTCTATATTAATTTTTTCAAGTCATACGTCAAAACGTTTTAGTACGATTATGCTTAAAAATGACAATCTTTCCAATGGAAATGTCAGATTGCACTTGGAAGCACTCAGTGTTGCCAGGCCAGAAATATATATAGCAGCCCTCGTATAATTTGAAAAATAACGTTATTACAATCGTTATTAGATAAATTTGAGCCTGATTTGCTTAAAACTTTAACATAAAATTTCCGGCACTTCCTGGAGAAAATTCAAAGACAACTTTCGTCTAAATCGAGGTATTGGTACGGTTATCAAATTTTTCAAGCGGAAAAACTGAAGCTGCTAACAATTTTCACAAGTTTGACCAGTTAGAAAGAGTTGTTGCCAGAAACATTTTGCTGATTCTAAGCATGAAGCAAGAACATTTCGTTCTGATGAATTAAACTGAGTAAAATTTCAGCAATGTTATTTTTTATTTCAAACTAATTTTTTATAAGGGATTTTGATTGCATTTGCAAAAAACCATTGTTATTAAAATCGAATTGATATGTTACGAGAGATTTTTACCTATAATAATGTAACAAGTACCCACACATTACTTTTTTTCGTTTCTGTACCAAAATTTCCGAAAATTTGGCCAAATATAACAAAACCAAACGGCAACACTATTTCACACACACACACATCTTTTTGTCAATTATAGCTGTCGTTTGACAATATCAAAAAGTTGTGTAGTGTTGTTAATTCACTAAAATTTCTTAAGCTTTTGGTTGGAAAATAAAACAAAAATAGCTTTCAGAAATTAGAAAAGCAATATCAGCACATACGGAATATTTAAATTAAAAGGTAGTGTAATAAAGATTAGCAATACAGATGGTTTTGGTATATTTAAGGAATCTTTCAGGTAGACATATTTTTGGTCTTTCGGTAACCCTGCTTGTAATATTCACGAACACTGTTGCCGATTTTTTTCGAGCTTTCTCGACAAATTATCGAATATCGCCAATGTATAAAAAGTATGTAATATTAGTTTTAAAAAAATTTTTCTTTTATTTACTTTTGTCAGGAACAACAATATAAAAAAAGTTTTCATTTACAAAAAGGAATTCATTTGTATCCCAGCAAAAAATTGAGACATTACCTTAAAAAGTACTTGCCATATATAATGACTTGCTTTTGTGATTACCTATTTTGTTAAAAAAAAAATATTAACTCCACACTCGATTACCTTTTCTAAGATTTTTTGCTGGGATATAACATTTAAAAAAACAAAAAATAAATAACTTTGTTAAAAAAAGTAAGGTGCATCAATGTGTATGATTTAAGTTATTTTTATAATAAAAGCTTAAACCTCGAGATCACAGTGGTATACAAAAATAATTTAATAATGTTAAAAATAAAAAAATTTATTTAAGAACACATATCAATTACTGAATCAAAACTTTCATACACATTTTGTTCAATGTTATTATTGTCTTTTCTATCCTTACTGCGGTACATTTCGTTTGTATTACCTAGAGTCTATACCTGATATATTTTGTTCTTGATCAAAATCAAATCATTGCCATGACAAAAAATTTTCAGGTTTAGACTCTTCTTATTAGTGTTATTGAAATGTTAAGACAATTTTGTCAAGTCTCCACCTCAGATATCTTTGTCTTCATAAAAGACATAAATTTTTGTATTTTTTGCAAATATTATTAGTGTTTATTATTCTGGTTGTTAGCTTTACATATATACAGTACTGTTCGAAACCTAAGCAACTTTTCCCCAGCAAATACTCATGGTCGTATATGTTCTCTTTAAATAGATTATTGAAAAATTTCCCTTTTATTTATTATTATACATATAGTCTAGATACTAAAACTAACAACAAAAAATACATTTTATATCTTTGGAAGAATTTATAAAACAAAAAAAAAATTAACTTCAAAATTCGCTGTTCGAGACCTAAGCAACTTTTACATTGTTGCATTTGTTGCGAAATATTAACTAAAACAACAACAAAAATTTTAGTCCCGTTATGATTGCTATTGAAAAAAGTAATTTTGGTTGATTTTATGCATTTAAGTAGTACCAATTCTTTAGAAGTGCAACCATGACGCGAACACGTTATGGATCAGCTTTTAAGTTAAAGATTATTGAACTTGTTAATAACGGTAAATCCCAAATTGCTATAGCAAACCAATTAAATATTTTACCGACTTATGAAAAAGTATAAAGCTACTGGGAAAGTAGAGTAGCGGTAGCGACCTTGAAAAACTTCTGAGCGAACAGACCAGAAAATTTTCCGTCTAGTTAAAAAAAAATCCATTTATTTCGTCGAAAGACATAGTGTAAGAAAACGTTTATTGGAACAAAACTTAAGAAGCTTCATGCCATCTAAAAAGCCTATGCTGACTAAGAAGCATCTAAAAAATAGGTTTGTTTAATTGATTGCAACATAGTCTCTGATTTCTCAGATTTTGCTAGAGCATATATGGATTGGACTATATTCAAATGGAGAACCGTTTTGTTAAGTGATGAATCTAAATTTAACTTACTTAATTCAGGTGGAGTTTGCCACGTGAGAAGACCAAAAGGAAAGCGGCTACATCCTCGGTACTCAAAAGCCACATTACAGTTTAGGGGTGGAAATGTGATGGCTTAGACTTGTTTTTCGGCAAGTGGTGTTGGTCCCTCTGTAGAAATTCAAACAAAAATGGACCCTTTTGTTTACAGGCACATTTTAGCAAATCACATGCTTAACTATGCTGAGTTGGAAATGCCAATTCGATGGGTGTTTCAACATGACAATGACCCAAAACACTCATCGAAGTTAGTCAAGGATTGGTTATCAGCTAATGGGGTTCAAGTTTTGGATTGGTCACTTTAATCGCCAGACTTGAATCCCATAGAGAACCTCTTTGAAACTTTAAAACGGAACTCGACGCTTTAAAAACAAACAGGAGTTGATGAACTGTCTAAAATCAGAGTGGGAAGCTATACCAACATCTATTCTATCGAATCTTATTGAATCTATGCCCAACAGAAGCGCTGAGGTCGTAAGAAACAAACAAAAGTTGCTTAGGTTTTGAACAGCAAATTTTTAAGTTAATTTTGTTTTTATTTTATTATAACTTCCAAAGAAATGGTTTTTAATTTTTGTTGTTATTTTTAGGTTATAGACACATTGTGTAGTAGTAAATAAAAAAAAAATACTTTCTATAAATTTATTTAAAGAAAAGATATAAGTCCATTATTACTTAGTGGGAAAAAGTTGCTTAGGTTTCGAACAATACTGTACATACTTGTGGGTTTGTTCCACATATAGGATAAACTTTTTATTATAAAGGAGAAAATCCTTGGCAGAAGTCCGTCAGTGCATAATATCCTACCTGCACTACGAAAAACAAATTATGATTTGTCATGATAATAAATAAAATACGTCTGCCCCTTAAATCTACTTAACATATCTTCGGTAGGAATTAATTTGTTACAACATATGTTAGTTAAGCCCTCCTTACTCTTACGAAAATGTTGCGGGCACGTAAACGTTGCGCTTTAACGTTGGCTAGTTACTGTTTATACGTAAACTTTCCATATGATTCTCTATTGTAAAGTAAACAAACAAAAATATTCTAAACAAGTGATGGCGATAATTAAAAAAAGACTGCTCTTATATACGGCCATGTAAGAAACTCAATTTAATTTTTTGATCTTATGTTTGTGTTCTATACAAAAATAGGACTTTACGCATTTAATTAGCACAAAAAAGTTTGTAATAAATTGTTTCGATTTTTTAAGCAAAAAAATAGCAAAACTGATATAATAATTACAACAGACTTGTGGGATTTCAATTACAGTTTGTAATTAATTACAAATGCAGTCAACTGTAATTGAATTTTTCAATTACAATTGCATTTAACTATTTGTAATTAAATTTTTACAATTACTTTTAATTTGTAATTAGAAATTACAATTACATATAATATGTAATTGAAAAATTAAATTACTTACTTGATTATTTATAGTAAAAAAATATTTAATTTCAAAAATAATCAATTATATACACATAATAAACATGTAAAAATAATAAAAGAAGTAAGAGTGCTATATTCGGCTATGCCGAATCTTATATACCCTTCGCCACATATATAAACCTAGTTTAGTAAAGTAACTCCAATAAAAAAAGCAATTATTGTCACCCCAATCGAATTAAAAAAAAATATATATATTTTACATAAAAATGCCATCGGCTCTTAATGGGTTGAGCATTTAAAACAAAAAATTAGTATTTTCTTAAAGATCTCTCTAAAACCTCTAAAATGATACCCATATTAATATTAAAAAAATTTTTGATTTCAGAGCCCCTTAACTAGGAAAATATAAGCCAGCGCCAATTTTTTCACTTGATGTTTTTTTCTTATTTTTTAATTCTCTAGCGTCCCATATATGTAGTTTTTTGATTGGGATTACTTTATTATTCCAAATGGCATGACAAATTTTATAGGTAGGCGTAGTGTTTTGCCTGCTGCCTCGAAGGACATGGACCGATCATGCTGATTTCCAATAGCACCTCTTTTAACACTATATTTGATCGATTGACAATTTTTTTTTTTTTTTGTGTAACAGACAACCAACAGACTTCGCTATGCATAAGAAGTCAGAATATATATACTTTGTAGGGTCGAAAATTGATATTGTAGAAATTACACACGGAATGACAAACTTAGATATACCCTTTTTCCACTTTTTGTGGTGAAGGGTATAAAAATTAGGCATTATTTGTATTCACAAACAAAAACACAGTGAAACAAATAAAATAAAGAAGATATAAAACATATATTAGGTATATACGTAACTATTATGCATTTGATAGAATCTACAGCGTTAAGAACTTCAAAAATCTTAGGAATCTGACTTTACTTTCGCTTTGTAAAAAAAATATGTAAAGTTAAAAGTGTATTTTATGAACACATATGTATAATATATGTTGTATAAGAAATAATTTAAAATATACTTTTCACTTTTCCCATTTCTCCTATTATAAATTTTATCCCCTTTTGATTGACTGCGGAAAGTGAAAAAAATCGGGGTAAAAAGTAGGTTTTTATGAATTAAAAAAGAAAAATTATGCATATGTAAATAAACAAAATAACTCCCTCCAAATTACGACGATGCCACTTTTTTATTATTTTGTTCCCACGGAATTCATAATTGGAGGAATCTTTTCTCGAGAAAAATTTTTTCCATGGGAAAGAAAGAATATTTATGATTGAAAATGTTTAATATTCCTCTGAGCTTTCAATACAGATTTTAATAAAATTGTGTTGTTGCTACTGACTTTTACAATATTTTGTGGTCATACAGCTGATTTTGAACAAATTAAGATATTAGATAATGAAAACATTTAAAAGTAAAGGTACACTAAAGAAAGCTTGAGGATATAGCAAAAATGGGAATATGCAATGAATTTAAAAGAAGACACGGACAACATAAATGCAAATTATAGAGTGGCAATTCATATGAACAAACCGTGATACTAATTTAAGTTGTGTTTTTTGGTTTAAATTAATGTTTTTGTAAAGTTTGTTTTATATGTTATGTATTCTCCAAGTTTTTTTGAGTGTTTTATATAAACACTAAAAATTTGTTTGGGTAAATGATTTTACTGTAAGTTTTTTAAATGTAAAAACAATTTTTGTATATTGTATATATTTTGAAAAAATTAAATAAATATCCCCCTGAGAAAGTCAACAAATTATTGACAAAACGTCGGAAACAAATGTAAAATTAATTGGTTTTATTTACATTGGGAAACACAGATCATATTAGCTTATTCAGGAAACTTAAGAATCTAGGTATTCTCTGAAAAATTACCTTAGGGATGTGAAAATGGTATTATCATTGACTGAAAACGTCAATAAAGCGATGGCCAATAAAATTCAGGGTCAAGCTCTGAACGCTGTGGAAACACTCACAGAATCCACATGGACAAATATTTTAAATAAATTAAGACAGGAATTGGGGTTAAGGAATCTTATTTCTCTATTAGGGAAGAAGCTATGAATTTAAATATCAATAATATTGAAGAATTTCATTATAAGTTGGACCAATGCTTGAATAAAATAAATACGAAATAAAGTATAGAAGTAGTCAAGGATGATAATTTTGCGCCTACAAATAATGTTGAATTAATATTCGATATTTATATAAACTACTTGAGTTTAAATATAAAAGCATTGTTGCTTCAAAAGCCAGAACAGCTCTCGAAGCTTTTTAATAGAGAGGCAATTTTATCGACAAAACACTACAAAAAAAAATTACAGTTACCAACAAAATTATAGAAGGGAAAACGAAGGTCGAAAAATCAACCCAAATCAAAACAATCGAAATTAAAACTAAAATTTAATCAGTCTTATCCAAGGTTTGATCAGCAAAAGTCCAAAAGAAACGTTGATCATTCCCGTTCAAATTTGAATAGAAACGCGAAATAATATAACGGAAATTTTTATCAGAATCCCGTAGATAATAGGCGTGTGCATCATCAAGCACCAATTCCCATGGAAGTTGACCATAGCCAATTTGAAAATTTTCCTCAACAGCCTTAGGCTAAACATTACCAATAGTAACGCTAACGTTCGGGTTCCTTCGTGCCAGGTGCCTAGTGGACACGGGTGCAGCTACCAGCTTGGGCGATTCCATGTTTTTTGGAAGGATTTCAAACCGTAGAAAATTAATAAACCCTATCAAACTAAATAAACTCATTGACTCTTCCACTATGGAGGACGAAGTGATCGTATATTTGCCTATTCAATTAAATAGAAAAAAGTAAAAATAAAATAAAAAAAATCAGGTAAGGCTCCAACAAAACTATTTTTTCCATATAAACATAACTTTACTCAAAAACGAAAGAATTTTCTCCTCTATGGTATAACCAAAAGCGGCTTTGCTTTCTAAAGGTTTTCTGCGTAGCCGGCCTTCGGCCGGACGAAAGGATTTTCTCCTCTGTGGTTTAACCAACAGCGGCTTCGCTTTCTAAAGGTTAAATGCGTAGCAGGCCTTCGGCCGGGCGCAAAGATTTTCTCCTCTATGGTATAACCAACACCGGCTTCGCTTTCTAAAGGTTTTCTGCGTAGCCGGCCTTCGGCCGGACGAAAGGATTTTCTCCTCTATGGTATAACCAATAGCGGCTTCGCTTTCTAAAGGTTTCCGAATAACTTAATTTATTTTGTAAAAAAATGTTTTTCCGCACCAGATTTTTTTATTTATTTATTTTTTCAATTTTTCTTGCTTCAATAAATAGCCTCTTATATTCCCTTTCCAATGATACTCATATTGTCCCATTCCGCCATCAACTACTCGATAAATGCCATATTATATATAAAAACTTTGGAGGGCCGTAACTCCGAAACTAAGGGTTGCCGCCAAATTTTTCACTTTACATTTTTTGCTTAAAATTGCATTTTGCACCCTATAGGCAACTTTTTTTATTTTGGAGCGGTGCCCGTAAACTAGATTTAAGCCCAAATAAATTATACTGTTGTTGACGCAACCACATAGGACATTTGCAGTCCTTTGCCAATGTGGTTAATAATATAATGAAACTAGTCACTGCAAGTTGTCGCAAAAGGTGATCTTCTTTTATTAAGCTACGATAGTTTTAAAAGTATTTTAAAGCTATTTTAAGAAAGTTTTGATTATATACATATGAATATGTGTATCTAAGCAGAAAAAAGACGAATTAATCGCTAGGGTCTTACTTTCAAATAAGTTTATATACCAAAAGATTGTTATAAGCCTGATATTTAAAATTTTTTATTCAAAAAACACCTTTCAGTGATTGAGATGATGCTTTAGGCAAAGACTATAAATATACTAAGATGTTTCACTGCCGTACATTCTACATCCAGTGCAGATTTTGTCGATGGACGTACTGCTACTGCCACTTTAAGAGTAAAATCACAAAGAGAGATTATTATTCTCAGCAAACTTGTTACTCTCATCTCACATTAATTCATTTGTATATACGTGCATACGAATGTGTATATATTTACATTATAAAATATTCAACGTAAACCAATGTTACCGATTGTGTATTTGTATGGTAACAACATGTGTTTTGTTGTTGTATAAGAGAAATAACATCGATTTACACCGAATATTAAATTCATTTATTATCAATATGCAAATTTATTATTCGGAACCTTTTCGATTTTAATTTACTTTACTTTTTTAGTTACTGAATGTTTGCTGTGTTTTTGTATACTGTCTTTTTGTTCCCGTCTTTTTCTCTTATTGATTCAATAGAGTTCTTATTTAATCAATTTGGCTTTTGATATAAGACCTTCAAGTTTTCTATACAAAATTTGGTTAAAATCCACTGATGAGCTATTTGAGCAGTAGTGAAATGGCCATATGGATATGCTTTCCCCGCAGTAATACATTTCATTTTGTAGTTTAGTTTAAAATAATAAATATTTCATGAGAATATCATGAAATATTTATATTTGAAGGAATCAAGCACAAATAAAGTAAATTAATTGAATTTTAAAAGATTCCGAATAATAATTTTTCATTTTAAAAAATGTTTCATGAGAATATCATGAAATATTTATATTTGAAGCAATCAAGCACGAAAAAAGTAAATTAAATTCATTTATTATCTAAATTTAATTACTACATACATATAAACTAAATACCACAATTATTAACATTAATGAATTTGTTTCAATAACATTTATTAACATTAATTTTTTTAACTTTTATCACTATTCTAAGAAGAATACTAGTTTAGCGTCTCAGTTGTAGTGAACATAGTGCTTGAATCTTATATATAAATATGGTGTAAAAAATGTATAGTAATTCATAAAATGAGAACAGCTGTGCCGATTTCTGTAGCATTTTTTTCAGTTGTTCGTATTTTTAAGTAGAAGGTTTTTACGGAAAAAATTTTTTGAAAATCCCTCCAGAAAAGTTGGAAAATTGAAAAAATCAAAAAATTGGTGATTTTAATAATTTGCTCGGGATAATTAGCACAATATTTTTTAAAGATAAAAAATTTAATTTAAAATTCCCGTAATTTAATTTTAATTATTAACTTGCAAGTGCCCATATAAAAGGCATAAATAAATTATCGTGGTGTGTTGTGATATTTTATTTGTTGTCTTAATTTTACTTATACTAATGTTACTAAGAAAGCATTGCTCATGGGAAACACATGAGTGCAAAGTAACAAGTACTTGGAAAGACTCAATTTTAAAGCGCCAGTAATTTATTTTGTTTGGCAATTTAAATATATAAATTTAGCTATCAAATTCATATTGAGGTTTATACATATTGAACCTATATGCAGGCTAAATATACTTAACAAAATATTTAATAATAAATATACATAAATAAGTGCCTTATTTTATTACCATTGTTTGAAATTTCTTAAAACACATATTAAGTATCCACAAGAATAAATGCTAAAAAAAATTACTACATAATTTAGGGTATGATTAGTTCGGTGCGATTACGCATATTTTTAAAAATACACAAATAAAAATGTATAGTTACCCTACAATAACAAGAGCAGTCATATAGTTTCGTTTTTAAGCTTATTTTACAAACAATTTTTAAATAAGTAGGAAAAATAGAATTCAAAAATAAAATTTTATGAAGCACATTCCTCTTTATATGTAGATATGAAAGTATGTATGTACGTTTCTATATGTTAAATGTGTGTTTTTGTCTCTCAATACTTTACTTTAACAAAACATTTCTTATGAACATCCACACACATTTTTAAACGCATGTGTGTATGAATCTGTCTTGTTTACAAAACTAATATTGTGCTCTCTTGAGTTTTGGTTGCGCTCCAGCGTTGCCACACAAGAAATTGAATTCCTACCAATAATTTTCAAAAATCCTACCAAAATTGTTCACAACCTACCAAAAATTTAAAAATGCGTTTCTTGCACATAAACTCTGTTATACTCACATGGTTTTTTTTTCCGTAATTGTTGAGATGGATGTTATGTTTTAAAATAGTTTTAGAGCATACTATGCAGAATGAACACCCATCCCTTTCCTGGAGCCAATCAAATTCGCTCAACCATTCGGTTCTAAATTTTTTTTTTTTTTACTGTTTCTTTACATACAATATTAGTAAATATTTATGTAATTAATAGGTACATATATATAATTAAAAAAGTTTACTTACTTTTCCATTTTGTCTGTTAATTTTTTTAATACAAACACTTGAAAATAAGCCTTCACTCAAAAATATTGTTAATTTCAATTTCATAATATTGTTCGCGTTTCTTAAACCAGAGATGGTTATAGCTTTAATCATCTTAATGCAAAAAAGCAGAGATGTTTTTTATTACACCTAAAACAGTTTTTGAAAACAGTGGTAAAACTATTCACAGTTTTTGGTTATTTAATTCAAAGTTACATTTTTTTTTATTTTATGTTCTGAATTTTTAAGGTAAAAAATTTACTATTGCTAAAAAATTGCTACAGGAGGAAAACCTACCAAAAATTAAAAAAAAATGCAACAAACCAACCAAACTACCAAACTGTTTTTTAAAAACGAAAAACTACCAAGTTTGGTCCGATTGGACCAAAGCGGCAACGCTGTTGCGCTCACAGAAATTTCTTCCCTCTTATCTCTTACCCCAGCTACCATGAAACTGCTCATAATTTTTGATTTTTTAAATGTTCAGAGTGCAACATCTTTATAAATTTATTGTCTTTGCTTTAGTGTATAGATTAACCGAAATCGTATGGACTCTAAGCCATTACTGTTCTTTTTCTGTTGTTCCCGTATCTCTACACCACTCCAAGAAAACATGCAGCTTTAAACTAGCTTTTTTATATCATTAAGAATTCTTTATTAAATGTTCTAAATTATTATTATTTGGGCTGCGATTTCCATGCAAATGCATGTCTTTTATCGATAGTCTATTAACGATATCGACCAATTATCTTTCCGAATCAATAAATTTGCGTTAAAATGGCATCGATTTGTTTTTACATATTTTTGCATATTTAGGTGAAAATGCATATTTTTGCATATTTTGATGAAAATGCATATTTTTGTATATTTTTTTGGCATATTTTAAATTTATTAATACATATTTTTGCATAATTCGAAATTTTTACGTAATTTTTCAAAAAATTTCCAAATAAACAAAAAATCAATTAATTCTTTTGGTTCTCTACTAAAAATATAACTTTACGTAAGTAAAAGAAGCATATACTACATAACTTGATGTCGCATGCTAACACATAATTGACATTCAATTTTAAAACACAAATATAAATGTATGTAATTTTTCCATTGTTTTGCAACGTATTTTTGAGAAAAACTAGATTCTTATAATTTTTTTTAATAAAATGTTTACATTGAAAGCAATAGTTTAAATTAAATTTGTCCATATATTTTAGATATTTAATTGTGAGTATATTTTACAGTTCATAAAGTATCTTTTGTTTTACGAGATTTTTTTTTTCTAGGAAATATGCCCAAGATTAAGCCTTCCAAGTCTTCCATCGTAATGAACTACGTTAACGAATTTAATAATGTCTTTAAATTTGATGGTCAAACACTTTATTGCAAAGTTTGCAATAAATCCTTGATTCACGAAAGAAAGTTTTTGGTTGAGCAACACTTAAAAAGTCAATAATTTTTGCGAAAAAAACCGACTTTTTAAACTGTTCAATGGTTTGGCAATATACATCAAATTACAGCACCCTTTTACTTCCAAATTCAAATTATATACCTGCTGTTGTAGTAGATTTAGCAATCAGATTCTGTGCAAATTTCAACCGTCTGTCTTTAACGGTTCAACAGTTTGCCCATATACATCAGATTATATCAACTATTTATTTACAATATAAGATTTTTTTATTCCTTATTATAACAAATAATACCATTCTGTCTAAAATTAAGGTATTTGTATACAACGGTTAAAAAAATACGGCCATATAGATCAAATTACATTAATTTTGGAAACACCCTTTAATTTTTAAATTAAAATTATAAGCTTCTTGTTATAGTGGACTAAGCAAAACATGTCCCTTGTAAATTTCAGCTGTCTGTCTATAACGCTCCAAAAGTCCGGCCACAAACACCATATATTATTAACTACTGGGACACCCGCTTATTTCCAAATCCAAATTTTATACTTGTTGTTACAGAGGAGTTAGTAATACAGGTTCTTTGTAAATTTCAATCGTCTGTCTACAACTGTTTAAAAGTTTGGCCATATACCAAATTAAATGAACTATTGGTGCACCCTTTGTTTGAAATTACATTAACTATTGGAACACCCTTTAACTTCCAAATCCAAATTTTATACTTGTTGTTTTAGCGGACTTAGCAATACAGGTTCATTGTAAATTTCAAGCCTCTGTCTACAACTGTTCAAATGTATGGCCATATACATCAAATTTAATGAACTATTGGCGCACCCTTTAATTTATAATTTATAATATTAATACTTGCTCCTATAACAGCCATAGCAATCGACATTCTGTCCAATTTGCAAGCGTTTGTCTATAACGGTTCTAAATATAGGCCCATATAAGTAAACTTACATCAATTATAAAGGCACCCTTTAATTTTTAGATTTATTTTTGCATAACTTTTTGTTATTGGGGGCTATAGTAAGACGCAGTCATTTTAAATTTTACAGAATCGCCTTTTACAATTCATAATACACGCAAAAAATATGTATGTTGTATGGGGACAACCTTTAATTTTTAAGATTATGAACTGTTTTTAAAACGGGACCAATCTGTAAGCATAATCTATCATATTACCAAAACTTTTCAAAAGCGGATCAGAAATGACTGAGTTTTGGAGGCACAAACATAAAAAGAGCAACATTCAGCCATTCAAGGAGCTGCTGGAGCGTGTTAAAGAAAAGTCTTCCCAATCGCTGCTTAAATATACAGAGACAACAAGTAAGTTTTGTGTAGACTTTTGTGAAGCATTTATTTCCGCTGACATTAACATTAAACAAATGAAGTAACGAAAATTTAAGAAATTTCTTTAAAACATACATAAATGAGAGTATCCCTTGTCAGTCTATTCTTAGAAAAAATTATTTAGACAAAATATATGGCTCCGAACTAGAAAAGATCTGTTCGTTCTTGAAAAGCAAATATTTATGCGTGTCGATGGACGAAACCACTGATATAGAAAGGCGTTACGTTTCAAATTTTATTTCGGAGTTTTGGATAAAGATGAAGAAGTTTCCAAAAATAAATTCTTGCTTAACTTTATGGAATTGGAAAACGCCAACCCAGCTACGATAGCTCGAGCTTTCCATGACTCAATAAATTTATTAGGTCAAGATTTTGACAAAAAGCACCTTATATGGTTAGGGCTTCTAATAGCCTTTAAATACTTTACCCAAAACTGTTACATGTTACCTGCTTGGCACATGGGTTACACCGCGTTGCAGAGGAAATTAGAAGCAAATTCGAAAATATTGACTTATTGGTTTCATACGGGAAAAAATTGTTTTAAAGGCTTCTTCACGAGCTGCAATTTTTAAATAAATGTATCCCTTGGGTTCCCCGTCCACCAGAGCCAGTATTAACAAAATGGGAAACCTGGCTAGATGCTGTAAAATGCTATTCAAAAAAATTTTAGCAATTTAAGAATGTTATCGAAGAGCTTGTTGATACTGATTCATATGCAATTATAAAAGTAAAAGAAATATTAAATTTAAATAACATCAAAAGTCAATTAGCATTTGTATCTTCCAACTACGAATATATTGGTGAGACAATACCTCCTAAATTGGAGGGATTTAGTTTACTTAATACTCAAGTCAAATTAGTTGATAATGCAGAAAGTAAAAATAACAATGTCGAAAGAAGAGCAGCCCAACAAATTAAATTAAAAATCCAAAGCGTTTGCAAAAAAAGAAGGATTTAAAAAAATAAAACAAATTTCAAATAATTAGAAAGTGAATATTCCCCAAACGAATTAGCTTCCTTCAAGTATGCTCCTATAACTTCGGTTGACGTTGAAAGATCATTTTCTATGTAAAAAAGTTTTTTACGTCCGAACAGACAAAATTTTACTTTTGATAATATAAAAAAGTATTTTTTGTTTAAAAAAACAAAAATTTAAATAAGTTAGGTATTTAAGTTTTTAAAATCCATATGTATGTTGTACTTTTAAATAACAATAGACTGAATTTTTTATTATTAATAAAATTACAAAAAAAAAAAAACAAACAAATTTTTTGACTGCATATTTTTTATTTTTTTAGTGCATATTTTGGATTTTTTTAGTGCATATTTTAAGCGCATATTTTCGATTTTTTAGTGCATGAAAATCTCAGCCCTAATTATTATAATATATAATAATAAATGTACACATGTAAATAACTGGATTTATGCACCAAGATAATGTAATTAAATGATAGTGCTTTGGCCTCCTAGGCTTTTAGCATTAAAATAAAAAATAAATAAAAATTAATAAATTTTCAAGGAGCAGTTTCAATATAGCGCCGCATTAACACGTTAGTACTTACCTATACATAATATTTGTAAAATTGAATGAACAATAATTGCGTTTGTTAAACTGCTTTCGATTTTATGATTTAATTTCATCATGTCCAGTTATACTTTCAGGTAAATGTATGGATAAATTTTTGTTTGTTTATAAAAGCACCAATCCCACTGGCAATTTATTCAGATGTGAAAGTTTATTTTGTGAGAATAATTATAGTATATTTTTGTTTTTGCTTTTATAATAGGTAAAGAAACATTACACCTAAATTTTAACTAAATGATAGCATTAATTGCAAGGTGGAAAAAATATTAAACTGAAGAACATGATTTATTAACGAAAGTTAAATCTCTGAATTACATATGCCGTTAAACAATTTAAATCTTAAAAATATGTGTTTTTTATACAAATTTATAGGTACACGTATTAAAAATGTTCTCAATGTTAAAATGTTCTAAAGACAGGAAAATATAACAGCAAAAACATTAGCTATCCAAAAAAAATTAATCCAATAAATAAGGAAATACCACACAACAAACCACATCGGGAGAGCTTTTCCTTTCTTTTCTTGTTAGTTTTTTAATTAATTTATTTTTAGGCTAATTTCGGGCACGATAAGTTATGCTATAATTATTTAACAAAAAAAAAATAAACACCACTTATTTAAACAAAAACAACTTTCAACTTTTTCTTATATAAATGAGTGTAGAAAACTAGTCTATTCCAATGAGTAACAACTTAACTAAGACAAAATAAATATTTTGATAACTCCCAACCAGTGGGAAAGCAAATGTTAATCAGAAATTTAATAACAAAAAATGCATATTTTATTGTATTTGTTTCTTTTTTAACATATGCTTGAAACATAGAGCTGCCATGAGTTCTTTATATGATGGCGAAATATTACAAGGTGGTCGCAAACGAATTCATTAATTTCGCCGTAAACGTTAAATGTCAAACTCCATGCAAAACAAATGTGTATAACAGTTTATTGAAGTTTATTGGAGTTTTGTAGCATGGCGAAATAATACAGGTGGTCTCGATAGCGAATTCATTAATTTCGCCGTAAACTGCTTAGTGCTATTGGTAAATTGTTTTAATAAAAATATAAATAAAGAAAACGTCAATTACCCCCAAAATAGAAAAGAGACAGAATCATACAAAATAAAAATTTCCTGTCCTTTACAGTGCAGTCACACGGCCAAGTTTTTGTTCAATTCTCTTTCAAGAAATTTACACATACTGCTTGTCAAAATTCACAAAAATTGAAAGCTGTGACGTAGGCTGCACGCAATTTCAAAGCAAGTTTTTAAGCAAGATGTCATAAAGAAACCAAAAAAAATTTATTTGAAGGAAAAAACTTCAATCAGCTGTTCTCTTGTATGAAATTTGAAAGACTCAATTGAACGAAAATTTGAAAGCAAATTCTCAGCAAGTTTTTAAAGTGAGAGTGTATTGGTAAAAAAAATGAGAGAAATTTTAAAAATTGAATGAAAACTTGATCGTCTGACACCCTAGTTAAAAACGAAGGGGTTAACGTAGTGATGCCACATATCTTTTCGTGTCTTATCTAGTCTAATCTATGATAAATTTATCAGAAATTAGAAACATATTAACATGTGCTAATGAAAAATTGTGGAGTTGAAAAACAATTTAAGATTAATTATGTGTGAGTATGCACTTTTATCTGACTTTATTTTTGTAAACTGCCAAAATTAAAAAAAATATTATTGGTTCATAATAATATATTTCCGATACAAAATTAATGTTTTTGCTCAATTTGTACCAAAACAACTTTTAAGGTTTCTCTCAAGTTTTAATTTTATATTTGTTTTAATATATATAATGATGAACTTGAATAGATGCTCAGTAAAAAAGTGCTCTGTTTGCATCATCAATTTGCCAAGATGTAACATATTCCCCATTCTTTCCCTATCTTATTCTCCATTCTTTACCTATCTCATTTTGTTCCACCAACATCTTTCGATCATTTTAGTGTCATCACTAGAAAATAGACCAAGGCACATTAATATACTAGGTAGTGGTAGTAGATCACGTGACATTCTTGTTTATGTTTTCAGATGTCAAATTTTGTTTACACTTAGTATTTTTTTCCTACAAAATTTTTTTTCGTACAGTGTGTGTGTGGAAATATATTTAAAATTTTCATGAAACAAAAAAGTTACACATACTTATTGAAACTGAATTTTATTAGAAAATTGTAGGCCTCGCATCCTTATGATTTGTTTGCTCATTTTATATGTAAGAACCAAAAATGTGTATAAACACATTTTGTTAGCTGTTTGTGTTTTTCAGTTTGGTACAAAATGTGTTTATACACATATTTGGTTTTTACATATAAAAAAAGCAAAAAAATCACGAGGCGAGTTAGAAAGCTCCTCTAGCTGAAATATATGCTCGTATGTAAGTAGCATCAAAGGAAAGCTTATGACATCTATATTAATAATATTGTAATTATTTTTTTTCGGGCTACATTTACATAAACTGAAAAAATCATGTTAAGGTGGTTTTTAGAGAAATTAAATAACTTTAAATTGCCACAAAATCATAACGCATAGCATCAATAATTTGCTATAGGTTGTCTTTAAAATTGTTTAAACAAATTTGCTATTACTGGAGTAAATTTAAATTACATAAGCAAAAAACCTTAAAAAACGGTATTTTTTACTTTTTCTCAATTCAGAGGCTTATTACTTTTTAACGAAAAGAGCTATCAGAACAAAACTTTATACTTGTTTATTCTTAATTTTATTAAGTATATAGTAAATGCCTTAAAGTAATAATACGATAATTAATAAGCGCACTGCGCCAAAAATACTAAATTCAAATCGGCCAAACTTAACAGAACAAAAAAAAATTGTAAGCCAATTTTCTCCATATACATTTAGCACATTTTTATAGAAATTAAATTAAATTTAAAAAATCTTAGCATTTAAGTTAAAAATAAACTTTTTATGAAATTTTCAAAAAATTATATGTCCGATGTACCCAAATTTGGTGCCCTACCCAGAATCCCCCTTAATCCTTGGGGTATCACCATACGTAGATTCACTAAGAAACACCTCTGCCCTGCCTCTGTCTAATTTCATTGAGATTTATTAAGTGGTTCATAAAACA
Source organism: Gymnosoma rotundatum (assembly GCA_916610165.2). Taxonomy (NCBI): domain Eukaryota; kingdom Metazoa; phylum Arthropoda; class Insecta; order Diptera; family Tachinidae; genus Gymnosoma; species Gymnosoma rotundatum. The sequence goes on from OU744336.1 coordinate 118,766,914, forward strand.
CCGAATTTTGTAACAAAAAAACGTTTTCAAACCACTGTGCGTCAGTAGATTTGACATCGGAAAATATATTTTACAAAAACAAAATACATGTTATTTACTTAATTTTATAACTGTTTTAGAACTGCTATTACCTGTAAAATTAATGTGCCTTGAAAAAATACAATGAATAATATGGAAGAGGCGCAAGGTTATTAATTTTAAATGGCCATATTCATAAATTATAAAAGTAACTTTGAAATGTGTTTTGTGACAAATTTGTCCTAAAACATATTTTAATACTTTACGATTACGGCAGAAATTATTTTAAAAATTTGTAAATAGTTTTTCTTTTTAATATATTTAAAAATTAAAATATACGTAAAATTAACCAGAATTAAATTTTTAAATTTTTTATACTAATATACAAGGCGCATTGATACATGAACTGCAGTAGCTTTTGAGTGTATTTTGTTTTTGTAAAATTTTGCTGTCAAAAACGTCTGGCGATATGTGTGTATGAATTTGGGAAAAATAAGCAATCAATTGAACACATACATATAACACAGATGCACACACAATAAAGAATATACACATACAACAAGAAAAAGAGCAACAATTTTGACAACTCGCAAAGGAAAACAGCAAACATATGTTGACCGCATGAGCTAATGCATTCACCTGTTCAATATGCCTTGAACAAAATAGTTTACCTAATAATTGAAAAAACTGAAAATTAAAATAATAAAAATTTTTTAAATGGTTTTGTATAAAAGCCGCTTTGAAAAAAACAATGAAAACGTTGTCTTATCTACATAAGTGCAAACTCTCCTTAAAAAAATTCCGGACTTTTATTTAGAATATCTTATTCCCAAATACTACAATTTCTTCGTTCTTCAGCATAACTTCTGCTAATTCTTCAACAGCAATAATCAAAACAAATATTGTAGACTTTGTTAGCTCCATTTTATTAAATAGATTAACATTTCGGTACACGCATAACAAAGTGTTTGCAAATGTAAAAGGTTTTTTTGCATTTTCAACATCTTCCACGCGTTCCTCAAAGATGTATGCAAGTGCAAAAACCCTATTAGGAGAGTTGTTCAATTGAACAGCTTGAAAAAACATATTAAAAAAAAAAAAAAAAAAAAAAAAACGATATATAAAAGCAATTTTTGTTTCTACGTTGACTGCATTTATATTTTTCTAATTCTATGATGACTCTCTCGTTGTTATTTATATGTTACTTCTTTTCATTAAGTCAAAAGCATAACTTAAATTTATCGTGAAAATTTCCCGGTATTGATTATTGAAGGTGAAACCACGCCTCGATGGCTACCGCTCACTGAGCTCGTCAGGAAACTTCTCACAAATATTTTAAATGAACTAGAGATTTTTGTCTAAACAGTAAGGAAAAGACAAAAAATCAAAGTGCTTGTTAGTGCATTGCCCAACGTTCAAATATTTCAAATTTACTCATTGGTGAAAAGGAAAACCAAAATGGCAATTGCTTAGTAAATGATTAGTGTTCGGTTCATCCGAGTTGAAAAAGCGATATTTCATAAACTTTTTTCCGATATTTACGAAAGAACTGTCCAGTTTTGGGTGTAAAGTGATCATTTAAATAAATCCTTTTATTTATATCAATTTTTATGAATGATGAAAGATACAAATTTCTTGATATAAAATAGTTTTTCATTAGGAGATCTCTTTTCAAAACGTTATTCAATTTTACAAGAACTGTATTACTATTGTTAATAATATGACAACAGTTTAGATCAGAAGTGCCGATTTTTACTTTGAGCTCATTGAAAGCATTAATGACTATCTCCTCGATGTCTTTTTGGTATTTAGGTAGACCATTTATTAGTATGTCAGATCTATTAAAACGTTTTTGTAAGATTTCATTTTGGCCTTCTAGGAATTTAATTTTGTTTGTTACGGTGTCTTCAATTGTTTTTATCAGCATATTACAACCGTTTATTTTATCTTCAAGTTTAAAGAATTTGGAATGTAATTCTGCTATTACTTCACACAGAATCGTGTCAAAATTGGTTTGTATTTCTGCGAGGTCTTTCCTTAGTTCGTCCCGAAACGAAATTCGAGAAAATTTCGACTTTTAAATTTGAAATACAAAATTTTTACCTTTGCATTTTTTAGTTTTTCATCTGTAGTTTTTTTTAATACAACATAGAACTTTTTTAAATTTTGGTCAAAAAGAACTTTCAGTTTTTAAGTAGATTTTTAACTATTTTAGTAAGTTATAAAATTTTTAACTTTTTCTTATAGATAAGACCTTGTGTAATCCATCTGATGTCTTTTTATGGAATTTTTGTGGAGCACCCTACAATGGAATAAAGTTCCAGACTTTTATTCCACTTTTTTTTAGTTTCACGCCACTGTGCAGCTTAAATGAATCAATTCGCCACTGCCAAAAACTGGTAAATGATTTCGCCATTACTGTCACGTTGTTGAAAATCAAGGTCAAGGCGAATCACTTACGAGTGGCAGCGTAGGCGAATTCATTATTTTTTGCTGGTAAAAAGTACTGTCAAACTTCATATATAAAATATATACACCGTTTTTTTATATATGGAGTTTGAGAGTAGTCTTCACGGCGAAAATGTATGAATTCGCCTACGCTGCCACGTGGTAATTGATTCGCCTTGAACAAGGTGAATTAATATGAATTCGCCTTGGTTGAAAATATAAAGCATGGTGAAATAATACAAATGGTCTCGATGGCGAATTCATTATTTTCGCCTTAAACGCTAACTACCAAACCATGGCGAAATAATACAAGTGGTCTCGATAGCGAATTCATTAATTTCGCCGTAAACTCTAAATGTCAAACTCCATATATAAAAAATTTATCTAACTGTTATACATATTTTTTATATATGGATTTTGACATTTAGAGTTTACGGCGAAATTAATGAATTCGCTATCGAGACCACCTGTATTATTTCGCCATGCTACAAAACTCCATATAATAAACTGTTATACACATTTGTTTTGCATGGAGTTTGACATTTAGCGTTTACGGCGAAATTAATGAATTCGTTTGCGACCACCAAGGCGAATCAATAATCAGGTGGCAGCGTTAGAGAATTTATTATTTTTTGCTGGTAGAAACGAATGTCAAACTTCATATAAAAAAATTGTAAACAGATTTTTTATATATGGAGTCTGACAGTAGTGTACACGGCGAATATTAATGAATTCGCCTACGCTGCCACCTGGTAATTGATTCGCCTTGGTGACCACCTTGTAATATTTCGCCATCATATAAAGAACTCATGGCAGCTCTATGTTTCAAGCATATGTTCAAGGCAGATTTATTTTACTAGCTAATAGCAGCTCTACAACAAATACAACATTGACAAAAACAACATGGCTTTTTATTGTTGTTTTGTGAGTTGGAAACGTCAAAAACACAAAGAAAAATAGAAGATAATTGCTCTCAATACACATGCTTGCTTTGTCTCACAAACGCTTGTTTGAAATTCGTAAACAAACAAAGGAAAATACAAAAACTTTTGACATTTCCAACTACAAACCAGCTGGGCGGACGACACTACCTAATACAATAAATCTGCCTTGCATATGTTATAAAAGAAACAAATACAATAAAATATGCATTTTTTGTTATTAAATTTCTGATTAACATTTGCTTTCCCGCTGGTTGGGAGTTATCAAAATATTTATTTTGTCTTAGTTAAGTTAGTTAACTTATCGTGCCCGAAATGACTACTACAAAACAAAATTGAAGTCGATAGGATGTCAAGAAAGAGATGCATAGAAAAAAACAGATGACTATATTCTAGTGTCGCATCTGTATACTCGGTGGTGCTCATGGCGAAATAATACAGGTGAACGCACCGGCGAAAAAGCCCATCAGCTGTATACATTACAGTTGTCAAAAAAATTTGTCAAAAATAAATAATTTGTTAAATTTTTTTTTAATTTAATTTATTTTGATTGCTAATAGAAAACAAACAATTGAAATTCCTAGAGAAAACTACCACAACATGGAACAGTATTTGCAGTTCCTGATGTGTATAATCAAAATATGCGTAAAAAGATAGTGAAATTATTGTTAACACATTTATAATTTCTTGGTTTTTTTGTGGAAGATTATGTTAGTCGTGCAAGAATGGAACGGTGCATGTGATTTGGGCAAACTAGTGGTACAAACGAATTTTGGTCACTTTTCCTGTATTTTTATTTTTATGTAACTTAATTTTTATAATTTTTGTATTCTGAAAATTACAACCACTTTTTTCATCAAATATATTTTTTTATTTTGTTTGTTTTTTTACAATATTTTTATGACAACATACATAATTTTGTAGCAACAAATTGCCTGTTGTTTTTTGTGTTGTTGGATTGTTGTAGCCAAGGCGAATCAATTATCAGGTGGCAGCGTTAGAAAATTTATTATATTTTGCTGGTGAAAGGAATGTCAAACTTCATATAAAAAAAATGGTAAACAGATTTTTTATATATGGAGTTTGACAGTAGTGTACACGGCGAAAATTAATGAATTCGCCTACGCTGCCACCTGGTAATTGATTCGCCTTGGTTGTAGCCGTGCGGTCACCTGTATTAATTCGCCTTGGTGGTGCTATAGAATCATTCTCTCGTAATAAAAAGTATGTGCGATACGAATGTATTTAATTTCAATATTCAGATTTTTAAATTGGAAGACACATTCCGCATTTCCAAGAAAATAAAACTAAAAATTTTTGCTTACGCTCTGCTTTTTTTTTATTAATTTTTCTTAAAATTTTTTTTATCAGGAGTAATATTTTCCCACTCTAAGCGAAGTGCTGCTTTAAGTGATCGTTTGAATGTAATGTGATGTTTCCGTATCCTTTTCGCCAGTAGGTGCCAAATATGTTCGCAGTAGTATAGAAGCCATCCCTGCTCAAGATATGAAGAATGTTTTAGGTCATTATCTTTTTGAACCCAGAATTTAACATCTAAGCCCAGGTCGCAACACTTGGAAATAAAAATCCTTGTCCATTTTATTATCTATAAAGACAAGATTTTCTACTCCAGATGCCGTCATGCAAACCATTACATTGCCGCCACCGAGCTTCACAGTCCTAATAAGATTATTTTCTTGAAGCTCTTTGTTTGCTTTTCGCCAAATTTTTATGTGGACTATCTGAACCAAAATATCGCTAAATATCACCCATTATATAATCACTTTAAACATTTTAGTTGCTTTTATTTTAATTTCATAACTGATATTCGTCCATGGCATACGAGTTTTTTACTTTTGTATTGGGCGTATCTATATTGGTAGTAAAGATTTATTTTATGACATGAACATTTTTGTGCCTTTTCCACTACTTATGGGCCATTAAATACTAATATTTAAAATTTGTTTCTTTTGGCTGGGGAGCCAATTGGTGTAGTTTTATATATATATATATATATATATATATATATTAGTTTTTTGGATTTTAAAGCGTTGTATATAAGATATAACAAAATAAAAATTCTTTTTTATGTTGGGTGATCAATAAACCCATGTATCTTAAAATCGGCATCATTATTATTTTATCAAGTTTAGCATATTCAATCAATCAGATATAGTGTCGAAAGAGGTACTACTGGAAATCAGCATGATCTGTCCATGTCCTTCGAGGCAGCAGGCAAAATACCACGCCTACCTATAATTTTTTAATTTCATTTGGAATAATAAAGTAACTCTAATAAAAAAAATATATATGGGGCTATAGGAAATTAAAAAATAAAAACACCAGGTGAAAAAATTGGCGCTCGCCTATATTTTCCGCGTTACGGGTTTTTATTTGCACATTTGTTTGTTTGCATTTACATTAATCAATTACATTAATCAATCAATTTACATTAATCAATCTTTAAAAAATTCTTTTTTTCGTGCTATTTTCCCGATTCATTATTTAAATCACCGATATTGATTATTGAGGGTCAAAGCACGTCTCGATGGCCATTTCGTTATCGCTTACTTAACTCTTCAGGAAACTTCTGAAAAATTATTAGTTAATAGAAATTAAAAGCTTACTTAGTTTTCCTTCATCGAATGTGGCACTAAACACATAAAAGTTAAAAAAATATGAAAAAAAAATTACATTTAAGTACTTACTTTTCCGTTGAATCAGCCATTTTTGTGATTAGTATTTGCAGTCGTTTGCGCATAATAAACTGCTGTGTTGCATTTTCGACCGTGTTACATTTGCGCAGTGCTGCGTTTACGAACAGGCCCAAAGCTTTTGAGAGATATTTAAGAAAATACTAAAACTTTTCAAAAAAGCTTAACCCATTAAGAGCCTATGTCACTTTTATGTAAAATTATATACAGTGGTGTTCGATAAAATAGAGCCACCTTGATGTTGCATTTTTCAAATTTAAATAATGTACAGCGAACTATATAATTTTTTTATGTTTCGGAAATTCTAAACTTAAATAAAAATGTATTCATTAAATTTTTACAAGTCACCAGGTCCTGCCCGTGCATAAAATCAGGGCCAGCAAATTTAGTTACCTAAAATATTTTTTTTTTTATGTACTGACTGCATTTTTTCTCACTAATTATCATTTCTTTACCTCAGTCTTTGTGAAATAACCCTTATTTTTTATAACGTCTGAGCATCGTTTTGGCATTAAGTCCACAAGTTTTTGGCAGGTTTCTACAGGATATTTTTCCACGCATCCTGAAATTAAGTCGAAAGTTTACCTTTATTGGATGGGTTTGTTCCTCGAAGACATATTTTTATTATTTGCCATAAGCTCTAGATAGGATTTAAGTCTAGGGACTGGCCCGACCAGCTTAAAACCTTGACTTTATGTTCTTCAAACCAGTCTTTTGTCTGCTTTGATGCGTGTTTAGGGTCATTGTCCTGTTGAAACACCCATCGATGCGGCATTTCCAATTCGGCATAAGGCATTATATTGTCATTAAGAATATTTGTATAATAAGCGACATCCACTCTATCCTCAATCCGAAATAAATACCCCATACCGTAATATGAAAACTATCCCCATACCATTACGCTTTCGCATTCATGTTTAATGGTTTTTCTGGTGTATTTGGGCCAGAATTCGGTGTTAGAAGGTCTTCGTACAGGAAGGTTGCTTTCGTCCGAATTAAACAAATGAACTTTCGTTTCGTCAGACCATAGAATATTTCTCCATTGCTTACAGGCCAATCTACATGATTTTGGGCAAATTCTAATCTTTTCTTTAGGTGCTTTTTACTTAGGTGAAGCCTTCTTATGGTTGAAGTAGAAACATCTAAATTATGCTCCTTTTTAAGGATGGAAGAGGTGACAAAAGGATCTTTTTTACATGACGCAAAATTTTTCGCTCAACTAGAGCTTTAATTTTCGACGATCTTTCTCGATTTTCTGCCTTGCTTTCATATTTGACGGCGGTTTTTCCATTTTTTTAGAGCATCCATTTATTTCGGCAATTTGTCTATAAGTTTTTCCTTTATAATAGAGTTTTTTTATTTTCTCCCGGCTCTCAAAATTACAATGTTTTCCTCTGCCACTGTAAATACTATTGTATAAAAATGTTTTGAGATTATACTGATAATAAAATTTAGAATAATGACGCTGAATTAGTTTTTAACATAACGGGATTACATTTGTAATAGATGTGTAAAATTAGTGGAACAACTCTTTTACGCATACTTTTTTGTATAAGGGATTTATAAGAGGTAAAAGTATTGGGGATCAGGTGGCATTATTTTATTGCACATCACTGTACATGCAGTACCAATTTTTTTTTTTAATTCTCTGTAACCCAAATATTTGCTTTTTTATTGAAGTTACTTTAACTAGATTTACATAGATAGTGAAGGGTATGTAAGATTCGGCATAGCCGGATATTTATTTATTCAAGTATCAATACAAAAGAATTGATACTTGAATAAAATGTTAATGAATAAGGTATATGTATAAAAATGCTATGAAAAAGTTCAAATAGATAGTTGATGTGGCTCCCCAGCTATAGCACTAATACTTGTATACTTTTTTTTAAACCTGTAAAATTTGTTTTTGGTTGGTTATGGTACGATATGATGGAATATAAAAATAGATTTTAACATTCTCAGGAAAAATCAGAATAAGAACTTTGGCATTTTTGTAATATGAGCTGCTATATTACGACAAAAAATTGGTACCAAAGACAGGGCGTAAGCATCATTGAGGTTCGGACGCTGTAAATCACATTACTTAGGACTTGACAACTTATAAACCAAATTTGATTACACATAAACTTTTTCAACTTTATTTTTTAATCTTATTAGAACTAAAGCGATAAGTAACCATTTTATTTCAATTTAGAGAAAAGACTGTGGGCTACACAATGATCCAATTCAGTTACATAGTCAAAAAGTTCTTCCATACAATTCTCAGTTGTCTTAGAACGGCTGTTGACGCGGTCATTGCAAACCTGATATTTGTTGTAAAGAGCTTCAATATTTCCTTTAGAATGGCATTGTTCCTAAAATCGAAAACAGTTAAAAAAAAATGGGTCTTACAATTAAGGTAATTTACTCTTAAAGTGGTCTGTGGATCAACCAACTCTTCATCGTCAGCACGGACAACAGGGATGGTAAACAAACCGTCAACTAAATTCCTGAGGGCCATTTCTATGCAATTAGAAATAAAAAAGGGTTACTACTTTACATTACTAAAGCAAAAATTATTTTTAAGTAAACTAATATATACCCGACTTTAGAAATACTCTTTTCTACAAAACTGTGATGCAATCACAAATTTCTGACAGTTGCCTTTAATCAGTGAACCAAGCTGATCGGCTCAAAATCGGCAGCTAGCCGCCGCGCAAAATTAGAATTTTTGCGCCGCCGCCGTCTCGTTTCGGCTCAAAGTTAGCCGCTGAATATAACATCTTAAAGGCGGAATTTAGTCGGACTGATATATTGGTTTACATTTTAAAACCTATTATTATTTTATTAATAATAATAATTAATAATAATAATTATTATAATAAATAATAATAAAATTATATTTAATAATAATAATAATTAATAATAATAAAATTAATAATGGAAATTTAAATAATGCAAATCTTGTCCATAACTAACGTGAAGTTTAATACAACTTCCCCTAATGTGATTCAATGAAAAATTAATACCTGATAAAATTTGCAAAAGAAAAAGTGAAATCTTGTCCTTTCGTGATCCCTTATCCTCTCTGACCCCTTTTTCCTTACCTTAACTTCGTGCCATTTCCTTCTTTAATTTAATCCAAAAACATAATTTTTTCACTCTTTACATATTTACTTAAAATTTCTTTTTTTAAACAGAAGAACTTAAACCTATAAAAATTTATATATTTAAATTTTCTAATGTTACAAAATTATTTTATTCCTCACAAACATAAGCATCTATATACATTAATGTTATAAACTACGATTTTTTTATTTAGTTAATAATTTTTCTTCCATAAAAAACTGATTCCAAATTTTAATCTGTTTTATTTCTCCCTTTCTAGAGCTCAAATCAACTATTTATATATTTTAACAATTCCAAATCCTACCCTAAGGCTAGTAGACTTCACTGGAATTCTATAAAAAATAATTCTTGCGAAAATAAACCGACTTCAAAACAGATTTCATCTGTCTGCCTATGAGAGTTCAAGTATATGGCCACATAAATTAGATTACATTAACTATTGGGACACCCTCATATCTCCAAACTTTATACTTGTTCAACTGTTCAATAGTTTGGCAATTACATCAAATTACAGCGACTATAGGGTCACCCTCTTATTTCCAAATTCAAATTATATACTTGCTGTTGTAGTTGATTTGGTAATCAGGTTCTGTGTAAATTTCAACCGTCTGTCTTTAACGGTTCAAAAGTTTGCCTATATACATCAGATTATATCAACTATTAAATTTATAACATTTTTATACTTCTTATTATACCAAATAAAGTAGTGGACATTCTGTCTAAAATTAAGGTGTTTGTATACAACGGTTCAAAAAATACGGCCATATAGAATAAATTACATTAATTTTGGGAACACCCTTTAATTTCTTAATTTCAAATTATAAGCTTCTTGTTATAGCGGACTAAGCAAAACATGTCCCTTGTAAATTTCAGCTGTCTGTCTATCAACTATTGAGACACCCGTTTATTTCCAAATTTAAATTTTATACTTGTTGTTATAGAGGAGTTGGTAATACAGGTTATTTGTAAATTTCAATCATCTGTCTACAACTGCTTAATAGTATGGCCATAGACCAAATCTAATGAACTATTGGTACGCCCTTAAATTTATAATTTTAATTATTATCAGCTGTTACTATATCAGCCATAGCAATCGACATTTCGTCGAATTTACAAGCGTTTGTCTATAACGGTTCAAAAGATAGGCGTATATAATTAAATCTACAGTAACTATAGGACACCCTTTAATTTCTAAATTCAAATTATAAACTCGTTGATATAGCGGTCTTAGAAATACAGGTCCCTTTTAAGTTTCAGCCTACAAAAGAAGAACAACTAAAAGAAATACTTTAATATTAATAAAAATTTCATGGAAATATCGTGAAAATATAGAAAACTAATACTTTGACTGTTTATAACAAATTTTCTTATTTAAATTACTTTTTAATCCAGTTTTTCCACAACATATTTTATCGCCATAAAAACACAGATCAACCATCAAATAAAAGCAGCCTTATTAAAGTTGTCTATAAAATAAACCGACGTTTAAGTGACTATGAATATGGACCAATAGATATATATATATATATATATATATATATATATATATATATATATATATATATATATATCTATATATATATATCTATATATATATATAAATCAAAACAAAATGTAAAAAGTAATATTCATACTTCACAAGTCATCTATGACATGGTCCAATATAAAGCAACTGTGGTTATTATGTCTGAGTTACTATTGTGTTATTCTTTACGTTGTCAAACCGATTCTCACTAACTATCTCACTTTCCCACATTGTTTTAAATACATGAATAAAAGCAGCGCAGCATTTATACGTTTGCCATAAAACTTTTCTTCCTGCGGTGGTGAACATTGATTTCATTTTGGTTAAACATTTTTCGCCAAAAATCTTATAAAATTTACGAAAACTTACCCTAAAGTTATAGAAAACTTTATACTAAGCACCGCTGATAATTCGTTTTGTAAAATTTGTGGGCAGAAATCATAGTAGATTAAGAAAAATAGATTTTTTTCTGCTGACTGAAAACTAGCAAAGCAAGCTCTGTTTATAAATCTGTTGACGTCCGACTTCGCAGTCACCTTGTCAGTGGCTGTATACGCGCTAGGCTCTTGGCCGTATTTAATAAGTTGCTGTTTCCTTTTTCTCGTGCAAAGGGACGTAAAATGTGGTAGAACCACTGAATAATAAATTGTATAAGGAAATAAGTAGAAAGGTAAATTATTTAATTTTAAATATTTAAATACTAATTCGTTAGTTTTCGTTTAGCAAAAAAATTGGTGAAAATACATTTTATGCATGCATGCCCTAATGGACAATAATTATGTTCGCATGCCACCTGCACATCCGAACAGTAATGGTGGTGTTAGTTCTTCAGAAAGCTTGGGCGGCAGCGCCACCCAGCAAAAAGCACCGCGAAATTTTAAATTGCTCTCGGATCCAGCAATTACTAAATGTTCCGTTAAACTGTATCGATTCGATGGTGTTGTGCCGAATGATACGACTTATCCAACAGTTATGCCTCGTGATCCTCGAAATCCAGTGATTCGCTTACGGTCAAGACCAGTAGAGCCTATGGTTTTAACTATACCAAGGTAGTATTAGAAATAGGTAACAGTGATTTCTCAAGAATAATATATTTTTTGCAGGCTAAAAATTGATCAAAACTATGTTGGAAGTCCACCGGCTATAGAAATAACAGTTACCAATTTAAATGATAACATCGATAAACAGTTTCTAGCTCGAATGCTTGATAAGTGTGGTGTATACGAAGAAATTGTCATTTACCATCACCCGACCACAAATAAACATCTCGGAATTGCAAGAATTGTATTTGAAAACGTTAAAGCTGCTCGTCTGTGTGTTGAGAAGTATAACCAGAAATCGGTTATGGGAAAGGTAAAGTGATTTATTAAAATAACCATACATTGTTAGAAATTCCTCATATTTATTTATGCGTAGATATTAAGTGTTTTTCATGATCCATTTGGAACTGTATGTAAACAAACAATAGAAAATTTAACATCAACTAAGCCGAAAGCTCCTCCTGCCGCAAGTATTTCTACAGCAACAGTATCTGGTACACAACCACTACAGAGCGCTGAACTTGAAACGCGTGTTGCTGCCACTAACTCAAACAAGTCAACGATAAGTCACTTGGAATATCAACATGAATACGTATCTATTGCCTCACAGGATGGTTTTGATTTATCAAAAGCAACATATAAGCATTCTTACAGGACAGATCGTGATTATGAGAGATTAACTCACAGCAGGACAGATAGATATGATGAGGACGAAAGGTCGTCATATCGTGATAAACGTCGAAGTCGTGAAAAGTATGGATCTTCATCCATTACCGTGCGCAATGATAACGATCGTTCAAAACATCACCACTACCATAAGCGAGATCGTTCTAGAGAACGAAATGACGAACGTGTAAGTTTAAGCAATAATAGACGCAATCGCGATCGGGATAGATTGCGTGACTATGATAGATCAAGCGAACGTGATCGGGATAGAAGAGATCGTGAACGTGACTACCGCGAAAGAGACCGTGAACGATCGAATGATAAGGATCGTGAGCGCGATCGATCTTCTAAAGTACGTGTAAGTGAAAAGTACAATTCAACGTCACGTTATTCTCGTGAATTTGTCGATACAGCTTTTAGTGTTACAGCTTCAAAGCCTTATCCACTATCAAGCAGTGGAGTGTATTACCCTCATCAACCTGGTGTTTCGCAACAGTCTACGCATGCCGTAAGCTCATCAATTTCTAGTTCTTATCCATACCATGCCTACGGTTATTTAAGTGAGAGTAATATGACTCCCAATATCTGGCACGGAGGGACAAGAACATGGCCTGCGCATCAACCACCACAGCAACCAATAAGCCAGCCACCACTACCACCACCTCCCCCCGATGGTACTCCTGATTGGGATGAACCTGAACCACCACCCCCCGGGGGATATTCCAGTCAGGATGAAATGATAGTCAATACTGCGAAAACAGATCGAAACGCTGTACCATCCACTGACCAAAAACTATCAGTAGACATTAGCTCAAAGAGTGTTTTGGATAAAACGAATGAAGTATCTGAACTTGATTTAGGTAATGTTGATTTGGACACACGTATCGCTCTTATGTTCAAAGGTAAATCGTTCGGCAATGCTCCTCCTTTTCTTCAAATGGATAGCAGTGAATCGGATGCGGAAAAAGGCATTCAGGTCGGTGAAGAGGGTCAACTAAAATCAGACACCAATAAGCGAGCATCTTCAAAACACATAAATAAGACAAATAAACGACAGGCTGCATCTTTAATGTCAAATATTGTTAATACTGCCGAGCATGGAGCAAGTGATATTTCATCAAGTGATGATGAGATATTGCACAAGAAGGATTTTTATAGTCCAATATACCCTGGTCATTTAAAGCAAAAAGACGATGACCGCATGTCACTATCCAGTTTATCTTCTAACGATGGTACAAACAATAAAAAAGATGCGGCGGTAAAAATAAAAAAATCAGCCGATTCTTTATCTGAGACACCGGTGGTTTCCTCTACCGAAATATGTGCAAGCATGGCAGCTGCTTATGTGTATCCACCACATCCATCTTCTAATCCTTATTATTATGCTGGTGCAGTATACACTTCATATCCAACAGCAGATAGTGCTTCAGCCCAATACCTGCATCCTGCTTACATTCAGTCGTCTTATTTGCCGGGAATAAACGGAAGTCTGCCTACTTTCGGAACAAATGCTGCTGTCACATATAGTGATCCTTATGTCGATGCATATAAATTTTATCGAGGAGATTGTTATACCAGCTACTTGGGCCATCCTTCAAATGTCTACGATGAAGATCCGTACAAAATACATATCGAAGAGGTGGTAAAGAGAGTTAGTGACGAACTTAAGCAGATATTAAAGAGAGATTTTAATAAAAAAATGATTGAAAGTACTGCATTTAAAAATTTCGAAGCATGGTGGGATGATCAAATTCAAAAAAGCCGAAGACACAAAAGTGAAAACGAAAAAGCGGCTTTTGAAAAATTTAATGTTATTGTTCCAAAAGCGTTGCATAGTACAAGCGCCCCAACCACTAACCGCATAGACAAACCGCCTGACATTAATCAGTTGATTAACTGCCATCGAGATCTATCAGATTTTAATTCGGCTTACCCAGCTCTTGGATTACGCGCATCAATTCCTAAATTACCCTCCTTTCGCCGCATTCGAAAACAGCCCAGTCCAAAATCAGAAAAGACAGACGTTGAAAAGCATCTTAGCGATCAGGAGGAAATGGTACATGGCTCAGATTCAGAAAAGGATGATTCAAATTTAAGCTCGAACATTCTAGTGAATACAACTGTAACTACCGAAAATTCAAAAGACACCGCCAGTTTATCTTTCAAAGCAAAGACTTCATCCAGCACTCCAGCAAGACGAGTAAAACGAAAAGGCAGTTCTTCAAGTTTCTTTTCGTCGTCATCGTCTAGCGATGGGGAAAATGATGAAGAGGACGACGACGATGTAGAGGGAAGTTCGGTTGATGGCGATGATAGTGCTAGCGAAGATGAACTAAGCTCAGTTTCAGAAGATGATATAAATAGTAAGGTCTCGAAAGAAAAAAGGCTTCGAAAACCACGTCAGACAGTTGTGCAAGATCTTTACTCGGACTCCGAAGATGAAGCCAAAACGTCAACGAATCTGATTTCAACAAAACCAAGTGGGGACATGGTTCAAAAAAAAGACATTTATTCCGACTCGGACGAAGATTCAAAACAAGTGAACATAGATAAAAAGCAGGATACTAGAAAGGATAACTTTAGAAAATCCCTACTTGCAAACGCATCCGACTTAGAAGATATAAGCAAAGATAGCTCTCTTAGTTTGGTCGATGATTCACAAGACTGCAAGACGGATACTACAAAAGATGCCAGACGGGAAGTGTCTGGTGTGAAATCTGATGATATAAATGAATCTCGATTAAAAGAACAGAATACAGAGGAGAAAGAAAATCAAAAACAACATGAATCCAAGCCCGATAAAATCCAAAAGAAATGTGCATTTGAATATGATAGAATATATAGTGACTCCGAAGAAGAACGGGAGTATCAAGAAAGGCGAAGACGAAACACTGAGTATATGGCTCAAATCGAGCGAGAGTTTCTGGAAGAGCAACAACGTAAATTGCAGGAAGAGCAAGATGTGAATTCAACTAACAAAATGATATTAGCGAAAACTGATAATAAGGCAATAACATCAGCTGTAACCGAAAACAGGCCGTCTTTATGCTTTTCATCAACATGCATTAATATGCCTGAAAAAACTGATGTTGAGAAAGGTGCTCTAACTACAGATACTCCATTAGTACATAATTTAGATTTATGCGTTGCAGAAAAACAACAGAATAAAGCAAGCAGTGGAAAGCTAAAGAAAGAAAAATCTGAAACGAGTATTTCTAAAAAGGACTCAAAATCAATAACTCAAAATGCTAAACCAATTCTAAATGATTCGGCACTAGTGAAAAAAGTTGATAATTTATGTGAGCCAACATATTCTAAATTATCGAATGATAACGCAAAAGCTATAACAAGCGTTTCTCTTCAGCGAACTGGCTCAAATGGTTTTGCGACCAAAGAAGTCGAAATTGTTCAGTCTGCATCCTCTAGTACAGTCGTTGTTAATTACTCTACTCCGTCATCTACTACAGCAGAACTCCAATCCACACAAAAACCAACACTCTTAGATCCATGTCAAATAGAAGAACATTACGGTGTTAAGATGTCACCTACATCTTCAGATGGGGGATCCAGTCAGGCTAGTCAGGCAAGCCAAGTGGCAATGGAACACTGCTACTCCTTACCACCAGAGGCAGATAAATCAAAACAAAAGCTTCCTTCTTCTCCACAACATGGAGAAACAGCAAGGAAAAAGCAGCAATATTTAGTTCATGATCATGGAGGGTATGCCACACCACCTTTTTCCCGTGCTTCTCTTTCTGATGACGTCGTTACACCTCAAATATTGCAACAGTCGAGCACAATCACTTCAGCTGCTAAGCCTGGACCTGGAAGGCCGCGTAAGGACTCCACACGTATAAGAAAAAAAGAAGACCGACTGGCTGCAAAGCGGACACAGTCGGGCGATATATCTTCTGTAGCAACAGCTTATGACAATTATGCTAAAGCAATAACTACCTTTAAGGCTCGTGAAATGTTTAAGGCACGTGAGGCTGCTGATGAAATGATGGTTCTCTATGAATTTCTTACTCGTGGCATTGATGCTGAAGATATTCAGTTCGTGCGAAAGTGTTATGAAATGCATTTGCAAGAGGACACGTATGGGTATGCATTTGTAATGCAGATTGCTTGCATTAATTTCATTTGATAACAATTCGTTATTTGCTTTTACCTTTTTAGATTTTGGCTCAACAATACCCATTGGGTAGATCATTGCATGACTGATCGTGCGTTTGTACCCCCACCTAATAAGAAACGTAAAAAAGATGATGAGCTTAAGCGTCATAAAACAGGTTGTGCTCGCACGGAGGGTTATTACAAGTTAGATATACGAGAAAAGGCCAAACATAAGTATCACCATGCCAAGGCAAATGTTGAGAACTCACAAAATGTGGATCGGTCAGATGATCAGTTGACAAGTCAGCACAACAAATTAGTTTCAAAAATGCAAGGCATTTCGCGAGAGGCCCGCTCAAATCAACGTCGACTTTTAACTGCTTTTGGTTCTATTGGAGAATCTGAATTACTTAAGTTTAACCAACTTAAGTTCCGAAAAAAACAGTTGAAGTTTGCTAAATCTGCCATTCACGATTGGGGATTATTCGCAATGGAGCCAATTGCTGCAGATGAAATGGTCATTGAATACGTTGGTCAAATGATTCGTCCAATCGTGGCTGATTTGCGAGAAACCAAATATGAGGCAATCGGTATAGGAAGTTCATATTTGTTCCGCATCGACATGGAAACAATAATAGATGCCACAAAATGTGGCAATTTGGCTCGTTTTATAAACCACAGTTGCAATGTACGTAGCATTTAAAACACTTATCTTAATGGCAAACATTTAATTTTTTGTATTTCTTTTAGCCAAATTGTTACGCTAAAGTCATTACTATAGAGTCTGAGAAGAAGATTGTAATCTACTCTAAACAACCTATTGGAATAAACGAAGAAATAACTTATGATTACAAATTTCCATTGGAAGATGAAAAAATACCATGTTTATGTGGTGCTCAAGGGTGTAGAGGAACCCTCAATTGAAATTACTTTAAACACTAAGTTTTTATAGGTCGTTTTTATTTCAAGTACTCAACCACAAACACTTTACCTCAGTTATATTATATAAGCGTATATACTATGTATGTTCATCTTCTTATTATCAGTTGCTGGTTTAGATAGTTTAGTAATATTCGTTTTGGCAACTAAAATTAATTTTTTTATCTAGCATTTCCAGAAAAAGCACTTTACGTTTTCATCACGTAGTTACGCTGGTTATAAGTTAAAACTCAGACTATCATGATGTAAAAAATTTTAAAATTACAATCAATACGTAATTATTTTATTATGCATTAATGTATTTTCCTTATGCTCCACTGTCTTCAGCATTTGAAGCATTATTTAGGAGACATTAAAACTGATTTTCTTTTTCATTGTAAATATTTTTGCAGATTTTTTCTGTTTCTTTAAAAAATGTTTAAATT
This sequence comes from Gymnosoma rotundatum, assembly GCA_916610165.2. Classification (NCBI taxonomy): domain Eukaryota; kingdom Metazoa; phylum Arthropoda; class Insecta; order Diptera; family Tachinidae; genus Gymnosoma; species Gymnosoma rotundatum. The sequence continues at coordinate 118,784,854 of OU744336.1, forward strand.
TTTAAATATCTATTATTATTATTATATTAACTCAAGCTTAAGTAAATTTCTTACAAACTTTTTTTTTAATGATTATTAAGCTTTTTAATGCTTAATACAGTTTTTAATTAACAATATATTAGGACTTTTTAAGAAACTATGGTTGAATAAAAATAACTTTGAAATTACAAATTAAAACTATATAATATACTTAAATTCTATCAACATAAAATGATGTAGTCTTTAAATTTAAGAATTAAGAATAATTACTTTAAATAAAAATTTATATACAAATGTATGTAGTTAAAAAAGCAAAATGAATATTTTATTAATAAGAACTATATGTTTGTTTGCATATATGTATATAGCGTACAATATTACAAATATTGCCCAGCTCCTCTTTCGTTGTTCGATTTTGTTGAAATAAATTAAAAGCAAATTCAATATGTAAAGAAATACAATCATGTTTTATTTTTCTTCAGTTACTAAAAGAGATTTCATTATTATTATATACTTTATTTAGTTTCAAAGTGGTCTTCCCGTAATCAACTAAATTTACATTTCTCATTTGTGACACATATGCCAAGCAATTTATAATTATTGTAGCATACACATAGTTTTGTCTGTTAAAATCAGCGCTGTATGCTGTATTAACAAGTCTAATTTTGACTGGCCCGGCAACATTTCTGCAACAATTAAAATTACTATACAGCTGTGAAATTCCAAGGCATTGTTGCATCATAACAACATTAATTTCGTTCATCGCAATATCAGGCGATGTCATCCTATTATAATTCGGCTGGTTTCGAAATGTTTACAGTTAGTTATAAATGAAAGAACGTATAACGAAAAAAATATTTTCTCCAGGAGAATACATTTTTACTTAAAACACGAAATTTGGTAGAAAAACAGGGGTATAATCAACGCATACGATATCGATACGTGTAGAGTAAACTAATCATTACATGCGATATGTATCAAATCGTAATTAAAAAAAACTGTTATTTATTACATATGTTTAATGGCAACAAATAATAAAGCAGAAAATTATACTAATTTGTGCAAAAAAAATTGTTTTATTTATTTAAGAATAAATAGCTAAAACCCACCAAAATGAAAAATTACGGAAGATTTTATTCGATATCGAATTCGGTAATTAGACCCCTAATTTAGAATTTTTTGTTTATTGCATGGTTTTTCAATTTGGCTGACGAAATATCCCTTTTCCTATACATACGTCATAATAATTCATAATCAGTTTTGTCACACATTTCATTTGGAATAGTTTCAATTCAATACTTAACATTCCGATGGATTTTGTTTTACCTTCTTCACATTCCGATCGATTTTAATTATTCTTAAAAAATACTCCACTTTCTATTTTGAAGTTGCAATATTGTGCACACCAAAGTACAAAAAAGCACAAAAATTAAGGAAAGTAGTTACACTTTGAATTTAAAAATTGCTTTTATTTCGAAGAAATTTTTTAAATTTGAAACCACTTTCGATCGGAATTTATTTCTGTAAAATGTGAATTACATAAGGGAAATTAAGTTTTTTCGAATGTTTGTATTCTGTTTGTATTTATCTAAGAAGTACCTAGTATGTAGTTCATTACTACCATTAATCCTAATTCTAGTTTATTCCTCAAACGATCGGTTACACTATTTTAGAGAACTCCTGAACATTAGTGGAAGTATTGAATCACTTAAATAAATACGATAATCTTTGTCTTGGCATTATTTAAATGCAATATTCTTTATTATTTGGGTTTCAGATTTTGGTCAACTTATTTAGTTACATCGTCACGATATCACACGGATAGCAGACTTTACCAAGAGCTGCACATCGACCTACAGTTTAAATACAGCTTTAAAATATGGAGCCTAAAAAACTAAACATAAATATTTACTACATTGCAAATTTAACGGTAATTCTCAAAATAAAAAAATGCTTTGGAAAAAATGTAAATACATGTTGAATGAATTTTATACTCGGTTTTGCTTTCTTGTTAGTATTTTGATTGAACCGGATTAATGAAAGAAAACTAACTTTTGCAAATACAAGAGTGACGTTAACCTCTCGAAGAAAAATAAACGGTGTTTCTTGACCGCCCATAAATAGTAACTTAGTTACGTTAGCTAGCATGAACTCCGAATTGAAGAAAAAAGTAATGCAGATTTTTGGCTTTCCTCTCGTTTCATTTTCATTGAACTTTTTCACATTAGTCACGTATAACATATTAAATATATACTAATGTTTTACAAATTACCTATAATAAAAAATTTTAAAGATTCAAGTACCATCAACTAAATATTACAAGTTAAAATATTTTTAACTATTGTTACTTTTCATGGTTATTTGCATATCCAATTGCGCTTGAGCTATATCTTCTAGGGCACTCTGAATTTTTCCCAATAACAGCTCTCCTTTAATTGCGATTTCTTCTAAACGTTCGGCTGCCTCTTGATTTTCCAACTCTAACCGTTTAAGACTTTGGTTTTGCAATTCCGTTGAGCTGTCCTCATTTGGTAATGACTCGATTAGAGTATCAATATCTTTCGCACAACGTGATATGAGCTGTGCAAATAGTTGAGCAAAATCTTCTTGTTGTGGATTTTGCACTGGAGTTTGCGATCCGCTGCGATCAAAGTTTGGAAACTTGCTAGGATAAGAAGTTTGTTGTATTATACCAATTGCATTACAAAAGTGTTCGGCTTGCTGAAAATTTATTGCATGTTACGAAAATATTAACACCCTTACACATAGACATTTTTTTCGTTTTATAAAAGACTTTTAAAAGAAATTTTGTGTAGAAATATTTCAAATTTAGTTACTAACCATGTTAACTGTGTCTTGTAATTGCGTTAATCGGTCTGCCATAACTTTAAGAACAATACCAAGACCTTGAAAATATTTTAGTTTTGCTTGGCTACGAAATAAATAAAATATTCAGTGTTGCCAAAACTAAAGCGAATAAATTACCAGGTGGCAGCGTAGGCGAATTCTTCAATTTTCGCTGTGAACACTACTGCCAAACCAAGGCAAATTGAATACTAGCCAGCGTTGCCACACAAGAAATTTACTTCCTACCAATAATTTTCAAAAATCCTACCAAAATCGTTAACAGCCTACCAAAAATTTTAAAATGCAATTCTTCAATAAAATAAAAATTTTTATTTTGGCTTATATAGTAATATAATAAAAAATTCCAGTTTTTATTAAAAACATAAAAATATACATAAAATAACAACATAAAAGCAAAATTTCATTTAAAATAACGGATGTATGTATGTGTATACAAAATGTATACAGATAAAAAAAAAAAACAAAAAGAATTTAAAATACAAAAAATATCACATATAATTCATTGGTTTGAAAATAGTTTTAGAGCATACTATGAAGAATTAACACCCATCCCTTTCCTGGAGCCAATCAAATTCGCTCAACCATTCGGTTCTAATTTTTCTTTTGACTGTTTCTTTACAATGTTCACTAAAAGTATTATATTATTTAAAAATGTTTTAAAACAAAAATTTTAAGAGAGGTTCTACCTCGTTGATGGAATGTCGTTTCTAAAATTATATTATTATATTATTTTCATTTAATTTTGGAGTTTTTAATAAAAATCTGAAAAAAATACATGCAATATTAGTAAATATTTATGTAATTAATAGATACATATTTAGAATTAATAAAGTTTAATTACTTTTCCATTTTGTCTATTATTTTTTTAATACATACAGTTGAAAATAAACCTTCACTTAAAAATATTGTTAATTTCAATTTCATAAAATAGTTCGCGTTTCTTAAACCAGAGATGGTTATAGCTTTAATCATCTCTATGCAAAAAAGCAGAGATGTTTTTTAGTACACCCAAAACAGTTTTTAAAATAGTGGTAACACTATCAAAGTTATTGTTTATTTTATTAAAAGTTACATTTTTTTTATTTTATGTTCTGAATTTTTAAGATGAAAAATTTACTATGCTAAAAAATGGCTACAGGTGGAAAACCTACCAAAAATTTAAAAAAATTCAACAAACCAACCAAACTACCAAACTGTTTTTTAAAAACGAAAAACTACCAAGTTTGGTCCGATTGGACCAAAGCGGCAACGCTGATACTAGGTAAAACCATGGCGAAAAATACAGGTGAACGCACGGGCGAAAAAGACCATCAGCTGTATATATTGCAGTTGTCAAAAAAAATTTATCAAAAATAAATTATTTGTTAAATTTTTTTAAATTTAATTTGTTTTGATTGCTAATAGAAAACAAAGTAACTGTTGAAATTCCTAGAGAAAACTACTACAATATGGAACCGTATTTGCAGTTCCTGATGTGTATAATCAAAATTTGCGTAAAAAGATAGTGTGATTATTGTAAACACATTTATAATTTCTTAGTTTTTTGTGGAAGATTATGTTAGTCTTCAAATGGTCAACGTGCAAGAATGGAACGATGCATGTGATTTGGGCAAACTAGTGGTACATGTTACGGACCGGTTGGACTGGCGAGGTTTCCGATTAGCTCGTTTTTTCCTCTCAGGTGGTCCCAACCCTTCTCACCAGCCGCGTATCCGAACACATAAAATAGAACAAAACAAAACTAACGAAACTACACACACAGTATACCACACAAAGAATTTTGAGACAGATGGTCGTCTCATTTGCCCTCCCAACCATGTCGTAGATGCTTCCATAAAAATATTGTTCTACGACCCACTTACACCGGATCACTTCTTCACTTACCACTCCATCACTGCCTGTACCTTTTTCAATTTAATTTAACCACTCAGTTTCTCTTTCAATCTACATTCAAAATTTATTTCATATAATAGAAACAAGCACATAAATCCGCAAATAAACAATATTTATATACATAACAAAATTCATCAATTTACTAATTAAAAACAAAAAAAAACGATTAACTTAACTTTCTTAATAAATTTAAACATTTCCTTTTTTTATATAGAACCTATATCTCTGACCTTTTTTTTTTACAAGTTTTATACAACTTCCAAATTAGGGCTTAAGCTAATATTTTATTTATTTTTAATTGTTTATTTTACTCATTATGCCTAAAAGAGCTCCCTGAGGTCATACTATTGTCTGCCACTGTACAAACGTTTTCTAACACCAACGAAATCCACTCAAGCTCTATTTATCAACACAAAAAAATCAGAAATATGGTTTTCTTATGTTCCTTTTTTGGTAAAACAAAAAAAAATTATATTAACACATACACACTAAACACTAACAAAATTCTTACAAATTTTCACACAATCACAACTACTTTCAAAAACAAATTATTGTTTATATATAAATTATCACACATAGGTTTTTGTATCAATTTAAGAGTAGAAATCTCCACTTTTCTTCCTAAATTGGCTCCTCTATTTCAAATGCCTTATCTCCTGATTGGATACACAATGATCAGGAATCGTTTCTTTTTTAATTTTTATTTGTGCTACATGCAACATTCTTTTTACTTTTCTTTCTTTAAAGCTTTAAGGTTTGCTCTTTCATTCGGCTTCATTTATATAAGAGTAATATTTAATATCTTACCTGGCTATTTTCCTACGGCTTGTTGGGACACCACCTTGGGCTTAACTCCCTAGAAAATAGCCAGCTGAAAGGAGCACATAGTTAAACACAACGTATATTTACACTAATTATTATATTTCCTTACGTTTTTTTCCCCTTTCTCCTTATTTATTTATTTTTTTCTATTTCGTTTAAACTAAACAAAAATTCTGTTTATTTAGTTACACTCACAGTTTTATAAGGCTTTTTATGTTCTGTGTTCGTTTTATTTTTTTACTGCGAGTTATGCGATCTTATTAGCAACTGACCTTAACTTTTATCTTTCTTCGATCTCTTGCCTGCTATCATTAATAACTTCCAATAATATTTCCAGGAAGAAAAAAAAATATATTTTCCCGCCAAAAGCCATCTTTTTTTCTTTCCTTAAGATTATATAAAAATTTCCATATTTTCTTATTTTTTTTATTCCTCATTTCAATAAATTTATTATATTATATTCTCATTTAAATTCTTAAATTTCGTGAATGAAACTACAACTCTGTAACCGTTTTACTATACTTGTGCTGCCAAATTTAACTTAATTTTTTTGTACTAAGAAAAACAATATACACTACCACATACAGGTTTAGATTTGACAGAATTTTTTTTTTTTTTTTTGTGAAAACACATGCAAGTATTAATTAGTTTTTTATTTTGCTACAATTCTTTGTTTTGTTTATTTGCAGGTTATTTCTTTGGAACACAGGTTTTGGACAGATACTAATATTACATACATATATATGAATATAAGGATAAATATAATTAAACTATATTATCCTTATAGACGTATATATGTATCACAACAGAAAGAACAAAGGAAGAAAAAGCAAGCAAAAGAGGAACAAAATTCAATTTACTAACATTAAAGAAACTACAAGGATAAAACAGATAAATTTCAAGACAAACAATGGTCAAATACAAAAACATAATATAATAACAAGCATTAATAAACAAAACACATTAAACCGAGCCAAGTAAACCCAACAAACATTTGCAGAAAATTGGATTCTACTTAAAACTGCAACCCACCCGCAACAAAACTCCGGTTTCTCTGGTAAGAACCAGAGGGAACGGTGTGCGGGGTTTAACTGTTGTTAGAAACACAACGTGGGGAACTCCCATGACCCGAGAAAGAGTCTCACTTTTTTACCCAAGAGTTAGCCGGGCACTAAAAATTAGTATATATTTTTTCAAAACTCTGTATTTAAGTTTTTTTTTTTTTCTTTTTCTAGGAAACTGCGTACATGACTACTCCCACAGGCGAGATGTTACCGGATTTGTTCTCATAGCAATACTGGTAAAAAAGCACTCTGCCAAATATTTTTTTTGGTAAAAAAAATAATGTAGAGGCAACCCTTAAATTCTAATTTATTCCTATAAAAAAAAAATATTTCTTGTTACCAGTCAATTGGTAGGACACTATCTTGTGTTTACATGATATTAAAATCGAAAGCCTGCAACATCTCAACATTGAGGCAAAAAAAAATTAAAATTAATCTGCATCCAAGTACATATAATTCATTGTAAATTTAATTATAATTGGGTCACGCCTCAAATTTATTTTCATACCTATCAACCAGTATTGACTATGGGTCTCTAAAAAACTTTCATATAAAAGATTTAGAAATTGCTGTATCCAAAAACTCTCAGCGCATTTATTTTTACGGGAAGTATTTTGTAAAATAGTCTGTAAATGAATTATTACTTTGTGTTCTGTTTTTCTTTTTTTTCAGGTGTCTTCTGTTCTACAAACATATGTACATGGTACAAGCACAATACAGGGACTTAACTCTATATTGCACTTAACCAGAATATGTAAAACTATAAACACAACTTGCAGACATCACAACCTCACTATACACATCACAGACATGCTTCACATTTTCTCTTATTACTAGTATTGCGGTTTCCTATTACTAATATTGCACTAACCGACTAAATCTAAGAAAATTGTCAAACTAACTCTAAAATCACAGATTATTACTATTGCATGCGGCAAATTCTAACGATTACAAAAATTGGCAGCAAAAATGTAAATTTCATGGGTTATTGTGGTCACATTTTTTTTGTGAGAACTAATTTTGATAAACCTGGCAAGCATTAGATAAGGCAGAAGATCGAAGTTTTAAGTCTACTTCCCGGAGGATGAAACCATAAGCAACTTGTGTATTTTTTTTATATATTTTTAAACCAAACAAATAAAGTTTATTCTCGTTGAATTTCCATTATCAAGAAAAAAACAAAAATTGTGTGTGCAAAAGACGGCAAGATTCTGATAATTCGAAACAGTAAAAAAATTTTAATTTACAGATTGAAATTATAATCGATAAATTATTCAATAAATAACTAAATCAATAGTTGTGACTGATGTGTAATTAAATAAAAGTGATAAACCATAAAACAACAATTAAATATAATTAAAAACATTTACAGGTATAAATATAAAAGACAAATTAATAGATATAAATAAACAAATAATGAAATAAATAACGTAGATAAATAAACAAAAAAATGAAAATATTAAAGCAAAGCAGTCATGCAAATAAATGTATAAAAAATAATAATATATAAAATAAACCAAACAAACAAATAGAAATAATATTTACAAATATAAATAAATTAAATAAAACAAAAAGACAACAATAAAAATTAACGAACAACCATATAATTAAAATAAATAAATAACTTATATATGTAAATAAATAAATAATCACAACAAACAAATAATTTAAATAAATAATCAAGATAAATAAGTAAATAATTAAATAAATAAATAATCAAATAAATAAATAATCATACATAAATAAACAAATAGGGGAGTAATAAAACAATCATGCACAAAAAAAATACAAAAAATATAAATTAATAAAAATATAAAAAAATAAATAAAAATATAAATAAATAAATAAAAATATAAATAAATAAATAAATAAAAATATAAATAAATAAACAATTAAAACCAAAAACAATCATCAATGTTAATAAATAAAAAAGTCATATAACTACAACGATAATTAATCAAAATATAACAAATTACGGAAATTTCCAAACAATGAAAAAAACTATAAATATAATAACATAAAACACAATCTAATAAGTCATGCAACCAAAAATTAAAACAAACATCATCATGCAAATAAAACAAACTTTGAATGATATATTTGGTTAAGGCAATGACGGACGGATGTGAAGCGACCTTTCAGAACTTTTTTGATTCTTTGTGTGGCATATAGACAAAACTACAACAATTTTAAATATAATCACCTTCAGGACTGAACATATATAACGCTGATACTACACACTTCGCGATACACATGATCCGACAGGCTATCAGACATTATATAACATTCCACACTGTCAATGACTAAAAAACTGAACTGTAAAACACAATCATATCAAAAAGGAAACGAACACAATACATTTGGGGACACATTGGGGTCACTCGCAAGCTATTGTGATTCACTCCTGTAGGTATTACTTCACCATATATCACATCCAGAAATTCAATCCACATACAACACTCCATTTCGTCTTAGAGCGGCTACATGAATCAACTCCTGCAATGGGACTTCAGGCTGCAATTGGGCTATATGAAAAAAATTAGTAGGCTATTGCCACATGTTTCGCTGTTATTACATGCAATAATTACTGTAACTTAAGATAACTTTTGAGCAAATTAAAAATTATCTTAAGTTACTACATTTATTGGGCGCCATATTGTTACGGACCGGTTGGACTGGCGAGGTTTCCGATTAGCTCGTTTTTTCCTCTCAGGTGGTCCCAACCCTTCTCACCAGCCGCGTATCCGAACACATAAAATAGAACAAAACAAAACTAACGAAACTACACACACAGTATACCACACAAAGAATTTTGAGACAGATGGTCGTCTCATTTGCCCTCCCAACCATGTCGTAGATGCTTCCATAAAAATATTGTTCTACGACCCACTTACACCGGATCACTTCTTCACTTACCACTCCATCACTGCCTGTACCTTTTTCAATTTAATTTAACCACTCAGTTTCTCTTTCAATCTACATTCAAAATTTATTTCATATAATAGAAACAAGCACATAAATCCGCAAATAAACAATATTTATATACATAACAAAATTCATCAATTTACTAATTAAAAACAAAAAAAAAACGATTAACTTAACTTTCTTAATAAATTTAAACATTTCCTTTTTTTATATAGAACCTATATCTCTGACCTTTTTTTTTTACAAGTTTTATACAACTTCCAAATTAGGGCTTAAGCTAATATTTTATTTATTTTTAATTGTTTATTTTACTCATTATGCCTAAAAGAGCTCCCTGAGGTCATACTATTGTCTGCCACTGTACAAACGTTTTCTAACACCAACGAAATCCACTCAAGCTCTATTTATCAACACAAAAAAATCAGAAATATGGTTTTCTTATGTTCCTTTTTTGGTAAAACAAAAAAAAATTATATTAACACATACACACTAAACACTAACAAAATTCTTACAAATTTTCACACAATCACAACTACTTTCAAAAACAAATTATTGTTTATATATAAATTATCACACATAGGTTTTTGTATCAATTTAAGAGTAGAAATCTCCACTTTTCTTCCTAAATTGGCTCCTCTATTTCAAATGCCTTATCTCCTGATTGGATACACAATGATCAGGAATCGTTTCTTTTTTAATTTTTATTTGTGCTACATGCAACATTCTTTTTACTTTTCTTTCTTTAAAGCTTTAAGGTTTGCTCTTTCATTCGGCTTCATTTATATAAGAGTAATATTTAATATCTTACCTGGCTATTTTCCTACGGCTTGTTGGGACACCACCTTGGGCTTAACTCCCTAGAAAATAGCCAGCTGAAAGGAGCACATAGTTAAACACAACGTATATTTACACTAATTATTATATTTCCTTACGTTTTTTTCCCCTTTCTCCTTATTTATTTATTTTTTTCTATTTCGTTTAAACTAAACAAAAATTCTGTTTATTTAGTTACACTCACAGTTTTATAAGGCTTTTTATGTTCTGTGTTCGTTTTATTTTTTTACTGCGAGTTATGCGATCTTATTAGCAACTGACCTTAACTTTTATCTTTCTTCGATCTCTTGCCTGCTATCATTAATAACTTCCAATAATATTTCCAGGAAGAAAAAAAAATATATTTTCCCGCCAAAAGCCATCTTTTTTTCTTTCCTTAAGATTATATAAAAATTTCCATATTTTCTTATTTTTTTTATTCCTCATTTCAATAAATTTATTATATTATATTCTCATTTAAATTCTTAAATTTCGTGAATGAAACTACAACTCTGTAACCGTTTTACTATACTTGTGCTGCCAAATTTAACTTAATTTTTTTGTACTAAGAAAAACAATATACACTACCACATACAGGTTTAGATTTGACAGAATTTTTTTTTTTTTTTTTGTGAAAACACATGCAAGTATTAATTAGTTTTTTATTTTGCTACAATTCTTTGTTTTGTTTATTTGCAGGTTATTTCTTTGGAACACAGGTTTTGGACAGATACTAATATTACATACATATATATGAATATAAGGATAAATATAATTAAACTATATTATCCTTATAGACGTATATATGTATCACAACAGAAAGAACAAAGGAAGAAAAAGCAAGCAAAAGAGGAACAAAATTCAATTTACTAACATTAAAGAAACTACAAGGATAAAACAGATAAATTTCAAGACAAACAATGGTCAAATACAAAAACATAATATAATAACAAGCATTAATAAACAAAACACATTAAACCGAGCCAAGTAAACCCAACAAACATTTGCAGAAAATTGGATTCTACTTAAAACTGCAACCCACCCGCAACATACAATAGAATTTTGGTCACACTTTTCCTGGATTTTCATTTTTATGTAACTTAATTTTTATAATTTGTTTATTCTGAAAATTACAACCTCTTTTTTCATCAAATATATATTTTTATTTTGTTTTTTTTTTTAACAATATTTTTTGACAACATACCTAAATTTTGTAGCAACAAATTGCCTGTTGTTTTTTGTGTTGTTGGATTGTTGTAGCCGTGCGGTCACCTGTACTAATTCGCCTTGGGTAAAACCAAGGACATGGCGAAATAATACAGGTGAACGCACGGGCGAAAAATCCCATCAGCTTTATACATTGCAGTTGTCAAAAAAATTTGTCAAAAATAAATAATTTGTTAAATTTTTTTTAATTTAATTTTTTTGATTGCTAATAGAAAACAAACAATTGAAATTCGTAGAGAAAACTACCACAACGTGGAACCGTATTTGCAGTTCCTGATGTGCATAATCAAAATATGCGTAAAAAGATAGTGAAATTATTGTTAACACATTTATAATTTCTTGGTTTTTTTTGTGGAAGATTATATTAGTCTTCAAACGGTCAACGTGCAAGAACGATGCATGTGATTTGGGCGAACTAGTGGTACAAAAGAATTTTGGTTACTTTTCCTGTATTTTTATTTTTATGTAACTTAATTTTTATAATTTTCTTATTCTGATAATTACAACCACTTTTTTCATCAAATATATTTTTTTATGTTGTTTGTTTTTTTACAATATTTTTTGACAACATACATAATTTTGTAGCAACAAATTGCCTGTTGTTTTTGTGTTGTTGGGGATTGTTGTAGCCGTGCGGTCACCTGTATTAATTCGCCTTGACCAAGGAGAATTAAATATAAGGTGATAGCGGTGGCGAATTCAATTCTTTTCCCTGGTATTCTAACTGTCAAACTCCATGTATAAAAAATCTGCATAACAGTTAGATAAATTTTTTATATATGGAGTTTGACAGTTAGAATACCGGGGAAAAGAATTGAATTCGCCACCGCTATCACCTTATACTTAATTCGCCTTGGGTAAAACTAATACGGCAGGTGATCGAATTCGCTTTACACATTTTTCCGAATTAGCGTCAAAATTTGTTTACATTTTGTTGACGCGCCATTTAAAAAACGAAAAAATTTTCAATTTCAAAATCGAGAAAATAATATTATATAATTATTTTGTTGATAAAACAGTGAATTTGCAAATTAAACGTTATGTGAAAAGTGTGTGTGTGTGTCCAAGAAGTGCATATAAATATAATATAAAATAAATAAAACACAACTTAATTAATTTACTTTATTCGTGCTTGATTCCTTCAAATATAAATATTTCATGATATTCTCATGAAATATTTATTATTTTTAACTAAACTACAAAAGGAAATGTATTACTGCGGGGAAAGCATATCCATATGGCCATTTCACTACTGCTTAAATAGCTCATCAGTGGATTTTACCCAAATTTCGTATAGAAAAACAGAAAGTCTTATATCAAATGCCAAATTGATTAAATGAGAACTCCATTGAATCAATAAGACAGAATACTATGAATACGGACAATAACTATGACAATTGATTATGAGCAAAAACCTCACATTCTCAGCTTTAGCGTTTCTTCCTGCTATTTTTCCATTTCTATTGTTATATGCAAAGAAAATTTTAGGAATTAAAATGATATTTTCATTTAAATTTCATCTAGTTAAAATAATTACAATAAAATTGTCGGCATACGTCAAATCACTGTCTTATTTACTGTCCTAAAAATATTCAAGACAGTAATACAGACAATTGAAATGTGTACATGTGTTAAGCCTGGTACTCTGTTTAAATTTGTGAAAATTGTTGAGCAACATTGATTATTTCATGTGGAATATTTGACATTTAAAGTGTGGTATCATTGTTTTAAAAACGTAAGTAAAAGACATACGATCAGCTGTTGTATGAAAAATTCCGCATGAAATAATGCCTACTTGCTTTATTTCACAGCATGGATAAAATGTTGCCAGAAACATTTCATATGTTTTCCCACAGTAAAAACAGAGTACTACTTCTGCAACATTTTTTCATGACTTTTTCATACAAATTTTTTATGTATGCGATTTGACAGCATTCCGCATGAAAAGCTGAACAGAGTACCAGGCTTTAAGGCCGGGGCACATAGAATCCGTCATACGTTGAACTTTGACATATTCGCCTGAAGTCAAAGTAACGACGGATGAGGTTGGCACAATGAGTACTTTGCCGACGGATTTTAAATCAGCTGTTAATCTTTCCATTAGTGTTGCCAGGGAAAGACAGGAAAAAAGATGAATTTTTTCATTTAAAGTTACATTTTGAAATTTTCCTTAAAAAAATAGTAATTTAATGTTATTTGTGTAAAATCAAGGCGAATTAAATATGAGGTGGCCGCACGGCTACAAAAACAAAAACCCAATGTAATTTTGTTGTTGCACAGCACCATGTTGATGTCAAAAGTAGCTGGATGAACAGAAGGAGGCCGAATTTATTTTATCCTTTTACCATCAATTGATACTTTAAATAAAGTTGTACCAGTTGTTTTCTTTCTCCGGCATATGCAGCAATATTTCATTTTATATTTCACTTTTGGTTTTGAAATTTAGTTTTATAAAATTTTTAATATTATTTGAAAAATTTTAAATTCTAAAAACGTCGAACATAAACAAAAATTACTTGGGCTATTAAGACCACCTGTAAATAATGCGCCCAATACTAATACTTCGGTAGTGAAAAGTGCATGCTCTCAGCGTTTAATAAAATTATTTAAAGTACATTTTTCTTTAAAACATTGAGCTTCCATGAAATTTACTACACTAAGTCCAGATTTACACTATGCAATTTTTTGAGGCATTTTTTTCTCAAATTTCAATTTAAGTTATAGCGTTATGCGTTATCTAAAAGTAAACATTAACAACAGTAACATCCCCTCAAAACTCAAGCAACACCATATTGCTTACTCCTCCTGCTTTACAAACTAACAAAAATTTCATGCTAGTTTCATGAAAAATTGCATAATGTAAATGCCGTATAAGTATGTTAAAAATGCCGTTATTAAAAATAAATTTGAGACTTATTTTCTTAAAATTTCAACACAAAATTACTGACAATTTTTCTGTAATATAATCCGGCACTTTCTGAAGGAATCAAAAGGGCAATTTTTTTCTAAATCGAGATATTGCTATGATTGTCAAATCTTTCAAACAGAATAACTGAAGTTGCTACCAATTTTCGCAAGTTTGAACAGAACGCACGAAATGCAGCTCATATTATTTCCAAGTTGGGAAAAAATTGTGGTTTCTAAACTTGAAACATTTCGTGATTTCCCAGTAACAGAAGAGAGTTAAACTTAAGCAATGTTATTTTTTGTTTATTTCAAACTAATTTTTTATATGGGATTTTGATTGCATTTGCAGGTAACCTTTGTAATTAAAACCGAATTGAAATGTTAAGAAAGATAGATATGTTAAATGAGACTTTTACATCAAATAATGAAACAAGTAATCTTTCAGTGATATTACTTTATTTCGTGTTTGTATCAAAAGTTAGTAAAATTTAACTTAATATAACAAAATTTTACAATAAATAAATAAATAAATTTTCTAAAGTTACAAGAATGTTAAAATTGTAACCAAATGGCAATACTGCGTTTAATGTATGTGCAAAAAAAAAATATGTGCAAAGAGAGAGTAAAGAGCACAGCAAGACAACAAAGAAGAAGAAGAAGCAATTGATAGCTGTCAAAGTATTCAATATACGTGAAAAGTTAAAAGTTGCTCAACTTTCATACTTTGGGTTGACGGAGACGTACTGATTGTGACAACACTAATAAGAAAACATGTATTTTAACTGAGTTGTCAGTTGAATAAGTTGAAGTTTAACGTATGACGGATTCTATGTGCCCCGGCCTTTAGTGAAAAACTGTTCATGTATTGTTATTGTCATGACAACATTGTCTAATGTAAACAGGGAGTTACTTAAAGAAAAAAACTTGAAACCGCTAACTAGTCGAAAAAAAACGCTGACATAAACCGCTAAAAAATTTCTTAAACAATTTATTTTTATACCCTTCACCGAGGCAAACTTGGTTTCACAAAAAAATAAATATGTCAATAAATCAGATATAGCGTCGAGGCAGCAGACGAAACACCACGCCGACCTCTAATTTGTTCATGTCATTTGAAACAATAAAGTAACTCCTATTAAAAATATAAATATATGGAGTGATAGAGAATTAAAAAGTAAGAAAGAAATATAACCTGAAAAATTGGCGCTCACCCAAATTTTCCGAGTTACGGGGCTCTTAAATTTTCAAATGTTTTGAAAGGGTATCATTTTAAAGCTTTTGAAGAGACCTTTAACGCAGTAAGAGCCGATGGCATTTTTATGTAAAATAATATATACGCAGTACCATTTTTTTATTCTCTCTCACCCCAGTATTCGTTTTTTTTATTGCAGTTACTTCACTAAACTAAATTTACATGGTGAAGGGTATATAAGATTCGGCATAGCCGGAAATAGCACTCCAAGTATATCTATAACAAGGTTATATCCCAGCATACCAAATTGGGATCAAACTGCAATAGAACTTAAGAATAAGCTTATATAAACAGTAGATATTAAGCTTTTTCAATGTCACTTACATTAATATTGACAGAATTTGAATAAACAAACATTTTTAAACAATCCTTGATAAACAATTATTACACACAACTTTTTCTAAAGTGTACTTATAAACGACTATTGAATAAAATGATTGAAAAAGTAATGATTCTAAAGTGATGTTTTGTTATTTTTGTTTTTACAAACTTGATGAAAATATTTTGCGTGCGCATTTAGTTTTAAATTTTAAAGTGAGTGAACGTAGAATTGCATATTAAATTAATAATAATCGGTAATTTTTTAATAAAATAATTAATATGCCAAATAACTATAAAAAAAGTGTTAGAAGACAAACAAGAGAAATAATTGAACTTCTTTTAAATAATAAAAAACAAAAAATGAATGAATCAGCCGATGTTGATTAGACTGACGAATGAAGTGCAAACTGTACGAAAGGAGTTGCAGGAGCTGAAAAAAGAAAAAGTTCAAATAAAACTCGTTGTAATGCCTGCACAGCCATTCAAGGAAATTGACAAGTTCTTGGATTTTGAAAAACGGTTGCAAGAAAACGCAGAAAGATTTGCTTCTTTTGTAAGTTTAACTCTTATTCTATGTACGCTATATATGAAATCGATTCTTTAATTTTTTCCTTATCACATTTTTCAGGAAAACGAAATGACAGCTGTTGCAAAGGCACCAAATTTCATAAAAAATTGTTGGAGAAAAATAATCACTGATGAATTAGGAGAACAACTATGCTGGAAAGGTACTGAGACCAAAAAAAGTGTTCGTAATCTAAGCACAACGAAAGCAATACGAAGTAAATCAAATAAAATATGTAACTAAAACAAAATAATAATAATAATAAAACTCTAAATTTCATAGATGCAGCTATATCAGTTGGTATTACAGAGGATCAATTTATTAACGACACGCGAACGTTCTTCCAGTTCGCGAAAAATCGTATTAAACTGCGCTTAAACTACAAAAAAAAATATAAAAATATAAAAACTAAATTTAAATATTACATTTTATATATTGCATAATAATTATTTATTTTATTAGTAACTGAATTATTACACTTAATTTGATATGTATAAAAATACATTAAATATTGAAAGACTTTTTCGTTATACAAATAAACTGAAGAAAAACTAAATCAAAATTTGTTTAAACTGAATATTATATTTGTGAAGCTTATAAAAATATTGAGATAGTAAACTTTTTAATACTAAATTTAATAAAACATTATTCCCTTAAGGTTATTCTACAATTATGTTAAAAAGCTTATAAAAATATTTACATAGTAAGCTTTTCTTTACAGAAGTTAATAAAATAAGAATAGCTTAAAATAAGATAAGCTTAAAATAATTTTACACATGTAATATTTTCACGAGGGTTCCGTTTTGATTTTTCTACAATTGTTACGATAACCTTTTTCAATATATTCTACAATATTTTTCAAGCTTAAGGCTTGCAGTAAGTAACCTTATTATAATATTTTTCTCAAGGTTTTTGGTATGCTGGGATCTGTGATAACAAGTACATGCAAGAGTTCAGCTGATAGTTTTATTGGTGTGCGTGTTTATCATGTATTGTGTCAAAATTTGTTTACATTTATTTTAATTTTTATTTTGCTCTTGTTTTTTATGTGTTTCTTTTCATTTTTATTATGTTCTATCAGGGATGGTAAACGAAATATTTAAATTACACTTTTCCAACTCAAGTTGCATTGAACATCTTTTTATTGAATTCTTGTTTAAATTTACATTGATATAGTCGTTAAAAGGTCATTCTCTTACTTTTTTTTTATAATAATTAAGAAAAATTCATATTATTTTTTTAGTTAGAAAAATTATAAAATGCTACCCACTTTACCGTCTCTGAACTGTTTTTTGACATAATACATGATTTTACATAAACAAAATGCCTGTTGTTGCATTTGTTGTAGACTTGCATGTGCTTATTTACTAAAACTTTTAAGTTGTTAAATTTTATGACAAACAATATAATTTTAAATAAATTATGAAGTTTTCTTTTCAAAATTAAATATGTCATACATCAAATTCATAAAATAAACTTATATTATATTTTAGGAATATGGCAATAATTTTTCATCTCTAGTTAAGATTTTGATTATCTATACATATTAGTTTCGTTTTAAGAATAAATATTAGAAGTTCCGATTAAGTTTACAAATTTTTTTCGGAACCTTGTAATCGTAGCAGTATTTGCTGTGCCGACGGAGACCATATCTAAAGCAAAAAAGTAATTATAAAGAGGCAAATATAAAATTTGAGAAATTGACATACTTAACGGTTAAATTAGCATCAACCATATTGGTTTGCAATCGATTTCTGAGCTTTGACTTAGCTCTATTAAGTTGACTAAAAATTCGTTGCACTTCTGCATTAGACCATAGCATGCATAATAATCGCAAGGCAAGCTCAGCTATTTCTTTGAAAATTTTATTTCCATCCGAATTTTGATATTCAAAAACTTCGTACCAATGATATGTAGTATCCATTAGATTATTCCATTTTATAGTATTTATGTTATTAGGTTGATTTAAAATTATTTCTATTCTTTTCGGGCTATAACCCAGTTGTTCCAAATATTGAGAGGCATCCACTTTTTTTTTTATTAATACGTTATTTACTCTTTTCTAATATTATTGAGCTATAGGTCGGTTTCAAAAATAAAAATATTGTTTTCTTCTCTTATTTGTATATTATGCAACGCCTTGGGTGGCATCTTCAGTAGCGAAAAATTTTTCATTGTAAATTAATATTTCTATAAAGGAAATAAATAATATAATATTCACTAACCCATTAAGTTAAACACTAATTTGTATTGTTTGTTTATTTATTGTAACTCATATTGTAAGTTTATACATTGTTGTCGTAATCAGTAAATTTTGTGTGTACAGTGGTCAATATGTATGTTTATTATATATAATATAAAAATTTTTTTTTAAGTTTTTCTGAAGAGGTTGGCGAAATATTGAAAAATAAAATAACTGTTCAACAAAGACCTTCAAGCTTAAAAATTATTTAAAATTACATTTTAATTAAAGAAAAAGGTCGACTAAACTTAGTGAATATTATATAAACTACGGAGAGCACGCCGCAAAAATCTCAATTTTAAAATGGTTTACAGCGAGATTAAACGCAATCATTATTATATAAAAAATTATATAAATAAACACAAAAGCCTTAAGCAAAGACAACTGAACACAAAATCGATGATTACGTTTCTGATAAAATGTAAGAATTCTGGACTAATTCCCAATTTTATTCAAAACTCGACAAAAAATGTAAGAATGATATTTCAAAGTGAAAAAATTTATTTAAAGAAAGACGCTATCTTCAATGGAGAATATATTAAAAAATTTCCATTACAAAATCCTTAACTTATTAATTAAACAAAAGCATGACCTAATCAGATATAACGAGAAACAAATAAGAGAAATTGAGGAAAAAGTTAATCAACTTTTAAATGAACAAGAATATGAACAATTTAGGAGCAGCCAATCTAGCACTCAAAAAAGTCTAGAGCAGAAAATAAAGCAGCGACACAAGAAGAAGTTTGAGACCTTACAAATCGCACAGAAAAAATATCTGGATATACGGCAATCGGGAAAATGGTTTGTGAATAAATCCAGTTTAACTATCCCAGAAGATATTCAATGGTTACTAACACTAGGACAAAAACATGCAATACCAACAGTGAAACCAAAATTCTCAAAATTGAAATACATTGCAGATATTGAGGACTGTATTCAGACGCTGGAAAATAGGGAGCAACAAGAAATAGCACGG
The DNA here is from genome assembly GCA_916610165.2 of Gymnosoma rotundatum. NCBI lineage: Eukaryota > Metazoa > Arthropoda > Insecta > Diptera > Tachinidae > Gymnosoma > Gymnosoma rotundatum. The sequence goes on from OU744336.1 coordinate 118,804,708, forward strand.
ACAAAATTTACTTCAATAATGAAAAATTATCTTAATAAACATAGGCTTAATGAACACGTCCGTTTTGTACTAAACACGGTCGAAAAAACGAGGAAATTTCTTAAAAGGAATAAAAACATTGCCATTTTAGAAGCGGACAAAGGAAATGTGACAGATGCAATGGATAAAACCGACTATGAAAGGAAAATGGATACTATTCTTATAGATATAATGACTTATAGAAGACTAAATAAGGACTCTACATCATCATTACAAAAGAAAAACAACGAATTGATTGATGATCTTTATAAGTGCAATATAATATCAACGATAGATCGCAAAAAGTTTAAAAGGGACAATGTTATTGCACCTAGGATTTACGGACTACCCAAAATCCATAAAGAAGATATCCCCCTTAGACCAATATGCTCCTCGATTAACTCACCTTCAGTGGAACTCTGCAAACTTTTGACGAATATATTAAAAAATCTTACGATTAATTCTGAATACAATATTAAGGACGCAATACAATTTAAAAATAGAATTAACAACTGTGCAATATCTGAAGACGAAAAATTAGTGTCCTCTGATGTAGTGTCGTTATTTCCGAGCATACCTGTGGACTACGCTATTGAACTAATAAGCAGAAAATGGAACGACATTGAAAAACATACATTAATTTCTAAGGACCTATTTTTAAAAATACTTAAATTCTGTATTAAAGACAATATATATTTTGATATAAGGACAAGCTCTACAGTCAACACAGTGGTTTACCTATGGGTTCTCCAGCATCACCTATTGTAGCTGACATTGTTTTGGATGAATTATTAAATGAAACGAGAAAAAAATTGAAAGTACAGCCTAGAGTCCTGACGAAATATGTAGACGACCTCTTTGGTATAGTGAAAAAAGATGCAAATGACGAAACTTTAAGAGAACTAAACAATTTCCATCCTAGAATTAAGTTTACAAGTGAAGAAGAGAAACAAGGCAAGTTACCATATCTTAACACATTAATTATAAGGAGAGACAACAAAATTTATACTGACTGGTACCAAAAGCCTACTAGATCTGGACGGATTGTGAATTTCTACTCGAGTCAACCAAAAACAATCATAATTAATACCGCAAACAATTTTGTAAGACGAGTTTTGACAATAAGTGACGAATGTTTCCATGAAAATAATATCAAGAAAATTAGATGTATTTTGAAAAGAAACTCCTTCCCTGACACTTTAATAAAGAAACTTATTTTTAATAATTTAAAACATAACAGTTTGGACAAAACAAATAAAAGTAATACTGAGACAACAGAGAAAATTTATAAATCCGTTCTATATATACCAGAGTTCTCAGAACGAATAAAAAATGCTGGATTATTTAATGCAGACAAATATAAAATAGCATTTAAAAGTCAAAATACGCTAAGACAACTATTCACAAAAACCAAAAGCAAAATAGACAAGATGGACAAATCAAATGTTATTTATAAACTCAATTGCACTGGGGACGGGGAAAACATATGCGATCAAGTATATGTTGGTACGACAAAAAACAAACTAAAAACCAGAATATCAGGACACAAATCAGACATAAAATGTAGACACAAAACAAATACACAAAAAACAGCACTCGCAGCCCACTGTACGGAGAGAGGACATACTCCAAACTTTGATCAAATAGAGATTTTAGACACAGACGAGAAATATAATAAGAAATTTATCCTGGAAATGCTACATATTATCAACATACCACAGGACAAGAGAATGAATTATAAAACAGATATTGAAATTTGCGCGCAAAACTATAGACATATAATAAATAAAAAATAAGAAATCAAATCAGTGCAATAACAGACATTAAGTTAAACACTAATTTGTATTGTTTGTTTATTTATTGTAACTCATATTGTAAGTTTATACATTGTTGTTGTAATCAGTAAATTTTGTGTGTACAGTGGTCAATATGTATGTTTATTATATATAATATAAAAATTTTTTTTTAAGTTTTTCTGAAGAGGTTGGCGAAATATTGAAAAATAAAATAACTGTTCAACAAAGACCTTCAAGCTCAAAAATTATTTAAAATTACATTTTAAAGAAATAAATAATAATTATTACTGATCTTAATTCTACATAACTAAAAGTAAAATAACCCTTTCAATGCAGCAAATTTGTTTTTAAAAATTAAAACCAAAGGCCCATAATCGTCGTCACACACTAAAGTCGGTTTCTTTTATAAGCTAATTTGGTTTTAAAACTTGGTATTATATTTTTTGATACTATAGTCAAAAATAAAGTATATTTTATACAATGTTTCCACGGAGCCCAATATTCTAGCTGTATATAAATGTAAACAAAATAAGTACACCAATATTAAAAGTGCTGTGTGAGTATGTGTTAATATTAAAACAAATAATATATTATAATTAAAAATTTAATTCGTTACAAACACAGAAATTTAAACGAAAAATCAAATTTTAGAACAGAAGTATGCAGTATGTGTCGTGGAAACGGTATGCTTCGCAATCATGATTCAGAGAGCTCCATTTTGCCGTATAAACATGCTATTAACTTGAACCATGGCGAATCAATTACCAGGCGGCAGCATAGGCGAATTTATTAATTTTCGACGTGAACACAATAGTCAAACTCCATATACTGTGAGCGTCAAAATAAAGTGTACACAAACATTTTCTTTAAATTAGTTTATATTTCAGTCTTTGAAAATACTATTTTATTTAACATTTTATGTTTTTTTAATTGTTATTCAGTTCTCTACTTAAACTTAAAAAAACAAAAAAAAAATTTACCACAACAAAAGTTATAAAACAAAAACAAAATCTATTCCATATTTTACGCGTCAAAATAAAGTGTACACATATAATTCATTATAAAAATTAGTATGATTTAGTATTTGTTTGCTTTTCATTTAGCTTTAATAACGGCACTTAGTCTTCGGGGCATCGATTCAACTAGTTTTTTGGTTATGTCAGATGAAATTTTCTGCCACTTCTCCATTATAAGGGATTTAAGCGTATCCTTGTTAGTAATTGTCCTCTTTTGTATTTGCAGGTCAAGATGCTCCCACAAATGCTCAATCGGGTTAAGGTCCGGTGATTGGGGAGGATTCTCTAATGTTGTAGGAGTATGATAACGGAGCCATTCTTTTACTATCTTCGCCGTATGTTCGGGATTATTGTCTTGTTGAAAGATCCCAGTTCCCTTTAAGCCCAATTTCTCCACACTACATGGCAAATTGTTTTTCAAAATGTTTAAATAGTCCGTTTTATTCATGGTATCTTCAATAAAAGCCAAGCTTTACACTCCACTTGCCGCAATGCATCCTTACACCATCACCGAACTTCCTCCATGCTTAACTGTAGATATTAGATTTTGTTCAGCATACTGTGTATTTTTTGTACGCCATATTTTTACAGTTTTTTTCTGGCCAAATCTCTTAAATTTACTCTCATCACTAAATAAAAAGTTATTCCAGAAAGAACCATCTTTAGTTTCGTACTTTTTGCATACTCAATACGTTTTTTCTGATCTGCTAACGATATAAGTGGGTTTTTTCGCGGCAACCGACCATGTAGACCATTTACGTGTAGAGTTCTTCGTACTGTGTTGGCGCTTACGTTGGTATTTTTTGTTGCTGAAATTTCCTCCGATATTTTAACAGCACTTTTAAATGGATTCTTCTTTACATCACGCAAAATAGACCTTATTTCAGACTCACTTAAAGCTCTTGGTCGGCCTGCACCTGGACGATTTTCTAATTTGCCGAATTTTTCGTGCTTATCAACTATTTTCTTTGCTGTATTATGGGTTCTGTTTATAATAGACCCGATTTCACGAAAAGTTTTACCGTCTTTTCGAAGTTTTATCACAATTTCCCTGACATCTGTGGATGTTTGTCTACCCATTTTTAATAAAATAACAAATTTCTTTCTGCAAAAAAGTTATAGTAAGAAAATTACGTCTGCTATAAAACAGAAATAGTGATTAAAAAGAATGCATGAAAGTAAATAAACAACAAAACATAACGGTATTTTAAGCGGTTCTACTTCGCTAAAATGCTACAAAATAAGATGTACACTTTATTTTGACGCGTAAAATATGGAATAGGTTTTGTTTTTGTTTTATAATTTTTGTTGTTGTAAATTTTTTTTGTTGTAAATTTTTTTTGTTGTTTTTTTATGGAATAGATTTTGTTTTTCTTTTATAACTTTTGTTGTTGTAAATTTTTTTTGTTGCTTTTTTAAGTTTAAGTAGAGAACTGAATAACAAATAAAAAAACATAAAATATTAAATAAAATAGTATTTTTAAAGACTAAAATAAAAACCAATCTAAAGAAAATGTTTGTGTACACTTTATTTTGACGCTCACAGAATAAAAAATCTGTGTATATTTTTTATATATAAAGTTTGACAGTCGTTTTTACCAGCAAAAACTAATGGATTCGCCAACGCTGCCACCTGGTAATTGATTCGCCTTGACTTGAACCATAAAACAAAGAAATGTTTTTCCATAATTTGTAACAAAATACAGTAAAATAGGTTATCTATCTCTGATTATTAGTAAAATTTCATTAATTTATAAAATCGATGGTTCGAATCCTGGTCAGGGTAAAAATTAAAAAATAAATTTTCGAACTTGAAAAAAAGTAAAGTAAACTTTAGAGGTGAGCAGAAAACGTCTTGTTTGCTTATTTTCATACTGTTTACTCAAGGCAGATTTATTTTAGGGGAAGTTTACATTAAGGGCATTGTATCAGCTACAAAAGTCAAGATGCAGAGGTGTAGAGAAGCTTGCGCAAACGCTTGTTGTTAGTGTTTTTTGAAATTCGTAAACAAACAAAGGAAAATACAAGTAAAATAAATCTGCCTTGCTGTTTACGATTGAAGTGTTCTCTTCGTTTATTGCTTTTGAAATATGAGTACACTAATACTACTGTACTCATTCAACAAAAGCATTCGACACCATTTATTCATTTGTCAAGCATAGGAACTGTTTATCGTTACGTTGATGCAAATTTCACTAGTGAAAACAATTTCTTCTGTTGTACACTTTTGTCATAACATGACAATATTGCAGAGTCTACAGGAATTTAACTTTGATCTTTTTACACCAAAATGTGTAGACTCTTTTAGTAAAGGAAAAATTGATAGATTGTTCTAATATTTAATAATATAAAAGTATTTACATATGTGCACATGTATTATATTTAAAAAAAAAAAAACAATAATAAATAAAAGCCAATAATTATCGTTATTTAAACTGACTTAAAAAAGGAGGAGGTTTTTAATTAGATTGCAGTTTTTTAATGTGTGTTCTACTATAACTTCGCCACTTGTGCACAGATTTTGATAAAGGTGAATTCCATCATTTTTTTTAATTCGGACGGACACATTGTCCCCCATTTATGAACCAATTTTGAAAATTTGTTATGCTTTTGGAAGTGGCTGGAGTCAAAGCCTACAATGTATACAAAAAATATTTTTGGAAATCGAACACACAAAATTTCCACACGAAAAATCGGTTTTCAAAAACTCCGCCATTTATTAACCGATTTTAAAAATTTTTATCTTCTTTTGAAAGAGAGTTCTGTTACAAGTTTCTATACTGTAAGCAAAGATTTGGTAAATCTTGAAGATTGCTTTAGTATAATTTTTTATTTGCTTGTGACAGGCCTGATTTAACCTTTTGTTTTTGTAAAGATCGCAAAAAATTTGCCCTTAAATTTATAAAATAGAATTGTCTTTGCTTTCTTGTCTTGTTGCTTTTTTGTTATATTTATGTATCATTTTGCGCGTTGCTCTGTTTGCAAAAATAGAATACGCATCATGGATGTCGAAATAAATAATTTTATAATCGTTTCTTATGAAATTTACGTATTGCGCGATAATAGTGTATTAACTCAACTTTTTAAAATTTTTGGTAGATGGATACATATGTACATACAGAAACATACGTAACAGATTATTCAAACGATTTGTAATAAATGTTTAGTTGATACCCTTTCATTGCACTAAGGCAAAAGGCAATATTTCTTGTAATGTTGTATTTTGTTACTCTTACGTAAACGTACACGTGACGGATCAGCTGATCCGTTTTCCTTACCTAGGTTGTATGTAAATAGGTACTCTTTCGTAAACGTAACGTTGCGTTACGGACGAACCTAATAAAATTGAAAAATTTCTACGTTTTTACGTACCAGCTGTTATAGGTTTGTTGTATCTTTATAACAAATTTAAAAATGTAGAATTTTTAGCGTATTTTGCTTGATGTTAATTTTTATTTCACTGATAAGTTTGATATATGTGTATTAAAACTAAAAAAAAAATCGTACATTTATATTGTTTTTTATAAGTATTACTGCGATTCAAATTACTACTGCTGTAATATTACTATTTGCATTTTTATTGCTTTATTGCTTTTATTACTCTGTATTCTTATTAGTATTATTGTAATAAATATTATTATAAATTTTACTGTAATTGGTACTTTTAGAATCCGAACAAGTAAATTTTAACACAAATGCGCTAAATATAATAAAAAAATATATCAAACATATTGTTACAAAGATGCTTTATTAAAATCATAAAAAGATGTTGAAATAATGGACGCCAAGAAAGTGAAACGAAATGACCTATTGTGTTTGTTTTTAAAGCTAGAAGTTTCTATAAAACATCTTTATTGCAAAACAAAAACAACTAACACAAAGCGATGACTAAACAAACGCAATACACAAACATACACACACCTGCATTGTATAACAACTAAATAAAAATACACAACATGTATTTTTAAATAATGATTGAAGGTTCTAGAAGTAAATAATAATGCTCACTAATGTGTCTGAGATAAAAGTGGCAACGCAGCATTTTCAACTACGCAATAGATGGCGGTAGAAATTCTCGAACATTCAAGAACGCCTAAAAATAGGGTATATAAAAGCAACGCCAATACGTGCTGATTCATTCGTATTGTGAGCGTCATCTAGTTAAGATCTTGTGGTACAACAATTAAAGTTGCCAGCGTGTGTTATTAATCGCGAATAGTTAAATCGTTAAATAATTGATTAAATAAAGTGTAATTTAATTAAAACTCTAAAAGTTGTGTGTTTAATTATTTTGCAAATAAAGAACTCATTAATAAAACGTTTATAAATTTAAATAAACGTAACAACTGGTGTCAGAAGTGGGATTGCAAAAATAAAACCACAAATGAAAGCCGTACACTAGTTGTGAACATTTGAAAAAGCGGACAAGCAATTATCCTAAAGAATAAAAATTGTGCCTATTCGGGACGAACAGGCTTGAGTGAGGGATAATGTTACGAATAATAAAATCTGACAACCCCTGTAGTTGTTTCCGTATAAGTGTGGTGAATAAAGTTAATTCAACAACCAATGGTGTGTTTACGGAATAACAAAACCACAAGTTAGCCAACAAAAGCGGAGCAGCCTCAATGGCTGCGTTGGTAGAGGTGCGTACTACAAACCAGGGGGTCCGAGTTCGATACCGCATGCGGGCATGCGTGCAACGAAAGAAAATAATAATTGTTATAAGCAATTAAAATTAATAAACAGAAGTACAAACCTCCCGAGTGGCAAAAAGGCAACTATTGTGTGAAGCCATGGCAGATAATTTAGTGGAGACGTCCAACTTAATATGAGAGCAACAGATAATTGTCAAGAAGCCCTGTATAATAAAAAGTAAGAGCACTAGCGGTTAGCGCGGGGAAGTGTAACAGCATAACAACAGTGTATGGCAGACGTGTGTGTTGTGGCTACTAGATTGAAAGGAGATGGCTGGCTTGGATAAAAGGAGTAGTGGAGATGTCTGTGGATGGTTAAGGTTACTAAACAAGGCATCGAGTAGTTCATGTCTCGCCGGAGTAACACAGTAGTGTAGCGTGGATGGCTGCGTTTGTGGTGATAACGCATGTTTAGTAAATACGAGACCAAGGGTTCACAAGACCGGTAGGATCGAGAAGTATAGCCAGAGAAAGCCATAAAGTTCGAAGACAGAATTTAGCCACAGTGGTATTTGCAATCAAAAGAATCCGTACGTTTGCCTGTTCTGAAAGGGTAAGAACGTAACACTGGTGTCAGAAGTGAAATTGCAAAATAATAAATAAATAATTACAATGAAATTTGACGAGCTAAAAGTTGAGCAGCTAAAAATGGAGCTGATAAGTTAGATCTGCCGACAGCGGGCAATAAAGCGGAACTACAAAAGCGGTTAATAGATGAATTTAAGCAGCGTGGTATCGATATTGGGACATACGAATTTGGAGAAAAAGACGAAAAGGAAGAGATTGAAGTATGTACCCCAGCAACAAGCAGCGTTATAGACTTAAATTCAATGTTTGCCGCTATAATGAAGAAAATGGAAGAAACCAACCAGAATCAGATGAAGAAAATAGAAGAAACCAACCAGAACCAGATGAAGAAAATAGAAGAAAACAACCAGAAGCAGGAAAACCAAAACCAGAAGCTTCAAGAAAGCTTTAAAGCAATGCAGGAAAGCTCTAGCGTCAACGGGGAAAGGCTTTTAGCGAAGGTAAATGAGAAATTTGAAGAAATATCAGAAGTCTTCGACAAACGAGTGAACATCGTCGAACAGAGGGTCAGCGAGTTTGATGAAAAACTGTGCGGCCTAAAGAGAGAAGTGAATGAAGAATTACATGAATTAAAAGTGCAGATTGGCGAACTTCAAATTCGAGAGGGACCGGTGAAAGTTATCTCTGAGCATGGCAGCAAGATTAACATCCCGAGCTTTGACGGCAGCGCACCTTTTAATGTTTTTAAGTTCCAGTTCGAAACAGTGGCCAGCAAAAATAGATGGAACAATGAAGAAAAAGCTATTGAGCTAATTCTGGCCTTAAAGGGAGCAGCAGCACAGATACTCGAAAGCTTACCTACCGGTTGCAGAGATAATTATGAGGACATAATGGTAGCCTTAAAACGTAAGTACGGTGGCGAGCATAAAAGAGAACTGTACAGAATGGAGTTACGAGGCAGGGTGCAGAAGGCAAATGAGACGCTGCAAGACTTCGCCATGGAAATTGAACGTTTGGTGCAGCTGACTTATCCAGGCGAAGATCACCCGTTTCTGGATCAGTTTAAGATTGAAGCATTTGTGAATGGCATACGGGATCCAGATATTAAATATGCGGTTTGTGCTATGCAAAAGTCATCCTTTGCAGAAACTATCTCGTACGCGCTAGCCCAGGAGACTGCAAAAGTCATCTCGAAGCCACAGATGTACAAGGTGCGGTGTCTCGATACTGAAACTCATAACACAGACAGTAGAAGCGAGATAAGGGAGTTAGTCAAACAGATAATGGAGGAGGAAAAAAGTAATTCTCGCGCTAAGTGCTTTAAATGCGGTAAGGCTGGCCATTTTCAGCGCAACTGTAGATCAGCAAAGAGAAGATCAAGATCTGCTTCGCCATCAAGGGACAACAAGCGGGCCAACAACACCAAATCTCATGAGTCACCGTTAAACTAAATCGAGCCAGCACTAATGGGCAAGTGCTGGCTCCCACAACCGATGGCCCCACAATCTCCATTTCCATTGTACAACAGAAAAATAGCAACCTAACTGTTTGCGGTCTTATAAACGGAAGTAAGCATGTCCTCACCATAGACACAGGAGCATCTCAGTCAATTATAAGGCCCGATTTAGTAAAAGGGGCAGTGGAACCATTAAATAATGTACGACTGCGCACTGCTACTGGCGACTTAGCCACTGTCTATGGAAGAGCCAGGGTAAGAATGACTATTGCAAACATCAGCGCTGACCATGTATTTGTTGTTGCCGATATAGTGGATGAAGTAATCATTGGTGCAGACTTTATGATAGCCCACGGTATTAGTCTGCATATGGGCGAGCAAATAATGATCTGGCGCAATGTGGAGATACCCCTGGATGTTGGATATGATAGCAGGACCACAGCGAGGAAGCTATTTGCCGTTGAACGTCAGAAATTACCACCTCAGGCGGAAACTATAGTATGGGCACGTGTGGAGACAGATTGTGAGGATAACCGGTTGTGGGTAGTGGAACCAAAAGAACTTAAAGACGATATCATAACAGCAAAAGCCCTCGTGAAAATCTGCGACAATGGCAGAGTTCCTGTGAGAGTACTAAATCTGTCCAATAGCGAAAAAACAATTAACAGGAATTATGAGATGGGTCGATGTGAGCCAGCAGAAGCCATAATTAATTGTGCGGCGAATACAGTATGTCCTAAAATAACAGCCACAGAAAGAGATTCATTAGAAGAACAGGTGCAAAAATGGGTGGCAGGACTAACACCTCCTGACAGAAACAAAGCAAAGCAGTTGCTGAGAAAACATGCCTCCGTCTTCGCCCTAAATAATAAAAGCCAAGGTAGAACGGCAGTTGTGAAACATGAAATTAATACTGGCGAAGCGAGGCCAATAAAACAAGCACCCAGAAGTGTTCCCCTTGCAAAACGAAATGAGGTCAAAGAACTTGTCAGCGAAATGGAAAGGAACGGAGTCATTGAGCCATCCTCGAGTCCATGGAGTTCACCAATAGTTTTAGTAAAGAAGAAGGACGGTAGTACCAGGTTTTGTGTTGACTACAGGAAGCTCAATGACGTTACCAAGAAAGACAGTTATCCGTTGCCTAGAATTGACGATACGTTGGCTGGAACGGAATGGTTCTCTACCTTGGACTTGCAGAGCGGCTATTGGCAAGTAGAGATAGCTGATAAAGACAAGGAGAAAACTGCCTTTAGCGCAAGTGGTGGTTTATGGCAGTTCAAGGTGATGCCATTCGGGCTCTGCAACGCTCCAGCTACTTTTGAGCGTTTAATGGAACGTGTGCTTAAGGGTCTCAATTGGAAGACGTGCTTAGTGTATCTGGATGACATAATCGTGATGGGGAAGACTTTTGATGAACACCTCAGAAACCTGGATGAAGTTTTTAAGCGTATAACTGCTGCAGGATTAAAATTGAGTGTTAAGAAATGTGCTTTGTTTCAAAAGGAGATCAAATTCCTAGGGCATCGTGTAACGGCAGAGGGCGTGTCAACTGATGAAGACAAAGTATTGGTAGTAAAGACCTGGCCTCGCCCACAAAATCTTCATGAGCTCCGTAGTTTCCTGGGGCTTTGCACATACTACAGAAGATTTGTGCCAAACTTTGCTCAAGTGGCTGCTAGCTTGCACGAGTTGACCAGGAAGTCGCAACCATACCACTGGAGTGAAGCAGCGGAAACAGCGTTCCAGGAGCTCAAGAAACTTTTGTGTACGGCACCAGTTCTCGCCTATCCAATAGCTGGACAAAAATTCATATTGGACACGGATGCAAGTGGCTATGGAATAGGAGGAGTACTTTCTCAGGAAATTAATGGAACAGAAAAGGTCATTGGCTATTACAGCAGGGTACTCTCTAAGCCTGAAAGTAATTACTGCGTTACACGAAGAGAGCTTTTAGCAGTGCTGGAGTGTGTTAAACATTACCACAAGTACTTATATGGTCAACATTTCATCTTAAGGACGGACCATTCTGCATTACGTTGGCTGATGCAATTTAAGAATCCTGAGAGCCAGCTTGCACGCTGGGTTGAACGTTTGCAGAGCTATGACTTTAGTATTGTGCATAGAAAAGGTGGAAAACATAATAATGCTGATGCCCTGTCAAGACGGCCATGCAATGTAGAGTGCAAGCACTGCACAAAAGTAGAGAAAAAGGAGTGTGTCATTGATGTGCGGCTTACCCAAATTGGGTCAAGGGAAGACTGGTCAAAGGCCCAGAATGACGACCCAATTTTGGGAAAAATTATATTGGCTAAGCAGAACAACAGGAGACCGAATCATAATGAAATATCGGCAGAGAGCCAACTAGCCAAGTCGTACTGGGCTCAGTGGAATAGTCTGAAAGTGGAAAATGGCTGCTTATATCGATCTTGGGAAAGTACGGATGGCAAAACTACAATGGACTTAATTGTCGTGCCAACGTCTAAGAGAAATGAGATACTTAAGCAGTTCCATAACGGTCCCAGCGGCAGCCATATGGGTATAACAAAAACTCTGTAAAAGATAAAGCAGAGGTTTTACTGGGTGGGTTGCCAACAGTACGTAGCCGATTGGATAGCTAATTGCGAAGAGTGCATAAAGGCTAAGGGTCCTGTAAGAAAAAGTCGTGGCAAACTTCAGCAGTACAACGCAGGTGCACCCTTTGAGCGGATAGCTATTGATATCACAGGTCCATTCCCTGTCAGTGATGCTGGAAACCGATATGTACTAGTGGCAATGGATTATTTTAGCAAATGGCCCGAAGTGTATGCCATCCCAAACCAAGAATCTAAAACAGTGGTAGACGCCCTTGTGAACAATTGGGTGTGTCGATACGGTGTTCCACTTGAACTACATTCAGACCAGGGACGAAATTTTGAATCAGCTATATTCAAAGAGATGTGTGACGTTTATGGTTTTAAAAAGACGCGAACTACACCGCTGCATCCACAGTCTGATGGAATGGTAGAAAGGTTCAATCGTACCCTAGAAGAATATCTCAGAAAAGTGGTCGGTTCACACCAAAAGGATTGGGATGAGCATATACCCAAATTTTTACTGGCGTATCGGTCAGCTGTACACGATTCAACCTCACGTAGTCCAGCAAAAATCTTGTTTGGGACAGAACTAAAACTGCCAGCAGATTTAGAATTTGGTGTTAAACCTGGACCAGTGCACGAAGACAATGGAAACGTTCTACAGGCACAAGAAGAACTGCATGAGCTTCATGAGTTTGTACGTAACCGCATTAAAATGACCAGCGATAAGATGAAAGCCAGATATGATCGAGCAGCAAATACGGAGGGATTTACTGAAGGACAAATGGTTCTACTATTTAACCCGCAACGCAAGAAAGGATTATCCCCTAAACTGCAAACCCACAGGGAGGGGCCGTACAAGGTGATAAAGAAATTGAATGACGTGGTTTACCGGATACAGAGATATCATAATCCGAGGTCTAAAATGAAAGTGGTTCACCTCGAGCGGCTGGCTAAATATGGCAGAGGTAATGTTGAGCCTATTCGGGACGAAAAGGCTTAAGTGGGCGGCAGTGTTACAAAGATGCTTTATTAAAATCATAAAAAGATGTTGAAATAATGGACGCCAAGAAAGTGAAACGAAATGACATATTGTGTTTGTTTTTAAAGCTAGAAGTTTCTATAAAACATCTTTATTGCAAAACAAAAACAACTAACACAAAGCGATGACTAAACAAACGCAATACACAGACATACACACACCTGCATTGTATAACAACTAAATAAAAATACACAACATGTATTTTTAAATAATGATTGAAGGTTCTAGAAGTAAATAATAATGCTCACTAATGTGTCTGAGATAAAAGTGGCAACGCAGCATTTTCAACTACGCAATAGATGGCGGTAGAAATTCTCGAACATTCAAGAACGCCTAAAAATAGGGTATATAAAAGCAACGCCAATACGTGCTGATTCATTCGTATTGTGAGCGTCATCTAGTTAAGATCTTGTGGTACAACAATTAAAGTTGCCAGCGTGTGTTATTAATCGCGAATAGTTAAATCGTTAAATAATTGATTAAATAAAGTGTAATTTAATTAAAACTCTAAAAGTTGTGTGTTTAATTATTTTGCAAATAAAGAACTCATTAATAAAACGTTTATAAATTTAAATAAACGTAACAATATAATAGAGTTTTAAAACAAGGATTACAAATAAATGCTGTGATAGTAGAGTATAGTTTTTAGTAGTGTATGTAAATATCTTATAGATAAATTAATCTTTAAAAATGGAATGGAATGAAATTGAATTCGTATATTCCATTTTTGTAAATAGTTTTAGAAATAGCAATTTTACAATTGATAGATAGGTACAAATATTGCTGTCTAAGGTTGTAGGGAACCATAAAGTGAATTTCATTCTGCAAATATCAATTAATAACCAATTTAGCCCTATCTGAACAATAACAGTTCATTAGAAATGATGAATTGAAATTAGGGAATATTCATCGCTTTTAATTTATTAAAATTCAATTATATTCTTGAAAATAGTAAGTGCAACTAAAAATTCTGAAAATGAACTTCCGAAACTTTTGAAGTAGATACATCAAAAAATTTAAATGTTGTTCAAATCAGCAGCAAAAACACAATTTTATTCAAATTTGTTTTGTTTTGTTTATATTTTACAATTAACTCTTACACAATGTACTTACATATGTATAAAAAGTATATTATACATACATATGTGTTTATAAAATACTTTTATTTAAAATATATAACGTGCATTAGAATTTCAATTATATAATTAAGTAAAATTTCCCGAAAAACATCTATAAAATTCAATACTTTCATACAAAGTAAAAGCAGTTGCGATTCCGTCTATATTAAAAGTGGTGAGACTTTTCAAGTTCTAAACGCTGTAGAAACTATTTTATACATAGGAATTTTATTATTTTTACATGGTAACTATGTATGTACATATATGCATATAATTGATAATTTTTATAATTAAATAATTTTTACCTATAAAAAATTAAAAAAAATCATTACATAATTTTATTTGAATTACTCTATTTACTAATTGAATTATTTCAATGACTATTAAAAATGACATATAATTAAAAAATCCCAAGAAAATGAAATTAAGTAATTGCATGTGTAAATTATCACAAGCTGTAGTCCCCAAAATCGGTTATATATATATATTATTATATCACTTTTTTATTTTTACCTTGCTTCTTAAATTAGCGTTTCTATTGTAGTATATTAGTTAACAACATTGTTTTAAGCAACCTTGCTTAAAAAATCATAACAATTTTTTTAAAATCTTTTTGGGTAAAATGAATGTTTAAAGCCATGTTTTTGTGTGGAACACATAAGAAACAAAAACTTAAATTAAGTATTTTACATTTAATGTAGTAAAAAGAAGTTTTTTTTTTTGTAATCGCAATTGCAATTGAGAAACATATGGAACGTTTACGTATAAATAGTAACTAGCGAATGTTGAAGCCAATCGCAACGTTTACGTGTCCGCAACATTTACGTGAGAGTAATGAGGCCTTAACACCGAGTATTGTAAAACATTACAACTTGTGTGTGCTTGTTTGTTTTTCCTCTATGTTTACTATGCACTAAATTCCTCTTACAGCTACAGTCAATATTCGCTTTTGAAAAAGAGACAAGACAATATTGTACTTTTTTATATGGCTTGCGCTCATTTCTAGTAAACTTATGCACATTATAAAATTATCAAATAATTAAATTTCTACAAAAAAAACTTGAAACGTAAGTTTATGTCCTAGAATTATTTTCGTTAACAAAAAAAAAACAAAAAGCAATTTAATATTGCGTTTCTATTGACGTGACTTTGCTACTTGATTTTCCATACATTTCTCATGCTACCAAAACCACTTAAATCACTTGATTTATTTCAAATCATGTCGAAAATGTATTTTTTCAAACTAACTTTGTCTTTGCAACACCGTGTTGTTTCTAGGATATTCAAGTTCAACTCCGTTCTATCTATTTACCCAATAAGAATTTTGGCTGGAATTCAAGTGGACTTACATTTGAATTCCAGTCACAATTTCCAGTGTTGAATTATAGTTGAAACACAATTGATTTCAATAGCGAATCCAGCAAAATTAAGTTAATTTAATTAACCATTGAATTACAGTCGCACAAAACAGTACCTTTACAGTGTAATTCCAGCCTTGAATAATAGTGTGATTCAAGTTGAACCGAGGTTATACAATTCGGCTGAATGTTGCTTTTTTTTAATATTTGTGCCAGTAATGGGAAATGATATTTGCATTTCGGTATCAAAAAATTTTTTGAGAGTACTTTTTTAACCTCAAGAGTAACAAATCGTTACTTTTTTTTTAATTTTTATTAAACAGCAAAAAATCTTTATGAAAAAGAGAAGTTAACTAAAACCATAAATCAATACATAAAAAGTTCTGTTTACCTATAAACAACAAATTTTCTTAAATTTATTTTGTACTTTTTAGCATAATTCACTTTAAATTGAAATAGCCTCTAGATAAATAGCGCCAATGGAATGGATTTGGGCTTATTTCAAAAGCAATTTTCTCTTACATTTTAAGACCATTTCCAAAAAAACTTCCATCACATTAAAGTTTGCTTTTTTCATTGGAGTTACTCCACTAAACTAGATTAACATAGATGGTGAAGGAAATATAAGACTCGGCATAACCGAATATGACACTCTTACTTGTTTGTATTAATATTAGGCTTGCCAGATCCAATCTGCCAAAAAGCTTGACATTGCCCAAAAAAAAACTTGATTTTGAAAAAAAAAACTTGACAAATAAAAACACTCATACTATTGGTTTTTATTTAATTTTTTTATTATTTTTTTCATAAAAATTATTAGAATAAAAACAAAAATATCGTTAAAAGTAGAAATAACAGAAACAATGTGAAAGAAACAAAAAACAATATAAGAATAAAAATTCAGTCGTTATATATTTTAGAGAAAACTTAGGCGTTATTTAAAAAAAATATAGGTACTATCTTAAGAAATATAGATAGTAAAAATATGCTCTTTCGATGTGTTTTTTAGAAATATAAACTTACTTTTTTAAGTATTATTACATATGTAGCTAGACTAAATTTGAGAAAAAAAAATTAACTTACAAAAAACATTGACAAATCACTTTTTCACTTGACACTTGACGCGCATTAAAAAACTTGACAATCAGGCCAAATCAGGCCCGTCTGGCAACCCTAATTAATATTGACAATTCTATCAAAAGAAATACAAAAAAAGTAACAGCTGTTTTTTTGCAGCTACCCTATGAACATTGTGATAAAACAAAACGAATATGTAAAACCAAATAATAAGACACGATAAGAACTAGAGTTCCAATATTCGTAAACTTTAAGTGATGAAGAGGAAATGCTAAAACAGATCAATTTAAGAAAATCAATGGTTTTAATTTGTAGACGTATCGCTGAGAGTATCAAATGTTACAGAGGAGTAACACAGTATTTTTTTAAATCAAAAAGTATCAAAAAAAGTACGATGGTAACAACTTTTGGTAATATGATAGATTATGCTTACAGGTTGGTCCCGTTGTAAAAACAGCTCAAAATCTTAAAAATTAAAGGGTGTTCCAATACAACATACATATTTTTTACGTGTATTATGAACTGTAAAGGACAATTCTGTAAAATTTAAAATAACTGCGTATTACTATGGCTCCAAGAAACAAAAAATTACACAAAAATAAATCTAAAAATTAAAGGGTGCCCCCATAATTGATGTAAAATTACTTATATGGGCCTACCTTTTAAACCGTTATAGACAAACGCTTGCAAATTGGACAGAATGTCGATTGTTATGGCCGTTTTAGTAACAAGTATTAGTATTACAAGTTATAAATTAAAGGGTGCGCCAATAGTTCCTTAAATTTTATGAAATTTACAACGAACCTGTTTAACAACAAGTATAAAATTTGGATTTGGAAGTTAAAGGGTGTTCCAATAGCTAATGTAATTTTGTATATGTGACCAAACTTTTGACCCGTTATAGACAGAACGCTGAAACTTAAAAGAGACCTGTATTTCTAAATACGCTGTATCAACGAGTTATAATTTGAATTTAGAAATTAAAAGGTGTCCCATAATTGATAAAGATTTACTTATATGAGCCTATCTTTTGAACCATTATAGACAAACGCTTGCAAATTGGACAGAATGTCGATTGCTACGGCCGTTATAGTAAAAAGTATTATTATTACAAATTACAAATTAAACGGTGCGCCAATAGTTCCTTAAATTTGATGTATATGGCCATACTCTTGAACAGTTGTAGACAGACGCTTGAAATTTACAACGAACCTGTATAGCTAAGTCCGCTATATAAACAAGTATAACATTTTGTTAATGTAATGTTGTATATGCGACCAAACTTTTGACCCGTTATAGAAAGAACGCTGAAACTTAAATGAGCCTATCTTTTGAACCGTTATTGACAAATGCTTGCAAATTGGACAGAATGTCGATTGCTATGGCCGTTATAGTAACAAGTATTAATATTAGGAATTATAAATTAAAAGGTGTGTCAATAGTTCATTTAATTTGATGTATAATACCATACTTTTTAACAGTTATAGACATACGCTTGGAATTTACAACGAACCTGTATTGGTAAGTCCGCTATAACAGCAAGTATAAAATATAATAAGGGTGTCCCACTTGAACTGTTATAGGCAGACAGATGCAATCTGTTTTGAAGTCGGTTTTTTTTCGCAAAAATTATTACCGTTAAATTTAAGCATGGAATTTCAGTGTTATTCAAGCAATGTTACAACAGTATATAAATAGTGTTATAACATTATTTTAACAATAATTTTCAAACCATTATTTGCCACATTTTTTACCCCATTTCCTTTTGTAAAAATAAAACATTTTATAAAAATAGGTACATATTATTATTTACATAGTTTATAGTTTAAAAATAAAAAAATAAACGATAAATAAAATTTCATTAGTCTTTTTGTGTGAGCTCTATTTTTTCAAGGCTGGCTAAACCTTCTTGCATTTTATAAAAAAAGGTACATATATAAATAATAATTGAATAATGAAAAAGTTTATATGATAAATTATTGTAATTGCGATGAGAGTAATTATATGATAATGAAAAAGTTAAAGTTAGTTTAAATATTTACATAAATTTGTTTAATTTTTGTTTGTTTTTTTTTGATTTTTTATTAATGCGATTTCTGGCTTGCTGGAAAAGGGCTATGGTATTTGCTTCAAACTCCATATCACTGTGGTCAGAAAATTTCTCGTTATAGGCTACTGTAATATTTTAGTAAAGTAAATAAGTGAAAGACTGAAAAGGAATGTCTTTTAAATGCCTTACGTTTAATTGCAAGTGTAATTGATAATGATTTTAACGGCAGTTTTGAAGCCGCTCCTTGCCAGCAAAAAAATTGTGCTACATCGTCCTTTATTAATCTCCAGCAGCTTCTTATAAATTTTGAGGCATTTCCCGATACCCTTTCCTTTAGTTCCTTTACCTGAAAATGTAAAAAAATATTTTTATAAAAACACTTCGAAATTTTGTCATTAGTCATTACCAAATTAGAAAAATATTCTTCTGAAGATTGAATTTTTTTCTCAAAACTCATAAACTCTTTTTTGCTAAGAAAGCCTTTGGGTTGCCTCATGCTTTTCCATTAAATCTTTTATATCTGTAATGATAGAAGTATGTATCAATAATTATAAGATTTGATTCTTTATAGTTAAGTAATTACTTACCTCTCTTTGTAGCAGGTACATCATCTGTTGAACTTGGTAATTGAGTTACGAATTCTCTATTGAAGTCCATCTATAAATGGTATAAAGACAAAATTATTTTGTTCATAATTTTCGAACATAACAATTTTTCGTTGTATGTTCTTTAAGCAGTGCTCGACTATTACATTGCTCAAAGTTAATTCAGCATATATATTACGATGGTTTGATTTAATAGGGATATCAAAGAAATTGTGCAAATTTAAAATTTCATATGACTTAATTGTACATGATTTGGGAGTGTTATTAATGGCACAAACCATTAAAATCTTTTGTTCAATCATATAAAAATTATCCGGCCTTTTACTTGAAAGAAAAATATTTTTAAAGCGTATGTTTTTTACATTTCCATATGTTTCTGATTTTTTTTTCTGTGATGGTTGTTTCACAAGTAAACTTTATTCAACAATACGCTTATACAGCTGGCTTCCAATTTGATGGCGCTTTTTCAATTTGTTGCAATTTATTCTCAAATTTGAATGAGCTAACTGAATCCAAATCATTAAAGGTTTCAGCATCCTCAGCCAAATGCGTTAAGCTGTGAAAACTGAATATCAATGGCAAATCCTTATGATGCTGGTTAAGGATTTGCAGTAAACTATTTATTGCAGCATTCGCAATGTTATGTTGGATCGCCCATGCAGCCAGCTGTATTTTTAAGTCCCTGTTTCCCACAGAATTAATTTTAGTATCAGATATACCAACTTCTTTTATAATTGTGTCATCACAAACAGACGGTTCATCGTTCAAAGCGACGTGGAGATCGTGGACATCATTGGAAGCCATTCCCATTGGTTGTTCATTTCCCAGAATATGCTGATTCTGGGTAAGCAGTGCAAACATTTTACGAGCATCTGCCTTTGCCTTTGAACATATACCTTTGTATTTATTTATTCAAAATTTCTTTATATTGCTTTATTTTCTATTATTTATTTTCTTTTTGCTTATTTTCACTTTTATTTCTTTATTTTCACTTTTAAAACTTTGGGACTTTCGCGTTGTAAAATTGTTCACCATTAATATTGTTACGTTTATTAAAGTTATAAACGTTTAATTTATGAGTTCTTTATTTGCAAAATAAATAAACACACAACTTTTAGAGTTTTAATTAAATTACACTTTATTTAATCAATTATTTGACGATTTAACTATTCGCGATTAATAATACACGCTGGCAACTTTAATTGTTGTACCACAAGATCTTAACTAGATGACGCTCACAATACGAATGAATCAACACGTATTAGCGTTGCTTTTATATACCCTATTTTTAGGCGTTCTTGAATGTTCGAGAATTTCTACCGCCATCTATTGCGTAGTTGAAAATGCTGCGTTGCCACTTTTATCTCAGACACATTAGTGAGCATTATTATTTACTTCTAGAACCTTCAATCATTATATAAAAATACATGTTGTGTATTTTTATTTAGTTGTTATACAATGCAGGTGTGTGTATGTTTGTGTATTGTGTTTGTTTAGTCATCGCTTTGTGTTAGTTGTTTTTGTTTTGCAATAAACATGTTTTATAGAAACTTCTAGCTTTGAAAACAAACACAATAGGCCATTTCGTTTTACTTTCTTGGCCCCAACTATTTTTAACATCTTTTTATGATTTAAATAAGCATCTTTGTAACACTGCCGCCCACTTAAGCCTTTTCGTCCCGAATAGGCTCAACATTACCTCTGCCATATTTAGCCAACCGCTCCAGGTGGACCACCTTCATTTTGGACCTCGGATTATGATATCTCTGAATCCGGTAAACCACGTCATTCAATTTCTTTATCACCTTGTACGGTCCCTCCCAGTGGGTTTGCAGTTTAGGGGATAATCCTTTCTTGCGTTGCGGGTTAAATAGTAGAACCATTTGTCCTTCGGTAAATCCCTCCGTATTTGCTGCTCGATCATATCTGGCTTTCATCTTATCGCTGGTCATTTTAATGCGGTTACGTACAAACTCATGAAGCTCATGTAGTTCTTCTTGTGCCTGGAGAACGTTTTCATTGTCTTCGTGCACTTGTCCAGGTTTAACACCAAATTCTAAATCTGCTGGCAGTTTTAGTTCTGTCCCAAACAAGATTTTTGCTGGACTACGTGAGGTTGAATCGTGTACAGCTGACCGGTACGCCAGTAGAAATTTTGGTATATGCTCATCCCAATCCTTTTGGTGTGAACTGACCACTTTTCTGAGATATTCTTCTAGGGTACGATTGAATCTTTCCACCATGCCATCAGACTGTGGATGCAGTGGTGTCGTCCTCGTCTTTTTGATACCATAAACGTCACACATCTCCTTAAATATAGCCGATTCAAAATTTCGTCCCTGGTCTGAATGTAGTTCTAGTGGAACACCGTATCGGCACACCCAATTGTTCACAAGGGCGTCTACCACTGTTTTGGATTCCTGGTTTGGAATGGCATAACCTTCAGGCCATTTGCTAAAATAATCCATTACCCCTAGTACATATCGGTTTCCAGCATCACTGACAGGGAATGGACCTGTGATATCAATAGCTATCCGCTCAAAGGGTGCACCTGCGTTGTACTGTTGAAGTTTGCCACGACTTTTTCTTACAGGACCCTTGGCCTTTATGCACTCTTCGCAATTAGCTATCCAATCGGCCACGTATTGTTGGCAGCCTACCCAGTAAAATCTCTGCTTTATCTTTTCCAGAGTTTTTGTTATACCCATATGGCTGCCGCTGGGACCATTATGGAGCTGCTTTAGTATCTCATTTCTTTTTGAAGTTGGCACGACAATTAAGTCCGTTGTAGTTTTGCCATCTGTACTTTCCCAAGATCCATACAAGCAGCCGTCTTCTACTTTCAGGCTATTCCACTGGGCCCAGTACGACTTGGCTAGTTGGCTCTCTGCCGATATTTCATTATGATTCGGTCTCCTGTTGTTTTGCTTAGCCAATATAATTTTTCCCAAAATTGGGTCGTCATTCTGGGCCTTTGACCAGTCTTCCCTTGACCCAATTTGGGTAAGCCGCACATCAATGACACACTCCTTTTTCTCTACTTTTGTGCAGTGCTTGCACTCTACATTGCATGGCCGTCTTGACAGGGCATCAGCATTATTGTGCTTTCCTCCTTTTCTATGCACAATACTAAAATCATAGCTCTGCAGACGTTCAACCCAGCGTGCAAGCTGGCCCTCAGGATTCTTAAATTGCATCAGCCAACGTAATGCAGAATGGTCCGTCCTTAAGATGAAATGTTGACCATATAAGTACTTGTGGTAATGTTTAACATGCTAAAAGCTCCCTTCGTGTAACGCAGTAATTTCTTTCGGGCTTAGAGAGCACCCTGCTATAATAGCCAATGACCTTTTCTACTCCATTTATCTCCTGAGAAAGCACTCCACCTATTCCATAGCCGCTTGCGTCCGTGTCCAATATGAATTTCTGTCCAGCTATTGGATAGTCAAGGACTGGTGCCGTACACAAAAGTTTCTTGAGCTCCTGGAACGCTTTTTCCGCTGCTTCACTCCAGTGGTATGGTTGCGACTTCCTGGTCAACTCGTGCCAGCTAGCAGCCACTTGAGCAAAGTTTGGCACAAATCTCCTGTAGTATGTGCAAAGCCCCAGGAAACTACGCAGCTCATGAAGATTTTGTGAGCGAGGCCAGGTCTTTACTGCCAGTACTTTGTCTTCATCAGTTGACACGCCCTCTGCCGTTACACGATGCCCCAGGTATTTGACCTCCTTTTGAAACAAAGCACATTTCTTAACACTTAATTTTAATCCTGCAGCAGTTATACGCTTAAAAACTTCATCCAGGTTTTTGAGGTGTTCATCAAAAGTCTTCCCCATCACGATTATGTCATCCAGGTACACTAAGCACGTCTTCCAATTGAGACCCTTAAGCACACGTTCCATTAAACGCTCAAAAGTAGCTGGAGCGTTGCAGAGCCCGAATGGCATCACCTTGAACTGCCATAAACCACCACTTGCGCTGAAGGAAGTTTTCTCCTTGTCTTTACCAGCTATCTCTACTTGCCGATAGCCGCTCTGCAAGTCCAAGGTAGAGAACCATTCCGTTCCAGCCAACGTGTCTAAGGTATCGTCTATTCTAGGCAACGGATAACTGTCTTTCTTGGTGACGTCATTGAGCTTCCTGTAGTCAATACAAAACCGGGTACTGCCGTCCTTCTTCTTTACTAAAACTATTGGTGAACTCCACGGACTCGAGGATGGCTCAATGACTCCGTTACGTTCCATTTCGCTGACAAGTTCTTTGACCTCATTTCGTTTTGCTAGGGGAATACTTCTGGTTGCTTGTTTTATAGGCCTCGCTTCGCCAGTATTAATTTCATGTTTTAGAACTGCCGTTCTACCTTGGCTTTTATTATTTAAGGCGAAGACGGAGGCATGTTTTCTCAGCAACTGCTTTGCTTTGTTTCTGTCAGGAGGTGTTAGTCCTGCCACCCATTTTTGCACTTGTTCTGCTAATGTATCTTTTTCTATGGCTGTTATTTTAGGACATACTGTATTCGCCGCACAATTAATTATGGCTTCTGCTGGTTCACATCGACCCATCTCATAATTCCTGTTAATTATTTTTTCGCTATTGGAGAGATTTAGTACTCTCACAGGAACTCTGCCATCGTCGCAGATTTTTACGAGGGCTTTTGCTGTTATGATATCGTCTTTAAGTTCTTTTGGTTCCACCACCCACAACCGGTTATCCTCACAATCTGTCTTCACACGTGCCCATACTATAGTTTCCGCCTGAGGTGGTAACTTCTGACGTTCAACGGCAAATAGCTTCCTCGCTGTGGTCCTGCTTTCATATCCAACATCCAGGAGTATCTCCACATTGCGCCAGAGGAAAAAGAGGAGATTGAAGTATGTTCCCCAGCAACAAACAGCGTCGTGGACTTGAATTCAATATTAGCCGCTATAATGAAGAAAATGGAAGAAAACAACCTGAAACTTCAAGAAACATTTCAAGAAAGCTCTAGAGTCAACGGGGAAAGGCTATTGTCGAAGGTAAACGAAAAATTTGAAGAAATATCAGAAGCCTTCGACAAACGAGTGAACATCGTAGAAGAGAGGGTCAGCGAGTTTGATGAAAAATTGTGCGGCCTAAAGAGAGAAGTGAATGAAGAATTACATGAATTAAAAGTGCAGATTGGCGAACTTCAAATTCGAGAGGGACCGGTGAAAGTTGTCTCTGAGCATGGCAGCAAGATTAACACCCCGAGCTTTGACGGCAGCGCACCTTTTAATGTTTTTAAGTTCCAGTTCGAAACAGTGGCCAGCAAAAATAGATGGAACAATGAAGAAAAAGCTATTGAGCTAATTCTGGCCTTAAAGGGAGCAGCAGCACAGATACTCGAATGCTTACCAGCCGGTTGCAGAAATAATTATGAGGACATAATGGTAGCCTTACAACGTAAGTACGGTGCTGAGCATAAAAGAGAACTCTACAGAATGGAGTTACGAGGCAGGGTGCAGAAGGCAAATGAGACGCTGCAGGACTTCGCCATGGAAATTGAACGTTTGGTGCAGCTGACTTATCCAGGCGAAGATCACCCGTTTCTGGATCAGTTTAAGATTGAAGCCTTTGTGAATGGCATACGGGATCCAGATGTTAAATATGCGGTTTGTGCTATGCAAAAATCATCCTTTGCAGAAACCATCTCTTACGCGCTAGCCCAGGAGACCGCAAAAGTTATCTCGAAGCCACAGGAGTACAAGGTGCGATGTCTTGAGACTGATGCGTGTTACCACGGAGACAAAAGGAGCGAAATAAAGGAGATGCTCAAAGAAATAATGCAGGAGGAAAGGGGCAAATCTCGCGCCAAATTTTTTAAATGCGGTAAGGCCGGTCATTTTCAGCGCAATTGTAGATCCGCAAAGAGAAGATCAAGATCTGCTTCGCCAGCAAGGGACAACAAGCAGGCGAATAACACTAAATCGCATGAGTCTCCGTTAAACTAAATCGAGCTGGCACTAAGGGGCAAGTGCTAGCTCCCACAATCGATGGCCCCACAATCTCCATTTCCATTGTGCAACAGAAAAATAGCAACCTAACTGTTAGCGGTCTTATAAACGGAAGTAAGCAAGTCCTCACCATAGACACAGGAGCATCTCAGTCAATTATAAGACCCGATTTAGTAAAAGGGGCAGTGGAACCGTTAAATAATGTACGACTGCGCACTGCTACTGGCGACTTAGCCACTGTCTATGGAAGAGCCAGGGTAAGAATGACTATTGCAAACATCAGCGCTGACCATGTATTTGTTGTTGCCGATATAGTGGATGAAATTATCATTGGTGCAGACTTTATGATAGCCCACGGTATTAGTCTGCACATGGGCGAGCAAATAATGATCTGGCGCAATGTGGAGATACTCCTGGATGTTGGATATGAAAGCAGGACCACAGCGAGGAAGCTATTTGCCGTTGAACGTCAGAAGTTTCCGCCTGAGGTGGTAACTTCTGACGTTCAACGGCAAATAGCTTCCTCGCTGTGGTCCTGCTTTCATATCCAACATCCAGGAGTATCTCCACATTGCGCCAGATCATTATTTGCTCGCCCATGTGCAGACTAATACCGTGGGCTATCATAAAGTCTGCACCAATGATAATTTCATCCACTATATCGGCAACAACAAATACATGGTCAGCGCTGATGTTTGCAATAGTCATTCTTACCCTGGCTCTTCCATAGACAGTGGCTAAGTCGCCAGTAGCAGTGCGCAGTCGTACATTATTTAACGGTTCCACTGCCCCTTTTACTAAATCGGGTCTTATAATTGACTGAGATGCTCCTGTGTCTATGGTGAGGACTTGCTTACTTCCGTTTATAAGACCGCTAACAGTTAGGTTGCTATTTTTCTGTTGCACAATGGAAATGGAGATTGTGGGGCCATCGATTGTGGGAGCTAGCACTTGCCCCTTAGTGCCAGCTCGATTTAGTTTAACGGAGACTCATGCGATTTAGTGTTATTCGCCTGCTTGTTGTCCCTTGCTGGCGAAGCAGATCTTGATCTTCTCTTTGCGGATCTACAATTGCGCTGAAAATGACCGGCCTTACCGCATTTAAAAAATTTGGCGCGAGATTTGCCCCTTTCCTCCTGCATTATTTCTTTGAGCATCTCCTTTATTTCGCTCCTTTTGTCTCCGTGGTAACACGCATCAGTCTCAAGACATCGCACCTTGTACTCCTGTGGCTTCGAGATAACTTTTGCGGTCTCCTGGGCTAGCGCGTAAGAGATGGTTTCTGCAAAGGATGATTTTTGCATAGCACAAACCGCATATTTAACATCTGGATCCCGTATGCCATTCACAAAGGCTTCAATCTTAAACTGATCCAGAAACGGGTGATCTTCGCCTGGATAAGTCAGCTGCACCAAACGTTCAATTTCCATGGCGAAGTCCTGCAGCGTCTCATTTGCCTTCTGCACCCTGCCTCGTAACTCCATTCTGTAGAGTTCTCTTTTATGCTCAGCACCGTACTTACGTTGTAAGGCTACCATTATGTCCTCATAATTATTTCTGCAACCGGCTGGTAAGCATTCGAGTATCTGTGCTGCTGCTCCCTTTAAGGCCAGAATTAGCTCAATAGCTTTTTCTTCATTGTTCCATCTATTTTTGCTGGCCACTGTTTCGAACTGGAACTTAAAAACATTAAAAGGTGCGCTGCCGTCAAAGCTCGGGGTGTTAATCTTGCTGCCATGCTCAGAGACAACTTTCACCGGTCCCTCTC
The DNA here is from genome assembly GCA_916610165.2 of Gymnosoma rotundatum. Lineage (NCBI taxonomy): Eukaryota > Metazoa > Arthropoda > Insecta > Diptera > Tachinidae > Gymnosoma > Gymnosoma rotundatum. The sequence goes on from OU744336.1 coordinate 118,831,780, forward strand.
GAATTTGAAGTTCGCCAATCTGCACTTTTAATTCATGTAATTCTTCATTCACTTCTCTCTTTAGGCCGCACAATTTTTCATCAAACTCGCTGACCCTCTCTTCTACGATGTTCACTCGTTTGTCGAAGGCTTCTGATATTTCTTCAAATTTTTCGTTTACCTTCGACAATAGCCTTTCCCCGTTGACTCTAGAGCTTTCTTGAAATGTTTCTTGAAGTTTCAGGTTGTTTTCTTCCATTTTCTTCATTATAGCGGCTAATATTGAATTCAAGTCCACGACGCTGTTTGTTGCTGGGGAACATACTTCAATCTCCTCTTTTTCCTCTTTTTCTCCAAATTCGTATGTTCCAATATCGATATCACGCTGCTTGAATTCATCTATTAACCGCTTTTGTAATTCCGCTTTATTGCCCGCAGTTGGCAGACCCAATTTACTCAGCTCCATTTTTAGCTGCTCAACTTTTAGCTCGTCGAATTTCATTGTAATTATTTATTTATTATTTTGCAATTTCACTTCTGACACCAGTTGTTACGTTTATTAAAGTTATAAACGTTTAATTTATGAGTTCTTTATTTGCAAAATAAATAAACACACAACTTTTAGAGTTTTAATTAAATTACACTTTATTTAATCAATTATTTGACGATTTAACTATTCGCGATTAATAATACACGCTGGCAACTTTAATTGTTGTACCACAAGATCTTAACTAGATGACGCTCACAATACGAATGAATCAACACGTATTAGCGTTGCTTTTATATACCCTATTTTTAGGCGTTCTTGAATGTTCGAGAATTTCTACCGCCATCTATTGCGTAGTTGAAAATGCTGCGTTGCCACTTTTATCTCAGACACATTAGTGAGCATTATTATTTACTTCTAGAACCTTCAATCATTATATAAAAATACATGTTGTGTATTTTTATTTAGTTGTTATACAATGCAGGTGTGTGTATGTTTGTGTATTGTGTTTGTTTAGTCATCGCTTTGTGTTAGTTGTTTTTGTTTTGCAATAAACATGTTTTATAGAAACTTCTAGCTTTGAAAACAAACACAATAGGCCATTTCGTTTTACTTTCTTGGCCTCAACTATTTTTAACATCTTTTTATGATTTAAATAAGCATCTTTGTAACAATATTTTATGATTGACATTAAGAGTACATAACTGACTCGATTTAATGCCAACGTTGTTTTTCAGCAACGTTCTTTAGGTGGCAGTATTTCGTATCCAATCGCCGGAATAATGTATGTAATGTAAATATAATTCAATATAAATAAAAACAATTTTTTCACAACAGATAAAATATGCTTCAAACAAATTTGTTGCTTTTTAACAAACTTCAAACAGACTGGAAAGCGAATGGATTTCAAATGTTATTCAAGCTTGAAATCACACTGGAATTCCAACATTGGAATTCTCCAAAAATTTGTGCTTATTGGGTATATTGGATGTTTTTATCGAAAAAGTGACAATTACTTTTAAAATTTTCAAAACAATAATCTTTTTTGTCACAAAAAAGCAAAATATGTAAAAAAATAAATTATATTAACAATAAAAATGATTTTTTACGAAAAATGATTTTTTACAAAAAATAAAATATTTTTTTTCTTTTACGCAAAAAATGTTAGTGTTACGTCACATATTCGAATTTACAAACAATAGATACACTTCGTAGTGTTTTTCTCAGAACTAGTTGATTTCAAGTCTTCACTAGCTTTCAAATTGAATAAGACATGCACATAACGCCAGCAGAACAACGGTATTAATTTGTTCTTGCTCTTATATGTGGTGTGTTTGAGCATAATTTTCTGTTTGTCGTCAGGGTTGTTTCAATGTTTTTAACAAGAAAGAGAGCGTTCATCGATAGATAGCGTTAATTCAAAATAGAAAAATCATACTAAAAGTCATATATGTGGGCGAACATCTGTTTCGGGAACTGTAGACGAAAGGGTGGATTATTGTTTGACCAGCTATGATCGTAAGACTCTTTCTCGCGGTGTAAGGACTGCCCTTCGCCCCGACTCAAAGGAGCTTCACAGTAAATGAATTAATATTACTTTTAAACTACAAAAACAAACGAGAACTTGAAGAGTGGGAGCAAGATGTTTACTCCAGTCGCCCTTTCCTTGCCATGATCCTCCATATCCTTACCATCATTATAGGATCCCATTTTGTAACTCATCACACACACAACGCTTACATTAATCACCAATACAAAGACCTTTACTCTTGCATTTACAATTTATTTATTACATCCTAAAATAACGCTTACAAATAAAATACATATTTGCACACTTATGACCAAAAAAAAAAAAGAAAATAATAATAAAATTCTTACATTAACATCAAACTCAAGGCCACAAAAAAATAAAACCTAAAAAAACTACTGGCTACAACAAATACCAAACTTAAAATTGAAACTGAACTTTCTTTTTCTTCCTTCTTCCGCAGTATACTATTTCCTCATCTCTTACTTCTTTAACTGATAGTTTTAACTTCCGCAACAAACATCAGAATCTATCAGCCTAAAAGAGCTCTCTTAACGATAGTATATATGCGATAAAACCTACCCAATGCTAATACGAAATATTAACCGCTTATGATTAACAAATATATACCTCGGAGTCAAACTTAAATATTTACTCCGAAGCTGGGTATCGCTATAAGCCTTACAATGACAACACTTACTATACTTGTATTACGTGACCAATTATTCCGTATTAAAAAAATGACATTTATATTTAATAAAGTTGAATTTTGGTGTTTATTGTACAAAGGTTTTTTATTGAATGAAAAATTGTTTGAAGACATAGAATTCATAAAACTCAATGTTTATAATGTTAACTACAAAACTTCTCATAACAAGTATTATTAGTTACAATATATAATAACATTATAACTAACACCCTCCCTTAATGTTATAATTGTATCAATAAACATTAAAAGCAGTTAAACAATGAAATAAGTTAATTATTTATAAAATAAGGAACAATATTTAAACGTTTTTTTTTTTAATTTTCGAAAACGGGTTTTGAAAGAGGCTTGGTAAAAATATCTGCTAATTGTTCCTTCGAATTTACAAAATTTAACTAAAATGCATGTTCATGGAATTTTTCTCGTATGAAATGATATCTTATTTCGATGTGTTTAGTACGTTTGTGACATTCAAAGTTCTTAATAAGTTTAATCGCACTTTGATTATCATAAATAAAGAATTTTCTTTAACATTGTACGTAACTTCTTTCAATAAACGTTTTATCCAAACAATATCTTTGACAGCTTCACATCCAGCAATATACTCTGCTTCTGTAGTAGACAGTGCAACTGTACGCTGTTGCAGAGACTTCCATGAGACTGTGCAATTGCCTAATTGAGTAACAGTTTCAGATGTTGACCTGCGATTCTCAATATCTCCTGCCTCTCAGAATCAGAAAAAGTTTTTAATATATAATCCTTTTGTTATGTATAAAGCAAACCATGATTTAGTGTGCCTTTTGTATATCTTAAAACTCTTTTTGCTTTTTTGGTCAACTTATAATTGATAAATATATTAATGAACCAACTAATTCTCTATAAGGAAATTTCATATTTAATTCTGAATCATTGATATGGTTATTAATCCACCCCGGTTCTAAAGGAGTAGATACTGGATTACAATTAATCAAAGAAAACTTTTTGATGACTTTATCCGCATATTGTTTTTGATGCAAAAATATAGATTCCGAGTTTAAAACCTCAATTTGAAAACCAAGAAATTTATTTAATTGACATTCTTTCAATTCGAAATTTTCACTAAGATGACTTAATAGATCACTTGCAAGCTTTTCATCATTGTATATTATTAACCCATCGTCGACGTATACTGCCAGTATAATTTGTCGAGAACTTCACAAAACTTTTTATTAAAACATCTAGGAGTTTGCTTTAATCCATAAATACTTTTTTTTTAATAAGCATACCTTTTAGAATTCTTTTACATATCCAGGTGGTTGACGCATGTAAATTTCTTCATTTAAATCACCATACAAAAAAGCTGTTTTCATATCAAATTGTTTTATAGACATTTTTTAAGACACTGCAACGGCTAGTAAAAGACGGATCGAGTCATACTTTACCACTGGACTAAAAGTTTCTCCATAGTCTAGGCCATACTCTTGAGTAAAATCTCTAGCAACTAAGCGCGCTTTATATCTTTCAATTGTAAAATTAGATTTTTATTTTATAAACCCAGCGACAATCTATTAATTTTCTTCCTTCAGGCAAATTAGATAGATTCCATGTCTTGTATTTCATCAGTGCGTTTTATTCTTCATCCATTGCTCTTTTCCATTCATTACAGCTTTTAGATTTAATGGCATTTTTATACGTAGTTGGCTCTTCTAAGTCTTGTTCCACCACAGAAAGAAACAGTTCGTCGATATTAACCGTTCTTTTAGGATTAGGTCTTAAATTATATTTGCTTTGCTGTTCTTTTGAAGTTACTGAATTTTTGATTTACGAAATCAACTATTCGTTCTCCTAAACTTTCAGATTAAGGAATTATTGTATTTTAAACTTGAGCACTTTTTTCTGAAGTGAAACAAATTAACTTTCTAATCTGGTACATAAAGTACGTTTTCCAAAAATGTTTTCCTCCATCCGTTACTACTATTAACTAAAACGTCAATATTGCCTTCGCCAATTGCATTCAAAATAGTTCCGTCTCCAATCTTAATTTTATAAGGCTTTTCAAACTGATAATAGCTTGAAAACCACTCTCAATGTGAAGTCATATGTTCAGAAGCTCATGAATCAACTACCCAGATTTCATCTGCTCCGGAATCATTTGATCTTCCACTAATAAAAGCATTGGATTTTTAGCTATACGATTTAAAGCTTTTCTTTTTCTTTCACAACTGACAATCTTTCTTTCAATGTCCTTCTTTGTTGCTTTTTCTTCTCTTCGTTTGGAATTTGTCTTTTTGTGTTAAATGCTTCAACTGCTTCCATATCCCGACTTAACCGTGATTGCTCTAAAATAAGGCGATTAGTTAAGTTTAACATGCTTCTTTTGTTTTGTTCAGTTGATTCCCATGCAGTAACAAAATGATTGTATGATGGCGGCAAAGTCATTAGTACCTTTGTAATAATCATATTATCAGTAAGTGGTTCACCTAAATGAATGCTAACTTCTGATTGCATTTGATGTATACAATTTAATTTTTGCCACATATGATAAGCCTCTTTGCAGCACATCAAATATTTTAAAATTACATTATCAAGAGATGTAGTAATAATTCTTTGTGCCTTAATGTCTTCTTATTCCCACTTGAATAAATAAATTATTGTCTGCATCACTATTTCCATCTACATTAACAGGTCTACGCCTATCGTAGATCCATCAGCAATTTTGTAAAGGTCCATAGATCTTAAAATTATACACATGGAACTTCCATGAACTCCAATTCACAGCTCCGATTAGTTTTTCAATTTTAAAATCCTCCATATTTAACCAAACCACTTATTACAAAAAACCCGTTTTTAATAGTTACAAATTTCTTTTCACAACAAACTCAGTAGAAATAGTTACAAATTTTTTCTCACAACAAACTTAATCTATTCCTTCACAATTTTTTTTCACAACAACTCAAGAAAAACTTAACAAACTTGTAAAACAGCTTAAGATATGACTTCGATTTCTGTCAAACGTATTTTCTGAATATCCTTCTAAGCGTCTTGAGTAATTATTTAAAAACTCTTCTAAACATGTAATTAGGCTCTTGAAACAATTCAAAACCTTTTTGGCATCTTGAAAATTAAACACAAACTTAAAAATCCCTCTAGGCCTCTTGAAAATCATAAGTTCTAATCAAAATAATCCTTCTAGGCGTCTTGAAAATTGAACACAATTTAAAAATCCCTCTAGGCGTCTTGAAAATTATAAGTTCGACAGCAATCTTTCTCAAAATAATCCTTCTAGGCGTCTTGATTTAATTAAATATCCTTAGTAGATGTGTTCTGGGCACATAACCGGTTGAATTTTGATGTTTGTTGTTTAAGGTTCGTCCTGAAAAGTTGGGATTCCCACTCACAGGACGAAAAGTTTTTAAGTTGTCAGTCGAAGTGTCATCCCAATGGGGTCTTCGGCTGGATAGAAGTTTCAACTTCTAGTATTAAAAAAAACTCAGTATTTCTAATATACTTCATTTGATTTTTTTTAAATACGAGGGCTGCTCTATATATTTCTGGCCTAATAGTGAAAATGCGAATATTTGTAATCAAAAATGGTTTTATTTTTTTTCAAAGTATTTTCCAGCATGATTTATACACTTTTGCATGCGCTCAAACCAGTTGTCGAAGCACTTTTTCCACTCCGATTGAGACACCTCTAAAACATGGTTCTTGAACACTTCAACAGCTACTTCTGGCGACGAAAATCGTTGACCACGCATTTTTTTCTTGATGTGCGGAAACAAGAAGAAGTCATTAGCTGCCGTTTTGGCCGGTCAAAAACGCTCTGGTTTGAGCCGATGTGTGAGAGCTGTCATTCTCATGGTGAACAACGATTCGTCTTCTCTTTTTGATTTTTCGAATTTCTCCGATGACTTCAGGCAAACAAATTGTAGTGTACCACTCAGAAGTGAAGGTCCTACGTTGCTCAAGCGGAACAGTCGCCACATGACCAGTTTTGCCGAAGAAAAAGGCGACCATTTGCTTCGAAGTGCTTCTTCCACGAACAACTTTCGTTGGATTTTGCTCCTCTTTGAAGACCCACACGGTCGATTGTTGTTTCATATCGGTCTCATACGCATAGATCTATGATTCGTCACCTGTGACGATCTTATAAACGTCTTTTGAAGCACCGCAATCGTATTTTTGCAACATTTCTTTGCACCAATTGACACGAGCCTTTTTTTGAGCGACTTTCAAATTGTGCGGGATCCAACGAGAACAAACCTTTTTTACGGCCAGGTGTTCATGCAGGTGGTGGAAGAAATGTCCAAGGATGTCTCTATCTCTCGGTATGTCGCATGTCGATCTTGCATTATGAGTTCGCGCACGGCATCATTGTTCTCTGGCACAACAGCCGTTTTTGGACGACCTTCACGGAATTCGTCTTTGAGCGAGCTTCGGCCACGATTAAATTCATTATACCATATTTTCACAGTGCTATAGGATGGCGCTTCATCGCCATAGAAAGATTTAAGTTCATCAATGCGCTCTTGTCGTGATAATCCACGTCGAAAGTTGTGAAAAATGATGGAACGAAAATGTTAACGAGTTAATTCCATTTTTTCTATATTAATTTTTTCAAGTCACTGTAAACAACACAAATAATGGTCGTACGTCAAAACGTTTTGAGTACGATTATGCTTAAAAATGACAAACTTTCCAATGGAAATGTCAGATTGCACTTGGCAGCACTCAGTGTTGCCAGACCAGAAATATATATAGCAGCCCTCGTATTACCTTTTGTTTCTTTATATTACACTTAAACAAAATTTCCGGATTTATAATACAAATGAAATACAAAAAAATTTATAATAGTATCGACAAACTTTTGACGTGTAACAAATTAGAGTATTAGCAGGTTCGCAGAGTAAATTTTAAGAGCTACAAGTTTAAATATTTCACATAGTTTGCAAAAATCCCTAGAAACAAGTTTATTTTGTCCCTAAATATCCCATTGAGACTACTACTATTATTTTGATTTGCACAGATTTGTTTTATTTTGGACCGCAAGTTTTCACCACGAAAAAGTCCTCGTTCCTCCCAGACATATATTTGGCATAACTGAACATTTGTTTCTCGACAAATAGGTAAAGGTTACAATTATCTCCTTTAATTTTATTTCAGTTTTAGTTTCTTCAAAGAATTATTCACGTAAGCTATTAATACGCAAATGTATATACATTGTAAATTTGTATCAAATAAAATGAAAGCAGTTGTGAACCCGCTGCTGAACTTTTTAGTGTCAAAACATTTAGTTAGCTTAATTCCGGTCGATTTGGGGGTGGGCGAGCTATAATCGATATTATCGGGAATAGCAGAGGAGCATCCCAAGATGGTCACATCTCTAAACTTAATGGTTCATATCCACTAATTTGGCTATGAGATCGGCCGGTAGCCAGTGCTACAAAATAAATAGCGCCTTCGATGGTGTGGTGCGTCTTACCCCAGCAATAATCAAGGCTGAAGTACGCATAATCGTGTTCAGTATACTGCAGTTAGTCAGTCTACCCAGTGCGGACCACCAAACGAAAACCACATACATAAGTATGGGTTTAATTACCGTTTTAAAAACCAGTACGCCGTGCCGGGGTTGATACCCCAGTTTCTGCCTATAGCCTTTCTACACACATAAACAGCTACGGAAGCCTTGTCCGCCTTGACACCCAGATGGGAATCTTGATTCTTCTCGGTGCTCTACCTATTGACACGGCTTAGCGGCGATTGCAGACATTGCGATAAGCTGCTTATCGACTGACTATGCTCTAGAGATTTAATAATAAATCTTACAATCGTGTACAGTGCTGTCTCAACGGATTTGCTTTTGGTATATGCATTTTGAGAGGCAAAGAGTTAGTCCGGATTAATCCGTTAAGTGTTTTCAAGAAGAAGGAGATAAACTTATAGGTCTAAAGTAGTTCGCGCAGTATGCGTAGTCTCCTCTCCCTTGGGACTGTAAACCACGGAGTAAAAAGTCCACGACTCCGGAATATATTACCATTCAATACATGGTATACACACGTATACACATGATAAAATAGATAGTTGGCCGCGCTGGCATGTTGGCATTTGCACCGGCTAGGGTTCGCCGTCTTGGGATGGTTCTTACCCCACTCTACTTACCGTCAAAAAAAAAAAAACTCCTGTGCAACAACTTACCCCACTCTACTTACCGCACTTTAAAAGTCTAAAGCCTTCATGTTAAAATTTACACACGCTGAAATTAAATTCATTATAAACTCGTGGGTTTTATTATTAACCAAAAACTAAATTTTCTTTCTTGCGGATATACAAGCATTGTAAAATAAAATAAAAAATGATAATGAGTTAATTACTAACAATTTTGTTATAAAAAAATTAAATTATTGCAAATCGAATCGATAAAAAAAATTAGTTACTAATATTTATTTTATTTATTTCTGTCTTTCTTGGTTATGCTGCATCTCCAGGTAGAAGACGTCCGTTCGTTGAGCTTAGCTACGGGTTCTGTTTAGGTAAGTTTTCTTTTAAACCCTTTATACCACTTATATTTAACTTTGCCCAATTTTTATTTTTTCTTACCTAAGGAGAACACTACGACGATATAACCACCCGACGACCGCGATACAAAAACCTAGGCTGAGCTCACCCTATATCAACGCGCACTCAGGTCTTATGATGCCTGAGGGATGAAACGTACAAAACGAAAAGGTACATGTATGTTTCCCTTACTATTTCGGCTAAAGATTAATATAATGTATTTTATTTGGTTCGTAGGTCGTCTGTCGTTAGCGTCCGAAGTCCTTGGCTGAATACCTGGCACCGACGGAAATGGCGATGCTGATGAGAAGCTGGCCCCACGGTGGATGTGGCAGCGATGGTATGGCTGATGGGGGTGGTTGCTTAGCTTGTTTGTTAAGTTTGTAGTTTTTATTTTTTTATATGTAATTTAAACGTTTTCTTTTACTTGTTTCTTTTTTTTATTGTTAACTCTTCTCTTTCAGTTTGGCTACAATGTATTATTTTATTTAGTTTCGTCTTTTCCAAATTGTTCTTATTAATTTTTATAATATTTCTACTATTTAAAGGTCACTATACATTTCTGCTTCAGGTTTAGTTGCTAGTTTCAGGTTAATCTTTAAAATTGAGTTTAAGTTTAATAATATTATTTAACCTTAATTTAAATCTGCTGTTAGAATATATGTATATGTAATATTGTTAAAAAAAAAAACACTTCTCTTAATTATACTTTGTATTTCTAAAAACGAGTTCACTTTGATTTTTTTGTATAAACGAAAACTTTTTTATGACTTGTAATAGTTAGTCGAAGAAAATATTTCAAACGAAGCAATCCAAATAAATTTATTATTATTCCGGCTAAATTGTGTTTTTCTGTTTTCTGGAAATTATATTAAAATAATAGTTTATGGGCCTTCCTACAGAAAAATCAACGGGAATACAACAATTTTCCGGTGGAAATTTTGCTAATTGGAAGTTTCGGGTTGAGAGGCATTTGGCTGCTGCTGGTTGTTTAGAAGCTGTAAGTATGTCAGCACCAGCAGAGGAGAGGGAACGAAAAGAATTCTTGAAAATGGATGTAAAAGCGCAAGATTTAATCGTTTCGTTTATCCATGATGATTATCTTTGTTATGTTCAAGAAAAGAAAACATCAAAAGAAATGTGGGATGCGTTAACAAGCTGTTTTGAACGTAAGTCCAACCAGACGCAGACTCTAATAAGAAAGGAACTGGCATGTTTAAGACTTCGTGAAGGGGAAGATTTAAACAACCATATTTTGAAGTTCGAGTCTTTAGTACGCGATTTGAAAGCTGCAGGAGCCAAGCCAGAGAATGCTGATTTGGTTTCACAACTGTTTTTAATACTACCTGAATCTTATGATGCAGTTATGACTGCAATTGAAAGTTTACCAAGCAGTGAAATTAATTTGGATAAAGTCAAAATCCGACTTCTTGCAGAAGAAGCTAAAAAGAAACACAGACATATTAAAGAGCAAGAAGAAAATTTGACAGCTTTTGTATCTAAAAAGAAAAACACAAGGTTCAATGGAAAATGTCACAAATGTGGACGCTTTGGTCATATGAAGAAAAACTGTAGAAGCAAAGGTGCGTTTGTTGCCGCAAAAGAAGGTATAAGTTTTATTGCTAATATCAAAAGTAGCAAAAAGAATGATTACGAAAAGGATGAAGTAATTTTTACTCTTGACTCTGGGGCATCAGATCATTTTGTCAAAGATAAGCATATATTTTATTCTATTGAAGAATTAAGTGAACCGCGTATTATTACTATTGCGAATGGAGAAATTATTATGGCCAAACATATTGGAGAGGTTCGAATTCTTAGTGACACAGGGATTGAAATCGAACTAAAAGATGTTTTATATAGCCCAAAGTTTCATGATAATCTTATGTCTGTCAACAAGATAGTAAATGCACAGATAAAAGTTAATTTTAATGAAAATCGCGCAGAATTATTTAAGAACAATCTGAAAATTGCGACTGCAAAACGTGTTGGCAGTTTATTTGCAATGAAAGTTAAAGTTAAAAGTTCTATGTGCTCTTTAACTAAGTCTGATTATGGCGATTTATGGCATAAGCGATTTTGTCATATTGGAAATCAATCTCTAAACAAATTAATTAGAAATGATATGGTTATTGGAATACCACCTGTTGAGCTTAAAGATGGGTGTGTAGTTTGTACTCAGAGGAAGCAAGTAAGAGATCCATTCTCTGGCACGAGAACAAGAGCAAAAAGAATTATAGAACACATTCATTCAGATGTATGCGGTCCGATTTCTCCAGTAACATATGATGGATCAAATTATGTTTTGTCTTTTATAGATGATTATAGTCATTTTGCGTATGTTTATTTATTAAAAAGAAAATCTCAAGTACTTGAAAATTTCAAGGAATATGAAGCTCAAGTTTCTGCAAAATTTGGAACGAGTATATCTATTTTAACTACTGATAATGGCGGAGAATACACATCTAACTCTATGGTTACATTTTGTAAAAATAAAGGCATACAGAAGTTTGAAACAATACCATATTCCCCTCAACAAAATGGAGTGGCCGAAAGATTTAACAGGACGCTCATGGATAAAGTTCGTGCCATAATGATTGAGGCTGATGTTCCAAAGTATTTATGGGGAGAAGCCGTTTATGCCGCTACCTATATCATTAACCGAAGTCCAACGAAATCGTTAACAACCAATAAGACACCGGCAGAGTTTTGGTTCAACGTAAAACCTGATGTTAGTAAGCTAAGAATATTTGGTTGTCTAGTATACGCCCTGAAACCACAGCAGAAACGAAAAAAACTTGATACTAAATCTGAACCATATGTAGTGGTTGGGTATAGTCAAAATGGGTACAGGTTATGGGATAAAAACAAACGCAAGGTAATTTTAGCTCGAGACTGTAAATTTAATGAATATGAGTATCCATTTAAGAATCGTGAAAAAGTGGAAGAGCAAATACCATTTATAGAAAGAAACAATCAAGAGGGGGAGAAAGAGTGTGATTTTGTTCCTTTAGACGATTTAGAATCCGTAGAATCAAACGAAAATATACCCAAAATTGGTATCCCTACACCAATAACAAATGAAGAAGTTGATAATCAAAATCTTGACACAAATAATGAAAAACCAGGTCGTAGAAGAAGTGAACGGCTTAAACAAAAGACATCCACTTTTGCGGAATATTTCAAACAGTTATTTGAAACGATAAGTCCGATTTCTGTACCAAACACATATTCTGACATACGTACAAATGCTGAACGAGAGAAATGGTTATTGGCTATAAAAGAAGAGTTGGAGTCTATGAATAAAAATAAAGTATGGTCAATTGTTCCTACGCCTGCAAATAAAAAGCTGATTAAATCGAAATGGGTCTTTACTATTAAAAGTGATGAAGATGGAAATCCAGTACGGTATAAAGCAAGACTCGTTGCGAAGGGTTTTCTTCAAAAATTTGGGACTGATTATGAAGAAACGTATTCAGCAGTAGCAAAGCTGACAACATTACGAACAGTTTTAGCAGTTGGTGTTGCAAAAGGTTTTGTTTTCTGTCACCTAGATGTCAGGACAGCATTCCTCCATGGTGAGTTAAAAGAAGATATTTATTTAGAAATTCCAGACGGATTAAAAACGAAACCTGGTATGGCATTAAAACTTTTAAAATCCTTATATGGTTTAAAGCAGAGTTCTAGATGTTGGAATCAGAAATTTAACTCGATTTTACTAAATCTCAGCTTTAAAAGATCCCAACATGACTATTGCCTGTACGTTCGGAAATCCCATAAGGGCGTGATATTCTTATTATTGTACGTAGATGATACTTTACTTGCTGGAGATAACAAAGAGGAAATAAATATTTTTAAACAAACATTATTATCTACATTTGAAATGTCCGATTGCGGGTTGTTAAGATGTTACCTTGGAATAAAAATAGAGTATAACCAGAACAGTGGTGAAATGTTTCTAAGTCAGGAAGCGTCTATTGAAAAACTATTAAATAAATTTGGCATGGTTGATTGTAATGTGTCTGAAACATCAATGGAAAAAGGGTTAATTCTTTCATGTATTACGCAAGACTCATCAAAATATCCTTATAGAGAGTTGTTAGGAAGTCTCATGTATTTAATGTTATCTGTACGTCCAGACATTTGCTTTGCTGTTGGATATATGGGAAGATATCAAGAACATTATAACGAAGTTCATTACACCGCCTTAAAGAGAATTTTAAGATACTTAAAAGGAACTAAAAATCTAAAATTGAGTTTCAAGAAAAGCAACACTACAGATGTTTTGAGTGGATTTGTTGGCGCTGATTGGGCTTCTGATTTAGAAGACCGAAAATCAGCTAGCGGTTATATATATTGCATTTATGGTTGTCCTGTTTCGTGGTGTAGTAAAAAACAAACTACTGTCGCCACATCCTCAACTGAAGCTGAATACATTGCCTTAAGTGCTGCCACATCAGAAGGCATTTGGCTTAAAGGTTTATTGGAAGACATGGGAATTTTAAATCCAAACGATGCTGTCAAATTGAACGAAGACAATGTTGAGTGCATTGCTATGGCAAAGAATGAAGAATGCAAACGAACTAAGCACATAGATATAAAACATCATTTCCTTAGGGACCACATAAATAAAGGAACTTTAAAATTAGAACAAGTATCAACAAAGGATCAAGTTGCTGATATTTTTACCAAAGCTTTAGATAAAAAGAGTTTTATTACAATTAGAAATTTTTTAAAAATTATATAATTGAGAGGAGGTGTTACAATATATGTATATGTAATATTGTTAAAAAAAAAAAAACACTTCTCTTAATTATACTTTGTATTTCTAAAAACGAGTTCACTTTGATTTTTTTTGTATAAACGAAAACTTTTTTATGACTTGTAATAGTTAGTCGAAGAAAATATTTCAAACGAAGCAATCCAAATAAATTTATTATTATTCCGGCTAAATTGTGTTTTTCTGTTTTCTGGAAATTATATTAAAATAATATCTGCCGATTTAGTTTTAGCACCTTCTGTTTAAGTTTAATACGTTATAAATAACTAAGTATATGTGTTATTTAATTTAACAATAAACACTTTGGTCACCTTTCTTAAATGTGTTTTAATTTTTTGAAGCTCTATTTTATTTTTGTCTCCTCAGAAGACCATGGCCGCCAAGGATATTTCTCATTTTAAAATTTTTTTCAGCAATTAACAATAATGTTTTGTCTAATATTGGCTGTGGCTCTTCTTCTTCCACTTTTTCATCATGCATGCTGAAGTATATTAACTGACCGCACGGCTTTAACAAACATCTTCACAGGGCGCACACGACACTTTGTTCTACGCAATAATAATATCTTCTCTGATTGTCATTTGATGGATAAAGTAAAATGTTCTTGTAGGGTCTACTTCATTTTGTTAAACCCCTCCGCTGTTATCATCAGACTCAGGACGAATTCATAACAGGTGGCCTTGAGAGCCCAGGTGGCTAATTTTTACGCTTGTAATTTTGCCTTCTTCAAATGTCAAAAGAAAAAGGAAACTGCAAATGTGGTACTTTGCTAATATGGTAAACAAAATCGTTACATCTAAAAATCGTACGATATTGTAACGGTCATTGTCTGTTCTTCTTTATAGGCCATTCAGATCAGAGTAAAGCCAAATTGAACAAATTCTTAGCTTTAAGCGAAATTAACTTGAAATTATATTTCTCAATTTCGATGAAATTACAGTGTACAGCCCTGTTGTTATCCGTATATATAAGTTTGTCGTTCCGTTTGTAATTTCTGTCATATCAATTTCCGAGCCCATAAAGTATATATGTTCTGAGTTTTTATGCATAGCGGAGTCGATTGAGCGATGTCCGCCTGTCCGTCCATGTTTAAATAAAGTTTCCCAAGGCACTCGATCAGCTACTGAAAATTAAATATGCCAATCGATCAGATATGGTGTCGAAAAAGGTGCTATTGAAATACAGCAAGACCGGACCATGTTCTTGTCCAGCGGACAAAACACCCGCCTGCCTCTAATTTTTCCATATCATTTGGAATATAAAGTAACCCCAATAAAAGTAAAAAGACAAATATATAACAAATATATAAAAAAACATCAGGTGAAAAAATTGGCGCTTTTCCATATTTTCCGAGCCTCTAAACTTTTCATAGCAAAGTACGATTGTGCACCATAATTTTCAAGATATTAATATGAGTATCATTTAAAAGCTTTTTAAGAAATCTCTAAGGAATTACTAAAATTTTTTAATAATGCTTAATGCTTTATTTTTTCTTATTTTTAATTCTCTCACCCCAATGTCTGTTTTTTTTGATTGGAGATTTAAAAAAACTAGATCCAAATTGTATATTTGTTGTTTTAGCGAAAAATACACGTTCCTTGTAAATTTTAAACGTCTGTCTACAACTTTTCAAATGTATGGTCATATATATCAAATTAAATGAACTATTGGAACACCGTTTAATTTAGAAAATTTATACTTGTTATTATCACGGTCATAGTAATCGGCATTTTGTCCAATTTTGAAGCGTTTGTATATAACGGTTTAACAGATGGGCTCTTATAGGTCAATTTGCGTCAAATATTGGGTACACCTCTTGCTATTGGGAGCTAAAATGATACACACTTTTTTTAGATTTTCGAGTGGTGCCCTTTACGTTTCATAATTCACATAAAAAACATGTATGTTGTATGGGGACACCATTTAATTTTTAAAATTATGAACCGTTTTTAAAACGGGACCAATCTGTAAGCCTAACCTTTAAATAAAAAAATGTCAAAATCTGTTTAGAATTGACTGAGTTATGCAGGTACATACATAAAAAACAACATTCAGTTGAATTGATAACCCCCTTCTTTTTAAGGTAAATTGAGTATATGAGCCTATCTTTTGAACTTTTATAGAAAACGATTTCAAATTAGACAGAATGTCGATTGCTATGGCCGTTTTAATCACAAATAATTATATTCAAAACTTCGCCAATAGTTCCTTGAATTTGATGTATATGGCCACACTTTTCAACAGTTGAAATTTACAAAGAACCTATATTGCTAAGTCCGAATAACATTAAATATAAAACTTGGATTTGGAAGTGAAAGGGTGTCCCAATACTTGATGTAATTTTAAGTATGTGGCTGAACTTTTGAATCGTTATATACAGAACGTTGAAACTTAAAAGGGACCTGGTTAGCCAGCTATATCAACGAGTTAATAATTTGAATTTAGAACTTAAAGAGTGTCCCATAATTGATGTAGATTTACTTATTTGGGCCTACGTTTGGAGCCGTTATATTGCTATGGCCGATATAGTCAGAAATATTAATATTTAAGATTATAAGTTCGTTTAATTTGATGTATATTGCCATACTTTTGA
Source organism: Gymnosoma rotundatum (assembly GCA_916610165.2). NCBI lineage: Eukaryota > Metazoa > Arthropoda > Insecta > Diptera > Tachinidae > Gymnosoma > Gymnosoma rotundatum. The sequence goes on from OU744336.1 coordinate 118,848,387, forward strand.
ACAGTTGTAGACAGGTAAGTGAAATTTACAAAGAACCTGTATTACTAACTGTGCTATAACAACAAGTATAAAATTTGGATTTGAAAATAAACGGGTGTCCTAAGTGACGAATTTCTTAAAAATAATATAATAGTGGACTAAAAATAAGTATGAGGAAGAAAAAAATATATTGTATCAGATTTTCATTTATATAAACATAAATTATATAAAAGTTCAAATTTGGATTGCCAATCAGATTATATGGATACTTTTTGCATCAAAAGCTTTATACCACACTTCTCACTTTTGGAAGAACAATTTCTCTACCCAATATTTTAGCAAATACAGAAAACTGTGATGAGTTAATAAAAAATTAAAATATACGAGGGCTGCTATATATATTTCTGGCCTGGCAACACTGAGTGCTGTTAAGTGCAATCTGACATTTCCATTAGAAAGTTTGTCATTTTTAAGCATAATCGTACTCAAAACGTTTTGACGTACGACCATTATTTGTGTTGTTTACAGTGACTTGAAAAAATTAATATAGAAAAAATGGAATTAACTCGTTAACATTTTCGTGCCATCATTTTTCACAACTTTCGACGTGGATTATCACGACAAGAGTGCATTGATGAACTTAAATCTTTGTATGGCGATGAAGCACCATCCTATAGCACTGTGAAAAATTGGTATAATTTAATTTATACACTTTTGCATGCGCTCAAACCAGTTGTCGAAGCACTTTTTCCACTCCGATTGAGACACTTCTAAAACATGGTTCTTGAACACTTCAACAGCTTCTTCTGGCGACGAAAATCGTTGACCACGCATTTTTTTCTTGATGTGCGGAAACAAGAAGAAGTCATTCGGTGCCAAGTCAGGGCTGTACGACGGATGACCCATTAATTCGACGTTTTGGCCGTTCAAAAACGATCTGGTTTGAGCCGATGTGTGAGAGCTCGCATTGTCATGGTGAACAATGATTCGTCTTCTCTTGTTGGTTTTTCGAATTTCTCCGCTGACTTCAGGCAAACAAATTGTAGTGTACCACTCAGAAGAGACCGTCCTACGTTGCTCAAGCGGAACAGTCGCCCCATGACCAGTTTTGCCGAAGAAACAGGCGACCATTTGCTTCGAAGTGCTTCTTCCACGAACAACTTTCGTTGGATTTTGCTCGTCTTTGAAGACCCACACGGTCGATTGTTGTTTCGTTTCGGCCTCATACGCATAGATCCATGATTCGTCACCTGTGACGATCTTATAAACGTCTTTTGAAGCACCGCAATAGGATGGTGCTTCATCGCCATACAAAGATTTAAGTTCATCAATGCACTCTTGTCGTGATAATCCACGTCGAAAGTTGTGAAAAATGATGGCACGAAAATGTTCACGAGTTAACTCCATTTTTTTCTATATTAATTTTTTCAAGTCACTGTTAACAACACAAATAATGGTCGTACGTCAAAACGTTTTGAGTACGATTATGCATAAAAATTACAAACTTTCCAATGAAAATGTCAGATTGCACTTGGCAGCACTCAGTGTTGCCAGGCCAGAAATATATATAGCAGCCCTCGTACCGTAACTCGTAAAATATGGGCGAGCGCCAATTTTTTTTAATTGGTGTTTTTTTCTTATTTTTTAAATATCTAATATAAATCTTTTGACGAGATCTTTAAGGAAAAAATGTTCCAAAAATATTTTATGCACATAAATGATTCTGATACAGTTTTATTATAGACTAGCGGATCCCAGCGTGCTTCGCTATGCCTTAATAATACCATTGAATTAAATCGATATAACATTTTGTAGTCGGCAGTTGCTGTCTCGAATTTGTAAATTCTTAAACCTAAAAGAATAATGTATTACTGTAGAAAAAGCATATCCATAGCCATTTCGCTACTGCTCATATAGCTCGTCAGTTGATTTTTGTATAAAAAATTCAAGAGACTTTTATCAAAAGCCCCATAATTGATGTGATTTTACTTATATGGTCATATCTTTTGAATCGTTATAGACAAACGCTTGCAAATTGAACAGAATGTCAATTGGTCCGACCGTTATAGTAACAAGTATTAATATTAAAAAATTATAATTAAACGGTGCGCCAATAGTTCATTGCATTTGAGGTATATGGCCATAATTTACAACGAACCTGTATTGATAAGTCCGCTTTAACAACAAGTATAAAATTCAGATTTGGAAGTTAAAGGGTGTCCCAATTATTGATGAATTTCAAGTACGTGGCCGAACTTTTGAACCGTTATAGATAGAACGCTGAAACTTAAAAGAGACCTCTACTGCTAAATCCGCTATATCAACGAGTTTATTATTTGAATTAAGAAATTAAAGGGTGTCCCATAATTGATGTAGATTTACTTATATTGGCCTATCTTTTGAACCGTCATAGATAAACGCTTCCAAATTGGGCAGAATGTCGACTGCTATGGCCGTTATAGAAACAAGTATTAATATTAAAAATTATATATTAAAGGGTGCGCCAATATTTTATTTAATTGCATGTATATGGCCATACTTTTTAACCGTTGTGGTCAGAGGCTTGAAATTTACAACGAACCTGTCCGCTATAACAACAACTATAAAATTTGAATTGGGAAGCTAAAGGGTGTCCCCATACAACATACATGTTTTTTTAAATGTATTAGGAACAGTAAAGGGCGCCGCTCTGAGTATAACTATAGCCCCAATAGCAAAAGGTAATAGCAAAATAAATCTAAAAATTAAAAGGTGTCCGCATAGGTGACCTATATGGGCCTTTCTCTTGAATCGTTATAGACAAGCACTTGGAAATTTAACAAAACGCCGATTCTTATGACCGTTATAATAACAAGTATAAATGTTGAATTTTAAAGGGTGCCCAAGTTGTTCATTTAATATGATGTATGTGGCCAAACTTTTGAACAGTTGCAGACAGACGATTGAAAATTACCTAAACCTGTATAACTAAGTTCCCTATAACAAGAAGCTTATAATTTGAATTTATAAATTAAAGGGTGTTCCCAAAATTAATGTAATTTTACCTATATGAACGTTTTATTTATTTATTTTTTAACCGATATATACAAATACTTGAATTTTAACAGAATATCCTCTACTTTGTTTGGTCTAAAAAGAAGTATACAAATTTTAAATTACTAATTAAAGGGTTTTACAATAGTTGATATAATCTGATATATATAGCCAAACTGCAAAACCGTTATAGACAGACGGTTGAAATTTACACAGAACCTGATTTCTAAATCTACTACAACAGCAAGTATATAATTTGAATTTGGAAATTAAAAGGTGCCCCTATAGTTGCTGTAATTTGATGTGTATTGTAAAACTATTGAATAGTTGAACAAGTATAAAGTTTGGAGATATAAGGGTGTCCCAATAGTTAATGTAATCTAATGTATGTGGCTATACTTTTGAAAGGTTATAGGCCGACATATGAAATCTGTTTTGAAGTCGGTTTTTTTTAAGAATTATTTTCTTAATCACTTCTTAGTGTTAAAAGACAAACAAATAATTCAAAAATAATATCACAGAAGAAAAAATGGCAACAACAAAACCACTTGCAAAATCGACTTCACAGCTTATTTCGTTTTTAAATTAATTGTTTTGCTGCAGAAAGAAATACATTGTCAGCTGAAGCAAATGCGTTTCTTTCTTATTTTTTGCATTTGCTTTTACTACACATTTTTCCACAGCTACAGTTAAGCAACTATATATGCATTGAAAATAGTCAAGCATTTTTAATTACTGTTATAAACTACATATATAAGTTTGCATAAAAATGTCATCGGCTCTTAATGGGTTAAGCATTTTTAAAGAATTAAAATGATACCCATATTAATATTTTAAAATATTTGATAATTTCATAGCCCTGTAACTCGAAAATGTGCGCGAGCGCCAATTTTTTCACTTGATGTTTTTTTCTTATTTTTAGTTCTGTAACGCCCCATATATAAATTTTTTTGTTGGAATTACTTTATTGTTCCAAGTGACATTAACAAATTAGAAGTAGGAGTGATGTCTTCCCTGCTGCCTCGAAGAACATGGACGATCATGCTGATTTCTAGTACCACCTCTTTCGAGACTATGTCTGATCGATTGACATATTTATTTTTTCCTAGCTGCTTTAGTGCCTCAGGAAACTTTATTTCAACACTAACACGGACAGAGAGACGGACATCGCTCAATCGACTTAGCTATGCATAAGAAGTCAGAATATATTTACTTTATGGGGTCGGAAATGTATATTGTAGAAATTACACACGAAATGACAAACTTATATATACCCTTTTCCACTTTTAGTGGTGAATTTTAATATTGTAAGTTATTCTGATATTCAGGAATACGCGACCATTCTGTACTCGATGGACGAAAAACTCACGGATAAAGCGGTTGAAAAACGATTTGGAAGCACACATGCACCAATCACTGGCATGGGGATCACCATATACTAGATATCGCATGTGCAAGTAACTTTGATATGGTAGGCACCCAAATTTTGCAAGTCAACTGAGACGAGGGACCATCCGTGGCGCCGAAGAGAGGTTGAGAGCAATACTAAACAGTTATATTAAGATAGAAAATAGCACACGGCAGACAAAATATTATACAGAACACCGGAACCTGGTAATCGATCCAGCATATTCAAACCTGCTTATATCCAAACCTACAGATTAATACATGAAACCTGGAAAACCTCGATTGAGGTGTTTCAGACGCATCCAGGACGTAGTTACTTAAATACTAACAAAGAGATTTTTCCTTCCTTAAGGTTGTTAATAATAGGTTTGAAACTGTATTTTTTTATAAAATAAAATAACTAACTATTTTATGATGGCCGAGGAATTATCGCAAGTTCGGATGAAAGCGAATTCGGCTGTTCTGGATCGAAAGGCAAGTTTGGAAAATAACAGGCTCGGATATTTTGCATTAATCCACAGATTTGGATAAAAGCAGTTTCAGGTATTCTAAATCGATCTGCTGATTTGGAAGATTAAATTTTTGTAATACGTATAATATTACTTAAGACTATGTCTTTAATGTCAGCTTGAGGACAGCGATCCCTATGGGACACACACCCGTTAGTTTCCAATAATAATAAAATTATACTTGTACAATGTTGAGAACGTACTTCATAGGTTTCAGGTTAGCAATTTAATCGATCAAGTTTATTATTGAAAACTTTTTCAATTAATTATATTTAGACACACATTACGTACAACGCTTGTTGGATTCTTTGGTCTTCAAAGTGAAGTTTTTTGACACTAGAGCAAAAACCAAGGTTTTATCAACCATTTGTGATATATATATATATATATATATATATATATATATATATATATATATATATATATATATATATATATATATATATATAATTAAGTTTGTATGCCTTTCACGCGCCACAAAAAGTAGAACGCTGCTCGGTACGGATTATCTCGAATATTCAGGTATGGTTACATTTTGGGGTTTTCGTAGCCAAAATCTGTAACTTATTTATTATCAGATTGTTTTTAAAATTAGAGGGAACATTAGTAAGTAAACATTCTAGTTATCTGCGAAGAATGAAGTTGATACTTTAATTAGTTTTAAAGTTATTAAAGTTAGATTTTTTTTATTTACTTCTGAGTAATACTTCTTTTGTTTTAATAGAAACAAAACAGTATACCTGCGATCTATACTATAACAGATTCATAAACTTATTTACATTATATTACAACAATTTTGTTTGTTTAACATTTTTTATTTCAACATTTTAATCTTCGCAGTCGGGGCGATACTATGTAAATATTCCGAATTTTCTAAGAGCTTTATAGCATCATCATCCAGTGTTTTGACATATTTGCTACATTTATTTCTTAAGGATGATACTGTTACGTTTATTTATTTTGCAAAATAATTTCACATACAACTTTTAGAGTTTTAATTAAATTACACTTTATTTAATCAATTATTTGACGATTTAACTATTCGCGATTAATAATACACGCTGGCAATTCTACTTGTTGTACCGCAAGATCTTAACTAGATGACACTCACAATCAGAATGAATCAGCACGTATTGGCGTTGCTTATATATAACCTATTTTTAGGCGTTCTTGAATATTCAAGCATTTCTACCTTAATCTGCTGCGTAGTAGAAAATGCTGCGTTGCCATTTTTATCTCAGACACTTTAGTGAGCATTGTTATTTACTTCTAGAACCTTCAATTATTATTTAAAAATACCTATTGGGTATTTTTATTTAGTTGTTGTACAATGCATTTTTAATTACTGTTATATACTACATATATAAGTTTGCATAAAAATGTCATCGGCTCTTAATGGGTTAAGCATTTTTAAAGAATTAAAATGATACCCATATTAATATTTTAAAATATTTGAAAATTTCATAGCCCTGTAACTCGAAAATGTGCGCGAGCGCCAATTTTTTCACTTGATATTTTTTTCTTATTTTTTAGTTCTGTAACGCCCCATATATAAATTTTTTTGTTGGAATTACTTTATTGTTCCAAGTGACATTAACAAATTAGAAGTAGCCGTGATGTCTTCCCTGCTGCCTCGAAGAACATGGACGATCATGCTGATTTCTAGTACCACCTCTTTCGAGACTATGTCTGATCGATTGACATATTTATTTTTTCCTAGCTGCTCTAGTGCCTCAGGAAACTTTATTTCAACACTAACACGGACAGAGAGACGGACATCGCTCAATCGACTTCGCTATGCATAAGAAGACAGAATATATTTACTTTATGGGGTCGGAAATGTATATTGTAGAAATTACACACGAAATGACAAACTTATATATACCCTTTTCCACTTTTAGTGGTGAATTTTAATATTGTAAGTTATTCTGATATTCAGGAATACGCGACCATTCTGTACTCGATGGACGAAAAACTCACGGATAAAGCGGTTGAAAAACGATTTGGAAGCACACAGGCACCAATCACTGGCATGGGGATCACCATATACTAGATATCGCATGTGCAAGTAACTTTATATGGTAGGAACCCAAATTTTGCAAGTCAACTGAGACGAGGGACCATCCGTGGCGCCGAAGAGAGGTTGAGAGCAATACTAAACAGTTATATTAAGATAGAAAATAGCACACGGCAGACAAAATATTATACAGAACACCGGAACCTGGTAATCGATCCAGCATATTCAAACCTGCTTATATCCAAACCTACAGATTAATACATGAAACCTGGAAAACCTCGATTGAGGTGTTTCAGACGCATCCAGGACGTAGTTACTTAAATACTAACAAAGAGATTTTTCCTTCCTTAAGGTTGTTAATAATAGGTTTGAAACTGTATTTTTTTATAAAATAAAATAACTAACTATTTTATGATGGCCGAGGAATTATCGCAAGTTCGGATGACAGCGAATTCGGCTGTTCTGGATCGAAAGGCAAGTTTGGGAAATAACAGGCTCGGATATTTTGCATTAATCCACAGATTTGGATAAAAGCAGTTTCAGGTATTCTAAATCGATCTGCTGATTTGGAAGATTAAATTTTTGTAATACGTATAATATTACTTAAGACTATGTCTTTAATGTCAGCTTGAGGACAGCGATCCCTATGGGACACACACCCGTTAATTTCCAATAATAATAAAATTATACTTGTACAATGTTGAGAACGTACTTCATAGGTTTCAGGTTAGCAATTTAATCGATCAAGTTTATTATTGAAAACTTTTTCAATTAATTATATTTAGACACACATTACGTACAACGCTTGTTGGATTCTTTGGTCTTCAAAGTGAAGTTTTTTGACACTAGAGCAAAAACCAAGGCTTTATCAACCATTTGTGATATATATATATATATAATTAAGTTTGTATGCCTTTCACGCGCCACAAAAAGTAGAACGCTGCTCGGTACGGATTATCTCGAATATTCAGGTATGGTTACATTTTGGGGTTTTCGTAGCCAAAATCTGTGACTTATTTATTATCAGATTGTTTTTAAAATTAGAGGGAACATTAGTAAGTAAACATTCTAGTTATCTGCGAAGAATGAAGTTGATACTTTAATTAGTTTTAAAGTTATTAAAGTTAGATTTTGTTATTTACTTCTGAATAATACTTCTTTTGTTTTAATAGAAACAAAACAGTATACCTGCGATCTATACTATAACAGATTCATAAACTTATTTACATTATATTACAACAATTTTGTTTGTTTAACATTTTTTATTTCAACATTTTAATCTTCGCAGTCGGGGCGATACTATGTAAATATTCCGAATTTTCTAAGAGCTTTATAGCATCATCATCCAGTGTTTTGACATATTTGCTACATTTATTTCTTAAGGATGATACTGTTACGTTTATTTATTTTGCAAAATAATTTCACATACAACTTTTAGAGTTTTAATTAAATTACACTTTATTTAATCAATTATTTGACGATTTAACTATTCGCGATTAATAATACACGCTGGCAATTCTACTTGTTGTACCGCAAGATCTTAACTAGATGACACTCACAATCAGAATGAATCAGCACGTATTGGCGTTGCTTATATATAACCTATTTTTAGGCGTTCTTGAATATTCAAGCATTTCTACCTTAATCTGCTGCGTAGTAGAAAATGCTGCGTTGCCATTTTTATCTCAGACACTTTAGTGAGCATTGTTATTTACTTCTAGAACCTTCAATTATTATTTAAAAATACCTATTGGGTATTTTTATTTAGTTGTTGTACAATTCAGGTGTGTGTATGGTTGTGTATTGTGTTTGTTTATTTCTCGCTTTGTGTTAGTTGTTTTTGTTTTGTAATAAAGATGTTCTGTAGAAACTGCTAGCTTTGAAAACAATAGGTAATTAAAAACATCCACATTGGTAGAATATCTCGAGCATTTTTTAAAGTGAAATAGTCGTGTTTCTTTGTAGCATTAACTTCTTGATTCCTGTGCGTCCTCTCAAAGAACGTCAATGGGAATAATCCCAAAACGTTTTATAATCTCCTTTCAAGGAATAAGGAGCTTGTGTAACGAAGAGAGCATATAGTACCATTTATGTTTACTAATAAACAGCTTTGCTGTGGCTAACGCATATTCTTTAAACTTATCTGCATCAACTTTATGTGAACACGATATTGTTTGTAAAATTATATGGAACTTTTAAAATTAAATACTTATGAAAATTTCAAATATAGCTTACCTTTTAATAAGGTTGGCGTCTACACCTGTTTATTTATTTATTTAAACAATTTGTATTAAAAAAGCCTATAAGGCCCAGAAAAAATTATTACATTAGAATAATACAGGATAATCTTAAAACTATTAGATTACAAGAATGAAGCTTAATGCAAACAGTAATTAATACGTATTAATTTATTTGAATTGAAAAATATTTAAACAAGTGGATCAGCTTTATGGCTCCCCAGCCGTAATCAAATGAATTAAAATAGCTGGGTTGAACGTCTGCAGAGCTATGATTTTAGTATTGTACATAGAAAAGGAGAAAAGCACAATAATGCTGATGCCCTGTCAAGACGGCCATGCAATGTAGAGTGCAAGCACTGCACAAAAGTAGAGAAAAAGGAGTGTGTCATTGATGTGCGGCTTACCCAAATTGGGTCAAGGGAAGACTGGTCAAAGGTCCAGAATGATGACCCAATTTTGGGAAAAATTATATTGGCTAAGCAGAACAACAGGAGACCGAATCATAATGAAATATCGGCAGAGAGCCAACTAGCCAAGTCGTACTGGGCTCAGTGGAATAGTCTGAAAGTGGAAACTGGCTGCTTATATCGATCTTGGGAAAATACGGATGGCAAAACTACAACGGACTTAATTGTCGTGCCAACTTCTAGAAGAAATGAGATACTAAAGCAGTTCCATAATGGTCCCAGCGGTGGCCATATGGGTATAACGAAAACTCTGGAAAAGGTAAAGCAGAGATTTTACTGGGTAGGTTGCCAACAGTACGTAGCCGATTGGATAGCTAATTGCGAAGAGTGCATAAAGGCCAAGGGTCCTGTAAGAAAAAGTCGTGGCAAACTTCAACAGTACAATGCAGGTGCACCCTTTGAGCGGATAGCTATTGATATCACAGGTCCATTCCCTGTCAGTGATGCTGGAAACCGATATGTACTAGTGGTAATGGATTATTTTAGCAAATGGCCTGAAGTTTATGCCATTCCAAACCAAGAATCTAAAACAGTGGTAGACGCCCTTGTGAACAATTGGGTGTGCCGATACGGTGTGCCACTAGAACTACATTCAGACCAGGGACGAAATTTTGAATCAGCTATATTCAAAGAGATGTGTGACGTTTACGGTATTAAAAAGACGAGAACTACACCGCTGCATCCACAGTCTGATGGAATGGTGGAAAGATTCAATCGTACCCTAGAAGAATATCTCAGAAAAGTGGTCAGTTCACACCAAAAGGATTGGGATGAGCATATACCCAAATTTCTACTGGCGTACCGATCCGCTGTACATGATTCAACCTCACGTAGTCCAGCAAAAATCTTGTTTGGGACAGAACTAAAACTGCCAGTAGATTTAGAATTTGGTGTTAAACCTGGACAAGTGCACGAAGGCAATGAAAACGTTCTCCAGGCACAAGAAGAACTGCATGAGCTTCATGAGTTTGTACGTAACCGCATTAAAATGACCAGCGATAAGATGAAAGCCAGATATGATCGAGCAGCAAAAACGGAGGGATTTACCGAAGGACAAATGGTTCTACTATTTAACCCGCAACGCAAGAAAGGATTATCCCCTAAACTGCAAACCCACTGGGAGGGACCGTACAAGGTGGTAAAGAAATTAAATGACGTGGTTTACCGTATACAGAGATATCATAATCCGAGATTTAAAATGAAAGTGGTTCACCTAGAGCGGCTGGCTGAATATGGCAGAGGTAATGTTGAGCCTATTCGGGACGAAAAGGCTTAAGTGGGCGGCAGTGTTACAAAGATGCTTTATTAAAATCATAAAAAGATGTTAAAATAATGGACGCCAAGAAAGTGAAACGAAATGACCTATTGTGTTTGTTTTCAAAGCTAGAAGTTTCTATAAAACATCTTTATTGCAAAACAAAAACAACTAACACAAAGCGATGACTAAACAAACACAATACACAAACATACACACACCTGCATTGTATAACAACTAAATAAAAATACACAACATGTATTTTTAAATAATGATTGAAGGTTCTAGAAGTAAATAATAATGCTCACTAATGTGTCTGAGATAAAAGTGGCAACGCAGCATTTTCAACTACGCAATAGATGGCGGTAGAAATTCTCGAACATTCAAGAACGCCTAAAAATAGGGTATATAAAAGCAACGCCAATACGTGTTGATTCATTCGTATTGTGAGCGTCATCTAGTTAAGATCTTGTGGTACAACAATTAAAGTTGCCAGCGTGTATTATTAATCGCGAATAGTTAAATCGTCAAATAATTGATTAAATAAAGTGTAATTTAATTAAAACTCTAAAAGTTGTGTGTTTATTTACTTTGCAAATAAAGAACTCATAAATTAAACGTTTATAACTTTAATAAACGTAACAATATGTTACATATTTTACCCTCAATTTTATGTAAGGGTAGTATGCTACACTTTTTTTTAGTAGTTTTTACTCTTGATAAGTGATGTTTGCTTTTGTTGCTAAACCCAGTGTTATATTACTTTAAGTTTGAAAAGCTAATTAAACATTACTGACATGTAAAGGAAGTTAGAAAAATTCAATAACAGTTTTTGTTCTATTATGCTATAAAATGTGTAGTATATTTTCGGGGTTAAGGCAACATGCAAAACATTTTATGTGATTGTTGGGTAACATTTATTTTCAGAAAAGAAAACGCCATTAGAGTTTTAATTAAATTACACTTTATTTAATCAATTATTTGACGATTTAACTATTCGCGATTAATAATACACGCTGGCAATTCTACTTGTTGTATCGCAAGATCTTAACTAGATGACGCTCACAATCAGAATGAATCAGCATGTATTGGCGTTGCTTATATATAACCTATTTTTAGGCGTTCTTGAATATTCAAGAATTTCTACCTTAATCTGCTGTGTAGTAGAAAATGCTGCGTTGCCATTTTTATCTCAGACACTTTAGTGAGCATTGTTATTTACTTCTAGAACCTTCAATTATTATTTAAAAATACCTATTGGGTATTTTTATTTAGTTGTTGTACAATTCAGGTGTGTGTATGGTTGTGTATTGTGTTTGTTTATTTCTCGCTTTGTGTTAGTTGTTTTTGTTTTGTAATAAAGATGTTTTGTAGAAACTTCTAGCTTTGAAAACAATAGGTAATTAAAAACATCCACATTGGTAGAATATCTCGAGCATTTTTTAAAGTGAAATAGTCGTGTTTCTTTGTAGCATTAACTTCTTGATTCCTGTGCGTCCTCTCAAAGAACGTCAATGGGAATAATCCCAAAACGTTCTATAATCTCCTTTCAAGGAATAAGGAGCTTGTATAACGAAGAGTGCATATAGTACCATTTATGTTTACTAATAACCAGCTTTGCTGTGGCTAACGCATATTCTTTAAACTTATCTGCATCAACTTTATATGAACACGATATTGTTTGTAAAATTATATGGAACTTTTAAAATTAAATACTTATGAAAATTTCAAATATAGCTTACTTTTTAATAAGGTTGGCATCTAAACCTGTTTATTTATTTATACAATTTGTATTAAAAAAGCCTATAAGGCCCAGAAAAAATTATTACATTAGAATAATACAGGATAATCTTAAAACTATTAGATTACAAGAATGAAGCTTAATGCAAACAGTAATTAATACGTATTAATTTATTAGAATTGAAAAATATTTAAACAAGTGGATCAGCTTTATGGCTCCCCAGCCGTAATCAAATGAATTAAAATAGCTGTATATAGCTGTTTTTTTTTTTCACAGATAGCAAATAACCTTCTTGCCGTGTTGCCATTATTTGATGTTCCGCTACCAGTTCGAGGTCTATTATCAATCCTAACTCTTGTCGAAACCGCATTTGGATTTCTTTCTTCTTTTCTGCCTTTATTTTCTTGTGTTCATCATTGACTGCTGACCACCTTTTTAACTCCATATTATAGGATCAATGCAAAATAGTTTCAATTGATCGAATCCGTGCATGGAGTGATATGCAGTTTCAATATTTGTTCTTTCAAGTACTTTATCTGCTTCGTTTATATCTACTTAGGAAGCTTCATATAGTGTGCACTTGGAATACTTTCCATATATCATTGTTTGATAGAACATAAGCATTACTTTAGTTTCTTTCTCAACTATAGATATGATTGTGGGTAATAGTAATGATATACTATCATTCATTATTTCTGTTATTTTTGCACAATAGTTAATTATTTCAATTGCATTAGGCATTGCATTGGCTTACAATACTTTTTTGTATATTGGCGATATTAAACAGTCTTTTTTTCTGTTAATATATTTCTCAATAAAATGTATTGGGACTTTGAAAAATTCACTTCAATATAAACAGTTAAAACTTCACCATTGTCCAAAGGAGTAATACACTCTTTCTCATTGAGCATTTTTCTCTCTGCTGGTCAATTTAAAAGCTGTACTATTTTTGCTTCTTCTGATTCATGAATAGACCGTAATCCTGCGCAAAAAATGAAGACATGTTCCTTTAATCTAAACCGTGCTTTTCTTTTTTTTTTTCGTCAGATTTAAGGTTTCTTAAAAAGATGAAGATGTTCGTCCTCTTTGACTGAAGACGAAGAAGATGCCTTAGAATCTGGAATTTCTACGCAAAATTCCTCATTCATCCAATCTTTATATCTTTTTAGGAAAAACGTTATATTTCGTTTGCAGTTATTCCAACGTGTTTTAAAATGCGGAATCAATATTCTCGTTAACTGACACATTACATGATTGATGGATTTTTCGCATATATGTATTAAAATTGCCCTCTATGTAAATTCGTATTGCAGAATCATTTTTATTGCTTTTAATGTAATCAAAAATTAAATCTTAACACTTAAATTTTTCCTTTATTAATAACACTTGTTACACCGATATTTCAAATTATTTAACTTGCAAGAAAGGTTTCAAGCAGATAAAATGAGATTATGAAGCAATATTGAGATTTTGTTTTTATTTAAAGGTGGCAGAGCATGGCCAAATATACATATAAAAACAAATGTAATAAGTGAATGTAAATAAAGTGAAGATGGCATTACGAAACAACACCACATTAACGTTGTATAGCTGGCTGATATACTGTCATTTTGACTAACAACAAAAACTGATCAAAATAACTTGCTCCAGGTATTTGAAAAATACCTGGAGCACTTGATATTCCAAATGGCATTCTTTGGTATTGAAATAATACGAAAGGTGTATTTACTACCATTAGTTTTTTTGATGTTTCAGATAAAACAATTTGAAGATAAGCTTCGCTTAAATCAATCTTACTAAAGAGTTTTCCTCCTTGAAGTTTGTGAAACAATTCCTCAATTCTAGGAGTAGGATATCTCTCTATTTCAATTTGTGAATTAAAGGTTACTTTAAAATCAGCACATATTCTTATCTGACCATTAGGTTTTTTACCCACCACTATGGGTGCTGCCCATTCACTTGATTTAATTGGTTTAATAACTAATGAAGACGTTAAACGTTCCAGGAATATTGTGGTTTAAAAACTTTGGCTGAGAATTAGACTTAAGTTTTATTTCAGCTTTAAACGTTGTACATTGTCCAGGAGTTGAAGAAAACAATGTGCTGTGGCAGTTAGCAAAATTTATTAAGGATTCTAAGAGGTTTTTTTGCGATAATTTAACATTAGATAAGTTGCACTGATTTATGGTTATATGTAAAGGAAGTTTAATTTCGATTTGGAGTTCGATAAACCAATCAAGACCTAAAATATTCGTTGCTACTTCGCTGTCGACTATATAAAGAAGTAAATTTGGAAATGAATTGTTCCGCACAACATTAACGTTAGAAACTCCTTTTAAAGGCAAAATATTGCCACCATAAGAACTTAACATTTTCCGTGTTGGTGTATACTTTGGCTTTCCCAATATCTGATAAGTTAAAAAACCAATTAAGGAACAAGTTGCCCCAGTGTCTACTTGAAAAGAACATTCTACCCCATTAACTTTAATATAAACGTAGATTTTTTTCTCACTAGACATGCTTGTATTAAAAACTTCCTCTTTTGATGGATATACAAATTCTCAAAGATTCTGATAGTAGTGGCCTTAACAAAGAACAAAAACAAGAGCTGAATAATGTTTCTTATCGTCAATCCCCAATCATAAAATCTTCTAAGGTTAAGGAAATAAAATAGATTTACAAAGTGGGTATTGGCAAATCGAAGTTCAACTAGCTGTCTAAGAAAAAACTGCGCATGCCAATTAAGTTATGAAATGCTCCTACAACGTTTTAATGATTAATTGACCGATTAAAAGCTTCTCCTAGTGTTGGGAACACCTGTGCGATTATAAAAATATTTTTTAAAATTTAAGGAATCGGTCTTAAAGCAAATCTTGGAAAATACAATTTCGCATGCACTGAAGATGGTTACCTATGTCATATTCTAACCCTAAAAGGAATAAAGACGGTTCTCGAAGAAGTTGCTATAATTTTTTCGTACCTATTGCCGATGTATAGCGTATTTTGCTGCTATATATAAGATTCTATCAGCCTTGTCCAAAAAAAAATGCTTTGTGGTTCCTTTTGATCACTAGAAGACCTTATTAATTACAACTCAAATTTTAAAACAAGCTAGTAACGCTGAACCTTGTTTTCTAAAAATAGATGCAAGTGGTTATGCTCTGGAGGCAGTTTTGCTCCAGGGGGAGAATTCTAATGAACAGGATGTTCATCGTGTATGCCAGAAAATTGTTATCAAGTGCAGAAGGTAACTACTTTACAATTGAGCACGAGGCTCTTGCAATTGTTTGGGCTGTTAACAAATACCGCGTTTGTATAGAAGAAGCCACAGTGATATTAATAACTGAAATGGTTAATACAAAAAACTCTTACTGTAACAGCAGCCATTTGTCATCTAGACCGAGTATAAACACGGTACTACTAATGCTATTGCTGATGCTTTTTCTAGGCCTTCATGTGGACTTACTCACGAGGTATCAAATCTTTCTGAGATTTTTGCGTTTTCGATTGAGATGCCTACAAAGAATGTTGGTGAAGTAGAAAAGAAGCAACTAGATGATCCTGAAATAAAAAAGATTATCGATTGCAAGAAAACAGTACTTAAGATAAGGCTTACTGGTCAAAAAGTGCGTACACTATAAACGAAAGCGGCCTTTATTGTTACCAGGTTGAATGTTCATATTACCCCAGCTCGTGATACCAGCTGAAGAAATATCAGATACTATTGTTACAACGACAAAACTGCTGGTCACTATGGCATCGGTATTACTTTTAGAAAAATTCTTCGTAATACTACTAACCTGGAATTATAAGAGATATTAGGAAGCACGTCAAAAAAAAAAGCATGGAATACCAGAGATACAAAGCCACAAACCTTAAGCCAGCAGGGCTTTGCCAAATAGTATCGAGCAACCAAAGGTTTGAGATAATTGCAATTGATCTATTTGAAGTATTTGTATATGAAATAGTACCAACAAAAGTTATCAGAGAAAATCCAAGGTATTAATTTAACTTCCATTTATAGTTGGTAACGAAGAAAATTGCCCAGTATTAGATTTGCGATGAAAACAGCATTTTGTCAATCAAAAAAGCATACAGCAGCCTTTTTCACATTCGGTCGTGAGCTCCGTACACTGTCTGCAACGTATAGTAAATGTTTTTAAAGACGTTAAACAAGATCACAACAAACAAAATAGCAAAAGTCATAGACCTCCATTAAAATTTTGATCAAAAGTAACAACGCGCGTTTAAGTAACAAAAAACTAATTTTTTTAAAGGTGGAATAGTCCCTATACTATAATACAGAAAAATAGAACTTCATCTTACGCTATACCACATGAAGATGACTTACAGCTACCACTAGGAACCTATCATGTTTTTGTTCTTGTAACGTCAAGAAGATGCCCTGCCCAACCTAATGAGAATAGAGGCCGGCCTAGAAAATAGTTTTGATACTTTATCGAAACGCTTTCAGTTTCAGAGGTGGAGACTGAAGCAGCGCCATATATTATTTCATTTGCTATATATCAATTCTTGGTTTAAAGACTAACGGAATTTATATGCACTTAAATAATATTTGCATTAACGAAAATAATCTAGCATTGTTGTCCCTTTTATTTAATAATATTTAAATCGATACATTTTTTTGCATTGTTCTCAAATTTCATTTGTTTCGTTTAACATTTCTTATACTACTTTTGTTTACAACTGTATAATGGGCACGCTGCCCATTTTAGCACTTTCGGTGCTTGATTCAGCAGTTATTTTGTTAATTTAGCAGCAAAACATAGCACTTACCATTATATTTAACACTTTCCAACTCTTTATTTAGAATTTTTAGCACTTTTAATCAATATAATTTTAAAAATGTTCCAAAAAATAATTAATGCAAATGCAAAACAATCTACAATAACACAAAAAATTTTCAAAATCGGTTCTGAAATAACTGAGTTCTGTAGGCATAAGCACAAAAAATCAACGTTCAGTCGAATTGATAATTTCCTTATTTTTTTGAAGTCGGTTGAAAAGAGAAAGAAACCCATGTCTATGTGTTTTTTTTTTGCAGCAAAGCAATTAGCAAAGCATTTATTTTGAAAACGTTTGATGCTGCTTAAGCAATAAGTTGATGTTTGTTTCTTCTTTTGCTGTTACTTTTTAAGAAAAGAAAAACACCATTTAATTGTGTAATAAAATCAAAGTTTTTAAAATGTATTTTCTTATGTAATGTAAGTAATAAATATATAAATAGGTTTCCAATGTTAAAAGGTATCAAAAGCAGCGAGTTACGTCAAGTTACAGCAAGAAAAAGCCACAACTTCATAGTAAAGAGTTAAGCTATAGCCAAAATACAAATAAAGAACAACTGACGGCTAAAGCAACAGCAAACGTTTTCAAAGAAACTGCTTTGCTGCAAAAAGAAACACATAGTCAGCTAAAGGAAATGCGTTTCTTTCTTTTTTTTTTTCATTAGCTTTTTGCTGCACATTTTTCCACAGCAGTTAAGCAACTTCATATCCATTGGAAATAGCCAAGCATTTATAATCACTGGTGTATGTGATATTTAATTTAAAGACTGAATTATTATTTTATATTGTGTTTTTAAAACTTTTTATGTTTAATAACTGATTTATTGTTTTAAGAAATTTGTTTTTTTTCAATGGAAATAAATATTTCTAAGGAAACGTAAGCATAAATTATAACACTATAAACTCTCGAAGTAAATATTTGTTTAAAACTAAAGGCCCAACTATAATGTGCATAAACTAGCTTATGCCAACTTATACAACTGTGCAAATACATTAAATTATATGTGGTAAACTATAATGTGATTAAGATAACTTTTCGTCAAGTTTCGTTAAATTTCATTTCTTTATGCAAGGTACGAAACTAATCGCACTTTCCGTACGGAAACAGCTGATTGTGCTTTGGTTTATACATTAATAAAGAAATTTTCTAATTAAGACCTAAATTGTTAAATTTTTTAGTTTTAAATTCAATAAAAAATGTAGAAAAAACAACATATTTCTTTATGGCCAATTATTTACAATTATAATATATTTAAATTAAATATTTATTTATACACACATATGTATACCATATAAACGATGAACATCGTTGCATTTTTTAGTATGGTTGGCCACAAACACAAAACAGAAAATAATTTGAAATAATTTGTTTTTTACATTTTCTTAGAACATAAACCAAAATATGTAAATGTGTTTGTGAATGTTATTAAATATATAAAATACTTTCTTTAAAGCCTTTTAGTTTTAAAATTTTGTTGATTTATATAGAAATTATTTTTGGCAAAAGTACGAAATAAACATAAATGTGCAACTGTGGCAAATAAGTTACTAAATTTATATATGTACATTGTAGCCATATAAATTTCTTTGATAAGTTACCTAAGCATTTGACAGGCTTTTCATTGAATTTTTGACATAAGCTAAAGCTAGCTTATGCACATTATAGTTGGGCCTTAAGACATCTAAATTTTGGCACTATGTTTTAGCAATTAAACTTTTTTTTTAGCTCTTTGTGGCGATGTATGAACATTTTCTTTTGACTCACTAAATAAAAACTTTCCGTAAAAAGAAATTCATAAAAATGCTTTATATTATTTGTTTATGTGCAATATTTTATAATAATACTAACAACTTTTCTCACAGTGTAACTTTATATTCGTCACTAATATAAATACATTTTATATTTTGCATATCATTGATTTCTATCTTTAACCGCAAGTATTAATTTACCAGAAGTGTGCAAAGTTTTTTTTATGTTCTGAAAGAAAAGTAAAAGTTTTTCATCAAATGGGAAAAATTATAATCTTACAAATGAGATTACTTTAAAATTTATTTTTTTAAACCACACAAGTTGTCGCATTAATGATATATAATATTACCATAAATGCAACGCAGAGCATAGTAAGGTAGTTTTTAATAATGAATAGTACACAACATATCATTGCATCTAACTTCTAAACATAAAAAAGAGTAAATAAAAGTCAATGTTATTACCCGCATATTAACACATTTGTTAATGCCATTCATTAAGCGTAACATATAATTTTTATTTTGTATTATGTTTATTAAATAATAACAAACAAAAATATTTCTAGCGCAATTAGTACGACTATTTAATGTTGGTATTATTGGCATTACGTAAGAGACAAATTTTAAGTTAGTTTCCTTAACACGTTCACAACAAAAACTCTAGTATGTTATGTTTTATACACTACAAAATAATATTTCCATTAGTTGACGGTTTCATTTTCAGGAACTGTCGTGCAAAAATGTTACAATTTCCACTTTAAGATTATTGACTATTTAACATCATTATAGTTAAAAAACATTATTCTTTGTTTCACAATATCCATTTTGATTATTAAATTCAATACAAAAAACAAAAAATAAATAAACTCATGCGTACTAAAGTACACACATACAAAAATTGTAAATATCAAAAAGTCATTATGGGCCAGATAAATAGTTATTAAGCTTATTGTTGCAGAAAACAGAAAGAACTAAAGAGAAGCAATTTTTTGTATATAAGTATATACATGTAAGTTAAATTAATTCATATTTGCTTTTTATTCTATTATTTATTTTATTAACATTTTTATTACTTTATACAGCCTTCTTAGGGACCCGCTTTTCGGCTGGTATATGATCCGGCTGTAAAAGTATTGAAGGAATGTGTTGTTTGTTTTCAAACGTGCAACTATGATTCTTTCTTTTTAAAAGTAATGGTATACAAGTCGGTTTACTTATGTCCATTAAATTTTCACTCTTGTAAATATGTGAAGTTACGGACGCTTTGGGCCACGTAATATTTCACTCCATTACAGATAAGAACTTTGCTTGCCAAAACATACTTGATTCCAACTTTAATGTATGGATGTGAATTATTCAATAACTAAGAGGTTATTAGTATAAGATAATTGAATATTCTATATAATAATATGTCTATGAGTTCCGCAGATTTGACCATGTTTCATCTGTTTCGAAAGTCTTATAAAGATCCTTACTCTGGTTTTTGTACACAAAATAATATATACACAAACCCCTAAATAATTGTTGGAAAAAAATTCGTTTTTCCCAATCGCCTAGAAACCGAAATATTGTAATACCTCGACATTAACATCTAGTGTCTGAGTGGCAATTTTGTTTGTATGCTGCGCGCATTTGGAATAGTCTTCCACCATACCAACAATTTAATAGCAACGCATAAGCTTCATTAAACTTTTATTTACTTTTTTAGATAATTTTTATTTTATTTTCTTAACTTCATTTTAAAATAATTTATTTTACTGAAACTTTTACTTATAAATTATTTAACTTTTTCAAAAAAATTATAATAATTTTGGGTGTAACGCAATGCATTCCTGTACTATAAAAATAAGATTTTGTCTTGTTGTACAGGAAATGAACAAAAAAAAAAAAAATAAATAAACAAACTATAAACAAACAAAAAACATAAAAAAAATAAATTATCGCCATCTCTTAATTTTTGCATTAGGGTTTCGTGTAGAAACTGCGAACGTTAGTGGTTGATGATCTGTACGAATTTAAAGATTTAAACTGCCAATACGACAGCATAATCTCACTTTTTTTCTTTTTTTTTATAGAACTTAATGTTTTTGAAATGAATGTTACAGAATTACCACCTACTGCATCTGTAGTAAGAAAAAGTTTTGTTGAAATCAGGTTTATTCAAATCAGTTTGTTCAGATATTAGCTTTTCTAACTTTTTATAGGTAAGTCTACACTGTTAATTTTATTTTTATCTTCTTCGATATGTATTTTGATACTTCACCGTTTTTACCTGCTAGATACCTTCATAGTGGATTCGCTATTTGAGCTTAATTTTTTATAAATTTTCGGTAGTATCCTACCATTCCGAGAAAACTCCTTAGTTCCAATAAAGTTGTTGGCAAAGGATAATTATTTATGGTTTTTGATGTATTTAGACCTGTTTTAACAACATTATGGGCCATTACATAACCATGAAATTTTACGTCTTTGGCGTAAAACTTAGATTTTTCTAAAGAAATTTTCATATTTGATTCTTTTAAACTAGCAATTATTTATTTAAGATGCTTATAATGTTCTTCCAAAGTTTTCGAGTAGACAATTATATCGTCTTTATAAACATGACATATTTTACCAATAAATTCAGGTAAATGTTATCCATGGCCGGTTGGAAAATACTGGGACTGTTTTTAAAGCCAAAAGGAAATATTATAAATTTGTATTTGCCGTTTTTTTTACGAAAAATGTAGTTTTCTCAACGTCTTTTTCTTTCATCAGGATATGGTAAAAACCAGATTTAAAATCGGTGGCTGAGAAATATTTTGCTGTTCCTCGATTAGACAGTATTATATTAATGTCCGGAATGGGATATGTATCACATATCGTCTAACAGTCTTATTCACAAAAATTTCTTATTGTAAGCTTAATGTATACTTTAGTTATTAAACACTTTTTGTTTTATTAACCATTAATAACAATTTTTATTCACAAACGTTTAATAACGCAAAATTAACTATTAAACGGTTTTTATAGTATTGTAGTTTTATGTTGGCAACATCATGTAATATTATATGTAAATTTACGTTTAGTGATGCATACAACAATGAACCAAATACCTGAATAATGTTTTTATAATTAAAAAAAATAATGAAATCAGCAATACTATTATTTGTCATAACTTAAATTATCATTATTTTATTATTATTTACCGTTTTGTATCAGAAAAAAATTTAAAGTAATAAAAAAATGGTTTTAAACCTTTTTTTATAAAATGATTCACTGAACGAGTACAAAAAAATATCCAAATACCGAGCTTGGCATTACTGTTTGTACATCACTATATTATTTTGTTTATTTATGATACAAATTTGTGAATTTTTTATTTATTTTTTTATTTTCAAATAAATAAAATACATTACCTTAATTATGAAAGAACAATTAATTAAATTATGATATTTTCTCTATTCTAAACACATTTTCCACAAATATTAATAGTTAATTTGGTATTTATTACCTGGAAACGTATCGTTTTCTTTAATTGCAGAACAGATAAAGTGATAACTAAATTTTTTGCATTTGAAAAACCAATTGTAAGTCCATCTAATAAACTACGAAAACGCCAAAACCCCAAAATAATTTGGGAGTTATTGTGTTTGATTTCATTTGCATTTTGTGGTCTTAAATGGTGTAAATAAATACATATAGTTGTAATTTATATTTAAGTATGTTTTAAGCACTAACCTATTGTAGAAATTAAATTTATTATATTCGTTATATTTTTTAATAGTTTTTCACACTTTTACAGTAAAAAATTTTACGGGAAAAATGCTTTTCAAAACTTATTAAAAATTTAAAGAAGGGTAACTGCTACATTAAATATTTGAAATTTAGTAATGATTAATAACAGGGCAATAGTGCTATTAAGCGTTTGTGAATACTACTTTAGCGATTTTTTCTTATTAACCTCTTATTAAGCAGTTTAAAATTTTTGTGAATAAGACTGTAATTATTTAAATTCTTATAATCTATGACCGTACGCAATTATTGCGTACTATCTTCATTTTGTGTACTATCTTAAATAATTCTTTTTTGTTGGCTTTGCATCAGCATGTGTCGAACTTCCTACTTCCATCGGTTCTGTTTTTTAACCGACTAAAAAAAAGAAGGAGGTTATACAATTCGGCTGAAAGTTGCTTTTTGCCACCAGAACTCAGTCACTTCTTATCCGATTTTGAAAATTTTTGGTAATATGATAGATTATGCTTACAGACTGGTCCCGTTTTAAAAACAGTTCATAATCTTAAAAATTAAAGGGTGGCCCCATAATTGATGTAAATTTACTTATATGATCCTATCTTTTGAACCGTTATAGACAAACGCTTGTAAATTTGACGCAATGTGACGTAATGCTGATAATATTTAAAATTATAAATTAAAGTTCATTTAATTTGATATATGGCCATACTTTTAAACAGTTTTAGACAGACGATTAAAATTTACAAAGAACCTGTATTACTAACTCCTCTATAACAACAGGTATAAAATTTGGATTTGGAAATAAGCGGGTGTCCCAGTAGTTGATATAATATGGTGTATGTGGACGGACTTTTGAACCGTTATAGACAGACAGCTGAAATTTACAAGGGACATGTGTTGTTAAGTCCGCTATAACAAAAAGCTTATAACTTGAATTTAGAGATTAAAGGGTGTTCCCAAAATTAATGTAATGTGTACTACATGGCCGTAATTTTTGAACCGTTGTAGACAAACACCATAATTTTAGACAGAATGTCCACTACTTTATTTGTTATAATAAGAAGTATAAAAATGTTATACTGTAAATTAAAAAGTTGATATAATCTGATGTATATGGGCAAACTGTTGAACCGTTAAAGACAGACGGTTGAAATTTACACAGAACCTGATTGCTAAATCTACTACAACAGCAAGTATATAATTTGAATTTGAAAGTACAAGGGTTACCCTATAGTTGCTGTAATTTCAAACTATTTTCTTATATGGGATTTTGATTGCATTTGCATGTAACCTTTGTTATTGAAATCGAATTGATATGATAAAGAAGGTTGATATGTTAAGAAAGATTCTTACCTCAAAAAATTAAACGAGTACTTTTTAGTGATATTACTTCCTTCCTGTTTGTACCAAAAGTTGCGAAAAATTGGCAAAATATGACAACACTGAAATGTAAAAAATAGCAAATGCAAAAAAGTAAAGTTTTCATGGACGCAAATGTCTACCAAAAGTGTTATTTAAAAGTTTTATCCCAGAAACGATACAATAATTATAAAAACCTACAATATATTTGCGTTTTTATATTTACTATGAACAACTGAATGAATTTTGTTTGATATCTTGTTTTGGGATAGAATTTTGGTTTTTTGTGATCCTGTACTTTTGGGCTTTTTTGCCTTCAATTCAGAATGATTTATGTTTACTCTCATTTAGCCGAACTTTTACCAAAAGGTACAGAAACGAAGCTATAATTGATATGTAAACAAAATATGTGTATGTTTCTTAAAGCTGTCTCTGTTTTCACCTATGGATGAGATTTTTTTAAACCCTGCCTTTTAGTTATTAATCTAAGCATCTTTGGTAAACTGAGTAACACACCAACACCTAATGGTAGAAAGGCAACGACCCCAATGTCACTGCAGAAGTATTTATTTATCTAATATTCTAAGATATATTATAAATCTCTTTGTAAGGTTGTTTGTTTGTTTGTGCATTCGTTAATCCCGGCTGAACGACTAAACAGATTTTAATGGAATTGAAAACCCGTTATATATTTGTCCTTATGGTAAAATAGGGTATTTATATTTTCAAATAGTGGACCAGGAGAGAATAAAAGGGAAAGCGGTAATTTTTATGAATCTCAATCAATTTAAACAGTGTCTTGGCTAATCGATTATTTGGAATATCTTTTTCCTAAAAAATACAATTTCTTCATTCTCCGGTATAACTTTAGCTAATTCAGAATAATGCAATATTAAATGCTCTTAGTCCAATTATTGTAGACATTCTTAGCACTATTTTATTACATTTCTTAATTACTTGGTATACGCATAAAAAAATGTTGGTAAAATGTTTCACGCATTCCTCAAAGATGTATGCAAGTGTAAAAACTCTATAAACTGCGAGTGGTTTTCAATGTATCATGTCCGCCACATAATAGCGTTTGCCTTAGCGACCTTGTTTATCCCGGTCCGGATCGACAAACCGATTTAACCACACTTATTCTAAAATAACGTCTTTTAAAATATGTTTTCAACGCCGATATAAAAAAATGTATCGCTAGATACTCGCTAACCCGAGTCATACCCCTTTTCAACGGATTTTGTTCCGTAATTCACCCCAGGAAGAAATTTGTGACTACAAATTAAAAACAGTCACTTTTGGTATTCAATTTGCTCCCTATTTAGCGATACGCATACTGCTGAAATTAGCTAATCAATGTAAAAACGAAAACCCCATGTTGCTAACATTATTAAAAATTATATGTACGCAGAAGATGTTCTGTTCGGCTCACATAACTAAGCCGAAGTTGTCAAATCAAGAAATGACCTTGGAAGCCCTTTACCTAAGTGAACGGCTATTAATTGCTCTATTTTAAAGGTCTGGACCCTGAGCATTTACTAGATCTTAGATCTTTCCGACACCTGCACATCTAAACCATTGGAAGTGCGATGGAATGCTGGAAACGGTTTCATTTATATCAAATCCCTGCACCATCCTGGCAAAGAAAATTGTTCAAAAAGAGTGGTATTATCCAACATAGCCAAATTATTTGACCCCACTGGATGGTTAGCCCCCAAGCTAGTTGTTGCCAAAATGCTAATGCAACAGATATGAAAAACTTTTACTGAGTGGGAGGAGATGATTAAACCATCGACTGTCAAACTGTGGTTAGATTACCAGGATGATTACCCTAATGTAGAGAAAGTCAAAATTCCTAGGTCTGTTAACTATTATCCCGGTTTTTCCCTTCAAATTTACGTGTTTTATGGCGTTTCAGAGAAAGCTTACGCTTCTGCGCTCTACATCCGATGCCAATCTCCAGATGGTTAGATCTTTACACAGCTCTCGACTTGCAAAACAAAAGTTGCACCTGTGAACTTCGCTGAACTTTTAGCCAAGATGTTCAAACATTTTCAAACTCAATTTTGCATAACAAAATATTGTTCCTTTATGTGGACCGATTCCACAGTCATTTTAGCGTGGTTGCAAAAACCACCTGTATGGTGGACTACTTTTGTAACTAATCTCACTGCTGCAATCATAGAAAAAACCGATGTTAATATCTGGTCACATGTCGAGTCTAAAGATAACCCGGCCGATGCATCATCCACATCGATGCTAGTGAACTTGTTGATAACGAATTATGGTGGTATGGTCCACCTTGGCTTAAACTACCTCGAATTAAGTGGCCTTTAAACAATAAAGCTTTTATAACTTGTAAAGAAGTAAAACCCATCCGTGCTCATGTGACAAAATTTTCTAAATTAGACATCTTAGACCAATTTTCTGATCTTTCTAGGGCCATGAGAGTCATCAGCTATATATTTCGATTTATATATAAGTCCTAACGTAAGAACAAAAAAAAAAAAAAAATTATCAATATGGATCACTTATCGCGGGGACCCCCTTATCTAAAAGAAGTCTTCTACTATGCCAATCGAAGGCTCTGCTAGTAGCAAATGCTGAGCTATGATGAGAAATTTCCTAAGATTTAAACGTAAGCAGGATGATTTATCCGCTTATGTTTTGGGATGTTGCATAAATGTTCGATTCATGGTGAAAATTCCTTACTAGTACGCTTAATGCGAATGGAATTTTGGGTTCCTAAACTAAACAATTTAGTAAAACCCATGATTCATAATTGTAAGACTTGTGCTTTTTACAAACAAAATAGAAGTAAACATATCATGGGTGCGCTGTCGGCGGAGCGAACTTGTGTGATTCGTCCGTTTACATTTACTGGTGTCGTTTTCGCTGGGCCTTTCTCCATTCAATCATATGCAGGTCTCGCTTGTAGAATGTCTAAAGGGTATGTACTTGTATTTGTGTGATTCTCGACTTGGAGCTCACAACCGAAATATCAACTAATGCCGTTTTTTTTAGCAGCATTTGCCCGGTTTTTTTTCCCGAAGCAGTTGTCCCTTATCGATATACTCGCACAGCTAATACTCTCTTTTATATGTCTGTACGAAAAGTCCTTTTATCTCAACATACACTTCAGAATATTGACTGGCATTATATTTCTACTGGTGCACCACATATGAGAGGATTATAGGAAGCGGCTGTTAGGAGTTTTAATTGTTAAATTTGTGTTGCTAACTCCTTGTGAATAAAATTAAACCTTTTTTCTTCTTTATTTGCAGTTATAATATCGACAATCGTGAGCCTGCATTAATTTAATGTTCAAACAAAGGCTTGAGGAAATATAAAGAATGTCACTACTGCGATAAGGAGCATCCTTTAAGGAAGTTTTAGGCGGCTAAACCGCCTTACCATGGTACGTTGTATCGGATGTGGTTTTAATTGCCTAGCGCACTCTCATCTCTTCAAAATGTGCCGGAGCAGTGATACGAGGGCTACTATTTATATTTCTGGCCTGGCAACACTGAGTGCTGCCAAGTGCAATCTGACATTTCCATTGGAAAGTTTGTCATTTTTAAGCATAATCGTACTCAAAACGTTTTGACGTTCGACCATTATTTGTGTTGTTTACAGTGACTTGAAAAAATTAATATAGAAAAAAATGGAATTAACTAGTGAACATTTTCGTGCCATAATTTTTCACAACTTTCGACGTGGATTATCACGACAAGAGTGCATTGATGAACCTAAATCTTTGTATGGTGATGAAGCACCATCCTATAGCACTGTGAAAAATTGGTGTAATGAATTTAATCGTGGCCGAAGCTCGCTCAAAGACGAATTCCGTGAAGGTCGTCCAAAAACGGCTGTTGTGCCAGAAAACATTGATGCCGTGCGTGAACTCATAATGCAAGATCGACATGCGACATACCGAGAGATAGAGACATCCTTAGACATTTCTTCCACCAGCATACATTCGATCCTGCATGAACACCTGACCGTAAAAAAGGTTTGTTCTAGTTGGATCCCGCACAATTTGAAAGTCGCTCAAAAAAAGGCTCGTGTCGATTGGTGCAAAGAAATGTTGCAAAAATACGATTGCGGTGCTTCAAAAGACGTTTATAAGATCGTCACAGGTGACGAATCATGGATCTATACGTATAAACCCGAAACGAAACAACAATCGCCCGTGTGGGTCTTCAAAGACGAGCAAAATCCAACGAAAGTTGTTCGTGGAAGAAGCACTTCGAAGCAAATGGTCGCCTGTTTCTTCGGCAAAACTGGTCATGTGGCGACTGTTCCGCTTGAGCAACGCTTGTTTGCCTGAAATCATCGGAGAAATTCGAAAAACCAACAAGAGAAGACGAATCATTGTTCACCATGACAATGCGAGCTCTCACACATCGGCTCAAACCAGAGCGTTTTTGACCGGCCAAAACGTCGAATTAATGGGTCATCCGCCGTACAGTCCTGACTTGGCACCTAATGACTACTTCTTGTTTCAAGAAAAAAATGCGTGGTCAACGATTTTCGTCGCCAGAAGAAGCAGTTGAAGTTTTCAAAAACCATGTTTTAGAGGTGTCTCAATCGGAGTGGAAAAAGTGCTTCGACAACTGGATTGAGCGCATGCAAAAGTATAAAAATCATGCTGTAGAATACTTTGAAAAACAATTAAACCATTTTTGATTATAAATATTCGCATTTTCACTATTAGGCCAGAAATATATAGAGCAGCCCTCGTAGGCATCTACCATACAATATTACATCGCAAACCAAAATCTAGGAAAATGCAAACCCAAGAATTAGGTGCCTCTATAAAATCAATCAAAATGGTCAAAACTTACACCGTTTACGCAATACTGAAGACCAAACTCAATCGCATGGATCTACTCAATCAACAGTGCCACCAACTATTGTCATCAACGTATCCACTAAGTAAAATTTAAATTCTAATTTTGTAATTACAACTTTTTATTCGTATATCGTATATTTTACTTAAATCTCTGTATTTAAACTTATTTACACATCTCCCTCATCTTCGGTGTTGCAATAATAAATAAGAGCCATAATGTTTAAGTCAGAAATTATATACAAACATATTTGTATTTTATAATGAAATTCGATTACTTATATTTGTATTTATTGAACCCCTTATTAATTAATCATTAGTGCTTAATTCTGTTCAAATGTACAATTTGTTGAAGACTCTCTCTTATGTTCACAAATCATCTTTGTAATTTCTCGATTAATTATGTTAATATTACTTCTTTGTTAGTTGATCGTAAGACGTTGTCAAGAAACGTAATACAAGCCCCTCAATAAAAGAATGTTTTATTTTGTTTTCCCTAACATTAATCTATTGTGTTTTATTTCCTCGGTTAACACTCACTCCGTGATCTAAACACAAAGCGTCCTAAATTAAAAGTCATTTTAAAGAGTGCACGAAGCGGCTTCGAGAACTACTCGAGTCTAAAAACTGCATCTAAAAAATATCTAAAAGTCCTTAATGAAACTCCACAATCCAGTTACTCGCAATGGCGTGTGAGCATATCCAAAAGGACCGGTAGTATGTACGTACCCTATGCGAATTTTTAATGGAGTAGGCAAGAAATTACACTAAGGTAATCTATTTGTCGAACATTTTAAATAAAATTTACCGAAAATCTATCGTCCAAAAAAGTTGAGTTGCTCCTTGTTAATGTTTAATAAGCTGTCCCGCTTAAATTTTCGTTTCGTGATGCCGAAAGGGCAGTTGCTAAACTAAGCTAGAGGGAAGCCCCTAATATTGGTAAAATGAGTATAAAGCTTCATATCAAATAAATTGCAATTCATTTGAACAGGAAAATAATTTCCATTCATTTGAATTGACTTAAATTTCAATACATTTTTTTGTGTAAAAAAAAAAAAATAATTAAAAATTTTGCTAATTCAGTGCATAAATGAATCGCAAATAAATTTAAAAATTAATGATCCGTTCACATCGACCACACACATCGACTTTTGCAGACGACATAGGGTATTCACAAAATCCCCCATAAAGCATCCAGATATTTGCGAGAACAATCGTTAAAAATGGACAAAATACTCACATATTATTTACTCTGTGGAGAGCATTATGTCTTCCATTCAGCGTTGTCAGATTAGGGGTTTTTTCCAAATGGGAGATTTTATTTTTAAAATGGAATAAAAATTTCAGTTTTGGTATTGAGGAACTCCTTGTGGATGTATTTTGCGTTTTGGGATGTTAAAATGTTTTTTTTTTTTGGGAGGTTTTCTAAAAATTGTGTTTTTGGTTATTGTAATTTTACTGATAAATAAATTTTACTTTTTTGCTACGTAAAAACTTCCTAGTGTGGTAACAAAAAATTATTATTAAAGATTATGACTGTTAATTATTTTCGAAAATTTAAAAAAGAATTTTTGCCTTTTTCAGCTATGCACTCAATGAAATCCAAAATAAGAAAAAAAAATACAATACTCAATTTTCAAAACTCTGTAACACTTTATGTTTATCTTTAGAACAATGTTGAAGCGTCTCTGGTTGTTGGCGATTTAATGACGACGAGAAGTGCCAGCGAAGGAGGGCACTGTATATAAAAAACGATGAAAAATACGTTATTTAAAACTAATAATTCTAAACGGTTTAAGACACTTCTTGATTTCCAAATCCTAATTTTATATTTGATAATGAACTTTCCAAAAAAATCTTTTTTTCGTGCTATTTTCTATTACCACGGAATGGCGAAATTTCATTGGCCTCAGAAACTGGTTTAATTTTCTTTCAATTGACATGTTTACCTTTAATATTAAGTGTTACGTATTTGTCATAACTAACTACTAAATCCATGTGTATGGTCAGTAATCTTCCCGACATTATTGGAAAATTGCCTGATTGAGTTGTTTTGTTTAAATAAAATATTTTCGATTTCTAACACGATGTGCAACAAATATTCCACCTTTCACAATCTTTGTGCATTTTTGGCAAAACAAACCGTTCTGCAGCCATTTTGCGCATTGCTTTGATGTTCGGATGTAAAAGACCATAAATCATATCAAACTAAAGTTTCCTAGTTTTTGAGGTAAGTATGGTCGAGTTTTATTTGTCGAGACATCACAATATAGTTTTATATGACTTTCTGGCAAATTGTACAAAAGAAGTTGAAGTCCGGTTAAAGAGACCTTCTAACTCATAATCGTTTCAAAAAGTTGTTTGTAATTAAAGGATGTAATATCATCGATACAAGATAAAGTATCGGCAACGTTATTCGATAAACCAGATATGAAAACAATATTTGTTGTAAATTGTCAAAAAAAAAAAAAAAATCCAAACGTAAAAGCTGTCTTGTAGTGGATTTAAAGGAAATTTGTTGGAAATCAGATATGAGGGCCTTTTGATCGGTGTATACAGTAAATTCTCTAGCTTTCAATAAATAACGAAAATATTAAACAGCTTTGTACGTTGCAAACAATTCACGACCATAAGCGCTATATTTACATTTAGCTGGACTCAGACTCTTGAAAAAGAATTCAAGAGGTTTAGAAACACGTTTCACGAATTGTAATAAGACGGATTAATCATTCCAGTTGATTATCCTTTTGTTGTTCTTAACTAAGCCTTTGAAGCAGTCGTTAAGTAGAGCGTTATGTTTCGCTGCATGAGGAATAAACCTGTAGAAGTTTATCATGCACAAAAATCGTTGGAGATTCTGAATGTTTTTTATCTAAGATAATTGAGAATTGCCTCAAAGTTCAATTTCGAGGGTTCACTCCCTTTTGGTGTTATGTGAAATACTAAAGAATCTATTTTATTTGCACATAATTCACACTTTGTGGGGTTGATTACTATTCCTTAATCATTGAAACGTTGAAATATTGTTCGGTATTAATATTGTCCTTCAGGAAAAGATGCAATTAATACGTGTACGTTAATGTACACGATGAAGAAATCTAAACCTCTTGTGGATTAACAGAGGCTTGGTAGCATGCGCGCCTGAGGTCGAATTTGGAAACATTTTTCGACCATGAAGACAGTGCACGTAATTCGATAATTATGGAATTCGATATTGGTCAGGAAAAGTTATTTAATTCAACTACCAATAAACGCCACAAGGTCGCCAATCTCCATTCTTTTTGGAAACCATACGTAAGGCATTTGACCACATCTTTTTTGAAGCACGTATTATGTCACTTTCGAGCATAAAATTAAATTTATTCTTTGCCAAAGCTAGTCTCTTAGAGTCTAAAGGTCTTATCTTTGATTTGACTAGTGGTCCATTTGTCTCAATATGATGATTGTTTGTCTTAGTAAATAGACATATTATGTATTTCTGTGAATTCTTTAAGTGATTGATGATATATAGTTTCATCGTTAAGAATAGTTGAAACACCAAGTATGGGCGTTTCTTTTACTGTACCGCGCGAGGAAACCAAAGTTTTACCATGTACGAGAACACGATTTCTTAAATCTGGTAGATGAAAACTTGTTAAAAAGTCACATCTAATTATGGGCCTCGTTACCTAAACTAAAATAAAAAGCCATGTAAAAGATCTGTGCAGGCCAAGATCGAATTGAAGAAGTTTCGTTCTAAAAGTTGTAATTGTCATTCTAATTATAAGATTTGTTTTATTGAATCGGGGATTGCAGCAACACCTGCTGTGGTCACAACTTCCGAAACGGTATTAAGTTTTTTTATGCTTGGATGGGGATCTACAGTTTTGAGTTTTGGAGCCAAACTTTTTATGAAACCAATAGTATTCTTCATGGATCTCTTTTAATTTTGGCGTTTTCCGTGGAAAACTTCTGCTACGAATCCTATTTCAACTAAAATTATTGAACTGCTTTTGAAAAGACTCAATTTTTTGTAACAACTCTTGAAATAGTAATTTTAGCTTCTATTATTACGCTATTTAGGGCTACAATTATCAAATCAAATAACAGTTTTACCCGACGTTTCGTCGATTGCTTGTCGATTTTCGATACATATATATATATATATATATATAGTTTTTATAACAATAACTACATACACTTTAAATACATGTATGTTGTATGGGGACACCCTTTAATTTATAAAATTATGAACTGTTTTTAAAACGGAACCACTCTATGAGCATAGCCTTTCAAATAAAAAAAAGTTTCAAAATAAGTTCAGAACGACTGAGTTATGCTTTTTTGAGGCCCGTTAAAAAATTAAATGTATTGCTGCGGAGAAAGCATATTCAAATGGCAATTTCGCTACTGCTCATATAGCAATTAATTTGCCTTTTGACATAAGACTCTTTCTTAGGTTTTCTATACAAGCTTTGGTTAGCATCCACTAATGAGCTGTATGAGCAGTAGCGAATTTTATAGCATTGTGTCCAATTCGCAAGCTCTTGTCTATTACGGTTCAAAAGATATTTGTATAAAGATCAATTTACTTCTCCTATGGCGACACCCTTTAATTTTTAGATTTATTTTTGTATTAATTTTTGTCATTGGGAGCTATAGTGATACGCAATTTTTTTAATTTTAAGCTGGTGCCCCTTACAGTTCATAATACAATTTTTAAGACTAAGATTTTTTAAATAAAGAAATAATTTTCAAAATCGGCTTAGAAAAAACTGAGTTCTGCTGCCCCCTGAACCTAAATAAAGACTTCAACGTTCCATTGGTTAAAGCCGAAATCGTAAAACATTAACCCTTTTACCTCTCCTTATTTCTTAAGAAATATAAAAGAGTTACTGTTGCACAATTAAAAAACAACAGTATTATGATAAATTAAATTCTTTCTTTAACTAAAATTAAAATAAATTTTAAAAATAATTTACACCAAAATTACTCAGTTTACGAAAAATATTGTGTGATACTGTACATTTTTTCTTAAGTGAACTGTGTTCAAGTCATATTTTTTGGCCAGAGAATACTCTGGGCCGAACAGTGAATGCTGTACAAAACTAAGAAATATTGTTAAGAGTAATGAAAACGTGACAACTGGTTATAATGGTTCAACAAACAGTCTTTTGCAGTTACTGAATAAAGCAAGACGTTTTTACGGATAGCAGGTCTTTTTTAAACGAGTTTGTAGTTTGTTGCCAGCAAAATTTATTTTTTTTTTCAAAACAGTTTACCTTATTCCGTTGCTGTTTTTGTAATTATTTTATTTTTATACCGGTGAAAGCTGTTAATGCGAATAGTATGTGGTTGTTATAATTGTTTCCACACCAGGAAGCTTAGTTGTGTTTTTTTTTGTGTTTTTTATCGGTCGGTTGGTCAACGTGAAACAAGAACTCTTAAGACGAGTATTAATTTCGTTTCGCATAAACTTGATCTCAATTATTGTATGAACTTACTGTCTACCCTTCTCCTATTATCGCTTGGATGGAGTTGTATGTTGCCAGAAAATAAATAAAAAACGATGTAAGTTCTTTAACAAAAATTGCTACATTTTTATAGTTTTTCAAATCGCATCTACAGTCGACAATAAATTCAATCCACACTTAAACAATTTTAATATTTATTTAAAAATAAGTAGGAGCAAATAGTAAACTTAAGAAATAAGACTAAAAGAAAGTGAAAACAAAATAATAACAGAAGCCATGAATTAAGTACGGTAAAAATAAGTGTAAAGAAACAAAAAAAGTTTCACTTTTATAAAAAAAAAAACAAAAAAAAATTACATTTATTAAACAAAACAAAAAAAAAAAAAAAAAAAACACACACACACACTATTTAATATAAATACAAGAGATTAACATTTACGTGTACACTGCATGTGAATATTGCAAGAAGGTATGTGACTTTATTTTTATATCTTCTTATCACGGCAGTTTATGAAATATTTTTTACAACTCTTACTTGATACATTTCTTTATTCATTCACAACTGTATTTAACGCTGTATACGTGTTGATTAAACAGATCGGGTAAATAAAGTTTGAATTGTTTCGTTTCTTTATCATAATAAAAGCAAAATCAATTTGCAATTAAAATCAATTGAAAAGTGTAAATACATATTTAAATGTAAATACGACACAATATATATTTATTTAAACGCGATATATTTCGGATGTAATGTTTGTTAAATTTAAGAGTACGTACTTTACTTGCAAAAGTGTATTGAAATTTAAATTCAACTTTTAACAATTGATAAAAAGATAATCTCTAGTTATGTTACTGTCGGTGAATTTAAATAAAAGTTGATGTGAAAACATGATGTAAAATACGTATGTTTTATTTAAAAATTTTAACATTAAAACAAAAATATATTAACCAACCATTGTTATGTTGCAACTCCCGTGGGAAAGTTAGGAGTTACGTTTATTTGTGAAAAGAAATAGGTGTCTTATACACTAAATAAGTGGCATATGAAAAGGCATTTTTAGACGATTCTGTGCCGAATATGCCGACCTAAAAGGCGGTCTTGCAAATTTAATGCAGGGAATGGTCATAAGTCATAACAAAAGTTCCTAACCTAAAATACATATGTATAAAGAATGAAATAAATTTAAATCTTTATAATGGTAATGATATGTGGACATCTGTATAAGAGCGTCAACTTTGTGTCGTGAACAGTAATATTAACTCATTTAAGTTTATAAAACCCACTATATAGAAATAATAATTCTTGCAAAGAAAAAACCGACTTCGAAACAAAATTAACAAATTATTTTAACTATTGGGATATCCTTTAATTTCTAAATCAAAATATAATATCTGCTTTTACAATTGATTTAGCAGTACAACCGTTTGTCCAAAACTGTTCAAACCTTTGGCTATGTACACCAAACTACATCAGCTATTGTCACACCCTTTAATTAACAATTTTAAATATTTTTAATTCTTATTACACTAGACAAAGTATTGGATATTCTGTCTAATTTTCAAGTGCTTTTATACAACGGTTCAAACGATAGTCCCATCTAGGTCAAATTGCATCATTTACGGAAACACCCTTTAATTTCTATGTCACAATTGTTTACTAGTTCTTACAGCGTCCCTAGCTAAATAAGTTCCTTTCAGCAGTATAAATGTAACAGTTAAAAAGTTTGGTCACTTACATCAAATTACATCAACTATTGGGATACCCTTTGATTTCCAATTCCAAATTTTATACTTGCTGTTAGAGCGGACTTAGCAATACAAGTTCTTTGTAAATATCAACCGACTGTCTACAACTGATAAAAAGTATGATCCTACACGCAGAAAAAAAACATGGTTGTTATATGGTCACAATAACCATATTATGTTCTTTGTAACAATGTATAGTTGCGGAGAACAAATTATAGTTGTTTTCACCAAAACTTTAGTCACGATAAACATTTTTTGTTAACTTTTAACGATTATATGGTTGCTGTGCTCAAAAAATGCAACATGGTTGGTTTTAACTTAAAAAAATTTCAACCACAACCAAAGTTTTATAACTTATTAAAAATAATATAAAATGTTTAATCATAATATATTATTGTTAATCAAAGTATGTTTAAAAGCAACAGAATAATGTTTACGCTTAAAAATATTTTGTTCTCGTACTTGACAGTTTAGTAATTTTTTTGATAGCTAAAATTTGAAATAGTTTTTTATTGTTAAAGAAATTGAAAAAAATAAAAATTGTGTACAAAATAAATAATTAAAAATAATATGCAAAAGATGATAAGAAATAAAAAGGGAACCAAAACATTTAAAAAAAGTTAAAGTAAATATGTATGTATTGTAAGCATATAAACCTTTACTTTTGTGTTTGAAGCATAATTGTGAAATCGTTTATTTGTTATTTTAAGCAAATAATTGATTCTTTATAAATTAATGTTTTTAAATAATTTTTATGACAAATCGTTAATAAATAAAACAATAATCAGTTTTTTATATCAGAAAAATTTTGCACTTACGAGACTATATTATAATTCAATTATATAAGGTGACATTTTCAGCCATATTTTTATATTTTAATTTAACCATTTAATGTTTAAATTGAACATAATTATGTTTATACTTTGGACAACAATATGGTTGCAAATGTAACAATACTATGTTTTGTTAGCAACCATATAATGCAACCATATTATGTTGCTCTTAGATTATGGTTACCTCAACCATATTTTTTCTTTGCGTGTATAGATTAAGTTAAATGAACTATTGTTGCACCCTTTGACTTATAATTTTTAATATTTATACTTTTTATAATAACGGTCATGGTAATTGAATATTGTACAAGCGTTTGTCTATAAGGGATATAAAGATAGGTCCATATAAGGTTTTAAAACGAGACGTATAAGTAATCAAACAGTTTCCAATTAAAAAAAAATTTCAAAATCGGTTCAGAATTGACTGAGTTCTGCGGGCACGAACATAAAAGGAGAAAAATTCAGTCGAATTAATAGCCTCCTTCTTGTTTTAAGTCGGTTAAAAAAGAGATGAAACCAAGATTCCCCTGAAAATAATAAAATTGTCATTACTTTTCAACGATGTAAGAACAAAATATACAAACATGCAGCCAACTTCACTTTGTAACGAACTGTCATAATTGGATTTTCCAATTACTAAGAGCTGACGCTGGGCTATTTAGATTTGCTTCATAAATTTTGTATGTACATGAGACAGATAGATTGCGCTTAACGCTCCAATATTGCTTTGGCTGTAGGAAATAAATAAAAAATGTAAAAAAGTTAATAATAAATAACAAGAAAGAAAAGCATATCGTGGCGGTTTAAAACAAGTATAATAATGCTGCAGTTGAGATGAGCAGACACATAAAGCACTTGGGGTTTATAATATCTGAAAGTACGGCCAAGTTTAAATATAATTAACCATTTGCTTACTTGATGCGCTTCGACATTGAAGCCAATCATGCATGATATATGTACATACATATCGCAGAATTACACAGATGTCGCTTTTCGACAGAAAATCAACACCGTCGAAAATCTCTTTCCATTTAAGGAAATATGTATCATTTTTTAATGTAAAATTCGTCAACAGGAGTCTTTGCGTAGTTTTTTTGTGACAACTTATTAAAACAATAAATCGTAGATAAAGAAGAATGATAAATATAAAAATATGAGTGTAATTTTATGAACTATAAAAATATTTAGCTAAATTTTTCGAGGAATCCTTAATACTTTCAGTAAACTTTTAAATATGTATTTTAATGCAGGTTTTTAAACAATTCTATATTCTGCAACAGAGGATCGACTACTTTGTAGCAAAGTAACTCCGAAATATAAAAATCGTTATCTGTTACAAATTGCAGCCTTTTTTAAACACACACGCTTTGAAAATGTTACGGTTTCCGGTTGTGGTATTTGGCGCATATTCGTCTGCAACATCTGATAATGTTTGCTAACAGCTTTTATATACTTTTTTATATTGATGAATTGATTAAAATTAAAATTTTAGCAGAATTTGACAGAACAGCAGATATTCAAAAATGCAATAAAGAGAAAATAAGTGTTTTATTAGTTTCCAATAACTTTATAAGCTTTAAGATGAAAATAATCTTAAAAGATTTTTCAATGTTATTTTTAAAACGTGAAATGTTGTTTATTTCTCTAGTTTTGAGTAAATCAACAAAAAAAAAAAAAAAAAAACTTTCTAACAACCTTGATATTAATTTAAAACTTTTTTTTTAAGTGATGAATATTTGTAAATTTTAGTATATATAAAATATATCTTTTCAATATCAAAATATATAATTTGCATTTGACGCCTTTTAAAACTAAACAACCATAATCATTGTAAAATTCATGTAAAATGTTATACTTTTATTAGAAACTTTAAAAGTAATATGAACAAGTAAGAGTGCTGTATTCGTCTATGCCAAATCTTATTTACCATTCACTATCTATGTTAGTCTAGTTTAGTGAAGTAACTCCAATCAAAAAAGCGAATGTTAGGGTGACAGATAATTAAAAAATAAGAAAAAATTAAGTTCTACATTATAATTTAACATAAAAAACTTACCGGCTCTAAATGTGTTAAGGATTTTTTAAAGTTTTAGTATTTTCTTAAAGATCTCTTCAAAAGCTTTTAAGTGATACGCATTTTGTTATTTTAAATAATTTGAAAAGTTCAGAGGCCCGTAACTCGGAAAATGTGGGCGAGCGCCAATTTTATCAAATTATGTTTTTTCTTATATTTAAATTCTCTATCGCCCTATATATTTATTTTTTGAATGCAGTTACTTTATTGTTCCAAATGGCATGAAAAAATAAGAGGTAGGCGTGGTGTTTTGCCTGCTGCCTCGAATGACATGCACCTTTTTCGACGCTATAACCAATCGATTGGCATATTTATTTTTTTGTGTTTGCCTCGGCAAACTTGATCTCAACACTAAAACGGACAGGACAGATGGACATCGCTCAATCGACTTCGCTATGCATAAGAAGTCAGAATATATATACTTTATGGGGTCCACTTTCTGTGGTGAAATGTATAAAAATGCACTTATAAAGAATATGATATTATTGTCAAAAATATATCGTCACTTAAAATTCAAAAGGGCCTAACAAGTAAAAAATTCAAAATTGATTTTCTGATTGATGTTACTGTGCCAGTTGAAAAAAGCGA
The DNA here is from genome assembly GCA_916610165.2 of Gymnosoma rotundatum. Taxonomy (NCBI): domain Eukaryota; kingdom Metazoa; phylum Arthropoda; class Insecta; order Diptera; family Tachinidae; genus Gymnosoma; species Gymnosoma rotundatum. The sequence goes on from OU744336.1 coordinate 118,888,229, forward strand.
TAAGCGGGTACAGCTAATTGTAATCGTCTTTTTAGGTTGGGTCAAATTTTTTTCACTAACTGGTGTATTTATCTTCGTAAGGCTTTAATCGACTAAAAACTCGATTTTTATTTTTTTTGTTGATTGACATGTTTTAAAACTAAATACATAGTTCAATTAAATTTATATTCTAAATTACACTTTTAATGTTCTTTACACATATACTTGCATACATATGTACAGATGTATAAAAGTCAGTCACAGAATGTATTGCAAACGCAAAAATAAAACTTTTGCTGTAAAACTTGCAGCATGAGACATAAGAGTCCATTACATGAACTAAAGCTTTTGTATACACATATGTACATACATATATATTTTTTTTATCATTTTTTTCGCATAATTTCTTTCTTTGTTGACTACTTTATCAGAGGTTTTTGTATCTCTTGACTTAAAATATTAAAATGATTGCTTACCGGAAATATATTGTGACTCATATTTTTGATTTGATTACACTGTACAACAAAATCAAATTTTTTCAAAAATTACAAGGTCCGGGCTATAAATTCTGATAGAGGAGACAAAAAAAAGATATACGTGTATCGGCGTTTTGAAAGTTTACATCTGGATTTCATTTGAGAGGGGGTTAAAGTTTCCCAGCTCTGGCACATTCTTATTGTTAAACGGCATAAAAAACCATGTGACCCTTACATTTTAGGTAAAAAATGTGTTCAGCAAATTTATGTAAAATGTTACGGAGAACATTTTTGTAGAAATGTTAACCCTCTAACTCCTCAAGATATGGGTCTTTTTTGTCCTTCTTTTAAAAAAGAGCAAAAAACACCATTAAAACAGAGTTTTAGAGGCTTAAAATGTTCCACAAAAATGTTACCCGTTAAATTTTACTATAAGTCCCTGAATACATCAAAAAGGAAAATTCAACCATAAAGTCAGAAATAAGACGCAACAAAAGAGAGCTTAGGGTTAGTTTCGCATTTATTAAGAATTTTGTTTTAAAGCAAATTTGGATAGCATTAATTACATTTTTTTTAGCTCTAGGCAATTCCACTTCATTATCATACAATGTCCAGCATATTTCAGCGATAAGCGAATGAATGCTTTTACCTTTATAGCGTTCTTCAATGGGTGCGCATGTATGATGAAATTTTTCACCATGCTCATCAGATTCTGTTGACAACTGGTTCTCAAAGTAATCCATATGGGAATTTAAAAAATGAATTTTTGTTGACATATGAACGCAATAAAAGGTTCCTGTTTCAGCGATGGTTCCATCAACATAATGACTAGGACTTCGGAGTTGTAGCACAGGTACTGGGAGTTCGTCAGAATGCGGAAATGGCCTATATCTATTCAATTTTAATATGGAAATATTTTGGAACACGTAGCACGTAGCGTCATTATGTTCACCTGGATCTAACCACCGCATAGGAATACCAAACTGCATTTTTAAAAATAAGAAAAAAACATCAAGTGAAAAAATTGGAGCTCGCCTATATCTTCCGGGGTACGGAGCTTAAAAATTTTCCAATTTTTTGAAATATCAATATGGATATCATTTTAAAGCTTTTGAAAAGATCTTTAAGGAAATAGCATTAAGAGCTGATGAAATTTTTATGTAAAATAATACATATGCAGTACCAATTTTTATTTTAAATCTCTGTCACCCCAATATTTGCTTTTTTTTGGAATTACTTCACTGAACTAGATTTACATATACTATATGGTGAAGGGTATATAAGATTCGGCATAGCCGAATATAGCGCTCTTACTTGCTATTAACAATGTTTAAGGGGAGAAATGATTTTGCGAAGCAATTGAAAATGTATTTATGGCGTCAATAAGGTGTTGTTTTATCATTATTCTGGCTGAAAACAATTATTTTACGATTATAAAAAATAGAGATTCAAGGGGAATACATACTCATATAATAAATGCCTAGGACCACTACTTCATAGAATTAAGTATTCTTCACATAATTTATATCCAAAACGGGAACTGAAAACAAATTTTTTTGGTTTTTGTTTTAAATGTAAATTGTATGTAGAAATTATCGTTACTAATCTGTTAGTAAAATAAGCCTTTGCTGAATATGGTTAACACCATCGTTAATCGTTCTAGTTGCCAATAATGGAAGGAATGGCCCCGTTGATGTAACACTAAAATAATTTATAGAAAATATTTTAAAGCTTTTTCAAGTTTTAACAGTTTGTTATTCTAGTACCTGGTTTTATTTAGGGACATTCCCAAATTTGTGGAACTTTAACAACCACAATTACTAATTACATTATTTTGTACATCCAAATTGACCTGGGGTGGAATCGTTACATCCGTGAACGTACAACACGTATCGTAAAAATACGTTTTTCAGATTATGACATACGTTAACGAATGGTAATTAACAATAACGCAGATTATAACATACGTTATCGTATACAGGAACGTACATTTTTTACGAACTGTCATACGTTAACAAAACTTAGTTCGAATAAGATGAAAAATGCAACAAATTCGCAAAAAAAAGTGCGAATTAAACAAATTTAATTTTAGTTTATGATAAAGTTATTATTACAATAAGTTAAATTTAAGATTCATGAATGAACACAAAAATTTGGCAAAAAACATGCTTCCTAATTGGGCATATTAAAATCTAATGCTAACAGACTATGGGATGAGTTTTCCAAGTGCATGAACGCACTAGCACCACCAGTTAATGAGGTTATAATTTTAAAATAGGAAATTCGCAATTTATATTTTTGCAAGAAAATATTTATATTTATAATTTTGGCTGATCAAAAATAGGTATCAAGCAAAGAAAAAAGTTTTTTTTTTTTTTTTTTATTGAAAAACCAGAATGAAGGAAGCCTTTATGAAGAAAAGCTGCTGGTGCCAAGTGAAGAAGTGTTAATTAAAGCAGCAGTCCTTGAATCGAGCGCTATAGGCAAAAAATCGGTTTTGACCTTTGCAAACAACATTTGAAAACAACAATTTGAAAAACTGACCAGCCTGAATACTCTTTCTTTAGCTTAAGAATATTTTAATTTCAAAACTATTGTGACTAATTCAAAAAATTACGATCCGTTTACAATCGTATGTCATAATGCCATTTAGTTCATACGATTAACGTATCACGTAATTTTTTTTCGTACGATTGTCGATACGAACACGGATTTAACGATTCCAGCCCTGATTTATCATACAAAAATTTGTTATTCTAAATGAAACATTTTCCTTTTAATTTTCAATGGAATTTTTTTTTTATATTTACCTGCTTTTTTTGGTCTATGGACATTTTCTAATTGGTTTTTTCTAAAACAGATTTTTTAAAACCACAATTATTATCCCTTTTCACACGTAATAAAAGGTATATAAAAGGGCAGTAAGTAATAACAATTTTCGTAAGATAAATGTAAAAGCATTCATTCGCTTATCGCTGAAATATGCTGGACATTGTATGATAATGAAGTGGAATTGCCTAGAGCTAAAAAAAAATGTAATTAATGCTATCCAAATTTGCTTTAAAACAAAATTCTTAATAAATGCGAAATTAACCCTAAGCTCTCTTTTGTTGCGTCTTATTTCTGACTTTATGGTTGAATTTTCCTTTTTGATGTATTCAGGGACTTATAGTAAAATTTAACGGGTAACATTTTTGTGGACCATTTTAACCCTCTAAAACCCTGTTTTAATGGTGTTTTTTGCTCTTTTTTAAAAGAAGGACAAAAAAGACCCATATATTGAGGAGTTAGAGGGTTAACATTTCTACAAAAATGTTCTCCGTAACATTTTACATAAATTTGCTGAACACATTTTTTACCTAAAATGTAAGGGTCACATGGTTTAAGAATGTGCCAGAGCTGGGAAACTTTAACCCTCTCTCAAATGAAATCCAGATGTAAACTTTCAAAACGCCGATACACGTATATCTTTTTTTTGTCTCCTCTATCAGAATTTATAGCCCGGACCTTGTAATTTTTTGGTGTGTTGTACAGTGTTATTAGTCGTCCGAAAAACAAGACACTTAAATCTTAAAAACAATGAAATTACAGATTAAAATCAAAGACAGAAATGTGGAGTGTCTCTCATTTTTACACTTTTGTAATGAGTTGAAATACTATAATTAAGACCAATCTGCAAATTGCAACCCATGCCGGCTTGCATTATAAACATATTCAAACTGGCATGTGCCTGTTAACAATATTTGTTTGGTTGACTCACTGACACTTTTTATATTTTTTAAAAAAACAATTATCTTTAATGGTTTTATAAAGCTGATTTCCCTTTCTATTAATTTTTATATCAAAATTGAACAGTGAACGAATTTTTACATCGTTTTAAAATGTGTTCATACCCGAGTACTATATTAAAACCTAATGCCAATAGAAGACGTGATTGTTTCCTGTAATGCCAAGAATGAAGAATATATGTACATAAGTATGTATAAAACAAAAAATTATTTAGACCTTTTTGCTGCGTTTTCAATTGCCAATTGCTTTATTTTTTCAAGTAAAGAAAAACAATTATTAAATAAAAAAAAGATATTGATATCAATAGAGAAATTTATAATAAGAAAAAACATCAAGTGGAAAAATTTGCGCTCGCCCAATTTTTTTAAATATCAATATTTGTATCATTATAAAGCTTTTAAAGAGATCTTTAAGAAAATTATTAAATTTTAAGAAAATGGTTGAGCATTAAGCCGACGTCATGTACATAAGGGAACAACTTTTTTACAATTTTTGAACATATCAAAATGGCCCTATCCATACCATGTGGTGCATAAAAAAACAATAAGAACTGCATCTTTAGATTTTCGATATCGTTAAAAAGGGTTCCGCTTCAAATGCAATTAAGTTTGGGATCAGTAAGTTCTAAGAAAAAATTTTCTTTATAAATTCATTAAATGATAAATACATTTTAAGTTTTTCCATTAAATATTGAATAATATTCTGTATAAATTCATTTAATCGTAATAAAATATTGCGACTTACCTACACTGTTTTATGCAAATTTGCGAAATATTGTAATTTATTGGCAGTACATTGGATGTCAGCACCATGTGTTGGATTTAATACTACGATATGTAATGGATGCATCATTGGACGGAAAAACCACCTCACCAGACATTACATATGAATTCATTTTAGAGTTGATAAGTAATTATAATACATTAAAACACGAATACGAGGGCTGCTCTATATATTTCTGGCCTAATAGTGAAAATGCGAATATTTATAATCAAAAATGGTTTTATTGTTTTTCAAAGTATTCTCCAGCATGATTTATACACTTTTGCATGCGCTCAAACCAGTTGTCGAAGCACTTTTTCCACTCCGATTGAGACACCTCTAAAACATGGTTTTTGAACACTTCAACAGCTTCTACTGCGAAAACAAAAAGAAGTCATTAGGTGCCAAGTCAGGGCTGTACGGCGAATGACCCATTAGTTCGACGTTTTGGCCGGTCAAAAACGCTCTGGTTTGAGCCAATGTGTGAGAGCTCGCATTGTCATGGTGAACAATGATTCGTCTTCTCTTGTTGGTTTTTCGAATTTCTCTGTTGACTTCAGGCAAACAAATTGTAGTGTACCACTCAGAAGTGACCGTCCTACGTTGCTCAAGCGGAACAGTCGCCACATGACCAGTTTTTCCGAAGAAACAGGCGACCATTTGCTTCGAAGTCCTTCTTCCACGAACAACTTTCGTTGGATTTTGCTCATCTTTGAAGACCCACACGGTCGATTGTTGTTTCGTTTCGGGCTCATACGCATAGATCCATGATTTGTCACCTGTGACGATCTTATAAACGTCTTTTGAAGCACCGCAATCGATTTTTGCAACATTTCTTTGCACCAATAGACACGAGCCTTTTTTGAGCGACTTTCAAATTGTGCGGGATCCAACGAGAACAAACCTTTTTTACGGCCAGGTGTTCATGCAGTATCGAATGTATGCTAGTGGAAGAAATGTCCAAGGATGTCTCTATCTCTCGGTATGTCGCATATCGATCTTGCATTATGAGTTCACACACGGCATCAATGTTCTCTGGCACAACAGCCGTTTTTGGACGACCTTCACGGAATTTGTCTTTGAGCGAGCTTCGGCCACGATTAAATTCATTATACCAATTTTTTACAGTGCTATAGGATGGCGCTTCATCGCCATAGAAAGATTTAAGTTCATCAATGCACTCTTTTCGTTTTCGTCGAAAGTTGTGAAAAGTGATGGCACGAAAATGTTCACGAGTTAATTCCATTTTTTTCTATATTAATAGTTTCAAGTCACTGTAAACAACACAAATAATGGTCGTACGTCAAAACGTTTTGAGTACGATTATGCTTAAAAATGACAAACTTTCCAATGGAAATGTCAGATTGCCAGGCCATAAATATATATAGCAGCCCTCGTATCAGCAAAACGAGAAACGGCTATATGTTGGAAATTTAAAGTGGCGTGATGATATGCAATATTTATATGAACTAGAAATGCGTTCTAAGACATTGGGTGAAAGATGAATCAATAATTTCAAAGACACAACGCAACAACATTTATGCAGAACGCGCCATCAAAGTCTTATAAGATATTTTCCCCCAATGAAAAAAAAACACGAACTCTTAATCTTAAGTTAGTTTCACTTCACAAAGATATTTTTTAGACTGTGATTTTGATTAAAACAATATAATTACATTAAAAAATATAAATTGCTAAATAACTATAAAATAAAAATTGTTGAAAAAATAAGAAAAAAAAAAAATCTTAAAGGGCTTTCAGAAATCGGCTTCGACGCGAAACGTTTTTGTTTCCAAATGACCTGAGGAAACATTCATCGGCCTGATTTTGGTTGTACCTCTAATGTACATATCTAGTACTTAATTTTGTTTTCTTATTTTTTAATTCTCTGTCACCCCAATATTTGCTTTCCTGATTGAGCTTACTTCACTAAACTAGATTTACATAGATGGTGAAGGGTATATTAGATTCGACATAGCCGAATATAGCAGTCTTATATGTTATACTACATGCATGCTCACGTGCATAAAACAAAAAAAAAAAATAATTAGGATTATAAGTGATTTGTCGTGATTCACGCTAATCACGTGAGCGGTGGGAAATTTGAAAAAAAATTTTACGAACTAAAGAGTTCGATAAATTTAAGGCATTAAGGAACTCCTAAACCTATGTTTTTTTCATTTCACACATACATATAAAAACATTTTGCGCCAAACTGTAAAACGCAAACAGATAGCAAAATGTTTTTGTACACATTTGTATACATGCAGTGTTGCCAAAACGGCGGTTTTCCCGCTAGATCTAGTGGTTTTTTCTATTAAAAGCGGGAAGTTAAAAAAAACCTGTAACTGTTTTTTTCAGCTAGGAAAATTTTAGTTGGCGGGTTTTTAGCGTTTTAAGCTACAATAAGTTTTGTTATTTACAAAGTAAGCTACACTATGTATTTGTAACCTTGTATAAAAATATATCGATTATCCGTCTCTGCCTTGTTTTTTAATTATTTAAGCAATTAATCCAAAGGTAAATAACGAAATATGTTTTAACTGGGCCAATAAAAACTTTTATTAATTAATGGAAACTGTCATTTCAGATTACCTGAAAATTGAGACATTTTAGAAAAAACTGTTAAATTATCAGTAAATAACGTATTTATAACAAAAAAAAAAGAGGATGCCTCTCAATATTTGGAACAACTGGGTTATAGCCCGAAAATAATCGAAACAATTTTAAATCAGCTTAATAATATAAATACTATAAAATTAAATAATCTAATGGATACTGCATATTTTTGGTACGAAGTTTTGGAATATCAAAATTCGGCTGAAAAAAAAATTCCAAATAGCTACAAGGCGGAAATTAATACGCAGGATGAATTTATAAAATTTAAAACATTAAATCTGCATTACATTCAGCATTCGAATGAAGGGTATAAAAGATTCGGCATAGCTTAATTTAGCATTGTTACTTACAAAAAAACACAAAATCTGGATGAGAATCTGTCAGTAATGTAAAATTGATCAGAGAGAAGATAAATGAAACCAGTTCAGAAAATATCCATTAAAATAGAAATAACTAATCAGGCCGCAACTGATGTTTTAAAAAATTGCTTAACTTGTCAAATTGTACATTTTTTAAACCGACTTAAAAAGAGGAACTTAACAATTCGTATAAATGTTACTTTTTTCTATATCTGTGATTGCAGAACTCAGCCATTTCTGAACCGATTTTGAATTTTTTTTCGTTATTTCAAAGGTTATGCTTACAGATTGGTCCCATTCATAATTTTAAAAATTAACGGCTTCCCCACACAGCATACATGCACTTTAAAAAAACTGTGTACACTACACCATATATGTAAATCTAGTTTAGTGAACTAACTCCAATCAAAAAACCAAATTTTAAGGCGACAGAGAATTAAAAAAATTAGTATTTTTTAAAAAATTTCGGTATTTCCTTAAGGATCTCTTCAAAAGCTTTCAAATGATACCCATAATGATATCTTATGACAAACTTAAATATACCCTTTTTCCACCTGTGGTGGGCCTATCTTTTGAACTGTTATAGACAAATGCTCAAAAATTGTTCAGAATGACGATTGCCTAGGGCCTTGGAAACTAAAGAGTGTTCCAATAGTTGATCTAATTTAATGTATTTGGTAAAATGTTTGAACCATTATAGACACACAGCTGAAATCTGTATTGCTATGTCCTCTATAACAACAAGTTTACAATTTAAATATCAAATTAAAGGGTGCTACCATAATTAATGTAATTTTACCTATAAGACACTATATTTTGAACCATAATAAACAATTGCTTGAAAATTAGACAGGCTGCTTACTAAGTTGTCTGGTATATCAAGAAGTATTTAAATTTAAAATTCTAAATTAAAGTGTGTCCTAATAGTTAGTGTAATTTGATTTATGTGGAAAAAGTCTTGTAATTGTTAAGTCCGCCATAACAGCAAGAATTTAGAAATTAAAGGATGTCCCAATATTTAATGTAATTTCATGTACATGGCCAGACTTTTGTACCGTTATAGACAGATAGCTGAAATCTCCTTTGAAGTCGGATTTTTTGCAAGAATTATTACAATTTATATATGTGTATTAGCTTAATATTTAATTATTCACGTGAGGTAATATAAGCTTTAATTTAAGCCTTTTAGGTGCTCAAGACAACTTTTGTAATTCTGATTCGACTTGTTTTATTAAGGAATTAAAATAAATATATATATTTCCAAATAACGCAAAAATAAACCACAACACACGTGTTTACATACATACACATTCATTTAATATGTATTTATATATATATATGTATATGTACATGTATATACAATTACATGTACATGTATAAGTGTATGTAAATAAGACTGTTCCCTTTGTTCTCAAATTTATTAACCTTTGTAAGTGACTAATACAAACTACACTTAATATAACAAGCAAACGAGCAACAATATGTTTGGGTGGCGTTACTACGTTAAAACAGTTTTTTTTGTGTATAAAAGGATTTAGTCATACACGCGAATTTCGTTACATCTTCTGTAGGATGTAGATGGTATAATTAATATGGAGATGTGAAGCACGCGATAACCAATGGGAGAAATTGAAAAAGAATAAGACATCAGAGGCGTAGTCGTACCACAGTTTTGAATTTGGGAGTACTAGTAGTCAGAAGACAGCAGAACGGCGCACAGTGGCGCACGTAGAGCAAACGAGGTTGCAAAACCCAAAATTTTAATGAGCGCCCACGAAGTTTTGAATAAACCCATGTTATAGGAAACTTTTCAACGATTTCAAATATGCCACTCTTAATAATATCACATTTTTAGTTTAAAAGATATAACCGTTCAAAGGTGGCCGACTTTCGATTTTCAGAAAAACACATAATTTTTGGTCAATTTGTTGCGATTTCAGGTATAATATCACGAAAAATAGGTAACGAATCGCCATATTTTTTGTTTGTATTGATTGATGTATTTATTTAATGTATAATGATAAAAAAAATAACTGTTTGCTTTGTGTTTCTCCTGACAAATCACTATTTAAAAACTATCCGTTTTTTCACTATTTTTTAACTTTGACGGAAAATAAAAAAAATCTATATTTTTCTATACTTGCCATATTTGCAAAACCTGTTCTTTGATTATTTCTTTACATTATTCAAAGGGTTTTATCTGCCTTTACGTGCCCGTTTGGCTTCTAGAGGTAAAAAAGGTAAAAAAGACATGGTTGCAGAAATTGTGTGGCGTTCATCCCTTATATGTTTTAACTGACAGTAGTTTTTTTAATAGTAAATTTTTGTTTAAATTTTTTTTAGTAGTAAATTTTTAGGCATGGTAGCATAAGCCTATATATTGCAAAATAAGCACAATGCCTGGATTAGTCTACGACTGAAAGTTGGCGCAACAATTACTGAAACCATTAAAGAATTTAAGTACTGAAAACATGGCGTTGAACAATTTAAAATTATTTGAACTGTTTAGAAAGTCAACCTCACCAAAGTTTTTCACGGAAGCTGCTTTAGAAGAACTCGAAAGCTTTTACGAAAATATTGAGAGAAGCGAAATATTAAAAAATTATTTTTATCTGATATATGCAAATATTAAGGCAAAATGGGTGAAATCTAATCGAACCATTCAGAACTTCTACTCCAAATACGAGGACTGGCTTAATAAAGACACCATCCTGGCTATATTGGCAATAGATAAACCCACCACATCAACCAGAGGAGCAAAAGGAAGGCCAAAAAAAGTATTGAGGAGTGTTCAATTTTCACAAGAAAGAGGAAACTTGCCGATGCCACCAATGACTTGACCTCGAAGCATTTATCGGACGCGCTAGCTATTGCAAGCCCACTGCGACTAAAAAGGATTAAGGAAAGCATTCCCACGCCCACAAACGCACACATTAAAAAGTATGGTTCCGAAGAAGCTTTAGCCTTGTTGATGGACTTAGAACTTTCCAAAGAGAAATATGAGAAACTGCGGGCATCTTTAACGCGACACGGCGCTGACGTTTTACCCGGATAAAAGCATATTACGCAAGCCAAAATAAATTCTCGACCACTGCATACGGAGTTTACGGAAGTCTCTGCGAAAGCCAATCTGCAGGATCTCATGGGCCACACAGTGAAACGGTTGTTGGAGAGTCTTCTTGAAAATGAGGTGAAAATTCTTCCTGAGAAGTTGACATTGATCAGCAAATGGGGCTGCGATGCATCATCAGGAAAAAGCGTTTATAAGCAAAGGATATCTTCTAATGTCTCTACAATATCGGACGGAAATATGTTTATGGCATCTGTTGTTCCTTTGCGGCTAAAATCCGTCATCAGTGCATTATTGCCGACCAATAATGATTCAGTTTGCAAGGAAATCGGCAGAACTCATAAGGACCACGGTGAAGGACATTGAAGAACAAATAAGCAAGATTAAGCCTACAAAGCTGCAAATTGGAGAAGGAAAATATATTGAATGCAATTACGAGTTCCACCTGACCATGGTTGACGGAAAAGTCGTAAACGAACTGACAGGAACAAAATCAACAATGTCATGCCCGATTTGCAAAAAAAATCAGAAGAGCTTTGGTAATTTAAACGATTTTACAAATGAAGAGAATTACGAATATGGAATGTCATCATTGCACGCAAGGATTAGGTGTATGGAGTTCTTGCTAAAACTGGCGTATACCCTACCACAAGAGGAGGAAAACTTCGATGAAAATACATCAGTAAAGAATAAGGAAAAGATCAGAAAGAAGAAAATACAGGATGCTTTTTTTAAACAAGTTGGACTAAAAGTAGACTGTCCCAAGCACGGATATGGTAACTCAAACGATGGAAACACTTCTAGGAGATTTTTTGAAAATGATGAGGCAGTAACTAAAATCACTGGAATTGACAATCAAATTGTGAAAAGATGGGGAACGATCTTGGATGTTTTAAACTGCAAATAAAATGTCAATTCTACAAAATATGGAGAATATACGTCGAAAACTGCATCTCTTTTAGCAGAAATGTATCCACAGAAGAAGTTGACCCCGACCGTCCATAAAATATTGGCGCATGGCAAAGATATAATTGAGTTCCAGTCTTTGCCAATTGGAGAGCTTTCTGAAGAAGCACAGGAGTCTCTTAACAAATTTTATAAAAAATATAGATGGCGGAACACATTCAAAACATCAAGGGTAAGGCAAAATGAGGACCTCTTCAACATGTTGGCAGCATCTTCAGATCCACTTATTTCTTCCCTGCGGCATGTGAAGTTACGAAAAGAGTTAGAAAATAATTATAGTTTAGAAATGCTTAGTCTTTTAGATATACCTTCTCTTACGATTTGTGATGAATATTTTACAGAAAATTGAAAAAATTAATTTTAAAAAAATAATTTTTTTTTAATTTGTTGGGTAATAATTTAAAAAATAAAACCGTTAAGAAAAAAAAATAAAAACTATTTAAAAATGCAAAAAAAATTTTTTTTTAGTTAACATAAAATTGATTTTTCTACTAATTTTAACTTTGATAACCCATAAGTAGGCCCCTACAAAGCGTAGCCCCCTTTCCAAACGCTCATTTCATAGGCTGAACAGTTATCTATCATATGCCGTTTAAACTTTTTAATTATCTTATTCGGTTCAAAAGATATGATTTTTGCAACGAAAAACTCAAATAGCGCCACTGTGCGGCGATTAATTTCTTAAAAAACTACTTCGAGTGTAAAAAATCTAAATTGTCCTTTTTTAATTCCCATCTAAAAATAACATACGGTTGAATTTTACAAAAACACTATTTAGCTTAAAAGTTTTGGTTTAGAACATATTAAACTGTCTGGACAGAAAAAGCTTTGCTTCTGGGCCTAAACGGTTTTTATTGATTCTTTTATTTGGCGTGGGGTAACCAGGTGGCTGCAATTGAAAATTAAGCTTACTGCCGTGACAAAATAAACGTTTGGCCCAGCAGTGTATTTTTTATTTTTCGTCAGAAAACGCAATAATTTATTTACATTTTTAAAGCTTTACAAAAAAAAAAGTGTTTAAATTTTTTCTCCAAATTTTATTCTTCAAGTTTATAACAAAAATTGTTTGCTGTTTTCTTCGAATTTTAGAATTTTTTCTTATGCCACGCTCGTTTCAGCAAGAAACAATGAATACACCTTGTTAAAAAATATGAATTTCGGCGGAATGAACACAATTTTGATGTTTGGGCCTTTTTGACCCACGTTTGACACTAGAAAAAAGATCTTAAAATTTGTATTGAATTGGATTTTGTAAAAAAGAAATAAAATGAAAATTGATGTGAGTGTGAAAAAATCTAAGGTAACATTTCATTATGTTTTTACACTATCAGACTTCAAGTAGGACTACAATTATGAGTAGAAAAACAAACTCTGATAAAATAAGAAATCATAGCTTTTAGGAAAATGTCTAAAAATGAATTTGAATGGGATATCACAAAAACAAAAATATCTAAAACGATCTAATTCTCAATATATAACGTATTTTTATTTATCTGTTCATTTTATTATTATATTTGGACTTTATATAGATATTTTTTACATTTATAAGGAAAGTTTTACATTTTTTTTTGCATATTTAAAAATATTGGCCAAGTTTAATAAATTCGAGTGATGTTTTTTACACTATAAACCTTGTAAATTTTATAAATTATTATTAAATTTTATAATTATTCTTAAATTTTATAAATAAACGATTTTTAGCTCGACACTTTAATTATTAAACTTTAAAAAACAACATTTTAGAAGAATTAAAAAGCAAATTACTTCGTCCTTAAAAAAAAGGTCAGGCATGTTCTGAATTCCATACGAAATTTTCACTTTTGTACTTTTCAAAGCATTGTTTTTGTAAAAAATAAATTTTATAGCAGCAATGCTTTGAAAAATTTAATGTGAAAATTTCGTGTGGAATTCAGAACATGCTTGGGTATTTTATACGTAGTTTTCTTTAACATTAGCACATTGAAGTATTTATGGTGAATAGGCGGTATATCATATAGTTAGATTTTTCTCCTGTTATGCTCAATGAAGTTCTTTGGTCTTCCTTTTTTTACCAAACAAAAAAAATTTAATTTTATAAAACAAAATTTATAGGGTTCATTCTTTTTAACATCATTCAACATATTGAAAGGCAGTTTTTAAATTATTTGCCTGTATTTATTTTCTGTTTATTATTGTAACTTTAAGAGATTTAGTTGAAACAAAATCTTCTATTTTCATTTCGTAGAAAATTGAAGCTGTTTTTTCGATAGAATTGTACAGCAAAACTGTTTTTAAAATTCTGGTTGTAACTATTGAGAGAATGAGTCTATAGCTTATTAAAATTACCGCTAACTTAGTTTTTTGAAAAAGTGGACTTATACCACATTCAAAAAACAGCTAATATGAAAGAACTAAAACAGATAGAAATATTTGATTTCATAAAATATTTCGTCTTGATATATCTAGACATTTTTTTTATTTGAATTTATATTTACAAAAACATTATCAGCAGTGTTTTATATGAATTAAAGCAATTCTGTTCGTTATTTTTTCTCAAATAAATTTATAGCACTTAATGCTCTTTCTACTTCAGCATTAGATGCCCCTCAATCCAAATAAATCGGTTCTTTCTAAATTTTTCATCGGTATCAAGGCGAAAACAATTAATCTTCTTATTATTATTATTAATATTTTATTATTATTATTTTTATCGGTATATCTTAAAAAACATTATTACAAATGCCTACTTAGTGGCAAAAAATATATTAACCAAAGACGTAGTTGCAAAAAGAGTATGCTAATTTACAGAAATTTAATGTGTTCATAAAAAAATTTGAATTAATAGAGTTTATTTTAAGATAAAAAGGTGCCAAACACTTTCTTACAAGAATAAAAAGCGCTATGGTAAATATTTTTTGAAAAGGAGCTAATAATAAAAGCGCGAAAAAGCCAAGGTGGGATCACTGTCACACTTTTTTATAGTACTTAGTAATTTGATAAATCTTAATACACAGAGCTATAGTGCAAAACGGGCTTTAACTACAATAGTTTTGTAAAAATTTAAAGTGTTACCACTCACGAACAAAATAAATATACTTTCTGGAATATGGTTTTAAAATGTGTGTTTTTTTTATTACTACGTTTATAGGCACTCTATTTCCAAATAAAAATTATTTCTAATTATTTAACTCACTGTTTATAAGGTAAGTTGCTCACAAGTATTTTTTTTTGATATTTTGATACCGAAAACAATTTTATATATAACTGTACCTCGTTTCTGTATTTCTCGCATCGTAAAAGTTTTCACATCAAGAGTGAAACAAAAAATTTCATCGTTTCTCGATTTGCGAGTAAAAAGTGTTTCTGGTTCTTAATGCGACAACAGACAGCACTGATTCTGTTTTTACTGGAATAATTCCAGTACTAGTGTCAAATAAAAACAAAACGTCAAAATAAAGAAATAAATTATCAACCAATATAGAAAAATAGTGAAAGTGTAGAAAAGAGTTAATAAATAAAATAAGTTTTAAATAATATAGCGAAAAAATGTATAGTGCGGCCTTAATAACAGCTGAACAGAATGATCGGCGAAATATTATTAAATTTTCTATTTTTTAAATAAAAAGATATAAAACATAAACAAATGCATAAATACATATTGATAATACTTTTTTATTATTAATTTAAATTGCTTTTTACCTTTCGGCTGATTTAGACTCCATGTTTACACAAATTTAAAAATATATTTTAAATCTTACTTGTTCTCGCGCTGTTTTGAAATGTGAGTTATTTTGACAGTTCTTGCGTAAAACTTTTCACAAAATATTGGTACAGAAACACTTTTTCTCGCATACTTCCAATAACTGTTGGAAAATAACTTAAATGACATATAGTTCTCGCATTTTGAAGATACAGAAACACTTGTGTGAGAAAACCCATTTTTTGTTTCAATTTACATCGTTTTTCTAAAAATTCACTTGTTTCATGCGAAAACTTTTACGATGCGAGAAATAGAGAAACGAGGTACTGGTCTACAGAAAACAGTTGAGCGTTTTATAATTACGTTAAAAATTTTATAATCGAAAATTATTTATGCACGATTTTTTGTTTTGAAACAATCACCCTTATTCTAGTTGTCGACGTTGGCACATATTAATGTTGATATGCGTTAACGCATTCGATTTGTTATTCTACTTGCCGTTATTGACACTTATCAATTGGTGCTCAAAAATTTTTTGTATTCTATAATAAATGTGACATCTGTTTTGCTAGGAGCTGGCAAAACATATGTGCGTACTTGCGATACATCAAATTAAATATATTGCAATTCTACTTAAGAAGTTTCCTTTCCAACACAAGTTTTTGTTTTTTAAAGCTTTTATCATCAATTAAATAAAAATTTTGTTCACTTATAGAAAAATTTTTACCATAAAAGTATCAAACACAAATAACATTTAACAAAAAACTTAGCGATGTGCATTTTCATTCTTAAAAATCGATAAACCGTCGACGCCATCAGAGGAATGTTATAGAGTGCATAATTTTTATTGAATTGACGCCGACATTGATCAAAGTGATATTGATACTTAAACGATTAATAAGGGTGAATAATTGTTTTCTCTCAAACTTCTAATTTTAACAATTATTATAAGTCCTAATAAGTAAAAACACTTAAACAGAAAAAATTTGGTAACATTTTACAAATTATTTGCAAATAGTGCAGATAATCAGAAATTGATTTTGTGAGTAAGCTATTCGCAAATACAAAATTAATACACCATTTGTGCGGCAAAAATTTCAATTTACAATATTTTTATTTGCGAATAAGACTTGCGTATCAACGTAGTATATGATAGGTGATTTTAAGCTTATTTAATATGTAGTTAAATTTATTTATTTAACTTAGAATATCATTAAAGATACTAATATTCACTTATAACTATAAATGACAGGTATTTAAGTTTGAAATTTAAGTTTTGAATCTTCTTTATTTGAGAACTACACTTTGGGAAGCTGCAGCGATTTCAGTAAAAGTTTTATAAATAGCTTTCAGATAGTAATAAAATTCCAAAATATATATATATATATATATATATATATATATATATATATATATATATATATATATATATATATATATATATTAAAAGTACTAACACAAAAAAAAAGTTTAAAAATTTGTTCTTCTAACATCGACCTGCATTTGTCCAAAAGAATTTTCATATAGTTTAGTTCTATATTTTAGATCTTGATTTTTTAATTAAAAAATAAAAAACAGAAATTAATTAAAACTTGGAAGTTGAGATAATAAAAGGCCCAAAAGTCAAATGGTTAATGAAATGAGACTAATAACAATGTATGTACGTGTGACTCATCCAAAGTCCCTATTTAACCCTTTAATGGTCTCAAGACAGTCTTATAATTTTGCGCCCCACTGCTGTATTGAAAAATTTTTTTGTTATAAAATTGTGGAAAACGCCTTTATAAAACATTTTTTATATTCAAAAAGCTCGTTTAGAAGCTGGGATCAATCAAATGGAAAAAGTCATCAAGTGAGCTGCCAAAAATATTTCAGAATTCAGCTTCCAAAATATTTGATTTCAGAGCGAAATAGTAAAGTCCAGTGTTGCCGTCTTGTGTGTACAAAATTTGCCCCCTTTTCATTACTGTTTTCATAGTTTGTATGTGAAGATATTATTGTGTGCATATTCTGCTTTTGTTTTCACACATTTTTTACATTGTGTTAAAGATTGATTTTAGTAATCGTGCGTATATGAAGAAGATGAATTTGGAGCAAAAGTCTGATGAACAATTGTTTGAGTTTATCGAGTAGTGATAGTGATGACAGTCTTGCTGCTCACGACTATATTTGCGATAATATCGAGACGGATTTATAGCCAGATGAACAACCCACATTACGGTTTCATTTGTGGAGGCAAATAATTTCTCGTTTATGGACATACCCTCTATTATTTCAACTTTTGTTAAAGATTTAGCAGTGGTCGAAACGGTTTCGAAACAAGAACCGACATCATAAACTACAACAACAAAAGTTTCCTTAAAATGTAAAAGATCACGATCTCCATTGCCAACAGTTCAAGTTAATACTGGCGTTTTTATTTGAGATATGACCCTTTGTAGATTATTTTATAAGCCTTAAGAGAAATATCTAAAGACTTAAAAGAGCTGTCGAAACTGAAGTGGCGCAAACGCTCGATGTGTTTACATGTAAACCAGGTAGTTTTTCGAGGCAATTCCTGAGTTTCACGAACAACCATTAAAGGCTCTTGCAAAGACAATAAATTTATAAAGATGTTGCACTTTGAACATTTAAAAAATCAAAAATTATGATCAGTTTTTTGGTAGCGGGGGTAAGAGATAAGAGGGAAGAAATTTCTGTGAGCGCAACCAAAACTCAAGAGAGCACAATATTAGTTTTGTAAACAAGACAGATTCATACACACATGTGTTTAAAAATGTGTGTGGATGTTCATAAGAAATGTTTTGTTAAAGTAAAGTATTGAGAGACAAAAACACACATTTAACATATAGAAACGTACATACATACTTTCATATCTACATATAAAGAATGTGCTTCATAAAATTTTATTTCTGAATTCTATTTTTCCTACTTATTTAAAATTGTTTGTAAAATAAGATTAAAAGCGAAACTATATGACTGCTCTTGGTATTGTAGGGCAATTATATATTTTTATTTGTGTATTTTTAAAAATATGCATAATCGCACCGAATTAATCATACCCTAAACTACGTAGTAATTTTTTTAGCATTTATTCTTTTGGATACTTAATATGTTTTTTAAGAAATATACGACAATGGTAATAAAATAAGGCACTTATTTATGTATATTTATTATTAAATTTTTTGTTAAGTTTATTTAACCTGCATATGGGTTCAATATATATAAACCTCAATATGAATTTGATAGTTAAATTTTTAAATTAAAATTGCCAAACAAAATAAATTACTGGCGCTTTAAAATTTAGACTTTCCAAGTACTTTTTACTTTGCAATCATGTGTTTCCCAACAAATAAAATATCACAACACATTTATGCCTTTTATATGGGCACTTGCAAGTTAATAATTAAAATTAAATTTCGGGAATTTTAAATTAAATTTATTATCTTTAAAAAATATTGTGCTAATTATCCCGGGCAAGTTATTAAAATTTTTTTTGATTTTTTCAATTTTCCTACTTTTCTGGAGGGATTTTCAAGAATTTTCTTCCATAAAAACCTTCTACTTGAAAATACGAACAACTAAAAAAAATGTTAAAGAAATCGGCACAGCTGTTCTCATTTTATGAATTACTATACATTTTTTACACCATTTTTATATATAAGATTCAAGCACTATGTTCACTACAACTGAGACGCTAAACTAGTATTCTTCTTAGAATAGTGATAAAAGTTAATAAAATAAATGTTAATAAATGTTATTGAAACAAATTAATTAATGTTAATAATTATGGTATTTAATTGATATGTATGTAGAAATTAAATTTAGATAATAAATGAATTTAATTTACTTTATTCGTGCTTGATTGCTTCAAATATAAATATTTCACGATATTCTCATGAAACATTTTTTATTTAAAAGTAGAAATTAAAAATATTACTGCGTAGAAAGTATATTCATATGGCCATTTCACTACTGCTATTTTAGATCATTAGTCGATTTTACCCAAATTTTGTATAGAAAACTTGAAAATCTTATATCAAAAGCAAAATTGATTAAATAATAACTCTATTGAATCAATAATAGAAAAAGACAGGAACAAAAAGACAGTATTCAAAAACACAGCAAACATTCAGTAATTAAAAAATAAAGTAAATTAAAATCGAAAAGGTTCCGAATAATAAATTTTCATATTGATAATAAATGAATTTAAGATTCGGTGTAAATCGATGTTATTTCTCTTATACAACAACAAAACACATATTGTTACCATACAAATACACAATCGGTAACATTGGTTTACGTTGAATATTTTATAATATAAATTTATACACATTCCTATCCACTTATACACAAATGAATTAATGTGAGATGAGAGCAACAAGTTTGCTGAGAATAATAATCTCTCTTTGTGATTTTACTCTTAAAGTGGCAGCAGCAGTACGTCCATTGACAAAATATGCACTGGATGTAGAATGTACGGCAGTGAAACATCTTAGTATATTTATAGTCTTTGGCTCTTGGATACGATAAAAAATTGCTTCAAAATTATTGAAGAATGCAATGCTCACATAAGTGGAGTAGGTCTTATGAATGGTCTCATGGTCTCTCAGGTCTTAGCTTTCTGTGTCCGAATAGTTGTTAGACTTGTTTCTTTTTAAAGTAAACGATCGATAGAGCGGGCATCTAATCAAAATCCTGATAAGCCTTCTTTACCACATAAGGTATTAAGAAAGACATAAGGTATTAAAAAATTCGCGTTGATGTGGTCAAACAGCTTCGCCAATAAGGCGAGCAATTACTGTAAAAAAATCTGACACCCAGATGGTTTGTTCCAAATGCGAGCTGTATTTGTGTGGTCAGATAAATAAAAACTATTTCTGTAACTACTACCATCGAATATAATATGTATTTTAGTTTATTTGCTTCTTTCTCTTCATGAAACTTTTTTAAATTTTTAAAATTAACCTGTGATGTTTTATTACACACAAACCGGCAAGACCGTTTACAGACGGTCTTTAGAATTTTTTACCTGTAGTTCGTTCAGAATACTTTTTTTACATGAAAATTTAACCTTGTACCTCTACTTAAAAATTCTACTTAAAAATTCTATATCTACTTAAAAATTCTTGCCGGTTAGAGGGTTAATTCATACTTTTATTTACACAGTGATGGCTTAGGCCGTCGGTTGAATTTGAAATTATCGAATGTTTTATTTTTATATTTAAACCACTCCGTACATTGGTACAGACAATTGAGTGAAAAAAATAAAATACGAAATTTTAATCCAAATTAAATTGCTTTTATATAAAAACCTGCCTGCCTGTTGTGTTTGTTTATGGTTATTTTTTGTTTTCGTGCGAAATAAATTGTTAATTATTTTTCTTTGTTAATAAAATACATACACACACATATAAATATTAAATTAAATGTATTGCCCATAACTGTAACGAAATATGTACTAATAACAAAGCAAAGTACTGAATTTCCTGCTAAAAAAAAAATAACGTAATAATCAGCAAAGAAAATATCGTGTAATTAATTTACTGCTTTAAATATGTATTTGGTATATGCAATATATTTGAAAATATTGTTAGTTTTTTATATTTGATTTGTGTTTTTAATCGACACCTTAAATAGGGTAACGACACTCAAATAAACCGGCTTAAAATTGAATTCATTCAGGGATATTTAAAATTTTCGTGCACAAATACATACATAAAAATATAAATATTTATGTTTATACTTTTTAAAACTTACAAATTTAAAACCAGAAAACTTTTCGCTTCCATAAATGCAAGGTGCCTTTTAAAGAAAAGTCAATTACTTTTGAATCTGATATTACCTTAGATGGTAAATTAGCATATTGAATGCCCACTCAGTAAATGCAAATGTACCAGCTTCAAGTGTTCTAATATATATTGAATTTTTTTTAATCATAATATGCATATCATATTGACCTTCTCCGCCGGCATTAGTCTGCAGCATTAAATCATTTAGATATTTTGTGACAAATTTAAGTTTTGTGAAATTTTAAATTTTGGTAAAATTATACTTGAGAGTAATTAATTAGTTGAACTATTTAATTGATGATTTCATAATTTTTTAAGCACTGACTAATTATTAAATGGTTTCAAATCATTACAAATACATATCTTAAGTTCACAATAATTTGGTGAAATATAATGTATGTTTTAGCTTTCTCATGAAAAATTAGACACTATGGAAAAATATGTTTGCTTGCGTGTAAATAATAAGATCTGTTAGCTTGGGTGTTAGGTATCTTCAGATATCAGGCATCAAGTTTAACACCTGTCTCACTTAAAATTTTTAAATTATTAAAATTTTCAAATATAGATCTATCTAGAAGAGTGTTTAGATTTATTAATTTATGTATATTTTGTTGAGTATCTGCGCTCAAAAATTTGTGTAACATAAAAATATGTATTTTTGATTCAATTGTAAATAGTTATTAAACGATTAGTTATAATGAAAATAAAATCATTAGCATTAAATAAAAGTCAATGTCATAAAATTCTTAACAAAACTGAGTGAAATATTTTTGATACAAATTAAAAAACTCTTTTAGAGCAACTAGAGCGTTTTTAATTTTATTTTACAGTAAAACAACTCTGACTGCTTACATGAATGAGTCTTCTAATATTTTCCTGGTTTTTTCAAATTTTGTTACTATCACATCCAAAACGTTCAAACCCTATTTAAATCATTTTGTGTGTTAAAGGTGACAGACAGCATTAAAACGTTTCTATTAAATACATGACCATATTTGTGTGTATTACATATAAATGTGTACATGTATAAATAAATACATATGTATATATGTATATGTAACTGTGTATAGCTTAATATGTATAATGCATAAGCAAATAAATTTTCCAGTTTTCTATCAAAAAACTTTCACAGAAAATAATGAAAGCAAAACTTTAAACTAGTTTTTTATTAGGAGCAAATTGGATCAATGGTATTAAATTATTTTTTAATGAATGAACATGCAACAAACTAATGAAAATATTTAACGTAAGACAATTTTTAATAAATAATAAATTATTTGCATTAACTTCATCGTTTTTGAGCTGAGTTATCTATAATTGCTTAACCAAGCTATTAAGATTAGAACGCAATATCTAAATTACATAACCTGGTATACGACCACCTAATAAATAAAGCGGGATACCAATATACATATGTAGTAAAATTCAAAGAACTTTTCAATGCTTCTAAAGTCATCAGTGTCACTTGTTTTAAGACTATTGCACTTAATCCACGTATGTATAATATTGCTTAATATTTGCTTAATATTTTTATACCCTTCAAAAAATTGTTTTACCAAAAATGAAAGATGTTGCAAGTGTAAACAACTTTTTTATACCCTTCACCACAAAATGTGTAAAAAGGGCATAACTAAGTTTGTCATTCCGTTTGTAATTTCTACAATATCCATTTCTAAACCCCAGAAAGTATGTTTATTCTGAGTTCTTATGCATATCGTGGTCGATTGAGCGATGTCTGTCTGTTCGTCTGTGTTCGAGTTGAAATTAACTTAGCCAAGACTATAGAAAATTTAAAAACCCCAATCGATCATACATAGTTTCGAAAATTTTGCTATTAAAAATCAGCTAGATCGATCCATGTCCTTCGAGGCAGCAGGAAAAACACCACGCCTGCCTCTACTTTGTCTATATAATTTGGAACAAATCTAAATTAGTGAAGTAATTCTAATACAAAAAAAAGATATTGTATGGGGTATTAAAAATAAGACAAACATCAAGTAAAAAAATATGCGCTCGCCAATATTTTCCGAGTTATGGGCCTCTAAACTTATCATAGAAAAGTACGACTGTGACTCATATATTTTAAGATATCAATATACATAGGTATTATTTAAAAAGCTTTTGAACAGGTCTTTCAGGAAATACTAGATTTATATATATGGTGAAGGGCATATAAGACTCGGCACAGCCGAATGTAGCACTTTCCCTTGAAATAATTATCATTAACGTAAATATGTAAATAATAGAAGCCCATGTTGCTAACCAGAGAATTTAGCATTCAATGTAACGATACGCTAAATTTTTTTATAATTTATTATATATAAATTATACTTGGGCTTTCAAGGTCATTTATTTCCTTCCTTTTAAGTAAATAAAATATTATTTATTTCATATTAATCCGACGTTTCGTTGGTATTTTCCAACTTCCTCAGGGATAATTTATTAAAAATATATAATCTTTTTTGTTATTTAAAATTAATTTGGTGTATAGAGGACAAGAAACAAAACACAAACTTAATAAATTGAATAATATAAACTATAAAATATCACAGGCAATTTTTGTTAACATCACAATATCTTCTATTATACTAAAAAAAAAAGAGAAAAAAAACCCTTACAAATTTCTTTGCTAGATTGGAAATGATTTAATTGAATAGGAAGATCAAATATTATAGTTATTTTTATGTTGTGATATGCAGATCATTAGGCTCTATACAGGCGGTTGTCAGATCATACAATATTGTTAGAAAAATATACAGAAAACGACTAACAATCGTGTAAACTTTCAATTGTTGTCTGACAATATCGTCCGAAAAGCTATTGTTAGATATTTGGCAGACTTCTTGCTGACAATATTATTGTCAGATACCTTACAATTGTGTTAAAAATTTAGTTTGCTATTGTAAGACATTGTCAGTTTAAAATACATTGTAGTGTGTTGGAAATTTTAAACATCTGACAATGATATCGTTATAAGTAAAGCAAATGACAAAAAGTACTTACAAAAAAAAAAAAAAAAACTTAAAATTAAAAAGAAAATTACAATTAATGGAGTAAAAAGAAAGTTTACATTACAAAAAAAAAAAAAGGCTCAGGGACGGTATTTTACGGGATTAACAGTTATAAACAAACGCTTGAAAATGGAATGGAATGTCGATAACTATGACCGTTATAATAACAAGTATAAACATTCAATATTATATATTGAAGGGTGACCCAATAGATCTTTTATTTTTTATGTGCATGATGGTTGTAAACAGACGATTAATATTTACAAAGAACTTGTACTGCTAAGACCTCTATAACAGCAAGTATAAAATTTGGATTTGGATTTGGAAATTAAGGGTGTCCCAATAATTGATGTAATTTGATGTATGTGACCAAACTTTTGAACGGTTATAGACAGACAACTAAAATTGCCAAGGAACTTGTATTGCTAAGAGCAAGTATATGAATTTAGAATTTAAAGGGTATGCTCATACTTTTTGAATTGTTATATTTAAACACTTGTAAATTAGACAAAATCTCCACTGATTTGTGTGGTATATTAAGAAGTATAATAAGTAAAATTAAAAGTTAAGGGGTGTCCCAATAGTTGACGTATGGTTTATTGTGTGACAGCGGATGGCATATATCCTGTTAAAGAAGGGTAAAGACAGTAAAAACTATTAACGCCCACAAAATCTTCACAAATTACAAAATTTGACAGGCTTTTGCACTTATAACAGAATATTTGTTACCGACTTCACAGCGTTTCTGCAAACCTTCATAAGATAACCACAAATTCACAACCATAAAACGGATGTTTTATGTGGCATCTGTTGTAGCAAGTTGCAGCTAGAATAAAAATGTCATAGCCTTTTCCAGCAGAGTACTTTGGAAGCGATATATAAACTTTTGCGGTACTCAACAAGGGCTTCCGACAGCTGTCAGATGCAGCTAAAGTGTTGTTAAAGAAAACTTGACCGCTACATTAAACGACTTTAGAGTTGTGACTTTAGTATTGATCATAGTTAAGGAAGTAACCATGATAACATAGACAAACTTTCCAGACGGCCATCAGGAAAACAATACCGCATTAAAAGAAAAAGCGGAAGATGCAGGGCCGACCCAAAATGAGATATCACTAAAAGACTAAAATAACATCGGGTCAAATATGGTGATTTACACCGAATCTTGAGGACAAAGCAGCGGTAAACCAGTGTTTCTATTAAGTCGGATATCCACAGTCGGTTTAGTGAAGTAACTGTAATGAAAAAAAAAAAACAGATATTAAGGTGACAAAAAATTAAAAAATAAGAAAACAATAAGTACTATATACAATTTTACATAAAAAAGTCATCGGCTCTTAATGGGCTAATCATTTTTGAAAAGTTTTAGTATTTCCCTTTAGATCTCTTTAAAAGCTTTTAAATGATACTCATATAAATATCTTAAAGAATATGGCGCGCAATCGTAGTTTTCTAAAAAAAATTTAAGAGGTCCATAACTCCGAAATTATGAGCGAACGACACTGTTTCACTTGATGTATTTTCTTATTTTTAATTTCTTATCGCCCCATACTAAAAAAAATAAAAACCAAATTCAGAAATTACTGAGTTCTGCGGGCACAAACGATCAAAAAGAAGGGAGATTATCAATTCGTCTGAATATGAGCGAAATAATAACAAGTACAAAGATTCAAAGCTATAAATTATGGGTTCCCCACCATTTTATGAAAATTGATGTACATGGCCATACTTTTGAACAGTTGTAGACAGTCAGCAGAAATTTAAAAGGAATCTGTTTTTTTAAGTCCGTTAAAGCATAAGTATTTAATTTGAATTTATCAATAAAAGGGTGTTCCTATAAGAGATGTAGTTTCACTTATATGGCCCTAATTTTTGAACCGTTACAAATAAACCCCAAAATTAGACTTTGCCTGGTATAGTACATGAAAATACTTAAAATTATAAATTAAAGGGTGTTACAATAGTTGGTGTAATTTAATTTCAGAGAATATTTATAGAAAAGAATCTTTATAGCTGAATTTGCTATAACAAATAGTATACTTGAAATTAAAAATTAAAGGGTGTTCCCACACTGATGTACTTTGACTTATAATATCCTATCTTTAAGACCGTTACGGCAAGCATTCGAAAATTAGACAGAATGTCCATTACTGTATCCAGTATAATAACAAGTTAACTATTTTAAATAACAAATTAGCAGGTGATGTACATATATGAAGAATCTTTCGGACAGTTATAGACAAACGCTTAGAATTTAAACAAATTTTGTTGTAATGTGCCTGCAATAAAAAACATGCTTTTAAGCCTGTTTTGAAATCGGCATAGTTTGCAAAAATTATTTTGTAATTATTTCAAGATACATATTTCTTGAAACAATAATAAAAGTAAACTTATAAGTGATCATAACTAAAAAGGCGAGTAAACACTTTCATTTTTTTACGGCCAAAAAAGTCTTCAATAACAAAAGACAAATTAATTGCATGTGATTTGTACGAACATAAATATATTACGTGACTTCATACATTAATTATAGTTGTCTAAGACTTAACGCTAATGTTTAAAGAAACATATGCAACATATAAAAACTATTTGAAATTACGGACAATACTTTTTGCTTTTTAATGGCACTGATTTGAATTTTAATGAACTAAACACCACCAAAAATATAATCCAGTATAGATAAACTTCACTACATATGCAAATGGTCACATAAACTTAAGAATTTATGAATAGTTTTTATATTATTCATTTGAGAACCCATGAATTATACGTGTTTCAATATCCGCCTTACTATTTGAAAATAGAGTGCCCATTGGCCGCCAGTTTGATCAGATGTTTTCTTGTTTTCGCTTTTTTGTGTGTAAGAAGCTACAACAAGCAGAGGCTTTTTACTCAGACCTTGAACTTTGGAATTTACCAGCAACAATTTAAATATTTCAGACAAAGCTGGTAGAAAATATTAAATGAAAAAATTCAGGGAAATTAAACACGAATCATAACATGTGTGGAAATTAGATGTAAACAAGTAAAAGAAGTAATAGCTTTACATATGGGCGCGCTAAACTTAAAGTATATCTAAGAAAAAAAAGCACAAAATTTTCTTTGAATATCGATCTGCAGACCATATACTTGATTGATACAATGTGTGTTTTTTGGTGTTTTGGTTGAACCCGAAGGTGCGTAGTCCTCCCTAGGGCTTATTGGCCGGTCCGGAGCTCAGTACCTAGTTCCATCAAGAACATCTACCGCTTGGCCCAAAGTCTCATTGTACCTACCGGAAGCCCATTATCTTCCCCAAGCTGATAGCAAGGAAGCGGTTCCATTAATTGCATTAATAAACACAAGTTTGACTTGCTCTCTTGGAGTCTATTGGTTCTCTACGCGTTCATAAATTTCAACCTGCTTTCCATGTGTCCTCTGTTTCTCCTGTGTCCCATTGATCTTTCTGCGTTCCATTTCATAAATAATTTAATAAAAAAAGATTGTTATTGAAGAATCTTTGCTTAGTTAACTATATCTATAAAATATACTTCTAAACTACATACATACATACCCTTAATTACGGAAATGGTCTCATTCATATATTTTTTGCTTCGAAATATTTAAAATATAATATTTTCAACTAAACTAAAAAGTAATGTATTACTGCGGGCAAAGCATATCCATATTGCGATGCTTCATAAGAATATCATGAAATATTTATATTTGAAGCAATCAAGCCCAATTAAAGTAAATAATAAATTTTCTTGTTAAAGTATTTGTGTGTGCACGTTGTTTATTTGTAAAAATTGTTTATAATTTTTTATTTTTTCATTAAATCTTTCAAATACATATAAATGGTTTCCGATGGCAACCCTTATGTAGAAAAGTGAAAGAAAAAATAAAAATATAATATTTTCACTATAACTGGCGTTGCATTAGCTTTCAGTAATGTTATCGAAAATTTTTAACAATCAATAAACTCTATTTTTAAAAATTTACCAGTGAAATAACAAACATTCATGTACGGTTCATTTTTTATATCACGAAAGGAAGGAAGGAAGAACTTCTTAACTCATGTTTTTAAATTTAAGAGCCCCTTTTAGGATCGTTTTAAAATCCATTTAAAAGTGGTATATTCGACTATGCTGAATCTTATGTATCACCATATATGTATTACGACAAGTACATACGAGGGCTGCTCTATATATTTCTGGCCTAATAGTGAAAATGCGAATATTTATAATCAAAAATGGTTTTATTGTTTTTCAAAGTATTCTCCAGCATAATTTATACACTTTTGCATGCGCTCAAACCAGTTGTCGAAGCACTTTTTCCACTCCGATTGAGACACCTCTAAAACATGGTTTTTAAACACTTCAACAGCTTCTTCTGGCGACGAAAATCGTTGACCACGCATTTTTTGCTTGATGTGCGGAAACAAGAAGAAGTCATTAGGTGCCAAGTCAGGGCTGTACGGCGAATGACCCATTATTCGACGTTTTGGCCGGTCAAAAACGCTCTGGTTTGAGCCGATGTGTGAGAGCTCGCATTGTCATTGTGAACAATGATTCGTCTTCCCTTGTTGGTTTTTCGAATTTCTCCGATGACTTCAGGCAAACAAATTGTAGTGTACCACTCAGAAGTGACCGTCCTACGTTGCTCTAGCGGAACAGTCGCCACATGACCAGCTTTGCCGAAGAAACAGGCGACCATTTGCTTCGAAGTGCTTCTTCTTTCTTCACGCACGGCATCAATGTTCTTTGGCACAACAGCCGTTTTTGGACGACCTTCACGGAATTCGTCTTTGAGCGAGCTTCGGCCAAGATTAGATTCATTATACCAATTTTTCACAGTGCTATAGGATGGTGCTTCATCGCCATACAAAGATTTAAGTTCATCAATGCACTCTTGTCGTGATAATCCACGTCGAAAGTTGTGAAAAATGATGGCACAAAAATGTTCACGAGTTAATTCCATTTTTTTCTATATTAATTTTTTTAAGTCACTGTAAACAACACAAATAATGGTCGTACGTCAAAACGGTTTGAGTACGATTATGCTTAAAAATGACAAACTTTCCAATGGAAATGTCAGATTGCACTTGGCAGCACTCAGTGTTGCCAGGCAAGAAAAATATATAGCAGCCCTCGTATAAAGGGGCAGCTAGTAAAGGTATACTTAGTTAAGGCAGTCAAAACCCTAAGAAAACTCAAGATTTTAAGTATTAACAAAAGTGCTATATTCGGCTGTGCCGAATCTTGTATACTCTTCACTATGTAGGTAAACATAGTTAAGTGAAGTAACTCCAATCAAAAAGACATATATTAGGGTGACAGCGAAATAAAAAAATGCCATCGGCTCTTAATGGGTTAGCGTTTTAAAAAAATTTTGATATTTCCTTAAATTTCCTTTCAAAAGCTTTTAAATGTTACCCATATTGATATCTTAAAAAATATGGTGCACAATCGTACTTTTCTATGAAAAGTTCAGAGGCCCCTAACTCAGAAAATTGACCGGACACCAATTTTTTCAGTTGATGTTTTTTCTTATTTTTTTAATTTTCTATCGTCTAATATATTTGTTTTTTTTTTTTAATTGTAGATGTTTTAAATGATATGGAAAAGTTAAAGAAATTAGCAAAATTTTCGAAACTACGTCTGATCGATTGGCGTATTTTATTTTTTTCTAGCTCAACTAATGCTTTGGCAAAGTTGAATTCAACACTATCACGGACATACAGAAAAAAAGAAAACACTGAAATCACACAATCGAATCCCTCTATGCATAAGAACTCATAATATAAATGTATACTTAATGGGATCGGAAATGGATATTGTAGAAATTACAAACTAAATGACAAACATAAATATGCAATTTTTTCCATTTGTGGTGAAGGATATAACAAATTTAGATAATGGAAAAACATTGTTTACATTTCGACTGGAACATTTATGAAAAATTTATGGTAACAGTATCTATAACTAAAACAAAATTGAGACGAGTATTGCGTGAGGAATAACATGGGTTTCTTTATCGTGGTAGTGTCAAAACTAAACGCGCTTGTTTTGTTCTGATCGATGACGCATGGTAGCGTTTTTAATGTAAATTTCAAAATAATTTCTGATTTTGTTTTCCTATGTAGATGTAAACATGCGTACATGAACATTCACATTAAATATTGGTTACGAAAGCTGGGAAGATTGAATTCAAATATTAAATGAAACTTATTTCAAAATATGATAAACAAAAACAATATTTATGCTTCTTTAATAAAAAACAATAGATTAGACAGAGGTCAAACAACCAGTTTTTCATCACAAGCAAAGTTTTCCAAATTTAATTTTTATTTGAAAAGACAGCACACTTCTGATATTTATTAATGTTTTTATTTTTATTTTTTTATTTTACAGATGAAAGACTGTTAAAAAATGAACGGTTGGTATAAAATAAAATTGACAATGGACAATGGCCTGCGCTGTTCATATGGTAGTTATTTTATATTGTTAATCTTCATTGTTACCCTGAATATACATTGCATCAATGGTCATGGTCGACTTATCGAGCCACCAAGTCGTGCATCAGCATGGCGTTATGGTTTTAACACACCACCCGACTACAATGATCATGAGCTATACTGTGGCGGTTTTACGCGTCAGTGGAAACGTAATGAAGGCAAATGTGGAGTATGTGGTGATGCATGGGATATGCCTGAACCTCGACCTCATGAACATGGTGGCCAATGGGGTCAAGGTGTTATTGTGCGACGTTATTCCCCTGGAGCTGAGATAAACATACGTGTAGAGCTAACTGCCAGTCATATGGGGTAAAAAGTTATTTAAATATCACAGTATTTTGAAATAATGATTTAATATAATATTTTTAGATATTTTGAATTTCGCCTATGTCCCGAGCC
Organism: Gymnosoma rotundatum; assembly: GCA_916610165.2. Classification (NCBI taxonomy): domain Eukaryota; kingdom Metazoa; phylum Arthropoda; class Insecta; order Diptera; family Tachinidae; genus Gymnosoma; species Gymnosoma rotundatum. The sequence goes on from OU744336.1 coordinate 118,919,626, forward strand.
TAAAGCAAACCAGGAGTGCTTAGATCGTAATATTTTAACAGTGATTGGCGGTTCCCCTTCCCAACCAGCGCCCAGCGATTTAGAAACAAGATTCTATCCCAGAAATGGAAGTAGGATTTATGAAATAAAAGCAAAGTTGCCAGGTAAATATAACAAATAACACATTGTCAAAACTAATTTTCTCGCACAAAAATCTCCTAAATAAATAACAATAATAACTCACAAGGACTCATGGGGCAGAAACAGCATATTTTAAAAATCTAATATTCATAATAATAAATTATTTGACTTGTTTAGTTAATCGCTTGAATAAATACACTTTGAATGTTTCTTGAATCTTTGTAAGACACTGACTTATTTTTATTTAAAAAATGATCTTAAAAACTAACAATGAACGTATGATCATTCTACCGCAGGTTTGCAAGAAAATTCCTCGTTACAATTATATTGCCCTTGATGTTTTTTTGTACTAATGAGAGACTGCAGAGACTGCCACATAAAAAAGATTTATTGCAAAATTATATATGATGTAATCTCCGTAGGTTGTATGTATTAATGCAGTGCATTTCCAACAATGAATGATTTCAGACATTTCTAAAGGGTGTATATCATACAAAAGTATTTCTGCCTATATTATGTCCATAGCAATACCCCTAGCCACCATAGAACTTTAAAATTCTTTCAGCTTCGTACCAGTTTTTGTTCTGGGCAAGATCAGATCTTTCGGCAATAGTTTTCTATTATTAATAGTTCCTGCTGCAGTTGTGCAGCAGTTAGAAGATGTGGGTTGATATGATCGTGGCTAACATCAATCAATAAATTCATGATAGATGACTAAATTTCTTTGCACTCATCGATTATTAGATGCAGCTGATTAGTCATTACTCCTTTATAGTCCTTTACTTCGGCACCCACACCATGTTTTACTGATGCAGAATTTACTACTCCTGCTGTTAACATCAATAATATACAAAATAATAAATAGGATTACAAACGGTTATTCCCAGCCGGTTGTTAATTTTTTTGTATAGAAACTTGTGGCTCCATCCTGATTGCTCTTTCTGGAACGTTCAGATGCTGCCGATGTTCTTTTTTCTTGAAGTATTTGCATACTAATTTGTTAGTAATATTGCAGCTCGTCAACTTGTATTTGTTGATTTTGGTTCCTCATATTTCGGACAGAATTCGAAAGACTTCAATAACCACTTAGGACCTTTGCACCACAAAGAGTCATCTATTAATTTTTAAGCATTAATACCTCTGAAAGCTACATCTGGATTAGATTGTACTTACTGTTTATATGATGCGATGACGCCTCAGGCAAATTTGAATTTATTTCGTTAACTTTGCTTTTTACAAATTTGTCTTTATTTTTATTGTTGTAAATCTAACATAACGTTTAAGTTGAATAGCTACGAGGGCTGCTATATTTATTTCTGGCCTAATAGGGAAAATGCGAATATTTATAATCAAAAATGGTTTTATTGTTTTTCAAAGTATTCTCCAGCAAGATTTATACACTTTTTCATACGCTCAAACCAGTTGTCGACGCACTTTTTCCACTCCGATTGAGACACCTCTAAAACATGGTTTTTAAACACTTCAACAGCTTCTTCTGGCGACGAAAATCGTTGACCAAATATATTTTTCTTGATGTGCGGAAACAAGAAGAAGTCATTGCTGTACGGCGGATGACCTATTAATTCGACGTTTTGGCCGGTCAAAAACGCTCTGGTTTCAGCCGATGTGTGAGAGCTCGCATTGTCATGGTGAACAATGATTCGTCTTCTCTTGTTGGTTTTTCGAATTTCTCTGATGACTTCAGGCAAACAAATTGTAGTGTACCACTCAGAAGTGACCGTCCTACGTTGCTCAAGCGGAACAGCCGCCATATGACCAGTTTTGCCGAAGAAACAGGCGACCATTTGCTTCGAAGTGCTTCTTCCACGAACAACTTTCGTTGGATTTTGCTCGTCTTTGAAGACCCACACGGTCGATTGTTGTTTCGTTTCGGGCTCATACGCATAGATCCATGATTCGTCACCTTTGACGATTTTATAAACGTCTTTTGAAGCACCGCAATCGTGTTTTTGCAACATTTCTTTGCACCAGTCGACACGAGCCTTTTTTTGAGCGATTTTCAAATTGTGCGGGATCCAACGAGAACAAACCTTTTTTACGGCCAGGTGTTCATGCAGTATCGAATGTATGCTGGTGGAAGAAATGTCCAAGGATGTCTCTACCTCTCGGTATGTCGCATGTCGATTTTGAGTTATGAGTGCACGCACGGCATCAATGTTCTCTGGCACAACAGCCGTTTTTAGACGACCTTCACGGAACTCGTCTTTGAGAGAGCTTCGGCCACGATTAAATTCATTATACCAATTTTTCACAGTGCTATAAGATGGTGATTCATCGCCATACAAAGATTTAAGTTCATCAATGCACTCTTGTCGTGATAATCCACGTCAAAAGTTGTGAAAAATGATGGCACGAAAATCTTCACGAGTTAATTCCATTTTTTTCTATATTAATTTTTTCAAGTCACTGTAGAAAACACAAGTAATGATCGTACGTAAAAACGTTTTGAGTACGATTCTGCTTAAAAATGACAAACTTTCCAATGGAAATGTCAGATTGCACTTGGCAGCACTCAGTGTTGCCAGGCCAGAAGTATATATAGCAGCCCTCGTACATGCATAAACTTTATAAGGTCGCCCCAAAACACGAATTTCTCTATGCAAAAGCTTAATTAGAAAATAAGTAGAATACAGTTCTAATTTTGGCGGAGTCTTTATGTTTTTAATCGGGTTCATTTTATTTTTAACTTTTAGTAGCTTAACATATATATTTTGTTAAATGTAAACTACAGTGGCATCAGCTTTTTTAGACTGATCTGGAAACCCATGAATTTCCAATTCAATCCCTTACGTTGTTTTTACCCATCTTTTGATACGGATTTATTTAAAGAGCAATTATGTCTTTTTAAATTTCATACCATTTATCTTGAAACTCATCTCATAACCTTCGGCAGATGAATATTGCCGCAATAATAGCGTTTGAATAAATAGTTTCGTTAGTACAGTAACAGGAGACATCCAGACCAAAGGATCAAAGATTTTTGCCACATCTGAAAGAGCTTGCGTTTTCCTTATTTTATTGTTCTGTATAAAATTTACCTTAAAATGAAAGTTGTCTTTGGCCGGATACCTTTGTAGGCTTAAACGTTTAACAGTTTCGTCATCTTTAATATGAACGACTGTGTTTTCTTTGGAAATGTCTTTATGGTTTATAATTGTTTTGTGATTTGAGAACCATTTGTGTAAATTGAAACCAAAATTGTTTAGCTGTAATTGTATATGATATCTAATATTCTTACACTGTTAAACATTATGTGCTTCTGTTATTAGATCATCCATATAGAAGTATTCTTTTAATATTTTCTTAATTAATTAATCTTCAATTGACAAATAGTCAGAAATGTAGAACTGCGACCTTACTGCTAAAAATGGTGTCGATGACATGCCATATGTTACAGCTGTTAATTTGCACTCTTTTATAGGACTGCATTTGTTTTTTCTTCATAATATATGTGTAACTATTGGTCACGGTTTGCCATTCTTTCATCCTGCAAACATCACTTCTTGTATTTGTTGTTTTAGCAGAAGCGTCGAACACCATACGCAATTTTGTTGTCAAGCTTTTTCTTCTAATTACTGGTAGGTGTGGAAAGTAGTACTTTCCACTGCACTTCTTCTCCATTGACCAAATTCTTACCATTGATTGGCTTCTGGAATCTCCTAACTCTTGGTTTTCTTTAAGCGGTAATTTAACTACTATATGACCTTGTGCATCAACTTCGGATATTTTCTCATCGTGTTCTTTGCAAAATTCATCTTCACGGCATTCCTCTATGTGAGAAGGTTCGTCTAGCTCGCAGAACCTTTTCAAGTTAGTTACAGCTGCCAATAATTTTGTTGGTTTTGTGGTTTTGCTCATTACACTAGATAATATCTAACCAAAATCGTTGATTGTGCCAAGATACTGCCTTTTTGAGTAATCCCACTGGCAATATCTGAGCTCTGATGTCACCTCCAACAACAATACCCATTCGATCAGAATTGTAAAATACTGGTTCCGCCAGAATATGGTTAGTTTTTAATATTAAACTCAAATAATTGATTTGAATGTACCCCGTTTATTTTGGCAAAATGTGGGCATTTGCTCCGATTTCATGGTTACTCATAAGTCTTTGTTTCAAGATTAATTTTATTTTGGCAGACAGACGAAGTTTAAGAGGTAGCGTATATAGTACACGACCATCTGAACTAGACATTTTTGTTTCTCTTTTCGACTCTTCATAACTTTCATGTTGTTGCTTCATATCATTTTTCTCTTTCCAATATCATTTCAGTTTACTGCTGCTATTGCAAAGAATGAAAAAAAAATCAACAGCGAGAAGGAACGATAAAAGAGAACAAAAAAAAATTCTGTCTGTCCAGTAATTTCGCGATTGTAAAAGGTTCAGGCAAGTTCAAAAGAGAATGAGGAAAATGTCTGCCCATCAATTTCTACATTGTAAAAGGGGACTTTCTGTTTCTTCATTTATTGTACTTTTACCTGTGCAGTTGGTAGAAGTACTGTTGTTGTTAAATATTTGGTAGTCGTTCTGAATTTTCAGGTTTTGATTCTTTTGCTTTTTCTTCATTCAGATGTAGAATGTTATGGTGACCTTTATTGCAATAACAATACTTAACATAATTTGAACATCACTTGTTGGTTTTTGATCTAAGCATTTAAAACACCATTTATTATTGTAAGCATGTTTTCTTTGTTCATAAAACGGTAATGTTAAAAATTTTTTTTGCAAATCGCCGTTGTATGGTTATCTTTATTGCAATGTAAACAACATTTTTTCATTAAGTACATAACATAAGAAACATTACCAGTTTCAATAATTTTTTTATTTGCTTTCTTTTCTTGCTCTTTGAAAGCTGCTTCTAATGCTTGAACTTGTTGTTCAAAAAAAAACTTAGTATGTCCTTTAGAAACTAAATTTCTTTCGATTTTTAACCGACTTCAAAAAAAGAAGGAGGTTATACAATTCGGCTAAATGTTGCTTTTTTTATATTTGTGCCTCCAGAACTCAGTCATTTCTGATCCCATTTTAAAAATTTTTGGTGAGATGATAGATTATGCCTACAGATTGTCCCATTTTAAAAAGAGGGTACGCCATACAACATACATACACGTTGATGCAGACTTACTTATATCTTTTGAACCGTTATAGACAAACGCTTGCAAATTAGACAGAATGTCGATTGCTATGGCCGTTATAGTAACAAGTATTAATATTACAATAGTTCATTAAATTTTATGTCTACGGCCATTCTTTTGACAAAGGCTTGAAATTTACAACCAACCTGTATTGCTAAGTCCGGTATAACAACAAGTATAAAATTTGGATTTGGAAGTTTAAAAGTGTTCCAATAGTTCATTTAATTTGATGTATATTGCCATACTTTTTAACAGTTATAGACAGACGCTTGCAAATTGTACAGAATGTCGATTGCTATGGCCGTTATAATAACAAGTATTAATATTAAGAATTATAAATTAAAGGGTGCGCCAATAGTAAATTTAATTTGATGTATATTGCTATACTTTTTAACAGTTATAGACATACGCTTGGAATTTACAACGAACCTGTATTTGTAAGTCCACTATAACAACAAGTATAAAATATGGATTTTGAAGTTAAAGGGTGTTCCAATAGTTGCTGTAATTTCAAGTGTGTGGCCGTACTTTTAAACCGTTATAGACAGAACGCTGAAACTTAAAAGGGACCTGTATTTCCAAGTCCGCTATATCAACGAGTTTATAATTCGAATTTATAAATTAAAGGGTGTCCCATAATTAATGTAGATTTAGTTATATAGGCCTATCTTTTGAATCGTTATAGACAAACGCTTGTAAATTTGACGCAATGTCGATTGCTATGGTCGTTATAGTGACAGCTGATAATATTTAAAATTATAAATTAAAGGGTGCACCAATAGTTCATTTAATTTAGTATATGGCTATACTTTTAAAGAGTTGTAGACAGACGATTGAAATTTAAAAAGAACCTGTATTAGTAACTCCTCTATAACAACAAGTATAAAATTTGGATTTGGAAATAAACGGGTGTCCCAATAGTTGATATAATATGGTGTATGTGGCCGACTTTTGAACCGTTATAGACAGACTGGTGATATTTACAAGGGACATATTTTGCTAAGTCCGCTATAAAACGAAGCTTATAATTTGAATTAAGAAATAAAAGGGTGTTTCCAAAATTAAGTAATTTGTGCTATGTAGCCATATTTTTTAACCGTTGTATAGAAACATTTTAATTTTAGACAGAATGTCCTCTACTTTATTTGTTATAATAAGAAGTATAAAAATTTCATATTATAAATTAAATAGTTGATATAATCTGATGTATATGGACAGACTGTTGAACTGTTGCAGACAGACGGTTGAAATTTACACAGAACCTGATTGCTAAGTCCGCTATAACAACAAGTATAAAATTTGAATTTGGAAATTAAAGAGTGACCCTATATTGATGTATAATGTTTGGAGATATAAGGGTGTTCCAATAGTTAAAGTGATCTAATTTATGTGGTCAAACACTTGAACTGTTATATGCAGACATATGATATCTGTTTTGAAATCGGTTTTTTTTTCGCAAGAATTATTTGACTGTTTCTTCGTAATATTGCAAACCATCTTAATCGAATTTTCTGATAACAATACGTGCTATAAATGGTTCAGCATTTTCTATTTTAATGTCCATACTTTTAATTGCATAAGGACAGCTCTTTGTTGTATCCAATAGATGCTTAAAGCTTGCTCGCTATTTACCATTGTTTGATCAAGTAAAATATCTATTTGATTTGTAAATAACAAACTATGGTTTTCAAACCTTTGCTTAAGAATCTCGAACGTTGCCTAATAGTTGTTGTCAGTGATCTTTAAGTAATGTTACTAAACTGTATATTTCTTGATACCATTCACCACAAAAAGTGGAAAAGGGGTATAACTTAGCTTGTCATTCCGTGTGTAATTTCTACACTATCTATTTCCGACCCCATAACGTATATATATTCTGACTTCTTATGTATAGCAAAGTCCATTGAGCGACGGGCAGTCTGTCCGTCCGTCCTCGGTAAACTTGATTTCACAAAAAAAATATGCAATCGATCAGATATAGGGTCGAAAGAGGTGCTATTGGAAATCAGCATGATCAATCCATGTCCTTCGAGGCAGTAGGCAAAGCACCACGCCTACCTCTGCTTTTTTTGTCCCAAATGACAAATAAAATAACATCAATCAAAAAAAAAAGTACATATATGGGGCGATCGTGAATTAAAAAATAAGAAAAAACATCAAGTGAAAAAATTGGCGCTCGTCTATTTTTTCCGAGTTATGGGGTTCTAAAATTTAAAAATTTTTAAAATATCAATATCCATATCATTTACAAGCTTTTGAAGAGATCTTTAAGGAAATACTAATAATTTTAAAAAAATTACAAATTACAGTTCAAAATTTTTTTTAATTCTATATCATCCCCAATATTTACTTTTTTGATTGGAGTTACTTCACTAAACTAGATTTACATAGATGGTGACGGGTATATAAGCTTCAGCACAGCCGAATACAGCACTCTCACTTATTTTTATTTAAATATTTTATTAATATTGTTAATTTTTTTAATGCTTTATTCGATTTTAAATATTTATTGCTGCTGAGACTGTTCTTCTTTTATTAATTACTTTTGTTCTTTCTTAAACATAGATATGGCATGCGATCAGTGTGTTCTACAATGGCGTTACGTAGCTGGTAACAACTGGGGTATGTGCCCCGACGGCAATGGGGCAGTGGGCTGTGGTCCTCAGGAGGAATTTAGGTCATGTGCTGATATTGCATTAGGAAAAGGCTTCCCTAAGCGGCCTGTCGTGCCCCCAATTCGCACTACTGGACGCCCCAAAACAATTGCCAACAGCACAGAAACCAGTCACTCAGACGAATCCTCAGAATCTTTCAATTATGTACCATTGCTCGTTATATTTATTTTTTTGTTACTTGGTTTTGTACTTTTTACTGTTTGGTATTTGTATCGAACACAACATCCTGTTATTGGACGTTGCAAGCAATATCTGGATAAACATTTAAGTAAAAGGAAACCAGTGTCAAATGCGACCGCTACATCACAAAAGAGATCAACTCTATCGGCGTTCAATTCAGTTCCTTCCCTGGGAGATAATCCCCTTAAATGTGATGTAGACAATTGGAGAGCCACAGAGGAGATTCCAGTTCCACCACCACGATTAAAACGCCAATCTCGCGTAAAAGAGATGCTACCGTATGAATCAAGTGTAGCTTAAGCTTTCAACTTGCTATCAAATAAAAACATGTATTTTAGCTTAATGTCCTGTTTAGATTAATAGTTTTTAAATTATATTGTAATAAAATTACTTAAAACACTTTATTAATAGAGGGCTCTTAATTTTATTTTAAATTTTGAAAGATACATTGTCCTTCCTATTGGGTCCTCCAATGAACTATTGGCCCTCTGAAGAAAGCAGAAAAACGTGACATACAATGCGGAATGTTTTCACGCCAGTGTCCACTAAGCTTCACTTGCAACTTTTGAAGTACATTTACAGCTCCATAAGTTTTATCGCTCTATGGGTTAAAATATCAGTCATTTAGTATTATATACACGACCTCACACGATCACTGACCACCTTGTGTAGTTCACTGGATACCTTTCCGGCGTCCACCGCATCCTCTAATTGTTTTTTGTACATATTGAAGCCAAATAATTACAGCGAAGTGGAAAACCCGGTTTATTTGCCTGTCCATTAGTTTTACTAACGCTCTTTGTGATGCTGACGCTCTTTTTTCTTTGGTGAACGGTATACAACTGAATTAAAGGATTATAAAATTATTATGAACGTACAAAAGTATATACATATGTAAATAATATGTACATATATGTGTATGTAAATACATGTATATGTATATATATATACATATTTTGCGATATTACATACATATATTTTAGCACGTTCAACATTTGAGATCACTTTGAAAATATCGGTTATATGTGTACACATAACGAAAGCAACACAACTTATTGAGTTGATTGTTTGGTGATTTACGTATCATTATTGATTGTTCTTGGTGATTGTTTTTTGATAAATTTACAGTTTACAATAACAAAATGTACAAGAATCAAAAAACGTTCATCAAGTTGATAAAAATTTCATAGGTCTGTTTTAAAAAAAAAAAATTATTCTCATTATTATCTCTTTACGTCTTAAATTTTGCATTTTACAAAAACAAATGTACAGCTATCAAAAAACGGTCAACAAATTGATTAAATATCAATTGTGTTGTTTCGTGATCCCGTTATGAGTATACATTTAACAACATCAAATATTTCTTTTTGTGACAAAAAAATGCATGTAATGCCAAATATAGGCAGCATTTCTCATTTTCAAACAGTTAATTAAAATAACTTACTCATTGTCTATATTTATATATGCTAATTAAAGTAATAAAAAATAACTTATTTTATAATGTCAGCCACTCAAATAAAAAGAAAAGCTAGAAAGGAAGCTAAAAAAATTATAAATTCACAGTTTTTGCATAGTGATTCAAGTGTTAAAGTTCAATTTCAAGACCAAGGTGTTGCAGTGGAAAATAATATTGATATTGTCAACGAAGCGAGAGGGGAAAGTAGTTTTGAGGATTTCTTGGACAGTGATAGTGTTACAAGTGATGGAAATGATGTAAGCTATGATCTGCGTTCAGAGCTTAGCAAATGGGCATCAGACTTCGCAATAAGTTTTGTGGCATTAAATGCTTTATTGTGTGTGCTAAACAAATGCAACATAAAAGTTCCGAAAGATGCTAGGACAGTTTTACAAACACCGACTGAAGTGGTTAAGAGAAATGTAGGAGTTGGGATTTACGTACATTATGGTCTAAAGAATGCGTTGACAGACTTCTTAGTATTAAATGATTTCCGTCTTCCAAATATAATGCTTGATTTCGGCATTGATGGTCTGCCATTGTTCAAGAGCAGCTCGAAGCAAGTTTGGCCAATACTAGGCAGTATTGTCAATGCGGGCTATGTTTTCATTGTAGGAATATTTGAAGGCAATTCAAAGCCACACTGCTCAACTGATTTTTTAAGTGAATTTATTTCTGAACCTAAAGTCCTACAACAGGAGGGTCTCGTTTTTGGAAACAATTTTTTTAGCGTGTCGGTCCGATGTTTTGTAATGGATGCACCCGCTAAGTCTTTTGTGTTAGGTATTAAAGGCCACACTGGGTACTATTCATGTGTACGTTGCACACAAAAAGGTGAAATAGTAAAAAATCGCCTCGTTTTCCCCGAAACTCAAAACTTAGTTTCAAGAACAAATGAATCGTTCCGAATGCATTTGCAACCAGAGCATCATAAGCAGCCGTCCAAATCAACATTAGAAAATTTAAATATAGATATTATTCATCAATGTTGTTTGGATTATATGCATGTAGCTTGCTTGGGGGTTATGAGAACGCTTTTGAACGCATGGGTTAAGAAAAGGGGCGAACATTACTCCTTGCCTTCGTATAAAGTAGAAGCACTTTCAACAGAATTAGTTTTCAATAAAAAAAATATATCAAAGGAATTTAATAGGAAACCACGGAGTTTAAAAGAGCTTGATAGATGGAAGGCTACCGAATTGCGGCAGTTTGCATTGTATACCGGACCTTATTTGCTAAAAAATATATTATCACGAGAAAGATATGAGCACTTCTTAAAATTTTCATTAGCTTTAAGAATTTTACTTCATAAAGACGAATCAAAACAAAACAATTCATGTGCAGAAAATTTACTAAAATCTTTTGTAAGTGACATTCCGTCTCTGTATGATATCTCATTTATTACATGCAACTTTCATTTATTGTTGCATTTACATGATGATGCCAAAAGGTATGGGTCCTTAGATGGAATTAGCGCTTTCAAATTTGAGAATCACCTCCAAAAAGTAAAGCGGAAGTTAAGGAAAGGGGAACAAGTTGCTTCTCAAATTTACAAAAGACAGGTAGAAAGTAGTTTTCACTTAAAAAGACTCAATGAAAATCAAAGTGTTGTATTTGGTAGAGTAGTTAAAGGGCAAATATCAAATGTTCAGTTTAATGGGTACTTCTTTGGAGCAACCAAATAATTTCTGCCTGGTTGCGAATACAGTTATCAAAATTATAAAAATCATTAATTGTAATAATGTTCCACTTTTCATCGGTCTTGTCTTGAAAAACTTAACACCTTACTTTTGCAAACCTATAATTTCTGATAAATTTAACATGTATTATGTGGTTGACATTCAGTACGATAGGGAAATAGAATTTACAAAAGAAAAAATAGCTGCCAAGATTATATGTTTGAATGATTCTTCTAGAAGTGGATTCTATTTCACACCACTATTATCTGATTAACATCATGAGCTCTATAAATAATTATGGATATGAACCTAACAGCAGCCAAATAATATGTAAGTCCAAAATAAAACACTTTAAATTTTCTTAATTTATATTTAATTTTATGTTTTTCAGATCAAAATCTAGACAGTACAGACCAACAGTCTCTTAAAAATTTAATAGCGGAGTTGACGGTGGAAGTTCGGTCTTTACGGACAGAAGTGAAGGAGCTAAAGGAAGAAAACAAAATAAATTTGTTGAAGCTGACAGAGGAAGTTATTGCGGTCAAATTGGAAAACAGGGGAAAACCTTCTGAAAGTCAAAGCCCAGAATTCGACCAACTCCCATTTCACCGTAAGAAGGATCTTGACGATTTCGAAGCACAGCTATTACAAAAGCCGGAGTTGTTAGCGAAATTTGTATGTATTATGCTTGTTATGTTGCCTTTACCACTTACAATATGTATAACAAAAAATTATTTAAAGAAACTATATATTAAGAAGACTGGGGGTGAATCGTCAACTCCTTTTCTAAGAGCTGCAATTAGACGTATTTTTTCAGACGAGTTGGCAAAGTCTTTTTCGTGGAGAGGCACGGCAGATAAGCCAAGCGCGGAAAAGTGTTTCGTTATAACAATAATAAAAAGTAATATTGTCAATTCTTTTAACATTTCAATTCTTTCTACATTTCTTTCCTCTTTCTTTAGATATTTGCCATGAAATGTTCCAAGTGGATGACAAAGCCGTTAAATCAACGCTGCAAAAACACTTCGTTTATGCAAATGAAAGAGTAAAAAAACGCCGTCTACCTTCGTCTTTAAATAAATGATTGTAAGGAAAAAACATGTATATATGTATATGAATTAATTTTAAATATAAACTAATTTGAATTAAAAGAACCAAAAAATGAATATTGATTAATAAGATGACTGAAAACTGACTGGAAAAAACAATCAAAATTGATAATAAAATGACTGAAAATTGACTGAATATAGACTGGAAATTCATTGAGAAATCAATGGGAAAAACAATCAAAATTGATAAAAAAAATGACTGAAAATTGACTGAATATTGACTGGAAATTCATTGAGAAATGAATGGAAACAACACTCAAAATTGATTATAAAATGACTGGATATTGATATTGAAAATGACTCAATCAAAATCATTCAATTTTGTTCGACCATTTTCTCCCGAGAGAACAGTCAATTTTCAATCAATATTGATATAGAAATTGATTGTTTTCTATAAATTTTTCTATTGAAAATGAGTCATTTTCCATTAAAAATTGATAGTAAATGCTGTCTGGGAACAAGAAACAGAAACAATGTCAGGATGTATTAAGGAAATTTAAGAATATGTGTATTTCGTAATTGGAAGAATTCTCAACAGCAACTGAGAGAATGGCCAAAGTGAAAATGCTCTGTCATAACGTCTTGCTTAGTAACTTGCACTCATTCATTTTTTATATTTATTTCTAACAATTTGATAATTCCTAATTGTTCTGAGATGCCTGAAATACTGGAAATTTATGTTTCAAAAAGGCTTTAACATCCCAACAAAAAATTTTTAAAAATGTAATAGAGCGCGAAATTAAAAATTTTTTGCGGAAAGACTTCGTAACTGGATTACCAACCCATGATTTTAACAAGGCATGAGACCAAAAACCAAAAATTGATTACATTGATTATTGCAGGAACTAATGATGATCATTAGTACAAATTTTAATGTATTCTTTTTTAACTTAAAGAACTAGAAAATCTTTTTTGTGAACTAAAGTAATGTTTTGTAAGCGAGTAAATAACCACAAAAGTAAGTCATTATATGACAAGTACTTTTTTGCTGGGATGTTAAATATTTGAATCAAAGACAATAAATTTATAAAGATGTTGCACTTTGAACATTTAAAAAATCAAAAATTATGAACAGTTTCTTGGTAGCGGGGGTAAGAGATAAGAGGGAAAAAATTTCTGTGAGCGCAACCAAAACTCAAGAGAGCACAATATTAGTTTGTAAACAGCGTTGCCGCTTTGGTCCAATCGGACCAAACTTGGTAGTTTTTCGTTTTTAAAAAACAGTTTGGTAGTTTGGTTGGTTTGTTGCATTTTTTTTAAATTATTGGTAGGTTTTCCTTCTGTAGCAAATTTTTAGCAATAGTAAATTTTTTACCTTAAAAATTCAGAACATAAAATAAAAAATGTAACTTTGAATTAAATAAACAATAACTGTGAATAGTCTTATCACTGTTTTCAAAAACTGTTTTAGGTGTAATAAATAACATCTCTGCTTTTTTGCATAAAGATGATTAAAGCTATGACCATCTCTGGTCTAAGAAACTCGAACAATATTATGAAATTGAAATTAACAATATTTTTCAGTGAAGTCTTATTTACAAGTGTTTGTATTAACAAAATTAACAGACAAAATGGAAAAGTAAGTTAACTTTTTTAATTGTATATATGTACCTTTTAATTCCATAAATATTTACTAATATTGCATATAAAGAATCAGTCAAAACAAAATTTAGAACCGAATGGTTGAGCGAATTTGATTGGCTCCAGGAAAGGGATGGATGTTCATTCTGCATAATATGCTCTAAAACTATTTAAAATCATAACATCCATCTTAAAAATCACCAAAAGACAAATTTCCACCTCAACAATTACGGAAAAAAACAAGTGTGTATAACAGAGTTTATGTGCAACAAACGCATTTTTAAATTTTTGGTAGGCTGTGAACGACTTTGGTAGGATTTTTGAAGATTATTGGTAGGAAGTCAATTTCTTGTGTGGCAACGCTGTTTGTAAATAAGACAGATTCATACACACATGCGTTTCAAAATGTGTGTGAATGTTCATAAGAAATGTTTTGTTAAAGGAAAGTATTGAGAGACCAAAGCACACATTTAACATATAGAAACGTACATACATACTTTCATATCTACATATAAAGAAGAATGTGCTTCATAAAATTTTATTTCTGAATTCAATTTTTCCTACTTATTTAAAAATTGTTTGTAAAATGAGCTTAAAAACGTAACTATATGACTGCTCTTGTTATTGTAGGGTAAATATATATATTTTTATTTGTGTATTTTTTAAAATATGCATAATCGCACCGAACTAATCATATCCTAAATTACGTAGTAATTTTTTTTAGCATTCATTCTTGTAGATACTTAATATGTTTTTTAAGAAATTTCAAACAATGGTAATAAAATAAGGCACTTATTTATGTATATTTATTATTAAATTTTTTGTTAAGTTTATCTAACCTGCATATAGGTATAATATATATATAAACCTCAACATGAATTTAATAGCTAAATTTATAAATTAAAATTTCCATACAAATTGCGCTTTAAAATTTAGACTTTCCCAGCACTTGTTACTTTACACTCATGTGTTTCCCATGAGCAATGCTTTCTTGGCAAACATAAGTATAAGCAAATTCGTAACTTCCAACCTGTTTTTGTGACAAGAGTTATTCTCGTCAAACCAGACATAATAATTTTAGTACACTATGCACATTGCTTCCTAATATATTTTTTATGTTTTTAGCTGCTGTTTTTACAAAATAGTATTTATAAGACCTTTATGCATGTTTTTATAGTTCTTAGAACGGATATACATTTCCGATGTATATGTCAGAATTTGTCAAGGTTTAATTATACCTATTATTCTGCATTAATAGCAAGAAAATCGTTGAAATATCGTATTTTTCGCAATTTTCCAAGTTTTACAGCAAGAACTTTCTATTTTTCATTTGGAAAGCCATTAAGAAATAATTTCACCCAAAATTTCGTACAAAAAAATTAATTTTAATCTTTAAAATATTATTATTCCGAACAAATTATTAAAATCACCGATTTTAATTATTGAAGGTAAAAGCACTTCTTTCTTTAGCTCTTCAGGAAACTTCTCACAAACATTTTAAATAAACTACAATTTTTTGTTCAAACAATAAAGTAAATACAAAAATCAAAGTTTAAGCAAAAACAACAATTATCAACACTGGGGGCAAATTACGGCATTCGATATCGATCGAAATTTACATTTAAATTCTATTGAAATTTCGATCGATATCGAGTGTCGTAATTTGCCACCTGATTTTATTTTTCTTTATATACTCTATAATGCTGACTTCTTTCGGCTCTTCTATCCATTTAAAAGATGATGAAAAAGAAAATTAAGACAACAAATGAAATATCACAACACACCACGATAATTTATTTATGCCTTTTATATGGGCACTTGCAAGTTAATAATTAAAATTAAATTACAGGAATTTTAAATTAAATTTATTATCTTTAAAAAATATTGTGCTAATTATCCCGAACAAATTATTAAAATCACCAATTTTTGATTTTTCAAATTTTCCGACTTTTCTGGAGGGATTTTCAAAAATTTTCTTCCGTAAAAACCTTCTACTTGAAAATACGAACAACTGACAAAAAATGTTACAGAAATCGGCATTACTATACATTTTTTGAATTACTATATAAAGTATATTCATATGGCCATTTCACTACTGCTATTTTAGCTCATTAGTGGATTTTACCCAAATTTTGTATCAAAAGCCAAATTGATTAAATAAGAACTCTATTGAATCAATAAAAGAAAAAGACAGAAACAAAAAGACAGTATACAAAAACACAGCAAACATTCAGTAACTAAAAAAGTAAAGTAAATTAAAATCGAAAAGGTTCCGAATAATAAATTTTCATATTGATAATAAATGAATTTTATATTCGGTGTAAATCGATGTTATTTCTTTTATACAACAACAAAACACATATTATTACCATACAAATACACAATCGGTAACATTGGTTTGCGTTGGATATTTTATAATGTAAATATATACACATTCGTATGCACGTATATACAAATGAATTAATGTGAGATGAGAGTAACAAGTTTGCTGAGAATAATAATCTCTCTTTGTGATTTTACTCTTAAAGTGGCAGTAGCAGTACGTCCATCGACAAAATATGCACTGGATGTAGAATGTACGGCAGTGAAACATCTTAGTATATTTATAGTCTTTGTTTGAATCTTTCTGTAAATGTGAAAAATTCCACATTTATTTAATGTACATATATATAAGTATATTATATAAAAAAAATTCTGCTTACATACGAAACAGGTTGTACTATCCAATACTTCAATCTGGAAAGTCCTTCTAGAATTGTATACAAAGTCGAAACTTCAAACCGTTCAGTGATATATATTTTAATTTTCTCTACAGTGCAGGGTGAATGATTTGATTAGAAAATGGAAATGATTATAGAAGAGGTGTACTCGAATTTGGGAAATGGGAGCGTAAAAAGCTTAGGGAGGCAGATACGCGATGCGTTTTAGTAGTATAAGAATGAAATTGTTGAGAAATTTACATCTTTGTCCTCTTTTTGCGATATTTATCTTTGACTAGTTTTTGCTTCAAACGGAGATAAAAGTCCTTCCGTTTTTCTTATATAAACTTTTTTGGATTTGCAACAAATTTTCTAGTATTGCTGAAAAATTGATTAAGAAAAAAAAGAAAAAGTTGCAATTTTCATTGAAAAAAGTGACATTTTCATTAAAAGTTACATTTTGAAAATTTTCTGAAATAAATAGCAATTTATTGTAATTTATATAACATTATACTATATTATTTATTGTAATTATATTATTAGTTTTAGTTTATATAAATAATAAATTTTTAAATTTTATTTATAGAACAAAAACAACAAAAAAAAAAAAAAATTTAGGGCCATGCTTCCGGTCTTAAAATTTATTTTAACATTGATGGAAATCTAGGACTTATAAGGTTTTTTTAAAAGCCTTAAAAATTTTCTTTAGCTATCATTAATGTAGCTATTTCATCTGTACTTGATCGGGTCAGATAGTCATTATAAGCTGGAAAATGAAAAGGTAAAACTAATCTTTGTCACGATTCACAATTAAGTTTTGGAGATATGTACTTTTTTGTGCTTTTTGCCAATCTACCTTGCGGGGGTAGTCCGGCAATACGTTCCGTACTCCCTTTGCGACATTAGCCTTTTAAGGATAGAATGATTCGTGATGATCACAAATTCCATGAGTTCAATGTGTGCTCTAAACCGTTTTACCGCTGAAACTACCGCTAAACACTCCCTCTTTGTCACAGAGTAGTTTTTGTGCCGAGGTAAATTTTTTGAGATATACGCTATCGGCCGTTTTCTTTGGACACCTTCTTGGAATAACACGGCCCCCATACCTATGTCCAATGCATCGCATTGTATGAAAAAAATCTTGTTGAAGTCTGGATGTGTTATGACTAGACTAGCCGTTAACTTCTCTTTCAGTTTGTCAAAGGCTATCTGTGCTTCTACAGTAAACAAGAATTTCTGTGCGAAATGCGAAATCGAATCTTGTAAGCTTTCTATCCCTGTACCGGTCTCTTGTTTTGCGTATCCGTATATAAATAATCTTAATCCTAAATTTTATTAAAATTTAATTTATATTTTTGTTATAACAATGGCATATAGGAAACAGTAGAAAATATATCTATTTTTAAGATATATATCAGCAGAAACATTTTAATCTTGTTATACGCTTCACCACAATAAGTGGAAAAAGGGTCATTCGGTGTGTAATTTCTACAATATCCATTTTCGACCGTATTAAGTTTATATATTCTGACTTCTTATGCATAGCGAAGTCAATTGAGCGATGTCTGTTTGCCCGTCCGTCTTAAAATCAACAAAAATTTAAATACAATAATCGATCATAGGTGCTATTGGAAATCAATGAAGCAACTCTCTCAAAAAAAAACATATATATCAAGTAAGAAAATTGAAAATAGAATTTAAAATAGAAATTAAAAAGAAATGAACTTAAGCCAAAATAATTTCTATTGGTTTTTAATTTTTTTTTAAATATGTTTAACCCATTAGGAGCAGTTGACATTTTTATCTAAAATTAAAAAAATAATTTTTTCTTAGGCTCAGGCGTGTGAGCGCCACTTTCCGTGGATGGCCGTTGTCGATTAGCTGATATGAGCGTGTAACTCACTACTCGTACAGCTTGGGAAGTACACAGGCTCGTAAGTCGCAACCGATGCAATCCCCAAACAGAAACAGAAATACTTGGTTTTGATTGTCATGACATCAACACAGCATGGGTAGACCGTTTGTTTAACAAAGGAAAACAAACGCATTGTGGATATAAAAAATTAAAATATGATCTTTAAAAATAGGAAAAAATTATAAAAATAAAAGAATGCAGAATTCAATGATAAAGTAACACATAATTTAGGTTTTAATATACTAAATAAAACATATAAGGATAATAGGGTATACTATTCTACCACAGAGACGTGTACGTGGAAACGAGCTTCATGACTTTCACCGTCACAGCATTTAATACTGGATCGGAAGACAAAAGTAAATGGTGCATTAGGTCGAAATTTGTAGCTGTTCAAGCATTTTTTGCTAATTATTATTATAAAGCTACTTTTCCCAATTATAAAGAAACCAGGAAGAGGTACGTACGCGAACATGGGTTTGCCGCGCCTAAAAGTACAGTTAGTCATATTTGCATATTCTTTCAAAAAATATTTAATTGCTGCCTTAGGAAAAGAAAAAATCGCTGGTTTCAAAGAAGAAAGTAATTAAAGGTAGAAGCACTTATTAGAAGGACACAGTAAAACATGGGATTTTTTCGCAAGGTACCATAATTACGTGCATTATTTACAGCTGTTTTAATTAAAAATATCTACAAATTGTATATCAGTGGATAGGCAGTTACCTATACTATTTAGCTGTGCTTAATTTTTTGCAGTAGTTTTTCAAATAAAAAAAAACGGTATAAAATATCGCTAAAAAAACAACAAAAAAAAAGATAAATAGTGAAATTTTGTGAATGAAATTTTACCTTGAATATCCCTGAACATATAGAAGATATTAAATCAGTTTTTCGTCCGATTAAAGGCCAATATGTATATAATTGAAATCAATAAAAATTTTGGCAAACAATAAATTAAAACATTATTGTTTGCGTAGATAAAAAATTTTCTTCCCAAAAATTTTAATTTTTATTCAATCGGCTCCCCAAGGCCTTATTTTAAAGAAAATGTTAAAAATTTTATATAGTATTTACTAAAAAAAATTATTACTTCTAAAATAATGAAGTCAAAGAAAAAGTTTTTTTTTTACAATTTATTTCTTTTAGTATTAGATTTTTAAATATGTTTTAAAATAGTTCTTTCTTCTATTAAAAAAAATACAGGTAAAAAACTTAAAAAATTTTGTTGTTTAAAAATAAAAGTCGAATTTCCCTCATAATGTTAAAGATACCATGGAAATTCCAAGAATGTTTTTCCTTTATTTATCTATGTAGATTACTAATTTTTTAAAAAGGGTTCACTTTTGATAAAGTTATAAGATCTGAAACGTTTTTCAAATTAGAGGTTGCCTACTTTGACGTTGTGGTACCACCCTGTACTGAAACAGGGTGTATCCAAATATAGTAGACAAAAATCTTATGTCCTCCTCTATAAATCGCATTTTGTTTCATGAAAATCGGGTGAATAGTTTAGAAGCACCAGACTTTCATTCTTTTTTATATTTTACGCCACTGTGTGTCGTTGCATGACTCCATACGACTCTTGAATATTCGAGAATTTCTACCGCCATCTATTGCGTAGTTGAAAATGCTGCGTTGCCACTTTTACCTCAGACACATTAGTGAGCATTGTTATTTACTTCTAGAACCTTCAACCATTATTTAAAAATACATGTTGGGTATTTTTTTAATTTATAGTTGTTATACAAAGCAGGCGTGTGTATGGTTGTGTGTTGTGTTTGTTTATTTCTCGCTTTGTGTTAGTTGTTTTTGTTTTGTGATAAAGATGATTTGTAGAAATTTCTAGTTTTGAAAATAAACACAATAGGTCATTTCGTTTCACTTGCTTGGCGTCCATTATTTTAACATCTTTTTATGATTTTAATAAAGCATCTTTGTAACAATATGTATTAATTACAATCGCATAAAATTTATACATATCTATTATTGCTGCCACATATGTATATTTTATTTTTTTATTTACAGAATCTAGCAACTCATTTGCTTTAGTTTTTTAAAAAATATTGACAACACTCATTAATTCTTACTCTTAGTAAAAATTTAAGCCTCAATTAGGTCAAAGGATATTCTGCACCTTTCTTCTGAGCATTTATTACTTAAATACTAATAGTACAGGACAAAGACCTTGTGCTTAAATAATAAATTAAAAAATTAAAAAAATAGTTTTTTATTTTTAAATAATATTTTAATTTATTTAACAAGCACAAGGTTACTCCTTTGTATAGTATCGTCAGGAAAAACAAATATTTATTTGAACATAAAATAAAACAACAACAAATAGAATTTCAAACTAACATGAAATAAAAAATTATATTGTCATATATTTTTTTTAACATATATAAGCAAGGCGAATTAAATATAAGGCGTTAGCGGGGGCGAATTCAATTCTTTTCCCCGGTATTCTAACTGTCAAACTCCATACATAAAAATTTATCTAACTGTTATACAGATTTTTTATATATGGAGTTTGACAGTTAGAATACCAGGGAAAAGAATTGAATTCGCTACCGCTATCACCTTATACTTAATTCGCCTTGATACATAAGGTACAAAATTATTTCTTATTTATCAAGTGTCTATAAATCCGAGTTTAATTATCTGTGTCTGCCTTAAAATTTATTCTCTGTACTATTAGTGTATTAAGTATTTGCAACATTTATAACATATAACGCTTTTTATAATTGTTTTCTGTGTTTATTACTGAAACATTTTCAAAATTGGGATAGTGATCAAAAATTCCTTCCATAAGCTGCATGCACGACATGTTTTTTACATCTGACATGTCAAATTTCCCACTGTTAAACACATACATGTCGTGTAGGGCTGTTGAAACATTGCTTCGTTTAGAACGTGTTCTATTTTGATCTGACAAACCATCTGACATCAGCTGTTCTTATAATTATAAAAAGTATTGTCAAAAACCTATGCCGTATGAAAACAATCAACGGCGGTTGACGATTGGCGGGAGCATTAACCGACTGATGGTAATATTTCATATGATCAAAATCAAAATTGACAATAATTATGTAAATTCTGTATCATTCAGTGTTGCTAGAGAAAGCCACGAAAATGTTGCGCTTTTCTGTCAAAAAAGTTACATTATACAAAATCTAATAAATAGTTTTATTCCATATTTCAGGAAAAATAAGAAGGCAACAAATTAATTTACTGAACAAAAACAAAATGAAAAAAAAAAACATAGAAAAACGTATGAAAAAAATCATACCGGTGATATTCATGAGGATTTAAATTAGCACTCCATACTTGACAAAATTGAGCCCATTTTGCTTAAAACTTCAACAACAAAAATTAACAATATAATTTTTTCAAGCGAAATAACTGAAGTTGCTAGCAATTTTTTTGCAAGTTTAAACAGAATGCTTAGTTTTTCGCACGAAATGCAGCACATAATACTTCATAGTCGAAAAGAATTGTTGCGAGAAACATCTTGCTGCTTCTAAACATGAACAAAGAAATATTTTGTGATTTCTCACGAATTGAACTGCAGCAAAGTTTTTTTTTTGCTTATTTAGAGCTAAGTTTTATATGGAATTTTAAATGCAAGGTAACCTTTGTTATTAAAATCGAATTGATAGGTAAAGAAAGGTTGATATCTTAAAAGAGATTTTTATCTCAAATAACGAAACAAGTACCCTTTCAGTTCTATAAGCTTATTTAATGTCTGTACCAAAATTTACGAAAATTTGGCCTAATATAACAAAATTATACATGTTACGTGGAGCCTTCAAAAGTTACAAAATATGTAAACAGTGTAACCCAACGGCAACAGTGGTATCATTATTTAGTGCAAACTGATCTTGCTCGTATTAACAGTAAAATGAAATTATTAAACTTGACAAGTCTTCAGTAATTCCGTAACGCCAAAAATATTTTAAGACGACTACAAGCCATTTTGAATCCGGACGGCTTGGATGTCTGTACAGTGAAAAAAACGAATTTGAACAGCTGTTGTAAACAAATAATATTTATGTCAGACGTAATTATACATGTACGTTTGTGACCAAATAATAAAAGTTTTCTTTAAAATACCAATTTTGACACACATGCAGAATTACAAATTACTAACACAGTTAAAAAGTCAGATGTAAAAAACATGTCGTGTATGGGTAGCTTTAGGTATAATTGCAATAATGTTAAAGATAAGCAAATTATTACCCTTAGTCCTTACTTTTTATAACACCACTTATTGTAAATTTTTATTAAGGAGCCATTGTTATGGCCCTTGCTTGAATTTACAAGGAATCAGATACCTGCATGATCGCGATTCAAACGGCAACATTTAGCTTTTTCTTAAAATGAGTACTGAGTTAGCAGGTAACAATAAAAAAATCATATTATTGAGACTTTGTTGTAAATATTGTTACGTTTTTCCCTTTTAGAACAAATGCACAGATTTTTTTGATTGCAAATACCACTGTGGCTCATTAATAAACTCTTCTTTACTTTGTGGCCTTCTCTAGCTATACTGCTTGATCCTACCGGTCTTGTTAACCCTTCGTCTTGTATTTACTAACCATGCATTATTACTACAAACGCAGCCATCCACGATACACTAATGTGTTACTCCGGCGAGACATGAACTACTCGATGCCTTGTTTAGTAACCTTAACCATTCACAGACATCTCTCCACTACTCCTTTTATCCAAGCCAGTCATCCCCTTTAATCCACTTGCCAAAACACACGTCTGCCATACACTTTTGTTGTTATACTGTTATAAAGGGCTTCTTGACAATTATCTGTTACTCTTTTATTAAATATGACGTCATCACTAAATATCTGCCATGGCTTTACACAATAATTTTTTTGCCTCTCAGGAGGTTTGTACTACTGTTTTGTTAATTTTAAATTGCTTTACAACAATTATTATTTTCTGTTGTATGCATGTCAGAACGCGAAATCGAACTCAGGACCTCCTGTTTTGCAGCACGCACATCTACCAACGCAACCATCGAGGTTGCTCAACTTTCGTTAGCTAATTGTGGTTTTATTCTATACACACACCATTAGTTGAACAAACTTATTCACCACACTTATATGGCTAACAGCAACAAAGGTTCCCAGATCTTATATTCGTAACAATATGCATGTTATTGCTTGCAAGTTCTGTTAATTCATATGATTCACAAAAGCAATGAATCATTATGATTGTTTTTAATACTTTGTAAAAGAAGCTGCTGACAAATATAGTTTTACGAATGATTTTTATGCGAGAAAAAATATGAATTTATTCCATATATAGAGATATATTTTTATACCCTTTAAATTAAATTATTAATTTCTTTTTATTAAAGTTAAATCCAATTTCCTCTTTTTTTAAATAAGTAGATTTTTCCAGATTTTTTTTAAAATAAAATTGCAGAAATACCAAAAACAATTATAACTTCAAAAATACTCAAGGGTAACAAATGACAGATTTATAAATTTCAGTAAATATTAAAGAAGTGTTTATAAATTATATAATAATAAACAAAATACAATTAACAAAATAATTGAGAAAAGTATATTGTGTTCGTTTAACAGTTGTTTTTTCGAACGCTGGGGAATAATTTTGTACAACGTGCTTTTATGAGTTATTTGAGCTTTCTACAAAACAATCAAACAACAGCAAGATATTTTTACTGTCTTTCGCTAACAGCACACAAAAAACAAAGGTGAGTTAATAACAGTCGATTGTTAGAGAGTTAACAGTATAAGAGGGAGTTTACATTAAGGGTATTGTAGCCAGCGTTGCCACACAAGAAATTGACTTCCTACCAATAATTTTCAAAAATCCTACCAAAATCGTTCACAGCCTACCAAAAATTTAAAAATGCGTTTCTTGCACCTAAACTCTGTTATACTCACTTGGTTTTTTTCCGTAATTGTTGAGGTGGAAATTTGTCTTTTGGTGATTTTTAAGATGGATGTTATGATTTAAAATAGTTTTAGAGCATACTATGCAGAATGAACACCCATCCCTTTCCTGGAGCCAATCAAATTCGCTCAACCATTCGGTTTTAAATTTTTTTTTTACTGTTTCTTTACATTCAATATTAGTAAATATTTATGTAATTAATAGGTACATATATACAATTAATAAAGTTTAATTACTTTTCCATTTTGTCTGTTAATTTTTTTAATACAAACACTTGTAAATAAGCCTTAACTCAAAAATATTGTTAACTTCAATTTCATAATATTGTTCGCGTTTCTTAAATCAGAGATGGCTATAGCTTTAATCATCTTTATGCAAAAAAGCAGAGATGTTTTTATTACACCTAAAACAGTTTTTGAAAACAGTGGTAAAACTATTCACAGTTATTGTTTATTTAATTCAAAGTTACATTTTTTTATTTTATGTTCTGAATTTTTAAGGTAAAAAATTTACTATTGCTAAAAAATTGCTACAGGAGGAAAACCTACCAAAAATTTAAAAAAATGCAACAAACCAACCAAACTACCAAACTGTTTTTTAAAAACGAAAAACTACCAAGTTTGGTCCAATTGGACCAAAGCGGCAACGCTGATTGTAGCTGACTCTTTTATTGTTTTCTATTTTGGAGCATCTCCGTAAGTCGTCCCGCGTTTACAATCTGACTCTTTTTTAGCAAGTGAGAGAATTTTTCTTTCTACGTAACAAGTGTTGCCATAACCTAAATGTATTTTTCAATGTAGCAGAAAACTGATTTGTGCGTAACACTAACAGTAAAACAAAAAACAATAAAATAATTATAGTAATAAGTGTCTATGGTTAAAGAAATTAAAATGTGTGATTTAACGAAAGAAGAAATTATTGAACAAGTTGTTGATCTAATTGCACTAGCAGTTGAAAGGTTAGACCTAAATGATGTTGGAAATATTAAAATAATTTGGAATTTTCTAGATTGCTTTGAAGATGCAAGTAGTTTGCCGAAAAAAAGACGTCGAAAAGAGTGGAAAGGATGACAGGTTTTCATTTTCCTGATATTTTGCTATTAAAAGCTCCACTAATTTTTTGTGTCCACATGTTGTTTTTTTTTTACCAATAAATTAACTTATTAAGCCGCACTTGTTATAATTTATATTTATATGTATTTCTGTTTCTTTTCTATACAGTGTTGTCAAAAATTTATTTTTAAAAAAATTTCGAACAATATAAAAAACAGCCATTTTGGCAACACTGCTCAAGCAAAGACTATAAATATACTAAGATGTTTCACTGCCGTACATTCTACATCCAGTGCATATTTTGTCGATGGACGTACTGCTACTGCCACTTTAAGAGTAAAATCACAAAGAGAAATTATTATTCTCAGCAAACTTGTTACTCTCATCTCACATTAATTCATTTGTATATACGTGCATACGAATGTGTATATATTTACATTATAAAATATCCAACGTAAACTAATGTTACCGATTGTGTATGTGTATGGTAACAATATGTGTTTTGTTGTTGTATAAAAGAAATAAATTCGATTTACACCGAATATTAAATTCATTTTTTATCAATATGAAAATTTATTATTCGGAACCTTTTCGATTTTAATTTACTTTTTTAGTTACTGAATGTTTGCTGTGTTTTTGTATACTGTCTTTTTGTTCCTGTCTTTTTCTTTTATTGATTCAATATAGTTCTTATTTAATCAATTTGGCTTTTGATATAAGACTTTTAAGTATTCTATACAAAATTTGGGTAAAATCCACTAATGAGCTAAAATAGCAGTAGTGAAATGGCCATATGAATATACTTTATATAGTAATTCATAAAATGTATAGTAATGCCGATTTCTGTAACAATTTTTGTCAGTTGTTCGTATTTCCAAGTAGAAAGTTTTTACGGAAGAAAATTTTTGAAAATCTCTCCAGAAAAGTCGGAAAATTTGAAAAATCAAAAAGTTGGTGATTTTAATAATTTGTTTGGGATAATTAGCACAATATTTTTTAAAGCGATTTTCTTGCTATTAATGCAGAATAATAGATATAATTAAACCTTGACAAATTCTTGACTATAAAAACACGCATAAAGGTCTTATAATTACTATTTTGTAAAAACAGCAGATAAAAACATAAAAAATATATTACGAAGCAATGTGCATAATGTACTAAAATTATTATGTCTGGTTTGACGAGAATAACTCTTGTCACATAAACAGGTTGGAAGTTCCGAATTTGCTTATACCTATGTTGCTAAGAAAGCATTGCTCATGGGAAACACATGAGTGTAAAGTAACAAATACTGGGAGAGTCTAAATTTTAAAGCGCCAGTAATTTATTTTGTTTGGCAATTTTAATTTAAAAATTTAGCTATTAAATTCATATTGAGGTTTATATAGTGAGGTTTATATATATATTATACCTATATGCAGGTTAAATAAACTTAACAAAAAATTTAATAATAAATATACATAAATAAGTGCCTTATTTTATTACCATTGTTTGAAATTTCTTAATTAAATTAAGTATCCACAACAATAAATGCTAAAAAAAATTACTACGTAATTTAGGGTATGATTAGTTCGGTGCGATCATGCATATTTTTAAAAATACACAAATAAAAATATATAGTTACCCTACAATAACAGGAGCAGTCATATAGTTTCGTTTTTAATCTTATTTTACAAACAATTTTTAAATAAGTAGGAAAAATAGAATTCAGAAATAAAATTTTATGAAGCACATTCTTCTTTATATGTAGATATGAAAGTATGTATGTACGTTTCTATATGTTAAATGTGTGTTTTTGTCTCTCAATACTTTCCTTTAACAAAACATTTCTTATGAACATCCACTCACATTTTTAAACGCATGTGTGTATGAATCTGTCTTGTTTACAAACAGCGTTGCCACACAAGAAATTGACTTCCTACCAATAATTTTCAAAAATCCTACCAAAATCGTTCACAGCCTACCAAAAATTTAAAAATGCGTTTCTTGCACCTAAACTCTGTTATACTCACTTGGTTTTTTTCCGTAATTGTTGAGGTGGAAATTTGTCTTTTGGTGATTTTTAAGATGGATGTTATGATTTAAAATAGTTTTAGAGCATACTATGCAGAATGAACACCCATCCCTTTCCTGGAGCCAATCAAATTCGCTCAACCATTCGGTTCTAAAATTTTTTTACTGTATCTTTACATGCAATATTAGTAAATACTTATGTAATTAATAGGTACATATATACAATTAAAAATGTTTACTTACTTTTTCATTTTGTCTGTAAATTTTTTTAATACAAACCTTGTAAATAAGCCTTCACTCAAAAATATTGTAAATTTCAATTTCATAATATTGTTCGCGTTTCTTAAACCAGAGATGGTTCTAGCTTTAATCATCTTTATACAAAAAAGCAGAGATGTTTTTTATTACACCTAAAACAGTTTTTGAAAACAGTAGTAAAACTATTCACAGTTATTGTTTATTTAATTCAAAGTTACATTTTTTTATTTTATGTTCTGAATTTTTAAGGTAAAAAATTTACTATTGCTAAAAAATTGATACAGGAGGAAAAACTTCCAAAAATTTAAAAAAATGCAACAAACCAACCAAACTACCAAACTGTTTTTTAAAAACGAAAAACTACCAAGTTTGGTCCGATTGGACCAAAGCGGCAACGCTGTTTACAAACTAATATTGTGCTCTCTTGAGTTTTGGTTGCGCTCACAGAAATTTTTTCCCTCTTATCTCTTAACCCCGCTACCGAGAAACTCCTCATAATTTTTGATTTTTTAAATGTTCAAAGTGCAACATCTTTATAAATTTATTGTCTTTGCTAAGATGTTTCACTGCCGTACATTCTACATCCAGTGCATATTTTGTGTATGTACGTACTGCTACTGCCACTTTAAGAGTAAAATCACAAAGAGAGATTATTATTCTCAGCAAACTTGTTATTCTCATCTCACATTAATTTATTTGTATATACGTGCATACGAGTGTGTATATATTTACATTATAAAATATCCAAAATAAACCAATGTTACCGATTGTGTATTTGTATGGTAACAATATGTGTTTTGTTGTTGTATAAAAGAAATAACATTGATTTACACCGAGTATTAAATTCATTTATTATCAATATGAAAATTTATTTTCGGAACCTTTTCGATTTTAATTTACTTTACTTTTTTAGTTACTGAATATTTGCTGTGTTTTTGTATACTGTCTTTTTGTTCCTGTCTTTTTCTCTTATTGATTCAATAGAGTTCTTATTTAATCAATTTGGCTTTTGATACAAAATTTGGGTAAAATCCACTAATGAGCTAAAATAGCAGTAGTGAAATGGCCATATGAATATACTTTATATAGTAATTCAAAAAATGTATAGTAATGCCGATTTCTGTAACATTTTTTGTCAGTTGTTCGTATTTTCAAGTAGAAGGTTTTTACGGAAGAAAATTTTTGAAAATCCCTCCAGAAAAGTCGGAAAATTTGAAAAATCAAAAATTGGTGATTTTAATAATTTGTTCGGGATAATTAGCACAATATTTTTTAAAGATAATAAATTTAATTTAAAATTCCTGTAATTTAATTTTAATTATTAACTTGCAAGTGCCCATATAAAAGGCATAAATAAATTATCGTGGTGTGTTGTGATATTTCATTTGTTGCCTTAATTTTCTTTTTCATCATCTTTTAAATGGATAGAAGAGCCGAAAGAAGTCAGCATTATAGAGTATATAAAGAAAAATAAAATCAGGTGGCAAATTACGACACTCGATATCGATCGAAATTTCAATAGAATTTAAATGTAAATTTCGATCGATATCGAATGCCGTAATTTGCCCCCAGTGTTGATAATTGTTGTTTTTGCTTAAACTTTGATTTTTGTATTTACTTTATTGTTTGAACAAAAAATTGTAGTTTATTTAAAATGTTTGTGAGAAGTTTCCTGAAGAGCTAAAGAAAGAAGTGCTTTTACCTTCAATAATTAAAATCGGTGATTTTAATAATTTGTTCGGAATAATAATATTTTAAAGATTAAAATTAATTTTTTTGTACGAAGTTTTGGGTGAAATTATTTCTTAATGGCTTTCCAAATGAAAAATAGAAAGTTCTTGCTGTAAAACTTGGAAAATTGCGAAAAATACGATATTTCAACGATTTTCTTGCTATTAATGCAGAATAATAGGTATAATTAAACCTTGACAAATTCTGACATATACATCGGAAATGTATATCCGTTCTAAGAACTATAAAAACATGCATAAAGGTCTTATAAATACTATTTTGTAAAAACAGCAGCTAAAAACATAAAAAATATATTAGGAAGCAATGTGCATAGTGTACTAAAATTATTATGTCTGGTTTGACGAGAATAACTCTTGTCACAAAAACAGGTTGGAAGTTACGAATTTGCTTATACTTATGTTTGCCAAGAAAGCATTGCTCATGGGAAACACATGAGTGTAAAGTAACAAGTGCTGGGAAAGTCTAAATTTTAAAGCGCAATTTGTATGGAAATTTTAATTTATAAATTTAGCTATTAAATTCATGTTGAGGTTTATATATATATTATACCTATATGCAGGTTAGATAAACTTAACAAAAAATTTAATAATAAATATACATAAATAAGTGCCTTATTTTATTACCATTGTTTGAAATTTCTTAAAAAACATATTAAGTATCTACAAGAATGAATGCTAAAAAAAATTACTACGTAATTTAGGATATGATTAGTTCGGTGCGATTATGCATATTTTAAAAAATACACAAATAAAAATATATATATTTACCCTACAATAACAAGAGCAGTCATATAGTTACGTTTTTAAGCTCATTTTACAAACAATTTTTAAATAAGTAGGAAAAATTGAATTCAGAAATAAAATTTTATGAAGCACATTCTTCTTTATATGTAGATATGAAAGTATGTATGTACGTTTCTATATGTTAAATGTGTGCTTTGGTCTCTCAATACTTTCCTTTAACAAAACATTTCTTATGAACATTCACACACATTTTGAAACGCATGTGTGTATGAATCTGTCTTATTTACAAACAGCGTTGCCACACAAGAAATTGACTTCCTACCAATAATCTTCAAAAATCCTACCAAAGTCGTTCACAGCCTACCAAAAATTTAAAAATGCGTTTGTTGCACATAAACTCTGTTATACACACTTGTTTTTTTCCGTAATTGTTGAGGTGGAAATTTGTCTTTTGGTGATTTTTAAGATGGATGTTATGATTTTAAATAGTTTTAGAGCATATTATGCAGAATGAACATCCATCCCTTTCCTGGAGCCAATCAAATTCGCTCAACCATTCGGTTCTAAATTTTTTTTTGACTGATTCTTTATATGCAATATTAGTAAATATTTATGGAATTAAAAGGTACATATATACAATTAAAAAAGTTAACTTACTTTTCCATTTTGTCTGTTAATTTTGTTAATACAAACACTTGTAAATAAGACTTCACTGAAAAATATTGTTAATTTCAATTTCATAATATTGTTCGCGTTTCTTAGACCAGAGATGGTCATAGCTTTAATCATCTTTATGCAAAAAAGCAGAGATGTTTTTTATTACACCTAAAACAGTTTTTGAAAACAGTGATAAGACTATTCACAGTTATTGTTTATTTAATTCAAAGTTACATTTTTTATTTTATGTTCTAAATTTTTAAGGTAAAAAATTTACTATTGCTAAAAATTTGCTACAGAAGGAAAACCTACCAATAATTTAAAAAAAATGCAACAAACCAACCAAACTACCAAACTGTTTTTTAAAAACGAAAAACTACCAAGTTTGGTCCGATTGGACCAAAGCGGCAACGCTGTTTACAAACTAATATTGTGCTCTCTTGAGTTTTGGTTGCGCTCACAGAAATTTTTTCCCTCTTATCTCTTACCCCCGCTACCAAGAAACTGTTCATAATTTTTGATTTTTTAAATGTTCAAAGTGCAACATCTTTATAAATTTATTGTCTTTGGTATGAATCTGTCTTGTTTACAAAACTAATAATGTGCTCTCTTGAGTTTTGGTTGCGCTCACAGAAATTTCTTCCCTCTTATCTCTTACCACCGCTATCGTGAAACTGCTCATAATTTTTGATTTTTTAAATGTTCAAAGTGCAACATCTTTATAAATTTATTGTCTTTGGCTCAAGCATCAGAGTTGCCACACAAGAAATTGACTTCCTACCAATAATTTTCAAAAATCCTACCAAAATCGTTCACAGCCTACCAAAAATTTAAAAATACATTTCTTGCACATAAACTCTGTTATACTCATTTGGTTTTTTTCCGTAATTGTTGAGATGGAAGTTTATCTTTTTAGAATGAACACCCATCACTTTCCTGAAGCCAATCAAATTCGCTCAACCATTCGGTTCTAAATTTTCTTTTGACTGTTTCTTTACAATGATCACTAAAAGTATTATATTATTTAAAAATGTTTTAAAACAAAAATTTTAAGAGTGGTTTTACCTGGTTGATGGTATGTCGTCTTCTGAAAATAAACCTTCACTCAAAAATATTGTTAATTTCAATTTCATAATATTGTTCGGATTTCTTAAGCCATGGTTATAGCTTTAATCATCTCTATGCAAAAAGCAGAGATGTTTTTTATTTCACCTAAGATAGTTTTTGAAAACAGTGGTAGCATTATTCAAAGTTATTGTTTATTTAATTCAAAGTTACATTTTTTTTTTAATTATATGTACTGAATTTCTAAGGAGAAAAATTTACTATTACTAAAAAATTGCTACAGGAGGAAATCCTACCAAAAATTTAAAAAAAATGCAACAAACCAACCAAACTACCAAACCGTGTTTTAAAGTCGAAAAACTACCAAGTTTGGTCCGATTGGACCAAAGCGGCAACGCTGTCAAGCATAGAACTGCAAAAAATGAAAGAGAGAAACAGGAATGAGAGAAAAATAAGAGAAAAACTGAATATTCATTTCGTGCAGTGATGCGCAAAATATAAAATGTATTTGTATTGGTGAGAAATATAAAGTTACACTATGAGAAAAGTTGTTTAATAAAAAAACGGTGTTAGTTAGTAATATAAAATATTGCACATAAGCATGTAATATAAATTTTAAGTATATTTAAATTTAAGTTTAAACAACTAAAAAAAATTGATTAATGAAAAAATGCTCTTACTTGGTAACATTATAAAATTGTGCACATAAGCAATTAAATTAAAGTTTAATTTAAATGTAAGAAAAGTTACTTAGTGAAAAAAATATGTTACTTGGTAACAGTAAAAAACTAAAGTATTTTAAATACAAGTGAAAATTCTTATTAAAAAATTATAATTAAAAAATCTCATAAAAATTATATATGAAATTTTCTATTATCATGTTTTTTTTTTTTAATTTCGAATGAGCTTTATATTTTTTAAGTTAACCGAGTTAAGTTTGATCCTTCGTTCCTTTGTACTTTGAAGTTCTAAGTAAAATTGCAAGATCGAAGATAAATTCTTTTTTATTTCTTTAACATTAAATGTATTATAAAAAGTTCCAAAATGCCTTTTTAAAATATCCTTTCTCTTTTTTTTTTAATGTTTTGTAACATAAAAGGCATTGCATACCACCAAAAGTATTTTCAATCCTAAAGTATTTTTGAAATGCCATACTTTGCTTTTTTGCTGTAAAAAATTAAAAAATTTTCCTTTCAGTGTGTCAAAAGAAAAAATTCATACATCCACGCACATGTGCATTCGTCAATGTTAAATCGACGACTAAACAAAAGAGCATAAGAATGTGTGTAAATTATTTTTCCACAATTGTGGTATGGCTTGCGCATCACTGATTTCGTGCTACTTTTGCTACCCTGCAAGCTTCTCTACACCTCTTGCCTAAAAACTTCTGCATCATGACTTTTGTAGCTGATACAATGCCCTTAATGTAAATTCCCTCTAAGCAATACAAAAGCAATGTAAATGTGAGTGGACAGTGAAAGTGAATCAACTCATGCAGTTCTCTGCTCCACTACTTATCAATAATCAACAACAATCTGCAATGGTATACTTAAATTTTAACTAAAAAGAAAAACCATCAATAAAAAATGTTATTATATTTGGTCTATCGTCCTTACACGCAGTTATTTTTACATGTTCTTTTTTTTCAACCACGAAGTTATTTTAATTTTTCGATGTACTTTTTTCCGAACGCGTACTAAAAGCAGACTACTCGTACGCAAACAAAAGCTTTAGTGGTACATTCACGTACGTGTACGCAAAAAAATATTTTAATAAAACACATTCGTGGTTGTGAACAGAAAATTTCAAAACTTAGTAACACACATTATTGTTATGAAAAGAAAATGATGTACGGGTTGGTTTTGAACAGAACATTGTGTGTACGATGAGTGTACTTTCTGAACTCTGGAATAAACAACAAAATATTACAACCATTTGTTTTTTCATCTTTTTCGTATAATAGTGCATCTAAAATAGGACACTCTGTCAGATTTTTATGTGATTAAATCGTACGATTGTGTATGATAGTGAATCCTGGCCTTAAGATAGCTTGAGCTTTTGTCAAAAATCCAACGTAAGGCCTGTTAAATGCTTAGGTGCTATATTAAAGAAATTTAAGTGACTACAATAACTTACATAAATTTAGTAACTTATTTGCCACAGTTGCACATTCATGTTTAATTCGTACTTTTGCCAAAAATAGTTTCTATATAAATAAACAAAATTTTTAAACGAAAAGGCTTTAAAGAAAATATTTTATATATTTAGTAACATTCACATACACGTTTACATTTTTTGGTTCATGTTTTAAGAAAAAGTAAAAAAATATTACAAGTTACTTTCTGTTTTGTGCTTGTGGCCAACCGTAATAAAAAATGCAACGATGTTCATCGCTTATATCGTATATATATGTGTGTATAAATTTAATTTAAATATATTATATTTGTTAAAAATTGGCCATAAAGAAAATTATTGTTTTTTTTTTCTACATTTTCTATTAATTTTAAAACTAAAATTTTAAAACTTTATGTCTTAATTACAATTTTTTTTTATCAATGTATAACACAAAGCACAATCAGCCGTTTCTGTACGGAAAGAGCGATCAGTTTCGTACCTTGCATAATGAAATTAAATTTAACGAAATTTGACGAAAAGTTATCTTATGTATATTATAGTTTACCACATATAATTTAATGTATTTGCACAGTTGTATAAGTTTGCTTAAGTTTTTTATGCACATTATAGATGGGCCTTAAGTTTGCTTAAGTTATCTAATGCACATTATATTTTGGCCTTTACTTTCCATTTTGGCTTAAAAAACTACAATCAAAAGAAATTATAATAAAAGAAATATCCATTGGATTCTTTCAATCCAT
The DNA here is from genome assembly GCA_916610165.2 of Gymnosoma rotundatum. Taxonomy (NCBI): domain Eukaryota; kingdom Metazoa; phylum Arthropoda; class Insecta; order Diptera; family Tachinidae; genus Gymnosoma; species Gymnosoma rotundatum. The sequence goes on from OU744336.1 coordinate 118,954,550, forward strand.
TCCAAACCAAGTGTAAGTACATACATGAAATTGTGCTTTAAGTTTTATAGCTTTGTACAGGTTAAACCAGACTTTTTAATCGCTAATTTAAATGTAAACAATTGAGACAGACATATTTAATTTAAACTGTGTATTATTTAAATTTCTCTTCAAAGTGCAGTTTACATAAAATAAACCGGATCGCATCGGTATACAATAGCGGTTTGATAGCGCCAAATTTCTAGCGTTTTCGTTTGAGAGAACACCTCAGTTTTAAGCGATATGCGTTTTTCAGGACATGTTTGTATAATTTGAGTGTCATCACTAGAAAAGTGACATTAAAATCTTCATGCAATGTAAATTGTGAATTTTTTAAAACTGTAGTTTTTAATGAATAATAATGCCATATAAAATTGCTCTTCTAATACTTATATTCCGTTGCATCTGAGAAATCCGCAGACATGTTAGATTCATCTGGTTGCCAGCGGTATTCGGTATAGTAAATATTCCAACTTTCATTTATTTAGCTGTGTTGACAGTTAAAGAATTTGTTTTTATTAAATTTATATAATTTATACAAATATGTATGCATATTGTCCATGCAAATGTCCAAAGGCTTCGGCGAGGATATATGGAGCATATCAATTTTTCGTCCTCCAACAACCGAATTATTATAGCTCCATTTTATTACATTGCTTAATTTCTTGGCATATGCGTAATAAAATTTTTGTCAAAATGCAAAATTTTTGTCAAAATGCAAACAACTTTTTTTTTATTTCAACATATTCTACGCATTTCTTATAGATATATGCAAGTGTAAAAAGCTTCTTATGAAATCTAATTTTGAGTTGACATTTTTTAAAGTACTGCCGTTATTCCTGTTTTATTCATTCCCTGTGTAGTACCCACACTTGTATGATTCTGTGTTGCATATATTTTAAAATAGTGAATTATTATTTCTTCATAATTAAAATAAAACCTTTATTTTAAAAACTATTATTAAATTGTTGCATTATTTTTCTGGAATAATATCGATTTGTGTATTTGCCATTAAGGACAGTTTAGAGGGTAAGACTTTACGTACGTAGATTTCATGAAAAAATTTAATTTGCTTAAGCTTGAAATTAATGCACTTTCGGCTCAGGGAGTGAATACTACAGAGGGTTCGGTCGAAGAATTTCCTCGTTTTCATAGCCTTAACAGCAGCAGCAACGTCTAGAAAAAATAATTGAATATTTTCTGTGTTTTACTCAAAAAGGTCTAGGCAAAACTCCGTTAGAAACGCATCAAATCGACATCGGAGAGGCAGTGCCAGTCAAAGAAAAATAGTATCCAGTATCGCCCGCGGTACAGAAGCTGATGTATGGAGAACTAGAATAAATTTTGTGCAGAAAGGAGAAAGGCTCAATGAACTCACTGTGAAGGACGTCTATCCGAGAAAATCATATTTCACCGTTCGTGGAAGACTTTTGTACCATTTTACGGTAATACCTTTGTGGTTGTGCAACGCAGCCCAAGTTCTCTGCCGATTAATGGATAAGGTTATTCCAGCGCGCTTGCGTAAAAGGCTGTTTGTGTATCTGGACGATTTGTTGGTGGTGTCCCCAGAACTTGAGGAGCATTTTAGAGTCTTAAGCGAACTAGCACAGTGTCTTGTCAAGGCGAACTTGACGATAAATGTAAGTAAGTCTATATTTTGCTATAAGCAATTGAAGTATTTAGGATATATCCTTGGAGAAGGCAAGCTAAAACCAGACCCAGAGAAAGAGTAGGCCATTTTAAAATTAAAATACCCGACCTCTATCAAGCAAGTGCGGAGTTTCATGGTACCTAGAAGGTGGTTTCGACGCTTTGTTTATGCGACCATAATAGCACCAATTACGGACACTCTTAAAAAGAGTAAGAAATCCGTATTTACTCAGGAAGCAGAAATAGCATACGACAAACAAAGAAAAGTAAACGACTCAATCAATAATATTTCCCTTCAATAAATCACCGAAAAGAATACCCTCAATACCACTATCTGTGGAAGGAGTTGAAATTCCTCTCCTTGATACCATTACATATTTTGGAATTCAAATTAAAAAAAAAACTGACTTTCAGACATCATGTTCTAAGAATCTGTGAAAAGGCAATTAAATTTAGAAGAGCCCTTTTCCCATTATTAAATCGAAAATTAACTTTAAATTATAAAAACAAAATCTTACAGTATTAGGGGGGCATACGGCCTATTATGACATATGGGTGTCAAATTTGGACAAATAGACCTATCTAAAGAAGTTGCAAATAATCCAGAATAAAAATTTAATTTAAAAATTTACCCAGAAGATACTCAACAAGTAGACTGCATCAAAATTTTCAACAGGTATTGCTTCTATGAGTAATATCTAATTTAACACAAATATTTGAAGTTCGAAATAGAGCTTCAAATTATGATATAATAGGGAATTTTTAATACTAATTTTTTCTTCAACTTCAGCAATGAAGCTGATAGAAGGATTAATTCAGAATTTCCTTGAATCTTTACTAGGATTTTCCGTATCTTTTTTTCCTAACACTGCGTTAATGTAAATACTAAATTTACGATATTTTTACACAATAAATTAAGTTCATATTTGTTGCAATAATTAATTAAGTAAGATCTCAAGAAACGTAATTATTGTAAATTTTTTAAATGTATAAATGATAGTTATAATAAATAAAAAAAAAAAAAAACATCCAGGCTTCAACAAGATGTTTTTCATACAATGCGATGCATTGGACATAGGTATGGGGGCCGTGTTATCCCAAGGTGGTATCCAAGGGGAACAGCCAATAGCGTATTTCTCAAAAAAATTCATCATCTGCACATCGGCACAAACAATTACTCTGTGACAAAGAGGGAGTGTTTAGCGGTAGTTCCAGCGGTAAAGCGGTTTAGACCGTACATTGAACTCATGGAATTTGTGATCATCATGGATCATTCCAGCCTTAAATGGCTAAGAGAAAATAAAATGAAAATCTATGCGTGTAAAAAAATGAGATTAAAAATCGTAAGGTTTTTTTTTTAACATTTACACCATTGGTGTTGAATAAAATGAAATCAAATTAAAACAGATGTGGTTAAAACAGTAATTGTGATGCCAACTCAGTATATTTTGTACTATATGTAGCGATTTTTGTGCTATTTTGACGAGTTTTGCCTTTGAAAAGTAAGCATTTAAAAGAAAATCGCAACCCTGATCTAATGAAGTAAAATAGTTTTTAAAAAATGTAAAAAATAAAGAGAGCCGTATGACTGTCAAATTTCCATCTGTATTTTCTCTAATGTCGGACAGTTTCACTACGTATTATGTTTAGACGATACTACTTGTACTTTTCTACATAAAAATTTGACATATTATATTACTTGTAGTATAATATAAACCGCCCTCTACCTATATTTAGTTTAAGGTCTGGCATCTGTTCTACATTAAAAGTCCTGCAACAAAGACAAATCGCGGCATACTATGCGATGGGGATTTTTTTTATTTAAATCGCAGAGCATATTTATGTAAATAAAAGAGGGACAGCGAAACAAAGGTAAGTGGAAATTAATTTAATATTTATTTCTGTCTTTTTATGAATATGTGATGTTTTAGGAAAACTTCCAATTTTTTTGAATTTAAAGTTTTTAATGAGATTTCTGAAAGAAATGTAAATATTTTGACAATAAAAGCAATTACCACCATGTGAGTGTGCATAATCAAATAAGAAGACTGGTTTGGAAGAGTTTTCAAAAACGAAGCGTTTACAATATATCTTTGATAAATCGTTATACCAAAAAAAAAAAAAAAAAATGAAGGTACTTAACCGAACGCAAATGTAGTCAATATAAGATATCAATTGCAATCAAACTTCACTAATTTCGAAAGGAAAAATAGTTTGCAGAAGCCAAGTAATAAAGGAATCACGACTGTAGAAAAGAATAATTCTCTGATAGTAAAAATGAAAAAAATGGACGTAAGTGACTAAGGATCGTTCGCGAAACGGACTCTTTTTCCAAAACGAAGACTCTACAAAATGCGTGCGACCGATATCTAAACAAAAAAACAAGAATACCGAATTAATTGTCGATATGTATTTAAAATACACACATACATATGTAGCTAAACAAACCATTCACCTTTAGTTATAATAGATTGGCCATACGTAAAAACTCTACAACGTTTGTTTGGATTGACCAAAAGGTATAGGTAATTTAAACGGCACATTTAAGGCTCTTAAAGAACGTGCACTTGATTTTATAAGGAAAGAAAAGTACTGATTGTATCTTGTGAAAAAATGTCTTTGGAAAATTTTCTTGAGTGAGATAATATAATAGGTAAGCACGACTTCGGGTTTGAAAGTGGTATAGATGGCAATAGTTAGTTGCAAGCAGTGTTAGAATTTTTTGTTAACGGTAGCTGCAAAGGAACTATTATGAAAAATATGTTTTTGAGGTGATCTCTTTATTTAAAACCTTCCTAGTTCGTTTGCGATCAAGAGGCAAACTTCGAAAGCTTTTCCAAAGTTAAAAATTATTTCAGGCACATTTTTCCACACTTTTAAAAAGTGCAATAAATTGTTCATACATATATTGATTTAAGATTATAAAGTTTTCTTTAAAAATAAACCTGTTTCATAGAAAGGCGTTATTAACTTCTTTAATGTTGATAGCAATTCAATCTAATTTGCCACGAAGCTTACTATGGAACATATATATTAAAAAAATTTTCAGCGTAACATTGGCGGTGTTAAGTCGAACTGTAGCCACATGTAGGGACACATTGCAGTCTTCAGGAAATCTAATTTTTCAAAATCAGCAACTTTTCTGAATACCGCATAACTTTTTAATAATATCTTCGGAATGTGTAACATTCGAGCAGAAAGTGCAGCTTTTAAAAGATCCGTGGAAAAATTGTAATTTTTGAGAAAGGCCTTAAACCCTAGAATCAATAGATGAGAAGGGAGATAACATAACAAATCATTTCACTTTCAAAAACTTTTGGGCCTCTACTATGGGAACGTAGTAGTGAAGGGGAATAGTGAACGTATTTTCTGTTCTAGACCTTCGATTCTAATAATGCACAATGGAATGCCATTCATTCTTTGATAAATGTCGATAGAGTCTTTGATGGCAGCTTTTATTAAAAAAAAAAAATAGTTACTAAATGGTTTTTGTACAAAAAAATTTTAAGTATTTCATTGTCTTTTTGCTTTATTGTTAAAATGAAGTTTTCATTTAATCAATTTGTGTTTTGATATAAACTCCAAAGTCCTCTTTACAAAATTTAGGTAGATAGTTTTAGAAAAAAGCTGCTTTTATTATATACAGAGCTGGACAAAATTATTCAGACAGGCACTAACCTTATGCTTAATCTTCCATATTTTTAAATTAATAAGTCAAAAACTTATAAGTTTCTTATAAGGGAATTTATTAACATGTCTTTTATTCAAAAATAAAAAACTTGTAATTATTATGCTAAAATTTTTTTTCACACACTCGGTAACTATTTTTATTCCATTTTTCTACATAACGGTTCGCTTTGGAAACCATTCGTATGTATTTAAAAAAATAAAGCGAATAGTAAATATTTAGTTAGTTACATGGTTAAATATATTTCTTAAAGAACAGGAAAAAATATTATTTTCTGCTCAAATTAGGCGCAAAAATAATACTAAACACGTTATATACTTTTTGAAAAACAAATGAGTAGTGATTTAGGAGACTCCTTTAAGTAGAGATTTAGTAAAGAACGTATTTGTCGAAAATCTTAAAATAAGAGGACAAAATTTAGTTTATGCTGTGAAGGAAACAAAGAAAAATTATACAGTAAAAAATGTGATATAATTGCATATATACATAGTCTGGACTTACACTATGCAATTTTTTGAGGCATTTTTTTTTCTTAATTTTCTATTGAAGTTACAGCGTTATCTGTTATCCAAAAGTAAACATTAGCAACAGTAACATCCCTTCAAAACTCAAGCAATACCATATAGATTACTTCTCTGCTCCACAAACAAACAAAAATTTCATGCTAGTTTTAGGAAAAATTTCATAGTGTAAATGCCGTAATATTTATAAATTAAATATAAATAATCAAAAAATAATTAAATTAAATGTTACTTTTTCGGCTTAGGTTACTTTTTAATTTAATTACTAAAAACTTTTTAGAAAGAAAATTTATTTACAAATGTAGTTGAATGAAATGCAGCATTTTCTAGATCGCTACATCCTTCATCAGCATTCTTCGTATCTATCTACATTTGGTTGGGTAAGTTGTAAACATCATTTTCTAGATCGCTACATCCTTCATCAGCATTCTTCGTATCTATCTACGTTTGGTTGGGTAAGTTGTAAACAGCATTTATTTAACCAAATAATCTCTATATTAATTTAGTCGAAGTTCGCACACAATCTAAAGCATTTCTTGTTATTCTCTCTTTAACTCGACTTGTACATTTGTTTTTGTTTTGTATCAACCTTCTATATGGTATTTTGTTTGCTCACAACATTATCCATGCTGCTCCAGTATTATATTGACAGTTTTGAGTTAAGAATTTATACACAACCATACCGAAGGTTGGTGCTTTCACCTTCAATATTCAAGAACGGTGATGTAAATAATTCGTTCGGGAAAATAGCACGATAAATTTTAAAGTTTGATTAATATGAATATTTTTGTTAAAAAAAAAATGAAATTTAAAGACATGAAGTAATTTTTAGAAGGTGATGGCGGTGATAGAGTGGTAAGTGTGTAAAGGTTGATAGGACGGGTTTTAGGTGATACAAGAACTGGAAAAGTGATGTGACGAGGTAGAGTGACCTATGAGGGGACTAATCACGGTCTATAAGATTGTCAGACGTTTACTGTTTTTTTTTGCGCTAATGTTTTTTTAAGACTAACTTTTTTTTGTTGTGTTACGTTTTTTTGCCTGAAGGAAGGGTTGCTTTGTGAAAACACGGTGAAGTGTTTTCTTCTACAGAGTATTTTAAATTGTTTTTGTATTTCCTTAGCGTCAAAATTTGTTTGAATGTTAGTGACTTTTACGGTTTCAAGTAAAATTTCAGGAAAGTGAACTTCATACTTGTCGCCAAGTGCATGAAACTCACTTACTGTTCTCGTTATATCAATCGATGAATCTGAATGGTGTTTGTATGGTTTTACTTTTGGCAAACATAAAATTGTGCATTACACATCTAGTTAAATGCCAACGCAAGTAAGTGTAACAAAGTTTTAGGTAAAAATGGATGCTAGTTGTCTGTGGAGATTGTGGGCATGCGCCATCTACATACTTAATTTTTTTGGATTATTGCATATGAGTAGAATTACAGCAGACTAATCCAAATAACACATATTCAATTCTGCCTTAATGTTTATACCAAATAGCTAATGACACTGAAAGTCCCATAGAAGTAGACAATTCAAAAGTATAAAAAATTAAAGAAAAGGTATTTCGAAGAAAAAGTAGCTGATATAACCATTAACAGGTTTGGTTCTGGAAATTAAGAAAACAAAGCAACTTACTTAGGGAGGTAAATGAAATGGCGAGTTCTAGAATATCTTCCGAGACATTATCTGTACTTTAAATGTAACGTCTGTCAAGGAGTCCGCAGCCATCCTTTGTCATTGCAGTAACATCAAATATTTTGAGTCGCTTACTTCGCATGCAAAAACTTATGTTCTTGAATTCCGGGTTTTACCCTTTGAGACATTTTAGAAAATTAGAACAATTTTCAGTTAGAAAACAACAACAAACAATACATTTTTACAACGTCGTAGTAGCGGCAAAGAGGACGACCGTGGAAAAAACAGATTTCTGTCTGTGTGATTTCTGCTATGCCGTCGACCAAAAGCACATTAATTACCATATCCAATTTGGCGCCAGCTAAAAAACGCAACATACATGTGAAATCCAACCAAAGGAGAACTAAAAAGGCTGCGGAAGACGGCAGCAAATTTCTTTTAAGTAGCACATCTGAAAAAAGAATACACATTTTTATAAGATTTAAAGTTTCGTGTAGACTCTAGCGCCCTTGTGTCAGTAACAACGTCACAAACATTGTACTGAAGATACTCGTAGTTTAGTTGTGCTAACCAGCCAGTTACTTATGCCCTTCAGCAAACGTTAGACAAATTAATATATAATTTTTTTAGCTCAAAACATGTTATCTACGTACGCAAATACCTACAAGAGTTGTGTGGTCATCAGTTATTCGAAATATAGCCAATTAAGCACGAGAGTCTGGGCTAAGAATCTGTTATAAAAAATTTTTGATTCCCAAAAATATATTTCGGGCACACATTTTACCAGTTAATCATCACATTATCAATACAAAAGTTTCGTTCATAAGGACATAATCAGGTATGTGATGGAAATCGATTTCGAAATCGAAACGATTTAAAACCAAAAATGGTTGCGATATGCTTGCTATTTTCGTTTTTTAAATACCTTCAATACAGTTTTCAATAACTCTCCATTCAATTTATATAATTACTTTTGGGTAACTTCTTCATTATTGTTTAAAAAATATCTCAAAACGAGTCGTTTTCAAATCGATCGATTTCCATCACATACCTGAATGTCTTATTTTCATGTATTTATTTAATCAGATCATGTTAGCAAATCTTTGGAATCTGCTTGAACAGGATTCTGATGCATTGTTTTTAGTAAAAATATACGACATACTCAGCTGAAAAGTAGAACATTTTGTATTACTTGTACTTATGTGGGCCTATCTTTTGAACCGCTTAAGACAAACGCTTGTAAATTGGACAATATGTCAATTGCTATGGCCGTTATAGTAACAAGTATTAATATTACAAATTATAAATTAAAGGGCGCGCCAATAGTTTATTTAATTGGATGATTTGATGTTCATTTAATTTAAACAGTTGTAGACAGACACTTGAACTTTAAAACGAACCTGTAATGCTAAGTCTGCTATAACAAAAAGTTATAAATTTGGAACTTTAAAATATGTGACCAAAATTTTTAACCGTTATAGACAAAATGCTGAAACTTAAAAGCTAAGCTAAGCCCGCTATGTCAATGAGTTTATAATTTGAATTTAGAAATTAAAGGGTGTCCCATATGTGGAGTAGATTTTCTTATATGGGCCTGTCCTTTGATCCGTTATAGACAAATGCTTGCAAATTGGACAGAATGTCGATTGCTACGGCCGTGATGGTAATAAGTATTAATATTAAAAATTATAATAGTTCATTTAATTTGATGTATATGGCCATACTATAGAATAGTTGGAGGCAGACGCTTGAAATCTACAACGAACCTGTACTGCTAACTCCGCTATAACAAGAAGTATTAGTTGATGCACTTTGGTGTATGTGGCCAACTTTTGAACCCTTATAGACAGACAGCTCAAATTTACAAGGAACCTGTTTGCTAAGTCCGCTATAACAAGAAGCTTAGAATTTAAATTTATAAATAATAGGTTGTTCTTAAAATTAATGTAATTTGTTCTATATGGCCGTATTTTTTTGACCTGTTATATACAAACATCTGAATTTTAGACAGAATGTCCACTAATTTGTTTGGTATAATAAGGAAGATAAAAATTTTTCTTTACAATAAGAAAGCCTTTTACAATAGCAAGTATGTAATTTGAATTACGAAAACAAACGGTGATGCTATAGTTGCTGTTTATGATGTATAGGCAGACAAATGAATTCTATTTTGAACTCGGTTTTTTTTTGCAAAATTTATTATTTTCAAGATGTTTTGATTGCTTTTGAGATAGAAGCTACATTTCATTCTGTGCCTAAAAAAATCAGCACAAAAATTTATAAATTTTTTCTTAGTAAATTTAGAAATTAACAGAACACAAGCAGGATTAAAATTTTTGATATGTACCGAAAATCTTATTCAACTTTGTCTGCAACTTTTAGAACACCCTGTGTTCGTGACAGCATGTCTGAAATAATTACTTATCTATACTATTATCAGATTTGTTCTAAAAATCACTTTTTTTTCAAAGTAATTTCAAATCAAGCAAAAGGTGTTCTGCACACAAAATAAACTGAAATCACTTGATTTTACAACGGTTAATTAAAGCACTGCCGATTTAAAATTACTTAATTATTTTTCTAATTTTTTCATTAAGCATTTAATTAAAGGGCTATTATGTATAAAATGCTATGTCTTCTATTTACATATGCAACTAAGTTAGGTTTTATACCCTTAAAAACCTGAATATTTTTACATTTCTAAAATCAATAGCTGCTTTATAGAAAATTATATTTTTTATTTAGCAACAATACTCGACATTTAATTTTTCTCTTTAGCTTGGTTTGTTTTTTCTAAGATATCTGTGAAATTGTGCAAGTTTAGATTATAGAAAACGCAAATAGCTCATCAGCTCAAATAGCTCATCAGTAGATTTTACCCAAATTTTGTATAGAAAACTAGAAAGTCTTATATCAAAAGCCAAATTGATTAAATGAGAATTCCATTGAATCAATAAGACAAAAGACAATAAAAACTCCGAATAATAAATTTTCATATTGATATATTTGCATTTGCACGTTGATTATTAATAAAAATTGTTTTCAATTTTTATTTTTGCATTGAATCTTTCAAATACATATGAATGGTTCCCAATGGGATCCCTTATGTAGAAAAATGAAAGAAAAAATAAAAATAGTTACTGAATGTTTGCTGTGTTGTTTGTATAAAACATTTTTGAGTTTTGTTGTCTTTTTTCTTATTGATTCAATGGAGTTCTCATTTAATCAATTTGAGTTAAGACTTTCGAGTTTTCTATACAAAATTTGGGTAAAATCTAGTGATGAGCTATTTGAGCAGTAGTGAAATGGCCATATGGATATGCTTTCCCCGCAGTAATACATTTTAGTTTAGTTTAAATTAATAAATATTTTATGAGAATATCATGAAATATTTATATTTCAAGGAATCAAGCACGAATAAAGTAAATTAAATATTAATTTCATATTTTTGTTTTCTAATTTTTTAAGCACTAAAAAAACATTCATATATATTAATTTCATATTTATATGTTTTGTGAATTTCTATTTGACTCCAAATTTAGCGTTAAAATCAGTTCCACTAAGAAAGTGGAAATAACAATTATTTAATGGTTAATATTTCCACTTATCCACCACAATTAGTTGGGACGACATTCCTAAGCAAAACTTACAATTTTCGCCGCTTGTTTTGAACAGAAAAACTTAATGGTAGAAAAAATTTCGTATGCCGATTTATATTTTTACGTTTTTCCCTTTTTTAGACAAAAGTTCGGATTCCTTTGATTGCAAATACCACTGTGACTCATTATAAATTCTGTATTTTTACTTTGTGGCTTTGTCTGGATATTCTTCTTAATCCTACGGTCTTGTGAATCCTATGGTCTCGTATTTACTAAACATGCGTTATTATTGCAAACGCATCCATCCACGCTACACTGCTCTTTTACTCCAGCGAGATATGAACTAGTAGCCATTCAGAGACAACTCCACTACGCCTTTTATCTAAGCCAGTCATCTCCCTTATCTAATAGCCACAACACACGTCTGCCATACACTGTTGTTATGCTGTTACACTTCCCTGCGCTAACCGCTAGCGTTCTTACTTATGTGCTCATCATGTTCTTATGTGCGTGTCATATGAACGATTGGGTGCTTAGAAAGAAACCTAATTTTTTAAGAGAAATTAAAAAAAAATATTAAAATTTAAATTAATTAATATTAGTCATAGGTATAATATTCACCCCTATCATGAATATATTGTTACGTTTTACCCTTTTTAGCAGGCAAACGTACGGATTCTTTTGATTGCAAATACCACTGTGGCTAAATTCTGTCTTCGAACTTTATGGCTTTCTCTAGCTATAACTTCTCGATCCTACCGGTCTTGTGAACCCTTGGTTTCGTAGTTACTAAACATGCGTTATCACCACAAACGCAGCCATCCACGCTACACTACTGTGTTACTCCGGCGAGACATGAACTACTCGATACCTTGTTTAGTAACGTTAACCATCCACAGACATCTCCACTACTCCTTTTATCCAAGCCAGTCATCTCCTTTTAATCCAGTAGCCACAACACACGTCTGCCATACACTGTTGTTATGCTGTTACACTTCCCCGCGCTAACCGCTATTGCTCTTACTTTTTATTATACAGGGCTTCTTGACAATTATCTGTTGCTCTTATATTAAGTTGGACGTCTCCACTAAATTATCTGCCATGGCTTCACACAATAATTGCCATTTGCCTCTCGGGAGGTTTTTACTGCTGTTTATTAATTTTAATTGAATTACAACAATTATTATTTTTTCGTTGCACGCATGTCCGAATGCGGTATTGAACTCGGACCCCCTGTTTTGCAGTACTCACCTCTACCAACGCAGCCATTGGGGCTGCTCACCTTTTGTTGGCTAACTTGTGGTTTTGTTATTCTATAAACACACCATTAGTTGAATTAGCTTATCCACCACGCTCATACGGAAACAAGTACAGGGGTTGCCAGATTTTATTATTCGTAACAATATTTTCAGTCGAAACTTTTTCCCTTTTCCGCAAATTGCAATCGTGAATAATTCACGTCAAAATTTTTCAAATTAACAAAAATTTCCCTTAACGGGATTGTTTTTTCCGTCGAAATTTTTTCACTTTTCCCTTAGATTTGTCAGTAGCAATGTCTACGGTAGGTTAGGCAGGCAGCCGTGTAGCCACAGCCCACTTGGATCCATTGATTGGACCTTTTGTGTCTAGGGTAACTTTAAGGGCTTTTAAGCGTCTTGCACGTCACGTTCTTGAAATAAAATTGTTTTCTGCTGCAGTATCTCTTCCTCTTGCAACAACACAATAGCACCAATCATTAACATTCATATTTTTTCCCCCTTTTTATATTTTCTTCTTTCTAATTTGTATTCAGTATGAATTAATAGCGGAAACAAACGTTTCCATGAAATGCACGATTGCAATGTTCCCTTCATGGGGAATAAAAATTTCATGTGAACAAATATTTTGTTCACGATAGGGGTGAATGTTTTTTTTTGTGGATTGAAAATACTTAATTGTGTAGATATACAAATGTTCTACTGAAAAAGGAAATAAAAAACAAAAATTTTTAAACAAGTGTTGATTTTTATAATAACTAAATACAACGCACTAAACCTTGGTATCCAATAGCTTATTTTAATCAAATGAACTATTAGCTAAACTAAAAGTAATTCTCTAATATAAGTACAACGAGTCCCGGCTTAACGAATGATATAATATTAGACGTTTTTATTAAACTGGGAGATTCGTTAAACCGAAATTTGATTTTTAATAAAAACTAGCTTCATTTAACAACAGTTGAAAAGTTTTATTCACAAGTGCATATTATTAACAACTTGATTGTGATCGCACTACAAAACAAAAATTTTAAGCGATTTTAAATTTTTGATTGGTGGATCAATAGTCCATTGGTGGATCAATAGTGTTAAGCCATATCTTTTCTAAAACACAATAGCAACTCACTTGCATATGATTTTAAAATTTTGCAAAATTTGACTTTCCATTTTTCATCGTACATGTGTTTAACTTTGGAACGTTATACGCTTGCGATAAAATACTCTTCATTTCTTCTTTTTCTCTCCAACATACTGCTTTCAAAACAGACAGAAACCAACTTCACACTTTACTAAAAAAATATTTTTTTTTTAATGAAAAACCCAAGAAAAACTAACGGTACTATTACGTCTTTTTTCTTTGCTATTTTTCACGATTCATTAACTCGGCTGTAATATAAATGAATCGTTCGTTATATAAGGTAGCTAATAGAAAGATGTGCTTCTTCGGTATATCGGCTTTGAGTGGTTGTTATACCGATCTTTGACTGTATATTGTGATTTGTATAGCACATTTTCGTACGGGAATTATTTTGAATATCAAAACAATTTATTCTTGAATGCGACCGTAAAAAAATAAACTAAATTTTTTAGTTTTTAAATAGAAATTTGCATAAAAAAGTTTTTTTCTAATTAAAACATTTTAATTTGTAGTGTTCAATAACTGTTTATAATTTACTTTTTTTATATATAAGATAACACATTTTCAATAATCAATCCAAAAGATTTTTAAAAAGAAGTTGACATATTGACTTATTTATACAAAATCTAAAAAAGAAAATTTTTAACAGTTGAACACGGATTGTCAGGGACCAAGAACTATGTGAAGTTAACGCAAGCTTTGAATTGAATTAAAATAAACGTTTGTAGTGAAACAGAGAATATCGGTGATTATTGTGACGTGATTTTTTGTTAAAAAAATTATGTATGTATGACTCTAACTTATTCCTGCAAGTCTTGATTTAAAACAATGCCAAGGCTTGCGTAAACAAAAAAAAAAAAAAAAAAAAAACAGGAAGAAAGTAAAGTCATATGTATGTGTATAAAAATAATAATAAAAGGTCTGTTTCTTTACTCTTTCTTCAAAATTAAGTAAATGAGAGTGGTTTTTAAAGAACTAAGTTCTTCTTCTTCGTGCACAAAAGATCCCAAACTTTTTCTTCGTGCAAGTTATTTAAACTTGGCAACAGCCTTAAAGCACAAACAAAATACAAAATAAATTATTATTTTTTTTGCTGATTTATTGAAATTATCTTTTCTTATTAAAACAGTCAAAATACTTTGAGTTTTTATTTTGTGTTTTAAATTTAGATTTTGTGTTTCAGTAATTTTATATAATTTTTCTCTTTATGAGAGAAAACAATGCTTGTTCTCATTTTAACGAACTTTACCCAAAAAGTAAAGAAACAGACTAAAAATAAGACTTTAGTTACAGAATTCTAACATGTCACTTAAATAACATTATAATTAAGTATGTTTCTGTACTTTTGTGTAAAGTTCGTGCTTACTGCTTTAATCAAACAAATCAGCTTGAATAAATTAGAAATAAGGAAAAATGAAACAGTGATTATAAGATTGGAAAACCGCATCTATATCCAAAAAATGCCAGCTTGTTATTGCTGAGCATCATTTAAACTCTTAAGAACACTGATAAACATTGTAGTTTTGTTGATTATTTTACACACAGCTGACAGCGCTAAATTCACTCGGTCTGAGTCGGTCGGGTAATTCTTCGGCCGCATATGAGGGATCAATTTTATTTAAACAATTTTGAATGATGTTGCCCATTTGGACTTTAAAATTTTAAGAAGATGAAACAAAAGCGATTCTTTTAATTCGGATTTTTATTTAATAACTTATAGAATATTGCCACCATCACGAAAATCACTTGAACTATCTACCAAATATGCAACATCCCTTTTCAGCACGTGTTCATCTGCCATTCTTAATTGTTTTTATAATATTATAACAATTTGACTTTATTAAATATTGTTTGGACTCATATTTACGCAGTCCGAGATTGGTTTTCGTGAAAAAAAAAACAAGAGAACAAGGAACGTATTTAGGATGTTGAAAATGCAAAATGAGATTTACACTTGTAACAATTAAAATAATGGTTTCAAAGACAAAAAAAAAAAAAAAAAAAAAAAAACAATAAAACGAAGTCAGACAAAACTAGTGTCATTAAGAAAAACTTTTTCACCCCTATCATGAATATATTTTCACTCGAAATTTTTTCCCTTTTCCCTTATATTTGTTCACTTAAATTTTGCTGGCGAACTGCATACATTATGCCAGTTTTTATATGTTTTAATTAGAATATTTACATCAATAACACATTTTTCTAATTCAACATCAGTTAGTGCAGTGCAGACTGACATTATACTCGTCAAAATGCAAAACAAAGAGATTTATCTATTGCTTATAAATTTATGAAGATTTTTTATCAAAAATATTTTTAAATGAAAAAATGGAGATAGAAAAAATCAGACATAATGGAAATGGGTCAGTACCAATATCTAGGGTAGGTTAGCAGGAAGCCGTATTGCCACAGCCCACTTGGGTCCATTGATTGGTCCTTTTGCGTCTAGGGTAACTTCAAGGGCTTTTAAGCGTCTTGCACGTCATGTTCTTGAAATAAAATGGTTCTCTGTTGTAGTATCTCTTCCTTTTGCAACAACACAATAGCACCAATCATTAACATTTCTAAATTTTTCATAACTTTAAAAAAATTTGAATTTTTTTTCCCCTATTAATATTTTCTTCTTTCTAATTTGTATTCAGTACGAATTGATAGCGAGAACAAACGTTCCCATGAAACTCACGACGGCAATTTTCCCTTCATGGGGAATGAAAACTTCATGGGAACAAAAATTTCACATTTTGTTCACGATAGGGGTGATTGATTCAAAAGAAGCTAATTCTAAGACTGGTAGAAATTGTTACTTTATACTGCGTTTCCACTGCCTTGAAATCAACTAGGTTTGAGAAAAACACTTCGAAGTGTTTCCATTGAGCTGAAGTGTTTTGTAAATTCGAATTTATGACGTAACACTGACATATTTTTGCGTAAAAGAAAAAAAAAACTATGTTATTTTTTGTAAAAAAATCGTTTTTATTGTTAAATTAATTTTTGTTTACATATATTTTTCTTCTTATATTTTTTAAACACTTTTTTTTTAACAAAAAACATTATTGCTTTCAAACATTTAAAAGTATTTGTCGCTTTTTCGATAAAAACATCCAATATGAATAGATAACTCGGAGTTGAACTTGAATATCCTAGACACATCACAGTGTTGCAAAGGCAAAATTAGTTCGAAAAAATAAATTTTCGACATGATTTTAAACAAATCAAGTGATTTAAGTGGTTTTTGTAGCATGTAAAATGTATGGAAAATCAAGTAACAAAACACTTGATTTCAGCAAATCAAGTGTTTTAGACAAAATCACGTCAATGGAAACGCACTATTAATTTAAAAAAAAAATTAGAAAAAATTACTAACCCTTAAACATACACATCGCACATTTACTAAGAGAATAATTCGTTTTTTCATTTCATGCTTGGAAACTTTGTTTGGCAATAAGAAAGTCACATTTCAGTTGTGGAGTGTACGTCATATCGCTTTCTAAAACATTGTCACATTTCGTTTTGTGACTGTATATATAAAAAGGTATTTTTAAAGTGTATCGACTTTTTATCAATTCGTCTGAATGTTGGTTCTTTTAATATTTGTTCCTGCGGAACTCACGTCATTTCTGAACCGATTTATTTTTTTTTATTTTTGTTATTTGATAGATTATGAATACAAACTGGTTCCGGTTTAAAAACAGTTCGTAATATTAAAAATTAAAGGGTGCCCCCATACAACATACATATTTTTTACTTGTATTATGAACGGTAAAGGCACTTTTTTTTAAATTTAAAATGACTGCGTATTACTATGGCTCTCAATAACAAAAACTAATACAAAAATAGGTGACGCAAATTTTCATTTGAACAGTTATAGACAAACGCTTGAAAATTTGACAGAATATCGATTAGTATGAACATTATAATAACAAGTAGAATCATTTAAAATTATAAGTCAAAAGGCTAATGTAATTTAATTAATGTTACCATACTCTCAAACCGTTATAGACCGTCAAAAGGCTAATGTAATTTAATTAATGTTACCATACTCTCAAACCGTTATAGACCGTGTACTATTTGTCATATATTTCTACTATCCACTCATATATATACATACATACATATATAATTAATTTGTAGAAATATATGAAATTTTGTAAAAAGAATAATAGGAAAAACCGCAGCCAAGATCAAAAGCTACACAATAATAAAATGACTGCAACGCATTGACCGAAACAACAAACTGCACGCGGTAACTCCTATTTTTCCAGCAAAACCCACCCCTTCAATCCACTCTGCACACTGGCAACTTTTTAATTTGGGCACAGCTAAGGCTCGCGGGCATGGGCGGTGGTCCGTTGCAGAGTGGGCATATTGGGTGCAAATAAGGTTGTGCCAGTGCATGTAATCCAAGTAGACACTAGGGCTCAGATGGAATAGCCCTCACTTTACCCTCCCCTAACCGTGGTATTCCTGCGTGAGTTATTTGAAATACCCCTATGACCAACATCACCTTTGTTCACTTACCTCGTAGTTCTTCTCTGCTGTTTAATGAAAATTCATACTGTATTAATTTAAAATAGAAACGTTACAATATATATTTCCTTTCATTTATCTTCAAAATCTTGTTATTATATAATAAGGTAATCCTAAGCTGTACAAAAATTTCTTAATGTGTAATTGAGTTCTGATACCTTTCATCAAGATTGGCTTAGTTGGAGTAGGCTTTTAGTACCTTTTGTTGTTGTAAATTAATTTCATACTATTCAAGAGCTAGCACCTTGCCTTTCTCCATGTAAACTAACCTTTTGTTTAATTGGCATCTTTCTTATATACAGGTTTATTTCAGTAGATTCTAAGTTTAAAATCTTAAGGTAAATATTATATCTGTTTCTCACTACCGGTAGGTAAACTAATATTTTCTTACAATCCTATTTACAATTATTTGGAATCAATTTTTGGAACGTAAGGTAATTATGGATTTTATTACAAGGTAAGTATCTTGACATTTTTTATTTATTTATTTATTTTTTTTTTTGGTATTTTAATTTATTTTAATCCTAGGTAGTGTAATTTATTTTCTATTTTAAATTTCAATTAAGTATAGTTTCAATGTTATTTAACGGGAAGAATTTAAGATGGGTTTGTATTTAAAGGTAAGTAAAAGTATTTTTTTTCCTTTGACTGTAACTATTTTTAATTTCATGAAAGTGTTTTGTTTTAAAATTCATGAAATTAAATATATATCTTTTTTTTATATTTATTAAATCTCAGGAAATTATTTTTTTTTTGTGTATTCTAAAGGAATGTTTTTTTTTTTTTTAATTAATTTCCAACCACAAAAGCGGTTTCTATTTCGAGTTTCTTAATTTTTAAATTTTCAGAAAGGTATTCTAAATTTTCAAGTAAGTATTATAAATTGCAGGTAGGTATTGTAAAATTCAGGTAAGTATTATAAATTGCAGGTAAGTGTTTTTTTTTTAATTGTTTTAACTTTTCAGAAATTGGTTTTCAACTTTTCAGGAATTGGTTTGAAATTTGCCAGGGATGGTATTTTAGATTTTCAGGAAATTATTTTTTTTCTTTAAACTTTCAGGAAATTAATTTTAAAACTTTCAAAAATTATGCTTATCAAATTTCAGAAATTATTTTTAAAACTTTCAGAAATTCTCTTCAAACTTTCAGAAATTCTTTTCAAACTTTCAGAAATTATTTTTAAAACTTTCAGATATTCTTTTTTAAAACTTTCAGAAATTCTCTTCAAACTTTCAGAAATTCTTTCTAAAACTTTCAGAAATCATTTTTTTTTTAAACTTTCAAGAATTATTCTTATAAAATTTCAAAACTTATTTTTAAAGCTTTCAGAAATTATTTTAAGCATTTTCATGAAATTATTTAAAAATTTTAGAAAATTTATTCAAAATTTCAGGAAATTATTTGAAAATCCTCAAGAAAATTATTATAAAACTTTATGAGATTATTTAAAAATTTTAGGGAATTTATTTGAAACTTTCCAGGAATTTATTTAAGAATTTTCATGAAATTATTTAAAAACTTTAGGAAATTTATTTGAAAAATTCCCGAAAGGACTACCCGACAAATTTTCAATCCTAATTCTAGATAAACAAATATTTGGAAGATAGGTATTTTAAATTTTGAAAAAAACTGAATTTCGGGGATTTTCTGAATTGTTTTCGAGTATGGAAAAACTTGGGCTATTGTTGTGCTCCAAATCGAGCTAAGCGCAATGCTTGCTAAAAAAAAGGTTGTGTGCCCAAAACACACGTGGTCAAAGGTATGTGTAGAGTTTTCTGTTTTATTAGGCAAAGAAAACTCTCAAAAGAAACTAAAAAAAACGGACAACGCGATAAACTAGATTTAACCTTTTTTTTTTTTTTTTTTTTTTTTTTGGAATTACGCTTTCGGTATACAATTTCCCGGGCTACAAATTTTACAACGGATTTAATATATAAAACTAGCTACTGTACTTATCTGGAGTTTTGAGATGTAGGGGTGCTGCTGTCGATGTTGCTTGAGGATGCTGGATGTTGATGGTTATAGATGATGCTGGATGTTAATGGTTATAGATGATGCTGGATGTTAATGATTATAGATGATGCTGGATGTTAATGGTTAAAGATGATGCTGGATGTTGCTGAATGGAAATGGTTTTTTTTTTTTAAAGTTGTTGGATGTAGATGGTTTTTGATGATGCTGATGCTTGATGTTGCTAGTTTTTGATGATGATGGATGGTTGAACTATTGTTGGCACGCCGTGGTGGCGTGATAATTTCACTCCTATGGAAGTAGCGGCTGTTTTTGTTGTTGTTGTCGAGGAAGATGGTGATTTGTTAACTGTTTCTAGGGCATATGCTTGCGTGTCGATGCTTGTTGTTGTGGTTGTTGTTACCGTTATTGTAGATAAACGTTGTTGCTTGGAGTTGTTGTTACCGTTATTGTAGGTAAACGTTGTTGCTTGGAGTTGTTGTTGTTGTTACGGCTGTTGGCGTCAATTATGGTTGTTTTTGTTGGTACCGTTGGACGAAAAATGGCTGCCTAGCGTGGTATCTGCTGTTGCTGTGTTTTATTTGCTTTCTGTTGTTGTTGATTTTATAAATTTTTATATTATGTTGCCTCACATAAAGATGTCATACACGAACCGAAGCCATGAATTTTATTTTTCTTTAATTTTCTTGTTTTTACTCAGTAGCGCCGTTTTCGTTTGGTATTTTTGATATCCGATGTAAACACTTAATTTTATTTTCTTTTTTCTTAATTTGAAAAATACTGTTCACTTTTTTTTTGTCACAGATAATAACTTGAAGAAGACTCTTCTTTTTTTTTGGCTCTACCGGCAGCATAAAAATTCAACGATCTTCTTCACAAAAAAAAAACGCGCCTCGGTTTTATTTTATACCTGGTACCCAATTCCCTTCTGCTTTGTGGTAGATGGTGATTAGCTAGGCACTACTAGAAGGAACTGTACGCCAACGACGAACTTAGTCCTTTGGTGTTGTTCTTGAGAAGCGTTTGGAGGATATCAGCAGGCCATGAACCGACCGACCAACTAGGCAACCACACATACCAACCGCCATTAGCCTTCACAACAACTTCTTTTTTTAAATATTTTTTTTCTTATAAAAAAACACTTGATTTTTCTTTTCCTACAATACGGCACCACACAAATTTTTTTCTCCGCCACTATGACCTGTTCGCTTCGAGTTTAGTATCCAAAAAGACCGGAAATCGCCATTTCATTTAGGTATATCAGCGTTGACAAATCTTAGGTGTGGTCAAGATCTAGAGTTGTATTTTGAACGTAGTATTTTTTTTCGATGGTTGCCGTACTTTCTTTATCAACATATGTGTTCCCACGGAAAAACACTGTGTTGCCACGGGCGACACAGTACAACCGACAAATGAAATTAGTTTTGAAGTCCGTTTTTTCGCAAGAATTATTGCTTGAAAAAATTTATGAAGCTAAACTCCGTTGTTCTTTTCATAAACAACGACACATTTTAGTTTATGACACAGTAGGGGATATATTTTTACAGCAATAACGTCATATTTAAAACATTCCACATTGTTTGCCAAGCCAACCCCTTTAATATGTTTTCTTTAATTGATTTTTCTTTATGAATTGCTTAACGAATTGTAGTGGGAACTTAAGTAGTCTGATATTTGCTTAGATGGTGAGAACGAGTCAGAAACTTCAACTGCGATTAGTAAATGAGCGATATGTACATACTTACATGTACCCTTAATTTTAATAGGTTTCGTTCATTATAAAGAGCTCTAAGTTGTTTTCAGAAAAGGTAAATATATTTGAGTGTCATATAGGAGTCATGGCGTGAGACATTTTAAGTCATTTTCATAAAAAAACTTTCTAAGCGAGTCTTTTAACAATCTTTTTTCAGAGTGCTTATTTAATGGTGGGCTGAGAATATTTGTGGTTTACACTTGTTTTCTTTCAATTAAACGTCATTTTACTAATAATTAATTAATAAACTTGTTGAAAATTTTGAGTGAAACAAAATAAAGTGGGAAAATTTTTTAAAGATATTGTTTTTTAGCCCTGTAAAGTTTTTATGGAGAAGATGTTTACAAATACGTAAATTTATGGTCAATGTTAGATGCTGATCACTGTAAAACGGCCAGCCTCATTTAATTCCTTTGACCGCCACCCAAAAACTCTTACCTTTTAGTCAATGGTCCTTTATTTTTTGTTGGTATTGTTGGCATTTCTAGCAATAGTTAGTTATTTTTGCAACCGTGCTGCATTCTTTAGGAAAGATAGAAGAGAGATAAGACAAGTGGTGAAAGGAGAAAAACATAGTTATTTTACTTTGCTGGCTAATATGCTATGAACAAGTACCGACAAAGGAGGCTGCATGTTGTGATGTTAATTCTGAATATGTATTTATACCATTAAACAGAGAAAAATTATTTGTTAATTGCCGCAGGAGTTAGAGCCTGGCCAACCAGATTTAAATCAACGTGCTTACCAACATGACTACAGCATTGGGTATTTCTGAAGTAAATTTCCGCTTGGCCTAAAATAAGTCCATCACCTGACCTTTCACACAAGCATATTGCAGTAAGTCTACAGTTAATTAGGCGACCTTCATGTATTTCAAAGCAAAAGACAGCATTAAAACCTCGGGATTCACTGTTCCCCTTAAAACTATTGGCCACCCTGGAAAGTAAGAAAATTTTAACATGGAAAAATGCCCATACTTTAGCTGTTTATGGATCAACTGTGCTAATTTTCAGGAGCAAAGATCTCGAAATTATATCTAACAGATTATACTGTAGATTATCTAGGATATTTGCAAACCCATCTTTCTAAGAATACAAACAGACAATCGTAGATAAATTGACTCCGCTAAGATCCAAATTACATATAACACACAAAATGACGTACTCTGTACATATACCCTTTCCATCTGTTGTGAAAGCTATAAAACGAAATAGTTTTAGTTAATACAAACTTTGTATGAACAATGTTTTTTTACTTATTGTATAATATCAAAGTACATTGTACTTTAAATGAAAAAGTTTAACTTGGGCTGACATATTAAATTTCGGCATAACTTATCCACAGTGTTTTTCACGAAAACAAAATATAATCATTTCTATAAATATTTAATTTGTAATTTTTATAATTATTCCTGACTATATTATTTTGTGTAAAAGTAAATTAAATATCTAAATAAATCGTTTATTTGCATGTTGTTGTTTTCAACTTCATGGTGTCAATCTCGTTGGCGTTTACTTTTGGATAGAACAATAGAAACAGACAATATTCCTATAGTCGGCATAGCAATTGAAACTTATGTAGTATTTCACAGACAAAATAAAATCGTTTACTTTATGTTTGCTTAATTCCTTCAAAATGTGTATATTTAATATTTTACGATGTTCTCATAAAATGGATTTTAATGGGGAGAGCATACGAAAATTACATTAAATCAAAAGCACAAATAAGTTTGTCTATTAGTTCTTTGAGGCAGATTAGTATTAAAATATGTATTTTGAAAAAGTAAAAAAATTTTTAAGATTTACTCTTCGAAATAAACTAACGATTTAACAGTCTCGTCAAAGCAAAAGGTTACAAACGCTTTCAACCATATATGTATATGTAGTTTAGTGAACACCAATCAAAGAAGCAAATATTCGGACGACAGATAATTAAAAATGAAGAAACAAAAAATTAAGTACGACATATATATATTAAAAAATTTTAGAATTTCCTTTAAAAAGTCATCATATAAAAAAAAAATGAAAATTAAAGAGGTCTGTAACTCGTAAAATATGCGAGAATGTCAATTTTTTCACTTGATGTTTTTTTCTTATTTTTTAATTCTCTATCTCCCCATACATTTACACTAAACTAGATTTATTACAATGTGGTAAAATTCGCGGTAGGTGTGGTGTTGTGCCCGCTGCCTCTAAGGATATGGTTTGATCTTGCTGATTTCCAATAGCACCTCTTTCGAAACTTTGTCTGATCGATTGGCGTATTTATTTTCTTTAAATGATCTAGTGCCTAAGCAAACTTGATTTCAACAATAACACGGACGGACAGACAAACAGAAGGACATCGCTCAATCGACTTCGCTGTGCATAAGAACTCAGAACACATATACTTTATGGGGTTGGAAATGGATATTGTAGAAATTACAAACGGAATGACAAACTTATGAAATGACAAATCACTTTTTGTGGTGAAGGGTACAAAAACACTACAACGAGGAACGTAAAAACAGATAGCCAGATTATATTCTAAAACATAAATAAATTAAAAACTCTTAGAACATTTTGAAAGTAACAAATTTTTTTAATAAATCGAATATAATATTTAAAGAACTCTCGATTTGTTTCCTTTTTATTAGTTATACAATGAAACTAGTATTTAATTTATTTGAAGCTTTGGCCCGTGACCATAGTTACACACTAATGTCGATTTCTTAGGGAAACTACTATTATAGCAAAAAAAAAATATATAGCAGGGTTTAATTTGACAAGCTTAATTGTAGACGAAACTTGCAAACAATCTGTAAAGAAATACGGCTTTAATTGATTGAAGTTTAATTGAGCAATTCGTTAGAAAAAGTTAAAAAAATGCGTCGCAATTGAGAAACAACAAAGCGTCACCTTTTTATCATAGTATTATTTTGCTTTCAGATTTTAGTTTTAATAAATGTGAGATAGAGTTAACTCCCAACTGTGGCACTTTGTACGTATAAACCTTGGCACAATTATCCTTCTGGTTAGTGCAACAGCTGTGTTCTTACACGTTCTTAATATATAGTTTGACATTTCATATTAAAATGTTTATATTTAACAAAAAGCAGCTTTCGAACTGACTTCGATTGCCTCATGGTAAAAATAATGTTGCGTATAGTAATAATAATAATAAGAAGAAAAAAATAAATAAATAAATAAAATTAATTTGTATAATATTTCATGTACAACCACTGTGCATTGATTTTTTGTGTACATAAATTACCATATTAGTTCTTAATTATAAAATACTCTGGATAATTTCTGAAAACATTTTGGTTTTGTTAAAATGTAATTTAAATTTTTAAAAGGCCGACACCTGCTTGAATTTTTAATGAAAAAGAATCAAATTATAAAAGATACTACATTTTCTGTCATATGACAATTGCAATCTGATTGGCAATTCGTTCAGTTATACTGGATACATTTTGCTTAGCTTGGATTACGCGTACGATTTAATTTTTTGGTGAATTAAAAAAAAATATAAATTAATTAACGAAACTGTATTAATTAACGAAACAATAAGAAATATATTTAAAAAATAATTAAAAGACTTAAGAAATAAAAAAAAGTTTAAAGTGAAACATGTCGAAAGTTCAAAAATCGCAACAGCAGATCCCTTCAGAACTTACTACTGAAAAAAAATATAAAAAATATTCAAGAATATTTCCGGAAACGGAAGGAGATGATGTTGTTATTTCTGGAATCGCTGGTAAATTTCCAAATTGTCATAATGTAGAGGAATATGAATACAATCTCTTCAATAAGGTGAGTTTAAAGTTAAAGTTTCAGAGAAAACTTTTGACACGATAAATTTTTAAAAGTACTTTGTGAATTTGTGGTATTGTCCCCAAAACAATATTTCAATAATATGTGTTTAACTTACCTACCTGCAATTTGTGAAAATTACTCTAAGCATACTCGTCTCATTTAATTGTTCTAATCTTACATCCAACAATTTAATTTTTTAATGCCAACTAATACTAGAAAAAAAAAATACTTTTACATACCTGCTGCATTTATCGGATGTAAGCACGTTCGCTTAAGAGATTGCGGCCTAGCGGGTTCGGGTGTGTATCTGGCTTTTTAAAATTTTTACATATTTCACTGTTCAGCTGTTACCAACGTTACGTTCAAGCTCTTGTAAATGTTCAAATTTTTAATATACTAGGGAGCTGCAGTAACGATTCGTTATATTTTATCTTGGCCCCTTTGAAATACTTCTCAATTTGATACGAAGGCAGATTGGTTTTAGGATGGCATTACAAAGAAGAAGTTTGCAATCTAATATTGGCGATAAGTTTCACGATTCATTTGTATTCGCTTTAGTTTCATCAACGTCCGCTTTGCTTTTATGTAGTTTTTCTTCGACAAACGTAAACGAAGATAAACACAGAGTTATTTTACTTTCGTGAGTTGAGGTATATGCAATGTGCGTAAATTTTTTCCCCTTTAACTTTTATTCTCACATACTTTAGCCATCTTTCTTAATAAAAGATATAATTCTGCAAATATCTATAATGTCTATACCCTTACTTAATGAAAAGCTTGAGAAATGTCGATGAATTGAGCTTCACATTTTTTTCCTAGAAAGTTGTTCTCGCCCAGAATAGGGTACAGTTTGTTAATTAATATTTTCTCAAAGAGTTTTGGCACGGTTGATATAGGACTAAAAAGTCTACAAGATTCTACTCTTGTCAGATCTTTCGCGGCCTTCAGTAACATGGTAACCTGTGATTTTCCATTTTGCAGCGTAGTACTCAAAACTAGGGATGGCAATACAAACTAAAAGAAGTAATTTGATTTCTACCTGTGGCAGCTACAGGGGCTGTTTTAGAAGATAAATAATAATAAATCTAATAGGTTCTTAGGTAATTCCGTTTCTAATTTCTACAAAATGCATTTTCGACCCCATAAAGTGAATTTATATATATACATATATTCACATTTCTAATGAATAGCGAAATCTATCTGTCCGCCCGTGCTCGGGTTGAAATCAACTTTGCCAAGGCAGTAATTGAGTTATAGAAAATTTAAATACGTCAATCGTTTTGCTACTGAACATTAGCAAGATCGTTCCATGTCCCTTGAGGCAGCGGATAAAACACCACGCCTAGTAATTTTTCCACATAATTTGGAACGAATCTAGTTTATGGAAGTAACTCCAATCAAAAAAAAAAAAAAAAAAAAACAAATATATTGGTCGATAGAGAAAAGAAACCAAGTGGAGAAATTGGGGCTTGCCCATATGTTCCGAGTTATGGGTTTCCGAACTTTTCAAAGAAAAGTGCGATTGTGCACCATATTTTTTAAGAAGAGATCTTTCAGGAAATACTAAATTCTTTTAAAAATGCTTAACCCAATTTTTTTTCTTATATTTTAATTCTCTGTCAGCCCAATATTTGTTTTTTTTATTGAATTTACATCGCGGAACTAATTTACACAGACGGTGAAGGGTATATATGATTCTGCATAACAGAATATAGAACTCTTACTTGTTAACACGGACAGACTGACAGATGAACACCGCTCAATCGGATCCGCTATGCATAAGAACTCAGAAAATGTATACTTATGGGGTCGGAAATAGATATTGTAGAAATTACACAAGGAATCACAAATTTACGGAATTTCAAACCACTTTTTGTAGTTAAGGGTATAAAAATACAATACAATCTATCTGTCAAGTTAGTAATTATTTTGCACATACTACGTCTAACTTTTTATTCTCTTCACAGGCGAAAAAGGGTATATATGTAAATTTGTCATCCCATTTCCAATTTCTAAAACACCCATTTCCGACCCCGTAAAGTATGTATATCCTGAGTTCGAAGTCGATTGACCCAGAAAAAATTTTAGAAAAGGTGTACGAGTGTGGAATTAACAAATTTTGGTGGAAAGACTTCGCAACTAGATTACTAAACTAATGATTTTTACATGGCATCAAATTTTTTGAATCAATTACAGACAATTATTTACATTGATTATTGCAGGAAATAACTTAAAAAACTAGTTCAATTACAAGTATTACAAGTCATTATACGGCAAATACTTTTTAAGGTAATGTCTAACTTTTTGCTGGGAAGCGATATCCGTCTGCCTGTTAGTATTGAAATCTACTGTGTCAAGGCAGTACATGAGGTAGAGAAAATTTAAATACGACAATTATAGTTATAGTATAGATAGAGTTTTAAAAATTTTGCTATTGTAAATCAGAAATATCCGTCTATGTCCATCGAGGCAGCGGCAACATACCACGCCTGCCTCTAATTTTTCAACTGTTGTTTGCAGGTGGTTGTCTTTACCACTTATTCACCTCTTACTATTGGTTCACCACAACTAGTTGGGACAACAACCTTACCAAAACTTACAATTTTTTGCGGTTGTTTGAAACAGAAAACCTTGATGGTAGAAAAGAATTTCTCAATAATGGGACTAAACTGTAACCCTTCCAAATTCACATTTAAAATTGTACTTACCCTTATCGAGCAATTAACACACAATACTTTCTCATTTTCTATGCATAATATGTTATAAAATATGCATCTGTAATTTATAAGTTGTAGAAAAGAAACACATTTCAAAAAATTCCATTCAAAAAAATTGTGGAAAAAATTCCTTTTTACGGTGTTTTTGAAGTATTCGCTACCTAAAGGTGTGTTTAAACGACGTGTACAAGTCATGTGGAATGTCAAAATTGCCATCCATATGTAATTTGTTGTGTATTGCAAATTCAGTGTTTTACATACGGTTCATAATTTTCATGTTCAAACTTGCATATGTTACGTACTTGTAACATAACCTCTCGTTGTTGAAAAGAAAACTTAAATGCTTAAGGCAGTGCAATAATTATTATGAACGAACAACGTTAAGGACAATACTGTCTTTCCTTGTTGTCATTTATATTAAATTTGCTCAAAAGCAAGTTTAATTTAGGTATTTGACGTAGTTCGTATGAATTACTTAAAATTAAGGTAGTCGGCAGATTTTATTGTTTATTTTACATTTGAAGTATGTTTGTATATGCAAAATAATAATAATATGTGTGCAAGTATTATTTATAAGTTGTAAAAAGGAAAAAAATATTAACTTCTATTGAAGAAAAATTTGTTGTAAGCAAATTCGTTTTTGGCGTATTTTTACTTTTTCATACCTGTAAGGGATACACAACCCTTTTAATTTAAACGCTTTAATGTAAACTCTAAAAAACTCACTCATAAAAACTAATCTTCTTTCTGTTATATGTTTTAAATTTTTACATCATAACTGGCACCATTATTATTTTTTCTTTTACATATCGCACACCTTGTTCAAAAGTGAGACAACTCAAAATTTTAACTTTTCGGAAATCGAAAAAAAAAAAAAAAAAAATAAAAAAAAAAAAAAAAAAAAACTGGTTAAAAACAAAAACTCTGGACTAGAAAATCCATACCGATTATGATATAAAAAGTTCTGTTTATGTAGATAAGAAACAAATTTTGAGTTGTGTCACTTTTGAACTTAAGAATAGTTATCAAAAACTCATCGTACAAAGAAAAAGTGAACATAATTTTTGTAGTACATTTCCCTATTAAGGGCAATAATTCAAATTTCAACTCATTTTTTACGCTAAAATAACTTGGCGCTGAGTTAAAATTGTTATATTTGTTCTTCAAAAATGCAATAGGTGGTAATAATCTTTAAGGTACGGTCACATTAGTCAAACATTTGACTGAAATCGGCAAATATTTATTTGCCGTAGTCTGACCACAAAATATTTATTAGAAGCAAATAACATCACAGCTGATTTTGGGCAAATAAAATTATTTGCCAGTAAACAAAAATGCTTCTAATGTGAACATAGTGTGACCACTCGACGGCAAATATTTGACTCATTTTTAGGCAAATAAATATTTGTTCTTACAAAGTTTTTGTAAGAACAAACAGAGACAAATAACAGCTGTATCAACAATGTTGCCCAGTATTTAAACTAAACTATTAAGTTTCGGAAAAACTCGCTACATGGGCTGCTCTATATATTTCTGGCCTAATAGTGAAAATGCGAATATTTATAATCAAAAATGGTTTTATTGTTTTTCAAAGTATTCTCCAGCATGATTTATACAATTTTGCATGCGCTCAAACCAGTTGTCGAAGCACTTTTTCCACTCCGATTGAGACACCTCTAAAACATGGTTTTTGAACACTTTAACAGCTTCTTCTGGCGACGAAAATCGTTGACTACGCATCTTTTTCTTAATGTGCGGAAACAAGAAGAAGTCTTTAGGTGCCAAGTCAGGGCTGTACGGCGGATGACCCATTAATTCGACGTTTTGGCCGGTCAAAAACGCTTTGCTTTGAGCCGATGTGTGAGACCTCGTACTGACATGGTGAACAATGATTCATCTTCTCTTGTTGGTTTTTTGAATTTCTCCGATGACTTCAGGCAAACAAATTGTAGTGTACCACTAAGAAGTGACCGACCTACGTTGCTCAAGCGGAACAGTCGCCACATGACCAGTTTTGCCGAAGAAACAGGCGACCATTTGCTTCGAAGTGCTTCTTCCACGAACAACTTTCGTTGGATTTTGCTCGTCTTTAAAGACCCACACGGTCGATTATTGTTTCGTTCCGGGCTCATATGCATAGATCCATGATTCGTCACCTGTGACGATCTTATAAACGTCTTTTGAAGCACCGCAATCGTGTTTTTGCAACATTTCTTTGCACCAATCGACACGAGCCTTTTTTTGAGCGGCTTTCAAATTGTGCGGGATCCAACGAGAACAAACCTTTTTTACGGCCAGGTGCTCACGCAGTATCGAATGTATGCTGGTGGAAGAAATGTCTAAGGATGTCTTTATCTCTCGGTATGACGCATGTTGATCTTGCATTATGAGTTCACGCACGGCATCAATGTTCTCTGGCACAACATTGTTTTTGGACGACCTTCACGGAATTCGTCTTTGAGCGAGCTTCGGCCACGATTAAATTCATTATACCAATTTTTCACAGTGCTATAGGATGGTGCTTCATCGCCATACAAAGATTTAAGTTCATCAATGCACTCTTGTCGTGATAATCCACGTCGAAAGTTGTGAAAAATGATGGCACGAAAATGTTCACGAGTTAATTCCATTTTTTTCTATATTAATTTTTTCAAGTCACTGTAAACAACACAAATAATGGTCGTACGTCAAAACGTTTTGAGTACGATTATGCTTAAAAATGACAAACTTTCTAATGGAAATGTCAGATTGCACTTAACAGCACTCAGTGTTGCCAGGCCAGAAATATATATAGCAGCCCTCGTAATAATTTTAAACTTATATGTGTATTAAATAAAAACAAAATACTGTAAGCAATTAAAAACAAAATTGTAGATAAAAATAATAAAGTGCAATTTTTGGAAGAAATAGCAAATTAAAAAAGTTGTCGGGCCACATATTTTTCGAGTTATATATCATCAAAGTATTTTATATATAATTTGGTATATTTCGACATTTTCGCCTCAGAATGGTGCAGTTTCAAAATTGTATGTAAAAAAGATGTGGCATTAGAGATTATTAAATCTTTATAAATTTTTAGTTAAGTATTGGTTGAAAGTAAAGTCGAATTACATAACTTGAAAATTTGCGTTGCCGCTAAATTAATGTTAAGTTAAAGTTTAAAGTTGAAAATTATATACTGTTATATATCTGCACATAAACCTATGATAAGGTTGAGATGCATTTTGTTTTAAAATGCTTATAGATAAATGAAGTTATATATGACAACAAGCAACATGCTTTCACTTTAAGAATCAATATCGGTTAAATTATATTAAACAAGAAACACAGTGCCCACGCATTTTAACTGCTTAAAGAGACGAAAAAAGTCGGCTATGTGCAGAACAAAACCAAAATAATTCTTCCGCCCTACTAGAGCTAAGAGTCATTAGTGAATATCCATTTTAAGCACTCAAACTGTTCTGTTTCGATTTGCAATCAAAAGATGTATGTTCCATAAGTACTAAGCTGAAATATTATTTTTGCAATTAATGTAAACAGATTTTTATAAATATAAATATATTCGTTTGACGGTATGTTATAATGTAACAATTTTTAAAACTATATGTACAAGAGTTTTTCCCCTATTTTCAGAAATCTGAAACATTACAATTTCTTAAAAATTGTAGAACTTTGTATCCTAGTAAAAATTTTGCATATTTGTAGTTTGATTCTTTGTGAAATAGGCTTTTTAATTTAAGCGACTTTTTATTTCCACATATTATTTGTCTCCACTTATATCAAGTAAACAAACAAACAGCTGTGGTTTGAAAAATATATTAAATAAATTAAAAGTTTTTGGAAATTTTAATCAAAAAAATGTAATGAATGAATATTAAAATTTATTGTTAAGAAGTGGAATCTAATTCCTGTTTAGCTTCATCCTCTTATTGTGCTCCTTCTTTAGAACACCTTCTGGAGCTTCTTTATAGTATAGAATATACAAAATTTGATATTGTTGCTTGGCTTTGTTTATTTGGAACTTTCATACATGGGAGTTATTCATTATATACTTTCTTCTCACATTGCTATTATGTCTAAAATTTATTTTAATGGAATCTCTGTAAATAATACATGCGGGTGCATAAATATAATATTAGCCATCATTATTTGACCAACTTTTATAGTTTATGGCTATCAGCGGTGGATATTTTATTTTTATATTAAAAACTGGGATTTAATTTTTCGTACAAGGTATAGGAAAAGTATATTATAGGAAGAGAATAAACACTTCATTTGAGACTTTTAATAAGATGCGCCCATAGTGCCTTAATAGAAAAAAATTGTCTACAGTTGTATATTTTTGTTCCGACTACAAATGGTTATTGTTTGTTTGTTTTGAACTTATGTATATTGCACTGCAAATAAATATTTAAGAGTAGCAACTATTTTTCTTCATTTGTAATTAGCATTTAATAATATTTTACACGTTTTCTTTGCAATAAAATATTGCCGAAGAAATTGAATGGCAGTGAAGACATCCCATGCGCAGCAGTTTGTGAGTAAATAAATTTATGTTTTTTTTTCTGTTTGATCGAATATATTTTTAAGGCAAATATTATTTTAAATCTGACCGCACATAAAACATGTTTGCCTGTATTTTATTTGACATTACTTCATAGCTGTTTCAACAAATAAAAATAGGCAAATAAATGTACGTAGTGTGACTACAAAACAAATTTTGTATTGTTTTGAAAAAATTTAGGCCAAACAACAGCAAACAAATTTTAGGCAAATGCTTGTCATATGTGACCGTACCTTTAGACACTAAATTATAATATTTCTTTTGTAAGATATTAAAAAAACGGTGCAAGGATTTCTGTTTTTACTGTCGTGGTTGACATGTTCATGGAACTGCCCAAATGTTACTTTCTAGCCTATGATTAATTGATATATTACCTACAAAAGTTTAAAAATAATTTTTTTATTTTTAGAAATCTAACTTTTATCTTAAAAATTTTAAAAGTGGAAGTTAGCATCATAAGGTTTACAGTAGCCTTAACACGAAACATTTAGGTCTTTGTGAAGGTTAAAATTTTTTATGTACCAGGAAACTTAATTGATCGATCATCAAATTTTTTTTTGCGCCTTGGTATTATGTAACTTAAAAACAATTCCCCATAACTGTATTCCATATCACCGTTTAGGTCTCAGTTTCTGTCTTAAAGTAGAAGTTTGCAATCTCAGTTGAGTGCAGAGAGCCAGTTCAATTGTATCGATTTCAACTTTCAGTCAGTTTTGCTTCCACATAATTTTTCCGAACAAAAAGATATACAGATAAATGTCGAGGTATTATGTTTTTTATTAATTTGAATTCTTTTTTGGCAATTTTTCCAACAAAGCTATATGTTCCTGCAAATATCGTGAATACCAAGAAAAGCTTTGTCGTCAGCAAAAGTCCTACACCAATGATAGTTGGCATGTCAATCGTATACAACAATTTCAGCATTCATCCCAGTATACTTTTTCGTGAACTCCAACTTTAGTGAGCTGTGGCAAATTCAGTTTATGCCATCTTTTGGCATAAACATATGGCCACTTGGGTAGCTTATAGCAGCGTGTAGATCTTTTAGGTTTTGCTTTAGTTTGAATAGTAAATCTCGATGTCTTACCATGAGCAAGCAAAATCATACAATGCATTGCTGAAAGTTGCAGAACAATATATTTTTCTTAAAGGCTTTTTTATCATATTCACTAACATAAATGGTGGTTTATGTTCCCAGATGAGTTGACTTTAGCACTCAACGACATGGCCATATCTTTATCACCAATTTTAATTTAGTATTAACTGTTCGTTTTTGTTTCATTTTTTAATAGATTGATATGGTTGATGATGACGAACGTAGGTGGCGACATTTTAATCCTGAAATTCCTCGGCGCTCTGGAAAAATCTATAAATTGGAGAAGTTTGACGCAACATTCTTCGGAGTGCACTTTAAACAAGCCCATACTTTGGATCCTCAAACTCGTGTCTTAATGGAGACGGCTTATGAGGCCGTTATTGATGCCGGCATAAATCCAAAGTCCTTGCGTGGTACCAAAACAGGTGTTTACGTAGGCTCATGTATTTCAGAATCAGAAAAAACGTGGTTTTACGAAAAGGTATCATCGGGTGGCTTTGGTATTACAGGATGCAGTCGGGCTATGCTACCTAACAGAATTTCTTACGCTTTGGGCTTGCAAGGCCCATCCTATCTTGTGGACACCGCCTGTTCCAGTTCGATGTATGCTCTTGATAATGCTTTTACTGCACTGAGGAACGGTGAGATAGATGCCGCTATAGTAGGAGGTACAAATTTGTTACTGCACCCGTTCGTTACATTGCAGTTTGCTAGGTTCGTTTGGTTGTTGTTTTTTTGTAGACTATGAAAGAGTCCCTTTTCTTTTTAATGAAAATATTTTATTTAATAACAGACTTGGTGTTCTATCAGCAGATGGCGTCTGCCGGCCCTTTGATAAAGATGCATCGGGTTATACCCGTTCGGAAGCTATCAACTGCATATTTTTGCAGCGAAAACGCGATGCAAAGCGAGTATATGCAACGGTTATGTACTCTAAAACGAACTGTGATGGCTTTAAGTCGGAGGGTATAACATACCCATCAGGAAAAATGCAACAGCAACTACTTAAAGAATTTTACCAAGAAGTTGACGTAAGTCTTAATGATTTAGGATATTTGGAAGCTCATAGCACTGGCACTGTAGTAGGAGATCCGGAAGAATGCCGCGCAATCGACAATGTTATTTGTAGCCAACGCAAATCGCCATTATTGGTTGGCTCAGTCAAATCGAATGTTGGTCATTCAGAAGCCGCATCAGGTATCAATTCTCTAATAAAGTCATGTCTTGCTTTTAAAAATGGAAAAATTCCTCCCAACATCAACTTCAGTGAAGTCAAATCAGAAATTGCTGCATTAGCAGAAGGACGTTTGGTAGTAGTAAAGGATGTCATGGACTTAAAAAAACCATACATCGGTGTAAACTCATTTGGATTTGGAGGTGCCAATGCCCACGCCCTGTTAAAAGGCTTCGACAAATTCAAAGTTAATAATGGTGTACCAGATGATGATATTCCACGTTTAGTTACTTGGGCTGGTAGGAATGAGGAATCAGTACACACCATTCTGGATGCAATTGAGAAGCGTCCTTTGGATGTAGAATTTTTAGCACTTTTGCACAATATTCAAAATGTAGAAGATTCTGGGATGGTTTTTCGGGGATTTGGCATTTGTCGTAAAAATGATATGAAACCCGCTACGGTATTGACTAGAGATGTACAGCATTTTACAGGTATTAAGCGGCCTATTGTATGGGTATTTAGTGGTATGGGTTCGCAATGGTCTCAAATGGGGTCTTCCTTAATGATCATTCCACAGTTCCG
Organism: Gymnosoma rotundatum; assembly: GCA_916610165.2. Classification (NCBI taxonomy): domain Eukaryota; kingdom Metazoa; phylum Arthropoda; class Insecta; order Diptera; family Tachinidae; genus Gymnosoma; species Gymnosoma rotundatum. The sequence goes on from OU744336.1 coordinate 118,990,238, forward strand.
CCAATCAATTGAACGCTGTCATAAAGCTCTCATACCAAAGGGACTTGATCTGATTCATATTTTAACGTCGGATGACCCTAAAATTTTTGACAACATTTTGCATTCATTTGTTGGTATTGCAGCAATTCAAATCGGTTTGGTAGATGTTTTAAAATCCCTTAATCTGGAACCAGACTATATAATTGGACATTCAGTAGGCGAACTTGGTTGCGGTTATGCCGATGGTGGTTTTACGCCTGAGCAGATGATTCTGTCATCCTATTATCGAGGAAAAGTCAGTTTGGAAATTGACAAAATTAAAGGCTCTATGGCAGCGATTGGAGTTGGCTTTAAGCGGATCGTAAATTTGTTACCAGACACTATTGAAGTAGCCTGCCATAATGGAGCCGATTCGTGTACAATTTCCGGTCCAACAGATGATGTGACAAAGTTTGTAGAGGAACTTAAATCTAAGAATATTTTTGCTAAAGAAGTTCCTTGCTCTAATATTGCTTATCATTCCCGTTATATAGCACATATGGGCCCACACCTGCTTAAATATTTGCAGAAAACTATTCCTAACCCAAAAACAAGATCATTAAAATGGCTTAGCTCAAGTGTACCTAAAAGTGAGTGGGAGCAACCAGGACGTAATTTGTGCTCTGCAGAATATCATACAAACAACTTGCTTAGTAGTGTACTTTTTGAGGAAACATTTGCACTTTTGCCTAACAATGCTTTAACTATTGAAATTGCTCCTCATGGTCTTCTGCAGGCAATTCTAAAACGTTCAATGCCTGGCGGGATCCATATTCCCTTGACTCAGCGTAAAAATAAAAGCAATGGAGAATTCTTTTTGACAGCTCTTGGAAAGTAAGACTATTTGATATAAAAAAAAAATTTCAATATTTTAAAGAGCTATTTTCTTGCAGGCTTTTTATTAACGGTATCAACTTTCCAGTTCAAAATCTCTATCCGAAAGTTGAGTTTCCAGTCTCTCTTGAAACTCCTGGCATAAGCTCGTTGGTGCGTTGGGAGCACAAGGAGGACTGGTTTGTAACAAAATATGAGAACATGAAAACCAAATCAAGTGGAGAACGTACTTTCACTGTAAATTTGGGTAGTGATAATGAAGAATATTTGGCTGGTCATGTAATTGATGGCAAAATATTGGTACCAGCAACTTGTTATCTCGGATATGTCTGGGAGACATTTTCCCTTATGTATCATGGTCCCAGTTATATGGATGTGCCAGTTGAATTCGAAGATGTTAGATTTTTGAGAGCAACAAATATAAGTGCAAAGACAAACGTTGACTTGACAGTAATGATTCACTACGGTACGGGTAACTTTGAGGTAAGAATAAATTCTTTAATACAAATATAGACAGAAATATAAAAAAGTTTTTTTTCTTCAAATATATAATGACAATAGCCAAATTTTTAATCTTGTCCTAATGGTCTTGCATCATAGCATTTTGTTAACGTACAACACATGAAACCAAGTTGATCGGAATCTATACTCAACCATCGCTTTCGAAACATTGTTTCGCCAAATATTTGATTTAGGTATTGCGCTCGATGATGGCTCACCAAAGCAGATAAGTTTTCTGGCCATTCATCTAAAATTGGATATATGTAATCTCTTTAGCTGCGTCGTAATTGCTTTTAGCATATGTTATTAAACCCTTCACCAGGTCTTATCTTAGTTTGTCATTCCGTTTGTAACTTCCACAGGATCCATTTTCGACCCCATAAAGTATATATTTTCTTAGTTCTTATGCACAGCAAAGTCAATTGAGCGATGTCCGTCTGTCCGCCTGTGTTGAAATCAACTTTGCCAAGGCGCTATCTGAGTTATAGAAAATTTAAGTACTCCAATCGATAAGACATATTTTCGAAAATTTTGTAATTGAAACTTTCGTTTGTATTCCTGCAGGTAGTTGTATTTATACTAAAAGATTTATGGATAATAAAAAAGGTTAGCAAATTACTACCTTATAGCAACTTTTTGAGTTATTATGCTGGGACAGTGACTCTAAGCAAAGCTTACAATTTGTAGAAAAAAACTTTTTTTGTGAGCAAAAAATCTTTATGATAGGGAACAATTTTTATGCCGGGTTTTATTCAAACTATTCAATGGGAAATCTCCACATTTGGTTATACCTATATGGTGAAGGGTGTATAGGATTCGGCATGGCTAATTCTATCTCTTATTTGTTTTAATTACAAGATTCAGTGAAGATTCAGCAATCGTGCTTTTTAAGAAGCATTGCAAACTAAAACAAAGAGTCCATTTAGAATTGATAGAAAGTATAAACGTCGTTCGTTCGTTTTTCATGAAGCCGAAACCTAACGTGTATTATTAATCGGCAAAATGTTTGTAAAGGATTTGAACTGCAATTACTTAGGTTACATACATTTCATATGGAAATATAAAACAGAAAAATAATAATAAAATCAAATAATATTATTGCATGTTAATTTTTATTCAATATCAAAAGAAATACAATAGACATTTTTTCAATTAACTTACTGCAAATAAAGATGGTGATCACGAAATCCAAAACATAAAATAAATCAACAGCAACCATTTTAATTCTTATAGAAAGTGACTATGTTTATTATTTGCTAGTTTTTAGTATTTTCATCCCGTTTTTTTTAGATAACTGAATCGGGAGTTTTAGTTGCGACTGGAAGAATTTTCGAAATTGAAAATCCAACTATTCCAAAAGTACATAACTTTAAGGAAAAGCGTGATGTACCCATGATGTCTAAGAAAGACTTTTATAAAGAATTAAAATTGCGTGGTTATCACTACAATGGAAATTTTCAAGCAGTACAACAGGCAAGAAGTGATGGATTATATGGACGAGTTGAGTGGAAATATAATTGGGTTACATTTATCGATGCCATGCTGCAGATATATATAGTAGGAACGGATGCACGAAACCTTCATTTGCCTACAAAAATTCGAAAACTGCGTATAAATGGTATACATCACATGAGTCTAATAACGACAATGGATCCAGATAATCGTGCATTTGATGTTTATATTGATCGAGGCATGGAGCAAATTGTGGCTGGTGGCATTGAAGTAATTGGTTTATATGCTAGTCAAGTTCAACGTCGCAAGCCTCCAGCAGATCCAGTGTTAGAGAAGTACAATTTCTTACCTCACTTTCCCTCACCAGTAGTAAGTGCTGCCGATGCAGCCCGTATCTGCATTCAGTTAGGTTATGAAAATAACCCAGTATTAAAAATTAGGATTATTGAAGTCGATACAGATGGACGATCACCTACTCTGTCAAACTTTTTAGATGCAGTAGAAGATTTACCAGTAATAACTGGTGATTATTTATTTCTTTCAAATCAGGAACTCACTAATGCACCTGCGGCAATTCATGTCGAAAACACTAAAGTCTCCAAACATTCTAATTGCCACTTTATTGTTGTAAGTGGCTTAGGTAACGTGATCAGTGGCGAGAACATAGCATCATATAGTAAAGCTTTGGTGGACGGTGGTTACCTTGTTGTTCGTGAAAGCACTTCTTCAAACATAAACAACTTGATGATTCCAGAGAATTTTAAATTGCTAGTGGTAATGCCTCTTGAAGGTAATGAAGAGGTAATTATACTATTGCAAAAGGTTAAGAAAACCTTCAATCTCGAGCCATTGGTAATAGAAGTAAGTGAAGGTGACCGTGAATTCGAGTGGTTAGCCAAAGTGCAACAGGCTATCACAAGCAAAACAGCTGTTGTTGTTTATGCATTTAACGAAAAATTTAATGGGCTTATTGGCTTAGTTAACTGTCTTCGAAAAGAGCCTGATGGCCAATTAGTTACTGGCTTCTTTATCGATGACTTAAATGCGCCACCATTTCGCCTTGATGATCCATTCTATGGTAATCAGTTTGATCTAAACTTGGCTATAAATGTTTACAAAAATGTAAGTACCGTGAGCGCACTTACAAATATTTCCTATGGTTATAATAATCACTATTATACTATAATTCTTAGGGAAAATGGGGTTCTTACCGCCATCTTCTACTTAAGGTGGACAAAACCCCAATAGCTAGAGCTGACCATGTTTATGGTAATGTTTTACAGTATGGAGACTTGTCGTCCCTCCGCTGGTTTAAGGGCCCTTTTGAACCGAAGGACAGTGAAATTAGGATTGTATATTCGTCGATTAATTTTCGTGATGTGATGTTGGCTACTGGCCGCCTGTCTTTTGATTTATGTGGCGTCAGCAGACAAGATCATAGCTGCGTGTTGGGTTTTGAGTATTCAGGAATTGAAATTAAAACGGGACGTCGCGTTATGAGTATGACTTCAAAGAGTGGCATAGCTTCATTTGCTGATAAACCATCTAAAATTATATGGGAAGTACCAAAAACATGGTCATTGCAAGACGCAGCTACTATGCCTGTAGTCTATATCACTGTTTATTACGCGTTTTTTATATGTGCTGATATACGAAAAGGTAAAAGTATTCTCATCCATGCTGGTACAGGTGGTGTTGGCTTGGCTGCTATACGCGTTGCGTTAGCCTATAATTTGGAAGTGTTCACAACATGCAGTACACCACAAAAAAAGAAATACCTTCTTGAAACTTTTCCACAACTAAAAGGTATTAAAATTGCCTAAAGTAAATTTTAAGTGCTTACTTATATAAAATTGGATTCTCATCCCAGAATCTCACATTGGAAACTCCCGGGATACTTCATTTGAGTTGATGGTTCAACGTGAAACTAATGGTAATGGAGTCGACTTTGTATTGAATTCGCTTGCCGAAGATAAGTTGTTGGCATCTATACGATGTTTGGCTGTTTCCGGTCATTTCCTAGAGATTGGAAAATTTGACATGGCTAATGACAGTAAACTTGGCATGAATTGTTTTTTAAAAAACATAGCATTCCATGCGGTTTTGGCCGACACTTTAGTTACTGCACCCGATGAATTAATTAATGTAGGCCACTTTGGATTTTAAATATTTAACACACCTTATCTCTCTATTACTTTTTGTGTTCACAATTTCAGCAATTACTTGATCATATCCAATTTGACTTAGAAAGAGGCATCATTAAGCCCTTGCCCACAACAGTTTTTCCCGCTCCTCAGATAGAACAAGCCTTCCGTTACCTTATCGGAGGTAAGCATATTGGAAAAGTTCTTATTCAAGTTCGTGAAGATCCAGAATCTTTACATACGATTCCAATAAATGCCTTGAATCAAATATATTTCAATCCAAGCTTATGCTATGTGATTCCCGGAGGCTTAGGAGGTTTTGGTTTGGAACTTGCAGATTGGTTGGTCTTACGTGGTGCTAAGCATATCGTTTTAAGTTCTAGTAGAGGTATTACTAAAGATTATCAAACCTATCGCATTTCGTAAGTTAATTTCTCACCTGTCAATATCTCGAATTTATGAAACGTTTTCCTTTTTTTAGCTTGTGGAAGTCGTACGGATGCTCTGTGAAGGTAAGCACAAGTGATATAACAACATTTGAAGGCTGCGATAAATTATTAAAAGAGTCTTCAGAAATGGCCCCAGTTGGAGGAATTTTTAATTTGGCAGTTGTTTTGCGTGACGATTTCTTTACAAATTTAACAAAGGATCAATTCTTAGAAAGTTTTGCTCCAAAAGCCATTGCGACAAATTATTTGGATACGTTGTCGCGTAAAAATTGTCCTAAACTAGAGCACTTTGTTGTATTCTCCAGTGTATCATGTGGTCGTGGAAATATTGGTCAGACCAATTATGGCATGGCCAATTCTATAATGGAAAGAATAGTGGAGGATCGTGTTGCAAATGGTTTCCCAGGTAAAGCTATACAATGGGGTGCCGTGGGAGAAGTTGGTCTTGTCGCTGACATGGCTGAAGACAAGATTGATATGGTAATTGGTGGCACCTTACAACAACGCATTTCTTCCTGCTTGCAGGAGTTAGACAACCTTTTGTCTGTTCCAGATGCTATTGTGTCAAGCATGGTTGTAGCTGAAAAGCGTGCTGGACGCGTCGGTTCCGAGAACATTGTCGAAACTGTTATGAATATAATGGGAATTCGAGACCTGAAATCCGTATCACTAGGAACTGCATTATCTGAAATGGGAATGGACTCTCTGATGGCCGTTGAAATTAAACAGGCCTTGGAACGTGACTTTGAACTTGTTCTTACACCACAAGACTTGCGTTCATTGACGTTTCAAAAATTGCAAGAAATTGCTGATACACGTCAAGATCGAGATAATAGTAACAAAGTTAAAATAATGTTTTCTTCTGATAGTAACGACCAGGGCATGAACATGCTGTTGCGTAATCTAGGAGATGAAGCAAACTGTAATAAGATATTGGTACAATTAAATACGCGTGCTGATAATTCAAGAAATAGTATGCCTCCAACGATTATAATACCGGGCTTGGAAGGTACGGCTGGTCAAGCTTGGAACAAAATCGGGAGTAACTTAATAAATAGGGCAATGGTCTTGCAGATATATAACTTTTCTGAGATGACAACTGTAAAAGATATTGCGGAAGCATCATACGAGCATGTTAAATCTATTTTAAATGTGGCCGAACCATTTTACATTATTGGCTACTCGTTTGGATCTTATGTTTCGTTGCAATTGGTGGCACTTCTTGAGAAGGCTGGTTATCGTGGACATCTGTTACTTATTGACGGCGCTCCGCACTTTCTTACTAAGCTTACAAGACTTCAGTTAAGTGCAGACTTTAGCGATAATGATTTGTATGATTTGATTCTTTCAATTATTACAAATTTGATCTTCCAAAAGGATACAAATGAGCCTATTGGATTAGTATTCCATAACATTCCCACAATTGAGGGAAAAATGAAAAAGTATATGGAATATGTTGCAAAGCAAGACCTTTATAGTGCGGAGTACTCAAAAACTTTACTGAACGCAATGTTTAGGCGTGTTAAAATGGCAGCAAACTATGATTTGGAAAGTATTGAGGAATTAAAAACACCAATAACACTTATTCGCCCATCTGAAGTTGCCCTGCAGGATATTGAAGAAGACTATTGTCTCTCACGTTGTACCAGTGGAAAGGTCATTCTGAAAATAATCGAAGGTAACCATACCACCATGTTGGACAACCCAAAACTGTCGCAGCTAATAAATGAATTTGATCCTTCTGTAAAAGACGATAAAAATTTCGAAGAATATATACGTGATGTAACTCCCATTAAAGTTTTATAAATAACAGTTTAAGTTAACATTTAATCTAATAAATGGTATTGTAAAAATAAATACGAAACGAGTACAGTTCTGAGTTAGTAACTGATTTAATGTCCAATGATTGGTTAATCTTTCTTTTGTAACTTATTTTGATTGAAATTCATTAATAGTTTTCTCATATGGTTAATATGTAGTTATTTGTACTGACATTATTTGAATCATCCATAGCACAGTGGAGCAAACACAAAATATTTCGAAAATGTACAATAACAAATTCTAGTTTTTTTTTTCACATTTTTATTCAAATTGATAAAATACGCACTGGAGTATTTTCTAATTAAGAAAATGCTTGGAAGAAGTATCTTTTCTCAAAGAAAAAATATGCAAGAATTAACATATTTATTTAATATTTTAGAAAATACTTAACAAGCGTAAGTTTTGAACTTTAAAACACTGATTGGACTTGACCGAATATCTTTAGAGGATAAGTTAAGGTAAACAGAAACAGAACTATAGTAGCGTAAATTGCCAACTCTGTTTAAATTTTTTTAATGTTATCCTATTTTAAAAACTTAAAGCGCCTATATTTTTTTCCAAATAAGAAAAGAAAAACACTTTTTATCTTCATTGTGGTTAATTTTGTAAAAGACTTTTGGCGTTCGAGGGCAATTACAACTTTTCAAAAGAACAGAGATTAAGTTTAATAAGTTATAAGGTTTCTGTGAAAAATTTAATAAATGTGAGACACTAGCAGATTTTAATAAATTATAGGTTACAATACGGTGATGGTTAGGGTACACAAGGGATATCCTCATTGTGGAGCTTCATCTAAACTTCTACGGTCCTTATCATCATAAACAAAATGTACTTCATACAGAAGAAGTTGCATATTTATCATACTCGTATGCATTTTTAATTTTGATTACCTTTTTCTCTTTGATTTACGCTCAGTAATCCGACAACAATTACTTTGCCGTGACATTTTTTTCTTTTTCTAATTTTGATGTGTATATAATTTTTGTACTTAATCATTAAGTTGCGAATTAAGTTTAATTTGCAGATATTTTAAACACTCCGTTCCATCTGTATTATAAGGCGTATTGTCCTCCTGTGTGTGGAACTCCACAAATATACAAAAAATAGTCTGATATAAATAGTGAACTATGGCAAGAAAGACGATCTTCCCATCAATCTGGATACGAAGAAATCTTAACTTGGAAGGGATTTGTTTAAGTAGAAAAATTGGCCTTAAAAGAGGTCTTTGAAAAAACAGACGAAAAAGAACAATGATTCTTATCAACACCGTAGTGCTGTTTTTAAAGAAATTTATTGCTACTACTACTCGTATAAATCAGTTATTATAAATAAATTAATCATTTTCAAATTAAATAAATCTATAAAGTAATAAATTATAATAATATGTTTTATTAATATTCCTGGCTGGTGGGATTGGTTAGGCATTGGGAAAATACTTTAACTTCGACAAAAATAATATATCAGACGGGTATTTTGGAGGTGGGATTAGAGTTATACTTCCGCCTGTCCATATAACCTAAAAAATTTAATTTTAATAGTGTTACGACGTATGGATTCCATTTTCTAATACTAATATTCTTAAACCTGTCACCACAAAAAGTGGAATAAGAGTATAACTAAGTTTTTCATTGCGTTTGTAATTTCTACAATATCCATTTCCGACCCAATACAGTATAATTATTCCGAGTTTTTATGCATATTGAAGTCGATTAAGCGATGTCAGTCTGTCCGTCCGAATATAGCACTCTTACTTGTTTTAATTTCGAACGAAATTTTTTATCGTAAAAATTTAAAACAAAATTTTTGTTTCGATACAAAAAATATATTGCAACTCTCTCAAAACTGCATGCGATTTGCTAAACTTTTCTGATTTTGACAATGTCCCAAAACGAAAAATCTCAAGCAAAAGCCTTGAAAATTTATTATACGATGCAGAATTTTATTGTCTGTAATGTAATTTTTGTAAAAGAAATTTTTGGCCAAGTGTTCGGCTAGATTACCGAAATACCCCGCTGTGCGTATCCTCAAGGAACAGCTCACCCATCAATGCAGTTACCAGCAACTACAACATCAATCACAAAAACTTCAACACCAGTAACAATATCCACAACAAGCAGGAGGCAACTTAACGTGCTTTATTCTTAGCTTTTCTCGTTGCAGAACTGCAGGGAGAGCACGGTATTTACGAGTATAGTGTAGACGTCTATTGATTCTTTTTCAGCTAACGTTTCTACTTATTATTCGTTTAGTAATTGGCGCATAATTGTTATGTACTTTTTTTAGGTATACTCACTTACTTTTGTAAGTCCGAAGCGTACGCTATATAAAATTTGAGAACTAAACGAAACCAAAAACATAAATAAAATTTATTATTACACCTTTAATATAAAAAGTACTTCCTGCGCTTTATTTCTCCCTTATAATGTCGAATGAATATTTCTGAAGAGACAGTCACAAAATACTGAATGTTTTATCATGTGGGAAAAAATTTCATATTTGAATTGTTGTCAAGAGGCATCTTCTGAAAATATTGAAAAAAGCAGTTCTTTATATATAACTTTTAAATCCCGATGGGATCCCTTATGAAAGAAAAAATTAAAATACTTACTGAATGTTTGCTGTGATTTTGTATAAAACATTTTTGAGTTGTTATTGTCTTTTTGTCTGATTGAGTAATGCATTTCAATTTGTTGTTTTAGATAAAAAATATTGCATGAGAATTTATATTTGAAGAAATCAAGCATGGTTATGTCTAAAATTTTGTAAATATCAATGCTGCCGTAAATACCAGTTGTTTCCTTTTACTCTCATTTAGGTCTCTTTATTGAAACAGATAAGAATTGGACCTTATACATACATAAGTTCATACATATCTGTTTCGAATTTTACATCATCAATTAGGCAAGACTTTGTTAAAATCTATTCAGATGGATAAAAATGCCAGCTTCCCCCATTCCTTCCCTCTGGTCAGCCATTTCAAAATACCATATAGCACCATCTAGAAAAAAAATCTAAAAATCTATCCATTTTTTTAATTTCATTGAAATCGCTTAATCCGTTCAGCCGTCATTAACTTACCAACGGACAAACAAACTCAGAAAGAGATTTATAATATTTTGTTACGTTTATTTAAATTATAAACGTTTTATTTTATGACTTCTTTATTTGCAAAATAATTACACACACAACTTTTAAAGTTTTAATTAAATTACACTTTATTTAACCAATTATTTGACGATTCGCGATTAATAATACACGCTGGCAACTTTAATTGTTGTACCACAAGATTTTAAATAGATGAAGCTCACAATACTAATGAATCAACACGTATTGGCGTTGCTTTTATATACCCTGTTTTTAGGCGTTCTTGAATATTCGAGAAAATGCTGCATTGCCACTTTTATCTCAGACACATTAGTGAGCATTGTTATTTACTTCTAGAACCTTCAATCATTATTTAAAAATACATGTTGTGTATTTTTATTTAGTTGTTATACAATGCAGGTGTGTGTATGTTTGTGTATTGTGTTTGTTTACTCATCGTTTTGTGTTAGTTGTTTTTGTTTTGTAATAAAGATGTTTTATAGAAACTTCTAGCTTTGAAAACAAACACAATAGGCCATTTCATTTCACTTTCTTGGCCTCAATTATTTTAACATCTTTTTATGATTTTAATAAAGCATCTTTTTAACAATATACATATGTATGTATTAATTACAATTGTACAATTACTTTAGATTGTTTACTAAAGGGGGGTTAAAAGGTACGACTTTACGTACGTAAAATCCAAGAGAAAATATTATCAAATTCCATCCGTATTTTAAAACTGAGAGTAAAAATCTTACGACGGATTATTTTTGAGTTTACACAATTGGTATGGGTAAAACACACCAAAACTAAAATAGCTGTTTGCAGAAAATACATCCCTGATCTAATGCTTCGTACTTGTCTTTTGAAAATTTCCAAAAAACAAAGAGAGCCATACGACTGTCAAATTTTCATCCGTATTTTCTCTCAATTTGTGCAGATTCATTACTTATTTAGTTTAGACGATCCCACTGGTACTATTCTGCATAAAAATTTGACATGTCGTAAGACTTCTGTGATCATGTAAACCGCCCTTAAGAGATAAGCGTTTTGTCCTCACGCGGAAAAACAATGCTTTTGATTTTATTTCTCTCACTACAAATAACAAAACGGAAGCAAAAGTTTCGTTTTATTTTCGAATCCTGGCAAAAAATATACATAAGTAAGAAAAATTTTGTTCAGATGATCATGGCTTCCTATTTGGATATATAATCAATTAATCCTAAAAGTTGAATTCCTCTGTGTGCATTTTAATAGGCGCTTAATTGTTTTTGAATGTCGCACAGTGGCTAAAAATTGTTTTTTATTGTCCAAAATTCTGTAATTTTTAAAACCAATCAAAATATTGAAGTAATTTTTTTTAATAGATAGATATTTAGTTCAGCTTAACCCAGTTTTGATTACTTTAAAATTAATTGAGAAATTTTTTAAGGACTTCTAAGTCAAAGGTGAACTTTTGATTTTTTGAACTTTTGGAGTGAAATATGGGTTAATTTTTTATTTACATATTAAAAAATTTAAAATTTGAACTTAATAATATTGATAATTATTTTTTGTGATAATGGGAATTTTTTATTGATACACTCAAAAAACTTTTTACACTCAAAAAAAAAAATAGTAAAATTAACTAGAAATTTTGCTGTTGCTACAGAAAAAAATTATTATGTTTTGCTGTCAAAGTTGATAATTTTAAAAAACATTAAGAAAAAACAACAATAGATTTTAATAGCATTTGTGACAATGGTAGGTTCTATTTATTATTATTTTTCACTAATACTATGTTTTTCGTACTTCAATAACAATGAAAGTCAATTATAATTATTATTCATTTGACACAAATATTGACTGCAAATATTCTATATTTTGTTCTGTGCTATTTCTGTTCTTTAGTAGTTTTTTGGCTTCTTCATCTAAATCCCGATGATCCAGTTTCCTCTGATTTCGAATATTGGAGATGAAATCATCTGACGTCGCCAATAATATATTAAATAGATCTTCATTTGTAGAATTTCGTGAAATTTTTCTAGTATTGTGCTCTCTATAAAATCTGTAATCTTTTTTGCTTTTATTCTGAGCTTCAAGTGGCATCAAATGATATTTAATATCTTCTCCATGATAAAAGATTTTGTGAACTGTTGCAGACATATCTCTCCATGGGTAGTTGGTTGTATATATTTTTGCAGTTTCCTTAGCATAATCTCCAAATTGTCCAGAGTCAATTTCTTCATTGCACGTAAGTCCTTCTAGCATTATTTTAAATCTAAAAATAAGGTTTAAATTTACTCCTGTTATTTCAGATGCTGTTTCTGGATCTGTAAGAATCTTTGTGCGGTATTGCCATCATTTGTATGGCCTGACCCTTGTTTTGGCTGATCTAGGAAGAACATTATTTTCGGTGCAGTCAAAATTATCAATTAATTTTAACCTTGTTTCAGTAAAAATGAAATACCTAATTAAAAAAAAGTTCGTCAGTAGAAAATCACTCTTTTACAATAGCTTTAAAATAAAAAATATAAACTGTTGGAAAATATGTCAGTCACAAAAAAAAAAAATAGAACAAAATAATTTATGTAAGAAAAATATAAAAAAAATAATGGTAAGTATTTTACATAGTATTTAAAATTTGCATTATGTTAAAAAAAAATATGTTCCCTTTTTACAGGTAGAGAATAAAGAAAATAAATTCTGTACTCTTTAGGCAGGTAGCCGTGGCCCCACAGCATACTTGGGTCCATTGTCAGTTATTTAAATTTTTGAATTACAGATATATCGCTCATTTAGTAACGTCATAACTGGAAATTTAAAATTTTGGTGTTACTCATGTAGATTTTTTTGCCATATTATTTATGCCTTTTATACTTTTCACTTTTGAAGAGAATGGGCCGTTATTTCATTTCATGTTTAGAAACTTTGTTTGTTAATACGAACGACACATTTCAGTTGTGGAGTAAACTTCATAACGCGAAGATCACATCGTTTTCTAAAACATCGTCACATTTCGTTTTGTGACTGTATGTATAAAAAGGTGATCTTTTTAAAATGTATCGGCTTTTTAAGAACAAAGTAAATCTCCTTTATCTTTTTATAAGTGACGACACATTTTAGTTCATGACACGTTGATGGATGTATTTTTACAGCAATAACGTCATGATTCAAGCATTCCACTTTGTTTGTCCAAAACATCCTCTTTAATATAAATTTGATGCAAGTTTTCTTAAATTTACTTTTTATTTCTGAATCATTTTACAAGTCAAAATCTTCAACTGCGATTATCTCGCAATGATTTTTTTTTGAGTTAAGGCGTTCTAGTAGTAAATGAGCGATATGTACTTTAAGTATTGGTTGCACAAATATAAACAATATTTTAAAAGTACATTATTTTTTCAGCATAGAATATTCCTGAAATCCGTTGATTTTCAAGAAAGAACAAAAATCAGAAGAAATAATAGCATTTTTGTGTCAAAATATGTAGAAAAAATTATCAATAAATAAATTAATATCTTTTGATGTTAAAAATACATAAATAAATAATCTGTAGTTTTTATTGTTTTACTGTTTTAGTAGGTTAAATTTTATACATTAAAATAAATACAGAAACAGTTATTATTAAGTTTTGGTAGATTACATTTTGTTGAAATAAATGAAAAAACAGTACTTTTTACTTTTCTGGTGTTTATGCGTTGAAAAAAATAATAATTACTTGTTTTACGTATTTTGATGGTTATAAAACAACATTCAAAAACAATTGTAAATTACATTTAATTTAAAAGAAATGTAAGTGGACCGTTTTTTAAATGAAAAAGTAGTTGTTAAAAGTGTTTTTTCATTTAAATTTACCTACATAATATTTGGAGTGAACATGTTTCTTTTAGAAGGAGGTTATACAATTCGGCTGAATGTTGCTTTTTTTATATTTGTGCCTCCAGAACTCAGTCATTTCTGATCTGATTTTGAAAATTTTCTGCAATATGATAGATTATGCTTACAGATTGGTCTCGTTTTAAATACAGTTCATAATCTTAAAAATTAAAGGGTGTCCCCATACAACATACATATTTTTTACGTGTATTATGAACTGTAAAGGGCGATTCTGTAAAATTTAAAATGACTGCGTTTTACTATGGCTCCCAAAACCAAAAAATTATACAAAAATAAATCTAAAAATTAAAGGGTGGCCCCATAATTGATATAAATTTACTTATATAGGCCTATCTTTTGAACCGTTATAGACAAACGCTTGTAAATTTGACGCAATGTCGATTACTATGGCCGTTATAGTAACAGCTGATAATATTTAAAATTATAAATTAAAGGGTGCACCAATAGTTCATTTAATTTTTTATATGGCTTTTAAACAGTTGTAGACAGACGATTGAAATTTACAAAGAACCTGTATTACTAACTCCCCTATGACAAGTATAAAATTTTGATTTGGAAATAAACGGGTGTCCCAATAGTTGTATGTGGCCGGACTTTTGAACCATTATAGGCAGATAGCTGCAATTTACAAGGACATTTTTTCTAAGTCATATTTTTTGAACCGTTGTATACAAACACCTTAATTTTAGACAGAATGTCCACTACTTTATTTTGTATAATAAGAAGTATAAACATGTTATATTATAAATTAAATAGTTGATATAATCGGATGTTATGGGCAAGCTGTTGAACCGTTACAGACAGATGGTTGAATTTTACACAGAACCTGATTGCTAAATCTACTACAACAGCAAGTATGTAATTTGAATTTAAAAATTAAACAGTGACCCTATAGTTGCTGCATTTTGTATATTGCCAATCTATTGAACAGTTGAAAAAGTGTAAAGTTTGGAGATACAAGTGTGTCCCAATGTTAATGTAACCTAATTTATGTGGCCACACACTTGAGGTTTTATAGGCAGACAGATGAAATCTGTTTTGAATTCGGTTTTTTTCGCAAGAATTATTTGAACTTCTTAACTGTTTTTTCGTTTCATTGTTTCTTATGGATCCTGAAAACACGAAATCTAAATCATAACTGATTTTAAGTATATGTTCCATAAGTCGTATTCTTGCATTTAGTGGTGGTAATCCAAATTCATATGCATCGGTATTATCTAATGATTTTGTCGGAACTTCGTTTAATTGAGTTTATGCTGCTTAACATATAATGCAGCTGGATACAGCCTTCGTGTTAGCCAAAGCCTGACCTACTTTTCCGCCTATTATTGTAAGGACTAATTGGTATCTTACTTTAATTTGCTGCCCATTTAACTGTAATTGTAATGGCTGTAGTGTTGCAATTTGGGCCTTGATATCACTAACTTCTTTGTTAATGGCATCACGAGTTTCTTTTTTGACCTACAGTATTTCGTTGAAGATAGTGTCTCACTTTTTCAAATATCAATTGCTTGCGTTGTACTAGTCGCAGGCTCAAATGATTCCATGAACATATCTGGGGTGGAATCGTTACATCCGTGTTCGTGTCGACAGTCGTACGAACAAAAATTACGTGATACGTTAATCGTATGAATGTCATTATGACATACGATTGTAAACGGATCGTAATTTTTTGAATGATTCACAATAGTTTTGAAATTAAAAAATTCTAAAGCTAAAGAAAGGGTATTCAGGCTGGTAAGTTTTTCAAATTTTGTTGTTTCCAAAGGTCAAAACCGATTTTTTGCCTATAGCGCTCGATTCAAGGACTGCTGCTTCAATTAACACTTCTTCACTTGGCACCAGCAGCTTTTCTTCATAAAGGCTTCCTTCATTCTGGTTTTTCAATTTAAAAAAAAAGAAAAATTTTTTTCTTTGCTTGATACCTATTTTTGATCAGCCTCAAGCACAAAATTATAAATATAAATATTTTCTTGCAAAAATATAAATTGCGAATTTCCTATTTTAAAATTATAACATCATTAACTGGTGGTACTAATGCGTTCATGCACTTGGAAAGCTCATCCCATAGTCTGTTAGCAGTAGATTTTAGTATGCCCAATTAGGAAGCATGTTTTTTGCCAAATTTTTTTGTTCATTCATGAATCTTAGATTTAACTTATTGTAATAATAACTTTATCATAAACTAAAATTAAATTTGTTTAATTCGCACTTTTTTTTTTAGCGAATTTGTTGCATTTTTCACCTTATTCAAACTACGTTTTGTTAACGTATGACAGTTCGTAAAAAATGTACGTTCATGTATACGATAACGTATGTTATAATCTGCGTTATTGTTAATTACCATCCGTTAACGTATGTCATAATCCGAAAAACGTATTTTTACGATACGTATTGTACGTTCACGGATGTAACGATTCCACCCCTGAGTCTGAATTATTTTCACATATGTACAACTTGTTTGTTTTTGTCCCGAAGAACCATAAAATCCCCATTTCCAAAAGAGAATTAGCTTTGTGTTTTCAATGGCGTAGCTAGGTAACCAAGGGCCCTGGGGCAAATTAAAAAATGGGGCCCCACTACTATGTAAACTGATAAGGTTTTATCAAATAAAAATATGAAATATACAAATACATTAAAAATGCTAAGCGAATTAAACTCTTTTTTGTGCACTGCAGGGCATGTAACAATAATATTAAACAGTAAAAACATAAATTGCAATTAATACTTGGTGTAGGCTTGGCTAATAAAACGAAATAGAGTAGTACGAGGGCTGCTATATATATTTCTGGTCTGACATTTCCATTGGAAAGTTTGTCATTTTTAAGCATAATCGTACTCAAAACGTTTTGACGTACGACCATTATTTGTGTTGTTTACAGTGACTTGAAAAAATTAATATAGAAAAAAATGGAATTAAATCGTGAACATTTTCGTGCCATCATTTTTCACAACTTTCGACGTGGATTATCACGACAAGAGTGCATTGATGAACTTAAACCTTTGTATGGCGATGAAGCACCATCCTATAGCACTGTGAAAAATTGGTATAACGAATTTAATCGTGGCCGAAGCTCGCTCAAAGACGAATTCCGTGAAGGTCGTCCAAAAACGGCTGTTGCGCCAGAGAACATTGATGCCGTGCGTGCACTCATAACTCAAAATCGACATGCGATATACCGAGAGGTAGAGACATCCTTGGACATTTCTTCCACCAGCATACATTCGATACTGCATAAACACCTGGCCGTAAAAAAGGTTTGTTCTCGTTGGATCCCGCACAATTTGAAAGTCGCTCAAAAATAGGCTCGTGTCGACTGGTGCAAAGAAATGTTGCAAAAACACGATTGCGGTGCTTCAAAAGACGATTATAAGATCGTCACAGGTGACGAATCATGGATCTATGCGTATGAGACGAGCAAAATCCAACGAAAGTTGTTCGTGGAAGAAGCACTTCGAAGCAAATGGTCGCCTGTTTCTTCGGCAAAACTGGTCATATGGCGGCAGTTCTGCTTGATCAACGTAGGACGGTCACTTCTGAGTGGTACACTACAATTTGTTTGCTTGAAGTCATCGGAGAAATTCGAAAAACCAACAAGAGAAGACGAATCATTGTTCACCATGACAATGCGAGCTCTCACACATCGGCTCAAACCAGAGCGTTTTTGACCGGCCAAAACGTCGAATTAATAGGTCATCCGCCGTACAGCAATGACTTCTTCTTGTTTCCGCACATCAAGAAAAATATATTTGGTCAACGATTTTCGTCGCCAGAAGAAGCTGTTGAAGTGTTTAAAAACCATGTTTTAGAGGTGTCTCAATAGGAGTGAAAAAAGTGCTTCGACAACTGGTTTGAGCGCATGCAAAAGTGTATAAATCATGCTGGAGAATACTTTGAAAAACAATAAAATCATTTTTGATTATAAATATTCGCATTTTCACTATTAGGCCAGAAATATATAGAGCAGCCCTCGTATCAAGGGTTTGTTATATAAAGGTCGGGCCTACTAACTTAGTAAAACACAATTATATTTACAATTTTTACATAGCTTTAGTTTTTGAAAAAGTGTCAATGACTTCGTTTAAATCCAGGCTTTATGCAGTTTTGTTTTCAATTGCTATTAGCGATAAAAGTCGGAGTCGACTTTGGTCCATATTATTTTTAAATAATTTTTATTTGCTAAATGACCTTTCAGCTGCTGCAGAAGAGACATTAATTGTAAAGAGTAATAACATTGCTTAAATACTTCCATTAAGTTGCATTCTAGCACTTCATATCTGCTTATAATTTCATTAAGTGATTGGTGAACAGTCCATGCTGGAGTTAGTTGAGGTGAAACTAGCTAATAAATGTTAATAAATTGAAGTGAAAAACGAGGGCCTATTATATATGAATATTTTCTTTAAAGTTCGTCACGCTTTTGTAATAAAGTTTCTTCATCAACATGCAGTAAAAATGTTGGTGTTAGAAAGTCGAATATATGACAGACTGCACTCTAGGGTGACAGCCAAAATTTTATTCGCGAATTTTAAAGCTTTTTCAACGGAATATTGTGCCAATAGGTCCAAAAGTTTTGTGACGAAAATTTGAGCCAAATCGGACAACGTTTTCTGGACCCGCATCCAGGTCAAAGGACAGGTATTTTCATATTTTACAATATATACGAAATAAATTTTTTGAACTCGTTTATTTTTTTTTCAATATTTAATGAAAAAATGTGGATTTATATATTTTCGTGAAAAAAATAGTAAAAAGAACTTTTTTGGTAATTAACCTTTCCTTTATGTCAGGAAATTAATAGATGCTTTTATTCAAAAACGCTAATTTCCTAGACAACAACCATTATTTTTAACGGATTCTAATGATAAATTTCAAGGCCTACTAGATTTTTAAAATACGACTGAATTATGTATTTCCCCAAAAATTATATAAATTGCATTCAGTCGTGTGAATTACTTGTGTAAAGTGCTTTTGGTTAGAGATTTTTTGTGAATTTGGTAAAAATATATAACAATGCCCTCGTTAAGGGAAGAAATATTTTTAATAGGCTATTCAAAACACCAAATTGTTGGTTCTAAACTTCCCTCGAAGGGGGACTGCCTCAAAGTTTTTTTTTTCATATTATGAGGACAACGAAATTAACTGCAAAAGATAGTGCTGATCTTGTTGTAAGAGAGTGTATAATTTTTTTGGAAAAGGCCCGTTTTCCTGTTCACGATTTGCACTGGTGTACAAAAAAATGTTGGGTCTGTATGAGGAATGGAAAGATTTAAAAAAAAAATATATCTAGAGTGTCCGACATTCATAAAAACAGAAGAAAACTGTGGAGCGATAATTTAGGTGATCTCTTCGATATTGCTCGTACCGATGCACTGGAACTAATAGATTTAGAAGAAGACAAGCAATTTTTAATTAAACAGAGAATGAAAGGTCGCGAAGGTTGTATGTTGGGAGTCGACTGTAATCTAAAAAAAAAAGAGGAAAGAAAAAGAAATCGCAAAAAACAAGAAGAGTTGCGTAAAACATTAAGTGACGAATTACCATCAACTTCATCAGGTAAAATTTTAATTAAATGTGAAATAACGTTGTTTTAAATTTTTGTTGCAAGTACTGAACTGTGGCAAAATTTATTTCAGCCTGCAATATGATTGAATTTTCCGCGTCTGAAGATGCTGCAACATCAGAGGAAGAATATTCTGAATGTTCGATTGAGGCAAAACATTTTCGCAGTACTTCTTGTACGAAAAAGTAAAGTGTCTTAACGTCAAGACTAGCTGCAGTTTTCGACAAGTTAAAAATAAGTCAGAGAGATGCTGTACACTTATTGATTGCAGTTATTGACGCCGTCGGACTTAATACATCCGATTATATTTTAAATCGAACCTTCATAAGTCGGGAAAGAGCGCAATTAAGATTAACGCAAAGTGAAAAAATTATAGAAAAGTTTACTGCAAGTGATCAACCTTTGACCATCCATTGGGACACTAAACTGTTATCGACAATAACAGGAAAATCAGAAGACCGTTTGGCTATAATTGCTACGGCTCCAGGCCTAGAGCAAATTATAGATATGCCTGATATTCCCTCTGGAACTGGAGCGGAAATTTCTACTGCAGTTTATGATGCATTAGAAGACAAACATATTTTGGACCGAACGGAAGCGTTTGTTTTTGATACAACATCATCCAACACTGGTAGATTGAAAGGTGCATGTGTGCTTTTGGAGAGATCAATTGGAAGAGAAATTCTATTTCTAGGCTGCAGACACCATATTTTCGAAATTGTTTTGGCAGCAGTTTTTACGGAGGCCAATGTTGGAGTGTCTTCTAGACCGGACATACCGATTTTTAAAAAATTCAAAAAACATTGGCCAGAAATAAATACAGATAGTTTTGTGCCAGAAATAGCTCATCCACGAATTATGGAAATTATAGGCGATAATGTTGGTGAACTTTTAGATTTTGCTTTAGGAAAAATGAACGATTCATTCCCGATCCTTGGTGGCAATCCTCCTTTAGGAATAAAATTCAGAAAACCCGGTGCACTGCCTTACGCAAGATGGATGGCCAAGGCCATATACTCTTTAAAGATTTTGAAATCAGTGCTTTGATAGAAGTAACAGGTTTCATTGTAAGTTGTTATTCAAATTTTTGGTTTGATTCAAATAAAGCGGATAAAGCTGCTTTAAATGATATTATGTTTTTGAGAAAATTGGAAAACTACAAAAGAGTCAATCAAAATATTGCGGACAAAGCCATTTCAAAGGTATTAAATCATCTGTATTACTTAAGCGAAGAATGTGTGGGCTTTTCTTTGTTTGACGAAAGGATAGACAACATAACAAAACAGCAAGCTAGTAGCGAAGATGTCTGTAGATATATCTGGAAATGAGGATGAAGAGATAGCAAAGAAGCTAATAATAAAGAAGGAAAACTTAAAAAGTTTTATTTTCAGAGACAACTCTGATATTTTACAAGATTTGTTTTCAAAAAATACCAAAAAAGTTTTCAAGAGATTTGGAATTTCAATAGAGTTTTTCAGCAACGATCCACGTTCTTGGAGTGTTACAGAAGAGTACCTAAGAGCGAAACAAATTATTCAAAACTTGGCTGTTGTTAATGATTGTGCTGAAAGAGGCATTCAGTTAATTCAATAATACTATGACAAAATAACAAAAGATGAGGAACAGAAACAACATTTAATGAAAGTGACTATCATATATTATAACTTTTTTAATTTTTTTTCTCTTGACATGGTTTAATATTTTACAGGTGGTACAAAAATATAGGCAACTGTATTCAAAAAATGCTAATCTATATTCTCTGCAAAAAGATTTTGATCTGTAGATTTTAAAAGAAAAAAACCTACCAAATCACCGATCATAATTTTTGTTTTTGACCATTGAATGCGGTCGACGCTGGTAGCGCAGCAGAAAATATATGCATATTCCATCCTGCTTTGTGTCAATTGTTTTTTCTAATATTTCTTTGCAATTATTGCATTTTCAATTTACAAAATTTGTCTAATATGGAGAAATTTAAAAAATATAAGAAGCTAAGGTTGGAAAAAAACGTATCATATTGAAATGTAAAAACTTTATGTTAATTGAAAATTTGTATCTTAACTTTTTCCTGCAATATTTTTAAGTTATTTTATCAAAAGTACACAGAATTTATATACACTGCCAATAATGGCATACATATATTAAACATTTTTGAAATAAAATAGTTTGTGGATCACTTTGACGCAAGGGAAATTTGAAAGTTAGTTCCCAAAAAAACTATTTGAGTGTCCTCTTTATTAAAAGTCTACAGAATCCAGATGTTTTTGTAAAATAAAGTAGAAAATATATGAGTTTCTCAACTTTATTTCATACTAGCTGTGAAATATGCAAATACCTGACCTTTGACCTGGATGCGCGTCCAGAAAACGTTGTCCGATTTGGCTCAAATTTTAGACACAAAACTCTTGGACCTATTGGCACAATATTCCGTTGAAAAAACTTTAAAATTCAAACAAAAATTTTTTTACATACAAACCATTGTCACCCTACTGCACTCATATCAATAAAATGTTTATCTAATTAAAATATTACTGTGTCTATTACATATTATTGAAAATCTAAATTTTAAATATTTTTTCTCAGTTTGGAATTCGGTGATTGGCAGCTAATTCTTCAAATTGTCAATAGATATCAATACCATATTTTCTTGCAGTTTCACAGACTTTGCACTTGAAGAGTTCGAAAGCATTTCTAAAAATTGGCAACTTTGCTTTGGTGTCTACTAAACCTTTACTCGCCTGGCCCAAATTGATGTCGCATTTTTATAAAGTTTTCGATGCATAATTGATGTCGTTCAATACACGGTGCATGAATTTACAAAGCAACACGAACTCGGAATTAAGATTTTTTTTAATACTCTCTGCTTTACTAAGTTCATCTTTATTAGGACTCCTTAGAACTATTTCAGTTAATGCTTTGATAATATCAAAATAAAGAAGTTTTTTGCAGATATCGGAGTTAGTTTTTAATAGTGGTATTTTGCATTTCTTCATGATATTTTGCGTTATACAATGAACGGTAGCAGAAATCTGTAGATTTGACGCGATTTATTGATTTAACGAAAAAAAAAAAAAATGGAACCACTATATGGACCAGCACAAAAAAATTATTTTTTAAAAAAAAATATTTTTTAGAAAAATATCTAAACTCGATTTCACAATAAAACGCATATCCGCCAAATTGATAACAAGCTTCTTTTGTATCTTGCGAACCGGTCTCAAACAACGCTCTCGTATCATATCTAATATTATTAACATGAATTATTCAAATTAATGAACCCAAAAGCACCGGTTGGCTTAGGCTTCATTTTTAATGTGCAAAGTAAATCTGTAAATTACGAACAGTTAAATGTTGAAAAACCAAAATCAAGAGATGGTTCTAACTATTTGTTAGCTGGTTTCTGTGGGCTTAAGGTTTTTGAAAAAAAAAAAAACACACGGGAATAAAAATCGGCGATACCAAATTTTTTCGAACATGCGAGTTTTTTCACGTAGAAATAATTTACGATTGCAACTTTAGGGAGGATATAAATATTTCGAGGGAAAACATATTCACGATAGGGGTGAATATTTCAGAGGTTGCTTCTAACAAAAAAAAAAAAAAAAACACTTCTTTCATGTAATCGAATAGCCATCATTGATTACAGGTACCATTTGTATGAAATCATGTACATCTTTTGCAGTATTTTGCAACAAATAGTACAATTTTTGTACTGAGGTCAGACGGTGGTTTTCGGCATACAAAGAGGAGAACAAATTGCGGAAAGATGGCCAACTCTTCTAGTCACTGTAGAAAACTGGGGCATCACAGCGGGGTAAAATTACAATAGGCATCGAATGGATTGCTAAATCCATTGACTTCACTACGTAAGCAGCCATTCTTTAAAGGTCAAGCTGGGCTGGTACTTTAAAATGACTTATATTTTTATTTTATTTACACAATCTGAATTCCTTTGACTTTGTCTGCCTCGGTTTACATCGTAACAGCTTCGCATAAAAGATTAAATTCCTTCTTATGACTACATAACGTACCAAACTGGTGGTCCGCAATGGGTTAACTATGTAAAAACATGAATCTACTACGTAATATTAAAAAACGGCCCGATGCTCCTCCCTTTATGGGTTAAATTTGCAAATAAAAATAAAAAAAAAAAAACAAAAAATATATATAGTTGCAAATTAAATAAAAGCTATTTTCAAAATCTACCGTTTCCCTTTTGTAAATTTATTCGTGTGGTATTTTAGTATTTTACAAAATTAAGAAAATTTCAAGAGAATTTCACGGTTCCTAAGATTCAGCGAACTGTCAAAATTGTATGCTTTAACTGATAGAATGCCCTTTAAATTTATTTTAGTCTGTATAATAATATACTGTGGAGATTTTAAGTGTAATTGTTTCAATATTACATTATGACCAGTGTTGCTACCACCAAAAAAAAATACAAACAAATATTCTTAAAAATGTAATCAAAAGAGGAAAAAAAAATAACCAAAATTATTTTGTTTACTTTATTCGTGCTTGATTTCTTCAAATATAAATATTTCATGATATTCTCATGAGATATTTATTATTTTAAACTAAACTAAAAAATGAAATGTATTACTGCGGGGAAAGCATATCCATATGGTCATTTCACTACTGCTCAAATAGATCATCAGTTTAGTTTAGTTTAAAATAATAAATATTTCATGACAATACCTATCATGAAATATTTATATTTGAAGGAATCAAGCATAAATAAAGTAAATTAAATTTTAAAAGATTCCGAATAATAAATTTTATTTTTTTTTAAATTATTTTGGTTTATTTAAATTATATTTGTTTTTTATTTTATTTCACATTTTAATATAAAAAAGTTGTACTATACACCTGATTATTTATGCACACGTGCATATAATATAAAAAATAAATAATAAGTAACAAAATAATAAAATAAATAAACAGAATTGCCATTTTACTTTAAGCAAATGTAGATTCATACATATAGAGTAACAGTTTACGAATGATTTTAAAGAACCCAAAATAGCAGTTCATGTTCATTTTAAATAAATTAAAAATTTTGGTTTCTTTTTATGGAATTAAAAACAATGAAAAACTTATGTTTTTGGTTACTCTTGGTTGCACTACTTTAAAATTATCTTTTATATATATTATTCTGAAAATAAAATTACTTTCTTTTACCCGCTTTCATCTACAGACGATACTTCTTTAACCTCATTATGTCCATCGAAATCAGGATTTTTCAACAAAAATCTAATAAATCTTTTGTTTTTGTTGAATTCACAATTAATCAAACAACAACCCATTCTTTTTCACTTTTGCGAAATTGGTTAATCACTTTTTATTCGTTTTAAAGATAAAAAATTCAGATCTATGCAGCGTTGCCAAACTGATGATTTTATCATATTTTTAAAGATTTTTGAACCAAAATATGATTTGATGATTTTTTTTTTTTTAATTATGATTTCCTATTTATAAAAACTATGATTTTTTTATTTCAAGTGTGTTGTAATTTCATTGTTATACTACATACTAAAGTTAAGTTTTGTATCAGCTGGTTGTAAACAAAATAAAATTTTTCAAAGCTCATCCTGTCAAATACATAGAATGTAAAAGGAACTGCAACGCCTTTACATAAAAATTTTAGACAAATTTGTACAAACAGAATATGTGAACATTAGCTGAATTTTAAAGTCTCACATAGAGCCACATTTAGCGACTTTAGTCGACTAAAGGTAACGCTTCTTTCAAAGTATACAGAATTCTTAATTAAAAATTAAAAACATTAATTTATATAGATGGATATAGTTTTAATAAAGTTTTTTTTATAGTTTTTTTTTTTTTTTTTTTGCTGATGATGCCATACAATTGAGTACCGAAAAATCTAAATTAAAGTACAAAGGAACCCCTTGCTTTATTAGTTAAAATGCCATTTATTTAAATATTTTTTAACCTCTGTTCATGTTTTACCTTCATAAACCAACTTATTTGCAATGCATTGTGATTTAAACTAACAATAACCTATAATATTTATGCCGCTAACGACAACAAAATGGTTAATAGTACCCGCTAAATATTTTTAATTTTTTTGGCCCGTTAGACCTCCAAGAATTTGCTTAGCAAAACTTTGTAGTTTTAGGGGATCTTCGTTATTAAAATCATCTATTACCATTTGCATTTGATCTTTGAGTCCATCTGATATTGACGTAGTGATGCGATCCTTAAAAAGGTTTGTAATTGGGCTTAAAATTACACCGGTCAAGTGCCTTATAAACCGATTTAGATCTAAGTGTATCTGTATGTTTCTGAAAATAAATTAAATAGTCATCATTAAACTAAATATTTATTATTAGTAAATATAATAAAAAACGTTATTAAATAGAAAAAATTTGTTTATTAATTCAGATTTTACATGGTTAACTGTAAAATATATATACAGGTAACAGTTATATATATATATACACGCAGAGAAAAAAAACTTGGTTGTGATATGGTCACAAGAACCATATTATGTTCTTTATAACAATGTATAGTTGCGGAGAACCAATTATAGTTGTTTTCAGCAAAACTTTTGTCACGAAAAACACTACTATCTTTTGACCATTGGTTACTGATGGTTACTGTACACAGGAAATGCAACATGGTCGCAAACATAAGCAAAGTGTTTAATTTATTAAAAATAATATACACTAGAGCCCCGACTTGCGTCGTCCCGATTTGCGTCGTTTCGATTTGCGTCGCCTTTTAAAAACTGAAAAAATTCGATTTGCGTCGTTGCAGTTTCAAGTTGCGTCGGTCCGAGTTGCGTCGTTTTTGACCCCGATTTGCGTCGGTTCGATTTGCATCGTTTTGATTTCGATTTACGTCGCTAAAAATTTTTAGCATTTGTTGTGTCTGATTTATCACCTTTTCTGTCTTGTAGCATTTTTACAACTTTCGGCAAAATACCTTAAGGACGTAAAAAATGAGTCAAAGTAAAAGAAAAGTAAGTTTGGAAACAAAATTGGATATCATAAAACGTTTTAAATCGGGAGAAAAGGCTGTAAACATAGGAAGAGCTCTTGGAATAGCACCTACAACAGTAAGAACAATTTGCAACAGAGACAGTGATAAAATAAATCAATTTGCTAAAATTGTAACACCACTGCAATCTAAACAAGATACTATAGCTAGAAATCCTTTATTGATTAAGATGGAGACGCTTCTTTCAATTTGGATACATGAACAAAATAAGCGAAAAATGCCACTGAGCAGGGACGTAATAAAAAATAAAGATTTTGCTATTTACTCCGACCTGAAGAAAAATACTGCATCTAGTAGTAACGGAAATTCTAATGATTTCGTAGCCAGCAACGGTTGGTTTAACCGCTTTAAAGTACGGGCAAATTTACATAACGTGGCATTAAAAGGAGTGCAGTGCAGATTTATTAGCTTCAGAAAAGTTTAAGCTTGAGCTGAAAACTATCATTGAAAAAGAAGGGTATTCTGCTAAGCAGATTTTGAATGCCGACGAAACAGGTCTTTTTTGGAAACGGTTACCATCAAGAACTTACTTATCAAAAAATGAGAAAGCATGCCCTGGATATAAAGCCGCGAAAGATCGGTTAACACTTCTTTTGGGCGGAAACGCAGAAGGAGATTTTAAATTTAAACCCTTTTTGATATACCAATCAGAAAATCCAAGGGGAATAAAAAGCATTAACAAAAGAAACCTCCCGGTACACTGGCGCTCTAATAAAAAGGAGTGGATGACCGCGACCCTGTTTAAAGATTGGTAAGAAAATTGTGCCATTCCTGAGTTTAAACGCTATTGTTCCTCTCAACAAATTGAGTTCAAAATGCGTTTGTTAGTCGATAACGCACCAGGCCATCCAATTTTTTCAGATGACTTATCGGAGCATGTAAAAGTTGTTTTTATTCCGCTTAACACAACATCACTTATTCAACCTATTGACCAGGGCGTAATTTCAAACTTTAAAATGTACTACTTACGCCGAACTTTCCGGCAACTTCTTAATTCAACAGACAAAAATGATAAACTCTCTATGAAAGACTTCTGGAAAAACTACAACATAGTGAAAGCTCTTGAAAATATACATTTATCTTGGGAAGAAGTTAAGGCATCCTCTATGAAAGGGAGTTGGCGGCAATTATGGCCAGAACTTCTTAATGGAGACGAAGATGGTGTCGACGATGTTCCAAACGTTAGAAATGAGTTGTTTAATTTAGCTAGAAAAGCAGAATTTGACGGAATGGAGGAACGTGATATTAATGAACTTTTGCTGTCTCACGAGGAGGACCTTGATAATGAAAACTTATTAGCCATTGATATTCAGCATGTTTCAGAAGAAGATATCATAATAAGTGATGACACAATAGAAGAAAAAATATTAATAATCGCCAATATTTCCAAGGCTATGCAATTAATTTCCCCTGCAATGGATATATTTTCTAAAAGCGATCCTGACGAAAACCCTAGTACGAGCATAGCAGCAAGCTATGATCAAAGAAATATACCAACAAAAAAAATCTTTAAAAGTTCAACAAACTTAAGACATTTTTGTTAAAAAAAAAAAAAAACAGTAAGATCATCCAATCAAATGGATATAAGTGTTGTTCATTTGGATTTATCTTCTGAAGAGAGCTCAATGTAAGCTATGAATATGTATACATATGTAAATGAATTTAATTTAATGTAAATTTTAATTAATGTTATGTTATGTTTTCTTTTTTCTTTATAGTAATTATAAACATTTGTTGAAGTAAATGAAAAAATAAAAATGTATTCATACTTGTTTTTATCAAAAATACATATTTGTTTACTTTGTTTTGAATATTTTCCCCAATAAATTAAGTTTCAGTGCATTTATACAGAAAAAAATAATTCGATTTGCGTCGTTTCGATTTGCGTCGCGTTTCTCCGGTCCCCATTAACGAAGCAAGTCGGGGCTCTAGTGTAGTATATTAAACCATAATATATTATTATTAATCAAAGATGGAAGATTTTAAGCCAAATTTCTGTTGTTTTAAACTTTTTTTGATATTTACTCCCTTAGCTTAATTAGCGAAAAATTTCAAAACAAAAAAATAATATTATTTTTATATTAATTTAATTGCCAGAAACTTGCGTTTTCTTCAATGTTAAAAGAATTGCTATTTTTAGACTTTAAGAATTAAAAATTAAAAATCCAGTGATAAAACATTCAAAACATTCGATACAATTTTAATAAGAATAGTAAAATTTTTATGTACAATTTAAAATTTTATTTATACACATCTATGAAGTTAAGATAATTTTTAATGTGAATATTTTTACATCGTAACCACAATGAACATTTATTAAAATTAACTGCAACAAATTATATTTATGATGCACTTTAACATCATAATGCTTTTAAAAATAACCTCGCAGTTAAAAAAAAAGGAAAAAATTTATGTACATAATTTTGCTATTAGGTTACTTAGAGTATTGTTTTCAATTTTTCGTTGTAATTGACATTAGTTTTTTGGGTTATAGTGGTCTATAGTTTTTAAATTTTTTTCGCTCTAGTACATTTATTTAGAATGGTACTATTTAATGGTCAGCGTTTTTTTATGTTCTACATATCATTCCTAAACCAACAAAAATTTATTTATTTTTTACTTTTTTAAAGTTGGGAGAGTAATTTTAAAAATTATTTTTTACTCTCGCGTTGCTAGTTCTTACTAGTAAATTTACTGAACGGACCTATTATATTGATTAACTCAATACTGATTTTTTTTATAAACTTTCAAATGAGTTGATTGCCTGTAACATAGAAACAGCACATAAAATAATTATAAGTGGGAATATTTGCATTTTATTCAAATTTTAATTATTCATTCTCCATTCTCATATAGTAAATGTACAGTAAAAATAAATAAATTTATTTCTAGGACTTTTCTTTCTAAAGCCCTACAAGAACAGCTCATAATGCCACTGGATGGATTCCAAAATACTAGGAACTAGTATTAATACATATAAAAATTACATTTGTGACGAGTATTTAATTTGATTGTAAAATATAACCGAAGGTAAAAACTTTTCCGTTATCATTTTCACAATTAAACAAAATGACTGATCAGATTTGTAAACGATACCAAAATGGCCATATACATACATCCAACAGTCATACATTTTGTGATAATATCACGAAATAATTTGATGTTATAATATAAACATTTTGCAGGAATCAAGCACAATTAACACTTACAACATTAAAAAGGAGGGAAAAAAGAAGTGTGAAATATTCGGCTATGCCGAATCTTATATACCTTTCACTACATATGTGAGTCTTGTTAGTAAAGTAACTTCAATCCAAAAACCAAATATTGGGGTGACAGAGAATTAAAAGATAAGAAAAAAATTATGTACTACATATATATATATATATATATATATATATATATATATAAGTTTACATAAAAAAATGGGTAAAGCATTTTTATAAAATTGTAGTACTTCCTTAAAGATCTCTTCAAGATCTTTGAAATCATACCCATGTTGATATATACCACAGTTCCGTAACTTGGAAAATATGGGAGAGCGCCGATTTTTTCAAATGAAGTTTTTTTCTTATTTTTTAAATGGATATCGCCCCATATATTTGTGTTTTTGATAAAAATTACTTTATTGTTCCAAATAATAAGATAAAATTAGAGGTAGGTGTAGTGTTTTACCTGCTGCATCAAAGGACATAGAGCGATCATGCTGATTTCCAATAGCACCTCTTTCGACAGCATATCTGAGCGATTGACATATTTTTTTATGAGTTTTCCTCTGCACTTTAACACGCACGGACGGACAGATGGTCATCGCTCAATCAACTTTGTTGTGCATAAGAATTCAGAATGTATATATATATATATATATATATATATATATATATATATATATATATACATATATATATATATATACTTTATGGGGTCGGAAATAGATATTGTAGAAATTACACACGGAATGATAAGCTTAGTTATACCCTTTTTCCACTTCTTGTTGTGAAGGGTATAAAAACAGTTACAAGAAATAAATCAAAATAAGCATATTGTAAAAATCAAAAGTAAGTTTATCTTTTGTTGGCGTTCATTTTAAAAGTTACCGAAAACAAATTATTATTTTTGCATTCCTAAATTTCAACGACAATATTTGAAAAAAAAAAACTTCGATTGCAACATACATAATACCGATTTCTATAATATATTTGTTTTTTGAGTAATATATTTAACGATAACGACGTGCGTAATATCATTTAAAAAAACGTAGGATTTTCGATACAACAACTACAACCGCAATAAGGCTGAATTAAACATATATCATGCTATTAACCTTGGTTGTGTTCACCGTCATGTTACCTGTTAGCAGGATTGTTGGATTTATGTTTACCGAATTCGCCAAAATAAATTTCCAAAATAGACATAACGATTTGCTGTTAGATTGTGGCAAAAGTATTTACTTATACAGTCTTCAATTATAAAATATTTTTTGTAACAATAAAAAAATGACTTTAATTAGGCAAAAGTAGAAGGAAAATCAAAAGGCCCTAAATTCGCCCTAATCCCACAATTCGCGAAATTTCGTTTTCCAATATATCTCCTATCAAAAATAATTGAATTTCAATTTTTTTTGTTATACGTTACATTTTGAAATTTACGGTATCTATTATGTTTTTATCTTTTCGTCTTTAATACAACTATGTGAGTTAGAGCCTTTCCGCATGAGACCAACGATATGTGCTGTGTTTATTTTTTATTAAAAGCAAAACAATATATCATTCGTGAACACAAAAAAGGTAAAACGTGTGTATAGACTGATTATAATTAATTTAAATTTAAGTTTTTCTTGTTTGCTTTTATTTTTTTTTTCTATTTATTTAATTTAATGCAATGCAGAAATTGTTTGGATATTTATTACAAATGCAACAAAAAGTATATGTACGTATAGATGTATGAATTTTTTCACTATTGAATGAGATGGGTACAGTTCAACATATTATAGAGCAGTATTTATGGGACTTGGAAAACAAAATTTTAAGTTGTTCAATTGTATCAAGAGAGTTTAGTGTCTTCAAAAGTTTTAAAAGAAGGAGTTGGCTGTTAAACTTAGAATGTCTAACACGGATTTAGACATTCCAGTAGACACAAAGTTAGTAATGAATGGTATTTATTTTCTATTGGATATTTTTTTCAGCACGCAAGTTGTAAGCTGCATCTCTTAATCTTTTTAAGTCTAATAAATTTATTTGTAGCGCACTGATTTGTTTTGCTCACGGTATAGCTTTGGAAAAAGTAGTTATATCCTAATTATTAGTGATTTTATTCTGAAATCTAAATCCTTTGAACTTTTTTTTCCACAACCGAACAAATGATTTCTTGATCGAAAAAATAGCCCTTAAACGAATTTTGGCCTGAATCTATACAATTGAACTAAATGAAGCCAAATTGCAAAATAATTAAAATTCATACAGGTCATAGAAATTCTTAATTCTTTTCCAGTTTCGTCTAAAATAATTTTGTCGTTGAAACGAATCCTTTATGTAATCAGCCCTTTAACCGGCCATTTTTTTTTGATTAAAACAAATTATTTATTGATAGTTTTTGTATAAATAAAACACACGTTAATGATATAATTTGAAAAAAATGTTGAGAAAATATGTTGACCGCTAAAAGGCGGACCTGTCTGGTAACGTAATAAAAAATTTTAATTAAGGGATGATTTCACTTGAAATTTTATTTAGTTTCTTATTGTTTTGTGTGATAAATTTGAAAACATTTTTTATTGTTTGATAGCATAGATTTAATTTACACTTAGTACAATACATTTGTATTTCGAACTTACTTTCCTGTAATTTGCATACTTTTTTAGCTCTGCGATCCAAAATGTTAGGCATATGTCCAACTCCATCAAAACGAATGTGTTCTGGTGGACCATATGATTTCTTTGGTTTTTTATTTGTGGACTTCTGCTTTGAGGTCTACCAACAGCTCTTTTGGTGTTAGCGTTCTCATAACGACAAAGTACATCAGCCACCTCAACACGAAAATCCGGTATTTTTTATGAGTAACATCTTTACAGTCAATTCCATGAATACGCTGGAAAAGGAGGTATGAATTCACTAACGACATAGCAATTAGATGATAAAATAAGCGCAAAGTCCATTTCTTTGTTTTCATTCTGATGTGATAGCGACCAAGTAAACTGTCCATTAAATTAATACCATCCATATGGTGGTTATATTTTTTAAGGATTTATTTTAGCGGCGAATTTTTAAAGGTTGTGAATTGCTGTTCAGTGTTTTAAAATGCTTAATACCAGCATACGTGGATACCAATTGTACATATTTTGTATTCTTTCATTGAACACAAGATATGTCTACTCCAAAGGCACGACCAACAAACTCTTCTGAGTATTCACGTTCCTTATCTTTTAATTCCACTTCCTTTGTCAGCTTGCAGTTGGGTATCCTGTTAGATCGGATGGTTCCTTATGTATAAATTCCTCTGCTCCGTAAATGAACAAGAAGTGGCAGTTGCGTATAAAAATTATCGAAGTACAAGATATGATTTTTGAAATTTGGAAATGTTTTTGACAATCTTATGACCACATTGGCTGTTGCTCCTAAGTCGCCAGCTTCTTTGTATACTTCAAATCTGCACGACAAGCCATCCGAATCACAAAGGACAAAAAGTTTCATGCCATATTTGTGGGGTTTCGCAGGCATATGTTGCCGAAATTATGTCACTATTTTTGTTGAACACATTAACACATTTGTTCATCAATGCATAGCCGAGGTTTTTTTGGAACAGCATCAAATTGCAGATTAAGTCTGTCAATAATTGGGCGAATTTTGTACAGCTCATCATATCCTGTTCTGTGGTTTTTTCATTTTTGCGGTGTTATTAAAGTGAAGGTATTTTGTGATTGAAAAATACTGTTTGGACGTCATTGCGTTTCTAACTGGCTCGAAGGAATGTTTGGACCAGTAACTCTCACCATTAGGATACCGGTAAACAGACATATAAATCAAAATTCCAATATATTTTTTTAAATCACACGTCGATAGATTAAAATTTGTGGAAACATCTGGTTGTTTTGAATACAGATTACTCTGATAACAATTTTATTTAGCAAGTCATCGTTGAAAAAATACGTAAAGCATTGGAATGGTGTGGTTATTTCCTAGAATTGTTGCGGCAATTCCTTGTCTCCTTGATAAACTACATCGTTTTTTTCAAGTTCAAGAAATTTTTTTTCCATAAAATCTTTTTGAACTCTATGTTTTGGGGAGAAATATCTTTTATATTTCCGCTAAATCCCCCGCATTGGACACTACTGCATTTTCACCAGCTTCAACTTCTTGTCCTATTTGTTTTTGCCTTCCCAGTTTTTGATGGTAAAGACTCTTCATAATGCTCGTTGTTGTTGTTTACTTCTGGCAGATAATTATCTGAGTTTTCGCAGACATTTATGATTTCAGAAAGAAAATCGTTGTTGTCTGCATTTTCACACTCTTCTTCTAACGTGGCAAAGTCTACGTTTGGTAGTTGAAAGTCTGGGTCTTCCAAATCATCATCGTCGTCAAAGTCAAAATCATCTTCTGAATCCGCGCCATCCACTGATTCAGCCATGAGTGCTTCAATTTCTTCATCAGTTAATTAAGAAAAATTTAAATCTTTTCTTTGCGACATTTTTAAACAGTTAATTTTTTCCTAGAATGTTAAAAACCGAAAAATATTTAAAGAAATGTGAAACGAAAAAACGCTGTGAACCAGTGCAATGTGTATGCAAAAGTAGTTTGTAACCGGCAGGTCCGCCTTTAGACGGTGTCGAATTTTCACCGGTTAAAAGCTAAGTTTTGCTAACAACCTGATATTAAAAACACTTAACACAAAATAATATATATTTACCTGTATGAAAATAATTTTTTAATTATTTTCTACACTTTGTCACAAAAATGTTTTTGGCACTCAACAGTTTACAGTCAAATGACAAATGCTTGGTCTCAATAAGAGAATTGTTTGCTTCTCTGCTGATATTTAAAGTTAGGACAGAGCTTTAAAAAAATAGAGCTGCATATTATTATGCACCGTCTAAAGGCAGGCTCACCGGCTAGAGGGTTAGTGAAGGACACTAAACTCTACTGCTTCCCTATTGTATATTTTCAAGTGTTGATAATAGATCGTACACCTTCTGAAAGATTGTGATATTTCGGATATCTTTAAACGAATCTGGAAAAGTATTTTGAATTCGCCTTAAAATAATTATACTAGAAGTATTGTAAATACTATTTTATACAAATTTAACCGGCAGGTGATTTTAGCTCAAGTTATTAAATGCTTTTGAATGATATATGAACGTTAGATCTCTAACAATCACTCAATAAACACTTTTTATCACGGCTAGGTTTGAGAATAAAATAAGCAAATTTTCTTTTTCTTTAACGAACGCTGCCCTCTAATCCACCAGGATAAGTAAATATGAATACACTCAACAATTGTAAAGCAAAATAACTTTTGTACGTTAAACAGCCTTAGTTTTATAGAAATTATGATTTTTTAAATCCATATTGCCGGAAAATCTACAAACGGCAGTATGGTTGACTTCTAAATGAACCTTTTTTTAAGAGTTTATCTGTAGACGTACATAAAAGTGGTAAAAGGATAGGTCTGTAATACCAATTGACGGGTGTAGTTAAAGATCTCGAAGACGCAAGCTTGAGAATTTTTTTTAAGACTAATTAGATTAAAGAATATTATAGAAGCGAACCCAAGGCGAACGAAAAGAATTTCAAAACATATTTGCACAAGACTTAATGACTAGAACTCATTATAAACAACTTATGAATTTGATCATTGAGGATACTTGTGTGATTTGGTTGCTCTCAAAAAAGAATGCCTCGCTTAAGCTCAGCACAGAAATAAAATCGCAAGATTTTTATGAACATTCTGCAAAATGGATGTTAACTACGTTTGATTCTGCTAATTTAAGTAAACTAGTAAATTTTGAATTCTAAATCAGGATGTGATGAATGCGCTGGTCAGAAACAGTACAAGAAACGTACAGCCGAAAAAGTTTTATCGGCTTAAGGCTGTTTTTTACTTATACTAAAAATAAAATAAAATTAATAATTGAACTACAGAATATCAACGTACCTGAACTGAATGACACGAAAGTCGTGAAGTTTCATCTTTAAAGAAACAACATCAATTGCTAATTCACCATAAATTACTATATCTTCGAGCGTTCCAATCACCTTACCAAAACCCTCCAGAGCCGTCAGTTTCAACAAAAAGTTGTATTCGATCTAAAATAAAAAACAAAATATTCAATTATTAAATAAGAGCGAATTGGGTGTCATTAGCGCATATTAAGAAATCATAACCAAATTTATAACTTACAAAACAGAAACTAAGCAAGTAAGAGAGCTATAGTCGTTTATGCCAAATCTTAAATACCCTTCACCATCTATGTAAATCTAGTTTAGTGAAGTAACTCCAATCAAAAAAGAAAATAGAAAATAAAAGAAGATTTGGTACTGAATATGTATCATTTTACCTAAAAATGCCATTGGCTCTTAATAGGTTAAGCATTTGTGAAAAAATTAATTTTTTATTTATAATTTATAATTTTCCATAAAAATGCCATCGGTTTAAAAATTATTTAAATTTCGTTACTCGAAAAATGTGGGGTCGTAAATGGAAATTGTAGAAGTTTCAAAACGGAATGAGAAACTTAGTTTTACCCTGTTTCCACTTGTTGTGGTGAATGGTATAATAATTAAGTACCATGCCATCAGCTCTTAATGGGTTAAGCATTTTTTTTTAATTTTAGTGTTTTCTTATAGATTTCTCCAAAAGCTTCAAATGATACCTACATCGTTATTTTAATAAATTTGATCAGAGCCCCGTAAATTGGTATATATGGGTGAGCGCCAATTTTTTCACTTGATGTTTTTTTTTCATTTCTTAATTTTCTAACGAGTTAATAGTTTTTAAACAATTTTTCTATTTTGTCAAAAAGATCTCTTCAAAAGATTGTAAATTATACCCATATTGCCCTGATATCTTCCAAAATATAGTGCATAATTGCACTCTTCGTTGAAAAGTTCAGAGGCCCGAAACTCGGAAAATATGGGCAAGCGGTAGCTAATGTTTTTCTAGATATTTTTTTCTCATTTTGTAATGTTCTGTCACCGTATATATATATATAATATAACGAAAATGAATTAACTTATTTAAACATCTGTTTTGTAACTGTTTGAATTCTGGTTTATAAACTAAAGAAAAAACAGATATATCATCATTTTCTTTTATCGTGTTCTTTTATCAATTTTAATATTTAGAAGAAAGAGTTATAGTTTCTTAATTATATTGGAAAGCAATTTATACCCATATAATAAACTTTAACTCTCGTTTCTTTGCTTACAGGTGATTACTGAAATAATAATAGAATAAAATAAGAAATAGATTTTAATTTAGTTTACAGAGAAACTAAATTTCGTTTATTTAATTGATTGGTGTTAGCTCCCGAAAAAAAATAAATTCTATTATAAAACTACATTTTTTTTTTGGTTTATGATAAAAATGGATAAATTAAAATTCGAGTTTGTACAAAAATCAGCAAACGATAGAAAATCAAATTTTTTAGCCCTAACCTCCATAACTACCACAGAGAATAAAACGTTTTATATGCCGGAACAATACCAAGATGTGTCACAACACACAATAATTATAAAAACTGCACCATTCAAAAAAGAAAAAAAAACCTAATAAACAGAGACATCAAACACGAAGAGTCTGGATACAATTAGACGAGAAATTATCAGCAATTTACTTGGATGAAGGAGAAAATGTACAATTCAACGACTATTTTTTGGAGGAAATTGATTCTTCGCAGTCTGAAAGAAAAGTAACTGGCGATAATGCCATAACAGAAGAAATAGTAACGAATGTATTGCATAAAATCTCCACATAAGAAAAGAGGACGTTGTTTGTGTCAAAGATCTGAGAAATTTGTCAGGAAAATTTGTATTGGGAACATTCTCTAATAAGAGTTCAAATGTTAATCAATGGATATTGGATTTTGAAAGTGAATGTGATCGTCTGGAAATAAAAAACGAAAAAGAGAAAATTGAAGTTATGCGTTTTTTTTTTTACAAACCTCATGTTTGAACTGGTACAGCTCCATGCTCATAAAGCTTACTCTAGACTCAAAGTGGAGCGTCTGGAAAGACAATTTTTGTGAAACGTATGCAGATAAGGGATGGTCTCCAATAAAATATGACATATTTTTTAAATAAAAGAAGGAGAGGATTTTACTAGAAATGAATAAATCAATAGATAAGAAAACTTTAATTGATTTAATTGCAACGGGATTGCCTGATCAAGTGATATATAGAATAAAAAGAGAAGATTTAAAACAAACACAAGACTTATTTAATGAATAAAGAAGTCTAGAAGTCTTAGTGAAAGGAACTATGCCCGAAAAAGAAAAGTTTTGCAACAGAATTTTAGGGAAAAGTCACAAGAGAAAATCCCCTGCAAGATATGTGAAAAACTGGGGAAAAGAGATCGCTACCATTCTGAACAGTCATGCTGGTTCAAGGCAAATGAAAAGCCTCCCGTCGTAAAGAAGAATGAAATCAAATATGTTCACAATTCCGAGATAGAGGCCGAATGAAATGACTTACATCCAAAAAACTGGTAATCTCACTATTAATAAAAGTAAAACTACTGCTACAAAACTCACTAGAGACAAGCGGAAAATCTAAATATAAGCCAAAATCTAAATATAAGCAGTATAAAGGAAAGCGATAGTAAAATATCTGGAGAATATACAATAAACTTTAATGAAAACTTAGATATAGAAAATTTAAAAATCTCTATAAATCATGTGTCTGTTGAACAGCAATCAGAGTGCTTAATAGAGATAAGCCTCTATAGTTTGATACAGTATTAATGTCACCCTTTTTGAAAAAGGGAATTATGACACAGCTCTGAAAGGAACCGGAAATTTCTTCATGTAGAAAAATGTGAATGAGCAATGAGAGAACTTCATTAAAATAACTAATAGGGGCAAATTTATACAATTCATAACTAATTCAGTCTTCGCGGGGAGCTTTGTTCAGTTTAGCAATTTTTAAGACCAATTTAAATTCTCTCATCTTAAAAGGAGATTCTTGAAAAGGGTCAATTGCATTAGGTTAATTCCAAGATACTGCATTTTCAAAACCAGCATCACACAAGAGGGAACTAAAATAGTCATAAAAATTATCAATATAAATTGATGGTTTATTATTTTTCATGCTGTTCGCCAGTTTTCACCAGTCCCAACTATTTTTTACTTTATTAAGTTTTTCAATATTATTTATTTTAAATTTGAACTTTTTCTTTGAACAAATTTTTGTATAACAGGACCTAGATTCGATTAATTTTTTTCTAGAAACTTCAGTACCAGTTTTACGATATTCGTTTAGCGCCTTATACCTTATGGACTTTTTTTGATGAACAAAAGCATGTAGCAATACGAACTTAACCTGTGCGTATATTTATCGTATCTACAATTTCGAGAATATTTACATAATTATCTATTCTATTTAGATACCATGGGAGTTTTGGAGGGAATTGTAAATTTTTCAACGAGGTACTATTTTTCGAGCAGAAAGAAACAGCTACTGGCATTTGATCTGAATAAGGCTTACTTGAAACACGGAAGTCAGTTATAAGTTTCAATACAGAAGGCAGTAATCTATCACTGAACTTCCCATAGCAACACAAAACGTATACTCGCCATTCGAGTCACTCTTTATTCGTCCATTTAATATAATACCTCCAGTGTTATCCAAAAATTCTAATAACTTCTTACCTTTACGTTTAGTGGTATTGTCCTTAGACACACGTGATGTGGAGATTGAGGGGAGATTTATCAATATATTTTCATCCAACAATTGTGCAGCGGAGACACGAGCATTTAAATCCTTAATTATACAAAATGGTCTATCACAAAGATTATTTATTAAACTAGTGAATTTTTCAAAATCATGCTCCCAATTAGTGCAATTAAGGTAAGTTGGGGCAAAGTTAAAACAAACGTCATTAATTTTAGCTGAAAGAGTTACACCGTTTCTATACTCATGAAATTTTAAATCATATTTATTTTGTATGCTTTTTTTAAAACCATGCAAACAGCCGCCTATAGTTCGGTCTTTAGTATGATTTTTTGTAGCATCATGCCAATAATGAACATAATCTTTTAAAGAGCAAGAAAAAACTGAACGTTTATCAGCAAGTACATGTGTGTCAAACAGAAATATTATATTAAAAATGTTCAAATATGTAAAGAAATTACCAAAATTAAGTTTACTCTTAAGGTTAGCAACATTATATGAAACCAATCGACACACGTCGAGTTGCTAATTGCGTGGTAACTCATTTGAGGCGTCCTTTTCTGAGATATTGTTCGTGTTATTGGAATGATAATGATAATGTCGCACACATCTTTGACTTTTGACAATAGAAGACGTAGATAACTTGCACCGGCATTATTAACAGCAATGATTTTGTCTCCACTGCATGAAAAAGGTTTGTCGGCGATGAAAATGCGATCCATATCTAATTTTTATATTTTCCTCAGCTGATTTGACTTTTTTTTTCCAATTTGGCGTAAAAAGAACCTGTTGTTACATTTCTCAGCTGTCTAATCTTTGTCAATGAAAACATTTGTACCCTTGATTAGATGTCGTTTAGAAAGTTGAAGATAATCCACAGTCAAACTCAGAAAAACTGGACTCAAACACAACAAATACTGACGTTATAGACGAAGATCAAAAGAGCGAACCCAAAAACAAAAGAATAAAACGAAGGGTTTGCAACAAAGGTTAGAAACAATAAATACTTCAAATTTTTAACTTCATTATACTTTAAAAAATAATACAATTTCATATTCTGCACTGAATGGAGTTATAGCTGCAATAAGTGGGAAGTCTAGTAAATTTTGGAAATAACTTAGCAATTTATAAAGGGCTAGGCCGATTGATCCAAAATTTGACATGAGAATAGCAGAAGATATTTGAGCTTAAGTGTTTAAGCTGAGTACCATCCACTTTCCAGGGATGGAAGTATTTGGTATCAAATTTGCGTAAAATTGTTGACAGAAATCGTTGACAGAAATAAAGAGGCTACGAAATCTGTGCTTTGACAGTTGGGGTCATATAATATAGCATATTTTATGAGCGCCACCTTAAAAAAGGATAATTTTAAAAATTAAAACGAAATTGGAATTGTTACCAATTCTGCGTCCACAATCACTATTTTTTTGGTCGCATATATCAGACTTTTACCGAAAACTCCTCTAATTTTTAGAATAATGACTTTCACTCTTCACCATTTGCATTAATTACTTGCGGATTGTATAATAAAACTATGTGGTATCGTGCGACACATAAAAAAGCAAGTTTTCTTACGTGTTATTTAAATTTTATAAGTTTTGAATGACGTTCGAAACAATGCGCTTCATATTAACATTTAGAAATACAAATTTAAGCATCTAGAAAAGTAAATTCTTACAATAGGAGCCCATAAAAGCTATTATTTAAAATAACCGTTTAATTTTTGCTTTTAAATATTAATTTTTGAATAGTGGCAAAAGTAATAACCATTCTGTGTAAATTTCATTGTTTATCATAGGGGTTCAAAAATTAACGCCTTAGTTTTCAAACTAACTACAGGTACACCCTATATTTTATTGCAGTAGTTGCTGTGGTCAAAGTAATATTAACATTGCCTTAATCAAATTTTATAAGCTTTAGGGGCACTCTTTTATTTCCAGTGGCATACTTGTTATAGTAGACATAGCAATACACGTTCTATGTTATTATCAAGTATCTGTCTAAAACAGTTGGAAAGGTGCGCCACATAAGTCTAATTACCTTAACTGTTGTTATTGTAGGACTATTAATCTTCGCTTTGTAAGGATTTTAAGACTTTATTTATAAAGTTTCAAAAGATGTCATATAGATCAAATTTCATTAATTTACTCTTTAATTTTAACCTTTATACATGATGTGTAGCGGACATAGTATAAATAGTGTAGTACACGTTCTGTGTTATAGAGAGACGCTGGCTCTCTATGACGGTTCAAAAGATAAGGATTAAAAGACAGTAAAAATTTGTTTAAATTTTAAGCGTTTGTCTATAACGAAACTATAATCAAAATAGTGGCCATATACTATACATCCAATTAAATCAGCTATTAGTGCATCCTTTACTTTCTATTATTAAATATTACTTGTTATTATACTGGACAAAGTAATGACTAATCTGTCTAATTTGCAAGTCTCTCTTTCAACGGTTCCCAATATAGGCTACATAAGTCAAATTACATCTGTTATGTGGACACCCTTTAATTTCTAATTTGCTACTTGATATAGCAGACTTAGCCATAAAGGTTCTTTGTAAATTTACATTATCTGGCTGTAACAGTTCAAAAGTTTGGCAATATACCTTCAACTAATTCAACTATAGGAACACCCTTTAATTTCAGATTTTATACTTTCTGTTGCAGCAGGCTTAGCAATACTGGTTCTTTGCAAATTTTAATTGTCTGTATATATAGCGGTTCAACTGTTTGGCCATACACATCAAATTCATCAGCTATGGTTACACCCTTTACTTTACAATATTAATTATTTACATTTCTTAATATGCCAGACAAAGTAGTGGATTTTCTGTCTAATTTTTAAGTTTACGTAATAAAGGTTCAAGAGATAGGGCCATAATATATGTCACATTACATAAATTACGGGAACACCCATTAATCTCTAAATTTAAAGTGTTGTTAAAGACGACTAAAGCTATGTACAGACGGTTGTAAGGTCTTACAATATTGTCAGACCTAACAATGTACTGACAATGACAAGGCAAATAAAAATTGTAAACACAATTTAGATTGTCAGTTCACACGATTGCAAGGCATTTGTAAGAAAACTAACAATTCCATTGTAAGAAAATGATCTGACAATAAATTTTTCTGACAACATTGTCAGACAACAAATTGGTAGTTCACACGGTGGTAAGAATTGCCAAGTGTCAGAATTAAAAAATTCAATAGAAAATTTTTTTAATTAATTTTAATGTAAATTATTTTAAAAGGTACAAATTAATATTATAATTTTTTATCAAAACAAATAGATATTAATCAAAACGAAGAAACTGCAACGATTCTAACATCTTACGTTTTTAGCGAGTATAAAAAAACCAAGTTCAAAACAGATTTTAGCTATTTGTCTAAAAAGGTTCACAATTTTGGCCACATACATCAACTATTGGGACACCCCTTATTTTTAGTTTTAAATTTATATTTCTTAATATACCACACAAATTAGTGGAGACTTTGTCAAGTTTTTGTATAAACCGGTTCAAAAGATAGGGCTAATACACGTAAAATTACATCAGGTATGAGCACACCCTTTAATTTATAAATTCAAATTGGATACTTGCTCTTTTAGCAGACTTATCAATACATGTTCCCTGTAAATTTCAGTTGTCTATCTATAACAGTTCAAAGTTTTGGTCACATACACCAAATTATCAATTATTGGAATACCATTAAATTTCTAAATCCAAATTTTATTCTTGCGATTATGGAGGACTTA
This sequence comes from Gymnosoma rotundatum, assembly GCA_916610165.2. Lineage (NCBI taxonomy): Eukaryota > Metazoa > Arthropoda > Insecta > Diptera > Tachinidae > Gymnosoma > Gymnosoma rotundatum. The sequence continues at coordinate 119,033,656 of OU744336.1, forward strand.
GCCATACATATTCTTTGTAAATATCAGAGGTCTTTTTACAACCATCATATATGTTCATAAAATAAAATGATCTATATTGAATATTTATACTTGATATTACAAAGGTAATAGCTATCTACATTCTGTCTAATTTTCAAGCGTTTGTTTATAACGGTAAGTCAATTTACATGAAAATTTCAGTCACTACAATACTTTTTCCGTATTCCATTTTTAAGGTGCTTGAAAAAGGCAGGTTTTTTCCCACCATTAAAATCATCCCGTGAAATACCGTCGCTGTCCATTTTTTTAACTCTCTTTTTTCTGCTTTAATTTTAATTTAAATTTTTATTTTAAGTTTGTTTTTTAAAAATTTTTCACTTTTTTTCATTAACTTTTATCTGACAATGATATCGTTGTCAGATGTTTAAAATTTCCAACATGTTACAATTTATTTTATACTGACAATGCCTGACAATGTTCTGACAATGCAAATAAATGCGTTCACACAATTGTAAGATATCTAACAATTTATTGTCAGGTAGAAGTCTGACAATTTTCTGACAATGGTTTTTCTGACACACGATCGTTAGACATTTTCTGAATATTTTTCTGACAATATTGTTAGATCTGACAACCGTCTGTACATAGCTTAAGTCATAAAGGTTCCTTGCCTATCTATAACGATTTAAAAATTTGGCCACTTGTATCAAATTACATCAACTATTTGGACATCCTTTAGTGTCCAATTCTAAATTTCATAATTGATGGTTCATTGTAAATTTAAACTGTTTGTGTACAAATGTTCAAAACTATGGCTGCATTCTACATCAAATTAAATGAACAATTAGGGCACCCTTTAATTTAGAATTTTTAATATTTATAATTGTTATTATAACGGTCATAGTTTCAAGCGTTTGTGTACAACGGTTCCAAAGATAGGCCCGTATAGGTAAATTTACGTCACATATTGGGACATTCTTTAGTTTTTAGATTATGATTTAGTAAACGAAAAGATAAGGTCAAAGAGTATCGTTAGATTTTTATACAGTTATTGCATATTTGTGATTACAGAAATTATGAATTTCGTGAAAAAAAAAATTTGCAAAAAATTGCTAAAAATTTGAGCGCCTGTTTTGTATACTATTTAAAATAGTTATTGCCCCTATTGCGGTTGACAACTTTAAAAATAATTTGGTAGTCGTTTATAAATTAGCATTGACATTCTCAATTCAAATCATGGATGACTTTTAAGTTATGTTTAATGTTTTTTGTGTTATTGTTATTCTCAACTGCGCATAAGCTTGGTTGACAAAAATGATTAATATACAAAACTGCATATTAGAAGTTGGGTTTTTATACGGCATAGCAAGCAACTAAAAAAAGTAAAAAATTGTTGTTTTTAATTTTACAGTTTCTCAGCACAAAGCTTTGAAAATTAGGACGAAAGCCCAGTATGCGAGACTTGTTCAGCGTATGGAGAAAAATTCAAACACTGGTCTTGGGAAACCGAAATGGCTAAGAATCGGTGCAAAGATCTATGGAAAGGATTTGCGGAACAGGTTAATAGTAAATAAATCTTAAAAAAACTCTTGCTGCAATTATAAGTTATTTTTACTTTGCCGTTGGTAGATCAAGACGGTCAGACTTGTAGCAAAATTTCCTCCTTGTATGTAGCACATCTATTTCAACTTCGTTTTCATCTTCATAAAGAAATCTTCAAATATATCATTTTGAAATTTTGCTTGCTTTTGAATAAAACAATTAAAACACTTTTTTCTTGTAACAATTTTTTTAACTTTAAACCTAGTTTTTTGTCAAACTGGATATTTTAAGTTGGTAATGCCATAACAACGTGTCAAATTGGATGGAATCGTAGACAGCCAAACTGAATTGAGTTCTGAACGACAATAGGGGCATATAATTCAAGTTGGTTTCGTTCATATTCTGTACGTCATAAATTAAAAGTTAAAAAAAATAACAAATATGCTATAAAATAATGTTATATCATATTAATTAATTTTTGATTAACAACTATTTCATAATTATATTTTATTTGGCAAAGTTGTTTGAAATAATACAAACATGCTTTTCAAGTGTGCATGCGTGCGCTACTATTTTTTTACATATACAAATGCTAATTAATTATTTTATAATGTTATTTTGAAAATTCCAGGTAAAAAACTAACCTGTGAAGTTTTTAAATTCAAGTAGAAACGCGTTAGAAATGATTTATCTTTGTAAGTCATGTAGGCCGGTCCATAACGTTGTATTCCTGCTATGTTGTATACGATGCCATTTGTGAGATAAAGGCCTGCTTCATGATTTAAAAACAGAGGATTCTGCAATGAGAAGTGTAAGAAGTTTTATTGTGACAAACGTCATGAAATTTTAAAGTGCTACCAACCAAAGATAGATTTTCCTTAATGTCGGGTAGCTGCAAATGTTCTATGTTTAATTTTTGCAAATGCTTTAGCAAAAGAGGGATGACGGTATCAACTTCTTCATTTATTATTGTCCAGTGCACTTTGATGTCGTTTTCAGTATTCCTTCGATGTCTGACGATTGTCTTATTTTCGGTTCCATCTATTTGCTCCTCTTGAAAATATTTAAGCTCTCTGTTAGAAGAAACAAAAGATAGTATTTCAATAAATACAAGTGTAATAACGAAAATTTCTATGTATGTATGTATGTATAAAATTTCAAAAAACATATTTATCGCCTGTTTATTTATATTTTCTCTTGTCCTCTTGGCGTAAATGGACCATTAGGCTCTTAGCGTTTTTATTGCTTTTTGTACGCTTCACCACAAAAAGTGGAAAAAAAGGTTATATCTAAGTTTGTCATTCTGTGTGTAATTTCTAAAATTTCCATTTCCGACCCCATGAAGTATACATATTCTGATTTCTTATGCATAGCGAAGTCGATTGAGCGACGTCCGTCTGTCCGTCCGTGTTAGAGTTGAAATAAAGTTTGCGGAGGAAAAATTGTAAAAATAAATATGTCAATCGATCAGATATAGTGTCGAAAAAGGTGCTGTAAGAAATCATAGTTATTGGTTCATGTTCTTTAAGGCAGCAGGCAAAACACCACTCCTACCTGTAATTTTTTCATGTTATTTGGAACAAAGTGTAATGTAAAAAATATAAAAATCGACTGTTTTGAGTTAAAATTCCAACAAATCGGCTTTTTTGGATTGAACTATTTTTATTAATACATATGCATGCATTTCTTTATGACCACAAAAGGAGTTAAATAATACAACATAAAAACTTATTTTTTGGTCAAAATTAAAAAAAGTTCTACATACAATTTTTTATTTTAATTTTAATTTTAATTAAATTTTGTTTACAAAAACACATTCACTGACAATAAAATGACAGTAAATGTAAACAAAACTACAAAAAGTTAATTTAAATAGTTGTGTAAAAAATGTTCAAATAACAAAAATTAAACATAAAAAATACGAGTATGTGTAATAACAAAATGTGTAAATTTTCAGGAAATTTTTTATAACAAAAAACTATATACATACGTACATACTTATTAATTAGGTTATTTTTATTTAAGCTTCAGTTTTTATACCTTCAGCACAAAAAATGGAAAGAGGTTATAACTAGGTTTATCATTTCGTTTACGAGTATAATTTTTACAATATCCATTTCCGACCCAAAAAATATGTACATATATTCTGACTTCTTATCCATAGCGAAGTCGATTAAGTGATGTCCGTTTGTCTGTGCTAGTATTGAAATCAAGTTTGCCGAGGCAATATGAAGGGAGAAGGTAAAAATATAATATATATCGCAATGTAATATTAAAAATGCAAATGCTTTTGAAATCAGAGGCCCATAGCTCGGAAAATATGGGTGAGCGCCAACTTTTTCACTTGACGTGTTTTTTCTTATTTATAAATTCGCTATTGCCTCATATATTTGTTTTTTTTTTCGTTTGATATTAGAGGCAGGCGTGATGTTTTGCACGCTGTTCTTGTTTCTTGTTAATTTTCAATAGCAATATTTTCGAACTTATGTCTGATCGATTCGCGTTCATAAATTTTCTCTAGCTCATCTAGTGCCTTAGCAAACTTAATTTCAACTCGAACACGAACTGACAGACGGACCTCGCTCAATCGAATTTCTATGGATATTGTAGAAATTACACACGGAATGACAAAATTATAAATAATCTTTTACCACCTGGGGTGAAGGGTATAAAAAGAGTACTGAACAACTTTTAACAAGCATTTAGCTATTTGTTGTATGTTGTTAATCATACACACACAAACACAATACCTTTTATCTCTTTGTTTTTCTTTTATTTTATTGATAATTGAAAAAAAAAGTTAAATGAAGGGTATCCCGAAAGTAACGTGATTCTTACAGGTATGGCCTAATTTATATATTTCTATTTTACCCTTAATACGCTGATATCATAAACTTACAAAAGGCAATTATTGCTAAGTCGCTTTAAAAAATTAAAAGCTGTAACAATGTTTATGTGATTTCCATAGGGCCTTATTTTAAATTAAAACGAAGTATTACTACGTTTATTTGCGAATAGCTTTATCACAAAAACAATTCCTGATTAACTACACTATTTGCAAGTAAGTTGTTAAATGCTGTCACATTTTTTTCTGTTTAAGTGTTCTTGCCTATTATTATTGTTTAAAAATAAAAAATTTTTTATAATTAATTTTTAAATACAAAAAATTGAGCGAGAAGTGTTTTGGCGGGTATAGTTATAAAATGCTCAAACGTTTTCTGTCGACACTACCAGTTAAGTATAAAATATCGAAAATACTTGTCGTATAAACAGTGAGTTAAATAACACTGTACAACAAAATCAAATTTTTTCAAAAATTACAAGGTCCGGGCTATAAATTCTGATAGAGGAGACAAAAAAAAGATATACGTGTATCGGCGTTTTGAAAGTTTACATCTGGATTTCATTTGAGAGGGGGTTAAAATTTCCCAGCTCTGGCACATTCTTATTGTTAAACGGATTAAGAAACCATGTGACCCTTACATTTTAGGTAAAAAATGTGTTCAGCAAATTTATGTAAAATGTTACGGAGAACATTTTGGTAGAAATGTTAACCCTCTAAATCCTCAATATACGGGTCTTTTTTGTCCTTCTTTTAAAAAATAGCAAAAAACACCATTAAAACAGGGTTTTAGAGGGTTAAAATGTTCCACAAAAATGTTACCCGTTAAATTTTACTATAAGTCCCTAAATACACCAAAAAGGAAAATTCAACCACAAAGTCAGAAATATGACGCAACAAAAGAGAGCTTAGGGTTAATTTCGCATTTATTAAGAATTTTGTTTTAAATCAAATTTGGATAGCATTAATTACATTTTTTTAGCTCTAGGCAATTCCACTTCATTATCATACAATGTCCAGCATATTTCAGCGATAAGCGAATAAATGCTTTTACCTTTATAGCGTTCTTCAATGAGTGCGCATGTCTGATGAAATTTTTCACCATGCTCATCAGATTCTGTTGACAACTGGTTCTCAAAGTAATACATATGGAAATTTAAAAAATGAATTTTTGTTGACATATGAACGTAATAAAAGGTTCCTGTTTCAGCGATTGTTCCATCAACATAATGACTAGGACTTCGAAGTTGTAGCACAGGTACTGGGAGTTCGTCAGAATGCGGAAATGGCAGCATGGCTGATGGCACAGTTTTGTATACAAAACTATTTCGCCTATATCTATTCAATTTTAATATGGCACACGTAGCGTCATTGTGTTCACCTGGATCTAACCACCGCATAGGAATACCAAACTGCATTGAATTTCGTTGAACTTCAGCGAGAGTTCAAAAATAAAACTATAGTTTTAGAAAAAAAAAATTATTACCTTTGGACCACAAAATTAAGCCATTATAACAAATAAAAAATAAGAAAAAAACCATCAAGAGAAAAAATTGGAGCTCGCCCATATCTTCCGAGGTACGGAGCTTAGAAATTTTCCAATTTTTTTAAATATCAATATGGATATCATTTTAAAGCTTTTGAAAAGATCTTTAAGGAAATAGCATTAAGAGCTGATGATATTTTTATGTAAAATAATATATATGCAGTACCAAATTTTTTTTAATTCTCTGTCACCCCAATATTTGCTTTTTTACTGGAATTACTTCACTGAACTAGATTTACATATACTATATGGTGAAGGGTATATAAGATTCGGCATAGCCGAATATAGCGCTCTTACATGTTATTTACAATCTTTAAGAGGAGAAATAATTTTGCGAAGTAATTGAAAATGTATTTGTGGCCTCGATAAGGTGTTGTTTTATCATTATTCTGAAAACAATTATTTTACGATTATAAAAAATACAGATTCAAGGGGAATACTCATATAATAAGTGCCTAGGACCACTACTTCATAGAATTAAGTATTCTTTACATAATTTATATCCAAAACGGGAACTGAAAATAAATTTTTTTGGTTTTTGTTTTAAATGTAAATTGTATGTAGAAATTATCGTTACTAATCTGTTAGTAAAATAAGCCTTTGCTGAATATGGTTAACACCATCGTTAATCGTTCTAGTTGCCAATCATGGAAGGAATGGCCCCGTTGATGGAACACTAAAATAATTTATAGAAAATATTTTAAAGCTTTTTCAAGTATTTAAAATACTTGTAAAAATGATGTAACAGTTTGTTATTCTAATACCTGGTTTTATTTAGGGACATTCCCAAATTTGTGGAATTTTAACAACCACAATTACTAATTACATTATTTTGTACATCCAAATTGACCTGATTTATCAAATTTTCAAATTTGTTATTCTAAATGAAACATTTTCCTTTTAATGTTCAATTGAAATTTTTTTTTATATTTACCTGTTTGTTTTTTTGGTCTATGGACATTCTCGAATTGGTTTTTTCTAAAACAGATTTTTTAAAACCACAATTATTATCCCTTTTCACACGTAATAAAATGTGGTTTATAAAAGGGCAGTAAGTAATAACAATTTTCGTAAGATAAAGGTAAAAGCATTCATTCGCTTATCGCTCAAAATATGCTGGACATTGTATGATAATGAAGTGGAATTGTCTAGAGCTAAAAAAAATGTAATTAATGCTATCCAAATTTGATTTAAAACAAAATTCTTAATAAATTGCGAAATTAACCCTAAGCTCTCTTTTGTTGCGTCTTATTTCTGACTTTATGGTTGAATTCTCCTTTTTGGTGTATTCAGGGACTTATAGTAAAATTTAACGGGTAACATTTTTGTGGAACATTTTAACCCTCTAAAACCCTGTTTTAATGGTGTTTTCTGCTATTTTTTAAAAGAAGAACAAAAAAGACCCATATCTTGAGGAGTTAGAGGGTTAACATTTCTACCAAAATGTTCTCCGTAACATTTTACATAAATTTGCTGAACACATTTTTTACCTAAAATGTAAGGGTCACATGGTTTCTTATGCCGTTTAACAATAAGAATGTGCCAGAGCTGGGAAATTTTAACCCCCTCTCAAATGAAATCTAGATGTAAACTTTCAAAACGCCGATACACGTATATCTTTTTTTTGTCTCCTCTATCAGAATTTATAGCCCGGACCTTGTAATTTTTTGGTGTGTTGTACAGTGTAATTAGAAATAGTTTTTATTTGCAAATAGTCTACGTAAGAACGTATTATATATTTTCCTAAGTCCGCTTATTTATTTATTTTTTTGAATTGCCTTTTTTATCTTCAATATTTTAATTACATCCCAAATAACGCCTCATAAAACGATAATTTCTTAATTTTGTTTCTTTTTTAAATCAGATCGTTGGATTTGAAAAGCAAGTCGTTTTTTGAAATCGACTAACAAGTGATCAATTGGCTATTTAAATTTTTTTTTTAATTAACTTTATCGAAATTCATCTCATGGTAAAATCTCATGTAAATTTGTGTAGAGAATTATTACATTTACAACAAATGAGGAGTGGATTTATTCAAGAAGGCCTAGAGGAAGAGAATGAAGTGTAATGTTACAGACATAAGGTCCAATAACTTCTATGTAATTTAAAAAAATCACTCAATTCTCATTTCTTATTCAAAAGAGTGTGTGTGTGTATGTGCATTTTTATTTATTATTGATATTTGTTTTATTTATTTTTATATTTAATTAAAAATTCATTTTACATTTCAAAAGAAGCAGCTGCGTTGGTAGTATTTTTCTTTGTCTTAAATTTATTTTCGTAGGATTTCTTTTGTTATATTTGTAGTTGTTATAGTTTTTCCTTTATTTCATAGGTGTTTATTTATGCTTTGCGCATTTTTCAACATTGTGCATTATTGAATATGCCATCAAAAGCGCTGAGTAGTAGGGTCATGCTCTTATCGGCTTGTTGAACTGTTATATTTTGAAATTCCTCAATTTCAGCTAAAAGCTAATAATAATTACGTCCACAAGTTTTACACCATTTTGTGGTACCAAAACTAAAGATATACCAATTATATCACACAAAAGTATATACAAAAGTAAAGTTGTTTACTTTTGTATATACTTTCCGGTACGGTGGTACCAAACTAATTGCTAAGCCCATGCGTTGTGCACGACCCACGTGACAAATGCGATGCACATAATTCTTTTTTCAAGAGCAAGAAGAACAGTATAGACTTGTTTAAATAAAGCGAAGCCATCTTAAGCGAAGAATCTAAACCGAAAATTATTCATATCAAAAAGTAATTGTATGGCCTAAATGCAAAAATCTTACCTGCAACGTGTTCTAAGTGTCCGGGAGTACCCGCCACGATAAGGACACCTTGTTGCAATACACCTTTCTGTTGTTCCAGTTTAGCGCCTCTGATTGTACATTTGGATTTGATGTTTTGATCTTATTATAAGTCTGTTGTTTTGCCATTGTTTTTTGTGTATTTTACCATTTTGTGAATGTTTAGTAAGTTTAAGGAAGTTTTCACTTCTTTATGCTGTAATTTATTCGTAAATTTCTTAATTCACACGTTTAATAATTACGTTCGTCTTTTCTTGTTATTGTTCTGTGGTTAAATATCTATACTTTGTATATACTTTGTGACAAATTAAACGAAAATAACCGCTTACTCAATTGAACGATTTGTCACAAGTCTATTAAGGATGTAAGTTCCTGTCCGTATTCCTTGACATTCACCATATTACATTTGCTTTCACGCTCTCTACTCAGTATTGCAGTGTAAAACGATTAAAACAGTTCGATTAAAACAGTTTCTGAGCACTTTATAATGCGGGTTAAAAACACTTTAAATAAAATATTTTTGCGTCTTCATTTAGCAAACTATGACAGAAAAATTCTTATGAAATATTTATTATTTAAATCTAAAAAATTAAATATTCTACATATGCATGTCCATATGGCCACTTCGCTACTGTTCATATGGCTAATCTGTGGATTCTACCCAAATTGTGTATTAATAATTCAAGAGTCTCATATCTCAAGCCAAATTGTTTAAATGAGAACTTTACTCGCCCAAAAAAGCAAAAAGACAGCAAAAACTCAAAAACTTTTTATACAAAAACACAGTCCTAAGGCATTCGCGTGCGACAAAAACAGAAGTCGATTTAAAGGCGAACAGTTTAAACACTGATTTCAGCGAAACCTGATGAAATATTTAATTTTGACTTTTTTTAAAATGTGATGCATTGATGAATCTAAACAATTGTTTCTATTTAATTCAAAAATATTAGTTTATTTTTTATTTAATTTTAATTACTGTCTCACATTACATGTCGTGTGCGAAAATTTGTTACATCGAACTTTTTTTTTGTTATTTTTTACTTTTTACTTAATTAGACATGCATAACATGATCATAAATGATTTTTAATATGTTAAATATGTGCTCCGGTTTTTTAATTTATAGTTTCGTAATTTTGTTTATCATCTTTTAACCTTTAGTCCCCCAAAATTATTTACTTCATATGGATTCAATAAATTTTAACAAAACTTGGTACCTCAAAGTTTTTGGGATCTTTGAAAACGAATCCGATGTCAGTTTTTCAAAATTTAAAATGGCTGATTTATATGGCGGACAGTTTTTAAAAAATGGGTCGAATTCGCTTAAAACATATTATACGGGATATTTTTAGGTTGCTGATTGCGAATCTGATGTAAGTTTTTAAAAATTTATAATAGCGGATCGGAAAGGGCGGACAAATTATAAAAATAAAGATATTTTTGAAAAAAAAATTGATTTTAAATTTATACATTTTGCACTTACGATGTCGCACGTGACAAACTTTAAATAAGTACCAAGAGCCAAGCTATTTCATTATTTTCCAGCAATTTTTATTTAATTTAATTTGCAATAAAAATATACGTATATATGTAACTAATATTTAATGTCTATTGTACAAATACCTCCGTCACACTGATAATAAGTTCCTTTTTCAATGTCGCTCGCAACATCGAAATATACGGAAAAGAAAAGAATATATTTACCGCAATTGGCAATCACACCGTTCCTTTTTCATTTTTCTTTTATCCTTTGTATACAAAAAAAAAAAAAAAAATAGAGAGCAAATGTCAATGTGTAATGTCACTTAGTAGGAAGTTTAATCAAAACCAAACGAGCAATAGAAATGTTTAAAACGGAACTTTGCGCTTGTTCGACTTTGCGTTTGAATATTTCAAAATATGTTATGAATGAATATAAATTTTATTTACATAAGGTAAACTTGACAGATTGCCCATAAAAATATGTTAAAACAACATAATTTTATGGACTTTGAATTTTTTGATTGCAGTTGACATTTCTGTGGAAATGCCCATATGTTTTATACTTGCTGCGAACTTTGATTACAAAAAGAATATAAAATAAAAACAAGTAAGAGTGGGTTCAGCATTTTAAAACAAAATTTAGTATTTCTTTAAAGATCTTTTAAATGATGCATATATTGCACAAACAGAGGCCCATAACTCTGAAAATATGGGCGAGAGCTAATTTTTTCACTTGATGTTTCTTTTTCTATTTTTTAATTCTCTATCGTCCCATATATTTATTTTTTGATTGGAGTTACTTTATTGCTCCAAATGATATAAGAAATTTGGAGGCAGGTGTGGTGGTTTGACCGCTTCCTCGAAAGACTAGAAGCAATCTTGCTAATTTTCAATAGAATAATTTTTGAAAGTATATATGATCGATTGGTATATTTTAATATTAGATAGTGCCTTGCGTTGATTTTAACTCGGACAGGGAAGGACAGACGGACATCGCTCTATAGACTTCGGTATGTATAATAACTCAGAATTTACATAGAAACTATACAGAAATGTATATTGAAGAATTTACAGACGTAATGACAAACTAAGATAAACCATTTTTCCAGTTTAAATGGTGAAGGGTGTAATAATTTGAAAGTCATAAAAAAAAAAACATTGAAAACTACTTAGAATTGGCAGCCAAGTTCTAAAAAGACATAAAACAAAAAATGATTTTTCAAATTTGCGTGCAACACGTTACGGATTTTGCAGTGTTTCTATCAAATGAGGCGATTGAAGAAAAAATTACCTTTAACGACAAGCCAAACTGAGAAACTTTCAAAAGAAGTCAATAGATTGTCTACTGTTTCAAGTCCACCTCGCTCAGCCCCCATTAAAGAAAATGATATATCAACAATTTACATAGTTTGTTGATGAAAGTTTTTTAAATGATTTTTTATGTTTATCATTGTCATATAAAACGAAAATGCATGTAACTAGACATGTACATAGTTTTTCGTTTTTAATCGACTTAAAGAAAGAAAGTTATCATGATGCTTTTTATGTTCGTGCCTGCAGAACTCAGTCATTTCTGAACCGATTGTGAAATTTTTTTTCGTATTTTGAAAGGTTATGTTAACATATGGGTGCCGTTTTAAAACCAGTTAATAATTTTAAAAATATAATGGTGTCCGCATGTATATCACACTGACTCCCTGCATGTTTTGGCATATTTGCATTTTTTCATTTGAAGTTTTTTATCGATCATATTAACAATTAATCAAAAATCAAGAAAACTTAATCTTATTTAAAAAATGTAGAAGAAAGGCTTATAACAAAATCTTTACAAAAAATTCCCAACCATGAACAGACATACTAAAGTGCATAATTTTTAAGTTATTTTTATTGTTGTCTCATATGTTGATACAATATAAACTAAGTTTACTAATTAAATAGTGGAGATATGATGTGTTATCTAATAATACTAGTATTGCATTTAAAAATTGAGTTACTTTTAAAAATATTTTTGAACAAAATTTTTCTGAAAAATTCTGTCTCTTCTTGCCTCTTGTGTGCATAAATAGTGTTGTGGCATTTTTCAATGTCATCATAGTTAGTTAGTAATATATAAGTTTACTTCTGAAAGCTAGTAATCAATCTTCTTGCAATCGTATCGTATTCGTCTATGGCTATGTTATGTAAGATAGCTATAATGAGAACTATAACGTTTGAAACAGCAACAGTCATTTAATGTAACAAACATCGGAGCGCTGCTTCCACAAACCAAAATAACGCTCAACAGGATTTCTTGGTGGTATATGAATAATGTTATATGAGTTAGCTTGTAACAAGGCCTCCAAATTTAGATATTAGATATTTAGGAAATAAAATCCCAGTTATTTTTTAATTTTTATAAGAAAATCGTTTATTGCTCCAAAAGTTTTCAATTTATCTAAACTATTTACAATTTTGACCCACTCCCTAATATATGTTGCCATTTTAATGGTATGCTTAGGTAAGGCTTGAGAAACTTTTGATTAAATCCTGCTCAAAGATGATTGTGCAAGACCATGAAGATCGTAATTAATTTTTTAGTATTTGCATATATCATAGAATACACAACTTACTTATCTTCTTTCCTTACAACGTAATGCTACTGCAACCTGCAGTTCTGGGGGGTTTTCGCATCCTGTACGGTTTAGAAAAGTATCACTTTTTATTAAATTAACAATTTTTCTTACCGTTTGCTTACTAAATCGGTATTTTGTTTAAATCAGTATCCGTCAATCATATTACCCAACTAACGAAGTTGTTAAGCTACTTTCTTATTCTCTTCAAAAATATTACAGATGGGGTTACCCAAAGAAAAAATTTTTTCTACTAAATAGATTCTTAAAATGTACCAAAACCAACTGCTAATTTTTATTATTCTATGTTTTACTGATATTGCTTTTATGATTATTATAAAGCTTTTTTCGTTTTATTTGTCTATCAAAAACTTAACAAGTTTTAATAAATTAACACTATAAAATTTTTCATGTCAAACGGCAGCCATAATTTCAACAAATATGTTTGTTTGAAACAAAAATATAATTTCGTAGTAACGATGTGTTTACCAGCTCTTTTCACCTCATACATAAAAATAAACTTGTTCGTTTAGTAAGTTCAAGACCTCACTTAGTGAGCTAAAAACAAATGAGTAAATCCAGCTGATCTGGTTAGCTCAATTGTTTTTAGTTTATTACAACATGCAAATTGAGATGATCTGTTCAGCTTATTTTTCTTAGTTTATAATTTTTTTAGTGTTCTGCTTTTAATTTAAACAAAATAAGCTCTTTTTTGTTTTTTCTCTGTAATAAATTAATCAGAAATTAAAAACACATACATACATACTAATATAAAACTGTGTAGTTAAAAAAATCATTTAAAGATTAGTTATATGTAAGTTGCATTTTAATCTAAAAAAATTAATATTAGTTCAGAACAATATATTTTCAGATTACAAAATGATGTTTTTACATAATTTGTACCAAAACAAATTCAAAGGATTCACCTACCTTTCTCCGTACAAGGAGCTGATTGATCGCTTAGTTCAAATGAACTGGTCGTTCACAATTGGGTTTGGCAGTTGTTTGTTTGTTTATTCGTTTATTTCGTAGAAAACACGTTGGAATGTAAGAAAGTTTTGCCATTTTATTTTAAACAACTATTTTGTTTAATTTTTATACAATTTAGGTAAGTAAATTTTAAGAAAGTATAGTTTTATATCACGAAGGTATGCTTTCACAATTTTTTTACTACAGAAATCAGAAAAAGTGCTAGCACATGGGAGAAATGCAGCGAGCGCGCATTATATTTATTTAAATTTTTAATGTCCTATATAACTTTTCACTTTTTTCTTTGTTTACCTTTTATTATTTTAACAGTTGTTCAGGTAAAACTTCGATAAAAATTAGAGATGACACTGATTTTATCGTAATTGGCATGGTAATTCAAACACAATTACCTACGAAATTGGTGATTCGCTCTCAAAAATTTGTATGGGGAATTACGTTATTCTACTGGTAATTAGAGGCTGAATTACGAATGGAAGAGCGAATTACGAAAAAGCCCTGTAATGTGAACCTGGTATAATAAGTAGCTTGTTAGCTTTAAGGGAGTAACTGGTAACCTTAAATTTGGGTAATAGTTTCTATCTAAAAATGTCGGACAATTAAAATATCAAAAGTTTTTTACGTACAAAGCTTCTTACTAAGTGTTGAAAAATATAGCGTTTCCATCGTTTATGTATGTATTTTAGAATTAAATTAAAAAGCTTAAAGGTATACCGTTTTGATGGATACTTTTTTCGTGTCTAGAATAAAGACGTGCACTACTATATCCAACAGTATTGCAAAAACAGATATATCTATACACAGATACAAACCCTGCAAACATTTTTGAGATTTTTTGGCGATGATTACACGATTCTGCTCAGGGAATACAAATCGCTAGCCATCGCCTATGCCTTATAACTAAGCGATGAATACGAGAACGTACACAAGTAAGTCATTTTTTGTTTTAAAAACACTTAAATCTGAAAACAATTTTGATTACGTTTACGATATGAATCGCGTGCCATCGCCTATGCCTTACAACCAGCGATAAATACGAGAGCGTACACCGGTAACGGGAAATATTTCTAACAACGTATTTTTGCATTCTTTATCCATTTGAGTTGAGTCATCTGTGTTTTTTCATAACTTTCGATGGAATTTTTTATTTTTTGTTTTTTCTAAAGAGAACGAGAAAATAAATATTTGGTTTCAAAAGCAATTAGCCAAATTTTCATTTCAGTTGGACAAGTGAAATAAATAAAAAAGTAGTGATCAGTGAAAGGTGTGCTGTGTGAAAGTAATATATTGATAAAAATGTTGTCAAACAAAGCACTGCGGTTGAAAAGTAAGAGAGAAGCCGCTAAATTAATAGTGAGAAATCGTAATTTAAATGCAGTTGAAAATACTTATGCAGAAATAAGTGAAAGTCGCTATTTGTGATTCGCCTGCGAGTCGGTAATTGCGAATCGCCGGCAGGTCTCTATTTGTGATTCGCCTGCGAGTCGTTAATTGTGAATCGCCAGCGGATCTCTATTCGCGAATCGCAACAGGCACACAAGCGAGCGTTTTAGCAAATCGCTTAAGGGTAATTTTTGGCTCGTACGCGATTACTCGCCGCGATTGTACACAACTTGCCGGCGATTCGCGGGCGATTGAAAATGTTTACAGGGAAAGAACGCATGAGTGTAGTTGATATTGTATGCTTCCGCTTGTGCGTACTCACACTATGGATATAAAGTTTATATGATATTGAAGTGTTACACAAACGCTAAAATAATATTAGGCACTGTTTTTCTCAATAACTTGTTAAAACGTGAAACCGTACCTGTTAAATAAGATAAATTATATTGTTAAAACACAACATAGCTTTTTTGCTGATACCAATACGCATAGTGAATTTAATTTTAAATTAATACAACTTACGTAGAGTGACTTTTTTGACAGTTGAATATTACTGATACCGATATTTTGGGAAATCTTTAGTTTCGCCAATATATCGGTATTAGTTATATTCCAAGTCAAAACAAAACTAACAACATGAACACATTATGAGATAAAACTTATCTATGGTGTGCGTTTATTCTCAAAATATGCTTGTCGTGTCGACTGGGGGCATCAATTTTAAAGAAAATCGTTTTGTTTTTTATTTTAATTTAATTTTTATTAAATTATTATTTGAACTGTGAATATAAATGAATACAAATTATTATATTATATTACTGTTCTCTCTGTATTTCGTCTTGTACATTTGTTTTTGCTTTGTTTCTATTATCGAATGCAAATTTGTTTTAGTCATTCTTACTTGTTTACTCACAACATTATAGATGCTGTTCCAATATCATTTTGATTGTTATGAAGCAAGCATGAATGCTCGATGTGCCTTGCCTGCTTATAATTTATTTTTTTATTAAATTATTATTTGAACTGTGAATATTATAAATGAATAGAAATTATTTTGGCTTAAGTTCATTTTATTTTTAATTTCTTAAAATCTTTTCTCTTTTAGAAAGAAAATTTATTTTACAAATGTATGGGGACTAAAGACGTGCACTAGTATATCCAACAGTATGGCAAAAACAGCTATATCATACAGATATCAGTTAAAACAGATACAAAAGAACGCATGAGTGTAGTTAATATTGTATGCTTTCGCTTGTCCGTACTTGTACGTATGGATATAAACACAAACAGTTGTTTATGGTTTTGCATAGAGTGAGAATATTATCAGTTTTTTTCTCTCAAATATCTGTTGTGTGATGAGTGTTTGGATATATCTGTTTATGAAACTGATATTTTTGATAATTGTGTGCTGCTTATGATAGAGGCGAGAACTAAGAAGAAGTATTTTAACTTCGTACGTAATAACCCGAATTGTAATTATTATTATTCAGCTTTAGTAATTAGCTTTTATGATTTTAAAGCTAGATTACGCAATATTAATCATAATTTTATTTTACAAAAATAACTAAAATGTTAATAAATCGTTGTCTAGTCGCGTGTTGAGTAATGAGGATAGAATTAATTTAATTAAGGACGTTTTTCCAAAGAAAACAAGAAAAATAAGACGCTATCAGAATGAAATGTTGCACTTTCTGGACCGCTACGACCTTCATCAGCATTCTTGCGTTGCGTAATTTATAAACATCATCTATTTAACCAACTAACTTTGTATATAAGAATACGAGATATATTCATTTTAATATTAATTTAGTTAGACGAAAGTTTTAAGTGTTTTAATTATCGATTGAACACTCAAGCAAATTTTGGTTTTTAGTCATTCTTACTTGTTTACTCACAACATTATAGTGCTGTTTCAGCCAAAATAATTTCAATTCATTTATAATATTCACAGTTCATAAAATAATATAATAAAATTAAAAAAAATTTAATTGTGTAGAGAAATTTACAAAAATTGGGTATGTTACTTTAGGCAACACTGAGCTAAGTAATCAAAATCTATTAAGCAATTATTGGTTTTCGTATAGCATAAGGATACATTGCATTTTGTATGTAACATTATGGACTAATCTAACTTGCACCTGATTGTCTTATTAAACAGATGTGCAAGTGCCCGATCTAGGCTTCTGAGCAGGTCCTTTATGCTTTTTGGCCTCAATCTCGCTATGGGTGTTATGTCTGAGGTTGTTTTACCTGATCGCTGGTAATATCTCAAATAGGATTTCGCGTTAATATGGAGGTAATCTATCTGTCGTTAAGTTGACACCACCCTAATGAACAGGTCTTCTACTACTACTACTACTACTACTATTTTTGCTTAAAAAATCTAATACTAGCTTTAAAACGTAGCTTGTCTTAAATTATGTCACTTATTTAACACTTTTTGTCTGATGTAGCCTACGGGCAGCATACCTTATTTACCATATAAAATGCATACAAAGTGTAACTAGAGGAAAATCTAGTTCAGTGAAGTGACTCCAATCAAAAAAGCAAACATTTGGGTAGAGAATTAAAAAATAAAAAAATTTTGGTACTGCCGATATCATTTATATATAATTGTTGTTAATTCGTTGTTAGTTGTAATACGTTGGAGGGGTTAGAACATAATCCGAAATTTATATGCAAATACGTTGATGACTTATTCTGTATTACAAAAAGCAGTAATGTGGACGAAGTACTAAAAGCTCTAAATAG
Organism: Gymnosoma rotundatum; assembly: GCA_916610165.2. NCBI lineage: Eukaryota > Metazoa > Arthropoda > Insecta > Diptera > Tachinidae > Gymnosoma > Gymnosoma rotundatum. Next base: position 119,051,592 of record OU744336.1, read on the forward strand.
TTTCCATAGACATATTCAATTTACTAAGGAATTAGAACAAAATGAAAAATTACTATATTTAGACGCACTTATAATTTGAAAGGAAGACACTTTGACTATAGATTAGTACAAAAAGCCAAATGCTACAGGACGTACAAGTATTATCAACTTTTATTCAAATCACCCAAAATACGTGAAAATCAACACAGCACATAATTTTGTGAGAAGAGTACTGCAGATAAGCGATACATGCTACCACGGGGAGAATATTAGGAAAATTGTACAAATATTAAAAGATAACAGTTTTTCACACATGATGGCAACAAACATTATTAAACGTACAATAAAAAATTTCAACAAAACGCCTGTAATTAAACCTGAAAAAACGTTTAAGTCAATGACACATGTCCCCGGTTTTTCTGAGAGAATTACGTTTTCAGATACAGTGAATCAATCGGAAAATCGGACATGGGATTTCTTGTGTTTGTTTTATCTAAAAAGTTAGTTAAGTGTGTTTTTTTTCTTGTCTTATCTTGAAATATTTTTTATTTTGTGTATTTGTACATACATATGGCTAGCATGTGCAAAAATTCATATACCGTTACAAAAATATTCTTTTGTAAACAAAAATATTAAAACTTGAAAGTCAAACGGTAAATCGGACACGTAAAGTAGGCTTTGACTTTCTACACTTTTACAAACAAAAATAGAAAGAAATAATTCAGTTTCGTTTTATTTGTGAACTAAGAGTGATTTTGGCGACAAACAATAAAAATGGCTCCTAGAGGTAAGCAAACAACAGTGGAAAAAAGGCATCTTATTATTCGACTATATGGAGAGGGCAAAACTGTACGAAATATTGCTGAAATTGTGGGTAGAAGTCGGTCAACCGTTCATGATATTATTCAAAGATACAGAAAGGAAAATAGAGTAGAAAACAAAAGTAAAGAAGGTCTTGGAAAGATTTTAAATGATAATGATGAAAGACGAATTTTACTTGAGGTGAAGTAAAATTCTTTAAAATCCGCTGTTGAGCTACAAAAGTATGTAGAACCCACATAGGAAAGTCGGTTTGTTGCGAGACTATTAGAAATACCTTAAGAAAACATGATTTTCATGGTCGAGTTTTGAGAAAAAAACCCTTTATAAGCCCTAAAAATAAAACATTACGCTTGAAGTTTGCTAAAGAATATATTTTAAAAAACCAAGATTTTTGGAATAAGGTAATATCCGTTTAAAATCAGATTTTTTCAGATAATACCTTCCAGTTTCCTTTGTATGTAGGTACTCTATACAGACGAAAGCAAGTTCAATCTGCATGGGTCAGATGGAAGAAGGTTTGTTTGGCGAAAACCAAACACTTAGTTTGTGTTAAAAAACACTAGAGCCACAGTTAAACATGGGGGAGGTTCTATGATGGTTTGGGGCTGTATGTCTAGTGCTGGAGTAGGAAATTTAGTATTTATTGATGAAAAAATGAAAAAGCATGTCTACCTAAACATTTTGAAGAACAATGTTACACAAAGCGCGGAAAAACTGGGCATACAAGACAATTTTGCTTTCTATCAAGATAATGATCCAAAGCATACCGCCGAAGTTTGCACGTTATGGCTCATCCATCACTACCCCAAGCTGTTGAAACCTCCTCCACAATCGCCAGACCTGAATGTCATTGAACATTTGTGGTATGAATTAGCGCGTAGGGTTTACAGAAACTCGTTTAACAACATAAGCCAACTAAAAATATCTTTAAAAACAGTGTGGAATAAAATAACTCCAGAAGTGTGTGCAAATTTAGTAAATTCGATGCAAAAAAGGCTTCAAAGAGTTATTGACTCTAAGGGCAACGCTACAAAATACTAAAAAATTATTCATTATTATTTTATTTATGTATTATTAATCGTTTTTATTTATGCTATTACAAATTTACCGCTTTGTCCGATTTTCCGTTTGAGTTAAAAAAACTAAATTAATTTATTTATCACTAATATTTCTTAAAAAAAATTAATATGTTTTGCTTTTGTCTTATCAGTAACTTAGATATTATCTTTATGAATAGAAATATACTTTTTCTTAAAAAAAGAAATGGTATTTTGTTTGTAATGTTTCTCAATATAAATGTTTAAGGCATGTCCGATTTTCCGTTTGACGCACTGTATATTTGACAAGCAGAATATTAATATTGCCCTTAAAACTGACAATACGTTGAACATGCTATTTTCAAACACAAAAACAAAAATTGACGTATTAGATAAATCGAATTTAGTGTATAAAATTCCATGTGGCGGTGACGGGTCCAACATATGTAATAAAATATACGTTGGAACGACAAAATCAAAATTACGTACAAGATTAGCCGCACACAAGTCAAGCCATAAAACCCGGAAAGGTATAACAGAGCAAAAAACAGCATTAGCTGCCCACGGTGCAACAAGTGGGCACTCTCCAAACATCAGTAATACAACAATACTTCAAAAAGAAAATAATTACAAAAAGAGATACACTTTAGAAATGCTGCATATTATTAACACTCCCGAGGACATAAGAATAAACTACAAAACAGACACTGACAATTGCGCGCATACGTATAGAGACATAGTTAATAAATATAAACAGAGAAGCGTTTAACAAACTTTACATTCTCTTTAAATGTTATTATTTAATGTTGTGTTTATTTATTAGTTATATAAATGTTAATTTTTATTTTTGTGTATTTGTTTACTTCTTTAGTTTTCCTGAAGAAGAGCACCGAAGATGTTCGAAATATTGAAAAACAAAAATAAAGAAAATTGTTTTTAAATAAAATATAAAAAGAGTTCATTTTAAATCAAGTTTTGTGTCCTTGAGCCCAAATAAAAAAAAAATTAAGTATTTAAAATTAAATATTTATTTATATATAATTTTATATATAAATGATATCGGCTCTTAATGGGTTAACGATTTTTAAAAGAAATTTAGTATTTCCTTAAATGAAAAAAAAAGTTAGGCGGGGTGTTTTGCCCGAAGTTCATGAATTATCATGCTGATTTCCAATAGCACCCAATCGATTGACATTGACGGACAAAAGCACATCGCTAAATCGACTTCGCTATACATAAGAAGTCAGAATATATATACTTTATGGCGTCGGAAATTGATTTTGTGAAAATGATACACAGAATGACAAACTTAGATAATGCCTTTTTCTAATTTATATAAAATAGTTAATAACACATTAATTGCAATAGACTTTTAATTGTTGATATAAAAGCTAAATACATACATGTTACTTAATAAAATAAATATTGTTGAACATTCGTCATTAGACCTCGAAGCAGATAGCTTTGAACAGAGTTCAAAGGTAGCTGATCAAATATATTTCTCTTTTTCATATGATTAATTTACCGAGCATTTTCTTTTAAGAAAATTGAACAGACAATCAACCCATACTGATGTAAAAACTAAAATTAAAAAAAATATGTTTGCCTTTGGAAATATTATAAACTTGCAAAGTACTTATTTTACTCCTCTAATCGAACACCTAAAATGTTATACTTACATAACAAATACAATGAACAGAATCTTTACGTACTTACCCCTGTTTATATTTCGCCTCAATCGTATTCAACGACGTAAGAACTGGCAGAATAATTAGCAAATTGTTCAAAAACATTTTTTTTTGTATATAAAATATACAAATAATCAATAATTTACAAGTAATGATTTTTTTAAACTAACAATCCAGCAAATCAATCTGTTTTAATATATTTTTAATCTATACCGGTATCAATTAAGATTATTTGAAATTTTTAATAACTTGATGATTTCATGCACACTGCCGTACTCACTCGCATGAACATACGTTTAGAATAATGCACAACTGAGATTGGAATTGAAACTAGAAAAAATATATAAAAAAGAAACATTAAATCATTAATTACTATAAAATTTAAGCTGAAAAACTTAACATTCTACTTGCAAACTTTTAAATGATTCTTATAAATGCAGGGTTAACATGAAATAAATGACTATAAATACTATAAATTTAGTACAGTAAAACAAGTTAAACATTTTAATTAAATAATATTTAAAACAAGTAAGAGTGCTGTATTCGGCTGTGCCGAATCTTATTTACCCTTCAACAAATGAAAGTTATCAATTTTTTTTTAAATGTAGACCTTTTGACGAAGTATTTCTTTAATAAAAATAACGAATGTTTTTGGAAATATTCTTTTTCTGTCCCCCATTGTTACAAAAGCAAAAAATACAAGACAATCTGTGCAAAACTGTAAAGTTTTTGATTGTTTTAATTTCCTATAAAATTGTTTTGTGATTGATTTAGTTTTTATGTATTCATAAATAAAAGTTTTAAAAGCAATTTGTTCTAAAAATAATAATAAATAAAAACATAAATATTTAAATATTCCACAACATCACTGCCGATCCTTCAAGCAAAAAAAATAACAATCAAAATTGTTTAACACTAGCGCACCAGTGGCACATATACCATTTCGTTTACACGTGCAGGTGCAACTAATCGGCAACCCCTATTGGGCTTTTCATATCAAAGCATCCAAAAACGAATTAATCTTCTACATTTTTCTCTAGCAATAGGCAATAGATGACTTGGCAAAGTTGATTTTAACCCTAACACGGACACGGCGTTGACACTGCTAAAGTAGATGTGTAATCAATGTTAAGACCCTATAGCGCTTAGGGAGAAAGTACCACAACTCACTAAAGTCTTACCTCGTGTATAGGAGTAATTAACACCGTTGCCCACTTCTTATTTTTCCTCTGATTTAAACCTTATTCGTTTTAACTCCGTTAGAAGCAAAAAGATAGACAAAAGGACAAATATCACACAAATTTAAAAAATCAGTGTTAAAGTAAGAATTTGGCAACGTTTTTTTTTTTATTTTACATATACCCGAGATGTGTAGATTCACAGTATAGTAGGCACAGCTATAAGGTTCAAATTTTAAATCTAAACTGGAGTACACCTCTGCCATAGCTGTGAAGTTCAAGTAAAATCGGGCTAGACATTTAGAAACTATAGAATTAGTTCCATTTGTTTTACCAAATTCCCGACTGTGCGATGTCTGTCGACAAATAATTTAAAAAGATATGGCCAACTAAAAGTAGAAACTTTAATGATTCTAAATTTCTGATCCAGAGTGTACTTACATATATTTGTGTAGGTTTGTCAATTAGTTTATTCTGTTAACAATTGCCGTATTCACAAGATCTGCTAAGGTGTAAGTAGTATTGCATACTACCTTTTGTTTACTTCTTTGTGAACAACCATTGTATCAATGTGCCATTGTACATTGTACTTCATACGTCAAAAACTGAATAAAAAGAAGAAAAGTGCTATTCATCATTTGTTATTTATAAGCCAAATGGGGGAGAAAACAAAAAAAGTACAAAAAGTAAAGTTTTTTGTGTGAAAAATATAGTTTCGATATATTAATGGTTGACTCAAGTAAGTTATATTACTGAAGGAAAAATTTGGAAGCTTAAAAGAACTTAAGTTTAGAATGCTATCAGCACAAAATAAGAAAAGATGCAATGATTGGATAATGACTTGCTGCATTCTTCATAACATTATTATTAAATATAATTTAGAACAAGGTGGCAGAGAACAAACCTTAAGATATGTTTCCAATATACCCACTGCTACTATATACAACAGAAATGACTTATTCCACTTTCTAATAAATCAGTCAAATCAATAAATTAAATAAATAAACTAATAAGTATCTTTTAATTCAATTTAATTTAATATAATTCACACATGAACACAAAAATAATAATTTATTTAAACATAAAACATTTAAACATAAAAAAACATAAAACAAAAATCACATTAAAAAATAAGGCACTATACAACGTTTGAAAAACATATGAAAAAAGGTACTAAGTGTTGTATCGCATGTTTGCATGAAAATTACCAACAACACAGCTAGCACCGTTGTATTTTGTTAGCACTTAGCACTTACTAGGGGGCTTGTGAATAGGGCAAATGTTTACAAAAGAGTTCCAGTGAAAAGTATATACTTTAATATGAATTTGTATATTTAACAGTACATTATGCATGTAGAAGCGAAATAAACTCTGAACTTATTAAAGCATAACAATGCGCGAGTACATTTGATTTAAATTTAACGATGAAAACGCACAATAAAGAAAAACGTTGTGCGTTGAAAATATCACAATTAAAATGCATGCATGCACAAATGTCATGAAACATTATAAATATTATTTGTTAAAATTTTTTGCACGCAGACATAAATTTTACGTAAATAATTATCAATGGCAGTACAGTTACGTGAAAATGTTTAGAAAAATAACATCAGCAGGCAAATAGGCCGTTTTCCGTTTTTTGGAAGAATTAGGCATGCAAAGCTTCTCTAAACAGAGTACGTGTAAATTGGCCTGGGTGATAGTCGTGTGATTCTTTCAAAATTTTTTATGTTTAAAAAAATAAAAGTATGTCTTATTAGAAATACATACATACATACATACATACATACATACATACATACATACATACATATAAGAATAAAAAAAGATCAAATATAAAAACTCATGTTGATTAGTATAATAAAAATGAAAAAAGCTAAGAAGAGAGTTCCATATTCATGATTACACTACAAAGTCGACTTTTGTTAACGAAATTTTTCCTATTATCTTCTTCATTTTCATAATTATAAATAAGTCATACTTTGAGTAAAAGCAGCATTAAATTGGTCATTCTAATTTGCTACATGTTTGCATATTATTTCTACCAAAAAGTTAGAAAGTAACATATACGTAAATAACCTTTTCTAAAAGATACAAAAGAAGTAGGAGTGCTATATGAGGCTATGCCGAATCTTAAATACACTTTACCACGTATAAATCGACATAAAAGCATCAAACTTTTTTCTAGTGCAAAAATTATAAGAATAAGTAGTAAAGACAACCACATGCTAACGAAAGTTGAAAAAAAAGAAACGCAAAAATTAGAGGCAATCGATCTGTTTTGCTAGCATGGAGTCGGAAATGGATATTGTAGAAATTACAAACGGAATGACAAAATTAGATCTATCCTTTTTCCAAGTTTTATGGAAAATGATTAAAATTAATTTTAAACAAGTAAGGGTGCTTTATTCGGCTATGCCAAATCTTTTATACACTTCACCATCTATGTAAATCTAGTTTAGTGAAGTAACTCCAATCGAAATATATTGCATATATTGGGGTGACCAAGACCTCATTAAATAATATAATTTTAATGGGGTACGTTTTAAAAAAATGTAGTATTTGCTTGAAGATCTCTGCAAAACCTTTAAAATATCGATATTTTAAAAAGTTTGAAAATATGGGGTTGGAAATGGATATTCTACAAATTACACAGGGAATGAGAAACTTATATACATATACCCCTTTTTCCACTTTTTGTGGTGAATGGTATACATTTTTTTCTGATGCGTGAAGAAATAAAAAATCGGTTTCCTTAAAAAGAAAAATACCGAAACAAGAATTTTACTCACATCTCCTTTTGCTATGGCCAAAACTGCACACAACAATAAAATAATCTTGTTAATTTTAAAATCAGGTTGGTGATCTCTTTTTAGTTGCCCAAAAACTACTGAAGAGTTTTTAGATTTCGGTCTATTTATATCATAATTTTTGGATGTTTTATCTATAACAAATTGCTAATACGAATTTTGTTATTGCATTTTATAATAGTAATTTTATATAAAGAAAATAAACTAAAATAAACTTTTACGTAATAAAATGTTTTTCCCTTAGAAACTGAGTTATCAAAATAACAGTTAAGAATGACAATTTTTTTATGCTTATTTTTGTTGTTACCTTTTAAATACTGCGTTATCAGTTGTTTTTAAATTTTGGGGTTGTTGTTTAATTTCGTAAACGGAATTATTTTGTTTAGTGGGATTAATTAGGCTTAACTGACGTGAATAAGTATAATACAAATGTAGATTTTTTGTATAAATTATATTTATCTTAAACTTAATTAATTAACTGATTTGCTTAATTATTTATTTAATTTTGTGGGTACAAGGAAATTTATTGCTTAAATCATTGTAAATAAAACAAATTCAGATGAATTCCACTTTTGTAGGTGAAACCAAATTTATGGTCATATCAACTGAAATGTTTTAACATCTTGTGAATTATCAATACAATCAGACAGACGTGTTTAGTAAAGACATTTTTTTTTCTTAGAAATTAAATAACGTATTTTTTTTTGTACACAATATAGCTATTAAATATAATTGTTTTTATTTCCTGAACTTGTCATACATTTAATTTAAATTACTTCTGAGCTTAAGGTTCAAATAAACATAAGATCGATGTCTTGGTTTGCACGTTTTTTCTGAAACTAATCTACCGTGTAAAAACAGAATTGGGTGTAAATTTTTAATACAATACAGTGGAATTTTTTCAGAAAATCGTCTATTTTTTCATTTCATTTGAAACAATAAATTAATCTAATAAAAAAAAAAAATAAATATATGGGGCGATAGAGAATTAAAAAATAAGAAAAAAAAACATCCAGTGAAAAATTTGCGATCGCCTATGTTTTCCAGTCCGGGCCTCTAAAATTTTTAAACTTTTGGAAATATTAATGAAGAGATCTTCAAGGAAATACTAAAATTAAAAAAAAAAATGTTTAACCCATTAGGATCCGATGGCATTTTTATGTAAAATAATATATACGCAGTACCATTTTTTTTTATTTTTTAATTTTCTGTCACCTCAATATTTCCTTTTTTTACTTAACTAAACTAGATTTACATAGATGGTGAAGACTATAAAAGATCCGGCGTAGCCTTTTACGGACTTTAATAATACCGTTTATACACATTTGTATTGAAATAAAAATAATTTGATTTTTAAAATAATGAATTCTAAAAACGCTAATTAATTGTTAAGAGACACCAGCAGAATAAAATAAACTTTCTGCTTCATTTTAAACTTAGTTGGCATTATCAGTTTTTCCGTTCTCCTCAATAATTAATTACTTATAATAATGAACCTAAGCCTGACTAAAAAATAATAATTTATTAACTACAAAAAACAGTTTTTTATATATTAAATTTTACTTATTTTAGACTTAAATTTAAATAAAGTTTTATTTCAATCGATTAATTATTTAACTAGAAACTTTTTAATTTGTTATTTATTTTCAATTAAATATATAATTGAGACAATTAAAAAACTAATTTAATTTCAATCTGAAAAAAGTAAATCCTTTAATTGGTACAAAAATATATTTCTGTTTAATTGTAAGAATTGTACAGATAAAATACAATTTGAAAAAAATAATAATATTCCGTAATAGTTACACTTTAAGAAAAACCCTTTCGCATTTAATGTTCTTGCCAACATATTAGTATTAGATGAATTACTACGAAAGTGTTTAATTATAAAAATTCATAGTATATACCGACATTAGCAAACCACTTAACATATATATGACGTTTAGCTTAATCCTTCGACTTTTAAGTGAAGGTAACTTAAACTCTAAATTTTCATGATAGAAGGCAAACTTGTTTCTTGAATCCAACTCAAGCTTCGCTGACCGAAAATAAGAAATTGATGATTGTAGAATTAATATGATCAACATGATTATTGTATTAAGGGTTGTTCAAACAACTGAACCATATTCGAGTATGAATCTAAGCTAGAATGTATACCATGATACAAAAATAGAAGGTAGGTTCACGTTCTATTCTAGTCAACATTTTGACATTTTTTGGTTAGTTCGGTAAAACTCTTAATCTACAATTGTATTTTTAATAAGTTATTATAATAAGCGAATTTTTACTATAAAGCCTCAGATATTCTTACTTATATCTGTGACAACGCAAATTTTGTTGTTTACAAAAAATATATTTTAAAATTTCAGCTAACGTCAAATGATTAGAACGTGTATAAGAATTAGTAATTAGGTAGTCGGGAAAAAATAAAAACAGATTCTTGTATTTACCTGGAATTTTCATAAATTTCAGGTTTATCTTTATGCGAGAGAAAACATTTCTTTATACGAGTTGGAGTGGGCTTTATAATTTTTTCCTCAAAATATCATATAAAAAATTAAAAAAGTATAAATAAAAGATAAATAATCTAAATGAAGCCTACTTTTTTTATTGCACGAATTCTTGGAAATAAATGGAAGAAGTACGTGGAAGAAGTCGCGTCTGTCAGTCCCAGTTAGATTAAACAAAGTAAAAATATTTATTTGGTTGGCTTATACAAAATGCTTTTTGTTTGTATTTATTTTTTACCTTTTCTAGATAACTACTTTGTGCGTAAAAAGGCGCTATAAAGTTTCTAAGTTTACAGCCACTGATTTTTATATACAAGGCCTGTTTTTATACCCTTCACAACAAATCGTGGAAAGAGGGTATATTTAAGTTTGTCATTCAATTTGCAATTTCTACAATATCCATTTCCGAACCGTTAGGGTATATATATATTCTGAATTCTTATACATAACGAAGTAAAATTGAGCGAGTCTGTCAAGTTAGCCTCGGCAAACTTGATTTCACAAAAACAAAAAACAAAAAAATATGTCAATCGATTAGATATAGTGTCGAAAGAGTTGCTATTGGAAATCAGAATGGTCGGTCGAGGCAGCACGCAAAACACCACGCCTACCTCTAATTTGTTCATGTCATTTGGAACAATAAAGTAACTCCAGTCAAAAAAATAAATATATGAGGCGATAGAGAATTAAAAAAACAGGAAAAAAGCATCAAGTAAAAATATTGGCGCTCGCCTGTATATTTTGAGTAACAGAGCTCTGAAATTTTCTAATATCTTACAATATCAATGTGGGTATCATTTAAAAGCTTTTGATGAGATCTTAATTTTTAAAAATTCTTAATCCAAAATAAGCCGATGACATTTTTATGTATATTTAGTACTTAATTTTTTCTTATTTTTTAAATTTATGCCACCCCAATATTTGCTTTTTTAATTGGAGTTACTTCACTAAAATAGATTTAAATAGATGGTAAAGAGTATATAAGATTCGGCATAGCCGAATATGGCACCCTTGCTTGTTTTGTACTTGACGTCGGTGTACCTAATGTACATCCTACTATTGATTTAATAATTAAAATATGCTTAATACATTGCCCTTAAAATCTGTTTTACATTATATTTCAATGTAAATCTAGTTAATCAATATGATTTAAACTACATTTGCCATATTAAAAGAAATCTAGGTTTTTTAATTTTCTGTGGCAAAATCCATTTAAAGTCTTGTTTAGCAAAACAACTGTTTTTAAAGCGAAGAACGGCAGCGCAATATTTTTAAATGGCTCATAAAACAACTTTTTTATAAGGAGTTTGACATTAAGAAACAATTTTTTATTTTTATATGAACAAACTGTAGCCAAATAACTTTCTAGTATATAATTGCCCGCAACTGTAATTATATATTTTTTTTCGTATAATTTATTTAAACAATACCGTCGCTTGTTACTTTTATTTAAGTTTAATTAATGCTTTAGTCATTATGTGACATAATATCAAATACGTATCTACAGTATCTCAAGTAAGTTTGAGGTTTCCAATGTAAAAAAATCATTGTACTCTTCAGAAAATGAATAACTGAAAATTAATATTAACATTAAAGTAAAAAAGCAAGTTCAAATCAGATGGATTACGCGCTTACACGGTGTAGATATTATTGGTTAACACACACTGTTACAGATAGTGCAAAAGGAGCACTAATTCCTCAATTTACAACAACATTCTGACTTCTTATGCATAGCGAATTCGGTTGCCGAGACAAACTTGATCAGATATCAAACTCTATCAATCGATCTTATATAGTGTCGAAAGTGGTGCTATTGGAAATCAGCACGATCCGTCCAAGTCCTTCGAGGCAGAAGGCAAAACACCACGCCTACCTCTAATTTTTTCATGTCATTTCGAACAATAAAGTAACTCCTATCAAAAGAACAATTATATGGGGCGATAGTGAATTAAAAAATAAGAAAAAAACGTCAAGTGAAAAAACTGGCACTCGCCCATATTTTCCAAGTTACGGAGCTCTAAAATTTTCAATTTTTTTTTAAATATCAATATGGGCATCATTTTAAAGCTTTTGAAATTTATTAATGAAATACTAAAATTTTTTAAAAATGCTTAACCCATTAAGAGCCGATGTCATTTTTATGTCAAATTATATATATGCAGTACCAATTTTTTTTTACTTTTAATTCTCTGGCATCCCAATATTTGCTTTTTTGATTGGAGTTACTTCACTAAACTAAATTAACATGGATGGTGAAGGGTATATAAGATTTGTCATAGCCGAATATAGCACTCTTACTTGTTTTATGTGTTTTTAAATTTTGTATGTTGGCTAAACCAACAACATATATGTTAATTTTGTATTTAATATTTGGTTGCTACACGCACACGTGTTCAGCATTAAAGAATATGTATGTGTATGGAAAAATAATACATTAAACACATGATTCAACAAAACAAAATTGTGCAATGCGCAGGTCCGTTAATTTGTTGTGTTTTGACCTGTTGTATGTGTGACGTAGACATAGAATATATTTTTTAAACAAAGTACATTTGTGTATGGAAAGTGCAACAAATGAAAGTAAATGCCGTGAAAATTTTATTAAAAATAAAAATTAAATGTGCAGTTAATTAAAATGTAATAATAATAAAAGTAATTTAAGACCATGTCAAGCTTGTTCAAGGCGGTTTGGTCATTAAACATATTTTGTAAAAAATTTAATATAACAGACTCATCATATTAAAAGTGATGAACAAACTATTTTTAGAGCAAAAATATATTAGTTAGTGCAAAGCTCAAACACAACTACAGCATATCCAGTAAAAGAAAATTAAAAAAATGCTATTTAATTTTAAACATTTTGGTTTTAATTTAATATTGAAAAAACAAATTTGCAGCGTGGAAAGGGTTAAATTACTTTCAGTTTTTTAGCATTTAGGTCGGTAGTAATTATTATATATTTTTTTTAGAAATATGAATTAACAATATCTAATGAAATAAATTCTGAAATAAATAAATTTTTATAAGAGTATTTATATAAGCCAAAACTTGAAGGCCGAAATATCACGACTATATCTCTTTTCTTTACATTTAAAATTTTGTTCAAATCGATCAACCCGTTTAGAAGTTATGTATTATTTCCGTTTTTGCGCTAACAGATATTTACACTTTTTACAAAAAACACTAACTTTCATTCTATGATGAATTAGATGCGCAGTAGGAAGTTTTTTTGTTGGCCTGAGTGTACAGTCTTGTTTTCTTATTTAATGCATTACTTGAGGCCTACACAATCAAGTTTTGCTTCCCAAGTTTAAATACATTCAATCTTTTTTTTTACTAATACATTCAGAAATTTTAAAAATTTAAACGAAATTGCTTTCAATTGTTCTTTTCCTTTTAACTTGAGTGTTTCAATTTACGTTCAAGAAAACGGCTGACAGTTTTTTTCAAAAATATTTTGCCGCCATAAGTTGTTACCATCTTGACATAAAAATTGCTTTCAAGTTGTGTTCAGTCTACGTCACAGCTGTCAATTTCTTTTTTTTTTTTGCAAATTACATGTGAGAACAATTTAAAAGGAAAACTTGATAGTTTGACTGCAGGGTTAAACATATCGTGGTATACGATCAGAAAATTTGAATAGCCGCCGTCGCCGACATTTTTTCAGCCAAAATTTAGCAGTCGACGTTTAGTTACACTTTTTACATGACTTAAAAAAATTAAAAAAGTTATCAACTAAGTTTTTTGTTAATGTTTTTATGACTAAAACTATATTTTTTATTTCAAATATATTTATTAAAAAAAAGTCAAAGATTTTAAAGCTAAAAACTTTTCCGATACAACACAAACTATTTTTCCAGAAAAGAAAGAGCACATTAAACTATAACAAGTAAGAGTGCTATATTCGGCTATGCCGAATCTTATGTACCCTTCACCATCTATGTAAATTTAGTATAGTGAAGTAACTACAATCAAAAAGGCAAATATTGGGGTGAAAGGGAATTAAAAAATAAGAAGAAAAATTAAATAGTACGTATACATAATCTTATATAGAAATGTCATTTATTTTTTCTTTTATTGAATTTACTTCCTTGTTCCAAATTATATGGAAAAATAAGAGGTAGGCGTAGTGTGTTGCCCGTAGCGTCAGAGAACATGGATCGATTTAGATGATTTCCAACAGCATCTCTATCGACACTATGTCTGATCGGTTGGTGTATTTAAATTTTTAAAAACTTTTTTTTTCGCTATGCATAGCAACTCAGAATATACATATATACTTTATAGGGTCGAAATAGATATTGTAGAATATACAAACGGAATGCCAAACTTACTTATACCCTCTTTCCACTTTATTGTAAACAAATTTAATACACCTTATTGTTTACAATTTAGATTTTTACATGTATGCGGTTTATGTTTAAAAAATTTAAATAATGTAAAAGTAAATTTGCATGCAATTTTCTGAAAATCGAGCATATATCGATCATATTAGTTTATTTGTTTACTGGGATCGCCAGGATAATGTAATAAAACAGATTTGCACTAAATTCTCATAAATATTATTTTGTAAGCTGATTTTTTTTTATAAACAATAAGTCAGATAACGAACGGAAGGACGTCTATACTTTTATGCCCGCTATAATTAAAAGTAAACTTATACAATAAAAATTTAAAATGGGTGATGTTAGTTTCACGTATGTTACGAAGAGAGCATTAATTTATCTGCTTTGTGGGTGATTAAAGCAATCAATATTGAAAACAATTGCTAAAAGATTACCCCCCTTTACATTCTTAACTTATATTTGATGACTCCTTGCTTCGAAGTCGTTTTTTTTAAAGAATATTTCTTTTCTATTTGGGTAGTATAATGTGAACGAATACACAAAAAGATTATGGTTAAAATTCAATATCCAAATCATATCCAAATTTAATTTAACTTATTACAAGTGTTTTATTTTGATAAACGAGATTTTTTGATATTTGACACGAAGTAAATTTAAAATTTATATGAAAATAAAATTTATGTCGTAGCCTTTAATTTATTTGAAAATTTATTTTTTATTGAAGTTAAAGGTATTTAGAGATTGCTACTTAATTCAGAAACCCGAACGAACGATTTATTGTTTAATTTGTTGAATATTGCAAAGTTTGCTGCCTATATATTAAGCATATCGTCCACGAGTGCAGCTGCTGATGAAGCTTTTTCCAGTGCAAAGAGGTTAAATTAAAATTTTTTACTGGTAACAGAGTTCTTTTCTTCTATCTAATAAAACCTTATTTGTGATCGGTAACTTTTGCCTTATTGTTTATCTATTTAAATACATTTACTAGCCGGCTTAAAGCCGCAGCCGCCCATTTTTCAGTAAGCACTCACCGCCGAGTCAAACGCCTTGGCGCAGGTCTGTGTTTACGATACTCACGTTTTGTGCTGTTGCTTTTTGGATGGGATGGTAAAAATATTTTATACTTTTTACGGTTCAATTTTATAATTTTAAATAACCACAATATTGTGGGCAAAATAACAACACTCTTAATATATTAAAAAGGGTGAATGTAATTACAGAAATGTTTTCCTTAGAAAGGCAATCTATTTAAAGAATATTTTTTTAAAACTCTGCTTATATCAGGAATTTTTCAGATTTACATATGTAAAAGACAGCTTAACTATAATTTGAAATAAAACCTCAAACTACCAAAGATGTAAAAAAATATTTGGTGCTCAAACTCTTTCTCAAGCAATAACAATATTTTAGTATTTAATCTCTTTGATGATGGGTTTTCCCAAGCCTTTTAATTCAAAATATGTGGGCATTTCTTCTATGTCGAACGCCAGATTCGTACGCATTTTACCTCTTGATTAGCACTATAATTGGTGGTATGGTTAATTTTAGGTACCTGTTGTTTTCAAGATAATTCAAGGTATTCGCGTTTTAATTACTGTCGCACGAAAATGTCGCACGCGACAAATTGTTACATGAAACTTTTTTCTTGTTATTTTTTATTTAATGAAATGATTTTTAATATGTTCAATATGTGCCCCGGTTTTTTTAATTTATAGTTTTGTTTCATCATCCTTTAACATGTAGTGCAACAAAATTATTTACCTCATATTGATTCAATCAATTTTAATAAAACTTGGTACCATAAGGTTTCTATGGTCTCTGATTACGAATCTGATGTCAATTTTTCAAAACTTAAAATGACGAATCTAATTTGGCGGGCAATTTTTAAAAAAATTTTATAAAAATAAAGATATTTAAAAAAAAAATTATTTTGAATTTATTCATTTTACACTTTTACGATGTAGCACAACTCAAACTTTTAATGTGTGCCAAGAGCAACACGATATTTTTTTCCACCAATTTTTCTTCAATTTACTTTGCATTAAAAATATATATTTGCTACTAATTTTTGATGCCTATTGTACAAATAACTGCGGCACACATATGTTCCTTTTTCAATGTAAAAAATAATTTTATATCAACAATGCCTGTATTTTATGAACTTTGAATTTTTGGTTGCGGTTGACATTTCTGTGGAAATGCCCATATTTTTTTTTGACATTAAAGTGACAGCTGATTAAGAAGTAACTCAAATTGTTTCTTCATAAATGATAGTTAGGTTAGGTTAGGTTGCACAGGCTGCCGGCGTAATGAGACCGACTCACTTGGGTTCTAGAGGTCCCGTTGTGTCACCTGGAAATAGGATGTGCAAGGATTAGATTCAGGTCCCTACGGCACCATCAAAGATCCATATCCAAACCACCCCGAGGATCGGATAAACAAGTTTATCCTAGCAACTTCGCAGACAGATAAGTCTGCAAGACCATGCAGTCTCGGACTGCCAAAAATAGCCGCTCTATTCCCAGAAAGAGCTGGGCAATGGCAGAGCAGATGCTCCACCGTTTCCTCCTCCTCCTCATCCTGACAACTCCTACAGTAGTCATGATGTGAAAGATTCAGTCTCCTAGCATGGGTGAGCTGCCCTCGGGATAACCTCAGTAGATTTGCGGATCTCCCGCTATCGTACTGAGGCCACAATTTCCTCGAGACCCTACAGGTAACCTCTTCAAATTATCAAGACTGCGCAGCCCTAAAGAGTTCCTGCTGAAGTAAAGCTCTACAGCAGCTTAATGGGGCTCCCAGCAGTGGATCTATCTCTCAGTTTCCCAACCGAATTCCAAATCTGGCGAGTTCGTCCGCGACTATGTTTCTGGGTATGCCCGAGTGAGCTGGCATAAAAAAAATTCTAAGTTGGAATGTCTCGCCATCTCGTTAAGAGATGTCCGGCATTCACGAACCAATCTGGATGTCGTATAGACACCCGATAAGGAGTTAATCGCGGCCTTGCTGTCAGTGCAGATCCGCATATCCTCTCCGTTTATCCTGTGGTACCTCATCCAGCAAGCCGCATAAATGATAGTTGCTTATAGTTATTCTAATAATCATAAAAAATATTTTCCATAAAAATTTAATCCAATTGTTCCTTTTTTAAATATTTTTTAGTTTTTTTACAGTAGATTAATGTAGAAGTTATAACTTCGACTTTAAAAAAGGCTTAAGAACAAAAAATAAAAGACTTAATCAAGAAACTAAAGTGCTTATTAAAATTTTGCTAATACAGATCAAAAGATAATTTTTTTTAAAGATATTTTGGCAACGTATAAATAACAAATGTATTTGTTTAATTTCTATATGTTACTCAAAATGACAAAAATATTCACAAAAAACACTCTTTATGAACACTAAAATTGGTATAAATATGCTAAAGATCACTTAAAGTTAGAGTTCTTAAAATCACGAAAACTGTAAAAAATACACTAAAATACACTTAAAAAGTTAAAAAGTTCTGTATGATATCGAAGTGTTACACAAACGCTAAAATAATATTAGGCACTGTTTTTCTCAATAACTTGTTGAAACTTGTTAAAACGTGAAACCACAGTTTATTTTAATTTTCTTGCTTCTGTACCTGTTAAATAAGATAAATTATATTGTTAAAACACAACATAGCTTTTTTGCCGATACCAATACGCATAGTGAATTTAATTTTAAATTAATACAACTTACGTAGAGTGACTTTTTTGACAGTTGAATATCACTGATACCGATATTTAGGGAAATCTTTAGTTTCGCCAATATATCGGTATTAGTTATATTCCAAGTCAAAACAAAACTAACAACATGAACACATTATGAGATAAAACTTATCTATGGTGTTTATAGAAATTTTAAAATTACATGTACAGATATTGTGCGTTTATTCTCAAAATATGCTGGGGCATCAATTTCAAAGAAAATCATTTTGTTTTTTATTTTAATTTAATTTTTATTAAATTATTATTTGAACTGTTAATATTATAAATGAATAGAAATTATTATATTATATTACTGTTCTCTCTGTATTTCGTCTAGAACACGAATACAAATTTGTTTTTAGTCATTCTTACTTGTTTACTCACAACATTATAATTGCTGTTCCAATATCATTTTGATTGTAATGAAGTAAGCATGAATGCTCGCTGTGCCATGCCTGCTTATTTAATTATTATTCGAACTGTGAATATTATAAATGAATAGAAATTATTTTGGCTTAAGTTCATTTTACTTTTAATTTCTAAAAATCTTTTCTTTTCTAGAAAGAAAATTTATTTTACAAATGTATGCGGACGTTTTCCAAAGAAAACAAGAAAATGAATATTCTCGTATTCTTATTTACGTTTATAAAATACACAACTTATGTAGATAGATGCGAAGAATGCTGATGAAGGTCGTAGCGGTCCAGAAAGTGCAGCATTTCATTCTGCTAGCGTCTAATTTTTCTTGTTTTCTTTGGAAAACGTCCACATACATTTGTAAAATAAATTTTCTTTCTAAAAAAGAAAAGAATTTTAAAAATTAAAAGTAAAATGAACTTAAGCCAAAATAATTATAATTATAAACTGAAAGGCTTATTAAAAAATGTTTTCACTATTAATAAGAATGGCAAAGGCTTTCAATAACTTAGTGAAGAAACATTAAAGGATAATAAGGACGTAACTTTTTAAATAAAGTGGGAGAAGTGAATTCGTTCAATAAATTCTTTCGTGTATAAAAAGACGGTACAGTGGTAACTAGTAAAGCGGAATGTTTAAACATTTTGTTGATTGATTCACCAAAAGAATATGAATGGGCAAAAACAACAAACTAATATTTATTTTTAGAGACGCTTTCTTGTAATTAACTTCCATAAAAAGGAAATATGTACATATGAGTAAAAATAAAATAAAAAAAAAATTTTTAATTCTGCTTTAGTTTGTTTTTCCGCCACTTCAGAAAAATACTCTAAAAATAGAGCAGATTTAACAATTGTGTTTAAGCAAATACAAATATAATCTTACACCACATTTTCTGGTATCATTTATCCAAAACTTTGAAACAATTATCTAGTTATGTTAAAATATGTTAATGTGACCGCCTTAGTAAAAAACTAAAAATAGTTTTCAATAGCACGTGTGTCATCAGTAATTTCATCGATTAACAGAAATACTACCACAAAAGAAACTTTGAAATAGCTTGTTGTTGTGTTTAAAAAGCTTGATATTAATATGTTTTTCCTGTTTCCTGAAGATGCCACCCAACAGTGTGGCGAAATATTGAAAAAAAAAAAAATATTAAATAATATTTTTATTTTAGAAACTGACCAAGAGCTTAATAAATTAGAAAAGAATATTAATTATAAACGTCATATAAACATTAATACTTGAACCCTTATTATTTAAAAATTCATATTTCCAAGATAGCAAAGTATTTTTATTGGTAGTTTAATTGCACAAAATTAAGTTAAAAAATATATTGGCGAAGGGTACCCAGCGAAAAATTAAACATTACCTTAAAAATTACTTGCCATATTATGACTTACTTTCGCGGTTGTCATAATTTTTTTATTCGCTTTACAAAACACATTACATTAGTTCGCAAAAAAAGGAAGTAGTAATTAAACGAACTTTAAGTTAAAAGAGAATACATTAAAATGAATTAATCAATGAAATAAATTCTCAGTAATATATTAAAAATGTATCATGCCTTGTTAAGATTATTAGGTTGATAATGTAGTTGTGAACTCCTTCCGTCAAAAATGATTAATTCAACACTCGGTTACATTTTTTGCTGAGTGCATATTCTGTTTGTCTATCCGTATTCGTATTAAAATAAACTTGTCAAGGCACTAGATGCGCTAGAAAAAATTTTAATACGCCAATCAAAGAGACATAGTTTGGAAAATTTTGCTACTAAAAATCAACAATATTGGTCCATGTCCTCGAAAGGAATTAGTTTCTTAAAAAGAAAATCTTTTTGGTAGGCAAGAGGCAAATTTGATTTCACAAGAAAAATAAATATGTTAATCGATCAGATATATTGTCGAAAGAAGTGATATTGGAAATCAGCATGATCGGTCCATGTCCTCCGAGGCAGCAATCAAATCACCACGCCTACCTCTATTTTTTTCATGTCATTAGAAACAATAAAATAACTCTAATCAAAAAAACAAACAAATGAGGCGATATAGAATTAAAAAATTAGAAAAAAAAACATCAAGTGTAAAAGTAGGCCCTCACCCATATTTTCCGAGTTACGGGGCTCTGAAATGTTCAAAATTTTGAAATATCAATATGGGTATCCCTTTAAAGCTTTTGAAAGGATCTTTACGGAAAAAAAAAATTTTAAAAAAATCCTTAACCCATTAAAAGCTAATGGCATTTTTTTGTAAAATTATATATAAGCAGTACCAAATTTTTTTTTATTCTCTGTCATCACTGTTCTGAAGTAACTCCTGTCAAAAAAGCAAATCAATATTTGACTAAACTAGATTTACGTACATGGTGAAGGGTATATAACATTCGGCATAGCCGAATATAGCACTCTTAATCGTTATTATTTAAAAACACTTTAAAGTTTTATTTAAACTCCCACTCACTGTTTGCATATTTAAAATATATCTATGTAGGTTTTTGTTTTTTACTTGCTGACACCATTTACACATGATTATTGTTAATTTATATACAAATATGTCTTCAAAAATAATAATATTCAAAGTACGTATTTTATAAATAGATACAAATGCTTATCTATATGTGCACACTAATATCTTCAAAATATTCACTTATATTTGTCATACAATTAAGCGATCGCCACTTGTTTGTTGTCTATTTGTTTATACGATATTTTGAATACTAACATGTTGCTCAATTGAAAATGTTTTAAGCGCCGATTTATTTTTTTAGAATGCTTACGTTCTCTTAATGTTTGCTTGCTGGTATTTGACAAAGCTCAATGAAAGTACTTACCCGAGTTTTTAAATAATAAAGGCAAATATTTAAGTTCTGCCTATGTACATGACATGAGGTGCCAGATGTTCAGCTTTTTGTTGGTTAACCTCCCATTGTTAAATTATTATTATTATGTTTCGTCTAAACATTTTTTTATTTTTATTTTTTATTTTTTCTTTATATTTATTTGCTTTTTTGTTTTTGATTTTAACTGACTGTCCAGCGATGTCGATTCTTTCGTTCGCACAATTACATTTAAAATAAAAGCAAATTATAAATTAGCAAACAGAGCAATAACAGTAATTCACATTTCTGTAGTATTTCCCTACAGCAAAACTTTATTACGGTTGGAAAGATTAAGATTTCAACAATAAAAAATTAAGTTTGTTTTAAAATTTATTTTTCAGTGAACAAAAAAAAAATGGAATAAAAGTCTGGAATTTCTAAACTACTTGCCCGATTTTCATGAAACAAACTGCGATTTATAGAGGAGATTATAAGATTTTCGCCTATTGCATTTGGATACACCCTGTGTCAGTGCAGGGTACTACCACATGGCGGCAAATTAGTTAACCTCGAAACCGAAAAATGTTTCAGAGCTTATAACTTTATTTAAAGTGAACCGATTTTAAATACTTTTAGTAATTCACACAGATAGGAAAAGCGTGCTTGAAATTTGCATGGTTTTTTGCATTTAAAATTGAAAATTTTTAACTTGGCATTTCTTAGTTTTTCATCTGCAGTTTCCTTTAAAATACTAAATAGAACTATTTCAAAACAGATTTAGAAAGCTAATTCTATAATAAATAACTTGTAAAAAAACTTTTTGCTTTGACTTCATTTTTTTAGTGGTAATAATTTTTTTAATTTGAAATTTCATAAAAAGTTAAAAGAATGTGAAATTTTGGTTAAAAAGTACTTTCAGTTTTTTAAGCAGACTTTTAACGCAAAAAATCTCTTTTTTTATTATGTTCTTCTAATAAGTCCATCTACTTTTTATTACTTTCTTTTTTGAAATCAGTGATTTTTTTATTTTTTTCTAGTTCAGCAATTAAAATTTTTAAAAGAATATGCAAACCCATGTTTGGACACGTACCTCTTCCGGCAGTTTCTTTATAAATAATGCCCTACTTATCCTAAATTTTAGTAAAATTTAATTTTTATTTTTTTATAATTTTAAAATATTATATTTTTCTTATTTATTTTCTTCCCGAAAATTGTAATTTCTTCTTTAATCACCTCTCCAGACCCCATTTTTACGCAGGATGTCTACAAAATTTTGGGAACTACTAAAAACCAATCGTAATAGAATAGTTGGTTATAAAAATAGTTAAAATCCGCGTGCAATTTTTTTACAGTCTCGAACATTTAGATTTTTGTTAAAAAATTGCCCATATTCGAACAATGCTGACTGTAGGTTGCTTCACAAAAATTCCGTTAAAAGAGATTAGATAGATTACACAAAGCCTTATCGTAACGAACAAGTTAAAAATTCTATAAATTTACTAAAAACTTTAAAAATCTACTTAAAAAACTGAAAGTACTTTTTGACCAAAATATAAAATTTTTTAACTTTTTATGAAATTTCAAATTAAAAAAAATTATTACCACTAATTATTAATCAATTATTACAATAAAATAATAAAGTTAAAGAAAATGTTTTTCTACAAGTTATTTCTTATAGTATTAGCTTACTAAATCTAAATCTGTTTTAAAATAGGTCTATATTGTATTTAAAAAAAAGTAAAGATGAAAAACTAAAAAATGACAGGGTAAAAATTTTTTTTTTAAATTTAAAAGTCGAATTTTTCTAAACGTATAAAAGATACCATGCAAATTCCAAGCACCTTTTTCTATCTATGTATATTGCTAAAAATAAAATAATTTTTTGAAATCGGTTCACTTTTGATAAAGTTATAAGCTCTGAAACATTTTTCAAAATTCGTAATTACCTATTTTGACGCCCTGTGGTACTTCCCTGTACTGATACAGGGTGTATCCAAATGCAATTGCTTATGACGTCCTCTATAATTCGCAGTTTGTTTCATGAAAATCGGTCAAGTAGTTTAGAAGTTCCGGACTTTTATTCCATTTCTTTGCATTTCACGCCACAGTGCGACGCAACCTTAAAAAATCTTCAAAAGTGAACTAAAAAATTGAAATACAGAAATAGATTTGTCAACGCCACATTAGAGGGTAATATACAGATGAATAATCCATATTCATAAACCCTTAATAGAATAAGTATTTTCGCAATATCTTTTGATATGTTGAGAATAATTCAATGTAATCATGAAATACCATACTGTATAATAAAGGGCATATTGTTACGAAAGTAAGATCTGGCAACACCTGTTGTTGTTGTTGTTGTTAACAGTATGAGAGTGGTGAATAAATTTAATTCCGCTAATGGTTTGTGTATAGAATAATACCACAATTAGCTAGCAAAAGCTGAGCAACCTTCATGGTTGCGTTGGTAGATGTGCGTGCTGTAAAACAGAAGATCGTGAGTTCGATCCCGTTTCATACATGCGTACAACGGAAAAAATGATTGTTGTAATGCAACTAAAAATTAAGAAACAGCAGTACACACCTCCCGAGAGGCAAAAGACAATTATTGTGTGAAGCCATGGCAGATAATTTAGTGTAGACGTTCTATTTAATATAAGATTAACAGATAATTGTCAAGAAGCCCTTTATAATAAAAAGTAAGAACGGTAGCAGTTAGCGCAGGGAAGAGTTACAGCATAACAACAACAGTGATTGGCAGACGTGTGTTGTGGCTATCGGATTAAAGGGGATGACTGGCTTGGATAAAAGGAGTAGTGGAGATGTCTGTGGATGGTTAAGGTTACTAAACAAGTCATCGCGTAGTTCATGTCTCGCCGGAGTAACACAGTAGTGTAGCGTGGATGGCTGCGTTTGTAGTAATAACTCATGTTTAGTAAATACGAGACCATGGGATTCACAAGACCGGTAGGATCAAGCATATACGGAGTTTATGATGAGCCACAGTGGTATTTGCATTCAAAAGAATCCGTACGTTGTTCTAAAAATAGGGAAAACTTAACAATAACAATATATTAAAACTAAACAAAGTTTTATTGCGTAAAGGTAATGGGAAAAAAATGCAGCAATTATTATATGTACTTAGCATTAGCAAAATTCATATTCGAAGTTGTGGCAGCGCCATGAAAAATTTCTTTACTAAAAGGTCAAAGGTGTTTTTAAAAGTTTTTGTTTTATTTTGCTATGGTCTCAAGAGTTAAAAAACAAAAGAATTGTTGATTTGAATTAAGAAGGGAAATCTTTAAGATATTATACATACATATTATAAAATAGAATTATCCTACAATCCAATGGGTAATAAAAAGCTACGAGGAAACCAGCACCGTCGCTGGAACATAACAAAATCAAAACAGATTTTTTTTAGATAGAAAGACGCAATTATTTCTTTTGTGCTGGACCAGGAAGGATAACAAAATAAGTTGTGTAAAACTTCAAGTCCTTCTACTCAAACGCTTAAGTATTAGTGTTACACCTCAATCAGTTCGAAATTATGAGCGAAAGCTTGGATTCGAAGTGGGATCCGTGTCAGAAAACCATTTATTAGCAGTATAAATAGGAAAAAAACGGATTATCTTTGAAAAAAAAGTACGGAACAGGGTAAATATTTCTGAATGTGAGTTTAATCACTTTCACGGACGCGTAAAAATCAGAAGCAAGTCAGCACAAAGCTTTGTAAGCCAAATCTTTCACCTTCATTTAAAGATAGTTAATTAGTCTAATGTTTATATTTTATTTATTTCTTTAAATAAAAGCTTCAAATTTTAGAATACTGCAAAAAAATTAATTCTTGATTAATTGAATTATAAAATTCATTGCGTGTGATGTGTACGAATACGAGTTTTGCATACTGTAAAAAATAAAAAATATTGAGGATTTTTTTTTGGTGAATGAAGGTTTTTGTATGAAAATGTATGGCACCACTGCGTAACCCTATTGTTTTCATACAATGTCTTCTGCGTCTGGAAACTTAATATGTAGAGTCTTGAAACTTTCATAGAAGATATTTAATATAAAGTATATAATATAATACTAAAAATTAAGGGGTTTTTTGAAAGTGACGTGATATTCATAAAAATATTGATCTTATTTTTTTGAACTGTGATATGCACAGACATAGAAAAAATAAAACTTTGAATAAAAGGGTGTATCGTTATTGACGTGATTTTCACTTATATGGCTTTAGTTTTTCAACCGTAGTTGGCACTTAGAACTCACACACAGTACGTACAAATATATTCAATAAAAAATTTAACTGTAAAGGTGTTTCCAAATGGCAGTTAACTTAACGAATTTTGCTTTATCTTTTAAATTGAAATGAAGGGTATCACGATAGTAACCTGATTATCACATGAATGACCTAAATTTTTTTTAACCCTAATACACTGAGATTTAAAATATACGCATGGTATGAATGCTAAGTAACTATAAAAGCAAGTGTAACAAGTAAGAGTATTATATTCGGCTATGCCGAATCTTATATATCCTTTTTCGTCTATATAAGTCTAGTTTAGTGATGTAACTCCAATCAAAAAAGCGCACGTTAGAGCGACAAAGAATTAAAAAATTGAAAAAAACATTTTTGTACTGCATATATAGGTTTTTATTCTCAAATTAACGCTTTTTCGATTCACATTTAAGCTTTTTCAAATCAAACACAAAGTAATTTCAATTTCATTCAAAATAAATTAAATTATTTTCAAAAAAAAATTTAACTTTTGTCAAACCGTATTGAATATTTTTCATTTCATTCATTTTTTTCGTACAGACGATGCAAACAATTTGCAGCAAGTTGATTTCTGCAAACAAATTTGCGTGTATGAACAGTCAGGAAACATTTGGTTGCAAAAACAAAGTTTGCAATAACTGTTAGCTGCAATATTTGTTGCTTGTCGTCTGAATACGGTACTTTCCCGAACTTTGGTTGCAGCATTTGATTGCTTGTTTGCATGCGCTGTTTGCAAGCAGTTGTATTATTGCTGCAAACAAGAACACACTATTAATATGTGGGATCGGGATTTGACGAAAAATTAATAGAAGAGTATGAGAGGCACTCCGTCCTGTGGGACGTGTCTTCACCAGACTATAAATACAAATATAAAAAACAAAATGTTTATTATTTCATATACAAACCAGTAGTTAAAAAACGTAATCTCAAGGCTAATCGCTCATTTAGTGGAATCGCAGGGCGCATTACAGTGTCATTTTAAGTTATAAAATAAGTTATAAAAAGTTAAAAACATTGACGGAGATTCAGAAAAACTTTAACTAGCTTGCTTCATCCTTATTTTCTAGTTCTTTTAAAAGGTTAGCATAAACGCCTTTTTAATTTCTTTTCAAAATCCAATTTCTCACCCAGTACTTTCGTTTTTTTACCGACTCCAAACTGCTTTGTTTTTTACATTTAATTACAAGTGCTAATACAGCAATTGAAGCAACTCGTGATTTATGAGCCGACATAATTTAAACACGTCTTTATTGATTGTCTTGCACAAAGAAACTGATATATTGCCAAAGCAATATATTGCACTCAACAATCATGCAAAAGTTTTCATGCAAATCGAAAACTGATTCAAGCAAGAAATTTTCATGCAATATTTGCATTGGTCTGAACAGTTGTGCAAACATTCGCTGCAAGTTGCTTTTAACTTTCTTGACATATCAATAACACAAGGAGTTGATAACTTAATCTTTGACATTTATAGAAAACCAGCCATGACAGACACAACTATCCACAGCTCCTCAAGCCATCCTACTCAACATAAACTCGCAGCATTTAGACATAAGATTCACAGACTTAAAATTGTCCCACTCGCTCCAGATAAATACAATAAGGAACTCGATACAATTTAAACTATAGCTAAAAATAATGGCTACAACCACACAACCATCGATAAACTACCCAGACAATACAACAACAAAAACAAGAAGACAAGGAAACAATTGCTACAATACGATGATACATCTGTACTTACACAGGACCAGAAATATATAGATTAACAAACCTTTTCCGGAAAGAAGTTTACAGACAACACTAAAAACGAGTAAGACTCTACCCAACAATCTCAAGACATCAATAGAAACAACCGATAAATTTAGCACCAGCGGAGTATACAGACTTACTTGTACCTGCAACCATACATACATCGGACAAACTGGACGAACATTAAAAACAAGGTTTACAGAACACATACGATCATACAAAAGGAAAAGGGAAGACACCAATTTCGCAATACAGCTTAACACACATGAACACGAACCAAGTGAAATAGATGAATGTATGACAGTATTACACCCAAGTAAAAAAGGACGAAGACTAGACATTCTTGACAACATGGAAATTTACAATACACGATCGTTTAACAGAGATATTATTAACGAACAGGTGAACACAACCCCTGACACGATTTTTATACCACTTTAATTACTAAAACACTCTTACAAACGAAAAACACCCACAGATGGTCACACTTACCTATCCAATAATAAAAGACGCAAATATTTAACTATTTACTCAATAAACAGGACAGATATCAGGCAATCTACCTGCATAATACCATTTAAACGGACAAAATTACCTAAAATTACATTTAATTTATTTAACTTTGAATTAATTTTTTTAATTGAAGGCAAAAAACTTAAAAAATTAATTTTTAATTACACAAATGTAAATTAAGAACAAGTTTTAATTACTTGCTATATAAAATTTTCAATGTAGCAGTTCTCCAGTTGCAGCTAATGAAAAATTCATGGTCATATCAACATAATAATTGTTGCAATCTGAAGATATTACAGATTCTACTGATCGATTAATTATGGTGACCAAGTCCATGTTACACTCTGGACCGGCTAGCATATTACGAGCACAGAGCTTAGTGAACGGGCTCAGCAATCTTATCGTTCACCACTTGCGTTTTGTGTATCTTTACATTGTCAAGGATCAGCCAAGCACCTGTGATGTTGGTTTCAGCTAACTTATCGAATAATTCTTAAGGAAATTTGTAAAAAGGTTGGTATTAACCTAGGAATTAGCAATTACTTTTTTATGTTAAATGTCTGTATGTTCATAGCTGCAATAAGGGTATCATTGCGTCCTCTAACAGTAGGAAAAATTACATGTGCTGCGGTATTTACTTTGGATTTAGTCTTGTTTCTCTGAAAATGGTAATTGAAACCAGATTCGTCAATTCGGCAAAATTCATTTAATACGGTATATGGTGTTGAATTGTAGCATCGGAATTTAAACGATCTATGTTAATTGTCGTAGTTTTTAAGGTAATTCGCAAAGACTTTAATGCAGTATGTATGCTAGTTGTACTCAAATCCACATTATGAACTTCTAGAATCTTTCTGCGAATGCCTTTTAGTGTTATACATGGATATTATCCATCTCTTCAATTTTTTCCAATATTTCGGAAATTAATTTGTAGTGACGTTGTCCACCATAAACAAAACCAAATGTCATTTTGTTATTGCAGAGCACCACGTTGATATCAAAAACATCTGACTAAACAAGAAGAAGCCGAATTTAATTTATCCTTTTATCATCTTTTGATACTTTAAATGCAGTTGTAACAGTTGGTGTCTTTCTGCTTCATGTGCAGTAACAACTCATATTTTTTTTTTTTTTTGTTTTAAAGTTGATTTTATAAAATTTAAAATGTTTTACTTTTTCAAATTATTTATAAATTTTTTATTTTAAAAATTATTTTAATATTTTGACAAAAACGTCGAACATTAACAAAAATCAGCTGGGCTATTAAGAACACCTGTAAATTAATGCGCCTTGATGATATCCATATTGATATTTAAAAAAAACATGACTTTTTATTGTTGTTTTGTGTGTTGGAAACGTCAAAAACACAAAGAGAAATAAAAAATAATTGCCCTGAATGCGAATGTTTGCTTTGTGACGTACTTGTTGTTAGTGTTTTTTTTTTTTTTGAAATTCGTAAACAAACAAAGGAAAATACAAACACCTTTTGACTTTTCCAACTACAAACCAGCTAAAATAAATCTGCCTTGGGCCGGTAACTTGAAAAATATTGGGTCGGAGATAAATATATTGGCAAATTACAAACGGAATGAGTAATAAATTTTTCCCACATTTTATGTTAAATGGTATAAAAATGAAGTACTACATATATATTATTTTACATAAAAATGACATCGGCTCTTGATGGGTTTAGAATTTTATAAAAAATTTTAGTATTTCCTTAAAGATCTCTTCAAAAGCTTGAAAATGATACTGATATTAAAGACGTACACTAGTATATCCAACAGTATGGCAAAAACAGATATATCATATACATAACAAGTAAAACTGATACAAAAGAACGAATGAGTGTAGTTGATATTGTATGCTTTCGCTTGTGCGTACTCACACTATGGATATAAACACATACAGTTGTTTATGGTACTGCATAGAGTAAGCAAATTATCAGTTTTTTACTCTCAAATATCTGTTGTACCATGAGTATTTGGATATATCTGTTTATGAAACAGATATTTTTGATACTTGTGTGCTGCTTATGATAGAGGCGAGAACTAGTAAGCAGTATTTTAACTTCGTAGTAATAACCCGAATTGTAATTATTATTGTTTAGCTTTAGTAATTAGTTTATATGATTTTAAATGTAGAATTAGCAATATTTATAATATTAATGATAATTTTATTTTATAAAAAAACAAATGGAAAATTAATAAATTGTTGTCTAGTTGCGCGTTGAGTTATAAGGATAGAATTAATTCAATTAAGAAATTTTATTGTATGTTTATTTAAACATATTAATTCCTCTTTGATAAAAACTAGTAAATAGTTAAAATTAATAAATAAAAAAAGATTTATTACATACATCTGTACAAACATATGTACATAACATTTCTAGAATACACCCAGTAATAATATTGTCCCTTTTCTATATGTACATATTTAATAACGTAATTTTTATTTTCTACACACTTAGAAGGACATTATAGTTATGTTATTTGTGCATTAAAAATTTCTAAAATTTCTAACATTTACTAAAAAAACCTCTATTCTGCATTAAAGAAAAGTCCTACAGCTTAAATAAATAGAGAGTAAAAATTATTCGAAATTAAAAAATTATTGAAAAGTTTTAAAGAAAAAAAAAATTAAAGGAGTAAAATGGACAAGCTCGTTGTAACTGCTCACCAAGGTATAGTCAGCTTAACAACGGTAAATATAAAATATAACATTATAGTATATCTCTTACTAGTGTGCGTAAATAAGTGGCTGTCAACCACTAATTAGAATATATAATGAATTGATTGAAAAATAAATTGTTAAAAAATGCAAGTTTCTTACTATAAATGGGAGCAAATTATTAGATGGACTAACTCGTTGACAATTTCATAAATGCTTATGACGTTGTTAATATTTTCACTATTTTCACTAGCGGTAATTTTATGAAAAATTTTGATCGATAATTAGTTACATGGCTTTAAAACATACGTTTTACTACACTAAGTAAACGCCATAAAGCATGTTAATATAAACAATATTTTAAAGTGGCATTTTTATCACAAAATTCTGGTGAAATATGTACGTTTTATCATTAGGCACTATAAGAATATATTTAGTTTTCGAGTAAGTAATAAGATTTGCTAGCTGGGGTTTGAGTTAAATTTAGATATCAGACATCAAGTTTTATTCCTATCTCGTTTAAATTTAATAAGTTATTAAAATTTTCTAATGCATATCCATCAACGAAAGGGTTAAGGTTTATTTTTTATGCATAGATCTTTTTAAGGTTTTGCCATTATAATTTTATTTTTCATAAAAACAATTATTTTTTTCCAGTTTTAAATCCATCTCATTACCATTATATAAACAATTATAATTAAAATAAAATTATTAGCATGATATCGTAGTTATTTTTTTTTCTATTTTGTTATTTTAACTAATGCCAATGCAATTTTAATGGTAATAAAAATTTATTTTTATTTTTGCTAAAAATGTTTAAATATTCATACTTCATTTTAAAATTTTAAAAATTATTTGGATTCAAAAATTATTTTAAAGCCAACTTAACATAAAAATATTTTTTAATTGATTTTAAATTATCAGGCTTTTCGCCTCTCTTAATATAGAAACATGCATACATATATTTATTTAGTTATTGTATCCTTAGAACTGTTGTAATTGTTGGTAAAAGTTGTTAAAAAACATAATAGTAATTTTAATATAATTATACTCATTAGATTCATAAATTTTTGTTAAAGAATTCAGTTTTGTATATTAAACTTCAATAAAACAATTAAAGATATTGATCATGTTTAGAAACAATAATTTTATTTTTTAATTTTAATAAACCAATGCATATGTACGTATGAATGGATATTAATTCGCAGCACACAATAAGTACTTATGGTACAACCATCAATATCTGTTTATACCCGTTTGTGCAAAACATAGGAGAACAGATATGTTACTCTCATTCTCTCTTTACTCATTCGTATCCATCCAAAGAGAAAAAGTAACAATAACAACTTATATCAGAAACACAAATGTACTTATATATACGCACTCATAAGAGTAGACACACAAAAACTGATATAAACAGATATATCTGTGCACGTCTTTAACTGATATTTTAAAAAATTTGACAATTTCAGAGCCCCGTAACTCGGAAAATATGGGTGAACACCAATATTTTCACGGGATGTTTCTTTCTTAAATTTCAATTATATATACTTTTTATTAAATATATCAATCGATCAGATATATTTCCGAAAGTCAGCATAATCGGTCTATGTCTTTCGAAGCAGCCGGCAAAACACCACGCCTACCTCTAATTTTTCATGTCATTTGGAACTATAAAGTATCTCCAATCAAAAAAAAAAAAAAAAAAAAAAAAAACAATATATGGGGCCATAGAGAATTAAAAAATAAGAAAAAACATCAAGTGAAAAAATTGGTACTCGTCTATACTTTCCGAGTTACGGTTCTCTGAAATTTCAAATTTTCTTAAATATCAATGTGCCTGTCATTTTGAAGCTTTTAATGAGATCTTTAAGAGCCGATGGCATTTTTTAGAATAGAATATATCGCACTTGATCAACAATAGGGTATTAACTCAAAATTTTTGAAATATCACTTTTTTTAAGAAATCAGCTAACAATATCAATATCTATCTACTGTAAAAATTTCAACGTATTCCGTTTTCGCTTTCATCTCGAAAACCACTTTTGAGACTATATTCATGATAATGTAGTGATTACCTTTATTTCAACAAAAAGGTATTATTTCGAGTTAATACAAAAGTTAACATGGAATTGATTCGTAAATTTTCATAAAAAAGGTATTATTTTGAGTTGAGTCTCTTTTCAATTTGGTTTTATTTTGAGTTGATACTGTCTTTTTGATAAAATTTGTTTCATTTATGATCGAAAAATTTCAGAAAAATGGTGTTAACTCAAAAAATTGATTTAAATATATTTTTAAATGGAATTTTCTTCCTATGGTATATTTGAATTTTTAAATTCTGTTAAAATGTGGTCACAAACAGTTTTTTGACTCTACTGAAAATTTTAAAATTTTGAGTTAATACACTCTTGTTGATCAAGTGCGATATATGCAGTACAAAATTTTTTAATTCTATGTCATCCCAATATTGGATTTTTTGATTGGAGTTACTTTACTTTACTAGATTTAGATATATTTGAATAATGATTTTTGTTGTTTTTGAATAATGATGACGTTTTATATTAATATATATTCTCAGAGCAATGTAGCTGTTTTATCTATATTTTTATTCATTTTAGGACATAAAGTTGAAGCTCTTAATTAGGTATGTGTACAAATAAATTAAAACATTGCACAGCGGTCTAAAATCAAAATATTTTGGAAATAACTCAGACATCTTTAAAAGTCTAGCCGATTGACCCAAAATTTAGTGAGCATAAAATAGAAGTATTTGAGCTTAAGTTTTGAAGCTCGGTACCATCTAATTTCCAGGGATTGCGCTGTGTGGACTTAAAGTTGTGTATTTCTTAAATTTTTGTCTGGTTTTAAAAAATTATATGCGGCCCTAAAGGCCTAGTCAATACCTTCAAATTATAGATTTATAAGCATTTTAAAATAAAAATTTTTGATTTATCGGTACCGGTGTCCAGTTTTTTCCCAAAATGTTGATTATAGTTTTCAGCATATGTCCTTAACTTTGTTATTGTAGTTAGCGAGCAAAAATCAAAACATTTTGGAAAAAATTTGAAAATTACATCTTTTCTGCCTCAACAATTATAAAATTTTTAATTTATAAAATAAAAATTTTATGCATTTTTTGTACTTTAGTCTAAAAAGAGACATCAATTTTTCATAGAAAAAAATTTTCTTGAGGATTGTTCAAGAAGAAGAAATCCAAGTGAAAAATAACTTAATACACCCACACGTTTTTACTAACACAACTACACTTTTCCTACTTGTGACTCACCTTGCAATGAAATATCGAAACAAGTTAATTTTTTAACAGTTGATGCAAGTAAAATGACTATACGAAAAACATTGTTACCTAGTGCTGAGTTCTTATAATTTTTGTTGCAGTAAAAGCTTGAATTAATACAGATGTTGTGCAATGTATAGAAGTGAAAAATAACTAAAGCCTCTTTTAGAGGTAAGTTTAGGAATAAATTTTTATATATTCGTAAATAATATTATCTCAATGTATATGTTAAATAATTAGTAACACTTTCTTAATAATAACAGAAGTAACGTATTTTTTTTTTTTTTTTAATTTTTTATACATATGTATTATCAAAATGAATGGAATGGGATACCCCTTAGAGCCATGGCTCTTAACCCCATTAGAGTTCCTGAAGATGGATCGTCGGAGATGAAATTCAATGAGATCCACTCAAAGTGTCGGAACATAATTGAACGTACAAATGGGGTTTTGAAGAACCGATAGCGATGCCTTCTAGGGGCAAGGGAGTTATATTATACTCCAGAAAAGGCATCCAGAATTATAAATGTGTGTTGCCCCCTGCACAATGTGTGTATACACTACAAAGTGAAGGATACACCCAGCGAATACGTAGAGTTTATTATGCCAGAAGAGGGAGTCGAGTTTTCTCTGCCAAGTGTGTCGGTTGTACATTGCCGTAAAAATAAATTTAAAAAAAAAATTAAAAAATTAATCTAAAAATTTTGTTCAATCGTGATTCGTTTTCAATATGTTATTTATTTTGCGCGTTGTTGTAAAGTGCAAAATTTCTTAAATCAGTAATTTTTTACAACAACAATTTCCCACAAGAGACAGAGACTCTTAAAAAATCAAAAAAATAAAAGTAATGAGTGAACATCATGTTTCAAACTCAAATGTAAATAATTACAACAATAATACCTTAGATTCATCTAATGAAAACAAGAATGATAATTCTATAAATGAAAGAAAAAGAAAAAGTGAAATACAATATGTCACAATGAATAAACAATTAAAAGATAATTATTAAGCAATTCTGGACAATGATAACCATTGCAACGAAGAATATTTAAATAAATTCCAAAAACATGTGAATGATCATTAACCAACAACATCGCAAAGACTCTCACAAGCAGAAAAAACTGTAAATGGAGAAATTATATCAAAACAAGGTCCAAATAAAAATAAAAAAATTCCTCCACTTAATGTATTTAATGTGGTACCTAATGAAATAATACAATTTATCGAAAAGGGTTTAGAAATCAAAAATTTTAAAATCAAAGAAATTTTAAAATCAATAATAAAAAAAACTTCACTATTCATGTCATCTATTGATGATTACGTACGTGTAAAATCTTATCTTCAAAAAACCAAAACTGAGTTTTTCACTTTTACAGCTAAAAGTTTAAAAACAAAGACGTTTCTTCTAAAAGGTCTCAGCTCTAACTTGAACGTTGATGAGATCTATCAGGAACTTTGTATGTACAACAGTAATAATTTGAAAATTTTAAAAGTTAGTCCATTTAAAACCAAAAAATCCATTATGAATGGACAAGATCTCCCTATATATTTGATTCAAGTTAGCGGCGAAAGCAGCCTTAATGAACTTAAATCTATAAATGGACTTTTCCATCGATGTATACGATGGGAACCTCTAAGGAAGTCAGAAATTCCACAATGTAGGAAGTGCCAGAGTTTTTTCATAGCGCTTCAAACTGCTTTTTGCAACCCAGATGCGTAAAATGCGATAAAATGCACAATATTGGTGAATGCGAACAAGAAAAAGTGTCGGAAAATGAAAGAGAAAAATTATTTTGCGTACTGTGCCATAAGTATGGCCACCCCGAATCATACCGCGGATGCGAAAAGTATAAGGAGATGCAGCAAAGGCTCCGAGCAAAAAAACAAAGTTTGTCTGAAAAAAGAACAGCGAACAAACCCCTAAATATTACCAGTCCTATGAGTTTTGCAAACGTTTTGAAGAACAACCAACAAAGCACAAGCAGCGCTAACTCCTTTCAACAAATGTTAAAACAACTTAACAATACCATGCAGAATTTATCTACCCAACTAATAAATCTAAATAAACAGCTTCAACTACAAACGAGTAGGATAGATACTATATTTTCAATGTTGGAATAAAATGGATGAATCAACTGTAAAAAAACTTAAAATAATTGAAATTAATGTAAACTCTATTATAATGCTTAGTAGAAGATATGAGTTATTGAATTTTATAAATTTGCATAACCCAGATATAGTTTTGATAAATGAAACAAAACTAAATGCGAAACATAAACTATACTTCGAAAATTATGAATTTATACGTAAGGATAGGCCTAACGCATCTAGAGGTGGTGGTACTGCTATTTTGATAAAAAAAGATATCAAATTCAAAAATTGCATATATATCATTCACTTAAATGTCTCGAAGTATGCATTATAAAAATACCTCTACTGACTAACAAAACTCTATACATAATATCCTCTTATTACCCCTCAGGAAATAACAGCAATTTTTTTATACCCGATCTAAACATTGTTTTTAAATCCCTAAATTTACAAAATCCAAATATATATTATATAATGGCGGGTGACTTTAATTGTAAACATTCCGACTGGGGCAATAATGCTTTAAAAGAGTGGATAGAAAACAATGAAATAAATTTTAAATGTAGCCTTTATGCCTCCACCACCCCATCCTACCCAAGATGTGGTTCGTATTTAGATTTGTGTTTAGCAGACTCGCGTCTCCCTTTTCTTAGAGTTAATAACACTGTTAACTCACTCAAATCTCTCGATTATGATAGTGACCACAACGCCTTACTAATTGAACTTTTAAATGAGACAAATGATCACCCTTTTTCTTTTGTTGTTAATTCTCCCATTTCTCAATTCAATTATAAGAGGACTAATTGGAACAAATTCAAAAAAAATGTTTTAAATATACATAAAAACACTGATCCCATCCCTGTTACAAGAAATCTCTCAAATTCTGAAATTGATTATTATTTAAATAAATTAAAGGATGTCATTATAGATTCTACCAACAAAATAGTCCCAAAATTCCAAAAAAATGACACAATAAATAAATTTTTAAATTCAATTATAAAGAAACTACATATGGAAAAAAGTAAAATTTTAACTATACTAAAGAATCATAATAGATTTCAAATTATATGTACCCCTTATGAACTTAATTATTACAAAACCAAATTAAAATTAATTAAGAAACTAATCATTGAAAATTTCAATGTATCAGTTAATAGTTATTATAAAGATAAACTAACTAATTTAGATAAAAAAGATTCTTCACATATGTTTAGTGAAGTAAAGAAGTTATTTAAATCTAAGCTGCCAGTGGATATAGATTTGATAAAAATTAGTCGCGAAGAAGAAAACCTATTAAGTTATGTTGGCGTAAATCCTCTCACTACAGAGAGTGATAGTGATAATTTCATTTTAAGAGAAAAACTTCAAATCTTAGATGTAATAGGAGCGTGTCTGGAAAAGACCCATTCATTTAAAGAGATTGATCAGAATAACAATTTACAAGTTGATGTTGACAACTGTTTCAACAGATTTTTAACAGAAAAATCTTGTTATGAATATAATCAGTCATGTTTAACGACCTTTAATTCGAACAAAAGGGCAAATCAAATAAGTGATTCACAATCAGACAACCTTTTTATTACACAGGAAAAAATTTTCTATATTTTTAAAAATTTAAAAAATAAATTATCTTCTGGTGTTGATACAATTCCAAATATAGTATTAAAGAATATCCCTAATGTACTGATACTTGATTACTGTACGTTATTTAACAATATGCTTAACAACTCTTATTTCCCCCGAACATGGAAATTGGCTAAAGTTGCCCAAAAAAGACAAGAACACCAGCAATCCGAAAAATCTGAGAGCCATAAGTTTGCTCCCAAACATCAGTAAAATTTTTGAAATTTGCATAAATAATAATATTTTAAATTTTTGTCAGAACAATAATCTGATTAATGATAGACAATTCGGTTTTAAGTACAAACACTCTACGATACACGGAATACACCTTTTGATATCTAACATTAATTGGAATTTAAATAAATCTCTCTGTACAGGCGCATGTCTTATCGATTTTGAAAAAGCGTTCGATAGCATTTGGATTCCTGGTCTTATATATAAACTTTTAAAATACAAATTTCCACTTTATTTGGTCATTCTAATTCATAACATGCTATCCAATAAATCGTTTGTCGTTTGCAATAAAAATGAATTTAGTAGTAGGAAATTTATTATAGTTAATGGGTTACAACAGGGAACAGTTGTTGCTCCTATACTTTTTAATATATTTATTCATGAACTTTTAAATAGCGTTGATAATATTATTGGTTTCGCAGATGATATTATAGTATATCATGCTGGCAACAAAATAGGGGAAATAAATACAAAATTGCAAAATCATTTTTATATCGTAGAGAAGTATGCTAATGATTGGAAAATGAAATTAAACGTAGACAAATGTGAAACTATACTATTCCGTCCTCCTCTCGGAAAGTGCAACTACAATATAAGGTGCCATTGGAAATCCTTCGGCATTAAATCCAGTAACAACATATACATACCAAATAAACAAACGGTAAAGTACCTAGGAATCCATTTGGACAAATTTCTCTACTTCAATGAACATGTCAACATACAAATTAAAAAAGCTAGAAATGCTTATTTTATGTACAAAAGACTATTTTTTTCTAAACACATTAAACCTGATATTAAAATTCTCATGTACCAAACCTTGATACGTCCAATTTTAACATACGGATGTCAAATTTGGTTTAATGTTTCTCCTTCCTATATGGAAAAAATACGTAAATTTGAAAGAAGATGCCTAAGAGCATGTACTTCGTTATACAGATCCCCAAAAAGTGAATTTACGAAATATATAAGTAATTCAAGACTATACAATGCTGCCAAAATTAGCCGAATTGATAACTTCATCATACACCTTATTAGAAATCATATTCGATCTTGTTGTGACCATTATGAAAATAACCTAATAATGGCTCCCTATTATGTCAACCACGAATATATATCCAAAACACTACAAACTGGATATGTTCCTCCTGAAGCATTCGTGTACCTTGATAAGAACGGTTTTATACAAAACTACACAGGCGTCCCTATATTTTTTCATATATATAGAAGAGCAAATGTTAAAGCTATTTCTAGCAATCAACTGACACCTGAGAACAGAAGGTTCGATACAAACTTGTTTCATAAGGATAAGAACATATTTCCATACTTAAATATTAGTAAATACTGGTGGCTTAGTTAAATACCGTAATATTTTTTTTAATTCCTGACTTTTTCTTTTTTATAATAATTGCTATTGTAATGTTTTTTTTAATAATTTTTCATTACGAAACATTCGATATTAATTTGTATAAAAAATATAATTAGTTTTAAAAGATGTATATATTGTATATAATTATACCTATACGTATTATACTAGAGAGCTCGTTTATGGGACAGTGTATAACTATATGATATTTATACTATTATTTAGTTTATTTGTAGTAATTATCATAAACCTTTTCTTTAAATAAACGTAAAAAAAAAAAAATGCCAGAAGAGGCGTAACACCACCAACTTCGTCGAATCAATACCTGTCTGCTGCTCAAGCTGTTAGAACTGCTATTTCACACAATCTTTAAATAATTTTCAACACGATACTAGATTTTTTGTATTTTATTTAAACGTTAAAAAATAAACAAAAAAATTATACTCCATGTACAAAACAAAAAAAGATAACAATTATTTTCTTCAATTTTAAAAGCAAACAATAAATAAAATTAACTGGCACCACAATTTGCCGTACTTCTTGTAGTTCTTCACTTTTTATTCTTTCCATTTCCTTGAAATGTTTCTGTTGCAGTTCACTAAATTTATTTAACGATCGGTAAATTCTTCTAGTACATTGTTCTTGCTCTTTTTGGTTCCCAGCCACTAATTTTATGGTTTGCAGGAGTTCCTTTTGTACTATAAGTTCGGCTTGCAGTGCATCATGTGCTGTTTTATTTAATTCATTTTGGCAAATTGTATTTTTTTTTTTAATTTTTTGCTGGACTCATATAGTCAATATTTTCGGAGTCACATTCTTTTTCCTCCACTGTAACTGCTAAATCATCCCAAAAAAAAAATGTGTTTTGCGGAGCTTCTGTTATCTTTTCCTTCCGATTTGGCGGACTCA
This sequence comes from Gymnosoma rotundatum, assembly GCA_916610165.2. Taxonomy (NCBI): domain Eukaryota; kingdom Metazoa; phylum Arthropoda; class Insecta; order Diptera; family Tachinidae; genus Gymnosoma; species Gymnosoma rotundatum. The sequence goes on from OU744336.1 coordinate 119,091,677, forward strand.
GACCAAAGGATTTCGCTGGCACACCCTCGACAGAAGCCTTCATGCCAATTAGGTTGTAAATTGCTTCTTCAAAAGGTGATAATTTTTGCTCTTTGTTTGGTTCACCTCCAGTGCTCTTTTTATCTTTTAAGTTTTGGGCAGCCTTTTGCCGCACATACTTCTTCTGGTCTGCCCACACCTATAATTGTGAGAAGGAAATAAGATATTTATTTTTTGTTGTAAGAAAATTAGTATAATACCTTTTTCCACTCAGCAATACATTTTGTAGGAGGCCCCAGAGAGTTAAGCTCAGTTTCGGCGTTCCGCCATCCTTGTTGCCTTTAAAAAAACTGCAGGCAATATCAGGATTGGCTTCCATAAGCATTAACAAATTATGCATTTGCATTTTATTTGTTGTTTCTGACCTACAAAGATAACGAAGTAAATTTAATTTTTCTAATTAATTTTTATAATTAATATACTTACATTTTTATGTAAATTCTATTTTGGAAGTGAGTTTTTTTGGGAAAAACCAAATTTGAAAAAACTCGCACGGAATTTTCGTTTATATTTGGGCTGATTATTTTTTTTTAAATTGAAATTACTTTATTCTTTCAAATGACTAGAAAATATTGGAGCTAGGCGTGGTGTTTTGCCTACTGCCTTGAAGGACATGGACCGATCATGCCGATTTCCAATAGCACCTCTTTCGATATAATATCTGATCATATGAACATATTTATTTATTTATTTATTTTTTTTTTTTTTTTGTGAAGTTAAGTTAGCATCGCTCAATCGACTTCGCTATGCATAAGAAGTTAAAGGGGAAATAGTTATTGTATAATAAAAATAATTTTAAAATAAAGTGTTTTACTTGGAGGCATACTGTTTAGACATTTTCAACCTATATCGCATTAGGTAAAGCTCGCTGCTAATCCTATGATGATTTATGTTCGAAATCTAAAAAAAGGATTGGTCGAAAAACTTGCTTCAGTTTCAAAAGACGGAGTTTTTGAAACTACTTCCAGCTTAAATGGCATTGACCAGGAATTGATTAGAATGGCTAGCGTAATTTTTATGACTATCAGTACCAAAAGCAATATCAATTCTTTTCGATTTGGACAATATACAACAAAAATTTCTCAGTTACTTCTCTTCCTTTACCAATGGAGAAATATTACATTTGAGGTACATCAAGTTTTACGTTATGGTCGAACAAATATAGAATCGAATATTCGTCCTCTTGCGAATTACCAGAAGGAGTCCAAGAACCAAAATACAGCGATTTTTAGTACCTTTAATTGTTCAGTTCTAAAAAATATTGTAGGCAGTCACAAAATGAAGACATTTTCTACAGATAATTGTTATCTTCCAATCCTGTACTCGCAGAAAACGCTGGTTAAGTTATGAGTCTTCTTCACCTTTCATTTCGAAAAGCATCATGATATGACAGGTTACTTTATAGAAAATAAATCAAAATTTTAAGGCAATAAGAAAAAATTGGAAGCAAATTTTCATATTAAGAAAATAGCCGAAAAAAACATCCTAACTAAAATTTTTTATAACGGTTTTTAATTTTGTAAATGTCCCTTGGTTAGCGATTGTCCAAGTGCCTACAAATTTATGTCTTCCGTACCATAAATTTATAAAAGTGAGATACACAGTGAGATACAAGATGTGCGTGAAACGATCATATATAGGGTATGCAGGTAAGAATTATATTGACGTGATTTTTTTACTCTGTTTTAGTAATGCTATCAATATGAACTTCTTGTCAGAACTTTTTAGGAGACAACACATTTGTAGTAAATAAATTTAAAAACAATAAAATTGTGAATTCTGTTAATTGGAGCAAATATGAAAAACAGAAATTCATATTATTTTTCATGTCTTTTTTCCATATTTATTTTAAGAGAATCTTAAGGTGATAATTCACATCAATATAATAATTGCTGTAAGTGCAATTAGCATATAACAAATTTTGATATTAATAACTGATGCATATTCACGCTAGCACTCTGTATTATAATCATTTGTATCTTTATATACTTTATGTCTTGTATTTTAAGTGTACCGTTATATTTGTCAACGACTTTAATAAATGCATAATAGTTGTTAGTCTGCTATTATAACATATCGGACACTACAATAATGAAACTTTTATGAACTCAACTTATTGTAGGAATAGATAGCAGCCTCCTTTTCGTTACTTCTTTAGATCAAAAGATAATTTTTACAACAACAATAAACAAATTGTTAGATACTTACGAATTATTATCATAGTTCACACTATTTAGTACATAAATACAAAAGCGTTACTATTAAACTTAGCTACATTCCGCTTCCTGGAAAGCTGGTTATATCCGCACCCTACTAATTATTTACATACACATACACAAATGCATGAAATGGATTTAAGACTTAAAAAAACCTGATATTTGACATATAAATTTTTGTTTGTAAAAAGATATTTTTTAGTCTAAGGGATTACAATAAAATGAATAGTAATAAACTACCAAAATTAAATTGCGAAGGAAATTGGGATTCCGAATCTATTAAGAACTACACTTCACTAGAGCATATTAAGAAGCAATTGCATCGTGGTAATTGGGCCTACTTATGTCGGCATCCTGAAGTATGATTCTTGAAAACATTTCAAAGGGAAAAATGTGTAGATATTTTATTTTAATCAAATAATTTTAAATTTTTTTATAGTTAAGAGCAATAATACGTGTGTTTCTTCATGAGCTAATTAACAAACAACCAGAGAATATTTATGAGTTCTCGGCTGCATTATTTAATTGCAACAATTCCCCACTGCTTGTTACCAAAGTATGATAAAGTGCATTAATAAATTGTCAGCAAAATTAATTCATATTTTATTGACAGATTAATCAACAGTTAAAATGGATCAATCAAAACCTTAAGAAAAGTCGTTGGTCTGAATATGATGGCGAAATGTTTTTCGCTGATAGAGCTTCAACCCATTCTCTGCTCTCAAGGGCTTCTGTGGATAATGAGAAGGAAAATATGCTTCGCTACGCTATGTTATTGAGGGATAAAAAGTAGGTCGATTTTTTTAATTTTTATTTTATTGCAAAATGCTGAAATATAAAATTAAAACGTAATAAAAACAAAAATTAAAACAAAATTAATTTTATAACATCTGATGGTTATTTTTATTGAAAGGTAAGACCTTGTGGGCAAATGAAACAATTGCAGAAGCTGGTTGCGATATCGCCAAGTCGCAAAAAACATGACACTGATTGTCCTTCCCGCCTGTGGGAGGACGTGCAACAAATGCAAATATGGATTTATTAACAGCGTGTTCTATGCTGTTATTATATGCCATTGTACTAAAGAAACGATTATCAGGATCCATGGCGATGTGAGAAATATTTTGTGGAGTATAGTGGCGTCGAAAAAACATTCGTCTCTTATTATCAGTTAAAGTAATGCCGTTTTGAGATACTTTGAAATGCACCTCTGTAGGGGATGGCAAAGTTAATTGGGCATACATCTCGTGAACAGTTTTGCGTATGGCTTCATCGCCCGTTAACGATTCCATATTCATGTTAAATAAGTACAGAACATTACACGCAGCTCCTTGTTCAAGCAGTTGCTTTTGATTCTGCATTACTTGGGCATCTTCTGGTGAAAGTGTCAGGTGTCGATTTGATATTATGAGCTTGCACGGCAGAGCCAGTTTGTTGATAGAATGCTGATATACGAAAGCTGATAGTGACGTAAAAGTAGGTTCATTAGTACAACCTTTAAGTCGTACACCCCGAGTGGTAGGTTCTAATAAGAAATGTCGAACCAGTATGTCACTGTTCAAACTATCTTCAGGCATTGCAACACCCTGCGGAGGTCTTGAAACTCGCAACACCAAGCCGAAAGCATTTTTATATGTTGTTGAGTTTCGTATGATAAACGTTCCTGGTGAAGCTTTACGTAGAAGAGCAACAGCTTCTTCCCTTGTCATATGCGGTTTGTACCAGTATTCCGACGAATCTCTGGCGAATTTAACTAAATGTGGCTCCACAACGTGAGGTGTTTCTGGAATATGTTTTTCATTCGAACTTTCAAACTTTTTACTTGAAGTTAAGGCAGGGCGTTTAAAAGGTGAACGTCGTTCTTTCGTATTTTTTGGTAACGTTTCAATACGTTGCAATGAGGGAGACGCAGGAGTAACCATCGGATAGGGACTTATACAGCGATCCTCAATTGAAGATTTGTTAACCACGGGAAAGGCAGGAGTTGACGGTCTATTATATTCTTCTAAAATAAGTGCTGATTCATAGTGACTGTTTGCATCAAGAATTGTGGTTGGCATTAATCTTTTGTTGGCATCACCATGATCTATTTCGTCTGGCAAGTCTATTGATTCTACATGTCTAACAATCTCCCTACAAGGGTTTTCCTTGTAGCCTTCAGGGGCATCAATTAACTTTAATTGAAGAGACCGCTTACTCAATTTTTCTTGAAGCTCGTCCAAGTCTTTTTGTATGGAGGCATTTTGAGCTTCTTTAAGAGCATAGTTTTGTTCTCTCATTGATTGCTCTCTGCGTTCCCTTAACATTTCTTCAAATTCTTCACGTGAAGGTGTTTTCTTTAAAACTGGCCTTGAAGGTGAAATGCTAGGGCGACCAGTTCTTCTCATAACAGTAGGGCTAGGCGGCAGTATAGCAGTTGCCTTACTTACTTTTGGATAATCTCGCAACTCTTCGGAACTGCCATTATTTAAGGTATGTCTTTGCTCAGAAAGGCTATTGTGTAACAACGGCAGTGTTTTACATACCTTTACTTTAGCATTCTGCTCCATATCTACATGATTTAAGTCACTTCTTTTAAAACCTTTTGGTACATTACCATATGAAAAGGGCTGGGCGTGTTCCCGGGCATGATAAGGAATTTCATTTTCGTTATCTTCCAAATCGCAGGCTATTTCATAACTTAACTTGCTATTGTTTTTATTCAATAGATTTATTGATGTTTCTGTTGTTGTCATTTAAAATATTTGCTTAATTTAAAACAACCAGCACTTCTGTTATACTTAAATGGAAATCAATTATAGAAAAATAATAAAATATTGAAAATGAATGCTCTTCGTTTAAAAATAGCACGTTGCGCCTAGATCACAAAGCTTCTCGAGATCAACTAAATTAATTAGACAACACGCTCACGCTTGCCATCTGTTTCGCGTCGATTTTGCTGTTTAAAGTATTTGGTGAGCATAGAACAACATCACACACTCATGCCCCAGTATATTTTATTGGGTTTTAATGTAAATATTTATTTTCGTATAAATGTATGCCTGTTTGAGTATGAGAATTTTCATAGATATTTATAAAATTTTCTATGCTATAGCTTTTAGTACATTAAATAGCACCAATAAGTATGCGCTCTATTGTCCATTTATGAACAGTGGAGCAAATCAAATTCACAAAATTTAATAATTACATTAACATTATACTTTTTTCTTAGAGTAGTTGGTCGTATTAAACTTACTATGCATCATTCAAAAGTGAACTAGTACTAGGTTCACAGAAATATATAAAATTAAATAACTCAAGGTAAAAAAGAATAAGAAAAAGCTTTGTATTAATTTGAGTAGCACCAGAAAGATGCATTATCGATCAGTAGACAGTTCAGTACGGCCAATATCTATACAATTGCGGCAATACAACAAAAATGAATGACTACTCGAATAATCAAAACGATAGAGGGGGATGGCAGAATCAGAATAACATGAAATTAATGAACATTTTTAAATAAAAGTTACATTTAATTGTTTTTCAAAGAAAAATCTTTTTCTTTTCTTGCTACTTTTTCTTATCCCTCTTTAATAATTAAATCACCGATATTTATTATTTAGGGTAAATATCAGTGATTTAATTATTAAATGGGGATAAGAAAAAGTAGCACGAAAAAAAGATTTTCTTTTAAAGAAAAATTCCCGTTATTTAAATTTAAAGTTACATTTATTTAAAGTAAAGTCTTCTACATAAGCACCAGTACAAATCGATGTGTCATGAACACAAGAAACTTAATTTTTGCGAAACACATATAAATTTATCATAAATTAAGAGGAATTCCCTTAAAGAGGATACAAGCATATTTACTGCTTCAGATAAAGTCCATCATTTAACCAAAAAGACGTAACCACTAAATAATGGAAAAAAATGTTTGTACTTTTCAAATATTTATTAAAAAATACATATAAGATTGTACTGAATATAAAAGGTAAGATGTCACATTTATTTTATTTTAAATCATCGTTCGCAAATGCAGCGTGTCAAAAAAATATTAAATAAACATTTCTTAAAAAAGTGGTTAGGCTTTTTTGTTCAAATATTTAACTTATCTGAACCCATTTTTAGATCAATTGTAAATAGCACAAGTTCAGGGAAATTTATGTTTGTAGATAAAACCCAATTTACGCTATGCAATGCAAATAGACAACACGTCAGTAAATAAGTTAACGATTCTTTTTTAATTGAATTACCTGTTTTTTGGTAACAACTTGCCAAATATATAATTTGAATTAATTTTAAGCTACGAGTGCTATTAAAGATGTTCATATGTGATTATTGGTGTTTTCTTTTCTGACAAAAATGTTGAATAAGTTCAACATTTAGTACACGTTTCTATGTAAATCAAAAATGTGTTCGTTTGAAAATATGTGGCACGAAAAAATGTAAAATATGTTACATTTTGTACCGTTAATTTTATGTTAGGGTAAGTATGCTACATGATGTTTACTTTTGTTACTAAACACAGTATTATATGGGCTTTACGCATGGGTGCCAGAAAAATTTTGATCAGAAATCTGCACTTTTGTACAAAGAAATCGGCTTTATCGGCATTTTAATTTTAAAAAATCGGTGAATAGAACACATTTTGGATACAATAAAAATGATTTTTATTAACAAAGAGTATCAAATAATTTATCATTTTTAAATAGTTACAAGATTTATGTTTAAAATCAAAAAGTTTTCATATTTGAATTTCAAGTTCTGCATAAAAATGTAAGCAGTTATGTAAAATTATTTTAATTCCTTTTTTGTTATGTTTTGATTCTTATATTAACTCTTTAGCCAATGAGCCCAAATACACCTCATCCAATTTCAAAAAATGCTTTTTTTTTCATTAATTCCGTTAAATAGATTTTCATATAACTTAATACAGTTCTTAGAAGCCTCTCTATTTGCTTGTATAGGTGTTTATTTTAGTTAACTCACTTTATTCTGTTTATACTATAAACAATTTCAAGAATATATTTAAATAGGATAAATATTTTTGAGTTGGTTCTCTTGAATTTTTTATAATAATTTTGCTGTATCGATTTAATCAACAGTAGCTACGATTAAAAAGTAAATTTTCAAGGTCCCATACAAATCTAGTATTTAAGCAACTACTGCTTAGCCTGCTATCTGGTTTGACTTCGGTGCAGTAGTTTTTTGATTTTATTTCCATTAATTTTTTAATGTTTTGAAATTTATAAAAACTTTCTAAACTATTTGATACGTAATTTTAATTACCTATAAGTAGGGTTTTCATTTCTAATAGGTAATAAGATAAGCATATAGCGCAAGTGAGTGGCAAATACATTTTATAATAAATAAATCTGGAATATCGTTTTTATAAGGTTTTGCAACTGAATTATTTGTCGTAACGGCAGCACCAAATCGTTTAAAATTGGACTTGAAGCGTTCGTGATTTTGTGTAAAACATTCTACAATTAACTTCTACAACCTTGATCTACTGTCTATCAATCGGAAGAAATAGTCCTGTATTTTTAATTTTACATAAATATGTACATACAAGCAAACTAAATGACTTGGTGTTGCAAAGATCGGTTGATTCATTCACGCCAGCAAAAATTTTTTTATTTTTTAGTAGCTCACTTACAGATAAGAACTGTTTCTTTCAAACGACGTTTCTATACAAGCAGATAAGCCTAATCAATTGTCACATTATAGAAGTGCTGACTTAAGGTTTAATTAGACGTGCCATAAACATAACCATATAAAACAGCTGTTCAAACCAACCTTATGGGAAACACTGTATCTGATTATTGGTGACATGCCATAGCCATAACCGTAACCATAGACATTCATTCAAATTTGATTTTTGCCATAACCATATTCAGTTGGCTATTTAATTTGTTTGTTTGTTTTTTTATTTTCCACGTTCATTGCATTGTTTTGGCGAGTTTTAATTTATATTTTTCATTGCGCTGCTTTCTTAACAAACGACAAAACAAATAAGAGTTGCTTTTGGCTATGGCACCACTATTCGCTGGAAATAAGTATGATTATGGTTATGGCCATGGTAACGGCTATGGCATTATGGTATGGCGCGTCTTATTGAACCTTTATTAACAGTTGTCTCTTCCTAATGCTACAAGTTTTCTAGTGTTGCCCAAAATTAATAATTTTTTCTAAAACAAAGTTACAGTGTTTATCAAAAAAATCAACATTTCTGAAGCCAAAATCGGAAAATCGGAACTTTGATAAATTTGAGGCGAAAAATGGGCAAAATTACGATAAATCGGCAAATATGGCACGCCTGGCATTACGTTTGAAACTCTAATTAAAAATTACTGATATGTATAGGTAGTGAAACAATGCAATACCAGTATTTGCTCTACTGTAGATATAATAATGTATAATAAAGTATCCATGATACACCCTTTAATTTTTTATTATTTAGTTTAAACAGATTTAACAACATGCTTAAAATTTTTTAATCAAATTGTTAAGGTCCAAAAGATAAGGCCATTTACGCGAAATTTTGTTAATATTATTTTCAATACTTGATGTTAAAGCGGATATAATGATAGACATACTGTGTAAATTTCAAATATCTGCCTACTACATTTTAAAATATAAAGATATACTGCCATATTCAAAAAAATTAAATTTGAAATGTGTTTTATGACAAAATTTCATACAAAGTTGATCCACAATACATTTCAAGTCTATTTTAATATTTTATTAATACGGCCGATATTTGTTAAATGCACCACTCTTTTTGGTGCCGTAAGGGAACATCTTTAATTTTGATCATCTGCAATTCTAATTCAAAAGATACTTTAATACGGCAATTATTTTATGGGGAGCCCATTAGTTTTTATCTATTAAGTTTTTTTTTGTACAGTGTTAAAAATGAAATATAAAAATCTTTTGACAAATGACTATGATTAAGAAAGATGCTTATCACTTACTAAAAGTGATTCCCAAAATTAGTCACTTAACAATTATTGAGTTTTTGTATTAAAGTTTGGATTTGGTTGCCTTTTTGTCTTTTGCTTTTCATGCATGAAATTTTTATATTTAAAGAAAACAAGCACAACTAATTTAAAAAAAAAAAAATTGCAATTCTAATGTGTCAATTAGATAATCTTTTTTTATTTGGAAATGTTTTAAATATATCAAGTAAAATGTATTGACTTATATCACATATACAAACCACTGTACATACATTTTTTAAGAAATTATTTTGAGCATGGCCAGGAAAAACAAAAAATAAATAATTTTCTCTGATGTGCGTTTTCGGCGTGTACTTGTTGAGTTTTATAAAAAAAAAAAATAATCAGTAACGCCAAGATTACAAAAACAACGTATTTTACCTAATTTTGTTGGGCGATGACACCTTTACTTCTTTCGTTTTTTCTATTCACTTTTTTCAACGTCATCGCCCAAAAAAAATTTTTTTTGTAGAAGACAATTGATTTTTATATTTGATTTTTTAATTTTTAATAATAATTCAATGTGAGTTTTAAAAAAATTTTTTTTACTAATTTGATTTTCGAATTTTAAATAAAATTTTTGTTATTTAACAGATTTTTATATTTTATAAAAGAAAATATGCTTGCGTGTTTTTTTAATTAGACTAATATAAGATGTTCCCTGCGACTTTGAAGGTGGCAAATGTGTGTGGCCTGTTCCGGCTATTGATCTTAATTATAAAGGTCAGTTCTATTTCGCTGGTTTGTCAGAGGTAGAACACATTGTTTTAGATTAAAGTTTTGGGGGTACTTCGAACATTTTTTTTAAGAGAAGTACCACTTCAGGCATAACATATTTAGTTATTTTTTTAACCGTACTACATTCTTTAGGAAAGGGATAGATAAGGAATATACAGGAGGTGAAAGGCCATTTTATTAATTATTTTACTTCGCCTGCGAATATGCTATGAAAAAGTGCCGACGAAGGAGTCTGTATGTCTTAATGTTAAATCTGAATATGTATTTATCCATAAACAGAAAAAAACATTTTTACTTTTTGACTGCCGTAAAGGTTGAACCATGGCCAACCAGGTTTGTAGTCAACGTGCTTACCACCTCGAATACAGCAGCCATTGCATTATTCTAGTCAAAAACGCAATAAAACAAATAAACGATACAGCAACATATAAAAAGTACACTTAATTTGTTTTTAACAATTTGTTTTGGATTTTTTTTTAATTTTTATAAATCACACGCATTTAACTTAATCTACCACCTCACAATTCGAACTGAAAGTTCACTCTTAATAGAGTCGATGTTTTGAGATAAATATTTGCTATCCCTATGCATTTTGTTTTTAGAAATTTTTCAACTATTAACAAATAATGGTAATTGAGAAAAGTTACGTGTACAATAACAAAGTTAAATGGAGTGTTTTTGTATTAATATAACACATCCTTTTGTCCAAATAACTTCCTGTAATGACGAAAAGTTGTTTGTTAGAAGAATCTTTTATTCGATAATAATCGGCTCTGTTCTGTAAATCGAATCGTTTTAAAAAACGAGTGATTTTCAAAACCGAAGAAATTACTATTTGGTGTTCTTCAAATCACTCGCTTTGGCGTTATTCGAAATTAAGTTAGAACTTTTACTTTACGCCAAAGTCAGCTGTTAATTGAAAAAGTAACCAAATTTATTATTTTAAGGCAAGAATTGAAAATGCCCGGAGATTTTTATTAAGTTACAATTACCTCAGAAAACGAAAAATACGTTAATTAGATATACAAAGGAGGCAATTTGCAGAAATTTTGTGATTTGGTGAAAATTTTCTTTTTAAAATAGATTTGTTAAAATTGAACTTTTATTGTTAATTTGTGTTTACAAAAGATACTTGGTATGTGCGTTTAAAACTTTTACCAAAAAAAGTGTTTTTATTCATGCACCTAATTTTCATCAAGCTTGAGGCAAGAATATGAAGCAATTTAGGAGTGTTTTTAAACTAACTTTTTTATAATATAAAGCATATTAAAATGATTATTAAGACTAATAAAATGGACTTTAAATTTTTTATTCCAATAGTTCTTTACTTGTGTTTTCAGTCATTTTTAAGAATAAAATTTCATTCGATTTACTTTCGACCAGAGGCCGTATTCTGTAATTCTCTTCTAATTCTAAAACTTTAGCTAAATTGCTTAAATGTTAAACTAATCCATGTACATTTCTTTAAATTAATCTGTAAGTCTAACTAAATATATAAGACAGTGTTAGGTATAGGGTTAAATGTTCCAATGTCGTATTTGTAACAAAAAACTGCTTTGTTAAAATTTAAATATTTTAGAGATGGCGATTTAGCCTTAGCGACTTACAGAATAAGGCTGCAGGTTTGTTTACTCGATTTTAAAACGAGTAAAATTGTGCGAATTCGGTTTAGAGAACTCCAAGAAAATGTGAATTAGTTTTAAAACGAGATATTTACTCGGATTTATTTTACAGAGCAGGGCCGAATGTTATTTTTTTTAAATATTTAATCTAAGGAAGTTACGAAATATTAACTTTATTTAAGAATGCATTGCTGGCAGCAGCATTACAGCTTTTGATCGATCAAATGACCTTTTTTTGAAAGGCTAGTTTTCAACAGCTATCTAGCGAATTCTTGAAAAAAAAATAATAAATAAAAACACTTCAACACAAAATGTAAAAAATGGTATATCTAAGTTTGTCATTCCGTTCATAAATTCTACAATATATATTCTGAGTTTTTATGCATAGTTAAGTCGATTGAGCGATGTCCGTCTGTCCGTCCGCGTAAGTGTTGAAATCAAGTTTGGAACCAAGAAACCAAATTAGCTAGAGAAAATTTAATATGCCAATCTATCAGACATATTACGATTGTGCACCACATTTTTTAAGACGTCAATACGGGTACCATTTGAAAGCTTTTGAAGAGATCTTTCAGGAAATACTTCAAATTTTTTAAAAATGCTTTACCCATCAAGACTTGATGACATTTATATGTTAAAGTTTATGAATGTAGTATTTAATTTTTCTTATTTTTAAATTCTCTATCACCCCGATATTTGCTTTTTTAATCGGAGTTACTTGACCAAACTCAGTTTACATATATGGTAAAGGGTATATAAGAATATAGCATTATAAGTTGCTAAAGCCAGATTTATGCAGAGGATCTTAATTTTATTATCGTTATAAAACCATTTTAAATACTGATTACAGAACAATGAAAATACCGATTTATACACTATGCTTAAAAATATATTTAAAGAAAATGAAATACATTTTTTATACAAAACTACTTATGTATTTTGTACCTACAGTGGTGGCCACGAATTTAAGACACGACGTATGACTGACTTAGTTGTGCTAATTTGTACAACCCTGCAATATGAAATTAGGTATTATTTATTTTGCTGTGTACCCTGTAGTGTTAAGAAAAAGAACCGTTATTTTATTTTGTTCGATTTTACATTTTGTTGCTTTTTTGATAATATTATTGTGAAAACGTGTATTTGAAGCTGGCCACGAATTTAAGACATGTAAGAAATATTTGGTTTTTATGTAACTTTTTGGTGTTTTTTGAAGCTAAACGGTAAGTAACGAATATTCTAGTTAATTTTATATTAGTATACATCGAAATATTTGGTTAGAAATGGCCAAGGGTACTTGGAGTTCCGATGCAGAGCGAAAACTGATCCAGCAGCTGAAGGATGATGGAAAGACAGTAATGGAGATATCCAAGCTACTTAAATGCTCCAGATGCAAGATATACAATGCTCTAGAACACATCAAGCAACATGGTACCACCAAAAATGTCAAACAGAAGTCTAGAGCCCGAAAAACTACACCTAGGGAGGATAGCTTAATTTAAAAAACAGCTGTTAATAATCCTTTCACGAGCTCAAGTAAAATAAAAAATGAAATGTCATCGAATTTCGGTATTAATATATCGTCCAGGACAATAAGAAGACGTCTGAATGAAAAAAACTTGCGTGGGTGTATTGCACAACGTAAACCACTTGTGTCAAAAAAAAAATATTAAATCCCGATTAGCGTTTTCAAGAGAACATCTCAAGAAACCGATGATATTTTGGAAAAATATACTTTGGAGCGACGAGTCGAAGTTTTGCCGCTTCGGCTCTGACGGAAAACAGTATGTATGGCGCCCCCCCAACCTTGAGCATCACCCTAAGTACACCCTTAAAACGGTCAAACATGGTGGTGGAAATGTGATGGTGTGGGCAGCATTTTCCTGGCATGGTGTAGGTCCTATCCACAAGATTGATACAAAAATGGACCAGCAGGTTTACAAAAACCTACTCACAGACATTATGAAACCATTCGCTGAAGACAACATGCCTTTAATATGGAAATTTATGCATTATAATGACCCTAAGCACACTTCACGCTTAGTGAAGAGTTGCTTAGAGGAAAACAATATCAGTGTTCTAAAGTGGCCAGCTCAGTCCCCGGACCTCAATCCGATTGAGAACCTGTGGAATGATGTTGAGGAGCACGTACGAGCAGTAAAACCAACAAATGTAAACGATTTATGGGAAGAAATCCAAAAAGCTTGGTATGCTATCCCAAAGCAACGTTGTATGGCGTTAGTTGAAAGTTTGCTCAGAAGATGTGCTGCTGTTATCCAAAATAAAGGATTTCCCACCAAATACTAAGATTTTTTTATGAATCTAAGCTTTACTTTACTGAATTAAAGTTTTATTTTGCCTATGTCTTAAATTCATGACCAGGATAAAATTTATGTTAATCTATATAAAATGTAAATAAAAATTCTTAACCAAATATAGCTAATAAAATATTATAAATTTTTTTTCATTACACTACTAAGATCTTATAAAAAATATCAGGGATCTAAAATTTTTTTATAAAATGTAAAAATTGTCACAAATATATAAGTGAGATGCCGTGTCTTAAATTCGTGGCCATATTTCATATGAAAGTACAATTTTTGATTTAAGGTATTATTATTATTTCAAACTATTAAACTAAAAAAATGAACTTTACCTAAAGACTCATTTATGTGTACATATATACATATCTATATATCCACTGTCAGTAGCTAAAAAAGAGCACAATAAAGGCGTATTGAGAAAAATTGATTTATTTATTTAGTTTCATAATAATACAATATAATAATACAATAAAATAAAATAAGAATATTCCTCTAGTATTGGGTAGAACTTTGGAACACATATGTATTTTATCTTAAATAATATTACACAATAAAAAACACAAGCGTATAAAAAATCATATTAAAAATACTATGCATTATATAATAAAAAATTTAAGGTTGATTGGTATTTTAAGTTAAAAATATATAAAGATGCTAAAAAACAACTGATAAATTAATACAAATAATAAATTTATATTATCACGTTTATTGATAAACAAAAGTAAAAAATTTACTAAAATTAAATTATGGTTCTTTATGGACGAAACAAAGGAATAGAAGTCAGAAAATCAAAGAATGAAAAATGAAAGAAAAAAGCTTAATATATTCGCATGTTTTTAATCAATTTAAATGTAGCAGCTGTTGCAGAACTGGCCAAAATTAAATATCTACAGATTTTTTTTAACTTTTGTTAAATATTCCATCTAAAAATATTTCTTTTTACCATTTTTGCTTAAATATAATTATATGTTTTGATGGCCTAATTATTTTTGCATTTTTTCATAGAACATTTTTCCCCCATTAAAGAAATTCTGTTTCAGTTTCTGCTTCAATTTTATGTAAGAAGTATATTTTTTCAACGTTATTAATATCATAACAAACGATAAGTCTTTTCGTTTATTTATTTTATTTCTCTCAAAGTGCAACTTTATTATTCTCACCATTGCAACTACATTTTTAACCGACTTCAAAAAAAGAATAAGGTTATCACTTGGACTATATCTTGTTATTTTTTTATATGTGCCCACAGAACTCAGTAAATTCTGATTTAAATTTTTTTTATTTTGAAAGATCAGGCTTAACGTAGTTTTAAAATTAAAGGGTGTCCCCACACAACATCCATATTTTTTATGTGTGTTATGAACCGTAAAGGTAACCACTTTAAAATTAAAAAAAATGCTTTTTAATATATCTCCCAATAGCGAAAAATAATACAAAAATAAAACTGTGGTTCGGCTATGCCGAATCTTTTATACCCTTCACCATCTACGTAAATCTAGTTTAGTGAAGTAACTCCAATCAAAAATGCAAAATATTGGGGTGACAGAAAATAAAAAAAAATAAAAAATAAAAATTTTGGTACTACGAATATACAATTTTACATAAAAATAGCATCGGCTCTTAATAAATCAAGCATTTTAAAAAATTTTAGTATTTCTTTTAAGATCTCTTCAAAAGCTTTAAAATGATACCGATATCGATATTTAAAAAAAAATGTTAAACTTCAGATATTGCTATACTCAACAATCCTTTACTTAATTAAAATTCGTATTGAATAAACTGATGTTTTGTGATATATTTTATGAAAAATAATAAAAATGATTTAATAAGTATCCTAATTTAATTGTGAAAAAGCTGTTGAACTAAGAAAAATGAAAAAGGAAATAAAGTGAAGAAAGAGATAAAACCGCAAATATGAAATATGCAGTGGGCAAACGCAAAGTAACAGCAAAAAACAAGTAAAAATTGTATGAAAACCTTATATTTCGCACATTTTCAATTAAACGTTTGTGCTTTGAAAAAATTTATAATTTTTCAAAAGATGAAGCACGAAGGAAGTTTGTTTTATAAATAGTAAAGCCCACAAATGCGGATAAACAAAAAATTTGACTCTACGTTTTAAGCAAGAGAATTTTGAAAAAAACTTAAAAAGCCGAAATGGGCTGAACTTTGTGAAACTGAAAAACATAATGATCTTTCAAATACTTAAAAAAAAACTAGTTGAGAAAAATGCTCCAAGGTCGAGTGATCTTGAAGAAAATGGTCTCCAAGCTTACATTTGATCTATGGTAGGATGATGTCACAGGAAAAATTTGCATTCAGAAGTTAAGCTTTGCAAGCTTTGAGAAGACCCTGAGACGTTTCTACACTGAAGGTCCATTAAAAAACTCAAAAGCCACTTATCTTGCGGCTAATTCTCTTAGCCCACCTTAATTGAAGGTAGGCGAAAAAAGCCATCAACTTAACTAATGTACACGCTGATATCATGAGACAACATATTTGTAAAATTAAACAGCAACAAATTATTACTTTTTAGCGGTTTCTTACAAAAACATTTGTTGGAAGTAAAAGAAATTAATGCCTGTGAAAACATGATAACAATTTTCTTTAGATGTTAAATGTATTTTAGAATTAGAAAACTAAATAACGAAATCGCAGAAAATACTAATAAGCGAAAGAAAAAAATAATAAAACAACAAAATAAAATGAACTCTATACAAACAAGAAGGAGTTTTTCATTTCTTTAAATATCAGTCGTATGATGTTATGCTAAATATTTGTTGGTAACTATACTTACTCAAAACTTAAAAAAACATGCTTTTCCCTTCCTTTGGTGATATAGTAATGATAAGTATTAATTCGCTTTTAACTTAATACAAGTGAGAGCAATGATAAGATATTCCTATAAAAATAATGAAAATCTATACAATTCTTATAAAAAATATTTTCTTAAAAAAAATGAGTTAGGAAAAAATTTGTCCCACTGTCATACTTTTACATAACCATGATAGTTCTTCAGCTAATTCTTATCAGCCAACTAGAACAAATGATAAGTGACGTCACAGCTCCATAATGCGCAGAAACATCTTTTTTATTCTTGATTAATGTCGTAATCTTTATTTTATCATTTTTGGTATCTACTATGTGTCTTCTAGGTGGCCAAAACATAAAAAGAAGAAACCCACTAAACGCATGGTTAGTTTTACATATGCTATGCGGAGGAGGCTTTTGGCTCTCGTAAAGGTCTCCATATCACGTCTAGTTAGCGTTTCTTAGAGGCACTGTAAAATCGGGTATATCTCGTATCTCTAGTTTTGGGTGCTTCAGGAGTTGTCTAGCTGAAGATAACACGACTCTGCAACGTAGCAGTTGGAGGAGGTCAACACTAATATTGTAAAGCGCATGTGATGTATCCATGGTTTTACGTTTAATGAATTGTGAAGAGAATTTAAGAAACCTTTTAAATTTTACTCGCACATTAGTTTTGGTTGTTTTTATTTAACTTGATTTTAATTGGATATAAGTTTAACTAATTAACTTTTGTATAAATATTAAGGAAATATGCACAATTTACTTAGAAATTGTTGTTGTTTTTATTATATTTTAAGACGCTAAAAACTTTTAATTTTTTTTAATAAAAAAATTGTCGCAAATCTGCGTACTACTTTGTAAAACTGTTTTTTGTATAAAGTCACTAACTTTGTTTCAAAATTCTTACAGTGCTAGTTGTACAACATGTGAGTACTTCGTCAAAAATTTCATCTATGTATATAATAAATTTGGGATATTAACTACGATTTTGTGGGTAAGTTGTTAAAAAAAATAGTTTTTATATACAAATTAAAAAAAAAATAATAATAAATATGGATATACATACATACATATATGTGTTTATTGTATAAATAATAGCTTATTTGAGCTTGTTCAATTGTTAATAGTTTTCTTAAGCTTAAGTTTATTATTCAAGTTTATGAATATTTCAGTATCCCTTGGTGTAGCGTTGTCAGGGAACAAAAACTTTTAATTGGAAAATGGAACATGTAACTAGGGTTTCAAAAAACTGCTAATATCAGTCATGTTTTACTAGGCAGTTTATTTTTTTACAGTCGCATGATTAAAATAAATGACTGAACTCAGTTTTATTAATTTTATGCCAACCTGAAATAGTTTAATTAAACACACACAGTACTGAAGCAATTAGAAATTAGACTACTATTTTTTCAGCAGCAAAACGAACACACAGCAGCATCAATTTTTTCAGTTTGCAACTAAAACGCCAGTTCGTGTGCAAACATAGTAATATATTTCAGTAACGTAACAAAACTGAAAGAGCGGCTGGATAATCTGATTGAACAGTTTCATTGTGTTTTTGTACACGGTGTTTTATTTAACAAAGATAAATATATTGGTATTGTTGTTAACCGAAAAAACTTTTATTTTGCATGAATGTGTATGCAAAACTTAATTCTTTCGCAACTATTTAAGTATTTTCTTATTATTTTTTAAAAACTATTTAAGTTCTTAATTAATACAATAATTTCTTTTTTTTTTTTAATTTAGAATTGATCCAATAAATTAGAAAATGTTTATTTATTTATTCATTAAATATATAATTAAGTAAATTACAAAGTTACTTTAATTTCAATCCGAAAATAAATAAAATCTTCAATGGATGCAAAAATTATTTCTTTTTTATTTAGAACATTCACGAAGAAAAAATTCTGCATTCATTCAGTTTAACTTAATTTACAACAAATGTTTATGTTTACTATGAAAGCATTATATAATTTCAAAATTTGATATAGAACGCAGACGAAGTCGTGGGCACTGCTAGTTTTTAGTAATTTAATCGTAATGCCCTGCCTAATCACCCAATTGTTCATATGATACGCATATAAGAACAGTGTAAGCATTTTAAAGAAAGTAAGAGCGCTATATTCTGTGATGCCAAATCTTATATATCCTTCACCATGTATATATAAATCGTTATAAGAAATTCTTTTTTACCATTAAGTTTTTTTGTTCAAAAAAGCCAAGATTGTTAATTTTAATTATGGTTGTTGTCCCTACTAATTGTGGTGGATAAGTGGAAATAATAACCATTGTATAATTATGGTAAATTTATAAAAATATGGAAGAATTAGAGGCAGGCATGGTATTTTGCCTGCTGCCTCGGGAACATGAACTGATCTTTATGATTTTCAATAGCAAAATTTTAAATTTTCTCTAGCTCATCCAGTGCCTTACCAAAGTTGATTTCAACACGAATACGGGCGGAGAGACGACTTCGCCTTGCATTATAATTCAGAACATATAAAATTTATGGGGTCGGAAATGGATATTGTAGAAATTACAAAACGAAGTGACAAATTTGGATATACCCTTTTCCACCTCTGAAAAAGGGTATAGTGAAACATACAAACTACGAAAAATCATGGCATTTTAAATCGCGAAAGCTTTAAAATCATACGACAGATTTGGAGCAGTTCTGAAAATCATGAGATTTAAAGTTTTTAGGTGTGGTTTTTATGTTTCGATTTTTTCGATTTTTGCTTTGTTTGTTTATATTTTTAAAAGCAAGTAAAAATTCCTACAGTTTAAAGAAATTGTAAATTTTATTTGTTTATAATATAAACATGTAATTCCACTTTCTTAATAGAGCAAATTGAATTTTACAATACATAAAAATATAAAATTAATATTATTACAATAAAAATTAGAAGTTGTTTTAAATGATGAAATTTGCTATTTTGTATTTTTAAAATGCAATATCAGAGTTATCTTAGAAAAAACAGACCAAGCTATAGAGAAAAACCCAGCAAAAAATTTAGAAAAGGTAATCGAGTGTAGAATTAATCATTTCTGATGGAAGGTCTCTCCAACTAGATTACAATTCTAATTATTTTAACAAGGCATGAGACTGAGAATTGAATAAATTGATTATTGCTGCAAGTTATGATCATCCTTAATACATATTCTAAGGTGTTCTCATTTAACTTAAAGAACTAGTTTAATCAGTATTTCCTTTTTTGCGAACTAATGTCATGTGTTTTGTAAGCGAGTAACAATATAGCAATCATATAAGTAAGTCATTATATGGCAAATACTTTTTAAGGTTATGTCTAATTTATGTTATATATTAAATGACGAGTATTATTGCTAAATAAAAAGTATAAACATAAACAGTTAGTGTTTTTTAGAAATGTATAAACATTCATAATTTTAAGCGTGTAAAATCTAATTAAGTTACAAAAGTATATAAAGAAGACATATTATTTTATATATAATAGCCTTTTAATTAAATTCTAAACGAAAAAAAGTAAGAGTGTTCGGCTTGAGCGATGACGTTCTGTTCGTCTTTTTGAAAAGTTAAACTTGATTTAAATCAAAAGTTTAAATACGTCTATATTTTTCAAGTTACGGGCCTCTGAGATTTTAAATTTTTTTTAAATATCAAGATGGGTTATCATTTAAAAGCCTTTGAAGAGGAAAGACGTAATTTTTGTAAAAATTCGTAATCCATAAAAAGCCGATATTTTTTTTTAAATATATTTATATAGAACTTATTTTTTTTTTTTTTTGTTATTTTTTTATTCTCTGTCACCCCAATATTTGTTTTTTTTTATTGAACTTACTTCTCTGAACTCAATTTACATAGAAAGTGAATGGTATATAAGATTCGGCATAGCCGAATCTTGCGCTCTTACTCGTGTTAAGCTACAGTTTAAAATTTTCGCACAAAACTTTTTAATAAAAACGAATATTCATTTTATAATTTAATATTGAAAAAAATTAAACTATTTTTGTCTACCGCATCTGTGCTGTACATATTTGTCTTCAATCTCTTGAACGCAAATTGTATGCGAAGGCTCAGATTTCACTTTGTTTAACCACCCAGTCAGATTATCCAGTTGCACTTTCAGTTTTGGTACGTTACTGAAAAATAATACTACGTCTGCTGAACGCACACGTACTATCTTTTTAGTAGCATTCTGTTACTTTGTAAAATGAAAAGATAGCTGCTGTGTGCTCGTTTTGTTGCTGAAAAATAGTCTAACTTCTGATAGTTTTAATACTGAGTGTTCTGATTTAAACAAACAGCGTAGTCGCCATTTAAAAATGTTTGGTTTTTGGTGCTGAAATTTAATCCCTGCATGTAACACTTCTTGATGTAACAATTGTTATTTCCTGATGATTCTTTATAGTTACACACATATGTATACAATAAACTAAATTAAAAACCTAAAAGCTAAAATGATTAAATACTAAAGACTACTACGACAAAGAAAAAGTAATGTTTTTTGTTGTCTATAAAATACTAAAATTAATTTGTGAAAATAAATTCGAATTTAACTAGCAGAGAAATAAGCCAATCTTTTAACATAACTTTAAAGTTAACAGAGCACTGTTAATCGCTTGACAGTCGTTAGACTTTTAATCTTCTTTTAGGACAAGGGCCATATTAAGTGCCATATGCGAAAACTGCACTTGAGTGAGAACGCATATAAAAGCTAAATGTTCAAAATAATTCCTAAAGAACACAAAAATTAATTTCAATAAAATTTACTTTTTCGACATAAGATGCTATTGGTCACAATGGAGTTGGACTGGTTCACACTATGTACAAATGGGTTATGGGATATCCGAAATAATTGCGGAAGCTGAAAAAATTTTTCGGAAATGACTATGTAAAAACTTAGACCTTTTAAAGTTTTGAAATTATTTAAAATTCTCTAGTATCGTGGGTCTATAAAATAGTACCTGGACCTCCATTTTGTATAGTGTGTAATATAAGCCACTCCAAATTTTTCCCAAGGGCCTGTCATGGGCCTACGAAAGAATTTATTATTCAGATCAATTTTGTTATTCTTAAAGTTCCATCGCACATTTAGCTTTTGTAATCGCCCTAAGTACATTCTAGTGCAGTTTTCACACATCGCATTTAATATGGCACGTACTTTGTTGAAGTCGAATTTATTTTTACACACACTTTTGGCTTCTTTTTGGCTCTTATTATATTAATCACACTATGGTTGTGGGAAAGGTAGTTTATAACGATAAACTTGATGTTAGTTTAGTTGATTTTCGTCATTGTATGAAGACTTGACAATTGTTTTAAGCCTGTAAGGGCTTGAGATGTATTCGGATTAGGTGAGGAAGTAATAGTTATAGATGGTATTTCTGGTATCATTGTTCCTTCAGGCGATGCAGTCACTGTTGCTATAGTAGTTGTACGACTATTAGGTGGTGGTTGAGATGGTGATCCCTTTGTGGCTCTTAAGGGCATCATGTTTAAATTCATTTGGGTTGGTCTGATGGCAAATGCTACAGGTAAGGAAGCTTTACGATTTAATGAATGTCATCCGTAATAGTATTGCGTATCTGTTGAGAGTCCTCGGTTAAGAGGTCGAGGTATTGTACTGTCGTAATAAATACCAGATGATGTTGTAACTCCAACTATTGAGTGTTGTCCTGTACTGCTGGTTGTTAAAGGTGCCTGCGGTGAACTCATCATTCCCACACTTACCGGTATAAGTTGCCTACGTATCGTTCCGGTATGTGAATGATGATGACCAGGGACCATAAACGTTCCACTTGGATATGAAGAACCTATAGTTTGACTTGCAGTTTCATTTAAAACTGAAGGTGTAAGAAACTGCGGACCTAGAAGATGGAAAAGTAAAATTTATAGATTTTTATTTATAATAAAATGCTAAATTGACATATTCAGAACAGGTATTTTTAAATTTTAAATGATTAATTAATTTTATTGTTGCTGATACTTATAATCTCTTTTAGTAAAAACTTCCACTTGAGCTAGTTACACATAACATAAGACTTTCTAAAAAATAACTGTTGTTTTTTTCAAACGGTATTTATTTATTAACCAATAACTATCTTGTCCTCTTTAAGGTAATCCCTATCAGATATAATACACTTTTGCCAGCGTTTTTTCCAATCCTTAAATCACTACTGAAACGCGCTTTTTGCTATCGCCAACAGCTTCTAATTCGACTTTTATTTTGTCTCCACAATCGTAGCAAAACACTTTCTTTGCATCGGCGTTTTCAGTTTTGGGTGGAGGAAAAAGTCAGCGGGGGTCAAGTCCGGTGAGCACGGTGGTTGAGGCATAATTAAGGATTTGTTTTTGGCCAAAAACTCACGCACAAGCAATTCTGTTCGTTTCTGACGATTGCTTAATGCAAATGGCGCAAAACGTCAATGCACTATTCGTTATTAACCGCACGACCTTGTTGCAATAATTCATGATGCACCGCTCTATTGCAGTCAAAGAAAACGGTAAGCAAAACCTTCACATTTGACCGAACTTTAAGTGCTTCTTTTGATCTTGGCTCTTTTGGAGGCTTCCATTGGGATGATTAGGCTTCGCTTTCAATGTCGTAGCCATATACCCATGATTCGTCACGAGTTATGACCTTTTTGAGGAAATCTGGATCGTCGTTGACGATGTTCAAAAGCTCCTGAGCGATATCCATGCGACTTTGTTCTCGCTAAAAATTTAGCAATTTTGGAACAATCAACAGCATCTTATCAGATAGTGATTCGACGTTTATCCAAATCATTTTCTTCACTGCTTCAATGTTTTCATCGGTTGTTGAAGTGCTCGGACGACCAGGACGAGCATCGTAATTGACATCATTTGACAATTGAATTTGTGTTCTGCTCATAGTAGATTCGCCAAACGCCACAGTCAACATTTCAAATGTCCTTGCGCATTACACAAATTCCGATCGGAATTCCGTATTGCGTATTTACAATTCCGTTCGACTTTGTTTTACCTTCTTCAGATTTTAGTCGATATTGCTTATTTAAAAAAGCTCCACTTTTTTTATCTAAATGTTGCAATATTGCGCACACCTAAGTAAACAACAAAGCTAATATAAATAAGAACACATGAAAAGATAAATTTGAAAACCGTTAGTAACAACATTTTAAAGAATCTTAATTTCACTTTGATATGTAAAAGTGGTTTCATTCCGAAGAAATTTTTCGTTTTTCGTTTTCTGAAGAACCAATTTGCGGAATTAAAACCACTTTCGATCGCAATTAAGTTCTGTGACATGCCTGATAATACAGTTTCTTTGATCTATTTGTACGAATAGTAAAAGATCGAAGAGACCAAAACACGACTACCCGTTTTATCTTTCAAAAACAAACTGACAATCCAAAATGGCTGATATTGCAAACATATATAACAGACATGTGTACCAACATAACAGAAACAAAATTGCGAAAATCGAACATAAGTAACTCACGAAATTAAAAAACAATGGTTATTTTTTGATCAGACCTCGTAGTGCCTTAGCAACGTTGATTTCAACCCGAAGACGGACGGATAAACGGACATCGCTCAATCGACTTTTCTATTCATAAGAAATCACAATATGATATTTTATAAGGTCGGAAATGGATACAGTAGAAATTAAATACGGATTGATAAACTCAGATATAACCTATCTCCTTAAGCAAAATTTTAAACAATTTAAATACGCTAATCGATCAGACATATTGTGAAAAGAGGTACTATTGAAAATGAGCAAGATTGATCCATGGCCTTCGATGCAGCGGGCAAAAAATCACGCCTGCCTCTAATTTTTCCACTTCATTTAGAACTTACTTCATTAACTCCAATCAAGATAACAATTATATGGGGCGATAGAAAATTAAAAACTATGAAAAGGATATAATACAGTTTTTTAAAAATGCTTAGCCCGTAAAGAGCAGATGAAATTTTTATGTAAAACTAATTTTAGAACTTAATTTTTTCCTAATTTTAAATTCTCTGTCACCTCAATATTAGTCTTTATGATTGGAGTTATTTGACTAAACTAGATTTACATTGATGGTGAAGGGTATAGAAGATTATATTAAATAAAACGATTATTATGTGATTTGTTTTTCTGTTAACCATTAATTTTCCTGCACTCATTTTAAGGCTTAAGGAAATAGTTACTGTTTTTGATGTAATGTACCTTCATCTCATTTTGTTTGGAATCATTACTATTTGAACACTTCGATATCTTTGCACTAACTTTCCAGTTCACATACAACCAAAAGCTTTTCATTACTCTCTGTTCGTCTTGTACATTGCTTTACATTTGTAAATAATTTTTCGTTCTTAAGAGTTTTTAGAAATTAATATGAAAATGAATTTGAGCCAAAATCAATTTTAGTTCATTGGTATGATTTTGTTTTTTATTTTTTTACATTAATGATATAATTAAATCTGATTAACGTAAAAATTTCGATTTTAATAGATTTCTTTAAAACATAATATAATATTCGTGATTGGGCTGTTTATGTAAGTATGTTTTATAAATTATTTGTGTAAATAAGAAAACATGACACTTTAAAGCTGACACTCATTTTTTCTTTAGTAACACAGGGGAATAAACATTTTATTTACAAATATTAAACGGGCACTAAAAGCTTTTTTAATTTAAACAGCTCTTCAATGTAGGGAACAAATATTTCACGGTAATTTCATATTTCCATTTTTGACTTCGGGGGGAATGAACATTTTATGAGAATATAAATTTCACTTCTCGTTCACGATCAAAATCAAATTACTATTTAATTTTTTTTTTTTTTTTAATTTTTACCCTGACCAGGATTCGAACCATCGATTTTATAAATTAATGAAATTTTACTTTATTTTCGGCTTTTTGGTTCTTTTTAATTAATTTTCTAAACATTTTTAGAAAGAAAAATTATTTACAAATGTACGCGGACGTTTTCCAAAGAAAACAAGAAAAATTAGACGCTAGCAGAATGAAATGCAGCATTTTCTGGACCGCCACATCCTTCATCAGCATTCTTTGCATCTATCTACCTTATGTTATGTACATCGTAAACATCATCTATTTAACCAACTAATCTTAATGTTAATTTGGTGAGACGAAGTTCACACACAACTTAAAGCTTTTCTTTGTCATTCTCTTTGTAACTCGTCTTGTACATTTGTTGTTGCTTTTTTTGTACTAGCAATTTGATAGTCACAAATGCAACTTTTTATTTTTTAAATTTTCATACTTGTTGCGTCTAATTTTTCTTGTTTTTTTTGGAAAACGTCCGCATACATTTGTAAATAATTTTTCTTTCTAAAAATGTTTAGAAAATTAATTAAAAAGAACCAAAAAGCCGAAAATAAAGTAAAATTTCATTAATTACTATTTAATATTATAACAAATGTACATATACAAGGGGATTAAAACTTTGATACTTAAGATTTGTTTTATTCCCTACTGTTCTGTGCGTCTTACTCATTTTTCTTAAAACTTAATTGCCTTCAAATGGTTGGATATTATGTGTTGTACTCGTAGAAATATATTGTTGTGATAACTTGTTTGTGTATACAAAAACGTACATATTACATTTATTGTTGAACTTCATTACTTACCCATTGTCATTGTCCCACTGACAGATGGTGGAAAAACTCCTATGCTTGTATAATGTGACCCTGGCAAAGGTGGTGTTGTTTGTCTTTTTCTGCCCAGTGTTTGACAGCCGATTGGATTGCTATTGCAGCTACTGGTGTTTTGTCCTCCTGCCATCATTAAATTATTGTGTTGAGATATTGAAGGCATGAACAGTTTTGTTGCTGTGCCGTAATCTACAGTTGAATGGTCGCCCAGTGAACCATATGTACAATCTGGTAGTCGAGCATGTGTCATATAGGTCTAAAAGAGGGTGAATATAATAAAAATTAGAAGGTTAACAATGAGTAAAAGAAGATTATAAGAATAATTTAACTTTTAACTAAACATTTTCTGCTGACATGTCTGATGCCATAAATAATCGGACCTTTTCTAGACAATTCCGGAGGCGTCACCTATCAAGTACAATCTATTAAGTTTTGCAAGTTTATAAGTCGGAAATTTTGTTTCGTTTTGTTTCAGCATTGTATGTGTAGTTTTACTTCAACAAATAAACTTACAAAGATTTATCAAACAGATTGGATAAAATATCTACACATTTGTTACCCTTATTACGCAATTATTAAAATCACATTCCTTGACATGTTGCAAGTAGGCGCTAAAATCTTTTTCTGATCTATATATGTACATATAAATACGAGTAGAAAAAAACAAAACATTAGGATTTTTTGGCTCTTCTATTTGGCAACCGATTTTGATTACTCTTTCACAGCTGAGTAGGTATTGTAGTGCTTTAGTGCATCGTTTATTGAAACCGGTTCAGTATTTAGGAAAAAATGGCTCTTTAAATTGCTACTACTGCTTGTGCTATAAATACACCTCTACATATGTCTCATGCAATTTTTTCAAATTAGCTGTTTAAAATTTCTAATGTGTTCGGTGTGCAATATCTGATTAAGCAGGCGAAATTAATTTGTCCTTTTATCATCATTTGGTACTCTTAACGATGTTGTTTTTTCATCTACATATACAGAAATACCACATATTTTATTTTTTGGTTTTGAAATTTATTTTTATAAAACTTACAATCAAAGTATATCTATAACAAGAACATTCAAGAGTTCAGCTGACAGTTTTAATTGTGTGTTTGTTTATCATGTTTTGTGTCAAAAATTTTTTTTATTTTTTTAAATTCTATTTTGCAAAATTTTTCTTTTTTTACCTGTTTCTTTTATATTATATTATATTAAGTCATTCTGTAAAATTCATATTAAATTTTTAGTTAGAAAAACCATAAAATGTTACCCACTTTGTCATGTCCTATCTGTTTTTTGAAATAAAAAATGATTTTACACAAACAAAAAGCCTGTTGTTGTTCTAATGCTGTATCTGTTGTAGACTTGCATGTACTTGATATAGATATGCTTTTCTTACAATATTTTTACATTTTCAACTTGTTTGAAATTGTTTTTATTACAGCCTTGGCCACAAAAATTGGCAAAAGGGTACATATAAATTTGCTATTCCGTGTGTAATTTCTACAATATCCATTTCCGACCCCATAAAGTATATATATTCTGACTTCCTATGCATAGCGAAGTCGTTTGAGCATGTCCGCCTGTCCGTCAGTGTTGTTGTTGAAGTCAAGTTTGCCGAGGCAAAGGTTCTATAAGAAATCAGCACGATCGGTCCATGTCATTCGAGCCAGCATGCACCCTACTACCTCTAATTTTTTATGTCGTTTGAAATAAAAAAGTAACTCCAATCATAAAATAAATACATGAGGCGATAGAGAATTAAAAATAAGAAAAAACATTCAATTCAATATGGGCGCACGCCCATATTTTCCGAGCTCCGGACTAACTAAAACTTAAACTTCATGATACACAACCAGTGTACATCAAAAATTATAGAATTCCTCATGCCCACAAAGAGGAAGTTAATGCTCAAGTAGATAAGCTAATAGATGATGGCATAATTGAGCCATCAATCTCTGAATATAACAGTCCTCTTCTTATAGTACCGAAAAAGTCATTACCTGGTTTGACACAAAAAAGGTGGAGATTAGTCGTAGATTATAGAGGAATAAATAAAAAATTAATAGCTGAAAAATTCCCATTGCCTCGTGTAGATGACATTCTTGATCAGTTAGGAAGAGCCAAGTTTTTTTATGCCTCGACTTAATGTCGGGATTTCATCAAATAGAATTGGAAGAAGACTCTAGAGACATTACGTCTTTTTCCACAGAAAAAGGCTCTTTTCGCTTTACAAGACTGCCTTATGGTATCAAAATTGCCCCGAATTCATTCCAAAGAATGATGTCATTGGATTTTTCTGGATTATCTCCAACCCAAGCCTTTGTATACATAGATGACTTAGTAGTAATAGGATGTTCTTCGGAACACATGCTACAAAACTTAAAACAAGTATTTAGCATTTGCAGAAAATATAATCTCAAGCTACATCCGGATAAATGTACATTTTTTTGTCGTGAAGTAACATTTTTAGGTCATAAATGCACCGATAAAGGTATTTTATCTGACGACAGCAAATATTCAATTATACAAAAATACCCAACACCTACAAATGGTGATGAAGCTAAACGCTTCGTAGCGTTCTGTAATTATTACAGAAGGTTCATTCCAAATTTTGCTGAATCATCACGACATATTACCAGATTATCTAGAAAAAATGTGCAATTCGAATGGACTGAGCAGTGTGAAAAATCATTCCAATATCTTAAAAATCAACTGCTAAGCCCAAAAATCCTACAATATCCAGACTTTTCTAAAGAATTCTGCATAACCACAGATGCAAGTAAACATGCCTGTGGGGCTGTTTTAAGCCAAGAAAAGCAAGGTATTCAGCTACTAATTGCTTACGCATCCAGATCTTTCACAAAAGGTGAAAGCAATAAATCAACAATAGAGCAGGAATTAACTGCAATTCATTGGGCAATACAATATTTCCGACCATATGTTTACGGCAGAAAGTTTATAATTAAAAGCGATCACAGACCCCTAACTTATTTATTTTCATTGAAAATTCCGTCATCAATATTAACCCGTATGAGGCTAGACCTAGAGGAATATGACTTTGTGGTTGAGTATATTAGGGGTAGAGAAAATTACGCCGCGGATGCGCTATCGCGTATAAATTTTCATGATATAAAAAATATTGATGCAAATACAATACTGAAAGTAACTACGAGACTTCAGGCAAAAACGAGTAAAAATTATAATGGCCATGGTATGAAAAGTAATACAAAATCGGTTGAACTAAAGGTCTATGAGGCAATTAATGCCCAAGAGCACAGTAAAATGCCACAATTGCATTTTACCAAAAATAAAGTTATAATTAAAATAGGAAAGCAAATTCTTTCCGAATTTATGTTGAAAGACACGGTTATTAATGGAAATGTAGACTTAGGTCACCTCTTTCTAAAGCTTGAAAAAATAGCTGATAACATGGGTCTAACAACCATGCGACTACACCTCGATGATAGTCTGCTAAAATTCCTAGGAACCAATGTTGAAACCTTTAAGAATAAAGGCAATGAAATACTTCAAGAAAGTATATTAACAATCGTGCTCACTCCTAAATTAACAAAAATTTTCACCGATACAGAAAAATTACAAATCGTGCAAAAATATCATGATGATCCTATTTCGGGAGGACATCCAGGCGTAACACGCATGATAAAGAAAATCAGACTTCAATACCATTGGAAAGGCATGACCAGAGACATAGCCCAATATGTAAGAAGGTGCAAAGCATGCCAAGAAAATAAAACAGTTGTCAACGGTAAAGAGCCATTCATCCTAACGCCTACACCGTTAAAAGCATTTGGCAGAATAATAATTGACACCGTAGGACCACTACCACGGTCCGAGTCATTAAATGAGTATGCTGTCACTATGATATGCGATCTAACTAAATATTTAGTCGCAATACCCATTCAGAATAAATCAGCCAGAACAGTAGCCAAAGCAATTATGGAAGGATTTGTTTTGACTTACGGTCCGATGAATATAATACTAACGGACATGGGAACAGAATATATGAATCAAGTTTTATCAGAGTTATGTTCAATGATGAAGATAGAGAAACTCAATTCTACTCCATATCATCATCAGACCTTAGGTACTGTTGAGAGATCTCACAGAACATTTAATGAATATTTGCGAACATACACTTCATCCGATAAATCAGATTGGGACGTGTGGTTAAAATACGTCGTATATTGTCTACAGCTCATGGTTATTGCCCATTCGAGTTCATTCACGGGAAGATCCCACCAACTCTTGATTGTACAAAAGAAAATATTGTAGAATCATTGTACTGTATTGATTCATATGAAAAAGAAGTTAAATTCAGACTTCAGGTGGCGCAGCGAAGACCTGCCAATATCATAGAAAATGCAAAGGGCAAATCCAATCGAATTAACCCTCGGTGATCTCGTTTTAATTCGCAATGAAGCAGGTCATAAACTCGATTCTGTATTTAAAGGCCCCTATAAAATATCCAAAATGGACAACAACAATAATTTGGAACTCCTAGATGAACATGGGAAGTCATTCACTGTTCATAAAAATCGGGTAAAGAAGTTCACAGAGTGACGGGTCTTAGTGAAAACAGTTTTGTTCGCATAAATTATTCGAGCATACAATTATTTCTTTGTGTCTCTAATGTTACTTTAAATAAAATATAACTAAATTTTTTTTTTTGGTTTTTGTCGCATTGAAGAAGACTCGCGTTGCTCACTATATTTTTTTTCTTCTCTTTTGAATTTTAATTAATTCGCTATTTGTAAGGGTTTTATTTTCCTTTAATACAATATATGGTTATGATATATGTATTTAAATATAATTGTTCATGATTTTTTTTCCTTTTTCCTCTTCTTCTCAAATACGTGCAACGATCTGTTGGACAGTTAAGACGACTGCACCGTTACAATACAGTATCACTTCAATATTCACTAATGCTTTAATCAAGTGTGAATTATTTTTGACATTCTAAGTAGCTAAAGGTTCCACATGAATCTACTACTTATCTCACTTTACTGTCCTACGTGACAACTTTATAGAATAATCAACCAATTATGATTATTCTTTCTGTAAAAGGGTGAAAGGTCGCCTCAAAAGCGCTTTAACTTAAAACAAACCATAAAAATTCTTATTTTATCTATCAATACTTGAACAGAATTTTTGTCTTAACAGATTCTAATTTCGAAGTACATAGCACATAAATATGCCGTTAGTTTGATATATAAAACACACAAAGATTTGTAAGCTAAACAAGAACTGCTCATTTCTTTTCTGCGGTTTTATTTATACAAATTAATCTGTTTCTTTAAATTTAATTGTAGTACATTTGCGAATAATACAAAATTTTTCATCTTTATTTCCAAAACATTTTATAAAAACCTAAATATAAAATATATTGTCCACATACTTATGTGTTTGACTGTATAATTCATATTTGTCCACATACTTATGTGTTTGACTGCATCAGTTATTTCGTTATCAGCAAGTAACTTGATGATCCTGCTTATTTGGATATTTTATGCCCACACATACCATGCAGCTGGTCGGCGTGTATTTATGTCGGCCAAGCATTCTCTCACGATAAGTTTAAGTTAGTTTTTAAGTTTTTTTAAGAAAAAGTACTTCAAGTGTTGAAGTACTTAAGTACTACAGAAATAAAAGTACGGTCGACCAAAATGGTCGACAATAAAACAACGTAGTTTTCTTTCTTATTATTAGTTTTCTTATTGAACAATAGGGACATAGATACGTATACTTATATGTTTATTATGAAACGTCTTAAGAGTTTTAAATATTTTTTGGCTTTGAAAGCAAAATAAGTATTATGATAATTTCGCATTAATCCACAATATAAAAATAATCTTTTTTTTACAAGAATAAAAATAATTTTTATTTTTCTGAGATGCCACAACGAGGAACATTGAGTGGTAAAAGGAAGGAATAACTTTAAATGTGAAAATTGTTCCAAGTAACTTGATAAGTCATAAAATGTGGTCCAATGCACATAATACATCATGTTGCCACAAGGGAAAATTTTCTTTGAAGCCATCGTCTTAGAACAACTTTTTTATTTCTTTAGTCAACATTTTCCATATACTTACTACTACTACTGCTACTGCTTTTAATTAAGAATTTGCAATTGGTAGTACAAAGGCAAAATATATAGTCAGTATTTAATGATTCAAATTTTATAAAGTTGTTTCCTTTCTTCTCAAAAAATTAAATAGGAAAGTTGATTTAAAAATGTTCCTCTATCCGCCTAAGTGCGCCCGTGCGAAGGCACCAGACAACCTACAGAAGTTTTAAGTTTTTAGATTCATTTTAAATTTTTTTTCCATAATTTAGTGGTTGCATCTGTTTCAATTAAAATAATTAAGTAAAGTATAAATTTACTTCTATACGTGGGTAATTTCAAATCTGTTCGACTTAAAGCAATTTAAAAATATTGAAGTTTGTTTTTTAAAATTTGGTTTCATTTATTCTGTTTTTATATTTTGCATAAATACTCGTAAGCATATTTGATAGTTTTTATTTAAGGGTTAGTTTCAATTATGCAAAAACAGATTTGTGGAATTGATTGAAGCATTTACATATTTAACTCAACTCTTTGTTGTAATAAGAAGTTTTAGTTTTTAAGACGTATAAATTTTCCCAATTATACTGTCGAATACGGTGCCAGAGTTGTGCACAAATGAGGAAGCTTTCTATATATTTCTATCTAAAATAGTTTTTTGCTTTATAGTAATAAAAAAATAATAGAATTACCTCACTTTTTGTTGAAAGACTTGACACTGGTATTGCACTCGTCAAGTCAATGTCTGCATCAATATCAGATATTTCATCGGCAAAAGAACCAGCGACTTGAGTTTTAGGTGCCGTCAGCTCATCAACAACACCACTACCGTTATTTTTATCATGGTTGCTACAGCTTGATAAACTATTTTTGCGGCAAGAATGCTTTCGCTGGAGCGTCAGTCGACCAATTACAAGTGTCAGACACAGCAACATGCCAACCCCAACAGATATGATTAAATAAAGATAGAACAGTTCTTGATTTTCTGTAAAGAATGTAGAAAAATATATATGAACCATATGTAAATATGTAATCTAATAATAAGACAAGCCTGTAAGCATTTTAATTATACATCGTTGTTTCATGGCGTTAAAATGTGGTGCAAAATATTTTGACTCTGATCTTATAGCTTTTCCAATCTGGAATAAACGTGGAGCTATAAGGATACAGCGAATGGGAAACTTTTTCACGTCCCTAAGAAGTATTAAAATCTGGTAGTATCAATTATGAGCGCGTTACAAATATAAAGAGGGAGCCTTTTTAAAGTATCGCATTGATAACTTCTGAAAGTTACGAATTTTTTGGAAAATGATAATTTTAACAATATAGAAATATAAATTTTAACCCTTTCAAAACGAATACAAATTTTTTTTTGATATGGTTAGTTTGCAATGGTTAAAAAAATGTCCCTTAGGGTGCGTTTAAGTAAAGGACGGCCAGTGTAAGAAAAATGTTCTGGGACAAGATTGTCCCACCAGTAAAATTCTATGAAACACCGAAGTCTTAGTAGTAACAATAAGGAAAAATTTTAAATAAATAAATTTTAATCGTGTAATTAGAAAATTAAAAATTCAATAACAATTATATGGGATGAAAATAAAAACAAGTTAGTTTGAATTGTATTTAGCAAAACATAGCTTGCAGAAACGAATATTACAAGCAGCGAAATTATTTTCGTACGTTGTTCTTTTTCAATTATCAGCTCATCTTCTGCAACGGCAGCGTGTGTTTCCCTCAACGAAAAGATGTTCTCTAACTACGGAAAGTGTACTGTGGCCTGTACTACGACGCTTAATTTTCGCTCTCTCTTTTCCATAGACAAGATGTTGCTTTGCCAATTCAACTAGGAAATCAATTTATGGTGATTGTCTATCTTGTGTGTCTTGAAAAGGAATCCAAGCATTAGATACGTAAATAATAGATTCTTTATTGTAGAATGCAATGGCCTTAGGGAATGAAACTTCAATAGCGGCCCCTTTTTTTGTTAGTCCTGTTAACGTTTACTATGGTATTTGTGTGACAATTGGTGATTAATAAAATCTCTTTCGTATCTTGCATTTACACACTAAAGTACCACTGCAGCTTAATTAAAAAAAGCATTCACCTCTGCCTGAATTTAAGGTTGGTTTCTTATTTTTCATAATTGTTCCTACTAAACCAAAATCTAAACTCTACGCTGATTTGACGGTAGTAAAAAACCGATCACAACATATAACGGCTAAATTATTTGAGAGCATGGAACACAGTTTTACAGTCTTATTCACAAAAATTTTAAACTGCTTAATAAGAGGTTATTAAGAAAAACTCGCTAAAGTAGTATTCACAAACGCTTAATAGCACTATTACGCTGTTATTAATCATTACTAAATTTCAAATATTTAATGTAGCAGTTACCCTTCTTTAAATCTTTAATAAGTTTTGAAAAGCATTTTTCCGGTAAAATTTTTTACTGTAAAAGTGTGAAAAACTATTAATAAAAAATATAACGAATATAATAAATTTAATTTCTACAATAGGTAAGTGTTTAAAACATACTTAAATATAAATCACAACTATATGTATTTATTTACACCATTTAAGACCACAAAATGCAAATGAAATCAAACACAATAACGCGCAAATTATTTTGGGGTTTTGAAGCAGCGTTTTCGCAGTTTATTAGATGGACTTACAATTAGTTTTTCCAATGGAAAAAATTTAGTTATCACTTTATCTGTTCTGCAATTAAAGAAAACGATACGTTTCCAGGTAATAAATACCAAATAAACTAAATATTTGTGGAAAAAGTGTTTAGAATAGAGAAAATATCATAATTTAATTAATTGTTCTTTCATAATTAAAGCATTGTATTTTATTGATTTGAAAATAAAAATAATAAATAAAAAATTCACAAATTTGTATCATAAATAAACAAAATAATATAGTGATGTACAAACAGTAATGCCAAGCTCGGTATTTGGATACTTTTTTGTACTCGTTTAGTGAATCATTTTATAAAAAAGGGTTAAACACCATTTTTTTATTCCTTTAAAATTTTTTCTGACATAAAACAATAAATAATAATAATAAAATGATAATTTAAGTTATGACAAATAATATTATTGCTGATTTAATTATTCTTTTTTAATTATAAAAACATTATTCAGGTATTTGGTTCATTGTTGTATGCATCACTAAACGTAAATTTACATATAATATGACATGATGTTGCCAACATAAAACTACAATACTATTAAAATCGTTTAATAGTTAATTTTGCGTTATTAAACGTTTGTGAATAAAAATTGTTATTAATGGTTAATATAATAAAAAGTGTTTAATAACTAAAGTATACATTAAGCTTACAATAAGAAATTTTTGTGAATAAGACTGTTGTTGTTGTCAGTTATGGCAATTTCTCGCCATACGCGGCGATAAAAAAAT
This sequence comes from Gymnosoma rotundatum, assembly GCA_916610165.2. Classification (NCBI taxonomy): domain Eukaryota; kingdom Metazoa; phylum Arthropoda; class Insecta; order Diptera; family Tachinidae; genus Gymnosoma; species Gymnosoma rotundatum. The sequence goes on from OU744336.1 coordinate 119,127,537, forward strand.
CCATTTGGTGATAAAAAAATTTAAAATGGCGAGAGTCGAGATATCTGACGGCATTTAAAATACTTGGCGAAGTTTTATATATTAATATTATTAAATATTAATTATAATTTGTGTATAATTTTTTATTGTTTTAAAGTTTATTTTAGGTAAAATTCATAACTTCACTTCAGTATGTGCTTGAAATTTGAAGTCACCAAATTTCTTGCGATTATGAACTCAAGAAGACCTTTAATGGGATTTCAACTCGCATCGCAAGTTTGAAGCGGTTTTCGAACAGAACAAGCCTGAAACTGTGTATACGAGTTTTGATTCAGTAATTGAATGCGTTCTTAAATTAATATTTTTTATTTTGAAAATATTTTCCACTTTGTTTAACTACCCCAGTCACATTATTAATTTTGTTACGTAATTAAAACCCATTACTACGTCTGCTAAACGTACACGAACTGGCTTTTCAGTTGTGTACTCCTAAACTAATAACTGAAAGGACAGCCGCTGCGTGTTCGTTTCTTGCTGAAAATAGCGGACAGAATTCTGATGGTTTCAGTGCTGTGTGTGCTCAGTTAAACTGTTTCTAGTTGGCAGAAAATGAAAAACTAATGTCAGTCATCTAGTTTTAGCCCGCGACTGAAAAAAATTAGCTGTTAAATACAACGTAACTTCTAATAGCAGTTTTTCGAAACCCTGCACAAAACTTTATTAAGGATAAAAGAAATAGTGCTAAAAAATATATAACAGCAAACTCAAAAATTATTTTTACCCAAAGAATTGTCCTGTTGTTTAACAGAAAAAAATAAACTCTTTAACTAGAAAATTTATCTTTGGTGAATTTAGGAAGTTAGCAAAATTAATGAAGCAAAATTTGTTTTTTACATACAATAGTTAAAACAGAAATACCAAAAATAAAAGACTATGAAAATCAAACTCAAAACCAAGACAATGCCAATTTATATATTATTAGACACATGAAAATTAAAGTTTGTTGTTATTATTTTTTTGTTTGTTTATGACCAATTACCTTTGTTATTGTGAAGACTGTATCCCGGGCTATTTTTGGTCAGATTTGTTTTCAATGCGAATAAAAAACTTATTCCATTTTTTCCCCAACGTTTCGTCGGTTTTTTCCGACTTCTTCAGGGGAGTATTTTTATTATTTATTATTAATTTGTTTTAGTTTACATTATTGCACACATGAATAGGTGATGAAACATAATTTGAAAAATTAATGTGTAATAATAATAATAATAATAAATTATGGACAGCGCGACACATTAAAATATGTATATAAATTAGTCAACGAAAAAATAATAGTATCACAGAAAAAAGAACTAAAGTTCTGTGATATTTGTTTGACTAAAAAACTTTTTTTCTGTGATACTATTTACGAAATTCATGCGTTGTACACCGGATCTCGTCCTGTTTCTTCAGCAAAATACAAAGACATATTGGACTTGCCTAATTATATTCCCGCAACATACCACAGTTATTTTCAAACTTTGAAATAAAACACGATTTCCGAGGACTTAATCACTCCTATTGGTGTATCAAAATGAACCAATTATTTTTGTATCAATATTATAAAATGGCAAATACAAGTAAATCTTAGCATCCAAATTTTTAAGCATGTTAAAACGCAAACCCTTAAATATCTCTATTTAAAAACAAAGTACCTTATGCCATTTTCAAAATAAACTGCTCATATCTATATTATAGCAATTTTAATAAGGAAAGACAGTTTTGTACTTATACTTAACTCTTAAAGTTAAATAGTTATCATAAAAAAATTTGAGCTATTTTTTAAATTATTCCGACAGGAAATTCCTGGCAAATATTTTAAATAAACTAAAAATCTTCGTCCAAACAATAAAGCAAATACAAAGTTTAAGCATAAACAACAATAACCAACAGTAATTCTATTTTTCATTCTCCATTGTATACGGCTGACTTTTTTCGGCTCTTTTATACAGTTGAAAGAGGATGAAAACTAAAATATCAAAAAACACTACGATAATTTATTTCTATGCGCAGGCATTTTACAAATTATTAAATTAAAGATAGGGGAATATTTTCCAAATTATTTAATTTTCATAAAAAACTTTGTGAAAAATGTCAGCTTAATACAGTCGCCGTTGCTTAAATTTAGTTTTTTTTAAGTGCGATAGTGTGATAACAAAATGTAATGTTATACTCGTACCCTGTTCAGACACACGCTTTGATTGGGCAATTAAATCCTTAATTGAGCTCAATTTACCATATAAGAAGTCAATTAATAAATTGAGCAATTAGTACTTAATTGCATCACTAATTATATAAAATGTGAAATACAATCCTTGCCAACAAGTATGATTGCTCTGGGAACTATGTGCAGTGAGAAGAAAAAATTTATAAAATTGACAAGCGCAAGTAAAAAATATAAATAAACAAATAAAAAGAAAATGGCGGGTCATACGAAAATGGCTTTTGACAGTTCCAACTTCAAAGCAACAACAAAAAGCCATGTTGTTTTTGTAATAAAAGGAGAAATCAGCTGGGCGGACGACACTACCTAGTAAATTAAATATGCCTTGTGCTAATTGAATAAGCTTAATTGAGCTTGTATGAACACCAAATTAAATTACTTCAATAAAGAAAATATGTCTTTCTTGCCATTTGTTTCTTTTTAATTACAGTTGCTATTGTAATGCAGCATAACATAACGCTACTTTTATTTTTTTAATCCATCTCAATTTGTGGTTTTTTTTAAGTATTTATGTTTTTTTTTAATAACAAGAGGTTATGTAACATATGCAAGTGTGTTCATGAAAATTAGAAACCCTATGTTATACCCTGATTTTGACATAAACACGAAATTACATATGGATAGTTATTTCGAGGTTCCATAAGACTTTAACACATAGTCCGAAAGATCTCTTCAAAAGCATTAAAATGATACAAATATTGATATCCCAAAATATGATGCACAACCGTACTTTTCTATAATTACTTCAGAGGCCCATAACTCGGAAAATATGGGCGACCGCTAATTTTTTCACTTAATGTTTTCTTATATTTTTTAATTCACTATCGCTACATATGTTCGTTTTTTATTGGAGTTGCTTCACTAAACCAGAGTTGTTCCAAATGATATAAAAAAATTACAGGCACGAGTAATTTTTTGCCCGTTGCCTCAAAAGACATTGACCGATTTGGCAGAGTTTCAGTATCAAAACTTTCGAAACTTTGTCTGATCGATTGGCGTATTAAAATTTTCTATTGCTCATCTAGTTAGTGCCTTGGCAAAGTGGATTTTAACCCGAACACGTCGTGTGTTTGCTATGCATAAGAAATCAAAATATACACATATATATACTTTATGGGGTTGAAAATAGATATTGTAGAAATTACACACGAAATGATAAACTTCGACATCATGAATCAAGAAAACAAGATTGCGCATTCAGCCGTTCAAAAGATATTTCTACTGCGCATCTACGTCGCAATAGAATTATAACGTGTGTTTGTTGTAAAAATATAAGAGATTTTTGGCTCTCTTACTTTAATTCTGTTACACTTTCGATACAAATAGTCTATTTCTAAGTCACACAAAAGAGACAACAAACTAACGGATCTGCGTAATGCGCAATCTTGTTTTCTTGATTCATGCTTCGATATAACCTTTTCCACCTGTGGTGACTTAAGAGTGCGACTGAAAACATGTGTTCGTTTATATTAGAAATGAAAACAATTGCATAACAATGATTTTAATTTAATAAAAACTTTTGTAACTGCATTGAACATTATACTTTTATTTGTTGTGAATAATCAATTGTTCAGTTAATTGGTGCTGAAGCAATAACTCTCATTTTATTTAGTCGCTCAATATTATAGTAAAAAATAAACTCACTTTTAATGTGTATAAAAGCTTTCATCCAATTTAGAAGGAATCCAGTGACGAAAACACGCTCTTTAATGATGTCATCATTTGTGCAATTCAAACCGATTGTACCCCAATCATCCTCCATTTGACACCTTCTTAGGTAAATGTAATAAGGAGGAGTTGACAATTCATCACTATCATCCATGCTGTCATTTTTGTTAATACTGTTTTGTAAATTCTCGAAACTTGTGGCGGTAGTGGTTGACAAAATTGTTGTAATTGTTTTAGAGGCTACTTGAGTGTTGTCGAATATTTTTGACAACTTGTGAATCAAGTTGATTTCATAAAATTTTGACGTTTTGTCATTACCATCGGCGTTAGCAGCTTCATAGTCATTGCTGTTATTATTAGCATCATTAAAATTCAGCTTGTCATTTTTATTACCATCCCTATGATTATCTGTGAAAAGGCACATACAACACAATAAGCAACTGAGCTTTTAGTTTTAATTTATAAGGATACAATCTAAGGACACGATAGATAAAAAAGCAAAGCGAAAGGTACGTGTAGAATGTATGTTTAGGAAGGACTTACACAGTCTACTTATGTTTTAATTGGAGCCCAAACACATGAGAGAGACTCAGTGCCACACAAAAGTTAGTTTGTTTTTTGGTGCAAATGGTCGTAGGTATGTGCATTAAAATATTTGTTCCTGTTGTGTGTGTTCTATTTTTCTTAAATTCATTTCTATTTAAATGCCTTCTAATTGTTTACTGTAACGGGATTAATCCTGCACATGAAATATTTTTACTTTAAATTTGTTATTCGTTTTTCCTAAAAAAAATATGTCATTTCGTAGAGAAAAGAGAGTTACAAATGTGATAGCAGCCAATTTTACTGTTATAATGCCACTAAAACAGTTGTTGGCACATTTTATTTTTGCGGATGAAAAATTTTTAACACTCTGTACAGAACTCTACTTTTTTCTTAATTTGAGTTTTCAGAAAATTACTAATTATACGCTGACGAAATCGTGGTCACTGCTAGATAATAAATAAAAACTATTTTAATAAATATACAGATTAAAACATGTTTACTAAGTTAAAAATTTAATCAAACACTTAATGATGCAGATACTTTCATACACATTGGTTAAGTTCTTTAATAACAAACTTAACCAATGGCAACATATAAATATACCACTACAGTGCCAAGATCAAATGACAAGTACATTTTTAGTGATAGTAACAACATTTGTAATAATAACAACAATATTCTATTCAGATTTTAAAATAAAAGCTTTTTGTATAAGTTCGCTATAACAATTGTTATATTTCTATCAAAAAAAAAAATATATATATATATATATAAAAAAATTAAGTAGTTCAAGAGTCTTGGGTATTTTCATTGCTTCTCTTGCACCTATTTTCTATAATGTATTTTTAATGAGTTTTTTGCTTGCATTTGTGTTAACAAATTAAAAAAAAAAGAATTAATGAAAAAAAGTATCCTAATCATCGGATATTAATTCACTGGTTGTAGGCATTCATTGAAATACCAAGCCGTTTTTTTAATGTGAACCCATACTCGCCAATGATAAGCTAATGTTAAAGTCATGCGTTTTTCTTTTAAATTAAAACAAGTTCATTTTAAGTGTTAATTTATATTAAATATAGTAAGAAGTTTTATTCTATATTTCAGGGAAAATAACAAAGCAACAAATTCATTTACTGAACAAAAACAAAACTAAAAGAATGGAAACAAGTATGAAAAAAAATTTAGTTCGATGATTCTCATGAGTACTTTAATGAACACTTAGTGATTGAAAAGTGCGTGCAAAAGACATTCAAAAGAAATAGGTAATTCGTTGGTTCTACGTAAAATAAACTGTTTAAATTTTGTGGAAAAACACGTGATTTCAACATTAGGTTGTCATTGGCTAGCATGGGTTCACATTAGCAAAACGGCTTAGCATCTAATGAATGCTTGAAAATATTGAAAGTTCGATGATAAGGATATTTTTTTCATAATTGGTATGTCCTTGTCCACAAAAAGTGGAAATGTAATGTAATTTCTACAATATCCATTTCCGACCCCATGAAGTATATAGTTATATTCTGACTTCTTATGCATAGCAAAGTCGATTGAGCGATGTCCGTCTGTCCTTCTGTGTTAGTGTTGAAGTCAAGTTTGTCAATCGATCAGATATAGTGTCGATGCTATTGGAAATCAGCATGATCAGTCCATGACTTTCGAGGCAGAAGGCAAAACACCACGCGACGCCTTTACTATCCCGTCTCAATTAAAGTTTTTAAAATAAACTATGCAAATTTTGATCCATTTCTAAGATGCTGCAATCAATAGTTGAAATAGTAACAAAATAAATAAATAAAGTGAATAGAAGACTAAGGAGGAAGATAGAGGAAGCTTAAACTTCAAGTCACCTTAACAAATAAGAGAATTATTTGTTATAAAATGCGCATTCAATATGCAAACTAACGAATTGTCAGTATGGAATAAATTTTAAATAAGAAAATACTTTTAATGAACACAATTTAAATTGTGAATCACTTGTTCTACCAGTTCCTAACGCATTTCAATTTTCGCACACCACGTAGGCTTTGTGATTGACGTGGTAGAAGAAGAAAAATAGTTTCAACAGTTTTACATGAGAACAAATGATGAACAAAAATTGTTGTTTGATGGCGTTATTCGCGAAGTACTATGTCATGATACAGTTTTCAATATTTTCTTTTTATGTGTTCATGCAGGCTGCGGTAAAAGATTTGTGCAAAACATAATTAAACATAGATCAACTTCAATAAACCTTCGTGGGATTGCTACTGATCTAAGCAGTATAGTGGATACACTTTCAATTGGTGGACTAACAACCCATAATGCGTTTAAATTGTCGATTTAAATAATTCAATTCCAAATAAAATACCAAGTAGTTCAAAAGATGAAGCATGTATGTATGTGTCCAAAGAGTGTATATAATTTTTAAATTAAATTACAAAATGAACCAAAGCCGAAAATAATTCAATTTTAATTCATTTACTATAGGTTCATTTTTAAGGAAGATTTAATGGAAATTTTACCGCTAGTTTTGCATTGAACACGCTTTTCTTTGGTTGAAAATTGTATCGTTAGCTGGACTTTTTTAAATTAATTTTATTACGTTATTTTAATCCAAAATATGAGCGATTTTCCAAATAAAATAGATATTATAAACTTTTTCGAACAAACTCAATGCCAAACTTAAACATAATCCTGAACTTGGAGTTGTTGTAGAACTGCCACCGCAAATACTTGGAAGTATTAAAAACATTATTAACGACACTTATGGTATTATAAGTGAAATTGTGTTATCTGATCATATCTTTAAAACAATAATCTGAGCACCGTTGCCGTTTAATCTATAACGATATACGCAAGCTTTAGTTAATGGAAGATGAATGAGAGTTAAACGCATGCATCGATTCACTCTAAAGTATTAACTGCATCCACTATTAATTAAAGGATTTTAATGCCAAGAGTCGGTTTTAAGGAAAACAGTTCCCCAAAATACCACCATTTGCTATGTATAATTTGCTAAAAATTTAAAGTAACTGAGGGTAATGATTAAGGTAACTTATTGAAAAATAATTGAATTATTGCGAAGAACGTTAATTGTAGAAAAGTTTTAAATATTGAAAAATAATAATTAATTTTTAAAGTAATAAAAATTACAACGAATTGAAATCTATCTAGTGGATGTTTTAGCGCACACATCTTCGAAATGCAACTCATCCAAAGTCTGCATTTAATTTCTACTTTCATTAATACAGCGATGACCTCGGACGTCGAATGTATTCTTAACTAACGAATTCGTCAAATGATGGTGATTCAGAGGGCACTAAAATGTGTCACAAGGAAATTAGTCGTTAGAAGCAGACGGAAGCAGAAGTATAAATATAAGAAAGGGCAGCTTAAAATCGATCATAAGATTGGTTTGAACTAGCAGATAAATCCCTTTAATGGTTATCAAAATTCTGGCAACACTGATGCCTGAATAAACGCGTGTGATTATCAGCTGTCAATTTTTTCATCTTTTTTTACTAAATTATCAGCTTTTAAATAATTCTTTTGTGTTTTTTCTTTTTTTGATAATTAATTTAATTAAAAATACAATCAGGCGATTGAGCAGACTTATACTTATTAATGTATAATCTGGTTTACCTCTGATGCTGATTGTTGAGGTTATCTTATGTACCATTGCTGATAAATACATAATATACTGTTGCTGTTTTTTTATTGTGAAGAATTTTACAAAATGCCGTCTGTTAAATGTGGGAAGTGTAATGAGTCTATTGTAAAATCTCTTGGCCGCATCCAATGCAATTCGTGCAAGTTATATTATCATCCCTCATGTGCCCAGATTCTGGAAAAATATGCTGGTCTATTTGATGATAAGCAGAATACTGCTGTTACATTTACGTGTGAGGCATGTCGTGACAACGGCGATGATGGTGATTCTTTACGTAATGAAGTGCGTACTTTAACAAGCGTTATGGGTGACTTTATAAAAACTAGCCAAGATGATCGTAACTCCTTCAAGAATTCTATGACTCAAATTTTTTCTGATTTTAAAAGTGAGGTCTCGTCTTGTATTAATCAAATGAAGAAGGATATTATTGATTGCAACAAATTAATCAATAATATTGATACATCTAATAGTGCCAGATTTAATGCTCTTGAAATTGAAAACAACTCACTTCACCGTAAATTGAATCGTGGGGATATCCTCATAAGCGGAATGCCTTCTGGTTTATGTGACCTTCCATCAACAATAATTTCTTTGGGCTCCTTTTACAATATAAGTGTCTCCGAGCATAATATAAACCAAGTATTTTATATGAATAATAATTAAAACATTATTGTTAAATTTAATAGCATTAATGTACGGGACGGAATTATGAGAGACTATTTTAAGAAAAAATCGCTGAAATTGAGTGACATTATTGGCGGTGATATTAGTAGTCGTGTTAGTAGTAGTGTATCTAAGTGATCACTACTCCCCTGCTGCATCTGCTCTTAATTTTCTGTGCCGCAAGTTACTGAGACTGAAGAAAATTGTAAAGTTTCGAATACTGAACACAGATAAGGTTAAAGCCAAGTTGACTCTTGCTGATGGGAATGAGATTGTCTATGATTCGAGAGAATGTACTGAGATGTTAAACAGTAATTAGTATTTTAATATTACTTTTAGATAATTTTTTAATTCACTCATTTACTTCTAAAACTTAACACTTTATACATTAAGTTTTTCTTACCCTCTGTTTTTCGATTCCTAAGTTAATTTTGAGTGAAATACAAATGTGTTTTGTTTTTGTTACAATAATGAAATGCGTGTGATTATCGCTCAAAATTTACTTGCTTGGGATTAAAAAGCTGGAGGCTAACATTTTTTTTTTTGCTTTTTGCCATGAATAATTGAAGCATGATATTATATATAAATTAACTCATATAGGAGTAACCTCTACTAAAGGTTTCCATGTTAAATATAACAAGAATTGAGTACATACATATAACTAAATTCTTTTTAATAAATTTCGAGTCCCCTATCAGTCATGTTTATAAATCGCTAATTTTGTCATAATTTTTGCAAACACATATCCCAATTTTTACTCGATTTTCCAAAAATTTTTGTTTTTAACGTGGAAACTTTTGAAGGTGGAGTACACATATTGTAAGTTATGAATTTAAAGGTTTTGAAATTTGTGGTTATGAATTTTCTAGCTTTACATTACGTTTGGTTCCCCGCCTTCAACATTTTTTATGTCAGTAGGTAACGACAATATTGGTCCTGTATTTAGTGGTAATTCTTCTCTTATGTGGGCTTTACGTTCTGATCAGTTAAGAATCGGTCATATTAACTGCCAGAGTATTAAACCTTGCAGTAATTCAACTAAATTTGATGAGTTGAAAAGTATTGTGCATGGAAATTTTGATTTATTTGCAGTTTCTGAGACCTGGCTGAAACCTTATGTGTCTAGTTCGTCTGTAAATATTCCTGGCTTTTCTTTTGTCCGTAACGACAGGCTGAATAGACGGGGTGGTGGAGTTGGGATTTTTGTATCCAAAACTTTAAAGTTTAAAGAAGTTCTTAAAGTATCCGAATTTGGGATTTGTGAATCTATTTTTGTGGAAATTTTCGATTATGACATTAAAGTTCTTTTTGGAGTGGTTTACTTACCTCTTGGTGATATTGTTACGTTTGAAAATAACCATATCGATTTATTCATAAAGTACTCTAATATAATTGTTGTTGGAGATTTTAATTGTAATTTATTTAATTCCTCTAATGCTAACTTTATTAGATCGATGTGTCAACGATGTAATCTTTCAATTTTCCACAACTCTAAACCTACTCATTATGATGTCAGTCATGGTTCTACGTCCTTATTGGATTATTGGTTGGTGAGCGACAGTTCTATGATACTGTCTTCAGACCAAGTTCAATGCCCCTCTGTCTCCCATCACGCTTTGATTTTTGCCTCGTTTCGTGTTATTGTTGATCGATTATCTTATTTCTTTGAGTACAAAGACTTAAATAACATTGATTGGAATGGGATTTTCTCCTTCTTGTCTGATTATGATTACACTCTTTTTTTTGAATCCAATGACGTTGATCATCAATCGTCATTACTTTGCTCTTTACTCGAATCTCTTTATAAGTTTGTACCTGTTGTCAAAAAAAGAATCCGTTGTGAGAAGGATATCTGGATGAAATCTAATTGTGTAATACTAGCAACGTCCCTTAGAGACCTAGCCTTTTCTGTTTTTCGTAATACTCCAAGTGCTGAGAATTGGAGGGTTTTTTGTAGATATCGGAACAAAGCTAAAAATGTAATTCGTAAAGAAAGGCGAAAATACTTCTCTAGACTGTTTGCGGGTTTAAACTCCTCTTCCTTATGGAATCTTTTAAGGAAACAGGGTTTTACTTCTGATAGTGGTTTATCGTCACTTTGCTTTAATGCTGATGAAGTAAATACCCATTTTGTGAATGATCCTTTCAGTGGTGATTCTAATGATCCATTCTGTGGTAATTTTTATGGATCATTTTCCTTTGAGTGCATTGCTGAATATGAATTATGGTTAGCTTTATGTAAGATTAAATCAAAATCTGCAGGTATTGATGGCATACCTATACAGTTTCTACAGATAATTTTCCCACATATTTCTCATTTTTTAATTTTTCATATTAACTCCATACTTACATTTTCTGTGTTTCCTTCTTCGTGGAAGATAGCGAGAGTGGTTCCGATACCTAAATCCAATGTAGTTCATAGTCTGGAAGACTTGAGACCTATTTCTATACTTCCTGCCTTGTCAAAAGTTGTTGAACATATAATAGAAAATCAAATTTTATTAACTGTTCATAGGGACATCGCTCCTTCTCAGTTTGCTTTTCGCCGGGGACATAGTACGACGTCTTTGCTGATTAATTTAATTGATGTTGTTCGTTTTTATTTAAATAATGATAAATTGCCTTTATTACTGGCATTGGATTTAACTAAAGCTTTTAATTCGGTTAATTACTCGGTCTTAATTAGCAAGTTAAGGGACAACTTTGGCTTTTCTAGATCAGCTTGTAAATTGATCTATTCGTATTTATTACAAAGATATCAGTTTGTTGATATGAAGGGGGTAACATCTGGATTACTTCCCTTATCGTCTGGTGTTCCTCAGGGCTCGGTGTTAGGTCCACTTCTTTTTATATTATATATGAATGACCTCCCAACTTGTATTGATAACACCATGTGTAAATCATTTATCTTTGCTGATGATGTCTTTCTGTTATTTTGTGCTGATCGTGATAATAGTGATGTTCTAGAAGCTAATGTCAATTATAGCCTCTCACAGTTTTCTCAATGGTCGACTTCAAACTTTTTACATATTAACCCTTCTAAGACTAACGCGATTATTTTTGGTAGGCATGGACCTGAATTTGCCGGCTTGAATATTTCAATTGATGGAAATAGAATTTCAATTGTTGACCGACTTAAAGTTCTTGGCATCTGTGTGGATGATCGACTTACATTTAAGGCCCATGTTAACCTTATTTATTTTAGGGTTTTTGGAATTTTGCGAAGAATATATTCAAACAACATATATTTACCTTGTTGCCTTAAACATAAATTGGCTTATGCTATATTAATGCCCCATATTTTTTATGGGCTGGAAGTTATATCTGGTTGTTGTGGCTACGTTTTAAATAGACTTAATCGAGTTGTGAATACTATTGTACGGTACGTTTATAATGTTCGTAGAAGAAGTCATATATCTGACTTTGTAAAAAATTTCCTAGGTTGTAATTACAAGCAATTTATTTCCTATAGAAACCTATGGTTTTTCTACAGGATTATTAAGAGTGGACAACCTTCTCAACTTTGTTTCTTATTTAACTTTACTCGTTCTACTAGGAAACCTCAAATTATTATTCCTAGAATTAGATATAGCATATTTGAACAGTCGTTTCTAGTTAGAGTAGCTCGTTTGTGGAATAAATTACCTATTGAACTTCGTTTATTTTCGCATTCTAATAATGTGTTTCGTTTGAAACTTTTTCGAACCTTTTTAATAAATTCCATTTTCCCTTTACCTAATACTAATTCGATGCTCAATTTCCTACTTAATTTGCCTTATATTCAACTCATGCCTTGACTGTTAGATATGCTACTTGTTGTTTTGTTTCTCTGATGATATCTTAAATTTTACCACTATTTGGGACTTTTTTTGTTGTATCTTAATATTTAGCACTTCTTTGGCTGGGGAGCCAAAGCTTTATATAATTCATTTGCATATATATTTAATTTTTGATCATTATTATTAATATATTATATTCAGGAATTGTCTATAATATAAGTTATTTGGCCTTAACAGGCTTTGTTATATTATTGAAGTTGAATAAATAAAAAATAAATAAAAATATTTTTATTTTATTTTATTATTATGGTTATAATTATTTTCATTTGCAGAATAATACAAATAAACAACTTATTTATTTTTTCCAAAATTTTTTATGTTTTTTTTTCTTTGTGTAAGAGGTATTTTTAATTGATGACTTATGGAATACCCTTAACTTACCTTTTTAGTAAGCCTTAGCCGCGATATTATAATTTTAATCAAAAATAAAACTAACCAATGTAACAGGACATGCAGTTGTAGTTTTGAAAGTTACTTTACATGTCTGCCTCTAATTCTTCCATATCATTTGGAACAATTTAAGTTTAGTGACGTAACTCCACTCAAAAAAAAAAGTGCGTTTTGCTATAGAGAATTCAAAATCAGAAATTTATAAATTAATGTAAAATTCCTAGGAGTAAAAAGCACCCAAGAAGAAAACGTACTCGGATTATAAAATCCCCATTTGTTGGTTACTCAAAAACTATTTGGCAGCCCAGCGATAATAAAGGCAGAGTAGATTCTTTTGTAAAAAAAAAATTTTTTGGGACATTTATATGTTAAAGTAAAAAAAAATTAATTTATTTTCTTCATTTGATTAAATTCTCTTTTATCAATATAATTTCTAAATTTTGTAAAAATATCTCCATGGATTTTTGATTTTGTGGCAATTCAAGTACTATATTTAATTTCTCAAAAAAACCTTCACCACAAAAAGGGGAAAAAGGATATAACTAAATTTATCATTCCGTTTGTAATTTTTACAATATCCATTTCCGACCCCATAAAGTATATATATTCTGAGTTCTTATGCAGTGGGCAAAACACCACGTTTGCCTATATTTATTGTCCATCATTTGGAATAATTAATTAGTTCCAATAAAAATTAAATATATGGAGCGATAAATAATTAAATAATAAAAAAAGTATCAAACAAAAAAATTGGCGCTCACCAATATTTCCCGAGTTACGGGCCTCTGAGATTTTTAAAATTTTTTAAATATTAATACGAGGGCTGCTCTATATATTTCTGGCCTAATAGTGAAAATGCGAATATTTATAATCAAAAATGGTTTCATTGTTTTTCAAAGTATTCTCCAGCATAATTTATACACTTTTGCATGCGCTCAAACCAGTTGTCGAAGCACTTTTTCCACTCCGATTGAGACACCTCTAAAACATGGTTTTTAAACACTTCAACAGCTTCTTCTGGCGACGAAAATCGTTGACCACGCATTTTTTGCTTGATGTGTGGAAACAAGAAGAAGTGATTAGGTGCCAAGTCAGGGCTGTTCGGCGGATGAGCCATTAATTCGACGTTTTGGCCGGCCAAAAACGCTCTGGTTTGAGCCGATGTGTGATAGCTCACATTGTCATGGTGAACAATGATTCGTCTTTTCTTGTTGGTTTTTCGAATTTCTCCGATGTCTTCAGGCAAATAAATTGTAGTGTACCACTCAGAAGTGACCGTCCTATGTTGCTCAAGCAGAACAGTCGCCACATGACCAGTTTTGCCGAAGAAACAGGCGACGATTTGCTTCGAAGTGCTTCTTCCACGAACAACTTTCGTTGGATTTTGCTCGTCTTTGAAGACCCACACGGTCGATTGTTGTTTCGTTTCGGGCTCATACGCATAGATCCATGATTCGTCACCTGTGATGATCTTATAAACGTCTTTTGAAGCACCGCAATAGTATTTTTGAAACATTTCTTTGCACCAATCGACACGAGCCTTTTTTTGAGCGACTTTCAAATTGTGCGGGATCCAACGAGAATAAACCTTTTTTACGGCCAGGTGTTCATGTAGTATCGAATGTATGCTGGTGGAAGAAATGTCCAAGGATGTCTCTATCTCTCGGTATGTCGCATGTCGATCTTGTATTATGAGTTCACGCACGGCATCAATGTTCTCTGGCACAACATCCGTTTTTGGACGACCTTCGCGAAATTCGTCTTTGATCGAGCTTCGGCCACGATTAAATTCATTATACCAATTTTTCACAGTGCTATAGGATGGTGCTTCATCGCCATACAAAGATTTAAGTTCATCAATGCACTCTTGTCGGGATAATCCACGTCGAAAGTCTTGAAAAAAGATGGCACGTTTTGAGTACGATTATGCTTAAAAATGACAAACTTTCCAATGGAAATGTCAGATTGCACTTGGCAGCACTCAGTGTTGCCAGGCCACAAATATATATAGCAGCCCTCGTATGGGTATCATTTAGAAGCTTTTGAAGAGAAAAAACTATAATTTTGTCAGCCCAATATTTGCTTTTTTGAATGGAGTTACTTCACTAAACTAGATTTACATAGATGGTGAAGGGTATACAAGACTCGGCATAGCCAAATATAGCAAGTTTTTTCTCATTTTATATGTAAAAATTAAGAAAATTAAGAAAGTGGCCCATAATAATAGTTAAAATAAAGTATACTTTAAGGGAACTAAAGTCGGTTTTACTTTAGAGCTCTTTTTAGGTCATTTTTTCATTATTATTTTATTTAGGTTAAGAACACAATACTCTATATCTGATTTTTCTAACGTTTGTTCAGAAATTGTATGAAAACATTTATCAAATTATAGTTGACACCCAGTGGAAGCCGGCTAAACTTAAAGTAAACTTTATTCTTTACTATGAAAGCAAAAAAGGAAACAAGAGCCTTTTATTTTAGAGTATACTTTAACAAGAGTCGACTTTAGTATATAACTATGAATATGGGCCATTTTGTGCCAAAATAAAAAAACTGTTCTAAAATTTTTTCCTCTGCGCCTTTGCACTTTGAAGTATTAAGGTGTTTACAGGCAAAAGTAAGTAGGTGAGCCAAACATTTCATTTTTTACCTATGATTTAATATAAGAATTTTAATTTTTTTTAAAGTACAGATTGGGGCCTAACTGTGATTTGATATAAATATTTTTCTATTTTTTTAGGTGCAATATCGGGGGCCTACCCAGAAATCAACCTTTTTATCCTAGGGCGCCGACCGTTTTGCCTCTGTGAAATTTCATAAAGATATCTTCAGTGGTTCATGAGCTACCGAATAATGTCAAAATAAATCCTTTTCAAACCACTGTGCCCCGTTTTATAGTAGCATGCGCTATTAGGATCAAGGGCTTCATTTTAAGAATGAACCTGAAAGTGATCTAAGTTAGAAAACAAGACTTTGGCGTTTTACGAAGTATTGCTATAGAAGCGATAAAAACTAAAGCATCCTTACTTTTATCTCAAAGCAGTCATCATATATCGTAACCTAATGGAATATATAAGAAAATATAACACCGTTGAAGGGTCCTTGCATAAATTAGTTAAAATAGAAAAATTACTTGCGCACTCATTGCTCAAAAACCACGACAGAAGATTTAGATCTTCCCTTAATTGTTCTTATGAAAAATATAAAACTGGGCTAACCGGCAATCCAAACCCAGCATCAGGTAGAAGAAGATTTATTCTAAAGTCTTTTAGCTAAAAGATACCGTGGCAATTAAACAGATCTCCATAACATAAAGGTCATCGAGAAGAGTGATTGATTGGCTTTAGGAACTTCTGGAATCTTGTAGAACAGCAGCCGTCAAATAATTTTTGGAAGATCTTAACGGAACAACACAATCAGATTACTCGCTGTATGAAGGAACTCTATGCGAATTCTGTGTAGAAATTCTATGCTAATCTTAGGCGGCAGGCAAGAAGTTATACTGAAAAATATAGTTTATTTACCAAATATTTAAAATTAGCTTTTACACCGAATATATCGACTGACACAGATAAATTACTGCCTAATAAAGTCGTTGAACCAGCTGTTTCAGTTAGATTTATTCTTCGAGATGTTGAAAAGTCAAAGCGAGCATTCGGATGCTACTAAATTTATATTAAGTTGTAGTCAAAATAATTGTTGTTTTTTTTTTAATGCCATACTTGGTCTTGAGTATTTTCCTGCAGAGATTGAAGCCGGCCTCCCACAATTTAGTAGCTAGGACCACTGATAGCTTTTATGTCTACACGTCGAAGTTTGCTTATGATACAGCTTTTCTTAGTAATCAGAAAGCCGCTTATGAAGCCTTTAGATTTTTTTAAAGTGGTTAAAGAAATGGAGAATTTTTGTAAATAAGCAAAAATATACGGTGATAACATCAACACTATTTATTTGAATAAGCGTTAACCTTAGAAACTTCATACAAAAGCGAAGGTGACTCAATCAATATTATAAGTTATATAAATGAACCGACTCATTTGTGTAAAATTACAGCCAGACTAGATTGCAAAATTTTACTTTATAACACAATTCAAAAATCATATGATTCTGTGGAGTAAAGTAATGGGCACTGCCTCCTTTTTAACCTTAGAAAAAATTCAAAGACCCCAAAATAAAATCGACGAAAGTTTGATCTTCCATAGAGACCTAAAGTATATACCTGTTAAAAGTTTATACCCCCTAAAACTGCAATAACATACATATAAAAGAAAGAAAGTTTGTGGTTACACTTTGGCTGAGAAGATGAGATACATATGTTTCCTTATTCGAAATTCGAAACGCTTGCAACTACCTTTATTAAAAACAGCTAAACTCATCATCATATTATTATTATCTTTGTATGCTATTATTATTATCCTTATATTAACATGTTTTACCTTGATTTAATAAAAATATTTTATAATTTTTTAAATTAATCTATGATTTAAAACAAATAAAAGTTTTTAAATTTTATCTTTTTATTTTTGTGCTTGATTCTTTCAAATATTAATATTTCTTAATATTCTGATCAAAAAAAAAAGAATGTATTCCTAAGGGGGAAGGCATATCCATATAGAACTTCGCTAATGTTCATATAGCTTAATTATTAATACCAAACAAATTTTGTATAGAAAATTTGAGTCTTATATTTCAAAGAGTCCCTGTAGTTTTGTTATTCAATTATTTTTTATGCACAGAACAGCAAGCATTACTTTCGTTTTTTATATAATATTGTATAGTCACCATATTTTTTTTGCTCAGGCGGGGATCCAGGACAACGCTTTCAATTTTTAGACTGAATATTTTAATTTCGCTAGGATTAAATTTCTACTTTTCGTACCCCCTAGGTTGGCTCTTAAATTGGTTGACTGCAACTCATTTTTGCATTTCATTGTTTTAATTCATTTGAATGAATTTAAAATCAATTTAAGCGAATTATGTTGGAATCAATTGCTTTTAATAAATTCATTTAAATTAAAAACGAATTGCAATTCATTTTTGATGTTCATTTAAATTGCAAGCGGATTGTAAGTCATTCTTAAAATTTGTTTTAATTAAAATCGATTTTAAATTCATTTACTTGATTCGTTTTACTTGATTCAAATTTTATTCAATTATTTTTCCTTGTGAAAAGAAAAACAGTGCTTTATTCGGTAATGATGAATCTTATATACCCTTCATTATATATGTAAATCTTGTTTAGTGAAGTTAATCGAATGAAAAAGCATATATTGGAGAGACAAATTAAGTACTACTTATACATAATTTTATATAAAAATATCATCGGCTCTTAATGGGTGAATCATTTTTTTTTTTAAATATTAGTATTTCCTTAAAGATCTCGTCAAAAGACCATAAATGATACCCATATTGATATTTTGAAAAATTTGTAAATTTCAGAAGCCCGTAACTCGGAAAATATGGGCGAGCACTAATTTTTTCACTTGATGTTTTTTTTTTATTTTTTACTTCTCTATCGCCATACATATTTGTTTTTTTTATTGGATTTACTTTATTGTTCGAAATAATATGGAAAAAAAGAGGTAGGAGCGGTGTTTTGCCCGCTGCAGTGAAGGACATCGACCAATCACGCTGATTTCCAATAACACCTTTTTCGACACTATGTCGAATCGATTGGCATTTTTAAATTTTAAGTTCGCAAATGCAAACTTGATTTCAACACTAACGCGGACGGACAGACGGACATCGCTCAATCGACTTCGCTATGCATAAGAAACCAGAATATATAACCCTTATGAGGTCGGTAATGGATATTGTATAACTTACAAACGGAAAGAACAACTTAGGTTTGCCCTTTTTCCATTTTAGTGGTGAAGCATACAAAAAGTTTGATTTACTTATAGCTCTGAAAAATGCTTGGAATGTGAAAAAGGTAAAAATCTTTAGTAAACCGATTTTACTCATAACAACACTTTTTAAATTTTCGATTTTATTTTAAAACATAACGCTTGAAATTATTTACAAGGCGGTGTAAATAATTCGTTACATGTGGTGTATAGTTTAACCAGGGCTTCCTTGACCCGATTACATTTTGTTTTTCAATTTGGTATATTTAAAGACTTTGTTTAATCAGTTTTTTATTACATTTGTGCCACATAAGTGACAATCAAGTATACTGCACATCGCATTAGCTACAGGGTTGCATTAAATATTAATTCCACATGTGTTCAGGTTAACAAAATGTATTTGTGTTAATTATCTGCATTTCAATTAAATTTTTGCCTTTTTGGTTTTTTTATTTTTGATACATCATAGTTGGACGTATTTTTGTGTGGTGTTTATTAATTTATATGCTTTGAAGTAACGTGACACTGCAAGGAATTTGATTAAAAAATCTCTTAATGCAAAGCACTTTGGTCCTTTATAATTGAATGTTTTAATTTTTAAGATAATTTTAAGCGTAGACTATTTATTAATTTTAAGTAAATATCTGGTAGCTTTGTTTTATTTTATTTTATATATCTGCTATTGTTATATAAATCCTTAAAGATAATTTTAATATCGACCACCACCATAATTTCAATATCGAAAGCGATTCGTTCCAACGATATTTTTTTTTTACCGCAGTCCTTAGCAACTGCCCAGGTGGCAGTCAGGGACCACTAATATTTCAAGAAATGCACACCCATTGTTGTACTAGTGTTCTTCGGTTTGTTTATTTCATTTTTTGGATTTTTTTGCAGGTGAGCCAATAAAAGACAACATTGAAGCTATAGAGGTTAAAATATAATAAATAATGTTGAATGCTTGTATTTATATTAAATTCTTCTTTGGTCAACAAAACTATATCACAAAGAAACACAAGCCGGATTAGCAACTGCAATAGAATAAAGACAGATAGAAATAGTAAAGCAAGTTAAAGTACAGACACAAAATTATCTTAATACTTCGCAAACGAATTCGCATGTATAATATTCAGAACTTTTCTTTTTCATTTCACAGTGGATATTCAATGAAGAGGAGGAGTAGAATTCAGTAGGCATATAGTAAATTGCAGGTGGCGAGCATAACAAAAACGGATTTCAGTGATCATTAAGCGGCCAATAGGGCAGTAATAATACCCAAAACGAAGACCATACTTAGGTCCGTGTTTTTAAGCTTTCTTTTGCTTTGATATGTAAAGATAAGTCTTTAGAGAAGATAATAAATGTCAATTGTCGTCAATTGGCCAACAGTAAGAGTCAAGGAGCAAAAAAAGCCGTCAATATACTTAAAGCAGCGGCAATGGAGCCCAAGAGCTTTTCTTTCACAAAATATGTATAAAGATCGCTCAATGAACTGCAGAGGGCCGAATAGACTCAGGGGGTTAAGGGGCCCCATAGAAAGGATATTTCTATAAATCAATCTTTATTATGATCACGAATCCCCATGATGGCGAATAGAATCAGGAAGTAGTATAAGGTCAACAATAGACTCCCTCCTTGACGGCCATCAGATGCACAAGGTAATATCGCACAAAACACACTAAAAATTTATTTACAATTTTAATATTGCGTTTTTCTATATCATACTAAATCTTTATCATGCCGAAAGGCTACAATAAGAGTAATCTCTGTTCATCTATTACATTTTTTTATTTAAAATCGTCTATGTGTTACGATATTGAGACTTTCTATTTTTTTAAACGCTAGTGTGTCGATTATTAAGAGCCTCTAAAGTGTAAATAATAATTTTTTTATTAAAAAATCTCACACTTAAATAATAATAATAATAAAGCTTTATTATCAAAAAAAAAAATCTTACATGAATTAATAAATATTATTTTTTTAATCTAGATTTTGAAAGATTTATTTGTCTTGATAATTACATACTAATACCATTAAAATTTCATTAACACTATTTGAAATAACGACAATGAAAAAAATTTAACTACCATTTATTGCTAATGATTTTATTTTAATTATAATTGTTTTAACTAATGTTGGTAAAATTTGAATAAAACTGTGTAATTACAATTAGAAAAACAGTAATTGTTTTTATGAAAACTAAATTTGTGATAGCAGAATCATTAAAAAAAAGCTTTGCATAAAACAGATAAACCTTCATTCTTTAGTGGATGTATCTTTATTTGAGATTTTTAATAATTTATTAATTTTAAGTGAGATACATGTAAAACTTGATGTCTGAAGTCTAGTCCACAAACACCCCAGCTTGTAGACCTTATTACTTACAACAGAACAAAAATATCTTTCTATGGTGTATTATTTTTCTTTAGAATGTTTAAACATATATGTTTCACAAAATTTTTGTGATAAAAATGCCATTTTAAAATAATAGTCTACTATGCTTTATTTTAATGTACAAAGACAAGAAATAACGTTTGTTAATAAAAATAGTTTGAAACCCTATAATAATTAGTCAGTGGTAAGAACTTTGTTTTTTTTTTATTTAATTATCATGAAAACTTTTTTTAAAAAGTATTATCATAAGCATTATTTTTCATTCAATGCTAATGAATTTGGGATTTGATTATTTACTTCCATATGTGGAAAATTATAGCTTGAAGTTTTTTAGAATATTATGTACAAAATTTATAAATTTTTATTTCGGCTTTGGTTAATGTTTTTTTTTTTCATATCATGTGCTAATTTTTGAACAAACCACAAAAAACTGATACACCAACAAAATCAAATGTATTTAGTAGTTTCAGTATTTTTATCAGTTGTTAAACCTATTTACGAAGCGATGAATCATTAAACGGTTAATATAATATGAACGCCGTTATTACTTGTAAAATACATAGTTGTTTAATTGAAGGGAACTAGAACGATCATCGGAAATATAAGCTGTTATTAGTTATGCAACAAAAAAAAAAAAAAATAGAAAACAATTTGATTCTACTTACCCTCCAATGAATTATCGTTGCGTGAGAGAGTAGAAGTTATTTGAGTAGTGGTCGGCACACCTGAATGCGCATTGAAATCATAGGGAAAAAAGACATTTGGTATGGCACCCTGAAGCTTTGGAGCAGGTGGAATAGTCTCGCCTTCCTTGTAGAATTGATCCTCATCGTAAAGCTCATCTTTATCGGAATCTAACTCACTTTGCTGTGGCTCATCCGGTTCAGGTGCGGTTTCATATCGATCCTTTAGAACTTTACGTGGTACTAATTTAACAATTAGAATAATGAAAAAGGTGTTTTAAAATGATTCGATTGTAATTTGGAATGAATTTATTTTTCTTCTTTATTTTATTGTCTTGTATAAATATAATTTACTTTATTTAGAATCATTTAACAGAAGAATTAAATATTGCATGCATGCGTATTAAGTAGTACTTACTGCAAGTATAAACAACCTTTAAGTACATTGGAATATCGTGTTGGCAGGGTCTACCAAAGGTACCAGCGTCCGCAGTTATTGAACAACGCCTTCGTCCGTGACAAATCTGCATAACAGTCTCCGTAGCATAAGACACCAAACAGGCTTAATAGTTATTTAAAAAAAAAAACAAGAAAAAACAAGAAAAATTATAGACAGTTAATAAAAAGGAAGATGATTCTCTTTCTTTTATTATGTGGCACAAATTTGGAGAGAAACTTTATACCAATAACCATATCGCACATTTACTTCAATAACGTCATAACTCAAAATTTCAAATTTTGGAGATAATTATACAAAATTGTTCGCCTTTCATGCTGTATATTGTGTACAAGTTTCATCTTTATATCTTTTGTAATTTCCACTTTTCAAGAGTCGTTATTTCATTACTGTTTGGAGTCTTTGTTTGTCAATAAGAACGACACATTTTGAGTTGTAGAGTAAACTTTATAACGTAAAGATCATCTTGCTTTCTAAAACATTGTCACATTTCGTTTTGTGACTGTATATATAAAAAATTATATTTTTAAAATGTATCGACTTTTCGCATATTATTTTCAATTATGGCTGTGTTGATGAAAAATATTAAGTAAAACTCCGTTTTTCTTTTCACAAATAACGACATATTTTAGTTTACGACACAGTATCGGATATATTTTTACAGCAATAATGTCATATTTCAAACATCCCACATAGTTTGTCCAAGACCTCCCCTTTAATATATAATTGATGAAGGTTTTCTTAAATGGTTTTTTTAATTATGAATCATTTTACTAATTGTCATTTCTTTACATGAAATATTTTTTGAAAATTTTGAATACAAAACACCTATTTTTGGAATTTTTGTCTGTATGTCTGTCTGTCTATCCGGGTGTCTGTCTGTGATCGCATCACGTAAAAATTACTATATGGATTTGAACAAAATTTTGTGTGTAGGTCCCTAAGAATCTTGATCCCAATATAGAATATTTGTATTTTGTAAAAACAAGTCATTTCGTAGAGAAAAAAGAGATCCAAGTGTGAGAGCACTTAATTTTTCGGAATAATGGCACTAATATAGTTGTCTGACGATTTTAATTTTGTAATTGGTATTTCTTAATACTGTCTACAGAACTCTACAATAAATATTTAAGAACACATTTTTCTAAATTCAAATTTCAAGAAAATTAGAAACGACATGCAGAGGAAGTCGTGAGCACTGCTTGTTATATAATAACTATATTTAAATGGCCACAGATTCCTTTTATTTTGGAACAATTAAAAAAATTACAATCATTTCTAACCATAAGCTCTTACTGATGTTTACTATATTTTCTTAATTTCAGCATTTTGATAAAAAATAAATGTGGTCACCATATGCGTTGGCATATTTCACATAATTATTGTGAAATGTATAAAAGACTCTGCGCCGCAAAAAATTGAACTTTTGTTGAAAATATTTTTTATGCTTCGCTTTTACATATAAACACAAGTGCAAGACTTTTTAAGTAAATGAGAAAGTTGTAATATTTACGTGGTATAATTTGTCTAGAAAATAGAATTGAAAAGTACTTACTTGGTTTTATTTTTGTAATCGGAGCATTTTGTGTCTTGTTGTATGGGCATTGCACACTTTCTTGTTCTATAAAGCCAAAAGAAGCACTGTATATTGCTATCCGAGAATAGGGATTACATACAAGTGGCATATTGTCATTTTCGCAAGCTACTTTTGAACGAAACTCATCTGCAAAAGAATAAACACATGTACATTATAAACGGATTTAAAAAAAATGCTAGAAAGGCCATTAGTTTCTGTTATTTAATTTTATTTTTCATCCAAGTTTACAATACGTAAAATGGTAACAAGTTAAGCAAAAAAGAAAAAAATCCAAATAGCTTGCAGTAACATCATCCTTATAGAAAAGAAAAAATATATTAGTGTTGATTGTAATTTAATTTATTTAAAAAGTAGCAAACAATGAAGAACTTATATATCTCCCAGGCGCTAAAATAAAATGATGCTCAAAATAATTATCAGTTATCAGTTGTTAAATCCTTTTTATTTTCCAGTTTGCAACTTTAATTCCACTTGGCATTTTCTTGAATGGGATTTTATTTTTTTTTTTTATCTTATATTTCCTTGGGCAAATGAAAAAATTGTAAGAATATACGAAAGAAATAATAACAAGTAACAATAGTATATTCGGCTATGCCGAATCTTATAAAACCTTCACCATTAATGTAAATCTAGTTTAATGAAGTAATTCAAATCAAAAAGACTTATACAGGGGTAACGGAGAATTAAAATATATAATTTCACATAAAAATGTCATCGGCTCTTAATGGGTTAAGCATATATAAAAATTTTATTATGACGTTAAATATTTATTCAAAAGCTTTTAAATGATACCCATATTGATATCTTATAAAATATGTTGCTTTTCTATGAAAAGCTCAGAGGCCCATAATTCGTAAAACATGGGCGAGCAACAATATTTTCACTTGATGTTATTTTTTCTGATTTTTTTTATTCTCTATATTTGTTTTTTTTATAGGAGTAGCTTCATTATTCCAAATGATATGGAAAAATTAGAGACAGGCGTTGTGTTTTGCCTGCTGCCTCGAAGGACATGGACCAATCTTGCTGATTTTCAATAGCAGCTCTTTCGACACTATGGCTGATTGATTAAAGTATTTAATTTCTCTTTAGCTGATCTAGTGCCTTGAAAACTTGATTTCACCACTAACACGGACGGACAGATAGACAGACAGATGTCGCTAAATAGACTTCGCTATGCATAAGAACTTCGAATATACCCTTAATGTGGTCAGAAATATTTAAAAAAAAACCATAATAACTGATTGAAGTGTTACTCCACAATATTGTTTAGAAAACCGTAATATGCTCGTATATGTCTGAAAAAGTCTAAGCTAAAAACTCAATTTTTCAAAATTCGTCGCTCGGGTGCAAGTTCTTAATAGGAAAAAAGGTTTTATTTATTCTGTATTGTTTATAACCGTACATGTAACTAATTGCAAACACCAGTAGCACACATTTCCACATGATAATAAAAAAGCTGTATACCACCTAAATGCCAAATTACAACTATAAAATTCGTATAGTGGTACGAAATTGTGGGTATTAAGTTTTTTGTATGCCACAGGTGGAGCACTGACCCATGTTTAAGTTTTCACACTGGGGCAAAAGTAAAATTTTTATAATCATTTACATGTTGGTTGCACGCTCTTGTACGGCTGTTTTCTCCATACCAACAACTTTTATATATCCAGACATTTCCATATTTTCCTGATATCTAAATGAGAGGTTTTGTTATTTCTTATTAAAATAAAGCCTTATGAATAACAGGAGTAGCGGGCCTTACGAACTAGTGTCTAATAAGGTTTAAATTAATATTTGTTTCGATATTTACATTTTTTATTATTGTTAATTTTATGTTTCTTTTGTGTTTAATGGATAATTCTTTCGAATAACGAAAAAAATAATCAAATTAAATCTAGAACTCCAGTAGAAAAAAAGTAGTAAATTTTTATTTGAACAACTTATCTATGAAATAACTAAATTGACTGTGGAATATGTATGTATGAATATACATATAGTATGTTCGAAATTATTAATTAAATTTAAAAATAAAAATAATATTTGCTTAATCCCCTTTCACTCTATTCTATTATATTCATTCTATTAAATCTTACGTGATAAAAGTGTGAATAGAAATTATACAATTTTTACCCTGCAGCATAATTTTTATTTAATTTGAAAAATTGTAAGTCCTATTAAAAAAATACCTATTTGTTTTAATTTATTTTAATTCTGCTACAAGTTGTTTATGTAAGATAAGTACAAGTAATGAACTAACAGAATGTATTTGCATATTAATCTCTTCATTTTTAAGTTGCCTTGTTTTGTTCGCTTAGTTACTTAAGTTTTTCGTTTTTTATAACGAACGTGTAATTAAAATTAAAAACAAAAATACTTTAATTTCTGCTGCTCTCTTTTGTGTTAACGGCAATTATCGTACTGGTATTTCATTAAAGTGAGTTCTAGAAATATTTTGTCACAACCTTTTTCATCTATTTTTATTTTCTTTTCAGGTCTTTTTGTAATAATTTCTGCAACATTTTTTTTTTTGTTAGTTCTTAGGAGTTACTTAATTGACTTAAACTGTAGTGGTTAGACAACACTAAATTATACGAACGTATTGGCGAAAAAGGAAAGCAGCAAATTAAAAGCAACTAAAGACTATCTACAATTGCACTATTAAGTTAAGAATACTTAAGGACATTTATAAAAACTAATATAAAATTTTATGGAAATATTTTACGCCACAACTTCTATAGGCGTGAAGCGAGTTCGATTGTAAAGCAAATTGTTATGACGAACTGCTCAGATTTGTTTAAATCTTATAATATCCATAAGTCAGTGAAGGGTGCCAGTTATATAAAACATGATCCGTTCCATTGTATTGAAATTCTTCTTAAAATGATGTTCCAATAAATTCGTAATTTAATTTTAAAATTTTTAGGCTGCACTTTGTAATGTTTGGAGGTCAATCAATGATTTGCTATATAAAAGTAAAAAGATTTTAACCGAAAAAATATGGCCAGCAAAACAAATTTTTTGCACATTTTGTTTCTAGTAAAATATGTCTCAGCTTTGATGTCCTTAGTGCGTAACGTTCGCTATTACCCAGCAAAAATTTGACATTTGCTTAAAAAGTACTTGCCATGTAATGACTTAATTCCACACTCGATTATCTTTTCAAAAATTCTTTGCTGGGTAGCGATAAGTTTTAATAATTGTAGTATTAAAATGTTGATTATTTTCACCTTTCTATGTGCACGTACACATCAATAATAGGTAAATATTGCAGGCATTCCAAAATTGAAATTAAGAGACAATAAAACAGAATATTTATAAAATAATAATATTTATTTCTGTCTCACTATGCCTTGTGTAAACACACATATTTTTTATTATGTTAACTACTAAAAAGAACATCTCATTTAAAATTAAAATAAAATCTTTAAACCATTATCAATATTTAATTGAAGTACGTATTAAATATACAATTATTGAATTTAGTAACCGGTCTTGTATCAAAGCTAAAATTTAGACCGCTAGTATTACTTTACACGTTACCAAAAAAGTGGAAAAGGGGTATATCTAAATTTTTGTAATTCCGTTTGTAATTTCTATAAATTCAAATAACAATAAACAAAAAAAAATATATATATATATATATATATATGTATGAGGCGATTTAAAATTAATAAATAAGTAAAAAAAAAACATTAAGTGAGAAAATTGACGTTCGCCCATATTTTCCATTATAGATCTCATACCTTTTCATAGAAAACTACGATTGAGCACCATTTTTGTAAGACATCGATATGGGTATTATTTAAAAGCTTTTGAAGAGATCCTTAAGGAAATACTAAATTAAAAATAAACGCTAAGTCCGTAAAGAGCCAATGACATTTTTCTGAAAAATTATATATAGTACTGAATTTTTTTTCACTTTTAAATTCTCTGTCGCCCCTATATTTGTTTTTTTTTTTTTTTTTTTTTTTTTTTTTTTTGTTTAATTCTATATCGCCCCATATATTTATTGTTTTGATTGGAGTTATTTCATTGTTCTAAATGGTATCGCTCAGTCGACTTCGCTATGCATAAGAAGTCAGAATATACATACTTTATGGGGTCGGAAATTGTTATTGTAGAAATTACAAACTATATAAAAAAATTATCAACTTTTTGTGGTGAAGGGTATAAAAATGTCGAAGTATTCTCTTATTACACTTGGAAGTGACCAAGAACCTGTATTGGTATGATTGCTATGACAGCAGTTATAAAATTTGAAATTGAACATTATAGAATGTTCCTAAAATTGTTGTTATTTGCTACAAATGGCCAAACTGTTGTAGACAAACGGTTGAAATTTTCAAAGGAACTGTATTGAACTACATATGGATTTGAAAATTAAAAGGTGTCCTAATAGTTATTGTAATTTGATGTATGTGGCAAAACTTTTGAACCGTTCTTGACAGACAGCTGAAATTTACAAGGGCGCTGTATTGCGAAGTCCGTTATAACAACAAGTATATAGAAATTAGAGGGTGTTTTCATTATTGATGCAGTTTGACCCAGGCAGATCGCCCTATAAATAAGAGAGACTCTCTACTACTTGCTATAACAGGAAGAATAAATTTTTAAAATTATAAATTAAAGGATGTTACAATGGTCAATGTAGTTTGATGTATGTATGTATATGACTAAACTGTTAAACTTTTTCAGACAGCAAGTATAACATTTTAATTTGGAATTCAAGGTATGCCTCTACAGTGGTTGTAGTTTGATCTATATCTTTTAATTGTTGAACAGTTTTAGACAGAGAGTTTAAATTTACTAGCTGTATTACTAAGTCCGATATTGCAACAAGTATAAAATTTTAATTTATAAATTAAATTTGTCCCAATGCTTAATTTAATTGGCCAGACTTTTGAACCGTTAACGACAGAAAGCTGAAATCTATTTTGAAGTCGGTTTTTTTGCAAGAACTAATTAAATTCTAGAAATTTGCTACTGGATATTTTCCAAAACCGTCAACAATTTTTTCTGTGTTTTTCATATTTGCCGGATATCGTTAGTTTTCTCAGGTCTTCAAAAAAATTTCCAGTTCACTTAAAAATCAAAGTTAACTATTTATAATTTTTGGAAAAACAGTAGTTTTGTCTATTCTGTCTATTAAGGTGACCATTTGTTTCATTGTACATTTTGTTTTATTCTTCATGTTAACTTTTTCATCGTTTAGAAGAAGTACCAATAAAAATGCCCGAAAAATCCCAAAATCATTTTTAAGTAACCTCGAAGTTTCATTAAAAAACCAAAAAAAAAAAATTAAATAAAAAAAAACTTTAATTTCACTATCGCGAAATAATTGATATTTCACAAAAACAAATTTAATAATAATCGGTTGGAATAAAAAAATAAGATAAATCGGGGGCCTTGAGTGATAGAAGGTTAAGGAAATAAAACTCATAAACATATGTAACTATATGTATGTACGTATGTGCATATGTTTATATAAAACAACATTGGGTTTATAACTCTATTTGTATATATATATATTGATCATACAAATAGGATTCTTATTTTTTTTAATTTTAAATAGTTATTCCTTTAATAAATTTTAAACAGTAATAAAATAACGAAAAAATATAAAACAATTAAATATGCACAGACATATATAAGTTTTCAAGTGCATAAGGCATTCTTTCGTATATCGTTATAATATCATGTAATTTTTCATTCAGTAGCAATGATTCGTAAAAGATGTTTCTTTATTAGGAAGCTTTACTTGTTCCGAGATAACTTGGATACATTAATTTATAAAGTCTGCTATGCAAAATTTAATGGTTTAAATATTACTTTAATTTTTAAGTGTGTTTTACAACAAATTTTTCATACAAATGTGTCCTAAAATATGCTTCTAATCTATTTTATTATTTGTTTTTAATTCTGCAATACAAATTTATTAAAAAAATCACTTTTCTATGTTTTATTTTTCACACAAAACCCACATCCCTTTTTAATTAATTTGTATAAAGAAACCTTGATAGATATAACTCTTGCAAAACAGATTTCATCTGTCTGCTATAACTGTTCAAAAGTACGGCCACATACATCAAATGACATAAAGTATTGGTACCTGCTAATTTCCCATCTCCAAACTTTATACTTGCTATAGCAGACTTAGCACTAAGGCTCCTTGTTAATTACAACCGTTGATCTACGACTGTTCAACAGTTTGGTAATATGTGGGCATTATATAGGCAATATATAATATATAATCTCCTTATTTTTGAAGTCGGTTACAAACGGGGTATAAATGTTATATTATTTCTTAGTCATAATATTAAAAAAATTAAAAAATATTTATCAATAGTAATAGTTATACCTGAAAAATAAATTTATTTTATACCTTTAATACTTATCGTTAATTTAAAGAAATAAAAAATGGAAAATAATTAGTGGGAAGAAATAAAATAAAAATTTTTTCGTAATAATTGTACTCCAATTTTGATCGATTCCACGTTATCGTTATTAAGTGTTTGAGTTTTCAGCACATTTTAAGGTGGGTGTAGATAGAAATCGATATGGAAACAAAACGTCATTTTTTGGAATATGTGTCTGTCTCTCCATCTGTCTCTGTTCGCATTACGTAAAAACTACTGGTTGGATTTGAAAAAAAATTTTTTAGAACATTACGATGGCTGCTATATATATTTCTGGCCTGGCAACACTGAGTGCTGCCAAGTGCAATCTGACGTGCGACCATTATTTGTGTTGTTTACAGTGACTTGAAAAAATTAATATAGAAAAAAAATGGAATTAACTCGTGAACATTTTCGTGCCATCATTTTTCACAACTTTCGAAGTGGATTATCACGACAAGAGTGCATTGATGATCTTAAATCTTTGTATGGCGATGAAGCACCATCCTATAGCACTGTGAAAAATTGGTATAATGAATTTAATCGTGGCCGAAGCTCGCTCAAAGACGAATTCCGTGAAGGTCGTCCAAAAACGGCTGTTGTGCCAGAGAACATTGATGCCGTGCGTGAACTCATAATGCAAGATCGACATGCGACATACCGAGAGATAGAGAAATCCTTGGACATTTCTTCCACCAGCATACATTCGATACTGCATGAACATCTGGCCGTAAAAAAGCTTTGTTCTCGTTGGATCCCGCACAATTTGAAAGTCGCTAAAAAAAAAGGCTCGTGTCGATTGGTGCAAAGAAATGTTGCAAAAATACGATTGCGGTGCTTCAAAAGACGTTTATAAGATCGTCACAGGTGACGAATCATGGATCTATGCGTATGAGCCCGCAAATTAATAACAATCGACCGTGTGGGTCTTCAAAGACGAGCAAAATCCAACGAAAGTTGTTCGTGGAAGAAGCACTTCGAAGCAAATGGTCGCCTGTTTCTTCGGAAAAACTGGTCATGTGGCGACTGTTCCGCTTGAGCAACGTAGGACGGTCACTTCTGAGTGGTACACTACAATTTGTTTGCCTGAAGTCATCGCAGAAATTCGAAAAACCAACAAGAGAAGACGAATCATTGTTCACCATGACAATGCGAGCTCAAACCATTTTTGATTATAAATATTCGCATTTTCACTCTTAGGCCAGAAATATATAGAGCAGCCCTCGTAATTCCAATATACCTTTTTTCGTAAAAATAAGTTATTTCGTAGAGAAAGTAGAGATACAGTTGTGAAATCATCCAATTTTACTGGTATGATGGTACAAAAACAGTTGTGAGCACACTTTAGTTTGGTAAATGGAAAATTTTTAACACTGTCTACAGAACTCTGGAATAAATATTTAAAAATACATTTTTCTTAATTTAAATTGTGAGAAAATTAGAAAAGACACGCAGACGAAATCGTGGGAACTCCTAGTAGATTAATTAATGCGTTTGTTTCATGACTAGTTTGTCGTAAAGGTAAACGATCTTAAAACTATTGTTTTCGGAGCGTTGGACACGACTCTTATGGTGTAGTACCTGAAATAACAGTCTCTCTCTTTCAACTAATATAGATCGATCGCGTGCGACATCGCGAAAGATCGGCCTCCACAATCGTGGTGGATTCTCGTACAATTTAACGGGAGGAACTGTGTTCTGAAAGCGACTTTCCGTAAGACTCTTTAATTCCTACGTCTAACGAATTATGAAATAATCGCTTAAAAGTAATTTTTGCATTTTTGTACTGTAATTTCTTTGTGATATAGGAGATTTATTTTTAATAAACAATATTATAAGTTAAAAATAAATCCAAATTATATTTAAAAAAAGCAGATCTTATGGGAAAATTTAAGGGAAAATATTAAAAATTAGGTTTCAGCCAATCCTTCATCCTGCTCTGTCCCTTTTTTGATTCGGTCAAACTTTTTAAGTGTATAACTTACAGCATCGTCAACTTCTTAGAATTTTAATCTTACGCATATATAAATAGAAAAATGTTATGATTGCAAATAATAAATTCATATTGCAACATTCTTTTTCTTACCATGTTGATTAAATTAATAAAGAACGCGACACTTTTTTTAAAATAATCACAACCGGAAAAATTTTCTTACAAAAATCAGATTAGAAGAATTGTTTAAAATAAAATAAATTTGTTTTAATATCGATTTACTATTCTAACAATCGTCAAAATGGGTCGCAAAAGTATAATTTGGAAGAACAGAATATAAGTTTACTTGTACAAGCGTTTGGACGATCGAAAAAAGAGTCGTTACATGCCAGCTAGATTTATAAAAATAAAAAATAAAAATTATATAAATACTTACATGGTCGGCATTTATATGCAATCTCAACAAATTTCCTTATTCCTGCACAGGGATCTCCACTTGCTAAAGGCTTTGTGTTGCCAGAGAATTTACAATGACGTTTTTTCTGGCAGGCATCTACAACAGTCTGCAACAGAATGTACTAAAAAAATTAAAAGCAAAAAAACCTTATTATGGTCGTGTGTTCTTAAATATTTAAATTTAATATTAAAACTTAGTTGTCAGTTTACAAAACAATTTGGATGATGCAAATACACCCGATATAGATTCAGTGCAGCAATAAAAATTGTAATACACAAAGATATCAACGGGCTAAAAAAACATATCAAAAGATTTCCAAACTAAGAAACACCGTTTTAAATTAAAAAAAATACCACAAACGGAATGAAGATGAGAAGTTGGATCATTCAGTAAAGGAAAGAAACTCGTGCCTAACCAAAACTAAAGTATCAATACAAAAATGAACAGAATCATATTATTTTGGGAACAAGTCAGCCATTTCTAAACGGCTTATTCGATTTAGCGGCTTTTCTATGGGCTCTTAACTTAGTAGAAAAGCGCTCTTTTTTTTTTATCAAAATACACAACATTGTAAACTTTGTTTATTTTTAAACCGAAAATCTCTTTTATCTTTGAACTCAAAAATGAATTTTCCGTTTTCATGCGCTAAATAATTTTGCTGACTAAATAGTTAAAAATTAGACAAATTCGTGGAGACAGCTCGTAAAATTTACAAAGACTAGACCAGGTCATAGGAAAAATTTTATTTTTTAAATGCGTTTAAATCGTTAACTATACAGATACTTTAAAATATTTCGGTGTTGACTTTAAATCGTTATACAATTTTTAAAAACAAAAAATTACTAGTGTGTAAAAAAATTTCAAGATGGAGTTAGTCGTCTTTAAGAGGCCAAACGATGACCCTGAGAGGTTCAGGCCCGTCAAAGCATAAGCTCCATTACTTCTCTTCTATGACTATTTCAGCATTATCCTTTTTGCAGAATAAAATTTTACGGCTTACAGAGGGATAGGATTTTGTTGTGAAGTCAATTTAAGTGTAACAACATTTTTGTTTTTATAACACAGAGAATGCAATTGATATAGTAATAATACAATAATGTTAAGCAATGCCGATGATAACGAAAAACTATTAAAAATATATGGCAATAAAATTTTCTAGTAAAATTGTGATAAAGAGGCAGCTGGAACGAAGCGAATAATCTAAAATTAGAAAATAAATTTTAATAGTATATTTAAGCAAAATAAAAATATTAATATCCATAAGTTGTAAAGATACTTTTCAAGAGTATCATTAAATAAAATGAAAAATATTTTGAAATGCCTTTCTTCAATCCCAAGTAATTGGACTTGTTTCTTAGTCAAAAATTTATAAACATATTTTTTAAAGATAAAAAAGTTTTGCTGTTTTTTTTTTTTCTTTAAAATCTATAATGCCGATGAGGATTTCTCACTTCCTATAGGAAGTTATAGATCGATGCGCAGTTTTCTGGAAGGACTTTTACGAATATCTAAGAACTTTTGGGATATCCTGGCGCTTTGATTTTTGTACCTTTGCCATTTTAAAATTCATAATAAAAAAAAATAAAAATATTTAAATATGTTATGGAGATGGGAATCTAGCTTGAAGGCAGAACTTGATCGCACTGACTGGAAGAGTTATATATTTCAACTGAAAGCAACCAAAGTTTCTCTTAAAGTCTGATTTTTCCCCATTTTTAAAAATGTACAAACACAACTTTTTATGAACGAAATACAAATATTAGGTCTGATCAATAAATTTTCGAATCTAGCTAAAAGAGAGTAAAACAAAAATTTACAATACTAGAGTGCCAAATGAATAAATAAACACTTTGTTGGCTAAAATTATTTGAAGAAGAAGATAGAGCTTTTGAGAAAATAAAATTCTTCTTCTTTTTGCACGAAACAGCCCAGACTTGGTCTGGTTAAAAAGTAATCAGTAGCAAATAAATAAAAATCTATGTGTTCTGCACGGAAACGTCTAACAAAAGTGTTATTTACACGATTTATGTCAAAAAATAAATGAAAACATATAAAATATTTCCGTTTTAATGTTTATTTTGAACAGCAGCATGTATATTTAGTTAGACATTTTATTTTTGGATAAAAGGTTGGTTTTTTTTTTGTTCCCGTACTTTTGGGCATTTTTGTCTTCAATTGAAAATAGTTTATGTTTACTCTTATATTACCGATCTTTACCCAAAAGGCAAGGAATGGAGCTATATGAAAGAAGAAAGCTAACCATTTTAGTCTGGCAATAATACGAAATGTTGCATTTGCAATTTCTTGAACTTTAATTTTTCTAGTTATTTGTTTGAAACAAAAAATTAATGAAAGTTGTTTAATTAACCTTATTAGGAATGGACTTATTCTACTTTCAAAAGAAATATTTGTGCGATTGAATTGTACAAAAAAACTGCTTTTGTTTAATTTGTCAAGATAGAACTCTATTGAAATTGTGATTTCAACAATGTAGAAAAGGAGTCTGTAGCTCATTTTAAAATCCGTTAACTTAGTTTTTTGAAAAGTGGACTTGTACCCATTTAAAAAATAACCATAAAGGCAATAAATAAGATAGTAAAAATTTAAATACGCCATTTGATCAGGCATAGCTTTGAAAATTTTGCTATTAAAAATCATCAAGATTACTGCATGTCCTTCGCGGCAGCGGCCAAAACACCACACCTACCTCTAATTTTTCCCTATTATTTGGAACAATTCAAATCAAAATAATTTTGTGAAGTAACTCCAATAAAAAAAATATGTATATAATTATATATAAATAAAAAAGAATATCTATACATAGAGAAGAAAAAAATAAGCAAGAAACAATAAGTCAAAAAATTTGCGTTAGCCCACATTTTCCGAGTTAAAAGCAGATGACATTTTTATGCAAAATTATACTAAATTTTTTTTTATTATGTTTTTAATTTCTCTGCCTCCCGAGTATTTTTTGCTTTTTGATTTACATATATGGTAAGGGGTATATAGTTTCAACATAGCCGAATATAGCACTTTTAATTGTTTTATGGCTTAAACTAAGCATCTTCACAATAATATGTATGTTATGCGTGTTTTTATGTCATTTGCGCAAAAAGGTTGTAAGATCTTTGTTCCTTATAACAGCAAAATTTTATAACATAATTTTAAGTATAAATAGAAAAATTTTATTTCAGTAATTTTAGCTTTACTGGCAGCAACATTGCGGACTTATCAGCGGGCTTCGGAACAATTGTATCTCAGTTGTCCACGTGGTATCAGCATCTCAATATAATTGGCACAGTATGGTCGAGCAAGAGTTAAGAAGAATAATATTTAATTACTGTACACAAATAATAGAATACAAACGTTATTATATATATGAAGGGTATATAAGATTCGACAAAGCTGGATAAAGCATTACTTCTTATCTTAGGTTCTGTTTAGTTAGTTACAATTTTGGTTAAGATTTATAAATATCGCCCTTTGTTGTTTTATTTCCCTTTAATTTAAGTGCATTTAAAGTTTATTTTAATTTATATCGTACACTGTTTAAATGTGACAAGTTTTCGTTTAAAAATCTCCAAAAAAGTGGAAATATATATACATATATGTATACATATACATATGTAGTACTTAATTTTAATGCCATTCACCAAAAAAAAAAAAAAAGTGGAAAAAGGATTAACTGAGTTTCTCATTCCGTTTGTAATTTCTACAATATCCATTTCCGACCCCTTATTTTCCAAGTTGCGGGCCTCTGAAATTTTAAAATTTTTTAAAATATCAATGTTTTTAAAGGTTTTGAAACATCTTTAAGGAAATAGCAATTTTTTTTAATGCTTCACCTATTAAGATCCGCTTGCATTCTTATGCAAAATTATATATGATTATACATGATTTTCAAAAATAATCCCTCAATAATTTTTGATCTGGTTAACTTGATAAAATAATAATGATGCCTTTTTTAAGATAGATGGTTTTATTCACTTTTACCATAAAAAATAAATCATGTCTTTTTATTTCTACTATACGACGCTATAAAATTAAAAAACAAAGTAAGTCTGGGTAAAAAAAGTTTAGGCACACATGTGAAAATGTTCGGTTTATTTTTGGTTTTTACATGTCTAGTATTGAACCTCCTTTAGCTTGGATAATTGCTTCTAATCGTCGACTCATGCTTCGTACTAGGTTAGACGTTTCACCAGGAGTAATGTTTTCCCACTCAAACCAAAGTGCTGCTTTAAGTGAATCTTTGAATGTAATGTGATGTTGCCGTATTCTTTTCGCCATTGCCGCCACCGTGCTTCAGTTTTAATAAGGTTATTTTCTTGAAGCTCTTTGTTTGCTTTTGGGCCATCTGAACCAAAAATCTTAAACTTTGAATAATCGCTAAATACCACGCTTTAAACAGTGTTGTTAATGTGGAGGTTTGCGAACTCTTATCTTTTTTTCTTTTTGATATCCAAAAGGCACGGTTTACGACGGAGATCTCTTCCATTATAGCCAAAAATGTTAACTACATTTATTTATTTATTATTGAAAAAAAAGTTGTACACTGGCAGATAACGTTTAAAAATGAAAAGATGAATAAAAAGATAAATCATTCAATGAAATTAAAAAAAATAATAAAGTACAAAGCAATAATTATTAAAAAAATAATTCAAAGAAAAAAAGCAATTAAAATTAAAAAAAAAAAAAAAATAAAACACAAAAACCCAAAATTAAAAATTAGAAATACATACCTACATATACATGTACATACATACATATATGTATACATATTTATTAAAACTATTTTAAATTTATTAATCACAAGGTTTTTGTTTTGTTTTTTTGTATTCTTTTTTGTTATTTTCTCCAATTTTGACATTTCGCTTGGTAGAGTTACCGTATAATATCAATTTGAATAGAGAGAAATATAAAACTGTTTACCATGGTTATAAATAAGATAGTGAATCACATAGTGGTTAATACAAACAATAAAATGTGTAGTTTAAGTGTTAAAAGTTAGTGAATCGCACTACTCTGCAGCGTATTTCTTATTGTTTGCGGATGGAAGTTTTCATTGGAACTTTGCCCCATATCTTGGCACAATTATACATCCGAAATTTTGAGCCACTGCAGCTACAATGATCGGCTCTTGGCGTGTTGTCAATTTTTTTGGGCGTCCACTGCTCCTCTCACGCTCTAAATTGTTAGTTTTTTCATATCGTTTTATGGCGTCTCTTACAATAGTATAGGGCCACTGTACAATAACCCCAATTTCGCGATGTGATTTTCCCTGCGCATAAAGATTAATTATAATTTTACGGAAATCGATGGAAATTTCTGAACGATTGCTGATTATGCTGTTTTCGCCACGAATTAAATACACAAAAAATTTTTTTTACATTTAAAACTTGCCTACTGAAAATTTAATATGCAGAAACATGAAGTGAATAAACAAAACGGCATCATTTTATAAGGTTATACAGATTCAAAATAATTGGTGGATTACTCTTGGAAATCATGATGTGCCTAAACTTTTTTGATTAACTGTATGTAGTAGTTAATTTGTATACCCTTCAGCATTTCATTTTGAATAGTTTTGAGTTTTTTAATTTTAATAATTTGGGTTCTAATTCGATGCAAGGAAAAACTTATTAGTGAAGATGTTGCAAAAGGTGTTTCAACCAGCAATACTATATTTTAATATTTTAAGTTCATCACTTAAAATTTAAACACAATCTTACATTACCGTTGTAATTGTGTTATTAAAAATTGTAAATTAAAATAATAGCAAAACGATAAATATTACATTTTACATATTTGTGTGGGTTTGTAAATTCGCCCAGTGTAAAGTCAAAAAGTATAGATGTGTAGAAGCAACATCGAAAAGGAGTGTCATTCATTGAATGAAACACTTTCTTTTTTGTTGTTTTACAAATTTTGTTTTAACAATTTACACAAGGTACACTTCCAAATTAGCTGCTTACCTGTAATCCGTTTATAGTACAAAGCTCTGGAGGCTTCACTTCAATTTGAGTGCTGCTGTAGATGACATCAGTTCTAGTACTACTTTTACTGCTAACAAAATCGCCAACGTTGTTGCCATCAGCACTTGGGCTGCTGATAACACTACTGGTGCTGTCAGTGTCTATACTGGTTAAATCTTTTGATGATTTTGGTGGACAAAGGGTGTTGTCAGTCAAATCTAAAAAAAATATATATAGAAAAATTAAGAGGTTAATTGATAACTCACAGTAATTTTTTAGCAATTGCAAAGAAACAGAATGTCGTGGAGTACTTTTGCCACTAGTATTCAAAAAACTGATTTTTTTTGGTATAATACGAGTATGCTTACTGTGCTTATTATGATTTTACACACATACATATGTATGTATGTCGAAGTTCATACATACATACATCCATGACTTTTATAAAAACCCTTTACCACAGGTGGAAAACTGTATATCTGAGTTCTTATGCACAGCGAAGTCGATAGCGATGACTATCTGTCCGTCCGTGCTCTTTTTATAATCAACTTTGACAAGACATTAGGAGCTAGAGTAAATTCAAGTACTCGATCAGACATAGTTTTAAAAATTTTGCTATTGAAAATCAGCAAGATCGGTCCGTGTCCTTGGAGGCAGCAGGTAAAACACAATGGCTGCTTCTAAGCTTTTCATAACATTCGGAACAAGTCTAGTTTAGTGAAGTAACTCCAATAAGAAAACAAAAATATATACAGTATTGGGCAAAACCTAAGAAACGTTGTCCAATATTAGCTTCTGAGTCAAATTATGTTTAAACGAACATATTTCAATTCAATGTTTTAATGCAGTTTTATTAGTTTCTGTGTCATACAATATTACAAAAAAAAATTTGTAATTATCTCTCCCCTAACGGTTCTTTTAGTACAACAACAAAAATTACTCAAAAATTCAGCGGCAAAACCTAAGAAACTTTTAATATTT
This sequence comes from Gymnosoma rotundatum, assembly GCA_916610165.2. Classification (NCBI taxonomy): domain Eukaryota; kingdom Metazoa; phylum Arthropoda; class Insecta; order Diptera; family Tachinidae; genus Gymnosoma; species Gymnosoma rotundatum. The sequence continues at coordinate 119,167,252 of OU744336.1, forward strand.
TGTATAATAACCCTTATTTTTTATTACTGCGGCGCACCGACGCGGCGCACCGACGCGGCATAGATTTGATTAAATTATCAATTATTTTTGGATCTATGCGTATCCATTCATCTTCCAGACACGAAAATAAATCATCTCTGTTGGAGAATCGTTTCGATCCAACATTCCTCTTCAATATGGAAAATAAATTTTCGATTGGGTTCAAATCGGGCGATTGGGCCGGCCAATCAAGCAATTGAATCCCTTTCGATTGTATCCAGTCCTTTACCAACTTCGATGAGTGTTTCGGATCGTTATCATGTTGAAACACCCATCGAAGTGGCATATTCCACTCGGCATATGGCAACATCTTATTTTCTAAAATGTCCCTATACACAAATCTGTCCATTTTGGTAGAAATTCTGTGGAACGGCCCTAGACCATGACCTGAAAAACACGCCCACACCATCACATTGCCAACCCCATGCTTGACAGTTTTTTTACAATATCGGGGTTTAAGCCTTTCACCAGTATTGCGTCTCACACGACATATGCCATCCGAGTTGAACAAATTAAATTTGCTTTCGTCGCTAAAGAGGACACTTTTCCACTTTTTAACTGGCCAATCAAGATATTTTTTTGCAAATTCGAGCCTAAAAAATCAGGCATTAATGGTTGACTTGTAAGCTTAAAAATACTTACCGTTGTTTTGCGTGACGTTTTGTAAGAAGAGGTTTTTTGGAAGCTTTATAACTTTTCAATCCAGCCTCTCTCGCCCGTCTGCGGACTGTGCTGGCATCAACACTTAAGCCTAATTCTGACACAATTTTTTTTGACGAGATGAAGGGTGTTTTTTTTATTATTTTCTTGATATTTCTATCATCACGAACTGATGTTTTACGAGGTCTTCCTCCAGGATTAATATTGAGTACAGTTCCTTTATCTTTATAAAGGTTTATCCATTTGGAAACCATTGATTTGCTTACTTTTAACAAATTTGCAATTTCAGCCTGTGATTTGCCTGCATTATAATGCGTTATAGCATTCAATTTAAATGCTTCACAATATTTTTTACGTTGCATTTTATTTTAATTTTAAATGCGAAATTTATTCGTTACACGCTTTTAAATGCATACTAGATCACTTTTTCATAAGAAATCATCGAAAAAAATAAGAAGTTACCGTTATCTTAAAAAAAAAAAACAAATTTATTGTACAAAAGCAAAAAGTTTCTTAGGTTTTGCCCAATGAATTTTTGAGTAATTTTTGTTGTTGTACTAAAAGAACCGTTAGGTGAGAGATAATTACAAATTTTTTTTTTTTGTAATATTGTATGACACAGAAACTAATAAAACTGCATTAAAACATTGAATTGAAATATGTTCGTTTAAACATAATAGGACTCAGAAGCTAATATTGGACAACGTTTCTTAGGTTTTGCCCAATACTGTATATGAGCGAAAAGAAGAAAAAAAACATCACATTGGAGCTCGCCCATATTTCCGAGTTATTGGTCTCTTAACTTTTCATAGAAAAGTACGATTGTGCATCATATTTTTTCAGACATCAATATGAGTATTATTTGAAAGCTTTTCAAGAAATCTTTTAGGATAAATAAAAATTAACCCAGTAACAGCCGATGACACTGTTACATATGTGAAATTACGTGTATATAGTACTTATCTTTTTTTTTTCTTATTTTTAATTCTCTGTCACTCTAATATTTTTTTTTTTTGCTCTAACCAAATCAGCTAGTTTTTAGCTACAGAAAATGTAGTTAAAAGTCTTACTGAATATCAGAATCCACAATTTTGTTGTTAGGTCAATTTAATCAACCAATATTCGTTAAAAAGAGTAGTAAATCGCACTACTGAAGTTATGCTGTGTTTAGACGGCATGCACAAGTCCAATGGAATGTCAGATTTTCCATATATAAATCAATACACACCGTGTAAACCTCATATAACATATGTTATTTTCCTATGTGTTATAACATGTGTCAGTTTTTTATTTAGAGCACGCTCTATTTTGGTATGTAAAATGACAACAGATGTTTCAAGTGATGCTAGCTTCCACTTTTAAAATGTCCGCTCAAAATATATTTAGGATAAAAGTTAGATTTCTGAAAATAAAATATTTTTTGAAATTTTGTAAGGAATATATATAATATTGATCGGGCTTAAAAATAATTTTAGGACATTTTCATGTTAACCACGACAGAAAAAACAGAAAGCCTTGAACCTTTTTTCAATGTTAGTAAAAACTAATTATTGATATTTTTGTTTCCTGTTTCCTGAAGATGCCACCCAGCTGTGTGGCGAAATATTGAAAAAATGAAAGATAATGATACAAAAGAAATAATAAAATTAGGTATTTGGAGATTATTAAATTTTTACAATTAAATTAACCACCAATTATTTTATTTTAAAAAATGAATAGAAAGTTAACTTATTGCCCTTATTACCATCTCATAATTCATATTTTTTTCTTAGTGGAAATGTACTCCATATCCACTTTTCTTTTGTACGACAAGTATTTGAAAATTATTTTAATTTTTCTTATATATATGTATACATACGTAAAAGAAAAAATAATAATGGTGAGACTTAATTCCAATGTAGAAATTTCGAACAGATAACAAAAAGTAAGGGTTTTTGTGGAAATAGTTTTTATTAGTTTGTAATAAATATGAGTTTAAATTTGTCCAGCCTGCTAAGTTTTTTTTTAAGATAAAGGCATGCGCCTTACAGGTAGCGAAAAGTTGAAAAATACGACAAATACGAATTTGCTTACTACAATTTTTTTTTCAATGAAAATTTGTAAAAAACAAACAAGAAAAAATGTGTGGAGTACCTTAATTTTAAGTTCGTAACATGTACTTTATGGAAACTACGCCAAGTACTACGCCTGAATTGAATGTGCACTTTTGACCTTGTGACGTCTTCTTGTAACGAACACAGTCTAAGGGCCAGTTTTTGACTTCGTATTTAAATGTCATTTAAATTTAAGTTCTATTTAAGTACAAAATTCAGTTTTTTAATGCACACTTAAATGAAACTTAAATGACCAATCTTGCGCATTTAAAGTCCATTTAAATAATACAGTTTTACCATATGGTTATGGCATTTTTGTTGTTGTTTCCCAAAACTAAACAAAAGTAAACAAACATTTTAGCCATTGATAGAACAATATTTTATGTTTTGCATACATTTCTTAATGAAAATATTAATTAAAAAGATAAATCAATAAATAAAATAAGTTTAGGTGGTGAATACATGAGTATCGCTGACATTTTTTAATATATTTAAAATATTTTTCACAAAATTTGCAATTCATTGTGTTTGTTAGCAGCTGTTTTTAATAAACAATGGAGATTTATTTTGATATTTCGTAATGCTACCATATTTTTGTGATATTTAAATGGGAACTTAAATAAGACTGAAAAAATTAAACTGCATTTAAATACAACTTAAATTTAAATGAAAATTAACTAAATGCGTATTTAAATACGAACTCAAAAATTGGCCCTAAGTGCCTAAGTACAATTTTATTATGGCAAATTTAATATATAGTAATTTTAATATAAATAATAATAAGGAATGGCAGTGTTGCGCTTCTCGTTATTATTTTTAAACAGTTACTGCTAAAAAAGGTATAGTTGACATCACTGCTTTAAGCAATTTAGTTTTATCTTCAACAATTGAAGGATCGCCGCGAATAACGTTGCAAATGACAAAATAATAATTTTTCAGGAGAGCCAAAAAACGTATTTAAATGGTTTGATTATCTCCACTGACTGACTCATTGTAATTGCTTTTTGACGGTGATAAAATGCATAATTTTAATGTTTTGTTGTTGGAACAAATGTAAGAGAGTAAAATTAACGTTAATCTGCAAAAAAACAGGTTTTGCAAAATTTGTCTTTTACAACGTTATTCGCGGCTTTGCTTCAATTATAGATTATGACGTATGTACGTGCATATGGTAATGCAAGTTTGAATATGATAATTATAAACCGTATGTTAAAACATACTTTGACAAACACACCAAATTACATATTGATAACAATGTTGATATTCCCAAGGCATATTGAAGAAGTGAATGCATTTGCGAGTTGTCAAAATTATTGCACTTTTTCTTACTGTATGTGTATATTAGCTCTGTCTGGGTACTTTTCCAGTAGCTAATACTCAGTAAATTTTTTTGGGAGAGTAAGACAAATTTTACTCTGTCGGCTGAAAATATATCAAAAAGTACGCAGACAGCATCCAGTAAAATCTCGCAAGAAAACAGCTAATCGGTGTGTAAACAATTGAAATAACAAAGTAAAAGAATTACGCAAAATTGAATTGAAAACCGATTGCAAAGGATTTCAAACAGTTGCCTCGATATCCGGTAATGACTTCGAAATTCCTCTTTGCAGTAATTTGGCACTATTTCTTCCATATACAGCTTTCACAATTTCTTTCTTTTGGCTTCATAAGCAAAGGCTTTAGACTGTAAAATATATCATTGCCTATGCATCTATTTTGTAGTATACTTAAAATTGTTTTGTTTATTATAATTTATTATAAACATTCTAACACAATTCTAACTACTTACCTCTGCCATTGTTAAATTTAAATTTTTATTTTTTTCACAAAAATTATTTCATTCAAAAAGTAAATAAAAACAGCTGTTCAAACTATATGTGTACTAGGGATGAGCGATCCCGTGATTTTTGAGGAATATCGTTAGCAGTGAACGTGATTTTCAAATAACCGTTCTTTTAAATAGTTACCGTAATCACCGTTTGCAGTTCTTCTTATATTTAAACATACATGTTTATATAGGAAGAATATAATACTAAGTAATTTTTTATACAAACTGTAATTATAATGGAAAATGTATTTTGATCTCTACATTAAAAACAGCTGTAATTAAATTTGCCCAAAATTATAGAATTCGGTAACACTGATTGATTATAGATTTCAAATAAATGAAGCACACTACATTTTTTGTTTTTCTGCTACATATGTATGTATGTATGAAGTTTAAAAAAAAATAGTTGTTGTTAATAAGTAGAAGCAAGAAAAACCAACACTGCAAAGAAGCTACATTGATATACATATGAAAGAATGAAAGAGTCAAAAGTACTTGTATTTCTCTTTCACAAAGTAAAATTAAATTTAAGTTTGTAGTGTGCTAATATAAAAGAATGTTCTTACGCGGAACTAGTATTTGATCAACTCGGTAACTGTAGTGACCAGTGATTTTTAATCACAGTGATTTAATCACAGGTACTAAAATATGGCTCATCTCTATTGTGTATTGTGTGTGCATGTATATTATATGTATGGGTTCAGTTGCTTCCCAGTAAAAAATAGGATCATCCAAAGAGTAATCATGGAGCGCTCCTTTACGAGCATTGGATTACTCCATAAAACTCCGAAACACATTAGATTTTTAACATAGCATGTCCGCAGACACGAGTACTCCTTTTAAGCTCCTAATGGAGTACTCTCTTTGATCTTGAAAATGACGACAGACGGAGTAATCGTTTTTGTCTTTTAAAAGAGCATAATGGGAGTAATCGTTTTTGTCTCCTAATAGAACACAGATGGAGTAAACCTCCATATAAAATACAATTTTTTTATTTTTTACAAAAACAAGAAAATATTCATTTATTTAAAATTTTTTTAAAGTTGCTATTTTTTTTTGTCAAGTAGGTCTGTTGGTAAACAGTTGCTTTACATTTATGAAATGCCACTTTGAAAGATTTTTCAGATTACGGGTATGTTGGATAAGTGTCTTTAAGTGCTTCTGCAAGAAAATTAAAGAAAAAATAATTCATAATATATTATAGAGGACATGATATTAAAAATTCAGCTATTAAACAATTTGTATTTGTTTGTTTTGATCCATCAGAATTTAATTTGCCCAGCATATATTTCGCCGTTAAGTTTGCGTATTGCTCTTTCAATTTTGATTTTGTCAAACCGCAGTTTAATATACGAAATCTGAAATAAATTAAAATAAAAAACAAAGAATTTTGAATACTTGTTTAACTGATTGCATTAAAAAAAAACTCAGTCTTACCACTTCTGAATCAGGCTCGGTTTTAATTAGTTGTTCTGCAGAATTTAGTTCCATCAAAGAATCAATTGGGAAAATTATTATGCTATAAACACAATCAAAGGCTACCGACCATCGACTACCGACTACAAAAGTAGCTGGCTACAAAAATAGCCAAGTTGCCAGCTACTTAATTTTTTTAACGACCATCGACCACTAACTACAAAAAAAAAACATCTGTTTTGACATTCATGTATGTATTTAAGTTAACCAAAACAAAACAAACTTAATTTTTTTAAGCGAATTTGTGTAAAAAAAATTTAAATGTCTCAAGAAAATTTAATTAACTTTATAAATACTATTGCTAAAATAGTGGAAACAAAGACTTCAGTATATGAAGTGTCCACGTCCATATTTGCATGCAAATTGAACTAAACATTTACATTAAACAATATAATAAATGTATATAAACAGTAAAAATTACTATTATATACTTATCAATTTCAATAAAAAACCCAAAAAATAAATATAACTGAAACAAATTAGAAATTTATGAAAAAAGAACTAAATGGAAAATTTCACAAACAAAAAGCAAATGAAAAATGTATTTTTTTTTTGAAATCTTAATTTAATAATGGCAGGGGTATATAACTACAGCGCCAGGGTATCCCACAAGTATTTTGATATTACTAGTCTCTCCAGGAACTGCACATCAACCTATACCCTCGTATAGGAAGTGGAAAATCCTGTTGAATAAAAACTGTGCGCGTTGCGACTTCAATTATAATTTCACTTTTTTTTTAAAAATCTGCTCGCGCGCAGATGTTCTCCCTTCGAGATAAAGTAATAAACTGATGAAAAATGTAAACAAATTAACACATGATTATTATTTTTCAATGGTGCCACTATAAAAGTTTTTCGCGTTTTTAATAGCGATATTTAATGTATTGCGTTTTTAAAAACACCATTTCATGCATTTATTGTATTGGCACCACTAATCTGTTTTTTGTAGCCAAGAAAAATAGAAATTAGCCTAAGTTGGCTACGGGCTACAAAAGTAGCCGTGTAGTCGGTAGTCGTGTAGCTGCTAAAAGATTTATTCTCATAAGCACGCATGTATTCTATTTTTGACATCTTGTAGTCGATGGTCGGTGGACATGATTGTGTTTATAGCATTATTCTTTAATTTGATGTATTCTTCCACAAACCGTAATGACTTTGATGAGTTTTTATAAAGCGGCATTCCACCCACAAATATATCGATCAGTAGTTCGACACTTGCATTAGGTGATATGTTTTAGCCGTGCATCATCAGTGCTTTTTCTAAACCACAATGAAAGTATTCACCTGGTGCAATATCTATTATTTCTGGGCTCACTGTGAAGCACCATGGGTTTTCTACATGCACTATTTTTAACAATATTTCTCTGCATAGTAGAACGTCCATACCTTCACTTTTTAAAATGTAGAGTAGTGAATTACAGCATTCGTTCGAAACGCGATTTTCAGTTACCCAAGAAGCGAGCTTCTTTTAAAATTTTCACCGATATTGTTTGAATTGATATCATAATGAACATCAAAGTTTTCCGTTTGGCTATCTTCATTTGATAGTTCATTGACTTCGTTAGGTACTGATGCCTCTTTTTCACTTTAAGTCTCCCGATTACAATTTGAGAATTTTTCAATTTCTTTTTTAGCTAGTCATCTTAAATGACGCTTAGAAACTAAATTTTCACAGATTTTTAACAAATTTGTTATTATAACCGTACCATTTTGCTTTTTTTTGAAATACGTCTTTCACTTTTTAAAACGAAACTGACTAAATATAAAAACGAAACGAAAACATCAACAATTAACAGTTATGTCAAAGAAAAAAAAAACAAAAACGAACTGATACATCCTCCATTGATCCATTTGGAGTACTAAGCGAGGCATGAACAATAAAACAAAAATTGGTTTCGATAGCTCGCTTATTACTCCAAACGGATAAACAAGTCATTACTCCTTTATTGCTCGATTATGGATTAATCCATATATTTTTTACTGGGTTGCTTATTTTTCACATGTACATACCCACATATTGCCAGACGTTTTTGACAGCTCAACAAAATTTTACAAACAACAAAATACACGCAAAAGCTGGTGACTGCATCTGTATCAATGTGCCTTGGATATTACATATGAATATATATATATGACTTGTACTCTAAACACAGCTTTAGTGAATCACTTTATTGTTATTGCAAACAAATGTTGCCAAATATAGCGCTTGTCGTATTGTTTAATATTAGTAAATCGCAGTAGTGCGATTATGAATTTGTAATACGACTTTTCTTGTTTGCGTAGTATTGGGCACATTACGCACAAGTTTTTTCAAACGCCGACAAGTTCAAAAAAAGATTAACAGTCTTATTCACAAAAATTTTAAACTGCTTAATAAGAGGTTAATAAGAAAAAATCGCTAAAGTAGTATTCACGAACGCTTAATAGCACTATTACGCTGTTATTAATCATTAATAAATTTCAAATATTTAATGTAGCAGTTACCCTTCTTTAAACCTTTAATAAGTTTTGAAAAGCATTTTTCCCGTTAAATTGTTTACTGTAAAAGTGTGAAAAACTATTAATAAAAAAAATATAACGAATGTAATAAAATTAATTTCTACAATAGGTAAGTGTTTAAAACATACTTAAATATAAATTACAACTATATGTATTTATTTACACCATTTAAGACCGTAAAATGCAACTGAAATCAAACACAATAACGCCCAAATTATTTTGGGGTTTTGAAGCAGAGTTTTCGTAGTTTATTAGATGGACTTACATGGTTTTTCAAGTGCAAAAAATTTAGTTATCACTTTATCTTTTCTGCAATTAAAGAAAACGATACGTTTACAGGTAATAAATACCAAATTAACTATTAATATTTGTGGAAAATGTGTTTAGAATAGAGAAAATATCATAATTTAATTAATTGTTCTTTCATAATTAAAGCATTGTATTTTATTGATTTGAAAATAAAAATAATAAATAAAAAATTCAAAGTGTACGGACGTGTTCTTAGTTAGCTAAGAGTTTTGAATCAATATATTTTTTAATAAAAAATTAAAAAATAAATAGTATGTCAAATTAGAAGAAACAATTTTTGTATTCAACGGGCTTTTGCCGGTATTTGTGATGGCGATATGAAGACTTCGTGGCCAAATAATCCTTCACTAGTGGTTCTTATACTGTTAGTGGAGTAACCTAAAAATCAAACAAACAAACAAACAAAAAATTCACAAATTTGTATCATAAATAAACAAAATAATATAGTGATGTACAAACAGTAATGCCAAGCTCGGTATTTGGATACTTTTTTGCACTCGTTCAGTGAATCATTGTATAAAAAAGGTTTGACACCATTTTTTATATTACTTTTAAATTTTTTCTGATACGAAACAATAAATAAAATAAAATAAATAAAATAATGATAACTTAAGTTATATCAAATATTATTGCTGATTTAATAATTCTTTTTTAATTATATAAACATTATTCAGGTACCTGGTTCGTTGTTGTATGCATCACTAAACGTAAATTTACATATAATATGAAATGATGTTGCCAACATAAAACTACAATACTATAAAAACTGTTTAATAGTTAATTTTGCGTTATTAAACGTTTGTGAATAAAAATTCTTATTACTGGTTAATAAAACAAAAAGTGTTTAATAACTAAAGTACACATTAGGCTTACTATACGAAATTTTTGTGAATAAGACTGTAAGAAACAAGAGCATTTTGTGTGAAAGGAATGTACTTTCTGCTAGTATTTTAATTATACTGTTTAGTTTGTACTTAATTACAATTATTAACAGAAAAACAATAACTTTTTTTATTCGTCTTTAAAACTACAAATTGAATGTATTACTGCGGGGATAGCATATCCATATTGTCATTTCAGTACTACTCAAATAGCTCATCAGTGGATTTTACCCAAATTTTGTATAGAAAACTAAAAAGTCTTATATCAAAAGCCAAATTGATTAAATGAGAACTCCATTGAATTATTAAGGCAAAAAAACAATAACAACTCAAATGAGATTAATATGAAATATTTATATTTGAAGGAATCAAGCACGAATAAAGTAAATACAAATATAAAAAAGATTCCAAATAATGAAAAACAATAACTCATTTATAAAAGTGGCTACAATTAAAATAAACTTTATCAAAAGAGAATGCAGCAAACTTGGTGATGAGAGCGTAAATATTACAACAAATACAAATTTTGATGAATTAAAAGCTCGAAAAAGGAACTGCTTTATTTATAACTATCCAGCCAAAGCGAAGAAAATTAAACTGTGATCAGTCACTGAGAAATATACGCTGCCTAGAGCAGAATCCACCCAGCTGGTAGTGTGCCAAAAGTGAACATTTATAAGGAAATAATAAGCCTATTTGTACAATTTGGCCTTCGTAAGATTTTTTGGATGCCTATTATAGTAAAAAAAAGTGAAGTCTATTTTTGTGCTCCACTTTCTTAGAAATATATTGTATATAATTATAACCGCATTTCTATTCTATTATCTGTGTACCGTATTTAAATTTTTTGTTCTTACCTCCTGCTCGACCGTACTGCGCCAATTCAATTGAGATGCTGGTACCACGCGGACAACTGAGAGATAATTGTTCTGAATCACAACCCGCTCGTTGATAAGTCCGCAGTGTTGCTGCCAGTAAAGCTAAAATTATAGAAATGAAATATGTCTTTTTATACTTATAATGATTAATTGAAATTTTGCTATTATAAAGAACAAAGATCTTACATCCTTTTTGCGCAAATGACGTAAAAAAACACGCATAACTGTGTGCATACATACATATCGTTGCAAAGATGCTCAGTGCTATGTCGAATCTATATTTCCTTCACCATATGTGTAAATCAAAAAGAAAAATATTCGGGAGACTGAGAATTAAAAAATAAGAAAAAAATTTATAAATTTACATAAAAATGTCATTTGCGCTTAACGCGGATTATATCGTTGAGGCCCACTTTTTCACTTGATGTTGTTTTTTTTTGTATTCCCTATTGCCCCATATAATTGTTTTTTTTTAGTTTCTTCACTAAATTAGATTTGTTTCAAATATGTATAAAAATTAGACGTAGACGTGGTGTTTTGCCTTTTGCCGCGAAAAACATGGAGTGACCTTGCTGATTTTCAATACCAATATTCGAAACTATGTCTGATCGATTGGCGTATTTAAATTTTCCTTAGCTCACCTAGTGCCTTGGCCAAGTTGATGGACATGGACTTCGCTATAGCCCTACATTTTTACTTTTGAACCAGTTTACTAAAAGTTCTTTGGTGAAGGCAAAATCTCCACAAAATGAGTAGTTAAAAATATGGTTTTTATTTAAAAATATTTTTATTGAAAAAATACACACAGAAAAAAGATTGGTTAAAATTCCTTTGATATGTTCAAAATTTAATTACTGATATAATTATTTGATTTTTAATATAAATAAATTATAATTATAACTTATTTTTAATATCAAAAGCTAACAAATGATATTATCGTCCAAATGTTAGTTGTTACACCTCTTAAAAAAGTTATCCTGATCGATTTGTGTCTTTACTAAAATCTATTCTATTAAATGGAAGATGCAACTAAACTTATTCAGCACATTAACACTGAAAATCAAAGTTTGGTAGTTAGAATTATCAAAATCGATTGGGTCTTATAATATCGAAAACTGTTTGACATAATAAAACTGAATTTGTACACATTACAAAAAAAAAATCATCAATATTTCAGTTAAAAAAACAAGAATATATTGTTAGTGGTGAAAAGTTCTCCAATATTGTTGAAAGGTAATTACAAAATCAATCTCAGAAAGACGTTTGTAAATTAAAAAAATTCTAAAATGTTTAATACACTTTGCAGCTGTAAAACGTGCGGTATGGGACGGAAAGTTGAAAAACCTATGTGGAAAAGAAGAATCATGATGTAAAGAAAGGAGTCGGCTGAATTCGAATGGCCGAAGCATTAAAATTATAGTTTATAATCTTACTCCTATAATTTCTTTTTAAAATAAAAGTAAATATTAAAATATTTTACTGTTATATTTAATTCACAATAATACTTTATAGTCACCCAAGAATCATTTTTTAAATAGTTGTGACTGCTATATTTTTTCAGTTATTACAACCGAATTCAAGATATTAACACAACCGACCAAAATCGATTGGCAACAAATTCGGTTCTTATAACGAATTTCTTTTCTCTGTGTAGGCTTTAATTATAAGCTATTTTATTGTTTAAGGAGTATATAAATATATTTTTTAGTTGCAGAATCTTAGATAAAAAATAAATAAGAAAATAAAGTTAAATGTATATATAAATAAAAAATTATTTCAAAACTACCCTCTTGGTTTACTTGCGACGAAGAGGTTTATTATTCGTTCACACATTTTCTTTTTTGTTTGCAATATTTTTACTAAAAACAGTAACTTTACCGTTTAGAAAATTTACGTTTTCAATGAAGTCTTTTAAATAATTCTTCACACAATGTGGTTTACTGAGGCCCACAAAAATACTTACTCGCATATGCACAGTTTTTTTAACGCGTACTACTTTATTAAGATCTGGCCTATTCTGCATATTTTCTATTTTTTCTAACTGATTTCAATGTCTAACGATGACAACTGCCTAGTGGCTCACTTCTACCGTCAATTTCACTTTTTCTTCCTAAAGGCCTACCCAGTAAGGTAGCGAAACCTGCAGGTCTTACTAAAACAGAATAATGAGCAATTGCTTAGCGCAGGTTCTTGTGGGTTCGCTTGTATAAACCACTTTTTTATTTTTGCTTCAAGGAAAGCTTTGATATTAACCGACTCTGTTGGCAGTGGTCTTTTCCCACTTTTTTTAAATCATAATTGAGTTCCTTTTTTCACTAAGAGCCATTTTACACCACGGCACTTTTCATGAAATTAGTTGTTTGAACTCCTTGAATTGCTCCTTTAGGATTCAAATGCTTCTGGAAGTTAAGAAGGAAGCTTCTTCCAGTGGACTGAGTGGAAATTGTTTAAACATTCCGCCGCCAGTGGCTTTACATTCCGATTTATTAGCAACCATCTTTTTTTCACTTTTGATTTTTAATTTCGCCATACCTTGAAATTAATTTTTACAAACTTTTTAAAAATACCTATTTAATGCTTTATTTTGTTACCTTTTGCCATTCATCTGCTAATCTTCTAGGCGGACCAAGAGAATTAAGAATTTTTCCAATTTCTTCACAATTTTCTTTGAAATTGCGTGATGCAATGCCTCTGCGAAAAATTTTTCAATTTTCAAATTGACTGCATTTGTAACCTTAACTTTTTACATTTTCCATGTTACATTTGGTTTAAATTACTTTAACAAGGCGTCGACAAAAATCAGAGTCACGTCAATAAAATATCGTCGGCACTTTGTTATAGAATACAAAATATCTTTGAGCAGTAATCGATAACTGTCAATAACGGCAAGTAGAATAATAAATCGAATGCGTCGATACATATCAACATTGATATGCGACGACGTAGACAACTAGAATAATGGCGAATATTATTTGTATTGGGGATTTTTGGGAATAGTTGAAATAGAGCTTTGGCGAATTTTGGGCATTAAATTTATCTAATTGGGGATACAACTCGAAAAATATCTGGGAACCCTGATGGCAGGCTTAAATTTTGAGGGGATGTTTTTACATTTGCTTTATTTACGTTCGCTGCACACGTCTTACTTCAAAAACTTCATAATATAGGGACGCGTAAATTTTATAGAGAATGAAAAAGATAGCGTTTTGTAAATATGTAAATATAATCCTTCTTTACCACTTTCGTTAAAATGTAACACCTAAAATCAATTTCCACACATTTTTTTTTTAAATTCACTTTTTTCACAATGCACGTGCAATTTGAATAAGCTTACTTAGTTGAAGGTGAGAAAAAAAATTTAAAGAATTAAATAAAATAAAAAGAAATTAAATAAATTCACAAAACATATTTAGAAACGGTATTAAAGCAAAAAGCGAAATTAATCCAACATTCTGCAAGTGGTCCTCTTGAAGTACTTCATTTACTGGTACTTATCAACACTAATATTTTTAAAAGACTCTAACCTCTTTTGCACTAGTGCTTTCCGTTCGAGTATTTGTACTGGTAGCTTTTGGACAATTACCGTTTAACCTGCTGCAGGGTAATGATTACTATTACTGCATGCATGTTTTTTTTAATTCATGCACTACATGTTTATTAAAGGCGACTATGGAAAATTCCAAACGTTGATGGAGTTGATTGAAAGTTCTAGAGTATGCATGAACTCGTCGAAGTCGGTATATAAAAGCCATAACCACACAAAAAAATACAAATGTAAACAAAAATAAACAAATAATCATAAAAATCAAAAATTTTTTATTTTATAATACGTATAATTAAAAATAGTTGTAACTACACCATTGTACTTTTGAGATAAAATTGTATAATTCTGGTTTCAAGACAACAAGTAAAAAAATAAAAAGACAGTTATTGTGTTAAGCCATGTCATGATAATAAAGTGAAGACGTCCAATTTAATGTTAGAGTAGTAAATAATTGGCTCAAGAAAGTAACAGCAGAAAAATAGTGTTCGGCATATCTGAGTTGTGGCTGTTGGATTAAAGAAGATGATTGGCTTTCATCTAAGGCGTAGTGACCCCAGGATCAAGAAGTATACACAGATGGAAACTTTTACCATATTTTGCATGTAAGATTTGCACCTACGTGCGCCATGAAACTTTGAAGTTGTATCGATGTGAAAAATCGCTAGACGGTTGCTGTTTACCAATTTGATACAAACAACACAGCCCTGTCCTTTGGGTTTTCAAGAATGACTCGTTGAGAATAATTATATCACGTTACTGTAAATAGATGCGGTAATTTACCACCTTAAACTAAAAACTGCAATCATTTTTCAGTTTGTTTTTTATGTAGAGAAAATTAAAATTTATTTAAGATACCAAACGCGGCATTAAAGTAACGATTAATTTTAAAAAATTTTAGGAGTCTTTTACCTAATAAAATAATCACATATTTTAATATTAAATAAAATTTACTTGTAAAATAGTACGAAACAACAAGGTAGATACAACCAGAGCCATTAACTAATCTCATAGAAATTGAACAACCTCGAATTGTTTTTAACATATTTTAACGCACAATGTATTTATGTTTGACATTATTCATATTTCCAGTTTTTTAAATTTTTTCTCTATATAATTTTTGAAATTGCAGAGAACGCGTAGTATAATTTTTTAAAAAGTTATTTACATTCACACAAATAATATTATAATGAAATGGAATGTTTCCTGATTGACACTGATTTTCTACTGATGATCGTTTTTAAACCTTCTCCTTACTGCTGCGTTGCGACTGTGCGTAAACATTTTTTTCTTTAAGGACATTAGCTTGCAAATTATTCCTTATACATTGCAAATCTTTACGTTAATCTATAAGAGTGGCATCCTATGACACCTACAATAGATGACATTGGACTGTTATCAGCAGAAGCGGCCTCAGATTTGAAAGAGGTCTTTGGAGTAAGAGATGAAGAAAAACAATGCCACTTATCACATTGTAGTGCAAAAGAGAAGTAATTTTAAATAAAATTTATTTATAATTCAGTTATTTTTGTTATGAATTAATTACTTATTTTTAATTAAATAAGAAGAAAATTTTATTACGTAAATATTTCATGATGTATTTGAAACTCCTTTAATTTAGAAAATATTTTTTGTATATTATAGGGCAAGAGAATGTTGTAGTACGCTGTTTTTGTTAAAATTAAGTATTTCCTATTAAAATTTACATGA
This sequence comes from Gymnosoma rotundatum, assembly GCA_916610165.2. NCBI lineage: Eukaryota > Metazoa > Arthropoda > Insecta > Diptera > Tachinidae > Gymnosoma > Gymnosoma rotundatum. The sequence continues at coordinate 119,183,166 of OU744336.1, forward strand.
TGAGGCCATAAACCCAAACCGCTTCATCCATTGTGGTACCATTAAAGTATCTATTTGTGATTTGATATAAAAAGGAGTCTATAGTCAGTATAAAGTTTCTATCTGCCATACTTCAAAAAAATTTAATTTTATTTATTTATTTATATATTTGTTTTTTATTTACATACTTATTGCATAAGTTGCCATTGTGATATAAACTTCGTGTTATTTTTAGGTTTTTGTCTGTTACAGTTTAATGTCAAAATCACATCTTGAATGCAGCACCCTTTAAATTTTAATACTTTATACATACCTAGTGCTATCTATCAAGTGCATGATAATGCGGGTTAAAAATAAGGTAATTTCGATCAAATCACATTTCAATTAGAACACCCTATAACTATTAAATTTATTGTTTAGTCTTACATCTGATGAATGTAGTTATCACAATATAATCATGACTTTTATGGGACATCCTCTAAATTTTTAATTTTATGCTTTTGATGGTAAAAGTGAATATATTTAACACAAGTGATGTGTAAATTTTAATTTATTACTAATTTATAAAATATATGTTAAAATACTTCTCTATGGGAGTTTCAATTGGAAAACTTTCCCTAATCTGTTTAAGAACGAGAGACTTCTATGGTGACGAGCATTAAAAACATATAAAAGAATTAGTGAACTATTTTTTAACCGACTTCAAAAAAGGAAGAAGTTATCAATTCATACAACATATACTATAAAATTTAAAAAAACTGACTATCACTACGGCTCCCAGTAGCAAAAAGTAACAGAAACATAAATTAAAGGGTGTCTCTATAGGTGACGTAACTTTTGCTATATGGGCCTATCTTTTGAACAGTTGTGTACAGACGGTTGAAATTTACAAAGAACCTGTATTTCTAAGTCCGCTATAAAAACAAGTATAAACATTGGATTTGGAAAGTTCAGGGTGTACCAATAATGCATATAACTTTGTGTATGTGATAGAACTTTAGAACCGTTAAAGACAGACAGTTAAAATTAAAAAGGAACCTGTATTGCTATGTCCGCTATATATATATAAAGAAGTATACAATTTGAATTTAGAAATTAAAGAGTATTACCATAAGTGATGTAATTAGACCTACATAGCCCTATTAATTGAACCGTTATATACAAACACTTGAAAATAAGGCGGATGTCTAATATGGACAGGAGGATGTTCTTTACGAAGAACCTGTATTACTATGTCCGCTAACACAGCGTGTATAAAATTTAGAATTTGAAATTAATGAGTGTTCTAATAGCTGATGTAATTTAATTTATGTGGCCAAACTTTTAAATTTATAAGGTACCATAATTGCTAAGTCCAAGGGTGTTCCCATAGTTGATGTCATTTGACCTATATGTGACTATCTTCTGAACCGTTATATACAATTACTCGAAAATTAGAAAAAAAAAGTCCACTACTTGTAGATGTATATGGCCAAACACTTGAGCAACTGTAAACATACGGTTGAAATTTACAAAGAAACTATATTGATAAGTTCTCTACCACTACAAGTATAATATTTGGATTTCGAAATTAAAGGGTGTTCCAATAGTTAGTATATAAATAAATAGCTATCACAAAAATAATCAAATTACATTTCAGTAATAAAAAATAAAGAGTTCACGAGCGGTAGATATTTTATCAAAATTACAACATCTTAAAAAGATTCTTATTTCTACAAAGTAAATTGATCGAGGCTTGAATTCAGTCCGAAATAATTTTAAATTGTCTCTGTAAATACTAGAAAAAATGTGTTGAAAAACTTAATTTTAAATGAACCTTTCCGTTGATGTATTTTTCCAACGTTGTTTGCTAAAGAGGAATTATTTTTTTTCTCCTTTTTTTGTATTATCGTTGTATTATTATTACACGAAGAATGTATATAAAGCAGTCGGGTATGCCTATGTATATGTATGTATATAATGTATATGTATCGTTGGCTAAAATATAAAACCGTAAGAAATAAAAATGTTTTCCTGTATGTTAATCTTATGTTTTAAGCTTATAAGGGACAGTACAGTACAGTTTAACATTAATAAAGAAAAGATTTTTGATAAAAATAGCAATATTAAATAAAAATAAACAAACACAGCGGGTTTCCCATTGGCATACCAAATATGGGATTATATACTTTGTTCTCGTATACAAAATAATTGTCAGCGTTGTCAACTTTGAAATTTCAAAACACACCAAAGTGGAGAAAAAACGCGCCATTTAAAATCTTTAATGATTTAGTTTTTCAAAAAAAGTGTGTTTTTTTTATTAAAAATATAACAATAAAGGAGTCTTAAAGTATTAAACTTTTGAAATAAAAAACAGCGATCATTCATAATAAAATATTTCTGTATACTCGTAATGACATACATACAGTTTAATAAGTAAAATTGCCCTACAAAATTTATTTTATTAAAGGCTTATAAATGTAAAAAAAAAAAAAATTATGAATAATTTTAAATTACATTAAATAATGGGACACCCTTAACTTCCAAATCCAAATTTTATACTTGTTGTTATAGCGGACTCATCATTTCAGGTTCGTTGTAAATTTTAAGCGTCTGTCTCTAACAGTTAAAAAGTATGGCCATATACATCAAAGTAAGTGAACTACAGGCGCACCTTTTAGTATATAGATTTTAGTATTAATACTTGTTACTATATCGGCCATAGCAACCGACATTCTGTACAATTTACGAGCGTTTGTCTTTAACGGTTCAAAACATCAATTATGGGGGCACGCTTTAATTTTTAGATTTATTTTTGTATAACTTTTTGTTATTGAGAGCCATAGTAATACGGAGCCAATTTATATTTTACAGAATCGTCCTTTACAGTTTTAAGATTAATTTAATTTTTAAGACTATAAACTATTTATTAAAAGGGACCAATATGTAAGCATAATCTATCAATTACCAACAATTTTCAAAATCGGTTCAGAAAAGACTGAGTTCTGCAGGCACAAACATAAAAAAGCAACATTCAGTCGAATTGTATAACCTCCTTTTTTTGAAGTCGGTTAACTGATCACGACAAAACTTTGCTCTTGCTAAGCTGTTTATCAGATACGACAGCAGCCTTTACTACAAAAACAATGACCATGAAAATCCAAAAGGGATAGTATTATCCATACAGTGAAATGTTTCTTTTTTAACATAACATAAATTAATACAACAACAATACCGTTTCATTTTGTGCTTATTTGGACGTCTTAAACGAAATGGTATTAAAACAGATGTATTTTTTGTACAAAAATTTTTTTTGTGGTGCCACCACAAATTAAAATAAGCACCAAAATTTAAATAAAACGCACCAAGCACCAACACGTGAAATTTTCGCACAAAAACTTCGAAAAAGCACCCAAAATGCTGCGTATCGCACCAAGATGACAACGCTGATAATTGTTGTCATACAGGCAAAATTTTAAAACTTCTCAGAGAAGTTTAGAGACAAGAGTAAATGAGCGCAAAGTTGGTGTCAACAAAAACAGAGAAAACACATCATTGTCTCAGCATATAATGCTATAATCACAATTATGTCCACCGACCATCGACTACAAGATGTCAAAAATAGAATACATGCGTGCTTATAAGAATAATTCTTTTAACCGCTACACGACTACCGACTACGCGGCTACTTTTGTAGCCCGTAGCCACCTTATGCTATAAACATAATCATGTCCACCGACCATCGACTACAAGATGTTAAAAATAGAATACATGCGTGCTTATGAGAATAATTATTTTAGAAGCTACACGACTACCGACTACACGGCTACTTTTGTAGCCCGTAGCCAACTTAGGCTAATTTCTATTTTTCTTGGCTACAAAAAACAGATTAGTGGTGCCAATACAATAAATGCATGAAATGGTGTTTTTAAAAACGCAATACATTAAATATCGCTATTAAAAACGCGAAAAACTTTTATAGTGGCACCATTGAAAAATAATAATCATCTGTTAATTTGTTTACATTTTTCATCAGTTTATTACTTTATCTCGAAGGGGGAACATCTGCGTGCGAGCAGATTTTTTTCAAAAAAGTGAAGTTATAATTGAAGTCGCAACGCGCACAGTTTTTATTTAACAGTATTTTCCACTTCCTATACGAAGGTATAGGTCGATGTGCAGTTCCTGGAGAGACTAGTTATATCAAAATACTTGTGGGATACCCTGGCGCTGTAGTTATATACCCCTGCCATTATTAAATTTAGATTTCAAAAAAAAAAAATAATAAATTTTTCATTTACTATTTATTTAGCGCATTTTTCATTTACTTTTTGTTTGTGAAATTTTCCATTTAGTTCTTTTTTCATAAATTCCTAATTTGTTTCAATTATATTTATTTTTTGGGTTTTTTATTGAAATTGATAAGTATATAATAGTAATTTTTACTGTTTATATACATTTATTATATTGTTTAATGTAAATGTTAAGTTCAATTTACATGCAAATATGGACGTGGACACTTCATACACTGAAGTCTCTGTTTCCACTATTTTAGCAATAGTATTTATAATGTTAATTAAATTTTCTTGAGACATTTAAAATTTTTTTTTTATACAAATTCACTTTAAAAAAATCAAGTTTGTTTTGTTTTGGTTAACTTAAATACATATGTCAAAACAGATGTTTCTTTTTTGTAGTTAGTGGTCGATGGTCGTTAAAAGAATTAAGTAGCTGGCAACTTGGCTATTTTTGTAGCCAGCTACTTTTGTAGTCGGTAGTCGATGGTCGGTAGCCTTTGATTGTGTTTATAGCATTAGGCTATTTTCTATTTTTCTTGGCTACAAAAAACTGATTAGTGCTGCCAATACAATAAACGCATGAAATGGTGGTTTTAAAAACGCCATACATTAAATATCGCTATTAAAAGTGGCACCATTGAAAAATAATAATCATCTGTTCATTAGTTTACATTTTTCATTTACTTTTTTTTGGCGCATTTTTTATTTTCTTTTTATTTTTTAAAATTTCCATTTTTTTTCATCAATTTCTAATTTGCTTTATTGAAATTGGTAAGTATATAATAGTCATTTTTACTGTTTATATGTATTTATTATATTGTTTAATGTAAATGTTTAGTTCAATTTACATGCAAATATGGACGTGGACGAAAAGCTAATAGAAGAAGTACGCGGCCGGCCAATACTGTACGATCTGGGCCAAGAAAACTATAAAACTATAAAGCAAAAAGATATTGTATGGAGGGAAGTAGCAGATGCTGTTAAAATAAGTGGTAAGTAGGATTACAATATAATATTGTTGATTTTATTTAGAAGTGATTTTAAAGAAATGGAATGCAAGAGAAGGTGGAAGGGGCTACAAGCGATGTAAGAGGTCGATGGAAGTTGCTTCTGGGAGTGGTGCAGAGGGTCCCAAAAAGAGGTGGCGACATTTTGAGGCGATGTCATTTTTAGATAACGTCGCATGTTCTAGGCGGTAAGTTTTTTTACCACAGAAGCTTTTAATTTTTGCGATAGAACCTTTTAATTTACTTCCTTTGTATTTTGCAGCACCATTGGGAATGTAAAAAGTTGCTCGCTATCCGAGGATGACATCATTGAAGCAATTGATGACTCCAGTGACGGTTTTGTGTCTCCTACATCTCGTTCCTCAACAGCATTGAAAGAGAAAAAAGTTTATAATTAAATGACGTGTTGTGTCCGGAATACTTTTTTAAATGGTTAAACATTTTTGCTTGCAGAAAACTGACAGCGAAAAATTCCAGCAATTTCTTGATTTTAAATCGTCAAGCATATCAGAAACTTGATTTAGCAAGCACAAGGAAGAGGACGCAACCTCTTTATTTTTTGCAGGCTTGGCTGCTAAAATTAAAGCAGCAAACATGCCACTAATTGTGGTCAATAAAATTGAGGCTAAGCTGTCTGCTATAGTTTGAGGGAGTTTACATTATGGGCATTGTATCAGCTACAAAAGTCATGATGCAGAAGTTTGTAGGCAAGAGGTGTAGAGAAGCTTGCGGGGTAGCAAAAGTAGCACGAAATGAATATTCATGACTCTTTTCTGTTTTTTCTCTCAATTTTCTCTCATTCCTGTTTCTCTCTTTCGTTTTTTGCAGTTCTATGCTTGAGCGGTGTTACCAAAGGGCTGTTTTTTTCTATATTGTTCAAAAATTGTTGAAAAATTTATGCATTTAGTTTATGGCAACACTTGAAAAATTGGTTGATACAACATAATAAAATTCTCTCACTTGCTACAAAAGAGTCATAATGTAAACGCTTGATGACTTACGGAGATGCTCCAAAACAGAAAACAATAAAAGAGTCAGCTACAATGCCCTTAATGTAAATCCACTCTTTGCGAGGAAATAGATAGTTTTTATTCGCAACAACAACAGCAGCAATAATTAACTCTTTTAAGTAAAAAAATGTGATGTTTTATTTATGTATGCAATATTATTGTAGAACAATATTTTGAATTTTTAGTTTATTAATTTTATAGTTTTTATTTCATTTTTATTAAATATTTGTGTGTTTTTTTTTTTAATAAATACAAAATATATCGAATTGAAGATGAAAAATTTAAAACAACTGTTTTATTTTAAAATAAAGATTGTAGTGAAGTGGTATTACAAACCATTAGCAATGAAGTCCTTTAGCCTATCCCTTACTTGAAAGGCATTTGTGGATAAGCGGTTAGCAAAGATTGTGCTTCTTCTCTCCACTGACCTCGAATATCTCGGTTTTCAACGGAATGGTTAACAAGCTCAAATGTAAAATAGTTCCTGTAATTTCTAAGCATTAGAAAATTATTCAGAACTACACTGGCTAACACAATTTTGTCTGCATTTTTTGGAGACTCTCCATCTATTAGCCAAGATACCAAAAGCGTTTTCTATGTGCACTCTAGCTTTAAACAGTGTGGTATTAAATTTGTCCTTATCTGGTGGCAAATAATGCCCAGGATAAGGTCTCATTAAATTATTTTTTAGTGGAAATGCGGCGTCCCCAACAAAATAGCACGGAAAGTTAACAGGTGTTCTCGGTAAGTTAGCACTGCGAGGTACTTCCAAAGTTTCATTTATTAATATTTTGCCGAATGCACTTCGAGCATTCGCTCTGGCTCCCTAAAGCCCCAACGTCTACATATGTGAAGACATAGTTAGCATCACAAGCCGCCAATAATACGATCCTAAAAGTTTTTTTGTAGTTGTAATACAAAGAGCCACTTTTTCTTGGACAAACAACACGAATATGTGGCTTCTAGGCAATTTAGCATTCCAGTATTTACGTAAAACTTATCCGATAGAGCTGTGTCGTTCGCAAACGAACGAGTTAAATTGACCGAATCAATCAAGTGAACGGAATGATCCGGTCATTTAAATCCGGTCTTTTCGTTCAATAGTGTACGGGTTAAATTGAACGGATGACATAATTGTACGAAATGAGCCAAATATTTAACCGGCTCCTCTCGTTCAAATTGACCGATTGAACGAACGAATCAGTTTTTGATAATTGACCGAAAAAGACCGGTCACTGAAACGAACGACCGGGCACATGTCTATTATCCGATATCATTGAATACTCATTTATATTTGGAGCTGACAAATATATACCGTGAAGATCATCCCAAATTGCTTCACATGTCTCGTAAATGATTCTCCTCACAGTCGATATGCCAATTTTGCATGCCCAAGCAAGAACTTGTACATTGCATCCTTGCGCCAAGAATCTGAAATTAAAAGTTTATATACTTCAAATTCTGATAAACATAGAGTTTACTTACGTTATAGTAACTGCCAAGCGAGTATCAGCATCTATGCGTTTTCGCTGGGAAAATCGTTCCAATTTGTTTTTTAAAAGGGTCAGCAGTAAGTTGAAGTTCGCTACGCTCATCCGGTATGCTTTAAAAAAGTGTTCTTCATCTTTTTCTTTCAGCTGAAGGACACAAGTTCGATAAAATCCTTCTCTATTTGATTTTTTTAAGTGAATTTGTGTAAAAAAATGTTTAAATGTCTCAAGAAAATTTAATTAACTTTATAAGTACTATTGCTAAAATAGTGGAAACAAAGACCTTAGTGTACGAAGTGTCCACGTCCATATTTGCATGTAAATTGAACTAAACGTTTACATTAATCAATATAATAAATATATATAAACAGTAAAAATGACTATTAAATACTTACCAATTTCAATAAGAAACCCAAAAAATAAATATAAATAAAACAAATTAGAAATTGATAAAAAAAGAACTAAATGAAAATTTTCACAAAAAAAAGTAAAAGAAAAATACTCCAAATAAATAGTAAATGAAAAATGTAAACAAATGAACAGATGATTATTATTTTTCAATGGTGCCACTATACAAGTTTTTCGCGTTTTTATGACCCCTTAATAGCACTTGCTTCGCTCTCTGAATCATGATTGCGAAGCATGCCGTTTCCACGACACATACTACATGCTTCACATTGACTTCTGTTCTAAAATTTTGTTTTTCGTTTCAATTTTAGTGTTTGTAATTAATAAAATTTTAAATTATAATATAATTATTTGTTTTTATATTAACACATATTTACACAGCACTTTTAATATTGGTTTACTTTTTTTGTTTACATTTATATACAGCTAGTTCAGATAAACTTGCGATAAAAATTAGGGAAGACAGATATTTTTCATGCTTCGCAAGTAGATTCAAGCTGAATCGTCTCAAAACAAAATGCTTCGCTCTCAAGATTTTATATGGCGAAGCACGTTGATTCGGTCGTGATTGAGCTGTGAATCATGAAAAGAGAGCGAAGCACGAATATTGGGCTCCGTGTAAACATAGTATAAGAGAGTGAACAAAAATTCACGAAACGTTGGGGAAATATGTAATAAAGATTGTTTTTTATTTACATGGATAAAATTAGGCCTTATTAGCTTAAAACATAAGATTTACATAGAGGAATAGAAATATGGTGGCCAAAAATAACAACAATAATAAAAATGTTTACATTGATTTCTTTATTGCGGAGAATTAAGTACATTTAAGATACATTTTTGAATAGAAACATATATTTTAATTCTTTTATATCATATGGACATTTCATTTTAGCTGACGATATATAATATTTGCACATAGTTATTATACGGCGCTTATATAGCATGTAGATATGTAATGTGTAAGTTAGTGTGTATATTTTAAACTCCTCTAGAGCAACTTTTTATAAATGGCTGCAGGCTTACAAATTGTTGGGTAGTTGTGCGTCCTTTATTTTTGACAAAAGAAGCATTTTAAAGACACTTTTTACAATTATATTCCCTAAGTTCTGTTCTATTGTTGCAACTTTTTATTGTGTAACAATTCTTTTTTTGTAAATACGATTTATGTTACAATGGCATTGACGTTAGTTCTACCCAATACACAAATGAGGTTACGCAGCTATTAAGTTTTTCTTTTATTTTGCCATTGAAAGAAAGCAATTTATTAATTTTAGGATGTAATAATTATTTTGATTGCATATTCAGTCAAGCCAATTATAATTTTTCGATTCATTTTCTTGTTTTTTTCACTCCGTAGCTCTCACATCACCAATACTTTAGGACTTTGCCGAGCATAAAGTAACTAAAGAGTTTATGCGGAGTTAGTTATAGTTTGTTAATGAATAGAAAAACTATGGCATATATTCTACGCAAATGCCAGCGAGACATGAAGTCACCGTATCACCATTGCTATGTCTTCAACGAGATTCAAACTCCCAACATACCATAAAGACAATAAATGCCGTGAAAATTCAATATAAGAAATGACAAGAAGTCTTTGAATTCTGTTTAAGCACTCAGCTGTATGGAACTGTCTGATTCATTTTTCTTTTTAACAAAATTTCTTAAGATAAGTTATTAACATTCCAAAAATAAAAAACTTTTTAGGTAAGTGATTTAAAATATATAGAAAATAATTTACAATATTAGCATATTTTTAATTTATTGATATGTAATTTTAGGATGCAAGAAGCATTTCGACGTCGTTTAGCAAATGTTGCTTTACATTAGTTTTAAATGTAGACAAAATAGAAATATTTTTTAGGTATACATTTATTATATTGTTTAATGTAAATGTTAAGTTCAATTTACATGCAAATATGGACGTGGACACTTCATACACTGAAGTCTCTGTTTCCACTATTTTAGCAATAGTATTTATAATGTTAATTAAATTTTCTTGAGACATTTAAAATTTTTTTTTTATACAAATTCACTTTAAAAAAATCAAGTTTGTTTTGTTTTGGTTAACTTAAATACATATGTCAAAACAGATGTTTCTTTTTTGTAGTTAGTGGTCGATGGTCGTTAAAAGAATTAAGTAGCTGGCAACTTGGCTATTTTTGTAGCCAGCTACTTTTGTAGTCGGTAGTCGATGGTCGGTAGCCTTTGATTGTGTTTATAGCATTAGGCTATTTTCTATTTTTCTTGGCTACAAAAAACTGATTAGTGCTGCCAATACAATAAACGCATGAAATGGTGGTTTTAAAAACGCCATACATTAAATATCGCTATTAAAAGTGGCACCATTGAAAAATAATAATCATCTGTTCATTAGTTTACATTTTTCATTTACTTTTTTTTGGCGCATTTTTTATTTTCTTTTTATTTTTTAAAATTTCCATTTTTTTTCATCAATTTCTAATTTGCTTTATTGAAATTGGTAAGTATATAATAGTCATTTTTACTGTTTATATGTATTTATTATATTGTTTAATGTAAATGTTTAGTTCAATTTACATGCAAATATGGACGTGGACGAAAAGCTAATAGAAGAAGTACGCGGCCGGCCAATACTGTACGATCTGGGCCAAGAAAACTATAAAACTATAAAGCAAAAAGATATTGTATGGAGGGAAGTAGCAGATGCTGTTAAAATAAGTGGTAAGTAGGATTACAATATAATATTGTTGATTTTATTTAGAAGTGATTTTAAAGAAATGGAATGCAAGAGAAGGTGGAAGGGGCTACAAGCGATGTAAGAGGTCGATGGAAGTTGCTTCTGGGAGTGGTGCAGAGGGTCCCAAAAAGAGGTGGCGACATTTTGAGGCGATGTCATTTTTAGATAACGTCGCATGTTCTAGGCGGTAAGTTTTTTTACCACAGAAGCTTTTAATTTTTGCGATAGAACCTTTTAATTTACTTCCTTTGTATTTTGCAGCACCATTGGGAATGTAAAAAGTTGCTCGCTATCCGAGGATGACATCATTGAAGCAATTGATGACTCCAGTGACGGTTTTGTGTCTCCTACATCTCGTTCCTCAACAGCATTGAAAGAGAAAAAAGTTTATAATTAAATGACGTGTTGTGTCCGGAATACTTTTTTAAATGGTTAAACATTTTTGCTTGCAGAAAACTGACAGCGAAAAATTCCAGCAATTTCTTGATTTTAAATCGTCAAGCATATCAGAAACTTGATTTAGCAAGCACAAGGAAGAGGACGCAACCTCTTTATTTTTTGCAGGCTTGGCTGCTAAAATTAAAGCAGCAAACATGCCACTAATTGTGGTCAATAAAATTGAGGCTAAGCTGTCTGCTATAGTTTGAGGGAGTTTACATTATGGGCATTGTATCAGCTACAAAAGTCATGATGCAGAAGTTTGTAGGCAAGAGGTGTAGAGAAGCTTGCGGGGTAGCAAAAGTAGCACGAAATGAATATTCATGACTCTTTTCTGTTTTTTCTCTCAATTTTCTCTCATTCCTGTTTCTCTCTTTCGTTTTTTGCAGTTCTATGCTTGAGCGGTGTTACCAAAGGGCTGTTTTTTTCTATATTGTTCAAAAATTGTTGAAAAATTTATGCATTTAGTTTATGGCAACACTTGAAAAATTGGTTGATACAACATAATAAAATTCTCTCACTTGCTACAAAAGAGTCATAATGTAAACGCTTGATGACTTACGGAGATGCTCCAAAACAGAAAACAATAAAAGAGTCAGCTACAATGCCCTTAATGTAAATCCACTCTTTGCGAGGAAATAGATAGTTTTTATTCGCAACAACAACAGCAGCAATAATTAACTCTTTTAAGTAAAAAAATGTGATGTTTTATTTATGTATGCAATATTATTGTAGAACAATATTTTGAATTTTTAGTTTATTAATTTTATAGTTTTTATTTCATTTTTATTAAATATTTGTGTGTTTTTTTTTTAATAAATACAAAATATATCGAATTGAAGATGAAAAATTTAAAACAACTGTTTTATTTTAAAATAAAGATTGTAGTGAAGTGGTATTACAAACCATTAGCAATGAAGTCCTTTAGCCTATCCCTTACTTGAAAGGCATTTGTGGATAAGCGGTTAGCAAAGATTGTGCTTCTTCTCTCCACTGACCTCGAATATCTCGGTTTTCAACGGAATGGTTAACAAGCTCAAATGTAAAATAGTTCCTGTAATTTCTAAGCATTAGAAAATTATTCAGAACTACACTGGCTAACACAATTTTGTCTGCATTTTTTGGAGACTCTCCATCTATTAGCCAAGATACCAAAAGCGTTTTCTATGTGCACTCTAGCTTTAAACAGTGTGGTATTAAATTTGTCCTTATCTGGTGGCAAATAATGCCCAGGATAAGGTCTCATTAAATTATTTTTTAGTGGAAATGCGGCGTCCCCAACAAAATAGCACGGAAAGTTAACAGGTGTTCTCGGTAAGTTAGCACTGCGAGGTACTTCCAAAGTTTCATTTATTAATATTTTGCCGAATGCACTTCGAGCATTCGCTCTGGCTCCCTAAAGCCCCAACGTCTACATATGTGAAGACATAGTTAGCATCACAAGCCGCCAATAATACGATCCTAAAAGTTTTTTTGTAGTTGTAATACAAAGAGCCACTTTTTCTTGGACAAACAACACGAATATGTGGCTTCTAGGCAATTTAGCATTCCAGTATTTACGTAAAACTTATCCGATAGAGCTGTGTCGTTCGCAAACGAACGAGTTAAATTGACCGAATCAATCAAGTGAACGGAATGATCCGGTCATTTAAATCCGGTCTTTTCGTTCAATAGTGTACGGGTTAAATTGAACGGATGACATAATTGTACGAAATGAGCCAAATATTTAACCGGCTCCTCTCGTTCAAATTGACCGATTGAACGAACGAATCAGTTTTTGATAATTGACCGAAAAAGACCGGTCACTGAAACGAACGACCGGGCACATGTCTATTATCCGATATCATTGAATACTCATTTATATTTGGAGCTGACAAATATATACCGTGAAGATCATCCCAAATTGCTTCACATGTCTCGTAAATGATTCTCCTCACAGTCGATATGCCAATTTTGCATGCCCAAGCAAGAACTTGTACATTGCATCCTTGCGCCAAGAATCTGAAATTAAAAGTTTATATACTTCAAATTCTGATAAACATAGAGTTTACTTACGTTATAGTAACTGCCAAGCGAGTATCAGCATCTATGCGTTTTCGCTGGGAAAATCGTTCCAATTTGTTTTTTAAAAGGGTCAGCAGTAAGTTGAAGTTCGCTACGCTCATCCGGTATGCTTTAAAAAAGTGTTCTTCATCTTTTTCTTTCAGCTGAAGGACACAAGTTCGATAAAATCCTTCTCTATTTGATTTTTTTAAGTGAATTTGTGTAAAAAAATGTTTAAATGTCTCAAGAAAATTTAATTAACTTTATAAGTACTATTGCTAAAATAGTGGAAACAAAGACCTTAGTGTACGAAGTGTCCACGTCCATATTTGCATGTAAATTGAACTAAACGTTTACATTAATCAATATAATAAATATATATAAACAGTAAAAATGACTATTAAATACTTACCAATTTCAATAAGAAACCCAAAAAATAAATATAAATAAAACAAATTAGAAATTGATAAAAAAAGAACTAAATGAAAATTTTCACAAAAAAAAGTAAAAGAAAAATACTCCAAATAAATAGTAAATGAAAAATGTAAACAAATGAACAGATGATTATTATTTTTCAATGGTGCCACTATACAAGTTTTTCGCGTTTTTATGACCCCTTAATAGCACTTGCTTCGCTCTCTGAATCATGATTGCGAAGCATGCCGTTTCCACGACACATACTACATGCTTCACATTGACTTCTGTTCTAAAATTTTGTTTTTCGTTTCAATTTTAGTGTTTGTAATTAATAAAATTTTAAATTATAATATAATTATTTGTTTTTATATTAACACATATTTACACAGCACTTTTAATATTGGTTTACTTTTTTTGTTTACATTTATATACAGCTAGTTCAGATAAACTTGCGATAAAAATTAGGGAAGACAGATATTTTTCATGCTTCGCAAGTAGATTCAAGCTGAATCGTCTCAAAACAAAATGCTTCGCTCTCAAGATTTTATATGGCGAAGCACGTTGATTCGGTCGTGATTGAGCTGTGAATCATGAAAAGAGAGCGAAGCACGAATATTGGGCTCCGTGTAAACATAGTATAAGAGAGTGAACAAAAATTCACGAAACGTTGGGGAAATATGTAATAAAGATTGTTTTTTATTTACATGGATAAAATTAGGCCTTATTAGCTTAAAACATAAGATTTACATAGAGGAATAGAAATATGGTGGCCAAAAATAACAACAATAATAAAAATGTTTACATTGATTTCTTTATTGCGGAGAATTAAGTACATTTAAGATACATTTTTGAATAGAAACATATATTTTAATTCTTTTATATCATATGGACATTTCATTTTAGCTGACGATATATAATATTTGCACATAGTTATTATACGGCGCTTATATAGCATGTAGATATGTAATGTGTAAGTTAGTGTGTATATTTTAAACTCCTCTAGAGCAACTTTTTATAAATGGCTGCAGGCTTACAAATTGTTGGGTAGTTGTGCGTCCTTTATTTTTGACAAAAGAAGCATTTTAAAGACACTTTTTACAATTATATTCCCTAAGTTCTGTTCTATTGTTGCAACTTTTTATTGTGTAACAATTCTTTTTTTGTAAATACGATTTATGTTACAATGGCATTGACGTTAGTTCTACCCAATACACAAATGAGGTTACGCAGCTATTAAGTTTTTCTTTTATTTTGCCATTGAAAGAAAGCAATTTATTAATTTTAGGATGTAATAATTATTTTGATTGCATATTCAGTCAAGCCAATTATAATTTTTCGATTCATTTTCTTGTTTTTTTCACTCCGTAGCTCTCACATCACCAATACTTTAGGACTTTGCCGAGCATAAAGTAACTAAAGAGTTTATGCGGAGTTAGTTATAGTTTGTTAATGAATAGAAAAACTATGGCATATATTCTACGCAAATGCCAGCGAGACATGAAGTCACCGTATCACCATTGCTATGTCTTCAACGAGATTCAAACTCCCAACATACCATAAAGACAATAAATGCCGTGAAAATTCAATATAAGAAATGACAAGAAGTCTTTGAATTCTGTTTAAGCACTCAGCTGTATGGAACTGTCTGATTCATTTTTCTTTTTAACAAAATTTCTTAAGATAAGTTATTAACATTCCAAAAATAAAAAACTTTTTAGGTAAGTGATTTAAAATATATAGAAAATAATTTACAATATTAGCATATTTTTAATTTATTGATATGTAATTTTAGGATGCAAGAAGCATTTCGACGTCGTTTAGCAAATGTTGCTTTACATTAGTTTTAAATGTAGACAAAATAGAAATATTTTTTAGGTAGTTTGGTAATAGATTAACTCGTTCGCACCAGCAAATGTAATTTTTTATTTAGTTACTTCAAGACGACATCTTACAACATTCAAATCCATTACATGCCTTGTTACTCTGATCGTAAAACTTATATTCTGATAAAACTGTATTGTATGACTTCAATTTCCTTTAAGGCATTTAAATACATATTGTTGCCCCTGTTGTTGTTATCCGTATGAGCGTGGTGAATAAGTTACTTCCACTAATTGTGTGTATATAGAATAATACGACAAATAGCTAACAAAAGCTGAGCAACCTCAATGGCTGCGTTGGTAAAGATGCGAGCTGCAAAACAGAAGATCGTGAGTTCGAGCCCAACTTCGGACATACGTACAAAGGAAAGTAACAATTGTTATAATGTAATTAAAAATTAAGAAGCATCAGAACAAGCCTTCCGAGAGGAAAAAGACAATTATTGTGTAAAGCCATGGCAGATAATTTAGTGGAGACGTATAAGTTAATAAAATATTAACAGATAATTCTCAAGTAGCCCGCCCTTTACAATAAAAAGTAGTAAGAACGGTAGCGGTTAGCGCAGGGAAGTGCAACAGCATAACAACAGTGTATGGCAGACGTGTGTTGTGGCTGGCTATCGGACTAAGTAACTAGCTTAGATAAAAGGAGTAGTGGATATGTGTGTAGATTGTTAAGGTTAATATACAAGGCATCGAGTAGTTCATGTCTCGCCGGGGTAACACAGTAGTGTAGCGTCGATGGTTGCGTGGTATTTGCAAACTAAAGAATCAGTAATCCCTAACAGGAAGTATATTTTTTGCAAAATTTTTATACAAGTTTATAGTGCTAAATGTTAAGGGGAGGAACACGATCTTAACTTGTTTTATAACCATAAATCATTGGTTGATACATATGCAAGGTGTGAATGATTCATTATCAAGCGTGCCTTTAAACTTGTATAACATTTTTATTCCAGATGATACTTTCCTATTTAACTTGTTCATGTGATTCTCCCACGAAAGAATACTATTTAAGTTAACTTCTAGATAGAAGTAAGGCGTAAAACAATCACAGTTATATTAGAATTTTACAAAACACACCCACAGCAATTTCCAAAACAGCTTGCACGAGCAATTGTATTCGTTTTATCATCAATATTTTTTCCGTCGATATATTTTTCTTTTCACTAATGGTAAAACCGAAAATTATTTTTACGTAAAATATAAGTATGTTTAAGAAAAATATGGCATCAATGATTTTCAATCCCGTGGGAATAAAAGGGAAGCACAACAAAATTTGTTTTCTTGTTTTTTATATTTGAATTGATTTTAAGAAGGAGTAAAAGCGCAAAACAAGAATTTTTGGAAATAATATGTGGAGATCTGAACATTACCAAAGAGTTTTATAAAGAGAGTAAGGAAATTAGGACTCTCTTCTAGAAATATATAGAAACCTGCATTCGAAATCAATAATCGAATGGGAAGAATTAGGAATTTTTTATTATTACATGTTCCTAATATTATAAAATTTTTGTTCTGATACATTAATAGGATTGGATTGGACGATGATAATACACCAGCAAATTTAAATATAACGAATTCGCTAGTAAATGATTTAATAGCCCTTAAGATAATTTCAGTAAAATCCTGGACGGTGATAAAACACTAACAAGTTTTTTTATAATGAATGAAGTATAATAAAAAATAACATAAATGGAATTTTTTGATTTTTTTATAACCATCACCACAAAAAGTGGCGTTTTCTTTTTCTGAAGATAAATGTTACCCAACAATCACTTAACATATTTAGCAAGCATCAAATATTTATTATTTAAAACTAAAAAATGTAATGTATTACTGCGGGGAAAGCATATCCACATGGCCATTTAGCTATTGCTCATATAGCTCATCAGTGAACTCTACCCAAATTTTGTATAACCAAATTGATTAAATGAGAACTTCATCGAATCAATACGAGTAATGCAAAAAAAATAATAATAAATAGTTCATGAGAACATTATTTGAGGGAATCAGACACAATTAAAGTAAATTGATATAAAACAGATTCATAATGATAATTTTTTTAAGTTAATTAGTAACCTTGATTATACATAATTGATATTTAAAAAGGGTACAAAACCACAGCGCCAAGGTATCCCACAAGTTTCTAGATATTTGTAAAGCCTCTCCACAAACTGCACATCGACCTATACTTCGTATAGGAAGTGAAAATCCTGATCGAAATTATTTAAAAGAAACCAGTAAAAAAAATTTTAAAAATTATGTTGACTTAGATGAATGGCAAAAGGCAACTAAATATACATGTATATATACATACATATATATATATATATATATATTTAGATGTATTGTGTTGATTTCGTCAATAGATCTGTAACAACAACCCGTGGTAAAATTTCAGCACCATCAAATAAATTTATTGACTAGCGAGTGAATTGAAAATAGTTTGAGTTTTTTTTACAACAATTTGAATGTTTTAAATACTTAAACTGAGCACACAGAGAACTGAAACCAGTCTACTATTTTCAGCAGCAAAACGAACACACAACGGCTGTGTGTTGACTTTGCAGATAAACAGTACAAAACTAAAAGAAAATGTGTGTGGATTAGAGATGAGCGAAATTTTAGTACCTGTGATTAAAAAATCACTGGTCACTACAGTGACAGAGTTGATCAAATAACAGTTCCGCGTAAGAACGTTCTTTTATATTTGCAAACACAAACCTAAATTTAATTTTACTTTGTGAAAGAGAAATATAAGTTAATTACACCTGCTTTTAATGTAGAAATCAAAATACCTTCTTATGATTACTGTTTGCATAAAATATTATTTAGTGTTTTATACTTCCTAAAGTTAATGTTTTAATAAAAAAGAACCGCAAACGGTGATCACGGTAACTATTTGAAAGAACGGTGATTTGAAAATCACGTTCACTGGTAACTATGTTCCTCAAAAATCACAGGATCGCTCATCCCTAGTGTGGATAATCTGATGCTGTTTTTTGTTTAACAAAAAAATTTCTTCTGTTAGAAACACAACTGGGACGAACGACGAATACGTCGTCAAAAATTCGTTGTATCAATAACAATAACGACGAAAAACAGCTGTTATAATTTCTGGTGTTATTTACTTTTTGTGAGCTGCTAAGTTGACCATCAAAGAAAATAATATTTAAAAATTTAAACATTAACAAAACAAAACTAAAAAGTATTTTTGTACTTGACTAATAACATTTATAATTATTATAAATGCTGCAAAATAAAAATTAATAAATTTTTAAAGTAAAATCACTGTATTTACTTAAATATTTCGAAACTGAAGTCAAACATGGTCACATTTTACTGATTTGTTCGTGATTCGCAGGCGTAAGAAATAGAAATGCAAAGTTCGCCGCGTATGACGAATTTCGTCTGACGTCACTGTTACTTTCATTTTTATATGCACAAATGTACTTTATTTTGGACGATGAATATTAGCGATAAAAAATTCGCCGTTCGTCACAGTTGTTTAGTAGGTATAAATAGAAAATACTTTCATTTCATATTAGCCCATTTCACAATCTTGTGCAAATGGTCTTGCATCATAGCCTTTGCAAGATTGTGTAGCATATTTTTAATCTACACTAACAAAACATATGGTAATGAGTAAAATATGCTACACAACTGTGCAAATGCTATGATGCAAGACCATTTGCACAAGATTGTGAATTGGGCTATTGTTTGTATAAAAGTGTGATTGCAAATGTCTTGTTAAGTTTATGTGTAAATAGTTTTGAAAGCATAGATCTTCTGTTTTTTTTTTCAATTGTTTAAAAATTAAAATGGTACTACACAATTAAAGTAATCTTACTCAACCGCCTGTAAGTAACGGTCTTCAAAATTGAAGTTAAAATTTTTTTGTACATGGCTTTGTAAATAACTAAATATCTTAAAAAAAAGTATTAGTTGTGTGGAATTCGTTGGGTGTTTTAAAACCGATAAAATTTTAAGATATTTATGTTTCTCTTTCGCGTATTTTCTTTAAAGATATAATAAAGATGAAATTGCAATAATTTGAAATTAAAGAATTTTAAATTATATTAAACAACGGGAATTTTTTAATTACATTAATTAATAAAAAAAAAATCTTTTTTTTCGTGCTACTTTTCCGATTAATTATTTAAATCACCGATATTGATTATTGAGGGTCAAAGCACGTCTCGATGGCCATTTCGTTATCGCTTACTTAACTCTTCAGGAAACTTCTGACAAACATTTTAAATAAACTGAAGATTTTTGTCCAAACAATAAAGCAAAGACAAAAATCAAAGTTTAAGCAAAAACAACAATAACCAACCAATAAAATTAATTAATTTAAAGAATTTTGTGTCCATTTTAGAGTAACCACCACTGATTCACAATTTTCGTACCTAGGTTTATTCCTTGCCGTTTTTGTACGAAACTATTGGGCATCTTAACTGAATTTAAATCTGCACAAAGGTTTTTCGGTAATGAAGGTATTTTAAATTCTAATTCTTTTCTTCTTTTTATGAATGTATGTAAGCATACCAAAAAATGAATTATGATTAGCTTCCAAGTAATCACACATTATTTTTAATTCCGGTAATTTATAAAAAAAAATTGTTTAATGTAGCTGGAAACATTTGTTTCAACATTAAGTTTCCTATACATCGAATTTAACTGGAGGTATCCCTAATAACCTACAAAATAATCAAACAAAATTATAATCAATGTCTATCTTCTAATTCATAAATTAAATCATTGCTAATTGTTGCTTTCGAGAAATCCTACACGAAATTTTATAAGGATTAAGGATGTAGTTCTTAAAAATTCATTTGATGCAAAGGTGGTAAAAGGTTTATTTATTGCTTTAAATAAAATGTTTAACATGGATATGTGAGCTCTTGGTCCCTTTAAGAAAATTAGACAAAGAAAGAAGACTCCATAAAAGAAATATTTACGTACCTAATGCCCGCACTGGAATTATCAGTCATTTATTAAAAAAGCAATAAATGTGCAAAAAACTAACGGAAATATTTTAACTTTGTGATCTTGTTAACAACAGGTAGTTTATTTTTGTATTGTTCTTGTTGTAATATATTATTTATTATTTAAACGCTGCTGCTTCTTAAAAACATACAAGAGCAAAAAGTATTTTTTTTAAACAGTAAAATGCCTATAAAAATTCCAAGCATAAAAACGAATTCGACTTAAGTTTCAATTAATGATAATAATACATTTTATTTTGTAGTATTAAATAATACATATTTCATAAGAATATGATGAAGAATCAAGCACAATTGTATATTTATACATTTTATAACTCAAATATCCAAAAAATATAAATTGAAGATATTTTTGACTAACACCACTAAGCAGAACTGCATGTACGTATTTGTCCTTAATTTATTGAACATAAAATTGTATACGAACGCGCCTTTTCCACTTTGTTTAACCACCCCATCCCATTCGCATTATCCAGTCACATTTTCAGTTATGATACTAAAAAAATCAAAACTACGCACAGTGGCGCGAAATGCAAAAAAAAACAAAAGTATTTACCTAATTTTCATGAAACAAACTACGATTTACAGAGAAGGTCATAAGCTTTTCGCCTATTGCATTTGGATACACCCTGTTTTAGTACAGGGTAGCACCACAGGGTGTCAAAATAGGTAACCTCGAATTCACTTATTAAACTTTCAAAAACTTTTTTTGTATGTAGTAATCTACATAGATTGATAAAGAAAAAACATGCTTGGAATGTGAATGACTTTTCTACAGGAACGTCCTTATATTTTATTTTGATTTTTTCTTCTTGTTTTTATGGAGGACATACAAATAATTAAAGTTAAACTGCTTTCCTATCGCAGTTTGATAACAAGACCTAGTACTATTGGCTCACCCTTTAATTTAAAGTTTTTTTTTGCAGTTGCTGCTATATCAATTATACTTTTACCATACAGTGTGCAAATAAATAAAAAATAAATTTTTATGAACATCACGTTATTTTCGGAATAACATCTGAAAAAATGTTTGTTTAAGTTTAAAATTTTTTAATATCAAATTAGTTTTTTTCTTAAAAACCAAAAAAGAAAGTTTTTTAAACAATTAGTTTATTTTAAACCGACTTCAAAACAAGAAGGAGGCTATAGATTGGACTGAATGTTGTTTTTTTATGTTCATGCCCGCAGAAATCAGACGTTTCTGAACCGCTTTAGAAATGTTTTCTTTATTTCCAAAGTGATACTTACAGATTGGTCCCATTGTAAAAACAGTTCATAATATTACAAATTAAACCGAATCTCCATTCAACATTCATGTTTTTTACCACTATAGTTTCTAATGGAAATTAAAGGGTGTCCCAATAGTTGGTGTAATTTGATGAATGTGGCTAAACTTTTAAACCAAACTTTTGAACTTTTGACAGCTGAAACTTACAAGGGACCTGCACAGCTTAGTCCGCTATGTTCCTAAAATTACTGTAATTTGACCCACAATGCCGTACTTTTGAACCGTTTTATACAGCCACTTGAAAATTAGACAGACTTTTTTTTAGTATACTGAAAAGTAAAAATATTTTAAATTATAAATTAAAGGGTGTTATGTTATTGTTATGTTATTTGATTTATATGGCCAATTTGTTTAACAGTTATAGAAAGACGGTTGAAATTTATAAAGAACCTGATTGCTACATTTACAATAAAAAGTATATAGTATGGTGATGGAATATATGAGTGTCCCAATAGTTAATGTTATTTGATGTATGGTGGCCATATTTTTAAACTGTTATACACTGACAAATAAAATCTGTTTTGAAGTCGGTTTCTTTTTACAAGTATTATCTAAAAACAGTTTACCAGATTTAGAATTTAAATAACATATGGTTTTCTAATGATGTGACTTGAACACACAAAATTTTGTAAAGTTCAAAACAAACGTAACTTGGAAATTTATTTAATCATATTTAATAGCAATAAGTAAAACAAACTTTAATTCGTATAATTTTGCTCTGGCATTATTAATTATTTGTATAAACAAACTTAGCATACTTATAAAGTAAAAAAGCATATTCTAGTTTATATAAACAATTTCTTGCTTTATTCAGAAGTACTCACATTAAATAAACATAAACCACAGAACTTCATAAATCTAATCTTTGTATTTTTAATTTAATTGCAGCAAAAGAGAATGCAAAGACATCTGTCAAGTGTGAATTACAACACAAATCTAAAGCACCTTATTTTTTTTTTATTAAGAGAGAGAAAAGTACAAGCGATGTAGATACGAAGTTTTAGTTTTATTTACACAGACTATAAAATTTGTGTTGAGTTATAATTAGAAATTATAATTCTTTTTTAAAAACAAGAACAAAATAGACACTAATAAAAAGTGTGTCAACATCATTTACTTGTAGTACTCTTCTGCTGGTTGAGGAGGATAATATTAGCTTTTTTCTACGTTTGTTAAAAGAAATTTTACCTTAAATAAAAAAAGATCTTAATTACATTCAGCCAGTTTATTTTATACGGCAGTGGCTATGTTATGTTTGCGTTTAATTTAATTGCTGCTGATAGTTTTTACACATAACTTTTTTTACATAACTTTATGACACAAGCTTAAATGCAAGTATTGAAACTATGTACTCAACCATTTCTCTAATTCGAAGCCTATTCTTAGTCATATTAACTCAGTAAAGTTAAGACCGGAAAGTTGTATACAGCTTTACATTACACTGATTTTATGTTCCCTTAACTTGATTTTTATAACGCTCAGGTAAGATTTAGGAAATTCAATTTCTCCGAAATACAGTGGCTCACAGTCAAAGTGAGCCAGCATACATTTTCGAAAGAAATTATTAATATATGGTATAAAGAAAATATGATTGGAAAAAATATTAAGGACTTTTATTAGTTAATTACTAAACTTTAAAAACGTAACATTTATTTCAGATAGGTACATAAGTAATAGAAAAAAAAACAACAAAAACTTAAAAGATAAGGAAATGTACATCACACTAAAAGTGAGCCACTAAGGGTAAATGTCTTTAATATTAATATTTTGTTGGACCACCTTTCGCTGAAATAACAGCCTGCAGACGCTTAGGAATCGATTCCAGTAAGTTTTGGGTGTATTCGGCAGGAATCGTGCTCCACTCTGATTGAAGAGCCTCGATGAGGTCTTTTTGTGACAAAATGGCATGTTTTCGTATATTTTGGTCCAAAAGTGCCCATAAATTTTCAATAATATTCAAATCAGGAGATTGTGGTGGAACTTCAAGAACATGTGGGCAATTATAAATTAACCATTCTCTGGCAATATACGACTTATGTTTGGGATCGTTGTCTTGGTAAAAAAAATAGTCGTCTTCGATCCCCAATTTCTGAACACTCGGCTTGACATTTTGCTTTGAAATGTCTAGATACACAAATTTATTCATGATTCCCGAAATGTGTTTCAAATTTCCGGTGCCACTTCCTGCCATGCAGCCCCAAACCATAACGGAGCCACCTCCATGTTTCATACTTGGGATAAGGTTTTTTTGTTGAAGCTCAGAGTTCTTCTGTCGCCATACCATCTGCTTTCAGTCGGAGCCAAATAAGTTAAATTTACTTTCGTCTGTAAATGGAACCTAACCAAGCATCTTTATTAGATATTTGCACTAATTTATAACCGCATACCCTTTGCCAAAAACTCATATCTTTTTTAATATACTTGGATATCCAAATGAGTTTTGACCATTTCTGTCAGTTTTGGAGCGCTTAGCCGAGGATTTTTTTTAATTTCTCTTACTATAAAAGCTTCATTTCTTTCTGAAAATGCTTTTCTGGTACTTTTTTTCACTTTGTTTTCTATTCTACCTTCTCTCGTAAAACGGTGAATAATATGTTGCACAGCAGAGATAAGAATACTGCATATTCACTTTTATTGCTCATTCATATGTTCATTGCTTTTGCCATTCATTTAACTGCCTAAAATGATCAATGCACGTGCTTGTGTTCAACTCTCCATTTGCTTTGACTGTTTTTTTTTTCGCAATACTTTTATTATGCCAACACAAGTTAATCAACCATTTCATTCATGCCATTTGAAATTTTTGAAAACTGCTCGAGACTTTGGTACCTATTCATTGCTAACCATCATATTTCATAGTATTCGCCATGGTATTCATAGTATTCATGCATATATAAAGAAAATAAGAAATGAAAAAAATCTATGCTTGCACAAACAAAAACCATAAATTGTGCGTATGTACACACATATATATGTATGTATATTGTACACACACAGAAATATAGACAGTGTTGCCAATTTAACTGATTTTGTGCTAGGTTAAGCGTTTTTTTTGAAACACCAAAAGTATCATTATTTCTTTTAGTTTTTATATTGCAGTTTTTCTGAAGAACGAAATAAAAAGGTAAAATTTTAAACATGTGCCGATTTTTATAATAATTAAATACTTCGCACACAATCTAATTAACCAATAGTTGAGTTAAATTAAATGAACTAATAGCTAGTCTAAAAGTAATTATCTAATGTGTGTATATTGCGATTTATAAAACAAATTTTTCTAAATCAAAAAAAATTCTTTTTGAATGCGTCCGTGAAATTTCACTAAATTTGATAGTTTTTAAATAGATATTTTAAGGTTTGTTACTTAAAATATTTTAATTTTTAGTGTTCAATAACTATTTTTATTTTACTGTTTATTCATATCTAAACCAAGAAAAATAATATTATTTTATTGCAGTAATATATATTTTAACATTTCCAAATACACGTATTTCAACGGATTTTTTACAACATCAATTATTACCCTTTTCAGAACTCATTTAAAAATACTTTTTTGCCACTTTGTATAAAACATTTTCGCTTTCATTGATTATTTTGTTGCAATATTACTTATGAATGTTTTTTTGCCTGTTTATTACCTAGGGACTTTCCCAAATATGTTGGAATTTTTACAACCACAATTACTAATTATATTACATTAGACAGTATTTGTGTTGCATTTTTATAGTATTTGACAGTATTTGTTTGTCGCGTTCTTACATCAGTAAAGCATTTAAAAAATATGCGATGTCTTGATTATGTTTTGAAATGTATTCTTGCAGGCCTTTAAACGGTACTTTCATGAGTGTACTTCTTCTTCTTATACTTTTCATCCTTTAAATTTCAGACAGTTTTTAATGTTGGTTTTTTAAACGACTTTTT
Source organism: Gymnosoma rotundatum (assembly GCA_916610165.2). Lineage (NCBI taxonomy): Eukaryota > Metazoa > Arthropoda > Insecta > Diptera > Tachinidae > Gymnosoma > Gymnosoma rotundatum. The sequence goes on from OU744336.1 coordinate 119,209,055, forward strand.
AGTAACTTTTTAATATTGCAATTGTGTAGAGCGTGAAAGCAGAAATAAAAATGCAGTGCGAAGAAATTGTAGGAAAAATAAATTCCGGTGTTTTTAAATTAGTAAACAACAAAAATACTAATAGTAAAGTTTGGTCAGTTTTTTCCCAGATACAAAATGATCATAATGAAATAATTAATGGATTTGTTTATTGTAAAAATTGTAATCGTTTGTTTAAGTTTAACGGCAAACAAACATCCAATTTGGTGAGACACAAATGCTATTTAGAAGAACACATCGAAACTGAATTAAGAAAAGTTACAAGCTGAGATAAAGATGACTTTGTTGATGCGTGTGCTCAGTAGGTTGTCGAAGATTGTCGCCCATTTTCTGCTGTTAGTGGAAGTGGTTTTAAAAAAGTCGCTCAGGCCCTAATAAATATCGGAGCAAAATACTGAAACCATTTGAATATTACTGATTTAATACCAGATCCCCAAACTGTATCACATAAAGTCTCCAAGAAAGCAGAGGAAGAAAAGAATAAAATAAAAGAAGAAATTAAAGATGCAGTGGTAAATGAAATGGCATCTATAACTACAGATTTGTGGACGGACAACTACGTTAAAAGAAATTTTTTATCAGTTACGTTCCATTATGTAAAGGAATTAAAATTATCGAATATTGTTCTGGGGGAAAATCCATGGATTTTCAAAAAACCACTGCACAAAATATTCTCGCAAAGCTGAAATCTGTTTTAAATGACTTTGACATTAATGAAATAGAAAAAATTAAATTCGTAACTGACAGAGGTTCCAACATAGTAAAAGCTCTGGAAAAAAATACACGAATTAATTGTGCAAATCATCTTATAATGTGCTTAACTCCGCTTTCAATGATGCTGAAGAATTAAAGCCAATGTTGGAATCTTGCAAAAAACTTGTTAAGTATTTCAAAAAAAGTAATTTACAACACTTGCTTGCAACCTCTTTAAAAAATTATTGCATTACTCGCTGGAATTCTCACCTGCATTTATTTAAGTCAATTGTAAACAACTGGGTTGCAATCCAAGAAATACTAACAAACAACGCAGAAGTGCACAGAATTGCTGAAATTAACTTTCCTGTACTAATAGCTTTAGTCGAACTCTTCGAAAACTTTGACAAAATAAACAAAAAGGTTCAGGGAGAAAATTATGTAACAATTAATTATGTATATTTATCAATCAACAGTCTCAAAAACATTTGTGAAGCTAAACCTTCCGACTCTGCGCCTATAGCAAAATTGAAGGTTAACATTTTAAAGGAAATAGACGAAAAATGGATACCTAATATAAGCATTTACCAATATGCCGCCTGTTTTTTTTCCCCCACCAACCAATCGCGCTTTAGAGGAGGAAGTTTTAGTCCAAGTAAAGGAATTTTGCACATCACAAATTTTAAATAGTCCAGAAATCTCAACTCCTGAAACACACATGCATATCTCTAACGAAAACGAAACACCAAGTGACTTCAAATTGTTTTTTTCTGATTTTATAAACACGAGAAATCCTACTACAGAAGAAAGCATTATGGACGAACTTAACCGATATTCTTCCTGCTATGTGAAGCCTGACATCAGTTTCGATGTTTTGGACTGGTGGAACCATCACACGAACGATTACCCCCGATTGTCAAAACTAGCAAAGAAAATTTTGGCTATACCTGCTAGTAGTGCTGCCTCCGAGCGTGTTTTCTCTGCGGCAGGCAATATCATTACCGAAAAACGAAATAGATTGGGACCTAAGTCTGTAAATAATATATTATTTCTGAATTCAGTTTTTAAATACAAGCAAGCCTAATGTAATACGCTATTTACGTATCTAATTTTTTATTAAACCTTGTTTTTAAACCTATTTTGTATAATCGCACTTAATTTCTGAAATACATTTGACAGTTGTCAACACTCATCCTACGTACAATACTAAAATTATCTTTTATGTGTTTTAATTTAGTTTTTAGTACCCTTCATTCACAGGTATTCACAAATGATTCATGAATACAGCGCGGTATTCATGAATCTTTGTGAATGTTTGTTGTCATTTAGGTAACACATGCAATACACACATCATATTTCATCATACGATCTCTGTGTGAATGTGTTTTCATTCGCTTCATTAGCCCAGTGTGTAGTAATGTCAACAACATTATTTTTGTGTGAATGTATTCAAAGCAATAAAACCAATGCAATTTCTTTTCTCTGTTGCACAGTTCCACGGCTCTTATTCACAAAATTAGCAATATCTCTTTGAGATTTGCCTTCTTTGTATAACTCAATTACTCTTTCTCTAATTTCAACACTGGTTTGTCGTCCCATCTTCACTGTTTGATTTTTTTTACTCAAATGATGCAGTAAAAATAAGATCGACGCAAAAAATTTTTATTAAAATAATATTTACCGTTATTTTACTAAGAACAAAAGAGTGTGGCTCATTTTGAGTGTGGGGTGAAGTTAACAACATATTTTGGTTTTATCGTTGCTTTTATCTTTAATATCGAAAAATTGGGGGGAAAATGCAATTAAATAGAGCTGCACTTATGGATTAGCAAATTGAATTAGAAATAGATGGTGGGAAGGTTGTATTTTAAAAATTATTTCAAAAACATTAGTAAAAAAATGCTGGCCCACTTTGACTGTGAGCCACTGTAAATTGAAACGATAAATATTTATCCAATATTTATTATACGAGTAAATCTCTTTGCAAGTTTGTTTGTTTCTTTGTGTGTACTTTAATCACGGCTAAACGACTGAACCAATTTTAACGACATTTGGATCATGTGTCATTGTCATTGTGTCCTATGCAAGGGATTTCGTGCTTAGAACATATCATTTACATATGTCTATTGTATTTTTTATATTAATGTTGTCTGTAAGACCCGGTATATATTTAACATTGTGAAATTGTTTTTCTTCCCGATTAATTCTACTATTGGATACGTGGTTTGGGTTGTAGGATTTTAATAAGTTTTTTATAAGATATAAGGGAAAACTGTTATCTGTTAATATTTTGGTATTTTTTTGTATATTTTTATTATGGAATTGTTTGTCACTGATATCAAGAAATATGCGTATAAGATTTTTCGCGGTATTTATTATCTGAGTTTTGGAGTGAGTTTTGTTAAAATTTATAATTCTACTTGTTGAAGTACTTTTTGAGTACCAATCAAAGGAAATTTGATTGAAACACTATGAAGTGTTGTGTCAAGAAATGCAATTTTTCCTTCTTTTTCTATTTCGATAGTAAATTTAATTTTAGGGTGGTATGCATTTTTATGTATATAATTTTAATTTATGTATATGCCCAAACGGTTGAACCGTAAAGACAGACGGTTAAAATTTACAAAGAACCTGATTGCTAAGTCTATTACAACAGCAATATAAAATTTGAATTTGAAAATTAAAGGGTGCCGCAATAGTTGTTTTAATATGATGTATATTGTAGACAGACGATTGAAATTAATAAGGAGCTTTAGTGCTAAGTCTAACTTTAGAACCGTTATTGACAGAGAGACGGTTTTTTGTAAAGGTTTTTTTGCAAAGATTTTTTTTCTTTAGTATATTTTAAACTAGCAGTGCCCATGACTTCATCTGCGGGTCATTTCTAATTTTTTTAAAATACAAAATTAGAAAAATTTGTTTTTAACTATTTATTTTAGAGTTCTGCAGACAGCGTCAAAAATTGTTTATTAAAAAAACCAAATGTGGAAACAACTGGTTTAGTACGATTATACCTGCAAAATTGGGTTCCTTCTCATTTGTATCTCTAGTTTTTCTATGAAACTAATTATTTTTACGAAAATGAAAGTATTCTATATTTGAACCAAGGTTCTAAGGGACTTCCTCACAAAATTTTGTTCAAATCCCTCCAGTAGTTGTTACGTGATGGGAACACGGACAGACAGACAAATATTGCAAAAATAGGTTTTTTGTATTTCATATCGATTACCATCTACACCAATAAAAAATTTTCAAAAAAATATTTCCATGTACAGAAATGATCCCGTTACAGTTTTAGTATATAGATTTCAATGTTTGTTATTGTTATTAATTTCGTGTACTCAAAATCTGATGCCAATATCTACCCAGTACTGTTATACGAGATTAATATTCTTGTTGTTCTGTATTTTGTTAAATTAAGGAACAAATGAAATAAAATTGAGTTATCAATTTAAAAAGTAACGAAGAAGTGTATTCTATCTAAAATGCTTTGCAAAATGTTGGCGAGGACGACATGCTTAACAGATCTTTATTTGTGTTTTAGTTCTCCAAATTTTATGTATTTCTCAGTATTTTGTTTTCAGTGTCGTTTACAAACAGAGATTTATAGTACATCAGCTTCCTTCTAAAATGTTGTGGAGTTAAAAATTAATCTAGAATCTGTATTTATTAAAAGCAATAACCTATAACAACCTTTTAAAAAGCTCTAGAATGAGTCCAGTTACTTTTGTCATTATTTTTAAGAAATGTCTAATGCTGTTGCCTTCAACTGAATGAATCTCCACCCACGTTACCACTGACAAAATATGTATACCATTTTTTTATTGTTTTTTGAAAAATCTATTCAAGTTCTCGAAACCTACCATTAATTTAAAACTAAATTTTTATTTTGTAAAGCTTCTTGAAACAAAAATATAATTAGTATTTCCCAGTCACGTACATAAATGTATTTTCTTTTGTGTAGAACAATGTAATCAGAACAATAACAAAAGCATTTTTAAACTAAACATTCCATATTTGGAGTGGTATTAAGCATTGTGACAGTAAAAAAAAACAATTAAAGTCCTTTTGTTTTTATATAACTTTTACCACTTAACAAAAACTCAAAAGTATATTTATTTAGGTGCTTATACTCTTTTGCCGTTTCTATTGTTTGTTTGTTGTGTGTTAGAAGTTAGCAGGGTAACGAAAAACTAAAATCTTGAACGTCCATGTTGCATATCGTTGGTCTTATCTAAAAAGGGCCTAATTCGCATAATATTAACTTTACAGAAGACGGTAAAAACATATTTTAAAATGTACTTTTTCAATGTAATATTTTAAGTGTAAGTTAAAAACGTGCACTAGTATATCCAACAGTATGGCAAAAACAGATATATTATATACATATCAATTAAAACACCCGGTGGCGTATTTGAGTGACATCGTCAGTATGACTTTTTCATTGATGAGTCATTGTCACAGAGTCAATATCAAGTCGAAGTTTAAATAAAAATATAAAAAATGAAAACTTAGTTGATAAATTCACGTGACAATGACACAAACAAAGAGAGTTATACATCACATCGTCATTGTAGTGTCACTCTACTTGAGAAAATTGAAACTTAATGACATTGTCTGCTATGAGTCGATAAAAAGATGAGCACTGCAGGATTTTGTCTGTTACATGTCTCCATGAACGAAAAAGCGAAAATATCGGACTGTTTTTACTTTTTTATTTATTTTATTTTATTTCTTACATTTTCTGGTTATTTTTTACTTTTTTGCATTCTTATTTTAGGCCTATAGGCCTACGGAGAAAATTAAGAAAACTATTTGTTAAACACTATGTACGAAAAACTTTCGGCAACGATTCGCTCAGTGTTTTAAAAGAAGAAAAGCTGGACGTGCCTGTAAATATTGGCACTCTTCTCGGTATCAAAAGGGAAAAAATGATTGTTCGGAGCATTAATTCTGGACAATATTATTATTTGGGACTTAGACACCAATTGCTTAAAATTGTCAACTGTTTTGCAGACAGTGAAAACATAACCATTGACATAGGAATTGATGGAGTTCGTTTATTTAAAAGTACAAACAAATCTTTGTGGCCCCTTCTGGGCAAAGTTGTCCTACGATAAAATCTGTTTTCCTAATTGGGGTGTACTATGGTGAAGGAAAACCTAAATGTGTAGATTCGTTCCTACACCATTTTATTTATGAAGCTAAGCAATTAATTACTGATGGCCTTTATTGGCGGGATAAAACATTGACGTTTGCAACAAGGTCGTTTATTTGTGATGCACCAGCTCGTGCTTTTGTAACTGGCACTGTCGGTCATTGCTCATTAGATGGATGCAATCGTTGTCAACAGACAGGAAGAAGAATAGGAAATGTGACTGTTTATAGTACCCTGACTGGGCCTGCAAGAAAAGATGAAAACTTTTGTCTTCGAAGTCAACTGGAGAATCACAGCATCAAATTTCAAAGTGAACAAAGCGAACTAGAACGTTTGGGCATGAAAAATTTAAATTGCAGTCCTACGTTGGCTTTCTACCAAAAGAGTTCGGTCGATCCCCAAGATCTTTGTCGGAGTTCAGAAGATGGAAAGCAACAGAATTTCGAAACTTTACTTTATATATGGAAATTGTGGCACTAAAGGGCATCCTATCGAATGATATTTATTACTACTTTCTTCTTTTGAGTGTCGCTTACAGGTTATTGTGGTGCCCTTGCACTACAAAACTAATATAGAAATAGCACAACAACTTCTAGGTGATTTTGTTTTATTTTTTCCCAACTCGTATCATCAAAGTGACGTGGTGTATAACATACATAATCTCTTGCGCTTTCCCGACTGTGTAGAAGCCTTTGGATTACCTAATAATTTTGCGGCTTATGAATTTGAAAATTATTTAGGACATATCAAGAAACTTGTGAGACGTCCTTCAAACGTGTAGTCGCAACTAAGAACAAAGCTAAAAATGCATCAATTATAAACAATTACTCCACATACAGCAAAGCCTATTTGAAAAAGGGAAGATTAGTAAATATAGCTAACACAAATTGTTTCTTAAGCCCGGAGTTTCCAAACAATTTAGGCTCTATAAAATCTTTACAAACAATAATTATTTTAAGAATATCATCATTTTCTGGAGATATTGTCAAAGGAAAACAAGTAACCGACACTCAAACATTTTTTAATTTGCCAACGTTATCCGATTCAATTGGCATTTTTGAAAGTAATGGAAAAGAAAATGAAGTCGAAATTCTATTTAACATTACCCGAATTCAGTCAAAAAGTTTTTGCTGCCATTTGAGAATAGTTTCGTTTTAATGCCTTTGCTTCATACTGCTAATACCGTTACTTAAATTAATTATTTAAATAATAAAGTTTTCTACTTATTGTCAGATTTATATAAAATTCATTGACTCTTAGCTTTTTCAAGCCTGAGCTATGGACCTTGACTTCAAATTAAATGCCATTTTAAAAACTTTACAGCGACTGGAAACCCTTCCTGTAACTGTTGATTTAGTTTTGCGACAGCAGGTCAAATTAGGAATGAAGATCGATCATTGTCTGAAAAAGAAAGATGAATTAGCGAAAAATTTTGGGAAGCACAATATTTTATTGAACCGAAATCTTGCTAACTTATCTATAGCTTTTGGCCGCTTCCCCATAAAATCTGATGAGGTCCTCAAAGCAATGGAAGATGAGCTTATGGGCGAAAATCATGAAAAATATATAAAACAAAAAATAAACACAAGGAAATTTTATTTTTGTAAGGTAACATTTATGCGCCGTTTACTTTGCGATGATTTGACCAAGAACTTGGAGGTAATTACTGATCCAGATTTACTCTTTCAATATAATTACGATGGCACCAAAGACAAGAAAGCACTAAAATCCTATTCAAACTTTGCTAGGCTTTGAAAGGTGAGTAATATTAAAAAAAATTTCGCAAATAATTTTTGTTTTGTATTTAAAATTTGAAAAAGCTTATATTATTATATATGTAAATATTAAAAAAAAGTTTTATTTTATCTATTTCAATACGAAAAGGCTTTAAATAATTTTCTGTTTTCATTTATTTATATATAGATTGCACAAGTTTTGACACTTTTGAAAAATTTCTTGCGTTCCGCTCAGTTGTCAAAAAAGAAAAAACCGTGGTGCTAAACGCCTCACTAGAGGAAAAGATGGTTCAAAAAAATCTGTGTCCGACGAGCAAACCGCAATGTCAGTAGAGTTCTGAAACAAAAAAATTATTCCAAATTTAATTTTTATCATTTTCAGCTATTTGTAAGATTTGTGTACTTCAAATTACTTTTAAATAAAAAATTTGAATATCAATAACTTGGATGCGTTGAAACTTTGGGGTCAATTTTCTACATATGTCTCCACAATATATCCATTGTCACCAACGTATCGTAATCATTAAGACTGATATCTTATATTTCATACATGAATCATTAGTAAAAAATTCCTGCAAAAGTCCCGGATATAACGTCAGATAAAAAAAATCAGACAATTGATATTGTCTGATACGTGTCTGCACGTTAGCGACACATAACATAAAAATTTGCTGATGAATGTCCATGATATTGTCTGTTAGGACCCACTAATAAACATTCTCCTGTGAGACAAAATCCACTGCGGTCATCTATGAAAGTTTGGATATTTACACTAAAAATTCATATTTGACATCAAAGAAAAATCATCATTGCTCATCGATGATTTAACATTGTCAGCGTTTGTAATGATGAATCACTATGTCGTTCGCCACCGGGCAGATACAAAAGAACGCATGAATGTAGTTGATATTGTATGCTTTCGCTTGTGCATACTCACACTATGGATATAAAGTTTATATATTATAAACACATACAATTGTTTATGGTTTTGCATAGAGTGAGAAAATTATCAGTTTTTTACTCTCTCTCTTTATTTCGCAAAGGCTCTCTCTTTCTATGTTCATGACCAGCGTTGCCGCTTTGGTCCAATCGGACCAAACTTGGTAGTTTTTCGTTTTTTAAAAACACTTTGGTAGTTCGGTTGGTTTGTTGCATTTTTTTTTAATTTTTGGTAGGTTTTCCTCCTCTGGCAATTTTTTAGCAATAGTAAATTTTTCACCTTAAAATTTCAGATAATAAAATAAAAAGAAATGTAACTTTAAATTAAATAAACAATAACTTTGAATAGTGTTACCACTGTTTTCAAAAACGGTTTTAGGTGCAATAAAAAACATCTCTGCTTTTTTGCATAGAGATGATTAAAACTATAACCATCTTTGGTTTAAGAAACGCGAACAATATAATGAAATTAACAATACTTTTGAGTGAAGGTTAATTTTCAAGTGTATGTATTAAAAAAATTAACAGGCAAAATAGAAAAGTAAGTAAACTTTTTAATTGTAAATATGTACCTATTTATTACATAAATATTTACTAATATTGCATGTAAAGAAACAATCAAAATAATTTGATTGGCGCCAGGAAAGGGATGGGTGTTCCTCCTGCATAGTATTCTCTAAAACTATTTTAAATCATAACACCCATCTTAAAAATCACCAAAAGACAAACTTCCATCTCAACAATTACAAGAAAAAAAAAACCAAGTGAGTATAACAGAGTTTATATGCAAGAAATGCATTTTTAAATTTTTGGTAGGCTGTGAACGATTTTGGTAGGATTTTTGAAAATTATTGGTAGGAAGTAAATTTCTTGTGTGGCAACGCTGTTCATGACGTAACAAAAATAAGTCTTTGTTTAAAAATTTAGTGACGTCAACTTAGTGTATTCGGCACTGTTTTTAGTGCTTTTTAATGCTAAAGAAAAAGCACAAAAGTGATGCTTTGACAAATTCTAATTGGTGCTTTTAGTAAAACAAAGAAAAACACAATTATTTTGGAATATTTATGTTTTCGCTTGGATTTGTCATCTGCTATTAATTGGTTAAGCTTAATTATTTGGAAAAACATTCGCGCACGGAAGAAAAGTATTTTAGCCTTAACATTTACATTTATATATTTAGATATATCCGGCTAAATTTTCTGAACCTTTTTCTCTTCTTTGCATATGATTTTGGTCACTGTTATTTGATTTCCATATATGCTTTGAATAACAGCTTATTTATAAGCAAAAGGAAGCTCTGTATAAGAAATGTTTTACTTACCAATTTTTAATTTCATATCTGCTCTAACATCTTCTGGTTTAAAATAAAGACTGCAAACTTTGTGAGATACTTTCAAATTTTTCTCATCTAAACGACAAAATATTAACCATTCTTTTCTAAGTTTTTTTTTTTCTTTTGGGAAATAAAAAAGACTTAAGCTTGAGTTTTTATTTTTAGTACTTCCACAATTATACACCACATATCATTTTTAAACTTTTTTTAACTTTAATAATATTTAACTTTACTACTTTCAAGCTTTAGTGCTTCTTTCGAAAAATACGCGTTTCTTTCTTAGGTGTGTTGCTACTTGAAATATATTTTTATGACGTCACGAGAGAGAATTTTACTCTCACGGTTTTAATAAAAAATACCGGGACTGCTGTTTGTGTAATCTTATTATTTGATTCATGGGATATATCCATGAATCAAATATTTTTATGTCGTCTCGAAAAAAATTTGAATGGGGAAAATTAAATGATCTCTACATTACATAAAAAACATTTATGGTCAGTTTTTGACTTCATATTTAAATACGCATTTAGTTAATTTGCATTTAAATTTAAGTAGTATTTAAAAACAGTTTTAATTTTCAGTCATTTATGATCGTTCTTATTATCTACGATAAAAATATGGCAGCATTACGAAATATCAACATAAATCTCCATTGTTTCTGAAAAACAGCTACTAACAAACGCAATGAATTGCAAATTTTGTGAAAAATGTTTTAAATATATTAAAAAATGTCAGCGATACCTATCTATTCACCATCTAAACTTATTTTATATATTGTTACGTTTATTTAAATTATAAACGTTTTATTTATGAGCTCTTTATTTGCAAAATAATTACACACACAACTTTAGAGTTTAAATTAAATTACACTTTATTTAATCACTTATTTGACGATTTAACTATTCGCGATTAATAATACACGCTGGCAACTTTAATTGTTGTACCACAAGATCTTAACTAGATGACGCTCACAATACGAATGAATCAGCACGTATTGGCGTTGCTTTTATATACCCTATTTTTAGGCGTTCTTGAATGTTCGAGAATTTCTACCGCCATCTATTGCGTAGTTGAAAATGCTGTGTGCCACTTTTATCTCAGACACATTAGTGAGCATTATTATTTACTTCTAGAACCTTCAATCATTATTTAAAAATACATGTTGTGTATTTTTATTTAGTTGTTATACAATGCAGGTGTGTGTATGTTTGTGTATTGTGTTTGTTTAGTCATCGCTTTGTGTTAGTTGTTTTTGTTTTGCAATAAAGATGTTTTATAGAAACTTCTAGCTTTGAAAACAAACACAATAGGCCATTTCGTTTTACTGAGCTGGCTTAAGCAACCGGCGAAATACGTATAGATACCTGCTTTTCCAACCAACAAATAAATTGCATTTTTATTTAAAAATGTTATGGGATATTAGCATAATATAATAAATAATTTCGTTTTACTTTCTTGGCCTCAGTTATTTTTAACATTTTTTTATGATTTAAATAAAGCATCTTTGTAAGACTGCCGCCCACTTAACCTTTTCGTCCCGAATAGGCTCAACGTTACCTCTGCCATATTTGGGCAACCGCTCCAGGTGGACCACCTTCATTTTGGACCTCGGATTATGATATCTCTGAATCCCGAAAACCATGTCATTCAATTTCTTTATCACCTTGTACGGTCCCTCCCAGTGGGTTTGCAGTTTAGGGGATAATCCTTTCTTGCGTTGCGGGTTAAATAGTAGAACCATTTGTCCTTCGGTAAATCCCTCTGTGTTTGCTGCTCGATCATATCTGGCTTTCATCTTATCGCTGGTCATTTTAATGCGGTTACGGACAAACTCATGAAGCTCATGCAAGTCTTCTTGTGCCTGAAGAATGTTTCCATTGCCTTCGTGCGCAGGTCCAGGTTTAGCACCAAATTCTAAATCTGCTGGCAGTTTTAGTTCTGTCCCAAACAAGATTTTTGCTGGACTACGTGCGGTTGAATTGTGTACAGCTGACCGGTACTCCAGTAGAAATTTGGGTATATGCTCATCCCAATCCTTTTGGTGTGAACTGACCACTTTTCTGAGATATTCTTCTAGGGTACGATAGAATCTTTCCACCATTCCATCAGACTGTGGATGCAGCGGTGTCGTTCTCGTCTTTTTGATACCATAAACGTCACAAATCTCTTTAAATATAGCCGATTCAAAATTTCGTCCCTGGTCTGAATGTAGTTCTAGTGGAACACCGTATCGACACACCCAATTGTTCACAAGGGCGTCTACCACTGTTTTGGATTCTTGGTTTGGAATGGCATAAACTTCAGACCATTTGCTAAAATAATCCATCACCACTAGTACATATCGGTTTCCAGCATCACTGACAGGGAATGGACCTGTGATATCAATAGCTATCCGCTCAAAGGGTGCACCTGCGTTGTACTGTTGAAGTTTGCCACGACTTTTTCTTACAGGACCCTTGGCCTTTATGCACTTTCGCAATTAGCTATCCAATCGGCTATGTACTGTTGGCAACCTACCCAGTAAAATCTCTGCTTTATTTTTTCCAGAGTTTTTGTTATACCCATATGGCTACCGCTGGGACCGTTACGGAACTGCTTTAGTATCTCATTTCTTTTAGAAGTTGGCACGACAACTAAGTCCGTTGTAGTTTTGCCATCTGTACTTTACCAAGATCGATATAAGCAGCCGTTTTCTACTTTCAGACTTTTCCACTGAGCCCAGTACGACTTAGCTAGTTGGCTCTCTGCCGATATTTCATTATGATTTGGTTTCCTGTTGTTCTGCTTAGCCAATGTAATTTTTCCCAAAATTGGGTCGACTTTCTGGGCCTTCGACCAGTCCTCACTTAACCCAATTTGGGTGAGCCGCACATTAATGATGCTTTCCTTTTTCTTGATATTTGTGCAGTGCTTGCTCTCAACATTGCATGGTCGACTTGAAACGTCATCAGCGTTATTGTGTTTTCCGCCTTTTCTATGCAAAATGCCAACGTCATTGTTTTTGGTCTTTTTCGCCCGTTTATTCTCTCTAGTTGGCGAAGCCGATCTTGATCTTCTCCTTGTTGATCTACAGTTGCGCTGAAAATGGCCGGCCTTACCGCATTTAAAGCATTTAGCGCGAGAATTACATTTTACCTCCTTCATTATCTGTTTGATTAACTCTTTTATCTCGCTTCTATTGTCTTTGTGGTTATACGTGCAAACATCAGGACACCGCGCCCTGTACACGTGTGACTTCGATATGGCTTTTGCGGTCTCCTGGGCTAGCGCATATGAGATGGTTTCTTAAAAAGATGATTTTTGCGTAGCACAAACAGCATTTTTAATATCTGGATCCCGTATGCCATTTACAAATGCTTCGATCTTAAACTGATCCAGAAACGGGTGATCTTCGCCTGGGTAACTCAGCTGCACCAAACGTTCAATTTCCATGGCGTAGTCTTGTAGCGTCTCATTTGCCTTCTACACCCTGCCTCGTAACTCCATTCTGTAGAGTTCTCTTTTGTGCTCGTCACCATACTTGCGTTGTAAGGCTGCCATTATCTCCTAATAATTATTTCTGCAACCAGCTGGCAACCATTCAAGTATCTGTGCTGCTGTTCCCTTTAAGGCCAGAATTAGCTCTATAGCTTTTTCTTCATTGTCCCATCTATTTTTGCTGGCCACTGTTTCGAACTGAAACTTAAAAACATTAAAAGGTGCGCTGCCGTCAAAGCTCGGGGTGTTAATCTTGCTGGCATGCTTGGAGATAACTCTCACCGGTCCCTCTCGAATTTGAAGTTTGCCCATTTGGACTTTTAATTTATGTAACTCTTCGTCTACTTTTCTGTCTAGGCCGCATAATTTTTCATCAAACTCGCTGACCCTCTGTTCTACGATGTTCACTCGTTTGCCGAAAACTTCCGATACTTCTTGAAACTTTTCGTTTACTTCTGCTAAAAGCCTTTCCCTGTTGACCTTAGCAGTTTCTTGTATTGTTTCTTCCATCTTCTTCATCTGATTATCTTGCTTGCGGCTGTTTTCTTCCATCTTCTTCATCTGGCCATCCTGCTTCTGGTTGTTTTCTTCTATTTTCTTCATCTGGTTATCTTGCTTGTGGCTGTTTTCTTCCATTTTCTTCATTCTAGCGGCCAATATTGAATTCAAGTCCATTACGCTGTTTGTTGCTGGGGAACATACTTCAATCTCTTCTTTTTCCTCTTTTTCTCCAAATTCGTATGTCCACGCTGCTTAAATTCATCTATTAACCGCTTTTGCAATTTCGCTTTATTGCCTGCTGTCGGCAGATTTAACTTACTCAGCTCCATTTTTAGCTGCTCAACTTTTAGCTCGTCGAATTTCATTGTAATTATTTATTTATTATTTTGCAATTTCACTCCTGACACCAGTTGTTACGTTTATTTAAATTATAAACGTTTTTTTAATGAGTTCTTTATTTGCAAAATATTTACACACACAACTTTAGAGTTTAAATTAAATTACACTTTATTTAATCAATTATTTGACGATTTAACTATTCGCGATTAATAATACACGCTGGCAACTTTAATTGTTGTACCACAAGATCTTAACTAGATGACGCTCACAATACGAATGAATCAGCACGTATTGGCGTTGCTTTTATATACCCTATTTTTAGGCGTTCTTGAATGTTCGAGAATTTCTACCGCCATCTATTGCGTAGTTGAAAATGCTGTGTGCCACTTTTATCTCAGACACATTAGTGAGCATTATTATTTACTTCTAGAACCTTCAATCATTATTTAAAAATACATGTTGTGTATTTTTATTTAGTTGTTATACAATGCAGGTGTGTGTATGTTTGTGTATTGTGTTTGTTTAGTCATCGCTTTGTGTTAGTTGTTTTTGTTTTGCTATAAAGATGTTTTATAGAAACTTCTAGCTTTGAAAACAAACACAATAGGCCATTTCGTTTTACTTTCTTGGCCTCAATTATTTTTAAAATTTTTTATGATTTAAATAAAGCATCTTTGTAAGAATATTAATTTAACTTTATAATTAATATTTTCATTAGGAAATGTGTGCAAAACATAAAATATTGTTCTATCAATGGCTAAAATGTTTGTTTACTTTTGTTTAGTTTTGCGAAACAGCAACAAAAAATGCCATAACCAATGGTAAAACTGTATTATTAAAATGAACTTTAAATGCGCAAGATTGGTCATTTAAGTTTCATTTAAGTGTGCATTGAAAAACTGAATTTTGTACTGAAATAGAACTTAAATATAAATGACATTTAAATACGAAGTCAAAAACTGGCCCTAAGACGAGTCAAATTTAATAAATGTAGACGTTAAGGCAAAAACACTTTTCTTCCTTGCGCGAATGTTTTTCCAAATAAGAAAGCTTAACCAAATAATAGCAGATGACAAATCCAAACGAAAACGTTAATATTCCAAAATAATTGTATTTTTCTTTGTTTTACTAAAAGCACCAATTAGAATTTGTCAAAGCATCAATTTAGTTCTTTTTCTTCAGCTTCAAAAAGCACTAAAAATAGTGCCAATTGCACTAAGTTGACATCACTGCATTTTTACACAAAGACTTATTTTTATTACGTCATGAACAGATAAAGAGAGAGTCTTTGCGTAATCTTGTTATTTGATTTATGGGATATATTTGTTTATGAAACAGATAATTTAGATAATTGTGTGCTCCTTATGATAGAGGCGAGAACTAATAAGCAGTAATTTAACTTCATAGTAACAACCCGAATTGTATTATTATCGTTCAGCTTTAGTAGTTAGTTTATATGATTTTAAACGTAGAATTCGCAATATTAATGATAATTTTATTTTATAAAAACATTTCAAAAGTTAATAAATCGTTGTCTAGTCGCGCGTTGAGTAATGAGGATAGAATTAATTTATTTAAGGAATTTTATTATATATTGTATTAAAAAATAATTCCTTTTTGATAAAAACTAATACAAAGTTACATACACGATTTTCAAATAAGAAGTTAAAATTAATATATAAAAAAGGTTTATTACATACATCTGTACATGCATAAAAATTGAAGTTCCGAAAAAAAATTAGGAAAACATTTACACTTCTAGAAATGCACCCAGTAATGATGTTGTCCCTGTTATATATATACATATTAAATAACCCAATTTTTTTTCTATACACTTAAAGGGATATTATCAGTAGACGCGTTATTATTTATGTTATTGACGCATTCAAAATTTCTAAAATTTCTAAGATTTACTAAAAAAAACCTCTTTTCTGCATTAAAAAGAGTCCAACAGCTTAAATATATAGAGAGTAGATTTTATTCAAAATTTAAAAATTATTAAAAAGTTTTATAGAAAAAATTAAAAGCGCAAAATGGACTGGTTCATTGTAATTGCTTACCAAAGGACAGTCAGTCTAACAACGGAAAATAAAAATTATAATAGTATGGTGTACCTCTTGGTAGTGTGCGTAAACAATTCGTTGTCAACCACTAGTCAGAATATAGATAGATAGATAGATAGATAGAACTGATTGAAAAATATATGTTTTAAAAATTCAAGTTTCTAACTATAAATGGGATCAATTAATTAGATGGAATAACTCTTTGACAATTTCATTAGCAATGAATGGTAATAAATGCTCATGATTTTGTTAGCTTATCACCTTTTTCACTAGCGGTAATGCTTTTTTATGAAAAAGTTTGATTAATAATAAGTTAAATGGATTTAAAGCACTACAAGCATCTAACGTTCATCCTTTTCTTTTTGCGCTAAGTAAACGCCATACAGCATATTAAAACAATGTTTTAAAGTGGCATTTTTATCATAAAAATCTGGTGAAATATTTACGTTTGAACATTAGGCACTACAAGAATATATTTTTGCTTTCGAGTAAGTAATAAGATTTGCGGGTGTGAGTTAAATTTAGATATGAGACATCAAGTTTTATTCCTACCTCATTTAAATTAAATAAGTTAATTAAATTTTCGAATGTATATCCATCTACGAAATGGCTAAGTTTTTTTTTATGCATAGTTCTTTTTAAGGTTTTGCTAGTTTGTAGTTATTTTTTTTCCTTTTTCATTATTGCAACTATTGCCAACGAAATTGTGATGGTAATGAAAAATTTATTTTTATTTTTGCTAAAAATATTTAAATATTCATACTTCATTCTTAAATTTTAATTATTCCGGCCGTATTTATTAAAAATAATTTGCATTCAAAAGGTATTTTAAAACAAACTTAAAAATATATTTTATTTCATTTTAAATTATTAGGCTTTTTTTCGCTCTAAACATAGAAACATGCCTACATATATTTATTTAGTTATTGTATCCTTAGAACTGTTTTAGTCCCTAGTAAGAGTTATTAAAAAACGTAATAATAATTTTAATGCAATTATACGCATAAGATACATTTTTGTAAAAGAATTCAGTTTTATAGCATGTTTACACGGCAGAACGAAGCACCTGCTTCATTCTCTGAATAATGAGTGCGAAGCATACCGTTTCCACGACACATACTACATGCTTCGCTTTGACGTCTGTTATAAAATATTATTCTTACATGGCGAAATAATACCAGGTGGTCTCGATGGCGAATTTATCACTTTTGCCGTAAACGCTAAACGTCAAACTCCATACATAAAAAATGTGTATATATTTTTTTTATATGGTGTTTTACATTTCAAGTTTGGAGCGAAAATTATGAATTCGCCATTGCGAACACCTTGTATATTTTCGCCATGTATTTTTAGTTTCAACTTTTTTGTTTGTAATTTATAATATTTAAAATTATAATTAAATTATTTGTTTTTATATTAAATCATATTCCCACACCAATTTTAATATTTTTTTTTACTTTTTTGTTTACATTTATATACTAGCGATAAAAATTAGGGAAGACAGAAATTGTTCATGCTTCGTACGTAGATTCAACCTGAATCGTCTCAAAATAACGTGCTTCGCTCTCAAGATTTTATATGGCGAAGGAAGTTGATTCGCTAATGATTGGGCTGTGAATCATGAATGAGAGAGCGAAGCAAGAATAATGGGCTCCGTGGAAACATAGTGTTATATAGTTATTAAACTTCAATAAAACATAACTAAACAATTAAAAATATTGATCATGTTTAGAAAGAATCATTTTATATTTGTAATCTTAATAAACCAATACATACATATGTACGTATGAATGGACATTGATTGGCAGCATACAATAAGTACTTATGGTAGAACCATCAATATCTGTTTACATCCCTTTGTGCGAAACATAGGAGAACAGATATGTTATAGCATGTTTACACGGCAAATTGAATCACTTGCTTCGCTCTCTGAATCATGATAACGAAGCATGCCGTTTCCACGACACATAACACATGCTTCGCATTGACTACGGTTCTAAAATTTTATTTTTCGTTTAAATTTTTGTGTTTGTAATTAATTATATTTTAAATTATAATAAATTATTTGTTTTTATATTAACACATATTCACGCAGCACTTTTAATATTGGTCTACTTTATTTTATTTACATTGATATACAGCTAGTTCAGGTAAACTTGCGATAAAAATTAGAGAAGACAGAAATTATTCACGCTTCGAAAGTAGATTCAAACTGAAGCGTCTCAAAATAACATGCTTCGCTCTCAAGATTTTATATGGCGAAGCACTTTGATTCGGTCGTGATTGAGCTGTGAATCATGAATGAGAGAGCGAAGCACGAATATTAGGCTCCGTGAAAACATAGTATTACTCTTATTCTCTCTTTACTCGTTCGCATCAATCCAATGAGAAATAGTAAGAGCCAGTTCACATTAACGGCATTGTAGCTGACTTTTTATTGTTTTCTCTCTTGGTGAATCTCCGTAAGTCATCAAGCGTTTACATTATGACTCTTTTGTAGCAAGTGAGAGAATTTTATGTTGTAAACTAAACGTATTAATTTTTCAACAATTTTTGAATAATATAGGAAAAAAACTGCCATTTGGTAACACCGCTTAAGCATATAACTGCAAAAAGCGAAAGAGAGAAACAGGAATGAGAGAAAAAACTAAAAAGAGTCATGAAAATTCATTTCGTGCTACTTTTGCTACCCCGCAAGCTTCTCCACAACTCTTGCCTAAAAACTTCTGCATCATGACTTTTGTAGCTGATACAATGCTCTTAATATAAACTCCCTCTAACAATATCAACTTATATCAGAAACGCGAGAGTACTCATCTATACGCACTCATAAGAGTAGACACACAACAACTGATATAAACAGATATAGCTGTGCACGTCTTTAGTGTAAGTACTTGTAAAACCGTTACTTTTGATAATATTGCATTAAACTTTTGTAACATGGTCTATGTATTTATACATCTATTGGAATCACGATGCAAGTCAATTATGTAAAAATTTGAGTTGAGGTGTCTCTACACGAGACATTTTCTCAAACCCACCAAAATATAATTCTTGCAAAAAAAACTGACTTCAAAACAGATTTCATCTGTCTTCCTACAAAGGTTCAAGAGTATAGCCACATACATTAGATTACAATAACTTTTGGAACACCCGTATATCTTTATACTTGTTCAGCTATTAAATAGCAATCAGGTTTTTTGTAAATTTTAACCGTCTCACAGTGGCGCCGTTTGAGTTTTTTCGTTGCAAAAATCATATCATTTGAACCGAATAAGATAATTAAACAGTTTAAACAGCATATGATAGATAACTGTTCAGCCTATGAAATGAGCGTTTGGAAAGGTGCTCCGCCTTGTAGGGGCCTACTTATGGGTTATCAAAGTTAAAAGTAGTAGAAAAATCAATTTTATGCTAACTAAAAAAAATTAGATTTACATTTTTAAATAGTTTTTCTTTTTTTCTTTAGGGTTTTATGTTTTAAATTATTACCCAACAAATTAAAAAAAAATAATTTTTTTAAAATTAATTTTTTCAATTTTCTGTAAAATATTCATCACAAGTCGTAAGAGAAGGTATATCTAAAAGACTTACCAGGAGAAACACAAAGCAAACAGGTAATTTTTTTTATCATTATACATTTGATAAATACATCAATCAATACAAACAAAAAATATGGCGATTCGTTACCTATTTTTCGTGATATTATACCTGAAATCGCAACAAATTGACTAAAAATTGTGTGTTTTTGTGAAAAACGAAAGTCGGTCACCTTTGAACGGTTATATCTTTTAAACTAAAAATGTGATATTATTAAGAGTGGCATATTTGAAATCGTTGAAAAGTTTCCTATAACATGGGTTTATTCAAAACTTCGTGGGCGCTCATAAAAATTTTGGTTTTTGCAACCTCATTTGCTCTACGGGCGCAACTGTGCGTCTGTCTATAACGGTTCAACAGTTTGGCCATATACATGATATGAACTATTGTAAAACCCTTTAATTTATAATTTAAAATTTTTATACTTCTTATTATATCAAACAAAAAACAAAGAAGTGGGTATTTTATCTAATTTTCAGATGTTTGTATATAAATACGTAAAAAATACGGTCATATAGGATAAATTACATTAATTTTGGGAACACATTTTTATTTCTAAATTTAAATTATAAGCTTCTTGTTATAGTGGACTTAGCAATACAGGCCCCTTTTAAGTTTCAGTTGTCTCTCTACAACGGTTTAAAAGTTCGGCTTCATACACCAAGCTACATTGGGACAGCCGTTCATTTCCAAAACCAAATTTAACATTTGTTGTTATAGAATGCTTAGTAATACATGTTTAAAAGTATGGCCTTATACATCAAATTAAATGAAGTATTGGGGCACCCTTTAATATATAATTTTAGATATTAATACTTGTGACTATAACGGCCATAGCAATCGACATTCTGTCCAATCTGCAAGCATTTGTCTATAACGGTTAAAATATAGGCCCATATATATAAACCTACTTCAATTATGGGACACCCTTTAATTTCAAAATTCAAATTAAAAACTAGTTTATATGGCGGGCTTAGCAATACAGGTCACTTTTAAGTTTCAGCGTTCTGTCTATAATAGGCGAATCGAATCGGCAGAGCAATTTTTTTTTTGCGCACTAATGCGCAAACTGTGCATCTGCTTTTTTTGTTGAACATATATATACGTACATACTATATATGAATATGTGTATGTATATAGTTACTGGCAGTTTTTAATTGAGGTACAAACGCACTATATGCCCACATTTTTAATTGCATAATGTTTAAAAACAAGTGATGGGAAATGCCAGAAACTTTAAAAGTGTTTAATTTTTGTTATTAAAAATGCAATAAGCACAAAATCTTTGAATAAGGCAACAATTATTTTATTAGGAAAAAACAATATAAATGGAAAATCCTCCAAATGTTTTAAAAGCCCAATAATTAAGGCAAATATTTTTTAAGTAATGTAAGTGCATATGTTTTTTTATGTATGATATTTTTATTGATTTATCTTTGTTGGTAAGATGATTTTGAGAGATCCCAAAGTTATGATTTAATGTTCAATTTTAACCAATTTTCATTTTCATTCCATTTATTTGTTTAATTTTGTAATAACAAAAGCCTTCTTCTGGCCATATAATAATATTACAATAGAATCTTAAGCATCTAAGATAACTTAACAACGATAAATAAACTTATAAATAATAATATTTAATATATGTATATGAAATACGGCAACAATTTATAACATTTTAAATATTAAATGAGCAACCATTTAACGAATAATTAAAGTCCAATGTTAACGATGTTATATAATAAAATATTGTTTTCCACTATTGTTAAAGATTATTAAAATACTCTGTTAGTTTTTTAAAATAGACTTTAAAAGAAAAATTAAATTGTCTTAATGCAGACGGCAACCGATTCCATATTCGTGCTAATTTTATAACATAAGATTTTTCAAAAATAGAAGTATATATTATGGGTATATATAATTGTATATTTCTAAAGGAGTGAATAAATGTGATGCGACGAATTAAGAATTCAGGCGTTGCATTTTTGATAAGTTTGTAATAACTCATTAAAAGTCTAATAGATATGAAGGTTGAAAAGCAACATTTTAAAAATCGAGTAACATATATCGATACGTGATCCCTATATCTGAGCTGAAATACGAATCGTACTACTTTGTTTATTAAGATCTCTATTAATCTTACATTACCAATTGACGTACAAGAATAGATTTCCAAACAATATGATATTTGAGACATTAATAATGCATGGGCTATTTTGTATCTGACATGAAATGGTAAATGTATATTTAGGGAATATAAACGTCGGATAGTAAAATTAACATGTGAAGATACTTTATTTATATGATATAAATAATTTAGCTTGTTGTCAAGTAATACACCTAAAACTCGCATTCTATCCACCCACTCTATGCATTCTTCGCGAATTTTAACATGAAAACCTTGCGTACCTAGCACACCAAACCCCATAATTTTAGTTTTTGATAAATTGATCTGAAGATAATTTGATTCCATCCAGGTATTGACCCTAAAAAGAGTATTATTAATGATAGTCTGAAAGTTTTCAGATGGTTGTTTCTCAAAAAACAGAAGCTGAATATCATCAGCAAATGCAAAGCTTACACATGAATTTGTTTCGAATTCTTTAAAGAGATCATTAATATACATTGTGAACAAAAGTGGACCAAGTATTGAACACTGCGCAACCCCTGAATATACCGGTCGTAAGCGCGATTTCTTCCCATTATATGAAACATATTGTTTTCGTTCATATAGAAAATTTGACATCAGCATACAAGTTGTTCGATTAAATTTGAAAAACGAATTTAATTTCCTTACCATCATAGAATGATTTACACGATCAAATGCCTTAGATAAATCTAATGAAACCAGGACACATGCTTCATTCAAATTTATATTCTCCCTAATAGCTTCGTTTAACCCTAGTAATGCCAACGAGGTACTGCAATTTTTCCGAAATCCGGTTTGCTTATCATTTAGTAATGAATGCCGTGAAATAAAAGCAGAAATTTGAAATTTAATAGTATGCTCAAAAACTCTAGATAGTGCAGGCAAAATAGTGATTGGTCTTAAGTTCGTTAATTCGAAACCGGATCCAGTTTTTGGTAAGGGAATTACTTTTCCGCACTTCCATTTGTCAGGATAAATCGACGTAGTTAGTATAGAGTTGAATAAGTGTAGAATGTGAGTAGACATAAAGGGAAAAATTATTTTATAAAATTTAAACGGAATGCCATCCACCCCGGCAGCATTAGTTTTAATTTTTTGGAACGCAATGAGCAGATCAGACATTTCAACCCGGGAAAAAGAAAAACTCTCATGATGATCAAAGAAAACTTCGGATTCTAATTCAGATTCATTATTTCGATTAATCTCTAGTCCATTACAAAAATAGTCTTTAATAAGATTAACGTCAATGTCATCTTTCTCAAGATGAGATTTTCCCAGTCCTACAGACCGTAGTTGATTCCACAATTCTTTCGAGTTATTGCCATCAAATACTTTCGAGTAGTGAGCTTTTCTTACATTACGTATAACCTTTTTTGCTTTATTTCTAAGCCTACAAAAAGTCCTACAATTGGTTGTAATTCGATCTCTCATGTACGCCCTAAACGCAATGTCCCTCATAGATCTAGCAAAAATTATTTTCCTCGAATTCATCCACTCTTGATTTTTTTTAATTCTTATTGTCGAAACTGGTACTCTTAAAAACATTCTAGATATTAAATCATCTAGTTCTGATACTTGATAGTTAACATCAATTGTGTTATAAAATGTAGAAAAATCATGTTCTGCTAAACAAGAGATTATATCGTTTGTACTAAATAAAGAGTAGTTGCGATATTCTCTATATAAGTTTTGTACATTCAGTAGACAACTGAAATTAAAAGTTTAGTAAATTAAAGAGTGATGGGAAAGAAATGGACATTGAACTTGACCAGAATTGTTTATTAATGATACATTGCTTACAAGAAAAAAATCCAGAAGCGATGTGGAGTTGTGCTGGACATCAAAGTAAGTTGGCAAAGAGTTATGGGCTACGGATAAGTTAACTCGATCACATAAAGATCTAAATCTTATTGATTTTGCGGGATTAAATAAGTTGTTGTTGAAGTCCCCAACAATCACTATGTTTTCATATTTATCCAAAATATCGCCTACAATACTCTCAAAAATATCTAAGTTTCCTTTCGGTAAATACGTGACCCCAAATAAAGTAATACTGTTACCAATATTTATTTCAATGAATAGAATTTAACATTCCCCATAGTAAGATCTCAGATTAATAGGTTTATAACGAATCTTATTGGACAAATATATTCCAACACCACCACTTCTCCCCTCCGGTCGGTCATTCCTACAAAAATTGTATCCTGGTATGGTCATTGAGGCGTCCGGTACATGTGGTTTTAGCCAAGTCTCCGTCACAGCAAAAATGTCAAGAGATGAGTATTGGAGAAAGCTACTCAGTTCGTTAAACTTCGTAGAATATATGGCTGGCTTTATGCTTTGGCAGTTACAATGTCCAATGCTAAGACTAGACAAGGGATCATTTAAACATATAGCAAGTTCCATGATCATCGCTAACAATAGGACCCAAATTCACGCTAACGGAAGTCATCAATAGCAGTTACAAATTGAAGCCGTACTACTAATACTATATATAAAAATATAAACGCAAATATCATTTTACATAGTTTCATCAAAATATTTTCCATTTATCTATTTGTCGATTATAATTTCAACAAAAAAAAATTTAATGAAATAAACACCGAAATAATGAATAAGAGCCGAAAAAAAATTTTAGGAAGAAAGAAAAATGATACATATGTACATACTTGTATGTGCATACTTATACAAATAAAAATTCATACATATAAAATCCTATAGGTTGTTTTAAATAGTGAACAAATAAGTGAACATGTTATTCTAAATTATTATACAAAGGTACATAATTAGATTTAACTGGCATAAAAAGAAGATAGCAAGTGTAACATATTATACAATTTTGACAAGATTTTTTACAGAAAAGAAAGAGTAATAATAATGAAACATCTTAATGCAGTATTAATCAGCGATGGAGAACTTAGTATCATTATATATTGATGCTAGATATATTACCTTCCTGTCTTTACAAAGCAGTTTATATTCTGTTATAAAATAATATATTTTATCTTTACTATTTCAAATTTAAAAGTTATTATCTAAGAAAAGTAAAAAGGCTTAGAAAAAGTACATATGTACGTATATAGCAAAGAATGCTTTGTGATACTGAGTAAACAAAACAAAAATTGAATTATACATTTCTTAAAGCCATGCTGTAAAAATCAAATTTATTTGGTTTGATCAGTGGCTATAAATTATTACTAATTTAAGAGTTTACGTATTTTTAAAAACTTCCAAGGAGAGAGTGAAAAAAGAGCGTAAAAAATGAGAAAGAAACGACTTGTTATAAGTTTTGACTAGCAAAATTTTTACTTTCAATAGTCAGTCAACAGCTTTGCTTACTTTTTTTTACAAAATAATTTGCTACCAAAATGTCAGAAAAAAGAAATTATTCTATCATAGAAGAAAAGTCTACTTTATTATAAATAATATTACTTCGTTGTTGTCTTATTTTCTTTACTTGATTAGACTGACTTATGGTGGTCTATTTGCTATATATTTTTTTCCACTCTAGTATTTTTACCATAAAAATTGTACCAGTTAATGTAAAATTTTTAAGTCCCACATAACATCCCCAAAACCGATTTATTTTCTTTGTTGATTTTTGCTAATAAAGCGTTTATTAATTTTACATTTGGATGAATAATTTTGAGAATTTTCTGTTTCACTCTCTCGTTGGTAGTTTTTGTTTGTATAGTTAATAAGCAGTTCCATTTAGAAGAAGAAAAGAAGCAGAAAAGAAAATGACAAAATTGAAATGTATATACATACAAATTTAGATTATGTGTATATATTAAAGAATTATGGATAATAATACATACATATAAAGATAAGAAATTAAAATAATTTTAATTAATTTGTAATGTACCTCCCTCCAACAACACACCCTCAGGATCTTAGGCCTTTGAAAGTTCTGTGTATCTATCCAATAAAGCAAATAAATCTAACTTCATTACTGTTCCATCGCTCGTAGAAATCTCTGCTGTTGGTAGATCACCATTATGGAATTTGTATTAAGTAATTTGATTGCTTTTTTTTTAGTTTACGGCATAAAAAGATCAGCTTATTCGCCATGGGTGTTAAATGTTCGTTCAAATATACCCTTTCCATGATCCCACCACCGATAAGCTCGTTCAATTTAAGAGTATGTGTTGCAAAGTATTTTTTCATTATTTGATCTCTGACATTTAAAGTGTTAAATCTTACAAGAACTTCTTTGTTGTTTTTAATATATATGCACTGATTTATATCACTAGCCACTACAGGGATATTGTAAATTGACCCAAGCTTAACAATTACTTCAGAAAGGTTCGAAATAGCTTCTGGCAATCCAGTTATAATGACATCTGGTCGATTTATACGTCGAATCAATACATTGCTAGATTTTTTCATAGTCAGACAACTTGCTTGAGGTGCTTTTATCTACTTGTTTAGTAAATTCGTAGCAGTGCTCAAGGTCTGTTGTAACATTTTTTAACTCTGCACTAAATTCTCTTTTGATTTCGGACACTACATCATCGACCTTAACCTCAAACTCTTGCATTGCTTTTGTTATCTGACTTTCAGTAAATTGACGATGCGCTTCCAATTTATTATCAATATTTTTATTAATTTCCAGAATACCCCTTTCAAGTTGCAGAGCAAAGGCATCCAAATTCGTTTTAGGCGGCATTTTTTATGAAACAAATATGCAGTAGTAAAGTATGATAAATAATTACTTGTTTACTTTTCTCTCTTTCTACCTTCACAATAGAATTTAACACTTATATGTTAATATTTAGTAAACTTAAAGAGTTTTTATGTATTATTGTGTGATTCTTATCAAATATTTATTTCATTAAACTTATTTTGTTAATATTATTCGCAGACAAAAATTTATTTTTTACAGCGTCATGGTAGGGTTACCATTTCAATTTTATAAAAGCATTTTATTCTTCACACGTTTCGTTATAATCAGCGAAACTTTTTCACAGCAAACATCAATAACTTGAACAATATTCCCTAAATTTACGTTTGTTTCATCAAATATCCGAAGAGGTTAATTTTGACCTGCCAGGCCCACAAAACTTTTCGAAAACTAGCTCTTGGCAGTTAGTGCACCGTCATTATCACTAACATTTGAATTGTGACTAGTGTCTGTTTTACGGTCGCGTAAATAATGGCTTTTAATGTTGAAGGAATTGGTTCTACTTATGTATTTGTTTCTTGCATTTCAGGCAAACAATTTAATTAGCGCTATACACGTATAAAATTCTTATTGCATGAATAACAATTTGATTATAATAAAAAACAAGTAAGGGTGCTATATTCTGCTATGCCGAATCTAATAGACCCTTCACCATCAATGTAAATTGAGTTCAATGAAGTAACTTCAATCAAAAAAACAAATTATGGGGTGACGGAGATTTAAGAAATAAAAACTTTTCATAAAAATGACATCGGCTCTTAATGGGTTAAGCATTTTCAAATATGTTATTTTTTCCTTAAAGATCTCTTCAAAAGCTTTAAAGTGATACCCAGCGTTGCCAAAACTATCGAACCATTTCCCGCTAGATATTACTTTACCTTAGTTTTTCATGTCATTTGGAACAATAAAGTAACTCCCATCAAAAAAATTGATATATGGGGAGATAAAGAATTAAAAAGTAAGAAAGAAACATTAAGTATTTTCCAAGTAACGGGGATCCGAAATCAAATTTCTTGAAATATCAATATGGGTATCATTTTAAAGCATTTGAAGAGATCTTTAACCCATTAAGAGCCGATGGCATTTTTATGTAGAATAATATATACGCATTTTTTATATTTTTTAATTCTCTGTCACCCCAATATTTGTTTTTTTTTTATTAGAGTTACTTCACTGAGCTAAATTTACATGGTAAAGGGTATATAAGATTCGGCATAGCCAAAGATAGCACTCTTACTTGTTTAATACTGTTTTTAAATACTAACACCCGTATTCATTAAATAATCATATATTATTTCATGAATATGGCAATAATTGTTCATCTCTAGTTAAGATTTTGATTATCTCTACACATTGAACTGAAATAAATATTAGAGGTTCCGCTTAAGTTTAGAAATTTCTTCGGACCCTTGTAATCGTAGCAGTATTTGTTATGCCGACCGAGACCATATCTAAGGGAAAAAAGTATATAAAGAGGCAAATAAAAAATTTAGGATTTGACATACATACTTAGCGGTTAAAAGAGCATTAACCATATTGTTTTGGATTCGATTTCTGAGCTTTGATTTAGCTATATTAAGTTGACTAAAAACTAGTTGCACTTCTGATTATACTACGGCATGCATAATACTCGCAAGGCAAACTCAGCCAGCTCTTTGAAAATTTTATTTCCAACTAAATATTGATATTTAAAAACTTCGAAACAAATCCATGTATCCATTAAATTATTCCATTAATATTATAAGCTGATTTAAAATTGTTTTGATTATTTCCGGGCTATAACCCAGTTGTTCCATATTTTAATGTTATAAA
Source organism: Gymnosoma rotundatum (assembly GCA_916610165.2). Lineage (NCBI taxonomy): Eukaryota > Metazoa > Arthropoda > Insecta > Diptera > Tachinidae > Gymnosoma > Gymnosoma rotundatum. Next base: position 119,237,575 of record OU744336.1, read on the forward strand.
TACGTAATTTACTGATAATTTATCATTTTTTCCTAAAATGTCCCGCTTTTCTGGTAATCTAAATTGGTAGTTTCCATTAGTTAGAAGAAGCTTTTATTGGCCCAATTAAAATATATATCGTTATTTACGTTTGGATTAATTGTTTTAACAGTTAAAAAAACAAGGCAGAGATGGAAAATCTATATATTTATATCAAAGGTTAAAAATAAATAGTTAAGCTTACTTTGTAACAAACAAAACTTGTTGTAGCTTAAAAAACGCTAAAACCCTGACAACTAAAATTTTCCCTGCAAAAAAACCAGTTAACGGTTTTTTTTTCTAACTTCCCGCTTTTAATAGCAAAAGACCAAATCTAGCGGGAAACCCGCCGTTTTGGCAACACTGGTGATACCCATATTGAAATTAAAAAAATTTGAACATTTCAGAGCCCCGTAACTCGGAAAATATGTGCTAGCGGAAATTTTTTCACTTGAAGGTTTTTTCTTATTTCCTAATACGATATTTATTTTTTGATTGGAGTTACCTTGTTGTTCCAAATAACATGAAAAAATTAGAGGTAGGCGTGGTGTTTTGCCTGCTGCCTCAAAGGATATGGACCGATCATGCTGATTTACAATAGCACCTCTTTCGACACTATATAAGATCGATTGACATATTTATCCTTTTTCCACTTTTATGGTATAATAGATAAAACATATTCTTTAAAAAGTTAATCTTTTTTAACTTACCTACATACATAGATCTTCTTATCGGCACAACTTTACTAATTTTCGTAAGCCTTTAACCAATTCTCAGACATAATGCAAAAACAAAATTATGCCGTCGAAATTGTAAAGATCAAAAAAAATTTATTTCAAGGTTAAATCTTAGTAATATCCTTCAATTGAAAAATGGCAACAATAAAACGAATGTATAGTTTTATTTTTGTATGTAACAATTGTCATGTATTTTTAAAACGAAGCAGCCAAATCTTTACAACATACTTATTGCAAATTATATTTCAGCTATCTGTCTATTACGGTTTAAAAGTCTGGCCACATATGTAAATCAAATTTTTTAGACACCCTTTAATTTTCAAATTGAAATTTTGTATTTGCTGTGGTAGCGGACTTAGCAATATAGGTTTTTTACAATTTTCCATTTTACATTTTGTATTTAACGATTTAAAAGACAGAGCTATATAGGTTAGGTAACATAAATTAATTTAATTTTCTAAATTTAATTTCTAAATTCAAATTTTATACTTCTTGTTATAGCGGACATAGCAATACACATTTTCGCTATTTGTCTATAAGGGTATAATAGCAGCTTGTTGCTACAGCAGACCTAAAAAACAGTTTCTTTGTAAATTTCTACTGTCTCCCTACAACTGTTTAAAAGTATTGCCATATACATCAAATTGAATTATGTACCTATTGGGGCACCCTTAATTTATAATTTTGAAAATTTATACTTGTTATTAAACCGATCATATAAATTGACATGTTTTTCAAGTTTTAAGAATTGTCTGTAAATTAAAATTATGATCCGTTTTTTAAACGGGACCAATCTGTAAGCATAGATTTTTAAACAAAAAAAAAACATAAACATAAAAAACCAACATTCAGACGAATTGATAACCTCCTTATTATGTTAAAGTCGGTTAAAAAGGACAATAATCTAGTAAAGATCTGCATTCGTTTTTCAACTCACATTAAATCATTACACTAACACCAAATACTCTCATGTTTAAATGTGAAACAAAGAGAACCGATTAAGAAATATAAACATATAAAATATAAATATGTTGAATGCATGAAAGCATTGGCTGTTTTAAGAGACTCATAATATTACATCAATTGTTGTTTTCAAACTAAATCAAATTAAATCAAATAACGGTTGATTGTTAACATTATTATTATGTCATACGAATCATACGTGTGACTCATTCGTCCTAAAAAAACATACTTTTTCTTTTAGTGAAAGCTCGGTTATCTAAGAGCTTTACTTTTCGCGCTTATATAAAATAGATTCTTTAATGAAGAGAGGGCAGAGCTGACGCCAAAGTGACAAACAAGCAACATAAGTTCACACAAAATACCTTCGTTATATGAATGATATATGGGCAAATCCTGCGTTACGAACGCTACATTCGTACGCGTTTTCAGATTGAAATGTAACAATTTGTTGGTCTTGCAAAAGACATACCTTCAAGTTATACACAGTGCTTAGTGGGGTTTGAGTGTACTTTCGAATGTCATCAAAATATTTTTTTTCTAACAGGTATAAGTTGCAAAAATTTAATCTCAAAGTATTGTTACGCACGCTACAAAAAATGGAAGTAACTTTAAAGGTTGAGGTATGTTTTTGTGATTTTTAGCAAACTTTGCATAATAAAACAGAAAAATTAAATACTTTAAAGAAAGATGAATGTAAAAGAATTAAAAAATAACTTACTTGCAGCCAAAAAATGTTTTTTTACAAAAGCCGTGAATCCAGCGTTACGCACGCTACGTTTCGCACGCTACATTTTTTTCCAGTAGTTTATAAATAAAAATATTTGTATTTCTTTTAACAAAACAACTTATATTCTTTTTTAATAGCATTATTTAATTCATATTTTATGTTTATAAATTAATTTAATTAGGTATATATGTTTATAAATCAATTTTATGTTTTGTTGAATCTGCCGTTAGTGCTATTTCGAGCACATTTTTGTTAACTGATGAAAAAAATGGTTGCTTTTAATGCCGGGAATGCTTTTAACGATAGCCCATCTCTCCGAAAGAAATCCAGTTGTATTTTTTATGTATGTACTGCTTACATATAAAATAAAAATACCATTTATATTCATTTTTGCCAATTTAAAAAAATCATGTGCGTTATAAAGAACAATTTTCTGAGCTTTCACTATTTGCCAAATTTTTCTCTTTGCGACAGCTCCAATTCCGTCTACTGCACCCTTTCCGTGAGCAGTTGCAAAAAAATTCCACTCAAAGTGGGTCAAATCGAATTTTTCTTTAAAAAACGATATACTACTTAAAATGAATTTGTTTTTAAATTGACTTGCACAGCCATCAGAAAATAAAAATAACTTTGAAATCGCATTTCGTTTTTTAAGTTTCTTTACAATTACCTGAAGAAAGCAATAAACATCATATTTATTGTGTGACAGTTGATCGCTCGTAATAGCAAATGATCTTGTGCAATTGTGCAACCAGGCAACACAAGTAAATATGGTTACTTGGGAGTAATTGAAATGAGCTGACTGAATTTCATTTTGAGTGAGAAGCCTATAGTTTTCAGCAAAATCGACTTGCAGAACAGCTTCATCTTGTTTAATAGATATTTTTCGGTCTTGAAAGTATTTTTGTTGAGTCCTTTTAACATAAGTATGCAGTTTAAGGGAAGGTAACTGAGATTCCAATTCATTTATCAAATCAATTATTGGTCCTCTTGTATGACTAAGGACCATGCGTTTATCAACGATTCTCCAATGCTTCCATTCAGTAAGCTCATGGAGTTGATTTATGTAAATTAAAGGAACGAAAGCGTCTTTAATGTCTTTAATGCACTTGTTGCATTCATTCCTCATACAAACTTCATTGGTTTCGTCACAACACACTTTTTTTTAAAAAATTGTCAAAGTCAGATGGGAACATACGAAAAATACCATACATAGCTTCCAACAAAAATGAAAAATTGGCGTGGTACTGGCAAACACACATGTTATGTGGAAGCTCACTAGATAATTCCACGTGTTTTGGTCGGTTGTTATAAAATTTGGTACGTGAAATATTTGTTTCTGGAAACGTTTTTTTAAACAATTCATATGCTTCTCCAATTGTCATAACCATGAATCTTTTAGATATTGGAAGGTTATTTGATTTTGATATGAGTGTGGACTTTCTTCCGGCAGTTTCCGTAGAGATGTCATCATTAGTGTAAAACTCATAAATCATTTTAACACTTTCGTCAACCGTATTTTTTGTTTGAGCTTCTTCTTCGTCTTTCGAGTATTTTTCGGTAAGTATTCTAAGAACCTCCTTTTTCTTCTTAATATCTTTTGGTAATGCTAACTCCACTTTTTTTAAGGCCTTGTAAAGGGTATTTTTGCACTTATATGCACTATCCGACGATATTATTCGTTGCTTTTCTTGTGTGTGTTGCTTTATTTTCCTTCTATAACTTTCCATACGGTTTCGGTGGTAAGCCTTCAGTTTTTTTTGATAACGAATCATCATTTTTCAGTTTTTCTTTAAGATTTTTCCGATAAATTTTCATTCTTTTCGCATTTTTTAAACGTTCTATTTGTGTTAAGTTTTCATTTGATTGTATTTTTTTGCGATATTTTCGAATACGCTCTGCACCCGTCTTCATTTTTCCAACTCTTATTGATAAAAATTATACTGAAGCAAACAATTTTGTGTGAATTCAAAATGCCGATAATCTAAACTAACACTAAAAGACAATTGCAGATTATTCAAACGAAACCAAAGGCGACACAAAATGAAAGTTACCGTTTGCGCCTATCGTACCAACAAAGTAAGCTAAATGTTGTTGCGCTACTCATTATAGTAGGCCAAGAATAAATTTAAGAAGGTAAGTAATAAGAAAAAAAATAAAAATTGCAAAGATTTTTATTGGAGTATTTTAGAGAACTCAAATCGTTACGCACGCTACAAAAATTAATATGCTATAATTTTTTGGTTTTTAATTCTAGAATTATAATTTTTTTTTTAAATTAAAATTATAGATGATTTTTAAAACAAAAATTTTTTCTATTCACAATACAAAAACAACCTTATTTTCCGTTAGGCACGTTACAACGTATATCTCTGGCATTTCATACCAAATTTTACTGTTTCCAAAAAAGTGAGCAACATTTTTTTTTTGCAATAATTAAAGAGAATTGAGTGAATAACAATATGGCTTTCGATTGGACCATCTATGTTAATACTAAAGCAATGATATTAACACGTAAATAATTTCGCTTTTTTTGTATAACATTAAAAGACCTGAGGTAGGGTAGGATTTTGTAATAATTTTTGTATTAATCATCATCGAAATAAACTTTTTTTTATAAATTTATGAAATTAGATATCTATTCTAATGCTCCATTAAAAAAAAAAAACTAAGTTGGATTAAGTTCAAAAATTTTTGACTGGTAGACTGTTTCTGGGATATGCCCATATATGTATGTATATATTCCGGTAAAAAACTATATTTAAAAAATAATTACGCAATTCTTTTGTTGCAGTGCTTATAAAATTCGACACAGCTGAATATAGTACTTCTTGTTTTCTATAATTTATTAACAATAAAAACTTTATATTGAAACGCACCATATACGACGATGATAGAACACATAACGCGAGCGGACGAATGACAAAACATAAAATTGTTAATGAGGATTAATGGATTTACACAAATGCGTTAAATACACAAAACGAGAAAAAATTTAATACTTATTTAAAACGTTTTAAGCCAAAATGCAGTAAAAACTATTCACTTTATGAGTAGTTTTTCAATAAAAATTAATTTGAATAATATTAAATAGTTTGAATCGTCAATATTTGATTGGACGCGATCACAAACTGACGTAGTTGGGCTTGTTTGCTTAAAGGATAAATTCTTTGCTAAAGCAACAATTATTAACTAAACGGAATTACTAAATAAATACTAAGTAAATTTCAAAATAAGAAAGACTTAAAAATAAATAAGACAACTATATACATTGAACGTTTGCTCGTTGAAGGTGTTACTGTCTTGGGTAGACAAAATTAAATAAACAAAAAATAAGTAACAAAAAATCAAAACAACAAAAAATCACTGCACTAGCAGTAATTACTACACACTTCAACAATTAAATATGATGGTAATGACGAAGTTGACGAAATAAGCACCAAAAAGGAAATGTGCACATATACCTCCTATTTCAATATTAAAGTGCAAAACATAACCGATTTTACCATTCGAAAAATTTTAATTGATCTAAAACTACAGATATTGCAACAGTACAGCTGATTATGATCTAGTGTGCAAGAACCTGGAATCTAAATGCGAGTATCTCACATATGAAGCAAAACACGAAAAAACCATGGGAAAAAAGACATTGGTCACATGCAAAAATAGTTGATTGGTTCCTTGTCTCTAAAACCTATTAAAAATAGTGAAAAACAAGGATTTTTAAGAACAAGTATTCATTTATTTTACGAAATCACATACGCTTGATATAAAAAGTCTGCGTACATGGAGTAATATTTCTTTATTTGGTAATTAAAAGTATGTAAAAATTAGATTTTTAATTAAAAAGTATTTTTTATGTTTACATTGACTTTTTATTATTATTTTACAAATGAGATCACAAAGTCATGTTATGAAAACAAAAGAAAAAATTCAAAAACAAAATAACATTTCATTTAATTAATAATTATTTTGAAAATATATTTTTAATAGCTGTTGGGGTATCCCTTGCGTTTAATAACTTCAAGAAGTTTTTTTTTGCATTGAATTGACTAGTTGGTAGTGTCTTCGGGATTTATATAACTCCATTCCTTTTTTATGATACTTTTAAGCATATCTTTTGAAGAAATAAGGTGCTGGCGGATACGGCACTCGGTTACACACTATACATGTTCGATCGGATTTAGATTAGGTGATTGTGGAGGTGAACGAAACTGTTTTGGTACATTACACAACAACCAAAGCTTTACTATTTCTGCGGTGTGCTTCGGATACATATATTATGTTTCTGTCCAAAATATAACCTCAAAAGTAATTCAAATTAAATGTATGACAGGTTAGGTAACTAAAAATAGTAACTTATGTATGTATATCAAATTGTTGTTGACAACAAAACAAACAAAAATACGTTATTAAATTTTTAAGAAAAATATTAAAAAATGTCTTTACCAAACACGTCTGTTTCTATTGATAGTTCACAAAATTTAAGCACATTTCAGTTGATCTGACCATAAATTTGCTTTTATGTACAAAAAGGGAATTCCTCTGAATTTTTGTTATTTACATTTGATCTAAGCAGTAAATTTTCTTGTATTCACACAAACGGAATTTCCCTAAATTTGTAATATGAGCATATCGCTCATTTAATTCAACAACGTCATAACTCAAAAAAAATTCATTTCGAGATAATCGCAGAATAAGTTTTTGACTTGTTTTTACTATCGATAAAAATATCAGACTGCTAAAGTTCCATCTACAATTAGTGAAATGATTCATAATTAAAAAAAAAACCCTTTAAGAAAACTTTCATCAACTATATATTAAATGGAGGGCCTTGGACAAACTATGTGGGATGTTTGAATTATGACATGATACTGTGTCATAAACTAAAATATGTCGTTATTTGTGAAAAAAAATGGAGTTTCACTTAATATTTTTCACCAATGATACATTATATGCGAAAAGTCGATACATTTAAAAATATCTCTTTTTCATACTCGTATATACAGTCACAAAACGAAATGTGACAATGTTTTAGAAAAATGTGCCGTTCTTATTGAAAAACAAAGACTCCAAATATCGATGAAATAAAGACTTATTATCTTAAAACGTGGAAAGTGCAAAAGGCATAAAGATGAAACTTTTACAGAATATAAAGCATTGAATGGCGAACAATTCTGTATAATTAACTTCAAAATTTGAAATTTTTAGTTATGACGTTATTGAAGTAAATGAGCAATATGTATTTCCAAAAAATTTAATTTGTCAATAAAACAAATAAATAAAACAATATTTAGAAAAAGATTGTTATTATTAAATAATAATAAATATAATAAATTACACACGCTTTAAAACCGTAGAAATTAATTTATGTATGCAGAGGGGGGGTATCCCTCCAATCCCACCCCCAAAAGCGTTTCTGCGAATATTCCCAAGAATATTATTAAAAGATACTTTAGTAATTTTTTATTGTATACTGTTTTATTTATCTAAAGTTAATTTATTCATAGTAATAACTTATTTTTGATTGTGACGGTAAATTTTATTTAAAATTATAACAATTTATTAAAAAGAATTTCTCCTTTGCACTAAAATGATAACGAGTGTCATTGTCCTTCTTCGTCTGATTCTTTAAGGTCCTCTTTTGAATCTGAATCCTCTTTAGCATTAAGTATACACACAGAAAAAAGATCGGTAACAATTCGCTTGATACGTTAAAAATTCAATTACTAATATAATAATTTGATTTTTATTATTAATAATTTATAGTCTTGATTTATTTTTTATATTAAAAGCTAACAAATGGTATTTGCTTCTAAATGTTATTTGTAACACCTCTTAGAAAAGTTAACATGACCGATTTGTGTCTTTACTAAAATCTATTCTATTGAATGGAAGATGCAACTAAACTTATTCAGTACATTACTACTGAAAACCAAATTTTGGAAGTAAAAATCATAAAACTCGATTTTGTATTCTGATTTCGAAAAATGTTTGACACAATATAAATAAAATTTGTACACATTACAAAAATCAAAAATATTTTAGTTCAAAAATAAAAAGATTTATTAAAAGTGGTGAAAAGTTCTCCAATATTGGTAAATGGTAAGTTCAAAATTATCTCAGAAAGACATTTATATATAAAAATAATTTTATAATATTCAATTTATTTTGCAGCGCAAAACGTGCGGTATGGGATATCAAGTTGAAGAAACTATGTGAAAAGAAGAAATCATGTTGTAAAGGAAGAAGAAAGCTGCATTCAATGGTTCGAATTATGAAATTTATAATGTATAATCTTATTCCTATAATTTATTATTAAAATAAAAGTATATACATATTAAAAATTATTTTGTTTTGTTTAATTCACAATAATATTTTATAATCAACCAAGAATCATTTTTTAAAATAGTTGTGACTGCTATATTTTTTCAGTTACTACAATCGAATTCAAGATAATACACACAACCGACAAAATTCGATTGGCAACAAATTCGGTTCTTATAACGAATCAGTCCTTTAAAACCAGTGGAAGAGTGATATCTAAACTCCCTTATTGTTTTTGCTAATAAAATAATAAATATGACTACGTTTTGAGATTCAGTAGGAGATTATCATCATACAGCAAATCCGTTACCAATAAGTTAACTTGTTGGAAAGTTGCCTATTTCAAGACGCCTGCAGTGGGCTGATAAATGTTTGAACTTATGACAAATGGCCACAATTGCTAATTTTTGAAAGTGGCTTCGCGAAATACGAAAATCTGTGAATATAGTAACAGATTCTCTTCCTCTTTCTTATGAAAAAAACAAAATACGAGTACATTTTGCAATAAACTGTTAAAATCATTAGCATTTTGTAAACAGTTTTTAAAACTCTTAATAAAATTCGGTTGGAAATGTGTAAAAGATCATAAGGTTTGCTTAAAGAAGCACATTAAGTAGTTAAATGTTTTTCAAGAAAACAATGCGAAAAGAACTCTTGTTCTAGAACTTATCACAAGCATCTACAAAAGGAACATCCATCTGTCACTGTAAATAGTTATCAAAATAGCTCTTCGCATAATAATACTACTATTCAAGCTCGCAATTGTTTAGCTGATATCAGTGCAAAAGGAATTTAGTTTCAGGTCATAATGCACAATGTCTTTGTTACATGGATCTCCGCTGCAAATCTTTGATTCTTCCAAATTTTCCAATGAGGTTTAAGAATCAGTTAAGCTATTATTATCTAAAAACGGTCAACGAGCTTTAAACATAAAACAGTACAAGTAAGTGACGCACAGAGGAGTATTTGACCCAAAAAGCTGGCCAAAATTATTAAGCGTGCTTTTTGTTTTAAAAGTTTAACTTTTTTGATAGTTTTAGCTTTAGTTTGATAAAAAAAGATTATTATTGGGTTAGTGTTATTTTTGACAGCCACCACCCACCAACCACCCACCATTTTGAACTTTGTTTATTTTTTTCATTTTGAAGAAAATTTTTTTTTTAATATATATGTTGTGTATTTTTAGAAAAACTATTTATTATTACGTATGCCGAGCTCCCCCTCGCATTCCACCAAAATTTCGTTTGCAACTGTACTTTATTCTAAGAGCAAGTCAAATTAAATTTAGATAGTCGAACTATTGTAGCTGTGTATACAGGGAAATAAAATATAGTTTTTTATGGATTTTACAATGTCTCCATTCTCAAAATTATAATTTATCCAATATTAAATATTTAAAAAAATTGGGGTCGAAGCTTGGCTTACGAGTACTATAAGGAATAAACAATCAAATAAGCAAAAACATGTTCTAATATTTATTTTATATTTTTAAATACCCACCACATGAAAGAATTAAACTAATTTAGAAATGGTAATGTCATACGTATTTCATCATAGGCATTATCATCTGTATCAGGAAGTAGTAGCTAAATTGCAACTTAAAAAAGGGTCACTGCTCAAGAACTTTTCCAGAAATTGAAGTTCTTCATAATCCAACTGCTGTAATACATCATCAAGGTATGTACATACCCGTGTTGTTGTGTGGTCGAGGAGAGATTGCAGCTTTACTTCCGCTAATGTCATTTTTTAGCAATCAGTAGCATGGATATACATTTTTGTTGGCATTGTATAATATTCATATTGGTTTTTCGTGAGATCAGCATTTATAAACAATGCTAAAGCACCCTCCGCTGAAAGCTTATTACCTGGGTTGACCTCGGAAGTTGTTAACGATCGCTTAAACATTTTTGCATTTCTTGGAGATCGTGTTATATCCATTATTAATTTAGCCGCATCACTATGTCCCGCTGCTCTCTGGCTCATTGATTTCCCCTGTTGTTAATTGCTGACGAATTTCTTGCGTTTTCTTCGTTTTGTTCTTTCACTTGCTTCATTAAATTCTCTTTTTGCTCGCCCTGAAGATGAACTGCCAAATACTGGTATTGTCACAGTTCCTTCCAGCCATTAAGCATACGTGCTTAAAAATCGGTCCTCTTTTCGTTGTGCTAAACCCCAATATCTTTTAAAACAATTTTTGAAATTTACAACACACTGCTTTACTGCTTGTATATCGCCATCTCCTTGGCATTCTGAAATCACACACAATGTACTAGCTAAAAACTGTAACTTCTCGTCAATGATTCTAGCATTAGATTCCTGTACTATTTGGATTAACTCAAATCTTGTGTAAATTTTTTCCATGTTATCTTTCAAAGTTGCAAAACTCTTATAACAAGAATAAGCAATAAGCCATATATGTATATTTTTCAAAGTGCATTTTTCCGTTACTTAGTTAATAACCTGATATTTGGGTAAATTTTTTACCGTTTTTAAATGTAATTTTGATTTGTTGCCCTTTTAAATTAGGTATGTTTATATTTAACTCTATTTTCAGGAGAAATAAAGTATCCTATAGACGATGAAGTTTTATACGCAGGTAAACAAAAACAGTTAATTAGGTGTGTATGCGTGGGTTAACTTACAGTTAGTAAATTTGAATTTATAAAACTGAATTCAAAGAAATTCCGTAAGGGGAGGTAATTCATCATGTTGGTAGTTGCTAAAAGTGATTAAATAATATTTTACAGCATTAATTTGAAAAACACAAAAGTTTATGGCGAAAATAAAGTATAAGAAAAAGTGCCTTATGAGCAAAAATAGAAAAAAGGTAAAATATTCGAAAAATCACCAAAAATAATGGCGCAAACTTGCGCAAACTTTTTTCTTTTTTCTTAAATTAGAGTTCTCATATTTTATTACAGTATATAACATTATTTGTACAACAGCTACCTTCACTTTCAAAAAGCCTTTCCTTTTTTGTTTTTGGTAAGAATTTATATATTTAAATACATAGTTTTTTTTATAATTAAAATTTTTAAAATAAATATTTGAGATATTTTTTTCTTTTTAAATATTGAAAATAGCTGCTGATCAATTTAATACCTCTATTCGTTTAGCCATAATAAATATCATATAAATATCTTGAAATCGAAAAAATTCAATAAAAACGCATGCAATTTTCTTCACTTTCCTGAGTTTAGCAGTGTACCACAACTACAAATATTAACTTACACCCTTTAAAATGCACGATATGATGTAGAATTTTGTTCTCTATCGATCTGCGTAATTTGTTCTTAGGATTTCATCAAATTAATTTTTGCCTTTTTGGCCAGCTTTTTGGGTCAAATACTCCTCTGTGCGACGTGGGGAAAGACCTGAATCTGGTTTGTTTTGACGTAAAATTTTTTTAGCTTTTCCGGTTTCTTTCTAACGCCCCTTAAGCGATTGAACGCTGTGTTGCTGTTTTGTGTTTTGTCGAGTGCATAAACATCATTAAACGGTGTGTCAAGAATCTAACATTTCAATTTGCATTACAATAATAATTAATAATCACCCTGTATGCCATCGGCTTTTGATATCAACTTATTTGCAGTTTATTACTTCTTTACATTATTTATGTGCCTAAACGGGAAAGTTTTGAATAATTAAATTCATAAAATATTTTCAACGTATTTTCAATTTCGGATTTAGTTATATATATAACGCAAATTGTCCACATTTTCTGTTTGAATTGGAGGTCTGCAGTTAATTAAAACTATGTAATTTTTTGTCTGTATGAAATCTAATATTTTTGCTCTATAATATTTTTTAAGGGTTTTGGCACAGGTGGTCTGGCCCACATGTATGGTCTAAAATGAAAAGTTTGTAAATTTTGGCAGTGAAAGCTTAAAAAATATATTTAAAATATTGATGACGATGATTAAGCAGGTAGCGCTTGTAAGAGTTTTGTCTCTCCACATTAGGCTTGCCTTTAGCATGCTGCAGTCTCTGTTTCAGTTATTTAAATGTTGGATATTTACAGCTTGCAATGGCTTTTCTACCGTTGCTATACTTGTTTTAATACCAGCGTGGTGCCGAAAGATAAGAGTTTTATGTTGTTCCCAAGATTTATGTTTTTTAGGGATTAGTAAAAGCGCTTAGAAACCTTTCTTTAAAATTCATTCATAGTTTTTAATATCTTTTAGTTATTTGAGCATAGTTTTGTAACTTAGCCCAATTTTCTGCTCAATAGCCCGATAGGAATATCATTGCGAACTACATATTGTGGGTCTTTCCGCTACATTTAAAATCATTTCGTGTCCATTTTGCCCTAATTCTTATTAGAAAACAATGTTTTTCTCCTACTAAATAATAGCGTAATATACAAATCAAATCTAAAAACTTCCAACAAATTTAAAATCGCAAAGTGTTTGGAATCATACACACAAAAATTGTATCTTTTTTTTAAAGCACCTTAAAATATGGCGGCATGTCGTTACGTCTACGGACACTATCTCACATCAGAAAGTAACACATTGTCAATGGATATTATGTCACACTACGATGCGACGCAATGTCCATAAGCGTAGAGTCATAATATCTATGGATATTTTTTTTATATGCTATTCAACATAAGATAGATGTAATTTTTTTACAAACTGGTTTATAGAAAATCTTTGGTAAGCGATGTCGTTATTGTTTTATGTGCGGTCATTATGTCGCCTTTGTAAGTGATAGTATGTCAATACTTAAAACGGCACAATGTCCGTGGACATTTTTCATGGACATTCAGTCGCGTTTGTCTGCGACATAAAGTCCACGGACATTATGTCTGTGGACACTATGACATACCACCTAAAATAATATTGTCTTAAGAAGATAGCCTTCCCGATACTGTTTAATAACATTTACTTGTTGACAAATAAAGATATGACCTGCTTATAGAAATTTATGTGGTTTTCAGGTGGTCATTAAATAAAATAGATTTATTGTAATACCTGAAAAGTTAAGCATTTAATTTAAATTGGTTAAAAACGTTCTTAAAACGTTTTACTCATTTTGAACCAACTTGTAAAATACTGCTGCATAACTTTCATGGCTATGCATACAAATGAAATTAACACAAACTTTCTTGCATAAATTATTCTCTATTAAAAATATAAAAAATAAAATTGTTAAAGGAAGAAAAAAATAAGTGAACAAATAAATAAAACAATACATAAAATAAATTAAAGAAAATATTTACCCAAAGGATCCACACGGTAAATAGCTTCTGGTAAAACAGGATTCAGCATACAGATAAAAAATATCAAAAATGTTAACCAAGAGAAGAGGATATTGAGCCAGTGGCGATTTAGTAATTGTTGATCTTTCTTTCCGGGATAATGTGTTGTTGCCATGTTGCAATGGCAGCTGTTGCTCTTATTGTTTTTGTTGTTAAGTCATCTACAGCTATACTTTGTACTGAGTGGTAGCACTATTGTTGTCGTTGCTTTGACATTTAAACTTCCCAATGCTGATTTTGTTGTTTCTGCTGTTGACGATATTCTTTTAATGCTCAAAGAGCACTTTGTTGGGCAAATATTTTGTTGTTGGCGTAGGTGTAGCTTTGTTGAAGCAGTTTTACATTATTTTATTACTTTTAAATTCTTATTTCAGTTAAAACAGTTTTTGCTACAATTATAGTTGTTTTTTTTTGTGTAGTGGCTACTATTAATTTCGTTTTCTCTCATTGTCATTATTTTTTTTGTTTAGTTTTTAATTCCCATTTTGGAGATTTGTTAGTGCAGTTGTTATGTAAATATTATTTACTTTCAATTTTCATTTGTTGCAAACGCTTGATGATTTTTATAAAAAATTTTCTATACATCGTATACAATTTGCACTAAAATGAGTGGAACACAAAATATACGAGAGCTTGTTCGTACTATCCCGTAATTAACGATAAATAATATTAAATAAATATTTAAAAATACTATCTCTGGTGAATTTACATCAAACTCAATTATTACAATGTTGTTATAAGTTTTAAATTCAAACATTAAAAAGTTACAATACTTAGTATAAAAAACAGTGCAATATTTATTTTGCTCAATGCAATAATTGACAAATATTTTCAATGTTTGTCCAACTGTGTGCTCATGTCCTTATACCTTGTTGTTGTGTTTATGTATTTTTAAATTTCTGTTTTGTTGATTATATCAAAAAGTAATTAATGTTTGTTTTTGAAAGCTTTATATTTTTAGATAAATTAGTTCTGATGATGATACATAAAGCTTGCAGCAAATATTGGCACAATAAAAATAAAGTTAAGGAATTGCCCTCGAAATAGAATAATTATTCATTTGAAACCTAACAAAAAAGGTGGAATAAATAAACTTCACAATAAATATCGAACTATAGTGCGATATAAAAACAAACCCATAATTGTGTTTAAAATTAATTTTAGCGAGAACGTTATAAGTAAAATGTCAAGTAAGAAAATAAGGTTCAGAATTCTGTTCTATAAATGCTTTGAAGGAAATTTGCAAGTACATTTGCAATCCTTATCTGAACTGCAAAGAGCCTGTTCGTACAATTAAACAAAATAAACTTTTAACATAATTGATAAAAGGTGACAGGGGATAAAATTTCGCTATTTGGAATTTGGTTGAAATAACTGAATAAATATGCCACGGTGCAACAATTCCGCCGAGTCGTTTTCGAGAAAAGTGGCTTCATCCTGAGTGGGCACAAAAAGCGTTGCTGATGTTTTCCATGGAAACTATAACACTCTCGCCAAAAAAAGCCATACCTTATTAAAGTAGAGAAATTAATGAACAAAAATTGACAACCGTGCAACAATTTCGCCGAGCCGTTTTAGAGAAAGTGGCTTCATCCTGAGTGGGCACAAAAAGCGTTGCTGATGTTTTCCATGGAAACTATAACAATAATTTAAAATTTTAATACTTCTTAATATATCAAACAAAGTAGTGGACATTCTGTCTAATTTTCAGTTGTTTGCATATAACGGTTCAAATATTACATTAATTTTGGGAACACAATTTAATTTCTAAATTAAAATTATAAGCTTCTTGTTATAGCGGACTTAGCATTACAGGTCCCTTGTAAGTTTCAGCTTTCTGTCTACCACGGTTCACAAGTTCGGCCACATATACCAAATTACGTCAACTATTAGGACACCGAATCCGTATCCAAATTTCATACTTATTGTTATAGCGTAGTTAGTAATACAGGTTTTTTGTAAATTTCAATCGTCAGTCTACAACTGTTCAAAAGTATTGCCATGTACATCAAATTAAATGAACTAGTGGGGCACCCTTCAATTTATAATTTTAAATATTAAAATTTGTTACAATAACGGTCATAGCAATCGAAATTCTGTCTAATTTGCAAGCGTTTTTCTATAACGCTTCAAGAGATAGGCCCAATTTACGTCATCCTTTAATTTATAGATTTATGTTTTTATTACTGTTTGCTATTGGGAGCTATAGTGATGCGCAATGATTATAAGTTTTAAAAAAGTGCCCTTTACAGTTCCTAATACAGGTTAAAAATATTTATGTTGTATAAGGACACTCTTTAATTTTTAAGATTACAAACTGTTTTTAAAATGAGATCTATCCGTGAGCATAATGCAACTTCAAACATAAAAAAGCAACATTCTTTATTTTTTTTTAATCGGTTAAAAAATGTTTGCGTTTTCAAAAATTAATAAATAAAAAAATATTTTCCGTTGCTTATTTCAATTCTTTTGGGAACTACATCGGTGCAATTATTGGATATTTTAATTTTTATACAAATGTATGTATGTACATATTTTTAAGTAAAATTATTTTTTCTACATTTTGACAAAACATATAAATTTTTTGTGTCAACAATTTCTATGCTTTTGTAAAAATTCTACTAGCCCTCAGATTTAGTGAAATTTATTTATTTACTTACGTAATATTTTACAAAATATAATTATAAAATATAGGAAAACGGGTGCCGGTGACAAGACCGTATGCGCTCGTATTACAAAAGATATAGCGAAAAAATTATACATAGATAATTTCATTTCAATAACACTCAGAAACGAATCTATTAAATGTAATGAATATAATTGAAATACAATTTCTTTTGATTTTCATGATGTTTTTGGTAGTCGCACAATCGACTACCTCAAACCTGTCAAAATTTTACTTATAAGAGTACCTTGATACTGTTTCACACACTCCCTTATTTTAAAACATATGTACATACATTTTTAAATGCAAAAATTTTTTAATACAGCTGGTCCTAGTACGTTTTGTTAGTCTTAATTTTCACCTTATTCACATGCGCGAACATATCTGTGCTTTTGCTGAAATTAATTTATTATTTTTAATCAATATATCCAAAGCTTTTAAGACTTCCCCCCATACAGGTACGTTTTTTAGTTGTGGCCAAAAATATGTTATTAATATTTGCGATTTGATTTAAAACTTCTCTACTATCTTCACCACCAAAACACAGACTGCAAACGAAAAAAAATTGGCTAATCTCTTTCTAACCTAAGGTTGCCTTCTCATGGTTACTTGCAGTGAGAATTAAGCCACAGTAATTTGTAGTAAAATTTACTTCAATATTTGGGTTTTTTTTAATAGTTCTTTAATAAATGGTATTTTTAAAAAATATTCAACAACACCGCAACTTCAAGTCACTTGGTTTTGATATAGCGCAGAATTTGTAATTAAATGAGATTCGCATCCCGTAACTATTAAAGTTTTTTTTCAGAGCTGATTGCAATTTCGCTAACACATTATTAGTTCCTCGTCTATCTAGGCTTCCAAGATTGACGTTGGTATTGTCAACACAAAGTGTCACAACTTTTGCAGTTTAACTACTATCACACCTTAGTAAGGTTGGAAAAATCCCACAAAATTTAAATATAGTATCATATTACCATGGTTTATTTTTAAAAGCTTCACGCATCGATATATTTACAACAACAGCTTATGTTTTCGCACGGACGCATCCAAATTTCTGGTTGTAACATCTTTGGATTAATTGCGAGGCAGTTATATGCCTTGACTCCTTCTTCAGCAGTGGTATCAAAATCTATTAAGTTATCATGTCCGATTTCTTGAAATTTCTCTACGGTCGGCATTTAATTTTTTTTCTGATTTTAAATGATGTTTAGTATCACCATTAATGTGCATTGGAAAGCATAAAACTTTGGGTGTTTCTATTTTAAACCATCATTGAACGTTAAACAAAATTCCTTCTTTTGCAACCTCTAATTGTTACTAACATTTACATTTGTTTACCTTCGGATATTAAAGCATTCGCACAAAAGAAAAGAGTCAGTCGGCTTAAGGCTGGCAAAAATTTTTTTAAAACTTAGTTCAAAATTATTTAACAAATGGATAATTGCGAAAAAAATAACATTAAAACATTTGTGTTTTATTTCGCATTAGCATATCGTGCGGTATTTCTGAATGGAATGGAAAGTGTAAGGAAAAATAAAAGCCAAGAAATCGAGGGGAAACAGAAAAATGTATTGATAAGCCTGGAGGTATAGTTTAAAATTCGTTTTTTTTTTATTTTTTATTAAATTAGGAGTTAAACTATGGATACTATAAATGAAATAATATAGATTTTTTCGCAAGTTCTTTTTTTAATTTCTAAAAGCCTTTAAAAAAAATATTTTTTATATGTATGCGGACGTTTTCAAAGAAAAATTAGACACCAGCAGAATGTGATGCAGCACTTGCCGGGTCGCTACATCTTTCATCAGCATGCTTAGCTGTGTAATTGTAAACATCATCTTTTAAACCAACCTACTTTGTATATAAGATAACGGGTATTAATATCAATATTAATTTGATTAAACGAAATCCACACAGAACCAAAGTAGTTTTTTCACTGTTCTCTCAGTAACTCGACCTGTACATTGGTTTTTGTCTTGTGTAATTCATAAAAAAAATGTATTTGAAAATATCAATTTATTTTATTTAGTTAATTATTTTTTTTTAATAGATGTATATGAGTGGCATATTTATTCAGTTATTTCAACCAAATTCCAAATAGCGAAATTTTATCCCCTGTCACCTTTTATCAATTATGTTAAAAGTTTATTTTGTTTAATTGTACGAACAGGCTCTTTGCAGTTCAGATAAGGATTGCAAATGTACTTGCAAATTTCCTTCAAAGCATTTATAGAACAGAATTCTGAACCTTATTTTCTTACTTGACATTTTACTTATAACGTTCTCGCTAAAATTAATTTTAAACACAATTATGGGTTTGTTTTTATATCGCACTATAGTTCGATATTTATTGTGAAGTTTATTTATTCCACCTTTTTTGTTAGGTTTCAAATGAATAATTATTCTATTTCGAGGGCAATTCCTTAACTTTATTTTTATTGTGCCAATATTTTGCTGCAAGCTTTATGTAGCATCATCAGAACTTAATTATCTAAAAATATAAAGCTTTACAAAAACAAACATTAATTACTTTTTGATATAATCAACAAAACAGAAATTTAAAAATACATAAACACAACAACAAAGTATAAGAACAGTCACAACATTTAAGCTCACGTTTAATTTTTGACATGAGCACACAGTTGGAAAAACATTGAAATTATTTGTCAAAATAAATATTGCCCTGTTTTTTATATTAAGTATTGTAACTTTCTTCTATGTTTTTATACCCTTCACCACAAAAAGTAGAAAAAGTGGTATATCTAGTATGTCCGTCCGTGCTAGTGTTGAAATCAAGTTGGCCAAGGCACTAGATGAGCTGGAGAAAATTTAAGTACAGCAATCGATCAGACATAGTTTCAAATATTTTGCTATTGAAAATCAATCCATGTACTTCGTGTCAGCGGGCAAAACACCACGCGTGCCTCTAATTTTTCCATATCATTTGGAACAGTGAAGTAACTCCCATAAAAAAAAAAACAAATGTATAGGGGGAAAGAGAGTTACAAAATAATCACCCTTATTCTAGTTGCCGGTGTCGTCGTCATTTTAGTATCAATATCACTTCGTATCAATGTCGGCGTCAATTCAATAAAAATTTTGCATTCTATAACATTATTGTGACAACGTCGACGGTTTATCGATTTTTGTGAAGTGAAAATACACATCCCCAAGTTTTTTGTTAAATTTTATTTGTGTTTGATAGTTTTTTGGTAAAATGTTTTCAATAAATGGAGAAAATTTTGATTTAATTGATGATAAAAGCTTGAAAAATCAAAAAACTATGTTGAAAAGGAAACTTCTTAGGCAGAATTGCAATATTTTTAATCTGCATTTGTAATCATCACTTTTAACATTTTCTATGTTATATTTGGTTTAAGTCACTTCCAGTCTTTATGCAAAAAGGCGTCGACAAAAACAGAGTGACATTAATATTGTCGTCACATTTGTTATAGAATACAAAAAATCATTGTTTTCTAATTTTTTAAGCACTAGGTCAGTTTATAAATTATAAAAACTTTTATTTATATTTTCAATATTTCGCCACACCGTTGGGTGGCATCATTAGAAAACAGGAAACAAAAAATAAAAATATTAATAATTAGATTTTCTTTTTTTGAATAACAAAATTAAAATGAAATTATTTTTTTCAAACAAAAACAGAAAAATATTAGTGATTAAAAAATTAGAAAACAATAATTATCTAAAAAGGTAAAAAAAACATTGACATATAATACAAAAAAATCTTTATGCATTAACCGATAAGTGTCAATAACAAATCGAATGCGTCGACTCATATCAACATTGATATGTGACGACGCCGACAACTAAAGTAAGGGTGAATAAAAACATCATTTGAAAATATTATCGCTTGTCTATATTTTTCGAGTTACGGACTTCTAAACTTTTTTTTAAAAATTCGACTCTTTCATTTAAAAGCTTTTGAAGAGATATTTTAATGTTTTAAAAATGCCCATGACATTTTCTGTCACCTTAATATTTTTCTCAATTTGTACTATTGTTGTCTTGTCTGAGTCAGGATTTTGAACTTTAGGTGCTAAATAAGCCGCTAATGCTGTTTTTCTTTTGGAGGGTTTTATTATTGTTATAAATTAGATTTGTGCCAAGCTATTCTTGATTTTAATTTATTTTTTGTAGTACCAAGATGCACCATTTAAGATTTTATTCTACTGTTGCCACAATAGGGTACTTTAAATACAACGTTAGATTTTTCAAATTTGTCAATTTTATCTTAAGTTTTATAATAAAATTTTCCCATATTATAAAGTACTTTTTGAGCTATTTTGTAAGAGTCTGTCAAGTAGGTAAGAACTTTTAAACCTCTCAGATAAATCTACAGTATAAATCATCGAATTAAAACATCCCTTTGGTTAATTTCTATTGTCATTTAAATTTAGTTTTTTCATCTAGCTAGCTTATACAAAAAAATGTTAATTAAATAAGTAAATAAATAAATTTATGAAACTTTTATTAACGTAAGTGGAATAATTACCCTATAAAGTATTAATCATCTTTCATAACAAAGGTTTAATTCAGTCAATTGAAACATTTCTAACTTTACCACCAGTTTGGAGCTTAAAATAAAAAACTTAATTTATTTAAATCATTACGTAAAAAAAATATCGATATTCTTTGAGATCTAAAATTTCCAAAATGCGTTTTTTAATTCAGGACCTTCAACGCATTTGCTAAGGCCTATCGTCAGTTCAAGAAGCAACCGTAAATATTGTCCATAAAATATTTCTGCGACGAACATATTAACATCAGTGATATCGCAATTCAACGTGGAAGTAGATGGACGAAAAATCTCAAAAGAAACTAAGAGATTCAAACAAGCACGACTGATTACATCTTTAAACCTTATTTACGAAGCGGCAATGAGAGCGATTACGGTTTGTATAAAGACCTCTTTATCTACATCTGCTTCTAAATGGAGTTGTTAAACGCTAACGTAGTAAAGATTGTTTTATTTCGGCATTTTCAATGGCTGATGAAATTTATCAAGCAATGTTGAAGTTAAGTTATCAAGTTCTTCGTCCACCCTATGCATTTTTTTTGGCTAATTTTAACATAACATCTTAACGCCAAACTCCCATCAAGATCAGAATTGACAATACGAGCCGATAGAAAAATCAAAGATCCGTAAAATTCTAAAGCCTTCTTTCTTTTTTCACTAGTGGAATTTAAATAGCGATTTTAAGCTGGTGGATTTTAAATAACATCATTAACCGATATTACTGATTCTTGATGACGAGAAACAATGAGATGTTTATACTTTGTGTTAACTCGATTAATTCCTCTAGTGAAAAATCGAGTCACGGTATGAACAAACCAATCTTCTGGATCATCTACCAAAAACGGAGATAGTTTAACTGTTGCACAAATTTAAATAAAGTATGAGGTTGAAGATTAGTTTTTATAACCGTAAGTTTTTAGCACCTACTGTACTAGATGGAATTGGAAAGTGAACCGACAAGCGAATCATATTAAAGAAATTAAGTGTTGTTTAAAAATCCAAATCAACAAAACAAAAAATAGTATTTTATAGTAACAAAAAAATCAGTATAATAACTTATTATTAAATATAATTACTTATCGTTTTATGCCCTAAGAATTTTTTTAGATGTTGATTAAAAAAAATATTGTGCTGTTTTCTTGATTTCAATTACAGATGAAATTTTTAGCCTTGCTTCAACAAATATTATACGAGTGAAAAATTTAAATATGAATCATGATTTATTTTAGTTTTATTGACGCTTATTTCATGGCTTAAAAAAAGTTCTATTGATTTTCAATATTTGATTGCTCAAATAAAGTAGCATGGCGAAATAATACCAGGTGGCCGCAGTGGCGAATTTGTTAGTTTTCGCGGCATATGCTAAATGTCAAACACCATATAATAAAAATTTATACATATTTTTTGTATATGAAGTTTAACGTTTAGCGTTTACGGCAAAATTACTGAATTCGCCATCGAGACCACCTGTATTATTTCACCATGTAAAGTAGTATAAAACCAGTAACAAAATTTAGCCAAACAAAAAACTCACGATTGGTTATACTCGTATTCAACGCTAAAGTGCTCCTACTAGCAGGATCGCCAACTAAAGCAACCTCACTCAAAAGAGGACATTTTGATTTTGACCCTCGTGAAGAAGTAGTGAAACAAAAGAGTAAAAGAAGAATATAAACCGAGAAGACTATGCTAAATTTATATTATTTTTCTTTTTTCAAATAGAGATTTATTTTATTTGAAATTTTGGTGGCTTGTTCCTTCTTTGATGGCGTGCACATTGTATGCATAACAAAGCAAAAAACAACAAAATAAAACGAATACAACATTTGCTACTCAAGGGACTTTTTTACTTCTTACACCCCTTTAGGGTTCTCCACTCACAACATGTATGATTATGACATATGTACATCGTAATCATCGTAATATATATTTTAAGGCCTCGTTATGCGAACGTTGATGTAAGAAAAACTTAACGTATTTTAACGTACGGTCGTTTATGTACTTATAGAAACTTTACAAATGTGACGCATGTCAATAAAATAAACAAAAACAAACATTGTGTAGCACAATTTGTTTGTAATTTTAATTTCAAAAGACCGAAAAGAATTTAAAAATGGATATTGAGGATTTATTTGCTGATGTCCATAAAATAACTACAATTGTTTTGCATAAAAAAACTATAAAGCCAAAATATTAAATTATAAAACCTAACACTATTTTCAATTTGCTGCAGCTGTTCAGAACAGTGTTGAGATTTGTGGCATAGTTACGGGCACTGTTCCGTACATGTTAATTTAGAAAAAGTACTAATTTCGCTTCGAAAGATATTTTACATTGCAATATGTGCAATGTATTGACAAATTTAATTATCTGTTTTAAAAAATATTATTATGTATTTAATGTAACTATTTATTTATTATACTTTTATTAAGCAAAATAATAAAAACTGATGAATAATACAATTATTGTCAATACTTCAAAAGTACCTAAAACGGGCAAATGTGCCGCAATGGTACTTATCACATATAATTCCAGCACTATCTTACGAATGTCACGTAACAATGCCGTCAAAACCTATTTTATACAGGTTGAAGCGTTCCAGAAACGTGACGGTTATACCAAAATTGAACTTATGTTCTGCTCATACTAGACTGGCTCTCCAAACGCCACAGTCAACATTTCAAATGTCCTTGCGCACTTTCATTTTTTATACAAATTTTAATGCAGTTTTTTAATCCATTTTTTTCAATTGTAAAAAATCGAAGAGCACACCAAAGCACGACTAAACTTTTTATCTGTCAAAAACAAACTGACAATCCAAAATTGCTGATATTGCCAACATATATAACACACATGTGTACCAACATAACAGAAAAAATGAGAAAATCGAACATACGTTACTCACGAAATTTGAAAATAACGGTTATTTTTTGATCAGACTTCGTATTAAATTGGTCGTGGAAATGAAAATAACATTATAATCAGACTAATTCACTATTTGACTAGTGTGAATAACACCATAAAAAATTCACGCACAGCAACAAATGAGGACATGTTTAAGGTGGTAGTTGTAAAGCAAAAGAAATTTTGCCGGAAATAAAATTCGAAGATATTTAACTTATTTTTTTTTAAATAAACTAGCAGACCCGGCGAACTTCGCCTCGCTCAAATTTTAAGCCTTGAGACAAACTTTAGAGTAATGATAGAACTTTTATTTTTTCTTTGGAAATCCATTAAGGAATAATTCCACACAAAATTTCGTACTAAAAAGTCGATTTTCAATTTTTCTAGCTTTCCGACTTTTCCGGCGGGATTTTTAAAAATAAATAATAAAAATACGAACAACTGGCAAAAGATTTTACAGAATTCGGCTCAGCCGTTCTCATTTTATGAATTACTATACATTTTTTGCACCATTTTTATATACTATGTATATAAGATGTATACAACTAAAAAGTTTTTTTTTTTTGAATTGTCATTAAAGTTATTCACAGTAGTATAAAAAAATTCTGTAATTTCTTTATTTTTTCAAGCACGTGGAAAATGCATCAAATTGGTTTAGATCATATAGACCAGATCTTTAGAATCTTATTTTATTAGGATTAGTAAATATTCATAAAATTAGGCATTTGTTTTCTTCCCACTTCCACTCCACTTCCTATTCCTTATTTAAAAATAAACATAAAATAGTCCACCCTTTACATAAATGTCTAACTATGTATAAAATGTTTTTGTAAGCGCTACAGATGTAACTGTCAGTTGTTTCCCTTTACCTCTCATCTCGGTCCTAGCTCTAGAAACACATATAGATGACGATCTATTTGTATTTCGAATTTTATTAAAATCGCCCGCTTCCCATTTTTCTTTCCGCCTGATCCCCTCTTTGATAATATATGATATGCTATTTCGACAAATATCTACCCGTGTTTCAAATTTGAATAAATTCGGTTCAGTTGTTCAGCCGTGATTAACGCACGAACAAACAAGCAAAGAAACGAATAAACTTACAAAGAGATTTATAATACTTATGTATAAGTTAGATGTTTTAAAATCGCTTCTTGTTAAAATGATCATACTAGAGACTTTAATAATTTTAAGACTATTAAATCGATTAACCATTAAAGGCCATAGTGCCAACTTTGAGTTAGCATATTTACAGCAAGCTTAAACAGAAATGCGATCTGTTTGAATATAAAAAACAATTATTAAACAATATTCTGTTATTATTTTTAATATAAGCTATAATAAAAGCGCCATCTGCTTGCATTTAGATAAACAATTGTCAATAACTAAATAGCAATTAAAAGCAGCTTAAAATTCGAACTCAATCATAATAAAATGATTACTGTAAATGGTGATGTATGGATGAAAATATAAATACCCTATTTAGCTATGGGGACAAATATCAACCCGTGTTTACATTTTATTAACATAGGTTCAGTTTGTCGTTTAATAAGCAAAATTGCTGCATATAAAATAAGGCCAATCCACAACATACCCTACAGACTCCACCGCATCCAGAAAAATACAGCGGTTTGTTAAACGCTGCTGGCATCATCGGACCTTCATTCTTTACAAATAAGGCCGGATTTCACGTTACGGTCAACGGAGATCGTTACCGTACCATGATTTATGATTTTTTGTTTGAGAATATGGATGACATTGATCCGGACGAAATGGGGTTTAACAAAATGGCGTTACGTGCCATACGGCGATCGAGATGTCAAAAAAAAACAATTATAAAAAAAATTTTCCTAACAATTTAATTATTTTGATATATTTTACAACTTAAAGTTCGATCGGTCTTAAAAAAACACTCAATAAAATTAAATTAATTAAATTTTAAAAATGTTGTTGTTGGTGTATATAGTAATCGATACAGAATACAAATCAACTACTTTCGAAATTTTTGTCTGTCTGTATTCGCATAACGAACAAAATTTTGTGAGGAGGTCACTTACAACTCTAGTTATAATATAGGATACTCTTTTTTTCGTAATAAAAAAGCACCCAATTTTACGGATATAATGTTACTAAAACAGTTGTCAGCACTTTTTATTTTTGTAGATGGAAAACTTTTAACACTGTCTACAGAACTCTGGCATATATAGCTAAATTTGAATATTAAGAAAATTAAAAATGACGTAGTCGTGGGCACTGCTAGTAAATAACTTTTACTACCAGTAAACAATTGAGAAGGTTGTTTTGAATATTATTTCTTAATTTAGTTTTAATAGACTTCATTATAGAAAAAATTCTTCCGACACAATCATCACTTGTGGAAACTACCTACATAATGCGAACGGTCATCGAACTCGTATATGATTATTATCAATTAATAATCAAAATATTGAATCTTATTTAAGAAAGGAAATTTTCCAATTGTGTTCCGTAAACAAATGCGCCATTAGTCCCTGCTGCGAAAACTTTTTGAACTGACACTTCTTAAAATAATCCCTTTTACGACAGACAACAACATTCTATTAAAATCATCGTATCAATTAGACTTAAAGACAAAATAATTGTAATCCATAAAAAACGAATTTTGTAAATGTATATCTGCTTAAAACTTTTTTGTTCATCACTGTTTTCTGAATAAGCTTAACTATTGGGCTTAAAAATTGTTCTCTCAAACGTGTAAAGTGTTGTGTAAAATTTATGATGCATGCTTCGAGTATTTCATATAATCAGATGGTCAATCCAAACTTAAACTGTTCGTTAATTTAATGTTGGATTTAAAGGAATCTGATATAATATAATTGACATTTAATTCACATATTTTCTTTTATTAAAGAAAGTAAAAACATTACAAAGTATTTTAAATGTTGTCAGGTACCTCTTCAACTGCCATTTTAAAATTTTCGTCGCCACATTTTACGAAAAATCGTCATTACTGACAACACTGGACATTAGTTTTTTGTTATCTTTTTGTTTGCTTTAAATTTCATAATACAATACAAAAACTTATATAAAATGAATTTCCTTACAAAGTAACAATAAAATGCATTTTATCACAAAAGAAAAATTAAAATGTATTTTATAATAACAATGGCAAGAAACATATGCGCATTTGATTACAAAAACCAACAACAACAACAAAAATTAAAATGTGTACTCGTGTATTCCTTTTGCCTATTTGTTTTGTATGCATTTGTGCATTTATTTTTTTTAATTTTATAATACCAAACTTTATGAAACTAGTTGCATAAAATTGGTTTTTGATGGCATTACGGGCAGAGAAACAGGCGAGGCAAGCAAAATGGCATGGTTTGAATTTTAAGGGGATTATTTTGCAATAACCTATTTCTTTTCCAAAACTCCGACGCACAAGGAAGATAAAGCAAAATATGTGTAATTCTTAAAATATATTTACATACGTATGTATGTACGTATATCCTAATGAAGAAAGTGCAATCAAATTCAATAACATGTTTGCTTTTGTGCACCCTTAATTATTCTCAATTTCTGAGATGACTCTTTTGATTTTAAAAACTGTTCTAACTAATTTAAGGTTAAGCCTCAGGATGGGCAAAAGCTTCGAAAGACCCTCAGGCAACAACGGATCAAATAATCTAACAAAGAAGCCATAAAGAACGAAAGAAATAAAAGAATTAAAAAAAATATTTAGCGCATTCATTCTTGTTAATTTAAACAGATTTTGTGTTTTTTCAGTGAAATTTAAAATTTTTTTCTAAATGTTCGTTGTAATATTTTTCGAAAAAAAATTTTTTGAAAGTTTAGTTGGATCCGACTAAATATCTGCAATGAATGTCTTAAAAGGAATACCAAGACATTCACTTTAATAGTGAATGCGTAAAATATTACATTCACTACCAATCAGAGTAAGTAAATGCGCAGCGCCGAGCAGCTCTTTTGGCTCTTTTGCGCAAAGAGCAGAGCCAACTTGTTATTGCGCTTTGCTCGGCGCCAATATGTTTGCTCTGCGCCATGAAGGAGCAGCGCATTAAAAAGAGCAATATGCTTGGCTCTTTTTTTGCGCTGCTCCTTTTTTGTGCGCAATGCGCCAAAAGAGCCAATAATTTGGTGCTTTTTCATCAATTAAGAAGTAATAAAACAATAACAAATGCACCAGTAAACATCCCCTACCTAAAACATAAGCAAAGCCGTAATTAAGATAGTAAGAAAAAAAAATATTTCGAACAATAAATGGTCGACTTTTAAACGATAAGCCCTACTGCAGAACTTCTTGTATATGTATGATGTATTTATACGGTATAAGTAAAAGAAAAAATTAATATTATTTAACAGATTTTTATTCATCAACTGAATTTGAATAGTTGCTTAGATCTACGAAAAGAGGCATTAATTCTTTATAATTTAATTTTGTCAGTAGCAAATCATTAATTGCTGAACTGCTCAACTTTGATCGCCATTTCGTTAAGATTAAGGAAAGAGCACTAAATGACCTTTCCACTGACACCTGTGTAGCTGGCGCAGCGAGTACAACTTTTGCAGCATTGCTGAGGTCTTTATCAGAACTCGAATTTTTCCAGGACTTCAAAATATCTGTTTAGCCAGTCCGTATAAAAATCTCCAAGGATGTATTGTTCCGTTTGCAGTTGCAAAGTGCATTTATATAAAGGTTAAAATGCGGTAGCGAATTCTTCTATAAAATTCCAATTTATTTCTCTATTGGCATCCTTAGAAGAAGAAGGAAGAACTTGAAAAAAAAAACAGATTCCTGTCCAGAACAGGCATTTTAATACCATTTTCATAGCTTCGAACAATTCTTCTAAGTGCTTTTACTACCTCTCTGCATTCGGTTATTTCACTGAGAATTTTAATAACATCATTGGCAGCCAGCTGAATGGTGTGAGCAGCACATCTAATTACGTAAAAAACAGAGGCAATGGACTTATAATTTTCTCATCACAATGATCTGTGCTTTCGTTTTGTTCATTGAACAGTTCTTCAGCCTATTCCTCCTGAAACATCTTGCTAGCTTTAACTACATTGGCCCCATTGTCCGTAGTGTTGGAATATATTTGGCTAATTTCAATATCGTAGGTTTTTAAACATTTCACTACTTCTTCCTTAATATACGCTGCTGTGTGTTGCTCGTGCAATTGAATCATACCTTTATAAAGAAACGAAAATACAGTAAAATATTATTAGTGCTATAACAAAAATAAATGTTCTATGCATATAATTTTTCCATCATATTTACTAATTGTATCTATGAAAATTTTAAACTCCTTTATGTATTGGATATTAATTCCAAGAACACTTTTATCTATCCTCGTCGCAATGTCTAATTTTAATGAAATCATTCGGTTCTTAATTCTATTTTTAATAATATTTTGAATTATTGTTGCAGAATTTGTTAAAAGTGATGTTATGTTTTTGAATTTATGTTGGTTTCGAATTTGTTTTCACATGGCGAAAGCAGAACTTTAAAAAAATCTGTATCATCAAGAAATCGAAAAGGCAAATTTTTAACTGTCACTAGTCCAACACAACTTTTTAAAAATTTATTTTTGTCAATATTTTTAAAGGGATTTTTATTAAATTGTCTTTTTGAAGGTGGTTCTTCATTCACTTCATCATTATCTATATCACTTGGAAAATTTTTGGGTTCAATTTAAATTTTATGAACACTTAAATAATGGCGTTTTATATCAGAAGTATTTATATCCGAAATAAATTTATTGCATTCCATTTATTTATTGTGTAGTAGGTATTTTCCATTTTGGCTTCTTGTTCTCTAATAATTTTTACACAAAAAACTACGGCAATTTTATATCAAAATTTTAACTTTTCCAAGAGCACATACGTATGTGTGTAAAAATTCATAAGTACGCAGGTACATATTTTCATACATATATATGTATATAGGTACATACATACATATATGATATCCAATTATAGCCTAAAACAAATTATTTTTGGCATATAATGCAGGTAAAATTATTTCGTTGGTTAAGGCTTGACTTAACAAGTAGTGAGAGTGAACGCAGTAGAGAAAGGCTATACATATACATATTTCTCTCTGATTAAATATGTAACGTGAAACTAACGCAACGCTTGTAGGATGTCCATGTTTTGAGTTAAAACTACGTTAGCAAAAATTCAACCTTATATCATCCACATTTCCTTAAATCGATTATAAAATCATGTTGAATTAATACTTTTAATATAAATATAAATTTTAAATCCCACAACAAGCAAATATATAAATAAATCCTTCCTTATATAAATATAAACAGTAATATCAATATTAAATAACATACTGTTATGAAATTTTTTTCTAAAATTGAAAAAAAAAACCAAACGAACCACTGTTACAGCGTTGCCACACAAGAAATTGACTTCCTACCAATAATTTTCAAAAATCCTACCAAAATCGTTTACAGCCTACCAAAAATTTAAAAATGCGTTTCTTGCACATAAACTCTGTTATACTCACTTGGTTTTTTTCCGTAATTGTTGAGGTGGAAATTTGTCGCTTGGTGATTTTTAAGATAAGTGTTATGATTTAAAATAGTTTTAGAGCATATTATGCAGAATGAACACCCTTCCCTTTCCTGGAGCCAATCTAATTCGCTCAACCATTCGGTTCTAAATTTTTTTTACTGTTTCTTTACATGCAATATTAGTAAATATTTATGCAGTTAATAGGTACATATATACAATTAAAAAAGTTTACTTACTTTTCCATTTTGTCTGTTAATTTTTTTAATACAAACACTTGTAAATAAGACTTCACTCAAAAATATTGTTAATTTCAATTTCAAAATATTGTTCGCGTTTCTTAAACCAGAGATGGTTATAGCTTTAATCATCTTTATGCAGAAAAGCAGAGATGTTTTTTATTACACCTAAAACAGTTTTTGAAAACAGTGGTAAAACTATTCACGGTTATTGTTTATTTAATTCAAAGTTACATTTTTTTATTTTATATTCTGAATTTTTAAGGTAAAAAATTTACTATTGCTAAAAATTTGCTACAGTAGGAAAACCTACCAAAAATTAAAAAAAATGCAACAAACCAACCAAACTACCAAACTGTTTTTTAAAAACGAAAAACTACCAAGTTTGGTCCGATTGGACCAAAGCGGCAACGCTGCACTGTTACTATCAAAAGGAGCAGAGCAAAATAGCTGCTCTTTTGGTACAATACGCGGAGCAAAAGCGCCAAAAATAATTTGTATGCTCATGGCTCAAAGAGCAGAGCATAAAATGAAGGAATAAACGCAATGCGCATTAACGATTGGCTCTTTTTATCTGCTTTGCTCTTTTGAGCATAGCTTAAAAAGGAGCGAGCATAAAAAGAGAACGCAAAGAGCAGAAGAGCAAAAGAGCGAGCCAACTTGAAGCCTGCTACCAATAATACAAACTAGTACAACTACGATCACTCATTTCCAAAGAAAACATCAAGCCATCAAAACATTTTATAAGCAAAACAAAAGTACTACCTTTCAGAGTATACTGAAATTAGTACTCATTGCTGTTTCAAATGAAAAAAACTCTTTGGTTATGTTTGTGTCTGAATCAGCGTTGCCACACAAGAAATTGAATTCCTACCAATAATTTTCAAAAATCCTACCAAAATCGTTCACAGCCTACCAAAAATGTAAAAATGCGTTCCTTGCACATAAACTTTGTTATACTCACTTGGTTTTTTCCGTAATTGTTGAGGTGGAAATTTGTCTTTTGGCGATTTTTAAGATGGATGTTATGATTTAAAATAGTTTTAAAGCATACTATGCAGAATGAACACCCATCCCTTTCCTGGAGCCAATCAAATTCGCTCAACCATTCGGTTCTAAATTTTTTTACTGTTTCTTTACATGCAATATTAGTAAATATTTATGTAATTAATAGGTACATATATATAATTAAAAAAGTTTGCTTACTTTTCCATTTTGTCTGTTAAATTTTTTAATACAAACACTTGTAAATAAGCCTTCACTCAAAAATATAGTTAACTTCAATTTGATAATATTGTTCGCGTTTCTTAAACCAGAGATGGCTTAAGCTTTAATAATCTTTATGCAAAAAAGCAGAGATGTTTTTTATTACACCTAAAACAGTTTTTGAAAACAGTGGTAAAACTATTCACAGTTTTTGTTTATTTAATTCAAAGTTACATTTTTTATTTTATGTTCTGAATTTCTAAGGTAAAAAATTTACTATTGCTAAAAAATTGCTACAGGAGGAAAACCTACCAAAAATTTAAAAAAATGCAACAAACCAACCAAACTACCAAACTGTTTTTTAAAAACGAAAAACTACCAAGTTTGGTCCGATTGGACCAAAGCGGCAACGCTGGTCTGAATAGGCTAGTTGCGTAAATACATTAGGGCGCCTCGCACAAATTGAAAGTACTTAGGTCTACATGAATCTGTAGCACAAATTTTAGAAAACCTTTCAATTTTTTTTTTATATGAAATATATTAACTGGCCAGAAGCAAAAGAAATTAATTAAACTTTTTGCAACAAAAAAATATTTATTTTTCAATACATCATCTATATAAACGTAAAATATATCCATGAAGAAAAACAGAATTAAATACGATCTATATAAATTAACTCCTAATTTGTTTTCAATTTTCCCAAAAATGATCCACACATTGCTCCTCCCTCTTTTGTTATTAAATTTACTCTCCCCAGTCAAAAGCCTAGATTAACCCTTTGCACTCGAAGCTTTTTTTCACTCATAATACCAGCAACTCGAATCAATTTTAATAGAAAAACCATATTCACATACAAGTAAATGATATGCGCATAAAAAGAAAAGTCATAGTTGTATTTTAAATCTTTTTTAATTAATTATTTTTAATTAATTAATTAATTTTACCGTTACATAAACAAAACTTTCCTGAACAGATTTCATTTGTAATTTGTTAACAGAATAAATGAAGTTATTACGATTTGTTTTTGTCCTTATGTTATGAACTGAAAATTATTTGCATTGTCTCCATAGCGGAGCCCTCGAGTTTGAAGATAAATTTTAAATGGCTCCGCTCCGGAGCCCTCGAGTGCAAAGGGTTAAATAGTGGAATTACTAAACAAGCATACATTTGATTCATCCGCGTCAGTAGAACCGTTTACTGATACCTGTTCAAATACATACATATTATACATATGCAAGATAACGCAATTTTTGTGCACTGCCCTAATAAAAGTTTTTTTTATCTCAAAAGAAAAAAAGTTACGATGTATTATGGTTGCCGGTTGAATAATGACAATGCAGTGACGACGCAATGAAATAAAAAAAATATATTTGGCTTGGTGTACTTGGTGTACTTCAAAACATTTTCAGAAAGCAAACAGTGTTTATAATTCATTGCGAAATAGCAGGTTGAGTATTGTGTTGGTTTGCTATATATCAAGTGGAGTATTGTGCTTGGTTTTCTTGTTAGAATACTCATTCTCTTATTAGTCATTGCAAAAAGTACTACGTCATAGAGTGCAATGAAATAAAACAAATGCGGAGATGCATAAATGAATGTCTTGATGCAGCCATTTAGATCCGACTATCAGTTTATTAAGCTCAGCTATTTAAGCTTAGGTGGAAACTGTTAAAAAAATAATTTAATTATTTTTGTTTTAAATATTGAAAAGTAATTGTAAAATAGTTTTGTAGTTTTTTTATTTTGTTTAAGAAGCCAGTGTAATAAAATTCCAAATTTCAGAATAGAAATTGTTACAAAATTTTATTATAAAAAATATTTAAAAATCGCGTAAAGTTTGTTTATAACTGCATTAATTGTACTTGATTCCTCCAAATAAAAATATTTCACATTTCAATTTAAGTTAATTAATAATATACACACTTTTGTAAAATCATGTTCTAGAAAAATCATATACGACACTTGCAGTATAACTGCCGTATTCATGGAAAATAAAATAACTTTTAAATATGTTTTATTATAAATTTTTCGCACAATTTGTCCTAAAATACATTTCAAATCTATTTTGATTTTCAATGAATACGGCAGTAAATGTTTTTGTTTTCATGTTAAATACGCTTCTACGTTGCAATAAAAAAACGCAAAAGATATGCTCGAGTTATTCAAATATTATTTCTATGCTGAGCAGTCTACGCGGCACATGATAACTTTAAACATAAAAAATCGTCCTTGATTTATGTCATTAATGCATATGTTTTTTCTTAGTGACTTTCGCAACATAAAATTTCTGCAGAATTATCTTGCATTTTCTTAGTGACTTATATTTCGTTAGAGCAAAGCACACACTTTCATATGTATATATGCATGCACGTACATCCCAGGCAAATACATTGAAGAATATTTACTTATTTCGTAAGCGGGTGTATTTTAAAACACACCCTGCAGGAAAATGGGGACAAATGTCCCGAAGTCAGCACTTTTGTCCGCTATTTTAGTTACTCTTTGACACGCACATGTTAAATGTCTCTATTCAAATAGCGTTGTCAGTACTGTTTCACTGTTGACATTTCCTGCAGGGTATGTAAAAAGCCGCATACATAAAATTTAACTCAACCATTTGACTGTTTGTTTCTCACTTTAGCTTTTTCAATTTAAACGTTGGAAATGCACGGCTCTCAAGAAAAACAGAGTGGGCACATAACGACTTAAATTGAAACATACATATCTCCAATTTTTTCTTTTGAAGTGAAAGTGAACATAAAACTCAGGGTGTCTTATGAAAAAATAACAATGTATCAAAATTAAAGTGAGCCTAAAGAGGCTAATGGCCGCCTCTCATTACTTAAAAGAAGACTGATTAAATTAACTTATTATTAAAAAAACATATGTTGTTTTGCAACAAATTTGACCATTTCAGCAAATAAACAACTAAAGAGTCCAAAGTAGTATTTTTGTGCTCTAATGATTTTTTTTTCTCAGGACTCATGCGTATGTTGGAATAGTAGTCATCACAAAGAGAATCACAAAACAGTAAGCGTGCTATATTCGGCTATGACGTATCTTATATACCCTTCACCATCTATATAAATCTAGTTTAGTGAAGTAGCACCAATTGAAAAAAGCAAATTTTGGGGCTGACAAAGAGTTAAAAAATTAAAAAAAAATAAGTACTTCATATACATAATTTTCATTAGAAATGTCATCGGCTCTTAATGAGCTGAGCATTTTACAAATTTTTAGTATTTTCTTAAAGATCTCATCAAAAGCTTTTAAATGATACCTACATATATTGATATTTTAAAAAATATAAAAATTTCAAAGTACCGTTACTCGGAAATTATTGGCGAGCACCAATTTTTTCACTTGATGTTTTTTCTTATTTTTTAAATTTCTATTTATTTGTTTTTTTGATTGGAGTTAATTCATCGTTCCAAATAATATGAAAAAATAGGACGCGGTGTTTTGCCATCTACGTCTAAGTACATGGACCAATCTTGCTGATTTCCAATAGCACCTCTTTCGACACTATGTCTGATCGATTAGCGTATTTAAGTTTTTGCGTAGGTAAACTTGATTTCAACACTTACACAGGCGGACAGATGGACAGACGGCCACCGCTCAATCGATTTCGCTATGCATAAGAAGTCAGAATATATATACTTTAGAATGCATATTGTAGAAATTACACACGGAACGACAAACATAAATAGACCACTTTTTGTGGTGAAGGGTAAAAAAACTTTGGTCACAAAATAGCCAATTTTATTTTTCTTTGTAAAATCTTAAACATTTACTAAATAATTATTGCAAAACAGACAGGTGGGTCTGTCTTTAACGGTTCAAAAGTACGGCAATATTCATCAATTTACATTAACTATTGGGACACCCTCATATTCTCATATCGTGTTGATCGATTGCATCAGAGAAAAAGCGCTTTAAACTTAATAAAACAACTCAGTCTTGCGCCACTATATCATAAATTTTAATTTTCTATATTTCTTTAATCTTTACTTGATATGTACCTGTCGATAGTTACGAGAAATACATACTTAGGAAGGGTATAACCATCAAGAAGAATATCTTCATTTTGCTGTTTTACTTTTCACTTCACAACAAATCACATACAATAACGAATTTGTGCCTAACGGAAAATTTTTGGTTGAAAACACACGTGTAAAAATTGTGTGGAAGTAAAGCAAATCTTGCGTGCATTACGTAGCGCTTAACAGGGTTTATAAGTGCTGTTATTATAGTTAATATTAATATTAAAAATAAATTTTCTTTTTCATTATTTTTTTCTATATTTTTAACAAATATTGATGTAGCATTTTGCTTACGCTGTATGTATGGCAAATTGATCTGTAAACGACTTTTTAAACAATAAGATTTCTTTATTGTGTCTTATATTTACAGCAAAGAAACGAGTTTTGTTACAATATGTTATATACATATATAATTATTTGTAAAAGTATATGCTTAAACAGTTTTTAAAGAAGATGAATATCAATCATTTGAAACTATAAGTATTGTTTAGTTGTTGATTTAATGGAGGATTGTTCCAAAGACGAGGAACTGCCATTTTGATACTTGGCATAGCTGTCGAGGTATTACAATATTGCTGTTTCGTGGCGCTTGTAAAAAGCGTATTTGTTTAAAAATACATCTTGGAGTTTGTGTAGTAATAATCTTATGTAGAAAAAATAAGTTTACGAATTAATAAAAGTTTTTCACATGAGACTCCGTAAAGCTTGCTAAAATGGTTAGTAGTATTATAAAATTTTCTCAATCCATAAACATATCTTACAATGTTATTATACATGACATTAAGCAGAGTCACAACTTCAAAAAAAAAAAAAAAAAATCACACCCATATAATAAGGAGGGAACTAAATATGTTTTTCTAAATTATATTCTAATTTTAAGAGGTGTAAAATGTTGTGTGGACTGAAGAGCTTGCAATTTTACATAACTTTGACCAACGAGTGAGTTTATGTGATCAGTCTAAGTCAAGTTTCTATAAAAAACTATTCCTAGATTTTTTTTGCTGAACTTACGATGTTTTCTCAACATTTAAAAGAAAGCCTTATAAATAACAGGATTTACGATTTTTTGTATGTAATTACACATTTAGATTTGTACGGTTATAGACAGAGTTCGCACTAATGTTTTGAACTTACTTAAAATAAGTTCCACGCCATCTGCATATAAATCAATCTTGCATTTTGTAAGATGTCTTGGTCAGTCATTTGCATAAAGAGAGAAAAATAGCGGTTCTAGCCACTTGACCGTGCGTCATTAACAAATACTGCTTGGGTCCGACTCGAAAGATATGAAGATATTAAGTAAGTTGATAAATCGGCAAACCCAAAAAAATGTCTAAATATTTTTTATAAGTATATCATGTTCTACCATATCAAAGACCTTAGATTGGTCTAAAGGCACCAGAAAGTTAATATGTCCCTTTTCTGATGCTTGTCGAATGAATCACGTACTTCTACAAGAGCTTTTAAATACGCCTATTATGATTTTTTTCCTACTTGATAGCAAACTTTGTTTACTGATATTTTTAACAATTTGATTATGTACAACTTTTTGATATAATTAAAAAATATAATTAATAAAAACCTCATTTTGAGTAATGTATGAAAATTGTAAATGTTCGTTAATTTTACAAACATTCGTGTCGGCAGAAAAATTATAAAAAGTTTGATCCGACGGTATAAGAGGGTAAGCACTTTGCTCTTTGTAGATAAATGGTGTCTTGGAATTATTATGTTGGTAGGAAAAAGGCCCAGTGATAGAATATTGACTACGAGAGATGTATCAAAAACTAATTACTATAAAATCATACTCTGAAACGAGTTCTTCAAGTGTATTGCACAAAAAGGTAAGCGATGCACTATTATTTGGCCTGTAAACACAGCCCGCTAACATCTTCTTGCCAGATGATAATATTTAAATGAATATAATAATCTCCTGATCAATTAAATGGTTTACAAGAGATAACTTGCAAATTTTGCAAGAAATATTACTTTTTACATAGATGGCAATACTGCCTCTATTAGCTCTAAATGCTTTATACCAATTAGGACATATAAAATTATTAGCGGTTGATGTTACTAGCCATGTTTCTGCAACACAAATAGTATCGATGTAAAAGTTCTCACAGGTTATTTTAAATTCATCAGATTTATTGTTTAAGCTCTAAGCTTTTATATGTACGATTTTTAAACATTTTTTGTAGTTAGTTACGAGTCACTTCTGAGTGGTACACTACAATTTGTTTGCCTGAAGTCATCGGAGAAATTCGAAAAACCAACAAGAGCAGACGAATCATTGTTTACCATGACAATGCGAACTCTCACAAATCGGCTCAAACCAGAGCGTTTTTGACCGGCCAAAACGTCGAATTAATGGGTCATCCGCCGTACAGCCCTGACTTGGCACCTAATGACTTCTTCTTGTTTCCGCACATCAAGAAAAAAATGCGTGGTCAACGATTTTCTTCGCCAGAAGAAGCTGTTGAAGTTTTCAAAAACCATGTTTTAGAGGTGTCTCAATCGGAGTGGAAAAAGTGCTGGAGAATACTTTGAAAAACAATAAAACCATTTTTGATTATAAATATTCGCATTTGCACTATTAGGCCAGAAATATATAGAGCAGCCCTCGTACAATCGTAACCATATTTATTGTTGAATCTTTTGATTGGAGTTACTTCATTGTTTCAAATGATATGGAAAGATTAGAGGCAGGCATGGTATTTTGCCCGCTGCCTCGAAGGATATGGAGCGATTTTGCTGATTTCCAATAGCACCTCTTTCGACACTTTGTCTTATCCATTGGCGTATTTAAATTTTCTCTAGCTGATCTAGTATTTTTGGAAACTTTATTTCAACACTAACACGGGTGGACAGACAAACATGGCTCAATCGACTTCGCTATGCATAAGAACTCAAAATATATATACGGAATGACATATTTAGTTATACCCTTTTTCCACTTCTTGTGGTGAAGGGTATAAAAAGGGAAGTATAATTCTTTGGTTTTTAAATGGCTAGTCAGTCCTATGGTATTGAAGTCTCGACATTATTACAGAGCCTACGACGCCATATAGACAGTTTAAAAATTGTTATTATTATTACACTTTTTAAAATTTTATCTGGGGTCAATTTAAAATGCTGGTAAGGGGAATGAAGATTACATTGATTGTGATAAATGTGCCAAATGTTACCATTCGTTATGTACAAGTTTAAAGAAACGTCAATTTGAACATTTATTAAAAAATGAAAGTGAAGAATATGTATGTAATATCCCAGTTAGCATTTTTTTGAATTATTGATCATATTCGAGTCTTTTTTGATTCTTCTACATGATTAAAATAATCGTTTATGCGCTCGTTATAGAGTCGAATACGATTGTTTTGTCGGTAGAAAATGGTACCCTAGCCGCGACTCTTCTGAACGAGTCCCTTATGACTCCCGTTTTCGACTCATTTTCGATACTGTTTTCAATCGTACCTATAATCAAATACGATAATTTTTCGAGTCAATTTTTGATCATATTACAAGCCGCATGCGAGTCTTCTCCGAACCATATTATACGATCATTTCCAGATATATTTTCTTAAAAGGAAACATTGCAAACAACGTTTTACTTATTTATTTTTACACGCCGTCTTGACGAGCCATTGATTTGTTCAAACATTGAACAATTTCATGAGCGCAAATTTAAATGGCTTGTGTAGGCCATCGTTGTCGATATCAAGTCGTGTGCAAACACCGAGAAAACGAAGCATTCACATCGCCAAACTTTCTCCACGGACACAAACATGAACAAATGTTTGTTACCTATTCTGCTGACGTTTTGTTCATGTTAGAACCAATCAATTGCTCGTCAAGACGTAGTGTTACATTTTCCTTAAATTCAAATTAAAAAAAAAATAAAAAAAAATTCAAAAAAATTCAAAAAAATTCATCTTGGGTAGTCTTTAAAGACTCACTTTGGTGATTTTTGTAAAAACAATCTTCCAAATGCTAACTACTTATAAATAATGTAAACACACTTATAAAGAAAACTAAGCACTCAAGGCACAATAATTTTACAGGTAATAGCAGTTCTAAAACAACTAAAACAATAAGTAAACAGAATGTACAATATATGTAAAATATATTTTCAGATGTCAAATCAACTGAGGCACAGTGTTTTCAAAACGATTTTTTTTAAATTCGGTATATTATGAACCACTCAATATATCTCAACGAAATTTTTTTTTAAATTTAGGCAAATCTACGGACTGTCAAACCCCTAGGGTGAAGAGGGGCTTCTGGGTAGGGCACCAAATTTAGGTACCTCGGACATATAATTTTTCGAAAATGTCATAAAAAGTTTATTTTTAACGCAAATGTTAAGATTTGGTAATTTAATCAGACCTTGACAATATCTTTAAAAATGTGCCTTAATGGGCTTACAATCTTTTTTTTTTTTGTTTTTTTTTAATTTTGGCCGACCTTAACTTAGTGTTTTTGGCGTAGTACGCTAATTAATTATCGTATTATAACTTTAAGACGTTTGCTATATTCTTAGTAAAATTTAGAATAAACAAGTTTAAAATTTAGTTTAGATCTGATAGAAAATTTAAAAAATACCGATTTTTAAGGTTTTCCCCAAAAAGGGGACAAACTAAAGCAAATGCGTATACAAGGAAAATTAGGTCAACAATTATAACGGCTCCTCCTACAGCCCTCTCCAACATTGCCAATTTTGGAACAAAAATTTAAAATTATTGTAAAATTCCTTGGAGTGCAAAGCACTGGTTAAAAAAAGTAATCAGTAAGTCCCTAAATTTAGGCAGACAGCCCCGTGATTAATAAGGGCAGGGTAGACTCTTTTGTAAAAAAAATATATTTTTTCCGGAACGGGGAAAGTTTCGGAAATTTATATGTTAAAACAAAAACATTTAAATTTAATCATTTGATTAAAAACTCTTTTCAATATATAACTTCAAAATTATATAGGAACAGCTCGATGCGTTACGATTTTGTGGCAATTTCAAGTCCATATTTAATTTCTCAAAAAAACACATTAACATGATTTTTTCAGTTTTTGAATATGTAGCGCGAAAAAAATAATTACAATGTTATTATTCTAGATGTCATAAACTTTCCCTTGGTGCTACTGACATGTATTCGAGCGTACGTTTAAGCTAGATGAGCTTCCGAAACCTCGCCTCGTCGAAATTTAGTTTGCTTATTTTTTTTATATGTAAAAACCAAAAATGTGTATAAACACATTTTGTACCAAACTTTTTGGTTTTTACATATAAAATAACCAAAAAAGAAATCATGAGGAGCGAGGCATTCAATTTTAAAAAATCCATTTTTAAAGTTTGAGACTTTTTTGTTTTATGAAAATTTTAAATTCCACAACACCACTGTAAGAAAAAAATTTTTGTGGAAAAAAAAAATAATAAGTGTAAAGTGTAAGCAAGTATGTCAACTGATCTCCTGCCACTACCTAGTATATTAATATGCTTATTAAGTAAACATCCTGAAAGATTAAGCCTTGAACATAAAGCTTTACTTCTACGGTAATACATAATAAACTTTTAACTCCCTTACCTCTGTTTAAAAATTAAATAAAAATAAGCTATTCCGAACGTTATATACCCTTCATCATATATGTAAATCTAGTTTAGTGATATAACTCCAATAAAAAAAAACATATTTTGGTGACAGAGAATTAAAAAATAAGAAAAAAATTAACTACTAAACATAATCATTCATAAAAATATCATCGGCTCTTAACGGATTAAGCATTTTCTTAAAGATCTCTTTAAAAGCTTTTAAATGATACCCATATTGATATTTAAAAAAAAAATTTAAAGTTCAGAGGCCCGTCACTCGAAAAATGTAGGCGAGCGCCAATTTTTTCACTTGATGTTTTTTTTTATATTTTAGTTCTCTATATATATGTATATATATAATACGAAGTTAAGAGTAGCTCTATGTTGGTAGTTTAGAGTTTGATAAAAATCCGCAAAACATTAGAAATATTGTTTGAATTTTCACTTTTTTTAAATTTTTAAGAATATCTCGTACAAAATTTAGAAATGCTTATGTTGTGATTATTATTTAATCTTAATTTTATCCTAAATTTTTGTTTGTTTTTATAATGTAGTTTGTTATTAAAAAACTAATTGCTAAATATTTTTTTATTTGCCATCTCGTCTCATCAATGTCTTCAAGACGCAGAGGCACTATATATTGTTAAATATTAGTCATGGATAAAGAATTGAATAAAAATTTTATATAAGAAATAAGTTTTTATTTTTATTTTTATTATTATTTTTTTTTTTTTTTAACTGTTCGATATTTAATAAATCCAACCTCAGCTCATAATAGTTTCTAAATTCTTAAGAAATAAAAAAAAATGTTTAAATTTTTGCCACCAGAAAAATACAATGCATCACTTTCTGCATAGCTATCGTATACTCTTGAAAAAATAACTTGAACTGTTTACAAACTTATTCAATTCTATTTTTGTATTTACCCCAACACTATTTTTTTCACTTT
This sequence comes from Gymnosoma rotundatum, assembly GCA_916610165.2. NCBI lineage: Eukaryota > Metazoa > Arthropoda > Insecta > Diptera > Tachinidae > Gymnosoma > Gymnosoma rotundatum. The sequence continues at coordinate 119,280,263 of OU744336.1, forward strand.
AGTTTCTTTGTGAAATAAACTTTTATAAATTCAATAATTATCGATGTATAAAAACACTTTATTCGCGCTTTTAATGTATTTACTCTTTAAACTTTTTTTAAAAAATTTTTTTGTCGACTTTTTTTTATTTTAACTCTTTATGTAAAACTTACATAAAGAGATAAATGTCTAAGCTTGTACCTATTCAAGAACTGCTCGTAATTCACATGTGTTATATGATTTTGAAGCACAAACTTTGTGCTTTGTGAGAAAACTTAAACACTCTACCCGTAAACGATGTTGTTTTATTACTTTTATATTTTACACATGCAGAACTTTGACACCATTTAGTTATGTACAACTTTTATTAAATTTTTTACAGCTGCATCAACACAAGTGATCGTATAAACGTAATTATTTGCAATCACTAAAGCACAGAGGCATTTTAAAATTTTATGAACAAAAAAATTTTAAAGACATGGCTTGCGAGTATGCAAGGTATTTTCCTTTTGTAGTGTGTGCAATTTAAAAATAATGTCAAGTCATTATAAATCCGCGCGTACCACATTTAAAAAGTACTTCACACGATGGCCTTGATATGTGTCGGCAGCATCTGCGGTTTCAGTGTTTAAAACTAAATCCAATGAAATTATATTAATATGCAAATAATCACATTTTCACATGATAACTCCCACACATAAAAACAAACTAACATCCAAACTCAAGAATCACATATTTTACAACACCACTTTTGTGCTTTCATGTAGTCATTATATCTCTTTATTTTCCTATGCACATCAACTAACTTGTCATTTTTTATTCTTTAGTTCCGTTTATATTTATTTTTTAATATTTTAAACAAAAACTATAAATATTCATAAAAATGCAGAATTAAATATATTTTTATCCAAACGGCTTTCGTTGTAGGTGCGCATCTCTTCGACGTCACGATGTCAACGTATCCAATGAGCCCGTTTAACTAATGGCGCCAGCAATATCTCGGCACCAAAATGCCACATTATTTTATATTGAGCTCATGCAAATTGTGCATCTTATAACGGCATATACTAATCCCAATTTCGGATGCAGGAAAAGAGAGAGATAGAATCTGCTTTATTCCTCATATACTCTCTGCGCCAGTCTATTACAAGGAACATAATTCTAGTTTGTATCTTTGTGGTACAAATGGTGAATGAACAACAATATGGGGGAAGTAGGTTGTATACAGGGCTGTCAGATTCTTTTTTAACGCAATTCGCCAAAATCAGTGTCAAAAATCGCCAAAACCATTTTAATTTTAGTCCATAATATTTATGTTGTTTTTTTTTTAATCAAAATTTTTTTAATAAAAAAAAATTTAAACTGAAGAAAACGGCCAAAATATGTAATTTATGTTTTATTTAAAAAAAACAACAAATAATTATTGAGCACATGAAAGGTACAACGTTTATTATCTACTTGCACTTTTATTGAATTAATAAAAATATAACATATGATTTGGGATCTGATAAATAAAATAATATACATTAAATAATAATTCCACAATTTTATTTTTTTATATTCTCAAGACATTCGTCATCGTCCTCTTAATTGGAATACATTGTATGTGAATTTAATATGTTATGCATTTCTGGTATAAAAGAAATCCAGCATGTGCTATCTGCACTAATATATTTTACAACGCGCAATAAAGCATTAAGAAATTCAAACTGCAGGCGAGTCTTAGTAGGACTCATCAAAAATGGTTCTTTAAGGCAGGCATTATTAGTTGGAATTATCAGCATCTAAAGTAACCCAGAGCAAGTTCCTTAAAATAGTACGTACAGTAGCCGTATTATTGTAAATCCTTGGATAAATTGATTTATTTAAATTTTTCTGTTTGTTTTTCATACTACGTAACGATCTGGTATAAAAGCAAGGGAGAGTAGTAAAAACCCGGTCTTACTTAAATTTCGCATACCTTCTAAACATTAATTGAAACTGGTTCGGGATATACTGTAAAAATATCCTTCGCCCTCTTCCACTATAATTTCTACTCTCAATATGCCTCAAACTTTTTTCTTATTTTTCTTAAAGGCAACACGAAGCGACCGATTTGCGCAATTCCCTTCTTACTACTAAACCACCTGTAAATCTTTAATAAATTTTTCTATTAAAATTATATCATATTTTATATACATTAATTAAATGATTATTAAATTATTAAATGAGAAATATGTAATAAAAACTGTAAAGTTGAACGTCGTTAAGATCTTGTAAATCAGAATTACAATTGGTATTTAAAAAGTTTTGCAGCGTAAAACTGGAAAATTTGAAAATTTTGCCAAGCAAGTCATTATTGTGGCATTTTAGTTTCGGAATGTATAAAAATATTATTATCCTTTACACATGTCTATGTATCATTTACTTTGCTGTATTATGCTGTAAAATGTAATAGCATTATATAAAGTAAAAGTGAAAAGTTACCAGATTATAATGATAGCATAAAAATGAATATAGTAAAAAATTGTTAGCATACGAATTTCTTATTTCGACATTTGTCAAGACAAAGTGAATGCTAATCAAGACATGTAAAAATCGACAAAAACAATTTTTAAGTCGCCAAAAATATCGCCACGTAACCAAAACATAATATAGGTCGCCAAATGAAATCGCAATATCTGACATCTCTGATTGTATGTACAATTTCTTTCTCTTCTACAGATACGTTCTCACAAAAAACTTAAATAGGTTTTATTATATGAAAAACATTCACAAAAATAAAGTTTTGATATGAAGAGTAAATTGGCAAGAAGAAATAATTGTCGTAGGCTAAAACGAAAATTTCATTAACCTTTGTGGTATTAAAAAATCTTTCCTTATAAGACTCTCGTTATTAAGAAGGCCATTCCCGCACTTTTTTGCATTTGTTTGCAGTATACACACATATATGTTTGCATAGAAGTATGTATTTATATATTCACGTGCTCTTTTAATAGGCGAAGAGATAACTCCCGAGTACTCAAGTGGTGCCATCATTAACAGGACATCCACTCTTCAAGTAGGAGAACTAGTCTTTCCTCCTTAAATTTTGGATAGTCATGAATCGTATGTGTAGCAATTTAAATCACATCATGACAGTGCAAACAGTACGAGGTGCAGATTTTTAACTTTACTCAGCGGTACAGAAACGAAATAATTTGTAAATAAATCTGCAACTCCTAAGCGGATAGGCTGATTGAAGCAAAATTTCATACACTGAAAGCGAAGAAGTATTCGGGTTTAAAACAAGATTTTGATCTTTCCAAACCTTTCAGCTGCAGCGCAATAAACTCACAAGTAGGACACTTTTGACATTCACTTTTTTGACAGATTTGCAATTTCTGTGCTTTTCACTTGATTTTAGAGTTTTCTTGATAGGACTCTCAACACTAAGCATGAACCGTAAATTCAGTTTGTCAACAAGAAATATTTAGCTTAAAACCATCTCTAGAATAGAAACATGCGATTTTCATGTTGAAATTCGTAAAAACGCTATATTACTTCATATATTTAGTGGGGAAAATACAACAAATCCTTTCCCCACGAAAAGAATATGAAATCTTGTTTTTCTAGTTTCCTGAAAAGCGCTTTAATGAATATAATCTTTGCCTAAAATATTTAACCAAATTGCTAAAAAAAAGTTGTCTCTAATGCGATGAAAAAATTTACAAAATATCAAACTTAGACCGTATGTTTTAAAATACAACAGATGTTATTAAAAATCCAATATGGGTTTTAAATAGCTCGATATGTCTGTAGGTATTTAAAAGAATATTTCAAGACATAATTGGAGAAATGTGGATTTTATGGGCATATCTAAAAGATCCCAGTTTTTATGTATGTTTTGGGAATTACTAGACTTGTTTTGTATAAACCTGCATATTTTTCCACTTTTTTACTTTCATTAATCAATATACACACAAAAATTTCATTGCAGTAATTACAAATAAGCCTTTCATTCATTATGAACCTCAGGGTTAGCCCGATGGCCAGAAGTTTTTTTTTTTGGTGGTAAGGATGAAAGACGCTAATTCTACCCCAGACCCTTAAAACAACTTTGGAGAGTAATGTTGTCGTTTTTTCAGTTTGTTACGCTTTTTTTTAAGTTTGTTAAGATACCATTAGACGCAACATTCAGACAAACATCAAGTATAAACAACAAAACTTGGAGGGTATCTTAATAGATTACAGGATTTTCACTTATTCTCTATTTTTTTAATTGCCATAGACAGACATGTGAAAAGTTATAATTACAGATTAGTCCCATTTTAATAATATTTCATAATTTTTAAAATTAAAGGATGCCCCAACACAAAATAAATGTTTTTTGTATTTCGACACGTAAAGGGCACCACTTAAAAATTTAAATAAATGGCGTATCAATATAGCTTCCGATAGCAAAAACAACTACAACAATAAATATAAAACTTAAAGGGTTTGCACCCCAAAGGTGCAGATGTAGCGATCTTGTGCTAGTTTTTCCTATTCCGTATAGTCAGAGTGTAGTTATAATAAAATAGTAGTAAGTAGCGACACACTTAGTTGTTTTCACAGATGTCTTGATCCGGAATAGTATAAACTTTTGGTCATTTCGTCAAATAGTTCACCACCACAAACACGTTTTCGCTTCCACCATTTCTGACGCGTTTTACTAAGTTTATTGCTTTAAATTCTAGAGGCATACCATAATTTACTATACACTAAGCTACGGACTGTTGACAGCTGTCACAACGAGCACATTTACTTACGAGCCTATTGTTAATGTAATAGCATGTTTACACGGCAATGTGAAGCACTTGCTTCGCTCTCTGAATCATGATTGCGAAGCATGCCGTTTCCACGACACATACTACATGCTTCCCATTGACTTCTGTTCTAGAATTTTGTTTTTCGTTTCAATTTTAGTGTTTGTAATTAATAAAATTTTAAATTATAATATAATTATTTGTTTTTATATTATATCATATTCACACAGCACTTTTAATATTGGTTTACTTTGTTTACATTTATATATACCTCTAGTTCAGATAAACTTGCGATCAAAATTAGGGAGGACAGAAATTTTTCATGCTTCGCAAGTAGATTCAAGCTGAATCATCTCAAAAATGCTTCACTCTCAAGATATGGCGAAGCACGTTTATTCGGTCCTGATCGAGCTGTGAATCATAAAAAGAGAGCGAAGCAAGAATATTGGGCTCCGTGGAAACATAGTATAACATGTTTTGGGTTACAGTTATTTATGTGTGTTAGTGTTTAGATCACTGGCATGCTACGAGAAGCACTATCTACGAGTAAAATTATTTATTTTAGGTTGTAAATGCATCCTCTTCGAGTGGACTTTATATTTTTCCGTTCAAGTTAACACCCGACCTATTCTATATCTTCTTGTTTCGTTTTTATTAAGGTAAACGAAAACATAAAATACTAAAAAAACATACTCAACAATATCACCCAATTTTTCTTAATAACAATGGAGTCAAAAATATACATAAGGAAACTCTAAAAGTATCTTATTGCTGTTTTTATCCGTACCAGGTGCTTACTTAATATTAAATTACCGATCGCGATTTACTTTTTCTTTTTGGTCATCATCCACACGACGCGCTGTGTCACGAGGGTGACCAAAAATTATTAAAGTCAATGATAGAATTTAAACGTTTTTTTCTTTTTATTTTCTTTTAAACACTCTGGTTACGTGAAATATAAAATATCTTCTTAACATGTTTAAAAATTTTAAAGTTATATTGATTCAAAGTTAAGGCTTGTGTACAGCATACGCAATTTATGGAAAAGTTCCAAATTTTTTGTTCATTTATAATACTAAGAATTTAAGTATTTGAATGTAACGGTTACCAAAATTTGTAACTGGGTTGTAACGGATGCTTCTGTTTATAATTACAATTCTATGTTTGTTTACATATATTGATTTATATTTATATATATATATAAATATATATAAAATAAAGGTACATTCATTGGCCACCCCTGGAACTATTGGCCTTCATAACTTTATAATGATCATCAAGGGAGCCACGGAGGTATCTTGTTGTCTAATATAAAGTTTTCATTGTAGTAATAACACACATTGTATATAACGCATGCATTATAGGAACACATATTATTAGCTTCTGGCTTTGCATGCATATTATCCTGCTTCTTTGTTTTATTAAATGGGACTTGGTTTTATTTTATTCCAACCTTTGTAGTATATCATTTTTTTTAATTGTTGGATTGCTAGTATTGAAATATATTGTTGTTGGTAGTGTTTTGATGTGGTATTTTCTTTAGTTTCGTTACAAGTACAGTATACTTTTAAAGACGAACACATATATGACTTAAGTGACACTAGGTAATTTGTCTATTCTTAAGTTAGTTTTGGGTTTTATTATAATTTTAATGAATAAATTAATTTTTCAGTTTTACTGTTCGGATGCATGCACCAGTCAAACACAAAATAACTAACAGCTGAAACACGGCATGATTGCATGTACAAATGGGTTTGTTTGTTTGTTTGTTTATTACGCTTTATAAAATCTTCCTATTTTGAATTTTAAAATTATAAAAATATGTATTAAAAATTTGAGTAAAAGTATTTCCCGATTAGCAGCCCGATTCTGTGCACTTGATAAGTTCAAAACATTGAGTATTTATCAACTTTTGAATATTTATCAAGATTTGGTATTCTACTACAAAAAATAAAAGCTTTTTAGTTCATAATTTGTCAAAGTGTAATTTGGTATTGATAAATATATTTTATTGTGCGTGTGTGTATTCAAATTCGGTAAATAGTGCACGCTTCATGCAAATATCAATTCTTTTTTAAAATACATATATAAATTTACGTATATTTTTAGAAAAATGGAAGAAGAAATAAATTTGTTAATGCAGATTTGTCAAGACAAAGAATATAAGGAAAAAAGGCGAAGGTGTGACTTACAAAGATTACGTGACTCAAGCGATCCTTTTCAGTTGTTAAAGGCAGAATTAATAAAAAAATTTCGCCTGAGCCGTGTTCTTGTTCGGCAATTAATTGCAGACTTACAGCCGATCATATTTCGATTTCCTTTACGGGTTAATAAATTATAAAAATTTATATGTTTATTAATATACTTTATAGCCAATTAATTTGTAATAATTCTTGCAAAAACCGACTTTAAAACATCTGTGTGCCTCTAACAGCTCAAGAGTATGGCCAAATAAATTAGATACATTAACAATTAGGACACTCTTATATCTCCAATTTTTATACCTGTTCAACTGTTCAATAGTTTCGCAATATACATCAAATTACAGCAACTATAGGCTTACCCTTTATTTTCAAAATTTAAATTATATACTTGCTCTTGTAATAAATTAAGCAATCAAGTTATGTGTAAATTTCAATCGTCTGTTTATAACAGATCATTAGTTTGCCCATACACATCAGATAATATCAACTATTGTTAAATCCTCTAATTTATAATTTAAAATTTTGTACTTCTTATTATAACAAACAATGTAGTGGACATTCTGTCTACAACGGGTCAAAAAATACAGCCATATAGAACAAATTACATTATTTTGGGAACACCCTTTAATTTCTAAAATCACTTAGCAAAACAGGTCCCTTGTAAATTTCAGCTGTCTGCCTACAACTGTTTAAAACTGTGGCCATACACATCAAATTAAGTAAACTATTGGCGCACCCTTTAATTTATGATTTTTAAAGTAAATACTTGTTACTATAACGACCATATCAATCAAAATTATGTCAAATTTGCAATGGTTTATCTATAACGGCCCATATAAGTAAATTTACATCAATTATGGAGGCACCCTTTAGTTTTTAGATGTATTTTTGTATAATTTTTTGTTTTTGGGAGCTTTACCGTTCATAATACACGTAAAAAATATGTATGTTGCATGGGGACACCCTTTAACTTTTAAGATTTTGAACTGTTTCTTAAACGGGACCAATCTGTAAGCATAATCTATCATATTATTAAAAATTTCAAAACCGGTGCAAAAATGTCTTAGTTCTGCAGGCACAAACCTAAAAAAAGCGACATTCAGTCGAATTGTATAACCTCCTTCTTTTTTTGAAGTCGGTTAAAAATACCTACTTAGCTGGTGTATCCATATTTTTGCTTTTTTCAATAATTTAATTTAATAAATTTAATTAAAATCAGCTGTCAATAAAAATTCACCACACTGGTGAATTTCAAAAGCTTTTCTTTATCAATGTTTCCACAGAATACCAACCGAACTTTTACTTGATAAAAATCTTGACAAAATATCTTGTTAAAAAATTTATCAAGAATTCACAGAATTGGGCTGTAAACATACATTGGACGAGTTACGTTACGTCAGTAAGTTAGAAAATCTGATCGTGTATGAAATAGAGTTCTAGTGAGTGATTGCGCGAATGTGTTCGAATAATTTCGCAAGGTTTCTCTTTCTAAATTTTTCGAGAATCTTTTTTTATCCTTGTGGAGTCCTGTGGTACTCCTGAAATAGTTCTTAGAGATTAATACTACTGTTACTAGTCGTTACTCATAAGTCTAAGGAAATTGTACAGTGGCAAAGCAGAGGTGTTTCTGAACGGTCAAGGGGAGCTTCTGGGTAGGACCCCAAAATAGGGTACCTCGTTCAAATCATTTTTTGGAAATGTCATAACAAGTTAAAATTTAACGCAAATGTCACAATTAAATATATATAAAAAATGTGCGTATATGTGTAGGTAATCACTTCTGTTTAGGAAAAAATGGGGTTAAATTTTTGTAATTTTGGCGCCCTTAACTTAGTATTTTTGGCATGCTGTATTTATTAATGATCTTATAGATATTTGCAATATTCTTAATTAAAATTTGGAAAAAAAAAGTTTTAAGTTTTGTACTGATAGCGCTATTCGCTCAAAAATTACAAGTCTTTGAATTGCGAAAATGCAAAAAAGTGGTATTCTAGTTTTTTTACTTTTGTAAATCAAACTTACTTCGGGAATTTAACTGTTCAATTTAATTTAAATTAAATTTTATTTCATTATTTATTTTGATTTTATGGCAAATCAGTTTCTACATTTATTTTTCAAAAAATTTTAGTTTTTGAGATAAATCCAAAAAAATAATTACAATATTGGCCCACCATCAGGGTCATTTCTAATTATCTTAAAATTCAAATTAAAAAAATGTGTTTTTAAATTTTTATTGTGTAGTTTTGTAAACAGATGTGTGTGGAGAGTGACTTATTTTATCAAAAAGGTATTCTATATATAAACCAAGTCTCTTAAGAACATCCGCACAAATTTTAGTCAAATCCATCCAGCAGTTTTTATGTAATGCACAGAAAGATGGACAGGCTTTCATATCGATTATTATCTACCAACAACAAAATTTTAAAAATATATTTCATGTACAAAAATAATCCTGTTGCACTTTTATTAAACATATATATGAAAAGATACAGAAGCTTCCTAGGCCTCACCTCCTCGTTTTTTTCTCATTTTATATGAAAAAATTAACACAAATGTGTATAATAACATTTGCATTTTTTAGTTTGTGTTTTTTACAAATTGTGTTTATACAAATTTTTAATTTTTACACATAAAATGAGAAAAAAAAAACATGATGAAGCGAGTTTTATGAAGGTCCTATATCTTTAATGCTGAACAACTGAATATAACAGGAAAGCGGTATTTAGTACTTTTACAATTTCGCTATTATCAACAATCCAAAATATTGTTTTGAATCTGATCTGATTTGAGCCAGCCAACGATGAACTTATTGTGGTTGACGAAAAAGGTTAAGAAGTTTACTATTCGTCTGCAGATAATCAAAAAGTATCTATTGATATTGCAATTGTACGGAGTGAACGCTGTTCAACAATTAATTCTATAAAAACACATTTTGGAAAAGTATAAAAATATTTGTTGTATTTGGAGGTGGGAGATGGATAATTTTGTTTGCAAAATAAAGAACTGACACAGAGCGGTTTTGGAAATTAGTGCTGCTGTGTAATAGTTATTTCTACTTTTAAAAATATATACATATGAACATACATACATATTATTGTTAAAACTAAATGAAACTGTAGCCTTAACACCGATCATCATCTGCACCTTTTAATTTTTCTGTAAAAATTTTAAGAAAAGTAATATGTAAAATTGTTTTCTTGTTCTTTTTTTCTTTCTTCTCAAATTTTTGTTTTTCGAACCATCCCAACAAGGAAAGCAAAACAACAATAATTGAGAAAGCTATACACAGCTTATGTTGATCCCAGAATTCGTTATTCATAACACAGAACATATCCTAGGAAAATAATAAAATATTTTAATGTGTTTAAGCGAGCGAATTATTAAAAAAAATATTTTTTTTGCATTGATAATTACTAGATTTAAAAATATTATTGCTGCGTTTTTATTATATGAATTGTTTTAAAATGGCAAACACAGATAAGGGGTCTTTAGCACCCTTTTTTATGCCTTATACACTCTTTTAATTTCCTTTTTCTCCAGTATCTAGGCCGTAAAGGGGTTATTGAATGTTTTTTTTTGTGTACGAGGGCTGCTCTATATATTTCTGTCCTAATAGTGAAAATGCGAATATTTATAATCAAAAATGGTTTTATTGTTTTTCAAAGTATTCTCGAGCATGATTTATACACTATTACATGCGCTCAAACCAGTTGTCGAAACACTTTCTCCACTCCGATTGAGACACATCTAAAACATGGTTTTTGAACACTTCAACAGCTTCTTCTGGCGACGAAAATCGTTGACCACGCATTTTTTTCTTGATGTACGGAAACAAGAAGAAGTCATTAGGTGCCAAGTCAGGGCTGTACGGCGGATAACGCATTAATTCGACGTTTTGGCCGGTCAAAAACGCTCTGGTTTGAGCCGATGTGTGAAAGCTCGCATTGTCATGGTGAACAATGATTCGTCTTCTCTTGTTGGTTTTTCGAATTTCTCCGATGACTTCAGGTAAACAAATTATAGTGTACCACTCAGAAGTGACCGTCCTACGTTGCTCAAGTTGAACAGTCGCCACATGACCAGTTTTGCCGAAGTAACAGGCGACCATTTGCTTCGAAGTGCATCTTCCACGAACAACTTTCGTTGGATTTTGCTCGTCTTTGAAGACCCACACGGTCGATTGTTGTTTCGTTTCGGGCTCATACGCATAGATCCATGATTCGTCACCTGTGACGATCTTATAAACGTCTTATGAAGCATCGCAATCGTGTTTTTGCAACATTTCTTTGCACCAATCGACACGAGCCTTTTTTTGAGCGACTTTCAAATTGTGCGGGATCCAACGAGAACAAACCTTTTTTACGGCCAGGTGTTCATGAAGTATCGAATGTATGCTGGTGGAAGAAATGTCCAAGGATGTCTCTATCTCCCGGTATGTCGCATGTCGATCTTGCATTATGAGTTCACGCACGGCATCAATGTTCTCTGGCACGGAATTCGTCTTTGAGCGAGCTTCGGCCACGATTAAATTGATTTTACCAATTTTTCACAGTGCTATAGGATGGTGCTTCATCGCCATACAAAGATTTAAGTTCATCAATGCACTCTTGTCGTGATAATCCACGTCGAAAGTTGTGAAAAATGATGGCACGAAAATGTTCAAGAGTTAATTCCATTTTTTTCTATATTAATTTTTTCAAGTCACTGTTAACAACACAAAAAATGGTCGTACGTCAAAACGTTTTGAGTACGATTATGCTTAAAAATGACAAACTTTTCAATAGAAATGACTGAGTGCTGCCAGGCCAGAAATATATACAGCAGCCCTCGTACTTACCAGCGTTTCTATTTTAAGGGTCAAAATTGTGTCAATTGGCAAATAATATTTACAATTACGTTATGAAAAGTACAACGAAATATGAAATAAAAGTTACGAATTAAATTTGAAAGGGATATAAATTCAAATTTTTTCGCTTCAAGGAGATCATACCCTTTTACAAGAAATCTTAGCGAATAAGTTTTTTCTTCGTCAAGCACACTCGTATACTTCTAAATATACGTCGATGTATTAACAAGATAATTAATTTCGATTTTGCAAAAAAAAATATTTTTAAGCGTATTTATATACTGCATACAAGAATAAACTATATATTTTAAAATTAGTTACCTTTTCTTAAAAAAAAATGTTCAGAAATTACATCGTTCTTACTATCGTTTTTACATGTTACCGATGGCCTATTGGAAGGGCTCCTCGTGTTCATCGCTGAAGGCCGCACAGAAGAAGTCTAAATGAGAATATAAAAATTGGATTTTTAGGGACATAATATAATCCAGTTCTTGTTTAGATGATACGAAAAGATGTTATGACCACACCACTTTCTAAAAGGTTCCATTGTTGCCATCTCGAACTTAAAACTTCTGCTTAATTCCTTGGAAATTCCCTTACAAGATTATGTAATTCAGGTTGCATTATACTGTGTGGCTATGTTGATATACTAGGTACCTCGTATTTTGACATTGTCGAAATAACGGTGACACGCCCGTGATTTCATCTCCGTCGTCATCGATGTTAAAACGTGTTGCGGTTGGATGAAGAAGAGTAGCCGATGGTATATTAAGATATTTTTTTATAAACACAATTGCCTTTTTCAAATGTATTAGTCGTCAGGCAAAAATACCAATCACTTCCGTGATTCGACGATTCTCCCCACTGCATTGGGACTACAAAATGAAATTATGTTTTTTGCCATTCAACCAATTTCGCAAACCTTTAGCACATGGATTGCAGCAGGTAAGTGGAACTGAGCTTTTATCTTGGTATTGTATGTTTTCGTTAAAGTATTAATAATAGGCTTTTTATACTGGGCGATATGCAACACCTTTGTTTACTAAATATCACCTTACCACACTGCAAATATAACAAAAATTGTCGGGACTATTAACACATTTACATTTTGCTATAAAAAAGTATTATACTTTATTCTTTTAGCATTATTATCTCATTCTGCATGAACAGAGAAGCAGAGAAACTACTTCGAATTCTTTCCTTCTATATCTCTATACTAGTGAAATCGAAGACAGTTATATAAAAGACCTACACTGGAAATAAAAAAATATTTAGTTATAAACTTATATTATTTTATTAGTATAAAGTTGCAAAAAGTGCTATAAATGCTTGATTTATTATGAAACTGTGCTCAGAAAAGTGTCAATTGCGAAATGCAAAATTTTGTGCTACATCAAAAAATAAAAATCCAAATTCAGTTCCAATTGTACAAGTTTTACCTTTGACATGAAGACATTGACATATGACGTTTTTTTTTACTAAAATATGAAAAAGGATTGCCAAATTCAGAAATTTAATATGTAAGAATTTATAGGTACCAATTATTGTGTAAAGAGTAGGAATTGGAAATTTACATTATTTTTTTATGTCATTTCCTTTTTAAATATTTTCTCTTGAACAATAATATTTTCTGTTTGGTTCCTTTATACATACTTTTACTATAATTTTAATGGAATTTTGCATAAATTCAACAATAAGAAGTATTTATGGAAATAAGTTGTAAGCAATTTAAAAATAATTTTTTCTAAGAGCTTAATTAGAATAATAGAGAATTGATTTAATTGATTTTGTTTTTAAATATTAAAAAACCTTTTTAGAAATTTATTTTCATTATTATAAAAATTCATGAATTTTAGTGCTCTTTCTAGTATCAGTGTGTATGTAGCTTATACATGTATACACATATGTACCTTTCCAGTTAACCGAACTTTTATTGGTAGCCAGCATCACATCACAGACTACTGAAGCTTTAATGAGCATAACCGATCAAGCAGATGATTTCTTCCGCTTCATATGCATACAAACATATACCTAATAGTAGTTTTATAAAAGACCCGCATCCACAAGCTTACGCAAATAATAATAAACAAGTTCATATTAAAGTTCATAACAAGGCTTCCATACAATAGAAAACCTATGTAATATTGAAAAAAAAAACAAAGAAACATAATGATGAGGACAATGATATAGATAGTGTAGACTATATTATACAATTTAAAGGTACATGGGAAATTGTATTGTCGCATACAACCAACTTATGTGTCTTATTAATCAGAGAATTGAAGTCATATATTTATAAAATATGATTTTGAAATATATTACAAAGCAGCACAGTGAATTATTAACAGATTTTTTTTATTTTTTTTTTTTTTTTTGTAATTCGATTACTTGGTATTTGAGTTGTATTTTTTGGTGAAAGAGGTTTACAAAAGCATTGGTAGCATGATTTGGCTTGTAGAACTTCTTAATCCCAGTAAATAAAGTGCTGACTAATGCTTCTAGCAAATCATACATCTGCCACAAATTTCGTTATTGTGATCTGACCTCATATGTATAGAGTTTAAGAAGCTGAAATAAAATTGTTATTGTTTGACAAGAAGCGTTGATAACGATGTGTGTATATTTATTTAGATGTGCTTTAAACCCTGTATAAAAAAAGTGATAAAACATATTTCTTAGAAAAATTTTGAAAATAGACAAACATCGGCTTTCTTCAAAAATATTCACGTTTAAAATAAATGGCAGGAAAAGTTTATCATTAAACAACATATTTAAACAAACAAGCAGAAACTAGCTGCTTTTCGTCAAGAGCATGGTCACCAAGAGCTTATGATGACAACTTGTTGCGGTACTTGGTTCGAGGCAGCAATTTAGAACGTTTTTCTGTTGTTTTTAAATTTATTAGTGAAAATTTTGAATCAATTACACGTGCCAAAAAGATTTACTATATGGCGGCATTAAGTTTACAATTTGCGTTTATAAAACAAAATTTTTTCATTGTTGTGTCTTTATTAAATAAACTAGAAAAGTTATATCTATTATATCTACAAAATTTAATTTTCCAATATTTTATGCAATTTTTTAAAGGACTCTAGCATACGCAAATTTTTTGATATAAACTATATTTTAAAAACGTTTACAAATATACTACTAAAATTCAAAGTATCGAAGTGCTAAATTTGCAAAGTGTCTTATATAGCCTTCACCATCCATGTAAATCTAGTTTAGTGAAGTCACTCTTACCAAAAAAGTAAATGATGGAGTGACAGAGAATTAGATTTTTTGGTAATGCATACATATAATTTTACATAAAAATTTTATCTGCTCTTAATGGGTTAGGCATTTAAAAAAAAATTAATATTTCCTTAAAGATCTCCTCAAAACCTCTAAAATTATAACCATATTGATATTTAAAAAAATTCAATTCTTGTTTAACTTGATGTTTTTTCTTATTTTTTAATTCTCTATCTATCTCTTTTTTTTTTTTTTTGATAGGAGTTACTATATTGTTCGAAATGATATGAAAAAATGTAAGAAGGACATGGACCGAACATATTGATTTCCTCTACCGACACCATGTCTGATCGATTGGCGTATTTAATTTTTCTCTACCTGATCTAATGCCTCGGCAAATTTGATTTCAATACGATTTCACTATGCATAAGAAGTTAAAATATATGCACTTTATGGGGTGGCAAATGCGTATTGTAGAAATTACAAAAGTAATGACAAACTTAGATAAACACTTTTTCCACTTTTGTGGGTGGTGCACAAACGTAAACTAAAACTCGATAAACGCCAATTTCTTCACTTAATGTTTTTTTTTTCTTATTTTCTTATTCTCTATCGCCTCATATGTTTGTTTCTTTGATTGGAGTTAATTCACATGATATGGAAAACTTAGAGGCAGGAGTGATGTTTTGCTGCTGTTTCGAAGGACATTGACTTTTTTCGAAGGCACCTAAATATATATATTTGAGCATATCAAGAATTATTTTTTAAAACTCTCGAAAAGCCAATTCCGTAAAACAAATAATAATTTATATCAAATTAATTAAATAATTGTAAAAAAATAATTGTAAAAAACCTTTATTGTCAAAATTCTTTTTAACTTTTTTTAAGACATACATACATTCTCTTGTCGAAATGCATAATACTGAATCGGATTTAGGAAGAACTTTTTGTGGTGTCCCGCAGGGTACAGTTTGGCTTCATTTTTGTATTACACTTTTGTTTATGACTTTCTTCACATCTTTAATGATTAAAAAAGAATAATATGTGCGGATGACTCTAAAATTTATGGGAATGATAAAAATCCGAAAGTCGGATTGAACCTCCCTTTGTGCGATACGGGTATATCCTCTAGAAATTACATTTAATATCTTGAGGTAATATTAAAAAAAACTTTTGAAGTTTAATCAACACTTAAGAGATGTTAAGCTAAAGTGTCAACGAATAAGGGCATGTTAGAAAATAAAAATTTTGATCAAAGGGCGAAGCTTTTGCTTTATAAAGTTTGTATGCGTTCAGCAATGCTGTAAGGGTTTCCCACATATTTCGCTATCTCTTCGTCAGTTATAAGGGAATTAAAGATCCTTGAACGTAATTGGCTTAGACTTTGTATTATTGCTAATTATGAATACTATGTCAAAAGATATTCATAAAATGTAATTTACAAAAAGGCCTAAAAGGTTTATAATACGTTTTGAAAATCACGAAAACAGATTAATGCTGTTTTCAATTCGTCAAACACTTAATATTTATCAACAGTTGGAATATTGCTCGAAGATCTTTACCGAAGGAATTACGTCTTTGAATGCCGTTTACCACAGTTGTATTTTCTTTCAATCGTTGGCTCCAACAGAGGCTTATATATGTGAGCTTTATGTATGTATATGTATTTGTGTTTTGTTTGCTGTTTAGTTTTAATCATAGTTTTGGGTTATCAACAGTCTCTATTATTTTTTTCTTTTCTAATTTATTAAGCACTAGGTCAGTTTTATAAATATTAAAAATTTTTATTTATATATTTTCAATATTTCGCCACACCTTTGGGTGGCATCATCAGGAAACAGGAAACAAAAAAATAGATTTTCGTTTTTTTAAATAACAAAATTAAAATGAAATTATTTTTTCAAACAAAAACAGAAAAATCAAAAACCAAACGACAAAAAACTCAAATATTTAAAATTTACATTCTTATAAATTTAAAACTCAAGAAACATTCAAGTAAAATAACTCAAAAATTTTAAACATTTACATTCTTATAAAAATTTAAAAAAAAACAGAAAACATTTAAAATATTTAAAAATTTTAAAAAAATTAATACAAATACATTAACATAAACTTTCACGATAGAAATGTTACATGCAATCATATACTCTCAAACGTTAATTATTTTTTATGCACTAAATGTCTATAACATTGCGCAACATTATCAGTATCAGCCTTAAAGCAAAGACTATAAATATACAAAGATGTTTCACTGCCATACATTCTACATCCAGTGCATATTTTGTCGGTGGACGTACTGCTACCAGCGTTGCCACACAAGAAATTTACTTCCTACCAATAATTTTCAAAAATCCTACCAAAATCGTTAACAGCCTACCAAAAATTTTAAAATGCAATTCTTAAATAAAATCAAAATTTTTTATTTTGGCTTATATAGTAATATAATAAAAAATTCCAGTTTTTATAAAAAACATAAAAATATACATAAAATAACAACATAAAAGCAATATTTCATTTTAAATAACGGATGTATGTATGTGTATACAAAATGTATACAGATAAAAAAACAAAAGGAATTTAAAATACAAAAACTATCACATATAATTCATTGGTTTCAAAGTAGTTTTAGAGCATACTATGTAGAATTAACACCCATCCCTTTCCTGGAGCCAATCAAATTCGCTCAACCATTCGGTTCTAAATTTTCTTTTGACTGTTTCTTTACAATGTTCACTAAAAGTATTATATTATTCAAAAATGTTTTAAAACAAAAATTTTAAGAGTGGTTCTACCTGGTTGGTGGAATGTCGTTTCTGAAATTATATTATTATATTATTTTCATTTAATTTTGGAGTTTTTGATAAAAATCTGAAAAAAATACATGCAATATTAGTAACATGCAATAATAGATACATATTTAGAATTAATAAAGTTTAATTAATTTTCCATTTTGTCTATTAATTTTTTAATACATACACTTGAAAATAAACCTTCACTTAAAAATATTGTTAATTTCAATTTCATAAAATAGTTCGCTTTTCTTAAACCAGAGATCATCTCTATGCAAAAAAGCAGAGATGTTTTTTAGTACACCCAAAACAGTTTTTGAAAATAGTGGTAACACTATCAAAGTTATTGTTTATTTTAGTAAAAGTTACATTTTTTTATTTAATGTTCTGAATTTTTAAGATGAAAAATTTACTATGCTAAAAAACTGCTACAGGAGGAAACCTACCAAAAATTTAAAAAAATTCAACAAACCAACCAAACTACCAAACTGTTTTTTAAAAACGAAAAACTACCAAGTTTGGTCCGATTGGACCAAAGCGGCAACGCTGACTGCTACTGCCACTTTAAGAGTAAAATTACAAAGAGAGATTATTTTTCTCAGCAAACTTGTTACTCTCATCTCACATTAATTCATTTATATATACGTGCATACGAGTGTGTATATATTTATATTGTAAAATATCCAACGTAAACCAATGTTACCGATTGTGTATTTGTATGGTAACAATATGTGTTTTGTTGTTGTATAAAAGAAATAACATCGATTTACACCGAATATTAAATTCATTTATTATCAATATGAAAATTTATTATTAGATTTTAATTTACTTTTCTTTTTTAGTTACTGAATGTTTGCTGTGTTTTTGTCTTTTTTGCCTGTCTTTTTCTCTTATTGATTCAATAGAGTTCTTATTTAATCAATTTGGCTTTTGATATAACACTTTCAAGTTTTCTATACAAAATTTGGGTAAAATCCACTAACGAGCTAAAATAGCAGTAGTGGAATGGCCATATTAAATACTTTCTACGCAGTAATACATTTCAATTTCTACTTTTAAATAAAAAATGTTTCATGAGAATATCATGATATATTTATATTTGAAGCAATCAAGCACGAATAAAGGAAATTAAATTCATTTATTATCTAAATTAAATTAGTATATACACATAAATTATCGTGGCGTGTTGTGATATTTTATTTGTTGTCTTAATTTTATTTTTCATCATCTTTAAAATGTATAGAAGAGCCGAAAAAAAGTCAGTCTTATACAGTATATGAAGAAAAATAAAATCAGGTAGCAAATTACGACACTCGATATCGATCGAAATTTCAATTGAATTTAAATGTAAATTTCGATCGATATCGAATGCCATAATTTGCCCCCAGTGTTGATAATTGTTGTTTTTGCTTAAACTTGGATATTTGTCTTTACTTTATTGTTTGAACAAAAAATTTTAGTTTATTTAAAATTTTTGTGAGAAGTTTCCTGAAGAGCTAAGTAAACGGTAGCGAAATTGCCATCGAGACGTGCTTTTGCCTTCAATAATTAAAATCGGTGATTTTAATAATTTGTTCGTTATAATTAGAACAATATTTTTAAAGATTAAAATTAATTTTTTTTTGTACGAAATTTTAGGTGAAATTATTTCTTAATGGCTTTTCAAATGAAAATAGAAAGTTCTTGGTGTAAAGCATGGATAATTGCGCAAAATGCGATATTTCAACGATATTCTTGCTATTAATGCAGAATAATAGATATAATTAAACCTTCACAAATTCTGACATATCCATCGGAAATGTATATCCGTTCTAAGAACTATAAAAACACGCATAAAGGTCTTCTAAATACTATTTTGTTAAAACAGCAGCTAAAAACACAAAAAATATATTACGAAGCAATGTGCATAGTGTACTAAAATTATTATTATTATTATTTGCATATACTTATGTTGCTAAGAAAGCATTGCTCATGGGAAACACATGAGTGCAAAGTAACAAGTACTGGGAAAGTCTAAATTTTAAAGCGCCAGTAATTTATTTTGTGTGGAAATTTTAATTTATAAATTTAGCTATCAAATTCATATTGAGGTTTATATATAGTGAACCTGTGCAGGTTAAATAAACTTAAAATTTAATAATAAATATACATAAATAAGCGCCTTATTTTATTACCATTGTTTGAAATTACTTAAAAAACATATTAAGTATCCACAAGACTAAATGCTAAAAAAAAATTTCTACGTTATTTAGGGTATGAATTGTTCGGTGTGATTATGCATATTTTTGAAAATACACAAATAAAAATATATATTTACCCTACAATAACAAGAGCAGTGATATAGTTTCGTTTTTAAGCTTATTTTATTTTTTAACTAAGTAGGAAAAATAGAATTCAGAAATAAAATTTTATGAAGCACATTCTTCTTTATACTCGTATGTAGATATGAAAGTATGTATGTACGTTTCTATATGTTAAATGTGTGTTTTTGTCTCTCAATACTTTCCTTTAACAAAACATTTTTTATGAACATCATTTTTAAACGCATGTGTGTATGAATCTGCTTGTTTACAAAACTAATATTGTGCTCTCTTGAGTTTTGGTTGCGCTCACAGAAATTTCTTCCCTCTTATCTCTTACCCCCGCTACCAATGAAACTGTTCATAATTTTTGATTTTTTAAATGTTCAGAGTGCAACATCTTTATAAATTTATTGTCTTTGCTTAAAGTTTATTCTTTTTGTTGCTGGTATTTTAATTATTTGTAACATCTCTAACATATACCGACGCTTATAATTATTTTCTATATTTAAAACAGATGCATCTTCAAAGTTAGGATTATGATTAAATCTGGCACAATGGGAAGATAATGCAGTTTTTTGTGAATTATTAACGTCCCTGTATCTTTGATCAGACTTATGTCCAGCTATTCTAGTTTTTAGTTTATTTTTTGTCGTACCTACATATTCCTTATTACAATTCTTACTATCATTACCATTACAAGGTATTTTGTAAACTACATCTGATATGTCCCATTTTTTAATCTTATCTTTTGTTTTACTAAATAATCTATTTAAAGTATTATAAGTTTTGTATGCCATTTTATATTTATCCCCATCAAAAATTTTTGATTTTTCAATCCTTTCTTCTATTTCTGGTACATAAATTAAAGACTTATAAACTTTAGTTTCTGTAACATCTCTTGTATTATTTGCTCTTCTAAACCTTAACTGTTTAAGCAAACTATTTATCACTCTCATTGGAAAATTATTATCAATTAATATCTTTTTAACTTTATCTTTATTGCTTTTGTGAAATTCCTTATCACTTAGCTTAAGTACTTTTTCTATCAAATTTTTCCCACTATTAATAATTATTCTTTTGTTATGCTTTGAATAATAATTAATAATTCTCCCGGAAGCTGTTGGCTTTTGGTACCAATCCATTTTTAGTTTATTCCCTCTCCTTATTACTAACGTATCTAAATAGGGTAATTTAAAATCATTTTCTATTTCTATTGTAAATTTTATACAACTATTGAAACTATTAAATGTTTCCAACATATTTTCAATACCAGATGCAGAAATAATACAAAACAAATCATCCACATATTTTGTCATTATTCTTGGTTTTATACTAATTTCATTAATGCACGTGTCTAATAATTTCTCCATAATAATATCTGCCACAACTGGGGAAGCTGGAGATCCCATTGGAAGTCCTTTTTGTTGCAAATATATGTTATCATTATATTGGAAGTATCTGTTATCTTCAATACAAAACTTTAAAATTCGTAAAAATAAACCTTTTTCCATTCTAGTATATTCCTGTATTACGTTCCATTTTTCTTCAATAATATTCACTGCCAAATCAACAGGTATACTTGGAAATAATGAGACCACATCAAAATATACTAATTTTTCATCATTCAGAACATTTATGTTCCTTATCCTTTCTTTAAATTCAAACGAATTTTTAAAATTATATTTTGAATTTTCTGTAATCTTTTTTAAAATTATTGTAATATATTTACATAACTCATAAGATGGAGAATTTATAAAAGAACAAATCGGTCTTAAAGGAAAATTCTCCTTGTGAATTTTAGGTAACCCATACAATCTTGGAGCTGTTGAAACATTGGTTTTAAGCTTGTTTTTCTCTAAAATTGTAATAACTTTTTGTGTAAAAAGTTCTTCAACCAACACATTATTAACCTTCTGCAATTTGGTTGTTGGATCTTTGTTTGCTAACTTATAATTAGCAACATCCCCTACAATATTGTTAATTCTCAAAACATAATCACTCTTGTTTAAAGCTACTGTGGTGTTACCTTTATCAGCTTTTAAGATAAGTATATCCCTATTTCTTCTCAAAAAACTATCCGCCTTTATTACGTTTTCTA
Organism: Gymnosoma rotundatum; assembly: GCA_916610165.2. Classification (NCBI taxonomy): domain Eukaryota; kingdom Metazoa; phylum Arthropoda; class Insecta; order Diptera; family Tachinidae; genus Gymnosoma; species Gymnosoma rotundatum. Next base: position 119,302,482 of record OU744336.1, read on the forward strand.
ACATAAATCTATCCCTGTTATTTAATTTTATCTTATTTAAATGATTATCTATTATTGAAGTTAATTTAGTCCTAGCTATTTCCTGTTCTTCTTTTGATTTTAAAGTTTGCACTAAATCCTCTCCATCCGTTATCATTTTTAGAACTGGAAAATCTTCTCGTTTAATGGGTAATGCATGTTTATGTCCTAATGAAAGAACCCACTGAACCTCATCTGGAATATCTAAATTAGTCTTATTTACAAACCACTTTTTATTTAATTTAATACCTAACTCCTTCTTCTGTAATTCCCTCAAACACTCAAACTTCTTTTTATGTATTTTATTTACCTTAACTTTTAAAGCTGCTCCTATTCTGTCTTCAAACTGCAAAAATCTTTCCATTGCTTCTCTGGATAAATGTTTTTCCAAATCATTTTTAATAATTATCAGCTCCCTTTGAAAATACCTCAATAATTTATGTTTCTCAAGAATTGAACATCTTAATATTTTATCCCTTAAATCATACAAGTATTTTTCCATAATGTGTTTGATTGTCCATTTTCCCTCCATCTTGAAAATATTAGTAATATTCTTTGTTGCATTCACAATAAATTTTGGTACAATTCCTGAATTACGGCATCTAATTAAAAAGGTTATTGCAGATTGAGTCTTTATAACCTTATCCCTCAACGTTTTAAAACGATTAATAAGTCCTCTCATCAACCGGTTTCTTTTAAATAAATTATAACTCATCGTTATATTGTTTACGCGTGCTCACTTTTAAATTATATATAAATGTTTTTTTGACCTTTTTAAATAGTTTTTCTTTTCTAATTTATTAAGCACTAGGTCAGTTTTATAAATAATAAAAATTTTTATTTATATTTTCAATATTTCGCCACACCTTTGGGTGGCATCATCAGGAAACAGGAAACAAAAAATTAGATTTTCTTTTTTTAAAATAACAAAATTAAAATGAAATTATTTTTTCAAACAAAAACAGAAAAATCAAAAACCAAACGACAAAAAACTCAAATATTTAAAATTTACATTCTTATAAATTTAAAACTCAAAAAACATTCAAGTAAAATAACTCAAAAATTTTAAACATTTACATTCTTATAAAAATTTAAAAAAAAAAACAGAAAACATTTAAATTATTTAAAAATTTTAAAAAACTTAATACAAATACATTAACATAAACTTTCACGATAGAAATGTTACAAGCAATCATATACTCTCAAACGTTAATTATTTTTTATGCACTAAATGTCTATAACATTGCGCAACATTATCAGTATCAGCCTTAAAGTTTATTCTTTTTGTTGCTGGTATTTTAATTATTTGTAACATCTCTAACATATACCGACGCTGAAGATGCATCTGTTTTAAATATAGAAAATAATTATAAGCGTCGGTATATGTTAGAGATGTTACAAATAATTAAAATACCAGCAACAAAAAGAATAAACTTTAATGTGCTGTTTCTGTATTACGGGCGATCAACTCGTCTGAAAAATTCATATGGAAATAACTCAAAAAATTGAGTACTTTTCATATAAATTTTTCAGACGAGTTGATCGCCCGTAATACAGAAACAGCACATAAGGCTGATACTGATAATGTTGCGCAATGTTATAGACATTTAGTGCATAAAAAATAATTAACGTTTGAGAGTATATGATTGCTTGTAATATTTCTATCGTGAAAGTTTATGTTAATGTATTTGCATTAAGTTTTTTAAAATTTTTAAATAATTTAAATGTTTTCTGTTTTTTTTTAAATTTTTATAAGAATGTAAATGTTTAAAATTTTTGAGTTATTTTACTTGAATGTTTTTTGAGTTTTAAATTTATAAGAATGTAAATTTTAAATATTTGAGTTTTTTGTCGTTTGGTTTTTGATTTTTCTGTTTTTGTTTAAAAAACTAATTTAATTTTAATTTTGTTATTTTAAAAAAAGAAAATCTAATTTTTTGTTTCCTGTTTCCTGATGATGCCACCCAAAGGTGTGGCGAAATATTGAAAATATAAATAAAAATTTTTATTATTTATAAAACTGACCCAGTGCTTAATAAATTAGAAAAGAAAAACTATTTAAAAAGGTCAAAAAAACATTTATATATAGTCTCTATTATTTTTAATTATATATTTGAGCAACATAAGTTTATGATTATCTTCTAATTTACCAGTCGAGTTTGGATATACATGCAGTGTTTTTTCTCAAACTAATAATGTGTTTTAAATTATACATTATCTATGTTATCTATTTGAAAAGTCTCAATAAAATTGAATGTAAATTGAAATTAAATTGAAAGAACTGAAGCATTATGACAAAAAAATTTTTTTTTTCAATTGTTAATTAAGTTTGTTTTTTTTGATTCAATATCAATATTAATTTTGTTTCCTGAAGAAGGTACGCAGAAAGTACCGAAATATTGAAATAAAATATTAATAAAAAATATAAGGACCCAAAGCTTAATTAAATAGAAAATAATTTATTAAAAAAAAGGGTCAAATAATCATTATTAAACTAATTAAACTGGCAATTTTGGGTGTCTATAAATTTTTGCTTTACCAATTTTTTTTAAAAGGGTTATACCTTTCAAATAAGGTTTTATTTTAAGTTCAAAAGTACTCCATCCACTGGTATTAAAAAATGTTTCACCATGAAATTTTAAAATATGACATGCTTTGTAACATAAATTATCTTTGTCCACTCAATTGAACAGGAGTGTGTGAATTGAAAAGCACATAATATACAGTACAAACATATTCGTATTAAATCACAAACGCACAGAAAAATAAAGGAAGTACTTCGAACCAGTGTTCGAAAAAAAACTGTACACAAACCATAGCGTACGGCACTGATAAATTACTTTAAAATTCCATTTTAGTGTTTGTGAACTTGTATGTGTACCCATTACGTACACAACGTCTACAAAAAGAAGAACGCAAACTCTAACAAAACGTACTGAACAAAGTTCACAAACACTATTTCTTAGTGTTTGTGTACAAAGTACCCTAAAATGATCAGTACAAAACGAAAAAATTGGGTTTTAGTGAACTTTTTTGCATACACTAACATTTTTTTAGTGTACGCGAGATTTTTAATTTGTTGTTGTTTGTAATAATAGAAATATTTGGCCTATTATGAATAATAATAGTAAATGTCGTTTAGTGAAATGCAAATAAATGTTCTATATATTCTAAAAATTATTATTTTTCTATTTGTAGTATTTTTGAAAAATTTTATCATACCTACTTAAAGTGTTCAAGATGACTCAGCTAGACTTTTGCTTGTTATTAAAAAAAACTACCTGAGAATAAATATGTTGTGAATTTTTTTTTTTATTGTAAAAGGATAGTCAAAATTTCAACAGGTAAAAAAGAACATTATGGAAATTTTACACATTAAAAGGCCAAATATTTCTATTATTACAAACAACAATAAATAAAAAACCTCGCGTACACTAAAAAAAATGTTAGTGTACGCAAAAAAGTTCACTAAAACGCAATTTTTTCGTTTTGTACTGATCATTTTAGGGTACTTTGTACACAAACACTAAGAAATAGTGTTTGTGAACTTTGTTCAGTACGTTTTGTTAGAGTTTGTGTACATGTTCGTAAACACTTAAAGAGAAACGAAGTGTTTTGTTCATGTTGTAGTGAATGTGTTTGCGTTCTTTGTATATGACGATCAGTACAGTATATAAACGTTGCGTACTTTAGAGTTTTTTTTCGAACACTGCTTCGAACCATATTTGATGTATTAATAGCATAAAACCCTAAATGTGTTAATTGGTATGTAGTATACTTGTCGTCTATGCGAGAGTCTTTTATGTTGAGTTATTTTATGCTTCATTCACCTCCATTTATATATTCTTGCACAAGTGAACTTGTAAATGTATTTGTAAAATTTCTGTTATTGACAGTGTTACCATATGTGAAGCTTTACCATACTTCTAAAGTTTTTTTAAGTTTCAAAAAGATCGAAATATTTTTCAGCCAAACAAATCATTATTTATTAATTCTTTTAGTCTATCACTAGGTTCCTTTTAATAAAAAACTTTGAAATATAAAAAGCAGTTTAAATCTGAGCAGCATTATTTCCTTGCATTAAATTGCAACCATGTTTTCTTTTATTAGCTAACAACAACAACAACAATAGCTAACCTACAATAAATACATAACTGTAACCTGTTTTTTTTTCTCTTTTCTACTTCAAAAAAAGAACTCTACCGATTTTGAAAATTGTTTCTCTATTTGAAAGATCATGCTTACAGACTGAACGCGGTTTAAAACAGTTCATAATTATAAAATTTAAAAGGTGTCCCCACGCAACATACGCTACTATGAAATTTATAAAACTGCGTACAGTATAGCTCCCAATAGCATAAAGTAAAACAATAATAAATCTAAAAATTAAAGGGTGTCCCCATATGTGTCATAAATTGACCTATATGAACCTATCTTTTGAACCGTTATAGACAAATGGTTAAAAATTAGAATAAATGTCGATAAGTATAAAATTTGGATTTTGAAATTAAAAGGTGTGCCAATAGGTAATGTAATTTGATGTATATGATCAAACTTTGACAAATAGCTGAAATCTGTTTTTAAGTCGTTTTTTTCAGAATTATTTTCAAATCATTTATTCTATTGAATCCTCCATATGTAACCAAAATATTTCATTTAAATTGTGTAAATCTGGTTTTGTGAAACAATTTAAAAAAAAAACATAGTTTAACTACTAAATACTAATAGATTTTTAGTAAGCATAAATATTGCAATTATCCGATGCAATTTTGTATCCCCTTTTTTTCTTCTCTATTCTATTTCCGTTGTAGTTGTTTGTGTATATCAGAAATAAGCATTCATGCACAACGATTAGATTTTGCTTACCCCGCTTGTTTCACTACACCTCTTTCAAACAAACCAGGAAGAGTCAACTAGATTTTTCATGCAAGCACATAAGTACTTTTCCATGTAAATGCATTAATTAATGCAATAAATAATGTTTACTTTATTTATAATTATATTCATTAAAAGTTTTCAGTGTGTTGCTTCAAAGTAAATCCATAAAAAAAGTATAATTTAAAAACGAATTTAGATTTGAAGATTTACGAACAATATTATGGTAACACTGGTAGTTGATGTAGTCATCTATCCCTTCTTAATGACAACAAAAACAAAGTTAAATTTCCCTTTTTCATGTGTAATCAAATATTGTTCCTTAGATTGTTAAACATAGAAAATTGACACAGGAAATAGGCCATTAGAAACATTACCTCGTCATGATTTTGGTAGATAATTTAGAGCTTATATGTTTTAATGTGTGGAATTGTAAAACAACCGTTGATATCCTTTGTAATGTTATAATATTATTCTCATTCCTTAGTCCATTATCTACTTACTTGTGTACAAAAGTTTTACCTCCCTACATTAATATCTATTACAAAAATTTAATTGATTTAAGTTGCTTTCATTTCCTTAGATTGCTATTAAACTAAAACATTATTTTTTTACTTTTGTATTGCGGCAGCTTAAGTTACAAATATATGTACATACATATCTGTTCAGACATGTACATGTTTATTTTTTTTAATATAACTTTTTTTTAATTAATATTTTTTACATTATAGGCAAAGATGGAAAATAAATTCAAATTTATTTGTAAAAATAACTTTCAGACCACCACATCTTAAAATTAAAAGATAATTTACAATCTCATTAGCAGCTTTATTTTTTTACATTCATTGATTATTATAGCACATATCATTTTTAAAAGCGAGAATGCTTTAGAAAAATAAGAGCTTTAATTTATGCATTTATTTAATAAAAGCTATATTTGTTTTTTAGTTTAACAAAATGACTAATAATATTTAAAAAAAATTTTTTGCTATTTTTTAAAACTATCCTGATTAAATTTATTACCGATATTGATTATCGAGAGTCAAAGCAAATCTCAATGGCTATTTTGGCAATCGGTAATAAATATAATCGGGATAGTTTTGAAAATAGCACAATGTTTTTTTTTTTAATTAAATAATTTAATAATATTCTCGTGTCTGTAATTAAAGGCTTTTAATATTATTAAAAAAAAACTTTTTTATTTTTTTAAAGGAGCGGGTAAAATGAAGAAGCACAGTTTGAGATTACGACTGACTTTATGGTTAATCATCTGTACTTACCAAAAATAATTCTAAAGTTCTAGACGCTAAATTTTTATAATATTTGAATAAACTGTGTTTAGTTTTAAGCGCTGTAAAAAAATTAAAATATTCTAATTATTATTTTTTAAATAAGTCTTAGGCAAATTTGAAAACTAACATTAGGAATAAATACCATTGCGGCCAAATATCTATTTAAGAAACAGTGGGAGTGTTATGATTGAATATTATAAATTGTGTGTGAATCCTTCAACGACAAAAATGTTCAGCAACTTGTTATGGTTGAAACGAAGATCAATATCGAAAATAAGTACAACAAGATAAACATAGTTCGAAAAATAAAAATAAAAACAACTTTTTTAGTTTAAATCTAGTTTAGTAAAGTAACTCTAATCAAAAAACATATATTAGGGTGACAGAGAATTAAAAAAATTAAGTACCTTATATATAAAATTAAATATAAAAATGTCATCATTTAGAGCCGGCTTAAACATTTTTTACATATTTTAGAATTTACTTAAAGATGTCTTTAAAAGCTTTCAAATGATACCCATACTGATAAATTATGGTGCACTTTTTATGAAAATTTCAGATGCCCATAACTTGGAAAATATGGGCGAGCGCCAAAATTTTTCTCGTGAAGTTTTTTTATTTTTAAATTCTCTATCGCCCCATAAATTTGTTTTTTGATAGGAGTAACTTTACTAAAATAGATTTGTTGCAAATGATATACAAAAATTAAAGGCAGGCGTTGTGTTTTACCCGCTGCCTCGCATTACATGGACAGATCTTGCTGATTTTCAATAGGACTTTCAAAACTATCTCTGACTGATTCATGTAGAGTCTTGGCAAAGTTGATTTCAACCCCAACAAGGACGGACAGACGAACATCGCAAAATCGACTTCGCTATACATAAGAACTCAAAATATAGATACTTAATGGGGTCGGAAATGGATATTTTAGAAATTACAAACGGAATGACATACCCTTATTCCACTTTTTAGTTGAAAGGTATACAAATTAAAGATAAATCAAAAAGAAAACTTAGAAGTTTCAAGTTCAAAAAACGAATTTTTTACCTAGAGAAGTTATACAAAAATTATATCATTTTCTTTTAAATACTAATTTATCTTATTCCTAAAAATAATTTTAAATTGATAATATAAAATAAAGATTTATTTAATTTTATTATATATAGTTCAAGGTGGAAATGAGAAGTTGCCGAACAAAATATTCAAAATGATTATTTTAAAGCAAGAACCCATATAAGGAAGTAACTTCGTGTTATAAACTGCATTAGACCACCACAAGTCAAAAAATTAAGCGTTAAAAATGCTTGAAAATTAAGGATTTCCAATTTGAAAAAATCACATTACTACGGCATTTACACTATGTAATTTTTAGTGAAACTAGCATGCAATTTTTGTTTCCTTGTGAAGCAGGATTAGTAAGCAATATGGTATTACTTGAGTTTTGAAAGGGATTTTACTGTTGGTAATGTTTTCTTTTAGATAACACATAACGCTGTAACTTAAATAGAAAATTGAGAAAAAATGCCTCAAAAAATTGCATAGTGTAAATCTGGACTATGTTAAAATAACACAAGAAAGTACTTTTTGTTAAAAGACTGCAAAAAGACCACTTTTTGTTACTTAAGATGGAACATAAGAGAATTATTTCTTATTGCGATTAATCGATGTAAACTTTTGCTGGAAATACAATAAAACTATCAATAAAATTAATAAACTAATATTTTAGTGTATTAAATTATATTTAATAAAATCAATCAATATTCTAAAGAAATTTAAATGTTCAAACTTTTGTTCAAATATCTCCCTCAACGCAAATTCATTCGACATTTTCTTTATTGTGATTGTAGTTTTCGTTTTGATTGTAAATAACTTTTTTATACCACAAATTTGTAGGTTTTAATAAGACACTGTGTAGTCTGACTTTTCAAAACATGTTAATTAATTATGGTTCAGATTGGCTTGCTCTTTTGCTCTTCTGCTCTTTGCGCACTCTTTTTATGCTCACTCTTTTTTAAGGTATGCGCAAAAGAGAGCAGCAAGAAAAAAGAGCCAATTGCATATGCGAATTACGCTTGCTCCCATGAATCAAATAATAATGCTATAAACATAATCATGTCCACCGACCATCGACTACAAGATGTCAAAAATAGAATACATGCGTGCTTATGAGAATAAATCTTTTAGCAGCTACACGACTACACGGCTACTTTTGTAGCCCGTAGCCAACTTAGGATAATTTCTATTTTTCTTGGCTACAGAAAACAGATTAGTGGTGCCAATACAATAAATGCATGAAATGGTGTTTTTAAAAACGCAATACATTAAATATCGCTATAAAAAACGCGAAAAACTTTTATAGCGGCACCATTGAAAAATAATAATCATCAAAAAAGAAAAAATGAATAACGAAGGCTGTAAGTAAGCCTAATGTGTACTTTAGTTATTAAACTCTTCTTGTTTTATTAACCAGTAATAAGAATTTTTATTCACAAACGTTTAATAACGCAAAATTAACTATTAAACAGTTTTTATAGTATTGTAGTTTTATGTTGGCAACATCATTTCATATTATATGTAAATTTACGTTTAGTGATGCATACAACAAAGAACCAGGTACCTGAATAATGTTTATATAATTAAAAAAGAATTATTAAATCAGCAATAATATTTGATATAACTTAAGTTATCATTATTTTATTTATTGTTTCGCATCAGAAAAAATTTAAAAGTAATATAAAAAATGGTGTCAAACCTTTTTTATACAAAGATTCACTGAACGAGTGCAAAAAAGTATCCAAATACCGAGCTTGGCATTACTGTTTGTACATCACTATATTATTTTGCTTATTAATGATACAAATTTGTGAATTTTTATTTATTATTTTATTTTTCAAATCAATAAAATACAATGCTTTAATTATGAAAGAAGAATTAATTAAATTATGATATTTTCTCTATTCTAAACATATTTTTTCAAAATATTAATTGTTAATTTGATATTTATTACCTGGAAAGTGATAATTAAATTTTTTGCATTTGGAAAACTAATTGTAAGTCCATCTAATAGACCACGAAAACGCTGTTCGCAACCCCAAAATAATTTGGACGTTATTGTATTTCATTTGCATTATGTGGTCTTAAATGGTGTAAATAAATACATACATATGTATATGTAGTTGTAATATAAGTATACCTGGAGTTACCTAACAAGCGTCCTCTTAAATCGCCATTTTTAAAACGTTGCTTGATAACTGACTTATGAAAGATTCGGCAATCATACGTACTTCCTCTCCATCTAGCCACTGAACATAAAATGTGTTTCGTAAGTACCTACAACTATTCGCCTCGCATACTTACCTTTCTTCGGCCCCAACAACGCAAAGCCACCAAAACCTGTAACTTAGCTGAAGTTCCACAGCTTCTTTTATCTAATTCAATCTCATCCTTGGCAATGTTTATAATTTTTGAGACGTTTCCTTTTTAAACCTATATCTTGAATTAAATAGATGGTTAGGTAATTGAAACGGATCAATTCTGCTATTAAAAGTTTTAGGACGTTTTGACATTTTAGGCAAGAGTATTTGCAATCATTTTCCATTTTATGAAATATTTGCATTTATATATATGTTTTAAAAACTTACCTATTGTAGAAATTAAATATTTTTTATTCGTGATATTTTTTATTAATAGTTTTTCACAAATTTTACGAGAAAAATGCTTTTCAAACAGAAATACCGACTTATTAAAGGTTTAAAGAAGGGTAACTGCTACATTAAATATTTGAAATTTATTAATGATTAATAACAGCGTAAGAGTGCTATTAAGCATTTGTGAATACTACTTTAGCGATTTTTTCTTATTAACCTCTTATTAAGCAGTCTAAAATTTTTGTGAATAAGACTGTTAAAAACTAACTATTACTTAATTCTTGATTGTGAGAACGATACTCTGTGCGATCAAAATTTAATCAAAAAATTCGAAAATCATGTAAATGAAATAAACAAAAAACAATAGAGGTTTAATCGTGTCAATGATAAAAACAATAACCTAAAAAGTTCTCATTCAGCCTCAGCTGTGATTAACAATAACCCCCCTAAAGAAAACCCAGATAATAAAGTGGGTAATATCGAAAAAATTAAAAACCAAAAAATCCCCCTAATTAATATTATAGATATAGACAGTAAAAACCTTGTCGAATTTATAAAAATGGACTGAAAATCAATGAATTTAATATTAAAGAATTCAGAAATAAAAAATCATTATTAACGAATTCAATTCAAGACTATCAAAGAGTCAAAGCATATCTCGAAAAAACCAAAATGAAATTTTTTACATTTACTCCCAAAGAATTCAAAATCAAAACCTACTTATTTTAAGGTCTTGACGCTAATATTGATACTGATGATATTCTTTGTGAACTATTAAAATTAGAAAGTGAAGATCTAAAATTCATAAAAGTTAACCAGATTTCCACCAAATTATCCGTTAAAAAAGGAATAAAACTGCCAATGTTTATGGTTCAAATATAACCAGACGCAGTATCAAACTTAAAAATATAAAAATACTACTTCACCGTGTAATTAGATGGGAACAAGTCAGAAGACCCGAAATACCCCAATGCCGCAACTGTCAAGGTTTTTTCCACAGTGCAGTCAATTGTCACCTCCCTAGGTGATGTGTGAAATACAATATGGACCACGAAAGAGGAAAGTGTTCTGTAGAAAAGGTACCAGCTGATGAAAAAGATAAATTATTTTATGTTCTTTGAAACAAATATTGTCATCCAGCATCCTACAAAGGGTGCGAAACATATAAGCAGCTGAAACAAAAAATTAATTTAAAGAGAAAGGATTTATTTATAAATAAAGCTTATAATGCTAATGTTTATACTAATACAGCGGCTTTCAATAACATAATCAATAACTCCTTCATACAAGAAATGAAAAACTTTATAATGAATATAAATAGTCAAATGATAGACTTTCAAAAACAATTAGAACTACAAGTATCAAGAATTGATATAATTTTTTCAATGCTGGTATAATGGCTCAAAACAATCAAACTTTTATTTAAAAAAAAATTACAATAATACATATTAACGGTTATTCTGTAATATTAACGGATAGAAGATACGAACTTCACGAATTCATAAAGCAAAATACACCCGATATTTTACTTATAAGCGAGACAAAACTAAATCATAAACATAAAATTCAGTTTGACTACTTCCAGGTTATAAGAAAAAATAGAAAAGGTACAACACAAGCAGGTGGAACAATGATATTGATAAGAAATAACTTAAAATTCTTTAAATATTCAAATTGTTTAATCAATTTTTTTAACACGTTAGACACCTGTATTATTCGTCTCCCTCGACAAATGAAATATTATATATTATTTTCGACAAATGAAATATTATATATTATTTCCGCGTACTACCCAGCAGGTAATAATGATACTCATTTAAAAAGCGAGATCCATTGAATCTATGAATTTACAAAACACAAATAATTATTATATGTTAGCAGGAGACATAAACTATAAACATATAGAATGGGGGAATCCTAGTAATAACCAAAAATTACAAATGGCTATTAGATAATGAAATTAGTTTTAGATGTAAACTTTATGCTACATGTCGTCCATCATATACGCGAACAGGTTCTTACCTAGATATTTGTTTAGTCGATTGTAGGCTTCATATTATTACTGAAAATGACACAATAAACTCACTTAAAACATTAGATTATGATAGCGACCACGATACTGTACAGATAATAACCTACAGGAATAAAGAAAACGAAAATTTCAAATTTTTGAGCGAAACCGTAAAGTTTACTAACAACTATAAATGCACCAATTGGAAAAAAATTTCAAAACAATATCACCAGAAACTCAAATGCAAATTGCTAATAATCGAAATCTATCGAATTCAAAAATAGACTATCACTAAGACAGACTTAATGATGTTATTTTTAAAGCAACAGAGAAAACAGTTCCTAAGCATAAAAGTGACAAAACGTTCTCAAAAATAAGCAGCCCAACTATTAAAATGTTATATTCTGAGGAGAGCAGGATATTAACATTAGTCAAAAAGCACAGTAGGTTAGAAATAATATGCCCTATTCACAAGCCCCCTAGTACATGCTAAGTGCTAACAAAATACAACAGTGCTAGCTGTGTTGTTGGTAATTTTCATGCAAACATGCGATACAACACTTAGTACTTTTTTTCATATGTTTTTCAAACGTTGTATTTGTTTAAATGTTTTATGTTTAAATGAATTATTATTTTTGTGTTCATGTGTGAATTATATTAAATTAAATTGAATTAAAAGATATTTTTATTAGTTTTATTTATTTAATTTATTGATTTGACTGATTTATTAGAAAGTTGAAGTTGAAAGTTGCCAATATAAAAACTGTTCTTTAAGATTTAATATTGGTTTAATGACTCGATTTCTAATATTTTGTATGGTACCGCCATCACCTATACCAAAAAGAGATGCTACCTTACGAACACAAGTACCATTTCCTGCAGATCCCAAGCAGTAAAGTACAATTTTAAGCTGCAAGTCAATGCGTAGTTGGAGCCTTTCGCCAATTGTGTGAAAAACATCGTAATTTTTTATAAGGTTGAATATATAGGCAAATTCCTCTGGCCGTAGTCGTATCATATGAAAAAATCTGTTTTTATCAAAATATCTTAAAACCCGATTATGCCATAATGATGATTTTGGTAGCCCTAAATTATAATTCTGCGACTGGAGAGCAAGTACATTAGGTTCATCCTAAAAATGTCTTGAACTTCATCCTCACACAAAAAATTTATTAATTTACTTTTTTCTGTTTTCTCCCCCATTTGGCTTATAAATAACAAATGATGAATAGCACTTTTCTTCTTCTTATTTACTTTTTGACGTATGAAGTACAATGTACAATGGCACACTGATACAATGGTTGTTCACAAAGAAGTAAACAAAAGGTAGTATGCAATACTACCTACACCTTAGCAGAGCTTGTGAATACGGCAATTCTTTCCGAAGATATGCTAACATTAGCGAAAGCAAAAATAAAAATAATTAAAAAACTTATAAAAGACAATTTGGCAATAAATATCAAGAAACAGATAAAAGAAAAATTAACGAATAAAGACCCCAAAGATTCGAGAGATATGTACAACCAAATTAAGAAAAACTTTAAAATATTTAAACCCATAAACTTACATGAAATTAAGATTTCTACAAATGATGTATTTCTTTTAAATATCGTGAGGATAGACCCTCAAAGTTTAAAGAAAGATAATCAAAATAATTATATTGTAGAAGATCAGTGTCATATGTTAAGATCATATTTCGAGTCCATACATGAACGCAAAGAAACTATTCAAATAATTTTGTTCACCAGCAAGTCCAATCCACTTTTAGTAGGTTTCTAGAATTGAAAAGGGGATATGAGAATAACGTAACCACACTTATAAATTTCAATGAAACAAGACTATCTGACAGCATTAATGGAGAAAACTCTATTGACTTTTTCATAACAAGAAATAGTATTCTTTATATTTTTTCTATATTAAAAAATAAGTTGTCGTCCACAATTGATAATATACCAAATGTAATTAAAGAATATTCCCCAAAGAATGATTTTTGATTTCTGTATGTTGTTCAATAATATGATGAATAATTCATATTTTCCCAGCAAATGGAAAATAGCTAAAGTAGTGTTGCTGCCTAAAAAAGATAAGGTACCAAATAGCCCAAAAAGTTTGCGTCCCATAAATTTATTGCCAAACATCAGTAAAATTTTTGAAATATGCATAAATAATATCATATATAAATATTGTAATAATAATACTAAATTATATAGCGAAAGACAATTTGGTTTTAAATTCAAACACTTTACTATTAACGCAATTAATAAAATAACGTCCGATATTAATTGGAATTGACATAAAAAGTTTTGTACAGGAGCATGTGTTATAGATATGGAAAAAGCGTTCGACACTGTTTGAATTGATGGCTTAATACATAAATTATTTCAATACGGACTACCCTTAAACCAAATAATACTTATATATAATATGATAAGTAATAAAATATTCAAGGTTTCGTACCAAAATATTGAAAGCGATAAATCATTTAATATCATTAATGGACTACAACCGGGAACAGTAAATTCTCCCATCCTTTTTAACTTGTTTATTTTAGATCTACTTAACCAAGGTGGAGCAATATGCAATCGATTGCAACATGAAAATAAAAGCACAAAAATGTGAAACTATTCTGCTTAGACCACCTGTGAATAAATGCAATCATGATATAAGGAAAAATTGGAAAAGTTTTCAAATTAAGTCTAATTTGCATAATTGCAACATACCAGTAAAATAAGTAGTTAAATATTTGGGTGTATACCTTGATAAATTTTTATATTTAAATTTTCATATTAAATTTTCATATTAAGAAAAGCTTAATTTTCATATAAAACTCTATTTCACTCGAAATATATTAAGAATAAAGTTAAAATCATAATGTACCAATCGCTGATTAGACCTATTCTTACGTACGCATGTCCCATTTGGTTCAATATTTTCTCTTCATATATGGAACAAGTTAGAATATTTGCAATGAAATACATAAGAACATGCACTTCATTTGATAGATTTGCAAATAGTGACTTCACTAAGTACATTTCTAATAAAATTCTGTACAAGAATGCAAATGTAGTTCGTATAAATAATTTTATAATCTACCTGAAAAGGAAGCATGTCTTTCGGTGTTGTAAATTTACAGATAATAATTATATAATGCTCCTTATTACACAAACGACGAATACATAACTAGCTCCTTAGAAAATGGATTTTTTCCACCAGAAGCTTTTGTATACCTGGATAGTAAAGGCTTTGTCCAAAGTGATAATGGTGTACCCATATATATATTACAATTATAGACGGGCAAATATAAAAACAATTGATTGTAATTTAAATCAATTAGAAATGAGATACAGTACCAGTATATCAGAAAAGGACCTAAAATTAGCACAAAAATCTAATGACAAAATGTTTCGGTGGCTACCAAAATAAAGTTTTTCGATTTCTTTTTTTACCCCTTTGACTGGATACATATGTTTTTTTCTTGCTGATATAAAAATAGTGTTTTTGTAACTTTTCATTATGATATATTTGCCCTATTCACAAGCCCCCTAGTACGTGCTAAGTGCTAACAAAATACAACGGTGCTAGCTGTGTTGTTGGTAATTTTCATGCAAACATGCGATACAACACAGTACTTTTTTTCATATGTTTTTCAAACGTTGTATTTGTTTAAAAGTTTTATGTTTAAATGAATTTTTTTTTTGTGTTCATGTGTGAATTATATTAAATTAAATTGAATTAAAAGATATTTTTATTAGTTTTATTTATTTAATTTATTGATTTTACTGATTTATTAGAAAGTTGAAGTTGAAAGTTGCCAATATAAAAACTGTTTTTTAAGATTTAATATTGCTTTAATGACTCGATTTCTAATATTTGGTATGGTACCGTCATCACCTATACCAAAAAGAGATGCTACCTTACGAACACAAGCACCATTTCCTGAAGATCCCAAGCAGTAAAGTACAATTTTAAGCTGGAGCCTTTCGCCAATTGTGTGAAAAAATTCGTCATTTTTTATAAGGTTGAATATATAGGCAAATTCCTCTGGCCGTAGTCGTATTATATGAAGAAATCTGTTTTCATCAAAATATCTTAAAACCCGATTATGCCATAATGATGGTAGCCCTAAATGTATAATTCTGCGACTGGAGAGCAAATACATTAGGTTCATCCTAAAAATGTCTTGAATTTCATCCTCACACAAAAAATTTATTAATTTACTTTTTTATGTTTTCTCCCCCATTTGGCTTATAAATAACAAATGATGAATAGCTCTTTTCTTCTTCTTATTTACTTTTTGACGTATGAAGTACAATCTACAATGGCACACTGATACAATGGTTGTTCACAAAGAAGTAAACAAAAGGTAGTATGCAATACTACCTACACCTTAGCAGAGCTTGTGAATACGGCAATTATATAAAAATTATACTACCTTTGTGTTAATATACTCGTATAAACATTGTTATTTTTTTTTTTGTTAAAAGCAATTATTATGTACGTTACTTTATAATACAAAAGCGCTTGATTTAGAGACATTGTATCAATGAAATTGTTATTGTTAACTAGTGTTTATAATAGTTTAAACTTAATTCTTTAAATAAAGAAATAAACAATAAAATAAAAAATGGCAAACGTTTTCAAAATAAATGCTTTGCTGATTGCTTTGCTGCAGAAAGAAACACATGTGTATGTAAATAATTTTAAAAGAATAGAATCTCTGGGTACTTTTTTTAAGTGTTTAAAAATTTTCTTGTTATAAATTATTTTCTATTTTATTAAGCTTTGGGTCCTTATATTTTTTTATTAATATTTTATTTCAATATTTCGGTACTTTCTGCGTACCTTCTTCAGGAAACAAAATTAATATATAAGCTTATGAAATATTAATAAAAAAAAAATATAAGGACCCAAAGCTTAATAAAATAGAAAATAATTTAATAAAAAAGGGTCAAATAATCATTATTAAACTAATTTTCTTGTTATTTTTTTAATTGTTTAAAAGTTAAAATGGTACTACACAATTAGAGTACTTACTTATTTGCGGCTTACAAATATAACTTAAAATTATTTTTTGTTTATTTGATTTTGTATTCAACTTGGAACTTTATTAATAGTCAATTAAAGTTATTATGTAACGAAATATCTTTAAAAAATGTATTAGTTTAGTAGAATTTGTTTGGGGTCTTTACACCCATAAAATTCAAAGAAATGTTTCTCATTCGCGAAGTTTGCTTGCAGTTATAATAAATAATTTGAATTTAGAGATTTTTGACCGTTACAAAGTAAACGCCACTGATCCGCAATTTTCCAACCTGGCTTTATGGTTTAGGAATCAAATAAAAATTATTGATATTTTTTGTACAAAACTATTCGGCATCTTAAATACATTGTAACCTAACATTTAAGCCAATCATAATTCTTTTTTTTTTTCGTACATACATACAGAAAAAAGATGGAAATAATTAAAATATAAAATTCATTTATTACCGAAAGACATTTGTGCAGATTTAAATTTAATTAATTTAGAATATTTATAAAGAAAGAAATAATTTAGGTGGGAACATTTGCTTAAGCATTAAGTTTCCTTAATTTAATTTAGTTCCCTTAAAACAAACAAAATTATAACCAGTGTCTATCTTCTAATTCATAAACGAGATTTTTACTACCTGGTGTTTTCGAGGAAACTTAAACGAAATTTTTTAAGACCACAAGTTTATGGATGTAGCTCTGAAATATTTATTTAATGCAAAGGCACTATAATGTTTTTTATTTCTTTAAGTAAAATTAATAACATATGTACATATGTGAGCTCTTGGTACCTTTAATAAAATCATTTAATGAAAGAAAAAGAAAGAAGACAATAAAAGAAATACATCCTAATGCCCGCACTGAAATTATTAGTTATTTGTTAGAAAAAAACCCATATTAAATAAATGTCGAAAAAACTTTTAATTTTAGAATTTTGTTAACAACAAGTAGATTAATTTTGAATTGTTGTTGTAACATTTTCATTATTTTTTAAACGCTGTAGCTTCTTAAAAAAAGTCATAGGACAGTTTTTACATGCAACAACAAAAAAGGATTCTTGTTTTGAATATTCATAGGCAAAAATTCCTAGAATTGCACTACAAAGAAACAAATACCATCTAAGTTTTCAATTACATATGTATGTAAATTAAAAAAGGTGAAACTTTGTTGCACTTCACTTGTTGTGAAAAGTTTTATAAAACACTACAGTACAAAAGCTAAGTTAAAATTCACATAAAAGTCTTCGAAAAACTATTTTACAAAAACAGAGTAATAAAAAAATATTACCGAGATGCGTGAAGGGTATAGTAAAACCTTAACTTACAGCCAGTTTACAGAACACAATATGCCGTTTAGACGCACAAAAACGTTAAAACGCGAATGTCATTTTGTTTTTGTAAAAACCGTAATAAATGGCAATTGTGTCTGGTTTATGTATCGCGCATTGTAGTGTCAGACACGTCAAAAATGAGCGAAGAAAAAAACCATTCGTCAGGAGTTAATATTGTTGGGCAATTGCCCATCATAACACTTTTACTTATAAAAACATTTATTAGTATTATACATACATTTAAAAATTATTGTTTATTTTTATAACTATTCTACTTTTTTATTTTCACAAATTTTTGTTTTGCAGATAAAAATTTTTACTTAATTGTTTAATAATTTTATTTTTATTTTATTTAACTCAGCTGTTTTTTAAGCGTCGAAGCAGGGTTACCAACATTTAAGGCAAAAGCAAAAAAAGTAAAAAAAAACATTAATTAATACATTGACAATACTACGATTTGACACATTTATTTACACGAAACACAACGTAAGTTAAACGAAAAAACCGGAACGTGTTACACCGACGCTAATTATTACGTATTGGTCCATATGACATCCGGTTTCGTTTCGGTACATCGGTAATATTTTAAATATATATTATGTTAAAACATATATGCAAAATGTATAAGTAGGTATAATAAACTTAAGCAAAAAATAAAAGTGAATACATGCAAATAAGTCTCGTATTTTACCAACGTTGTTCTGGATTTCATTATAAACAAATTAAGTATCTAGAAGAATAAATGTTGAAAAATTTGCTACATAATTTGGGGCATAATTAGTTCGGTGCGATTATGCAAATTTAAAAAAAAATACACCAATAAAAAAGTATATTTACTCTTCAATAACGAAACACTCACATTTGTTACATTTCAAACTAGTAGCAAAAATAGAATTCATAAATAAATTTTTACCAACTGAATGCAGTAAAATATTTTTAATACATTATGAGTGCATTCACATTTTAATTCCGTTCATAATTTGTACAAATTAATGAATTACATTTCCTACTTAATAGCTAATTAAAACCCAAATGTAAATCTTTCTTTTAAAGCCCTGCTCTACACATATGTATTTTCAAATACTATTTATGTCTTTAGTTAAAATGTTTATTATTTTCGTACAAAATTTTTTAATTAATTTTAATATATATTTTATAACTCAAATATTAAAAAAATATACAAATTGAAAGCATTTTCGACTAACACTCAGACTCGTTTTGCTGCTAAAAATAGTTGACTGAATTAATTATTTTCAGTTGGCATATAATAGAAAACAACTTTCAATTTTTTATTTTCAGCATGTAACTAAAAAAATATGAGCCGGTTAGTAAAACGTGATTGCTAATAGCAGTTTTTCGAAACCCTGGTTTCTTTCTCTTTTTTACATTTGCTTTTTACTGTTGCATCGTTTATAATGAAATGTTTTGTAAATGCTAAGTTCTTTTATTTGCTGAAAAACATGTAAGCAAAGCAAAGATCTTAGTGCTGTTGCTATTATCTTTCTTTCTATCTTTCTTCTTTCACCATCTGTCTTATCTCTCATCTATCCCTTTTTTCTAAAAACTATCATAAATGTTTATAATTGAATGCTTATTAATGAAAAATTTTGAACTCTGCCTATAAGAGGTCAATATGCGATACTAATGCAATTTGATTTTGTAAACTTCTGAGCAACTAATTGTCATCTGGTAGTTGAGAAAAATTTACTCTCGAAATATCAAACTTAAGAAGAATTGTTTTCGTATTACATAACGGGTCTTTTTACCAACTAACTTCTGGAAGATAACAAATAGTGATTGTTAAAAACCTTAATTTGAAAATAATGTATTTTGTTTTTATAATAAAGAAGGGTTTTTAATATAAAGAAGTAACAAAGAAGTTACGTCTATCGAAAAATATTCTGCTGGCAAGGTAAAAAGCTATGCCCTTTACTGGGAATGTAATACTTTGTAAGTTTGAGAGTGATCTCTTTTAGAGCCAAAATATTATAGTGTGCACTGTATGCGAATTCTTGCTTTAACCGGCACATCCATTGCATAACAGTCTTATATAATAAATTCTTTTTAAACAGACAGCGTTAAAATAGTGAAATAAGACAGATTAGATTTCGGTTCATCCTCGACATACTTTGTTTTCAATCTGTCAGTAAAATCATGGATTCTTACTGTCTATACCTAGAAACCATGAATTGTAAAAGACAAGTGGACCACAATACCAACTACTTGAATGGATTTGGGCAACATTTTAATTTGAATTTTTACGTCTGGTATCGGCGACGAAGACCCTATATATGTATGCCAGTAAAAAAAATGTTAAATTATAGTTTGGCTAATTTTTAAACGGGCATCAAGAGATTCAATATACATAAAAAACGTTGAAAATTTTCTGGTTGTTATTCAAATATATTCGTTTTGTTTCAGATCTATTATAATGATTCTCTATTGCAGGAAAGGAATTAATGAATTGGTTTGCAGTTTACTTTTTTCAATAAATTTGTAAGAGCGATGAAGGTTTGGATTTTTTTTTTTTTGGAAATGTTGGGTTTGGCAGAGCGTTTTAATGCCAATTAACACAAAAAGTGAGTAAACCAAAAATGCCATCCAGAATTTATGACGCAGCAGTTAAAGTTGGTACTAAGACAACATGTTCGAAACAGGTAACAGCACCACCAAAAGACCCTATGATTAATAAGGAAGCGAAAGAGAAAAAGACATACTCTCTTAAACGAAAAACAGCGGAGTCACAGGAAAAACTAAATACATCTGAATTCATTGTCAAAAAGTTTATGGGTCAAGAAATCCTATGCTCCAAAATTGGTGAAATATGTGATTACATAAAAAACCACTATAAAGAAATAGAAAGCTCAATTAAGAGATCTTACTGCGCTGGATAAGATATGAAGAATGATCAAATCAATAGGTAAAATTTTAATTTAATTTCAAATAGCTTGGTTGTTTTTAAATTAAACGTTAAATTTTTATCTATGTACATATATAGATCTGCGGTTATAGTGTTGAAAATGAACTGAACATTATTTTACGATCTCAGCGAGTACCTATGAATTGAATATGTTTTTTATTTCTTCTTAAGAAATACATACAAATATATGAATGTGTATGTATATACTTATGAAAATGAAATTAAATTCTATTTTTAATAAAAATTTAACGAAAACTAAATATTTTTCATAGCAAGTTTGCTAAATAATCGCGAAATCTTAGAGCAGTAGCCAGATTCCTTTCCCCTTCAGCTGAATTTATAGAACTTGCCGGATGTTCAGATACCTCCATTCAATTCGAATATATCCAAATTTAAATGATATGCAAATATTGAGTAACGGTACATAAACATTTAAAAATTCACTGCTTTCTTTGGCTCATAATGAAGATCTCTGGTGCCAAGTAAACACCTCCAACTGCCTTTTAAATATTCTTTTTTTCGCTCTATAATATTACTACATTTGGAATGTAAATCGTTGAACTTTTTTTGAAGTCGGAGTTCTATATGACGTTAACAATCATGGCTGTAAAGTATGTCCTGCGTCACCTATATATACAAAGTTCATTTAACTATGTGCATTAGAGCACCCATGAAAAACATGGGATTTGCAAAAGTATTTTTTTTCTACTCCCCACTCACTCTCACTCTGTTAAAAAGTTGTCTGGCATTATTTATTAATAACAATATACATTTACATAAATAAATAAAAACCAAAAAGTGTCGTATTCAAGCTATAGCTTCCTTTTTCGACTGTGATACAAGTGTTTATTTTCTTTTGGGCCTACAATATTGATGTGAGTTTCATCAACACATCCCACAACACTCTTGTACTGTCACTTTCTTCATCGATCGGATAAGTTATCCACTTACTATAAAGTTTTTGCTCTAAAACATCTAATACTTGCTATAGTACTTCGAAGAAGATAAATCCCTGCTTACACCTTTTTGATATCCACCTTCGCAAAGAAACGCAAGCAGGAGCAAAGATTTGTTATTGACATATTACCAAATAATGTTTTTGTAGCTGGCATGTTATGGTCAAGCACTTCCAGAATATATATAAACGAAACCTTATTTATCCAATAATATTGATTAAATGTAGTACAGACGTTATTAGAAAAGTTATATATATTTGGTAAGGCAATTAAGTAACTTACAGTGTATCAGGTAGTTCCAATGAATTAGTGCGTTGATTCTGAACATGACAAGATAAAATTTATTTCTTCCACACAATTATTTCCAATTTTGGTTCTTCTCTTCTCTCATTTCATTCAATGTGAAATGATAACACTAATTAGAGAACAAAAATTTAAGAAGAGCCTTACGATTACATTTTCCCTTCGAGGGAAATGAAAAGTTCATGGGTATAAGCATTAATATTTTTAATTTTAATGCTAGATAATATATAGTGATAATAAAATGGTCATCAACATTGCGAGTCATATCTAAAAGACTTAACACATCGAAGTTAAAGTCATGTTCTTTCAAATTCATTCCAGACCTTACATATCTTCGTGATGAAATTAATCTTGCAAATGTCCTCATTCTGCCCAATCCGTAAAATCTTGCAATTATTCGTGTAACTTAAGTGTTTCTAGTCTTTGTATTTTCATACCTAGACTTCTTCTGATAACTCTCCAATTGGTTAGCATTGCAATTCGATTAAATATGTACCGCAGGAGTAAGTTTCTTTTCGGCCAAAATTTGGGCAGTTTTTGATGCATATTCATTAATCTTTGGGCCATTTACCGTTTCTCCAGTGTTTATAACATTAATGATAACCGGGTACTTTTTTATAATATGAGCGTCGACTCTACTAATTCGAGCTATGATCATTTCCGAAAAATGCTTTAGACATATTACCATTGTTATACACTGTTCAGATATACGCTTTAATTGCGCAATTAAAGCCTTAATTGAGCTCAATTTACTATATAAGAAGTCAATTAATAATTGCATCACTAATTGAAAAAGATGCGAAATGCAGTCAGAAGCGAACATTTAAGAAATTGACAAGCCCCAAGTAAAAAATTTAAACAAACAAATAAAAGGAAAATGGCGGGTCATACGATAATGGCTTTTGACACTTCCAACTTCAAGGCAACAACAAGAAGCCATGCTGTTTTTGTAATAAAAAGAGAAATCTGCTGTGCGGACGATATTACCTGTAAAATAAATATGCCTTGTGCTAATTGCATAAGCTTAATTGAGCATGTGTGAATACCAAATTAAATTGCGCAATCAAAATTAAATTAACTCAATTAAGAAAACATGTCTGAACAAGGTATTAGTATTTCCATACCCGGCTTTGAGCAGTATACTTTTTTTAATTAATTCACTTTATTTATCAATGGTTTTTTACATTAAATCTTAAAAATAATCTGCGAAGCTTTAGGCTTGTCTGCACTATATAAAGAAAAGTAGACTTCATTAATAACTTGTATATCTACAGTATTTTTTCATTGGGAATTAATAAAATATTCTTTAGTTAATTTTTTTCTTCTATATTTTTTTCTAGTGTTCGTAATATTGTTTGGTAATTTGTTTATGATGGTTGGTATTGTTACAGTTAACGTATTCTTGCCGTAGTTGTTTTTGTACTGATTGACTTTTAGTTTCTTAGCTGTTCTCAGTCTTGTATTATAGATGTGGTCGATCTCGTGTAAGAATCTTCGATCATTTGAAAATTCATTCAACATGGTTGTATGGTATAAGCTTTTTTTGTTGAGTACATTAAGTTGTGTTGCAATATTTTTTTCTATCTTTTTGTGTTTCTTTTTTTTTTTGTTATTCCTGTTGTGAGCTGCATTTGTGTTGAAGTCTTCCCTACTATTTTGGCTGTTATACACACTGTTATTATGTTGTGAGTTTGCACTGTTGTTGTCTGCAGCATGCATGTCGGTATTGTTCTTGTGTATTTGATTGAAAGATGTATTGATATTGTTGGCGGTTTGATTTTGCGTATTATTTTGGATGTTTTGGTCGAGTCTCAATCTTTTGTAATGTTGATTTTTATGGAGTATCCTAAGCACTTTATTCCGAGTTATTTGTAGTGTTCTACAGTATGTCTCATTTCCCCAGGCTGTTATACCATGCCTTAAGTAGGACACAATTAAAGAAAAATAGGCTTGCCTTAGTACTGCTGTTGTTGCACAGGTACTTAGATGGTATAGCAAAAACGCTGCTAAACGTAGTTTTCTTTGTAGATGCTCTTTGTACGTTTTTCATTTGAAATTCTGATCTACGTAAACCCCTAGGTATTTATAAGTATTTACCATTTCTATATAAGTGTTACAGTTGTCGTTAATATGTACTTTGCGATGAAGACACTCATTATTGTGAAATTTAAGAGTAATATCTATATTTAATATGTGTGGCGGTTTTATGTGCATGACTTTTGTCTTAGTTGCATTTATTATAAGACCATTATCATGGCATCATTTTGTCACAGTCTCTAATTCTTGTTGCATAATTTTGTTGGCCAATTTTACATCCTTGTGTGTTACCAAATATGCAGTATCGTCTGCATATACAAAAGTTGTGCTATTTTAAGAACGTTCATCATATCGTTTGCATATATGATATATAATATTGGGCCTAATTTGGAACCCTGTGGTACCCCATGGTCTAACTGAATGTGTCGACTTAGGTTGTTTTTTATTTTAACCCTGTATGATCTGCAACTTAAATAATCTTTAAACCATTTTAGGCAACTACCTATAATTCCATACCTTTCGAGAGTGGATAATAGTTTATTATGCGATAACGTATCAAACGCTTTGCTGAGATCGATAAAAAGCACTAGACAATGATGGTTGTTGCTGAGGCTCGTGTTGATGTAGTTTGCGAAATTTCATAACAACTTGTAGATATTTTTCCCTGTCAGTCCAACCTTCTTAAGAAATTCATTTTATATTTTTCTCGAGCTAGTAGTTTTTCTTTTTGTGTTGCGTTTTTATCAAAACATTATCCATCTCGCGGAATTGCATACGCTAATTTTAAAATAATCGCCAGGCACGTAACTCTGGCATGAAGGGGAGATATTTCATATTGTTAGTTTTTCTCATCTATTAAATCGTCACTCGTCTATAGTTTTTGCTGGTTCTCCTATTTTCATAACTGAGTTTCTAAATAACTCGCACAATTCCCAATTTTGAAGTGTCCTTAAAGTAAAATTGTATAAGATCTAGTGGTGGATTGCATAATTTCGCTTTTACTTAAGCCCATAAATATAAAAGGTTCAATCTATCTGATACTAAGAGTTATGCCGACCTGTTTAACAAAGCAAAATATTGTTGATTATTTAACAAGGAACATAAAAAAAAATTTGTCAGAAGTGACTCGATTTTGCACTAATATTGTTGTAGTAAAAAAAAATTTTTTAGAGTCTTTTTAATTTTTTTTTCACGTTTTGAATACATCTATATTACCTTACTTAAACCGACCTTAAAGCAGTTTTCAGCTATCTGTCTATAACAGGTCAAAACTTTGGCCACATAAATCAAATTTCATTAAATATTAGAATACTCTTTATTTCCAAATCAAAATTTTTTACTAGTTGTAATAGCGGACTTAGCACTATACCATAGGCCTTGTAATTTTCAACCGTCTATCTAAAATAGTGTGGCAATATACATCAATTTTAATTTTAAATATTTATACTTCTTATATTTTAACAGCCAAGTCTACTACTTTCTGTATAATTTTGAAATGCTAAGGTTTCGAAAAAATTGGCTCATATAGGTAAAATTTCGTCAACTATGGAAACGCCATTTTATTTCTAATTTCAAATTATATACGTATTGTTAAAGGGGACTTGGTAATATAGGATCAAATTTTATACGTGTTGTAGCGTGCTTAGCAGTAAAGGTTCTAAAATTTAAATTTAAACCGGCTATCTATAATGATTTTACAGTTTGGCGAAACTCATCAAATTACATCAACTATTGTAATACCCTTAAATCTATAATTTTACAACACGCTAAGCAAAATGAATTTTCAATGCTGCTTTCGGAAGATGACTTTATAGTGGTGGATAAAAAACAAAGTTTTCTAATGCTGCTGCAAAGAAATCATTTTCAGTTTGCAGCCAGTGGGCAGAGAAAAATAATTTGGATATGCAGGATATTGTTGTTTTATTTTATTGTTTTACGTTTTCAGTAAATCACAGAATGTATGTATGTACATATGAAAGTATGTATGTACATATGTATTTAATTCACTTAGATTACAAATTTTAGAAATTTAATATAATAACTAAGTATACAAATATAATATTTTAATATTTTCACTTACGACATGTGCTCAGATTGTTTAAATTTGACTAATGCTTGTGTTAAAATTTTAATTTATAAATGTATTTCTTTTAAAATAAATAGTGGTTCCCTATACCATTTTTCATTTCGTACTTTATAAGCTCTAAACATTGGGCTTTTTCTCTAAATATCGTAAACATATAAACATTTTAAATTTCCCTAACATAAATTTTTAACGTTTACTCAACCACTTTAAATGGAACATACACACATATACAACCATCGTTTATTCTCCTGTTCCAGTATAGTGAGGCTTAAAATCTGTTTGTTTGCGTTGGCAATACCTCTATTATCGAACACCTGGACAACACTATCGCAATAAAACACAAATACATCATTTAAGTGAGTAAATTCGGATTTCTGAAATACATTTTCAAATTTTATGTGTTACTGCTTAAACGTGAATAAGCACGTTCATAAACCATGCGAAGCCCCTTCGTTAGTTATTGTCAGAGTATGTATACTAAAGCTTTTAATTTTACAGTTAGAAAGCTTTATAGCTTTTTAACATTTTTTAAAACTTTATTTTCGCAGTTTCACGAAATTAATTTGTCCCTCTTTTCCACCATATTCTTTGAAATTTTCATTTTGCTTTACAAACAACACAATTTTATAAACCGTTTCACAATTTTTAAAGCTTTCTGTCGTTAATAACAGAGCAAAACACCACTCTTCATCTAATTTTTCCATATCATTTGGAAGAATGAAGTAACTCCAATCAAAAAAAAAAAAAAAAAAAAAAAAAAAAAATATATTGGGCATAGAGAAAAAAACATGAGGTGAAAAAGTTGGCGCTCGCACATATTTACGGGGCTCTGAAATTTTTAATATCTTTAAAATGTCACTATGAGTATATTTCTAGAGCTTTTGAAGATATCTTTAACTTCATTAAAGCTGATGCCATTTTTATGTAAAATTATATATATGTAGAACTTAACTTTTTTTATTTTATAATTGTTTTTTTTTTAGTTTATAATTGTATATAGGATTCAGTATAGCCGAATAGAGCACCCTTACTTGTTCAATGTTACCATTAGCCAGTTTTTTAACTGGTGTTACTATATTCAAGGCTCACTTGTGATTAAAACAACTGAGAAAAAACCAGGGTTAAAAATTCAGCAGCATCAAAAATTTTTTTCAACAATTTTTATTTTCAACAATTTTACTGCTTAAAATAGTTGAACTGAGCACACACACAACTAAAAATCAACTGAATTTAGTCTACTATTTTCAGCAGCAAAACAAAGTTTTGACTTTCAACAAACAACACACAACTTAAAAGCCAGTTCATGACGTTGTTTTTTTTTTTTGTAACGTAACACAACTGAAAATGTGTGTGGATAATCTAAGTGAATAGTTTAATTGTGTATTTGTACACAGAATTTTTTCTGTTTTCAACAAAAAATATATGTATTGTCATTGTTGTGTCCCAGTAAAAAATAGGATCATCCAAAGAGTAATCTTGGAGCGGTCCTTTGCGAGAAATGGACTACTCCATAAAACTCCGAAACACATTGGATTTTTAACATAGCATGTCCGCAGACACGAGTACTCCTTTTAAGCTCCTTATGGAGTACTCTCTTTGATCTTGAAAATGACGACAGAGGGAGTAATCATTTTTGTCTCCTAAAAGAGCATAAAGGGAGTAATCGTTTTTGTCTCCTAATAGAACATAAATGGAGTAAACATCCATATAAAATACAAATTTTTTTATTTTTTACAAAAACAAGAAAATATTCATTTATTTAAAAAATTTTTTTAATATTGCTATTTTTTTTGCATTCGACGAAGTCGTAGTTCTTGTCAAGTAGGTCTGTTTGTAAACAGTTGGTTTACATTTACGAAATGCCACCTTGAAAGATTTTTCATATTCCGG
The DNA here is from genome assembly GCA_916610165.2 of Gymnosoma rotundatum. Lineage (NCBI taxonomy): Eukaryota > Metazoa > Arthropoda > Insecta > Diptera > Tachinidae > Gymnosoma > Gymnosoma rotundatum. The sequence goes on from OU744336.1 coordinate 119,330,875, forward strand.
GTATGTTGGATACGTGTCTTTAAGTGCTTCTGCAAGAAAATTAAAGAAAAAATAACACGTAATATATTATTTATGACATGATGTTAAAAATTCAGCTGTTACCGAAATAAAAAAGTTAAACAATGTGTATTTGTTTGTTTTGATCCATCCCAATATAATTTGACCAGCATATTTCGCCGATCATTTTGCGTACTGCTTTTTCAATTTTGATTTGGTCAAACCGCAGTTTAATATACGAAATCTGAAATAAATTAAAATAAAAAGCAAAAAATTTTGGATACTTTCTTAACTAATTGCATTAAAAACAAACTCAGTCTTACCACTTCTGAATCAGGCTCGGTTTTAACCAGCTGTTCTGCCGAATTTAATTCCTTCAAAGAATCAATTGGGAAAATTTTTATTCTTTAACTTGATGTGTTCTTCCACAAACCGTAATGACTTTAATGAGTTTTTATAAAGCGGCATTCAATCCACAAATATATCGATCAGTAGTTCGGCATTTGCAATAGGTAATATGTACTTGCCGTGCATCATCAGTGCTTTTTCTAAACCACAATGAAAGTATTCACCTGGTGCCATATCTATTATTTCTGGGCTCATTGTGAAGCAGCGTGGGTTTTCTGCATGCACTGCTTTTAACAATGTTTCTCTGCATAGTAGAACGTCCATACCTTCACTTTTTAAAATGCAGAGTAGTGAATTACAGCATTCGTTCGAAACACGATTATCAATTACCCAAGAAACGAGCTTCTTTTAAAATTTTCACTGATTTCATAATGAACATCAAAGTTTTCCGTTTGGCTATCTTCATTTGTTAATTCATTGACTTTGTTAGGTACTGATGCCTCTTGTTCACTTTAAGTCTCAAATACAATTTGAGAATTTTTCAATTTCTTTTTTAACAAGTCGTCTTAAATGACGCTTAGAAACTAAATTTTCACACATTTTCAAAAAATTTGTTACTATAACCGTACCTTTTCGCTTTTTTTAAAAACACGTCTTTCACTTTTTACAAAACGAAAACATCAACAATTAAAAGTTATGTCACAAACAAAAACAACTGATACATTCCCCATTGATCCATTTGGAGTATTAAACGAGGCATAAACAAAAAATAGTTTCGATAGCTCGCTTATTACTCCAAACGGATGAACAAGTCATTACTCCTTTATTGCTCGATTATGGATTAATCCATATGTTTTTTACTGGGGTAGTAGGTATAAATAAAAAATACTTTCATTTCATATTGTTTGTATAAAAGTTTGACTGCAAATGTCTTGTTTAATGTTTATGTGATTATTTTTTAAAGAAAAGATTTTCAAGTTATTTTTCTAAATTGTTTAAAAATGTTCTGGCTATTTTTTTTTTAATTGTTTAAAAATTAATACGGTAATACACAATTATAGTAATTCTACTCAACTTACTTACATGCGGTTTAAAAATTGAACTTAAAATTAGTTTTTGTTTACATGAATTTGTTTTTAACTTGGAAGTTTATTAATAATTAAACTAAAACTCAGTAAATAACTTACTTGGGTAGAATTTGTTTGGGGTTTTTACACCCATATAATTCAAAGATATCTATGTTTCTCTTTCGAGAAATTTGTTTGCAGTTATAATAAATAATTTGAGTTTAAAGGATTTGTGCCTGTTATAAAGAAACCGCAACTGATCCATAATTTTCCTACCTAACTTTATGGCCAAGGAATTATATAGACATTCCTTGCCGTTTTTTGTACGAAGCTATTGGGGATCCTAAAAATAATGTGTGGTTAACTGGAAGCAATCATAATGCATTTTTTAATTTATTTACATAAATACAGAAAAAATAAGACAAGAATTTAAAATCCCTTTACTACTGAAAGACTTTTGTGCAGATTTAAATTTAATTAATCCCGATAATTTGTAAAGAAAAATGTAATATAGTTAGAAACATGTGTTTAAGCATTAAGTTTCCTACATATAGAATTTAGCTGGAGGTACCCTCAATAACTTACAAAATAATCAAACAAAATTATAATCAATAAGATTATTTCAATTGGTTTTTTCGAGAAAACTTACACGAGTAAAGTTTATAACACAGATATGTGAGCTCTTAGTTACTTTAAGTATATCAATTAAAGAAATATTTACGTACCTAATGTCAGCACTAGAATTATCCGTCATTTATTAAAACCCATGTGTAATAAATGTGTGAAAACTAAGAGAAACCTTTCGATTTTCAGGTTTTGTTAACAACAGGTAGATTAATTTTGTATTGTTGCTATTGTGTATATATATTAATTTTTTTAAAGGCTGCAGCTTCTTAAAAAAGGACACAGGAAAATTAATACACACAACAGCAAAAAAGCAATTCTTTTTTTTTAATATAGCAAAAGGCCTATAAAAATTTCTACAATTGTATGTACATATGTTGTTGTTTTCTTTCTCTTTCAATGGGTACTTTCTTAATAAACTCGTGAAAATTTGAATTTATTTTTAGAAAAAATAAATTTGTTTGTTCATTAGAAATGTATTCTATCTCATTCAAAGGCCGTGAAAGATTGCAGGAATTCTGTAAGTTGCAGCTCGTTTAGTTTTTCTTATGAACTAAATGCATTCAGCAATTTTTTGTTCAATAAGCATGCATTTCGATTTAAATTAATTTTTGCTGAAATGAATGCAGTAAAATAATTTTAATAATTATGAACGCATTCATATTTTAATTCCATTCATAATTTCTACAAGTTAATGAATTATATTTTCTAATTATTAGGTAGTTAAATAAAACACAAATGTAAATCTTTCTAACAAAAATTCGTCGTCGTTTCAAAGTTGTTTTATTTATATTTATATTTTTATTAAAATGTTAGTAAGTTATAATTTTCGTACCAATTGGTTAATTGAAAAATTAATTTACAAATATTCCAAATATATATATATTGAAGGTTTTTTCAACTAACACCACTAAGCAACAGTACATGTATGTACGTACATACACATTTGTCGTTAATTTGTTCAACATAAAATTCTATACGAACGCTAAAGGCCCAACTATAATGTGCGTAAGCTAGCTTTAGCTTATGTCAAAAATCCAACGAAAAGCCTGCAAATGCTTAGGTAACTTATTAAAGAAATTTATGTGGCTATAATATACCTACATAAATTTAGTGACTTATTTGCCACAGTTGCACATTCATGTTTGATTCGTACTTTTGCCAAAAATAATTTCGATATAAATGAACAAAATTTTAAAAAGAAAAGGCTTTAAAGATGATATATTATATATTTAATAACATTTACATACACATTTACATATTTTGGTCCATGTTCTAAGAAAAAGTTAAAAAAAAAATATTACAAGTTATTTTGTGTTTGTGGCCAATCGTACTAAAAAATGCAACGATGTTCATCGCTTGTATCGTATACATATGTGTGTATAAATACATATTTAATTTAAATATATTATATTTGTAAAAAATGAGCCATAAAGAAAAATGTTGTTTTTTCTACATTTTCTATTGAAATAAAAATTTAACAATTTAGGTCTTAGTTAAAGTTTTTGCTTATCAATGTATAACACAAAGCACAATCAGCTGTTTCCGTACGGAAAGTGCGATCAGTTTCGTACCTTGCATAAAGAAATGAAATTTGACGAAACTTGACGAAAAGTTATCTTATGTACATTATAGTTAACCACATACAATTTAATGTATTTGGACAGTGTATAAGCTTGCCTAAGTTGTGTTATGCACATTATAGTTGGGCCTTAAGTTTCCACTTTGTTTAACCACCCTATTCACATTACCCAGACACATTTCAGTTTTGTTACGATACTAAAAAAACATAACTACATCTGCTAAACGCATACGAACTAGCTTCTCAGTTGCGTACTGTTAACTTTCAAGCTCAACACTCAGTCGCAGTGTATTCGTTTTGCTGCTGATAATAGTAGACTGAATTCAGTTGGTTTATAGTTGCGTGTGTGCTCAGTTCAACTATTTTCAGTTGGCGTAAAATAGAAAACTGAATTTCAGCATGTAACTGAAAAAAGTTGAACTGGTTAGTAAAGCGTGACTGCTAATAGCAGTTTTTCGAAACACTGGAAAAAAAACCATATTTACATTTATGACAACGCTGCTAACATGGTTGTCGCTCTAAGAGAGATTTAAAATACATAGCACCTTTGATGAGAAAAAAGTAGCCAGATCTTGTATAAGGCATTTTAATCGTTTCACAAGTAGAAGTAAAATTAAAAAAATGCAAAATGCACATAATATTCTCAATCAGGTGCTTGTACAATACATATCCGCTTAATAGGACTCAACGGAACAGGCATTAAGGTAATACGAGCTTGTCTGTGAAATGTGAAATTTTTGCTTTACTTTGAAGGGGCTTAAAAATCAATTATCAACGCCACTGCTAGTTAATAATCATCATTCCTGTTGTTAATAATCTTCACGAGTTATAAGAGAACTTGACAAACCCGTCGACAGAGAGGGAAAATAAATCAGTATCAGTAAAAATTGGCTGCTGGCTCCTTGTAAAATATTTAAAAGTTAAATGCAACGTAATTTGATTCATGATAAGAGGATTTTGAAAGTGCTTTTTCTTTTATCTAAAAGTCGAGATTGAGAAGCCTGGTCTGGGCGGATCCATGATTTGATTTACGAATTAGACCTGCGATTTCGCCAAAAAGTGATTAAAAGATCATAGTGGACATTTCCCAGATATCATTTTTCGTTCATCATTACCAAACTTTTCACTTCGTAATACAATAAAAATTTAAATATGTAAAAAGTCCATTTCGAAAATTTCGACACTTTTAATTATTTAACAAGATATATAAAACAAATTTTTTAAAAAATAATTTCGTTAAATAACACTTTTCCTACTTGGGCAACACGCAAGATCTTTATATAAACTACTAAAGTTTTTAACTTCATGTTTATTAAGCCGCCTTAAGAATAAAAGCAATGAACTTGTGAATTATAAAAAAAAATTTCGTTTTATCAGGTTTAATATGTTGGCATTCTCTTATAGCATCCCACTCTTTATCAATATAATTTTTTGTTTATTACACATTATTCATATAAATGCTAGAAAGAAAGGTCCTAAAACTGAGACTAGTGAATCTCCCGACTGCCTTAAGCAAGCAATTTCCCCTTGAATACGCTTTGATAAGTAGTTGATATCATCAAACGAAAACGAATAGCAAAGCAGACAGGAGATCATTTAATTGACGAAGTCATAATTTAACGTAACATTATTGGTCTTAAATGTTGTTTTAGATATGAAAGAGTTATCAGAATGCGTTGAAGTTTTTACAGTAGATAGATACTGATGTTGTTAGGGAAATTTCAAAAGTGCGATATGTTCATGCTTACTTTCATGTATTATTCAATAGCATAGAAAATTCTTCCCTGGTGGGTTCTTTTAAGAGTCCTTTTTTCGGAGTGCTCATTTAATAGTTGGCTAAGACGTCTTTTTTGTTATTAAATTTCAATTTTGCTTGTCTTGTAAATTGGCATTTGTAATTTTTTTATTGGTTGCTGGTATTTATAATTATTTTTTGTGTAGGGATTAGTTAATCATTTCTTTGTTTACATATATAAACAATTGATTACTTTAAGTTAGTTGATTATTTTAGATTTTATTTTTCTGTAGATTTAGTTAATATTGTTGAAGTTATTGCCGTCACAATTGCTAGTTATGTAGTTTGCTTTTAAGATGATCAGACCTAACAGATTTCTTATTTTAAGGTTTCATTGCAACATTGATGGACGAAGTTGATAATATTCAAAAAGGGAAACTAATGGCGTTTTCTTTTCTGAAGCTAAATGTTACACAACAATGGCTCTACCCTTACTATACATATATTAAAGATGAGTGATATTTTAGCACATGTGATTAAATCACTGCTCACTACAGTGACTGAATTGATCAAATAGCAGTTCCCCGTAAGAACGTTCTTTTATATTTGCACACATACAAATTTAAGTTTAATTTTACTTTGTAAAAGAAAAATATAAGACTTTTGATTCTTTCAATCTTTCATATGCAATTTCTAAAAAAATGTTTTAGTTTTAAATGTAATTTAGCGGACGAACGATTGCGACATAGTGAAACTGGCCCTAAATTAAAAAGAACTGCAAAGGGTGATCACGGTAACTATTTAAAAGAACGGTGTTTTGAAAATCACGTTCACTGGTAATGATGTTCCTCAAAAATCACGGGATTGCTCATGCCTAACTCATATTATAGCCGCAATAAAACAAAAATTTTTTTTTTGAATTTTTAACTACCTACACATATTATTTACGTTTTATTATCGTTTAAAACGTAAAGTCATATACCACTGTGTTTAGCAACGCTTGTCTACAGTTAGAATTACTAAAAAAAGAAAGAGTGCTATATTCTGCTATGCCGAATCTTATATACCCTTCACTATATACGTGAATTTAGTTAAGTGAAGTAACTTCAATCAAAAAAATAAATATTGGGATGACAGAGAATTAAAAAATTAATTAATTTTGCAAAAAAAAAAAATTATCACCTCTTAATAGGCTAAGGATTTTTTGAAAGGTCTCTTCAAAAGCTTTGAAATGATACACATATAAATGTCTTAAAAAATCGCATTTTTTTATGAAAAAAATTTGAGGAAAATATGGGCGAGCGCCAATTTTTTATGTGATGTTATTGTCTTTTTTTAATTCCCTATCGACCCATATACTTGCGCTCTTGATTGGAATTATGTCACTAAATCATACTTGTTCCAAATGATATAGAAAAATTAGAAACGGGCGTGGTGTTTTACCCGCTGTCTCGAAGGATATAGACCGCTCTTGCTGATTTTCCACAGCAAAATTTTTGAAACAATGTCTGATTTAAATTTTCTCTAGCTCATCAAGTTTTATCTTTCGATTTTTTTAGAAAAAAACACGGGTGTACAAAATTTTGATCATGAGTTACATTTTTGTCAGAATAAAAAATGCCATAAGAAAAAGTGAAGTGGCATGGTGGAAGAAATTTGTTCTTTGGTATAAACAGATCATCACCACAAGTTAAAGAAAAATATAACTAATGAATTAAAGCTGATTTTGGCTTTAGTTCATTTTTATTGTAATTTCTTAAAACTTTTAAGAAAGAAAAGCTCTTTAGGATTTTATTCGGATTTGTTCCAAATAAAACAGAACATATCAGACACCCGCAGAATGTAATGCAGTATTTTTTTTAATTTTTACATCAGCCATTAACATTTTTGATATCTATATCCGACCTCAGAATAAGCGTTATTATGCATCATCTTTGACAAGGTACTAAGTAAGCTCGAATAAATTTAAATATGCTAGTCGATAAGACATAGTTTCGAATATTTTGCTATTTAAGTTCAGCAGGATTGGTGCATGTTCTTAGTGGCAGCAAAAACACCATGCCGACATCTAATTTTTCCATATCTTTGTTTCAACTTTCGTAAACAAAGGTACAGTGGCAAAATACAATGTAAATAGAAATTCGAAGCAACGTAGTGAAAATACTGATCACAACGATATACCCCCTGTTGTTAGATCTATGATTGCTGGCAGTGTTTAAGATCTGTCGTTAATAAAGTATTAAAAGAAAAATGAGAATTGAGTAAGGTTTATGAGAGCACATTTCAACTGGCAGAGGTTGTTTGAAATCCGAGAGAAGCACACCGATCTAATTATCCCAGACGTGTTTAGTTTAAACCGCAGACCAGGTACGATTTTCCGCCACCAATAAAATATATCAATCACACACAGAAAAAAGATTGGTAACAATTCGCTTGATACGTTAACAATTCAATTACTAAAATAATAATTTGATTTTTATTATTAATAATTTATAGTCTTGATTTATTTTTTATATTAAAAGCTAACAAACGATATTTGCTTCTAAATGTTAGTTGTAACACCTTTTAGAAAAGTTAACATGACCGATTTGTGTCTTTACTAAAATCTATTCTATTGAATGGAAGATGCAACTAAACTTATTCAGTACATTACTACTGAAAACCAAATTTTGGAAGTAAGAATCATAAAACTCGATTTTATATTCTGATTTTGAAAAATGTTTGACACAATATAAATAAAATTGTTACACATTACAAAAATCAAAAATATTTTATTTCAAAAATAAAAAGATTTATTAAAAGTGGTGAAAAGTTCTTCAGTATTGGTAAATGGTAAGTTCAAAATTATCTCAGAAAGACATTTATATATAAAAATAATTATATAATATTTAATTTATTTGGCAGCGCAAAACGTGCGGTATGGCATAGCAAGTTGAAGAAACTATGTGGAAAAGAAGAAATCATGATGTAAAGGAAGAAGAGAGCTGCATTCAATGGTTCGAATCATGTAATTTATAATGTATAATCTTATTCCTTTAATTTATTATTAAAATAAAAATATTCTAAAAAATTATTTTGTTTTGTTTAATTCACAATAATATTTTATAATCACCCAAGAATCATTTTTTAAAATAGTTGTGACTGCTATATTTATTCAGTTACTACAACCGAATTCAAGATAATACACACAACCGACAAAATTCGATTGGCAACAAATTCGGTTCTTATAACGAATTTCTTTACTCTGTGCATGATAGGCGGAGTATTAGAGTCGATAAATGTGGTTTAGAAATCAACTCGTATCGTACGTATAAATAGTTAATAATATTGTTGAAACAGAAGATTTTTTACCAGGTGAAGATACATATTGCTTTTTCTCATTAGATTTCTGTCTTCGTCAAATCACAGGCAACAATTTAATTTCATTGTTTTTTTTCGTTTATTTATTTTCAATTTATATACATATTTTAATTACTACAATAAACAATAGACAAAATAATATTTACAATGTTTTACAACGACCCCAATGGAGTCTCTAGTAAAGCGTTTAATCTTTTGAGATAAGTTGTTATAATAAGTAAGCTAACATTTATTTGTATTTTTAACACAATTATAATTGACTTTTTTTTTGTAACGAAAGTTTAAAAAACATTACATAATATTACCATTTATAATAAAAGTAGTCAGGTACAGAGAAGGGATTATTATTGTGAGTGTAGCCACCAATATTTTTTATTGTAGTTCTTTCACCTAAAATATTTATCCCTTTGAGGAATCGAGGTATCATGCCTTAGAATTTCCATATCAACTCTGTTGTAATCGATGGATTTGTTGGTTGCCCGCCTATATAGGTGGTAAAAGATTGGGATTCCTACATCATTTTGAAGAATATGTTTGCCATCTAGAAATAGAAAGGATTCTGGAGGCACAAATCCTTTTGTTATTAAGCTTTTATTGTACTCTGTATTCGTATAATATGGAGCCATTATAAGGTTAAAATTTTCACATAGCGTGCACCTTAATATATGTTTCCTTATAAGGTGGATAATAAAATTATCTATTCTGCTTATTTTCGCAGCGTTGTATAATTTGAAGTTTGAAATATATTTTCGGTAATTACTTTAGTGGTGGTGCATGCTCTTAAGCATTTTCTTTCGAAAACTCGTATTTTTTCCATATAGAAGGGTAAGATGTTGAACCATATTGAACACCCGTAAGTAATTATGGGCCTAATTAATAATTGATACATAATAGTTTTAACTCTTTTATTTAGAAACTTGGAATAAAAAAGATTTTTATAGACGAAAAATGCTTTTGTGGCTTTTTTTTATGGTATTGACAACGTGCTTGTCGTAGTATAAAAATTTATCTAAATAGATTCCGAGATATTTGACTGTTTCTTTGTTTTCTATTTTGCTGTTATTTAGATTTGACATTATTCCAAAGGATTTCCAGTTGGTTTTGACATTGCTATTACATTTGTCCACAGTTGGACGAAATAAAATTGATTCACAATTTTTAACTTTAATTTTCATGTGCCAATTTATTGTATATGTTTTAACGAGATTAAAGGTTTCTTGTAGACTTTGATTTAAATTGTTGACTTTGTTGTCAGAATGGTAAATTATTATGTCGTCCGCAAATGAGATAATATTATCAATTTTTTTAATCAAGTCGAGGATAAAAATATTAAAAAGAATTGGCGCATTGACAGTGCCTTGCTGGAGACCATTTGTCATATTGAATATTTTGCTAAATTTGTTCCTATGATTCACTATGAATGATTTACCTGATAGCATGTTATACAATAATATTAATATTAATATTAAGTTTAAGGAGAATTTGTAATCGAGTAATTTGCATATCAGACCTTGAACCCAAACAGTGTCAAAGGCTTTTTCCATATCAATCAAACCATCACCTGTGCAGAGATTTTTATTCCAATTCCAGTTGATGTCGGATACCAATTTATTAATAGCGTTAATTGTTGAATGTTTATTTTTAAATCCAAATTGTTTGTCGTTTATGAGGTTGTTATGTTTGCAAAATTTGTTAACAGTATTATTAATGCACATTTCAAATATTTTACTTATGTTTGGCAATAAACTGATAGGGCGAAGGTTTTCTGGTCTAGAGGGATCCTTATCTTTCTTGGGGATAATAACGACTTCTGCCACTTTCCAGTCTTTTGGATAATATGAGTTATTGATAATATTATTGAACAACGTACAATAGTCTAAAATTAATTTTTCTGGTATATTTTTTAACACAATATTTGATATATTATCTAAACCTGCCGAAGATTTATTGCTTAAGTTTTTGAAAATATATTTAATACAGTCTTGCGTTACAGTATTGCCCGCTTCCTCTTCGGATAAGGAATTTGCCCTTTTTGTATCCGCAAACGTTTTCATAACAGTCTGGTTACGCTCAAATGATGTTTTCCTCTCCAAAAATTCATTGAATGTACTCAAGACATGAGTGTGTACAGTATTGTTGTTATCAATATTTTTGCTTGAATGTATATTTTCAAAATATAAGCCAATTATGTTTACAACTTTATCCTCATCATTAATAACAAAATTTTGATTTACGTCTCTTTCAATTGTTTGTGCATCAATACCTGCTTTATATATTATATGGGACGACTGTGAAGAAATTATAATTGTTTCTAAGTTGATTGTTTCGAATTTTTTAAAGTTTTTTCTTATTTTATCAAACATTTCTAAAGATTGCGTTGTTTTAATACTTGTTATTCTCTTCTCTTGGTTGTTATTCAAGACGAGTATAATATTTTCATTGATTAGTTTTTTAATTATTTTCAGTGTTGATTTTATCTAAGATAATCTGTTTGGCGAAATTGCGATTTGTAATCTGTAATGTCGTTTAATTATAGTAACTAATCGACTTTTCTCTGAGTGTAGTTTTTTTATAATGGGGTTCGTTGGCACATTCTGGTTATTCTTTTTGAATTTAGGAACAACTTCATCCATTACAGTTGTAATTAAATTGTTAATTGTGGTTAAAAAAGATTCTATTTCGTTAATTTGTAGGTTGTAATTATTAGGGACAACTTGTCGTTGTTCATTTTAGTTAAAATATTTGATTTGAAGTTATTCCAGTTTGTACCTTTAAAGTTGTATTTAAAATTTTCTGTTTCTCTGAATATTGTAAATATTTGTTCGTCATGCATTGAAGCAGTTATTTCCTATGCGTTATGATCGCTATCATAGTCTAAGGTTTTAATATAGTTTGTAGTATGGTTCACAGATTTTAAATCTATCCTGGTATCGGAAATACATACATCAATAAATGATCTCGATCTTGGATAGGATGGTGTGAAAGAAGCATATAATATAGTTCTAAATGATATTTCATTTTCTTTAAGCCAATCAAGTCACATAGAACCTTTTGGGTTATTTTCGTCATTTCCCCATTCGGTTCTTTTGCTATTTAAATCACCTGCTAGGATGTAGTAATTATTCACATTTTGGATGTCAAGGGATTGAAAAAGTTCATGTAATTCCACTTTGAAATAACGGTCGTTGTTTCCGGAAGGATAGTATGCAGATATAATGTACAGTGATTTATTATTTCTCATTGGTATTTTTATACTCGTAATAGTCGTTTCAAAAATTTGAAAGGACTTAATACTATTATAAGTGTATGGTTTGTATTGTTACGTTTTATCCTTTTTTTAGGAGGCAAACGTACGGATTCTTTTGATTGCAAATACCACTGTGGCTAAATTCTGTCTTCGAACTTTATGGCTTTATCTGGCTATACTTCTCGATCCTACCGGTCATGTGAACCCTTGGTTTCGTATTTACTAAACATGCGTTATCACCACAAACGCAGCCATCCACGCTACACTACTGTGTTACTCCGGCGAGACATGAACTACTCGATGCCTTGTTTAGTAACCTTAACCATCCACAGACATTTCCACTACTTCTTTTATCCAAGCCAATCTTCTCCTTTAATCCAGTAGCCACAACAGACGTCTGCCATACACTGTTGTTATGCTATTACACTTCCCTGCGATTACTGCTATTGCTCTTACTTTTTATTATACAGGGCTTCTTGACAATTATCTGTTGCTCTCATATTAAGTTGGACGTCTCCACTAAATTATCTGCCATGGCTTCACACAATAATTGCCTTTTGCCTCTCGGGAGGTTTGTACTGCTGTTTATTAATTTTAATTGCTTATAACAATTATTATTTCTTTCGTTGCACGCATGCCCGCATGCGGTATCGAAGTCGGACCCTCTGGTTTGTAGTACGCACCTCTACCAACGCAGCCATTGAGGCTGCTCAGCTTTTGTTAGCTAACTTGTGGTTTTTTTTGTTATTCTATAAACACACCATTAGTTGAATAAACTTATTCACCACGCTCATACAGAAACAACTACAGGGGTTGCCAGATTTTATTATTCGTAACAGTATTTTATATTGTTTTTTATTAGGATTGCAGATCCACCGCTTCTTTCTGAATTTGGTCTGTCCCTTCTGACAATATTATATTGATCGAAATAGAGTTTGTGTTTTTTGTTTAACTTTGTTTCATTGAGAAGAACAACATCAGGCTTATTTGTTTTAATAAATTCATTAAGGGTGTATCTTCGGCTTAAAAGGATTAAAGAATTGACATTGATGTGAATAATTTTTAACTTTTTAGATATGGTGTTTGTAGAGTTGGTAGACATTATTATACTTCTAGTAGGTTAAACAGAGTATCCATGCGAAACGTTTGTATTTGTAATTGATGTTGTAGATTAACTAATTGAGTTGTTAAGTTTGTCATTATATTTTTTATTTCATTTAGTAATGTATTATTTCCATTATCATGAGGTTTTGTTTCATTTCTTACAACGCTACAAAAACTTAGTCCTTGATTAGTATATGAATTAAACATTGCTTTGTCATTTTTATTACTGCTATTGTTTGTTTCTTTTGTTTTAGTGTCTCTTGTAATTTTCTATATATCTCGCAGCCTTTATACGATGCTGGATGCCCAAATTTTTTGCACAAAATGCAATATAATTCTTCCCTACGGGCTTCCTTTAAATCACATTTACCTCTTTCATGGCTGACGTTGCATTTGACGCATTTTGTCGACAGTTCGAGGCGCTGTGGAAGAACCCCTGGCAGTTTCTACATTGGGTTATCTCTGGTCGACGTAAGATATCCCATACGACCACACGATATAAAACAGTTTTAATTTGCTTTAGTTTGTTTGTGTCACTTTCAGGACTTATTTGTACCATGAATATAGGTAATTTGTAACCTTTTTCTAGAGAATCTTTTGTGCTAAACTGATTAATTTTTATAAACTTGAGTTCATCACTTTCATGTTTGCAGAGCTCATCGAAGATTTCTTGCATGTTGGTGCCTTTGCTTTAATATTTTCGAGATTGTTTTCAACTTTGACATAATCGTTAAGGGAATTTAAAAAAAGTGATTTTTTATATTTGAACCCTTTAATGAGTTAATTCCTTTGATTCTATTTCACATACATTAATTGGAGGTAGTTTTTTATTAATATTATTTGTTACAACAGTGTTAGTTGTTTCTTTGTTGTTTTCTTTTTCTACTGTTATGTTTACATGTTCTTTGTTTTGATTTGCAGTAGATGTACTGGCCTGACTATTTTTATTTTTGTAATTCTGCACTTGCTTTTTAAAATTTTGTATTATTACCTCGTCACAGTCATCACTTTCGTCAGAGAGGGGGGAGTAGTAGTTACCCCTGGTTTGCTTCGACTCGTTGATATCGAGCATGTTGTTGCAATTTTTTCTTTTTCGTTTTTGTATTAATTTTGGTTTATTTTTAGCATTGTTAATTTCAGTGCTGAGACTACTAGGATGTCTTATTTTCATCAAGAACGCGAGCGAACTCCGTAGAAATGTTTCTTTTATTGTTTATTTGTTTTTTATTTTTGCTAATTAAGAGTCTCTATCTCTTGTATGTTCAAAATTCCGATATTAAACACCGTAAAAGAACAACAAAGCGTTGGCTTGTTTTTTTTTAATCAAATTTTTTAAATTAATTTTTAATTTTTATTATTTTTAAGACACAAAAAAAACAGACTCCTAATTTCATCGTTTTATTGATTGTACTTCCAGTCCCATTACTTCTTGAGATCACTTACATAACTTGTCACTACTTACAGAAAACTCGCTCATAAGTCTCGCCTTGTCCATAGTGCGTAGTTTAGCATCTTTTAGAGGAAAGTTAAACAGTGACATTTTTTATAAATTTTCTCTAACTATTTGGTAAGTTTTCTACCTACGAGTAGGCAAATTCTATTTTATAGGTCTGCAGATTTCTTTTAAAATTGGCATGTTTAACTTAGGTTAGTAATAAATTAAGCGATTTATATAACATCTTATTGCAACAATTTTAAAATATTTTTGTTTTACCCTTTACCACAGGTTTAAAAGGGTGTAAGTACATATATTCTGAGTTCTTATGCATATAGAAGTCGGTGTAGCGATGTCCATCGTGTAGACAGTATTAGTGTTGAAATCACCTTTGCCAAGGCGATTAAATTAAAAAAAGCCAAAATCTATATGATACTGAAACAGCATCTACAATATTAAAATCAAACTTTTCAGTAGAGTAGAGAAAAACTAGTTATTCTTGAAGCTGCGGTCTCGGTATCAAAACTTTTTAATTTTTTTTATACAGTAATGTAAGTATAGGTTTAAGCAATATTCTAATTAATTTTAAGGAAACATTTCCTTATGGATTAGATCCCAGAGCAATTTGAAAATGACAAACCATTTTTAACATAGAAATTGTGTTCTGACAAAACAGAGTATGTCTATGTAAATGATTTTCGCTGCACAAACAGAATGCGACCATACAAGTAAGTAACGAACTTAAAGAGTAGGTACCTCATATAATAAAATACATACATATATTAAAAACTTTTTATACTTCAAAACTTCAAAACAGATTTCATGTGTCTGTCTCTAACAGCTCAAGTGTATAGCCACATAAATTAGGTTACATTAACTATTGGGACACACTTATATCTCCAAACTTAACACTTTTTTAACAATAGTTCGGCAATATACATCAAATTGCAGCAACTATGTCCGAGTTTAGACGGACGAACAATTGGAAGAAAAACATTTTGAATTCTATTTTGTTTTTTCATTCGCGTTCACACAGGCGAACATGTTGTCGCAAACATTTCATTAGTGTTGTTATTGTTCGCTTTAAAATGTATGCAAAGAAAATGTCTACAAAGCGTATCGCCGAGTACCGAACACAAAAACGATTCTCTCTTCCCCACCCGTAATTTGCTATCAAACTAAATGTTTCCCTTCCAAATGTTTCCACGTATAAACGGCGACTATAGGATCACTCTTTAATTTACAAATTGAAATTATATACTTGATGTTGTAGTAGATTTAACAATCAGGTTCTGTGTAAATTTCAACCATCTGTCTGTAACGGTTCAACAGTTTGCCAATATACATCAGATTATATCAAGTATTAAACTAATAATATAACATTTTTATACTTCTTATTATACCAAATAAAGCAGTGAACATTCTGTCTAAAATTAAGATGTTTCTATACAATGGTTCAAAAAATACGGCCATATAGAACAAATAACATTAATTTTGGGAAAACCCTTTAATTTCTAAATTTAAATTATAAGCTTCTTGTTATAGCGGACTTAGCACTTGTCCCTTGTAAATTTCAGCTGTCTGTCTATAATTGTTCAAAAGTCCGCACACATACACCATATTATATCAACTATTGGCACACCCGTTTATTTCTAAATCCAAATTTTATACTTGTTGTTATAGAGGAGTTAGTAATACATAACTAACGGTTCCTAAGATAGGCCTATATAAGTAAATCTACAGTAATTATGGAACACCCTTTAATTTCTAAATTCAAATTATAAACTCGTTAATAAAGCGGACTTAGGAATACAGGTCCCTTTAAAGTTTCAGCGTTCTGTCTATAACGGTTCAAAAGTACGGCCACACGCTTGAAATTAAATCAACTATTGGAACACCCTTTAACTTCTAAATCCATATTTTATACTTGTTGTTATAGCGGACTTACCAATACAGGTTCGTTGTAAATTTCAAGCGTCTGTCTATAACTGTTCAAAAATATGGCCATACACATCAAGTTTAATAAACTATTGGCGCACCCTTTAATTTATAATTTGTAATATTAATACTTGCTACTATAACGGCCATAGCAATCGACATTCTGTCCAATTTGCAAAGGTTTGTCTATAACGGCTCAAAAGATAGGGCCATATAAGTAAATTTACATTAATTATTTGGGCACCCTTTAATTTTTAGATTTATTTTTGTATAATTTTTTGTTTTCGAGAGCCATAGTAATAAGCAGTCATTTTAAATTTTACAGAATCGCCCTTTAAAATTCATAATACACGTAAAAAATCTGTATGTTGTATGGGGACACCCTTTAATTTTTAAGATTATGATCACTTTTTAAAACGGGAACAATCTGTAAGCATAATCTATCATACTACCAAAAATTTTCAAAATGGGATCAGAAATGAATGAGTTCTGGAGGCACAAATATAAAAAAGCAACATTCAGCCGAATTGTATAACCTCGTTCTTTTTTTGAAGTCGGTTAAAAAAAGTTAGAATGGAAATGTTATAAGATACGAAACTTTTAAATTTTTTTCAACAGCACAGCTGTGTTTTTTTATAAGAAAGAAATTAAAAAAAAGCCAGTGTTTGTCAACATGCTACGTTATTCTTGAAATTAATTTGAAAAAAGGTATAAGTTGTATTGTTGTGTGAAGAAAAAAGGGGGCAATAGGTCCACATTTTTAATTTTTTTACATTTAAAAAAAAACATTTAAAATGTAACAATTTGGTATCATTTACTCGAAATGTGAAAACTTGAACATAGGCTGCTATTCATGAAAACCACAGAAATATGTATAATTAAAAACAAAAACTTTGTATTTCGTGGCCACACCAGAGCGTACAGTGAAGAAATTCTTTAGGTTGTATGTCGACTACGTCTAACCAAATTAAAATTGATTTGAATACTCCTCGGATTCTTGTTTAAAAAGTTATTTGGTTAAGCAGATGGGTAAAGACATATGAAATCAACCAATGAGTTGACCGCACCGATTTCGAATTGGATGAAATTTGGTACGAAGGGAAAGTTAACCATAATAATAGCGTTTGCCAACCTTCAGTGTCCTAGCTCTCGTACTTTCAGAATTATGGCCATTCCAAGTTGGCAAAAATCAATAAAAATGCACTCAGATGCCTTAACACAATTTTTAGTATCTCGAAAAGTATTCATTGTACGTTAATAATGAAGGGCTCATTTTACAGACGAAAACATGCGCCATTAAAAAAAAAATTTTTGGAATTTTCGATTAAGGATAATGTTAATAAGAACCGGACTAAAATTTCCAAAGGATATATCTCTAAAATCAATATTTTTAAAAATCTCAAAAAAATACATGTTAATTTCTTATTATGTTTTTTACAAGTCTGCCAAATTTCAATATAGAGTCTTTATTACAACTTGAGTTATTAAGAAAAAAGCAGGCGAAGGTTTATGTATTTCATGAAATGTACCAAAATACAAAAAGGTGACAAACTACAAAAAGAAGAACAAATCAAATGTAACGGAACTTTTTCGAATTTTTTTTGCTTTTTTCTTTTCTGTCCATTGCTAAACCTTTAATAAAAAGTACAAAATAATGTATTATCATTATTAAACACTTTATTGCAGCATATGTATTTATTATTTCTGAAGGATTTCAATTATAAAACCTGCATCTGCCGAGTAACGCATGACTTTAATTTTTTTTATCTACAGGTTCAATAGAATGCGGCTTTTGAGTTCCAGGAATAGTACGCAAATCTTTAAAACGAATTTGAAGGAACTGTGCTTCTTCTTTGTGGTCTTTTAGAGTTAAAAACTCGAAATTACAGTCAAAAGATTTTGCAGTCACCATTCTTTAATTGTTTTGGAGTAGTTATTTGACCTTATAATGGACGCTGTAAACTAGCTCGACTGCCTCTCTCTTTACGTACCTCCAAGACCGTCACTTGGGCCTTTTCCAAAATTGCAAAAAAATGCCACTCAGCATTACATCCAAAATCTTCCATATGATAACATAAATTGATAAAGTTCTTTTTATTTTTAAACTGGGCAGCACTACCGTCTGAAAAATACGTGATTTTCTTCGGGGTTGTTCTAAACTTTTTTCTCAAAAATACATTCAGGTGGCGATGGAACAGGTGAACAGCTACAGAATCGTGTACAAGCCAATCAGATATTATTATGAAGTTTGTATGTTGTGTTTTTCCATCTGATTTGAAATAAATAGCAATTGGGTATAAAGTTGTTCCAGTGAAATCCCTGGACTGCATCCTGAATAGTAAAAGAAGCATTTTCTGAAAAATTTGCTATATACTTGTTTTCTTCCAAATTTGAATTTTCTTTCGCTCAGATATGCTGCCTGCTGTTTTGCAATAAATGAATGAGGTAGTAGAATTTCAAGCTTTTCACATAGGGTATCCACAAAAACGTCAGCTTGGCTGATCATGTTCTCCAAATTATCCCTATCTACACTTACCCATTGTTTATATGTTATTTCATCAATACCATTTTGCTCTAATAATTGATTTAGTTTTGCTTTTAAATTTTCAATTCCTGGACACTTGTTACATTTACGTAGGTGACACTTTGAAGAAGATGGAATGCATGTCATTTGTTTCAAACAATCTTTGTAACATTCAAGCTGATAATTCGGAACACCAGCAGTTAATTTTTTTAAATTTATAGCATCAACCATCAACCATCAGCTTCATCTTTTATTTTTCCTCACTTTAGTACCATTTTCAAAAACAGACACGAAATCTTTCTGTCCGGGCATAAACCTGCTGACGTCATCGGATTCATAAAATGATGTTACTAAACTGCTTGTCACTGGCGAAATCGGACTTCCCAGTTTTGGGTTAGGCGTACTCATCACACCCTTTGTTTCAACCAAATGCTTAACTTTTCGCGCGATATAATTTGTAACCAGGAATTCTTCCTCAATTTTATGTATTGTCCAGCTTTTTGGTATGTTAAAAATTTTAACGAAAAATTAACAATACTACTTTTAACCACGGACCGCTACAGAAAAAATCATAGTAAAAGAGGAATGTTAGCATATGAAAAACAACAAAAATTAAATTCCATTAAGTTATATAAAATAAGTTATAATAAAATAAAAAATAAACAGTTCTCATTTGGATACATACCAATCCATATGTGCTCTAGCAAAATCCAACCTAAAACAACCAAAAAGTCTAGAAAATCAGAGACTACGTTGCAATCAATCAAACAAACATTTTTTTAAATGCTTCTTAGTCAGCATGGGCTTCTTAGATGGCATGAAGTTCCTTAAGTTTTGTTCCAATAAACGTTATCTTACTGTGGAAAAACTAATCTGAAGTTCAAGCTCATTAACTATGTCTTTCGACGAAATAAATGGATTTTTTTTAACTAGACGGAAAATTTTCTGGTCTTCGCTCAGAAGTTTTTCTAGGTCGCTTGCCGCTATTGGCTTCCTCTACTTTCCCAGTAGCTTTATACTTTTTTATAAGTCGGAAAACTATTAATTTCTTACACTCAGGGGAAAAAGCGGTATAAAACTACCAAAATTGATACCATTTGGTATCGATATTGAGTTAAGTCCGTTTGTGCTTACTTCGTTAACGGTTGATATCAATATTTTAATAACATCTCGATATCATTTTTTTACCAACCGTTCTTGCTTTGATAACACACTGTTCTCATTTTTCTTTTTATGTTAACACACTGTTCTTATTTCGTTACCAATCGTTCTTACTGTGACAACACACGGTTCATACTGTGATACCGTAACTGCCTTGTTTTGTTACCAATCGTTCTTATTTTGATAACGGGCCGTTATCATTTTGTTAGCACATCGTTCTTATTGCGATACTCATGTTATTATTATTTTTTCTACAAGCAAATAAACCATTAAGTCCCAAATACAATTTAAACACAATCAAATTTATATTTCAATATATTATTTATTAAATTAAATTTAAAATAAATTTTACACTTCAGTTACCTACTTCTAAATTAAAGCTACTAACAGTTTATACAAACCTTATTCTAAAATATGATTTTGAATTATTTATTGAGTATAAATGTAATGGAAGACTAATAAATTCTGTAATCGGTTTTACATATAAGTTCTTATTGAGGGAGCCAACTTCATATGACTGAAAATAGCTGTTAAAACCTTTTACATTAATACCATAACACAATACATAAAGTGTTGAATCTTCAAAACTAAAGAGTGTCCCAAAACAGCATACATGTTTTTACGTGTAATAACCGTTCAGACACCACTTTCAAACTAAAAAAAAAAAAAAAAATAAAATAAAATAAAGGATTAATTTTTTAAACCGTTATAGACAAGCGCTTTCAAATTGGACAGAAAGTCGATTTCTATGACCGTTATAATAACAAGTGTTTATATTCAAAATTATAAATTAAAGGGTTCTTTACTGGTTCATTTTATTTGGTATATATGGCCACATATTTTGAACAGTTATGGGCAAACGCTTGAAATTTACAAAAAACCGTTTTTGATTACTTCGCTATACCAACAAATAAAATTTTGGATTTGAAAATTAAATTGTGTTCCCAAAATTGAGGGAATCTGATCTATATGGCCATCTTTTGAACCGTTATATCCAAACACTAACAAATTAGACAGAACTATTTGATCGGTATAATAAGAAGTATAAATATTTTAAATTATAAATTAAATGGTGATACAATAGTGGCTGTAATTTGATGTATATTGCTAAATTGCTGAACAATTGTAGACAAATGGTTAAAATTAACAAGGAGCTCTAGTGCTAAGTCTACTATAACAAGTATAAAGTTTAGAGATGGAATATAAGGAGTCATAATAGTTAATGTAATTTGAAGTATGTGGCCATACTTTTGAACCGCTATAGACAGATAGCCAAGAATTATTTAATTAAAAGAAGTCCTGAAATGCTGGGAATTATTCGAATTAATCTAGTTTAGTAGTGTAAGTTGCAAAAATCATTGAATTAATTAATCTAAACAATACAACGAAAAATGTATATATTATGTATACTCAGCCACTATTAGATTACTATGCAGTAGAGATATGGAACACTGCCCCCGTTTAAGCCGATGTCATTTTTATGTAAAATTATATATATATATATGCAATACCAAATTTTTTGTATTTTTTTAAATCTCTGTCATCCCAATAATTGCGTTTTTACTGGAGTTACTTCACTTAATTAGATAAGGGTATATAAGATTCAGTATAGCCGAATATAGCACTCTTACTTTTTATATTTAAAATAACATTCCTTTTGAAGTCGATAGACTCAGCATGCCGTGGATAACACTGGTATAAAATAGAAGAGGTCTAATATTGATCTTCTTCTCGACTAATCGCAATAAGACCAATGGAACCATTGAGGCACTGTTGCGTTTTTGTGCAATTAGCTATAAAAATACAATTCTTTCTATCAGGCATGTAACATAACTGAATTTCGATTGGAAGTGGTTTTAATTCTGCAAATAAGTTCCTAAGAAAATTAAAAATTTCTTCGGAATAAAACTGCTGTTATATTGCAAAGTGAAAATTAACCTCTATTTTGTGGCTTTATTTAGATTAGCTGGTTTGTTACTGTAGAATGGCCAATGTTGCAATTTTTAAATTAAAAGTAGTGGTTAGCATTTTTTATGAATATATGAAGTCGATCGGAATTTGCAGAAGGTAAAACAAATTCAAACGGAGTTATTAATACGGAGTTAAAACCATTCGATCAGAATGTGTGACATGTTTTAGAGACCTTTCAAAAGGGATATCAAAGCAGACGGCCAATATATCTTAAGCGGAAGCAATTATAGTTAGTGGCCCGTAAGCGGGTATAGACGATCCATTATATCAATTTACCTCGGCGGACCGAAAGCGTCAATCAGTCGGCTTATTAATACAAAGTGGAGAAGTTCAATTTAAAGTTAACTTTAATGAAAAATACAATAACTTTCCTAAAAGAATTAAAAAGTACACATGATATACCGAAACATAACCTTTGCATACTGCTCAGCTTCTAATCCAGCCTAGTAAATGGAAACATCTTCAAGTTATACCACTAGAATGTCATTACTTTTATGATAATTTAGTTCAGATGGAGTCAAATTAATAAGAAGCAATGTGACAATGTCCAATTTGAAGTACGTTTTTTAATTATGTTTATTTTTTTTATTATTGCTTTGTTATTGAATTCTTTTATGTTAGAAAAACGTTAAATAAATGCCTAATTTAATAAAATTACATATTACAGCAAAAAAAATTATTTTTATTACTGTGCAATAACCGCTATACGCTATAAAAATATTTGAAGATTTCAGTTGCAATACCCGTCATCAACCATATCGCTACGTATAAAAAGTTCTATTTTTTATAAGGGTGACTCAGTAGTATCATTTAAAAAATATTATAGAAGAAAGATTAATTCATACCTTAAGAATTTTGGAATGAAACAGTTTTTTCACTCTCCTGAAAAATTTGAAATTTGGCGAATGGCGGGTATTGAATATAAGACCTTGATATGCTTTCTTGCGCTTAGATATATTTGAAAGACTAGTAGAGGTGGTAGCGACGTTTAAAACTGGACCTTAAAGTTGGCCTTTTTAGCGATTTGTCTTCATAGGCTCAACTGAGCATACATTGAGATCTATTGCCAATACTGACGGTCTTTTGTGCATTTCCGAGCACAGTACAATAAACCGACAGTTACTTTAATTTAAAGTAAAAACAAAAAATTTACATTTAATTTACAAACGATTTCAGGACACAGCTTAACAAATTAATGAATAACAAACATTTTCTGCCAAAAAATTTTATTTTAAGGAGCATTATGTTGTCCTGCGGTAAAGTTCGCGCAGTCAAATACATATATTTAAGTTGTTCCCTTTTTATACAAACGTAATGATTCATTTGGTTGCAAATACCACTGTGGCTCACGTGCAGAGGGACTCTTCTTTGGTATGGCAGAATTTTTGGGGGGCGTCAAATTAATAATAATAATAATATTATTAATAAAACACGTCAAATATATGTGTGATAATAATTATTATTGCACAACAACCAAAATAAGATATATTAAACATTTATTTCATAAGGTATACATATTTTTTAATATAAGGATAGATTTAAATTGTATAACACTCTTGTATAAGATTAAAGATTCATAATTCGTAATTATAATTTTCTTTTCGGAGCAATTTCTGCAAATCTGTCTATAACTTCTCCCGCTTCACGTGAAACCAAAAACTGTTGATCGGCAAAACCCTTAAGAAGAGTCTCTAAGCGTTCTTGCGTCATTGTTGATAGCGTATTTTTTACTTTATAAAAGTTGGGATACGTTGTTTTGCTTTCTACATTATTCAACCGTATTAGCCATTTGAGAATATTTGTTAGTTCGTTACGGTATTGAAGAAGATTAATCTCCGCCTTTAGCTCTGGAAAGTACACCCTGAATTACTTTGAAACAATTCTATAGTCATGATAATTACCTTTGAATTGGATTAGTTTTGCTACTCTATAGGTAAATTCGATTAAATATTTTTTTGAGGGAGCTAAGGGGGCGCCGATGCTTCGTTTGATATGGTAGCTGCCATACCCGTATGCACGCCAGTGATTCTTACTTAGTGGCTTTATCTGGCTATACTTCTTGATCGTACGGTCTTGTGAATCCTATGGTCTCGTTTTTACTAAACATGCGTTATTATTACGCTGCACTACTCTGCTACTCCGGAGAGACATGAACTACATGATGCCTTGTTTAGTAACCTTAACCATTCATAGACAATTCCACTACGCCTATCATACAAGCCAAGCCCTTTATAAAATAGCCACAATACACGTCTACCATACACTGTTTTTATGCTATTTTACTTCCCTGCGCTAACCGCTAACTTTGTTATTTTTTTATTACAAAGGGCTTCTTGACAATTATCTGTTACTCTTATATTAAATTAAACATCTTTACTAAATTATCCGCCATGGCTTCACACAATAACTGTCCTTTTGCTTCTCGGAAGGTTCGTACTGCTACTGCTTAATTTTATTTGCATTATAACATTTATTATTTTTAGTTGTACGCATGTCCAAAGGTGAGCTCGAACTAACGATATACTGTTTTACAGCACACTCACCTGCAACAACGCAGCTATTGAGGTTGCTCAGCTTTTGTTAGCTAATTGTGGTATTATTCTATAGCGACACTATAATTGATGTAACTTATTCACCACGCTCAAACAGATAACAACAACAGATATTACAACTATTTAGGTTTTATGGTAGGAGAAGAAACCTTTGATAAATATGTTTAACCGTTTGTCGATGCTTTAATTAAAATCGAAACTGGCTGGTAAGATGGGTACATTTATTTAATTTTTATATGCAGGCCTAAAGATGTTCTTATTAACATAAACTTAAATTTGGAACACCGAAAATATTCTTTTAGCTGACTCCATCGCTTTAATTCAATTACAAGGATCTCATTCAAATCAAAGAACACTATTAGTCTCATTTATTTATGATCAGTTAAGAATGACATATACGCACTTACATTTTCTAATATTTAATTATAGTTAATAAACATTTATACACCGTTTTGAAAATTAAGCACATCACAATGAAATGAACACTGACTGCGTTTTTAATGGGTGGAGGCGTCTATTTTGCAGTTTCAAATATAGTTCGATATAACTTTAATTTTTTGGAAATAGAGGCTCAGTAAATTAAAGTTTGTCTCTACATAAAACCAAACTTCAGACACCTCTCATCTTACATGGAAAACGTGATAAAGTGTTTCTTTTCATACCCTCATTACAAAAAGGGAAAAAAGGTTAAAGTATGTATAATTTGAACATTTATGCATAGCGAATTCAATGGATCAGTGCCCGTCTGTCCCTCTAGATTAGCTAGAGAAAATATAGATACGCTAATCGATCAGACATAGTTTCGGATATTTTAGTATTAGAGGCAGTGGGCAAAATACCTCGCCTGCCTCTAATTTTTCCATATCATTTTGAACAATTAATAACTTCAATTAAAAGAAAAACAAACACATGGAGCAATAGAGAATTAAAAATAAGACATAAAGTGGAAAAAATTGGCGCTCTTCCATGTTTTCAGAGTTATGGGCCCTTGACTTTTCATAGAAAACTACGGCTGTGCACCATATTTTTAAGGATATCAATACCATTTAAAATATTTTAGAAACGCTTAACCAATGAAAAGCCGATGACATTTTAATGTAAAATTAATAGTACTAATTTTTTTCTTACTTTTTTATTCTCTGTCACTCTTACTTGCTTTATTAAAAATGTCCAAGTATTATTATTTTATTTAATATTTATTTATTTACTTACATTAACATTTCTTTAACATTCTTTTATAATTTTATATACAAGTGTTCAAGAATTACTCTTTTTCAGCTCAGTTATACATTTAAGATTATAAAATTGTATTAAAATTATTTAATATAATTTTCAATCTACAGCTCTTTTTTTATATAAGGTATTCAAATAATATTTTTTTTGAGGATGATTATTTGAATTAAAAACCAATTCGATAAAGAATCAAACTGTAAATATGTAAAATCTTAATTGGGATACAAATTACTATAATTTTTTAAGAAACTTATTTTTAAAGTTTCAGATTTGAAAAATAAGGAAAACAGTTGTTTGTTGTTTTTAAAATTGTGACTTTATAATTTACAGTCAAATGAATTGTCATTTAATTATGAAAAACTCAGTTTACACCAATTGTAACAATAAGCTTGTATCTTTGGAACTATAGAACACAATCTTTTTGTTTGCAATAAAATCTAGAAAGGATATTTTAGGTGCTTAAAATAAATTACCACTTAGGGCTCATAGCTCTATTTCCACGCTTTGAGTGGGGCTAATAAAAGATTTTGTTCTTCTTCGGCTGAGTATTTAAATACCCAAAAAAGTTTAAGTAGTAAAAAAATTCCTGTGTTGGCCTGATAAGAGATAATGACAGTAAGTTGCTGTTTTAATTAATACAAGAGATTGGTTAATGTGGGAAAACTTAAAAAAAATTTTTTTTAATATTTACCTTTAGTTTGAGAATCGGCAAAATGACGTTTTTTTGTTTTACCTAATGGCCAATAGCACTTTTTACCTCGAACTCGAATGCGCTAATTGTTCATAGTGTTATTGAATAGGTCTACACCTTCCCTGTATTTATTATATTAGTTGAATAGGGTTGTTCAATTGCAACTATTTTCGTTGTTTTCGATCATATCATTACATAAATAATTCGATAATAATGTTACGACCTAAAAAAAAAATAATAAGCGAATAATTTATTACTTACGTAAAGTATTTCGTTGAATAACGTACCGAATTATCATTTCAACGTACAGTAATTATAGAATTGCCCACATTAAAAGTCTGAAGTCCATTATCATTTTCTTAACGTCCGTCAGTGGCTCATGATTAGTCCGATTTTCACGAACAGTTCGCAAAGCGAAAAATTCATCACCCGATAAACGTGTTAATAGTTTATAGCTAGTAAAAAAATTGTGAAACGTTACGGTATGCTTCACGGGAACATCTGGATGATAAAGAAGGAAAAGTACCACCCTTTCTTCTAGTTGTAACTGCGACTTATGCTGTTGCGTTGAGCTCGCTCGACATAAACTGTCTAAGTAATCTTGCGAGGCAGATTTTGGTCGTCGTTCAATACTTACAAATTGTCATCCAACTCCTCTGTTTCACTTATCTCGTCGACATCATCGTGTGGTAATATAACAGCATCTGAATCTCTTTCAAAATTATCTTCCCAATCAGACAAGCTATCGAGAATTACTTGTAATTCGGCAGTGGTAAGAATTTTCTGACTACGATTCATTTTTATATCCGTTATTTCTAATTTTTTCGAAAAAATTTATATTTTCATGCACTTGTTTTATTGTGAAAAAATTCACTTGATTTCACCTGTTCACTTTGCTTTACTAAAATAAACTACATGTAAAAATTTTAACAAGTTTGAAAAAGGGAAAGAAACTTTTTAAAGAAACTGCTAAGCTATAGAGCTAATTTGGATTTACTGTTTACGACGTAATTTAAAATATTTGTAATGCTCTTCGAAGAAAATCAACCTTGTTCAAAATATTTTAAAAAGTATATCGTTAACCCACTTGAAAATCTCTGATCAATAAAAAACATTTTAAATATTATGAAATAAGAAACATTGAGGATCTAAGAAAGGCTTTAACTATAGAATGGAGAAAAATTCCACAAGCTTTAATAAAAAAGCTTTTTAAGTCGATGCTATCACGTCTCAAAGCTATAATTAAAAGTGAAGGTTATCTAACCAAATATTAAAGCTAGTTTTAAAACGATTTTAGAGATTATTTAAGTGTACGAATGTGAATTTTGTGCTTAAAGATAGTGAATTCAGTTATTCTCTTGAAAAATATTGAAATAAAAATTTTGTTTTTTAGGTTTGTTTTCTTAAACAAAAAGGTTTAATTAAAAAACAAATAAAAAAATTTGTACACTTTTGCAAGACGTTACACCAACCCGAACTCTAAATATATTGTAACTGTAGGGTTTTTTAGCACACACCACATGTTCTTTATTAATGAACACGTGTTCATATAACAAGCAAGTATTAAAAAACCAACACAAATATATATGTATGTGTGCTCCGAAAAAAATAAAATTTAGAACGTACGAGCATAATTTTTAATGATGTGATGCCGTTAATAAAAACAAACAGCGCCTTAATTTAGGTGGCCATTATTGCAGAAGCTGGCTTTGAATAACAAGAAATTTCGTACCAATTACTTTATGTGCTAAGATTGGTGGATGTGCTGCCATACCGGCGTTTAGCTACTGCTAGATTATACCTTTTTTACCAACAATGCTGGTTAACAGCGGATCTAAAAAAATCATATTAGTTAAAAAATAAAAGTAAAAATAAGGCCCGAAGCAATTCTTGCCTGCTCATTCTCAACTTTGTATATTTGCTACTAAAAATATCTTCTGTCTTGCTATCTAATTTTTGTTACTTAAAATATTTAAGTAGATTAATTGTTTTGATAATCTTAAAGTGTGGTAGTCAATTTTTTTTATAATCATCGAATCAAACGAATAAAAATATAAATTTCAATTCCACCATAAATCATTTAAAGCGTTTGTCTGCGTTTTATTACAGACTCTATGATGTCATCGTAAAACATAAAAACATTATTTTGTAATACTTCATAAACCTTCATAAATTAAGAAAATTCCAAAGAAAATATGCTTTAATAATAACCATAATTGTAAGCAAAATGAAAATCGGTAATGGAGGATTAACGAGACATTAAAGTAAATATTAATTCTAGAATTTTCAAATGCATATAAATAGTTATACATAAATTATTATTAGTCTTATTTATTATTATAACTTTATTTTTTATTAAAAGAAAAGGGAGGAGATTGTTACTAATTGGATTAATCAATAAATTTGGTTTACAGTTTCATTTAAATTACGAAAACATTTTGTTATATTTTTGATAATTAATTCTGATTTAACAAATTTTGCATGTAAAGTTGTTGCGTGGATACTTATAATTTATCAAACATTTTATGTTTGTTTTACCAAATATTAATTTACTTTAATTGTGCTTGATTCCTTCAAATTAAAATATTTCATGAATTTCTCATGAAATATTTATTATTTTAAAAACTGCGGGGAAAGCATATCCATATGACCATTACGCCACTGCTCATATATAACTCATCAGTGGATTCCACCTAAATTTTGTAAAGAAATCCTCAGAGTCTAAAATCAAAAGCCAGATTGATTAAATGAATCAATAAGGCAAAAAAATTATAAAAAACACAAAACATTGAAAACAAAAACACAATATTAAATTATTATAACTATAAAATACATTTGAAATGTAACAAGACTGATGACCGATATCATATTTTGGAATAAATTATTTACTATTTGAATAAAGATGATGACTTTTCTACATAAAATGTAAGCCGTTGTTAAACTTAAATGTGATGAAAAGCAAAAATAAAAAACGGGAGACTCTTATTGGCATTTTAGCTTCCAGAAAAGAACCTAGTTCCATGGAAGAAGAATTATATTAAGACTATTTAGATATCTGAGGGAAGTACATTTAGCAAAGTAATTTTCCTTGAAATGTCATAGTGTCCAAGAACATAATGTCCATGGATTTTATGTCGCACTCAAAACTGACATATATATATAGTATATAGTTCAGTGGAAATATAAGACAAGAAAAAAAATCAGCAGCGCTTATCCTTCATTTTTTTACACTTATTATTGCTGAGGCAGTAAATTTTAAGCTTTTGTCTATAACTGCTTAAACAATTGGCCATAAACATCAACTTGTATAATCTTTGAGGGCACCCTTTAATTATTAATTTTAAAGTTTTCGACTTGTTACGAGGGCTGCTCTATATATTTCTGGCCTAATAGTGAAAATACGAATATTTATAATCAAAAATAGTTTTATTGTTTTTCAAAGTATTCTCTAGCATGATTTATACACTTTTGCATGCGCTCAAACCAGTTGTCGAAGCACTTTTTCCACTCCGATTGAGACACCTCTAAAACATGGTTTTTGAACACTTCAACAGCTTCTTCTGGCGACGAAAATCGTTGACTACGCATTTTTTTCTTGATGTGCGGAAACAAGAAGAAGTCATTAGGTGCCAAGTCAGGGCTGTACGGCGGATGACCGATTAATTCGACGTTTTGGCCGGTCAAAAACGCTCTGGTTTGAGCCGATGTGTGAGAGCTCGCACTGTCATGGTGAACAATGATTCGTCTTCTCTTCTTGGTTTTTCGAATTTCTCCGATGACTTCAGGCAAACAAATTGTAGTATACCACTCAGAAGTGACCGTCCTACCAGTTTTGCCGAAGAAACAGGCGACCATTTGCTTCAAAGTGCTTCTTCCACGAACAACTTTCGTTGGATTTTGCTCGTCTTTGAAAACCCACACGGTCGATTGTTGTTTCGTTTCGGGCTCATACGCATAGATCCACGATTCGTCACCTGCGACGATCTTATGAACGTCTTTTGAAGCACCGGAATCGTATTTTTGCAACAATCTACACGAGCCTTTTTTTGAGCGACTTTCAAATTGTGCGGGATCCAACAAGAACAAACCTTTTTTACGGCCAGGTGTTCATGCAGTATCGAATGTATGCTAGTGGAAGAAATGACCAAGGATGTCTCTATCTCTCGGTATGTCGCATGTCGATCTTGCATTATGAGTTCACGCACGGCATCAATGTTCTCTGGCACAACAGCCGTTTTTGGACGACCTTCACGGAATTCGTCTTTGAGCGAGCTTCGGCCACGATTAAATTCATTATACCAATTTTTCACAGTGCTATAGGATGGTGCTTCAACGCCATACAAAGATTTAAGTTCATCAATGCACTCTTGTCGTGATAATCCACGTCGAAAGTTGTGAAAAATGGCACGAAAATGTTCACGAGTTAATTCCATTTTTTTTTCTATATTAATTTTTTCAAGTCACTGTTAACAACACAAATAATGGCCGTACATAAAAACGTTTTGAGTACGATTATCCTTAAAAATGACAAACTTTCCAATGGAAATGTCAGATTACACTTGGCAGCACTCAGTGTTGCCAGGTCAGAAATATATATAGCAGCCCTCGTATAATAACGGTCATAGTTAGCGACATTCTGTCATATTTTCAAGGTTTGTCTTTAACGTTTCAAAGGATAGGCTTTTATAGGTAATTTTCCATCACATGTGGAGATATCGGATAAATTTTTAAATTTATTTTTGTATTACTTTTTGCTATTGGAAGCAGTACGAAATTTTTCTTAAATCTTGAAGTGTGTCATTTGAAAAAACTTATTTGAAGGAAGATTTTTAATATTTTCAGGGGGGACGTAACAGCGATTTCTTGAGAAGTAAAGCAAAGGATCACACCTGCAATTATACATAGTGACGAAATATTGTATGAAAAAGGAGAGAAAATTCGAAATGGTAAAAAAATTAAATTTTAAAAATAGAAACTTTTCAAATGAAACACGATTAAATTTATTAAAATAAAAAAAAAATCAAAGAGGGTACCGAATTTTTATTATGATAGATGTGAAAACGTTTAGAAAGTTGTGGGATATGATAACACACAAATTAAGGAACGTCTGGAACATCATGGTAGTAGATACGATATATAAAAATTTTTTTATATTTTAAGCAACATGAAAAAACCTGCAAGACAAATTTTAACACTTAAGACAACATTAAATTTAATATGCTCATTTTTCCTCAATGTTCTTTTGTGTGCAATTAGCATCATACAAAACAAAATTGCGTATTTTTTTCTTACCCACCCTGCCCCCACTCCCTTTTGCATCATAAAATCATATAAAAATCATCTTGTAAATGCCACAATATAATATATAGCAAACCATTTAATGTATTTATTTACTTAATATTAAGATCATATTAATAAAAACAAAAAAAGGTGCTACATTCGGATACGGCGATCTTATATACCCATCACCATCTAGTAAATCTAGTTTAGTAAAGTAACACCAATCAAAAAAGCAAATATTGGAATGACAGAGAATAAAAATAAGAAATAAATTAAATACTGCATATCCATCATTTTACATAAAAATGTCATCTGCTCTAAATGAGTTAAGCATTTTTTTTTAATTTTAGCATTTCCTTAAAAACTCTTCAAAAGCTTTTTAATGATACCCATTTTAATATTTTAAAATTTCAGAGACACGTAACTCGAAAAATATGTGAGAGCACTTAAATTTTCCTAATTCTCTATCGCCCCATATATGTATATATATATATATACTAGATGAACCCGGTGTGCTTCGCTACCCCGCTCATTATTAAATAAAATTAAAAGTATTGCGAAAATTTAATGACGATTGTTCCAGTAGTTAAGACTATATTACGATTTTTAATTTTTCAAAAAAGGGGCGGGGTCCCACCCACTTTTCTCCTGGTACGTATTCCTAATTATGCCAATACCATATGTACCAAATATCGTCAACGTAGGTCAAAAAATGCCCAAGATATGACGATATTAAATTTTGGGTTATATGGGCGAGGCCACGCCCCTTTGTCCACTCCCAACTTTATATAGTCAAGAATATCCTATTGCGAAAATTTAATGACGATTGGTCCAGTAGTTACGACTATATTACGATTTTTAATTTTTCTAAAAAGGGGCGGGGTCCCACCCACTTTTCTCCTGGTACGTATTCCTAATTATGCCAATACCATATGTAGCAAATATCGTCGACATAGGTCAAAAAATGGACAAAATATGGCGATTTAAATTTTTGGGTTATATGGGCGGTGCCACGACCCTTTGTCCAATTAAAACTTCATATAGCCTATTA
Source organism: Gymnosoma rotundatum (assembly GCA_916610165.2). Classification (NCBI taxonomy): domain Eukaryota; kingdom Metazoa; phylum Arthropoda; class Insecta; order Diptera; family Tachinidae; genus Gymnosoma; species Gymnosoma rotundatum. The sequence continues at coordinate 119,363,775 of OU744336.1, forward strand.
TTCCTTCCAGAGTCACAGTAACATGCTGTGAAAATTTCAGGAAGATCGGTCCAAGGGTTTGTCCTCCTATAAAGCACAAACAAACAGACAGACATTAATTTATATATATATATATATATAATTTATATATATATATATATATATATTGATTAGAGTTAATTCCAAATGATATAGAATAATTAGAGGTAGGCATGGTGTTTTGCCCGTTGCACAGTGTCGTGTCTTCATATAAGGAGCGGCCAAAAATAGAAGTTGTCGTAGAATTTTGAAATTTTGTTAACATGTTTAGAACATGTGAACTAAGATAAAAAAAAAAATTTTTGTAACGAACGAAGAACACGCCCACCTCCCATATAAGCTTAAAACGTAAACTGCTCATTTTTTGTAAACGCATAGACAGAACGTTTGAAAAATTTGCAAGGGTAATGTGTATTGGAATGGCAAAGTATGTGCAAAGTTTTTACGAAAACGAAAGAAGGACTCAATGTCCTGCCGAATATCCGTTACTTAAAAAAGTACTATATCTCCGTCAAAACTTAGCCGTTTTCATTAAAACTCATAATGTAGTATATATGTACATATATATCATAGGCATACTTTGGGGACACCAAAATATTCCAATTTTCTAATGAATCTAGGTAAATTTTCTAAAAACAGACCTTTGTACCCCGATATTTTCGTCTAATTTTTATAAAATCAGAACAGCATCCCTTTTACTAATTAACGCATATTACGAGAAATATTGTTAATTAAATGCATATAACGAGGCCATAACCTAAATGTCGTTAAAAGAAAAAAATTTTGCCATATTGGTTAGTTTTTTTCAGGAAATTCTTGCCGCCGTCAAAGTTTCATTCGCTTCCATCGGACTTGTATGAAAGTGATGCTAATACACGTATATTTTAAATGCAATAATTAGTATAAATGCACAATATTAGTAATAAATAACTATGTATATATTTATAAAATTACTATTATAAACAGGTTTTTTATCTTATATCTATTACATAAAATATTAATTATGTATTTTTTGTTTACGATATTTTGCTACGCTCGTAGCAAAAGCAGAGAGTTTTTAACTTTATATATATACATATGAAATTATTCCAAGAGCGTTAACGCGCAACAATATTTAGATCGTAGTGCTATGAGTTAATTTTACATACATAAAGAGTATTTTGAACGTCTTTAAAAAGATAAACAAAACATAAAATAATTATATCAAAACATTTTGGGTTGTTAGTGAAAAAACCTAAATAATTTTAGTAAGACTTTAATTTATACTAAATTTTCTTGAGTGAGTTTTTAAATGCTTCTTCACTGTTTATAAAAATGTTTGCATATTAAATAAATTGCATCAATAAACATTCCCTACGAAATTTGCTCTTTTCTACAAAAAATACAAAATAAAAATATAGTTCATAACAAATATATGCAATTACAAATAATTATATAGAATATGTTTTTTCTTCTAAACATATTTCTTTAATATTTAATTTCATTTGCAGTACCACATTAAATGAAATATTGTCTAAACAACTTTTGGTTAGTTTTTTGTACGTTATTATTTTAATCTGCGCAAGGATGCGCTCCATTGTTGCAGGAGAAAAGTTGGCACGTTTTTCATCTAACTTCTACATACCAAAAAATGTTCTTATATTTTTAATAATGTGTGGTTGAAAATGTTGGCTTATAAGTGGAATGCGTCCGATCAGAAAAGAAATCCTAGAGGGATGGAAAATTTAAAAATAGAAAAACAAAAGTCGGCGTAAACAGTTATTCTCCGAGTTACAAGCCTTTAGACTTTTGGTATAAAATTTTGGTTACAGCTAATAATTAAAAATGTGCCCTATTCTTTATGCTATAACATTCAATGCTGAGATACCTTGATGAAGGAAGATTTTTTATTTTTATTTTCATCTATTAGGTTTAACCCAAGGCAGATTTATTTTACTAGGTAGTGTCGTCCGCCCAGCTGGTTTGTAGTTGGAAATGTCAAAAGTTTTTGTATTTTCCTTTGTTTGTTTACGAATTTCAAAAAAACACTAACAACAAGCGTTTGCGAGACAAAGCAAGCATGTTTATTGATAGCAATTATCTTTTATTTTTCTTTGTGTTTTTGACGTTTCCAACCCACAAAACAACAATAAAAAGGCATGTTGTTTTTGTCAATGTTGTATTTGTTGTAGAGCCGATATTACCTAGTAAAATAAATCTTCCTTGGTTTAACCTTTACAGATAACTATTTAAATAAAAGCAAAATAATTTACCGTAATATATCCTATTTCATTTAAAATTATAATCAGTATATTCAGGTGCAATAGAATGTAAATTATAAAATCATGTAAATTCCTCTTGAACATGCGACAAAAACATTCGAAAGACAGCATATCCAACACTGAAATATATTCGATTGTATTTCTCAAAGACCGGTTATGTTAAGAATCTTTAGTTAGCGCAGCCAATGTTGGTCATACCATAGAGGTGAAGAAAATTGAATTTAGGTAAAGGCCGGCTTCGCAAGAAAACTTTAAAAAGCGATGCCAATGTTGGTTGTTATATAGATTAGATATAAGCATACTTGGTCTGCTTTAATTTCGTTATATAAAAAAAGAAGTTTAAAACGTGTAGCGGTTATTGACTTGTCATCACATTTCCAGAACTTTGAGCAGCCTCTAAAATATACTTATTTTAAGCGCTACCAGTATTGACAGATTACTTGGAAAAATAGCACGTATGTTTAATCAAACTTAAAGCTCAAAGGCTCATAACTCGAACATTATGGATTTTTGCACTTAATTGTTTCATCTTATTTATAGTATTTTATCACTCTATGTAATTTTACTTTTTGATCGGCGGGTTTCTGCTTAACTCGATGTATGTATGTACTAAAATTTTTTAAGCTGCATACATATAAACACTAATAACAACGATAATATAGCATTCTTATTCGTAAATTAGTATTTCGTTTCAATAACTATATAAAAAGTGCAAAACAAAAAATTTAGAGGTTTTCAGTCTTTTCAGAGTGTTTTACAGCACTTAATGTGTTAATGTTGTTATTGAAAAACTACACTAAAACAGCTTTTATGTTAAAAAAATAAAATAAACAAGAAGTTAAAAAAAGAAAGTAATGTTATAAAATTTAAAAATTATTGAAATCAAATTAAAAACCGCAAAAACTGTGGATAAATAACAATTTTAACTTTTTTTATTAGCATATTGGATGCTCTTTTTGTGCGGAGAGTTGTACACTTCCTTGACCTTGTCTCCACCTTGCAATCACTGCAATGTTCATCTTAACGCAAAATGTTATTGTGGCGAATGCCATTTGTCTGCAAATGCAGAAGGCATGGTAAAATTTTGGAAAAACAAGAATTCTTAAAAAATTTTGGAAATAGGTGTACAAAAAATATACATAAATTTTTATACTCGTAAGTTGGTCTCTACACATTATTTTGCATCAATGTATATTTATTTCTAATTGATCTTATAGGTCTTTTGTGGTTATTGCTATCCAGACCAATGTCATTCTGGACCTTATCCGGAATCTAATACAAAAAAATGCGTATTTACGATGGGACAGATGTCCCAATATTATACAAGCAGAAAAAATAAGCCTTTAAATAAAAGGATGTCCCAATATAAGCGTGATTGGCTTTAGTTTTTCAATATCAGAAGCAAACATTTTGTCAAATATGTCTGCTATAAAAATAAATTGTAAACAATAAATTTAAAAATTAAAGGGTGTTTCCAAAAGACGATGAATTTACATAAATTACCTTATCTTTTAAACCGTTATAGGTAGGCGCTTGAAATTTGTACTGCTATGTCTGCTGTAAGAAAAAGTACAGAAATTAAAATGAAATTGGGAGTATCCTAATAGCAACATGACTTTTACATCCATGGCCTATAAATTTGGGCAGAGTATGTATTGCTTAGTATTTGAAAATATTGACTGACAAATGTGTTAAAAATTTTAATGCCAACGCCATTTAATTAAAAAATATTTTGTAGTTAGAATGTAGTTTATGATTAATATATTAAAAATATTTAATAATTAGCGAACACATTAAAAACCATTTATAAAAATATCGAACTAAATTTTATGCATCAGAAATTAAAAATGGAAAACCAAAAATTTTAAGTTTTTATTCAAGGCGATTTGATTACTAGGTAATCGCATGAGAACAAAAACAAAAAACGCCTGTATTTTGTTAGTGTAAATTTACGTTTACGTGTCAACAAAAAATAAGGAAAAATATAAAAAATAGAGAGGAAGAAAGAAAGAAATTTAATAAAAAGTTTTCGTATTTAAAAAAAATAATAATTTTCACGCTATAGACTCCAATAAATGGAAAAATATGCAGGAAAGTTGTTTACTATCATCAGCATTGACGTTTTTTCTAGCCGTACAAAAAATTTTTCAAATATTTTATTCATGTACATATAATTTGTAAAAAAATTTTTCTCAAAGACACGTTTTCTTTTTTTAATAAATGTTTTTTGTTTGTTTAATTTTGTATTTATTCTTGAACACACACACTTCTTACTTTTCACACAACGTTTTATTCGCACATTAACTGTTTTATTAAAAAATTTGTTATTAAAAAGTATTTTCCGATTTTAAAATTCAACATTGTTTTCATTTTATTTACATGGCGTGTCAACAAAATGTAAATAAATTTTCACATTAGCTCGGAGAAATGTGTAAAGCGAATTCGATCACCTGCGTTATTAGTTTTACCTAGTATTCAATTTGCCTTGTTTTTATCCAAAAAATAAAAAACATATGGGTAAAAAAAAAAACAAAACAAAAAAAAAAAAAAGGAAAAATGTACTGAATTTAAGAAAAAAAAATTTTAAAAATGTATACATATGTATATGATTTGAAAGAAAACGCTTTCAAAACACAATGTATAAGCAATAGATATTCGAATAATTTATCTTTCGAATCGAAATGCAGAGTAACCCCCATGTTTTTTGTTAATTTCAACTACAACTTTTCACCCTTTAATTTTGAATATTTATACTTGTTTTATAAACTGTTTTTTTTTAACGGGAGCAATCTGTAAGCATAACCTTTCAAATAAAGAAAAATTTTAAAAATTGGTTCATACATAAATGAGTTATGCAGGCGTAAAAAAACAACAATCCGACGAATGGCTAATCTTTTTTGTTTTAAAGTCTGCTAAAAATCAAAAAAATCGATTTATGGCATTAAGTATATTTTAAACAGTTTCAAACAAAATCTAACTTATGTATTTAGATTTTTTATATGTACAAATATGTAGTTTGACATTCTAGACCTGCTTACCTCAACGGTGCTAGGAATAGCTAGAAAGCAATATATTAAAGATTTTATATACTGCATTTAATTACAATTTGCATCTGTTTTAAACTCCTAACAGAATGGGTATAGTACTTAATTGATGCACGAACGTTTTTTGTAAAAAAAATGTGTTTTTATATATTAGTTGTTTTTAACATGTGCATTCATGGCTGCCAAAATTTCATTAATAAAACTTTAGAAATTACGAATAGTAGTGCCTTCCAAAATAACACGATATCCAACATTATTCAATTCATCAAAAGATAAAGGATCTTTGTGTGTTATGCCACCAAGTATTAAAACAATATCTTCCTGAGGTGGACGACAAAAGCGTACTAGTTCAAAACTGATGTCTGGCTAAGTGGGACATATAATTCACGACTTTTGATTACATCTTTTAAGGTTTCTTTTAGTTGAGTAAAAACATTTTCATCTCCTTTCAAACGCTAATAAGGTTACGTGTCAATTTGCCAAGTAATGGATGTATGCGCGAGGTATGTATTATGTTCCTAAACTCAAAAGAATTTTAAAATTAATAATAAGTCAGCGACTTGGTTTTTAATTTCGGGCGCTAGGATTTCCTTCTCTCTGGTATAAAAATACCGGTTTTGCTTACTAAAGATTTTCTGTTTAATTTTTTTGTTGTGTAGTATTGTCACTTAACTTAATTTATTTGATATAGGTAGTTACATTTATAGCAAAAAAACTTTTTTATGATTCTTACCTAAAGTTTTTTTTTTTTTGTTCTCTTTTTAATTTTTTAATTAACTCCGAAACTAATGCTCTGTCCCAAATTGGCTTAAATCCAGTTTACGGCCGCAGCTCAACTACCATTTTAATGATCCATATTGTCCAATTCTGCAAATACTTGATATATACGACGCATAGATATAAACAAAATTTATAGAATTTTCGCAAAAAGTATAAATGAATAGAAATTATTTTGGCTTAAGTTATTTTTAATTTCTAAAAGTCTTTTAGAAAGAAAATTTATTTTACAAATGTATGCGGAGGCTTTCCAAAAAAAAAAAAAAAACAACAAAAATTAGACGCTAGCATAATGTAATACTGCACTTTCTGGACCGCTACGTCCTTCATTAGCATTCTTCGCATCTATCTGCCTTAGTAGTAAATAAGAATACGAGATATATTCGTATTAATATTAATTTGGTTAGACAAAATTTACACACAAACCCATTTGTTTCAATTATCGATTGAACAAGAATGCAAATTTTGTTTTTAGTCATTCTTACTTGTTCACTCACAACATTATGAGTATATGCTGTATCATATTGATTGTTATAAAGTAAGCATAATTGCTCGCAAAATAAATGAACTTAAGCCAAAATAATTTCTATTCATTTATAATATTCACAGTTCATATAATAATTTAATAAAAATTAAATTATAAGCAAGCACGCTTTAGGGAGCATTCATTTTGATTCATTTACCTTCTACGTACTTATGTATTTGCTATTTTGTAAGACTTTTGCTAAAATTCCACATTTGGAAGTAATTTGTTTTATACATGGTTTTTAAAAAATCTACTAAACTTTAGAGCCTAAATTGAAGAGTGTACATTTTCTCTTAAGTAATTTTCAAATGTCCACTGAGAAGGAAATGTAGCTTCCTGATAAATCTTTGAGAAGGCCGACAAAATCGATGTTTTTTTTTTGTTTTGGTGAACAAATTATTTTAATTGGTGGGACCCAGAAAATACCGAGGGATCACCGCTTCCTATAACAAGATGTAAGTCAATGGGACTCATTACAATGTTGAATAATCACGAAAACATTATTTTTAAAGCCTAATTTTGTTTGAGTTATAATTGGCGCCATTTAAAGATGTAGGCAAGTATTTTTTTGTTGTTGTAATAATAAAGCGCAATTCGTTCTTCATCTTTGTGCATCTGTAGCTGCAGATAAGACAATCAATGATTATGGCCTGTTAAGAAATTTTGTGAGCTTATTTAAAAAAGAATAGTGTAAAACCAGTTTGTTTTCCACACAAAATACGTTAAAAACAATTCTTTCACATCTACAAAAACATGTCATAATAATTGATCCCGTTAACTGCCGCTACGGGTGCGTTTTGTTTAATAATGCCTTTAATGTAATAATGTTTTTTAAATCGAATTCAATTTTTTATATGTAGTTGTTGGGATGTATAATTATTAACTTCTTTTTTTAATTTATGCAGCAGTGTTTGATTCAAGAAAAGTTTATTAAAACTGCGGCAGTACTCAATAGCTGTTGACTATATGGCAACACAGTGAATGGACTAACGGTATTTTACGGCGAGTTAATTTCTTAAAAGAACTCTATCAAGGCAAATTGAATACTAGGTAAAACTAATAACGCAGGTGATCGAATTCGCTTTACACATTTCTCCGAGCTAACGTCAAAATTTGTTTACATTTTGTTGACACGCCATTTAAATAAAATGAAAAAATTTTCAATTTTAAAATCGGAAAATACAATAAATCTTTTAATAAAACAGTTAATGCGCGAATAAAACATTGTGTAAAAAGTAATAAGAGTGTGTGTACCCAAGAATTGCAGATAAATATAAAATTTAAAAAACAAAAAACAACATTTATTTAAAAAGAAACGTGTCTTTGAGAAACTTTTATTTAAAGTTGTTAATTTTTGAAACAAATTATATATACATGAAAAAAAATATTTGAAAAGTTTATTGTGCGGCTACAAAAAAGTCAATGCTGATGATAGTAAACAACTTTCCTGGATATTTTTCCATTAATTGAGTCTAAAGCGTGAAAATTATTTTTTTTTAAATACGAAAACTTTTTATGAAATTTCTTTTTCTTCTCTGTTTTTTATATTTCTCCTTATTTTTTGTTGACAAGTAAAAGTAAATTTACACTAACAAAATACAGGCGTTTTTTGTTTTTGTTCTCATGCGATTACCTAGTATTCAAATCGCCTTGAACTCTATGTATATACATGTATGCAGGGTTCCCAGATTTATTTCGAGTGGTATCCCCAATTAGATAAATCTTATCTCCACAAATCTCCAAGAAACAATTTAAGTATCCCCAAAAATCCCGAGTACAAATAACACTATTTGTTATTAAATTCAATTTAACTATTAAAGTTGATTAACGAAATCGTAAGATTTTAATCAAAGCCTTTTATCTCATTGACTAATGCAATTTTTTGATACAGACTTTTGGGTTGAAACATTTTTTTCCATTTGTATTAATATATATATGTATACATATATATGTATATATAGTATTCAGAACACTTTAAAATTTCTCATTAATGTCAAGAGAATATTTAGTTAGGTAAATTTAAATAAAACGAAGCTTTGCAATCGTCTAGAAAATTTATATTTAGTAGGAATATTGCTTAAAAAGATTATTTAAAACATAGAAAAATTCTAAAGTTTCGACGCACTAATATCTACAGATTTATTAAGAATGAAGTCACCTAATATTTGTAGTCAAAAGTAACAGAAATTTTTATTAATTTTATATAAAAATAATATCTAATACAACTTTTATATATGTACGTATGTAACTTTAACATAATTCATTTATTCTATAAGCAAATACTACTTAAATGAAATTTTTGTTTTTTTTTTATTAAGTTGAATTTTTTTTATTGTTCTATATAAAGGACATATTGTATAGAAAGAAAAAAAAACTGTTTGAAAAATGCATTTGTTATTTTGAGTTCGAAGTTGTTAGTGGAAACTTTGTAAGTAAAAAAGTTCAATATTTTTTCAATCGTATATTTTTTTTACCGAGCAATAGATAAAATATTCCGAGGTTTTTACAGCTGATAAATTTAAATAATATACTTCAATTTTTTGCAATAAGTGTTAATATTTAAAATTTGAGTTGATACAGCAGTTAGTTAGTTAGATGCCGCTACGGTTGCGTTTTATTTAATAATGTTTTTTTTCTGCAATGTGTTTTAAATTGAATTCAATTTGTTGTAATTATTCCGTTGTATGATATTTAACTCCTTTTTTCATTTATCCAGTAGTTTTAATAAAGAAAAAATTACTAAAACTATGGCAGTACTCAAAAACTTTATGTATGTGTGTACATATATGCATGTTTCATTGCGCGTCATTTTGAGTTTGAAGCTGTTACTGGAAAGTTGGTACGTAAAAAATTTCAATATTTCTGAATGTTTTATCTATTGTTTGGTAAGAACTGGACAGTTTGATTTTATATCGAAGGTAAGTAAATTTAAAATCGTCAATTTTTATACCCTTCACTACAAAAACTAAAAAAAAGGGTATATATACAGGTATGTATGTTCTGAATTCCACACAATATTTTTAAAGCATCGTTGCTATAAATTTTTTTTTTGTGTGGAATTAACAACAAAGTATGTACATATATATTCTGGCTTCTTATGCGTAGCAAAGCGATGTCCGTCTGTCCGTCCGTGTTAGTTTTAAAAAATCGATCAGATATAGTATCGAAAGAGGTGCTATTGGAAATCAGCATGATCGGTCGATGTTCTTCGAGGCAGTACGCTTACCTCTAATTTTTTCATGTCATTTGGAACAACAAAGAGATAGAGAATTAAAAACTAAGAAAAAAAACATTAAGCGAAAAAATTGGCACTCACGCATATACGCATATACTCGGAAATTACGAGCTCTGAAATTTAATTTTTTTACAAAATCACTGTGGGTGTGATTTTAAAGCATTTGGAGATATCTTAAATGCTAAATTCTTTAAAAAAATGCATCAACCATTAATAGCCGATAACATTTTAATGTAAAATAATGTACATACATATATGCAGTACCAAATTTTTCATTTTTTATAATAATACCCACAGTTTTATAAGAAAAGTTCAGGGACCCATAACTAGAAAAATAAGGGCGACCGCCAATTTTTTCATTTAACATTTTCTTATTATTTTTTGATTCTCTATTATTTTTATTTTCTTTTTGATTGGTGAAGCTTCACTAAACTTGTTCCCTTTGTAACCCAATATTTGCTTTTTTTTATTGAGTTACTTCACTAAACTAGATTAACATAAATGGTGAAGGGTATTTAAGATTTGGCATAGAAGAATACGGCACTCTTGCTTGTTATATCTATCACTAAAATATTATTATTTTTAGATTTTATGTCACGGAAAGCAGACACTTTAGAGAAGAAATCTATGACGATTGCTACGTGGTCAAATACAGAGCCAGTATGTATAAAGCAAGCCTGTATTTAAAAAGTGGTAAGCTTCCATGCTCTTTTATTATTCATATTTTGAATTGTATGTGCATATGAATAGAGAAGTCGCCTACCTCTAATTTTTTCATGTCATTCGGAATAATAAAGTAATTCCAATCAAAAAAGTAAATATATAAGGCGATAGAAGAATAAAAACTAAGATCAAATAAAAAATGGGCGCTCGCCCATATTTTCCAAGTTACGGGGCTCTTAAATTTTCAAACTTTTTTAAATATCAATACTTTTGGGTATTATTTGGGTATTTGAAAGCTTTTCAAGCGATCTTTAAAAAATACAAAATTAAACAAAAAAAATGCTTAACCTATTAAGAGGCGATGTCATTTTTATGTATAATTATATATATATATATATATATATATATATATATATATATATATATATATATATATATACAGTACGAGCTCGATTTGCGCAACTACCGATAACTGCAACACCCCGATTAGCGCAACACGCAATTTTTTTACATTACAGTCTTTATAAGTGCAACTTTTTCAAAAAACCAGTCTCGATAAGTGCAAGTTTTTGTGCTTTATAAAATTTAATGGAATTTTCTCTTTGAATTTATATCTTAGAAACTGATACTTTTACGTATTATTTTATTGTGTTTACTCTTTCTGTATATCTTATGCAAAAAAGTTGTCTTTTAATTTACAGGTAGTTTTTTGTTTTGTTTTTAAATCTTTGCGTTTTTTTGAGCTAGGTGAAACATCGTTTCAATAAATGTAGGAGTAATAAAAAAGTGGTTAAGCTAACAAATAAACAAAAATTGGAAATTTTGAGAAAATTACAACTTGGTGAATCTGTTAAAAAGACTTGTAATGATTAAAAAATTAACAAGTCCCCAGTCTGCAGAATTAAAAAATGGGCATGCGATACTAAAATTTGCTAGAAACACTGAATCCGGTACAGGAAGTCGTATTACACTTAAGGCAGCCGAGTATAAAAAAAAACCTTTTGACACATTTAATTGGCACAAAAGGCACAGACTTGGAAAAAAAGCTTATAGCTTTTAATATTCGTATGGCTTCTTTTAGTTAATGCATGGGACAAAATTTCTAGCGTCGCCATTAAGAATTGTTGGAACGTTTTAATGTCAGAAAATTAACAATGGACTGACGAAGAAGATCTACCATTGATTTTGTTACGGGATAGGGTTACAGATAGCAGAAGAACAGGCTTTAACTACACCATCCATTTTAACTTAACAGATGGTGAAATTGCAGAATGGGTCAGAGAAGACTATTCAGACGAAGAAATTCTAGAAACTTTACAAATTGAACAAAAACCAAAAGTTAAAGCAGATGATGTCATTAAGTCCCTTGACATTTGTATGAAGTGGTCAACAGAAAATGACATTTCTTACGAAAAATTAATCGCTCTCCAAGAAATCGAAGAAGCTGCGATTTGCCATTCTTCCTCTTAAACTAAGGGTTTAAACATATTTTTATATATAGAACTCATGTATGTATATACACGTGTAAAATACGTAAGAATATTACTTTTTGTTTTGCTTTTTATTTATGTATAAAACGTTAATTTTATCAGTTTAAGTGATTTTTTCATGTTAAAAAATAATATTTAATGAATTTGAGTTAAGCAGTGGTGAGTTTTTAAATAAGATTTTTAGTGGTCGGTTATCACAACTTTTCGGTAAAAGCAACAACCCTGGTTTCCTTTCGGTTGCGCAAATCGAGCTCGTACTGTATATATATATATATATATATATATATATATATATATGCATAATGGCTTTATGTCTCAAACCAAACAGACATAAAACCATAACTTTGATATGGCCTTAAGTCTCATGTCAATTTTAGTGAAATGGGACATAAAGCCATTATGGTTATATGTCCCATTTGATGTTTTGCGTTACAAGTGCTTTATTTCACTAAATAGGCATATTATCTATGTAATTAATGATTTCAAAAAATTCAAAATTTCTAGGCTCCAGGAATTACAACTGCAAACATTTTGTGAAAGGGAAAAATCCTTAGTTATCATTAGAAAACATTTTTTTATTCCAGATTATTATGCCAGATTTGAATACTTAACTTTAGTGCCTCAGGAACTGAAATGAGAGATAAAGCCGCTTTCTGATATTGCAAATGTGAGATCAGGCCATGATGGCTTTATCTCTCATTCAAATGAAAAAAATGGCCTTATCTACCATGGGCTTAAAGCACACCACCCCCCTCCCCCATGTTTAGTTTTATAAAATAAAATGTATATTTTACGTAAAATAGGGTGACATGCATACATTATTAAAAATATGGCTTAATGTCTCATTTTCGGAAAAAAATTTATGACGTTAAGTCCCATTATAATGAGACTTATGTCCTATGGCTTTGCGACACTCCACCGTATGGGGACACTGACTGTTTTTAAAACGGGACCAATCATCTGCTTCAACAACAAGTATAAAATTTGGTTTAAGAAATAAATGGGTGTCCCAATAGTTGGTATAATATTATGTGTGTGGCCGGAATTTTTAACCGTTATAGACCGACAGCTGAAATTTATAAGGGACATGTTTTGCTTAGTCCGCTATAACAAGAAGCTTATAATTTGAATTTAGAAATTAAAAGGTATTCCCAAAATTAATGTAATTTGTTCTATGTGGCCGTATTTGTTGAACCGTTGTATACAAACACTTTAATTTTACACAGAATGTCCACTACTTTATTTCGTATAATAAGAAGTATAAAAATGTTATATTATAAATTAAATAGTTGATATAGTTTGATGTATATGGGCAAACTGTTGAACCGTTAAAGACAGATCCTGATTGCTAAATCTACTACAACAGCAAGTATATAATTTTGCTGTTATTTTATGTATGTTGCCAAACTATTGAGCAGTTGAACTAGTATAAAGTTTGGAGATATAAGTGTGTCCCAATAGTTAATGTAATCTAATTTATGTGGCCATACACTTGAACTGTTGTAGGCAGACAGATAAAATCTGTTTTTAAGTCGGTTTTGTTTCGCAAGAATTATTATAACAAATAAACTGTTTCGTTTAGCTTTTGTTCACGTTTCTATGTTAGTTTCTTAAACTTATAAACAAAATTACAAACTTATACGGTTGTTTTCTTAAGAAAACAGGAAAAATTAGCCGGCACAAGCAGAATTATCGCAGCATTTATTAAATCACTACGTCCGTCATTAGCGTTCTTCGCACCTATCTATCTTGTAAACAGCATCTATTTAAACAAGCAATTTCGTAAATAAGAATACGAGTAATGTGTATTTCGAAATTAACTAAAGCCACACTACTTAATTCATACATTGGGATACTTTTATTTATTTGTATAAAACATTTTTGAGTTGTTATTTTCTTTTTGTCTTATTGATTCAGTGGAGTTCTCATTTAATCAATTTGGTTTTTGATATAACACTTCCAAGTTTTCTATAAAAAATTTGATGCTATGAAATTTGAGCTATATGAGCAGTAGTGAAATGGGCATATGGATATGCTTTCCCCGCAGTAATACATTTCAATTTATAGTTTTAAATAAAAATATTTCATGAGAATATCAGGAAATATTTAGATTTGAAGGAAACAAGCACGATTAAAGTAAATTAAAATCAATAAGATTCCGTATAATAATTTTTCTTATTGATTTAATAATAAATAAAACAAAATTAACAATTTTTTAGCTAAATCAAATACAACATCAATGGTTTTTGATTATCATTTTTTACCCTATCATCATTCAAAGACTTAACACTTGACTTTAGGTATTTTACTTCTTTTCGTAAGGTATCATTCTCGTTTTTAAGTGATTTATTTTCTGTTTTATTATTTTCTTCATTCTTTAACAAGTTGTCAAACGTTGAAGACATAAATTGCATTGCTTTATTTATTTCTCCCAGCTGATCTAATTTAGTTTTAATTTCTGTGGGATCACCTCCACTTATACAAACCTTTTCATTTGGTTCACAGAAGTAGCATTTATATTCAAGAGAGGAATTTTTTTTAGTAAAAGTTCATATTGTTTTTTATCCAGTTTACTGCATTGAGAGTGTAGAGATTTTAAGCATGCATTACATTGAAGAGCCTCTTAGTTGTCCAACACTAATGTTTTATATTGGATACATATTATTTTGTTGTTTTATTGAGACTTCTTCTTTGTTTTGCCGGCATTCTTTATAGTATCTAAGAGAAAGCTTAATTTTTTTTAACACGCTCTCAGATTGATCTCCTTAATTAGTTTTAAGTAAAAAACACAAAAAATAGTTTTTTTTACTAAGCTGTTCAGGAGTTGCAAAAATTTGACGTTTAAACTTATCTTATATCTAAGAAATTCTGTTCTTCCTAGAGCAACTTGTAAAAGATTAATGAATACTTAACTCTTTCTGTTTAGTAATAATATCACAATTTTACAATGAACTAATACTAATACGTATAGAATAATACAAGTAGCTGTCAGATAATCGTCAAAATGACGTAAGATCGTCAGATCTAAACCACTGACGATTACTTACAAAATGAGAAATCCTTAAATTTTTAAATTATCCGATTAAAATATTCTTTAGACATATGTATATTATTTCACTATATGTTTTAATTTTACAAATATTTCTGAAATCGAAAAGATATTAAAGATTTAACGCAAATACGAAATTATATTTGCCAAATTGCTACAATACAAAAAAAAACGTATTTATAAATATGTTATATCGTAAGTTTTTTTCACTAATTCGTGAACGTTGTGGCTTTACTTTTCAGATAACAAGAAGTTTTTACTCGAAAGATACAACAAATATGAAGAAATGGTCAATTCGCCTACAACTTCACATCCAAAGAAAGAAACTTCATTACGAAAACCTTCTTCCCCACAAGGTTACAAGCCCGGCGTGCAGTACCTCCTAACTCTCAATCTCAAAAGCAAATACTCTTCCTTTGCACAATTTAAGATCGCGATCTAAAAAAGGTAAAACCTATTCAGATAAACTGGAAAGAAATCAAGCAATAGCAAAACAATTAAACCCTAAATTAATATCTCTTTCCAGCTGTTTTCAAGTACCGGCTTTTCTTGATGTCATCCGCTAACTTACCATCTAAATCTGTTTCCATTACGGTAAATTTCAACCTCGACAAAAAAGCGACAGGAAACAGTCTCTAGTTTCCGAAGTCAATCGACCTGAACCGGACCTAAACCTACCGCTATCGTGTACTGGCTCTTTAACCAAATTGATAGGTTATTCTACTTGATCAAATAAATCTTCTTTAACAAATACGAATTCAAATTGTTCTGCTTTAGTGTTACTGGAAATCGCTATTTCATACTAGGTGCTTAACCATATTAAAAACATCTCATTCTACTCTATCCATTAAATCTGCATCACGCAATAGTAAAAGTTTTTCTTCAACAACTAAATCTTACGAGTCCCCCGCAAATACCAGTTGTTCTGCTTTGGTAACACCTGGCGTATCAGAAGACAAACAAGCTGAACCGGATTTCAAGAAATCGCTGTCTAACACTAACTCCTTAACCAAATTTAATAAGTCTCATTCTTCTCAATTCGTTAAATCTGCATCCTACAATAATATAAGGTTTTCGTCACCAACTAATATTAACGTTTTTCCTTCAAATACCAATTCGAGCTTTTACACTTCAGTAATACATGATGTTTCAGAAGCAAATCAGGCTGCATCGTTCAGTAGTAAAAGTTTTTTTTACCAACTAATACTAACGTTTCACATACAAATACCAGTTCGAGTTGTTCCTCTTTAGTAACATATAACGTTTTAAAATTCAATCCAGCTGAAACGGATATGAATATATCACTGTCTCATTCTGGCTCCCTAACCAAAGCAAATTCATATAATTCCACTCTATCTATTAAATCTGCATCCTGCAATAGTACAAGTTTTTCTTTACCAAATAATGTTAACATGTCCTCTACAAATATCAATTCAAGCGATTCCACAATAACAGCAGAAGTTTCAGAATCTTCAGAAACAACAAGCAAACGTAGTTTCGCTTTCCATGTCAAATTCATCTTCAAGTATATTACGATCTATTCAGGAAAAAACCTTAGAAATTTTTCAACTGATGGTATATTTTCCGAAAAACTTTCAAATGTGAAATACTGTTCGATACCACTATCTTCCACCGCAAAAAGCAGCCTTCTTAATAGCACATAAAATACGTCAAACAATACAATCACTAAATATTTTCCAGAGTCATCAGAAACAACTAATTGCGATACCACACAAAATACTTCTGCGAGAGATCCGAGTATTGATATAATTGAAAACCCCTTAAATTAACGCAATTTTAAGGTGCAACATAAAAGTCGTGCTTAACAAAAACACTTCTGCATTTTTGCCATACCCTGCAGACGAAAATATCTAGGCATTTTTAATTAAAACACAAATCCGAAATTCAGATTAAAGAAGCGTTAAAATTTCCGATGAAATCAAAAGAAAGATCAAAAATTATAGAAGAATTAAAAAAAAGGGGATTTTGTACATAATACCAATAAGAAGCATAACAGCGGTGTTCTTATTGTTAGTAGATGGCAGGGGGCTAAACAGCAAAATACTCCAGATGATTACGTCTGCTGCAAATAATGCAAAGGATTTTTTTCAAAAAATTCGTTACGCATACACGTAAACAAATGTAACAAGGCTAAACAGAAATTTGCAAGAGATAATTTTAAAAATAGTAGAGCACTTAGCCAAAATATTCATGTCTGCAAATAATACAAGTTAACAAACTTGTTTATTAACATTAATGATTGAATAAACTGAACGTTACCACGGAAATCGAGTTTAAGTGTTAGAATAATCGTTTCTTAACAGCGAATCTTATTAGATATTCTGATGAAGGTTTTAAGTAAGTTTAGATGGCAAAAACCCGTCCAGTTGCTAGCACTGCTTAATAGATAATAATAATAAGAAAATAAAATCGCTACCTTAAGGCATGAAATGCTTCGGCAGATATACCCGCATGTGCGGTTGGAAATTTTGGAGATTTTCCAGTAAATCAGTATGAGCAACTGTACAGGTTTTTTTCTATTATTATTTACATTAGGTAATTTAGGTAAGTATTTTAAGCGCTTTTCTTATGTTTAACATTTGGTAAGTTCAAGTAAGTATTAAGAGAGTAAATAAAAATTAAATAATAAAATTTTCGATGAGTATAATTAGGATTAGTATTAAAGTATTAATAAGTATAATTGAGGTAAATATCAAAATATATGTAAGTATAAACAATGGTAATAATCAAAGTATTAGTAAGTATAAACAATGGTAAGTATAATTTCCAACGAGGTTATTATCCAGCTACCTTACAATTGTTTATCATAATAAGTAATATAATTAATTATGCAATATATATATATAAAGGTTTATGTCCAACTTAGCTTGGACATGCCGCCGGCCTTGGCGTTAGACAACAGATGCCATCTTATCGGTAGCGCAAAGTACTTGCGCCAAAGATTTAATGGCCTCGGCGATGATGTTGGTGGTTGATGATGATGACGCAGATAATGCTGGGGTTGGTTGTTGTCGATTTGCCTCTTGTTGATTCTGTGACGTTGGCTTTTTTGCAGACTTTTCCCTTGACCTTGCCGCCCGCGGAGGAGAAGGGTGCAACAAGGTGTGATGATACTTATCACATTTTCTGCATGTATCCAGTGAGGCACATGCCCGTAAGTCATGGCTGCGAGCAAGACAATTTTCGCAATAGCGATGCCTCTCTACCACTTCTTCCCTCTTCTTCACAGTCATGTTGAGAAATTTACGGCAAAACCTAAGACCGTGGTAGGCTTTGCATAAGGCGCATCTATAAATTTTGGGATCACGCCGCTTAAAACGCTTAGTAAAAATTTCACTAGGACGGGTAGCGGTAAGTCTTCTATTTGATCTAAAGAAAAAACACTTTATTAGTAATTGTAACTTTATGAGCAAATAAGTGTATAAATCCTGTGTAAATGAAATAAACGAAAAATGAGAAAATTTAGAATAAATTATTCGCAAGGCTAATTAAATTAGGAAAAATGGAATAATACAAATGAGAGCAAGGAGTGTTAATTTTTTAAAAAAGGAAGGTGGCACAATTTGACTATTGGGCGAGTTATGTGTCCTGATGCAATGCGTATATCAGCGATACGTACTTTACCATCGGAACCGGGATATGTTTTTTCTACTCGACCTAATCGCCACTCTTGAGGTGGAAGTAAATCATCTTTAATTACCACAAGATCCCCAAACTGAAGATTAGGAGTGGAGTCTCTCCATTTATAGCGTTTATGTAGGGTTTTGAGGTAATCTTCTTTCCATCGTATAGAAAATTGATGGTGAATAGACTTTAGTTTTTCCCATCTGTTAATCAGGGACATGTCTTGATAGGCTAATTCAGGGAAGGCCATTATGGGAGCACCTCTTAAAAAATGTCCTGGAGTAAGCGCTGTCAAATCTAATGGGTCTTCTGACAGTGCAGAGATTGGCCGTGAATTAAGAACACCTTCTATTCGAGCTAAAAGAGTAGAAAATTCCTCGAAGTTAAATTTTTGGAGCCCTGCTACTCTTTTGAAATGAAACTTAAAACTCTTAACTGCGGCTTCCCATAAGCCGCCCATATGTGGTGAATGCGGAGGTATAAATTTCCACTCAAACCCATGGGTTAAATATTTTTGAGCTACGTCCTGTGCTGCTGTTTTAATGAACTTAGAAAATTCTCGTTCAAACGTCCGACTGGCACCCAGAAAGTTTCTGCCATTATCAGTTGTTACCCTATGGGGGAGCCCCCGCCTCCCAACGAAGCGAGCAAATGCAGCTTGGAACGCATTTGACGTTAAATCAGAACACGGTTCTAAGTGTATTGCCTTAGTGCTGAAACAAACAAATACACAAACGTACCCTTTTATTGTGCTTGATCTTCGTAGGGACGAAGTCTTGAGCTCAAACGGTCCAGCAAAGTCAATTCCAGTTGTGTGGAACGGTGGTGACAAGTTACATCTCTCAGCGGGTAAGGGCGCCATTATCTGCGAGCACGATTGCTGTTTGTGAATAATACAAACCTTGCAGTGGCGTATTATAGCTTTGACTTTGGGTTTAAGTCTGAAAATGTAAAATTCTGCTTGCACCATTCTACAAATCTGGCTACATTCGGCATGAGCTAGAAATTCGTGCAAAAAGGTAAGGTATAAATGGCAGAATCGTGAGTTCCCGGGTAATATCATGGGAAAGCGTTCGTCATATGGCAAATATGACTGAGCTAATCGGCCGTTAGCACGCAGAACAAAATCT
Source organism: Gymnosoma rotundatum (assembly GCA_916610165.2). Classification (NCBI taxonomy): domain Eukaryota; kingdom Metazoa; phylum Arthropoda; class Insecta; order Diptera; family Tachinidae; genus Gymnosoma; species Gymnosoma rotundatum. The sequence continues at coordinate 119,383,613 of OU744336.1, forward strand.
GAATCGAGAAACGGGTTTAAGTTCTTTAAAGAGCATTTGTTGGGTAGAGTGTTTCCGTTTAATAAAATATTATACTCTTCTTGATAGAAGATTCTTTGAGCAAGAGAAATAAGGCGCTTTTTAACAAATTTCATTTCGGTTTGGGATACGCTATCACAAGAAATATGTGTGACACTCCGCTTTGAGTCTTTTAAACATTTGTAAAAAAATCGAAAGATATAGCATACAACACGTAGGGCTCTGCTGTATGAAGAGAATCTAGCCAGAATTTCAGTTTCCTGAACTTCTGTGTGTAGGGCCTGAATTTCGTTTTCCTGATTTTCAACATTTTTGAGCGGATTTCGTTTTGGCCATTCCGATGGGGTTTTATTTAACCACGAAGGTCCATGCCACCAGAGATAATTATTTATAAGATCTTGAGGTCCACAGCCACGTGTCCCCAGGTCAGCTGGGTTATCGTGAGTTGGGACATGTCGCCATATTGCGTTGGACAGCAAACTATGGATTTGAGAAGTTCTATTCGCTACATAGGTTTCCCATGAAGAAGGTGGCTTTGATAGCCAACCTAACACTATAGACGAATCTGTCCACAGATTTATTTGACTAATATCAAGCTTTAGAGAGGCGACTACGTATTTAACAAGTTTTGCTAGAAGAAATGCGCCATTAAGCTCTAACCGTGGGAGACAAACTGTCTGTATGGGGGAAACTTTGCTTTTGGCAACTAGCAAATTTGTATACGTGTTGTGGGAATTAGTTTGACATCTTATATATAATGTGGCACAGTAGGCTGCTTTCGAAGCGTCTGAAAACCCATGAATTTGAATTGTATCCGAAGGAGTGTACTGAAACCAACGTGGGATAGAAATTGTTTCAATGTGCGTGAGATCGTGCGCGAGCGTGTTCCATTTATGCAGGGATTCTGCAGAAATGTTGTCATCCCAGTCTAACCCTTCTAACCACAATTGCTGCATGAGAATTTTCGCCCGAATGACTATAGGTGCTAGCCATCCAGCGGGATCAAAGAGTTTTGCAACAGAAGAGAGAATCCGTCGCTTTGTGATCTTTTCAGACTGTTCAATGGGAGAAAAATTGTATGTGAAACAGTCAGTGAGCGCATTCCACTTTATACCAAGAGTTTTGGTATCACTTGTGTGGTGGAACCGAAGAAAGTCCAAATCATAAAGATCTTCCTTCGGTAAATGTGCAAGTAACCGTGGATTATTTGCAGTTATCTTTTTTAACGGGAACCCTGCTGATTTTAACGTTTTTATGAGTTGATTTTGAGCAGATAGGGTTTCTTCTATGGAATAGCCACCAGCAAGTACATCATCGACATACGTTTCTGTGCGCAGGATAGATGCTGCTTTGGGAAACATGGATTCGGAATCGGTCGCAAGTTGCAAAAGGGTCCGAATCGCGAGATAAGGGGCACAATTTACACCAAATGTTACTGTTTTCAGTTGGTAATCTTTAATTGGGCCATCCATTCGAGGTTGAAACAAAATTCTTTGAAAGGGTCTATCAGCCGGGTGTACTTGGATTTGGCGATACATTTTCTGTATATCACCACTGAAAACATATTTGTACTTCCTCCAATTGAGAACTATAGATATTAACTCACTCTGTAAAGTTGGGCCTGTATGTAAAATGTCATTGAGCGAGAATTTAGACCTTGTTTTCCTAGAGGCATTAAAAACGACTCTTACTTTCGTTGTTTTATGTTCTGGACGAATAACTGCATGGTGGGGTAAATAGAACGATCCGTATTTACCTTGGGAAACAATTTCACATGATGGAGTTTCTTCCATGTGGTCAAGAGTAATGTATTCATTTAGAACAGTATTATATTGCGCCCTAAGTTCGGGATCTTTGGCTAGGGTCTTTTCCATGCTCGAGTACTGAGCCAAAGCTGTAAACCGAGACGACCCTAAAAAGACCTTTTCGGGATATTCAGCCTTAAATGGTAGTCTTACGACATATCTCCCACCCTCATTTCGTGTAGTCGTTTTTATGTAAAATCGTTCACAAACATCATCATCGAGTGATTTTAGTCGAGTCTCAGGTATTTCTTCCTGTTCCCAAAATTTCCGCAAGATATTGCTAAGTTCACTATTATCTGATGGAACTACTGATGTTGTGAAAGCTTGAATCGTCTGAGGTTTTATGGGACCACTGAGAACCCAGCCAAAGATGGTGTTGTAAGCAGAAGCTTTGCCACTAACATTCTTTTTAATACCCTCTAGATTAATGAAATGCTCATAGTCACTGCCTAGGACAAGATCTATTTGCGATGTTTTATTAAAGGTCGGGTCTGCTAGATCTAACTTAGTTAGTTCGATTGAATAAGGGACTTCGAACGAGTAGGCTGGAAGATATTTTGTCACTCTAGGCAATATTATGGCTTTAATATGGATCTTAAGAGCGTGTCTTTTTGCATACAAAACCAAGTTGCACTCTTTACTTGCCGAATGTTTTTTGCCGCCGATACCGATAATTTCGAAATGAGACCTTTGATAGGGTATTTGAAGGCGTTGTCTTACTCTTTCAGTTAAAAACGTGCGTTGAGACCCAGGGTCAATTAAGGCTCTTACTGTAAAGAGTTCTCCTCTATGTTCTATCTGTACAAGTGCAGTACGCAATAAAATATTTTCATTGTTCATAGAACAATTGGCTTGTATATTCCGCGATGTGCTAGGAAGTTCTTCGTTTCTTACAACTTGAGAATCTGTTGTGAAAGATTTTGATTTAATTCCTGTGATATCGTTTGAGCTGTCTCTGTGCCGAGTGTTTTCGTTGTTTTGAGTTTTCTGTTTCATATGTAACAGGGTGTGATGGGGCTTCTTGCAATAGAGACATGTATGTTTACTACTACAATTTGCCTTAAGGTGAGATAAAGCTAAACAGTTGTTACAAAACTTGTTTTTAAAAACGAAATCGACTCTCTGTTGTACTGTGAAAGCACGGAATTTAGGGCATATTCTAAGAGAATGATTTTCATTGCATAACTTGCAAGAAGGGGAGTATAAATTCTCTTGAGACATGTATGTCTGTGTTTTTGATTTAGATGGGTTAGTGATAGTAAAGCAATCTTTTGATGTTTTTATACTATCGAGGCGTTCGACTGCTTCATACCTATCTACAAGAAATTGTGACATCTGGGTCCACTTTGGAAGCTCGCGGGGACTTGTGAGTGATTGTTCCCAGAGCGCAAGAGTCATGTTTGGGAGTTTAGTCGAAATCAAGCGAATGAGAATAGGATCCCAGCTTTCCACTTCAACACCAAGAGTTCTCAGTGTCGCTAACGAATCATTAACAGACGATTGTATTCGTCTTATAGATTCACTATCCTCATTTTTGGCCGATGGAATATCAAAAAGAATCTTTATCTGATTATCGACTAGGACACGTTTGTTTTCATAACGAGTTTTGAGCGCATTCCAAGCGAGTTCAAAATTTTCATGCGATAAGGGATATCGCTTCACTATGGCGCCTGCCTCACCCTTCGTTTTATTTCGAAGGTGATAAAGTTTCGTGACTGGGGTGAGCTTTGTGTGGTTAATGTACACGGCTGTAAACATGTCACGAAACGAAGGCCATTGCTCATAGCTACCTGCAAACACTTCTGTATCACAGGGAGGGATTTTTATACAATTTACTGAGCTTTCTTGCACGAAGGTTTGACCGGGAGCAATAGGGTTCGTAGAATATCTGGTAGTCGATTGGAATCTTGGGTTACTCGGACTATCTAACTGGAGAACTTTTATTAAATCTAAAATTTGGGAGGTGCAGCTGTAGTATGCTTCTGTACATACTTCAAACCTTTCTGTGGCCTGTTGCCTAAATTCGGGTGTGACTTCCGAATTTTTTGTCAATACAACACATTCGTAGGACGCATCTACTCTACTCCATCTTGCGTCCAAATCCTTTAACTTGACCTCGAGAATGGTCTCACTGTGTTCTTCTACTGGGGTTCTATTAAATTTTTCACAAAATTTCAATAGGTGATCACAATCAAATTGAAAATGTTCTTTGGGTGTGGGATTATAGTCATCGCGCGATACGTTAGGCATGTTTCAGCAACTATAGAAAATTAAGGGGATTGGTAAAACGGGTTTTTCCTTTTTTTCAATCTATTTAGGGTTAGGTGTGCTGTCAAATTGATAATCTGAGAATGTAAGGGCTAAAAGTACTGGTCCTATTTTCCAAGTTTCTTTCCTTTAGAAGGGATAATATAAATTTAACAATATTCGTGGTTGAATAATCTGATTCGGAAATTACCGCTGTAGTTCCGTCGGTTTTACGGCTATCACAGACTTCCAAGGGATATAAATGTGAATTGAAGTAAAAGGGGCTTTCTTCTCTATATTTGGGTTAAAGAAAGCGTGTTATTTTTTCGCCAGAAATTTCAAATTAAAATGGGAAAATGAAAATTGGACAAGATATTCTGTAGAATTTGTGTATATTCGTTGAATAGTGGTTATAGAGTAATAGCACTACAGAAAATTTTGCGCAACAACTGGCCGTAGAAATCGAGCACGAAATATTGTAAAGGTTATTTATACTCAATAGAAAGGGGCTATAGAGTAATAGCACTCAAGGTTTATATATACAAATTGAATATAAATTATGCCAAATACAAATTTGCATGTGTTTTCTAACACTGAGAATTTAATCCAGAAAATAAATCTTATAACTTTTGTTTATAGTATGAACTTTATTATATAATTGATGCTAATTAAATTTTATTTATAAAATATTTCCGATGGAATTCTAAATTAGTGTACTAAACTTTACAGATCAAAGTACCTTTTTTTTATTTTTGTAATGTAATTCACCATGTATTACAAAAAAATTTTTTTTTTGTTTTTGGGTGTAATTAAATTCTTAATATTTAAAAAAATTCTCCGGGTGTAACATGTGTTCTACAATATCTCAAGCAATTTTACGGGTGTATGATTGATCATACAGAATAATATAACGCAGGAATAACGTAGGTTTATCGAACTTGTGCTGTCTAATTAGAAAAAATATAGGGTTCTATTATAGATATATATTAATATGTTTGACCTTTATTTATTTTAGGAATTAAAATATATTGTTGAATTCAAAAAATTTTAATTTTTTTTTTATATAAGTAGCAATTCTCATAACAATTGGTCGAGGTTTAATTTAAATTAACTGCAAAATTTAGGAAATATTCTTGCGCTATTATATTATTATTATATTATGAATGTTCTTATTTTGCTTTTATTTTTGATTACAAATTACAAATATTTTTCTTCTAGTGTCCTTATTAGTTTGGAGTTTATTGTAATATTCTTTGTACATAATTTTTGGGAATATACTGTAATTATAACATTGGACTCACTAGATTGAATGTTTACCAGTTAAACGTGAACTTAAGTGTGAGCTCTTTTTTCACCCTTTTTGTGTGTTTTTTTTTTTACAATGAAGAGGAGATATTTATTTTTTAAATGCTTGGTTTTTAAATTTTTACATATGTACATTAATAGAAAAAGAAGAGAATAATATACAAGAAATGTCAATTCAATCTTTGTTTCTTTAATATCAACTTATATTATCTTTTAACATTATTACTATTTTACTGTCGATTACTTTATTGAGAAGATCTTATTTCTTTTTTAGTGGACTGTATGTTATTTATGTATATTAAACTGCATCTTCTTTACATTCATCAACAGAAATCCCAGTAAATGTTATATTTCTTTAACTCTTCTGTTAAAAAATAAAGTATAGATAATTAAGAAAATGCAAACTTCTCTTTATTCTTAGTTAAAAGAGCATGGGATTAGAAATTCACCACACATATGAGGGTTTAAATAAATGAGAGCATTTGCTATTTGATTTTCAGAGTCAGTGTTGTCTGATTACGGGTTTTATCCTTAAATCGGGGATCTTAATATGTAAGTGGGTATGAAATTTAAATTGGTGATTGAAGAATTATTTGAGGATATTATTTTTCTCTTTAAATTATAGTTTTGGTTATTGTACTTTTACTATTATTGAATAAAATTTGGTTCTATTTTTTTTTTAATTTACATGAATTAGCCTTTTTTCAGCTATAATATCAATTTTGAAAAACAAATAAGAAATAAATTGCAAAAATGCTGCGAAAATTTTGACTGAAAATACACATCTTATGTACAAATTAAAAAAACAGTATTATCGTAGTGGGGATTCAATTAATCTAATTGGGAAAACGACTCGAAAAAAACTGGGAACCCTGGTCAGAATTTATATAAGCAGAGGTTGTTTTTGTATAATTTATAGCGGTAAATTTTCATACATATATATTTTTTTTTATTATTTCATTCTTTATGTACCAAAAAATATGTGTAAGTATTTGTGTATATTTTAAAGAAATACCTTGTTTTCTGCATATAGGGGTCATCCAAAATTATATTACGAACATTGGTAACTTTATGTTTCTTTATATTAATATTTTGAAAATGATGAATATTTATTTTGTTATTCTGTATGTTCTCTATAACTTTACAACTTTTATAACATTTATATAATATGTATGCACTCATGTATGTGCTTATACAAAAAAATTTTCCTTTTCTCCGATCTTCAATTTTTTTTGTTATATTTGCACAAAACTACCGGTATGTAACTATATACATTTGTATGTATTCTGTAAATATACATACATATATTCTGTATATAGGTACTTTTACACTATTATAACGGTTCTATTATGCAACGTTACTTTGTTTTTTATGGCACTTTTAAGTTATGCAAATATATTTATGCATTTTTAATTTAAGTTTTAAACTCTTATGAATTTTCAATTTTGATTACTTATTAAAATTTAATAATCATGGACAATCACTTAAATTTCGTTTTTAATTACTGTGCTTTAGATCTGCTTGACTTACTCTGTTAACCTTTTTTTTGTGACTGATGAACTTTAATATTTCAGCATTGATTTACCTCATTTTATTGTAGATTATGGTGAGTATTGTATGTTGATGTTTATTAAGAGAGACTTCTGGTTTCTGTCTGTTGACTCAAAAGGACCATGAATAAACTGAACGTTACCACGGAAATCGAGTTTAAGTGTTAGAATAATCGTTTCTTAACAGCGAATCTAAAGAAAGATTATTTTTATAATTTACTCGAATGGAGTAAATTATAATGGAGCGGTTTGGGGAAAAGAATAAAAGGGCGTTAGAATTATTTCTTTTCAATAAACCAGGTTTATTTATAAAAGTCACCTTATTAGATATTCTGATGAAGGTTTTAAGTAAGTTTAGATGGCAAAAACCCGTCCAGTTGCTAGCACTGCTTAATAGATAATAATAATAAGAAAATAAAATCGCTACCTTAAGGCATGAAATGCTTCGGCAGATATACCCGCATGTGCGGTTGGAAATTTTGGAGATTTTCCAGTAAATCAGTATGAGCAACTGTACAGGTTTTTTTCTATTATTATTTACATTAGGTAATTTAGGTAAGTATTTTAAGCGCTTTTCTTATGTTTAACATTTGGTAAGTTCAAGTAAGTATTAAGAGAGTAAATAAAAATTAAATAATAAAATTTTCGATGAGTATAATTAGGATTAGTATTAAAGTATTAATAAGTATAATTGAGGTAAATATCAAAATATATGTAAGTATAAACAATGGTAATAATCAAAGTATTAGTAAGTATAAACAATGGTAAGTATAATTTCCAACGAGGTTATTATCCAGCTACCTTACAATTGTTTATCATAATAAGTAATATAATTAATTATGCAATATATATATATAAAGGTTTATGTCCAACTTAGCTTGGACAATGATCATTTAATTACTTTAATTTGCTGTAGTATTTTTTTACTTCTTTTAATTGCAATCTTACACATAAAGTTTGAGTAAGCTTGGAAAAAAACAGTAAATAAGCTAAGCTTAACTTTTTAAAAAAGAGAGTTTGATTCCTAGCAAAAATAACAAGAAAAAGGAACATCGATAATAATTGCCTTAGTAACAAGAGCAAGTAAATTGATTTTGGTTTTTTTAAGTACTGTTTTTTCCACGAAATGGACAAAGAGGTTTTTTGTAATTCTACATAGTCGGAAAGCTAAAAACAAACTTGACTTTAAGTTTAGCATTTGCCTAAATTAGAAGACAAACAAGAGTGTCAGTAATTTTTGAATTTTAAGAAGCGTGTAAGAAATATTTAAATTATTTCAAATTATAAGAAAATAAAAATTTAAATAAATAAATAAAAGTTATTGAATTTAATGTAAGGTGATTTAAAAATTCTAAATAGTAGAAGAGTCTTAAAAATATTAAAAGATGATTAAAATTATTTAAAATTTTAAGAAATTTAAAAATTAAATAAATAAAAACTTATTGAATTAAAATTTTACATACTAGAAAAGAAAAAGCGTTCTCGTTTAACAATTTACTTTGTGCTACTTATGTTAACTTGCATTGAATATTAAGTTAATAACTATAATAAAACATTTAAAACTAACCATATTGAATAAATAAAGTTAAAATTTTTAAAATAAAAATGTTGCAACCGAATTATTAAATTTACTGGGACAACGTTCACAACTAACTTCCCAGCAACGAAAGATAAAGTTAATTTACACTAAGAACGAAAGTTTTTCCGGTCTTACGAAATGACAGCGTTTCTACATTGGATCGTCAACACGATTAGATGAGGTCAGAACTAAGGCTTTTAGGCCATTTTTTAATTGAAGTCAAGTCGCTTGATAGCAGGATTAGGGAACTAAAAGACATTTTTATACCTTATTTATTTGATGCTTGTGTTGAAGCTTTACGTAAAACTGCCAAATGGCATGATAAATTAAAATGGTTCCAAACACCAGCTGTTGCACAACATTTAACCACACTCATAAAAAAGTGTGGAAAAACGCAACAAGCAGAATTGATGAAACTTGAGTCGGATAAAGAAATCAAACAGCTTAAGTATTTCTTGCAGCTATGGGAAGAGGACATCCGTTTTATAAACAAGAAGTTTTTAGATGATCAGTGTACACAAAAAACGTAAAAAAATAACATTGCCTTCAAAACATGATATTAAGAGACTATACATGTTTTAAAAAAATAAAATGTTTGACGCAATTGATGTATTACAAAAAGAATTTAACATTACTGCCTGGAACGAATTAGTAAAATTAAGTTTGATATTTATCCAAATATTTAATAGAAGCCATGCAGGAGAAATTTAAAGGTTAACTATAGAGAGATATTCAAACATAGAAGAAATAACTAAAACTGTTGGAACTGACATTCTTGAGCAAATGTCTAAAGAGTCGATTACATTCGCAAAACAATTTGTGCTAGGAACGTCTGTCAGCGTTCTGTTAAGTCCACTTTGTATAAGAGCAATTGACCTTATTCTTAAATATAGGACCGAGGCTGGAATGCCACAACGAAAATAATATATTTTTTCAAAAAGGTGCGAATCAAAATTTTATAAACCATATTACAGGGCATGCAAGGTACTAAAGGAATTTTCGGAACAATGTGGAGCTGATATGCTTTACAAATTAAGAAGAACAACACTAAGGAAACATATTGCGACCTTTATTTCGTTACTAAATGTGGAAGATGCCAACGTTTATCGGGCATCATAATGATATACACAAAAGCATATATCGGGTTTCGGTTCCGGCAGCGGAAAAAATGTGTGTTTTGAAACTGCTTATGTCGGCAGTAGGCGATGACGACGATAATGAAAGAGAAGATCTTGAAGTTCAAGACAAAAATTTCAACTGAAGTAAAGATACAAGCCGTACAATTTTTGAAGTCCAGCACGAAGATGAAGAAGTTACTATTTTTCAAGATATTCCAAGTACCAAGCAAGCTGAAAGTATAAACGCGAGCTCATCTTCGAAAAAAAGACTTGGTGAGTATGCATTTTATATTAAAAGTAAACGTAACTTGACCATACTTCACTATCGATAATCTTATAAAATGTTTATTATTCAATGAAGTTTGACAAATCAACACAACAAGTTAAATTCGCATCTGTAATTATCTCGCAAAAAGTTATATGTATGTAAAATATTTAGCAAATTTTAAAGTGTTTAATTCATTTAAAAGTTAAGTTAAGAATATAAATTTTTCGTGTTTTTAGGAAAACACTTTTGTTGGTTTTTCTATTTTTAGTAATATAAATTTTTTGACCTTTAAGGAATGGCTAAACGTTATGGTAAAACCAAGAGGACGAAGTAGGCAAAAGAAGAGAGGGATGCCTTATATGCTGTGTTTGGAGATTTCAAGGAATTAAAGAAACTACCAAGTTTGAAACAATGTTGAGACGCAATGAAAACAAATAAATGTTTACAAAATATGACTCCACAACAAATAAAGTCCTGGATAGATAACCAGAGGTGGTAAAAATAAAAAGGTGAGCTAAAAAGGTATCTGCAAAACGCACATACTCAACGCTTTTTAGCGGATTTTTTCAACACATATTCTTTTCGCTAATACAAGGTTGGTTGTTGATATTGATATAAAAAACAAGATATTAATGAAAATAAAACGCTTACACATAATTTAAAATTAAAGGCATATAAAAATTTTTTACTTTAGCGGAAAATCAACCACCAAATGTAAAATTTAATGTTTTTGTCTCTAAACAAAACTGAAAAAATATGAGCTGAAGCAACATTTTTGCGATGTGTGTATGTTTTGAGCCTGTATAATATAATTGTTTTATCAAGAAAATTTATTATTTGAAATCTTTTTTATATTTATTTACTTGCATTGTTCTTGATTCCTTCAAATAATAATATTTCATGATATTCTAATGAAATATTTATGATTCTAAACTAAAAAATTAAATGTATCACTGCGAGGAAATCATATCCGAATAGCCATTTGGTTGCTGCTGTGGATTAATCCACAGTAATACATTTCATTTTTTAGTTGAAAATAATAAATATTTAATTAGAATATAAAATACAAAAAAAAGAATAGGTATAAAATATTTATATTTAAAGGAATCAAGCACAATTAAAGTATATTAATATATTTATTTTATTTTTCGATTTTCGTTATTTTTTAGTTTTAAAATCAAAATCGTTTACAATTCATTCTGTTTTTATGACTTATTTTACTCCTGGACAATAGTCAAAAGTCAGCAAGAATGTAAGTAATTATCCAAAGTTTATTAAAATTAGTAATTGATTTGCATCAATCACCATATGTCGACCTTCAAATTTAATATCTTTTAAATTTAATATTTTTGTAGTCACAGTCTGTATTTTTCTTACATATTAACTATAATTAATTGTCATTTCTATCGCTTTTTGTATGTATGTTTGTGCTAAATAATATCAATTTCATTAATTAAATTTTGTCCCTTTCTTTTTTCAAAGTATTAATAAGAAATACAAAATTGTTAATTTTATACACCAGTCGGTCGATTCTGGTTCTGAGATTTTCATATTATCATTTTACTATTACACAAATTGCGATTTCCGTTCTTTTAATGAAAAAGTGTTTCATTCCATAGTAGGCGTGAAACTTTCGTATCAATGATAATAAAATATAAAAGTCAAATGCAGATATCGAAGTTTAGCAGTTTTAAAGCGGCTCTAATCCGGAAACTAGTTTATTTTTTAACTGCTTGAGCCGCATGTATTGTTGCTGAAATTTTTTCTAAATCATTTTTATTTTAGCAATTTTTGTAAAATTTTTAAATTAAAAACATTTTATTTACTAATACTTTCAAAGAGAATGCATATACTTTACTTAGGCACAGATGGTCCACAACACAGATTTTCTTTGCTTTTCATTAAAACCATGTAAAAACTACCGAACCAAGTTAAAATAAAAAGAAGTATAAAAAATTTGTAAGTTAAACAGTTTTATTGAAAAAAGGATAATGTACTAAACTCCAACAAATAATTTATAAATCATGAACATTGATCAGATAAAAAATAAAATCGTGGTGAGCGTGAAATTTGTATCAAGGGTCAACTTAGGTTACGATCGCCTTACGATTTTTGTTCTGTTCACTACGCTAGACTGACGAGTTATTTGTTGGCGTTTAGTACATTACCGTTTTTTAAATAAAGCTGTTTAAGTTACAATTTTATTATTTGAGTTAAGCCATTTTTGGAATAAGTGGGTAATTTATTAAAATATTGTTATATTATAAAACCAGCAAATATTGTAGGCGGCTCTAAGTTTACTTTAAGACGATACTTAACTAATATTCTTTACCGCCGATGGTAATTGCATATCTACTTTGTCTTCTGATCAAGTGTCAAACTATATATAGTTTATCACCCCTATTCTGCGTTTCGATTCTAATCGAAATTTTCTCCATCTAGCAACTTTGGTATTCTGCGTTTCGATTCCGCTCAGTTTCTTTCGATTGTATGTATTCCGCATTACGGTCGGAGCTCCATTTTTTTTTTTGTTAACGGAGGGGTTTTCTTTATTTGTATTTTTTAGTTAAAAACTTAAAAATTCAAAAAAAAGTAAATAGAAAATGAGATAAACTGTTCAGAAACGAATAAAAAAACAATTAAAATTATTTTCAATTATTTTATTTAATTAAATTAATTTTTTTTAATTGTTCAGTTTTGTATTACAGGTCAAAAACAATAACACCAGAACAGTACTAAAAACTGGCAAATTTAATGACATCTAAAGCAGACATCCCAAAATTAAAATCTGCTCCAACTCCGCTTTGGTAGCTACCATCTGCAAAGAATCCTAAAGCGGCCACAACTCGGTTAAGCGGTAAAGAAGAAGTCAAAGAATTTGGCTGCAATATCAACATTTTACTTTCACAATAAAAATTACAATTGACAAAACTTACAATTAATCCACTTCAAATGGATTGAAACTGTCTCTTTTTCTTTCCATATTTAATAACAACACTATTAAGTTTTTTTTAATTATACACCTTTATCTTCACAAGATTCTTTGCACTGCAATATAAACATGAACAACTAATTTTTATTTTGTTTTTAAATTTTTTATTTAATTTAATTATTTGTTTATTAAATTTCATCAAGAATATATTTTTAATTAGGAATATGTACATACAACTTTTTGTATTAAATTTGACATTTGTTTACAAAAATGATAGCAAATTTGCTTATTTTCCTATTTCATTTCCACATTCCACAGTGATGTTATTAATTGTGTAAACAGAAGACAACACTTCTTCTTTTTCTTTCGATTCCGTTTTTCTGCAGAATACCAATTTTCGATTGCAACGGAACTGAATGCGGAGCCTTAATCGAAACGCAGAATAGGGGTGTGTATACAAAAAAAAAAAAAATAATAAATTAAAGAAAATGTGAGGATTATTGGTTTTAATTGAATAATCGCAAGAAATTCGGGATGCACAGGTAAGAATGTCTTGGTAAAATTATACATCAGATATGTTGTGTATATTACCAAAAATTGGCATTTTATAGGAATAAATTGAGAGTTTGAAGCGCAGGTTACGCGATGGCCAAGATCAAATTCAAGTCAGGTAATGGTATTAAGTGCTTTACGTTTTTTTGCAAGTGGTAGCTTCCAAAGAAGTGTTGGGCAAAATAGTTTATCTGCGTTGTCTCAGACGTCAGTAAGCAGATGTGTGCGTGCGGTTGCTCCAGCTGTAAATAAAATAGCACATAAGAACATCAAATTTCCAAAGGGAAATGAGTTCCCGTCGATTAAATTGAAATTTATGGAGAAGTTTCGATTCCCTGGAGTAATTGGGCTACCATTATGGGCACGCACATTAAAATTTCAGCACCAAAAAATGAAATTGAGCACAAGTATTATTGCCGAAAGGGTGGACATTCAAAAAATTTTATGATTATTTGCGATGCCAATTATCTTATTCTTGCCGCAAATGCTCAATTTGGTGGAACTGCGCATGACTCGTTTGTATGGCATCGTTCTCGTGCTAAAAACTTTCTTGAAGAACTTTACGAAACAGGCGAGCGTAACTTTTGGCTCGTAGGAGATAGTTGCTATCCATTTCAGGTATGTTTTTAGCTTAATTTTAATAAAAAATACTATTTTATGTATATTTTTAATAGCCTTGGTTGATGACACCAATAAGTGCAACATCAAGTGTCCCTGAAGAGCGCTATAATGTAGCTCATAAGACCACGGGAGCTCTCGTGGAAAAATGTAAACGTATATTAAAAAGTCGATTTCAATGTCTATCAAAGGAACGAACACTTTTTTATAGCCCTCCAAAAGCAGGAATAATAATCAATGCTTGTTTAGTATTGCATAACTTTTTGATTCGTAAAAGAGTTCCATTACCGCAAATATACGAAGACTACTTTGAGGCAACTGAAGTAAATGTTAGCTCCACTGGTGATTTTTCATCGTTTTCTATATTAAGTGTTGCAAGAAGACAATGTTTGCAAATTGTGCAAGATGTATTTTCTACTAGCATCGAAACATAAATTTCACCGTACAACATTTTTCGTAATTTATATATTGTGCATACGTTTAATAAAATAAGCAAAACTATTACATACAATTAAAATAAATAGTCCAAGGGCCATTATGGCAATTTGCTGTTAGTTAAAGGTAGGATTTTGTCTGCGAAATAAATAGCTTTGTATTATTAAAATTTCCAATTTTTATTGCGGCCCCGATTATGGTTCATAACACTTAAATGTTGGGTTGTCTCGGCTACAACACAACATTTATATTTGTTTCGATTATGGTTTACAACATCTACATGTTGAATATGTCACAGGGTTGTATTTTATTGCAGCATATATTATCCGTAAAATTACATCTCTTCATGGGGAAAACTGTCAAAAATAAAACAAACAAATATAGGCACACATTTAAAATTATTTTAAAATAATTATTGCAATTAAAAATAAACCAAACTTTTTTTTATTAAAAACCAAACACATTTATGTAACGATAAATTGATATATATATATATATATATATATATATATATATATATATATATATATAATTCAGTGTATGGACCACCTCCAGTAGCTTGAGTGCTCCTTTTATTGGCAGCTAGCTTTCTTTTTGCCTTATAGTGAGTCCTATAAAAAAATAATACATAATTTTATATAATTCTATAAAATGAATTAATTAATTACGAACTCTTTGCCATTCTTTCGCATTTCAAATAGGTGGACCCATACTATTTAGTTTTGTAGTAGACTTATTCTATTTGTCCTCTAACTGCATTTTATTACATCAAAATGAGGGCTTGCCACGGCTAATAGCAGGATTTTGCGTCGTCAGTTCTACCAGCATTTCCATTTGCTTTTTGTTCATATTTTTTCTAAAGAATGGTAGTTATAGATGTTTACGATAAACCAAAAAAAATATTTACTTACAAATTTTTTCCATTTTAAATTTCAACTTGCCGTGGCAGCAAGATAACCAGTAATAATCAGTACGCAAGTGAAGAAATCATACCAGGAAAAACCAAAAATAACATACTTTTGCACATGGTTGATAAATTTGGTAGGTATGAAAAAAAGTATTAATATACATAATTTTTCAACCAAAAATCGTAGTAGTAAGCAATTTATTTCATTTCCACTTTGTTTTTAGCCAACCGATATGTGAACAAAATGAAAATTACCAACGTTCTCATGTTAAGAAGTTATTTTACTAAAAGGATTTAAATATAAGATTTTAATGTATTGATAAAACATTATAAGTGTAATCAAAAATGTATTACAATAAAATATGTTTATGGATGTAATAATATCCAAGTAAAGAAAATCAAAATTATATCCATACGTATGTATATATTTTCATTCCTAAAACCGATAAATGAAAAGGTGCCAAAAAAAGCAAAACGCACTTTAGTAAATAAATGCCCTACGAATCTAACTGTACGACTGTCATTTGCGAAAAATTAGCCGTTTATAGGGTATACCCCTATAAGTGTGCAATTTTCCCATATAAATGAATATATATATTTTCATTCCTAAAACCGATAAATGAAAAGGTGCCAAAAAAAGCAAAACGCACTTTAGTAAATAAATGCCCTACGAATCTAACTGTACGACTGTCATTTGCGAAAAATTAGCCGTTTATAGGGTATACCCCTATAAGTGTGCAATTTTCCCATATAAATGAATATATATATTTTCATTCATAAAACCGATAAATGAAAAGGTGCCAAAAAAACCAAAACGCACTTTAGTAAATAAATGCCCTACGAATCTAACTGTACGACTGTCATTTTCGAAAAATTAGCCGTTTATAGGGTATACCCCTATAAGTGTGCAATTTTCCCATATAAATGAATATATATATTTTCATTCCTAAAACCGATAAATGAAAAGGTGCCAAAAAAACCAAAACGCACTTTAGTAAATAAATGCCCTACTAATAAAAATTCTAAGTAAACACTACTTGATGTTAAATCTGAAGCACTTTATTCTTAAAACTTTTATCCGACGACAAATTAATGGTTTATT
This sequence comes from Gymnosoma rotundatum, assembly GCA_916610165.2. Classification (NCBI taxonomy): domain Eukaryota; kingdom Metazoa; phylum Arthropoda; class Insecta; order Diptera; family Tachinidae; genus Gymnosoma; species Gymnosoma rotundatum. The sequence goes on from OU744336.1 coordinate 119,400,049, forward strand.
GCTATGTACATTGAAAAAAATATATTTTTGATACTAAAAAACAAAATTTCCTTATAAACTTGACTCAGCATCAGGGCATTCCGCTGCCACCACAGGACGTTCTATAGCCGGAAGACCTTCTGTAGCCACCACAGGATATTCAGTAGTTGCTACTGGGTGTTCAGCGGCACCAACTGCTCGATCAGTTACGACCACTGGACAACTACTGATTGCCTATTAGTTAGACGTACTTGGTGGCGTATATCGGTGGTGGAGTATATGGGTTCTATCCACCCGAATGTGGGATATATCAACTGAGGTATTACATAAGCCATAGGAACTTCTGGAATCTGAAAATGTAAAATTGTTAAAAACAATTCTTTAAATAAAAGTAAAAAGAAATCTTACCATGTAAAAGGCCTGGTGCATATTACCGCGGTATCTACCGCGCCCGCCATCTCTGTTGTCACGTCTGTTGCCACGGCTGCTACCACCTCTGCCGCCACGGCTGCTACCACCTCTGCCGCCTCTGTTGTCACGGCTGCTACCACCTCTGCCGCCTCTGTTGTCACGGCTGCCACCACCTCTGCCGCCTCTGTTGCCACCACCACTCGATTGTTGCAATAAATATTGAATTAATTTCTAAAAAATATATAAATGCATATACATTCGTTATATAATTAAAATGGAAAAAAATGCTATATTCGGCTTAAATCTAGTTTACGGACGCAGCTTAAAAATTTAAAAAAAGTTACCAACGGGGTGTAAAATTTAATTTTAAGCAAAAAATTTAAAGTGACAAATTTGGGGCTGACCCTTAGTTTCCGAGTTACGGGCCTCCAAAGTTTGTATGTACAATATGGATAATAAGCGAGCAGAAAATACTTGCGCCCGGCCGAAGGCCGCCTACGCAGACAATCTTTAGTAAGCGAAGCCGGTGTTAGTCATACCATAGAGGAGAAAATCTTTGCGACCGGCCGAAGGCCAGCTACGCAGAAAACCTTTAGTAAGCGAAGCTTAAACTAAGAGCTGCCCAAAAAACTTTGATATAAAAAACTTTTTTTTAATTTTTACTATATTCCTTTTAAATTGAATAGATATTTAAATTACCTTTCCAATGATACCCATATTGTCTTATTCCACCAAAAAATACTCCATATAATCTGAAGTTCAAGCTCATTAACTATGTCTTACGACGAAATAAATGGATTTTTTTAACTAGACGGAAAATTTTCAGGTCTTCGCTCAGAAGTTTTTCTAGGTCGCTTACCGCTATTGGCTTCCTTTACTTTCCCAGTAGCTTTATACTTTTTTATAAGTCGGAAAACTATTAATTTCTTACACTCAGGGGAAAAAGCGGTATAAAACTGCCAAAACTGATACCATTTGGTATCGATATTGAGTTAAGTCCGTTTGTGCTTACTTCGTTAACGGTTGATATCAATATTTTAATAACATCACGATATCATTTTTTTACCAACCGTTCTTGCTTTGATAACACACTGTTCTCATTTTTCTTTTTATGTTAACACACTGTTCTTATTTCGTTACCAATCGTTCTTACTGTGACAACGCACGGTTCATACTATGATACCGTAACTGTCTTGTTTTGTTACCAATCGTTCTTATTTTGATAACGGGCCGTTCTCATTTTGTTAACACGTCGTTCTTATTGCGATACTCATGTTATTATTATTTTTTCTACAAGCAAATAAACCATTAAGTCCCAAATACAATTTAAACACAATCAAATTTATATTTCAATATATTATTTATTAAATTAAATTTAAAATAAATTTTACACTTCAGTTACCTACTTCTAAATTAAAGCTACTAACAGTTTATAAAAACCTTATTCTAAAATATGATTTTGAATTATTTATTGAGTATAAATGTAATGGAAGACTAATAAATTCTGTAATCGGTTTTACATATAAGTTCTTATTGAGGGAGCCAACTTCATATGACTGAAAATAGCTGTTAAAACCTTTTACATTAATACCATAACACAATACATAAAGTGTTGAATCTTCAAAACTAAAGAGTGTCCCCAAACAACATACATGTTTTTACGTGTAATAACCGTTCAGACACCACTTTAAAACTAAAAAAAAAAAACAAAAATAAAATAAAGGATTAATTTTTTAAACCGTTATAGACAAGCGCTTTCAAATTGGACAGAAAGTCGATTTCTATGACCGTTATAATAACAAGTGTTTATATTCAAAATTATAAATTAAAGGGTTCTTTACTGGTTCATTTTATTTGGTATATATGGCCACATATTTTGAACAGTTATGGGCAAACGCTTGAAATTTACAAAAAACCGTTTTTGATTACTTCGCTATACCAACAAATAAAATTTTGGATTTGAAAATTAAATTGTGTTCCCAAAATTGAGGGAATCTGATCTATATGGCCATCTTTTGAACCGTTATATCCAAACACTAACAAATTAGACAGAACTATTTGATCGGTATAATAAGAAGTATAAATATTTTAAATTATAAATTAAATGGTGATACAATAGTGGCTGTAATTTGATGTATATTGCTAAATTGCTGAACAATTGTAGACAAATGGTTAAAATTAACAAGGAGCTCTAGTGCTAAGTCTACTATAACAAGTATAAAGTTTAGAGATGGAATATAAGGAGTCATAATAGTTAATGTAATTTGAAGTATGTGGCCATACTTTTGAACCGCTATAGACAGATAGCCAAGAATTATTTAATTAAAAGAAGTCCTGAAATGCTGGGAATTATTCGAATTAATCTAGTTTAGTAGTGTAAGTTGCAAAAATCATTGAATTAATTAATCTAAACAATACAACGAAAAATGTATATATTATGTATACTCAGCCACTATTAGATTACTATGCAGTAGAGATATGGAACACTGCCCCCGTTTAAGCCGATGTCATTTTTATGTAAAATTATATATATATATATGCAATACCAAATTTTTTGTATTTTTTTAAATCTCTGTCATCCCAATAATTGCGTTTTTACTGGAGTTACTTCACTTAATTAGATAAGGGTATATAAGATTCAGTATAGCCGAATATAGCACTCTTACTTTTTATATTTAAAATAACATTCCTTTTGAAGTCGATAGACTCAGCATGCCGTGGATAACACTGGTATAAAATAGAAGAGGTCTAATATTGATCTTCTTCTCGACTAATCGCAATAAGACCAATGGAACCATTGAGGCACTGTTGCGTTTTTGTGCAATTAGCTATAAAAATACAATTCTTTCTATCAGGCATGTAACATAACTGAATTTCGATTGGAAGTGGTTTTAATTCTGCAAATAAGTTCCTAAGAAAATTAAAAATTTCTTCGGAATAAAACTGCTGTTATATTGCAAAGTGAAAATTAACCTCTATTTTGTGGCTTTATTTAGATTAGCTGGTTTGTTACTGTAGAATGGCCAATGTTGCAATTTTTAAATTAAAAGTAGTGGTTAGCATTTTTTATGAATATATGAAGTCGATCGGAATTTGCAGAAGGTAAAACAAATTCAAACGGAGTTATTAATACGGAGTTAAAACCATTCGATCAGAATGTGTGACATGTTTTAGAGACCTTTCAAAAGGGATATCAAAGCAGACGGCCAATATATCTTAAGCGGAAGCAATTATAGTTAGTGGCCCGTAAGCGGGTATAGACGATCCATTATATCAATTTACCTCGGCGGACCGAAAGCGTCAATCAGTCGGCTTATTAATACAAAGTGGAGAAGTTCAATTTAAAGTTAACTTTAATGAAAAATACAATAACTTTCCTAAAAGAATTAAAAAGTACACATGATATACCGAAACATAACCTTTGCATACTGCTCAGCTTCTAATCCAGCCTAGTAAATGGAAACATCTTCAAGTTATACCACTAGAATGTCATTACTTTTATGATAATTTAGTTCAGATGGAGTCAAATTAATAAGAAGCAATGTGACAATGTCCAATTTGAAGTACGTTTTTTAATTATGTTTATTTTTTTTATTATTGCTTTGTTATTGAATTCTTTTATGTTAGAAAAACGTTAAATAAATGCCTAATTTAATAAAATTACATATTACAGCAAAAAAAATTATTTTTATTACTGTGCAATAACCGCTATACGCTATAAAAATATTTGAAGATTTCAGTTGCAATACCCGTCATCAACCATATCGCTACGTATAAAAAGTTCTATTTTTTATAAGGGTGACTCAGTAGTATTATTTAAAAAATATTATAGAAGAAAGATTAATTCATACCTTAAGAATTTTGGAATGAAACAGTTTTTTCACTCTCCTGAAAAATTTGAAATTTGGCGAATGGCGGGTATTGAATATAAGACCTTGATATGCTTTCTTGCGCTTAGATATATTTGAAAGACTAGTAGAGGTGGTAGCGACGTTTAAAACTGGACCTTAAAGTTGGCCTTTTTAGCGATTTGTCTTCATAGGCTCAACTGAGCATACATTGAGATCTATTGCCAATACTGACGGTCTTTTGTGCATTTCCGAGCACAGTACAATAAACCGACAGTTACTTTAATTTAAAGTAAAAACAAAAAATTTACATTTAATTTACAAACGATTTCAGGACACAGCTTAACAAATTAATGAATAACAAACATTTTCTGCCAAAAAATTTTATTTTAAGGAGCATTATGTTGTCCTGCGGTAAAGTTCGCGCAGTCAAATACATATATTTAAGTTGTTCCCTTTTTATACAAACGTAATGATTCATTTGGTTGCAAATACCACTGTGGCTCACGTGCAGAGGGACTCTTCTTTGGTATGGCAGAATTTTTGGGGGGCGTCAAATTAATAATAATAATAATATTATTAATAAAACACGTCAAATATATGTGTGATAATAATTATTATTGCACAACAACCAAAATAAGATATATTAAACATTTATTTCATAAGGTATACATATTTTTTAATATAAGGATAGATTTAAATTGTATAACACTCTTGTATAAGATTAAAGATTCATAATTCGTAATTATAATTTTCTTTTCGGAGCAATTTCTGCAAATCTGTCTATAACTTCTCCCGCTTAACGTGAAACCAAAAACTGTTGATCGGCAAAACCCTTAAGAAGAGTCTCTAAGCGTTCTTGCGTCATTGTTGATAGCGTATTTTTTACTTTATAAAAGTTGGGATACGTTGTTTTGCTTTCTACATTATTCAACCGTATTAGCCATTTGAGAATATTTGTTAGTTCGTTACGGTATTGAAGAAGATTAATCTCCGCCTTTAGCTCTGGAAAGTACACCCTGAATTACTTTGAAACAATTCTATAGTCATGATAATTACCTTTGAATTGGATTAGTTTTGCTACTCTATAGGTAAATTCGATTAAATATTTTTTTGAGGGAGCTAAGGGGGCGCCGATGCTTCGTTTGATATGGTAGCTGCCATACCCGTATGCACGCCAGTGATTCTTACTTAGTGGCTTTATCTGGCTATACTTCTTGATCGTACGGTCTTGTGAATCCTATGGTCTCGTTTTTACTAAACATGCGTTATTATTACGCTGCACTACTCTGCTACTCCGGAGAGACATGAACTACATGATGCCTTGTTTAGTAACCTTAACCATTCATAGACAATTCCACTACGCCTATCATACAAGCCAAGCCCTTTATAAAATAGCCACAATACACGTCTACCATACACTGTTTTTATGCTATTTTACTTCCCTGCGCTAACCGTGTAATGATGCTCGTTAGCGACGTAGATAAAAAGAACTTCTTTATATTTATTAACAATATATTGTTTTATTTAATTATTGTAGTTTTGTTCCTTTTTATTTTACCACTTCTGCTCTGTACAATGTATAATATCTTAATGCCTTTTTTCACCAATGTTTACAACTTTGTTCTCTCTATTTTAATGTCGTTAACTTAGCGCATAATTAATCACTATTACAATAGTAGCTTAACATTAACAATTCAGGGGAATTGTGTCATAACAAAATAATAATAATAGACATATTATTACATGCTTTTCTTTTTTTTTTTTTTTTTTTTTTTTTTTTAATTTACATATAAGTAAAGGTATAATTAAAATATTGTTCTTAATACTAATCGACTATATAGTCCTTACAATATCGTTGGGGTAATCTTACAGTTCGTCCACTTCTCGTTACTATGGGCTGTTTAGTTTTATCACTAACTGTTTCAGACCCTAACATGGTTGAATCAGTTCCTTCGGAATTAGGCCGATTATTGGCAGTATTTTCACTTTCAATCGAAGGTGCTGATTCAATTGCATTATTGATACTATTGTTAGCTGTGTCTTCTGTATGCATCAACTCATTCCCACTTGCAAAAAGATTAGTTAGGTCCCTTTGATACACCTGAACACTTGGAGCTACTTGCGAATATCTATCTTCAACCCCGAGGCCTATACTACTTTCCTCAAATAAGATATCACTGGGGTTATAGTCCTCGTTCTTAGTCTTATGGATAAAGCGTCTATTGCGTCTAAAATAGTTATCAGAGTTATCTTTTATTATATATGATCTGTCATTGAATGAGGACTCTATTTTACCATAATTCCATTCCTTCCCATTTTTTTTAAAAATAACTAAATCACCTTTCTTAAGCAATGGTAATCTCTTTGAATTTCTGTCAAAATAGTATTTCTGCTTTTCCTTTTTTTTAACAATTTTGTTTTTTATTTCATCCTCATTAAAGTTATTTCTTCTCAAAAGTGAACCAGATACTGGCAGTTTAGTCTTTAACAATCTGCCAAAGAATAACTCCGCTGGAGAAATCTGCATGCTTGCCAAAGGTGTAGTGTTATAGTCTAGTAAATGATATCTAAATTGATCAACCTCATTTACTTCAAAGCAACGTTTAAGAATGTTTTTAGCTATCGCTACACCTTTTTCAGCTAGTCCATTACTCTGCGGATATCTCGGGCTTGAAAATCTGAGTTGGATATTATATTCTTCTGAAAATCGTGAGAATTCAACGGAGTTAAAAGGGCTATTGTCACACTTGATAATTGTAGGATATCCGATTACATCAAAAATTTCACAAATTGTACTGATAATATGCTTGGAAGTCTTGTTTCGTATTCTAACAGAAACAATGTAATTGGAATATGCATCGATAAGTGCAACGTAATCATGGCCAGCATACTCAAACAGATCTATCGCTACTAAATGGAATGGATACTGCGGCATTTCTTCCTGAACAAGCGGTTCTTTCTGATTGTTTCTTCTAAATTTTTCACAAGTTTTGCATGAAGTAATCAGCTCTTTTATTTCCCTATTCATTCCTGGCCAATAATAGAGTTTTCTTGCACGAGCAAGTGTTTTTTCTATCCCAAGATGGGATGAATGTAGCCAAACCGCTAGTTTGTGTTGCATTTGCGTTGGAATTACTAACCTATGATTTAAGAATAGCAAGTCGTTTTCAACATGTAACTCCGACTTCAGTTTATAAAACCTTTGACTCAATTCACTTAATTTGTGAAATTTTGGCCAACCTTTTTCAACATAACTTCGAATCCGCGAGTATTCTTGATCATCATCAAGTGTTTTGCGATAACAGTTATAATTCTGTTCATTGACACAAACACTTTTAGTAACTGAATGAATGACCCCTTCTAGCTCATTCAATTCCATAACCTCTGAAAGTTGTGCTCTCGACAAACAATCAGCTACTAACATTTCTTTACCTGGCTTAAATGCAATAGTCATTTGTGGATATTTCAAAAGAAACATGAACATGCGTTGAAGACGCATTGTTACAGTGTCGATATCCCGCTTAACCAACGTTTCTAAAGGCTTGTGATCGCTTTCAACTGTAAATTCCCGCCCATAAAGAAAAAAATGAAACCTTTGGCAAGCAAAGACAATGGCCAAAAGTTCCTTCTCAATTTGCGCCCACTTTTGTTCACTCTTACTAAGTGTGCGAGAGGCGAACAAAACAGGATGTCCATTCTGAATCAATACGCATCCCAAACCATCTTTGGATGCATCAGTCTGCACAATGACAGGTAAATTGGGATCATAAATAGCTAGCACCGGCTCTGATGAGACTATATGAAGAAGATTTTTAAATTCATTGTCATGTTTTTCGGTCCAGATAAATTCTATATCGTTCCGAGTTAAGTTACGTAATTCTACTGACTGTTTTGATAGATTTGGAATAAATCGCCCGAGAAATTTAAGAAGACCCAAGAATCTTAAAACGTCTGATTTACTTTCCGGTTTTTTCATTCCTTTAACTGCCTCAATATATTTTAAATCCGGTTTAATTTTTCCTTCTGATAGTATATTACCCATAAATTTTATTTGTCGTTGACGGTATTGTATTTTATCCGGGTTAAATTTAATATTATTTAGACGAGCCCTTTCCATTACTAAATTCATTATACGATCGTGTTCTTTTTCATTCTCCCCACATATAGCTACATCATCAAAATAAACTAACACTCCTGGTATATCTCCGAAGACCCTTATCATCTCCTGTTGGAACATTTCAGGTGCGCAACTGAGTCCAAAAGGCACACGATTAAATTTAAATCTTCCAAAAGGCGTTAGAAATGTTGTCAAGCCCGAGCTTTTTTTATCTAGGGCCATGTGCCAAAATCCACTTTTTAAGTCAAGAACTGAAAAGATTCGTTTGCCCGCCAGGCCCGCTGTTAAATTGTCTATTGTAGGAATTACAAACTGCTCTCGTTTAATGCAATCATTAAGTGCTTTTGGATCTAAACAAATCCGAAGATCGCCATTTGGCTTCTCTACTAATTGCAAATTGTTTACCCAGTCAGTAGGATAATCAACCACCGATATTATTCCCTCCATTACTAGATTTTCTAATTCTGATTTCAATTTACCTAACAATGAATTCGGTATACGCTTCCTGTAATGAAGTACTGGTTTGGAATTATCCTTTAAGACGATTGAGAAAGTTTTAGGGAATTGGCCAATACCTTGAAAATTATCTCTGTTTCTTTCGATGAATGAAGATCTCAATTCCTGACAATTAATACTACCAATCTCAATCCTCCTTATTAAATTAAACTTTTCACATGTTTCCAACCCCAGTATCGGTTCACATTTGTCATCAACTACTACAAATTCTATTAAGTGTTCCATCCCTGAATTCAAATCCATGCACGTAAGTGTACAAGTGCCAAAAATATTTATTTTATTCTCATTGTAATCAAAAATAAGATAATTATTTTCATGATTTTCTAACTTAACTTTTGATGCTTTAACTATTTTAAATGGTATGCAATTGACGTCCGCCCCTGTATCCAATTTAAAAGTTATGACTTCTTTTCCTATTCTATATTTCTTGGTCCAACGCATTTTTGAGGGAGTCGAGTTTAATCTAAGAATATGCTTAGAATTTAATAAACTACTTAAAGGCATTACACTACCATACTTATTACCTTCTAACTTACTCCAATTTATACCTGATACTTTTTGCTTATTGTTGTTGTCAACATCAGTTCCCTTCTTCTCCTTAGGCTTGCGGCACATTCTCTGAAAGTGTCCCTTTTTAGAGCAGCCACGACATATGGCTTCCTTTGCCTTGCATTCCTTCGGGTGATCAAATTTCCATGGCCCTCCACAGTTGAAACAAAACCGATTTACTGCGGCTATTGTTACACCATCAGTCTTGTCAATCTCCTTTATGGCATTGATCATAGAATTCTTTGCGTCTAGTATGCCTTTGTTAACATTGGCTGCTTCAAAAGTTTTGCAAACTTCGATGACTCGTTCCAAAGATTCATCACGCCCGTCTAATAATTTAAGCTGTAATTTTTTGTCATGAACTCCGACAATTATTTTATCACGCAGCATACGTTCTTCATACAGCATTCCACAAGAGCATTTGAAGTCACAAAAACGAATCTGCATCCGGAGTTCGGTTTCAAATTCCGCAAATGACTGTCGTTCTTTTTGCGAAATCATGTTAAATTTGAATGATTCCATAGCCACATTTCTTTGAGGTAGACAATGTTGGTCAAATTTTTCTAATACCTCAGTAAGTGAACGTTGTACCACCGCATCTCCTTCCATATTAGTACCAAGCAATGACTTTTCTGTGCCATCATTGGGAAATAAGGTGTTATATATATTGGCACCACTTGTACCGACTAACCACAGAAAATTTGCAATTTTCGTTGATTCGGGTTCTTTAGCTTTGCCACTTGCGATCATATAGACCATGAAGCTTCTCTTCCAGTTTGTCCATTCATTTGCCAAATTTAAGCAATCCAATTCTATTGGCAACCGATCACTTGCCGCCATTTTGAAATTAAGACACGTGACAACCGAGTATATAAATTTCTATTGATTTAAAGAAATCAGTGGTAATAAAGACGTCAGTGGTATCCCACTTCTGACACCATGTAATGATGCTCGTTAGCGACGTAGATAAAAAGAACTTCTTTATATTTATTAACAATATATTGTTTTATTTAATTATTGTAGTTTTGTTCCTTTTTATTTTACCACTTCTGCTCTGTACAATGTATAATATCTTAATGCCTTTTTTCACCAATGTTTACAACTTTGTTCTCTCTATTTTAATGTCGTTAACTTAGCGCATAATTAATCACTATTACAATAGTAGCTTAACATTAACAATTCAGGGGAATTGTGTCATAACAAAATAATAATAATAGACATATTATTACAAACCGCTAACTTTGTTATTTTTTTATTACAAAGGGCTTCTTGACAATTATCTGTTACTCTTATATTAAATTAAACATCTTTACTAAATTATCCGCCATGGCTTCACACAATAACTGTCCTTTTGCTTCTCGGAAGGTTCGTACTGCTACTGCTTAATTTTATTTGCATTATAACATTTATTATTTTTAGTTGTACGCATGTCCAAAGGTGAGCTCGAACTAACGATATACTGTTTTACAGCACACTCACCTGCAACAACGCAGCTATTGAGGTTGCTCAGCTTTTGTTAGCTAATTGTGGTATTATTCTATAGCGACACTATAATTGATGTAACTTATTCACCACGCTCAAACAGATAACAACAACAGATATTACAACTATTTAGGTTTTATGGTAGGAGAAGAAACCTTTGATAAATATGTTTAACCGTTTGTCGATGCTTTAATTAAAATCGAAACTGGCTGGTAAGATGGGTACATTTATTTAATTTTTATATGCAGGCCTAAAGATGTTCTTATTAACATAAACTTAAATTTGGAACACCGAAAATATTCTTTTAGCTGACTCCATCGCTTTAATTCAATTACAAGGATCTCATTCAAATCAAAGAACACTATTAGTCTCATTTATTTATGATCAGTTAAGAATGACATATACGCACTTACATTTTCTAATATTTAATTATAGTTGACTGCGTTTTTAATGGGTGGAGGCGTCTATTTTGCAGTTTCAAATATAGTTCGATATAACTTTAATTTTTTGGAAATAGAGGCTCAGTAAATTAAAGTTTGTCTCTACATAAAACCAAACTTCAGACACCTCTCATCTTACATGGAAAACGTGATAAAGTGTTTCTTTTCATACCCTCATTACAAAAAGGGAAAAAAGGTTAAAGTATGTATAATTTGAACATTTATGCATAGCGAATTCAATGGATCAGTGCCCGTCTGTCCCTCTAGATTAGCTAGAGAAAATATAGATACGCTAATCGATCAGACATAGTTTCGGATATTTTAGTATTAGAGGCAGTGGGCAAAATACCTCGCCTGCCTCTAATTTTTCCATATCATTTTGAACAATTAATAACTTCAATTAAAAGAAAAACAAACACATGGAGCAATAGAGAATTAAAAATAAGACATAAAGTGGAAAAAATTGGCGCTCTTCCATGTTTTCAGAGTTATGGGCCCTTGACTTTTCATAGAAAACTACGGCTGTGCACCATATTTTTAAGGATATCAATACCATTTAAAATATATAAAATATTTTAGAAACGCTTAACCAATGAAAAGCCGATGACATTTTAATGTAAAATTAATAGTACTAATTTTTTTCTTACTTTTTTATTCTCTGTCACTCTTACTTGCTTTATTAAAAATGTCCAAGTATTATTATTTTATTTAATATTTATTTATTTACTTACATTAACATTTCTTTAACATTCTTTTATAATTTTATATACAAGTGTTCAAGAATTACTCTTTTTCAGCTCAGTTATACATTTAAGATTATAAAATTGTATTAAAATTATTTAATATAATTTTCAATCTACAGCTCTTTTTTTATATAAGGTATTCAAATAATATTTTTTTTGAGGATGATTATTTGAATTAAAAACCAATTTGATAAAGAATCAAACTGTAAATATATAAAATCTTAATTGGGATACAAATTACTGTAATTTTTTAAGAAACTTATTTTTAAAGTTTCAGATTTGAAAAATAAGGAAAACAGTTGTTTGTTGTTTTTAAAATTGTGACTTTATAATTTACAGTCAAATGAATTGTCATTTAATTATGAAAAACTCAGTTTACACCAATTGTAACAATAAGCCTGTATCTTTGGAACTATAGAACACAATCTTTTTGTTTGCAATAAAATCTAGAAAGGATATTTTAGGTGCTTAAAATAAATTACCACTTAGGGCTCATAGCTCTATTTCCACGCTTTGAGTGGGGCTAATAAAAGATTTTGTTCTTCTTCGGCTGAGTATTTAAATACCCAAAAAAGTTTAAGTAGAAAAAAAAATTCCTGTGTTGGCCTGATAAGAGATAATGACAGTAAGTTGCTGTTTTAATTAATACTAGAGATTGGTTAATGTGGGAAAACTTAAAAAAAAATTTTTTTTAATATTTACCTTTAGTTTGAGAATCGGCAAAATGACGTTTTTTTGTTTTACCTAATGGCCAATAGCACTTTTTACCTCGAACTCGAATGCGCTAATTGTTCATAGTGTTATTGAATAGGTCTACACCTTCCCTGTATTTATTATATTAGTTGAATAGGGTTGTTCAATTGCAACTATTTTCGTTGTTTTCGATCATATCATTACATAAATAATTCGATAATAATGTTACGACCTAAAAAAAAAATAATAAGCGAATAATTTATTACTTACGTAAAGTATTTCGTTGAATAACGTACCGAATTATCATTTCAACGTACAGTAATTATAGAATTGCCCACATCAAAACACAAACATCAAAAGTCTGAAGTCCATTATCATTTTCTTAACGTCCGTCAGTTTTTTTTTTTTTTTTTTTTTTTTTCATTAATTAATTATTTATTGAATCTTCAAATATATTTTTGAACTAACAATAATTACTCATATCTTAAGCCTAAAAAAAAAAATAAATATACTTATTATGTCCAGCCAATGCTAGACAAAAAAGATGTATGTTTCACGGTTGCTTCTATCATTGTGGGTTATCCCTCTGATGTTCGGGTGAGAGAATAAATATCCCTCCTTCTTAAGCGACTGTAACCACGTTCATTTAGCATGTTGCGAGCTAGCGGATTTGGATGTGTTTCAAGTTTCTGCAAATACGTTACTGCAAATTTCGCTATTTCTGCTTTTACTGATTGCACGTTTAGATCTTTGTGGATGTTCGAATTTCTTATGTACCAGGGAGCAACTGTAATCATCCGTAGAATCTTATTTTGGCGCCTTTGGATTTTTTCTATATTGCTTGCAGAGGCAGTCCCCCATAATTGAATGCCATAACACCAAATTGGTTTTAAAATTGTCTTGTACAATAAAAGTTTGCAATCTAAAGCGAGAGTGGAATTTCTGCCGATAAGCCAGTTGAGTTGGACTGCTTTTAACTTCATTTGTGTTAACTTTGATTCTATGTGGCGTTTCCAAGTAAGGCGCCGGTCAAGATGTATGCCGAGATATTTTACGTCTGAAAGCTGCGGTATTGTTTGGTTATTTATGCGAATAGGGGGGCACGATTCCCTACGCAGTGTGAAAGTTATGTGACTACATTTTTGTTCATTCACCTTAATTCTCCATTTCTTTAACCACTTTTCTAGAATTAATATATGGTCTTGTAAATATCGTGATGCTACTTCGGGACTTTCGTGAATGCTTAAAAAAGCTGTGTCGTCAGCAAATGTCGATGTGTGGATTCGGACACTAGTTGGCATATCTGAAGTATACAACAAGTATAAAATGGGCCCCAATATACTACCCTGGGGGACTCCGGCTTCAATTGGCTCAGGTGAGCTTAGAAAATTGCCTTCTTTAACAATGAATTTCCGATCAGTTAAATAACTGTCTAACAGCTTATATAAGTTTGCGGGCAAATTCAGTTTTAACTTATATTTTAGGCCATCGTGCCATACCTTATCGAACGCTTGAGAAACGTCGATAAAAAGCGCAGAGCAGTATTTTTTTTCTTCAAAGGTCTTCTTAATTACGTTAACTAACCTGTGAGTTTGTTCAATTGTACTATGTTTTTTTCTGAAGCCAAATTGATGGTTCGGAATACATCCTTTGTCGCTTAGAATGGGGTTCAGCTTATTTATTAACATCCTCTCAAACAGCTTTGACATATTTGATAAAAGACTTATAGGCCTGTATGATTCTTTTCCTGGTTTAGGAATCATAGTTATTAGGGAAACCTTCCAGTCTGGAGGAAAGTACTCAAGACGTAGAATGGCGTTAAAAATAAAAAGAATAATCTTGCGAGCTATATGGGGTAACTCGAATAACATCTTGTTACTGGTTTTATCAAAGCCAGGGGCTTTCTTGGTGTTTAAATCTGTTATTGCCCTTTCTACATCGCTAAAATGAAATCTTAAATGTACTGCATCACTAGCTTCGACAGTTGGCAGCTCAACTGCATCAGTCAATACATTTGGAGTAAATACCTTTTTTAAATGTTCACCAAATAATTTGCCCTTTTCTGTATCATTTCTTGCCCAGCCTCCAGACAAAGTTCGCAAGGGAGGCTTTTGTACAACTGGTCTTTTAAGGTTTCTACACGCTCGCCATAATGAATAATCTGATTGAGAAGTTTGGTCAAGATTTTGTAAATAGTTTTTCAGGGATGCTACTCTTCGAGATTCTAGTAACTCTCTTAGCCGTTTCGTGCATTCTTTAAGTCTGCTTTTAAGTTGAGGAGATCTGTGCGATTGCCACTCTCTGCGAATTTTTCTTCTCTCAGCCAAAAGTCTCTCGATGTCAGCAGAATGAATTTGATTGTGTCTTATTAGTTGCCGGGTTACTGTGGCATGTTGGGCAGCTAATTTAAGGTTTTTATCTAAATTAGTAAGACTTTGCTCTACGTCTTCTGGAGTTCTTAGCGGGATATTTTCTGAACAATGAGTACTAAGATATTTTTTATATTTCAACCAATTTATGCTTGTACTAGTACTTGGTGACACGATATTTTGCTGGTTGAATATATAGACAATTGTCGGTGAATGATCAGAGGATAATTCAAGTGACGCTTCGACTTCGATTATTTCTCTTGAAATACCTTTAGTTACGCCAAAATCAATAACATCTGGTATTTTTTGATAATCAGTAGGCCAATAGGTGGGTTGTCCACTCGATATCACATTCAGACTCATTTTTGAAATTGTGTCAAACAAAACTCTACCTTTTGGAGTAATTAGTCTTGATCCCCAAAACGTATGTTTAGCGTTGTAGTCGCCTGATGCTATGAAACAGGGACCTAGTGATTTGAAGAAATCGCTGTATTGACTTTCTGATATTTGAAATCTAGGGGTGAGTATATCGAGGAAATAACGAAGTTTTGATGAAATTCTTCAATACAGATGTTTGTTGCTAGAAGGTAGTCTTCACAAAAGTCACACAGTAAATGATGTTTGATTCGAGCCTTTATTAGTATTGCTGAACCACCACATGCTCTGCCACGCGGGTCTTTGGTGTCATATAAAATATAGCCATTTATTTTAAAAAAGCTATTTGTTGTTAAGTGAGTCTCTGCAACCAGCATGACATCAATTTGTTCCTTCTTTAGGAAGTACTCGAGTTCGTTTTTGTGTTGGGGCAAGCCGTTTGCGTTCCAGAAACATATTTTTAAACAGTTCATGTTTTGTTGAGTAACGCCTGCAACATAGTAGATTGCATGCGTACCATTTCTTGCATCATGCTGCTCATAGAGCTCATAAAACTGTTTAACGAGTGCACTAATGTCTCGATGCTTGCTTCGAGACGATTAAAATTACCTGATGGTGTTTGTTGTTTAGGTTCTGGTTGCGAATTTGGCATAGAACTAGCTGTCAGAGTCGCTTTGTTCGCTGAAATATTATTGGATTTTAACATATCCGCGTATGAGACATGTTGGGTTGTTGGTTGAGCCAACTGAGGGAAATGCACATTTGCTCGATATTGTGGTTGCTTAGCAGGAGTATTTAATTTTTGAGATGACTTCCTTACTATGGAAAAAACTGGACAGCCTCTGTAGTTAGCAGTGTGGTTTCCGCCGCAATTGCTACATTTTTTAACAGTGGTGTCATTCCTAGGTTTATCACATTGGGCGGAACAATGTAACTCGCCACACACTACGCAAACTGGTGACAACTTACAATATGCCCTAGTATGGCCATATTCTTGACAATTTAAGCACTGGACGGGTCCTGAGCGTTTATGTGGTTCCTCCACTGTTATTTTGCGGTGTAATAGGTACTTCAAATTGTATATGGGGTGCGTTTCATTTTTCTTTAATTTGATGTCGCCTGGTTCCAGTTCAACTCGGAAAAGAGGTTGGGGCACCCGTTCTCTATTTCTAAGGTTATCTACATGTTTAACCTTAAATCCCGCTTTTTGGAGGCCAGCTAATATCTCCTTTGGATCCACATATGAATCTACCCCTTTAATGACTACCTGTAGACCTTTGCTGCTCTTGAGTTGGTAGGTATAAAAATTTTTTTTGCATTTTTCAAATTCATCTACTGTTTTACGGTAGCTGGTTTCGTCATTTACTTGAATTTTAGTCTCGTTGATGTTACCACGTTTGACAGAAACCACATAGAATGAATTCTCCCCAATAACTGAAATTAATTTCTTGATAAGTTCGTTCGAGTTTTTCTCCCTTAAGAAAATTGGAGGAGGTTTCGACGATTTGGGTGCCGTTTTCGATTCGGTTGTTTCACTATCTAAAATAGCAAAACGATTGTGGGAATTTATACCGTTCGAATCCTTTTCCTTGTGGAACTTAGAAATTGGTGCTAATTGCGAGGATTTAGGGCTTCGTCCTCTTTTTAATACCGTCACGTATCGATCCATACCCACTTGCGTCTTGGGTTTTTGTGCACTTACCGTTATTGGTTTGGGCGTACTGATTTCAGGTGACGAGGATGTATTTGTATTTTTTTTATTGCCACTACTTAGCAACAACGGTGAACAAGAACGTGTTCGATAAATTGGCTCAGCATTTAAGAACGCATCAGTTTTTTTGTTTTCATTTGTTTCAATGTTTTTTTCACTATTTGTATCCGCATTTAGTATAAAATATGCATTTCTGCTGCTTATTTTCGCACTTTTCTCAAAAGGATTTAACTTAAAATTTGAGTGACTCATTAGAGAGCCCTCGTACTGTTTTTTTTGTTTTGTCTTATTATACACTTGATACTTCCGTTGCAAAAAAAAAAATAAAAAAATTTAAAAGAAAAAAAATACAACAACTTTGTTGTTTTGTGCAATCAGGTTTTATTGTTTTTGTCGTTTGTTTATTAAAATTCACACACTCACAAATTTTATTTGTAATAGGTATATTTATTTTGCGAGTTTAAAAAAAAAAATACACGTCCGATTGATTTGACGATTGAAAGCAAACTGAACGTCCGTCAGTGGCTCATGATTAGTCCGATTTTCACGAACAGTTCGCAAAGCGAAAAATTCATCACCCGATAGTTTATAGCTAGTAAAAAAATTGTGAAACGTTACGGTATGCTTCACGGGAACATCTGGATGATAAAGAAGGAAAAGTACCACCCTTTCTTCTAGTTGTAACTGCGACTTATGCTGTTGCGTTGAGCTCGCTCGACATAAACTGTCTAAGTAATCTTGCGAGGCAGATTTTGGTCGTCGTTCAATACTTACAAATTGTCATCCAACTCCTCTGTTTCACTTATCTCGTCGACATCATCGTGTGGTAATATAACAGCATCTGAATCTCTTTCAAAATTATCTTCCCAATCAGACAAGCTATCGAGAATTACTTGTAATTCGGCAGTGGTAAGAATTTTCTGACTACGATTCATTTTTATATCCGTTATTTCTAATTTTTTCGAAAAAATTTATATTTTCATGCACTTGTTTTATTGTGAAAAAATTCACTTGATTTCACCTGTTCACTTTGCTTTACTAAAATAAACTACATGTAAAAATTTTAACAAGTTTGAAAAAGGGAAAGAAACTTTTTAAAGAAACTGCTAAGCTATAGAGCTAATTTGGATTTACTGTTTACGACGTAATTTAAAATATTTGTAATGCTCTTCGAAGAAAATCAACCTTGTTCAAAATATTTTAAAAAGTATATCGTTAACCCACTTGAAAATCTCTGATCAATAAAAAACATTTTAAATATTATGAAATAAGAAACATTGAGGATCTAAGAAAGGCTTTAACTATAGAATGGAGAAAAATTCCACAAGCTTTAATAAAAAAGCTTTTTAAGTCGATGCTATCACGTCTCAAAGCTATAATTAAAAGTGAAGGTTATCTAACCAAATATTAAAGCTAGTTTTAAAACGATTTTAGAGATTATTTAAGTGTACGAATGTGAATTTTGTGCTTAAAGATAGTGAATTCAGTTATTCTCTTGAAAAATATTGAAATAAAAATTTTGTTTTTTAGGTTTGTTTTCTTAAACAAAAAGGTTTAATTAAAAACAAATAAAAAAATTTGTACACTTTTGCAAGACGTTACACCAACCCGAACTCTAAATATATTGTAACTGTAGGGTTTTTTAGCACACACCACATGTTCTTTATTAATGAACACGTGTTCATATAACAAGCAAGTATTAAAAAACCAACACAAATATATATGTATGTGTGCTCCGAAAAAAATAAAATTTAGAACGTACGAGCATAATTTTTAATGATGTGATGCCGTTAATAAAAACAAACAGCGCCTTAATTTAGGTGGCCATTATTGCAGAAGCTGGCTTTGAATAACAAGTAATTTCGTACTAATTACTTTATGTGCTAAGATTGTTGGATGCGCTGCCATAGCGGCGTTTAGCTACTGCTAGATTATACCTTTTTTACCAACAATGCTGGTTAACAGCGGATCTAAAAAAATCATATTAGTTAAAAAATAAAAGTAAAAATAAGGCCCGAAGCAATTCTTGCCTGCTCATTCTCAACTTTGTATATTTGCTACTAAAAATATCTTCTGTCTTGCTATCTAATTTTTGTTACTTAAAATATTTAAGTAGATTAATTGTTTTGATAATCTTAAAGTGTGGTAGTCAATTTTTTTTATAATCATCGAATCAAACGAATAAAAATATAAATTTCAATTCCACCATAAATCATTTAAAGCGTTTGTCTGCGTTTTATTACAGACTCTATGATGTCATCGTAAAACATAAAAACATTATTTTGTAATACTTCATAAACCTTCATAAATTAAGAAAATTCCAAAGAAAAAATGCTTTAATAATAACCATAATTGTAAGCAAAATGAAAATCGGTAATGGAGGATTAACGAGACATTAAAGTAAATATTAATTCTAGAATTTTCAAATGCCTATAAATAGTTATACATAAATTATTATTAGTCTTATTTATTATTATAACTTTATTTTTTATTAAAAGAAAAGGGAGGAGATTGTTACTAATTGGATTAATCAATAAATTTGGTTTACAGTTTCATTTAAATTACGAAAACATTTTGTTATATTTTTGATAATTAATTCTGATTTAACAAATTTTGCATGTAAAGTTGTTGCGTGGATACTTATAATTTATCAAACATTTTATGTTTGTTTTACCAAATATTAATTTACTTTAATTGTGCTTGATTCCTTCAAATTAAAATATTTCATGAATTTCTCATGAAATATTTATTATTTTAAAAACTGCGGGGAAAGCATATCCATATGACCATTACGCCACTGCTCATATATAACTCATCAGTGGATTCCACCTAAATTTTGTAAAGAAATCCTCAGAGTCTAAAATCAAAAGCCAGATTGATTAAATGAATCAATAAGGCAAAAAAATTATAAAAAACACAAAACATTGAAAACAAAAACACAATATTAAATTATTATAACTATAAAATACATTTGAAATGTAACAAGACTGATGACCGATATCATATTTTGGAATAAATTATTTACTATTTGAATAAAGATGATGACTTTTCTACATAAAATGCAAGCCGTTGTTAAACTTAAATGTGATGAAAAGCAAAAATAAAAAACGGGAGACTCTTATTGGCATTTTAGCTTCAAGAAAAGCACCTAATTCCATGGAAGAAGAATTATATTAAGACTATTTAGATATCTGAGGGAAGTACATTTAGCAAAGTAATTTTCCTTGAAATGTCATAGTGTCCAAGAACATAATGTCCATGGATTTTATGTCGCACTCAAAACTGACATATATATATAGTATATAGTTCAGTGGAAATATAAGACAAGAAAAAAAATCAGCAGCGCTTATCCTTCATTTTTTTACACTTATTATTGCTGAGGCAGTAAATTTTAAGCTTTTGTCTATAACTGCTTAAACAATTGGCCATAAACATCAACTTGTATAATCTTTGAGGGCACCCTTTAATTATTAATTTTAAAGTTTTCGACTTGTTACGAGGGCTGCTCTATATATTTCTGGCCTAATAGTGAAAATGCGAATATTTATAATCAAAAATAGTTTTATTGTTTTTCAAAGTATTCTCCAGCATGATTTATACACTTTTACATGCGCTCAAACCAGTTGTCGAAGCACTTTTTCCACTCCGATTGAGACACCTCTAAAACATGGTTTTTGAACACTTCAACAGCTTCTTCTGGCGACGAAAATCGTTGACTACGCATTTTTTTCTTGATGTGCGGAAACAAGAAGAAGTCATTAGGTTCCAAGTCAGGGCTGTACGGCGGATGACCGATTAATTCGACGTTTTGGCCGGTCAAAAACGCTCTGGTTTGAGCCGATGTGTGAGAGCTCGCACTGTCATGGTGAACAATGATTCGTCTTCTCTTCTTGGTTTTTCGAATTTCTCCGATGACTTCAGGCAAACAAATTGTAGTATACCACTCAGAAGTGACCGTCCTACGTTGCTCAAGCGGAACAGTCGACACATGACCAGTTTTGCCGAAGAAACAGGCGACCATTTGCTACAAAGTGCTTCTTCCACGAACAACTTTCGTTGGGTTTTGCTCGTCTTTGAAAACCCACACGGTCGATTGTTGTTTCGTTTCGGGCTCATACGCATAGATCCACGATTCGTCACCTGTGACGATCTTATAAACGTCTTTTGAAGCACCGGAATCGTATTTTTGCAACAATCGACACGAGCCTTTTTTTGAGCGACTTTCAAATTGTGCGGGATCCAACGAGAACAAACCTTTTTTACGGCCAGGTGTTCATGCAGTATCGAATGTATGCTAGTGGAAGAAATGACCAAGGATGTCTCTATCTCTCGGTATGTCGCATGTCGATCTTGCATTATGAGTTCACGCACGGCATCAATGTTCTCTGGCACAACAGCCGTTTTTGGACGACCTTCACGGAATTCGTCTTCGAGCGAGCTTCGGCCACGATTAAATTCATTATACCAATATTTCACAGTGCTATAGGATGGTGCTTCATCGCCATACAAAGATTTAAGTTCATCAATGCACTCTTGTCGTGATAATCCACGTCGAAAGTTGTGAAAAATGGCACGAAAATGTTCACGAGTTAATTCCATTTTTTTTTCTATATTAATTTTTTCAAGTCACTGTTAACAACACAAATAATGGTCGTACATAAAAACGTTTTGAGTACGATTATCCTTAAAAATGACAAACTTTCCAATGGAAATGTCAGATTGCACTTGGCAGCACTCAGTGTTGCCAGGCCAGAAATATATATAGCAGCCCTCGTATAATAACGGTCATAGTTAGCGACATTCTGTCATATTTTCAAGGTTTGTCTTTAACGTTTCAAAGGATAGGCTTTTATAGGTAATTTTCCATCACATGTGGAGATATCGGATAAATTTTTAAATTTATTTTTGTATTACTTTTTGCTATTGGAAGCAGTACGAAATTTTTCTTAAATCTTGAAGTGTGTCATTTGAAAAAACTTATTTGAAGGAAGATTTTTAATATTTTCAGGGGGGACGTAACAGCGATTTCTTGAGAAGTAAAGCAAAGGATCACACCTGCAATTATACATAGTGACGAAATATTGTATGAAAAAGGAGAGAAAATTCGAAATGGTAAAAAAATTAAATTTTAAAAATAGAAACTTTTCAAATGAAACACGATTAAATTTATTAAAATAAAAAAAAAATCAAAGAGGGTACCGAATTTTTATTATGATAGATGTGAAAACGTTTAGAAAGTTGTGGGATATGATAACACACAAATTAAGGAACGTCTGGAACATCATGGTAGTAGATACGATATATAAACATTTTTTTATATTTTAAGCAACATGAAAAAACCTGCAAGACAAATTTTAACACTGAAGACAACATTAAATTTAATATGCTCATTTTTCCTCAATGTTCTTTTGTGTGCAATTAGCATCATACAAAACAAAATTGCGTATTTTTTTCTTACCCACCCTGCCCCCACTCCCTTTTGCATCATAAAATCATATAAAAATCATCTTGTAAATGCCACAATATAATATATAGCAAACCATTTAATGTATTTATTTACTTAATATTAAGATCATATAAATAAAAACAAAAAAAGGTGCTACATTCGGATACGGCGATCTTATATACCCATCACCATCTAGTAAATCTAGTTTAGTAAAGTAACACCAATCAAAAAAGTAAATATTGGAATGACAGAGAATAAAAATAAGAAATAAATTAAATACTGCATATCCATCATTTTACATAAAAATGTCATCTGCTCTAAATGAGTTAAGCATTTTTTTTTAATTTTAGCATTTCCTTAAAAACTCTTCAAAAGCTTTTTAATGATACCCATTTTAATATTTTAAAATTTCAGAGACACGTAACTCGAAAAATATGTGAGAGCACTTAAATTTTCCTAATTCTCTATCGCCCCATATATGTATATATATATATATACTAGATGAACCCGGTGTGCTTCGCTACCCCCCTCATTATTAAATAAAATTAAAAGTATTGCGAAAATTTAATGACGATTGTTCCAGTAGTTAAGACTATATTACGATTTTTAATTTTTCAAAAAAGGGGCGGGGTCCCACCCACTTTTCTCCTGGTACGTATTCCTAATTATGCCAATACCATATGTACCAAATATCGTCAACGTAGGTCAAAAAATGCCCAAGATATGACGATATTAAATTTTGGGTTATATGGGCGAGGCCACGCCCCTTTGTCCACTCCCAACTTTATATAGTCAAGAATATCCTATTGCGAAAATTTAATGACGATTGGTCCAGTAGTTAAGACTATATTACGATTTTTAATTTTTCTAAAAAGGGGCGGGGTCCCACCCACTTTTCTCCTGGTACGTATTCCTAATTATGCCAATACCATATGTACCAAATATCGTCGACATAGGTCAAAAAATGGACAAAATATGGCGATTTAAATTTTTGGGTTATATGGGCGGTGCCACGACCCTTTGTCCAATTAAAACTTCATATAGCCTATTATTTCTTCCAGAGTCACAGTAACATGCTGTGAAAATTTCAGGAAGATCGGTCCAAGGGTTTGTCCTCCTATAAAGCACAAACAAACAGACAGACATTAATTTATATATATATATATATATATATATATATATATATATATATATATATATATATATTGTTACGTTTATTAACGTTATAAACGTTTAATTTATGAGTTCTTTATTTGCAAAATAAATAAACACACAACTTTTAGAGTTTTAATTAAATTACACTTTATTTAATCAATTATTTGACAATTTAACTATTTGCGATTAACAATACACGCTGGCAACTTTAATTGTTGTACCACAAGATCTTAACTAGATGACGCTCACAATACGAATGAATCAACACGTATTGGCGTTGCTTTTATATACCCTATTTTTAGGCGTTCTTGAATGTTCGAGAATTTCTACCGCCATCTATTGCGTAGTTAAAAATGCTGCGTTGCCACTTTTATCTCAGACACATTAGTGAGCATTATTATTTACTTCTAGAACCTTCAATCATTATATAAAAATACATGTTGTGTATTTTTATTTAGTTGTTATACAATGCAGGTGTGTGTATGTTTGTGTATTGTGTTTGTTTAGTCATCGCTTTGTGTTAGTTGTTTTTGTTTTGCAATAAAGATGTTTTATAGAAACTTCTAGCTTTAAAAACAAACACAATAGGCCATTTCGTTTTACTTTCTTGGCCTCAACTATTTTTAACATCTTTTTATGATTTAAATAAGCATCTTTGTAACACTGCCGCCCACTTAAGCCTTTTCGTCCCGAATAGGCTCAACATTACCTCTGCCATATTTAGCCAACCACTCCAGGTGAACCACCTTCATTTTGGACCTCGGATTATGATATCTCTGTATCCGGTAAACCACGTCATTCAGTTTCTTTATCACCTTGTACGGTCCCTCCCAGTGGGTTTGCAGTTTAGGGGACAATCCTTTTTTGCGTTGCGGGTTAAATAGTAGAACCATTTGTCCTTCAGTAAATCCCTCCGTATTTGCTGCTCGATCATATCTGGCTTTCATCTTATCGCTGGTCATTTTAATGCGGTTACGTACAAACTCATGAAGCTCATGTAGTTCTTCTTGTGCCTGGAGAATGTTTTCATTGTCTTCGTGCACTTGTCCAGGTTTAACACCAAATTCTAAATCTGCTGGCAGTTTTAGTTCTGTCCCAAACAAGATTTTTGCTGGACTACGTGAGGTTGAATCGTGTACAGCTGACCGGTACGCCAGTAGAAATTTGGGTATATGCTCATCCCAATCCTTTTGGTGTGAACTGACCACTTTTCTGAGATATTCTTCTAGGGTACGATTGAATCTTTCCACCATGCCATCAGACTGTGGATGCAGTGGTGTCGTCCTCGTCTTTTTGATACCATAAACGTCACACATCTCCTTAAATATAGCCGATTCAAAATTTCGTCCCTGATCTGAATGTAGTTCTAGTGGAACACCGTATCGACACACCCAATTGTTCACAAGGGCGTCTACCACTGTTTTGGATTCCTGGTTTGGAATGGCATACACTTCAGGCCATTTGCTAAAATAATCCATTACCACTAGTACATATCGGTTTCCAGCATCACTGACAGGGAATGGACCTGTGATATCAATAGCTATCCGCTCAAAGGGTGCACCTGCGTTGTACTGTTGAAGTTTGCAACGACTTTTTCTTACAGGACCCTTGGCCTTTATGCACTCTTCGCAATTAGCTATCCAATCGGCCACGTATTGTTGGCAGCCTACCCAGTAAAATCTCTGCTTTATCTTTTCCAGAGTTTTTGTTATACCCATATGGCTGCCGCTGGGACCATTATGGAGCTGCTTTAGTATCTCATTTCTTTTTGAAGTTGGCACGACAATTAAGTCCGTTGTAGTTTTGCCATCTGTACTTTACCAAGATCGATATAAGCAGCCGTTTTCTACTTTCAGACTTTTCCACTGAGCCCAGTACGACTTAGCTAGTTGGCTCTCTGCCGATATTTCATTATGATTTGGTTTCCTGTTGTTTTGCTTAGCCAATATAATTTTTCCCAAAATTGGGTCGTCATTCTGGGCCTTTGACCAGTCTTCCCTTGACCCAATTTGGGTAAGCCGCACATCAATGACACACTCCTTTTTCTCTACTTTTGTGCAGTGCTTGCACTCTACATTGCATGGCCGTCTTGACAGCGCATCAGCATTATTGTGCTTTCCTCCTTTTCTATGCACAATACTAAAATCATAGCTCTGCAGACGTTCAACCCAGCGTGCAAGCTGGCCCTCAGGATTCTTAAATTGCATCAGCCAACGTAATGCAGAATGGTCCGTCCTTAAGATGAAATGTTGACCATATAAGTACTTGTGGTAATGTTTAACACACTCCAGCACTGCTAAAAGCTCCCTTCGTGTAACGCAGTAATTTCTTTCGGGCTTAGAGAGCACCCTGCTATAATAGCCAATGACCCTTTCTACTCCATTTATCTCCTGAGAAAGCACTCCACCTATTCCATAGCCGCTTGCGTCCGTGTCCAATATGAATTTCTGTCCAGCTATTGGATAGGCAAGGACTGGTGCCGTACACAAAAGTTTCTTGAGCTCCTGGAACGCTTTTTCCGCTGCTTCACTCCAGTGGTATGGTTGCGACTTCCTGGTCAACTCGTGCAAGCTAGCAGCCACTTGAGCAAAGTTTGGCACAAATCTCCTGTAGTATGTGCAAAGCCCCAGGAAACTACGCAGCTCATGAAGATTTTGTGGGCGAGGCCAGGTCTTTACTGCCAGTACTTTGTCTTCATCAGTTGACACTCCCTCTGCCGTTACACGATGCCCCAGGTATTTGACCTCCTTTTGAAACAAAGCACATTTCTTAACACTTAATTTTAATCCTGCAGCAGTTATACGCCTAAAAACTTCATCCAGGTTTTTGAGGTGTTCATCAAAAGTCTTCCCCATCACGATTATGTCATCCAGATACACTAAGCACGTCTTCCAATTGAGACTCTTAAGCACACGTTCCATTAAACGCTCAAAAGTAGCTGGAGCGTTGCAGAGCCCGAATGGCATCACCTTGAACTGCCATAAACCACCACTTGCGCTAAAGGCAGTTTTCTCCTTGTCTTTATCAGCTATCTCTACTTGCCAATAGCCGCTCTGCAAGTCCAAGGTAGAGAACCATTCCGTTCCAGCCAACGTGTCTAAGGTATCGTCAATTCTAGGCAACGGATAACTGTCTTTCTTGGTAACATCATTGAGCTTCCTGTAGTCAACGCAAAACCTGGTACTGCCGTCCTTCTTCTTTACTAAAACTATTGGTGAACTCCACGGACTCGAGGATGGCTCAATGACTCCGTTCCTTTCCATTTCGCTGACAAGTTCTTTGACCTCGTTTCGCTTTGCTAGGGGAACACTTCTGGGTGCCTGTTTTATAGGCCTCGCTTCGCCAGTATTAATTTCATGTTTAACAACTGCCGTTCTACCTTGGCTTTTATTATTTAGGGCGAAGACGGAGGCATGTTTTCTCAGCAACTGCTTTGCTTTGTTTCTGTCAGGAGGTGTTAGTCCTGCCACCCATTTTTGCACCTGTTCTGTTAATAAATCTCTTTCTGTGGCTGTTATTTTAGGACATGCTGTATTCGCCGCACAACTAATTATGGCTTCTGCTGGCTCACATCGACCCATCTCAAAATTCCTGTTAATAGTTTTTTCGCTATTAGACAGATTAAGTACTCTCACTGGAACTTTGCCATCGTCGCAGATTTTTACGAGGGCTTTTGCTGTTATGATATCGTCTTTCAGTTCTTTTGGTTCCACCACCCACAACCGATTATCCTCATAATCTGTCTCCACACGTGCCCATACAATAGTTTCCGCCTGAGGTGGTAATTTCTGACGTTCAACGGCAAATAGCTTCCTTACTGTGGTCTTGCTGTCGTATCCAACATCCAAGGGTATCTCTACATTACGCCAGATCATTATTTGCTCGCCCATGTGCAGATTAATACCGTGGGCTATCATAAAGTCTGCACCAATTATAACTTCATCCACTATATCGGCAACAACAAATACATGGTCAGCGCTGATGTTTGCAATAGTCATTCTTACCCTGGCTCTTCCATAGACAGTGGCTAAGTCGCCAGTAGCAGTGCGCAGTCGTACATTATTTAACGGTTCCACTGCCCCTTTTACTAAATCGGGTCTTATAATTGACTGAGATGCTCCTGTGTCTATGGTGAGGACTTGCTTACTTCCGTTTATAAGACCGCTAACAGTTAGGTTGCTATTTTTCTGTTGCACAATGGAAATGGAGATTGTGGGGCCATCGATTGTGGGAGCTAGCACTTGCCCCTTAGTGCCAGCTCGATTTAGTTTAACGGAGACTCATGCGATTTAGTGTTATTCGCCTGCTTGTTGTCCCTTGCTGGCGAAGCAGATCTTGATCTTCTCTTTGCGGATCTACAATTGCGCTGAAAATGACGGGCCTTACCGCATTTAAAGCATTTGGCGCGAGATTTGCCCCTTTCCTCCTGCATTATTTCTTTGAGCATCTCCTTTATTTCGCTCCTTTTGTCTCCGTGGTAACACGCATCAGTCTCAAGACATCGCACCTTGTGCTCCTGTGGCTTCGAGATAACTTTTGCGGTCTCCTGGGCTAGCGCGTACGATATGGTTTCTGCAAAGGACGATTTTTGCATAGCACAAACCGCATATTTAACATCTGGATCCCGTATGCCATTCACAAATGCTTCAATCTTGAACTGATCCAGAAACGGGTGATCTTCGCCTGGATAGGTCAGCTGCACCAAACGTTCAATTTCCATGGCGAAGTCTTGCAGAGTCTCATTTGCCTTCTGCACCCTGCCTCGTAACTCCATTCTGTAGAGTTCTCTTTTATGCTCGCTACCGTACTTGCGTTGTAAGGCTTCCATTATGTCCTCATATTTATTTCTGCAACCGGCTGGTAAGCTTTCGAGTATCTGTGCTGCTGCTCCCTTTAAGGCCAGAATTAGCTCTATAGCTTTTTCTTCGTTGTTCCATTTATTTTTGCTGGCCACTGTTTCAAACTGGAACTTAAAAACATTAAAAGGTGAGCTGCCGTCAAAGCTTGGGGTGTTGGTCTTGCTGCCATGCTCAGAGATAACTTTCACCGGTCCCTCTCGAATTTGAAGTTCGCCAATCTGCACTTTTAATTCATGTAATTCTTCATTCACTTCTCTCTTTAGGCCGTACAATTTTTCATCAAACTCGCTGACCCTCTCTTCTACGATGTTCACTCGTTTGTCGAAGGCTTCTGATATTTCTTCAAATTTTTCGTTTACCTTCGACAATAGCCTTTCCCCGTTGACTCTAGAGCTTTCTTGAAATGTTTCTTGAAGTTTCAGGTTGTTTTCTTCCATTTTCTTCATTATAGCGGCTAATATTGAATTCAAGTCCACGACGCTGTTTGTAATTCCGCTTTATTGCCCGCAGTTGGCAGACCCAATTTACTCAGCTCCATTTTTAGCTGCTCAACTTTTAGCTCGTCGAATTTCATTGTAATTATTTATTTATTATTTTGCAATTTCACTTCTGACACCAGTTGTTACGTTTATTAAAGTTATAAACGTTTAATTTATGAGTTCTTTATTTGCAAAATAAATAAACACACAACTTTTAGAGTTTTAATTAAATTACACTTTATTTAATCAATTATTTGACAATTTAACTATTTGCGATTAACAATACACGCTGGCAACTTTAATTGTTGTACCACAAGATCTTAACTAGATGACGCTCACAATACGAATGAATCAACACGTATTGGCGTTGCTTTTATATACCCTATTTTTAGACGTTCTTGAATGTTCGAGAATTTCTACCGCCATCTATTGCGTAGTTAAAAATGCTGCGTTGCCACTTTTATCTCAGACACATTAGTGAGCATTATTATTTACTTCTAGAACCTTCAATCATTATATAAAAATACATGTTGTGTATTTTTATTTAGTTGTTATACAATGCAGGTGTGTGTATGTTTGTGTATTGTGTTTGTTTAGTCATCGCTTTGTGTTAGTTGTTTTTGTTTTGCAATAAAGATGTTTTATAGAAACTTCTAGCTTTAAAAACAAACACAATAGGCCATTTCGTTTTACTTTCTTGGCCTCAACTATTTTTAACATCTTTTTATGATTTAAATAAGCATCTTTGTAACAATATATATATATATATATATATATATATATATATATCTATATATATATATATATATATATATATATATATATATATATTGATTGGAGTTAATTCCAAATGATATAGAATAATTAGAGGTAGGCATGGTGTTTTGCCCGTTGCACAGTGTCGTGTCTTCATATAAGGAGCGGCCAAAAATAGAAGTTGTGGTAGAATTTTGAAATTTTGTTAACATGCTTAGAACATGTGAACTAAGATAAAAAAAAAATTTTTGTAACGAACGAATAACACGCCCACCTCCCATATAAGCTTAAAACGTAAACTGCTCATTTTTTGTAAACGCATAGACAGAACGTTTGAAAAATTTGCAAGGGTAATGTGTATTGGAATGGCAAAGTATGTGCAAAGTTTTTACGAAAACGCAAGAAGGACTCAATGTCCTGCCGAATATCCGTTACTTAAAAAAGTACTATATCTCCGTCAAAACTTAGCCGTTTTCATTAAAACTCGTAATGTAGTATATATGTACATATATATCATAGGCATACTTTGGGGACACCAAAATATTCCAATTTTTTAATGAATCTAGGTAAATTTTCTAAAAACAGACCTTTGTACCCCGATATTTTCGTCTAATTTTTATAAAATCAGAACAGCATCCCTTTTACTAATTAACGCATATTACGAGAAATATTGTTAATTAAATGTATATAATGAGGCCATAACCTAAATGTCGTTAAAAGAAAAAAATTTTGCCATATTGGTTAGTTTTTTTCAGGAAATTCTTGGCGCCGTCAAAGTTTCATTCGCTTCCATCGGACTTGTATGAAAGTGATGCTAATACACGTATATTTTAAATGCAATAATGAGTATAAATGCACAATATTAGTAATAAATAACTATGTATATTTATAAAAATAACTATTATAAACAGGTTTTTTATCTTATATCTATTACATAAAATATTAATTATGTATTTTTTGTTTACGATATTTTGCTACGCTCGTAGCAAAAGCAGAGAGTTTTTAACTTTATGTATATACATATGAAATTATTCCAAGAGCGTTAACGCGCAACAAAATTTAGATCGTAGTGCTATGAGTTAATTTTACATACATACAAAGTATTTTTAACGTCTTTAAAAAGATAAACAAAACATAAAATAATTATATCAAAACATTTTGGGTTGTTAGTGAAAAAACCTAAATTAATTTTAGTAAGACTTTAATTTATACTAAATTTTCTTAAGTGAGTTTTTAAATGCTTCTTCACTGTTTATAAAAATGTTTGCATATTAAATAAATTGCTGTTATTTGTACACAGTAGATCCCTACGAAATTTGCTCTTTTCTACAAAAAATACAAAATAAAAATATAGTTCATAACAAATATATGCAATTACAAATAATTATATAGAATATGTTTTTTCTTCTAAACATATTTCTTTAATATTTAATTTCATTTGCAGTACCACATTAAATGAAATATTGTCAAAACAACTTTTGGTTAGTTTTTTGTACGTTATTATTTTAATCTGCGCAAGGATGCGCTCCATTGTTGCAGGAGAAAAGTTGGCACGTTTTTCATCTAACTTCTACATACCAAAAAATGTTCTTATATTTTTAATAATGTGTGGTTGAAAATGTTGGCTTATAAGTGGAATGCGTCCGATCAGAAAAGAAATCCTAGAGGGATGGAAAATTTAAAAATAGAAAAACAAAAGTCGGCGTAAACAGTTATTCTCCGAGTTACAAGCCTTCAGACTTTTGGTATAAAATTTTGGTTACAGCTAATAATTAAAAATGTGCCCTATTCTTTATGCTATAACATTCAATGCTGAGATACCTTGATGAAGGAAGATTTTTTATTTTTATTTTCATCTATTAGGTTTAACCCAAGGCAGATTTATTTTACTAGGTAGTGTCGTCCGCCCAGCTGGTTTGTAGTTGGAAATGTCAAAAGTTTTTGTATTTTCCTTTGTTTGTTTACGAATTTCAAAAAAACACTAACAACAAGCGTTTGCGAGACAAAGCAAGCATGTTTATTGATAGCAATTATCTTTTATTTTTCTTTGTGTTTTTGACGTTTCCAACCCACAAAACAACAATAAAAAGGCATGTTGTTTTTGTCAATGTTGTATTTGTTGTAGAGCCGATATTACCTAGTAAAATAAATCTTCCTTGGTTTAACCTTTACAGATAACTATTTAAATAAAAGCAAAATAATTTACCGTAATATATCCTATTTCATTTAAAATTATAATCAGTATATTCAGGTGCAATAGAATGTAAATTATAAAATCATGTAAATTCCTCTTGAACATGCGACAAAAACATTCGAAAGACAGCATATCCAACACTGAAATATATTCGATTGTATTTCTCAAAGACCGGTTATGTTAAGAATCTTTAGTTAGCGCAGCCAATGTTGGTCATACCATAGAGGTGAAGAAAATTGAATTTAGGTAAAGGCCGGCTTCGCAAGAAAACTTTAAAAAGCGATGCCAATGTTGGTTGTTATATAGATTAGATATAAGCATACTTGGTCTGCTTTAATTTCGTTATATAAAAAAAGAAGTTTAAAAGGTGTAGCGGTTATTGACTTGTCATCACATTTCCAGAACTTTGAGCAGCCTCTAAAATATACTTATTTTAAGCGCTACCAGTATTGACAGATTACTTGGAAAAATAGCACGTATGTTTAATCAAACTTAAAGCTCAAAGGCTCATAACTCGAACATTATGGATTTTTGCACTTAATTGTTTCATCTTATTTATAGTATTTTATCACTCTATGTAATTTTACTTTTTGATCGGCGGGTTTCTGCTTAACTCGATGTATGTATGTACTAAAATTTTTTAAGCTGCATACATATAAAAACTAATAACAACGATAATATAGCATTCTTATTCGTAAATTAGTATTTCGTTTCAATAACTATATAAAAAGTGCAAAACAAAAAATTTAGAGGTTTTCAGTCTTTTCAGAGTGTTTTACAGCACTTAATGTGTTAATGTTGTTATTGAAAAACTACACTAAAACAGCTTTTATGTTAAAAAAATAAAATAAACAAGAAGTTAAAAAAAGAAAGTAATGTTATAAAATTTAAAAATTATTGAAATCAAATTAGAAACCGCAAAAACTGTGGATAAATAACAATTTTAACTTTTTTTATTAGCATATTGGATGCTCTTTTTGTGCGGAGAGTTGTACACTTCCTTGACCTTGTCTCCACCTTGCAATCGCTGCAATGTTCATCTTAACGCAAAATGTTATTGTGGCGAATGCCATTTGTCTGCAAATGCAGAAGGCATGGTAAAATTTTGGAAAAACAAGAATTCTTAAAAAATTTTGGAAATAGGTGTACAAAAAATATACATAAATTTTTATACTCGTAAGTTGGTCTCTACACATTATTTTGCATCAATGTATATTTATTTCTAATTGATCTTATAGGTCTTTTGTGGTTATTGCTATCCAGACCAATGTCATTCTGGACCTTATCCGGAATCTAATACAAAAAAATGCGTATTTACGATGGGACAGATGTCCCAATATTATACAAGCAGAAAAAATAAGCCTTTAAATAAAAGGATGTCCCAATATAAGCGTGATTGCCTTTAGTTTTTCAATATCAGAAGCAAACATTTTGTCAAATATGTCTGCTATAAAAATATATTGTAAACAATAAATTTAAAAATTAAAGGGTGTTTCCAAAAGACGATGAATTTACATAAATTACCTTATCTTTTAAACCGTTATAGGTAGGCGCTTGAAATTTGTACTGCTATGTCTGCTGTAAGAAAAAGTACAAAAATTAAAATGAAATTGGGAGTATCCTAATAGCAACATGACTTTTACATCCATGGCCTATAAATTTGGGCAGAGTATGTATTGCTTAGTATTTGAAAATATTGACTGACAAATGTGTTAAAAATTTTAATGCCAACGCCATTTAATTAAAAAATATTTTGTAGTTAGAATGTAGTTTATGATTAATATATTAAAAATATTTAATAATTAGCGAACACATTAAAAACCATTTATAAAAATATCGAACTAAATTTTATGCATCAGAAATTAAAAATGGAAAACCAAAAATTTTAAGTTTTTATTCAAGGCGATTTGATTACTAGGTAATCGCATGAGAACAAAAACAAAAAACGCCTGTATTTTGTTAGTGTAAATTTACGTTTACGTGTCAACAAAAAATAAGGAAAAATATAAAAAATAGAGAGGAAGAAAGAAAGAAATTTAATAAAAAGTTTTCGTATTTAAAAAAAATAATAATTTTCACGCTATAGACTCCAATAAATGGAAAAATATGCAGGAAAGTTGTTTACTATCATCAGCATTGACGTTTTTTCTAGCCGTACAAAAAATTTTTCAAATATTTTATTCATGTACATATAATTTGTAAAAAAATTTTTCTCAAAGACACGTTTTCTTTTTTTAATAAATGTTTTTTGTTTGTTTAATTTTGTATTTATTCTTGAACACACACACTTCTTACTTTTCACACAACGTTTTATTCGCACATTAACTGTTTTATTAAAAAATTTGTTATTAAAAAGTATTTTCCGATTTTAAAATTCAACATTGTTTTCATTTTATTTACATGGCGTGTCAACAAAATGTAAATAAATTTTCACATTAGCTCGGAGAAATGTGTAAAGCGAATTCGATCACCTGCGTTATTAGTTTTACCTAGTATTCAATTTGCCTTGTTTTTATCCAAAAAATAAAAAACATATGGGTAAAAAAAAAAACAAAACAAAAAAAAAAAAAAGGAAAAATGTACTGAATTTAAGAAAAAAAAATTTTAAAAATGTATACATATGTATATGATTTGAAAGAAAACGCTTTCAAAACACAATGTATAAGCAATAGATATTCGAATAATTTATCTTTCGAATCGAAATGCAGAGTAACCCCCATGTTTTTTGTTAATTTCAACTACAACTTTTCACCCTTTAATTTTGAATATTTATACTTGTTTTATAAACTGTTTTTTTTTAACGGGAGCAATCTGTAAGCATAACCTTTCAAATAAAGAAAAATTTTAAAAATTGGTTCATACATAAATGAGTTATGCAGGCGTAAAAAAACAACAATCCGACGAATGGCTAATCTTTTTTGTTTTAAAGTCTGCTAAAAATCAAAAAAATCGATTTATGGCATTAAGTATATTTTAAACAGTTTCAAACAAAATCTAACTTATGTATTTAGATTTTTTATATGTACAAATATGTAGTTTGACATTCTAGACCTGCTTACCTCAACGGTGCTAGGAATAGCTAGAAAGCAATATATTAAAGATTTTATATACTGCATTTAATTACAATTTGCATCTGTTTTAAACTCCTAACAGAATGGGTATAGTACTTAATTGATGCACGAACGTTTTTTGTAAAAAAAATGTGTTTTTATATATTAGTTGTTTTTAACATGTGCATTCATGGCTGCCAAAATTTCATTAATAAAACTTTAGAAATTACGAATAGTAGTGCCTTCCAAAATAACACGATATCCAACATTATTCAATTCATCAAAAGATAAAGGATCTTTGTGTGTTATGCCACCAAGTATTAAAACAATATCTTCCTGAGGTGGACGACAAAAGCGTACTAGTTCAAAACTGATGTCTGGCTAAGTGGGACATATAATTCACGACTTTTGATTACATCTTTTAAGGTTTCTTTTAGTTGAGTAAAAACATTTTCATCTCCTTTCAAACGCTAATAAGGTTACGTGTCAATTTGCCAAGTAATGGATGTATGTTCCTAAACTCAAAAGAATTTTAAAATTAATAATAAGTCAGCGACTTGGTTTTTAATTTCGGGCGCTAGGATTTCCTTCTCTCTGGTATAAAAATATCGGTTTTGCTTACTAAAGATTTTCTGTTTAATTTTTTTGTTGTGTAGTATTGTCACTTAACTTAATTTATTTGATATAGGTAGTTACATTTATAGCAATAAAACTTTTTTATGATTCTTACCTAAAGTTTTTTTTTTCTGTTCTCTTTTTAATTTTTTAATTAACTCCGAAACTAATGCTCTGTCCCAAATTGGCTTAAATCCAGTTTACGGCCGCAGCTCAACTACCATTTTAATGATCCATATTGTACTTGATATATACGACGCATAGATATAAACAAAATTTATAGAATTTTCGCAAAAAGTATAAATGAATAGAAATTATTTTGGCTTAAGTTATTTTTAATTTCTAAAAGTCTTTTAGAAAGAAAATTTATTTTACAAATGTATGCGGAGGCTTTCCAAAAAAAAAAAAAAAACAACAAAAATTAGACGCTAGCATAATGTAATACTGCACTTTCTGGACCGCTACGTCCTTCATTAGCATTCTTCGCATCTATCTGCCTTAGTAGTAAATAAGACTACGAGATATATTCGTATTAATATTAATTTGGTTAGACAAAATTTACACACAAACCCATTTGTTTCAATTATCGATTGAACAAGAATGCAAATTTTGTTTTTAGTCATTCTTACTTGTTCACTCACAACATTATGAGTATATGCTGTATCATATTGATTGTTATAAAGTAAGCATAATTGCTCGCAAAATAAATGAACTTAAGCCAAAATAATTTCTATTCATTTATAATATTCACAGTTCATATAATAATTTAATAAAAATTAAATTATAAGCAAGCACGCTTTAGGGAGCATTCATTTTGATTCATTTACCTTCTACGTACTTATGTATTTGCTATTTTGTAAGACTTTTGCTAAAATTCCACATTTTGGAAGTAATTTGTTTTAAACATGGTTTTTAAAAAATCTACTAAACTTTAGAGCCTAAATTGAAGAGTGTACATTTTCTCTTAAGTAATTTTCAAATGTCCACTGAGAAGGAAATGTAGCTTCCTGATAAATCTTTGAGAAGGCCGACAAAATCGATGTTTTTTTTTTTGTTTTGGTGAACAAATTATTTTAATTGGTGGGACCCAGAAAATACCGAGGGATCACCGCTTCCTATAACAAGATGTAAGTCAATGGGACTCATTACAATGTTGAATAATCACGAAGACATTATTTTTAAAGCCTAATTTTGTTTGAGTTATAATTGGCGCCATTTAAAGATGTAGGCAAGTATTTTTTTTGTTGTTGTAATAATAAAGCGCAATTCGTTCTTCATCTTTGTGCATCTGTAGCTGCAGATAAGACAATCAATGATTAGGGCCTGTTAAGAAATTTTGTGAGCTTATTTAAAAAAGAATAGTGTAAAACCAGTTTGTTTTCCACACAAAATACGTTAAAAACAATTCTTTCACATCTACAAAAACATGTCATAATAATTGATCCCGTTAACTGCCGCTACGGGTGCGTTTTGTTTAATAATGCCTTTAATGTAATAATGTTTTTTAAATCGAATTCAATTTTTTAAATGTAGTTGTTGGGATGTATCATTATTAACTTCTTTTTTTAATTTATGCAGCAGTGTTTGATTCAAGAAAAGTTTATTAAAACTGCGGCAGTACTCAATAGCTGTTGACTATATGGCAACACAGTGAATGGACTAACGGTATTTTACGGCGAGTTAATTTCTTAAAAGAACTCTATGTATATACATGTATGCAGGGTTCCCAGATTTATTTCGAGTGGTATCCCCAATTAGATAAATCTTATCTCCACAAATCTCCAAGAAACAATTTAAGTATCCCCAAAAATCCCGAGTACAAATAACACTATTTGTTATTAAATTCAATTTAAGTATTAAAGTTGATTAACGAAATCGTAAGTTTTGAATCAAAGCCTTTTATCTCATTGACTAAAGCAATTTTTTGATACAGACTTTTGGGTTGAAACATTTTTTTCCATTTGTATTAATATATATATATATATATATATTAGAGTTCGTTTGGCGACCAGGTCACCTGATTTGTTTTTCGGTTATCATCATTTTTTTTAAGGGTTTTACCTAAATAAAAATAATGGCGGTCTTTTTTTGGGAAAATTTTCACTCCTTGGGGTGGTTCAACCCACCTTAAAACGCGGATTTTAAGCTAATTTTTCCGCAGAGCAAAAACGGTTAAATATAAGTCAAATCTAATTTCACCAGCCGAATCTGCAGCAAAAATTGTTACAATGAACGATTTTTGAATCCTAAAAAAAGTTCCAAAAACCCACAACAGAGGGCGCAAATGTCATTTAACAAAATAGGTTTTCATAAGCATGCATGATGAAAAGGCATTTAAAACTTAGCAAAACGGTACCAATATTTTATTTTTATCACAACGCCTTAAAAAGTTATATGCCTTTTAACATTTTTTGCTAAGGCTAAATAATAAGTTGTTAGAAAAATTTAAAAAAAAATAAACTTTTTTTTAACAATTAATTGTTTTTTGTTATGAAATAATTTTGAAGTCTCATAACTTTTTAACGGGTTGTGATAAAAATATTATATTGGTACCATTTTGCTAGTTTAAAATGCCTCTTCTTCGTGCATGTTTACAAAAACCTAAAAAAAATATAATCATCATAAAAAAAAATTTTGTTAATGACATTTACGCCCTCTGTTGAGGGTTTTTGGAACTGTTTTGAGGATTCAAAAAACATTTATTGTAATAATTTTTGCTGCAGAATCGGTTGCTGAAATCAGATTTGACATATATTAAACCGTTTTTGCTCTGCGGAAAAACGAGCTCAAATTCCGCGTTTTTGGGTGGGTTGAATCACCCCAAGGAGTGAAAATTTTCCCAAAAAAAGACTGCCATTATTTTTATTTGTCCAAAAACCTTCAAAAAATTGATGATATCCGCAAATCAAATTTTTAAAATTTACTCTAATATATATATATATATATATATATATATATATATATATATATATACATATATATGTATATATAGTATTCAGAACACTTTAAAATTTCTCATTAATGTCAAGAGAATATTTAGTTAGGTAAATTTAAATAAAACGAAGCTTTGCAATCGTCTAGAAAATTTATCTTTAGTAGGAATATTGCTTAAAAAGATTATTTAAAACATAGAAAAATTCTAAAGTTTCGACGCACTAATATCTACAGATTTATTAAGAATGAAGTCACCTAATATTTGTAGTCAAAAGTAACAGAAATTTTTATTAATTTTATATAAAAATAATATCTAATACAACTTTTATATATGTACGTATGTAACTTTAACATAATTCATTTATTCTATAAGCAAATACTACTTAAATGAAATTTTTGTTTTTTTTTTTATTAAGTTGAATTTTTTTTTATTGTTCTATATAAAGGACATATTGTATAGAAAGAAAAAAAACTGTTTGAAAAATGCATTTGTTATTTTGAGTTCGAAGTTGTTAGTGGAAACTTTGTAAGTAAAAAAGTTCAATATTTTTTCAATCGTATATTTTTTTACCGAGCAATAGATAAAATATTCCGAGGTTTTTACAGCTGATAAATTTAAATAATATACTTCAATTTTTTGCAATAAGTGTTAATATTTAAAATTTGAGTTGATACAGCAGTTAGTTAGTTAGATGCCGCTACGGTTGCGTTTTATTTAATAATGTTTTTTTTCTGCAATGTGTTTTAAATTGAATTCAATTTGTTGTAATTATTCCGTTGTATGATATTTAACTCCTTTTTTCATTTATCCAGTAGTTTTAATAAAGAAAAAATTACTAAAACTATGGCAGTACTCAAAAACTGTATGTATGTGTGTACATATATGCATGTTTCATTGCGCGTCATTTTGAGTTTGAAGCTGTTACTGGAAAGTTGATACGTAAAAAATTTCAATATTTCTGAATGTTTTATCTATTGTTTGGTAAGAACTGGACAGTTTGATTTTATATCGAAGGTAACTAAATTTAAAATCGTCAATTTTTATACCCTTCACTACAAAAACTAAAAAAAAGGGTATATATACAGGTATGTATGTTCTGAATTCCACACAATATTTTTAAAGCATCGTTGCTATAAATTTTTTTTTGTGTGGAATTAACAACAAAGTATGTACATATATATTCTGGCTTCTTATGCGTAGCAAAGCGATGTCCGTCTGTCCGTCCGTGTTAGTTTTAAAAAATCGATCAGATATAGTATCGAAAGAGGTGCTATTGGAAATCAGCATGATCGGTCGATGTTCTTCGAGGCAGTACGCTTACCTCTAATTTTTTCATGTCATTTGGAACAACAAAGAGATAGAGAATTAAAAACTAAGAAAAAAAACATTAAGCGAAAAAATTGGCACTCACGCATATACGCATATACTCGGAAATTACGAGCTCTGAAATTTAATTTTTTTACAAAATCACTGTGGGTGTGATTTTAAAGCATTTGGAGATATCTTAAATGCTAAATTCTTTAAAAAAATGCATCAACCATTAATAGCCGATAACATTTTAATGTAAAATAATGTACATACATATATGCAGTACCAAATTTTTCATTTTTTATAATAATACCCACAGTTTTATAAGAAAAGTTCAGGGACCCATAACTAGAAAAATAAGGGCGACCGCCAATTTTTTCATTTAACATTTTCTTATTATTTTTTGATTCTCTATTATTTTTATTTTCTTTTTGATTGGTGAAGCTTCACTAAACTTGTTCCCTTTGTAACCCAATATTTGCTTTTTTTTATTGAGTTACTTCACTAAACTAGATTAACATAAATGGTGAAGGGTATTTAAGATTTGGCATAGAAGAATACGGCACTCTTGCTTGTTATATCTATCACTAAAATATTATTATTTTTAGATTTTATGTCACGGAAAGCAGACACTTTAGAGAAGAAATCTATGACGATTGCTACGTGGTCAAATACAGAGCCAGTATGTATAAAGCAAGCCTGTATTTAAAAAGTGGTAAGCTTCCATGCTCTTTTATTATTCATATTTTGAATTGTATGTGCATATGAATAGAGAAGTCGCCTACCTCTAATTTTTTCATGTCATTCGGAATAATAAAGTAATTCCAATCAAAAAAGTAAATATATAAGGCGATAGAAGAATAAAAACTAAGATCAAATAAAAAATGGGCGCTCGCCCATATTTTCCAAGTTACGGGGCTCTTAAATTTTCAAACTTTTTTAAATATCAATACTTTTGGGTATTATTTGGGTATTTGAAAGCTTTTCAAGCGATCTTTAAAAAATACAAAATTAAACAAAAAAAATGCTTAACCTATTAAGAGGCGATGTCATTTTTATGTATAATTATATATATATATATATATATATATATATATATACATATATATATATATATGCATAATGGCTTTATGTCTCAAACCAAACAGACATAAAACTATAACTTTGATATGGCCTTAAGTCTCATGTCAATTTTAGTGAAATGGGACATAAAGCCATTATGGTTATATGTCCCATTTGATGTTTTGCGTTACAAGTGCTTTATTTCACTAAATAGGCATATTATCTATGTAATTAATGATTTCAAAAAATTCAAAATTTCTAGGCTCCAGGAATTACAACTGCAAACATTTTGTGAAAGGGAAAAATCCTTAGTTATCATTAGAAAACATTTTTTTATTCTTGTGACGCACGCAGAAAACTTTATTCAGCGAAGCCACCTGCCGCGTCCTACTGGAGGAAAAAAATTAGTCCGCTATAACAAGAAGCTTATAATTTGAATTTAGAAATTAAAAGGTATTCCCAAAATTAATGTAATTTGTTCTATGTGGCCGTATTTGTTGAACCGTTGTATACAAACACTTTAATTTTACACAGAATGTCCACTACTTTATTTCGTATAATAAGAAGTATAAAAATGTTATATTATAAATTAAATAGTTGATATAGTTTGATGTATATGGGCAAACTGTTGAACCGTTAAAGACAGATCCTGATTGCTAAATCTACTACAACAGCAAGTATATAATTTTGCTGTTATTTTATGTATGTTGCCAAACTATTGAGCAGTTGAACTAGTATAAAGTTTGGAGATATAAGTGTGTCCCAATAGTTAATGTAATCTAATTTATGTGGCCATACACTTGAACTGTTGTAGGCAGACAGATAAAATCTGTTTTTAAGTCGGTTTTGTTTCGCAAGAATTATTATAACAAATAAACTGTTTCGTTTAGCTTTTGTTCACGTTTCTATGTTAGTTTCTTAAACTTATAAACAAAATTACAAACTTATACGGTTGTTTTCTTAAGAAAACAGGAAAAATTAGCCGGCACAAGCAGAATTATCGCAGCATTTATTAAATCACTACGTCCGTCATTAGCGTTCTTCGCACCTATCTATCTTGTAAACAGCATCCATTTAAACAAGCAATTTCGTAAATAAGAATACGAGTAATGTGTATTTCGAAATTAACTAAAGCCACACTACTTAATTCATACATTGGGATACTTTTATTTATTTGTATAAAACATTTTTGAGTTGTTATTTTCTTTTTGTCTTATTGATTCAGTGGAGTTCTCATTTAATCAATTTGGTTTTTGATATAACACTTCCAAGTTTTCTATAAAAAATTTGATGCTATGAAATTTGAGCTATATGAGCAGTAGTGAAATGGGCATATGGATATGCTTTCCCCGCAGTAATACATTTCAATTTATAGTTTTAAATAAAAATATTTCATGAGAATATCAGGAAATATTTAGATTTGAAGGAAACAAGCACGATTAAAGTAAATTAAAATCAATAAGATTCCGTATAATAATTTTTCTTATTGATTTAATAATAAATAAAACAAAATTAACAATTTTTTAGCTAAATCAAATACAACATCTATTGGTTTTTGATTATCATTTTTTACCCTATCATCATTCAAAGACTTAACACTTGACTTTAGGTATTTTACTTCTTTTCGTAAGGTATCATTCTCGTTTTTAAGTGATTTATTTTCTGTTTTATTATTTTCTTCATTCTTTAACAAGTTGTCAAACGTTGAAGACATAAATTGCATTGCTTTATTTATTTCTCCCAGCTGATCTAATTTAGTTTTAATTTCTGTGGGATCACCTCCACTTATACAAACCTTTTCATTTGGTTCACAGAAGTAGCATTTATATTCAAGAGAGGAATTTTTTTAGTAAAAGTTCATATTGTTTTTTATCCAGTTTACTGCATTGAGAGTGTAGAGATTTTAAGCATGCATTACATTGAAGAGCCTATTAGTTGTCCAACACTAAAGTTATATATTGGATACATATTATTTTGTTGTTTTATTACGACTTTTTTTTGTTTTGCCATCATTCTTTATATTATCTAAGAGAAAGCTTAATTTTTTTAACACGCTCTCAGATTGATCTCCTTAATTAGTTTTAAGTAAAAAACACAAAAAATAGTTTTTTTACTAAGCTGTTCAGGAGTTGCAAAAATTTTACGTTTAAACTTATCTTATATCTAAGAAATTCTGTTCTTCCTAGAGCAACTTGTAAAAGATTAATGAATACTTAACTCTTTCTGTTTAGTAATAATATCACAATTTTACAATGAACTAATACTAATACGTATAGAATAATACAAGTAGCTGTCAGATAATCGTCAAAATGACGTAAGATAGTCAGATCTAAACCACTGACGATTACTTACAAAATGAGAAATCCTTAAATTTTTAAATTATCCGATTAAAATATTCTTTAGACATATGTATATTATTTCACTATATGTTTTAATTTTACAAATATTTCTGAAATCGAAAAGATATTAAAGATTTAACGCAAATACGAAATTATATTTGCCAAATTGCTACAATACAAAAAAAAAACGTATTTATAAATATGTTATATCGTAAGTTTTTTTCACTAATTCGTGAACGTTGTGGCTTTACTTTTCAGATAACAAGAAGTTTTTACTCGAAAGATACAACAAATATGAAGAAATGGTCAATTCGCCTACAACTTCACATCCAAAGAAAGAAACTTCATTACGAAAACCTTCTTCCCCACAAGGTTACAAGCCCGGCGTGCAGTACCTCCTAACTCTCAATCTCAAAAGCAAATACTCTTCCTTTGCACAATTTAAGATCGCGATCTAAAAAAGGTAAAACCTATTCAGATAAACTGGAAAGAAATCAAGCAATAGCAAAACAATTAAACCCTAAATTAATATCTCTTTCCAGCTGTTTTCAAGTACCGGCTTTTCTTGATGTCATCCGCTAACTTACCATCTAAATCTGTTTCCATTACGGTAAATTTCAACCTCGACAAAAAAGCGACAGGAAACAGTCTCTAGTTTCCGAAGTCAATCGACCTGAACCGGACCTAAACCTACCGCTATCGTGTACTGGCTCTTTAACCAAATTGATAGGTTATTC
Source organism: Gymnosoma rotundatum (assembly GCA_916610165.2). Taxonomy (NCBI): domain Eukaryota; kingdom Metazoa; phylum Arthropoda; class Insecta; order Diptera; family Tachinidae; genus Gymnosoma; species Gymnosoma rotundatum. Next base: position 119,444,220 of record OU744336.1, read on the forward strand.
TACTTGATCAAATAAATCTTCTTTAACAAATACGAATTCAAATTGTTCTGCTTTAGTGTTACTGGAAATCGCTATTTCATACTAGGTGCTTAACCATATTAAAAACATCTCATTCTACTCTATCCATTAAATCTGCATCACGCAATAGTAAAAGTTTTTCTTCAACAACTAAATCTTACGAGTCCCCCGCAAATACCAGTTGTTCTGCTTTGGTAACACCTGGCGTATCAGAAGACAAACAAGCTGAACCGGATTTCAAGAAATCGCTGTCTAACACTAACTCCTTAACCAAATTTAATAAGTCTCATTCTTCTCAATTCGTTAAATCTGCATCCTACAATAATATAAGGTTTTCGTCACCAACTAATATTAACGTTTTTCCTTCAAATACCAATTCGAGTTTTTACACTTCAGTAATACATGATGTTTCAGAAGCAAATCAGGCTGCATCGTTCAGTAGTAAAAGTTTTTTTTACCAACTAATACTAACGTTTCACATACAAATACCAGTTCGAGTTGTTCCTCTTTAGTAACATATAACGTTTTAAAATTCAATCCAGCTGAAACGGATATGAATATATCACTGTCTCATTCTGGCTCCTTAACCAAAGCAAATTCATATAATTCCACTCTATCTATTAAATCTGCATCCTGCAATAGTACAAGTTTTTCTTTACCAAATAATGTTAACATGTCCTCTACAAATATCAATTCAAGCGATTCCACAATAACAGCAGAAGTTTCAGAATCTTCAGAAACAACAAGCAAACGTAGTTTCGCTTTCCATGTCAAATTCATCTTCAAGTATATTACGATCTATTCAGGAAAAAACCTTAGAAATTTTTCAACTGATGGTATATTTTCCGAAAAACTTTCAAATGTGAAATACTGTTCGATACCACTATCTTCCACCGCAAAAAGCAGCCTTCTTAATAGCACATAAAATACGTCAAACAATACAATCACTAAATATTTTCCAGAGTCATCAGAAACAACTAATTGCGATACCACACAAAATACTTCTGCGAGAGATCCGAGTATTGATATAATTGAAAACCCCTTAAATTAACGCAATTTTAAGGTGCAACATAAAAGTCGTGCTTAACAAAAACACTTCTGCATTTTTGCCATACCCTGCAGACGAAAATATCTAGGCATTTTTAATTAAAACACAAATCCGAAATTCAGATTAAAGAAGCGTTAAAATTTCCGATGAAATCAAAAGAAAGATCAAAAATTATAGAAGAATTAAAAAAAGGGGATTTTGTACATAATACCAATAAGAAGCATAACAGCGGTGTTCTTATTGTTAGTAGATGGCAGGGGGCTAAACAGCAAAATACTCCAGATGATTACGTCTGCTGCAAATAATGCAAAGGATTTTTTTCAAAAAATTCGTTACGCATACACGTAAACAAATGTAACAAGGCTAAACAGAAATTTGCAAGAGATAATTTTAAAAATAGTAGAGCACTTAGCCAAAATATTCATAAGTCTGCAAATAATACAAGTTAACAAACTTGTTTATTAACATTAATGATCATTTAATTACTTTAATTTGCTGTAGTATTTTTTTACTTCTTTTAATTACAATCTTACACATAAAGTTTGAGTAAGCTTGGAAAAAAACAGTAAATAAGCTAAGCTTAACTTTTTAAAAAAAGAGAGTTTGATTCCTAGCAAAAATAACAAGAAAAAGGAACATCGATAATAATTGCCTTAGTAACAAGAGCAAGTAAATTGATTTTGGTTTTTTTAAGTACTGTTTTTTCCACGAAATGGACAAAGAGGTTTTTTGTAATTCTACATAGTCGGAAAGCTAAAAACAAACTTGACTTTAAGTTTAGCATTTGCCTAAATTAGAAGACAAACAAGAGTGTCAGTAATTTTTGAATTTTAAGAAGCGTGTAAGAAATATTTAAATTATTTCAAATTATAAGAAAATAAAAATTTAAATAAATAAATAAAAGTTATTGAATTTAATGTAAGGTGATTTAAAAATTCTAAATAGTAGAAGAGTCTTAAAAATATTAAAAGATGATTAAAATTATTTAAAATTTTAAGAAATTTAAAAATTAAATAAATAAAAACTTATTGAATTAAAATTTTACATACTAGAAAAGAAAAAGCGTTCTCGTTTAACAATTTACTTTGTGCTACTTATGTTAACTTGCATTGAATATTAAGTTAATAACTATAATAAAACATTTAAAACTAACCATATTGAATAAATAAAGTTAAAATTTTTAAAATAAAAATGTTGCAACCGAATTATTAAATTTACTGGGACAACGTTCACAACTAACTTCCCAGCAACGAAAGATAAAGTTAATTTACACTAAGAACGAAAGTTTTTCCGGTCTTACGAAATGACAGCGTTTCTACATTGGATCGTCAACACGATTAGATGAGGTCAGAACTAAGGCTTTTAGGCCATTTTTTAATTGAAGTCAAGTCGCTTGATAGCAGGATTAGGGAACTAAAAGACATTTTTATACCTTATTTATTTGATGCTTGTGTTGAAGCTTTACGTAAAACTGCCAAATGGCATGATAAATTAAAATGGTTCCGAACACCAGCTGTTGCACAACATTTAACCACACTCATAAAAAAGTGTGGAAAAACGCAACAAGCAGAATTGATGAAACTTGAGTCGGATAAATAAATCAAACAGCTTAAGTATTTCTTGCAGCTATGGGAAGAGGACATCCGTTTTATAAACAAGAAGTTTTTAGATGATCAGTGTACACAAAAAACGTAAAAAAATAACATTGCCTTCAAAACATGACATTAAGAGACTATACATGTTTTAAAAAAATAAAATGTTTGACGCAATTGATGTATTACAAAAAGAATTTAACATTACTGCCTGGAACGAATTAGTAAAATTAAGTTTGATATTTATCCAAATATTTAATAGAAGCCATGCAGGAGAAATTTAAAGGTTAACTATAGAGAGATATTCAAACATAGAAGAAATAACTAAAACTGTTGGAACTGACATTCTTGAGCAAATGTCTAAAGAGTCGATTACATTCGCAAAACAATTTGTGCTAGGAACGTCTGTCAGCGTTCTGTTAAGTCCACTTTGTATAAGAGCAATTGACCTTATTCTTAAATATAGGACCGAGGCTGGAATGCCACAACGAAAATAATATATTTTTTCAAAAAGGTGCGAATCAAAATTTTATAAACCATATTACAGGGCATGCAAGGTACTAAAGGAATTTTCGGAACAATGTGGAGCTGATATGCTTTACAAATTAAGAAGAACAACACTAAGGAAACATATTGCGACCTTTATTTCGTTACTAAATGTGGAAGATGCCAACGTTTATCGGGCATCATAATGATATACACAAAAGCATATATCGGGTTTCGGTTCCGGCAGCGGAAAAAATGTGTGTTTTGAAACTGCTTATGTCGGCAGTAGGCGATGACGACGATAATGAAAGAGAAGATCTTGAAGTTCAAGACAAAAATTTCAACTGAAGTAAAGATACAAGCCGTACAATTTTTGAAGTCCAGCACGAAGATGAAGAAGTTACTATTTTTCAAGATATTCCAAGTACCAAGCAAGCTGAAAGTATAAACGCGAGCTCATCTTCGAAAAAAAGACTTGGTGAGTATGCATTTTATATTAAAAGTAAACGTAACTTGACCATACTTCACTATCGATAATCTTATAAAATGTTTATTATTCAATGAAGTTTGACAAATCAACACAACAAGTTAAATTCGCATCTGTAATTATCTCGCAAAAAGTTATATGTATGTAAAATATTTAGCAAATTTTAAAGTGTTTAATTCATTTAAAAGTTAAGTTAAGAATATAAATTTTTCGTGTTTTTAGGAAAACACTTTTGTTGGTTTTTCTATTTTTAGTAATATAAATTTTTTGACCTTTAAGGAATGGCTAAACGTTATGGTAAAACCAAGAGGACGAAGTAGGCAAAAGAAGAGAGGGATGCCTTATATGCTGTGTTTGGAGATTTCAAGGAATTAAAGAAACTACCAAGTTTGAAACAATGTTGAGACGCAATGAAAACAAATAAATGTTTACAAAATATGACTCCACAACAAATAAAGTCCTGGATAGATAACCAGAGGTGGTAAAAATAAAAAGGTGAGCTAAAAAGGTATCTGCAAAACGCACATACTCAACGCTTTTTAGCGGATTTTTTCAACACATATTCTTTTCGCTAATACAAGGTTGGTTGTTGATATTGATATAAAAAACAAGATATTAATGAAAATAAAACGCTTACACATAATTTAAAATTAAAGGCATATAAAAATTTTTTACTTTAGCGGAAAATCAACCACCAAATGTAAAATTTAATGTTTTTGTCTCTAAACAAAACTGAAAAAATATGAGCTGAAGCAACATTTTTGCGATGTGTGTATGTTTTGAGCCTGTATAATATAATTGTTTTATCAAGAAAATTTATTATTTGAAATCTTTTTTATATTTATTTACTTGCATTGTTCTTGATTCCTTCAAATAATAATATTTCATGATATTCTAATGAAATATTTATGATTCTAAACTAAAAAATTAAATGTATCACTGCGAGGAAATCATATCCGAATAGCCATTTGGTTGCTGCTGTGGATTAATCCACAGTAATACATTTCATTTTTTAGTTGAAAATAATAAATATTTAATTAGAATATAAAATACAAAAAAAAGAATAGGTATAAAATATTTATATTTAAAGGAATCAAGCACAATTAAAGTATATTAATATATTTATTTTATTTTTCGATTTTCGTTATTTTTTAGTTTTAAAATCAAAATCGTTTACAATTCATTCTGTTTTTATGACTTATTTTACTCCTGGACAATAGTCAAAAGTCAGCAAGAATGTAAGTAATTATCCAAAGTTTATTAAAATTAGTGATTGATTTACATCAATCACCATATGTCGACCTTCAAATTTAATATTTTTTAAATTTAATATTTTTGTAGTCACAGTCTGTATTTTTCTTACATATTAACTATAATTAATTGTCATTTCTATCGCTTTTTGTATGTATGTTTGTGCTAAATAATATCAATTTCATTAATTAAATTTTGTCCCTTTCTTTTTTCAAAGTATTAATAAGAAATACAAAATTGTTAATTTTATACACCAGTCGGTCGATTCTGGTTCTGAGATTTTCATATTATCATTTTACTATTACACAAATTGCGATTTCCGTTCTTTTAATGAAAAAGTGTTTCATTCCATAGTAGGCGTGAAACTTTCGTATCAATGATAATAAAATATAAAAGTCAAATGCATATATCGAAGTTTAGCAGTTTTAAAGCGGCTCTAATCCGGAAACTAGTTTATTTTTTAACTGCTTGAGCCGCATGTATTGTTGCTGAAATTTTTTCTAAACCATTTTTATTTTAGCAATTTTTGTAAAATTTTTAAATTAAAAACATTTTATTTACTAATACTTTCAAAGAGAATGCATATACTTTACTTAGGCACAGATGGTCCACAACACAGATTTTCTTTGCTTTTCATTAAAACCATGTAAAAACTACCGAACCAAGTTAAAATAAAAAGAAGTATAAAAAATTTGTAAGTTAAACAGTTTTATTGAAAAAAGGATAATGTACTAAACTCCAACAAATAATTTATAAATCATGAACATTGATCAGATAAAATCGTGGTGAGCGTGAAATTTGTATCAAGGGTCAACTTAGGTTACGATCGCCTTACGATTTTTGTTCTGTTCACTACGCTAGACTGACGAGTTATTTGTTGGCGTTTAGTACATTACCGTTTTTTAAATAAAGCTGTTTAAGTTACAATTTTATTATTTGAGTTAAGCCATTTTTGGAATAAGTGGGTAATTTATTAAAATATTGTTATATTATAAAACCAGCAAATATTGTAGGCGGCTCTAAGTTTACTTTAAGACGATACTTAACTAATATTCTTTACCGCCGATGGTAATTGCATATCTACTTTGTCTTCTGATCAAGTGTCAAACTATATATAGTTTATCACCCCTATTCTGCGTTTCGATTCTAATCGAAATTTTCTCCATCTAGCAACTTTGGTATTCTGCGTTTCGATTCCGCTCAGTTTCTTTCGATTGTATGTATTCCGCATTACGGTCGGAGCTCCATTTTTTTTTTTGTTAACGGAGGGGTTTTCTTTATTTGTATTTTTTAGTTAAAAACTTAAAAATTCAAAAAAAAGTAAATAGAAAATGAGATAAACTGTTCAGAAACGAATAAAAAAACAATTAAAATTATTTTCAATTATTTTATTTAATTAAATTAATTTTTTTTAATTGTTCAGTTTTGTATTACAGGTCAAAAACAATAACACCAGAACAGTACTAAAAACTGGCAAATTTAATGACATCTAAAGCAGACATCCCAAAATTAAAATCTGCTCCAACTCCGCTTTGGTAGCTACCATCTGCAAAGAATCCTAAAGCGGCCACAACTCGGTTAAGCGGTAAAGAAGAAGTCAAAGAATTTGGCTGCAATATCAACATTTTACTTTCACAATAAAAATTACAATTGACAAAACTTACAATTAATCCACTTCAAATGGATTGAAACTGTCTCTTTTTCTTTCCATATTTAATAACAACACTATTAAGTTTTTTTTAATTATACACCTTTATCTTCACAAGATTCTTTGCACTGCAATATAAACATGAACAACTAATTTTTATTTTGTTTTTAAATTTTTTATTTAATTTAATTATTTGTTTATTAAATTTCATCAAGAATATATTTTTAATTAGGAATATGTACATACAACTTTTTGTATTAAATTTGACATTTGTTTACAAAAATGATAGCAAATTTGCTTATTTTCCTATTTCATTTCCACATTCCACAGTGATGTTATTAATTGTGTAAACAGAAGACAACACTTCTTCTTTTTCTTTCGATTCCGTTTTTCTGCAGAATACCAATTTTCGATTGCAACGGAACTGAATGCGGAGCCTTAATCGAAACGCAGAATAGGGGTGTGTATACAAAAAAAAATAATAAATTAAAGAAAATGTGAGGATTATTGGTTTTAATTGAATAATCGCAAGAAATTCGGGATGCACAGGTAAGAATGTCTTGGTAAAATTATACATCAGAAATGTTGTGTATATTACCAAAAATTGGCATTTTATAGGAATAAATTGAGAGTTTGAAGCGCAGGTTACGCGATGGCCAAGATCAAATTCAAGTCAGGTAATGGTATTAAGTGCTTTACGTTTTTTTGCAAGTGGTAGCTTCCAAAGAAGTGTTGGGCAAAATAGTTTATCTGCGTTGTCTCAGACGTCAGTAAGCAGATGTGTGCGTGCGGTTGCTCCAGCTGTAAATAAAATAGCACATAAGAACATCAAATTTCCAAAGGGAAATGAGTTCCCGTCGATTAAATTGAAATTTATGGAGAAGTTTCGATTCCCTGGAGTAATTGGGCTACCATTATGGGCACGCACATTAAAATTTCAGCACCAAAAAATGAAATTGAGCACAAGTATTATTGCCGAAAGGGTGGACATTCAAAAAATTTTATGATTATTTGCGATGCCAATTATCTTATTCTTGCCGCAAATGCTCAATTTGGTGGAACTGCGCATGACTCGTTTGTATGGCATCGTTCTCGTGCTAAAAACTTTCTTGAAGAACTTTACGAAACAGGCGAGCGTAACTTTTGGCTCGTAGGAGATAGTTGCTATCCATTTCAGGTATGTTTTTAGCTTAATTTTAATAAAAAATACTATTTTATGTATATTTTTAATAGCCTTGGTTGATGACACCAATAAGTGCAACATCAAGTGTCCCTGAAGAGCGCTATAATGTAGCTCATAAGACCACGGGAGCTCTCGTGGAAAAATGTAAACGTATATTAAAAAGTCGATTTCAATGTCTATCAAAGGAACGAACACTTTTTTATAGCCCTCCAAAAGCAGGAATAATAATCAATGCTTGTTTAGTATTGCATAACTTTTTGATTCGTAAAAGAGTTCCATTACCGCAAATATACGAAGACTACTTTGAGGCAACTGAAGTAAATGTTAGCTCCACTGGTGATTTTTCATCGTTTTCTATATTAAGTGTTGCAAGAAGACAATGTTTGCAAATTGTGCAAGATGTATTTTCTACTAGCATCGAAACATAAATTTCACCGTACAACATTTTTCGTAATTTATATATTGTGCATACGTTTAATAAAATAAGCAAAACTATTACATACAATTAAAATAAATAGTCCAAGGGCCATTATGGCAATTTGCTGTTAGTTAAAGGTAGGATTTTGTCTGCGAAATAAATAGCTTTGTATTATTAAAATTTCCAATTTTTATTGCGGCCCCGATTATGGTTCATAACACTTAAATGTTGGGTTGTCTCGGCTACAACACAACATTTATATTTGTTTCGATTATGGTTTACAACATCTACATGTTGAATATGTCACAGGGTTGTATTTTATTGCAGCATATATTATCCGTAAAATTACATCTCTTCATGGGGAAAACTGTCAAAAATAAAACAAACAAATATAGGCACACATTTAAAATTATTTTAAAATAATTATTGCAATTAAAAATAAACCAAACTTTTTTTTATTAAAAACCAAACACATTTATGTAACGATAAATTGATATATATATATATATATAAATATATATATATATATAATTCAGTGTATGGACCACCTCCAGTAGCTTGAGTGCTCCTTTTATTGGCAGCTAGCTTTCTTTTTGCCTTATAGTGAGTCCTATAAAAAAATAATACATAATTTTATATAATTCTATAAAATGAATTAATTAATTACGAACTCTTTGCCATTCTTTCGCATTTCAAATAGGTGGACCCATACTATTTAGTTTTGTAGTAGACTTATTCTATTTGTCCTCTAACTGCATTTTATTACATCAAAATGAGGGCTTGCCACGGCTAATAGCAGGATTTTGCGTCGTCAGTTCTACCAGCATTTCCATTTGCTTTTTGTTCATATTTTTTCTAAAGAATGGTAGTTATAGATGTTTACGATAAACCAAAAAAAATATTTACTTACAAATTTTTTCCATTTTAAATCTCAACTTGCCGTGGCAGCAAGATAACCAGTAATAATCAGTACGCAAGTGAAGAAATCATACCAGGAAAAACCAAAAATAACATACTTTTGCACATGGTTGATAAATTTGGTAGGTATGAAAAAAAGTATTAATATACATAATTTTTCAACCAAAAATCGTAGTAGTAAGCAATTTATTTCATTTCCACTTTGTTTTCAGCCAACCGATATGTGAACAAAATGAAAATTACCAACGTTCTCATGTTAAGAAGTTATTTTACTAAAAGGATTTAAATATAAGATTTTAATGTATTGATAAAACATTATAAGTGTAATCAAAAATGTATTACAATAAAATATGTTTATGGATGTAATAATATCCAAGTAAAGAAAATCAAAATTATTTGCATGTAAAACATTAGGTAAATAAAGATATCCATACGTATGTATATATTTTCATTCCTAAAACCGATAAATGAAAAGGTGCCAAAAAAAGCAAAACGCACTTTAGTAAATAAATGCCCTACGAATCTAACTGTACGACTGTCATTTGCGAAAAATTAGCCGTTTATAGGGTATACCCCTATAAGTGTGCAATTTTCCCATATAAATGAATATATATATTTTCATTCATAAAACCGATAAATGAAAAGGTGCCAAAAAAACCAAAACGCACTTTAGTAAATAAATGCCCTACGAATCTAACTGTACGACTGTCATTTGCGAAAAATTAGCCGTTTATAGGGTATACCCCTATAAGTGTGCAATTTTCCCATATAAATGAATATATATATTTTCATTCCTAAAACCGATAAATGAAAAGGTGCCAAAAAAACCAAAACGCACTTTAGTAAATAAATGCCCTACGAATCTAACTGTACGACTGTCATTTGCGAAAAATTAGCCGTTTATAGGGTATACCCCTATAAGTGTGCAATTTTCCCATATAAATGAATATATATATTTTCATTCCTAAAACCGATAAATGAAAAGGTGCCAAAAAAACCAAAACGCACTTTAGTAAATAAATGCCCTACGAATCTAACTGTACGACTGTCATTTGCGAAAAATTAGCCGTTTATAGGGTATACCCCTATAAGTGTGCAATTTTCCCATATAAATGAATATATAAATTTTCATTCATAAAACCGATAAATGAAAAGGTGCCAAAAAAACCAAAAAGCACTTTAGTAAATAAATGCCCTACGAATCTAACTGTACGACTGTCATTTGCGAAAAATTAGCCGTTTATAGGGTATACCCCTATAAGTGTGCAATTTTCCCATATAAATGAATACATATATTTTCATTCATAAAACCGATAAATGAAAAGGTGCCAAAAAAAGCAAAACGCACTTTAGTAAATAAATGCCCTACGAATCTAACTGTACGACTGTCATTTGCGAAAAATTAGCCGTTTATAGGGTATACCCCTATAAGTGTGCAATTTTCCCATATAAATGAATATATATATTTTCATTCATAAAACCGATAAATGAAAAGGTGCCAAAAAAACCAAAACGCACTTTAGTAAATAAATGCCCTACGAATCTAACTGTACGACTGTCATTTGCGAAAAATTAGCCGTTTATAGGGTATACCCCTATAAGTGTGCAATTTTCCCATATAAATGAATATATATATTTTCATTCCTAAAACCGATAAATGAAAAGGTGCCAAAAAAACCAAAACGCACTTTAGTAAATAAATGCCCTACGAATCTAACTGTACGACTGTCATTTGCGAAAAATTAGCCGTTTATAGGGTATACCCCTATAAGTGTGCAATTTTCCCATATAAATGAATATATATATTTTCATTCCTAAAACCGATAAATGAAAAGGTGCCAAAAAAACCAAAACGCACTTTAGTAAATAAATGCCCTACGAATCTAACTGTACGACTGTCATTTGCGAAAAATTAGCCGTTTATAGGGTATACCCCTATAAGTGTGCAATTTTCCCATATAAATGAATATATATATTTTCATTCCTAAAACCGATAAATGAAAAGGTGCCAAAAAAACCAAAACGCACTTTAGTAAATAAATGCCCTACGAATCTAACTGTACGACTGTCATTTGCGAAAAATTAGCCGTTTATAGGGTATACCCCTATAAGTGTGCAATTTTCCCATATAAATGAATACATATATTTTCATTCATAAAACCGATAAATGAAAAGGTGCCAAAAAAACCAAAACGCACTTTAGTAAATAAATGCCCTACGAATCTAACTGTACGATTGTCATTTGCGAAAAATTAGCCGTTTATAGGGTATACCCCTATAAGTGTGCAATTTTCCCATATAAATGAATATATATATTTTCATTCCTAAAACCGATAAATGAAAAGGTGCCAAAAAAACCAAAACGCACTTTAGTAAATAAATGCCCTACTAATAAAAATTCTAAGTAAACACTACTTGATGTTAAATCTGAAGCACTTTATTTTTAAAACTTTTATCCGACGACAAATTAATGGTTTATTGCTATGTACATTGAAAAAAATATATTTTTGATACTAAAAAACAAAATTTCCTTATAAACTTGACTCAGCATCAGGGCATTCCGCTGCCACCACAGGACGTTCTATAGCCGGAAGACCTTCTGTAGCCACCACAGGATATTCAGTAGTTGCTACTGGGTGTTCAGCGGCACCAACTGCTCGATCAGTTACGACCACTGGAAGGCCAGTAGCACCAACTGGACAAGCAGTCGTCACTGATGAACTGCCAGTAGCAACTACTGATTGCCTATTAGTTAGGCGTACTTGGTGGCGTATATCGGTGGTGGAGTATATGGGTTCTATCCACCCGAATGTGGGATATATCAACTGAGGTATTACATAAGCCATAGGAACTTCTGGAATCTGAAAATGTAAAATTGTTAAAAACAATTCTTTAAATAAAAGTAAAAAGAAATCTTACCATGTAAAAGGCCTGGTGCATATTACCGCGGTATCTACCGCGCCCGCCATCTCTGTTGTCACGTCTGTTGCCACGGCTGCTACCACCTCTGCCGCCACGGCTGCTACCACCTCTGCCGCCTCTGTTGTCACGGCTGCTACCACCTCTGCCGCCTCTGTTGTCACGGCTGCCACCACCTCTGCCGCCTCTGTTGCCACCACCACTCGATTGTTGCAATAAATATTGAATTAATTTCTAAAAAATATATAAATGCATATACATTCGTTATATAATTAAAATGGAAAAAAATGCTATATTCGGCTTAAATCTAGTTTACGGACGCAGCTTAAAAATTTAAAAAAAGTTACCAACGGGGTGTAAAATTTAATTTTAAGCAAAAAATTTAAAGTGACAAATTTGGGGCTGACCCTTAGTTTCCGAGTTACGGGCCTCCAAAGTTTGTATGTACAATATGGATAATAAGCGAGCAGAAAATACTTGCGCCCGGCCGAAGGCCGCCTACGCAGACAATCTTTAGTAAGCGAAGCCGGTGTTAGTCATACCATAGAGGAGAAAATCTTTGCGACCGGCCGAAGGCCAGCTACGCAGAAAACCTTTAGTAAGCGAAGCTTAAACTAAGAGCTGCCCAAAAAACTTTGATATAAAAAACTTTTTTTAAATTTTTAGTATATTCCTTTTAAATTGAATAGATATTTAAATTACCTTTCCGTTGATACCCATATTGTCTTATTCCACCAAAAAATACTCCATATATTTCATATTGTACATACAAACTTTGGAGGCCCGTAACTCGGAAACTACGGGTCAGCCCCAAATTTGTCACTTTAAATTTTTTGCTTAGAATTAAATTTTACACCCGGTAGGTAGGTATAGGTATATATATATATTTAGCAATACAGGTCCCTTTTAAGTTTCAGCGTTTTGTCTAAACGGTTCAAGAGTTTGTTCACATACACAAAATAACATTAACTATTGGAACACCCTTTAACTTCCAAATTTAAATTTTATACTTGTTGTTATAGGCCCATATAAGTAAACTTACATCAATTGTGGGGGCACCCTTTAATTTTTAGATTTATTTTTGTACAAACACCTTAATTTTAGACAGAATGTCCACTACTTTAATTGGTGTAATAAGAGGTACATATAAAAATGTTATATTATAAATTAAATAGTTGATATAATCAGATGTATATGGGCCAAATGTTAAACCGTTACAGACAGACGGTTGAAAGAAAGATTGTAAATTGTTTTTATATTATTTATTTAGAAAAATCAGCGTCTAAACACATCATATTTTTATAGAACATACAAAAACTGGCGCAAATAATTCTTGCAAAAAAGCCGACTTTAAAACAGATTTCAGCTGTCTATCTATAATGGTTTAAAAGTTTAGTGATATACATCAAAATGTATCAACTATTGGGACGTCCTTCTAAATTTTATAAGTCCCTATGAAACTTATTATTTTATACTTACAAATAAGTTATATATACTCTAGACCGTAAACTTTAAACATCATTTCAAAAATAAAAATGCAAATTCACGAACAGAATATTTTTGGTTAACAAAAATACATATAAAATTAACTTTTGAAAAATTCTTATTTAAATAAATATAGGTATTTTAACTTAACAATTAAAAATCCCAACCGGCATATTCTTTTACAACATCCTTGTTCTCTTTACGGTGGCGATGTACAGCACTTGCCTCTCCTTTGGCTACACAACGTTTTCGTATCTCCGTTTTTTCCTTTTTATCCATATTGCGTTTTATACGATCCGTTATCACAGATGGTGCTATCGTACTAGCCGTCGTCGAGTAAGAACGTTGGGAACGAGCATCGCTTAATAACTTCTCAACCATTTTTAAACGATACATGCGAGAACTTGGATCAATATTTGCTAAATCGGGAACATTATCAGTCTCCAATTCATTTGAACTTAACGATTGACTGTCAACGACTTTCACCTTTTCAGGTTGATTTGAAGCAATTTCTTTGTCGTTTTCAGAGCTTAATGAATTAATATCAGCCTGTGTTTTCGAACTCAACTGTTTTGTTGCCAATTTAGGTTGAATTTCTTCGAGTTTAGTAACATCAAGTATTTGTATTTCAGGACTTATTTTAGTACTTCCCAAATATTGGGAGCACGATTCAATATAACGTCTAATTGAATCATCACTGACCTTAGATGATTTGGAACAAATCTAGTTTACGGACGCAGCTTAAAAATTTAAAAAAAGTTACCTACCGGGTGTAAAATTTAATTTTAAGCAAAAAATGTAAAGTGAAAAATTTGGCGCTGACGCTTGGTTTCCGAGTTATGGGCCTCTAAAGTTTGTATGGACAATATGGAATATATGGAGTATTTTGTGGTGTAATGGGGCAATATGGGTATCATTGAAAAGGTAATTTCAATATCTATTCAATTTAAGAGGAAAATATTAAAAATAATAACAAAAAGTTTTTTTTTTAATTTTCCGAGCAACTCTTAGTTTTGGAGCTACGGACCTTTAAAGTTTTTACGTATAATATGGCATACCTACATTAGAGAATTTATTGCAAAATGAGATGTAAAAGGCATCATACATATAGTATTAAAATATTTATTTTCTTCGCTTACTAAAGACTTTTTACATAGCCGGGCTCCGGCCGGGCGCAAGGATTTTCTCCTCTATGGTATGACCAACACCGGCTTCGCTTACTAAAGACTTTTGGCATAGCCGGCCTTCGGCCGGGCGCAAGGATTTTCTCCTCTATGGTATGACCAACACCGGCTTCGCTTACTAAAGACTTTTCGCATAGCCGGCCTCCGGCCTCCGGCCGGACGCAAGGATTTTTTTCTCTATGGTATGACCAACACCGGCTTCGCTTATTAAACCTTTTTTTATTTTTTTTTTTTCATGTAGTACTGTCACTAAGCTTAATTTATTTAATATATGTAGGTACTCCATGTTTATATGGAAAAAGCTGTTTTTTTTATCGTTACCTGTTTTTATTATATTTTTTTTATATTTTCCTTTTAAATTGAATAGATATTTAAATTACCTTTTCAATGATACCAATATTGCCCCATTTCACCACAAAATACTCAATATATTCCATATTGTCCATACAAACTTTAGAAGCCCATTACTCGGAAACTAAGCGTCAGCGCCAAATTTGTCACTTTACATTTTTTGCTTAAAATTAAATTTTACACCCGGTAGATAACTTTTTTTTTTAATTTTTAAGCTGCGTCCGTAAACTAGATTTAAGCCGATGATTTTAATTCACTGAATTTTATTTCATTTTCTAATTGCTGGCGATATTCATTTATGTCCTCATTAGGGTATTCAACTTTGGTTTTATCATTGATTTCTGCATCATCATCATCCGATTCTTCAATCATACCATATTCCTAAAGGTTTTTAGTATGAGTAATATAACAATGTAAAATATGTAGTACGTACCTGAAGCAAATCTTTTTCCATTTCTTTAGTGAAACCATGCCCTGAACAGTGAACTTCTGCATCCAAGTTATCATCTCTTATTAAATCTGTAAATTTGGGATAATCTTCGCTTTCGTAATTGAATTTGCGACGGAAAAGTTTTTTGTGTAAAACTATATGACAACAGATGGTTTCAGTGATGCTAACTTCTACTCAAGGCGAATTGAATACTAGGTAATCGCATGAGTACAAAAACAAAAAAACGCATATATTTTGTTAGTGTAAATTTACGTGTACATGTTTCTTAACAAAGAGGAAAAATATAAAAAAAAACAGAAGAAAAAGAAATTTCATAAAAAATGAATTTACATATAATAATTTGCACACCATAGACTCCAATAAGTGAAAAAATGTTAGGTAGTTGTTTATTGTCGCAAGCCGCACAATAACAAATTTTTCAAATATTTTATTTATAAACTTTAAAAATGTTTCTCAAAGAAACGTTTTCTTTTTTAAAAAAAGTTTTGTTTAGTTTATTTTATATTATATTTTTCTGCACTTCTTGGACACACACACACTTTTCACATAACGTTTAATTCGCGAATTCTGTACTATCAACAAATTAACTATTTAATATTTTCTTGATTATGAAATTGAAAATTTTTTTCGTTTTTTAAATGGCGCGTCAACAAAATGTAAACAAATTTTGACGCTGTTTCGTAAAAATGTGTAAAGCGAATTCGATCACCTGCCCTATTAGTTTTACCTAGTATTCAATTTGCCTTGCTTCTACTTTTAAAATATTTTCACGATAAAAGTTAGATTTCTGCAAAGTAAAATATTCTTGTAACATTTGTAGGGAATATAAATAAATTGATCATAGGCAAAAAATAATTTTTGAGCATTTCCAAAAACTCTTTATTATGTTTGTAAAAACTAATTATTAATATAACTAATTTACTTTATTCGTGCTTGAAAATATCATGATTTCATGGATATCATGATTTGAAGGAATCAAGCACGAATAAAGTAAATAAGTTAAACTTTAAAAGATTCCGAGTAATACATTTTGTGTTCGAGACAAACAGTTCTATTTTTTTTAATTTATAACCTTTCAATATTTGGCCATTTTTAAATAAAAAGTTTTTTTTTAATTTGGAAAAAGTGTATCGGAAACTAGTATATATATTTTTGTATTGCAATTGAATATAAATCTAACAATTGTTTATTCGGTAATGAATGTGTGGAAGAGAATAAAAAAATTACAGAAACAAAAATTGCCTGGATGGGACTTACTAGATTTTTTTCCAATCTGACAACCGTATAGAAAATAATATCTTTTTTCCAACTGTTTGTTCAGCAGTCTTTTATTGTTTTTTTAATTTATAGTTTCTTTTTTAAATTAATAGAAAATGGTTTTAAATAAAGAAAAACTAATGACAATTTTAATGATGGAAATAAATGGAGGTTTAAATGTTAAAAATCTTAAGTATTATCAAAATAATTCTGTTTATACAAAAATATTCTCCGATTACAACAAAGACCAGCCGTTATGTTATAAACTAGCAAATAATTCAAAAAATCGGAAAATGATTTTAAAAAGGGTATGACGATCGCAATATAAAATAAGTACAAAAATGAATGATAATTGCTTGATTACAGATTCGGTCATTGCCACTAAGCATACAGAGGCGACACGAGAATATAGTCATCTCTTTTTTTTCTATGCATCTCTTTCTTGACATCCTATCGACTTCAATTTTGTTTTGTAGTAGTCGATAGGATGTCAAGAAAGAGATGCATAGAAAAAACGAGATGACTATATTCTCGTGTCGCCTCTGTATACTCGGTGGTCATTGCTTGTTAACTCTGAAGGAAACGGTTATGGTTTTCATAACGTTGAAAAAAACAAGGTTTGTTGCAATTGTATAATTTAAATGAAGATATACTATGTATATACATACTATTTTTTTATGATAGAAAAGTGATGTTGATAATCAAATTTATAATATTACCGAAGAGTTTTCTAATAATGTAGGTGGTAGAAATCTGACCGAACTTGAGAAATGTGCATTAGAAGCCCTTATTTACCTAAAAGAAGGCAAACACGTATGTACATTTAACATCTTTTACAGCATTCCTTCTAGAACAAGTTTTTTTTAGGATCCACTTAAAAATTTAAATATTAATGAAGTTTTTCCGAATGAAGTAGGTGGGAAAAATCTCACGGAACTAGAGATATGTGCATTAGATGCCCTTGTTTGCCTAAAAGAAGGCAAACGCGTATGTATATTTAACTTTTTTTACAGCATTCCCCTTAGAACAAGTTTATTTAGGATCTACTTCAAAATTTAAATATTACTGGAGACTTTCCAAATGAAGTGAGAGGTAAAAATTTGACCGAGGATGAGAAAAATGCATTAGATGCCCTTATTTGCCTAAAGGAACACAAAAATGTATGTACATTTAAATTTTCCGCAACTTTCTTCTGAAAACAATTATTTCTAGATTCCGCTCCACCGCATCAAAAAAATAAAGAAATATGAACGAAGTGTTTTTAAAGAGAAGTTTACTCAAGAAATGTCAGCAAATTTTGATAATGAAATAGTAAGGAATTACAATTTACTACTACTCTCTACAATTTCGCTAATATTAATAATAATACATTTTTCTTTTTAGAATAAAAGAGGCTCAAAGGAAATAGAATATATTTTAAAAGGCTTTCTCGAAGAATTAAAATTAATGTTAAGTCGTTCTTTAGATAAATTTTCTTATTGTCATAAAACAAATGAAAACTGTATAAGTCTCAATAAAGACACCAATAATAAAAAAGTAAAAGAAAGCAGTACCGATAGCAAATGTACCGAAAAAGTATTAGAAAAATGTAATAAGACTTTAGGTCCCTTTGAAACCGAAGAGTGTAGCTTAGATATATCGCAATTTGAAGCTTATAGGAAAAGTGCTAATCCGAAAGAAAAAATTAATAAGCGTGTTTCTCGCGTACCGGGAAAAGCAGTGAAACAAATCCGTCGTTTTAAACCAAAAGTGGCAGATTGCAATTTTAAAATAAACCCCGATTTGCTTTTCGAAGCAAAAGATTTTCAGAATCTCAAGTTAACTAAAAAAAAACTAATAATTGATGTGCTAAGACAGGAGTACTTGAAAATAAATAACGCATGCATTATTTCGTTTTTTAACATAAAGTACTTAGTTTCGGGGTTGTTGGCATATGGTTACTGTACTTTTGCCGACTGTAGCAAATACCGCTTTAAAGTAAATATAGACGGAACTGTTTTTGTTTATAGAACAGGTGAAATTGTTCATGCAATTGGAGAAAAACGTGTTGCTCAAATTCGTGGTGTAACACGAGCTATTGCGAAGAAAAATCTCCAAAATAAAAGCGCTTATCTATACCGTAAAGAAAAGATTCTCGAAGCCTCTGATGAAATAGCGCAAAGTGGAAACTTTCAAAATATTCAAAAACTACCAACGCTGCGTAAATGCAAATCTGAAAATAATTTTGATAATTTTTGTGATCCCAACCCGTTTATTGACGTTTATCGTATGCAACAAGGATATTATCTAGAATATATACAATATATAGTGTCACCATTAGCAATACATTGCTGGGCAGGCAAAACCTTCGAAACTTTTTGTCAAAATCCACAAATATTAAAAGACGCAAATTATACAATACATTTTGATGCAACAGGGTAAAGTGTGCGACAAATTGAGTGCGCAAAAAAGCGAATTTTAATATATAAAATGGTCATTAGGATAAAGAAACTAAAAATGATTATTCCAGTTTTAACAGCCATATTGTCTCGCCACACAATTGTGGATATATGTTTAATATTTGAAAGATTGCAGATATATTGCAAAGAGCACAAATATAAATGGCCATTTTTTGAAAGAGTTTGTACTGATGTAAGCTACGCTCTATTCGGAGGTATGTTAAAATGTTGTAATGATCAAAATGTTTCCGAATATCTTAATGATTGTTTTAAATACCTAGAAAACAAAAGTTTAAGTTCAAGACCTAGAGTTATTGTGCAGTGGTGCAAAGCTCACTACATTCATATTATTTGTAAAGACTTAAATATGAAAATCGGGAAAAAACATAAACTAAGGCATTAATTATAAAGTGTTTTAAATTTAGCGTTTGATCTAAAAACAATGGATGAATGTAAATTCTGGTTTAACCATATTTTTGTTGTTCTTTTAAGCCCACAGAAAAACCATGATTTTAAGAACAGTTTTGCAATTTTAGAAAAAAAATTTATAGATATAAACGAAAATGATTACGAAAATATGATTTCTTTTGATGACGAGCAATTAAATAATTTGCAATCTATTGCTTCTCGTAGTCCTTTTAAGAAAGTTTTTGAAAATATATGTAATAATATATGCGACACTTTTAACGATCAAATAATAAAATTTGACGTAAATGAATATCAAAATGAAGATTTGTGCAGATTTATTGTCAAAAAATATTGCCCATTTCTACCTATGTGGACAAACATAATGGGGATCGTAATAGATCCATCGGGCGATCACATAAGTAACGCTCCAGTAGAATTTAATTTTTATTTGCAAAAGCATATCCGTCTAAACAATAGATCTGTTCGGCCAGGTGACTTCATAAAAATTGACAGAAAAGACAGTATGAGTTCCTTAAAAGAACTTCGATATCAATACAATATGTTCGATGTAGAGGAAAATGACAAAAAGGAGCCAATTGCTAAAAACGAAAAACATGATTTATTACAAATTGCTAAAGAGCATGACTATGAATTAATAGAACTGTTAGAGGCAGAAGAAACATGGAAAAAGAAAAGTCTAAAAAAACAAAAAGCTATTAAGCCTAAACATCTGTTGAATGCAAAAAAAGTAAAGAAGTTGTTTTCAACGCCTAAAAGCATTGAAAATATCATATCACTTGATACTATAAATGAGGTGACAAGAATTAAAAAAGAGCACACATACTATGATCCAATGAAATTTGAGAAATTAAGCCATACAAAGCAAATAAACGTCAATTTATATCTCTTTAGATACAATAGTTTATTTAAAAAAATATATCCAAATTTAAAGCAATCTGATATTAGTTTCTTTAACATATTAGATATTGAAGACTGGAAGTCGTTAAAAATAGGAAAGCAATTAACCAATTTTGTTGTAGATTGTGCTATTCTCAGCATAATAAAAGAAAATTTCAAAAATGTCTTGAGTTTACCTTGTCAACTTGATACAATTTCTTTTACAAAACTTAATAAACTAATATCATATAAGCCAAATTATATAATTATACCAATATTAAAAAGTTATCATTTCAACCTTTGTATTTTAAATTTCTTACGTCGAGAATTTATTTTTATAGATTCTTTTAGTGACTTCAGCGGTCAAGAACATTGGGAAAGTTTTTCTAAACATTTTTGTAAAGACAAAGAATGGAAATTTCTTAAAATCTCTGAAAGAAGTAAACAAAGCGATGGTGTTAGCTGTGGGGTATTTTTAATAATGTATGTTTCACATTATTTGTGTGGAAAATCCCTTTTAAAAGTACCAAATCCTAACAACTTTAGAGAAACTATAAGATCAGTTTTAAATAGAAATGCAGATAATTGCTCTCAATTTTGCTGTCATTGTGGAAATGTTAAAAAACTTAAAACTAAATGTAAATCCTGCCAATATACAGTTTGTAAAGAATGTATTATAAAAATATACAACAACTCTTTTAAGACATGCAGGATATGCACAGATAACATTTTTATATAAACCTTTTAAAAACTTTAAAATTGATAAAATTTGCAAAAAGTCAATATGCATATATGTATGTACATATATATCACACATATATTACAACATAAAGCAAATTTTACTAAATTTAAAAGAATGAATATAATAAAGTAATTTTTACTTGCATGAAAATTTTATACAATTATACAAAAATATTGACCGACATATGTATGTGTTCAAAACTTTTAATGCCAATTCCATACAAATGAAAAAAAAAAATATTTTGTAATTAGTTAGTAGTTTAGCATTAACATAATAGTTAAAATATTAAGTAGTAGCAAACCACATCACAAAATATATTTTCCAAAGAAACGAACTGAATTTTACAAGTTCGTGTTTGTATTTTGCATGTAATACAAAAAATATTTATTACATGAATAAAAAAAAATCGAATTGTGGCATTAAGTATATCTAACAATTTCTGAACACAAACACAAATTTTAAAAGTTACGCATGCTCAAAAATAAATAAGTAGATATGTACTAGTACTAACAGTTAATTAAAATCAAGGCCAATCAATAAGCAGGTAAAATTCATTAATTTTTACCATTGCCCAAAAAATCAAACTTCATGATTTTTTTTTATATCACCTTCTTATTGACTCGCCTTGACAAAAATGGTGTAGGCCTATAGGGGAAGCCAACCATTTAAAATAACTGGCAACGCGCCCTGTGTAGTACCTCAACGGTGGTGTGGAAATCTACACACAGCAATAAATTAAATGAATTATAGTATTAAAATTGGCCAGTCGCAGGGATTTTTTCCTCTATGGAATAGCCAAAATTGGCTTCGCTTACATTATAAGTCACAAGTTATACCACCACAAAAGACATCAGTAGCCAAAAATCGAAAAGGCAAAACAACTCAAATCTATGGAAATTAAAAAAGCTGAGTTACTACCAACATAAAAAAATGACTGATGAGACACAATATGAATAAAAATATTTGTTGACAAATTTTAAGAACTGTTAATTTTTATTTAAACTAATGAACACACATTATTTACTTACAGGTACTTTTAAACAAAAGGAAAATCCTTTTTAGGACTCTTAAGTATGTTAAAAAGGTGATATAAATAAAACTTTTTGAAAGCCCTTTTCAGGGCTCCAAATGTTTTAAAAAGAGGTAAAAATATAACTTTTAAAAACACTAAGAATTTCAGAATAAGTACTTTTTAATTAATTTGTAATTATATTTGTAGTTTATTAATTGTTAAATAAATAAATAATAAACATTGAAAAAATATTTAATACTAAAAAACATGTATGTGTACGTTATTTATGCAGTTAATTCTACAATTATGTAAAGCTTATAAAAATATTGAGAGAAATAATCTTTTCTATACAAAAATTAATTAAAAATTGGGCCTGTTCGTAAATGCATCAGTGCTCTGCATAATATGATTATTCTGCACTGCCACCGCTAATCAGCTGTTGCGTATGCTTTGTTTTGCTCATTTTAGTGTTTGCATTAACGAACGAAGAAATACTGTGAAAATAGAAAAAATGATAATAAACTCGATTTGTCAACTAGATGATATAAAAATGATAAAATTTTGTGTAACATACTAAAAAAAGAAGATTAAAGAATAAAAAACTAAATTTAATTCTATAAAAATTATTAAACAGAAAAAGAAAAATTGCATCAGCCATTTTTATGATTAGTTTTTTGCTTTTATTTGCGCATAATATACTTCAGTGATGCATTTGCGAACAGACGACATTTGCAGTGCTGCCACTTTTTGCATATACGAACGTACTGCGCATCATATGCAGTGCAGTGATGCATTTACGAACAGGCCCATTGTTTCTATAAGCTTATTCTACAATTACAAAGATAAACTTATATTAATCATGTACATATAATATTTTCATAAGGGTTCCGTTTTGATTTTTCTACAATTGTTACGATAGCATTTTTAAATATATTCAAAATACTTTTTCAAGCTTAAGGCTTAGCTCTTTTGGGAAATTATTCGAAAAATCTAAATAATCTTGTTCTGGTGTTTGAATAATTTTATCTTTTACTATTAGTCTTGAAACCCTCTGGTTTGTTGTCGTGCTATTTTTTGATGACGATGTTGAGACGTTGTGATTGTTCTTTTTTATGGGTTTGATGGTGATGACTTCTTTCTAAATTAAGGGGCAAACTATTTTCATCGCCATAAATTTCATATAGTAGATCACGTTCCTGAAATAATCCAATAATTTTTGTTGATATTTTATGTGCGACAACCCTGTGCCTGAAAGGAAAAATAAAAAGTGAAAAAAATGTATTTCTTTGCAGCACTTTCGTGTTAATAATTGATATATGTTTTATAATTAAACTTAAAAGACCATTCTTAATGCATTGATAGAGCTTTAAGCTGTGGCTAAATAACTAGATCGTAATCTATGCATTCTGTCTAAAAGTAAAAAAAAAGTTTAAAATTAATATCAAACTATTGGCGCAAATAACATAATCTGTGTTTTTTGGGCTAAGTCGGTAAAAATATATTTGCCAACCGATTTTGTTTATTATTTCACATATTTGTAGATATTGTCGGATTTAGTGCACAGACTTTGTCTCATTGTAACCGGTTCAGTATTAAAGAAATAAATGACAGCACTACCAACAACTTTTTTGACTGGCGACTGAACTGAAAATAGTTCCAGTTTTTATTTTCAACAATTTTACTGCTTAAAATTGTAAACTGAGCGCACACAAAACTGAAACTGAAAAAAAATGTACACAAAACGAACAGAAACCTTTTAATTTTAGAATTTCTTTCCAGCAGTATTTGGTATTGTTTTATTTTTTTCAAATAGCAAAAGGCCTATAAAATTCCTAAAATTGTATGTACGTTTTAATATGTTAAATGTGTCTTCTTTTTCAATGGGCACTTCCTTAATAAAATCGCACAAATTTGAATTTATTTTTAGGAAAAATTAATTTGTTTATTTATTGTACATGTATTCAATCTAATTTCATTTTTTTTTTTTAATTTTTGGTGAAATGAATGCAATAAATATTTTTTATAATTATGAACGCATTCACATGTTAGTTCCATTCACAATTTCTACAAATTAATGAATTACATTTTCTAATTAAATGATAGTTAAATAAAACCCAAATGTTATTATTTCTGTGAACAATTTGTTATCAAACACATTTCAAAGTTATTTTATTTTTATTTAAATGTTGATAATTTATAAATTTCGTACCAATTGTTATAATGAAATTGAATAGGCCGACTTCCTAAAAGCCTGTTGCAATGCATAATTTAAAAAAATGCGTATGCAATGCGAAACATATTTTAAATGCAAACTTGCGTTGCAGAGACATTTTTTGCATTTTATCGGCATTTAGGAACGTCGCTATGCAACGCATATGTAAAGCAAATGGCAAAAACATGGTATAAAATTTAATAATTTTTTTTTTTTTAAAAAATAGAGGTTACACAAAATTATTATCTATTTTGTTGGCAAGTGCTTAGGAATTATCTCAGGTCAAATCTTCCAAAAAATTCTATATTGCTATAGAAACCTATTAAAAAGAAAAAAAGAAGAGACAACTTTATTAAGGACAATAAAAATCCCGGAAACAACTGGTCAAAAATAAATATTTTTTTAAGAATTCATTGAATTAATGGATGGTGGCATTTTTTATTCACATTTCAACATTTTTAAAATGTTTGCATACAAAATAAAAATAATGCGTGATTTTGACTTCTGATACTCATTAAAATGAGTTGCCAAACGAATAGGAACATTGTTCGTTGCCAAAAAGTTTAGATATGCGTTTACGAAGTGTATGCATTGTAAATATGCATTGCATTTTGTGTTTAGGAAGTCGGCCATACACATTTTATAACTCAAATATTCCAAAAATAGAAATTTAAGGTTTTTCCGACTAACAGCACGAAGCAACAATGCATGTACATATTTTTCGTGAATTTGTTAAACTAAAAATTCTATACGAACGCTTATTTTTCACATTATACAGTCACATTTCCAGTTTTGTTACGATACTAAAATAATTCTTGCATAAACAAACTGACTTCAAAACAGATTTCATCTGTCTACCTATAACAATTCAAGAGTATGGCATCATAAAATAAATACCCTTATATCTCCAAACTTTATACTTGTTCGACTGTTCAATATTTTGGCAATATATGTACATCAAAATACAGCAACTATAGAACACCCTTTAATTTCTAAATTCAAATTATAACTCGGGCTTAAAAATACAGGTCCCTTTTAAGTTTCAGCTATTTGGACACCCTTCAACTTTCAAATAAAAATTTTTTCTGGTTATTACAGCTAACTTAGCAATACAGGTTCGTTATAAATTCCAGTCGTCTGTCTATAACTGTTAAGAAGTATGGCAATATACATCAAATTTAATGAACTATTGGCGCACCCTTTAATTTTAATTCTTAATATTAATACTTGTTACAATAACGACCATAGCAATCGACATTGCGTCAAATTTACAAGCGTTTGTCTATAACGGTTCAAAAGATAGGCTCATATAAGTAAGTCTTCATCAATTATGGGACTCCCTTTAATTTCTAAATTCAAATTATAAACTCGATTATACAGCGTATTTAGGAATACAGAATAATTTGGAAATGAAGAATTATATTTATCCTGGTGAAAGATATGAATAAACTGTTTAAAACAAACAATCAAGCAAGACTGATATAACTATTATAATTAAATTGCAACTTTAATTTAAACTGAAACTCTATAAAAATAATATAAAATCCTACCTGGTGTACCAAATATGACAGGTGACATCATTGCGCGGCCCTTCGGCTATATTACGTACAGCTTGCAATTGTTCAGCGTTTAAATTTTCATTATATAAATCTAAACTGAATTAACAAGAGAAAATAAGAGATCGTAACAGAATTATAGCATTACAATCACAACTTACATTTTAGTTGACAATGGCATTGGAGTTATATTAGCTGGAAATAAAAACTTCTTTAAAAAATCCATATTAGTCGGCCACAATTCCAACGAACGATATTGGTAGCGAAAATTTATACGCGATGGTCTACATATAACTGTGTACGAACCATGTACATTAATTGTTTGATCACATTTACAACTAATGCGACCTGAATTGACAGCCTTTATCAGGCCTACATAAGTATTTTTCATATCTTTAATATCGGATTTATTTTGCATCATTAATTTTAAGATTTCTTCAGTAATTGTAAATATATCTGTGTGTGTGTGGTTAGTACAACCTCATCATAACCTGACAATATATTCTCCACAAATGTACGTTTCTAAGGCTTAAGCTGTAATTTAATAATTATTATACATAAATATTAACGTATGTTGTTTTTACTTTGTATTAATCAATATGTAAAATACCCGAAAACTATACTCATCACCAAAACTGCGTAATTTAACATTTTTTTGCTTTAAACTAAGATACTGCCGTATTGTGTCCATATCTTATATTTGCAAAAGTATATTTAACGAAGCTCCGATTGTTTGGGTCTGTAGATTCTTTCCATTGCGTACACAATCGCGGAATTCATTAGATGTCTTCATAAGATTTTCATAATTGAAATCATCTTTTAAAGCATCCTTATTTCTATTGAAGGAAAATAATCACCCAATTGAAATTTGGTTTCAAATAATCTAGAAAATAAAATTTATTATATATAAGTAGATTTAATACCTTTACACTTCTGTAAGGTTGTCTAAAACTCTCCAATGCTGTTAACACACACACATTTAAGAAAAAGCGCAATATGTAGTTTTTTCTTAATTGTTGTTCCAACATTATTTTTGTAAATGAAATACATAACACAAGTTGCCAGATCTTCAAATATTAAAAGAATCTAGACGCATTTACTCGCCTACAAATAAATATAACACTTACAAGTAGTTGTTCTTGCATAAAAGGAGTTTTTAAATTAACATACCAGGTGTTGCCAGTTCAATTTTTTTTTTTTTTGGCTTTCTCATCAAATAGCATGTCGAATATCATAAAACTTAAGTTGGAGTTTATTTACAAAATTTACATTGGTTTTATTAAAATATATTTAAGAAAAAAAAAATAAAAAAAAAACTTGTTAAAAACTAAGTTTTCTTAATAGAGTTCGTTACAGAAAAACTTCTTTCGACACGATTATTACTTGCGAAAACTACCAGCATAATAAGAGCGGCCATCTATGGCCAACTACTTTCGAAAATATAAGAAATCTTTTTTACAAGTTGTAAACTTTTTTATCTAAAACCTCCTTTTCCTTCTTCCTATCGCTAAGAACGTTACATGAGCCCTTAAGGTTAGGATTCACTATCATACTCAGTCATACAATCTGTCCAAAATTCCATGTGTGCTCAAAATGTATGATAGTGTGGATTAAAAGTGTACAGTCAAGGAATAAGTCTTCATACATATCCAAAATTTCATATATTCCCAAACAAAAAGTGCAAAAATAATATTTTTGTGTACCAGACATATTTAATTCCATTTTAATTATGAAACAAAAACAAACATTTTTATTCAATTTAAAACATAACGATAAATCCAGAAAAAACTAATTATAAAGATGGATAAAAGTGTTCATACAATGTAGTCTCTTCTGTATTAATCATAATTTGCAACCTGTTATTATTCAAATACGGTTAGTTTTTACAATCGAAGTGGGTCCCCGTATCTGTTGAACTATCTTTTTTATTATCTAAAAATAATCGAAGAATTCGCCTTGCATTTGCAAAAACACACATTAACACGCGCGCAGATTTTTGCAAAAAGGTATTGTTTGCGGAGGTTAACTTGTTTGGAAATGATGGGCGTGGAAAAGTTTGGCCTAAAAAAGTACAGCACTTGAACGAAATAATATTGTGCCCACAGTGAAGCATAATGGTGGCAACGTAATGCTTTGGGGCGCCATTGCTGCACCTGGAGTTGGTCGGTTGGAGTTTATTGATGGTATTATGGAACGATAATATTATAAACAGCTTTTAGAATGCAATTTGCAGCCATCAGTTGATATCTTGTGTCTTGACCAGGGTTGGATCTTCCAACAAGACAATGATCCCAAACATACAGCGAACGTTGCGAGAGATTGGCTGATTTATCATGCACCAAGGCAGTTGAAATCGCCTCCACAATCACCGGACCTAAACCCGATTGACCACGTTTGGGATATTTTAAAGCGGAAAATCGGTTATGTTGGTGTTACCAACAGAGAAACGTTAGGGAAGCATTACAAAAGTGCTGGTCCGAAATTACTCCCGACATGACCGAACATTTTGTCGCTTCCATGCCGAGGCAGTGACTGATGCTAACGGTGGGACAACAAAATATTAACGCTTTAAAAATTAATCTAAAACTAACTACTTTTTGGAAGCCAAAAATGTTTTTCTGTTATGTATGAACACTTTTGTCCATCTTTATTATTAGTTTTTTCTGGATTTATCGTTATTTTTTGAGTTGAATGAAAATGTTGGTTTTTGTTTCATAATTAAAACGGAATTAAATATGAAATTTTGAGTATGTATGAATACTTTATTCCTTAACTGTATGTTTGTGACAGACTTTTTGACAGATCTGTACGATTTTATAATCTTTTGAAATAATTCAAGAATATTTTTCTCTATGCGATCAGGGTTGATTTTTTAAAGATGATGAGAAGAAAAAAAACAACAAATTATTTTTGTATAATAGTGTGGCACCTACGACGCCATTTTGAAACCGATTTTTAAAGTAGGACAGAATTCTGTCAGATTTTTGTGTGATTAAATCGTATGATTGTGTATGGTAGTGAATCCTGGCCTTCAACAACACTCCCACACTCAAGAAACCATGTTATTTGTTTTGTGTTTTCAAAAATATACTTTAACTACTTTTTGTCTGGTAAACTGTACGGATTAATATAAAAGTTAACTTTAGGAAATTCCTTAGTGGGCTAAAAAAAAGAAAAAAAGCAGTAATTTCCATAATATTTTCGTCTTTTTAAACCCTTCACCATAAAAAGTAAAAAAGGGTATAACTAAGTTTGTCATTCCGTTTGTAATTTCTACAATATTAATTATCGACCCCATAAAATATATATATTCTGACTTCTTATACATAGCGAAGTCGATTGAACGATGTCCGTAAGTCCGTCCGTGTTAGTGTTAAAATCAACTTTGCCAACGCACTAGATGAGCTAGAAAAAATTTTAATACGTCTATCGATCAAACATAGTTTCGAAAATTATGCTATTTAGCAAGATTGGTCTATGTCATTCGAGGCAGCGCCTGCCCTTCAATTTTTTCATATTATTTGAAACAATCAAGTAACTCCAATAAAAAAACAAATATTTGAAGCGATAGCTCGCGCATATTTTCCGAGTTATGGGTCTCTGAAATTTTTACAGAAAAGTACGATTGTGCACCATATTTTTTAAGATATCAATATGGATAGCAATTAAAATCTTTTGAAGATATCTTTAAGGAAATACTAAAATTTAAAAATGCTTAATCCATTAAGAGCCGACGACATTTTTATGTAATTATTTTTTTCTTTTTTTGTTATTTTTAATTTCTCTGTCACCCCAGTATTTGTTTTTTTTTTATTTTTTTTATTGGAGTTGCTTTACTGAACTGGATTTACTTATATGGTGAAGGAAATATACGATTCGACATAGCCGCATATAGCACACTTTTACTCTTTTTCGTTTTAATCGTTAAAATTCAAATAAACTATTTTTAACTTTGAATTTACCATAAAATTCTGTCTGTAACGGTTGAACAGTTTGCCCATATACATCAGAGTAGTATGAATAAGGGGTTTCTAGATACACATTTTCATATAAAAAATGTGCATACCTTAACCCTTTAACGGTCGATGGGGTTAAATTCGACCCCATGATATTTTGTGTTATGAGGCGGCAGCGTGTTCGGTTTTGCTTAAAGTGAAGTCGTGGTGGATGTTATTTTTGTTGAAGTGAAGTCGTAACATTTAATAAAATTCAATTACTGCGGTATATATTAATATCGGTTTTGCTTAAAGTGAAGTCGTGGTGGATGTTATTTTTGTTGAAGTGAAGTCGTAACATTTAATAAAATTCAATTACTGCGGTATATATTAATATCGGTTTTGCTTAAAGTGAAGTCGTGGTGGATGTTATTTTTGTTGAAGTGAAGTCGTAACATTTAATAAAATTCAATTACTGCGGTATATATTAATATCGGTTTTGCTTAAAGTGAAGTCGTGGTGGATGTTATTTTTGTTGAAGTGAAGTCGTAACATTTAATAAAATTCAATTACTGCGGTATATATTAATATCGGTTTTGCTTAAAGTGAAGTCGTGGTGGATGTTATTTTTGTTGAAGTGAAGTCGTAACATTTAATGTGTTCGGTAGAGGGTTAATACAATATGAATTAAACTACATTAGGGCGGTTTACGAAAGTCTGTGATTTTTTTGCTAGTATTTAATAAATAAAATTCAATTACTGCGGTATATAGTAATATCGGTTTTGCTTAAAGTGAAGTCGTGGTGGATGTTATTTTTGTTGAAGTGAAGTCGTAACATTTAATGTGTTCGTTAGAGGGTTAATACAATATGAATTAAACTACATTAGGGCGGTTTACGAAAGTCTGTGATTTTTTTGCTAGTATTTAATAAATAAAATTCATTTACTGCGGTATATATTAATATCCCTAATACTACTCGTATTTGTTATCAGTATAAAATGTTAACCACATTATTTAAAAACAAAACATTTATTTATTTTTAGTGTTAATCATATACCAACATACTTATAAAACATATGTATATTAGAAACAATTCTATATTTTTGTAGACTAAATAATTTAGTTAAGAAAGGTGGTAGTAACGTTGGTGGCGACTCAGTTGATAAATCATTTGAATACGACGATTATTAAATTAGTATATAAATATGAGAAACAATTCTTATCATCTCATTTAAAAATATATCACTAACTTAAGAACACGTCTATTAAAAAGAAAAACTAAAATGAAAAATATTTTTATCATATTTTTTTCATATATCTATATCATACAAGTGTTTTCAGCTACATTACCTATTGATTTGAGTGAAAATGAACTTAAAAATACAGAATTTGTTATAAAATTACCGAATAATGATACTGTGAGCATACAACTAAATTTCAAACTTTTAAAGTATAGTAATGATTTAAATAAAAACATCGAGTTAACAACAAAAGCAGAAAATAAATCAAACGAAGAACAAGAAGACTCCCCACCGCCTATAAGTCAACCTTTTACTGTTGAACAAGCTATTGAAACATTTAGGCAAGATTTAGTAAAAAAAGAAAAAAATATTGCAGGAATAATTGAAAGTTCGGCTCCATTTTATAGACATTTTCAACTTCAATACAAAGATAATATAAAATTGAGAATCCGTTGTACATATGACAGCAGTTACTTGAAACGTCGATTAAATATTTCATGCTTCGAATATCGTCAAGTTGAATACGAGAGAATTTTAAGTAATGGTGAAATTGAGGTGGCTTCTGAGGATGATACAACGTACCGATCCGATGTTACATTAATCAACATTCAAGATTACACACATGATTTGGATATGGAAATAATATAAATTAGCTGATATGATGAAATACGTTTACTATTAGTTAGTTAGTATAAACTTTGATGTTAATGTGATAGGAGGTTTTATTAAAAAATGAATAACGAGTTTTATTCGAAAATTTTACATAAATTCATGAAGGAAGAAAAGCTTTTGTGTTATGATCATGAGATTATTTTGAAAAAATTAAAAGCTCAATTCGATGAATATGCATTTTATAAGAAAAGTAAATCAAAATTTGGCTATAATTATGACAATTGTGTGTGGTCCAACGATGAAACAACTTGTGGACCTGATACCTGTAAATGTTCCCTTATCGATAACAGTTGGGATCAAGCATTATATATAATGAATTTTTATTATAATTGAAAGCATAGACTTTATCAACAGTTCTACAGTCATCGTTGTCACTTAATTAGTACTAAACAATGTCGGAGGAGAGAATTTTAGTTGTAGACGTACAAGGTTTTTATCTCAACAATAAATTCATTGTAAAAGAACTGAGTATTTCAATTGACGACTCACAAGTTCAAACATTTATTATTAAACCACCTTTTCCATATTAATCGTTGACAACAAAAGAAAAAGCTTTAATTGACTGGCTTTATAATCATCATCATGGATTAAAATGGAAAGATGGTGATTCAACCTTATCAAATATTATGAACAATTATATTACACATGTTAAAGACAACAATTTTATTTATTATGTTAAAGGATTAGAAAAAATTAAGTGGATTCAAAATATTTTTAAAGATGAAATTAATTTTTATAACCTAGATGATCTAAATTGTCCAAATTTGAAAACATTATATAAAAATGATAAATCTATAAATGTTTGTTCTTATCATAGGAAATATTGTATATGTGCTGAAAAAAATGTAATACTCTTAAGAAAGTTTATTAAATCAAATATTAATAAAGAAAACATAAAATTATAAAAAAAGAAATTTTTGATTATTATTATTTAACACTTAAATCGACTAAAATAAACATCAATCATCAGTTCATTCTGAATACTTGTAATGTCAATAACGATCTCTTTAACCGGAAACACTTCAACTTTGGTTGGAGAATATTTTCCTCCAATTGAACTGTCTACAAATTATGTTTGTGGACTTATTGATTTTGTAGCATTCAATTCCATACCCAATGTAGATGTTTACAACAATTTGTTTCATATAGGAAATCATGTTATTACTATTCCAGTTGGTTCATACGAACTTGAAGATAATGATTTTTTCCTAAACTCAAGCTTAAGAGATATCGATGAATCAATTAACCTAATAATTGAAGCTAATAATAACACACTTAAAACTGAAATAACCTCATCTATGGATATAGATTTTTCACAACCAAACAGTATAGGAAAGTTACTTGGATTTAGTAAAAGAAAACTAGAAGTAAATTCAACTAACTATTATAATACTAATCAAAATCTTAAAAATGATAAATCTTTGGAAGTGATGATTGTAGATGTTAATTCATTGAATACTACAAAGTTATTTGAATCTGATTTACCTACACATATTACGAATGTTAATACAATACGCATTGAAAGCAACTTAACAACCGGTTCATTTATTAATAATACTTCGAATCATACTATTCATGAATTTCCTCTTGATGTTCCTCCAGGATATAAAATAAACGAAAAACCTCGAAATGTTATTTATTTACCCGTCAAGTGTCAACAAATAAACAACATAACGATTAGAATCTTAAATCAAGACGGTGAACTTATAAATTTTAGAGGAGAAAAAATCACTCTTAGACTCCACTTCAAACCAGAATAATGATCATTTACAATAAAAACATAGTGCAAAGAGGATTTCCATTCAATACCGCACCAACTCACATTCCAGAAAGTATAAAAAATAAAAAACTGTTGTCCTCATCTGATACAGAATACTTAAAATCGTTGGGATTTAATCTGCAACAATGAATGAAATACTAAATGTTCTTCAAAAACCTATGAATGATGAGAGTATTGTAAAAAGGGAATATCATAGTTACTCTCCATATCTAAAATCATTTAACAACAACGATGAGATTCGTATACCAATTCAAAATCAGGATCTCTTCGTCTTACCAAGTGAGAGTATGATTTACATTCATGGTTTTATAGTAAAGAAGGAAGCAACCAAAGAGGTTCCAGCTATAGATGTGAAATTAAAAAACAACTTTGCTTCATATTTGTTTGATGAAATTCGTTACGAAATTAATGGTTTTGAAGTTGATCGTACACGTAAACTTGGAATTTCATCCACCATGAAAAATTTTGTATCGTTGAATAAGGCTGAAAGTGATGTATTAAAAAACGCTGGTTGGTCTCTTACTGAAACTTGCGCTTTAGTAAAAAGTCATTTTAGTTGTTGTATACCTCTGAAAATGTTGCTGGGTTTTGCTAAAGATTATAACAAAATACTATTAAATTCGAAACATGAGCTTATCCTTCAACGTTCTACATCCGATGAGAGATCATATTATTCTACAAATGCAACTGATCAGTTGAAATTAACAATTCTGGATATAACATGGAAAATGCCACACATTCAACTATTAGACTTTGCGAAATTGGAAATGTTTAAGATAATCAACAGCAAACATTCTATACCAATTGCGTTTAGAAGTTGGGACTGTCATGTAAATCCTGTTTTACCAAAGAGTACAAAGGTTTTATGGAATGTAAAGCTTTCTCCACAAAACGAAAGACCACGATTTCTTATAATTGGTTTACAAAAAGAGAAAATTAAAGAAGATGGAAATATATTTGATCATTGCAATATCTCTAATTTAAAAGTTTATCTAAACTCAGAGTCATATCCATATGATGATTTAAATAATCGTTTCGAAATGGGTCAGTATTCTGTTCTATATAATATGTATGCAAAATTTCAACAAAGCTTTTACATGCGAGAACCTGAACCATTATTAAATGTTGATGAATATAAGACTTATGCACCGCTTATTGTTGTTTATGTTTCACATCAAAATGAGGCTGTTAAAATAGGACCTATTGATGTACGAATTGAATTTGATACTGAAGCAAACAAACTAATTCCAGATAATACATCAGCATACTGTTTAGTTATTCATGATCGTTTAATCGAATACTCACCTCTAACAAGCGAAATTAGAAAAATTATTTA
The DNA here is from genome assembly GCA_916610165.2 of Gymnosoma rotundatum. Taxonomy (NCBI): domain Eukaryota; kingdom Metazoa; phylum Arthropoda; class Insecta; order Diptera; family Tachinidae; genus Gymnosoma; species Gymnosoma rotundatum. The sequence continues at coordinate 119,479,146 of OU744336.1, forward strand.
ATTATATTTATTTTGAAATTTTTTTAATAAATGAAATAATATGTTTATTTATAAATAAAACAAATTCTTAATCAATGTATTTTATTAAAACAATTATAGTTTCTTTTTAGTTTAGTTTCGAAAACAAAAACTTTAAACATAAATGACCACAATTTATTGTGTTAAAATTTTGATATCTATCATAATTATAACTTATATTTTTTCCTAAATATTTTATTAATTGTTTCGGTAGTTGCAAGTTACCAAAGCTATCAAAATATTCAATTTGATTGTTGTTTTTCCAGTACGCTACCCAATGTGTGCCAGATCCCTTTGAAGTATCCAGATTAATTATTCCACATTCTTTTTTAAATGATGTACTTGGAAGAGTGTTGCACATAAACACACCTCTAAAATTTGGAATATGTTTTGCATATTTTCTCAAGTCTACATCAGAAAGGGCTCTTTTAGGTAGCTTCATTAAAAATTTTGTTGATAAGGCTTTAAATATAATCCAAAACCTTTTTTATATGGTTTTAAGAACATGCCTTTTCCCATCGCAATGGCTTCCATTGTATTATTGTGTCGTTTTGCTTCAGTCAGCTGTTCCTTTCCATTTTTAACTGCATTGATTGCTTTTGTAATACCAGATACACCACCAGCTAAACCACCAAGTGCACCCAGTGCAGCAAATATAGGGGCAAGTAGAAGAAAACCTCCAGATTTTGGTAGCGGTATTATTCGAGGTGTTTTTATTAACGATTTTTTCTTCCCCTTGAAAATATTGTTTACAACTTTTCGTGAAATCTTTATAGCATCTTTCAAGTTTTCACTTTTCTTTATATTCTTTCTTGCACTTTTCAATGCATGTGTAAATAGTTTGTGGGTATTTTCTGGAGACGACTTTTTAGTTTTACTAATAACGTTACCCATACCGAATTTTGTTTTTGCTTTCATTGCAGTAGCAACAAACCAAGCGTTTGATTTTTCACCCAAACTACTATCGCTTGCTTTGACCCTTTGCCAAGCCTTTTCAGTTAAAATTCTATCAGCAATATGTCTTTTCTCTAAATCTTTATTGTTTGAGTATGCTATATCGTGCTCTCTGCAAGCAGTATCCAATGGATTGATTCCTTGATCACCTCTAGCTAAACGTTTCTTTAATTTTGTACCAGGTCCGCAAAATTGATAACCGGGTAGATGAAGTTCAATGGGAAGTTTATTAATTATTTTATTTAGAAAACCTTTACCAATGAAGGATGGATGGCGACTGAATAACTTTTTATAAATGATAGTCATATCTATTGATACTTTATCGATTAAAGATTGAAATTAAATTGATTGAAAACAAATAAAAGAGACTGGTTTATATATTATGTTATCATTAGATTTCAGAATGCGTTTTTTTAAACAACATAAAAGGATTGATGTAAAGAATATCGAATCAAAGTTCGTTTCATCATCAAATAAAATTCGTCATAGTTCATTACTACCGAATTCTATTCGAGCTCTTATTGTGGGTCCATCAAATTGCGGAAAAACAAATGTTATGATCAGTCTTATTGAAAGCCCTCATGGATTGAAATTTAAAAATATTTACTTATATTCAAAGTCAACACAACAACCGAAATATAAGTACTTAGAAAGTCTAATTAAACCCATTAAGGAGATACATTTTTCATCATTTTCTAATAATGATGATGTTCTATCCCCAGACGAAGTTAAACCGAATTCAATATTTATATTCGATGATATAGCTTGTGAGAAACAAAATCATGTACGTTCTTACTTCTGTATGGGTCGCCATAAAGACATTGATAGTTTTTATTTATGTCAAACTTATACACGTATTCCAAAACACTTGATTCGCGATAATGCAAATATGATTATAATTTTTAAACAGGATGTAATGAATATTAAGCATATTTACAAAGGTTCTGATATGACTTTAAAAACATTTTATAAGTTATGTACCGAGTGTTGGAAAGAAAAATATGGTTTTCTAGTTATTAACAAAGATGATTCTATGAATAATGGTCGATATAGAAAAGGTTTCGATATATTTATAAATCTATAAAAGAAATATTACAGATATTTTAAAATCAGTACAAGATTAATTATTAAACTAATAACTTCTCAACTATAATCTGATACTAGCTATTAAATTGCTAACTGTTAAACTGATCTGTTTGATTTGTTTCTATTTCAATATATCAATATGAATACAAATCTAGTTAATAATCTTATTAAAACTCGAAATATTTTGAAAAAGAAATATAAAAATATTTTGCTTGGAGAAATCGCAAATGATGAGATGTTAGAAAAAACATTTAAACCAATATCAAAATCATTAAAAGAAATAGTTCAATTCCAATCAACTAATAATAATACTATAAAACATGAAAAGTATCCGGATAACTCTTTTAAACATGATCTTGAGAATAATAAAGTTGCCTTCAGTACCCCATATAAAAAGAGTAAGCTTGATTATAATACGTTTTCTCCAAGCTTTGATAACAAGAAAATCGAAAAAAGTTCAAACACGTTTAAATCATTTGATGATGATGAAAATAATGTTGATGACTATGATGATGATAATGTTGATAATAATGATATTAATAGTGTTGATAATGTTGATGATGATAATGATGAAAACACCATTGCAATACAACCCGATCAAAGTATTCAATATGATTTATCGAAAGTTGATTTAAATATATATGACAAAATCTATGGACCTCGTAAAGATAAAAAAAATCAAATATGGAGACTGGGTAATGAACCCATTACTTTCAATTCAACCAATATTACTGTAGGTAATTCAAAATGGCCCTTCACATCAGGTTTATATGAATTGTTAGTCTATAAGGAACCAATCAGTTATAATAAAACAGATTTAAATAATTATAAACAAATATTGGAGATGACTAATGTTTATAAGCGAAATAACAGCATAAATGGTCAAATTAAAGGAAATCGTTCAACTAAATATACAACGATTATTAAAAACCTATTTAAACAACAGAAAATTCATAAGGGAAAAGGTTTAATGAAGTTGAATAGAAAAAAGACCAATTATGTTTATTGGGATGATCCTAACGAATTGGTTGATAGATTGCGTCTATTGATTTCATCCACAACAGCTGGTCACTCAAATCATAATAATGAAATTGTATCAATTATTGAGGAATTGAGAGAAGCAAAGATTATTATATAAATAGACTTAAAAATATTTAACAATTAATATTCATAAAATGCCTATCGATAAGTTTGGACATTATATTGAACAATCTGCAAGATATCAAAATCCGCATTTCAAGATTCATTTAGATAGTGATCGTAATTTCAACTTTAACTTGCGGAGAATAAAAAATATTGCTAATCCTGTATTGGAAAATGATGCTGTGAACAAAATTTATATGAAAAGTTATTTTAATGAAATAAAGAAACAACTGGATGCAATGTGTATGGAGAGAATTAAGGAAACGGAGAATCGTTTTAACGAAATAATACAACAACAAAACGTGTTGTGTACAGAAAAATTTGTAAATTTAGAAACAAGTTTAAGTAAACCAATACATGATCAAAGTATCTTACAAAATAATCTCGATCAATCACTAAAAGAAATGAGATCATTATTTAATTATAAAATTGATTCAGTTGAAGAACATCTTAAGCTCATTACAAAACATTTAAACATTGAAATATAAATCGTTTTGATTTAAATCCTACGTCAACAGCATTTAAATTGATGTAATCTAAGATAGATGTTAGAAATGGAACGACAAGAAGTGGTTCAGGAGCTTCATAAACAAGCACGCAGAAATTTCATTCGACGTCGAGTGGTACACAAGGGAATTGATGATCTTTGGCAAGCAGATCTTGTTGAAATGGGTGAAATGGGTGTTCAAAATATAACAAAGGCTATAGATTTATTTTAACAGTTATAGATACATTTTCAAAGTTTGCTTGGGCTGTACCCGTAAAATCGAAAGGTAGTGAAGATATTACCAATGCTATGAAATCTATTTTTTCACTAAAGAGATTTCCAAAAAACTTACAAACTGATAATGGTAAAGAGTTCTATAATAAAATATTTCAAAACCTGATGAAAAAACATAATATCAATCACTATTCTACATATAGTATCATGAAAGCGTCTATTGTAGAACGATTTAATAGAACTCTAAAAGGAATGATGTGGAAAAAGTTTAGTCTACAAGGAAATTATCAATGGATACATATATTGAAGGATTTAATTAATGAATATAATAATAAAAAACATAGAACAATTGGAATGAAGCCAAATGCTGTTAACATTGAAAATGAAAGTTCTATATTAAAACAAGCCTATAATCATCCCAAAATATATAAATTTGGTAAACTAAAAGTTGGAGATCACGTTCGAATCAGCAAATATAAACATATTTTTGCAAAAGGATATACTCCAAACTGGACAACTGAAATTTTTAAAATTCGTACTTTACAGAACACAAATCCCATTACTTATTTATTAGAAGACTATCAAAGGAATCCGATTGTTGGTGGATTCTATGAACATGAACTATTAAAGACACATTTTCCAAATACATACTTGATTGAAAATGTTATTAAAGCTAAGGGGCACCAGGCGTACGTAAAATGGTTGGGATTTTCCAATCAACATAATTCTTGGATCAATAAAGATGAACTTCAATAATATTATATATACTTCAATATGAGATTTATTTTTATTATATTATAAAATTCTGAAAAAAAAAAATAAAATAATATATAAAAAAGTTTTGTTTTGATTTTTTTTATTTCTAAACGATTAAATTTTATATCAACTTAGTTGAGTAAGGTTAAGAACAAGCACGATTAAATTTTATTCACACAAAAACAAATTGTGGTTACTTGTGTTTAAAATTCCTATTCAATAGATAACTATAGTTAAAAAATAAAAACAAACTAAAATATTTTATTGATATTCTTTATTTATTTATTTATTGTTTTTTCACGTTATATATCTTCCAAACCAAACCCCGACTGTGGGATGAATATAGTTATCGATTTAACTTGATCTGTCAGAAAACGATTAACCAACAACAACCTCTCCCTCCAAGTTCAAGTATTTCGAAAAGTGTTATTTGATAAAGAAATTAACATTAACAATATTAAAGACTATTTATAAACATTTCACATGAGTATATAGCAATCCTTGCAAAATGATCAAAGAAATCTACATATTTTTAAAATCATTCAGTAACATCATGATTAAAGAGGTTTGTTAATATTCAAGCACAACTAGAAAATATTAACAATTAATATTAATAATTATTATACACCTACCCTTTTACTGTTTACAATTCTTTTTATATGCATAAATAATATGGATTATTACACAAAACATGGTTAACAACATAGAATATTTTTTTAATAAAGATTTTCGATACCGCTAATATTACTATTGACCCTTTTTTAAATATTTTAATCACGATCATTTCAAACAAACCTAAAAGGTAAATTGCCCACAAACACACACACACACACACACACAGACACACACAAACATGTACAAACACATGCACACACGCACACTCAAGATCTATACCTAGTATCTATCTCTGTAGTGTTTTATTAGAAATTTCAATACACCCTAATTCTTACTTTTGCCTCTTGAAAACAAAAAAAAAATCAAAGTTCGTTTTATTTAATAAAATTAATAAAAATACAAAAAAAGACTAAATATTTTTAGTTTTGTTTTATATTTATTTTCTTAACATATCATTTTTACAATTTTTCTTCAGATTTTCTTATTAATCTTATTGTTTCTTCTTCTACTGTCCTTCTTTCAAGAACGTCCCTAGCTGTAGGGGTTCCTTTCATACCTATATACTTCCATAATTCAGTTAAAAATTTAATTCTATCTTCTAGGCTATATTCCACTTCCCTCTCAGGTTCTGCTAGTATAGGATTTTTTGGTCTCTTTCTCAGGCAGGATCTATTGTTAGCTGAATCTGCTGGTATGGGATTTTTTGGTCTCATTCTCAGGCAGGATCTGTTGTTAGCAGGATTTATTATTCAGCAGGATCTGTTTGTTTTAGTTTGATGAATGTTGTTTGTCGAGTAATTCTTTTATTCATTTCTTCACTTAATTTATACCACTAAAACAAATCATAACTATCGTCTAGAGTTTAGGGATTTACTCAAATAAATTCTTATTTTTAATAACTCTATGCGCCTACAGAAACTTTATAAAAAAACGAAAAAACCGCAACAGAAACTTTTTAAAATTTTCTTTTTTTATTTATTTTATTATTATTAAATCTAAATATTATTTTTTTGTTATCGTTCTAGCTCAAGATACACTAAAGAAACAATGTGAATCTTAAATGTCATCGACGGCATTGATAAAACGGAAGCCGAAATTATTTGATATAGAATTGTTTCTAATATACATATGTTTTATAAGTATGTTGGTATATGATTAACACTAAAAATAAATAAATGTTTTGTTTTTAAATAATGTGGTTAACATTTTATACTGATAACAAATACGAGTAGTATTAGGGATATTATTGTAAATTATTTAGTCAACAAAAATATAGAATTGCTTCTAATATACATATGTTTTATAAGTATGTTGGTATATGATTAACACTAAAAATAAATAAATGTTTTGTTTTTAAATAATGTGGTTAACATTTTATACTGATAACAAATACCAGTAGTATTAGGGATATTAATATATACCGCAGTAAATGAATTTTATTTATTAAATACTAGCAAAAAAATCACAGACTTTCGTAAACCGCCCTAATGTAGTTTAATTCATATTGTATTAACCCTCTAACGAACACATTAAATGTTACGACTTCACTTCAACAAAAATAACATCCACCACGACTTCACTTTAAGCAAAACCGATATTAATATATACCGCAGTAATTGAATTTTATTTAATGTTACGACTTCACTTCAACAAAAATAACATCCACCACGACTTCACTTTAAGCAAAACCGATATTAATATATACCGCAGTAATTGAATTTTATTAAATGTTACGACTTCACTTCAACAAAAATAACATCCACCACGACTTCACTTTAAGCAAAACCGATATTAATATATACCGCAGTAATTGAATTTTATTAAATGTTACGACTTCACTTCAACAAAAATAACATCCACCACGACTTCACTTTAAGCAAAACCGATATTAATATATACCGCAGTAATTGAATTTTATTAAATGTTACGACTTCACTTCAACAAAAATAACATCCACCACGACTTCACTTTAAGCAAAACCGAACACGCTGCCGCCTCATAACACAAAATATCATGGGGTCGAATTTAACCCCATCGACCGTTAAAGGGTTAAGGTATGCACATTTTTTATATGAAAATGTGTATCTAGAAACCCCTTATTCATACTACTCATCAGATTATATCAACTGTTTAATTTATAATATAAAATTTTTAACTTATTATACCATTGCAATTGACATTCTGTCCAATTTGCAAGCGTTTATCTATAACGGTTCAAAAGATAGGCCAATATAAGTAAATTTACATCAATTATGGGGGCACCCTTTAATTTTTAGATTTATTTTTGTATAACTTTTTTTCATTTTAAATTTTTCAGAAGTGCCCTTTACAATTCATAATACTCGTAAAAATATGTATGTTTTACGGGGGGCACCCTTTAATTTTTAAGGTAATGAGCTGTTTTTTAAACGGGACCAATCTGTATCACCAATGTAATCTATCATATTACCAAAAATTTTCATAATCGGATCAGAAATGACTGAGTTCTGCGGGCACAAATATAAAAAAGCAACATTCAGCCGAATTGTATAACCCCCTTCTTTTTTTGAAGTCGGTTAAAAAATAAATAAAAGTTTTTTATATGAAAGTTTTTTGGGCAGCTCTTAGTTTTAGCTTCCCTTACTAAGGATTTTCTGCGTAGCCGGCCTTCTGCCGGACGCAAGGATTTTCTCCTCTATGGTATGACCAACACCGGCTTCGCTTACTAAAGATTTTGTGCATAGACGGCCTTCGGCAGGGGTAAAGATTTTCTCCTCTATGGTATAACCAATACCGGCTTCGCTCACTAAAGATTTTCTGAGTAGCCGGCCTTCGGCCGGGCGCAAGGATTTTCTCCTCTATGATATAACCAACACCGGCTTCGCTTACTAAAGCTTTTCATAGGTTTTCTCCTGTATGGTATGAACAACACCGGCTTCGCTTGCTGAAGTTTTTTTATATTTTTTCGTACAGTATTGTCACTAAACTTAATTCATTTGATATATGTACATAGGTAATTATGTTTATATGAAAAAAGGTTTTTTTTTGTCGTTACCTGTTTTTATTGTAATTTTTTACTATTTTCCTTTTCAATTGAAAAGATATTTAAATTACCTTTTCAATGATATCCATATTGCACCATTCCACCACAAAACACTCGATATATTCCATATTGTACATACAAACTTTGGAGGCCCGTAACTCGGAAACTGCGGGTCAGCCCCAAATTTGTCACTGTATATTTTTTGTTTAAATTAAATTTTATTTTCTTTAGTTTTTAAGCTGCGTCCGTAAACTAGATTTAAGCCATTAGTAATTCCGTATTCTTATCTATGATTCCGTGTTTAGTTTTAAAAAATTGCTGACAGAACTAAAATGGCGCCACATTATTCATCAAATTTTATACAATGTTGCCACTTTCCTTAAATTGGGAATGAAATAAATTAAGAATTAAACCATATTGGCTAGTACACAGAGAAAAGTAGATTTTTTTTTTATAATGTAGTTTGTGAATGCTTTTAAGCATTTAATAAATGATATTTTTTCGACAAGAAATAGCTATGTATAACCTTTTTATTTATCAGATTAATCAGTATGTAATTCAACAGTTATAAAAACCAATATTTGATCATCAATTTTGCTGTAACATCTTTACTACCTTATACGAATAATGCTCTGAACACATTCGCCACAGCAAGATACACGAACACACGACTGCGAATGACGCTGGCAACATTTGTCGCCTTGTACGCAGCTACATAATTATTTTGAAGGCAGCAGCTACATAATAAAAATACGAATTAACTGTATTTGAGTGATGTTATTTGAGCGATTTTTAAAAAAGCAGCTCCGATTTATAATTAAAAAAAAAATGTTTTAACTATTTTGTAAGAGGCTATTTAAAGAGTAGAATAATTTGTTTGGATTGTCTTTAAGATTGAAAATATATAGAGGTATTTCTCCGAAGCAATAATAAGTACAGTAGTGTGTGTCACGTAGTTTCTTGTCCACTAAAATAAAGAATACTAAAAACAACAGTTTTTGATATCTATTAAAACCAATCGTGTTATGTATTTACAAATATCCCATACGACAATTGAAATTAATATAAGTACTTCAACCAGCAAGTACTAAGAACAGAAGTAAATTTTTAACTAAATGTTGTCCACACAAAAAAGAAATTTTAGTTTTATGTACATCTTAATACATTCCTCACAAATTTTTACAATTATTCTTCATACACTTTTGCCATGACAATTGTAGTATTTTTAATTCGTCGGTGTGGCATTTCTAGTTTTTTTTTTAATTCAAATTTCGAAAAATATGTTTTAAGCAATTATTGAAAAGTATGTAAAAAGTGTTGAAATTTTTCTATACACAAAACTAAAATGTGCTGACAACTGTTTAAGTACAATTATACCGGTAAAATTGTGTGATTTTACATTGGTTTCTCTATTTTTCTACGAAAATAAAAATCCATGTTTGAACCAAGGTTCTAAAGGATCTCCTCACAAAATTTTACTCAAATCTATCCAGCAGCACTTACGTGAGGCAGATAAGAATTCAATAAATAGGTATTTTGTATTCCAAATCAATTATTGTCTTCACCAGCAACACAATTTCCTTATATATTTCATGTACTGAAATTATCCTGTTACAGTTTTATTATAGATTTACACTTAAATCTTTAAATAAATAATTTTTAATTTATATTTTAATTGTTCTTTTCGTTTTTCATAATAAGAGATTTTAAGCACTTAATATTTTATATGTCTTATAGTACTGACATCACTAAACTGTTTATTGTCGCCACTAAAAATAGAAATTAGTTTAATTTGACTGCAGCGGCGAATTCAGCCCAGACAACAACCTGCCGCCGTGTTGCCTTGCTGTCAATAAATTAATCATTCTCATATAAACACATGCATTCTAATTCTGACATTTAGCAGTCGGTAGCTGCTGTCTCGAATGTGTTCAGAGCATAAGATTTATTTAAAAATTTAAGAATAAATAAAAAGTGACACAAATCTTTATAAAAATCTTGAACTATACCAAAAAGTTTACACTGATATATTTTCATGATAAAATATTGTTTCAAGCAAATCGCACAGTTTTGTACTTATGCTCCCATTAATTTTATATTTCACCAAACCACTTAAACATGTCGAACTGGTCTTGTGTTCGCAACATTGTTTTGTCAGAGATATTGAAACTCAATTCTGTGCTATCAATTAGCATAGGAGGTTTTTATCAAGAAAATAAATTTATTTTACATTTTTTCAAAAAAGACATACATTTTACAAACTGCTATGTTACAACAATTGTTATAATTGAATTTTCAAAAGCAAAAAATACTAATAAAAAACATAAATTAAAAAAATAAAAAAGGGTAAATGAAAACAATTTGATAAGGTTAACTCTAAACTTATTATTTTTAAGTCAGTACTATAAAATACCTTGCATTACTTATTTCAAATTAATACTCACTCTACTTTATTCGTAATTAAATTATCTAAATTTATGTTATTTTAGTAAACTATTTCCAAAAAAGGAAGTTGAAGTAGATTGCTGCAAAAGAAATATATATCATAAACGACAGAATAGTAAATAATATGGTTACAAAAAAGTAAAGAAAATTAAAAAAACAAACAAATATATTTAATTCCTATGCCCAGCCAGAAATATAATGATCATATATATTTGGGTTTAACAAAATGCCACAAGAGATTTTCTTTTAACAAAAATAAAATCCAAATTCCTAAAATATGATTCCACTAACTTATTTTAAACACTATATAAAGTGACATTCACTTTTAAGTTCTTGAAAAATAAGTATTAGTAATGCATTGTAGTAAAAATAGTTTTTAACTAAATATAGTTATAAATATAAAAAGAAACCAAAAATGTATTAAATACTAGATTATTTCAAAATTATATAAATAAGCTCAGTTTTACTGCAGCTTTTGGAATATTCTATATCAAATCGCTCTCTCGTAAGCACTTTTGAGAGTTTTACTTATAACAATCTTTTCTTGTTTGTTAAAAATAGCAAGAGCAGTACCTTCAAACTTAATCGAATATGGAAAATAATACAGCTTATCAATGACCTAACCATATAATTCAAACCTATCTCTCAATTTCATTACTTCTGAAAATTATTCATCAAATTCTTGTCATTTTTTTAATAGCTACATGAAAATTTGGGTTCCAAAGAAATCTTTACTAATGGCCGCTAATAAAAAGTAGGGCGAATGGATAACAACTGAATTTTGTTAATGCAATTTCTAATGTAAATTTGCATTTAAAACTACACAAATAACTATTATATAAAAAAATTAAATAACTTTGACGATTTTTTTTTAAATGTCAATCTGGCAGCCCAATAAACAGTATGCTATTTATTTTCTAATTTCATCTATTCCTCCTTTCTTGCTAGGAATGTAGGAAAGAAACATTAGTTATTCCTTTTTTAACTACTTTTTTTTCTTAGTACGAAGTTCCAATTTTATGCAACTCTGTAAAAAGTATGCTGCTAAAGTATGATTTCTTCACTCCGATATAATCAGTTGTAAATTTTTGACACTTTTTACAATACATACTTGCAAATGTTGTGAACGATAATCGCAATCAATTGACATAGACCTATAGTGTTGTAAACCATAATCACAATTTAAAATTTACAACATCAAAATAACAACTGTTGTAAATCATAATCGAGGCCTGCAGTTATTATCAATAATAATAGTAATATTTAATGGATAAAAAAATAAGGGAAGTTTTTATAATGCAAATCCATTTATCGGTCCGACAAAATCCTGCCTTTAACTGCCTTTTTTTTATTGGGATGGGATCTTTCTAACTCTTCAACTAATTTTCCAAATTGGCAAAAGTTGGTAATTTAAGTTTTTTCAATTTCTTTTTTGTTATTTTGTATATTTCTTATTTTAATATTGCTGAACACGTTTTCATGTTTTTAAAATATGGCTTTGCACACAACACAACTCAAAATCTTAGAAAATACCAAACATATGTCGACCGTCAAAGATGACAATATTGATAACGGAAATACCGATTTACAACATACAAAGAAAAACGACGTCGTCTTGTGTTGACGACACCAAACAGAATATCGATGAATGATAATTTTATAAATTATTTAATTGATTTCAGGTATAAAATTGGTAGTAATTGTTAGTCTCGTAGTTATATGTATACATACAATATTGGGTTAAATATAGTTTGTAAAGTAATTCTAACAAAAATAAATAGATATACATACATATATACATGTATGGGGTGATAGAGAAATAAAAACCAAGAATGAAAAAATTAAGAAATTGGCACTTCATAGAAAAGTACGATTGTGCATTTTTTTGAAGATATCTTTAAGGAGACTACCGTTTTTAAGTTAAGAACTGATAAAATTTTTTAAGTAAAATTTTATGTAGTACGTAGAAAGCATTATTAAGCGAGCCGGTCTTGGTTACGCCATTGAGACTAAAACCCTTGAGCCCAGACAAAGGCCGGTTAGACAGGGAATCGTTAGTAAGCAGAACCGCGGTTTGTTATACCACAGAGAATCTTTAGTACTCAAGGCCGGTGTTGGTGCTGAGAAAATCCTTGCGCTCGGACGATGGCCAGTAACACAGGGTTAACAAGCGAAGTTGGTGTAGGTTTTGGATGTTGTGTTATTTTTTACTTTATTAATTCAATATTTTAATTGGAATATATTCATAAATACTTATAAAACTATTGTAAATTATAGTATATTAATACAAAAAAAGAAAAAAAAATCAATAGACTTTTTTTTTTAATTTTAGAATTTCCTGAAAGATCTCTTTAAAAGTTTTTAATTTTACAGCTATATATGTACGTATGTCTTCCTAAGTATAGTGCATAATCGCACTCTTCTATGAAAAGTTCAGAAGCGCATAACTCGGACAATATGGTCGAGCGTCAATTTCTTCACTTTAATTTTTTTTTAACTCTATTACCCCATATACTTGTTTTTTGATTGGAGTTACCTCACTAAAATAGATTTGCTTCAGAAAAACTACAATTCATCCAAAATATAACACAGAAGTCAGTAAAAAATGATTTTTTGACGCCGGCGAAATGAGAAGTTTTTTATGAAACTTTGGCAGCATCATAAGGAATAAATATGCACAAAAATCGACTTATTGTATTTATTAAGTGCATATAGGCAAAAACGCATTTAATTACAATAATATATTCATAGCGGAACCTATGTATTGGAAATTTAAAAATCGTAAAAAAAATGTCGAATTCACATATTCCCAAAATATGCCTTAGGCATATACAATTTTTAGGACTGGACGTAGGAACAAAAAACTGACCTAAAACTATGCCATTGGCATATATGATGGAACTTTATTTCAAATTGATTTTTAACAAAGCTTGATATTGAAATGTATGCATTCAAGCAAAAGATGTGTAATTTTTTTTTTAATAAAATTGGATATTTATTTTTATTTATTTCTTTTTAGTATTCACTTTGTTTAGACATATCTTCTTCCACATATGAATCCTCGCTGTCATAGTCATCAATATCATCATCAAATACCAGATTTTGGGGTTCAAATTCTTGTCTAATTATATAATTTTGTATATCCTGTACAGATTTCATTCCTTATGTCTTCAATTTACTATAGAAGGAAATCTTTGGTTCTGTTTGCAGTATCATATCAGAAATTAAATCTTTGTATTTCCTCATGAATTTGTTCTTTAATGGTCGATTCTAGCCCTCCTAATGATTTTGTGGGTGCACTCCAAGGCTTCTTCTGATACCATTCCTAGTGGTATAGAAAAATGTTTTATAAAACCAGTAGCATAAACTAAAAGTTTGTGTTCTGTTGTTGGCATATAGTACCAAGGATATAAAGCTGTTGTTTCTGGTTTCCACTTGAATGAGTTTTAAGTATAATAGAAAATTATTTAATTAAATTCGCATCTACTTCAGTTATTTTCGACAATATCTCCACATTTGTAAAAAATCTACGCGCGGTATTACTATCATTGCTAGTACCATATTTAGTTTTTATTTGATCTAGTAGATAAGCCGGTTTCTTTTTTAAAATCATTTTGTTTTATTACTCTTCCAAAACATTTAAAACAGCAGCATCTATCATGGTTGGTTTCATATTTAAATGAACATTACTGTGTCTTCCTTCAGGCTTACAAAAGCGTGATAACGAATGTCTATTGTTTTTCCATAAAATATCTTTAGTTGCCCTATCCAAAAATCTCAAGGGTACTAATGAAACAACAAACAGAAAATTGTCTTTCAAATTCGGATCACTGCTTTTTTGTTTATATATAATATGTCCGGAGCTGCCATCGAAACCCCATTTACAATCTAAAATGAGATCGCTTTTTGTTTCCAAGTTATATAGATCTGATAAATTTTTGTTGTTATATTTAATAAAGTTTGTAGAGGAATTTCTGTAGAACTTTCTGTAACAATAACATTATCTGGTAAAAACTTCTTTTTTGCATTTGCAATCGAATAATACAATAGAAAGCAGTTGTTGTGAACAGAATTCACTAAGGATCTCATCAAATTATACTCTCGGCATGAATTGTTCATGTCGATGTACAGGGCTACGGCCTTTTCCACCGAAATAGTTTTCTCAGTAATATTCTTATCAGTCCTACTTGCAGCCTTTATTAGTTCATCGGGATAGGGTAATGAAATTAATTCCAATGCCTTTCTTCTCTTGGTTCTATTTGAACCCCCCCATATGTTATCATTGGTCGACCTCGAGTTTAGCTTGTACTAGGTTCCTAAGTTATATAAAAGATACATATAAGAACCGCTACTTATCTTGTAAATTTTTTCTTTGATTTTGTTAAGAATTGTCACGTTTCACCAATAAAACACTGCTAAAAGTTTTGCTTAAAATTGACATGGCAACCGAGATGCCAAAAGCTAAAAAAGATCTTCTATTCAACTCCATATTACCCACGGTTTCATAGCAAGCTTATATTGGCTGTTCTTGCCAATCGACCGGCGCACTGGCAACTTTGATATGTTCACGACTAGGCTCGCGGGCTTGGGTGGTGGTCCGTTGCGGGCTATGGTAGCACAACGGTGAGACAAATCGTACCTGTGCCTTAATGTTGTGAATCGTCGTGGTACCCTCCCCATGACCGTGGTAGCCGACCAAGATGCTAAGCTATCCCTAATGGCAACTACACTCTATATCTTACCTTGATCCCGTGTCAGTTATTTATTTTAAAAAGACATGATTTTAAATTCACAATTGGTTTTCAAAAATATATTGTACAAATGAAATGGTTTCCATTGATATGACCTTCAAATGATGATGGAAAATTAATTTAGGAACCCTACGTTCGAACGGTATTTATAATAACTCTTAAATTATATTTCATACATTTGCTTATCGTATTCATTTGATTTGATTCGATTTATTTTCATTTTTTTTTCTTTTTGCTTCTTTTAGTTTTGTACTTTAATTTTGTTTTATTCTATTCTTATTTTATAAGAATGGTTTGAGTTTTCTTAGTTTTATGATTTTTATCTTTTATTTATTTTGCTTCTACTTTAAATAAGTACACATTAGTTTAAGTTTAATTTTTAAGCTTAAATCGTTTTAATAGTCCTTTTTGGACTGCCTTCTTTCCGTTACCAATTGGTTGTAAATTATAAAATACTTTCACGAATAAGGTGTTTCTGTTTTAATAATATGGTGAATGAACAATCACTTGACAAATCTGGAAATTTAACTATAAAGTTTTGGTTCAATTTTCGAACTCCCAAAGTCTCTCCTTTGGAGGAAGATTTTAGATCTTTGTTTACTCTTAAATTCTCTTGGCAGTTAAACAGCCAGAAGTTGCAATCTATACAGCTCAATTATAAACAAAAATTCCGTGCGAGTTCTTTCACTTTTCCCTAATTATAAATTTTTTCCCCTTTTGATTGACTGCGGAAATTGAAAAAATTTGGGAGAAAAAAGTAAGTATTATTTTTTTTTTTTTTTTAAATTTGAATTTAAAAATGGCAGGGGTACATAACCACAGCGCCAGGGTATCCCACAAATTCTTGGAAATATGTAATTAGTCTCTCCAGGAACTGCACATCGACCTGTACCTTCGTATAGGAAGTGATAAATCCTGAACAGGATAATATAGTTTAAATGATTATATATATTTTGTTATTTTATTTATTTGAAAACACGATGGCATTTTAGTAAAGCCAGTTGAAAAAAACGTGCGCGATGCGTCTTTGATTATAACCTCACTTTTTTGAAAAAGGAAAATCTGCTCGCACGCTCGGGGGAAACCCTTCGAGATAAAGTAATAAACAAGTAAGTATTATAAATTATAAAATAAAAATTATATGAAAATAAACAAAAAAAAAAAACTCCCTTCAAATTACGATGATGCCACTTTTTAATAATTTTATTCCCACGGAATTCATAATTGGCGGAATCTTTTCTCAAGTAAAATTTTTTCCGTGGGAATATTCATAATTGGGCCGATAATCTTTTTAAATATTCGAGCCTTTGAGATCTAGAATCCCCGCCGATGGTCAAATCACAAAATGAATTTTCAAATTTTTAATCCGTTCGTGTACACACCGTTAACTCTTATAATACTCGTATCAAATTATTGAAATTTACAGCTTTATTGGTACACAAGATTTAAATTTAGTCTTTTTTTCTATTGGTTGTTATTTTTTTCTTCTTTCTTTTCAGAAGGCAAAGAAAACCGCAAAAAAAAACTTAAAAATAAAACCGTTCTTAAAATAAATTTCGCGAACCGAGTCTTATACTTTGGGCCGGGATGACACAACAAAACAGATCTAATCCACAAAGAACTATTTTATAATTATCTGTACTCTTGATGTGGTGGTGTTGCGACTGATTCTGTTTTTCTGACGTTTTGAAAAAACGGTGATCTTGCTTATGGTTGCTGTTTTGATGACTTGATGAATTAGATATGAATTGGCTGGTTTTGATGGTGAATTTGAAATATAAAGGAAATTCGGCTGATCCGAAAGTTGGTTGCTGCCCTGAAGATTGAACACAAATGCACAGTGATAAAAACTGGTTCTATCGTTGTTGGTCCTGGGATGAATCCTGACCTAATGTTATGGTTGTGACTGGGATTTACCTGAGGTGTTGTAGGTGTCTCAAGCCGGTTATTTTTGGCTAAATCTTCTGCTTCTCTAAAACGTACAGACTGGTGTTCCCTCACCTAACGTGGCTTCAGGGTGGTTCCCTTTTTAACCTACTTCAAAAAAAGAAGGAGGTTATACAATTCGGCTGAATATTGCTTTTTTTATATTTGTGCCTCCAGAACATAGTCATTTCTGATCCGATTTTGGAAATATGGTAGATTATGCTTACAGATTGGTCCCGTTTTAAAAATAGCTCATAATCTTAAAAATTAAAGGGAGTCCCCATACAACATACATATTTTTTACGTGTATTATGAATTTTAAAGGGCACTTTTGCAAAATTTAAAATAACTGCGTATTACTATAGCTCCCAAAAACAAAAGATTATACAAAAATAAATTTTAAAATTGATGTAAATTAACCTATATGGGCCTATCTTTTAAACCGTTATAGACGAACACTTGCAAATTGGACAGAGTGTCGATTGCTATGGCCGTTATAATAACAAGTATTAATACTAAAAATATAACCTTATTTATGGGGCCACACACTTAAGCTGTTATAGGCCGACAGATGAAAGCTGTTTTGAAGTCGGTTTTTCTTCGCAAGAATTATTTTTATGCTTTGTCTTGTCTGGCTAGAGTTTTGTGGGATGCATCTTTAGCCGAAATAGCAACACTTTTCGTTGAAAAATTCCACGCCCTTGATTTCCTATGGTTTTCTAAAATTCTTTGATAAACTCCTCCGACATGCACAACCTTTAGACTTTTCTTTCCCTTTCGGTTTTTTTATATATTTTCACGTTACCTTTTACCCGCACTGTCTGTTCATATTTATATTTTTTTCTCTACGAAAACTATCATAACATTTTTACTTTTTATTCACAAAGTTGTTGATGTCATCCGATTTTAACATTATACCTTCCTCTTCACTCACGATCCCAACAAGAAAGACCGGAAATGAGCCAGTGCCTTATTAGATTGGGCGGCTTGTCATATCTGTCAAACAGTACTGCAGCCAACTTTGCTTGACAGTGCTGTAATTTATGCCACTACGATACAACATCGCGCTCGTGTTGCCATAGTGCTGTACGCATGCGCGCCAGTAAAATGTTTCAGAATAATACAGATTCTAAAAAATATTATGGAAAACTTTTTATAGAACATTCTGTTATTTGTTATTTTTTGTTATTTTTATTTTTAAATTTTTGTTTGGATCGATGGTTTTTGTTCCAAGAGCTGGTTATTTTTGATTTTAACCGTCTTATTTTTTATCTCCTACAATTACTCTTAATCGCATTTCCACATATTTTTAAATTTTTGTGTTACATCTTCCTCTGAACAATTTTTTACTTCAATTCAACAATTAATAAAATCACGTATTTTCATAAGTTTAAAAGTTGCACCTAAGCGCACCTAAAATTATGTTCTTTTTTATTAAACGTACTTGTAGTAATTAAATTGTATAAAAAGTTCTGCAAAATATTTCAAGACTTTTTTCAATGATTTTAATTTTGCAGAAAAAACATTTCTGTTTTGTTATTATCTTTATTATTACGGTATTCCTATTCTCATTGATATTCAAAATTAAAAATAGCATTGTCGTATTAAAGTCATAATACATTTAATCATTTAGCAATAAAATTTTTACGTAGATCGATGTAATTTACGTTTTTAGGCCTTTAAAGCACATACAAATTTTCCTTATTTTAACACAATAATTGAACTTGTTTACAAAGTGCAACTTTGGCGCTCTATAATTTTTATTTACTTCTTTCCTAATTTTCTTAGTCAGAGTGTATACTATTAGACAGCATCAAAATATTTTCGGTTTCAAGCTTTCCATTTTACTATTTTTGGCTTCCTGACAACAATATGCGTTGACTCGAAGGACATGGATCGATCTTGCGGTTTTCCAATTGCACCTCTTTAGATACTATGTCTGAATGATTGACGTATTTAAATTTTCCCTAGCTGATTTGTGCCTTGGCAAACTTGATTTTAACACTAAAACGGATGGATAGACGGACATCGCTCAATCAGAACATATATACTTTATAGGGTCGGAAAATATAAATGGAATGACAAACTAAGTTATAAACTTTTCCCACTTTTCGTGGTGAAAGGTGTAATAATCTATATATATAAAACTGAATGTGTGTTTGTTTGTTTGTGCTTTATAGGAGGCCAAACCCTTGGACCGATCTTCCTGAAATTTTCACAGCGTGTTACTGTGACTCTGGAAGGAATAATAGGCTATATGAAGTTTTAATTGGAAAACGGGGCGTGGCACCGCCCATATAACCCAAAAATTTAATTCGCCATATTTTGGCCATTTTTTGACCTACGTCGACGATATTTGGTACATATGGTGTTGGCATAATTAGGAATACGTACCAGGGGAAAAGTGGGTGGGACCCCGCCCCTTTTTAGAAATTTAAAAATCGTAATATAGTCTTAACTACTGGACCAATCGTCATTAAATTTTCGCAATAGGATATTCTTGACTATATAAAGTTGGGAGTGGACAAAGGGGTGTGGCCTCGCCCATATAACCCAAAATTTAATATCGTCATATCTTGGGCATTTTTTTAAGTAAATGTATAAATACTTTTAATTTTATTTAATAACGAGGAGGGTAGCGAAGCACACCGGGTTCGTGTGGCCTCGCCCATATAACCCAAAATTTAATATCGTCATATCTTGGGCATTTTTTTAAGTAAATGTATAAATACTTTTAATTTTATTTAATAACGAGGGGGGTAGCGAAGCACACCGGGTTCATCTAGTAATACATAAGACTGAATGCAACGGCCATTGCCTGCCTGAAATGCATACCAACTTAGTAGTGCCTATACTATTCAATCACATTTTAAACAGAATTCCAAGGGAAAGCTTTAGTTATGATTATTTT
Source organism: Gymnosoma rotundatum (assembly GCA_916610165.2). Lineage (NCBI taxonomy): Eukaryota > Metazoa > Arthropoda > Insecta > Diptera > Tachinidae > Gymnosoma > Gymnosoma rotundatum. Next base: position 119,499,494 of record OU744336.1, read on the forward strand.
AGTAATTGTTAAAATGTAAACTAATTGTTATTGGATGAGCTTTAATGTCCTGGTATATTTATATTTACTTTAATCTAAAATAGCCAATTCATTATACCTACAGCGCAGATTTTTGTTTACACTGCTATGTGTAAGTATGTAACATAATTTTACTTTCGCTTAGCACACCCTTTCTTGTGATTATTTGCTCTGCGTAGACTTATTAATATGGGCTAGTGAGTGAATGGAAAAATAACTTGTAAGAAACCTCCCAACAGCAATCTTATTCTTGCTTAAAGAGTTTTGCACAGAAAAAATGCCATTAAATGAAATGATTCAAAAAATTATAAACAAACCACAAAATGAACAAAAAAATTAGATGAATAATTATTTGGTCAACACAATACACTTGGGTGCATTTCGGATTAAAAAAATGTCGAATGTTAAATAACAGTTATATTGCCTGCCAAAATACAATGAAAAAACCTTAGCAGCAATGTAAAAAATATACACCTCTAGCTGTGCTTCTCACTCACTACGCAGAGCGAAGAGCCAAACTCTATGTTACTGAGAGGCTATTTAAGCATTAGAAAGCTTTTTCTCAATCTCTATGCTCTTAATTTTATTTACTCTTTTGTTTATTTTGAAGTAGCATCCTTGCCGTAAGGATAGGCAAACAATGTGCGTGTATGTCCTTGTTATAATTGTAGCGATTGTCAGTTTAATATAAGTCGGTGCCACAGCAAGTAACGTCTGTTTTCCATAAACGATTTATTACTGTGCGGTTTAATATATCAAAACAAATCGAGACATGTCATCTTTATTATCGTAATACCGTTAAAAAATTTTTAAATATGAAAATTTAAACAAGTGTCATTGAATACAATAAAATTCATGTTAGCATAAATAATTACAATATCCACTGCTAAAGATCCCATTTAAATACCAGAGTAAGTGATATAAAAAATATTTTAAAGTGCAGATGTACATACATATAGTGCATGTATCAGTAATGCAAGTTTCTGGGTGCATTGCCGCCAATTTAAGGTTCCCACATAATAAAACATTTAAAAAAACTCACCAAAAATTACATAAAAAGAAAAAAATAAAGCCGATCGGGTAAAAAATTTTATACAACACCTCTTAATTAAAAGATAAAAAATAAAAAAAATAACAAAATGGAAAAATCATATAAAAGGTTTGTTTTAAATAAAGGCCCCGTTTAGAATTTTTTAATTGCTGGCCATTTACATGTGACCGTGTTGGTTGAAAAAAGTACATACTTCTCGGACAAAAAAATATATATCCAGCAACCGATTATTGTTGTATTATTTAAATAATAATTTATTAAAAATGATTTAAAAAAAAGTAAAAAATCTGAAAGTATACAAAACCAGAAAAATGTGTATCAAAATGTTATTTATTGTTTACAATAAATCCAACCCAATTAACTAATTTATTAAACAAATTAAAATGAAACAAATTAATGTGAAAAAAATAAACAATTTTTAACTCCTCAGTGTTGTGTACTGCATATAAACGGATGGATATCCAGTGTTTTCGTAAAAAATGTGAGATAATTGTAATTAATAAAATTAGTTTATAAAAAATTAATTTTTAGTAACAACAACGTCAAACTTATCTGGTATTCTTCTGAGTGCAATAAAATTAAAATCTAAGATGAATAATAAATTATATATTATTTCGTTGTTGAAATACTACAAGCGATTTATTTAGGCTTAAAATAAGTGTAAATATAAACCTGTAAAACAACAAGCAGCTAAACAAAATTTGTGCATTTTTGTTTCCTTAATTTCCATAGGTTTAATATTAAAATTTTGTTAATAAGTGACATGCTATACCAAGGTGTATTTAAATAAATTTGTTTTTTAATAATTAAATGTTTTCAAGTAATGGAACTTGCAAAAAAAATACAAATATTTCTTATGAAGGAAACTACACAAAAATAAAAATTACAACAAACTTTGCTCTACAATTCATAAAGCCAATAATTCTCTTACCTTTGGATTAAACTCATATACATAAGTATATATAAATAAAAGTATATAAATAGTTACACTGAATAAAGGCAATAGCCTATTGTCCAATTAAAAAATTAAGCGTAACGGCCGCAAAAATTTCCTAATCTTTAGTTTTTAATTCTTTTGATCCGTTACGTTGTTGTATTATTTCCTGTTGCTGTGTATTTTATTTAACAGTGTCATTTATTGCTTCTTGTAGCAGTGAAGCAATTCTGGATCAACTTCAGTTACATTTTTAAATAAGAAAAGAAAAAAATTCATTATTTATATATTTCCTTTCTAACATCAGATTAACTTAAGAAAATATTTAACAATATTGACATAAATCATACACAAAATCTTAACGGTTTAGTGATAGGTGTAAGCAAAAATATTTACGTAATACGTAAAGTGTATACACCTACTTCTGTTTTTACACGGTTTTGATTTAACACCGTTAAGAAAATGAGGAATTTATTTTTTCCACGATTTTTTTCCATTTACCACGATTCAAAATTTTTTCCTTAATTTTTTTTGCCAAATTTAAATTAGGGGAAATCTCTTTTTTGGATATAAGCTAATTTAATTGTCATATTAATTAAAATTTTTTAATATTTTTTAAACTAACAGTGCAATCTACGCTTTATAAAGATATTTTTAAATTTTATTTTTTACAAATTTAATTTTTTTTGTTAAGAACATATCTACATATTTAGTTTAATTGTTTTTAGTTCCTGAATTCCTTTTTTTTTTAATTCAGTAAAAAAAATTAATACTTGTTGTCCAAAAATCCTTGTTTTCAATAATTTTTAGAGGTTTTAAAGGCAAGGAACCATTTGCAGGCGATCACAGTCTTTTTTCACGGTTTTTCAGCTTTCAATCAACCGTGTAAAATCAGAATTTGGTGTACAAATTGGATTTTATCTAAAAGCGAATAACATAAAAAAATTTGTTTCATTATGTAGCATGTATCCGTAATTTTTTGATATAAAATCTATGCAATTCATTAAAACCAATAACAAAAATATATTTAAGAATATATGGCAGAGGGAAGTTAGAAATCTTAAACACTTTGAATGAGAAATATAATTCAGAGTACTTACGAATATTGATGTAAAATTGTTTGAAGGTGAATTTTTGTTTTAAGGCGTTACGTCGCTTTTGCTTTAAATTTGTACGAGTATCATTTTTAGACAAGTTAAAAGTTTGGTTGCAATTTCTTCTAAAATTATTTAGTTATCAAACATAAAGCATTATTATTTTTATATGTCTATGGAGGGTTGTTGCGTTAAATGACATGATTATATGATTCTAGAAAAAAAAAATAATAGCCCAATTCTCAATTTTGTGCAAATGGTCTTGCATCATAGTATTTGCACAAGATTGTGAATTGGGCTAATATTTTGCGTGTATTTTGTCCGTCTTTTAACAAATTATTTTACAAATTTTATTTTGCTATGACGGAAATTTATTTTTCAGTTTTCAGATCTTCAATAATGTTCTATATACAGATTCATAATAAAAATACTATCAAGCTCGATAGAATATAAAAACACAATATCATCCACTAATTTTCTTGGAAAATTTGGTTCGCTTGCGGAAATCTTGATTTTTTTAGTGAATGTATTTTTTATGAATACGTTTTGTTGTTAGTTTATTGGCATTTGCTGCATGATTGCTTGCACTGAAATTCTAAGGAATTCTGTCTGCATAAATGATTGATATGTTATATTGGACAAATTGATTGTATTTTGCCCAAAATATTCTCAACAGGTGAGGAATGATTTATTTTTTCACAATGATTTCTAGTTGATTTCACTTTTAAGGTCGGCACAGTATTAAGGTGAGCAAGTACCAAATGTTGTTGTAAGGGCTTAAAGATTGTAAATTTTCCTAGAATTCTGGATATGTAGATGTTTTAATGGTATTTGCCGAATGGATTCACTTTAATTGTTGAGTTGTGAATAATTATGAGATACGTTTCTATTATATTTCATGTTTCTGAATTAATTTCTATGGTTCCATTAAATTTATTTAGTTTACTTCCATTATTTTTTTTACTACCTTTATGCATGGTATATGGCTTCCGTTTGTTGTAGTGCAGGTGGAGTTAAGACTACTTTTGCTTCCAATTATTTAACAAGTCTACGATTGTAAGCGATCTCTTAATGGATTCGTATATTTCTCAAACTCTCAGCGTTGTCAACTTGGTGCGTTTCGCACAATTTTGGGTGCTTTTTCGAACTTTTTGTGCGAAAATTTCACGTGTTTGATCAGTTTGATCAGTTTACCGATTTAAAAAAGGAGGTTATACAATTCGACTGAATGTTGCTTTTTTATGTTTGAGCCTGCAGAACTCAGTCATTTCTGAACCGATTTTGAAAATTGTTGGTAATTGATAGATTATGCTTACAGATTGGTCCCGTTTAATAAACAGTTTATAATCTTAAAAATTAAAGGGTGTCCCCATTCAACATACATATTTTTTACGTGTATTATGAATTGTAAAGGGCACTTCTGTAAAATTTAAAATAACTGCGTATTACTATAGCTCCCAGTAACAAAAAGTTATACAAAAATAAATCTAAAAATTAAAGGGTGTCCCTATACATATTTTTTACGTGTATTATGAATTGTAAAGGACGTTTCTGTAAAATATAAAATGACTGCGTATTACTGTGGCTCCCAATAACAAAAAGTTATACAAAAATAAATCTAAAAATTAAAGGGTGCCCGCATAACTGATGTAAATTTACTTATATGGGCCTATGTTTTGAACCGTTATAGACAAACGCTTGTAAATTGTACAGAATGTCGCTTGCTATGGCCGATATAGTAACAAGTATACTAAATATTATATACTAAAGTGTGCGCCTATAGTTCACTTAATTTGATGTATATGGCCATACTTTTTAACAGTTGTAGACAGACGCTTGAAATTTACAGCGAACCTGAATTGTTGAGTCCGCTATAACAACAAGTATAAAATTTGGATTTGGAAGTTAAAGGGTGTCCCACTAGTTAATGTAATTTCAAATTATTCATAATTTTTTTTTTTGCATTTACAAGCCTTTAATAAAATGAATTTTGTAGGGCAATTTTACTTATTAAACTTTATGTATGTAATTATAGAGAAATATTTTTTTATGAATGATCGCTGTTTTTTATTTCAAAAGTTGTGTATGCAATATATGAAAAAAATGTATTATCTATATATCTATATTTTTGTTTGTTTTTTATTTTTGTTAACTTTTATTTTTTAATTTTTTTTGTTTGTACAAATCTTGAACTTAAAAGCAGTCTTTTATTGTTATATTTTTAATACAAAAAAATTATACTTTTTTTGAAAAACTAAATCATTAAAGATTTTAAATAAAAAAGAAATTCTAAAACTTCTCCACTTTGGTGCGTTTTGAAATTTCAAAGTTGACAACGCTGCAAACTCTATCCACGCTTTTCTGCAGCAAATTTTACACCCCTTTTAGACATTTCATTTACTACGTCATGAATTTTGTCCATGTTTTTAAAGTTACTTCTATGTGTGTCTTCGATCTGCTGGTCACTAATATTTTGTATATTTTTGGATAAAGAGCGGCTTTGACCTGGAAAATGTTTATTGCAATATATCCAAATAGTGTTAATAGATTGTCGAAGGAATAACGAATGGTCGAACCAGATTACTTGGAGTTGACAATTTGTTTTATTAAAAAAATTTCTTTTTATAGTCATTAGTTTTCAAGTTATTGTTTTCTCTTTGATAAATTTCAGCTTTTTATATCTTAATCTGTACAAAAAATCTTTCATTTAGTTGTCCTTGACCCTCGCTCCTATTGCTTCTCCTGGTATTATGGCTGTTTAGATTATACGTAATATTTCGAAAGACGATACTCCTATTAATACTTTTCTGCAGATTGTGAATTTTCATGCAGCATAAAGGTTTGTTGATGGTTCACTTGTTTTAGCTTTCTTAAGTCTTAAGGGGCTGCAAAATAGATTTTTTAAGTTTAGGGGTTTTAATTTTTTCGCTATTGTCCCTTTATAAACTTTGGTACGTACACCTTATCTTTTAAGCTTGGCCACTGTTTTTTATTTTCAGATAAAAAATTGTTATTTAAAGACAACATTTTAGGTCACCTATGTGTAAAGTTGGATTTTAGCATTATTGCTTTTGTGGGAAAGTTTATAAGAGAGTGAAATCTTTTGCGGTGTTAGCTCGTGTTTCTAATCGTTTTATTTTTATGATATTTATTTATGACATGATTTCCAATGGCTGGCGTATTTAAATTTTCTCTAGCTGATCTAGTGCATTGGCAGACAGAATGGATATTGTAGAAATTACAAACGGAATGACAAACTTAGTTATACCCTCTTTCCACTTTTTGCGGTGAAGAGTATAAAAATAATATCCTCAGCAGTTTTCCTTTAAACGGAGGTTAAAAAGAAATAATGCTGTCAATTTTTTTAAATTTCACTAAGCTTCGCTAAAAATAAAAACATTTATTTTTAAAATTTATTTAAAAAAAACTTATGTATAAAACAAAAATTAATTAATCTCCCAACCATACAAACAATAAATAAGGTGAGGTGACAAAAACCTTAATTTTAATGAAAAGAACCTTCTGATTTTATCTCTTAAATATAGGAAATCTATTGTTAAATATATATAAATAAAATTTACTTAAACTTTTTTTCAGAAAAATATTTGGGCCTTAAAAATACTTGACAGGAGAATTAAAACATTAAAAGTTCCGACAAAAATAAATAAAATGAAACTAACCTTTTTACTCACACAAATTAATGGTGTGAAATTTCAACCGAAGAATTCTTTTATTTTTAATTAAATGTTGCGAAGAAATGTCCTAAATAAAGAAATGAAATTTTTCAAATAATCCTAGAAAGTTTGAAGGTATGATATGAATGAACGAAAAATTAAAAAAGGGAATTAAAAAATAAAAAGAAATTAACGGTATGAATGAAAATAAAATTAATTTAAAAAACAAAAGAAAAATAGCCCAAAATGTATTTAAAAAAAGAAAGCAATTTCAAGGATAACGTTTTAAAGCAAAAAAAAAAAATGAACAACAACAAGACAAGCAGCGCCGACAATTACTAAAGTAGACCTCATCAAATATACAGCAGGTTTATGTTTTGTGATAATAATAATTTATTTATGGACTTCACAAAACAATAAATAAGCTGAACATCAAAATTGAAACAAAATTTATATAAATAACGAAGGGATATAAGAAACCAAAAAATTCAAAACGAAACCAAAATAATAAAACACCCAAATTTTAGTGTCAAAAAAAAAAAAAAAATCTAAAAAGTTTTTCCTAAAAATGCTTTCTTCTCGTGTTGTTTCCTAATCTTTAAAATTAAATTAGAAAAAAAGTAAGGAAAACTCTAAAGAAAACAGTGTAAGAAATCTATCTAAAACATTTTAGACTTTAAACAACATCACAACGCAGTTCCTTTATTCGTTTAGTTTGTCTTACAATGGTTTTTTCCCAGTCTCCGATGTTAAGACACTTGTCGGTTGTATATGGATGTTTGCTGTTCCTTATTTTCGCTCAGTTATGGGTTAATGTGTTTTGCGGCGAAAAATTGGGTAAGTACCTTATTAAATCGGAGTTTGAGTTATTTAATTTAAATAAGAATGCCTTCATCTGCATAAACAAAACCAAAATATTTTCTACCAACATTTTTAATTTTTATAATATAATTAGCTATGTAATAAACATATATATGTTATTGAAGCATGTTACTTTTTAAAAGCTGACGCATTTGACTAAGATCATGCAATGATTTAATAATTCATATTGTTGCTTTTGAGCAGAGATTCCCATTAAAAGGGATTCCAATACAAGCAAAAATACGACATGGTCATTCTTCAATATTATAATGTGCGGCTAAGAATAGAACGAAAGATTTAAATATAATTGGAATCACTGCAGGTGGCAACCTTATAAATATCAATGTCAACAACATTTCTATTCTTTTCAAGAACAAATATTGAGGCGATACGTCACGTAATGCATTTGTTAGCATATAAATAATGCAATAAAGCAAAAAAAAAAAAAAATAAAATTTCTCACATTCACTTGATAGACAATTATATAAAACAATAAAATAATTTTTTTAATCGTCATTTTCAAATTCTAACCATCACAATTGCAAATTGTTTCGGGTTGTACAAAAGTTAAAAATTTAGATTGTTTTTTAATGTTTGGTATTCTAAAAAGGATCAATATAGAAAAATTGGTTTTATTATATGACCTGATTGTTTTGAAAGTGGTACAAGTCCACCAAAACACTAAGTTAACGGCCATTTTAATTAGCTATAGATCCTTCTTTCCACATAAAGTAAGCAAAACCAGTTTTTCTGTACCATTTTATCGCACAAATATTTCTTTTGAAAGTGGAATAAGTCCATTTCTAAGAAGTTTAATTAAAATATTTTTTATTTATTTCTTCCAAAAGAAACAGCATTAAAGAAATAGAATTAACTATTATAATGATTGATGAAAAAACAGCTTCATTTACATTTTGCAGGATATAGAAAGAGAATACTTTGTCTCAAATCAATTCATAGAAGAAGCAATATTAACCAGAAAGAAATACGGACAGAGAAATTTTTTTAATTGCCTAAAAAATATGTTGGATAAAGCTTAAAAAAATGAACCTCACAGCAAAATATTATTGTGGAAGAAAATGCTCCATTCAAAACATTTTTTAATTGAAGAAAAGGTGGACCAAAAAAACCTCAGCAAAATTAATATGTTACCACTTTATAGAACATCATGGAGCATAACATTGATTGATAAGTTTATTACCTTATAAACCGTCTATTCACCATAAATACCAATATGCTAATGTTATCTTCAAATAAACTCGTAATAAATTTGATTTTATTTTAACATAAAACTTTATTTTAGTGCAGCTTATGTTTACAAAAATGTGAAGTTAAATTTGCTCCTGTTTTTATTTAATTTTCGAAAGTGGTATAATAGTCCAAATGGGGCTAATAAAATCGGTTATTTTTTTAAATACTTTTAATAATTATTATTTCATAATAAAATTTAAAAGGAGTATACTATAGAAAGCATCACTCGAATTCATTAAAGTTGACCACTATTTTTAAATTGATTCAAACGCAAACCCTTTAATATACAAATATATAAAAAACCAATTCATATGTTACATTCCTAACCGAAATGTCATTAAAATTTATGAAAAAGATAATAAAACTATAAAAGCGAACAAGCAGCCCGAAATTTCTGTAAACTGTTCCATAAGTAGACGTAGGCAAATGGAAGAAAAAAGTTTTTAAATCTACTCTTAAATGTTGGTTGGATGACAGTTTTGTGTTTCCTAGCGAAGCATTCTCTATTCTTCTATGAAAGATTCGGCGGCCTAATACCTACATATGCATATCAAAATGTTAACAAAATAAAAACACATACATCTGTAACAATATGTATAAGTCAGCAAATACTATGGAAAACAGCACACCTACTCAAAATCCACTAATTTTCTAAAGCAAATCATTTCTCTGTCTTTATTTTTATACTTTTACGTTTTTCAAAAAAAATATGTTATTGCGAATACTGTGCATCTGAAGAACTTACTTCGTTACTAAACACGGAGTTATAACTTGTTATTTAAATAATTCTTGCGAAAAAAACCGACTTCAAAACAGATTTCATCTGTCTGCCTATAACAGCTCAAGTGTATGGCTACATAAACTAGGTTACATTAACTATTGGGACACACTTATATCACTAAACTTTATACTTTTTCAACTGTTCAATAGTTTGTCAATATAATTCAAATTGCAGCAACTATAGGGTCACTTTTTAATTTCCAAATTTAAATTTTATACTTGTTGTTATAGCGGACTCAGCAATACGGGTTCGTTGTAAATTTCAAGCGTCTGTCTACAACTGTTTAAAAGTATGGCCAAATTAAATGAACTATAGGCACACCCTTTAATTTATAATTTTTAGTATTAATACTTGTTACTATAACGGCAAAAGCAATCGACATTCTGTCCAATTTGTAAGCGTTTGTCTATAACGGTTTAAAAGATAGGCGCATATACTCGTAGGTAAATTTACATCAATTTTAGATTTATTTTTGTACAGTTTTTTGTTTTTGGGAGTTATAGTAATACGCAGTAATTTTAAATTTTACAGAAGTGCCCTTTAATTTTTAAGGTTATGAGCTGTTTTTAAAACGGGACCAATCTGTAAGCATAATCTATCATATTACCAAAAATTTTCGAAATCGGATCAGAAATGACTGAGTTCTGGAGGCACAAATATAAAAAAGCAACATTCAGTAGAATTGTATAACCTCCTTCTGTTTTTGAAGTCGGTTAAAAAATACATATATACATAGTTGTAGACATATTAAAATGTTGATGATAAATAAAAAAAATTATAAAATATGTATCTACAATAATGATAGCTTTTGTTGAAATAAAAAACCGGTCTACTCGATGCTAAAAAAGAATGAACATTATTAGGGCGAAAGACGAATTTCGCAGAGCATTACGAATTCGTCATTCAGCCATATTTGCGTTAATTCGTCGACTTAAACACAATTAGGACGAAAAAATTATTTATAAATAAATTTGAAAATATATTTTTGTTTACAGACGCCACTTGCTGGAGTAACCATTTTTATATGGTTTTTAATTGAAATCTTTTTTATAAAATATTTATTATTTTTTCAGTTTTTGTATAACCAATAGAAAATGCAGAATTATGATAGTAGAGGATAGTTCTTGCTAGTGTAGGTAAATATTTCGCTGTCAACCAACACTTATATGAAATAACGACTCTGTAGAGAAATGAATATTTCAACAATACTTTATGAAAGTATTAAAATTTCTCACATTTCATTTCATCTAAATAGTAGTTTCAATTGATTGCTACCTCGTAAATATAGACGAAGAATACTGACTAAGGATGTAGCGAATCAGAAAGTACATTTGATTTTGCTGGTAACAAAGTTTTACTGTTATCTTTAGACTTCATCACAATTAATAAAAAACTTAAGCCTAAATTGAAAAAATAGAAATGATAATTCATTTAAAAACTAACTGCCGTATTCATAAAATATTCAAATCGATTTTAGGGGAAACTTTTATGGAAAACATTTTATGGCATGTTTATTTATTTTTTATGAATATGGCAATAATAATTGAACATATAAAAATAAAAAAGAATTTAAAATTAAACATATTTTGAAGAAAGTCGTTCGTTCCAAAAGTGTTTTCAGCATGAGGCACAAAAAATGTTTCCTATTTTTTCTAAATCAAATAATTCCCAATTACATATCGAAATTTAAACATCATATCAAGCGATGATTTAAAAGCCACCTACAAGATATTTAGTACAAAGTAATCCTGTAGTTTTTACCGCATCAAGTTAGACAAAAACGCTTATTATCAAAGAAAATATATTTAGCTTATTTAACAACATTAACTTTATTAAAATGTTGTTTTATTTTATAAGATTGTCGTGACTGTAACTTTTTTCGTGTCTTTTTGAAAACAATTTTTCAAAAGTTTATTGTAACAAATGCAGATAATACTCACGTTAAATGAAATACATTTGTTTGTAGTTGTATTAAAGAAACTAAGTAGTTTTATTTATAGTTGTTTTCTTTTCTTCTATTTTTCTTGGTTCAATAGTTAGTTATTGAGTTGTTTACTTTAAGTTTACTGAATAATCCTGGCAACACCTAATGCTTTTGTACTGTTTTTTGTATGTACATATATCCCATTTGTACAACAAGAGGGTATTAACTGAAAGTTTTTAATATTTAACTTTTTTACAACAAATCTACTGACATTGTCAGTATCTATCCACTGTAAAAATATCTACGCATTCCGACAACACTTTATCCATTAAATTTAACGTTTTATATCAACAAAAAGGTATTAATTGAGCTGATAAAAAAAAATTGGACAGATACATCAAATCACATTCGTCGGTACTTCTTCATAGCATATTCGCCTTTCACCACCTGTCTTCTCTCTCATCTATTCCTTTCCTAAAAAATGTAGCACGGTTACAAACTAAGTAGGTATTAATGCCTGTAGCACTTCTTTATAAAACAAAAAAAAAAAACTATTGGGACGCCCTTATATTACATCTCCAAACTATATACTTGCTACAGCAGACTTCTTGCTACAGCTCCTTATTAATGTTTATACTTGCTGTTGTAGAACACTTAGCAATCAGGTTATTTGTAAATTTCAACCCTTTGTCTATAACGGTTCAATACTTTGGTCAATTTATAATATAAAATGTTTATAGTTCTTACTATACCCAGCAAAGTAGTGGACAGTCTGTCTAATTTTCAAGTATCGGTATTTAAAGGTGCAAGAGATACGGCCATATAGGTCAAATAACATTATTTGGGAACACCCTTTAAATTCAAAATATAAGTAGGGGAAAAGAATAAACATAAAAATTATTATTTTAATTTAAGGGAAGTCGAATAAGGTTATCTTCGAAAACATAGAATAAGAAATAGTATATAAGCTGTAGAAAATTAAAAATAAAAACAGAAATAATTTTGACTTCAAATATACAGTTTGCTTTATTTCTATTCAAAACTTCGGCAATTAACTCTGCCAAGAGATAGAGCTATCTGCCACTCTAAGTACTGTAGGGTATAACATCTTTCCAAAAACACAAGTATATTATAGTCACAACCCAAAAAAATATCAAACAAAAGTAAAGAAAAATAGATTTCTTTTACAATAATTCACGAATTTGAAGAAATAACAATATAAATATATTTCCGGTGGCATATCATAACGTTCTAGTAACTTTCTAGTGCCACATAAAGTCCATCAACGGAGAGGCATAACGTCCATGGGTACTATAGCGATGTTTTATGGTATTCTATTAAGAAGATGCAACGTTTTTATAAATTGACTTGAAGAAAATGTTAATAAGCGAAGCCAGTGTTAGTTATACCATAGAGGAGAAAATCAGTTTTCCTATTCGAAAAAACTATGGTAAGCGAAGCCGTGTTTGTTTTAAGTGTAGACATTATGAAACCTTCATAAGTTACAGTATGTCTACTAAAAGCGACACAGTGTCCCTTAATGTTATGCCACTCTTGAGTGCGACATAAACTCCATGACACTATGATGTGCCACCAAATTTGTTAATGGAATTTGCTTTCTATAATAAATGCAGATTTTCACATTCTCTTATAATGTAACCACAAACAGTTTTTCACCGCTACTATTTCATCAAGTGCGATATATATTGTGTTCCTATTAAATATTTGTTATCCGCATAGTTGCCCAATATTTTTGAAACTGTTTAATTAATTAAAATACAATATATTTACTCCAAAGTTTTAGTTAAAAGCACTGTTCTGAAAAAAACTTTTCTCCCATCCCTTGAACAATTTTGCCTGTTTCTCATGTTTTCAGGTGTGCTGGGTCCGAATCTGAACTCAGAAAAATTCTATTACCGTCTGATTTTGAGAGAAAAGAGGAGAAATTTGGAGCGAAAGCCTCGAGAGTACTGATCAAATCCTAGAAGAAAATAGTGATGAGAGAGCGGCTGAGTGGGAGGGGGGAGTTGGGCTATTGAGGGTGAAAGGGGGGCAGGTAGGGATTTGAATGAAAAGGATACCACCATAAAAAATGTAAGATTATACATACAGGAAAAAAACTTTTAGCCATATTTTTTCAACCACCCATCAAAATTTTTTTTGTTCAAATATACTTTATTGTGCTCAAAATCATCGGGCTTTTGAATTTTTTCACTATGTTTTGATGCCAAAAAAATTCGTCAAATGTACAAAAAACTCACATTTTTTAATAAAAACTAGAATTTCTCAAGAAACTGTGCGTGATAGATAGAATCTGACTTTAAATTCATGTTCAGCAAATTTGAAAACAGTAAGAAAGCATATTTTGGTTTAAAGGAGGATTTTCGTGCAGAACAGTGAAGTTAGAGGTTACTTAAGAATGAAAATTTAGATTTGCTTCTTTATTTTATGCATTTGTGACTCAATTATTATTATCTTAAATTCCATATTTTAATTTTTCAAGTTAACTTCAAAAATAACCTTGAAAGCAAATTTGTGAGTAGTACTTAATTATTAATTTTTTTTGTATTATTTTGCTCGCAAAGTCATATCTAAAAAGTAAGTAAAATTTTTATAATTTAAAAACGGTGTAGAAACATAATATAATTATTAAATCAGCTAGATTCAACTGAAGATAAAACAAGTAACTGTGCTATATTTGACTATGCCAAATATTATATACTTTTACTCTGTTTAGTGAAGTAATTCCAATCAAAAAAACAAATATTGGGATGACAGAGAATTAAAAAAAAATTGGTACTGCATACATACATATAATTTTACATAAAAATGACATTAGATTTTCATGGGTTAAGCATTTTTTAAAAGCTTTAAAATGATACCCTTATTGATATTTAAAAAAAAATTTGAAAGTTTCAGAGGCCTGTATCTCGGAAAATATGGGCGGTCGGCAAGTTTTTGACTTGATGTTTTTTTTCTTATTTTTTAATTTTCTATCGCCCCATATATTTATTTTTTTTTTTTTTGATTGGAGTTACTTTATTGTTCCAAATGGCATGAAAGAATTAAAGGTAGGCGTGGTGTTTTGCCTGCTGCCTCGAAGGGCATGGACCCTATATCTGATCGATTGACATATTTATTTATTTTGTGAAATCAAAGTTGCCTCGACTTCGCTATGCTTAATAAGTCAGAATACATATACTTCATGGCGTCGGAAATGGATATAAAAACGTAGATACACCCTTTTAAAACTTTTTGTGGTGAAGGGTTTAAAAAACAGATATGTACATGTAAAAAAATGTGTTATATATGTAGCCACCCTTTAATGTTAAAAATAATTAATTGTTTTTACAAGGGGAACAATCTGTAAGCATAACGTTTCAAATAAAAAAACTTTTAAAATTGGTTTAGAAATAACTGAGTTTTGCATTTTTACATATTTTCAAAAGCCACATCCAGAAACAGTAAATATCAGCAGCAGGCGTGGTATATTTCCTGCCGCCTCGAAGGACATGGACCGATCTAGCTGATTTTTATTGGCGCATTTACATTTTCTGTAGGTCATCGAGTGTCTTTGAAAAGTTGATTTCAACAAGAACACTGGCGGCACAGAGGGATATCGATCAGTCAACTTCGCTATGTATAAGAACTCAGAATATATTTACTTTATGGGATCAGAAATGTATTTTGAAGATATTACAAACTTGGATATACCCTTTTCAACCTGTGGTAAAGGTTATAACATTTGTAAGCCTCATTTCTCCCAAACTGAAAGAGATAACCTGCTCATTAAAACATTTTTAGCCAGCAAAAATCTTTTGAAACGGTTATCGAGTATGGAAATAAGCATTTATAGCGTAAGGACTTTTCGACTTTTATAATTAATTACTGAAAATCCATTACGATAACTATTGTAGGAAATAATGATAGTCATTATTCCGTTTTTTAACTTAAAGAGTTAGTTTATTTACTACTTCCTCTTTTGTAATGTGTTTTGTAAGGCAGTAAACAAATATGGCAATCACATAAGTAAGACAAGTACTGTTTAAGGCAACGTCAAAATTATTGCTGAGTATAGATATTGCAATTGTTATGATATTGAATTTTAAATACGAGCCTGCCTTGCAACCCTCATATTTTATCTTTATGAGTATAGCTTACTCTTTCTTTTAATTAATATTTAATATTTAATATTTTGTAAATCACTTTTAATATTTTTAGTCGTAATAAACTATTGAAACGAGAAAGATCGTCTTTTAATTGAGCGGAAAAATACCAAGAGCAATGTCTAACTAAATTTAAAAAATCTTTTAATTTGAGTTAAAAATACTGTTTTAATAACATTTGAAAAATTATATACCTGAGGTACCCAACTTTGTAGGCCTCCCTTTACAATAGTGGGCCAACCATTCGCAGCTCCACTTAGAAACACTTCTGCCTTGTCTGCGTGTAATTTTACTAATTAATTAATTACTATTTATAATTCTTGGGCTTATGATTAAATAATTTTTCCTATGCTTGGGATACCCTATTTAAATACTTAATTGTCTTAAATTTAACGGCAGCAATATTTTTACATGCACTTTCTCTTTTACATTGTTATTATTTACGTATGATTTTTTCTTTCAAATCTGAACTCAAACAAAAAAGTGGATACGAATATCTATCACAACTAAACTGAAAAGTTAATGTACTGAAAACATCAAGTTTTGTTGTGTTAAAGTTGCCTAGAAAACTTGAAATTATTCAAATCATGTTCCATTTAAAGTACAAATAATTCCAAAAGTTTAATTTGTGAATTAAATAATTTTAATAACA
Organism: Gymnosoma rotundatum; assembly: GCA_916610165.2. NCBI lineage: Eukaryota > Metazoa > Arthropoda > Insecta > Diptera > Tachinidae > Gymnosoma > Gymnosoma rotundatum. The sequence continues at coordinate 119,515,900 of OU744336.1, forward strand.
CAGATACAAAATTCTTTAAAAAGTGCTTACAAATACATTATTTTAAATAACGATTCATCAACCTAAACAAAACCAAAAAATAAATAACGGAAACTTTTTCACAAAACAAAAAACAAAATTCTTCAATAATTTATTATCTTAATTTTTAAATATATGTGAAAGTATTTAGGTTTACAGTCAATAGCTTGCAGTTAATATTACATAATAAATGTTAACTTATTTTAGTATCATCCAACTAAAATTTTGTTACTCATTTTAACTTTTATATTTTTGTAAAAATATTAAGAAGAAACTGTTCATAAATATATTGGATTGAAATATGGCGTGCGTGTTGATAAGATGTTGTTATTTTACAGCAAGTTAATGTATTTAAAATTAAGAATAAACGGTAAAAATATCTTGTACAGTTAAAAAGTTTTTCGCATTTAACAACTAGAAATTCTGAATTTTCGGAGTCTGTAGTCAGTCCTTGAAATTTTTGCTCTCTAATATCAAACATTTTTGGTAGTTTTTGCTTCAATTAGCATTCCAGGTAGTCTGTGAAACTTACAAAAAGGCAGCCCGATATATTTTCCAGATTAACAAAATACGACTTTCAGATTAAAACTGATAAAATAATAAAAAGTTCCCAAAAAGACAAAATCTTTCATACAAATTTGTCCTCAAATACATTTCAATCTATTTTTATTTTTATGAATACGGAAGATTATATTTATTTATTATTAATTTAAAAGATAATTTGCTTTAAATGAATTGCTTTAAAGATAAATAAAGTACATGTACAACTGCTTCAGAGAAAACATTGTATTTTAAGGGATCTTAAATACTGTTCTCCTCACGGAACGTTTACATTATTATATTGGTTTGTATGCACAGTTATGAAATAAAATATATCTCCTCGTTCTGAAATTTTCATTTATTTACTGGTTCGACTGGTTTTGTAGTTGGGGTTTTTCATTCTTTATTGTTTATCTTAAGGCAAAATAACAGCAAACAATTTTTATCTGTTTATCATTTGTTTCGCTTACATCTCCGTGATGTACGCATTTTTTTAGTATAATTTTTATAATTTTTTCTTTTGGCTTATGTTCCTATCAGCTCAAGAATTTCATCATTATTTAAATGATTTTTTAGTAGTAAAGGTAAGTCTTAGTCTAGATTTGCAACATGAAATTTCTTCATGTCATTTTTATCAATTATCTCCTTTAAGTTTCACCGAGTTTCTTCGTGCCACTTAAAGATGAACTTTTTCATGGCATCGGATATTGTTCATTTTACTTTCAACTCATATTTGGTATTGTATTGACACAACGCACGCCATATTAATTATACATTGTAACTTTAATCGCCCTGAAATCCTTCTCGCGTTTAATTACGTATGTAAGTATGAACGTAAGTTTATATATGAATTTTTCGTATTTAAATATTTTTCACATATTTCATAGAAAATTGAAAATTCCCATAGTTATGCTGACGATATGTCTGACAAATATTATTTAAATACGTTTTTTTTACTTAATTTTAATGGTGTAACCTTGATTGTATTTTTCGATTCTCACAACGCACAGTGTCGTAAAATACAAAAAAAAGTAACTCTGGAATGAAACTACTTGCCCGATTTGCATTAAACAAACTGCGATTTATAGAGGAGGTTATAAGCTTTTCGCCTATTGTATTTGTGTCAGTACAGGGTAGTACCACAGGGAGTCAAAGTAGGTAACCTTTATCAAAACTGCACCGATTTTTAGTAATTTACATAGATAGATCAAGAAAAAACATGCTTGGAAGTTGCATTGTATCTATAATACTTTTAGAGAAATTCGACTTTTAAATTTAAAATACAAATTTTCTACGTTGGCATTTTTTAATACAGCTGAATCATAATTTGTACATATTTTTTATTAAAACAGCTTTAAATGATGTACAGAATTATGGTTCCTCGTGCAAAAAAATCTGGTTCATTATTGTGTTCTTCCAAGAAGTGCTCCTACTTCCTACTTCATTTTCTTCAGCGATTTTGTTCCTTTTCTAATGCAGCATTAAATGTTTTTTTTTCTTAATATGCACCTCTTTTTTCTAAATATATACCTCTTCCTTGCGTTTTTTTATAAATGATGTCCTACTTATCCTAAATTTTATTAAAATTTAATTTTTATTTTTTTATAACAATGCAATATAAAACCCATTTTGGGAATAGTATAAATCTCAGTTTGTTGTACGCAAATCGGGCAAGAAGTTTAGTAGTTCCAGATTTTTATTCCATTTTTTTGTATTTTACGCCACTGTGCAACGTGACACAAATTTTAATTATGATATCAGCACACAAATTTTAATTATGATATCAGAATGAAAAATTCAGTTTTGTTAAAAAAATAAGTGTAAAATAAAAAAATATTTTTTTAAATTTAACTGAATAGTAAAATTAATTGTTGGCTAAACCAAGATCCTCCATTATCCTGAAAATAGACAAGTACTAGAGAACAAATAAATTCAAAAGGTAACAAACTGTTAAGAAAGTAAATCATACAAAATAAACTATTGCAAGCAAACAACGTTTAAAATTAGATTATTTAAAAACGGAAAAAAATATAAAATTTAGATTGTGACTGTTTAGGCAGTGCTCAAAAGGAAAAAAATGGAGCAAAGAAGCAAATACTAAATAAATTGTTTTTCTTAAAGAAGTTAGTGGCTTCTGGGTCAGCTATTATTCGTTTGGTTTTTAGAAGAACAATATTATTTCAACGGGTTAACATATTATTGTTTGCTACGAATTAAATAAAGAAAAATTAAATTCTAAAAATAAAAAACACTTACAATACAACCAACAATTATAAAAACTCAGCTCTAAAATATGAGAATCCAAATAGCAACAATCAACAGAAGCGAACTAAGTGCCTTTGAAGCAGAGCTCGGCATACTAGTGAACATCTGCATTTGCTCTCCCACCACACCTAGTAGAGAAAAAAATCGTTAAGCCTTGTGTGAGCCATCGAATTGTAAGGTTGTGTACCAGTGTTGTCAGACAGGAACAAGTTACGCTTTTCCCAGCGATAGAGTGAAAAAATTGGTGCTCGCCATAATATGGGTATTAAATAAAAGCTTTTGAAGAGATCTTCAAGGAAATACTAAAATTTTTCGAAAATGCTAAAGCCATTTACAGCCGACGACATTTTTATCTAAATTAATATATATGAAGCACTTATATTTTTTTAAATTTTTAATTCTCTGTCACCCCAATCTTTTCTTTTTTGATTGAAGTTACTTCACTTAACTAGATTTACATATATGGTGAAGGGTATATAAGATTCGGCATAGCCGAATATAGAACTTTTTCTTGTAATTAACGTTTAAAGAAAGATAATTTAGCTATACTTCTGATTCCGTTGCACCGGAAATAGTTAAATTAAGTTCATTTGTATTCAAATCTAAAAAATATTGTTTGGCAAGATCTGGCTTGACTAAAAACAATCAAGAAATTACATAAAATTCTATAAAATTAACAAACTTTTAGTTAAAACAGTAGCAATATATTGCAAGAAAAACAATACATGAAATTAGTTAAAGTTAAATCCGTTGATTTGATTAATGTTGCTTTATTTTAATAAATATTTTTATTTTGCTAAGGACATGTTGACTTTAGAAATTTTGTAGAACTATATTTATTTTAGGGAAATTGAAGATTGACAAAGAAAGTTGTAAGGCTTAAAAAATAATTCCTGCAACAAAAAAACCGACTTCAAAACAGATTTCATTTGTCGGTTAAGAGTATGGTCACATATATCAAACTATGTTAACTATTGGGACACTCTTTTAACTTATTTTGAAAATGTATACTTGTTATTACAACTAGTTTAATAATGATTATTTGACCCTTTTTTTTATTAAATTATTTTCTATTTTATTAAGCTTTGGGTCCTTACATTTTTTTATTAATATTTTATTTCAATATTTCGGTACTTTCTGCGTACCTTCTTCAGGAAACAAAATACAACGTTCAAAGTAATCGAAATTCTGTCCGATTTTCAAGCGTTTGTCTATAATGGTTCAAAAGATAGGTCCATATAGGACAATTTACGTCACCTTACTTTTTGTTATTGGGAGCTATCCCTTTCATACCTGCCGCAAAACTACCGGGAATTTCTTTATAATTTTTGGAACATGTCGAGCCATAACCGCCAAAAGGGCTGTAGCGACATGATGGACTATTTTAGTTTTATTAGTAAAATTTATTATTCATGATCATCTGCATCGTCTCACAAAATATTAGGGTTGTAGAATTTACCGTTACGATTTTATAGCAATAAAGACAATAAAGACTTAAGTACAATTCACTTTTTGTTTACAAATTTTGTTACCACGACTGTCGCTTGCGTCTTTATTCGTTTTTAAAAATTTATTATTTATTACTGGCAAAATAGAAAAATGTTGCATTTTATATCATTGCTTCTTTTAAATGGAGTTATAGGAACAAGTGGCAAGTGTTCTGGTAATGAAAAAATTACTTCAGAGTTCGACCAAAACTGGTCTTGTTTCGTATAGTGACAAAGATTCTTCTGGACAAAAGCATTGTTTAAAAACACGTTCCAGTTCGGAATTTTCAGAGATATTAACAAAAGAAGAGGAGACGTGTGTGGATAAACGGGGCTTCAAAAAGCAAAGAAAAATACCAAAGAGACTACAAAATAAGAAACAGCGTGATACCAGTGTTCAATCGAATCCATGTGCAAATAAAAAGTGTGGAAATTTTTGTAGTGAAAAGTTTAGCCAGTCAGATCGTTTAGCAATAAATAAGCATTATTGGCAATATTGGCAACAAAAAAGAGAATGGCTGATTTCATGTATTACGCGTATGTCTACCAAAAGACGAAGATGTGATAATAAGAATAGGAAATTTACGTATAATTATGTTATTAATTATAATGGTAATAATATTAAAGTGTGCCAACAGTTTTTGTTAAAAACCCGTCACGTATCACAAAAAATGCTAAGATTGGCCAGAAGTAATGAAAGTGGTTTAAACACTTTCGTGAAAAAAAAAAAAATTCTACGCCTCATAATAAGTCAGACGAGTCGAAAATTTCACTTAAAATCATTTATTGAACAATTGCCAGCTGTTCCCTAGCAGTATTGTCGCAATAAAAGTAATAAGTTATATATTCCTCAAAAATTTCGAAATATAAAAGAGTTACACCATTGCTATACTAAACATTTCAAATATAATAATCAGGATTCATCAGTATTATCCTTAAGAGTCTTTCGAAATATTTTCAATAAGCAATTTCATATCGGTTTTCACATGCCTAAAAAAGACAAATGCGTCATTTGTGAAAAGCATAAAAATCTTGACAGCGAATCACAACTTTTTTTAGCGCAAACAAAAGGATACCAAAATCAAGTAAAAGACAAAGAGAAATGTAAAGAAATATTTTTAGAGGATCAAAAACAAAGTAAACCCAATTCGTCGCCAGCTTTGACCTCCAAAAAGTTTTAAATACGCCCCATGGGAAGAGCGTAACATTGTATTATTCCCGAAAGTATGCATATTACAATGAAAGCGTATACGAAAATGGCACCACGAATGGGTATTGCTTTTTGTGGGGAGAAACGGACGGAAAAAGAGGTTGTAATGAAATTTGCACTGTGGTTTTTGAGTATTTAAAACTTGTGGACGAAAGATTAATAAGCCTATACTGTGACAGTTGTGCTGGTCAAAATCGTAACAAAGCAATGCTATAAGCGATATCAAAATAACGTATCTATTGCCTGGACATACTATGATGCCTGTGGACTCTGTACACAGCACTATTGAGTCATTTACTAGCGACAAAACTATTTGGGCTCCTAATGAATGGTATATTATGATTTCAAATGCAAAGTCCAATCCTGAAAATTATAAATGCATTTTAATAAATAACTCAGATTTCAACAAAATTTAATTTTACAACATTACGTTCTGCGTCTTTTAATAAAAATAGTTCTATAATGAAACTTAAGTATGGATATTGCGATGACTCCGAAATTAAAGTAATGAACTCAGTGGTTGCGTAGTTATAATCACTCAACTGATACCTTGACATAACTACAGATGGAAAAACAAATCTACTGATGAAAGTTGCTCTTTAACGAAATGAGAAGACAGTTGGAGCCATTGAAACCTCTAGCGATCAGTCGGTTGGGGGGAATTCTTGTACTTCATGATCTCGTTTCCTCAGTAGGATACTAGTTACACAAATACATTTTTTTTTGAGACTCCGAAAATTTACTAAATAACCCCGTGTAGGTGAAAACAAAAAAAAACTAATTCTGTAAAATAACCGAAAAGACAGCAAAACTTGTATATATCTCGACCAGATGTTATAAGGTGGAGACGCGCCTCAAAACCCTCCCTTCCTTGATCTTAGTGGCGCTCAGGGTAGACTAAGATCCCACAAGTTTACTGTGTTCCTTTTCAACTACCTTTCTCTCACATTACTGGTAAGAAAACTTATTAGGGTTTTAGTTAGACATAATTAATATTCCACTTTATTATAGAAAATAAATGTTATAGGCTAGTATAATGATTTGGTGTTTTCGTATTTCAAGCGGCCAGGAGAAGCATATTAAAAAAATTCATTTTTGGAAAAAAAATATAACTATGAATAAAATATTGAACATGATATGTAATTAAATAAGAAATTCGTAAAATTTTGAAATTCATTTTTTTTTTTAACATTTCAAAAAATTCTTTTTTTTTTTTTTTTTTAAATTATATACGACAATTATTTATTCTAAGATCTCTCAGGACCATATAATAAGGCATCAAGAAGCAATAAACAGATTTAAAATAAGCAAACGAAGTGTGACGATTGTTACTATGGTATAACAGTGTTGATAAACAAACGAAAAATGTATATGTTGATAAACAGAATGTTTCCAGACCGTACATGAATACGTACGTATGTATGTACGCACTACAATCAAACTCTCTGCTTGTTGCTTCTTTAAATTTTAATTAATGAAAATACAGCTTTATGAATAACAATTGTGTTTCTAACTCACCAGATTTAAGTACATGTAAGTATGTCGGTGAAGAGGCCTCTGCAACCGTCGATACTGAGAAAATCTGTATGTTTAGGTGGATGAAATTGTTATTATAGGTGTTTCCATGAAAAATATGTTTAAACTATAGAAAAAATATAAAAACTTAAGTTTATTGTTAATTGAAAAAAAAACTTAATAGAAGAGAAATTCCACAAGTGTTAAAAGCACAGGACAGGTTACATGTTAGGTTTTTTTTTTTGTTACTTTAGATGATTTATATCTGTATGTTCATATATATATATATATATATATGTTTAGATAAATATTTTGTTATTTATTACAGGTTAACTTATAGCACTTGAGAAATTAATGATTAGGAATATAACGATACACTATTGACTTAATATAGTTACACAGACATCTTTTAAAACTCCTTGTATGAATCAAACTTTTATATATAACTTTATATATGTTTTTTTTTATAATTGTTTAATTCTGTTGCTGCCGAATTCGTGTCCAACTCTAGCAAGCGATCTGCGTGATATGTAGATTTTCGTTTTCTTCTCCTCTTTGAGGTTTCTCTGATAACGAGCTGCTTAATAATGACAACATGAAATTGTCACTGAGTACTTTTATTTTTATTTCTCGTTTTATTACATTGTTTTACTTTCATTTGATGCTCGGTATTTTTATGTTGTTTTAATTTTTGTTGGCCCTTGATTAAACAGAAGTGGTGGCTCATTAAATGAGTCCACCATACACATATTTAAACATGGAGGTTATGAAGAATAACCTGAATTATCAGTAAATCAAACTTGCAAATAAATTATTATAATACTGAATAAGAATCTTGGATAGAAGATTTCTTTCTTTCCAATTAGCAAATATGTAACTTAAAGGCAGCTTTTACTGGTAATAGCTACAAAACGTCTTTCCCTAAAAAAATGCATAGGTTAGGTATTCCGAAACGCCCAGTCTCACGATTTTTCTCACCTTTTCCTTTGTAGGTAGTGGTAGTTTAAATCCGATGCTTAATAGGATTTGATCCTTTAATATGAAAATAAAGTTCACGTGAGTTTTTTTGCTTTTTTTTTTTAATAACAAAACTGAAAATTATGTGTTGCCGAACGCAGCCGAATGAGAAAAGAAGTTTAAAACCGGAAACTTTATGTTACAACATCTTGGGGACCATGTTATGTGATTGCCAACAGTTCGGACATCGCTTTGACGACAGAAGTTTTGTTTATTAAACACAACTTTGTTGAAAGACATGATTTTTTTGCATGATATAAAAATTACATGGCGTTTACGTAGAGAAATACATATGTAGGTATATAAAGTGCTACGAATGGATTGTGATACCGGTTTATTCTGTAAACATTAATCAAAATATTTCAGCCAACCTATGTTTCCGTTTTTTTTTCCTCTCCTTTCTGTTCCCCCTTTCAATTTTACCTAGCGGTGAATGAAAGAATACTATAAGTTGATGCAGATATTCCAAGCAATGATAACAATGGTATTTTAAAAGTCAGCGAATTCTACGTTCTTATCGTGAAGAAGAAACAAAGATTTTCTAAATTATTATTTTTTTAACCGAATGAAAAATAATACTTGTATATGGGAAAAAAAACTAAAAGATTTTTCATGTTCCGAATGAATAGAGAGACAATCTGTCGTTACAGATATCAACTCTATTTCTCGATCAAGACATAACGCTGCTTTGATAGAAAATGGACCCATCCGTTTATATGATGACTTTTTAAAAATTTCTTCAAAAAAATTCAAGGATTAAAAAACACTTTGTGATAAAAACATAATTCCTGCAAAATTTCATAACGAAATTTTAAATTTGAAATACGATGCAACTATTAAACATTCGCTACCTGAAACTGATCAAGAAGACATATAATACTTACTTTAAAGTTATTTCTTTTAAATCTTTTTTACCTACATACTTTTAATTCGAATCCTGAAGTAATTTTCTAATTATTAATTTTAAAAACAAAAACCATACAATTTTTATATTTGATAAAAAGCAATGGATTTAAGGTTTGTTTAACGTTATGTTTAATTTTATATACAAAAATAATTTAAAAAAAAATAAAAAAATAGTACTAAAAGCAGTGTTTTAATAAAATCATAAGGACTTAACCGCCTTAACATTGGTAAAGACCTATTCAGCGTGACAGCAAAAAAGACTTTAGCGCCATAAATAGCCGTTATCTTAGAGATATACACAAACCATCAAATGCAATATATTGCTTAGAAGTAGCAATGTTTATAAACCAAATTTTACAGTAATTTTTAGACATGGTCCAAAGATATTTAAAAAAATACTTTTCCTGTAAATTTTAGTTTTTGGCGTTTGAGTCTCTTTGGTGGTTAGGGCTCGATGTGGTCTCACAGCGTATGAAAATATAATCAATGAATAGATTTTATAATTGTTATAACCTTCAAGGATTTTCAGGACACGCAATATTTTTAACTAAAACACATTTGTATTGCATGAAAAGATTTCAATTAGTTTGAAATTTTAAAATTTTTTTAGTAAGTTTTTTTAGTTATTTGTAAACGATAGATACTTTTAGGGATCATTATCCTAAAACTGAAATGTGACTGAAGAGTTTCGCAATAATTAAAGTAACGGTAAATTAAACAGAAGGGAAATGTAAGAAGCAAATATAGAAAACAATCAGCACACTCGATGCATGCCAGTCTATTTCACATTAAGCAAACAGAAGTAAAAATATTGAGACCGAAACCCACCCGCGCAATCGATGCATCACGGTCTGAAAGGGCTATAGTAACACACAGTCATTTTAAATTTTAAGGAAGTGCCCTTTACAGTTCATAATACACGTAAAACAAAGTATGTTGTATGGGGACACCCTTTAAATTTTAAGATTATGAATTGTTTTTTAAACAGGAACAATCTGTAAAATCGGTTCAGAAATTACTGAAATCTGCAGGCACAAACGTTAAAAAAGCAACATTCAGAGGACTCGATAAACTCCTTTTTTAACCTTTTCGGTTAAAATTCCGGTATTAAATATCTTGCGTTAATACGTGGCTTGAATTTGATGTTATCACATCGAAAGCGCACGCCAAACGTACGAAGTACATAGCCAGAGACGTCGGTTAAAAATCGCTTGTCTTTATGAAGAGCAATAAACGTTTGTTAATCATTTCTTTCAATTTTTTCTTCATCTCAATTTTACTCCTTCTATAAAGCCTTTGAAGTTGGGCAGTAATAACAAGTAAATTTTTTGTTATTTTATTTTAATTTCTATAAATTAAAATAAAATATTTACAAATTTATGCGGACGTTTCCAAAAGAATACAACTATTTATTAAAATAAAATAGGTAGAGCCAAAATTAATTGGTAGTCCATTGCACCAGAATAGACAGGATAGACAGACAGATAAACCCTTTACATGTGATGAGAGGTAAACAAATTTATTTACCATTTGAGAGATTTTCTAACGTTACAACGTGCAGTTTAACATCGAAGCTTTTATTAATACACCAATATATTTTAAATATTTTTAATAGTTACAGGTATCTACGTTTTGTACCTGAAAGATATAAACGGTTAGAAAAATTGGAAAAAAAACAGCTTGACAATGTATTTCGATCTCTATCTTAGGTATTAACTCATTTAACATTTTATTCAATTGAATATAAAAGTATTGGTAATATTTTTATCATCCCCTACATCTTCATTAAGGTTTGCATATTTATTGTTTTAAATTTGTAATGGAAATATGTTACTCTTTAAAGATGTCTTAATTATTACGAAAATACGTGGAAAAGTTTCTAAATAACCTAAAACTAATGAGATGGGAACTAAAGCAGCAATAAGAGTCTTAAAACGTAGAGACTTTTCTTTAATTTCTAAAATTAAGTAAATATTATACTCGTATGAATAGAAATAGTTTTATTTTTATAAAAAAAAGAAGCGTACGAAATTGTTTTCTCTTTAAAGAACTAGCATATTGTTTAAAACTATGAGTTGAAAAAATAATACGCCATATCTACAAAAAAAGATTTACAGTTGGTCTAACTACAAATCCACTGACCTGAAAACTAAAATGTTTTGTAGATTCGAATTTTTGACGTCACACTGACTATTTCGGCTTATATCCGATTGAAAATAAATTCATAAAAAATAAAAAGAAAACACAAGAATTTTCAATATAAAAAAAAGAATTTCTATTTCTTTATTTGTATGTATTTAAAAATTTATTACCTTTTTGCTAGTACAAGCTCCAAAAAACGAATGAAGTTTAAGCTCGTCAGAAACTTATAATTAAGCCAAAAGTGGCGAACAACATTTAAAAACCGTTATCGGTTTACTCGTTGAAAGTACAAAAAAAGAAGATTTCCAACACGGGTGTAAATTAAAGGTAGTCGCGACACTGCCCTAGTAATGAAAATTTGGGTCAGCCAGTTGGAGGCCTTGAAACAGTTCCAAAATCGAATCAGCGCCGCACACGGGCGGGGTTTGAATACCATCATTTTGTTCAAGCGTGCTGTGACACAAATTCGCTGAGACGCATCATGAATCGAACCCAGTTCAATCCGACAGTATTGATCACTATTTATCTTAAATACCGATATTTTAAGCTTGTTGGGTAAATCTTTACAAATATAGGTATGTTGACAGCAAGCATCTTAAACCGCACGTAACGGTATACGCGAACGTCCGAAGCGTAGCCGAAAAGGATACGGCATGGCGCAATGGGATATGAACCACAGACGATGATTTGTTAAGATTTTTTCATCCTGTTGTAGTCGTTTTATGCTCGTGAAGCAGGTTTTGTTTGCAATGCTTGCAAGTTGCCACACTCTTGCAATCCTTGCCAACATGACCGCACGACAAACAACGGAAACAAATTTTATGAATTGCCGCCATACGAAGTTTGCTTTCCAGGCTCAGGTCCTGGAATTTGTAACAAAATTGAAGAGGGTGATTTTTGCCACAAATGGGGTATTTCGACCCTCCTCGCTTTACAATCGGGTGTGGAATGGCAGAGCTTGAATCTGCGTCATGAGCCTGAACCACAGCCTTCAAAGTCAGAATTTTCTTTGCTTCGACGGTTGGGTTATCTTGAGGCGGTATCATGACAGCCACATCTGGCTGCACAAACGATGGCGCCGCTACCAATTCCGAACACGCAATCTCCTCTTCTTTAATCATAGAATTGGTTTGTTTGGAGGGATCGCCAGAACCAACATTTGAGATAGCGACAGGAATGTTGGTTTCCATTGCTTCCTCATAATCCAATAAACCATCATCGAAGAAGTCGGTTTGCATTGCTAGAGTAGTGAAGTTCATTTTAATAGGAAAAAGAAGGGTTATTAGTTGAAATTGATAGAAAAAGTGATATAATTTTATAATCCTGTTAAAACAACAAGCTTGGTTATAGGACGAGTGATTATACCATTCAGAGTACAAATATCGGCAACGCGAACATGACCGTCGGTACCAGTATATATTTTTACAATTACTCTTAATATCCATGAAGTTGCAGGTAACTGCTTATTTTTCACTACGACTAACTCGTTTACCGCAACCTCCTTTTGGGGATGTTGCCATTTATAGCGTTTATATAGACCTACGAGATATGCTTCCTTCCATCTTTTACAAAATTGATGATTCAAAGCTTTCATCTTGCGATATCTATTAACTATACTAATCGCACCATCATAAATTATCGGCTCTTGCGGAGCCAGTATAGCCGATCCAATCAAGAAATGTCCAGGTGTTAGAGCAACTGGCACGCTAGGATTATCAGGCATGGGGCATAAAGGACGAGAATTTAGACAAGCCTCTATTTTAGCCAAAATAAATTCTTCAAAGGTGAAGGAACAAAATTGCATCTCTTTTCTGAAATAAATCGGACGCAGCTTCTAGGTGTATTTTTTCGTAGAAAAGCAGACAAAATACAAACGTACCCTTTCGTAATCTTACACGATCTACCAGTATAAGTTTTCACATTAAATGGTTCAGCAAAATTAACGCCTGTTGTCATAAAGGGTCTATCAGAAGTGGTACGTTCAGCGAGAAGAGCAGCCATTATTTGACTACACGATCGTTGTCTATCAATAATACAACGTTTGCATCGACGAATAATAGAGCGGATCAATGTCCGTAATCGAGGTACCCACTACTCACATCGGTAGATTCGCAACATTAATTGATTTCCTCCATGAATCGTAAGTAAATCTATAAATTCCGCCATTAACCTCGTAAACCGGCAGTCATAGGGCAAAATAATCGGATACTGTTCACGATATAATAGCGAGGGTGATTTTACCAGTCGCCCATTTAGTCTCGTCACTCCCTGCTCGTCAAGAAAGGGGTTTACGGGTATTAACGAACTTTTTGATGGCAATGGCATTTTTTCAGCAAGACATTTATATTCATCTGCGTGAAAGACCTTTTGAGTAACCACAGCCAATCCTACTTTTACCATGTTGATTTCATCACTAGACACTAAACAGTTTTCATATTTGAAGCAACCTTTATGAGCCAAGTGCGTGGAAAAAACGAAATATGTAAGCAATAACTCTCATGGCCCTGTATAAAGAAGAAAATCTCTCTAAAATATCCTCAAATTCTGAAAAAACGAAGCATGAATCTTCACTTTTCGACTTTCCATGTCAGTATCGATATTCTTCAGGGTGTATACATGCAAACATTTCTTTGCCCGCCCCAACTAAGTTGGCTCGTGCCAGCACAGATCACTCTGCGATAAGGTGAGTGGGTCTACCACCCGGCTGCCCAGATCAGCAGGTTTGTCCTCTGAGCAAACGTGGAACCAATTGTGATTTCCAGTATTTTCCTGAATACTACAAACCCTATTAGCAACAACTGGTCTAAGTACAAGGTGGTTTCCGTAGCAAAGCCAATTTCGTTAGTGATACCCTTCAATAATTCCTATGCCAAAACCGCTCCGCACAACTCTAGACAGGGTAGGGAAACAGATTTAAGAGGTTCGACCTTTGTCTTAATGGATAACAAATGAACATTTGTATCTCCATTTGGTGTTACACTTCGAATATAGATTACACAAGCATATGCTTTTTCAGAGGCATCTGAGAAAACATGCAGTTCAATAGACATAGGATCTGTAATAATTTACCCATCTCGGCTCTTGAATAAAGTTTACATGATGAAAAAATTCAACGAATTTTAGCCATTCCTTTATTGTAGAGGATGTGAGTTAATTATCCCAACCGATATTATCCAGCCAAATACGTTGCATTATTATTTTAGCTGTAATAATCACTGGGCTTAGCCAGCCAACCGGATCAAAAAATTTGGCTATAATCGACAGTACTTCCCTTTTAGTATATTCAGACTTTATCTTTAGTGGACTGACTTTGAAAAAAATTGAATCTGGAGGTAATGCATTAAAAATCGATTTTTAATTTGATGACTATTTTGTTAACTCGAAACCAGCTGATAATAACGCATCTTTCAACTGATCTCTGACCAACAAAGTACTACAAATATCATGTGCTCCAGCCAACACATCATCAACGTACATATTTTTCTTCAAAATCTTTGAAGCCAAGGGAAATTCTTCTTCGAAATCATCAGCCAATTACAGTAAAGTTCTAATTGCCAAATAAGGGGCACAATTTAACTCAAACGTTACCGTTTGCTATTCAGTGGACGATCTACAAAGAATCCTCTAAAACGGCATATGGCACGAACGAACACGAATCTGCCTATACACATTTGAAATATCACAGTTAAATACAAACTCGTATGTATGCCAGCGTAAAATTAAATTTACCAAATCAATCAAAAACGACTCTTACTTTTATCGTTTTTCTCTCCAGTTTAATTACGGGATGATGTGGCAAATAGCAAGAATCCGTGATAGCTCCGCTACTAACTTTAATAGGTTGTAGGTGGCCTAAATCTAAATAATCGTCCAAGACATCATCATATATGACCTTTACCTCCGGCTTACGAGATAGGGAAGCTTCTATTCTAATATTTTGTTTCATAGCGTTATACCTTGATATTTCCAAATAAATTTCAGGAGGAATTCTGGTTTAAAAGGTAACGAAACAATATATCTTCCTGTAGTATCACGGACAGTGGTGTTCTAAAGTAGACATTGGTATCTAAAGGAGACATAATTTTCCTTTTTTTAGTCTCTTCTATTTCTCAAAATCTCAAAAGGTTTTAGTTCAAATTATCCTCATCAGTAAAGGCAACAGCAGTGGAAAAAACGTTAATAGAATCATTAACTGAAACATCAATGTGACCCGTCAAAATCTATCCAAAGACAGAATTCTGAGCCATAAGAGACCCAACAACTTTTCTGCGAACCTCACCAAGAATTATTTTTAGGTATAAATCGGCACCAAGCAAAATATCAACTGGCCTATTTTTGTAAAAATTCATATCCGCCAACTGTATATGAGGTAGCTCACTCCTAATAGTCGAAGGACAAATAAATGAGGGTAAATTACCTGAAATTGATGGCACCACAACTGCAAGAGTTTCCAATTCAATATGTTCGTCCAATGGAGATCTAATTCGAATCGAACATATTTTTCCAGATATTGCAAAAGCTTGTTTATTCACGCCGGAAATCTTGACATTCGTAGAATGTGACATAAGTCGCAACTGATTTCGCAAACACTCTGAAATAAACGAAGATTCTGATGCGGGGTCAATTAAGGCCCAAGCTGGATACGTAGTATCGTGACAAATAATAGAAACCATTGCAGTTCCTAATAAAACAGACGAATTCTGTGAAAGGTGAAAAACTTGTCGATTTGAGTTAACACGAGCGGCGGCCGATGTCGAGGGCATTTCCTATTCTACATTTGCAGTATGCTCCATTGACCTTGAATTCAAATTATTTGTCACCATATTCTCGGTAGGCGAATTGCGATCAAGTAAAGTATGGTGTCTTTGATTACAAATAAAGCTGTTATGTTCACTCTTACAATCCTTGACCTCATGCGATTTTAAGAGGCAGTTAACGCAGCAGTGAAATTTTTTGACAGTAGAAAAACGCTCAGAAACAGACATTTTCTTAAATCGACGACAAAATCCGAGCAAATGAGACTGATTTGGGCATAAAATACATGCATTTGTGGAGCCTGAATTAGACACATGAGATTTCATCTTACGTTCTAATATTTTCTTATCAGTTTCAAAACTTGTTGGATCAAGTATACAATATAAAGTTTGAATGCGTTCCGTTAAGAATATATCTAAATCTCTTCACAACGATAAGGCAGTTTTGTCCTTAATAATTTGCTCCTATAGCGTAACTGTTACAGTTGGTAATCGTTTAATACTAATAATAACGATCATCGGGTCCCAATTCTGCGTAGAAATGTAATAAAGTAACATAGCAGACAAAAAACTATTAATACCATTTTGTAAAGTTTTCAAAGCCGCACTAGTCTCCTTTGAAACTACTCTAAACTAAATAAACATTTTAATTGGTTATTTACCAACATACGCGGATTCTCATAGGTAATCTTTAGACTCTTCCACGCGATCTTAAAACCGGAATTTGTAAGTGGACACTTTGATACAATTTCCCCTATTTCTCTTCCAGTTCTCTTTACTAAATAACATAACCTCTCGATATTACTCAGACGGCTAATATTAATATACAGAGCAGTAAAAAGATCCCGAAATGTTGGCCACGAAAGATAGTCACCATTAAAGATGTCTGTGTCACATGGTGGCAGGGGTAAATTATGACAAACGTCTATGCCCGAAGTATCACCACTTCTTGTCGGACACTTTTTTTCAGACTTAGCACCCAATTCCCAACTTTTCACTCTCATTGTCCCTATACACCGAGCATACGTATTAAGAGTGCTTTGATATTTACCTTCAGTCTCAATATAATCTAGCCACTTTCGCCCATAACGATTTTAACTCATCACTCATCACCTCGATCGTATAAATGTGATGATCTTCCTCTTTAGTTTTATTAAAATTCGCTTCAAATTTAAAAATTGCGTCGCAAGCGCGAGTAAAATTATCAAACGCATTCAACGACATTTTAGAATACACAATCTAAAATTCTGAAAAATTACGAAAATTAGAACAAAATACTGCAAAATCTCACTGTATATAGTCTAACAGACCGATTGTAGGGTGACTACTGACAAACGAGAGTACCAAAAAAAGAATAAATCTCGTAGGAAATGAGACAAAATTTACCGATTGTAAAATTACGAAGAAAATTCAATTCCGATGAAACTCAGGTGCTAAAGTTGTATATACACAAAAACAAATGAAACAATTGCAGTAAATTCACTCACAAATAAATTAACTGATTATGTGCAATGTTTTTTTAACAAAGGCTATTGTATGGTTATTTTCTCATATATTTATATACATGCATTTATTTGTCTTATATTTGGCACTTTTTTATTTAAATATTTATGGTACAATTAATTTGTAATTAATTTTTTTTTTATTTACTGCTACAATTTTAATCAAATTAGATATTTATTCTTTTGTATAAATAAACTTTTCACTCAAATACAACAGTACCCTGATTAGTACTTTAATTATACAATTATCCCTGACGGTACTGATCTATTTATTTTTATTCGTTCTTTTGTAACCAAACTTTTCAATGCACAACACGTAAGTATGTGTACTTTACTTCACTTTTTAAATCAATATACTAACCTTTTTTACAATTGAAAAATGGGGGCTGATAAATTATTATTCCACGTAAAAGTTTTTCACGTATTTCTTCCTTCTAGAAGGCGATTGAATATTCTTCTTGCTATCCGGTTCGTATGGACCAATATTTCGACGTATATCCTATGGAGAAAAAATCATAAAAATAAAAAGAAAACACAAGAATTTTCAATATAAAAAAAGAATTTATATTTCTTTATTTGTATATAAAAATTTATTACCTTTTTGCTAGTACAAGCTCCAAAAAACGAATTAAGTTTTAACTCGTTAGAAACTTATAATTAAGTGAAAAGTGGCAAACAACATTTAAGAACCGTTATCGGTTTACTCGTTGAAAGAACAAAAAAAGAAAATTTCCAACACGGGTGTAAATTAAAGGTAGTCTAAATTTATTTTAAAATACTCCGTAAAATAATTATAAAGTGTACACTAAGTTAACTGGTATTTAAACATTGACATTTTATACGTAAAAGAAAACCAACCTTTATTTTAACTTTTTAATAATTCGTTTTGCTTCTAGATTTTTTTCAATTAATAATTTTTTACCACAATTTTTTTTTTTACGTTCATATTTATGGCAGCCACTGTTTGTTAAGAACTTAAAAGTGCTTCATAAAAGACACATGTTTTACAAATGAGGAAATTTAACTTATTGAAAATTAAGATAACAAAGTGACAACAAATTCTCGAAAAAAATACATACGGACAAACACTGTTTATTTATGTTTGTGTTTTTGCATACCCAACAGACACCCGCCCTTAAATTTAATAATTACTTAAAATGAAGCTTTCTCCCAGATAACTTACGAATAATGACTCACATTTGAATATAGTTTAGCTTGAACTTCATTTCCAGCAAAAAAGCAAATTTTTTAATCATACCTTTCGTTTGAGAACAAATGTTTTTTAGATGCGATATTTTTATTTAATAGACTTAAGGCCTCATTACTCTTATACAAATGTTGCGGACACGTAAACTTTGCGGATGGCTTGAACGTTGGCCAGTTACAGTTTATACGAAAACGTTCTATATGTTTTCTTATTGTAAAGTTTATAAGCAAAACCATTTTAAAGAAGCAATTGCGATTAAAAAAAATTTCATTTTACTACATAAACTGTAGAATACTAAATTTTAGTGTTTGTTTCTTATGTTTTCTACATAAAAATATGGCTTTACACTTTCATTTTGTTTGAAAAGATTTTTTATAAAATGTTTTGTTTTTTTAAGCTAGGTTGCTTTAAACAATATTGTTACCTAATACGCTCCGATAGAAATGCTAATTTAAGAATTAAGGTAAAAATTAAAAAAATTATAATATATATATATAACCGATTTTGGGGATGTCAATTACAGTTGTAATAATTTACACATGCATTTACTTAATTTCATTTTCATGGAGTTTTTTAATTACATGTCATTTGTAACAGTACTTTAAAAAATTCAAGTAGATAATAGAGTTATTAAAATAAAATTATGTAATGACTTTTTAAAATTTT
Source organism: Gymnosoma rotundatum (assembly GCA_916610165.2). Lineage (NCBI taxonomy): Eukaryota > Metazoa > Arthropoda > Insecta > Diptera > Tachinidae > Gymnosoma > Gymnosoma rotundatum. The sequence goes on from OU744336.1 coordinate 119,535,129, forward strand.
TTATAGGTAAAAATTATTTATTTATAAAAATTATCAACTATATATATGTACATACATACATAGTTAATATGTAAAAGTAATAAAATTCCTATGTACTGTTTTCAAAAACAAAAATATTTTCTACAGCGTTTAGAACTTGAAATTCTCACCACTTTTGATATAGATGGAATCGCAATTGCTTTTACTTTTGCTTTGTATAAAAGTATGAAATTTTATAAATGTTTTTGGGAAAATTGTACTTCATTATATAATTTAAATTCCAATGCACATTAGATATTTTAAATAAAAGTAAGTGATGTTTGAAGTTTGTCCAATTTTTCTGGTTTTTGTAAAAAAAAAATGCTTTGTGCTCAAGCTAATTGGGCATACAAATTTAAGGTAATTAAAACAATTTTTAATTACAAATTTCACCCGACGCACAGTGGCGCCATTTTAGTTTTTTCGTTGCAAAAATCATATCTTTTGAACCGAATAAGATAATTAAAAAGTTTAAACAGCATATGATAGATAACTGTTAAGCCTATGAAATGAGCACTTGGAAAGGGGGCTACGCTTTGTAGGGGCCTACTTATGGGTTATCAAAGTTAAAATTAGTAGAAATTTCAATTTTATGTTAACTAAAAAAAATTTTTTTTACATTTTTAAATAGTTTTTATTTTTTTTTCCTTTAGGGTTTTATGTTTTAAATTATTACCCAAGAAATTCAATTCAATTTTCTGTAAAATATTCATCACAAATCGTAAGATAAGGTATATCTAAAAGACTAAGCATTTCTAAACTATAATTATTTTCTAACTCTTTTCGTAACTTCACATGCCGCAGGGAAGAAATAAGTGGATCGGAAGATGCTGCCAACATGTTGAAGAGGTCCTCATTTTGCCTTACCCTTGATGTTTTGAATGTGTTCTGCAATCTATATTTTTTATAAAATTTGTTAAGAGACTCCTGTGCTTCTTCAGAAAGCTCTCCAATTGGCAAAAACTGGAACTCAATTTTATCTTTGCCATGGGCCAATATTTTATGGACGGTCGGGGTCAACTTCTTCTGTGGATACATTTCTGTTAAAAGAGATGCAGCTTTCGATGTATATTCTCCATATTTTGTAGAATTGACATTTTATTTGCAGTTTAAAACATCCAAGATTGTTCCCCATCTTTTCAAAATTTGATTGTCAATTCCAGTGATTTTAGTTACTGCCTCATCATTTTCAACAAATCTCCTAGAAGTGTTTCCATCGTTTGAGTTACCATATCCGTGCTTGGAACAGTCTACTTTTAGACCAACTTGTTTAAAAAAAGCATCCTGTATTTTCTTCTTTCTGATCTTTTCCTTATTCTTTACTGATGTATTTTCATCGAAGTTTTCCTCCTCTTGTGGTAGGATATACGCCAGTTTTAGCAAAAACTCCATACACCTAATCCTTGCGTGCAATGATGACATTCCATATTCGTAATTCTCTTCATTTGTAAAATCGTTTAAATTACCAAAGGTCTTCTGACTCTTTTTGCAAATCGGGCATGACATTGTTGATTTTGTTCCTGTCAGTTCGTTTACGACTTTTCCGTCAACCATGGTCAGGTGGAACTCGTAAATGCATTCAATATATTTTCCTTCTCCAATTTGCAGCTTTGTAGGATTAATATTGCTTATTTGTTCTTCCCTGTCCTTCACCGTGGTCCTTATGAGTTCTGCCGATTTCCTTGCAAACTGAAACATTATTGGTCGGCAATAATGCACTGATGACGGATTTTAGCCGCAAAGGAACAACAGATGCCATAAACATATTTCCGTCCGATATTGTAGCGTCATCAGAAGATATCCTTTGCTTATAAACGCTTTGTCCGGATGATCCATCGCAGCCCCATTCGCTGATCAATGTCAACTTCTCAGGAAGAATTTTCACCTCATTTTCATGAAGACTCTCCAACATCCGTTTCACTGTATGGCCCATGAGATCCTGCAGATTGGCTTTCGCAGAGACTTCCGTAAACTCCGTATGCAGTGGTCGAGAATTTATTTTGGCTTGCGAAATATGCTTGTATCCGTGTAAAACGTCAGCGCCGTGTCGCGTTAAAGATGCCCGAAGTTTCTCATATTTCTCTTTGGAAAGTTCAAGGTCAAGGCTTCTTCGGAACAATACTTTTTAATGTGTGCGTTTGTGGGCGTGGGAATGCTTTCCTTAATTCTTTTTAGTCGCAGTGTGCTTGCATCAGCAACAGATTTGGTTATCTAAAACGTAACTCTTTCACTATCCTTTGTATATTTAATAGCTAGCGCGTCCGATAAATGCTTCGTGGTCAAGTCATTGGTGGCATCGGCAAGTTTTCTTTTTCTTGTGAAAATTGAACACTCCTCAATATTTTCTTTTTGGCCTTCCTTTTGCTCCTCTGGTTGATGTGGTGGGTTTATCTACTGCCAATATGGTGTCTTCATTAAGCCTCGTATTTGGAGTTGAAGTTCTCAATGGTTCGATTAGATTTCACCCATTTTGCCTTAATATTTGCATATATCAGATAAAAATTATTTTTTATAATTTCGCTTCTCTCAATATTTCCGTATAAGCTATCAAGTTCTTCTAAAGCAGCTTCCGTGAAAAACTTTGGTGTGGTTGACTTTCTAAACAGTTCAAATACTTTTAAATTGTTCAACGCCATGTTTTCAGTACTTAAATTCTTTAATGGTTTCAGTAATTGTTGCGCCAACTTTCAGTCGTAGACTAATCGAGGCATTGTGCTTTTTTTGCAATATATAGGCTTATGCTAACATGCCTAAAAATTTACTACTACAAAAAAAATTTAAACAAAAATTTACTACTAAGGGCTGGGCGTCATACAATTTCTGCAACCATGTCTTTTTAACCTTTTTTACCTCTAGAAGCCAAACGGGCACGTACGGGCAGATAAAACCTTTTGAATTATGTAAAGAAATAATCAAAGAACAGGTTTTGCAAATATGGCAAATATAGAAAAATATAGATTTTTTTTATTTTCCGTCAAAGTTGAAAAATAGTGAAAAAACGGATAGTTTTTAAATAGTGATTTACCAGGAGAAACACAAAGCAAACATGTATTTTTTTTTATTATTATACATATAATAAATACATCAATCAATACAAACAAAAAATATGGCGATTCGTTACCTATTTTTCGTGATATTATACCTGAAATCGCAACAAATTGACTAAAAATTATGTGTTTTTTTGAAAAACGAAAGTCGTTCACCTTTGAACGGTTATATCTTCTAAACTAAAAATGTGATATTATTAAGAGTGGCATATTTGAAATCGTTGAAAAGTTTCCTATAACATCGGTTTATTCAAAACTTCGTGGGCGCTCATAAAAATTTTGGTTTTTGCAACCTCGTTTGCTCTACGGGCGCAACTGTGCGACGTTTCGTCGATTGTTTGTCGACTTTTTCAAGGATTGTTGTCTATAATTTATTAAATTGAAATTATGAAATATAAAATCATTAGAATATTATAACATAAATACATATTTAAATCATTATTTTTAACTTGCAATTTTAAAAACGTTATTAATTTAAATTACATTTTCATTAGAACAAAACAGAAACATAAAAACAATTTACAACAAACTTCAAAAAACAGGAAACACATAAGTTTATGTCGAAGATCAGCTAATAGCGACTCTATAGCTTGCATGATGTTATCGGTGTCCTCTTTTAAATTCATTGTATTTTCTATCTTCTTTTGAATGTGCAAGTTTTCTTTAATTTATCTCTTTATCTCCACTTTCTCTTTATCCAATATTTTAACTTGGTAATGTCAGCTTGATGCTCAGCTATTCTTGTTGACAAAGTTCTCTTTGTAGTTCCTATATATATTAAATTGCATTTTGTTGTCCCATTACCCTTACATGGTATTTCGTAAACAATGTTATTTTGTTGTTGCAAAATGCAATTTAATATACATATATAGGAACAACAAAGAGAACTTTGTCAACAAGAATAACTGAGCATCAAGCTGACATTATTAAGTTAAAATATTGGATAAAGAGAAAGTGGAGATAAAGAGATAAATTAAAGAAAACTTGCAAAGAGACAACTGCATTTTCAGAATTTTTAGTAACACTAACTATTTTCAAGAATAAATTTGAATTTTAATAAATTAAAAGTAATGTATATAACCTAATTACAATTACTTTTAATTTGTAATTGAAAGAACATTACCTGCCATATTAATTGTAATTGAATCTCCATGGCTGATACATCTATAAATGAATGTATAAATATATGTATATATAAATATCACGTTTGTTAATGAACTATTATTGATCAGATAGGGCTAAGTTGGTTATTAATTGTAAAGAAAAGAAAAAACATTACATACTTGTAAAATGAAATTTACTTTATGGTTCCCTACAACCTTAGCCAGCATTCTTTGTACCTATCTATCAATTGTAAATTTACTATTTCTACAACTATTTAGGAAAAATAGGATATGCAAATTCAATTCATAGCATTCCATTTTTAAAGATTAATTTATCTACAAAACTGAATATTTATTATAACGAATATTTTTATACACTACCAAAAACTATACTCTACTATCACAGCATTTATTTGTAATCCTTATTTTTAACTTTTATTATTATTATATGTTTGATACATATTTTTTATTATATATAACACATTTGTGTTAAAATTTACTTGTTCGGAGCATTTAACGTTCAAAACAAATTAATCGCCAGTGCTGCAGCTAGACTGCCAGATACCAGAAGTCAAATAACTGGACAATGAAAGAAATTAACATTGTTTTTGGAAAAATAACTCGATAGTTAAGAAATGTACTTATAGTTAAAAATAAGCAAAATTTTATCAAATCATTTTGTACAAAAAATGAAATTATAATAACCTAAAAGGACATTTGTACATATGCATACATATATTAATTTCAATCTCAAAAAATGTATAAGTACATACAGTAGCTCCAAGCGAAACTCGTACACTTTTGACTAATTTTTAAACTATCTTTTAACATTAAGTAAGAAGCTCTTAACAAATAAAACTGTATTTATTTTATTAGTTCATTTAATAACAAATTTAACAAAACATAAAAACTTTAAATTATTATTCAGTAAAACAATGTTTGTAATAAAAACATAAAATAATAGTAATTTCTGTGACAAAGCCAAACTCGTACACCATACTTCAATCAAATATTATTTTGTTGGTTTTAAATATTAATATTTGGTGTGCATGTCTCTATTTTTTATTGCCATTTTTAATATATTTGGCATACTGCGCACAAGGTTTTCGCAAAAACTTGGTTCAATTTTGCCCCATTCGTCCTGAAGAACTCTTTTCAAGCTATCCCTAGAAGTTATTGTTTGACTACGAATTTTACGATCGAGATAGCTCCACAAATTTTCGACTGGGTTTATGTCTGGACTCTGGGCTAGTGTATCCATAACATGTGGACAATTATAAAGTAGCCATGATCGCACATTATAAGCCTTATGCTTAGGGTCGTTGTCTTGGTAAAAATAAAAGTTTTCACCAAGACAAAGTTTCTGCTTACAAACTGGCAAACTTTCTTTTAAAATGTTCAGATACATATGCTGATCCATGGTACCATCGATATATTGTAAAACACCGGGCCCAGATGCAGAAAATTATCCCCAAACCATTGCTGACCCCCCACCGTGCTTAACTATTGGTTTCATGTTTTAGACAAGCAACTCCTCATTGGATTTTTCTCCATACATAAGGTCTTCCATCTGAACCAAGCAAGTTGAATTTACTTTCATCTGTGAATAATACTTGCTTCCAAAATGAAAAATCCTTTGTTTCATGTTCCTTGGCAAATCGTAACCTTCTCTTTGATTTCTCTTATTAATCAGAAGTTTAACTCTTGTCCTTCTACTATTAAAATTAGCCCTTTTTAATATGTTTCTTATGGTCTGTGGGCAACATTTTTTTCCTTAGTCTTTTTAAACAATTTCTATGAGTTTCAGAGCACTTAAAAATGGATTATTTTTTATTTGACGTAAAATATATTGCTTGTCTCCAGCAGAGAAAATTTTGTTATTTGCACTTTTCTTCTTGTTCGCAATCCTCTCTTCCATTTTACACTTTTTTATAATATATTGCACTGTTGATAGGCTTCTATCAACTATCTCAGATATTTATCGCAGCGATTTATTATTATTATGATGTTGAATTATTAATTTTCTTACTTCGACAGAAGTTTGTCTTCTCTGTCTACCCATTTTGTTCTCTTTTGTAACTCTTTGAAACAAAAAATCAAATAAATGACAATAAAAAAGGTAATAATGGGAAAAGTCCCTATTTTTTTTTTAATTATTTATACGAAATATCCCGAAGTTAGATGCAAATTAAAAGAATGTTGCCAAATTAAATAAGACTGTACGAGTTTGGCTTTGGCGTCGAAAGTTGGCACTTTTTAAAATATTTATCTGTATTTTAATAAATAAATTTATATTCAAAATTTCGTTTCTGATATTTAATTAAGTACATAGTTTTGTACTAAAATTAAGTAAATTTATTTTATTAGCCTATTTAGTTTTAGACATTTAACATAAAGAAATTTGTTTTCATAGGTGTACGAGTTTCGCTTGGAGCTACTGTAATTATTTTTCTTGTCGCACATATATTTTAAATTTTTATTTCCAGAATCTAGAAACTCTTTTTCTTTAGTTGTACGGAAAAGTTTTTTTGAAAATTTGACAACTTTCATTAAAATTTACTCTTACTTTTTCATCCTTTATTAAATCGAAGGACATTCTGCTTCTTTCTTGTGAAAGACAAAGCATTGGTTATTGGTTCGAAAAGAACAAATTAGAACAATTTAAATAGAAATTTTATTTTTTTTTATCGCATTTTTAAAAAAAGATGGACATTATGTTATCAGTTAGAATATCTTTTGCTTTTGTTATGTTTTAAACTGTCATTGATGTGCAAAATAAAAGTACTAATCAGCGTTAGGAAAAAAACAACTGATTATAAATTCGAAAGCATAATTGTTTATGGAAAAAACATATTTTTCTTGCTATTTAATATAAATAGTTTCCTTTAGAAAACATAATTAAATTGATTACAAATTATATTAAAAAAAATATTTTTCAAATATAAATAAATTCTATGTTAACTGAACAAATTTTATTTTGTCTAGTGACTGGTAATTCAAACCAGAAATCATAAATATTTTGTTATTACACGAATTGATCGAATTTGAGGATGCCTTAATTTAGGAAAAATGTTTTAAATTCAAGTAAAGTTCTAACAGCAAAAATGTAATATGCTGAGGTGGGAATATTTTTAAAAACATTAAGGCTCCTTCCTACATGTTAATTTGACTATAAAATAATCAAAGAAGAAAATGATCAACATCTGTTTTTTTTTAAAGAAATTACCAATTGATGTTTTTGAGAAAACTATACGAATTTTTTGTATTTATTATTTATATACATAAGTATTCATTTGATGAAAATGTCTGTTTAAAGCTTTTGTTGCCATTTAGTAAAATTTGGAGCCTAAAACCTGATTATGAGTATATCTTTAAACAAATAATACGGTGGCAGAAAATTAAAAAATAAGAAAAAAATTAAGTGCTATATATAATTTTACATACAAATGTCATCGGCTCTTTTCAAAAGCTTTTAAAAGATACCCATATTGATTGATATCTTAAAAAATATGGTACATAATCGTACTTTTCTGTGAAAAGTTAAGAGGCCCATACCTCGAAAACTATGGGCATGCGCCAATTTTTTCTCTTGATGTTTTTTTTTCTTATTTTTTAATTCTCTATCGCCCCATTTTTTATGGAAGTTAATTTACTAAACTATATTTGTTCTAAATAATATGAAAAATTAGGAGCAGCTCATCTAGTGCCTTGGCGGATTCGCTATGCATAATACGAGTATAATGGATATTGTAGAAATTACACACGAAATGCTAAACTTAGATATGCCCTTTTTCCACCTGTATTTAGGGGTATAAAAAGAAAGAGGTCATTAAAGAAATACTTACGCTACTAAAGCTTGCACTGAAATTATTTAAAATTTATGATATATAACAAATATGATAAAACTAACGAAAATCTTTTTACTTTGTGATTTTTACAAAATATTGAAATAGGTAACATTTCAAGCAGGTTTAATAATTTTGTGTTGTTGTAATATATTAAATTATTTTTATATGCTCTACAGATAGCAAGCGTTATAGGTGACTTAAGATCTCAAACATAAAGTTTTTATAATTTTTATGTTATATCCATCTAAAATGGTGTCTAGAATAATTTATTTTATGCATCTCTACTTATGTACAAAATTTAATGTTGAAAAAATAACTTCCTAAATCGGTGCGAAAATGCATATTTTAATTAATACATTAATAGGAGTATTTTTACTCTACTGTAACGGAAACAGTCATATATGTTACAAGCATAAAGTTAATTGGCTTAGAAAATTATTTAAAAAAGGAAAAATGGAATTCACAGAAAAAATGCCTCTCGGAAAAATAGAAATAAATTATGTTTTCAGTTAAAAAATTAGTTGTTTTAGGGAAAGATAAGAATTAAATTTCTTAAATGTTTCATAATTATGCAGGGAAGGAAGTCAATTGATTCTTTCTTATATTCTGAAATATCTGGTTTAAGGTCTTAAAAACACAAAATTTTCCGTTTTTAATACAGTTAAATTGATAAATTTTTAAAATAACTTAACGTTTCTCATTTGCTTTTAATGGGCTTTAGAATGAAAAAAAAAATTTAATTCAATGAAAAACAAAAGTCGTAAGATTATAGAATTTATATAAAGGACTTCCTTTCTTTGAAAACCCTTGCGATTCAAAGCCAAAACTCACTCCAACATCCCTTTGTTAAATCGACCCAACAGTTCAGATGTTGCTTATTTTCATTTGGTTTCAGCCCCACTGCACGTTGTGTACAAAATAAGCAAAAATAATAAATAATAATAAACAAATAACACAAGGATATAAACTAAAACCAAATGGAGTGCCAGCATGTATTTAAATGGATTTATAGCAGTAGATGGATTACTGACGATTTGTAAAAAACATATCAATGACTACAGATATGTTTAGTTCAAATTGCCAATTAATACACATATAAAACTGTAGATTGGATGATTTGTTGTCCTCTATTGTTATTACTTGGTCTCACAAGGCTCTTAATAAATATCCTACTTTAAATTATATTATTTAAAATTTGCAAAACTTAACCAGTTTATTCATCATATTACAAATCATCATAACTACAAATTAAAGTAGTCCAGTCAATATCAAAGTTAAGCTAGAATCTACTAAATACATATGTTTTATTTACTACGGGATATAAAAAGCTTATGCGAGTTTTTATTAAGTTGGAATGATAAGAAATCTACAAGGAGCTTTCGGATGAGCCGTAATCGCTAAATTTTTATAATATTTACGCTTTCGCAGTAATTTTTTTTATTTATAATTACTGCTTACTTTTGGCATTACACTCACAAAAAATATTGCGATTCAATACTATTTTAAACCGACTTCAAAAAAGAAGGACGTTATATAATTCGGCTGAATGTTGCTTTTTTATATATTTGTGCCTCCTCCTTGTGACTGAGTTCATTTCTGATCCGATTTTGAAAATTTTTGGTAATATGATAGATTAGGCTTACAGATTGGTCCCGTTTTAAAAACAGTTCATAATCTTAAATTACTGTGTATTACTATAGCTCCCAATAACAAAAATTTATACAAAAATAAATCTAAAAATTAAAGGGTGCCCCCATAATTGATGTAAATTTGCTTATATGGGCCTATCTTTTGAACCGTTATAGACAAACGCTTGCAAATTGGACAGAATGTCGAAAGCTATGGCCATTATAGTAAAAAGTATAAATATTAAGAATTATAAATTAAAAGGTGCGCCAATAGTTCATTTAATTTGATGTAAATTGCCATACTTTTTAACAGTTATAGACAGGCGCTTAATATTTACAACGAACCTGTATTGGTAAGTCCGCTATAACAACAAGTATAAAATATGGATTTGGAAGTTAAAGGGTGTTCTAATAGTTGATGTAATTTCGAGTGTGTGGCCGTACTTTTGAACCGTTATAGACAGAACGCTGAAACTTAAAAGGGACCTGTATTTCTAATTCCGCTATATCAATGAATTTATAATTTGAATTATAAATTAAAGGGTGTCTCATAATTAATGTAGTTTTACTTATTTAGACCTATCTTTTGAACCGTTGTAGACAAACGCTTGTAAATTTAACGCAATTTCGATTGCTGTGGCCGTTTTAGTAACAGCTAATAATATTTAAAATTATAAATTAAAGGGTGCACCAATAGTTCATTTAAATTGGTATATGGCCATACATTTAAACAGTTGTAGACAGACGATTTAAATTTACAAAGAACCTGTATTACTAACTCCTCTATAACAACAAGTATAAAATTTGGATTTTTAAATAAACGGGTGTCCCAATAGCTGATATAATATGGTGCATGTGACCGGACTTTTGAACCGTTATAGACAGACAGCTGAAATTTACAAGGGACATATTTTGCTAAGTTCGCTATAACAAGAAGCTTATAACTTGAATTTAGAATTTCAAGGGTGTTCCCAAAATTAATTTAATTTGTTCTATATGGCTGTATTTTTTGAAGCGTTGTATACACCTTAATTTTAGACAGAATGTCTACTACTATGTTTGGTATAATAAGAAGTATAAAAATGTTACATTATAAATTAAATAGTTGATATAATCTGATGTACATAAGCAAACTGTTGAACCGTTAAGGAGAGACGGTTGAAATTTACACGCAACTGATTGCTAAATCTACTACACCAGCAAGTATATAATTTTAATTTGGAAATAAAAGGGTGACCCTATAGTTGCTGTAATTTGATGTATATTGCCAAACTATTTAACAGTTGAAAAACTATAAAATTTTGAAATATACGGGTGTCACAATAGTTAATGTAATCTAATTTATGTGCCCATACACTTGAACTGACAGACAGATGAAATCTTTTTTGAAGTCGGTTTTTTTTCGCAAGAATTATTTAAATTGACTTTACAAAAAAATTGTCGGTTTTGCTACTCAGTAACACTTTTAACGTCATTCGCCGTTGCTTAAAACAAACTGCTGAAGTTAGTAGCTTGCTCATCGTTAAGAAAGTGACTATAATTCTTGCGTTGTTAAATCTGTCGACATTCATACATACATGTATAAGCATAAACTCAGAACATATGCATACATAAATTTCAACACAAAATAAGAACTCTTTTTGTTTTTATTTTAATTAAACTAAACATACTTATTTAATGTAGTATATATGCACAATTAAAATTTATTTTAAAAATAAATTTCTTTAAAAAAAATTGCAAATAAACATGTTACAAACAAAAATATTATTATGAGCTTTTTGTCATACTTCTTACATGTATATTAGAGAAAAGTATTTATGTCATGCATGCCATATAAGCCGATTTATCGGCATTTTGCCGATTTTTCGCCTTAAATTTATCAAAGTGGCTGCTGTAGTCTAGGTGGTAAGCACGTTGACTACAAATCTGGCTGCCCTGGGTTCAACCCTTGCGGCAGTCAAAAAAATAAAAAAAAATTTTTTCTGTTTAATGGTATAAATACATAATCAGAATTAACATAAACATAACATAAACAATAACATTCATAGCATATTCGCCGGCGAAGTAAAATAATTAATAAAATGGCTATCTATCTCCTTTCACCACCTGTCTTCTCTCTCATCTATCCCTTTCCTAAAGAATGTAGCACGGTTACAAAAACTAGGTAGGTATTAATGCCTGAAGTGCTACTTCTCTTTAAAAAAAAAGTGCCGATTAGCCGATTTTGTCTCCGAAATTACCAATTTTTGGATAAATATTGTATTAATGTAACTTTGGTTTAGAATAATTTATAATTTTGGACAACACTAGAACACTAGTCAGCAAGTCTACTAAGGAGAAAAAGGGTGAGGATTATGTGCTGTTATAAAAAATGTCGGTAAATGAGTCAAGCGATCTATTTAACACCAAGTCATTATGTTTTGTTGTACGTATATGTGTAAAGTTTAGTATACAGGACTATTTTTCCGACTGTTAAAAGTAGACTATTTTACACAAAATCACAAAAACTGCAAGGTCAATTTGATGGGATTCGGTGCTGCCGTTATGACAGGCCCAAATAATTCAGTTGCAAAACAATATTGCAAATTTATTTATTACAAAATGTTGAGAGGCACCCTCGTATTTTTAAACTTTGTTTATAAGTTAATTTAATGTACTATTGAAATATGACTATTTAGCAAGTAAGCAATTTAAGTATTTAAATTATTTTTAAGAAATGCTGTTTAATCAGCATTTTTAGCGTTAAGAATTTAGTATAAATAGCGATAAATAATTATTAAAAGTGGAGTTGTAAACTAGAAGTAAGAAGAAACACTTATAACCTGAAATTCCTACGGGACCCTGCAGGTTATAATTAAATAAAATTAATATACTTAGATTATAGCCTGAAATTCCTACGGGACCCTGCAGGCTATATAAATAAATAAAAATTATAAAATAAAATAAATAAAAGTGTTTTCTTGCTTACAAAATAACTCCAACATTTTGGCGCAGCCGGTAATAAAAGAATAAATATCCTGCGATTCCTAAGGGACCCTCCAGGAATAAAATTTGGTTATATTGATTTTGAATCCTTTCCGAATGTGGCAATAATTTTATAGCAACGAAAATTAGGAAACCAAGTAAACACGGAAGTGAAGCATTAGGGGTCATTAAGCATCTGTATACCAGTACGCCTTTAGTGTCTTCAAAGAAGTGTGAATTGGTGGAATTATTAGTAAACTGCTAATTACTTTGGCCACATTGGGAGAAGTTTTGATTCGATTTGTTTTGCTTGTGAACAAAATCGGTTAAGTCGGTGGCAAAGAAAAATTTAAAGAAACCACTAAGTATAGAGGTGAATTCCTAGGGGTCATTAAGCATCTGTATACCAGTACGCCTTTGGGATCTTTGCCAAAATACAAAGTGGTGGAATTGAGAAGTAATTGCCACAGGCCTAAGCCACATTAAGCAGGGCAAATTTAAATTTTGTATGGAGTAAACGTCAGTACATTGTGCGTCATTTTTTTTTACTTTTGAAGGCAATAGCGGAAATGCTTTTGGTGCTGGTAATTATGCCTTTAAAATTTTTATATTTGTAAATGGACAACCCGAAATCAAGGCAGGACGAATCAAAATGCGGACGCTCTCAGCCGCCTTCCAACGGAAGAAGTAAACATAGGTGTAGTAACGAGACCACAATCAAGAGGTGTGGAAACTCCGAATAGGGCAAGTGCAGTGGAGACGAATAAGAATCATGAAGAAGAAGATAATACCACATATTTAACAGATGCAGAAGATATAAAGAAGGTAGTTACAACGTTCCATGACACGCCACTGGGAGGCCACCAAGGTGCGCTAAAAACTTATTTCCGTATTAGAGCACAATACAAATGGGCGGGAATGCAAAGTCAAATTAAAAAGTATGTAGCCTCCTGCAAGATTTGCCAGCAAAACAGAAGCTCGACGATAGACAGGATGCCAATGACCCTGACCACAACCCCCAATATGCCTTTTGAAAGAATTTTCATGGATATTGTTGGGCCCTTACCTGAATCATCAAGTGGCAACAAATATATAGTAACCTTTTTGGACGATTTTTCAAAATACCTAGCTTGCGCAGCTATTCCAGACATGGAAGCGGTAACGGTAGCAAGGCAGTTCTTTCGAGAAATAATTGCCCGATTTTTCATCCCCAAAGTTCTCGTGACAGATAATGGAAGCAACTTCAATTCAAAATTGTTCAAGGAAGTTTGCAAATTGCTTGGAGTAAAAAACATATATACAACTCCGTATCATCCTCAATCCAATGGATCTCTGGAAAGGACCCATAGACCTCTTGCAGAGTATTTAAGAAGTTTTGTGAAACTTGACGGAACTAATTGGGATGATTGGCTGCATCATGCCATGCATGTACACAATAACACAAGACATTCGTCTACTAAGCAAACATTCAACAAGGTACTGTACGGATTCGAATTTGAAATACCTGTCAGGTTAAAAAAGCAGCCAGCACCTCTCTATAACATAGATGACTACAGCAAAATACTTAAATACCAAATTCAACGAAGTTATGAAGTGGTGAGACAGAACCAGGTTAGGGCAAAAGAAAAATCAAAAAAATATTATGACAAGGGCACAAAGACTAGACAGTTTAAGACCGGACAAATGGTGTGGCTAAAAAACCAGGCGCGAAAAAATAAATTTTCACCTATATGGTTGGGTCCCTATGAAGTCACGGGAATACCTACACCTGTCAATGTAAGAATACGACAAAGGAACTCCGACAAGGTTTATCATAATAATTTGATAAAACCAGTAAAATAAAGAATTTATAAAAGGTGGCAGGGTGCAAAGGGTTAGATTGCGAATAATTAAAAAGGGTAATTTTTTGTAAGGATTTTTTTTTCTTCTGTTGAGTTTAAAGAGTATCAGTTACTCCGTTTATTTTCTGGTTATCTTGGCTCGAAACTAAAGCTACAAAGGATTTAAGCGGAAGTACAAGTGAGTTACTCATAAAACACTGATTTAGTTACTTTACAACACCGCCATCGGTAATTTGCCTGAAACATTGAACTTAGTGCGAAAATTCGATACGATTTCAACTGACGGCAAGTGCCATGGGGTATGCGAAGAAACATTTCGAGGTAAAATATGAAAAGGTAGCAGCAAATAGGCAAAAGTGAACAAAGATTGATAAGACTAAAGAGAAAAAAAGGTAATATAGTAAAAGAAAATCGTATAATACGCTACAAAGTGTATCAGCCACCCAATTTCTGATCCTAGATACTTTGGCTCGAAACCAAAGCTACGGAACGAAATTGGGATATGAGGGCGATAAAGGATAAAATATATAAGTAAATAGAAAGGAGGAAAAAGACCACAGGGTCATATAAGGGAAATAATGGAAGAATATTAACGAACAAGAATGAATAGTATGAAAATATATAGTCAGAAAGGGGAAAAACCAAGGAATTATAAAATAAAATTAAGAAAAAAAAATGTTAAGAAACATAAAGGAAAATGAGCTAAAATAACGGTAGGAGAATATATGAAAAAAAGGGTTATGAGTTTAAAGTATAAGAAAATATCAGTAAAAATAATTATATGAACAAAATAAAGAAAATAAAGGGTGACAGAAGGAAGGTAAAAATTTTAAAATAAAGTATAAATACGCACCCTGCACTAAGGTTAAAAAGGAGGAGTTCCTGACTAAGGAAAATTTACATCGAAAAGTTATTTATTAGCACAAAACTGCTACAAATGTCGTAAAAACAGTATTATATAATGGCCTATAATGGATGAAGTTAGTTCTAACATAGATACAATTTTAGCTAAAGGTAAATATTGTGAAAAAAACTAAGAAAAAGGCAGTAAAAGATAATAATAACAAACTGAATTAAAATGAAAAAAGGCCACAGAAAGTTTATTTATAAAGGAAAATTAAAACGCATGACACAAAAAGAAAGAAAATGTGATAAACCTATTTTCGGTTGCTAATTAATTTTATTGAATTGTTAAAAAAAAAATATTCTGCAACATTTTTATGCACCTGTATGTTCACATTTTTTTTAGCAAATTTTTTGAATAAAATTTAAGTCTTCTTGAAAAGTATGCCTTTAATTTTTGTAATTAAATAACGTTTTTACAAAATCTCACTTGGAATATTTCAAATTAGCAAACAACTTTTAACGTTTTAGCACCACATTTTGTGCTTTACTTTTGATATTTCATTAATAAAAAACACTGTTTTTTTTTTAATTGCAAATGTTTTAAAGTACTTATTTTATAGCGTGAAGTTTGTTTTAAAGAAAAAAAATATTCTTTGTTTAACATTTTTAAACACTGATTTATTTTAAGCAGCAAATGTTTTGTTAATTTGAAATTGGAGTAAAAATGTATTTTTTGTTTAAAATTTTTGTGTCTGATTTCTTGTGCATTTTCTTTTATTCTTGCTGTTGTTTTGTAAATTGTTCACTGCATTTTTGCATACGCAACACTTTTTTTTGTGTCACTGGCCTGACGATAATAATTTTATGTAATAATTTAAATTCCACAAACAAAAAAAAAAAAAAAAAAAGATTAATATTTTCAAAAGTGCTACTCTCAGCATGTATATATATGTATATACAATTATTAACATAATTTTGTGTTTGTTTTGGGTTTTATGTTTCACCGAACAAACATTTAGTTAAAACTATTCTTAAAATAGTTAAAACATAAATAAATATATATTTGTAAATTTGTGTTAATATGAATACACATATATAGGTGTATAAAGATATATATTGGAAAACGCCTGATTCAGAGGTTTTGACTATTGTTTTCAAAATCCAATATATATGAACAAGCTCAATAGGCATTAAAATGCTTGCTTGGTACCAAAAAAAAAAAAAAAAAATATATATATATATATGTATAAAAAAAAAAATAAGATTAATAAATACTTACAACAACAACATACAAAATATTTATGAGTTTTTTACGTTGTTTAAAAATAGAAAAAAAGAATTTGTTTTAAGAGAAGCAAACAAAAGAAGAATAATGTTTTTTATGTTTAAATTATAGCATTATAATACCAAAACCCCTATATATAATTGTAAATAATTTAATATCAATATAATTTTTTGTAAACAATTTTAAATTAAGACCTTTCTGTTTTTGTTAACAATTTGAAAAGATGGGTTTTAAGAATTTTAGTATTTTTTAGTTTTAAAATTTTAAAAATAAACTGGTATTACGTGTGGTGTTCTCCAATACAAGAAGCCAAACCTTAAAGTGTCAACTAACATCATGGACTCATCTTGTCCAGCCCCAACGGAGTAGCAACAAAAATGAACAAAAAATACGAAAACATGGCACTAGAGGTGCAAGAAAATAAACAAAAATTTTTTAACTTAGAGGGCTTTATTGTGGATAAAAAACGTTCAAAATCTCAATTATGATTTTCCTCACTATATTTAATTAAATTTATCATTAGCAGATACTGAACCTTATCCGAAGAGCACCTTATGATCTAAAACGAAGTGTTTTTGTTGTGGTCACGATCTACGATTTTTTTCCCTGAAGTGTGGTGAAAACAAGTGTGATTAAAGCTTCGTTTAACCACTGCAAAATGTAGTAGAGGCATCACAACCGCCACCTTTATGACAACACCTCCGAATACGCAGATAAAATATGAATATGAAGCAAGCAGCCGGTGGAAAAATTTCGTTTCGATACAATTCCGATATGCATGGTACACATAGTTCTTTGAATGGCATTGACTATAAAAGAAATACTAAAACTTTTTCCGAAGTTGAATTGGTTGGCTATAAAGGACCGACCATAATAAGATGCAGTCTATTTCAGACCAACATTGATTGTCCACATTCGCATGAGTTGGTTGTACGAAAGGATGATCATGATATATGTGATCCAAATAATTTGAAGGTATCACAAGATGTTGGCTATTTTGCAGAATTTAAAAACATGGGTATTACACATACGGCTAAAAAGGAATTATTGAGAAAGAAGCGACAACGTTTAGGACGTGACTTTTTTAACAATTAAAGAAGATCAGGAGTTGATACAACAAACAGAAAAAGAAACTAAGGAGAAGAATTAATTTAAAGTACGGCTATGCTTTGAAGATTTCCGAGTTGAGAAAAACAAATCATATACAACTATAGCCCCACCAATTTATACAAATCCAGTAAGTGTTCCGGAAAGAAGGTGACATAACACAAAACAAGGCACCTAAAATAAGCAGCAAAAGACGCATCCTTCATATACGAACGTAGCCCTCCATCTGCAGCAACATCAACACCACACGCAGGGACGCAGTTTCCGATAAGGGGGGAGGGATGTTGAGAGGCACCCTCGTATTTTTAAACTTTGTTTATAAGTTAATTTAATGTACTATTGAAATATGACTATTTAGCAAGTAAGCAATTTAAGTATTTAAATTATTTTTAAGAAATGCTGTTTAATCAGCATTTTTAGCGTTAAGAATTTAGTATAAATAGCGATAAATAATTATTAAAAGTGGAGTTGTAAACTAGAAGTAAGAAGAAACACTTATAACCTGAAATTCCTACGGGACCCTGCAGGTTATAATTAAATAAAATTAATATACTTAGATTATAGCCTGAAATTCCTACTGGACCCTGCAGGCTATATAAATAAATAAAAATTATAAAATAAAATAAATAAAAGTGTTTTCTTGCTTACAAAATAACTCCAACATGTATTTGGCACTCACTTTCATTATATGCATTATATGCTTGTCTTTAATTACCTACCGAATTTAATATTATACTTAGATATATTTACAATTGCGTATCACATAGACCAGAATGACAATAATTCCAAGCATTAAAAAATAAATAGAAAAAAAACAAAAATTACTGTATCCAAGTACAACTAATGGCTGCCGCTTGAAGCAGTACTTGTCTGAATACAAGATTTCTATGAGGCGTTGAAAATTTACTAATCATTTGTTGCTAATGTTGATTAAATCGATACAGCGAATATAATTATAAAAAATTTAATCGAAATCAAATATAATATAAAATTGATGTGAATACTCTTCGTATTCTTATTTACAAAGTTAGTTGGTTAAATATATGTTGTTTACAATGTACACAACCTAAGGTAGATAGATACGAGGAGTGCTGGTGAAGGATGAAGCAATCCATAAAATGCAGCATTACATTCTGATGGTATCTAATTTTTCTTGTTTTCTTTGGAAAAACGTCCGCATACATTTGCAAATCCCTTTTTCTTTCTAAAAAAGATTTTTACACATTAACAAAATGAACTTAAACCAAATCAAATATTTTTATCCCCTTTAAATGTATTCTTGAAGTTGTTAATATGTAGTATAAACAGGATATTTTAAAGTGAGTCAACTGAAATACACAACCAATACCACCATATAGAAAGGTTTCTAAGAACTGTATTAAGTAATTTTATAAAAATCGAAATACGGAATATATGAATAGAGATCATTTTTTCAAAATTTGATGGGGTGCTTTTGGCCGCAATGCCTAAGTATTTAATAACGAAATTGTAAATCAATTTTTATTTAGAACTTGAAATTCAAATATAAAAACGTTTTGTTTTGAACATTAATCTTATAAATCTTTAAAAATATAATTTTTGATATTTTTGTTAATAAAAATATGCAGTATTGTATTCAAATTTAATTTGCCGATTTTTTGCAGATTATTTAAAATTAAAATGTCGATAAAGCCGATTTTTTTTGTGTAAAAGTGCCTTTTTTTATGTAAAAGTGCCGATTTCTTATCAACATTTTCTGGCACCCCTGAATTATGTTTGCAAATTGACATCTAGGAAATAAACACATGCATGTGCCTCACTTGATTTCATATGATTTTAATCTTCCCTTTTGTGCTTTTCGTTTAATTGCTGACGGAGATGCCACTCATTTAACGTTAAACTAAAATTTTTTAATTACTTAAACGTTAGTGCAAACAATAGTGAATTTCACTACTGATGTGTATTCTAATCACCAAAAATGTGTACAACAAAAATTCGAAAAGTGTTTTGAATTGCTTAACTTAAATTTATTTAAATTTTAATAAAAAATATTCATTTAATACAAACATGTTTTGGAGATCACAAATATTTTCTCATCAAAATTACTCATCAATTTAAAAAAATAAAAAATTATAAAATAATTAACACTAAAAAAATACAAAAAATACGTATTTTGGTTGAAAAAGTGAAACAGTTTTACGTGATCGTTTATCAAATAATAACAACAAAAAAAAAAAATGTTACACCATGTTCGTATTTCGCCACAATCCTTGTTAATTATTTGAGGGTAACAGAGTTAACTGTTTATTATTTTGCTTTCAGGAAACGTAATGAAAATACTTTTCTGAAAATTTCGTCAAAAGTTGAGAGAAAAGGTGATTGTTATGTAACTTTCATAAAAAAATTTCTAAAGGTTTGTATTATTATTGCTTGTGTTTAGAAAAATATTTCTTTTAAATTGTAACAAATACAACTTTTCTATCTAAAGACAACTTTAATAGATATGTCGTCTACATGTATAAAGAAAATGCGTGTCTGTCGTATCGTATTTTTTCTGTAATTGGTATCATGTGAATAATATTTTAAATTGATTATAATTACAAGATTAACACACTCAGGCGCTTCATTTTTTTTAACCTAAATTATTTCCTTATATTTCTTTTTTGAAATTCATGTAATAAAAAAAATATTCTCTAATAGCCTTGACAGGCATATATGGTTATATTATGATTTTGTTTAAAATATGATGCGACAGAAAAAAATTCAAGATGATAAAAATAATAGCTCAATAGTCTTTGGTATTTTCTTTAAATTCCATAGCAATTACGTTTTAAGCGAGCCTGTATACTGCACTTACTTTTGAAATTTGTAATCATTATACTGTGGCATATCACCGTGAACAGACTGACTCTTGCACACTCTACTAAATTATTCAGATTTACTTTGAGAACAATCATCACTTGTTGCAACTTATAGGCGCACACCGACGCCTACCGACCTATGTATTATTGGGCATTATTTCTTTAAAAAAGATGCCGTAGCGTGTTTTACGGTGTTTTTATCTAGATGACATTGATTCGAACGAGATGTTGTTTCATCAGGATGACCATGGCCTATGCTGATAAATCAACAAGAATTAACGCCTTAGAGGCGAACATTTTTTGTGCTAGTAGTGACATACGTACAGCCATCATCGGAAGGAGAGCCAAAAGTTGGACGTCTGATATGTGCCTCGTCAAGAATAGGTATGATATCTTCAAAGTCAATCTTTTTAAATTAAAATTCACTTTTGTGAGTGAGCTTACTTCAGAAAATGAATCGAATTGTTGTTATTTCTGCTACAAACATTATTGGATGCCCAAAAATATGCTACAAAAGCTGCGTTTAATAAAAGACTATATCTTAATAACGTGGTTTTCAATAAGAGTGCTACAAAAGTTTTTTTAAATAAAACAAAAGCTGTTTTGGATAACAATGAAATTCTTTATTCCTGTAAAAGTACGTTCGATGCCATTATGTATGGAGCTCGATTTCTGTGCGTGGCCCAACGGCACGCTTGCAGCAGTCCAGACACTGAACCCAATTTTCAACGGTTTTCAAGCATAAATCGGCCAATACTGCTGCAATTTCACGTTCGATTTTCTTACAAAGTTCATCAATCGTCGCTGGTTTGTTGGCATAGACCATAGACTTGACCTAGCCCCACAGGAAATAGTCTAAAGGCGTCAAATCGAGCGACCGAGGTGGCCAATCAACTGACCATTTCGAGATACAACACGTTCCCCAATCTTGGTTTCCAATAAATTGATTGTGACATTCGCTGTGTGGCTTTTAGCGCCGTCTTCTTGGAACCACATGTCTTCCAAGTCCATATCGTCCAATTGAAGCCAAAAATATTCGGTTTTATTGAACGGTAGCGTTTCACAGTAACGTGCCGGTCTTGATCATCACGGAAGAAGTACGGCCCAATGACGCCGCCGGCCTATAAACCACACCAAACCGTAATTTCGGAATGCAATGGTGACTCATGGACGACGTGTGGGTTGCTTCCTGACCAATAACGCATATTTTGTTTATTGACGAAGCTATTCAGCCAGAAATGAGCCTCATCGCTGAATATGATTTTTTGATGAAAATCCGTAAATTTCCGGTAGTAATTTTAATAATTTCGACTCGTTGTTGGCTCGTATATCTTTTCATCATAAAATGGCAACCCTTACTAAAGAGATATGTCAAAAGAAATATGGTGTCGTTTGCTGTCCCTGTTGCTCTAGTTTTGTAGTGTCCCAATTCAACATGTGATTTTGTCCGCATGAAAAAACAGCTATGAGCGTGAGCGGTATGTATGTATACTGTGTGCTAACTTCAAATACACGGTATTCAACGTTAACGTTCATTTTCTTTAAATACCAGCCAGTTTTATAACTTTGTTTAGCACTTTAATTGTATATAGGTTAACACACGTGTTGTATACAACTCTACTATATATAGAAATTCTAAGTCTGCCATGGGTAGATAGTTTAAAAAATTTCAATATTCTGCATATTTCTGTTTTATGTCCATCACCACATGTATATTCTGATGAGCCAACCCCCAATTTGAGTATGCCTGATTGGTCCATGTCCTTCAACGGGCAAAACACCACGCCTGCCTTTAATTTTTCCCAATCATTTTGAACCAATCTAGGTTACTGAAGTAGCTCCAATAAAAAAACAAATATATAAGAGAATTAAAAATGGTAAAAAAAATTTATGCTTGCCCATTTTTTCCGAGTTATGGGTCTCTGAACTTTTTATAGAAAAGTACGATTGTGCACCTTTTTTTTTTAAGAAGCTTTTGAAGAAATCTTAAGGAAATATAAAGTAATTCCTGCAAAAAAAAAACCGACTTCAAAACAGATTTCATCTGTCTGCCTATAACGGTTCAAATGACCACATAAATTAGATTACATTAACTATCGGGACACCCTTATATCTCCAAACATTATACTTGTTCAACTGTTAAATAGTTTGTAAATATACATCAAATTACAGCAACTATGGGGTCACCCTTTTATATCTAAATTCAAATTATATACTTGCTGTTGTAGTAAATTTAGCAATCAGATTTTGTGTAAATTTCAACCGTCTCTCTTTAACGGTTCAACAGTTTCAACTATTTAATTTATAATCGGCCTTATTACGGTTGTCGAAAACGACATTCGAGAATAGTCGTAATCGTTGTCGATAGTTAGTTTTTTTGGTACTATGTTAAATTTTCGACAATAAAATATTTTGTAATAGATCAAAACTTAAAATTTTAATAAAAAATTTTTGCAGTAGCATTTTAGGCGTTAAATTAACACTTAAAAATAACAATAAAAAACAAAAGGATTAGCTCTTAATTCAATTTGAAAACTTTTGTATTTCATTTGCAATTTTCTTAAAATTCAAATTTAGAAAGATGTGTTTTTAAATAAAAAAATTTTCCACATACAAAAATAAAATGTGCAGACAACAGTTTTAGTACGATTATACAGGTAAAATTGGGTGCTCTTACACTTGTAACTCTTTTTTCTATACAAAATATCTTATTTTTATGAAAAAAAAATGTATTCTATATTGGACTCAAGGTTCTGAGGGACCTACTTACAAAATTTTGTGCAAATCCATACAGCAGTTTTTACATGATGTGAACACAGACACAAAAAATTTGTAAAATTAAGAAAAAACTTGAAGTTATTGTAGAATAAAACGTACTCTGCCTATCAGTTCTTCTAAAAAGCTTTTAATTGATGCCCATATTAATATTTAAAAAATTTGTAAATTTTAGAGTCCCGTAGCTCAGAAAATATGGGCGAGCGCCAATTTTTTAATTGATGTTTTTTTTTCTTATTTTTTAATTCGCTATCTCCTTATATATTTAGTTTTTTGGTTGGAATTACTTTATTATTCAAAATGACATGAAAAAATTAGATGTAGGCGTGGTGTTTTGCCTGCTGCCTCGAAGGACATGAACCCATCATGCTGATTTCTAATAGTAGCTCTTTCGACTCTGCATCTGATCGATTGACATATTTGTTTTTTTGCAAAGTTGATTTCAACATCAACACGGACGGACAGACGGACATCGCTCCATTGACTTCGCTATGCATAAGAAGTCAGAATATACATATATACTTTATGGGGTCAGAAATGGATATTGTGGAAATTACACCCAGAATGACAAACTTGCCCTTTTTCCACTTTTTGTGATGGTATAAAAACAGCATGCAAAAAGTAAATTAAAATAAGCATAATATAAAAATCAAAAGAAAACTTATCTTTTGTTAGCGTTCGTTTTAAAAATTCACGAAAAAAATTGTTTGTCGTGGACATAAATTTCAACGACAATATTTGAACAAATTATCATTTGAATGCGACAAACGTAGTACCGATTTTTGTAATAGATTTGTTTTTCGAGTAACATTTTTAACAATAACGACGTGCGTAGTACCATTTTAAAAAAACGTAGGATTTTCGACACGAGAACGACAACCGTAATAAGGCTGAATATAACATTTTTATACTTCTTGTTATACCAAATAAAGTAGTGGACATTCTGCCTAAAATTAAGGTGTTTGTATACAACGGATCAAAAAATACGACCATAAAGAACAAATTACATTAATTTTGAGAACACCCTTTAAATTGTAAATTCAAATTTTAAGCTTCTTGTTATAGCGAACTTAGCAAAACAGGTCCCTTGTAAATTTCAACTATCTGTCTATAACGGGTCAACGGTTCGGCAATATACACTAAATTACATCAACTATTGGCACACCCGTTTATATACAAGACCAAATTTTATACTTGTTGTTGTAGCGGAGTTAGTAATACAGGTTCGTTGTAAATTTCAATCGTTCGTCTACAACTGTTTAAGATTATGGCCATATACATAATTAAATGAACAATTGGGGCACCCTTTAATTTTAATATTAATACTTGTTACTATAACGACCATATCAATCGACATAATGGCGATTGTCTATAACGGTTCAAAAGATAGTCCCATATAAGTATATTTACATCAATTATGGGGGCACCCTTTAATTTTTAGATTTATTTTTGTTTCACTTTTTGTTATTGCGAGCCATAGTAACACACAGTCATGTTAAATTTTACAGAATCGCCCTTTACAGTTCATAATACACGTAAAAAATATGTATTTTGTATGGGGTCACCCTTTAATTTTTATGATTATGAACTGTTTTTTAAACGGGACCAATCTATAAACATAATCTATCATATTACCAAAAATTCCCAAAATCGGTTCGGATATGGCTGAGTTCTGCACGCACAAACATAAAAAAACATTCAACCGAATTGTAGAACCTCCTTCTTTCTTTTGAAGTCGGTTAAAAAAATGATTAACCCATTAATATCCGATGTCATTTTTACGTAAAATTTTATGTGGTACGTAATTTTTTTCTTATTTTTTAATTACCTGTCATTCCAATATTGTTTTTTTTATTAAATTAACATACGAAGGGTACATAAGATTCTCCATAGCCGAATATACACTCTTGCTTGTTTGAAAAACACATTACTTTTTATTAAATAACAAGTTATTAATAAAGAAAATCTGTTTTGCAGGTTTACTTCAATTTAATTAAGTTTAAATCACGGAAATTTTAAATTAATTAATTTATCAAGTATAACTTTCCAATTATCACTAATAAATTACACAAATCACCGGTATTGATTATTAATGGTAAAAGCACATCTGAATGGTCATTTCGCTACCGCTTACTTATCTCTTCAAAAACTTCTTTCAAATATTTTAAATAATCTAAAGATTTTTGTCTAAACAATAAAGTTTTAGCACAAACAACAATAATCAACTTTGATTTTACTTTTTTTATCCTTTGAATATGGCTGAATTCTTTTTCGGCTCTTTATACAGTTTAAAGATGTTGAAAAATAAAATAAAAACA
This sequence comes from Gymnosoma rotundatum, assembly GCA_916610165.2. Lineage (NCBI taxonomy): Eukaryota > Metazoa > Arthropoda > Insecta > Diptera > Tachinidae > Gymnosoma > Gymnosoma rotundatum. The sequence goes on from OU744336.1 coordinate 119,560,749, forward strand.
ACAAATATAAGAAAATTTATTTATGTTTAATGCAAGGACACTTGCAAATTACTAATTAAGTTTAAATCATGGGGATATTAAATTTATTAAATTATATTTACGTATATCGTTCTAATTATTCCGGAAAAATTGCAAAAACCACCGATATTGATTATTTTGTATTAACTTGGCCAAGCATTAAATTACTTCTTTCTCGAATGGTGATTATATTCTGTAAATATTCTCCACGAAAAGTATAGTTTTGGACGTATACCATAAAATCAAGTGCTGACACATTCATAATAAACTACAAACACTCGCTTTTGCTTCCTTAGAACTTCACTTCATGATATTATTAAAAGTTCAAAGTTTCCTAAAATTAAACTTGTTTTTGCATAATGCAAAATTGGGCTGAACAACCTCAATAATAGAAAAAAATTACTGATACACACTCACACACATGCAAATAAGTCTAAAGAAGAAAATATACAATCTAATAATGGCATTTTAATTTATTTCCTATTTAAACAAAATAATGTTAAAAGAAAAAAATTTCATTAAAGCGGTCTTTTCACTATGAACATATTCGTCCAGCATTATGTAGTATTTTCGTGTGAGACGCAATACTGGTGAAAGGCTTAAACCCCGATATTGTAAAAAAACTGTCAAGCATGGGGGTGGCAATGTGATGGTGTGGACGTGTTTTTCAGGTAATGGTCTAGGGCCGTTCCACAGAATTTCTACCAAAATGGATAGATTTGTGTATAGGGACATTTTAGAAAATAAGATGTTGCCATATGCCGAGTGGAATATGCCACTTCGATGGGTGTTTCAACATGATAACGACCCGAAACACTCATCGAAGTTGGTAAAGGACTGGATACAATCGAAAGGGATTCAATTGCTTGATTGGCCGGCCCAATCGCCCGATTTGAACCCAATCGAAAATTTATTTTCCATATTGAAGAGGAATGTTGGATCGAAACGATTCTCCAACAGAGACGATTTATTTTCGTGTCTGGAAGATGAATAGATACGCATAGATCCAAAAATAGTTGATAATTTAATCAAATCTATGCCGCGTCGGTGCGCCGCAGTAATAAAAAATAAGGGTTATTATACAAAATATTAAAAGTTTCTTAGGTTTTGCCCAATGACTTTTTGAGTAATTTTTGTTGTTGTACTAAAAGAACCGTTAGGTGAGAGGTGATTACAAATTTTTTTTTTGTAATATTGTATGACACAGAAACTAATAAAACTGCATTAAAACATTGAATTGAAATATGTTCGTTTAAACATAATTTGACTCAGAAGCTAATATTGGGCAATGTTTCTTAGGTTTTGCACAATACTGTATGTATGAAAAGAAGTCATAAGGATCCATGTTAGAGTGGTAAAGGCTGCGAAACGAAGTTTAAGTTTATTGAAAAAATAATAATGAAACAATAAATAAAATAAGAAAATAATACTGTGGCGAAAAAAAAATTACGCCATAACTATGAAATGAACTATAAATGAGCAGTAAACATCATGGACCCCAAAAGGATGCCGAGTACAAAAAATGCCATTAGCTCTTAATAGGTAAAGCATTTTTAAAACATTTTGGTTTTTCCTTAAAGAACTCTTCTTATTCTTCTATTGATATTTTTAAAATAGTTTAAAATTTAAAAGGCCGGCAAACCGGAAAATATCAGCAGCGCCATATGTTCGTTTTTTGATTGGAGTTACTTCATTGTTCCAAATGTATGAAAAAATTGAGGTAGGCGTGCTGTTTTGCCCACTGCTTCTAAGGACATGGACCTATCTTGCTGATTTCCAATAGCATCACTATGTCTGATCGACTAGCGTATTTAAATTTTTGTTGAAATACAGTTAGCCGTTAGCCTTGGTTTCAACACTAACACGGACGGACAGACGGACTTCGGTATGCATAAGAAGTCAGATTATATATTTATTCTTTATGGGTCGGAAATAGATATTGTAGAAATTATAATTTCCCAATTCTGCGTACAGAAATTTTGAGTGAAAACCAGTAATTTTCTAATTGGTTTAATTTGTATATTTTTCTATAATTCTCAGCAAATACATACTGTGCTAATGTTAAAAAATATAGAAATGTAGAAAGCCAATGAACCAACTTTAATGCGAAAAGAAGTTTTACTGATTTTTGAGTAAACCAGCTTTTTTAACGTTACGCCTTTAATATCAATGTTTAAATACACGGAGAAGATATCTTTCACCTTTAATTAAAAAGTAACTTGTATCAAAAGTAAAATATCTAAACTTGTTGCCATGTAACTACAGCAAATGTTAAGTAACATAACGGTTGTATATATTTAAAATGCTTTGCAATAATATGTAAACTATATAAAGGATAATTGGGTCATGGGTTTAAAAAGCTTTTATTTATACATTAAAGTAAATAATTTAAACAAAAAATTGGACTTATCCTAAAAGTTCTATCATTGCTGGAAAACGTAAAATATAAACTTGTACTCGGCTGCATAATAGCTTTTAACATACAAACAAACAAGAACAACTGTGCAATAACAAAGGCAAGGATAAATAGAAATAATTTATAGGTTATATTTATAGCATTTATGACGAATTATATAGTAATTTTTATTTCCTGATGAAGGTTTAAGAATATTTAAGAAAACTTTCACAAAAATACGAATTATAAAATAAAATATCACTTAGTACAATAACTTTTATAATGTTTAGTACAAGATAAATTATAGATTGAAACCATAATGAAATAAAGTCAAACTTTTCTGTAGTGAACTTCTTTAATCTATTATAAATTTTTTCCATACTTTCATCTCCATTGAGTAAATTTTTTATTATCAATGACACAATTTTGGGAGGTTTTAGTTTGACTTTCTTGCTCTTTTGTCTCCATATAATAAATTATTTTAAAAAATGTCTAAAGCGTACACTACATTGCACAGACGAGAACTAAATTTCCCGACTAATGCATTTTTATATTTAAATTAATTAGAAGCTTTTGTTTCAAGAAAAATGGACTAGTGCTATTCAAAATTAAATGCAATATTTGAAATGCAATGATAAAGAGACAAATTAAATTGAAAAACCTAATAAATTGTTAATATTAGGTTATATTATTCTTTAAATACCTGTTTGCGTTGTTGTTAAGAAAATGAAATCTTGCTAGAGGCAAAAAAAAAAACGGTGTGAAAGAACAAAAAGATAGTACATAAATTCTGCCGAATCTCAGCTGTTATATAAATGAACTATAAAAGTTTTCAGAAATCGGATAAATAAGTTTATAGTGTGTAAATATTTATTTAACATACTTTAGAAAAGCTTTTTTCTTTATAATTATCCTTTTAAGATTTTCGTATTATGAATCTAATTGGATGACACTAAGCTTTTGCAAAAGCTTGGTCTCTGTAAAAAATGCTTTTTATTTCGGTAGGTTTTTTTAACAGAGCAATTTAAAAAGCCAGAGCAATTGTACATATATATGTCGTATGTTAAATTGAGCATTTAAATCTTTAATGGCAACTGTTGATAGTTTGTTATCTTTCTCGCCAAAAGTTTTGTTGCTAATCGCCTAATATAACAAATACATATCGAGACTATGTGATACTCCTACCCTGCAGATAATATTGGGCTACGTGGTCGATTGTAACTGAAATGGACTAGCTACAACATGGTCCTATGTAATGCAGTCATGGACCATTTTATTTTTCAATAAGAGTTTGTTGTTAAGCGACAAGTGTTCGCGTTTTGACGATTGCATAAAGTGTTGCTAGGAGCTGTACAGTTCGTGCAGTTAGAACTACGTGCTATGATATTTGTAACTCTGATGCCATCCATTATTTATTTTCGTAAAGAATTTTGTGTATGTACATTGTACAATATAAATTGGTAAAATTAAAATTATTATAAAAAATGTAATTAATATAAAAGTATATATTATTAATAGAGAAAAAGAACTGGCGACTTGTAAAAATAGAAAAAGAATGTTATTTAAAAAGATTAAGAGTGCAAGTGAAGCAATTGTATGTATAAATAACTTTTTAGGTTGCCAACACGAAATCCTCGGATACCGAAAGTTCCGTGCATCAGGATTTAGATGAGGGATACGGCAATAACAAATTAGCTAGTGAATTAGGGCAACGGCAATTAAGAAGCAGAACTTCACGGAAGAACATGTGAGAACTTTTGGCTATACTAAAAACTTATGGTGTAGATGTGCCTCTATCTACACTGATGCTTGTCGAAAATATTGAAGCACCACCAAACATAGTGATTGTGCAGTTCGGTCAATACGCGCATTTCGATATTTAATAAAATTTGATGAAGGTGGCACAGTTAATTAAAAACGCATCATAACGTAAATATGTTCCGTGTTTTTTTTTGTTATAATAGAAAATGAAAACTATTCTAAGTACAAACACATGTAAATGTAAACTTTCATGTAAAATATTGTTTTTGGTGTTTAATGGAGCAGTAGAATAGAGTAGCTTGGAAACTAGCCCTCCGGGGTGTTTCATAGAGTAATGATATGGAGTACTATTTTAAAAACAAACCCTCCGGAGTGTTCCATCGTGCAGTAACAAAGAGTAGTTTTGAAACTACTCCCATGTAATGCAAAGCTGGGTTATATGGTTCAGCCCTAGGACATTGTAATGTTAAACGGATCATGTTTTCCCTATACACTTGGGTTACCTATGGACTAGCCCTAGTCTCTTGTAGAATATAAATTACATGCTAGTCACGTTATCTTCAGGGTTATACAAAAATTTTTGTTTTAAATTGTCTTCTTTTTTTATCTAAAAACATAAAAATTGCGTTGGTTATAAATATCTTAAAAAGTTTTCATATAAAAAAATGCAATACATTTGTAAAAGATGTTTTATATAACGTTAAAAAATAAGACAACTAAAGTAAATTTTCCTACTTTAGTCTTAAAGTTTACAATACTTATTTCTATTAAAAAAAGGACAATAACAGTTCAATAGCTAATCTACACTTTTTACCTGGCAACTCTTATCATCATTTAATACCAATTTTTAAATAACCCGACAACACGAACAAATAACTTAACAAGCCAATTTATACATCAATAAATAAGTTTTATTTATTGTCGTCATACGATAAATAAAATGAAAAATAATTGGATAACGAGTTTTATAACGAATTGTCAATGAATATCCTTTATCGACTTTTACTTGTTAAAGGCTAATAAACTCTTAAAGTACATTTGTGAATAAGGCTGTATACAAATTTGATGTTGGCGTAGATAGTAATCGATATGGAATTTGGAATTTTTGTCCGTCTGTCTGTGTTCAATTCACGTAAAAACTGCTGAATGGATTTGAATAAAATTTTTCAAGGAGGTCCTTTAGAATCTTGGTTCAAATATAAAATACTTTTTTGTTTAAAATATGTAATTTCGTAAAAAGCAGATCATTTTACGGATGTAATGGTAATTGAACAGTTGCCGGCTTATTTAATTTTTTTAAATGGGAAATTTTTAATGCTGTCTGCAGAACTTTGGAAAAAAAGTTAAAAAACATTTTTCTAAATTTAAATTTTAAGAAAATTAGAAATGACACGCACACGAAATCGTAGGTACTTCTAGTATTTTAATTAAAATATTTAATGTTTAAATGCTTTTCCTAATCCGTTGAAATATTATGTTAATATACGAATGTAAGCCCGTCTTAAATAGATATATTATTTTAATTTTGATTTTTATAAAGTCTCAATATGTTTAAGATGTATTTTTACATAATTTCTTTGACTTTAAGCATTTATTAAAAGTTTATCTTTTCATGAATTTAAAATGTAACACAAAAAAGTACACATATACAGTTTAACAAATTGTATACACATTGTTTATTATTATGAGCTTTTTGTCATACTTCTTACATGCATATTAGAGAAAAGTATTTATGTCATGCATGCCATATAAGCCGATTTATCGGCATTTTGCCGATTTTTCGCCTTAAATTTATCAAAGTGCCGATTAGCCGATTTTGGCTCCGAAATAACCAATTTTTGGATAAATATTGTATTAATGTAACTTTGGTTTAGAATAATTTATAATTTTGGACAACACTAGAACACTAGTCAGCAAGTCTACTAAGGAGAAAGAGGGAGAAAAGGGTGCTGTTATAAAAAATGTCGGTAAATGAGTCAAGCGATCTATTTAACACCAAGTCATTACGTTTTGTTGTACGTATATGTGTAAAGTTTAGAATACAGGACTATTTTTTCCGACTGTTAAAAGTAGACTATTTTACACAAAATCACAAAAACTGCAAGGTCAATTTGATGGGATTCGGTGCTGCCATTATGACAGGCCCAAAGAATTCAGTTGCAAAACAATATTGCAAATTTATTTATTACAAAATGTATTTGGCACTCACTTTCATTATATGCATTATATGCTTGTCTTTAATTACCTACCGAATTTAATATTATACTTAGATATATTTACAATTGCGTATCACATAGACCAGAATGACAATAATTCCAAGCATTAAAAAATAAATAGAAAAAAAAACAAAAATTACTGTATCCAAGTACAACTAATGGCTGCCGCTTGAAGCAGTACTTGTCTGAATACAAGATTTCTATGAGGCGTTGAAAATTTACTAATCATTTGTTGCTAATGTTGATTAAATCGATACAGCGAATATAATTATAAAAAATTTAATCGAAATCAAATATAATATAAAATTGATGTGAATACTCTTCGTATTCTTATTTACAAAGTTAGTTGGTTAAATATATGTTGTTTACAATGTACACAACCTAAGGTAGATAGATACGAGGAGTGCTGGTGAAGGATGAAGCAATCCATAAAATGCAGCATTACATTCTGATGGTATCTAATTTTTCTTGTTTTCTTTGGAAAAACGTCCGCATACATTTGCAAATCCCTTTTTCTTTCTAAAAAAGATTTTTACACATTAACAAAATGAACTTAAACCAAATCAAATATTTTTATCCCCTTTAAATGTATTCTTGAAGTTGTTAATATGTAGTATAAACAGGATATTTTAAAGTGAGTCAACTGAAATACACAACCAATACCACCATATAGAAAGGTTTCTAAGAACTGTATTAAGTAATTTTATAAAAATCGAAATACGGAATATATGAATAGAGATCATTTTTTCAAAATTTGATGGGGTGCTTTTGGCCGCAATGCCTAAGTATTTAATAACGAAATTGTAAATCAATTTTTATTTAGAACTTGAAATTCAAATATAAAAACGTTTTGTTTTGAACATTAATCTTATAAATCTTTAAAAATATAATTTTTGATATTTTTGTTAATAAAAATATGCAGTATTGTATTCAAATTTAATTTGCCGATTTTTTGCAGATTATTTAAAATTAAAATGTCGATAAAGCCGATTTTTTTTGTGTAAAAGTGCCTTTTTTTATGTAAAAGTGCCGATTTCTTATCAACATTTTCTGGCACCCCTGAATTATGTGTGCAAATTGACATCTAGGAAATAAACACATGCATGTGCCTCACTTGATTTCATATGATTTTAATCTTCCCTTTTGTGCTTTTCGTTTAATTGCTGACGGAGATGCCACTCATTTAACGTTAAACTAAAATTTTTTAATTACTTAAACGTTAGTGCAAACAATAGTGAATTTCACTACTGATGTGTATTCTAATCACCAAAAATGTGTACAACAAAAATTCGAAAAGTGTTTTGAATTGCTTAACTTAAATTTATTTAAATTTTAATAAAAAATATTCATTTAATACAAACATGTTTTGGAGATCACAAATATTTTCTCATCAAAATTACTCATCAATTTAAAAAAATAAAAAATTATAAAATAATTAACACTAAAAAAATACAAAAAATACGTATTTTGGTTGAAAAAGTGAAACAGTTTTACGTGATCGTTTATCAAATAATAACAACAAAAAAAAAATGTTACACCACGTTCGTATTTCGCCACAATCCTTGTTAATTATTTGAGGGTAACAGAGTTAACTGTTTATTATTTTGCTTTCAGGAAACGTAATGAAAATACTTTTCTGAAAATTTCGTCAAAAGTTGAGAGAAAAGGTGATTGTTATGTAACTTTCATAAAAAAATTTCTAAAGGTTTGTATTATTATTGCTTGTGTTTAGAAAAATATTTCTTTTAAATTGTAACAAATACAACTTTTCTATCTAAAGACAACTTTAATAGATATGTCGTCTACATGTATAAAGAAAATGCGTGTCTGTCGTATCGTATTTTTTCTGTAATTGGTATCATGTGAATAATATTTTAAATTGATTATAATTACAAGATTAACACACTCAGGCGCTTCATTTTTTTTAACCTAAATTATTTCCTTATATTTCTTTTTTGAAATTCATGTAATAAAAAAAATATTCTCTAATAGCCTTGACAGGCATACATGGTTATATTATGATTTTGTTTAAAATATGATGCGACAGAAAAAAATTCAAGATGATAAAAATAATAGCTCAATAGTCTTTGGTATTTTCTTTAAATTCCATAGCAATTACGTTTTAAGCGAGCCTGTATACTGCACTTACTTTTGAAATTTGTAATCATTATACTGTGGCATATCACCGTGAACAGACTGACTCTTGCACACTCTACTAAATTATTCAGATTTACTTTGAGAACAATCATCACTTGTTGCAACTTATAGGCGCACACCGACGCTTACCGACCTATGTATTATTGGGCATTATTTCTTTAAAAAAGATGCCGTAGCGTGTTTTACGGTGTTTTTATCTAGATGACATTGATTCGAACGAGATGTTGTTTCATCAGGATGACCATGGCCTATGCTGATAAATCAACAAGAATTAACGCCTTAGAGGCGAACATTTTTTGTGCTAGTAGTGACATACGTACAGCCATCATCGGAAGGAGAGCCAAAAGTTGGACGTCTGATATGTGCCTCGTCAAGAATAGGTATGATATCTTCAAAGTCAATCTTTTTAAATTAAAATTCACTTTTGTGAGTGAGCTTACTTCAGAAAATGAATCGAATTGTTGTTATTTCTGCTACAAACATTATTGGATGCCCAAAAATATGCTACAAAAGCTGCGTTTAATAAAAGACTATATCTTAATAACGTGGTTTTCAATAAGAGTGCTACAAAAGTTTTTTTAAATAAAACAAAAGCTGTTTTAGATAACAATGAAATTCTTTATTCCTGTAAAAGTACGTTCGATGCCATTATGTATGGAGCTCGATTTCTGTGCGTGGCCCAACGGCACGCTTGCAGAAGTCCAGACACTGAACCCAATTTTCAACGGTTTTCAAGCATAAATCGGCCAATACTGCTGCAATTTCACGTTCGATTTTCTTACAAAGTTCATCAATCGTCGCTGGTTTGTTGGCATAGACCATAGACTTGACCTAGCCCCACAGGAAATAGTCTAAAGGCGTCAAATCGAGCGACCGAGGTGGCCAATCAACTGACCATTTCGAGATACAACACGTTCCCCAATCTTGGTTTCCAATAAATTGATTGTGACATTCGCTGTGTGGCTTTTGGCGCCGTCTTCTTGGAACCACATGTCTTCCAAGTCCATATCGTCCAATTGAAGCCAAAAATATTCGGTTTTATTGAACGGTAGCGTTTCACAGTAACGTGCCGGTCTTGATCATCACGGAAGAAGTACGGCCCAATGACGCCGCCGGCCTATAAACCACACCAAACCGTAATTTCGGAATGCAATGGTGACTCATGGACGACGTGTGGGTTGCTTCCTGACCAATAACGCATATTTTGTTTATTGACGAAGCTATTCAGCCAGAAATGAGCCTCATCGCTGAATATGATTTTTTGATGAAAATCCGTAAATTTCCGGTAGTAATTTTAATAATTTCGACTCGTTGTTGGCTCGTATATCTTTTCATCATAAAATGGCAACCCTTACTAAAGAGATATGTCAAAAGAAATATGGTGTCGTTTGCTGTCCCTGTTGCTCTAGTTTTGTAGTGTCCCAATTCAACATGTGATTTTGTCCGCATGAAAAAACAGCTATGAGCGTGAGCGGTATGTATGTATACTGTGTGCTAACTTCAAATACACGGTATTCAACGTTAACGTTCATTTTCTTTAAATACCAGCCAGTTTTATAACTTTGTTTAGCACTTTAATTGTATATAGGTTAACACACGTGTTGTATACAACTCTACTATATATAGAAATTCTAAGTCTGCCATGGGTAGATAGTTTAAAAAATTTCAAGATTCTGCATATTTCTGTTTTATGTCCATCACCACATGTATATTCTGATGAGCCAACCCCCAATTTGAGTATGCCTGATTGGTCCATGTCCTTCAACGGGCAAAACACCACGCCTGCCTTTAATTTTTCCCAATCATTTTGAACCAATCTAGGTTACTGAAGTAGCTCCAATAAAAAAACAAATATATAAGAGAATTAAAAATGGTAAAAAAAATTTATGCTTGCCCATTTTTTCCGAGTTATGGGTCTCTGAACTTTTTATAGAAAAGTACGATTGTGCACCTTTTTTTTTTAAGAAGCTTTTGAAGAAATCTTTAAGGAAATATAAAGTAATTCTTGCAAAAAAAACCGACTTCAAAACAGATTTCATCTGTCTGCCTATAACGGTTCAAATGACCACATAAATTAGATTACATTAACTATCGGGACACCCTTATATCTCCAAACATTATACTTGTTCAACTGTTAAATAGTTTGTAAATATACATCAAATTACAGCAACTATGGGGTCACCCTTTTATATCTAAATTCAAATTATATACTTGCTGTTGTAGTAAATTTAGCAATCAGATTTTGTGTAAATTTCAACCGTCTCTCTTTAACGGTTCAACAGTTTCAACTATTTAATTTATAATCGGCCTTATTACGGTTGTCGAAAACGACATTCGAGAATAGTCGTAATCGTTGTCGATAGTTAGTTTTTTTGGTACTATGTTAAATTTTCGACAATAAAATATTTTGTAATAGATCAAAACTTAAAATTTTAATAAAAAATTTTTGCAGTAGCATTTTAGGCGTTAAATTAACACTTAAAAATAACAATAAAAAACAAAAGGACTAGCTCTTAATTCAATTTGAAAACTTTTGTATTTCATTTGCAATTTTCTTAAAATTCAAATTTAGAAAGATGTGTTTTTAAATAAAAAAATTTTCCACATACAAAAATAAAATGTGCAGACAACAGTTTTAGTACGATTATACAGGTAAAATTGGGTGCTCTTACACTTGTAACTCTTTTTTCTATACAAAATATCTTATTTTTATGAAAAAAAAAATGTATTCTATATTGGACTCAAGGTTCTGAGGGACCTACTTACAAAATTTTGTGCAAATCCATACAGCAGTTTTTACATGATGTGAACACAGACACAAAAAATTTGCAAAATTAAGAAAAAACTTGAAGTTATTGTAGAATAAAACGTACTCTGCCTATCAGTTCTTCTAAAAAATTTTTGTATTTCCTTAAAGACCCCTTCAAAAGCTTTTAATTGATGCCCATATTAATATTTAAAAAATTTGTAAATTTTAGAGTCCCGTAGCTCAGAAAATATGGGCGAGCGCCAATTTTTTAATTGATGTTTTTTTTCTTATTTTTTAATTCGCTATCTCCTTATATATTTAGTTTTTTGGTTGGAATTACTTTATTATTCAAAATGACATGAAAAAATTAGATGTAGGCGTGGTGTTTTGCCTGCTGCCTCGAAGGACATGAACCCATCATGCTGATTTCTAATAGTAGCTCTTTCGACTCTGCATCTGATCGATTGACATATTTGTTTTTTTGCAAAGTTGATTTCAACATCAACACGGACGGACAGACGGACATCGCTCCATTGACTTCGCTATGCATAAGAAGTCAGAATATACATATATACTTTATGGGGTCAGAAATGGATATTGTGGAAATTACACCCAGAATGACAAACTTGCCCTTTTTCCACTTTTTGCGATGGTATAAAAACAGCATGCAAAAAGTAAATTAAAATAAGCATAATATAAAAATCAAAAGAAAACTTATCTTTTGTTAGCGTTCGTTTTAAAAATTCACGAAAAAAATTGTTTGTCGTGGACATAAATTTCAACGACAATATTTGAACAAATTATCATTTGAATGCGACAAACGTAGTACCGATTTTTGTAATAGATTTGTTTTTCGAGTAACATTTTTAACAATAACGACGTGCGTAGTACCATTTTAAAAAAACGTAGGATTTTCGACACGAGAACGACAACCGTAATAAGGCTGAATATAACATTTTTATACTTCTTGTTATACCAAATAAAGTAGTGGACATTCTGCCTAAAATTAAGGTGTTTGTATACAACGGATCAAAAAATACGACCATAAAGAACAAATTACATTAATTTTGAGAACACCCTTTAAATTGTAAATTCAAATTTTAAGCTTCTTGTTATAGCGAACTTAGCAAAACAGGTCCCTTGTAAATTTCAACTGTCTGTCTATAACGGGTCAACGGTTCGGCAATATACACTAAATTACATCAACTATTGGCACACCCGTTTATATACAAGACCAAATTTTATACTTGTTGTTGTAGCGGAGTTAGTAATACAGGTTCGTTGTAAATTTCAATCGTTCGTCTACAACTGTTTAAGATTATGGCCATATACATAATTAAATGAACAATTGGGGCACCCTTTAATTTTAATATTAATACTTGTTACTATAACGACCATATCAATCGACATAATGGCGATTGTCTATAACGGTTCAAAAGATAGTCCCATATAAGTATATTTACATCAATTATGGGGGCACCCTTTAATTTTTAGATTTATTTTTGTTTCACTTTTTGTTATTGCGAGCCATAGTAACACACAGTCATGTTAAATTTTACAGAATCGCCCTTTACAGTTCATAATACACGTAAAAAATATGTATTTTGTATGGGGTCACCCTTTAATTTTTATGATTATGAACTGTTTTTTAAACGGGACCAATCTATAAACATAATCTATCATATTACCAAAAATTCCCAAAATCGGTTCGGATATGGCTGAGTTCTGCACGCACAAACATAAAAAAACATTCAACCGAATTGTAGAACCTCCTTCTTTCTTTTGAAGTCGGTTAAAAAAATGATTAACCCATTAATATCCGATGTCATTTTTACGTAAAATTTTATGTGGTACGTAATTTTTTTCTTATTTTTTAATTACCTGTCATTCCAATATTGTTTTTTTTATTAAATTAACATACGAAGGGTACATAAGATTCTCCATAGCCGAATATACACTCTTGCTTGTTTGAAAAACACATTACTTTTTATTAAATAACAAGTTATTAATAAAGAAAATCTGTTTTGCAGGTTTACTTCAATTTAATTAAGTTTAAATCACGGAAATTTTAAATTAATTAATTTATCAAGTATAACTTTCCAATTATCACTAATAAATTACACAAATCACCGGTATTGATTATTAATGGTAAAAGCACATCTGAATGGTCATTTCGCTACCGCTTACTTATCTCTTCAAAAACTTCTTTCAAATATTTTAAATAATCTAAAGATTTTTGTCTAAACAATAAAGTTTTAGCACAAACAACAATAATCAACTTTGATTTTACTTTTTTTATCCTTTGAATATGGCTGAATTCTTTTTCGGCTCTTTATACAGTTTAAAGATGTTGAAAAATAAAATAAAAACAACAAATATAAGAAAATTTATTTATGTTTAATGCAAGGACACTTGCAAATTACTAATTAAGTTTAAATCATGGGGATATTAAATTTATTAAATTATATTTACGTATATCGTTCTAATTATTCCGGAAAAATTGCAAAAACCACCGATATTGATTATTTTGTATTAACTTGGCCAAGCATTAAATTACTTCTTTCTCGAATGGTGATTATATTCTGTAAATATTCTCCACGAAAAGTATAGTTTTGGACGTATACCATAAAATCAAGTGCTGACACATTCATAATAAACTACAAACACTCGCTTTTGCTTCCTTAGAACTTCACTTCATGATATTATTAAAAGTTCAAAGTTTCCTAAAATTAAACTTGTTTTTGCATAATGCAAAATTGGGCTGAACAACCTCAATAATAGAAAAAAATTACTGATACACACTCACACACATGCAAATAAGTCTAAAGAAGAAAATATACAATCTAATAATGGCATTTTAATTTATTTCCTATTTAAACAAAATAATGTTAAAAGAAAAAAATTTCATTAAAGCGGTCTTTTCACTATGAACATATTCGTCCAGCATTATGTAGTATTTTTGAAAATGTATTAGGATATGTTACACAGATGATGATGGAATATAATGGCCCATATTCATAGTTATAGACTAAAGTCGACTCTTGCTAAAGTATACTCTAAAATAAAAAGCTCATTATCTTTTTTACATTCATAGTCAAGAATAAAGTATAGTTTAAGTTTAGCCGCCTTCCACTGGGTGCCAACTGTAATTTGATAGAAGTTTTCATACAATTTCTAAACAAACACTAGAAAAAAGTAACCTTGTTTTTATTTTGTTCACTTTGGTATAAACATCAGATAAAGAGTATTGTGTTCTTAAACCAAATAAAATAATTTTGGAAAAATGAATTAAAAACAGCTTTGGGTAGTTTTAAATTTAGAGTTGACTTTCTCGCCAAAAGTATATTTTAAATTGTCTATGAATGAATTAGAGTCGACTCTAAAGTAAAACCGACTTTAGTTCCCTTAAAGCATACTTTATTTTAACTATGAATATGGGCCAATGTTTTTATTTTTGGCATGCGAAATGTCTCCCTTTTGTGTTTATATTGAGTTTGTCTTTCAACTACGTACACATATTTCATTTTACACGAAATTTCAAGTTGTGAAGTTGCTGAAAATGTCAGAATTATCGATGGATCGTAACAAGTGCAGAATATAGTGACCGTCATTTACCATAATAACAGTATGCAGTTAGTACTCTACTACAGCATTCTGATCGTGGATAGACCGCTTAAGAGTGAAAAATTAAAATTGTAGTCGTCCTATGTACATATACAGTATTGGGCAAAACCTAAGAAAAGTTGTCCAATATTAGCTTCTGAGTCAAATTATGTTTAAACGAACATATTTCAATTCAATGTTTTAATGCAGTTTTATTAGTTTCTGTGTCATACAATATTACAAAAAAAAAATTTGTAATTATCTCTCACCTAACGGTTGTTTTAGTACAACAACAAAAATTACTCAAAAATTCATTGGGCAAAACCTAAGAAACTTTTAATATTTTGTATAATAACCCTTATTTTTTATTACTGCGGCGCACCGACGCGGCATAGATTTAATTAAATTATCAATTATTTTTGGATCTATGCGTATCCATTCATCTTCCAGACACGAAAATAAATCGTCTCTGTTGGAGAATCGTTTCGATCCAACATTCCTCTTCAATATGGAAAATAAATTTTCGATTGGGTTCAAATCGGGCGAATGGGCCGGCCAATCAAGCAATTGAATCCCTTTCGATTGTATCCAGTCCTTTACCAACTTCGATGAGTGTTTCGGGTCGTTATCATGTTGAAACACCCATCGAAGTGGCATATTCCACTCGGCATATGGCAACATCTTATTTTCTAAAATGTCCCTATACACAAATCTATCCATTTTGGTAGAAATTCTGTGGAACGGCCCTAGACCATGACCTGAAAAACACGTCCACACCATCACATTGCCACCCCCATGCTTGACAGTTTTTTTACAATATCGGGGTTTAAGCCTTTCACCAGTATTGCGTCTCACACGACATATGCCATCCGAGTTGAACAAATTAAATTTGCTTTCGTCGCTAAAGAGCACACTTTTCCACTTTTTAACTGGCCAATCAAGATATTTTTTTGCAAATTCGAGCCTAAAAAATCAGGCGTTAATGGTTGACTTGTAAGCATATGTCGTGTGAGACGCAATACTGGTGAAAGGCTTAAACCCCGATATTGTAAAAAAACTGTCAAGCATGGGGGTGGCAATGTGATGGTGTGGACGTGTTTTTCAGGTAATGGTCTAGGGCCGTTCCACAGAATTTCTACCAAAATGGATAGATTTGTGTATAGGGACATTTTAGAAAATAAGATGTTGCCATATGCCGAGTGGAATATGCCACTTCGATGGGTGTTTCAACATGATAACGACCCGAAACACTCATCGAAGTTGGTAAAGGACTGGATACAATCGAAAGGGATTCAATTGCTTGATTGGCCGGCCCAATCGCCCGATTTGAACCCAATCGAAAATTTATTTTCCATATTGAAGAGGAATGTTGGATCGAAACGATTCTCCAACAGAGACGATTTATTTTCGTGTCTGGAAGATGAATAGATACGCATAGATCCAAAAATAGTTGATAATTTAATCAAATCTATGCCGCGTCGGTGCGCCGCAGTAATAAAAAATAAGGGTTATTATACAAAATATTAAAAGTTTCTTAGGTTTTGCCCAATGACTAATTGAGTAATTTTTGTTGTTGTACTAAAAGAACCGTTAGGTGAGAGGTGATTACAAATTTTTTTTTTGTAATATTGTATGACACAGAAACTAATAAAACTGCATTAAAACATTGAATTGAAATATGTTCGTTTAAACATAATTTGACTCAGAAGCTAATATTGGGCAATGTTTCTTAGGTTTTGCACAATACTGTATGTATGAAAAGAAGTCATAAGGATCCATGTTAGAGTGGTAAAGGCTGCGAAACGAAGTTTAAGTTTATTGAAAAAATAATAATGAAACAATAAATAAAATAAGAAAATAATACTGTGGCGAAAAAAAAATTACGCCATAACTATGAAATGAACTATAAATGAGCAGTAAACATCATGGACCCCAAAAGGATGCCGAGTACAAAAAATGCCATTAGCTCTTAATAGGTAAAGCATTTTTAAAACATTTTGGTTTTTCCTTAAAGAACTCTTCTTATTCTTCTATTGATATTTTTAAAATAGTTTAAAATTTAAAAGGCCGGCAAACCGGAAAATATCAGCAGCGCCATATGTTCGTTTTTTGATTGGAGTTACTTCATTGTTCCAAATGTATGAAAAAATTGAGGTAGGCGTGCTGTTTTGCCCACTGCTTCTAAGGACATGGACCTATCTTGCTGATTTCCAATAGCATCACTATGTCTGATCGACTAGCGTATTTAAATTTTTGTTGAAATACAGTTAGCCGTTAGCCTTGGTTTCAACACTAACACGGACGGACAGACGGACTTCGGTATGCATAAGAAGTCAGATTATATATTTATTCTTTATGGGTCGGAAATAGATATTGTAGAAATTATAATTTCCCAATTCTGCGTACAGAAATTTTGAGTGAAAACCAGTAATTTTCTAATTGGTTTAATTTGTATATTTTTCTATAATTCTCAGCAAATACATACTGTGCTAATGTTAAAAAATATAGAAATGTAGAAAGCCAATGAACCAACTTTAATGCGAAAAGAAGTTTTACTGATTTTTGAGTAAACCAGCTTTTTTAACGTTACGCCTTTAATATCAATGTTTAAATACACGGAGAAGATATCTTTCACCTTTAATTAAAAAGTAACTTGTATCAAAAGTAAAATATCTAAACTTGTTGCCATGTAACTACAGCAAATGTTAAGTAACATAACGGTTGTATATATTTAAAATGCTTTGCAATAATATGTAAACTATATAAAGGATAATTGGGTCATGGGTTTAAAAAGCTTTTATTTATACATTAAAGTAAATAATTTAAACAAAAAATTGGACTTATCCTAAAAGTTCTATCATTGCTGGAAAACGTAAAATATAAACTTGTACTCGGCTGCATAATAGCTTTTAACATACAAACAAACAAGAACAACTGTGCAATAACAAAGGCAAGGATAAATAGAAATAATTTATAGGTTATATTTATAGCATTTATGACGAATTATATAGTAATTTTTATTTCCTGATGAAGGTTTAAGAATATTTAAGAAAACTTTCACAAAAATACGAATTATAAAATAAAATATCACTTAGTACAATAACTTTTATAATGTTTAGTACAAGATAAATTATAGATTGAAACCATAATGAAATAAAGTCAAACTTTTCTGTAGTGAACTTCTTTAATCTATTATAAATTTTTTCCATACTTTCATCTCCATTGAGTAAATTTTTTATTATCAATGACACAATTTTGGGAGGTTTTAGTTTGACTTTCTTGCTCTTTTGTCTCCATATAATAAATTATTTTAAAAAATGTCTAAAGCGTACACTACATTGCACAGACGAGAACTAAATTTCCCGACTAATGCATTTTTATATTTAAATTAATTAGAAGCTTTTGTTTCAAGAAAAATGGACTAGTGCTATTCAAAATTAAATGCAATATTTTAAATGCAATGATAAAGAGACAAATTAAATTGAAAAACCTAATAAATTGTTAATATTAGGTTATATTATTCTTTAAATACCTGTTTGCGTTGTTGTTAAGAAAATGAAATCTTGCTAGAGGCAAAAAAAAAAACGGTGTGAAAGAACAAAAAGATAGTACATAAATTCTGCCGAATCTCAGCTGTTATATAAATGAACTATAAAAGTTTTCAGAAATCGGATAAATAAGTTTATAGTGTGTAAATATTTATTTAACATACTTTAGAAAAGCTTTTTTCTTTATAATTATCCTTTTAAGATTTTCGTATTATGAATCTAATTGGATGACACTAAGCTTTTGCAAAAGCTTGGTCTCTGTAAAAAATGATTTTTATTTCGGTAGGTTTTTTTAACAGAGCAATTTAAAAAGCCAGAGCAATTGTACATATATATGTCGTATGTTAAATTGAGCATTTAAATCTTTAATGGCAACTGTTGATAGTTTGTTATCTTTCTCGCCAAAAGTTTTGTTGCTAATCGCCTAATATAACAAATACATATCGAGACTATGTGATACTCCTACCCTGCAGATAATATTGGGCTACGTGGTCGATTGTAACTGAAATGGACTAGCTACAACATGGTCCTATGTAATGCAGTCATGGACCATTTTATTTTTCAATAAGAGTTTGTTGTTAAGCGACAAGTGTTCGCGTTTTGACGATTGCATAAAGTGTTGCTAGGAGCTGTACAGTTCGTGCAGTTAGAACTACGTGCTATGATATTTGTAACTCTGATGCCATCCATTATTTATTTTCGTAAAGAATTTTGTGTATGTACATTGTACAATATAAATTGGTAAAATTAAAATTATTATAAAAAATGTAATTAATATAAAAGTATATATTTTTAATAGAGAAAAAGAACTGGCGACTTGTAAAAATAGAAAAAGAATGTTATTTAAAAAGATTAAGAGTGCAAGTGAAGCAATTGTATGTATAAATAACTTTTTAGGTTGCCAACACGAAATCCTCGGATACCGAAAGTTCCGTGCATCAGGATTTAGATGAGGGATACGGCAATAACAAATTAGCTAGTGAATTAGGGCAACGGCAATTAAGAAGCAGAACTTCACGGAAGAACATGTGAGAACTTTTGGCTATACTAAAAACTTATGGTGTAGATGTGCCTCTATCTACACTGATGCTTGTCGAAAATATTGAAGCACCACCAAACATAGTGATTGTGCAGTTCGGTCAATACGCGCATTTCGATATTTAATAAAATTTGATGAAGGTGGCACAGTTAATTAAAAACGCATCATAACGTAAATATGTTCCGTGTTTTTTTTTGTTATAATAGAAAATGAAAACTATTCTAAGTACAAACACATGTAAATGTAAACTTTCATGTAAAATATTGTTTTTGGTGTTTAATGGAGCAGTAGAATAGAGTAGCTTGGAAACTAGCCCTCCGGGGTGTTTCATAGAGTAATGATATGGAGTACTATTTTAAAAACAAACCCTCCGGAGTGTTCCATCGTGCAGTAACAAAGAGTAGTTTTGAAACTACTCCCATGTAATGCAAAGCTGGGTTATATGGTTCAGCCCTAGGACATTGTAATGTTAAACGGATCATGTTTTCCCTATACACTTGGGTTACCTATGGACTAGCCCTAGTCTCTTGTAGAATATAAATTACATGCTAGTCACGTTATCTTCAGGGTTATACAAAAATTTTTGTTTTAAATTGTCTTCTTTTTTTATCTAAAAACATAAAAATTGCGTTGGTTATAAATATCTTAAAAAGTTTTCATATAAAAAAATGCAATACATTTGTAAAAGATGTTTTATATAACGTTAAAAAATAAGACAACTAAAGTAAATTTTCCTACTTTAGTCTTAAAGTTTACAATACTTATTTCTATTAAAAAAAGGACAATAACAGTTCAATAGCTAATCTACACTTTTTACCTGGCAACTCTTATCATCATTTAATACCAATTTTAAATAACCCGACAACACGAACAAATAACTTAACAAGCCAATTTATACATCAATAAATAAGTTTTATTTATTGTCGTCATACGATAAATAAAATGAAAAATAATTGGATAACGAGTTTTATAACGAATTGTCAATGAATATCCTTTATCGACTTTTACTTGTTAAAGGCTAATAAACTCTTAAAGTACATTTGTGAATAAGGCTGTATACAAATTTGATGTTGGCGTAGATAGTAATCGATATGGAATTTGGAATTTTTGTCCGTCTGTCTGTGTTCAATTCACGTAAAAACTGCTGAATGGATTTGAATAAAATTTTTCAAGGAGGTCCTTTAGAATCTTGGTTCAAATATAAAATACTTTTTTGTTTAAAATATGTAATTTCGTAAAAAGCAGATCATTTTACGGATGTAATGGTAATTGAACAGTTGCCGGCTTATTTAATTTTTTTAAATGGGAAATTTTTAATGCTGTCTGCAGAACTTTGGAAAAAAAGTTAAAAAACATTTTTCTAAATTTAAATTTTAAGAAAATTAAAAATGACACGCACACGAAATCGTAGGTACTTCTAGTATTTTAATTAAAATATTTAATGTTTAAATGCTTTTCCTAATCCGTTGAAATATTATGTTAATATACGAATGTAAGCCCGTCTTAAATAGATATATTATTTTAATTTTGATTTTTATAAAGTCTCAATATGTTTAAGATGTATTTTTACACAATTTCTTTGACTTTAAGCATTTATTAAAAGTTTATCTTTTCATGAATTTAAAATGTAACACAAAAAAGTACACATATAAAGTTTAACAAATTGTATACACATTGTTTATTCGCACACGTTGCCTTTTTTGTGTTTTTGTTTCACACAAAGTTTCTAAATAAGAACCCATATCTGAAGGCGCCAGCTATTAAAAACACATACATATACACGTGTGAAGGTGCACTGAATGCCATCACATAAGTTTAAATCTTTCTAACCGACCATAACATGTGTCTGGTGTGTTTAATTTTATCTAATGTGATTTTTATGTATATGCATAGAGATCTCAATGCTCATACTCATCTTCTTGTTGACCAGTTTGCGGCATTAAAAATTTATAACAACAAAATAGTTGGCAAGTTTTAACAACCAGCTTATAATAAAAACAGACAGACGTGAGTACAACGGATTAAAAAACTACGTGAAGTTCTGTATTTTTTACAAATATATCGTCATGAGAAACAACCTCATATTGCGTATATTATGATTATTATTTTTAAGCACCAAACAAAATTAATTTGAAATCAGCTGCTGTGCTTTTTCTAATGATTGAAGTTTAATCACAAAAATGCTTAAATAAAATATCGAGGGTTTCTGGAGTCAGGGGATGATAATCTTATTTTATATCAAAGTTTTAAATATCAAGCAAAATGATTTTAACACTAATCATACCAAGACTTAATATATACCTATTTCTACCATAGCGGGTCAAATGACCCGACTTTATGTTTAATGCTTGAATGTATGAAATATGGATGTTAGGAAGGAAATAAAAATAAAAATTAAATTTATTATAATTAAACAAAATAGTATGTTGAGCATTTCTATTACAAAAGCAAAAAATTAAAAAATTTTTAATTCATAGTTCATCGCATTTTTTACATATAAGTGTTTCCATTGTACATTTTCCGCAAACATATTTTTTACATTTAGAGCAAATTTTGTTGGTTTTATTTTCTCTACAGTATCCTATTTGACATCTCATACGTTCATAAGCATCTGCAGTAGACTTAGAACTCCAATCGGAACCTAATACTCTCTTTGCTTCTTCGATTGTGCATGTTCTTATATGGTTCATAATACAGTTGTCAATTATCAATGAAAAAGCAGTACTAATTTTACCTTTCATTATATGGCGTTTTGCATATCCTGTTGGGCCTACTTCTTGCCTGAAAATGTTATGAAGTGGTGCTCTTCCAGGTGTGCCACCTACTTGCATTTGTTGCCAAACAGATCCATCATTCGCAACAATTTGTTCATTTATTTCTACTTCACTTTCTTCCGAATTTGAGAGTAATCATATTCTTTTTCGGCCACTACATACATTCACAATATTTTCCTCTTCATCGTCAGTATCTGAAGAATCAAACTCATTTTTATTTGCAACCAATATATCTTCATTTTCAGAAAATTCATCTTCACTAATTTCTGAAAACTCTTCGCCAATATTATTAATATCTTCTAAGAACTTGTACTGTCTTGTTTGCTTCGACAAACAAGACAGTACAGTAAAATATAAGCTAGGTACTTACCAAGACTTTCAATTTTTGCACTTTTTCTTACACTTAAAAGCTATTTTCAATCTAAAATTTGATATTTTCTTGAAATTATTCTGAGATATTTTCGTTGAAATACTTTACGCAACAGTCTTTGGAAGAATGTGCAACTTACTGACTACAAATATGACTCGATAATCTCATAAAACAGAAACATTTTCTCCGGGTCAAATGACCCGTTGTGGTAGATGTCGGTATACAACAAGGATTACTCAGAATAAACAACAAAAAAACAAAACAAAAATATTTTTATAACTGTACATTAATTACTTAGAAAAATTCATGAAGTCAAAAGTTCAAACGCAATAAAATTATACGTGCATTTTCAATGCAAAAGTTCAAAATGGGTCATTTGACCCGATATGGTATGTTTAGTGTTAACACACGAGTTGTATGTGTCAAGCCGCATAGATCTAGTATATAATTGGTTCAAGTAGAACATGCAGATGAACTCACGTCTAGAAAAAAAAAAACAACGAACTTATAACCCTCAAAGTTGGAAGTAAGCAGAAGGACAATAAAATGGCAAAAGGCAGACATGAGTGCTAAAATGACATCATAAACTGACCAAAGTGGTCATTCGAAATATAATATGATAAGTACAAAATAAGGTTTATGTTTTCTCGCATAGGTTTTTGTAGCCAAATGCTCATTTTTCCAAAAAAAAAAATCCAGTTATATATTCTAACAGATATTATTACTTGAATCTGCCTGCTGTGTAAGTAAAATTAAATTTTTACTCTACACGACTCTTTATTTATTATTGAATTTTTAAAAGAATTTTAAAAGAGTATGAAGTTAAAAAAATTGCATGCACAATAAAAAGAAACAGTGTGATTTTGTAATAAGTTTTAAAAATAAACGATAATAAACAAGTAAGAGTGCTATATTAGGGTATGTCGAATCTTATATACCTTTCACCATATACATATGTATAACCACATGTAAATCGTCATAAGAAATTGTATTCTACAATTAAGTTTTTCTGTTCAAAAAAAGCGTCTAAAATATTAAGTTTTGCTTAGGGTTGTTGTTCCAGCTAGTGTAATTGTAGTGAATAAGTAGTATAGAGGAATACAACCAAAAATTAAAAAAATATGGAAAAATTAGAGGCAAAATATTATAGTGTACCTGTTAACATGTAGCACCTAGCGCCCTAAATTTACATAGAAAACCATTATCAATAAAAGTAATAACAAATATTAGTCACTATTATTCCTTTTGGAGAAGTGAGGCATTTTCATAACAGTTTTAAAAAAAATTTAAACATTTTTTTAATAACAAAGATAAGCCCTCTTGTAACTCCATCTAACTACAAAAGCAATCGAAATCTAAATTTCTGAGAATTTTAAAATTATCAGGAAATTTTGCATATTGTAATCACAAGTATACAAAATGTATGTATGTCTGCCACAATCTATTCCCTAAACAGTATCAAGTGTATTTGCTTAGATGCAAACTTTATGTAACAATGCATGTATCCGTACAATAAAAACAAATATTGTACTTGAATGTCATGATATAACTGTGTTTGTGTTAGAGTATTCACTAGATTAATCGAAGAATTTAACATCGAATAAGTGTTCGAGTAAGAAACCGAAACAATAAAAATCGACTAAAACTAATTTCTCCTATTTTTTTTTCTCTGTAAGTTCAGATTTATACTATACCAATATTTGGTGCCTATTTTAAATTCTTTTTTAAAGTTGCAGTGTAATGCGTTATTTTGAACAAAACACAAGCAACAATAACATCCCCTCAAAATTTAAGCCATACCAGTGCTCTTTCTTCCCTTTACCCTTTACAAATAACCACAAATTTTATACTAGTTTTATGAAAAATTCCATAGTGTAAATTGGCTCTAAGTATTTCATAATATGACAAAACAAAAGAAAAGGCGGAAATAGCAAGATTTGTAATTTCAAGATGACATTTGTCTGGGATTATTTCATTCAAGAAGGCAGCAATGCCAATATAAATGTGCAAGACTTTCGCCTTTTTTCTTATCTTTCTTGTCAAGAGCATAAGACTACAGTCCATAAGGGTAAATCAGTTTAATCAAATCTAAAAGAGCTCCAGTTACGAAACATTGCAAAATGGACATAAATATTTGTCTTTAGAAGAAATACTATGAAAATGCGTGCATTCTTTTTTAATATTAAAGTAAGAATAATTTAGAATAAACTTTCGTTAAAATAGAATATCTCTACGCGTGGCGGCGGTGCTTAATAAGAAACTTTGGAAGTGATACTGATGCACAGACCCAATTTTGTATAAAACATGCGATTGTTTTGTGTGTTTACGATTTATTTTATGAAAAAAAAAAAATAGATACAAGCAACGGGAGAAAAGAAGTAAAGATTCATGAAGAAATCGGAAAAAATACGTTATGAAAAATCGTTGAACATCTCTATCAACTTTCTTCGGATCTACAAGAACGTAAATTATTCAGTCAGATTATAAACTATCAGTAGCAAAAAAATATAAATAATGAATAATACCTCACGAAGGCGGATGAATAATGGCCTGTTCACAAGACTAAACCTTCTGTTTGCAATTTAAAATAAGTTTGAGGCGTAATAAGCAACTTAACACATTAATTTTTTACCTTGATTCGAAAGCGTTCCCCAATAATGATCACTTGTTAAAATAGGTGGCATGTCATAGTGACCAAGAACATAATGTCCATGTCATTCAAAATTCATAAGAGAAAATTTTTTTAATCGAATAAATTCAAAATCCGATTAAATGGATACTCTAGTATATATTGGTTTCTGCGTTTACATCTATGAACGAAATATGTTAAAGTACATATGTACCCACCGACATATCCAATTCTTTTATCATGCTATATTTTTCAAATATACTTGTGTCAATCAGCGTGGGAAGTCTTACAAAATATGTTTAAACATTCTCTTTGGATTTTGATGAAATTTGTATCTTGCTGTCTAAAATATAAAAAATGTTACATCCTGTTGAAGGATTGGCTTGGTAATTTACAACATAAAGGAATTCTGTTGAGAATAAAGACATATTTACGTATTACGAATTAAAAATATATTCATTACAATGATGATTTATTGGAAAATATGTTTAGAAAAGTCGCCATAAATTAAGCAGGCTGAATTTGGTACTTTTGCTAGGAGAGAGAGAAAAACTTTTTTTTAAAACAAATTTAAAACTTGTGATATTCACAACTTCATAGCACTTATTATAAATTTCACCACTTACGGTAGGAATTTAATTTCCATAAACAACCGATTTCTCTGATGATGAAATAAATTAAGCATTAATGAATAGCAATAAGGAAGTTACTAAATCATTGTAAGTGCTATCTAATTTAATCAAATATAGATTATCCATCTCTTTGTAAGTTTGTTTGTTCATTTGTTTGTTTGTGCGTACGTCAATCACCGCTAAACGACAGCTAGATATTTTTTCTTATTGAAACAAAGGTAGGTCCTCATCTATATATGTTTCCAAAGCTAGGAGCTAGATGAGAGGCAAAGGGAAAAAACTGCCATTTACGTCTGTACCGGTTACAATTAAATTGTAAGCATAGCCAAATATTGATATAGGGTAGAATATTCTATAATTAGTTTGAAAAAAGGGATTAGAAGACGGAGTGAGAGAGAGGAAAATTGAACAATCCCATGAATCTTAACAAAATCAGATTCTAAAGTATTTAAGATTTAGATATCTAATGATCTATAACATTCTAACTGATTTAATAGATTCCTCACGTGTTCGGAATAGAGCCCCATATCATCAAGGCCATAATATATTATATAGTGCCTAGAAAGGCCCTAATATTAGACCTAGGCAATGCCGGGTACAATGACCTAGTAGTGAAATATTTATTATATTGTTACGTTTTTTTTAACTCGAAGAGTACTTTTATTGCAAAATAAAGCAAACCAAGAAAACTATTAAACAATACACATTACACTTAGGAAAACTGGCGGACAGCTCATCACAACGATTTCGAAATGTAAGCGTGTTAAAAGTTCTATATTTTTTTCCTTTATGTAAAGATATCTTTTGTACAAGTGCTTATGTACATTTGGAAATGAGTGAATGAGAGAATTAAGTTCCGTTGTCCGTTGCATACAGTGCTGTCAGTTATGGCGATGAAAAACTATTTTCATGATAAAAAATTTCGAAATGTCGATTGACGGTATACTTGGCAACAGTTTTTTAAATGGTTATTTGCATATTGAATATCAAATAATACCTGAGGGCGCTAAAAGAAGAAAAGCAGTGCGATGAAAAAATATATTTTCTACCGCTTTATATTGAAAACAAAATTTTTATATTTTATTTGCAATAATAGCATTTTGCATACGTACGTTCGATATAATGAAATTTGCAGAATATATGATTTTCATAACTCTAATTGTAAATCAAACGAACAGTCTGCATATGAACTGACAATCTTATTTCATGGATGCATGGAGAACGCTTTAAGAACTTTGCTTTTGAAAGAACAATTTTTAAATCCAATATTTTAGCTAATTAAAAAGTATTAAATTAATATATTAATTAAATAATTATACTTATATACTTAAATATACAAAATTATCTAGATGTGAATTTCTAAAAAAATGAAAGGGAGAATACATTTACAAAATTAATTTTTTTAATGGAATAATCTTGGGTTTAAATGTAACTGTTACGTTAATTGAAGGAGAACGTTGTTTTCTGTATTAAAGAATTTACTGAAATGCTAGATCGGCTTCCAGAAAACATGCCTAGACTCCGTATTCTAAATTAAATTTACTGCAGTTTGGTGTTTATGAACACGGCGAAGAACATTTTCTCACTTAAGTTGGTAGTAATATCATTTATTAGTATAAATAACATACATATTGTGTAACATTCAATCTTAAGAAGATATGTTAATTAGATTTATTACAAAAGAAATGTGCTTCAGTAGGTATACAAAGACAATAAATAGTAACGTTGAATGTAATGAATATGAGAGGTTTGCCTTAACAACTGCTATGTGTTCTTAAATCATATTTTTGTTTGTTTCTTTTTTTTTACCTGTTTTAAAATAATTTATTTTGATCTTGAGGTTTAAGTTTTGATTGCAAAAACTACTTAAATCATATACATATATTGATATTCTTTTTTAATTTAGTTAAATATTTTTAGATTTTGGTTATTTATGTGTTTTTTATTGGTATAAAACACCACAATATACGTTTAACAGATGAACTCCATTTTTTCATAAGAACTTTTTTACATTATTATAAACAATGCAATTTTTTATTTTTGTTTAACGGTAAGAGAATGAAATTACCTGAACTTTGTTTTTATAACTAATATATATTTTTATACATTGGCGATATTTGGCGGTATTAGACAAGTGACTTTTGTTTAATGGATGTAAGGAGGATAGAGAATTTAAATACAATTTTTAGTGTTGTGTTAAAACATTATTGAATATTTGATTTCTAATTCATTTTCTTTTGTTACAATATTGTGCCTCCATAATTCAATGAAATGTACATTTGATTTAAAAAGTACAAAAAAACAAAATTTATAATTGATTTTTGCTATTCCAGCAATTGCAGCGTCTAACTTAAGTTATTGCTTTTTTAATGGCGACAAGCGCATATCTATCCATAGTAATATAGAATTATCTACACATAATAAAGGATTAAATCAAGATACATACAATTTTATTAAATATGTTTTTTGACAGGATCTATGTCATTTCTTCTGATATGAAACAGAAGAACATATATATGTATGCATACATGGGAAAGATTAGAATTTAAACGGAATTTGTTTATATTACCAAAAAAAAAAACGGTACTGTCGTTCCAAAATTAGCCGCTTAACAACAACATTAAACTGTAGAAAACATATTTTAAAGCTCAAAATGTTGTTTAGTTGAGGTACGGTCACATTTGACGAACATTTGCCTAACATTTCTTTGCTCTTCTTTGCCCTAAATTGTTTCAAAACAATACAAAATTTGTTTTGTGGTCACAGCTATGAAATATCAAAAAAAAAAAAAAAAAATACAGGCAAGTTTTATGTGGGGTTTCACTTATATTGATATTAGCCTTAAAAATATATTTATCAAACTGAAAAAAAACATAAATTTATTTGCTCAGAAACTGCTGCGCCTTAGATGTCTTCATTGCCATTCATTTCTTTGGCATTTTTTCGAAGTAATTGCAAAGAAAACGTTTAAAATATTATTAAATGCTAATTAAAAATGATGAAAAATAGTTGCTCCTGTTAAATCTTTAATAACAGTACAATATACATACGTTCAAAACAAACAAACAATAACCATTTGTAGCCGGAGAAAAAAATATACAAATGTAGGAAAATTTTTCCCATGTAGGCAAACTCTGGGCGCATCTGCTTAAAAGTCTTAAATTAAGTGTTTATTCTCTTCCTATAATATGCATTTCCTATACTTTATACGAGAAGTATAATCCTACTTTTTTTATATAAAAAATGAAAATAGTCACCACTGATCGCAATAAAATAAATAAAAATTGGTCAAGTAATTATGGCTAATATTATATTTATCTAAACGCATGTATTATGTATACAGATTACAATTAAAATAACTTTCACACATTAAGGCGATGTGAGAAGAAAATTTATAATAAATAACTCCCATGTATGAAAGTTACAAATTAACAAAGCCTTGTAAGGATATACATATTGAAATGTATTATCACTAAGGACTCTTATCTCTTCGAGTGGGGCGGAAGAACAATTTTGTTTTATTTTCTGCATACAGGCGACTTTTCTCGTCTCTTTAAGCAGTTTAAATGCGTGGGCGCTTTGCAAATCTTAATTAAAGTTTAATTTAAGTTGGTTGAACTTAATCGATATTGATTCTTAAAGTGAAAGCATGATGCTTGTTGTCATATATTACTTCATTTAAAAATTAGTTAAAAGCATTTATTTATATTTATTTATGCGCAGATATATAATTTAATTTACTAGTTTATGTAATTTACAACTTTAATCCTCTATAATTCCCGAAAAAGATACATCAAATTTTGAAACTTTGGTCCAGTCTAAAGCGAAAATTTAAAAATATACCAAATTCTTTATTTAAAATACTTTTAACTCGAAAAATATGTGTCTTGAGAACTTTTTTAATTTACCTTCTCTTCCAAAAATTGCATTTTATTAACTATTACCTATAATTTTATTTTTAGTTATGTCCTTTATTTTGTTTTTGTTTAATTCACACATATTATAAATTTAAAATGTTAAGCGAGTTTTTCCGAAACTTAATAATTAATGGCGTTTTCTTTTCTGAAAAAAATGATACCCAAAAATTACATAAAATGTTTTGCATGTTGCCTAAACCCCGAAGATTTTATAGCCACAATAGAACAAAAAGTGTTATTGAATTTTTCTAACTACCTTTACATGTCAGTAATGTTTATTTAGCGTTTCAAACATAAAGTAATATAACACCGGGTTTAGCAACAAAAGGAAACATAACTTATCAAGAGTAAAAACTACTAAAAAAAAGTGTAGCATACTTACCCTTACATAAAATTGAGGATAGAATATGTAACATATCTTACACTTTTTCGTGCAACATATTTTCAAAAGAACATACTTTTAATTTACACTATCGAACATTTTTTAGAAAAGAACACAAAGGTGTAAAAAGTGTTAAACATATGCAACATTATTGTCTGAAAAGAAAACGCCATAAGTTTACATACTGGGCAACATTGATGATACAGCTCTTATTCGCGTCTGTTTGTTCTTACAAAAACTTTGTAAGAACAAATATTTATTTGCCCAAAAATTAGTCAAATATTTGCCGTCGACTGGTCACACTATGTTTTCATTAGAAGCATTTTTGTTTGCTGGCGAATAATTTTATTTGCCCAAATCAGCTGTGGTGTGGTTTGCTCCTAATAAATGTTTTGTGGTCAGACTACGGCAAGCAAATATTTGCCGATTTCAGTCAAATGTTTGACTAATGTGACCGCACCTTTAGACTTAATATATTTTATTTTGACTGGTAATATTATTTTGAAACTAGTATTTGGACTAGTGTTTGTGTTGAAAACTAGAAATGTCAATGATTTGGGTGAATTGCACGATATACATATACATACATATATGTAGATACATACATACATTGTATATGTTGTATGTCTTCTAACAATTTAAATTTAGGAGTAAAAAAGTCAAATTAAACACAAGAGTGGCTTCTGTTACATGTGTTGCTATCATCATTAGTATTAATAAATGACTAGCTTTTTTGTGTGTCTTTGTTGTACTTATTTTGTAAAGTATGTACATTCATATATGGTGGCTGTAATACAATACTTTTCAATGAAAGTGTTTGGAAAGAACGTCGAGAGATGCTCAATAAAAATGTTACTTTTTTTTATACATTTACTTCAAAAGAGAGATACTGTAATAAACATTTGAGTTACGGCAAACCTGCTGATGGATACGATGAGCAGACTACACATAAGTTATTTACATATTTCGTAGGAGTGCCATCAAAGGAACTAACGCAAACACAAGGACAGCACGTGCAGTTCAAATTTAGACATTGTTGCAAGAGTGACGTGCTGAAATGTAACTGAACGAGAAAATATTGTACCTTATGAATATTAATATAAAAATAAAAAACTTTATCATTCTACAAAAAAAAGTAAAGCTTTCAGTATTTGAATTTATTTGTGTATCTGCTATGGGAAAGTGCAAACTCAACCGAATATTAACAATATCAAGAATTATTCTACAATTTATACAATTGTTATATTAAGTTTTTTGGTATTTTTATTGGACGTTTCGATTTATCGATTAACACGATTGTTCCCATTATTTAAAAATCACTATTTTAATCAGCTAATTTTTAAGGAATTATTTTGAGTGCTTCTTTTACAAAAATAATCGGCTCTGTTCTGTAAACAGAATCGTTTTAAAAAACAGAAGAAATTACTTTTTGGTGTTCTGCAAATCACTGGGTTTGTCATTATTCGAAATTAAGTTCGAACTTTTACTTAATCGCCAAAGTCAGCTGTTGATTGTAAAGTAGTAAACAAATTTCTATTAAGTTACAATTATAAATAATATAAATAAACTGTGAGAATTTTGTGATTTGGTGAAAAATTTGTTTTTAAATTAGGTCTGTTAAAATTGAACTTTTATCGTTAATTTGTGTTTACAAAAGATACTTCGTATGTGCGTTTAAAACTTTTATCAAAAAAAGTGTTTTTACTCATGCATCTAATTTTCATCAAGCTTGAGTTAAGAATATAAAGCATTTTAAGAGTGTTTTTAAACTAACTTTTTTATAATATAAAGTATATTAAAATGTATTTAATTTAAATAAGATTAATAATAAAGACTTTAAATTTTTTATTCCAATGGTTCTTTACTTGTGTTTTCAGTCATTTTTAAGAATAAAGTTGCATTCGATTTACTTTCGACCAGGTTTGTTTACTCGACTTTAAAACGAGTAAAATTGTGCGAATTCGGTTTAGAGAACTCCAAGAAAATGTGGGTTCGTTTTAAAACGAGGAATTTACTCGGATTCGTTTTACAGAACAGGGCCGAATAATTCTTGCAAAAAAATGACTTCAAAATAGATTTCAGCTGTCCGTCTATAACTATACAAAAGTTTGGCCACACACAAAAAACTGGATTAACTATTGGGACAATCAAGTATAACAATCTTGTTATACTTGTTGTTACAGCGGACTAAGCAATACGATCTTTGTAAAATTCAAGCGTTTGTCTACAACTGTTTAAAAGTATGGCCATATAAATCAAATTAAATGAACTATTGGGGCACCCTTCAATTTTCAGTTTTGAATGTTTATACTTCTTATTATAACGATCATAGCAGTCGCATATTGTGATCAATTTTAAGGCGCTCAAAAGATTGGACTTTATGGATCAATAGAACTAGGTTTGTATTATTTGTCGTTTAATTTAAAATATGTTTTGAGATCTGTATAACATATAAAAAAAAATAAAAAAGGTATAATTCTTGCACTGGTAGCATAAAATAATAAAGTTAAAATAATTTAAATGAAAAATGGGTTCAAATTATAATAAAAGGTACTCAATGGAGTAAACTTGTGAGTTCGTTAAACGCGATGTTCGCAGGATCGTAGATTTGTTAAAATGAAAAACTTCTTAATTACAAATTTATGTGAATATATAGGTAAAAATCCCTGAATATTTTAGTTACTGGGATTTTGATATATTTTACAAACAAATATTTTTTTATATAAAATATATAAAAACCCCTATTTCTTGTTTCCAAATAATAACAACCAATGGTGTGACAGAATATTGAGTAATAAATATGAAGATTTTAAATTTAAAATTACCCTAGTACTTTAAAAAATTAGATAAAGATATTCAGACTTAAAAAAGAAAATAAAAAGGTTTTTAATCAATATAAGGAAGATATACCTCATGTAGTTAACTCGGCATGGACATTGCAACCTACAGCGTTTAGTCAACCCAAGGATTCAGTGTTATCAAGTAACGCTTATGACGTTTAGTGTTATGTAGACTCTGTTTTAGCTTGTTATGCTTTCTTTTTCTTAAATTAACACACCAAACAATCCAAAAAAATTAGAATAAGTATTTTGTTTTTTACAAAAATGGTTATTTAAAAAAAAAATTAAAAAAAAAACAGCTTGATTTTTGTGAAGGGTTACAATTTGGCACACAAAATCCGATTTAATTGTTGCTTGTTTTCCTTACCTTTTGCATTCTTTAAAAATATGTCCTTAGATTTTGTAAATCAAAGTTTATTAATTTATTCAAAACTTAAAGGAAAATGATAACCAAAATTGAAATTAAGAAATAAAAAACTGATTGTTAATCTATACAACCACAATTATATTAATTATACTTATTATAATTATCTTAAAAAATATTGTATAACAAAAAATAAGGTTTGGTTTATAAAAATTTATCTAGAAAGTTAATTAAACGTTTTTTTATATCTTAAAATAAATTTCTCAAGTTGCAATATTTTTTTACACTAAATTGCATTGAGAATATTTTAGTGCATATGGTTATTGTGCTTATTAAGAATAAATGACTGTTTTAAGGTGTTTAAACTCCCTTAAAAATAGTAAATTCATTTTACATTGTATGTTTATAGGAATATTGTATTAAAACACCTTAAATGATATGTAATATATTTTGTTTATTTAAAGCATCCTCTCATTAGTTTAAACCTACGTACGTGCTTAACTTTCCACCGTTTAAGTACGTTTCTTAAAGGACCTCATATGTTCACAAATTATTCTCCTCTTGTCAGTTTACACATCAACAACACAAAGCGAATAAGGATATACATACATATATTGTTACGGGTAGCTAGTCATTACTTGGACTCACCAAAATTGTTTTCTAATTTGCCATAAAATTGCTGTAATTTGTAAACAAACAAAAATCTAAAGTGGCAGACGAAGATTTAATCATCAAACTATTAAGGTGCTATTTTATATCTTTAGCACTCTGTAAGACAAATTACAACAATTACACAAAAGATATTTTTTCTTTTAAACTAAAACACGAATAACAACATCAGATGGTTACAGAAGTGTAATATTTTAACGCTCATCATAATGATGTAAAAAGCTGGAAATTCTAACAAAATGTGTCTCTAAGATAATAGCAATTGTAAACAAGCTAATTTTAACAAATGTTCTATTGCCGAAGGGCAATCGTACTTCCGCTCTAGGAAAGAAGTAACTTTAATAAACAAAATATTTAAAAAAAAAACAAACAAAATATTAAACTTTTTCTTGGCGATAAGTTGTAATTGTACGTACTGTTTTATTTTGTATGAAATTAAAAAATTATAATAATTTTTATATAATAGTATATAATATTGCGTAAAAGCAGTTGTTCAACAAAATATGTACGTACATTCTTTAATAGTTTATCTTTACGAATGAATTTTTTATTCGCGCATTTTTGATATTTTTGACATTAAAAAGTGTGTTATATATTAACAAGAAAGATAGTGAGTCTTTACGTTTCTTACAAGAAAATAATACAATAAAAAAATAATATTCTGACATTCGTGTTCCAGATACAGGCTGTAAACTTTTAATTAAATATTCTTTATACATAGATAAATGGAACATGGCTTTTGGGCCGGCACTATACTCATAATGTTGTATTTCGATATTTCATTACAATTTTGCACAAATATGTGGGAGCTGCAGTATTGCAGCCTTCAGTTTTTTCTATCACCAACGCGAGGCAAGTCACTGTCTTGCAATTTATAAAAAAAAGTCAAGTGGAACGAGGAATATCTAAGTTTGTCATTGCGTTTTCGACTCCATAAAGTACATATATATATATATATATATATATATATATATATATATATATATATATATATATATATATATATTGTTACGAATAATAAAAATCTGACAACCCCTGTAGTTGTTTCCGTATAAGTGTGGTGAATAAAGTTAATTCAACAACCAATGGTGTGTTTACGGAATAACAAAACCACAAGTTAGCCAACAAAAGCTGAGCAGCCTCAATGGCTGCGTTGGTAGAGGTGCGTACTGCAAAACAGGGGGTCCGAGTTCGATACCGTATTCGGACATGCGTGCAAAGAAAAAATAATAATTGTTATAATGCAATTAAAATTAATAAACAGCAGTACAAACCTCCCGGAGGCAAAGACAATTATTGTGTGAGGCCATGGCAGACAATTTAGTGAATGCGTCAAATTTAATATAAGAGCAGCAAATAATTGTCAAGAAGCCCTTTATAATAAAAAGTAAGAGCAATAACGGTTAGCGCGGGGAAGTGTAACAGCATAACAACAGTGTATGGCAGACGTGTGTTGTGGCTACTGGATTAAAGGAGAAGACTGGCTTGGATAAAAGGAGTAGTGGAAATGTCTGTGGATGGTTAAGGTTACTAAACAAGGCATCGAGTAGTTCATGTCTCGCCGGAGTAACACAGTAGTGTAGCGTGGATGGCTGCGTTTGTGGTGATAACGCATGTTTAGTAAATACGAGACCAAGGGTTCACAAGACCGGTAGGATCGAGAAGTAGAGCCAGGAAAAGCCATAAAGAAATAAAGTTCGAAGACAGAATTTAGCCACAGTGGTATTTGCAATCAAAAAGAATCCGTACGTTTGCCTGTCTAAAAAGGGTAAAACGTAACAATATATATATATATTCTGACTTCTTATGCATACAGAAGTCGATTGAGCGATGTCCGTCTGTGTTCGAGTTGAAATCAACTTTGTCAAGACACTAGATGAACTAGAGAAAATTCAAATACGCCAATCGAACAGAAATAGTCTCGAAAATATTGCTATTGAAAAACAGCATAATCTGTCCATGTTTTCGAGGCAGCGGTCAAAACACCGCGTGATTTTTTTAAATATCTATATAGATATCATTTTGAAGCTTTTGAAGAGGCCTTTATGTAAAAGTATATATATGCAGTATTCCAATATTTGCTTTTTTGATTGAAGTTACTTCACTAAGCTAGATTTACATAGATAATTAAGGGTATAAAAAATTCGGCAGAATATAGCACTCTTACTTGTTCTGAAATCATCCTCAAATTATATTTATTTAGACATGACGGATTCTAAGAACATAAAAAAGATATGGTTTGGTAAAGGTTAAAAAAAAAGAAAATTAGCTTCCCTAAATTCGTAGAATTTGTCATATTTTTACTTATGTCTCAAAATTTCTTCCGTTTTGTATAACGTACGATATGTTCTTATATTGCTCCATATTTAGGACCAAAATGTATTGTATATAGATAATTCCTTTTTATATATAGTACATAGTATATTTGGAACATTAGTGCCAGTCTAGAGGCGTACAATTGATACGTTTGGCGCAATGGAAATGTCTCTATTATTTTAGCTTGTCGCCTTTTTCAGTTTTTAACACCAAGGAAATGTTGCCTGTTTCAATACTGCAATAATTTCATATTCAAACATCTTTGTTATCAACAGCTGCGACTAAGTTTGTTATACTGTTTCGATAAATTTCAGTTCTTCTAAAGAAGTGTTATTTCGCTCATGGTAATATCTGTTAGCATTAACACAATTTGCAAAAACGATTTTTGCTTGCTACTTTTCGCACTAACTAATATTTCGGTGAAGTTTGGACCACAGTTTCATTGTTTTACTATAAAAGCGAATGTTATCCCGCTAGCCCGACGATTTCAGTAGATTTCCAAATGGAACCAAGCAAAGTCAGATAAACTTTAGATTTATCAGCGAAACAAAGTTACTGAGACATTGCGGATACGTTTTTTTCCTTGTTGTCTCCCTTTAGTATATGATTTGCAGAGACAGCTAAATCTAACAGTCATCTAAGTAGAACTATCAAACCTAAGTTAATGGAGATTTTTAGGCTACAATGAAGGCATTGTCTCTTTAAGAACACGCCAACACGGCTGCTCAATGTACAATGATTCTATTCACGCACATCGCACAACTTATTAAGCTCTGTTTACTGCAAACAAAACGACATTAGCTTTTGCTTTTATAGAGATGTAAAGAGTTGCCATGACTTAATTTCGAAACAATATGGTTTATAAGACAAACAAAATTTTTTATAACTACTATTTCAAACATCCTTTCTAGTAGATTGACCATTTTAAAGTAAAAAAAGAATTTAAACTTTAATCAAGAAACTTTTGGTTTAATAAGAATCAGGAAATGGTGATATTTTGTTTTGTTTAAAATTTATAATTTTCCATTATACAAATGTTTATTCAAGAGCAATTAAAAAAAAAAGATTGAAAATTCTTTGTGTAGTTAAAAAGATTCAGAAATATGAGATGTTACAATTATCCTAATAATGCTATGCCATACATAAGAAAACTTTACCATAATTTATTTTAAACAAAATTCTGTAATGAACACAAGTTGTCTTTATAAAATAAAATAATTATTGTTTCATTAAAATATGCCTCAGGGATATTGTTGGCAAAATGCCACTAAGAATATTTGGATTTAAATTTTCACAACAACAATTTTATAACTGAATGTAATTAAATACAAGGCTTGCAGTATAGAGCGTAGAACTATACAAAAGCGTTAAATGTATTAAAGTTGCAATAATAATTTATAATTTTCTTACACATATAAATGACAGAAAAATGTTTAATGTATTAAGTCCACACTATTTGCCTTATTCTAAGAATAAGTTGTTTTTAACTTAATAATGACATAAACAATCAATTTCCAAATATATTTACAGAAACACGTGTATCTACAAGCATGGTGGTACACATTTAAGAATAAAATGTTTTTTTTTACTTTTTGTAATCTTATGTGTGTGTGTTTGCTTACT
Organism: Gymnosoma rotundatum; assembly: GCA_916610165.2. NCBI lineage: Eukaryota > Metazoa > Arthropoda > Insecta > Diptera > Tachinidae > Gymnosoma > Gymnosoma rotundatum. The sequence goes on from OU744336.1 coordinate 119,598,751, forward strand.
TACAACATAACTGCAATTTATGATAAAGCGAAATTGTAGAAACGCTGCATCCACGAAGGTTTTCCGTTTCCTCTTAACGGCACTGAACAATACACTAAGTACGCGAATGTATTCTTTATATATATTTTTTGCACAAACATTTGATTAAACTAAGTACGTGTGTGTTGGATGTATTTTTGTAAAATAAAAATAAAATCCAACAAATAGGAAATAAATTGTACCAACTGTTAAAAGTAACATAGTTATTTTAATATACAAAGGATCTTACGAATGTATGAATGTGCATATTATAAAATGCTTCATGTGTATTTACATTCTTTGTTTACAGCTTCCAACATTTAGGTACAAAATCGTATTCAAGAATTAGCACGACTTTTTATACCCTTTACTACAGGTGGAAAAATGGTATATCTAAGATTGTCATTTCATTTGTAATTTCTAAAACATCCATTTCTGACACTATTAAGTATATATATTCTGACTTCTTATGCATAGCGAAGTCGATTGAGCGATCTCCGTCTGTCCGTCCGTTTAAGTGCAAACTTGATTTTTCCAAAATATATTAATATGTCAATCGATCAATTCGATAGTGTCGAAAGAGATGCTATTGAAAATCAGCGTGAACGGATGATATCCTTCGAGGCAGCTGGCAAAACACCACGCTTACCTCTAACTTATTCGTATCACTTGGAACGATGTAGTAACTTCTTTCAAAAAAAATAGATACGAGGGCTGCTCTATATATTTCTGGCCTAATAGTGAAAATGCGAATATTTATAATCAAAAATGGTTTTATTGTTTTTCAAAGTATTTTCCAGCATGATTTATACACTTTTGCATGCGCTCAAACCAGTTGTCGAAGCACTTTTTCCACTCCGATTGAGACACCTCTAAAACATGGTTTTTGAACACTTCAACAGCTTCTTCTGGCGACGAAAATCGTTGACCACACATTTTTTTCTTGATGTGCGGAAACAAGAAGAAGTCATTAGGTGTCAAGTCAGGGCTGTACGGTGGATGACCCATTAATTCGACGTTTTGGCCGGTCAAAAACGCTCTGGTTTGAGCCAATGCGTGAAAGCTCGCATTGTCATGGTGAACAATGATTCGTCTTCTCTTGTTGGTTTTTCGAATTTCTCCGATGACTTCAGGCAAACAAATTGTAGTGTACCACTCAGAAGTGACCGTCCTACGTTGCTCAAGCGGAACAGTCACCACATGACCAGTTTTGCCGAAGAAACAGGCGACCAGTTGCTTCGAAGTGCTTCTTCCACGAACAACTTTCGTTGGATTTTGCTTGTCTTTGAAGACCCACACGGTCGATTGTTGTTTCGTTTCGGGCTCATACGCATAGATCCATGATTCGTCACCTGTGACGATCTTATAAACGTCTTTTGAAGCACCGCAATCGTATTTTTGTAACATTTCTTTGCACCAATCCACACGAGCCTTTTTTTGAACGACTTTCAAATTGTGCGGGATCCAACGAGAACAAACCTTTTTTACCAGGTGTTCATGCAGTATCGAATGTTTGCTGGTGGAAGAAATGTCCAAGGATGTCTCTATCTCTCGGTATGTCGCATGTCGATCTTGCATTATCAGTTCACGCACGGCATCAATGTTCTCTGGCACAACAGCCGTTTTTGGACGACCTTCATGGAATTCGTCTTCGAGCGAGCTTCGGCCACGATTAAATTCATTATACCAATTTTTCACAGTGCTATAGGATGGTGCTTCATCGCCATACAAAGATTTAACTTCATCAATGCACTCTTGTCGTGATAATCCACGTCGAAATTTGTGAAAAATTATGGCACGAAAGTGTTCACGAGTTAATTCCATTTTTTTCTATATTAATTTTTAAGTCACTGTAAACAACACAAATAAAGGTCGTACGTCAAAACGTTTTGAGTACGATTATGCTTAAAAATTAAACTTTCCAATGGAAATGTCAGATTGCACTTGGCAGCACTCAGTGTTGCCAGGCCAGAAATATATATAGCTGCCCTCGCATATGGAGTGATAGTGAAATAAAAACTAAGACAAAAACATTAAGTGAAAAAATTGGCGCTGGCTCATATTTTCCGAGTTATGAGCCTGTGACCTCTTCATAGAAAAGAACGAGTGTGCACCATATTTGTTAAGGTACCAATAGGGCTTTTGAAGAGATATAAAAGAAGAGATATGAAATACAGAAATAAAATCGACTTCGCTAAGCGGAAGTGGATATTGTAAAATTTACACACGGAATGACAAACTTAGTTGTACCCTTTTTCCACTTTTTGTGGTGAAGGGTATAATAAAAATCCGTCATCAACTTTTAGTAAAGCCTTTCACTAAAAGAATGTTTAAATTTACAAATAGAAGCTGAAATCATTATTACTTTTGCTTTGCTTAAATGAGCTAAAAACTTTAAAACCAATTCTGAATTTTTTCGCTTGAACACCGCCAAACTTTGCAAGCCCGTAAAATTTTAGAATCCGATAAAAACGAAGCTCGACTTAAACAGATTTATAAGCTGTTTCTGTTAGCCTTTTTTGTCACTGGGAAATTTAAACAGTAAAAAGAATATGTATTTTTAAAAGCATTTATGTTTTTCGTAATATTTTCTTATTTTTGCACATTTAAAACATGTCATTTGACTAAAATTTATGCTCAAAATTTGTACACTCAAAAAAAAAAATATATAAATAATATAACTATAGTCAAGATGTCATCCATTTTTTTATATTTCATCAGTTTTTTGCTAGCAGATTTATTATTTTTCTAAATAACCGTAACAAAATGATTATTTTTATTTTATTATTTTTTTTTAATTTTGTAACATATTCATTATTTTAGCTCGCTTAGCATGAAAAAAGGACAAAGCATCAACACAGAAATCGTTTTTCGGCATTTCAATCTCTTTTTTGGATTTAGATAATTTTTCCATTATTTTGTTTTTCCTCATAATAGACACATAAAACGGAATTTTTCTGGTGTAAAATTCCCTCAGATTAATCTGCTAATGCTACACCTATACTGCTAGAATTTTTACAGCATAATTTACCGTTTGTATCATTTAGAAAAGCCCATACTTTAATTTTTACGAAATTAGGTTTTTCGTGATTTCAATACATATCACACAGATACCAATCGTCATGCAATAATATCAAAAATAACGGGCTTACAAGCATTTGCATTTGCAATATTACATTGTGATAAATATAGTTTTTGCGAGTTAGGGCCTTTCTTTAGTTATCAAGCACGTATAGAAATTATCATTATTACTTTTATTATCTGAGCACAAATTTTGAATTTGAGAACAAGTATAAATTTCAACACTTTTTTTGATTATAGCAAAATTGATATTCATTTAATAGTTTTATTTGGGGTGAGAGGACGGAGAAAAGTGTGTTTCTTTTTAGGGCGGGCAACTAGTTCATTCTGAACAATTAATGTTCATGGACACATACAATTTTTATGTTTCAAAGATAAATATATTAATTTTACTTGTCTAATTTTTCCAAAATCATATATTATCATATTATCATAAATAACATAGCAATAGAAACGAAAATGCTCTTTCATTTCTATTTATAATTAAAGGTTATTAACGCAAGGCTATAAATTTTGATAAGGTCAAAATTGACTCTAGCAGATATGAATTTATCATTGTTTTCCGAAGTATATCGTTTTACAACTCGGCTGTCGTTGGCGAGAATGGGTTCACATTAACAAAACGGCTTAGCATTTAAGTGGATGTTTGATATGTTTTTTCATAAATTTTTTAATAATTTCGTAAAATAAATTCAAACATCTTGTAAAAATTTCAAACTTAAATAGTTTTAATTTATATTATAATGTTGTTATTATAATTAGGACGGTTAATACATCTTAGTTTGACTTATTAAGATTAAGACCAGGCTAATTAAATGCCTATTATTATTTTTTCTAAACCAAATTTTATTTTAGTTTTTAGGATATTAAACAGAATTCATCATATTTTTCTATTTTTACTGCACGGGCTTGGATAGACTAGAGCAGTGTTGCCAGTTTCTTTTGAGCTTGCTCGCCAAATGGTTTTCCGAATATCGCTAAATATCGCCAATATAAAATATGTAATAATTTACTTTAATTGTGGTTGATTACTTCGCCATATTCTTATGAGATATTAATATTTGAAGGAATCAAACACAATTAAAGTAAATTAACATAAAATAGAATCCAAGTAATACATTTTCATATTAAAATATGTAATATTATTTGTAGCACATAAGAGTGCTATATTCGGCTATGCGGAATCTTATATACCCTTCACCATCTATGCAAATCCATTCATAAAAGCAAATATTGGGGTGAGAATTAAAACTTGAAAAATAAAAAAAAAATTGAATTGCATATATATAATTTTACATGAACATGACATCGGCTTGTAATGGAATTTAGCATTTTTTTTTAAATTTAAGTATTTTCTTAAAGATCACTTCAAAAGCATTAAAATGATACCCGTATAGATACTTAAAAAAACTTGATAATTTCAGAGCCACGTAACTCGAAAAATATGGGCGAACAACAATTTTTTTCACTTGATGTTTTTTTTCATATTTTTTAATGCTCTATATTTATATTTTTGATGGGAGTTACTTTATTGTTCAAATGATATGAAAAATTAGAGGTAGGCGTGGTGTTTTGTCTGCTGCCTCGTATGTATAGAAAACAATTTTCGTATAAAATCAACTTATCAGCTACATTTAAAACAATCTGAATCAATTCAATTTAAAATTTTGTGCCAAAATAAAAAATTTCCGCTTAAAAGTTTTTGTTGTCGATGCCATTTCCCATTTAATTTTAACAGTTTCGATGCTTTATCTTACTGCCTTTTTCTTTAAGCGTCTTTACCATTTGACATTAGATTCGAAAATAATATACATTTGTATATATAAGGCAAATAAAAAGGTTCGTACAAATATAGAAGTCAAAGCGAACTTGGTTAATTCGCTAATATACAGATACGCACAAAAGTATTGGCACAGCCAGCTTTCTTAAATTCATTCTAGCTTCACTGGCATTGGAAAACTATAAGAAGTAAATTAAATTCTTTTGATGTTAGCTAATTCAATAAATTAACTAATGCATTTGGTTTTATATCAACATTTATTTTTTAATTATTAATTAGAAAATTAAAAAAAAAAATAGTGCGACTTCATCGAACAAAAGTATTGGCACAAGTAGTTTAAAAGCTTATAAAATACAGATGTTTTTCTAAAATATTTCTTATTTAACACTTGGTTGGTATGCCCTTCTGCTTAAATAATTCATTTTAGCGTTTAGGGATAGAATGCACCAGATTTTTGAATACTTCTTGCATTTGTTTTAAAGTTTTCTTTAAAGATATTTATATAAAAAGATTTATCCGTGATTCTTTCCATAAATACCAACTTACCAACACCCACAGATGGCATGCACCCCCACACCATTACACCACCACCACCGGGTTTAATTGTAGAATAAATATTTTTTTTCGTATGCCGTATTTGGCTTTCTCCTTACGGTAATACGGCCATCAAAGCGAAAAATAATAAATTTACTCTCGTCCGAAAAGAACACTTCATCCCAAAAACTGACGGATTTGCTTTAAAATCCCCTTGCGTAGTCTAATATCTTTTTTGGTTAATTAAAGAAACAAGGGGTTTACGCCTAGCAGCTCTTGACGTGTAATCAGTTTTGTGAAGCAATCTCCGAACGGTCATGGGATGAATATCCTTACCAAATTCCTGTTTACCTTCAGCAGCCAGTTCAGGCGATGTTTTCTTTGGATTTTCCTTTATTGTTTTTTACCTGTTTATTGAAGCTTGTTCCCGCTTTAAAACGTTTGATGATGCTTCTGATTGTGAAACGACTTTTCTCCATTATTTTACCTATTTCAGCGTATGATTTGCCTTGGCTATGCAAGTGCAGCACTATTGTGCGCTAAGACTCGATGGTATCTTTTCGTTTTGAGCTTACTTTGGTATTCATTAGTTATTTTTTAAATTTATTCTTCAACAAAACGTCAACAAAACTGAAGTAAAGGCTTAATTAATATTTATAGAAAATGCATGTATGATGTTAAATTTGCCAGAAGCCAGATTTCTTTCTGGGTGTGCCAAAACTTTTGTGCATCAAAATTATGACTTTCTATTAAATATGTTCTAACAAAAATGTTAAATGTATTAAAATAAAAAACAATGATATTAGCTTTGCCAGTGTAGGAAATATTTATTATCAAATAGTTTTGCCTAATAATGTCTTTTAATTGACTTTAAAATAGTGAAATATCAAAAAGTGTAGCTGTGCCAATAGTTTTGTGCGGGTCTGTAAATAAATGTTTAGTCAACCTTAATCATTATAAAATAAAGCTGCCGTGTATTTTTAATCTTTTTTTAATGCAATGTTATAGTAGATAAAATCATAAAAAATAGCTAAAAATTTTGCCAAGAGTTTTAAATGCCGTTATGAGTCTCGCCTCTTGCCATTTTACAATTTTTATCACCACAATAGATTTTTATCGTCATGTTTGACTAGAAATCGCCATAACTGACAACACTGGACTAGACTCTTATTCCAGAAAAGAAATATTTTTTGCAGGTTTTGTGATATTTAGCAAATAATTTAACTACAGACGTGTTTTATCATCCATGTTGTACAGTTATATCATAACGCTTTTATCATTGATTGATTGAAAACCATATTAAGCTTTGTTTATACCTTTTCCACAATGCATTTTTTGCTTTGCGGAAAATACATGTGTATTGGTTTTCCAGTCTAGTTGTACGTACACAACCTAAAATCAGAATTTTTAAATATTTTTTAGTATTTTCGTCAAAACAAAAACTATATTTAAAAATTGGAAAATTCATGGTTTATTTGACAGTTTGAAATATTTACGGTTTTCAAACTGACACAATATTAAATACTAAATTTTTTTGGAAGTAGGGAGTTAAAATAATAATTTTTTCTCTGCGTGTATTATTTTACTTCTCTTCTTCTTATTCTAGCTACTTTGCAGATGTTTCTTCACATCAGTTATTTTTATACGCATTGACACAACTATTTTTCATCATCTTATTCTCGTTTACAATAAAAGCAATTTACTATTATTACTTATTGTTCAACATTGCTATCACCAACAAAATCAACATCATTTACCAAGGTAATGGATGGCTGGTTGATGTATTGACATATTTAAGCAATATTTTTTACACAAAATGGAATACCTTAAAAGATAATTTTATAGAAACAAGTAATTTTTATATGTTAATCTTTGTATTTAGATAAAACTGTTTATAAATTAAGTTTTGCTGTAACGATTAATAATGTTTTAAAATCTGTTAAAATTCTTAAATGATAAATGAGTTCATATTGATCAAGTATTGGAGATATTAATATGGATGCCAAAGAAGTAAACATGTTCCAACTTTAAAAGTACTTTTATTTTTATTTGGTAATTCAATCTCTTATGAGGAATAATACAAAACTGCTTATATTTTTATATCGTGCGTCTCAACTAACAACAACAACATTTGTAAAAAAAAATATTTGTATCATTTGATTCATGAAATAATTTTTTCGGTTTTACCCTTTAACGAATTTTTTCTTCATTAGATTTTCAACTTTAAAAATTTAAAATAAAAAATTATAAAAACAAAATATAAAACCGAGAACTATTTTCTTGGGCTTAGTTTGTGGCTAAAAAAATGTAATTAATAGAAAAACACGTATTTAAAGTTAGAATACATGTTACGTTTACTAAACGAGATATCGCACTTAATTTAGAAAATATAAGATTGTTGCCATTAATGACTTTGTCGGCGGCTGGCTCGAAAATGATGAACTATGGAAGTTTCATGTCTTATTGTTTTGTTTTATCCAAATCTTCACAGTTGTTTTTAGATTGTCGTCTTCCAAAGTATCTGCTTTTTTTGGATAATTTCATGATTTCTCGTTAGTCAAGAAAAATAATCCCAGTATGGTAAATTGGGCGATTGACTGCATTATTTTGGGAAGAAGCGCGTTGTTTTTAAAACAAAAAGCTGGGCCGTAGTTCCATCACTCTTCAGAGTGGTCCAACCAGAAAATATTTATGTTCACAGTTTGTAAAACGAGCAACCGTGAGCGTACACTAAATAGAGAATGGCGATGAGCAATTTTCTCACAGTTTAATAACTCCCTTGCAATGGAACCATTAAAAATATCCGTTTAGGGAATTAGAAATATAAGACTATGCGGAATTAAGACTAGCTAAATGGCAAATAAAAATGGCATCAGTCAATGTGTGGTAACCTGCTGTTAAAAATATTAGAGATGTTAAATGCTTACTTCCTTGTTGTTCGTTTTAGTGAAGCTGTCTCCAGCAAGAAAAATTTAAATTCATATATTTTTGGAGTTCGTGAAAACCAGTTAAATTTTATAAATTTAATCACGCACAAATCATACAACAGAATTTGTTATTAAATCTAATAAATTTGGTAAAATAACGTCACGCGCACACTTTTAATAAAAGTGAATTTTTTACGTTGCCTTAAAAAAAATACCAATTTTAACTTAAATTTGCGACTTTACATGTTGCTAATACACTCTATGGTATTCGATAGTCCTCATATTTTTAAATTTGTGCACTGGGGTAAATGTTATGACTATAAATACATACACACATACGTTCAGCAACCACACCGAAAGTATTTAACCAACACTCAAAATAAATAGTACACTGACCTACATTAAACGTTAAACGTGAATGAAAATAAATATTAGTTTTCACAGCTTTTATGAAATTTTTGATGCTCTTCTCATGTTAAAGTTGGTCCTTTGTAATCATAAAATGTTAAAAGGAATACAACATGCAGGGACGGCAAGCTGTTTTTTTTTTTAAACTTAGACGACCGACTTTTTAAAGTTTCTCTTAATAAGCGTGGAATTTTATATTTACTTTCTTAAACACAATTTAGGATAATTAAATTGAAAGGAATGTAACGTTCATAATATGCAACGGATAAGCAAAAATACCTGTAATTGTGCAGCTGGTAAACTGTATTGTATTATTTTATACTTAGTATGTCAACAACGATTGGGTTCCTTCTCAATTCAGATAGCTAAAAGAGAAAAACTTTTAACCAAGTTCGTTAGTTAGCAGCCTCAGAAATCGAAACGGAAGAAGTAAATATGAAAAATTGTTTAATTGAAGAAAAGGGAATAATTTTTTTTTCATTTCATGAAAAACTTCGTGCTATTTTTTTATTTCATTATACCGAATAAATTAATTCATTATCCCGAATAAATTAATAACCGATATTGAGGGCCAAAGCACGGAGAAAGAAAAATAGAATTACAGTTGGTTATTGTTGTTTTTGCTTAAACTTTGATTTTTGTCTTTGCTTTATTGTTTGGACAAAAATCTTTAGTTTATTAAAAATGCTTGTCAGAAGTTTCTTAAAGAGTTAAGTAAGCGATAACGAAATGGCCATCCAGACGTGCTTTGACCCTCAATAATCAATTTCGGTAATTCATTTAATCGGGATAATTAAATAAAAAATAGCACGAAGATTTTTATGAAAATTAAATAAGAAAAATTATTATTTGGAATATTTTTTATGTTATCTTAGGGATTCCTTTGCAATTTTTAATTTCGCAATTTTGCAAAGAAAAAGAGTGCACCCACTCTTCCATCTCTGTTTTTAACGTTTGAAGTTGTAAATATAACATGTTAAGAGAATGTGCATTAAATTTGAATATATAAAAAATATAAAGCAAGTTTTTAAAGAGAAAATGTCCTTTATGTTCATTGCGTGCTCACGATAACATCTGTCTGCTAAATAACGGCTGCTGTATTTTGCTCTACATACAAACTTAATTTTTCTTATTTCTTTAGTGCAAAACTAAAACGAAAGTCTGATGGATGTGTTCGCGGTCGGAGTGAGAGTTATAATAATTAAAAAAAATAACAAAACAATAATAAATATAATAAGAAAAAACCAGCAAATATTATAATATTGCATACAACAGTTTAAATAATCCTTCGCAGCTTAAATTATTCGTTTTTGCCAGTGATTGTTGATTTTGTTTTGTTTGTTAGTCATTCAACATCGCAGTATAATGAAGCACTGTCATCAATGTTGCGTTGAAAATGTATAATAATCTCAAAGGATTAAAATTAAGAAAAAAAAATAATAAATTTGAAACGCTTGTAACGTTAATAGAAAAAACGTTGTGGAATTGTTAAGAAGATGGGACTGCTGGCACACAACCATGGATTACAGTGTGTAGCTTGCAGTCATATCTGTCGCTTGTGTATCCAATATTCATAATGTTAATAGGCCGTTAAAGTGTTTTTTAAAAACTATTTCTAAGTTTTGCGTTTGGTTTACCCAGCCATAAGCTAAAGAAATGTGTGCGAGATCGTATAATTGGTGCATTTGTATTTTAAACGCAGAAAAGCATAATGATTCGTGCTTTTGTATTCAAATAAAAAATTTAATAAAATTAATATAAAGCTGTATGTTTGCAAATCTATTCGCTGCAAGGACCTGCTATGTTGTCATAAAATTGTAATTAATAATATTAACAGAGTGTTATACAGGATGTGTATAATTTTTATACGCACATGAGTTTAATTAAAATATAACTAACAAAGTGTGTGTTTTATATGGTGTGGATTTTATAACCACAAACATTTTTAATAAAATATTATTTAATAATTTAAATCAATTAATTCAAATTGCACGAAAGAATAATATCACAAAATCCGCTGTGTTTAATTTAAATTCAAATTTAATTATTTTAATGGCATATTTTATTATAAAATGGCCATCAACTTAATAAGAATAATGGACAGTACAGAAACTTCATCAACAAATAAGAATTGTTTTTAAAGCCGCAAATATATGTACAACATTTAAACATATACAAATGTATATGTTATAGCTGTAACAAAAATTACCAACAAATAAAGCATGTTTTTATTTATTCCTATATAGACGTAATGCATATTAATTCCGAAACAATTTTATAAAAATTTTTTTTTCTTACTTTAAAGCTCGTTGTGACAAGGAGGTGTGTCCTGCTTGTTAAATGTTTCTACAGAGGAAAATAAATCGATATCAGTGTTATTTATATCTGGTGGTGTATTCCAAAGTTATTAGATCTTAAATATTATGTTAAATTGTTCTACAAAAGTTTCGAAATTGAAGGGTTCTAAAAAGGAGGTTTTATGCATTATGTGATGCCTAAACAAGCGTTGAAATGATAGAACAAAATCAAGAACATTTTGTATTAATTTTTCAAAATTTGATATCAAGTTTTAAATCCTGTATTTTAAAATGTAAAGTAAAGCTGGATTCACTCATGATGTCCGAACAAAAATGTTGTGCGGACAAAAGTTATTTTTACGAGAGTTTTCTGAAACACGATTCACCCATTTCAAACATTTTGTCTGGACAATCAATGTTGCCGTATGTAAACAATGGCTGTGTAATGTGGCAGTGTTACATCCGATTTGATTATTTTTTTCAATGTACAAAAATTGTAATTGGTAAATTTTACATCCACTCGTTCGCTCCCACTTCTCACCAGCACTATTGCGTAAGGCAACTTTATGTTGTCTACGTAACTTTTTCCAAAGATTTTGACAATCATTTCCCAAAAACAAGCAAAATTGATGAAAAATTTCGTTTTTTAAACAAAAATGTTCTTATGATCTATTCTACTTCGCTATTTGTGTACAAATAATTTGTTTTTTGTGGTTATTTTTGTATGAGCTGTTGTATTATACATACACATCTTTCCTGGTTTCTTTATTTCCTCGATAAGCTTTTGAGCAATTGCATTATTATTTTCCATTTTGCATACACTTTGAATTGCAATACAAAACAAAATGGTGCAAATTTTATGTAAATGGGCAACTCAATTCAGCTTTGAGATGACAAATTTTAATTTGTTGGCGATTCAGTTCAAGTTTGTCTGGACAAAATATAAAATTAAACCAATTCGAGCTGAGAGCTGGTCGTACAAAATATTTTCCCTCTCTCTTGAAGAGAGCCGTCAAACTTTATATAAAAAAAATGTTGTGCCGACAAAAATTTGGTTGGGACCTCATGGGTTAATCCAGCTTATCAAGCTCTCTTTTTCTAAAATGGCTTGTAGTAAAATAAAATCTGTAGAGGGATTTTTTTGTACTTTTTTAAAATTAAAAACATAAATAGTATTACATTTATATTTTATAGTTGGGAAACCCTGCAGTATAATTTTTTAATGTTGATTTCTGGTTTATTTTTGCTTTTCATGTTCTCAGGTAGAATATATCAACGAATGGACCAATAATCAATTTGAGGGACATACATATTATGTTGAAGAACTTTTCAAGCAGAAAGAAATTCTTAAACAATTTCCCGTTAGTCTTCAGCATCTTAATTTTGGAAGAAACTATTGCCATTATTGTCGTTCTCAACTCAGTTTAGTAGTATGCAAATGATCCCACTTTCAAACCACCAACTTGTTTTTGAAACACAACTGCTTTTAATTGGCGTTACCAACTTCAAATACTCAGTTTGACAGAAAAGCAGCAAATTCATGTAAAAAGTTAAGAAAATATGTATATTATATGGGAAAAGTGTATTAAGTGTTTTATTCGAAAGCAAATAATTTTAAATGGATATAGGTGTAGATTTCTTAATGAAAATAAAAACGAAGCTAATATAAATGAGCAACGTACAAGGAGGAAAATTTGCTATAAATCAGACTCTCTTGCCTACCAACGGCAAAGTAAAAAACGATTAAACTCCTCCGCAAATAATTTCCATAAATTTTTGATGATTCTTGCTCATTTTAGTTTCCCACGAGCAACCTCTGGATTTTTGTTCTATACGATGACAAGTTTCTCAAACTGGGCTTTCGTTGTAATTTTCAAAGCTTTGTAAATACATTAAATGCTGAGAAACTGTTAAATTAAGCACATCAAATTTACGTACCTATGAGTTCTTCATTTTTCTGAACTTAATATTGAATTAAACTGTAACGTACAAAAACCCAACTGCAAATCAATATGCTGAACTTGAGCTGAAAAAGTGTATATGTAGATCCCTGATAAAACATTAAAAATTAAAAGAAAAACTTGAACAAACAAGAGCAAAATGAAAATTAAAAAAAAATATTTAAACAAATTTTGATACAAAAACTGATAAACACGCACACAAATAAAACTATCAGCTGAACTCCTGCATGTACAAGCACAAGCTTAAACGATCACGTAAATTTCAAGTAGTGTGTGTATAGAACACACTCATTTTCAAACGTATACTTCCAAACACAAATGCTTTGCTTTGCCACCAAAATAGAGAATTAGAGTACGAAAGTGTTTTAGAACAACATTGAAACAAAACAAAACAGAACTAGATTCTAGTTACTAGAACAAAAATGATATATAATATCAAAACTAAAATAGAACATTCAAAACTTGCTTGAAGTTTTTGATAGCAGAATTCGGCTAAAGAGAAACTAGAATCATTTTCATTTTATTTTATAATGAAAAATATTAAAATAAAACGTCCTAGCTACAGTGTCGTCAACTTTAAAACTTGATAACGCACAAAAACGGAGAAAAAAATATATAATTTCTGTTTTATTTAAAATGTTAATTGAATTATTTAAAAAAAAAAAAGAATATATTTGTATTAAAAACATAATAGCAGAATTGTCTGTTTTTAGAAAAACGAATAGGAATAAAACTTAACAAAAAAAAAAAAAAAAAAAAAAAACAAATTTGCCTGTATTCGATCATACTAAATAATATTTTTTTTTTCATAAGTTCTATACAAAAGTTTTAAAAAGAATTTCAGCAATTGATTTAAATTAATAACATGTGGTTCAGTATTTATCCTTTTATGAAATTTTGTTTAAAAATTTATTTTTTATTAGAAGTTTCATATTTTTATATTAAAAATATAAACAAATTTGTATGTTTGCATATCATTTCTTTATATAAAAGTATATTCTTCCAACAGCCTTTAATCTCATTATTTAACAACACTGCTTTATTTTCGTGAGCATTTTTTGCATATGTTCCTAGTGCACTCGATGTTTCTACTATGATTTGCCGTTTTTTACTTCATTATCGCCTTTTGTTTTGATGTTCTACTGTTTTAAAACACAAGCACTAACAAAGCTATAAAGAGACACTTTTCGAATGGTGCTTGTTTTGTTTTAGTGAGAGCCATGTTTTGTTATGCTTGTTTTGATATTTACATTCACACTGAAATTCTGTGTTTGGAAGTAGTGTGCACTAGACATCGAACTTTTAAAACATTTTGTGCAGCTCTTTATTATAGATATACTTTGACGACAACCAAATTATTTTGTAAGTTGCCATTAGCAATAGCGGTATACATACATACATATTTTCTTCTACTAAATCAAGTATGTTTGCTTTATAATCTGTCATATAACAAATTTAATATTGTTCATGACACGGAGTACACTACAAACTTTTGTTGTTGATGAAAAAATGGCTAAATTTTCTGGCAAGATGCTAATAGCATGATGAAGGTAATATCGCCAGATCTAACAGTCAAATGTCGTTTTTCACGACTTTCCCAATGAATCCAGTTCATCTCAACCTGTAATTTGTCTCTTTAATATTAAAAAAAGATATGAATAATTTCACGCAGTATATTTTTCCGCTTTAATTTGTTTTGAAAAAAGGTTCAACGGTTTATATCAGACGTGGTTGATATATTCATGAAATTGCCCATATAATTCAGATTGCTAAACTCTTTTAGTCAGATATGGATGTGCTAATAAATCATGCAATTAAAAAAGTGCAGGATATGGTTTTATTTACAAACCACTTACGTTGAGACATATATATCACTGCAGGAAAAACATCTCCATATATGTATGTACGAGTGTTATGTTTGTTTTTTAAATGCAAAAGAATGTATTGTTTAACTGACATGATGAGTGTTAGCCTAGTTATATTTTTCCTGAACCCCTTGCGCTAGTTCAAGATTATTAAAAAGTTTACACACATGTGCACTAAACTAAAAAAAGGAGGGTGTTTTCTAAGCTTTAAGCATATAAGTGCGCTGTTTTATATTCTTCAAAGCTAAACAAAATTCTTACTCTTGAAAATGCAGCTAGATTTTATAATGTGTGTAAGCTGATACATGTTTTAAAGCAATGACAACAAAGAAGAAACTTTGAATTACATTCCTTTAAAAAACACTCAATGGCCCTTGAGTATTTTTTCCTGCATATCACATATGTTATTATGTTATTTATATCACAATTTATATTTATCGTCTTTTTTTAAATATTGTTACGAAAACAGATTATATATCTACACAACTGAAATAATAATCTCTTTTTAAAACACCAGAAAGAGTTTGTTATTTACACCCATAAACAAATTATAAAAAAAGCATTTAATTTTTTTTAGTTGTTGTTGCAAGATGCTTTTGATTTTCTTGTATCCGCATTTATATAAATCTTCTAATTATAAATCTCTTTGTACGTTTTTTTTGTTTCTTTGTGCTTGCGACAATCACGGCTAAACGACCAAACCGACTTTAATGAAGCTTGAAACTTGGGTACACAGAGTAAAGAAATTCGTTATGAAAACCCAATTTGTTGCCAATCGAGTTTTGTCGTGTGTAATAACTGAATGAAAATGGCACTCAAAACTATTTTTTTTTTTTTTTTTCATTAATTAATTATTTATTGAATCTTCAAATATATTTTTGAACTAACAATAATTACTCATATCTTAAGCCTAAAATAAAAAAAATAAATATACTTATTATGTCCAGCCAATGCTAGACAAAAAAGATGTATGTTTCACGGTTGCTTCTATCATTGTGGGTTATCCCTCTGATGTTCGGGTGAGAGAATAAATATCCCTCCTTCTTAAGCGACTGTAACCACGTTCATTTAGCATGTTGCGAGCTAGCGGATTTGGATGTGTTTCAAGTTTCTGCAAATACGTTACTGCAAAATTTCGCTATTTCTGCTTTTACTGATTACACGTTTAGATCTTTGTGGATGTTCGAATTTCTTATGTACCAGGGAGCAACTGTAATCATCCGTAGAATCTTATTTTGGCGCCTTTGGATTTTTTCTATATTGCTTGCAGAGGCAGTCCCCCATAATTGAATGCCATAACACCAAATTGGTTTTAAAATTGTCTTGTACAATAAAAGTTTGCAATCTAAAGCGAGAGTGGAATTTCTGCCGATAAGCCAGTTGAGTTGGACTGCTTTTAACTTCATTTGTGTTAACTTTGATTCTATGTGGCGTTTCCAAGTAAGGCGCCGGTCAAGATGTATGCCGAGATATTTTACGTCTGAAAGCTGCGGTATTGTTTGGTTATTTATGCGAATAGGGGGGCACGATTCCCTACGCAGTGTGAAAGTTATGTGATTACATTTTTGTTCATTCACCTTAATTCTCCATTTCTTTAACCACTTTTCTAGAATTAATATATGGTCTTGTAAATATCGTGATGCTACTTCGGGACTTTCGTGAATGCTTAAAAAAGCTGTGTCGTCAGCAAATGTCGATGTGTGGATTCGGACACTAGTTGGCATATCTGAAGTATACAACAAGTATAAAATGGGCCCCAATATACTACCCTGGGGGACTCCGGCTTCAATTGGCTCAGGTGAGCTTAGAAAATTGCCTTCTTTAACAATGAATTTCCGATCAGTTAGATAACTGTCCAACAGCTTATATAAGTTTGCGGGCAAATTCAGTTTTAACTTATATTTTAGGCCATCGTGCCATACCTTATCGAACGCTTGAGAAACGTCGATAAAAAGCGCAGAGCAGTATTTTTTTCTTCAAAGGTCTTCTTAATTACGTTAACTAACCTGTGAGTTTGTTCAATTGTACTATGTTTTTTTCTGAAGCCAAATTGATGGTTCGGAATACATCCTTTGTCGCTTAGAAAAAATTATTCTTGGGTGACTAAAAAGTTTTATTGTGAATTAAATAAAACAATAAAATATTTTAATATTTATTTTTATTTTAAAAGTAAATTATAAAAATAAGATTGCACATCATAAATTTCATGTCTCGAACCATCGATGTCAGTCTACTCCTTCCTTTACATCATGATTCTTCTTTTCGACATAGTTTCTTCAAATTTCCATCTCATACCGAATGTTTTGCTGCTGCGAAGTGTATTAAACATTTACGATTTTTTTTATTTACAAATGTCTTTGTGAGATTGATTTTAGACTTACCTTTAAACAATATTGGAGAACTTTTTCCCACTAAAAATATATCTTTGTATTTTTATACCCTTTACCACAAGAAGTCAAAAAAGGATATATATATATGTTTGTCATTCCGTGTGTAATTTCTAAAATATCTAATTCCGACCCATATATATTCTGGGTTTTTATGCATAGCGAAGTCGATTGAGCGATGTCCTTCTTTCAATCGATCAGATATAGTGTCGAAAGAAGTGTTAGTGGAAATAAGCATGATCGGTCCATGTCCTTTGACGCAGCAGGCAAAATACCACACCTACCTATAATTTTTTATGTCATTTGAAACAATAAAGTAACTCCAATCAAAAGCTAAATATATATTGCTATAGAGAATTAAAAAGTAAGAAAAAACATCGTGTGAAAAAACCGCCGAGTTACGGGGCACTGAAATTTTGAAAGTTTTTGAAATATCAATATGGGTATTATTTGAAAGCTTTTAAAGAGACCTTTAAGGAAACACTAAAATTTTTAGAAAATGCTTAACCCATTAAAAGTCGATGGCATTTTTATGTAAAATTATAAATATGCGGTACCAATTTTTTTGTTTGTTTTTTTATTTCTCTGTCACCCCAATATATGCCTTTTTTATTGGAGTTATTTCACTAAACTAGATTTACATTTATGGCAAAGAATATATAAGATTCGTCGTAGCCGAATGTAGCCGAAGAATAACTTCACTTCACTTTGTAGTATACGAACAGTAGGATCACTGACAACTACAAATATTTTTGGAGTAAAAATCTTTCTTGCATATTTTCATATTCATAAAATTGAAAATAAGCATTGAATTCTTTAAAGTTGTTTTAAAAAATGCACTCAACTAAAATACATTTTTTACTTAAACTTTATTTTTATAAAATTGAAATAATCGGGGGTAACTATGTTGTAAAGAGGGAAACTAAAAGTTTTTCTGTTTTTTAACCAAAAGCAAGAAAATTCATTTGCAGTCAGTTTGTTCATGTCCAAAATATATAAAAAAAACCTATTATGGCTTTGGTTTCTTTACAAATTTACATTTCTTTGTTTCTTGTGCAATTGCATTCTTTAGAATTTGTTTTTTTTTCATTTAGTAGACAGATCCAGCCGTAAATTAAAATTTTATGATTTTTATATAAATGCAACTAAGTCAGCTTCAC
The DNA here is from genome assembly GCA_916610165.2 of Gymnosoma rotundatum. Classification (NCBI taxonomy): domain Eukaryota; kingdom Metazoa; phylum Arthropoda; class Insecta; order Diptera; family Tachinidae; genus Gymnosoma; species Gymnosoma rotundatum. The sequence goes on from OU744336.1 coordinate 119,617,169, forward strand.
ATTGTAAAAATATATTCACAAAAGCACTTACAAGTTAAAAACAATAAAAATATTTTTATAAAAATACTCAAACTAGATAAGTTTGATTTCTTTTAATATGGTGTTGTCAACAAGATGATAATTAAAATGTTTTTTTTTATAATTTTTAACTTTTACAAATGATCAAACTATCAATTTCTTTTTTATGAACAGGAACAAAATAAATTGGATGATAACCGTGAATTCAATACTTTAATTTTAAAACTATTATTGGATAGAAAGATTGTTATATCAGCATATGACATTTTGTGCACCTACTTGTTTTGCAGCAGATTATGAAAAGATAAAGTCACTAGATATTAATACTGATGGATGGTTTAAAAAAGAATTTGCTGTTTTAATTTTCCAAAAATAGGTTGCCAACAAAAATTTTATACTTTTAAAGAAAATTTTAATGGTTGATTTAACTGGGCTATGATCAAAACTTAAACCAATGAAAAATTCGGAAGAGGATAGATTGAAGGTAATTTATCTAATTATGACACTTAACTTCGCACATCCACAAATTTTTAACTTATAACCAAACGATAATAAAAAAAAGTAGTTGGCTTCAGAGAAAAGTTATGAAACAAAAAAGGAAATGTTTCTATCACGGTGTCTGCTATAACTTTATGCTTGATTTCTAGCAATCTTCTGATTCCTTAATATCCGACATATTACGTTTTGTTAAGTCTTATAAAACATATTTCTTCATTTAGTTAAGTTCTTCGACTGCTGCATTATTTTCTGCATAGTGTCTGAAAATGATATTTCTTTATTTGATTTAATAATCAATAAAATCTCTTCAAACGTAAAAGGACATTTTTAATTCATAAACAATTACAATATTTTCAATTAAATTAAGCAGTGTTTCATTAGATTAATTAATTTAAAAAAAAAAAAAAATCTTTGTTTCGTGCTGCTTTTTCTTATCCGGATTGAATAATTAAATAAACTAAAGATTTTTGTCCAAACAATAAAGTAAAGACGTGCTTTCACCCTCAATAATCAATATCGTTGATTTAGCTATTTAATCGGGAGAAAAAAGAAAATAGATTTTTTTTTGAAAATTAATTAACAATATATTCCTTCGACACGTATGTTCCACAATAGAGTTTTATTTTAGAATTATTAAAAGCTATTCCTTTAAGCACAGCCATAGGCAATTTCAATTGCTTATAAGTTAGCACGGCCCTTGTATCTTTTCTATAAATTTAGCGTGACTAGTGGCGATTCGCCACTGGCGAAGGCATGCATACATATGTAAGTAGCATATTAATACAAAATTTATAGAATCTTTCTGAATACATACTTGAAAGCTTATCTAGAAACCCTTGTACTTAAATGTTGAGTTAATTAGATTTTAATAATATTTTGCACAATACTTTTTGATTTTATAACTTTTAACTTTTGCCTTAACTAACCAAATTAAGAGTGGGAACAAACGTATGTATTATATTACATTATATTTCATTAAGCCTGCAGACGATTATTTTAAAGGATACTTAATTTAAAAGGATACTTAAAAAACTTTTATTTGTATTTAAAAGTTTATTGCCGAAGTGTCTTTGTTTGTGCAATGATAAAGGCTGTATCATTTTTGTGTTGGTTGATTCACTGATCAAGAAGCAAAAAAAAATTTTTGTCAATTACAGGGAAAACCGAAAAACATAAAATCATTCATCACTCTCTATGCTAAACAGCTGATGGCTGAATAAACAGTTGTATTAAAGAAATTCTGTTTCTTTTGTTGTTGATTTCTACACACATAATTATATCTAAAGCCTGATGCAACAACAAACATACAAATTTTCACATTTATAATATTCGTGGGATAAAGAAAGGATTCTAAGATAACCTTCAAATATTTTCATTCATTCATATTTTTCAATTCCAAAGATTCCTTGCGTCTACAAATACAAACTTGTGCAAAGTTTGTTAAAACACAAAAATACAAAAAAAAAAATACTTTATGTTGGTATATATTCAGTGATCGGTTATGAGTAGTTGAAAAGCAAGTGGAGTTGAATCATGACTCTTATTTTTTTGTACTTATACGCATTCATATATTTTTCTGACTCACTAAACACCAAACATCTCAAATGTTTGAACTACTCTGAGTATTCATACTTAACAACATGTATGATGTTGATGATTTAGACTCTCACTAACTTATTATATGCAGTCAATACAAAATAAGTATGATTCGCTAACGAAAAATAAAATACTCTGTAGAAGGTTTGACAGTGGCGTGTGGGATGTTTTTTTATTATTTCAGTAAAAGGTTTCACTGTGGTCTGAGAAGTTTTTTTTTTATTATTTTAGTAACTTTAAAGGTTTTTAGAATAATGTTTAGAGGAATGTTTATTACTTTCACAATGCTTCGAAGTAGAACCTTTTTAACTCTTGCATATATAATTCAACCAAAAAGATTTTTACGTTTAAAAAACTGCTTAAAAAACAAAAGCTGCTTTGAAGAAAATTTCTTCTATTTCGAAAACATTTTTATGGGAAAATTAATTTTCGAGAAAATTTAATTGAAAATTTTTACGTGGCAACGTTCTTAGTGAAAGTTTTTCTAGAAAAATTTTTTAGTTGAAACTTTTAAGTTTTAGGCAGAGTTTAAAAATACAGTAACGAGCCCTATTACTAGTGGTTTTTAAAAAAGAAAGGTTTGTATTGCTGATTCTACATTTTATTAGTTTTCATTTATTACATTTTCATTGATTATTACACACTTCTATATTGATAAAAAATATTTTATATTTTTATTTTTGTCCCTATATTTTAATGTAACAATCACCGTCCTTTTGTAAAGTACTAAAGAATAGAACCGTAAATTTTTCTTGAGTGGCTTGAATGAGTTAAATGAGTTGTAAGTATTCAGAGTATTTTTCTAAAATTATAAATCTTAACGACATACTTCACGAATCATACATATATGAGTTCGATGTCGACGTAGTACTCATAATCATACAACTTGTATTTATGAATCATTTTTATAGTGAGTGCGAACAAATCTGAGTAGTAAAATTTAAATGATGTATACTCACTTGAATTTAAAATTTTGTAAGTGATTATGAATAGCGAAAAAGCGACTTATTGCCGTTCACTGGTATATATCATTTTGAAATACGTTCTTAACGCAATGAAATTTAAACACACAAAATTTTATTTTTTGCAGGAAAAGTAGTCAAAGAGAAATTTTTTTAATTTTGTGTTAATGACAAAAAAAAAAAATAAAATAATAAAACAATAGTGATATATTCGGCTATGCCGAATCTTATATACCCTCCACCATCTATGTAAATCTACTTTAGTGAAATAACTCCAACCAAAAAAGCAAATATTGGGGTGACAGAGAATTAAAAAATAAGAAAAAGAAAATAAGTACTACACATATATAATTTTACATAAAATTCAAAGAAAAAGAGTTAAGCATTTTTAAATATTTTCAGTATTTCCTTAAATATCTCACGTAAGCTTTTAAATGTTGGTAACATTTAAAAGTTACTCGGAAAATATGAACAAGCGCCAATTTTTCCACTTAATATTTTTTCTTATTTTTTTAATCTCTATTGCCCCGCCCCGTATATTTATTTTTTTGTTTGGAGTTAGAGAACTAACAAACAAGAAAAACTATGAAGTAAAAAAAACGACGCTTGCCACCTTTTCCGAATAATTTCAACACTATCACGGATGGAAAAATTAAATTGTTATAATATTGAGTAAAAATTAAAATACAAAACTGTTCAGAAGCTGTGTGTGAAGCAAAATTTCGAAATTTAAACCACAGGTGCAACCCAATCGCGTCTAAGCTAAGTTAAATTTTGAAATTAATCCTCAGACACAAACCAATTGCATCTGAAACAAACTAATTTTGTCAATACACAAAATATTGATTTAATAAATGTTCATACATGCGAACACACTATTAGCTAATTGTTGTAATATTCTATAGTCATACCAATAGTAGTGGAAGTAACTATTTCACCTCTGTTTTTTACCACGCATATACAACAGGGGTTGCCAGATCTTATTTTCGTAACAATATGTACATGAGTTATACATATATGGTGAAGGGTATATAAGATTCGGTACAACCGAGTATAGCACTGTTACTTTTTTACCTCAATGTAAGAAATGAAAAATATTTGTGTACAGAATTATGACAGCCTAAACATATTCATCTTTTGTATTTTCTTAAAAATTTAAAAACGTAACACATATAATATTTTTATCCAGTAGTATTTGCTTACTCGTCTCTTAATGCTTATTTAGGTAGAGACACGCGTTCAACGCCCTAACACGTTATGTGCGTCTATCAAAACACTAGAGTCAGTGTCAGTATATGCGACAAGTTTCAAACCAAAGAGCGAAGAATGCTTTAGCCGTTAGCAAAGCGAAGAGTAGGTTTACTTTCTTCTTTTGTCGCAAGCACTATAAATTACTTTTACATACTGATCTCATCCCTGTGATGATTATTTATTTTATCATTTTGCTAAGCTACTGTATTAGAAGAAAAGTAAATTAATGTTGCAGGCCCAATTAACTGAAACAATTCTTTTAAAACCTTCATTTATCTTTCCATTACAATAACAGAAGTTATTTGTATTTAAAAAAAATATTTCCACAATAGCTGATTAACTTTAAGTTAGAAAAGTATAAAACGTGTAACAAGTATGAAAATTTTCTGTAAAATTAAAATGAAAAATTACGTTAAATAAAACTTATATTGTTTAAAGGGCTAATAAGGTTTAAATGTGCAGAACACCTTGTTTTAAAGTAAAACTGCATAACTCATTCATTGACTTAGTCCTATTTAGTTTTAGCTACTTGTATACGAACAAAAACAATTTTAATTGTTTTCGATAGTTCAGGAATGTAAAACACTTGATGTTTGTTTTATGTTGAAATGAATTATTGCTAATTAAGCTTTAATTGATTACACTGTACAACACACCAAAAAATTACAAGGTCCGGGCTATAAATTCTGATAGAGGAGACAAAAAAAAGATATACGTGTATCGGCGTTTTGAAAGTTTACATCTGGATTTCATTTGAGAGGGGGTTAAAATTTCCCAGCTCTGGCACATTCTTATTGTTAAGCGGCATCAGAAACCATGTGACCCTTACATTTTAGGTAAAAAATGTGTTCAGCAAATTTATGTAAAATGTTACGGAGAACATTTTTGTAGAAATTTTAACCCTCTAACTCCTCAAGGTATGGGTCTTTTTTGTCCTTCTTTTAAAAAATAGCAAAAACACCATTAAAACAGGGTTTTAGAGGGTTAAAATGTTCCACAAAAATGTTACCCGTTAAATTTTACTATAAGTCCTTGAATATACCAAAAAGAAAAATTCAACCATAAAGTCAGAAATAAGACAACAAAACAGAGCTTAGGGTTAATTTCGCATTTATTAAGAATTTTGTTTTAAAGCAAATTTGGATAGCATTATTTACATTTATTATAAACCACATTTTATTACGTGTGAAAAGGGATAATAATTGTGGCTTTAAAAAATCTGTTATAGAAAAAACCAATTCGAGAAATCCATAGACCAAAAAAACAAACAGGTAAATATAATGTTTCATTTAGAATAACAAATTTGAAAAAGCAATTAAATTTTATGATAAATCAGGTCAATTAGGATGTACAAAATAATGTAATTAGTAATTGTGGTTGTTAAAATTCCACAAATTTGGGAATGTCCCTAAATAAAACCAGGTACTAGAATGACAAACTGTTAAACCATTTTTACAAGTCATATTTCAAATACTTAAAAAAGCTTTAAAATATTTTCTATAAATTATTTTAGTGTTCCATCAACGGGGCCATTCCTTCTATGATTGGCAACTAGAACGATTAACGATGGTGTTAACTATATTCAGCAAAGGCTAATTTTACTAACAGATTAGTAACGATAATTTCTACATACAATTTACATTTAAAACAAAAACCAAAAAAATTTGTTTTCAGTTCCCGTTTTGGATATAAATTATGTAAAGAATACTTAATTCTATGAAGTAGTAGTCCTAGGCATTTATTATATGAGTATTCCCCTTGAATCTGTATTTTTTATAATCGTAAAATAATTGTTTTCAGAATAATGATTAAACAACACCTTATTGAGACCATAAATACATTTTCAATTACTTACATTATATACCCTTCACCATATAGTATTTGTAAATCTAGTTCAGTGAAGTAATTCCAATAAAAAAGCAAATATTGTTGTGACAGAGAATTAAAAAAAATTTGGTACTGCATATATATTATTTTACATAAAAATTTCATCAGCTCTTAATGCTATTTCCTTAAAGATCTTTTCAAAAGCTTTAAAATGATATCCATATTGATATTTAAAAAAATTGAAAAATTTCTAAGCTCCGCACCTCGGAAGATATGGGCGAGCACCAATTTTTTTCTTGATGTTTTTTTTTCTTATTTTTTATTTGTTATAATGGCTTAATTTTGTGGTCCAAATGTAATAATTTTTTTTTTTTTGTTCTAAAACTATAGTTTTATTTTTGAACTCTCGCTGAAGGTCAACGAAATTCAATGCAGTTTGGTATTCCTATGCGGTGGTTAGATCCAGGTGAACATAATGACGGTACGTGCTACGTGTGCCATATTAAAATTGAATAGATATAGGCGAAAGAGTTTTGTATACAAAACTGTGCCATGCTGCCATTTCCGCATTCTGACGAACTCCCAGTACCTGTGCTACAACTTCGAAGTCCTAGTCCTAGGAACCTTTTATTGCGTTCATATGTCAACAAAAATTCATTTTTTAAATTCCCATATGTATTACTTTGAGAACCAGTTGTCAACAGAATCTGATGAGCATGGTGAACAATTTCATCAGACATGCGCACTCATTGAAGAACGCTATAAAGGTAAAAGCATTCATTCGCTTATCGCTGAAATATGCCGGACATTATACGATAATGAAGTGGAATTGCCTAGAGCTAAAAAAATGTAATTAATGCTATCCAAATTTGATTTAAAACAAAATTTTTAATAAATGCGAAATTAACCCTAAGCTCTCTTTTGTTGCGTCTTATTTCTGACTTTATGGTTGAATTTTTCTTTTTGTCTCCTCTATCAGAATTTATAGCCCGGACCTTGTAATTTTTGAAAAAATTTTATTTTGTTGTACAGTGTTATTATCTGCGAGTCCTAATCAAGCTTCTATTATAGTCTTTAAGTCCCGAAGATTATATTTTAGCTCGTATTTTTGTTGTTGTTGTTGAAAAAGAACCCAATAACCCCAAGTTTATTTTATTTTTAAATTTTAACATCCATTAAAGAAAACTTTTAAATTGTTAAAAAAAGAAATATTGTAACAAAAAAATATTTTTCTTGTTTTGGTAAAGTCAGGTTGGAAGTATTCTCACTCAATGTTAACGAGTTCCAAATCTCCTTATAACTTGAAAATTATTAAACTCAGCCAATCAATACTTAGTTCTTTGTTACTACGCATCAAATGAACTTTGATGAAAATAATTTATCTCTGTGTATTCACAAAAATGTTTTTATTTTTTCAATTTTGTTTTGTGTTGTTAAAATTTTTTGCGTTGAATGACAATATTTGTCCACAATGTATTCTTGAGCAACAAATAATATTTAAAGCTAAAGGATTATATAGTATTTAAAAATATGCAGAATTTACTTCCTTCGACTATTCTTTAAACTATAATATTTAACTTCGTATGTTTTATGAGCATAGGGGTGATTTTGTAGTGCATCTCTTAGATTAAAGTCTAACTAGACGCTATAATAACCTTCTACAAAATCTTAACTTTCTAACTTTAAATACCGGGTCTTAACCAATTTGATGATACAAAAGTGATGCCAGCCGTTAATGATGATTATGGCGATAATAAAAGAGCAAATAAAGTCAAATGACTTTAAAATATTTTCTTTTAAAAAGTTAAAGGCTGGTATTCATCAGTCTGTTTTATTTGATAATTTAAATTATACGGCATTTACACTATTCAACTTTTCATGAAACTAGCATGAAATTTTTGTTTGTTTATGAAGCAAGAGGAGTAAGCAATATGGTATTGCTTGAGTTTTGAGGGGATGTTACTGTTGCTAATCTTTTCTTTTAGTTAACTCATACCGCTGCAACTAAAATGGAAAATTGAGAAAAAAAAAGCCCCAAAAAATTGCATAGTGTAAATCTGGACTTATATTAACTTTACAAATTAATGCTAATGTATGAACCCTGAATTTTTTCTCAAGATCTCAGCAATAACTTTATTCAGTTTTACTTTTTTTGCTTATTTAGAAATTTGTAGAGAGATACAAAAAATTTTTATTAAAGATCGTAAAACAAACATTGTAACAAAGAAGATGTAAAAAGACCTCCAATAACAATTCTGTTAAGTGCGTATAAACATTCATTTGAGATACACATCTTCGCATTAAAACGTTATCCTTTACGTAACTTTTCATGGCAAAATAGCAAAAAGTGAATTGAAGCAAATCCCAAGCGAATAAACTGCAAAGAGTAAGAAACAAAATAAAAAATATAAATGTATGTATAAGATCCCTTACAGTTATGACAGTAAAAATATTAAATTAAATGCGAATTTTACAATGTACATACATGCATACTTATATAGTAATAATAATTTAATAAAAAACGTTTGTATTTTAATCTTAAAATTAAATTTCATGGGATTTCGAGTGGATAAATAAAGTGTTAACAAATAATTTTGTGAAGACGAAATAAAATGGCATTTAAATAAATGCATACATAAATACAGCTGGAGTTTAATGACATTTCCCTAGGCCTGAAGCCAAAACCGTCGTTTATTTAAAATTCATGCATTTTTTGTTGTAATTGTATGGTGGTTTTATTGACAAGTAATTTAAGTGGCGATGCAGTTATATCAGCACAAATCCCACATAAAAAACCACTACCGTCATCAACAGCATCAGTACGATTACTATACTGTATAAAATCAATATACATAAAATATTATTATGTGCCGGCAAAATTTTACATACGAAACAATTCGGATTTTAAGATTACCGTGCGGTTATTTTTTTGGTTTGTGATGACAAACAGTTTTTATAAATTTGAAGTAACACCACCACCATCATTATCAAATCTGTTCGCAAATTCTACATCAGCACTAATATCACACTATCCATTGCCTCCATCGATTAAAATAACAATATTAGCGGCATCAACAGCAACAAAAACAATAGAAGCAGAAGCTAAAATTATACCAGGAAGAACATATACGCTGACAATAGAGCAGCGGCTACGTAATCAACGGAAATCGCTTTACAGTTGGCGGTTCATATTCACAAGAATAATGGAAATTTCAGTAGCGAAATTCCGGCTGATTTTAATGTTATTAATTGCAATTGATGTTGTTACTGCTGAAATTATTTTGCGCATAGATCCCTTGGGTAAGATGAAATTACTTTTTAAGATTTACATTATTTTCCGTTAAATATTCTTTCCAACTTGTGTAGATTTTTTTTAACATAACGTAGTAGTTACTTATTTTTGTTGAGTTTTTATTATATTTTTTCTATTATTATCTTTTATCTACGTCAACATATCGCACATTTATTTCAACAACGTCATAACTCAAAAAAATTTATTTCGAGATAATCGCAGTTCAAGTTTTTGACTTGTTCTCACCATCGATAAAAAAATATCAGACTGCTTAAGTTCCTACTACAATTAGTAAAATGATTCATAATTAAAAAAAAACCATTTAAGAAAACTTTCATCAATTATATATTAAAGGGGAGGTCTTGGACAAACTATGTGATGTTTTAATTATGACATTATTGCTGTAAAAATATATCCGATACTGTGTCGTAAACTAAAATATGTCGTTATTTATGAAAAGAAAAAACGGAGTTTCACTTAATATTTTTCATCAACACAGCCACAAATAATACATTATATGCGAAAAGTCGATACATGTTAAAAATATATTTATTTCATATATACAGTCACAAAACGAAATGTGACAATTTTTTAGAAAGCGATATGATCTTTACATTATGAAGTTGATTCCACAACTCAAAATGTTTCGTTCTTATTGAGAAACAAAGACTCCAAACATGAAATGAAATAACGGCTTATTCTCTTAAATCTTTTGAAGACATCTTTCAGAAAATACTAAAATTTGTTTAAAATGCTCAACCCATTAAGAGCCCATGTCATTTTTATGCAAAACTATATTTGTATATGCAGTACCAAATTTTTTTATTTTTTAATTCTTCGTCACCCCTATAATTGGTTTTTTGATTGGAGTTACTTCACTAAACTTGATTTACATAGATGGTGAAGGGTATATAAGATTCGGCATAGCCAAATATAGCACTCTTACTTGTTTAAATTTAATACAGTCTTCTATTTCAAAATTAACAATTCTTTTCCTTTAAATATTTATACCAAACTGTTTTTTGAAATTAAATTATATTAAACATAAGCCCTTATATTTATAAAATCTCAGCTAAAATATAAACACACAACAACAAAACTGTAAGATTTTTTTTATGCATATAAGGACAACTTTTTAGATTTAAATTATATTAACCGTAGGGAAACATTGACTACATCAGAAAAAAAGTTACTGCCCAACAAAACGAGAAATATCCTTCATTTTTAATTTTTCTTTTACCAATTAATTATTGAAGATAAATTTATGGTCATAAAAAACGCTTGGCCAAAACCTAAACATTAAGTTTTACGAGTACAGTTTTTGTTTTCTTTGTGGCAGGTTTTCTGTAACTTCTGCTTCAACGTATAAGGACGAAATCTTTTTTCGTCAATAGGAATTTATCGAAGAATAAAAGTTCTCGCTTCTGTTTTTAACCAGTTACACGTGTTAGCTTCTAGATACCCAAAAGCATCGTCCTATAAACCTTTTCTCGCATCAAATGGCATACTTTTTAGTACTTAGGACTCATATAAATTTGTAAATAATTTTTAGTTATGGGATTTATCGTATTAGGTTTTGTCGAGTGTTCATTTTTTAACTATATTTATTCGAGTGAATAATAATTTTAAAAAGATTAATAATTAATTTATCGCAGTGATAATGCGTAATTAGCTAAAAAAAATCCTGTATTCTCAAATAATAGTTATAGAATGAAAAGGCATTTTAACGTAGAGGAGTAGTAGTGACACGTGAAGTGAAATGCCAAATCAGTTCTAATTGAAATTATCTAAATCATTTTGGTTTTTTATATGATGCCTAATTTTTTTCTATCGTCTAAGCTATAATTTTAAGAATAATGAAGTCAAACAATTATTACGGAGTCATGGTTCCGAATGCATTCATAATGACTTTGGTGATTGAATCGTAATTGAGTTTTCACTGGCAATCATGCAGAATCACGATAAAAAAAAGTTTACTTATCGCGGTCATTTACGACCTCAATGTTGGCTGGTTAGCCGCGTTTACGAAAACTCACGCTTACGATTTACTCACAAAAAAAGCACAATCAAATTTAGGAAACTATAAAATTTGATTTTTTAGCAGAATATTTAATTCATTTATATTTAAGTTCTTTATATGAATACGCAAATAGGACATTCAAAACAGTTCTAAAAAATCAAGGTAAAAAAATAACTTGCGCAATGCTTCTATACAAATTATTAAATACATAAATATTTATTTGAGAAATTTTTAGCTACAGAAACAAACAAAAGAATCAATCAATTTGAAAATGCAATTAAAAAAATTTTATTAAATATTAAATTGCTATAAATCTTAGCTACTAAGGCATCAAAGAAATTGTTAATTAAAAACAAATTTTGATATTTCTGAAATATAATTGTTTAAAAAAATAAGTATTTTTTATTTTTCTTGGGTTGGTAAAACAAAAAATCATAAAATCACGAAATAATAAATTGAAAGTTCTTTTTATGAAACATGAAAAGAATTTTTGATAAGTTGTTTTTATATTTTATATTTTTTGTAAGAAAAAAATGTTGGGTACATGTTTCGAAGACGCACAGAGGAGCATTTTGCCAATCTAGTCGGCCATTAGGCCAAAAATTAATTTTAGGAAATGTGAAAATTTAAGTACGCAGCTTGACAGGTAACAAGATTCTACATCGTAAAGTAAATTTTCAAGGCTTTTGCTTGAGATTTGTCGTTTTGGGACACTGCTAAATTCAGAAAAGTTGAGTCATATATGTTTTTATTAACTTTATACGATTTTGAGAGGCTTGCAATATATATTTTTTATTCGCTTTTTTTATTGTAAAAGGCTATATTAGCAGCTACTTATATTAATTTTTAGAGGACTTTTTTTTTTCAAATTTTTATGATAAAATGTTTTGTTCGAAATTAAAAAAGAGGAATTCTTATGTTAAATTTTTGTCAAAAAAAGTGGAAAATGTTATATATCACTATATAATATACGATCTCTACTTATACTGAAGGAAAAAACGTTGCGCGATTTTAGGCCATTGTTTTTTTAGATTTTTTGAAAATTTCATCTTTTTCTGTATTTTCTCGTCTTGCATAGGTACGTACATACTAGCAAGAACTCTTTTATATTCATAAAATATTTTGGTTTTTAATAACTGGTTGTAGATGTTTTGTTATTTTAAACACGAAACAAACATTTCCTTTTTTCTGCATTTTGCTAGAAATTTTTCAAGGGTTCAGTGTAATTATTATAAACAGGCTTTTGCTAAGTTCTGACCCACTAATTATTAGTAAAAGATCCACTTCAAAAGGTCAGAAACAATTTCTTTCATTCTTCCACCTGTACTTAACGCTGAAGAGGATTCACATTCCGAAGAGATCTTTAAAGAATCAGACAAAGGAGAAGCATGTCACTCATCATCATCTTAGTGCAAAGTAGAAGTTGTTTTAAACAAATTAATTGTTTTCATTATGAATAAATTAATTATTTTCAGAAAAATAAAATACTATAAATTAACAAATTACAAAAATATATTTTAAAATTATTAAAATATATTTTTAATAATATTCTTGAGACGTGGGGATTGGTGAGGCATTGGAAGGTTTAAAAATTAATGTTTTCCGGAAATTGGCAAACAATTTTTTTTCACAGTTATGTTCTGAAACTTGGATTAGACGGATGCTTCCCCCTGCTCTTAAAAATAATTTTTTTATAGTTTAAAGACGTATATAATAATATTTTATTTCACTGCTCACAAATAGGGCGGGATTATAAATGGTTTTTTAGAATCTCTCGAGTCCAACTTTAAGGTTAAACAGAATGACGGGAAAAGAAAAGAACTTGTATATTTCATTGGTAGGATGAGTTCTTCTAAGGGAAGCTTTATCATCCTATGACCACAACAGATTTTTCTGCCAAGTTTCATTATCTAGTGGCACTCAGGAAATTTCCGGCTGGATTGGCAAAACACCCCCCTGTGCGACGTACAAAATTCTTTTTCATTCGTAGCTGTTTCGTATTTGATCGGTATGCTGCCATAAATTAAAAAAAAAACGCATTAATTAATTAATTTAATGATTATTTAAACGATTCGTCTAAACATTAGCTCCTTTAAGGAAGAGTTTAAGAAAACAGCAATTAGATAAATTTTTTCTGCCTGCATTCTTTTGTGCATTAGTGCTTTTGTGGCTTTTTTTCAATCCAATTAAGTTTTCAGATTCGAACCATTCTTCGGAACAATGTCCTATTAACTTTTTAAGCCAGATTGTATATTCAAGTATTGTTAAAAATATTTTTATGATAATATCACATCAAAACCACAGAGGAAAATTTCTTTACACTGACACTGGCTATCAGATCAATGTACTACATATGCGAAAAGTTGTTGCTTCTCTGCAACGTAAATTAAAGTGGGGTAATTACAAGACTTACAATTATTTACATGAAACAAACTGTTTAAAATTAAAAAATTTACTTACTGCATGTTCGTTGAAATATTACGAATGTTCAGTTCAGCTATTATGTGAATCTAATCTATGGCATTTTTAATCCTTTAATTTAATGTCCACAATATTAACTCCTAAAACTACTAGACCATCACTGGAACACAACTCACAATTTTATTGCAACATAAAGCTGTTGAACCGTAAAAGAAACAACTAAATAATACATAAAATTTTTCCTTATTCTATTCTCCATTGACATAACAGCTAACATGATATTACTATGAGAACAATAAAAGTTATAGTTTCAATATTAAGTCATAACCTCATTTATAAAGAAGACTAACGTGAGTTTTTATTGTGTAAACAGTTTTTACGAGCGTTCAGTTTAATTGGGTGAAACGACTCCGTTTATACACAAAATATTAGATGTTTCAATTAAATGACATTATGTTGTTTTCGATTTTGCTAAAACATAACAAGCAAGAAACACCAGCCAGATAAGCGACAAATTTTCCACATCACGAAATTTTTGGTTGCGGGCAAAGGGTGTACTGGAGCAAGCAAGCGGGGTAAGCAAAACGGTATGGCTTAAATTTTTAGAGGATGATTTTACACTTTCTTTGTATATATCCGCTGTATTCGTTTTCCTGTTTGTGTTTTATTTGAAATAACACAAACAACTACAATAACGAATGTCAAATTAAAAGAAAAATGTACAAATTCCGATGCCATGAAAAATTTCATCGTTAAGGGGTGTGATAAAACTCGCTCAAACTTTAAAAAAGAATTTAAAGAATGATGTTGTAAATTGGACTATTAATATACTTTGCAATATCATGTATGACTCAAATTTTTTATATGAAATGAATTTGTAAGAAATAAAGCACTTATTTCTTTTCCACCGTTGGAAGACTCATAACCAAATGCATGTTACGATGAAAAAGGAAAGCAGAGAACAATCTTTAGACGGCGTGTTAATTTTATGTTACCAGCAAAAGAGTGTGAAATTCGCTTCAGTTGATATACACACTAGACATTTTTTATGCATTTCAAAAAGTTACTTTTAGTCGTTGTTGTTGGAAGTAAATTGGGAAAACTGTCTCGCTTCGCTGTTTCTTCATATTACTTTAGTAGTAATTAAAGAGACATTGATGTACATTATATAACTATTTCAACATATTATTTTGCAACAAAATAATATTTCACACTTTTACGCATCGAAATAAAAAAAGTTCAAGTTACTGTGGTCCAAACTACACTAAAACAATAATTTAAAATGTCACACTTCTGAATCGTTAATCCGTCATCTACGAGGGGAACTAGAAACAAAATGACAATATCCTTGAATCGACATATATATGAGAATGTACCAGAAACCGAACAGCAAGACAGCAAAACGGCAGTAGCTCTACCAGCAGTGAAAATAACGTGTTTAAATTAGAAATCGAAAAACCTTTTAAAAAAATAAATCCATAAGACTATTAGAAATTCTGACTCTATTTTGCATACCTAAGTGCAATGGGTATAAAGATTTTTCCAGTAATTAACTCAATAACTTTTGATTTTGTGAACAAATTGTTAAAAACAATAATAAATATGGCATATTTTTACAAATGTTAATTACAAAACAAGTAAGGATATTAATACATACATATATACTTTTGTTAATGGTTAAATTTAAGTTAAAATATAATTATGTTTATGAGGTTTTAATTGAAAATATAAGTCAACTGAAAAATATTAATTATTTCTATAACTAGAGCTCTGTCGTCCTAAAACAAAAACTAAAAATAAAATTTGGATTGCATTAAAAACCATAAAATAAAATAAAAAAATATAATCAACAAAAGCACTTTCTGCTCCTTTTTTTTTTTTTTGAACAAATAAAAAAGGGTCACAACAAATTTAATAAAAATAAATCTTATTAACTTCTTTTTTTTTTGCAACAATATGGCTGAAAATTTAAATTTGCCGGAAAATATGTCAATTATTTGGTTTTAAAAGAACAGGAGACATAAAAGGAGAAGTTATAAAAAAAGTGTTAATTTTAATGACCAGAAAAAAGAATATTTGTTCTTTTTTATTTAAAGCTGTATAATTGAGTTGTGTCATACTTTTCAGTTTGTTTTTTATAAAATAAAAATACTTTTCATTTTCAGTCTTTTGTTTTGTGAAAAAACACAGCAGCACTGTTTACATTTAAAAATTACATTTTCATACAGATAATCAAATATATTTAATCGCTTCAAGGTAATAAAATATTCGTGTGTTTGATCAGCAATTGTTGAAAAATGTTTTTTCGAGCAAGTTTACATAGAACTCATTCCCCAGCACATATGTATGTAAGCAATAATTAATAAATTTTTTGTTAAAGCCTTAATATTTCTGTATTGGCTTCAAAAATTACTCTCATGTTGTTTTAGAAGTTTTAATACTTAAATGAAATATTTTTGGCTTTTCTAAAAATTTGGATAAAGGTTTCCTGACGAGCTGGTTTAGCAACCGGGAAATACGTATAGATACCTGTTATTTCAAACCAACAAATAAATTGCATTTTTATTTGAAAATAATATGAGATATTACCATAATATAATAAAGAATTTTCCATTTTTTTTCATTTTAGCTTTTATCTATTGTTCGATTTGTGTAAATATTTAAAAAATAATTTCTTATCATCGTTAATTTCATCCCTACTTTCAGTGTTGTCAGTTATGGCGGTTTCTCGCCAAACGTGGCGATAAAAAGGGAGGCGAAATTTCTATAATTATTTTCCAATTTTTTATGATAACATCACAATAAAAAAAGAAATAATTAATATGTAATATTAATGATCGACTTAAGATGAAGGTGTATCGGCGAATAAACCAAGTTTGACTTGTATATATACGTTTGATGTAAATGTCAAGTGATAAAGACGATAAAATAAAAAGGCAGTGAGTTACAGTGATTGGAGTTAAAGTACTTTTTTCTTTGATATCAAGGCTAAAACGATAAACCAGAAAAAAATATTAACAAAGATTTTTTTGATGAAAAACAAATATTTCATAAATAATATAAACAGATTGACTATCTGACTATATGTATGAAGGGATTATGCATCAAAAACCTTTAACCACACTTCTCACGCTTGCATGAAAAAATTTTAAACCTAATATTTTAGCTTTTATAGAACACAGTGATTAATTAATAAAAAAAATTTAAAGAGGAAGTGCATTTACAAAATTCCTTTTCAATATGGATAGCACTGATTTTGTCACGAATTTCAAACTGAGTTGAACAATACTTTTTTAAGTGTAACAGATGCTTTGATGTTTCTAGTAAGTTGTTTTCTATTTTAGAAACGTTGCTAAAAGAAATGCTTGTTTATATAACTAAAATTACATACTTTTATATTTTAGCGATATCCGCTCAAAGAATAATTGGCAACACTGCCTACATTCATGTTGATAGATGTCCATCTAACGGCCAGTTTTTGACTTCATTTTTAAATACGCAGTTAGTTAATTTTCATTTAAATTTAAGTTGTATTAACAAACAATTTCAGAATTTCAGTCATCTATAATCGTTTTTACTTAACTATGACATAAATATGTCTGCATTACGAAATATAAAAATAATTATCAATAGTTTATGAAAAACAGGGGGCAAATTACGGCATTCAATATCGATCGAAATTTCAATAGAATTAAAACGTAAATTTCGATCGATGTCGAATGCCGTATTAACCTCTTAAGTGCGTTTGACGTGCATACACGTCGAACCAAATCTTTATTACGGTGCGTTCGACGTGTATTATTGTTAATATTATTATTTATTATATGCTTGCAGTGACTAATTCGACAGTATCAACACAAATAGTTCGACGTATTCGATCCAAAAGATTTTAATTCCGCACACGGTGGAGGTTTTTTAAAACTAAATTCCACGTTTAACTGGTTAAAATATATTAATAAATGCCAGCGGTACTCATTTATTCACCATCTAAACTTATTTTATTTATAAACCTAATTAATTGATTTAACTTTTTAATTACTATTTTCATTAAGAAATTTGTGCAAAACATAAAATATTGTTCTATCAATGGCTAAAATGTTTGTTTACTTTTGTTTAGTTTTGCGATGCAACAACAAAAAATGTCATAACCATATGGTAAAACTGTATTATTTAAATTGACTTTAAATGCACAAGAATAGTCATTTAAGTTTCGTTTAAGTATACATTGAAAAAATTAATTTTGTACTTAAATAAAACTTAAATATAAATGACATTTAAATACAAAGTCAAAAACTGGCTCTAAGGTTGTTATGATTGCTCTCAAATATACAAGGGATTTATCGGAGAAATAAAAGATATTTTTTCCAGTTTGAAAATGAATGTGATAATTTTTTTCACAATTAAATAGAGTGATTTCAAAGGTACATATCTTCTTTAAAGGCGGAAGATAACAAGGGGCACTGTTAAAGCAAATTTGTATATACATTTCGTTATTTCAGAGTATAATTACCCAAAGATAATAAGAAATTTGAAAATAAGACAAGATTTAAAAATTTCTGTTAGTTCACTTGTACACTTATAATTTCTATGAAAAATAAAGTTTATTCTTACTGATTTTGATATTTATTGCGTAATCGTTTTATTGCACATTCAACAAATTTTATTTAAAACATTTTTATTTAATAAGTTTATTTTTCAAATTTTCTAACAAATCAATTAAGCTGCTGCTTTAATAATATAAACATTCGTCATATGTATGTATCTTTATGCACTTATAAAAAACACAATACCGTATTTATTTACCCCTGTTAGTGAAAACATCAGTAATATATTTCAATATTAGAATGCATTTAGGAATAAGTGTGTGTGTGTGTCTCTGAATAACACAGCAATAAAAGCAAAATGAAAAATGTTAGAAGTGAATCAAGAGAAAATGTAGAAACAAATGGAAAATTCGGTTATATTATTTTATTTATGCACTTTTGACTAAATAATAATGCAATGTTTGTTCTTAACATATTAGTACATGCAGTATTACCGAAGGGGAAGAAAAAACTAAAAAAATATTCGTTCTTTTAGAGAACTCAACAATTCACGTTCATGAGGTTAAAGACCTGGTTCTTATCTTAAAGTCTCTATTACTTTTTGTACTTTAACACATTTTTATTTAAAAAAATATCCACCTAAATACTAAAGGATTTGAATTTTAATTGTATTATAATTAAAAATTTAATGAAATTAAATAAAAAAAAAATCATTTGGTCAATGATTTCCTACAATAAATCAATTTAATTTTTAATTCGAAAATGTTTTCTAAAGTCAATAAAGTAAATTCACTTTGGGTTTGAATAATAGTCATATAATGAATAAACTATTTTCACATAATGAATGAAACATTCCTTATTAATACAATGAAGCGCTACGTTGGCTCGTTATTAATGAATATATTTATTGACAAAATGATGAAATTCTTTACTGAAATGAAGCTTTTTCTTACAGTGTATTAAGCCCATTCAGTGCTGTACCAAAGAGTTTTTATTATCGTAGTTTTTACTATCGTTTTTATTATCGCATTATATAGTATAAGTTGTTAGTCAAGATCAAGTGTTTCTGCCAAGAACCAGATGATTTATGCTAAAAATATATTAATTTAACTTGTGGGATTTGTGTATGTAAAGGTAATCTTTACAAAAATTGCTGCGCCGAGAGAGGCTTATAACCAATTTTCTTAAACAAGGTTTTTAATGTTGAATAACATTACGTCAATTTGTTGATTTCATAGTAAATAAAACCAACTGTTTGCAACATACATTACTACAGCTTAATTTTTAGTTGCGTGGACACCAGATAGGTCGTGATCGTTTATGAGGCTCTTCAATGGTTATTTTGTGCTTCAAAAAATAAAGCTTTAGGTTTAGAGTCGAAGCTTTTACTTTTGAAACCGGTCAAGTATTTTAAAAACTTATATTTTTGCTTAGCAAACATTGCTACGCCTGCTGGGAGTCATATAAAACAATTTTACAGAACCACTTAAATCAGGCAAAGCTTATTTGCAAAACAAAAAGCAGAAAATAAATATACGTATGTATATACATATGTATATACTATCACATCTACAATAATAAAATCCGAAATAAATGAAAACGAGTCAGGAGAATACTAAAAAAAACATACTCTTTCGCGTTTTCAGCATTTTTGTTGTCCACAAAGTTAAATCATAAAAAATTTTGTTTTTCCCATTCTTAATAGAAAAAACTAATAAAACAAGTTTTTTTATTAAATTTTCTGTTGTCTTTATTATTTTTTATAACACACATATTTTTTCCGTTTTGGTCACATGAACTGAGTCATTAAATTTGAATTAAGATCTTTGTGAGTTTCCTCTTAATTATGAATTTAAAACTGTCAAAGAATATTTAGTAATTTTATTAATAACAAAATTAAAGGAGGTCGAATAACAAACCCAGGATATTAAATGACAAGGAAATGAATCAAAATAATATTTTTCATTAATAACACTTTCACTACTTTTACAGGTACATATTATTGAGTATAAGAAACAAGATAATTCCACTGAGAGTGCTTAACTCGGCTAGTCCGAATCTAATATACCCTTCACCATATATGTATAAAAACATGTGTGTACATATAAATTGACATTCTTTCCTACCATTAAGTTTTTTTGTTCAAAAAAGCGTCGAAACTTGTAAGTTTTTCTTTGGGCAAAACTTACAATTTTAAGTAGTAAAAATACAACTACGTGCAAGATTATAAACGAAAGTTGAAAAAAAGATATGAAAAAATTGGAGACAGCTTTGTGTTTTGCCCGCTGTTCGAAGAAAATGGACCAATCTTGTTGATTTCAGTAGCAACTCTTTCTACAATAGATCTGATCGATTGGAATATTATAGTTTTTTCTAAGTGATCGAGTGCCTTGGTAAGAACTCAGGTTCAGAGGTGGATATTGTGGAAATTGCAAACGGAACGACTAACTTTTTCCACTTTTTGTGACGAAGGGTATAAAAATGTTCGCGATGTAAAACGAAAAGGATATGGATATTACAATAGGGGTTTATATTTGATTAAATTTTTTTCACAAACATATGTACGTGAAGATAACTCTTTAGTTATTTGCCTGAAAATAGGCGAAGATAACCCAATTTGGCCTTTCTACATGTGGCTAACGACTTGTTTCTATGTATAATGGCACATCAGTTTTTAGATAAGAAATCATACTCTGAAAATATTCAAGAGTAAGACTTCTTTTTTTATTTATAATTAAATAGTGACTTGAAAATGTGGGTTTTTAAACAGACAGAATATGTTAAAAACAATGTTAAAACCAGAACATGCTATCTTAGAATCATGTGAAATCTGGGTGTCATTTGCTTTTAAAATGTTGCGGAAGCCAGAATAAAAAGTTATGACATGCATTTATATTTATTTAACCACTGAAAGATACTGCATGTTGCTACTAGAAGAAAACCGATTTATTTTATTCGTTATTTTAAATATTCATAAAGTACCAGCAGTGCCCACGACTTCGTCAGCGTGTCATATTTAATTTTGTCTTTATTTCAATTGCTGATGTAGGGGACCTCCTCACAACATTTTACTTAAATCTATGCAGCATTATTTAAGAGACAGACGTAAGGACAGATTCAAGTTCCAAAATACATGTTTTGTATTACATTTCGATTACTAACTAGAGCAACAACAAAATTTTTAAAAAGTATTTCTTGTACAGAATTGGTCTTGTTACTGTTCTATACATAAATAGTTTTAGAAGCTTTTGAAAATAAAGTAAACAAGTGAGAGTGCTACATTCGGCTATGCCGAATCTTATATACCCTTAACCATCTATATAAACCTATTTAAGTAAAGAAGTAATACCAATCAAAAAAGCAAATATTGGGGTGACATAAAATTAAAACACAAAAAAAAATTGGTACTACATACATAAAATTTTACATAAAATTTCCATCGGCTCCTAATGGGTTAAGCATTTTTTTAAATTTTTGTATTTCCTTAAAGGTCTCTTCAAAAACTTTAAAATGATACCCGTATTATTATTTTAAAAGATTAGAAAATCTCAGAGCCCCGTATGTAGGAAAATATGGGCGAAAGCCAATTTTTCACCTGCTGTTTTTTTTTCTTATTTTGTAATCTCTATTGCCCCATATATTTATTTTTTTGATTGGAGTTACTTTATTGTTCCAAATGACAAGAAAAAAAGAGGTAGGCGTGGTGTTTTGCATGTTGCTCGAAGGACATGGACCGATCATGCTGATTTCTAATAGCACCTCTTATCGATTGACATATTTATTTATTTATTTTTTTTTGTTTTTTTGTTAAATCAAGTTTGCGTCGGGAACAATAACACGGACGGACAGAAGAACATCGTTCAATTGTCTTCGCTATGCATAAGAAGTCAGAATATAAATACTTTATGGGATTGGAAATGGATATTGTAGAAATTACACACGGACAAACTTAGATATACACATTTGCCACCTTTTGTGGTTAAAGCTGCCAAGAGTTGGTTCGTCTGCTTTTATAAGCATTCTGCGCAGCTCTTTATGAACCAGGCTATGAAAAAAGTATCACCTGCCTATTGAAAATATGTACACAGATTTTAAAGTGCTCACAAAACAGCTTAGTTCCCCAAACACAAATTCTCCAAAATCTGCAAAAAACAAATTCCATTAATCATTATATTTATTTATACCAAAAATAGATTTTAAAGAAACAAAATGAAATGAAAATTGAAGTTTTTTTAAAGGGTGAGTTCACAATTAACTCAAACCATATTTGCAACACATGTGGTATTTTCGATTGTAATGGAAAGTGAAGCGCAACAAAAGGAGAATAAATACGACGACATAGTAGAGAGTCTAAAGTTTATGTTTTAGAGCAGGAAATTTATTTTACGCAATTATATTCTTGTAATTTAATTTTCAAGTAAAAAAATATTCTATATTGATACTCGTATTCCCCTTTTTTAATTATTTTTATCGACTTTAAAAAGAAGGAGGATATCAACTCAGTAATTTCTAAACCGATTTATATTACAATTTGGACGACCGCCAATTTTTTTACTTAATGTTACTTCTTATTTTTTAATTCTCTACCCCCCATAATTGTTTTTTGGTAGGAGGTACTTCATTGTTTCAAATAATATAGATAAATTAGAGGTAGGCGTGGTCTTTTTTTCGCTGTTTCGAAGGACATGGATCGATCTTCCTGATTTGCTATACCACAACTTTCAATCGACACTAACACAGATGGACATTCGGAAATCACGCAATCGACTTCGCTATGCATAAGAAGTTAGAATATATATACTTTATAGGGTCGAAAATGGATATTGTAGAAATTAGAAACGGAATGACAAACTTAGTTTTTCCCTTTTTCCATTTTTTGTAGTGAAGGGTATAATAATGTCACAATGTACAAAATACGATTGTCAACAAGTTAGTTGTCATGAAAAAGCTGTTGTTTTTTTTTTAGTTTGTTTAACGACAACTTTAGAAATTTGTTACACAAATAAATTGATGCTTGATGGCAGAATGCTGAAGCTTTAAAAATATTAAGGATTATTTATACAGAAATGAACAATTTTTTTTGGTAGCAACTTTAATGATCAAAGTAAAAAAAATCTAGCCAGTACATCAATTCTTATTACGAGGGCTGCTCTATATATTTCTGGCCTAATAGTGAAAATGCGAATATTTATAATCAAAAATGGTTTTATTGTTTTTCAAATTATTCTCCAGCATGATTTATACACTTTTGCATGCGCTCAAATCAGTTGTCGAAGCACTTTTTCCACTCCGATTGAGACACCTCTAAAACATGGTTTTTAAACACTTCAACAGCTTCTTCTGGCGACGAAAATCGTTGACCACGCATTTTTTTTCTTGTTGTGCGGAAACAAGAAGGTGTCATTAGGTGCCAAGTCAGGGCTGTACGGCGGATGACCCATTAATTCGACGTTTTGGCCCGTCAAAAACGCTCTGGTTTGAGCCGATGTGTGAGAGCTCGCATTGTCATGGTGAACAATGATTCGTCTTCTCTTGTTGGTTTTTCGAATTCCTCCGATGACTTCAGGCAAACAAATTGTAGTGTACCACTCAGAAGTGACCGTCCTACGTTGCTCATGCGGAACAGTCGCCACATGACCAGTTTTGCCGAAGAAACAGGCGACCATTTGCTTCGAAGTGCTTCTTCCACGAACAACTTTCGTTGGATTTTGCTCGTCTTTGAAGACCCACACAGTCGATTGTTGTTTCATTTCGGGCTCATACGCATAGATCCATGATTCGTCACCTGTGACGATCTTATAAACGTCTTTTGAAGCACCGCAATCGTATTTTTGCAACATTTCTTTGCACCAATCGACACGAGCCTTTTTTTGAGCGACTTTCAAATTGTGCGGGATCCAACGAGAACAAACCTTTTTTACGGCCAGGTGTTCATGCAGTATCGAATGTATGCTGGTGGAAGAAATGTCCAAGGATGTCTCTATCTCTCGGTATGTCGCATGTCGATCTTGCACTATGAGTTCACGCACGGCATCAATGTTCTCTGGCACAACAGCCGTTTTTGACGACCTTCACGGAATTCGTCTTTGAGCGAGCTTTGGCCACGATTAAATTCATTGTACCAATTTTTCACAGTGCTATAGGATGGTACTTCATCGCCATACAAAGATTTAAGTTCATCAATGCACTCTTGTCGTGATAATCCACGTCGAAAGTTGCGAAAAATGATGGCACGAAAATGTTCACGAGTTAATTCCATTTTGTTTTTTCTATATTAATTTTTTCAAGTCACTGTAAACAACATAAATAATGGTCGAACGTCAAAACGTTTTGAGTACGATTATGCTTAAAAATGACAAACTTTCCAATGGAAATGTCAGATTGCACTTGGGAGCACTCAGTGTTGCCAGGCCAGAAATATATATAGCAGCCTTCGTATTAAATTTTATTTAAATTTAGCAAAACAGTGATATTTTCATGATGATAATAATTATTTCCTTTGATTATTTTTTTTCTCTTTTCATGTTGACAATCATGGTTCATTTGAATGGCTGATAAACAACAACTGCAACAAAAATATGTGTGTAACAACAATAACAATTTATAACAACAATTTATAACATGGATGTTATTTTTCGTGCATGAATGTTTGCATCTTTGTAATTATATGCACTGTTGCATTAATTACATTACTTGTCACATAAAATACATTCGCACTGATGACTCCTTCTGGTGCTGATGCTTTTTGACATGCATTGCGTAAATGTTTGGTTTGGTGTTTGATATTTTTACACAATAATATTTGTTAACCATGTGTATGCATGGGTGTATACATGTTTTTATTATTCAATATGAATTTTGATAAAATAAAAAATTTAATGTTTATCACTCGTCACATTACCGTCCGTTGCAAAAATCCATAAACAAACGTTATTCTTAATATGATGTGTCACTTCGCTGTGATCGTGTACTATTTATTGATTTTGCTGCTGACTTAATTACAAAACGTTGTATACGACATTGATGATAAAAATAAATTATTATTATTTACTGGTTGTTGCTATTGTTTTGTGAAATTTTTCTTAAAATCCTTTACATGATGACTGCGTTAAATGTACATGTAAATGTATGTATGCATCTATATGTATAACATGAATATGGATTTTTTCCTGTCTCTTTTTCTCTACTCTTGATTTTTTGCTGTTATTAACCAAACTCGACCTTATTTATATTTCCTTTGCAAACATCATCTGAAAATAAATACACGTCTTTAATTTTTGTTGGCAACGGTGTACATAACTTTTACTTTCATTGTGGTGGTACTACCGATAATGACGATGGTGATAAAATGATAAATTAATCACGCTTCGCTATATTGAATTCTTTTTAATTCATGAAAACGTAAAAATACTCAAACATTTTTATGCACAAACACCTGTTAACAAAATGCAACGTAAATATTATATATCATGTATTCAACAACTGCTCGTATACACACATATGTAAATAATTAAATGTCAAACATTTTATTAATTTATTTAAAATTGAATAAAATACCGATGAATGACTCAATTGGTTGTATGACGCAGCACTTTTGTCAGCAACACTGCGCACATATCAAAAAGCAGCCTGTGACACAGATCAAGTTGTAATTACATGTCCACGTGGCACAAGTATATCCATTGAATTTGCACAGTACAACAAATTTATTGCTAAAGGTAAGTACGAAACTTTTAATAAATAAAGAAAACAAGAACTTGTTGAAGTTATACGGAAGCAAATACAAATTAATTCAAAGAGCAGAAATTTTTTCTAAATATTAATATACTCCTCTTTCTCTTTCCTTTTTTTAAGTTTGCACTATAAAATAACGCCTGGCTTAAGCTAGTTCTAACATAACACATCATTATGTAGATTACTTAAAAGACAGAACTGTAATATTTATAACAATTATTATAAGACATCTTACATATTAAAATAACTACTTCTATTACTTTTTTATTTAAAATTTTTGCGCATACATGGGAGAAATTAATCAGATGGACTAATTAATTGCCAATTTCATTAGTATTGAATGATAAGCATTATAATTATTTTCACTAAAGTTAATGCATTTGATTGAAAATGTTTCAATAAGAAGCAAAATTAGTTAAAAAAAAACAAAACCAGTATCCTTATTCAATAAATAAGCACCTTAAAATAAAGTGAAGCTCTATTTTCATATACCATTTTTAACACAAAAATTTGTTGCAATTTATGTGTTTTAAAATACTCTGGAAAAATGAGACATAACAGGAATGTATTTTTGTTTTCGTGTAACTAAGGTCTCAGACATTATGTTTTACACTGATCTATCTTAAAATTGATGAATTCAAGTATTCATTCATCTGCAGAAGGGTGAAGTTTTTTTTAAGGCAGATATTCTTGAAGGTTCTGCTATCATAAACTTATTAGTCATAAAAACAATATTATTTTTTCAATTTTAATTAGTAATTAAATACTTTCATTAAAATTTTATTACAATTAGTTAAAAAAATTATCATTAACATTAATTAAATTATTTTCTATTTTCTATTTTTTTTTTCCTGAAGAAGGTACGCAGAAAGTACCGAAATATTGAAATAAAATATTATTAAAAAATATAAGGACCCAAAGCTTAAGAAAATAGAAAATAATTTAATAAAAAAGGGTCAAATAATCATTATTAAACTAATTAACATTAATTGTTGGTTAAATTTTTTCATTGTCATCATTTCAGACAATGCCAAAGAAATTTCAGTTGCAATGAAAAAACCCTCAAGTATGATTTCAAGTGATAGCTAGTTGCAGAAAAAAATCTTATATTGACATTTAACTTAAAGTTATTTATTAGTTAAAACATAAAAATTAGACTTTTAGCATCGGCGCTTTGTAATTGGAAAATTCAATTTTGACACAGCGTTAGAAAGAGCTTTTGACTGCTTTAAGTATATTTCAAGACGGGTACAAAATATGATGCCATATACAGCATCTCTTATGATGACACCCTTTAATTTACAATTTTTAATTCTAATATTGTTGTTATATTGGACAAAACATCTTCGTAGCAAATTTCAACTTTCTGTCTATAACGGTTCAAATGATAAGGCCGTATATAAAAAATAACATAAAAATAAATTAATTTATACTGACCTAATGTTTAATTTTCTTTTTTCAATAGATTTTTATAGGTAGAACTAATACCGACTTCTTTACGCATTTCTTGAAATCAAAAGCGCCTTGCTATTGGAAAACATCATAAAGCGAAAGAAGAAACATGCACGAATATGAAGAAATATACGGCATTTACACTATGCAATTTTTCATTAAACTAGCATGCAATTTTTGTTTGTTAGTGAAGCAGGAGCAGTAAGCAATATGGTATTGCTTGAGTTTTAAGGGGATGTTACTGTTGCTAATGTTTATGTTTAGATCACGCATAACGCTGTAACTTAAATAGAAAATTGAGAAAAAATGCCTCAAAAAATTGCATAGTGTAAATCTGGACATAGACATATTATGAACTGATATGTATAGAGGGCTTTCTTATCCTACCTGCAATTTCTATTATATTTCCCTGCCAGGTTATGAGGCTTCAAGAGCTTTATTTGGCTGTTATTATTAGGCCCATGGCAGCATTCGGGTTCAGAGTTCCCTTACGCCCTTTTTTTCTCCTCTGAAGAGAAAAAAATATCCGTTTCTTCCGACCAAAAGCCAACACGAAATAATAGTACTAAATTTTTTATGCAAAAGAAATATTTAAGAAATTCGCTCTTTAATTTTAATCGAATTAAGCAAAAAAAAGTTGATAGTTTTGTGCAAGGTATATTATTATATTTTTATGTAACGTTTTGCTTTATTTTATGTTCTATACATATATACATATATTTTTATTTCATTTGAAACAGATGGCATTAATATTGAGGAATTATGTCCTGCCAACGGTGATGGAATTGAAAATCGCACTAAAGCAAAATACTTACTGCGAGGCTCAACGTTTGGTTCACCCACGCAAAAAGTGCCCGCAAATCGTTATGTAAATGGTGCATACTTATCTGAAATGGCGAGCTTCGGTGGTAGCACAACGTTGGATGCGACAATAACCATTGCCGCTGCTGACGATGATGATAATTCTCCAGAGAATTGCATGTGGCCAAATGCGTTGCAGGTATTGTGTTATTTTTTGTATTTAAAATTAAATAGGAGACTACTTTTGCACTTTCGTACACTGATGTACATACATACGTATGTAAGTTAACATTCCAACGTATATATGTATGTTCCGACATGATATTTCCAACAAATGCGACATCAACGCATTCAAATCGAACAAAATATACAGAATTATGTAAATGTCATTTAAAATTATCACAACACAATTTAAATCATTGTCATGCCTTTATACGAAGGATACAAACACAAGAATACATTTGTGACACACATTTTAACGAATGTTTTTATGCTTTTATACATGTGTGAGTTTATTTAAAAATATAAATTTTAATCTTATGTGAGTATGTACATAAGTATATGGGAATGTGTGTAATAATGTATTTGCGTTACTTATTATTAGTTATAAAGGGAGCTTTCTAACGCAACTATTACTTTCTATATTCCAAAAGTTTAAGTAATTAAGCAGTTATTTGAAACTCGAATAAATATTGTAAATTTTTATATATGTTGTAGGTTTCAAACATTTTTAAACAAGATTTCACATAAATCTACAATTTGTTATTCTGGTTTGCCCATTGTTTTTACATATATTTAAAAATTTGCTTGAAATAGGTTTGAGAAATTATAAATACAAACATCTTAGAAAGTACCTAGAGGTTTTTTTTAAGTTTAAAGAAATATCGCTGGCGGCCGCTTTGGGATGTTTAGTGTTGGTGCGTCTCAAAGAGTTATAGCAAAGGATGGTAAAAAAAGATCTTAGTGCTATGTCTAAAATGCTATATAATATTTTTAACTTCAAAATTAAAAACAAATTTTTTTTCTATATTTAATAAAATATTTAATAAAATAGTAATGGGGTCACACTTCCACATGAAATATTTTATGACAATTTTGATGTTGTTGTGTATAGTAATCGATATGGAATACAAAACACCAATTTTTTGGAATTTTTGTCTATCTGTCTGTCTGTTTTCTTATAACGTAAAAACAACTAAAAGAAGTTGAACAAAATTTTGTAAGGTGGTCCCTTAGAACCTCGGTTCCAATATAGATATTTATATTTTTTCGTAAAAATAAGTCATTTTGTAGAGAAAATAGAACTACTAATGTAAAAGCACCCAATGTAACCGGTATCATGGTACTAAAACACTTCTAAGCACACTTTATTTGATTCCATCATTCTCACCATAGAATTTCCTTATAATTACCATACAACTTTTTGTTTTCCTCCAGACAGCTTTCTTTTCAAAAGAGAGTTTAGGCTTTACATTATTCTGCTGTGAAAATAAAAGAATTTTTTTGTTTGTTAGGGAACCAAAAGTAAAAGCGATTTATTCAGATTTGTCTCTTACAGCTGGAAGCTAGAAACCAAAAGATTTATTTAGCGCCCTTATACTTTTGATGCTGCTTATTGTCTGCTTTAGATCATTTGTTTTTCATCCACAACTTAATATAATTTAAGCAATAGCCCGATTGCTGTTTTATATTTGTATACAATTAAATAAAAATTCTTGCACAACTATCGTACATTTTTTCTTTCTAAATTCACAAAATTATTCATTCCAGCATTTGAATGTGCATTCTTTTTATCGGTTTTCAATAAAAAATTTGTAGTCAGTTAATAAAAATTCTGTAACTAAAGTCATTGATTGAATATTTATTTAGATAAATTTATGTCACCTATTCAGAACTTTTACGTTTTTACCATTTCTATAAATATAACAAAAGAGTGCCCTTAAAATAAGACTTTCAAATTTTTAATTTGAAATATTTTTCCTACATTCAGCACATTTAAATTAATAGGGTTGACTAGCTTAAAAAACTAAGGTTTCATAAATATCTATTTAATGACAATATTGTCCGGTTCTAAGTTTTATTAAATTTAAAGCCACCTCTATAGTTGACAAACTCGCCCTTAAATAGCAATAAATATTACATGTATCGACTATTTTAGACAAAACTTTAAAGCCCACTACTGCCTTAAACAGGGGAGTTAGTAGGTATGTATTTGAAGTAGTTTTGCTAACGACTGGCTTATAATTCCTACTAGCGTCCTTTGCATTTAATGCTTGGATTTCAATACGAGCCACTCTCTTGAAGTACTCAACTAGGTATTTTTAATCGTAAAAGTCTCCAAGATATCAGAATGGTGACGTTGCCCAGCCAAAAGCTAGACATTTCCTTAAAAAGTACTTGCCATATAACGATTTACTTATGTGGTTGCCATACTGATTATATCTCAATCCTTGTTGAAATTATTAGATTGGTAGCCTTGTTGGAAAGTCCTTCCGCCAATAATGAATAATTCCATACATGACTATCTTTTCTTAAATTTTTTGCTGGGTATTTGATTATTTTCTGGTATCGGTCAAACTGCATTTTGTTTTGTTTAGTTAAAATAAATCTTTGTATTATAATTTTTTCACTCATCATGCGCTGCATTTTAAATATCAAATACATACGATCTATAATTGCATTGTTATAAAGATATTCCTAGTTTTACCAAGTAAAAATTTACATATAATTTCTTTAGCTAAAAAATTAGGAAGCACATCAATTAAAAAAATTGTTCAAATTGGTAAAGCTTAAAATATTATTTAGTTAAATCTTAGTAGTTTTTTAAGTGCCATAATGTAAACCTTAAAACAACAACGGTTTCCCTTACCAGAGATTTTGTGCAAGAGTGTTTATGAACACGTTACATCTTTCTTACGTAAAATACCATAAAATAAACCTATAATATCCATGGACGTTATGACTCAACATTGATGGACGTTATATCGCATCACAGTTTGACCTGATGATGCTTGAATGCATGGTGGCAAAAACTCACTGCATGACTCTTCAATCTCTTATTGTTATTGTAGCCATGTAACATTAAACAGTGAAAAGTAAAAATATTCACACATTTACATGTCTGCTCTGACGCTGCAGTTTTAAGTCGTGATTCATACTTAATGAAATGAAATAAAAATAATCATTTTATTAAAGGAACTCGCTCTAAAGCATTTAATTTCTACAAGTTTATTAAAACAAATAATGGAATATCTTTGCTTTTTTAAGCACTATTTATTGACAGTTAAAAAATTTAAATGGTTTTATTAGAAACGGATATGTTCTAAGAGCCAACTTTTCGTTATTTGGTGTTTTGAAATAAGCCAAATAACTATAAAAAACTATTGGTTTTGTCTCTTTTAAATAACAATTTAGAAATCTTAACAACTATGGCTCATTATAAAATAAACAACCAAAAGTTTTTGTCACAAATAGTTTTCACTAAAATAAAGAACACACATGCACATTACGAGAAACCATGACACCAAAGTATCTTTCGAAGTAGTTGCCACTAACGCATCTTGGTTTCTTTTTCACATAAAATTGTAGTAATTATTATAAAATTATATATATTCATGCATACACAGGCATATATATACCCAGCAAAAAATTAGACATTACCTTAAAAAGTACTTGCCATATAATGACTTACTTTTGTGATTGCCATATTTTGTTACTCGCTTACAAAACACATTACATTAGTTTCCAAAAAAAGAAGTAGTAATGGAACTAGTTCTTTATGTTAAAATATAATAATTAATGTAATCGATTCTCAGGAACTGATTATAAAAGTTTCATGCCTTGTAAAAATCATTAAGTTGGCAATCTAGTTGGGAAGTACTTCTGCTTAATTCCACACTCGATTACCTTTTCAAAAATTTTTTGCTGGGTAGATATGTAAACTTATTTAAAAAACATTTAAACAATTTATATAAATTTATATAAAAATAAGTAAATATAAAATATAAATGATATTTGGCCCTTGATGCAAGAGAGTCATATCTTAAAAGACTCGATCTGAGAAAAAAGGTTTTAAAGCTTAAAATATTGTTTAAATTCTTTGGAGGCTATTAAGACAATTCGATCGGAGTTTTTAATAAAGATCAATGTGTAACTTTAAACCTTTCTCTCTTTCAGCAAATGCCAGATATAAAAAATATTGTGTAAAAATATATCAAAATTCCTATTTTAATTGTTATTCTTTTAAATTTTATCGTTTCATACAAAACCTACAATTTCAACAAATAAACAAACAATCAAAAGTACTCATTGTTGCAAACAGTTGTCGAAGCATGCCAAAAGAAGAAGCATTGCAAATTTAACGCACGCCCACAATTCTACGGACTGGGCGCCAGTGGTGTTGGCGATGCAAGTGGCTCGAGAAGCTATCACAGCAGCAGTACAATAAGTTCGAGTATCATCAACTCAGATCCCTGTCCAAAGAGAAGAAAAATAGTTGAAGTTGCATACAAATGCCGTCCATGTAAGTAAATAATTTTGTTCAGTAACGCACACATAACAAACACATATGAATGGAGAAAAATTTTCTAAATATTTATTTGTATACGTTCATACACACTTCTATCAGAAATCAATCTTTTAGCGCCGATTTTATAAAATAGATCAACAAAACATGTAAAAGTTGAATAATTAAATATCAACTAAAAATTTTATGTTCGCTAATTTTTGGTTCGAAATTTATACCTAAACTTATTTTTATTATACTTCTTACTTCCACAAAAACTGAAAAAATACATTGGAAAACTCAGGTAATTAAATAACAAGAATTTATTTTTACAAATTCCATGAAAAAAAAAATATTATAATAACATGGCAGTTTAATCGGCAAAATATTTTCAACACTGCAGACATTGCAAGTTTTTACTGTTTTCACACATTTTCGCCTCAAAAGCTTAAATAACAGAAAGAGAAAACTTACCAAAACATGAACATCGAAAATTATGCCTTCTCATTTAAAAATATATGCATATACACGTTCAGTTAAAAAGTTTTTAGTTGAACCCCACGTAAACAAGTCCCTTTGTTCGCGTTGACTTCCAGCAATGCTGTTGAAGCAGTGCTCTTCGATGTTAGTATTTCCACTAGCAAACTTGTTAGCATTTTGTACTCTTTTGGTGAATTACTATCATGTTAGAGGTTGCTAATGTAATACAAATCCCTAAAAAGGGAGAGGCTAAAAACCCTGAAAAATTCGGCCCAATCGCAGTGTACTCTACGCCTCCAAAGTGATGGAAATTACCATTAATTTTCATCTTTTGAAGTATCTAGAATCCAACAGCACTCGTTGATAGCTCCTCTCGATTTATATTGAGTTTATTCACGTATCGCACTATTCGACTTGTTATTGGTTGGATTTCATCAAACAAGTTTAAAATAATTTTTAGAGTACCGCATGACTCCATCCTTTGTTCTACGTTATTGCTTATTCTACTTGACGACCTTCTATGTCAAATGCCCAACCCTATTTATTCTCTCGCAGATGATTTCGGCAAATGCCATTCATAAACATTTCGTAATAGGCCAAGCCTTTCAAAAGTTGATGTTGTGCAAAGGGACGTGGATGATAGCATAACTCAAGATCTTTTGGCAATGTCTGAATGGAGTGCAATTTACCACTCGCAAAACCTGCTGCTATGTGCTTTCGCATAGGCTTACAGCTGAATGTGCTAAGTCATCTGTAATTATGTGTGTTACAGATATTGAGGATTCAGAAGCTCTCGTTGTTCTTAGTTCGAAAATTTAATCCGATGTTTGGTGGAACAAGTATATTATTGAGTTCGCAATAAAAGCAATCAAGAGCCTGGTCTTTTTGAAATAATGAAAAAGATATATCTATCTAATGTCCTTACATTCCATGTAAATTTCATCAGACCAAAAATGAAATACAACTTTCACAAATGGGCAAGTGCTCCAAAAACTATTTTCGATCGCGTACAGGAGCGACCGAAGAAGCTCAACGGTTATAGTGGGATATCTGGCTCTATTGACTCACTGGAGCATCGACGTAATGTGGTATGAGTTTCACTATTTTATCGTTACTACAACGGAATGTGCTCTAATAAAATCAAGGAACTTGTTGCTGAAAACTGAAACTTCGTACGCAGAACACTATCTTCAACAAGAGAGCATCCCTTTGTTGAAGATTGGCCAGTGAATCCCCCTACGTGCTACAGAGAAAATTCGCTTTCTAGCTCTGAGCAATTCTATTTGACATAAACCCCCTCAGAAGGTAATTTCTACGACTTCCAGTGTTCAAGGATACAAATCAGTTAATTAAAAGCACTTCTACCTCTATCATTCTTCCTACAATCTAGTTTTCTAGCTCTGGAACAATGCGTTGCATAAGTAAGCGTTAATCCTTGAGTGCTGGTCCTATGATAAAACACAATATTTTAAGAATAAAACATGGATTTACGCAAATTATGTTACAATTTTCTGATATCCATTTCCATTTCTACAATATCCATTTCCAATCATCATATAAAGTGCATATGTAGCGTAATCGAACAATCACTTTAACCAACAGTATGTAGCAAATATTAACAGCCTTCATTGCCAGTATAATATAAATTCTTTAAACAAAATAATTGTACGAAAATATTTGTAACATTAATAAACAATGTTCATTTGACACCACTCAGTAAAGACGGCCGGCCGTTGCATAAATCATTTAAAATAGATACGTGGCAATAAGATCGCACTCGGCAAAGGTTTGTGTTTTGATTACAATTAAATGCTCTAGCGGTTATGCATATAAGTATGATCTGACAAACTGTTGATACGCACGCCTTACTTTTGCCTAGGGAAAATAACTGTACACAGACTTAAGAATCAAATAACATTTATTTTCCCATGGCAAATATTCATTAGAGTTAAATATTAAGATTAGGAAACCACTCAATTATGATTTTTATAAAGCTCCTAAAAATCATGATTGCCTGGTAAAATATAAATTTATTACTTATAAGTAGAGTTAAGACTTTGAGTAAGATTTTAGAACTCACTCATTTGAGTCGTCTAGAACTTCTCAAAGTTAGTATATAAGCTGACAAATTTTATGTTAGATTTTAAGCTGTAATTTGCCTTCAGTCGAGCGCCACGATTAGGTCGCTCCTATCAATAAAAACAGCAATTTAAACCTGAAGAAAACTTTGGTCTACTTATTGCTTACACATATATTCTGTGTTCTTATGTACAGCGAAGTCCGTCCGTATTAGGGTTTATTCAACTTTGCCAAGGCACTAGATGAGCTTGAGAAAACTTAAATACGACAATAGATCAAACATAGTTTCGAAATTTTTGTTGTTGAAACTTAGCAGGAACAAACTAGTTTAGTGAAGGATCTCCAATCAAAAAGACAAATAAATGTTACGAGAGAAAATTAAAAAATAAGAAAAAACATCAAGTAAAAAAATTGGCTCTCGTCCATATTTTTCGAGTTATGGGCCCTAAACTTTTCTTAGAAAAGTACGATTGTGCAGCATATTTTTTAAGATATCAATATGAAGAGATCTTTAAGGAAATACTAAAACTTTTTAGAAATGTTTTAACCCATTAAGAGCCAATGACAATATTTGTACATGTAAGGGTACATTAGATTTGGCATAGCCGAATAGCACTCTTACTATATATATATATATATATATATATATATATATATATATATATATATATATATATATATATATATTTACATGTATTTATGTTTGATAAAAAACTCTTTAGGGTAAAACAATTTTAAATTGTTATTTTTGTTTTTTTGTCTTTAACGAATGTTGTAATTATAAAATCAGAATCAGCAAAACAAGAACTTAAGAGGAAAAGTTTTAACGACCAGTTAGAAAACATTAAAGTTCATTTTGTACCCACAAAAGACACTATAGAAAATAAGTTTTACAAAGAGTGATAATTTTTGTGATAAAGTTTGCGTACTACTTGATGCGAATAATTTATGCCAAATTTAACGCATTTTAATCACACGTGTTTAAACAATTTTGTCTTGACGTTCGAGCTTAAGATTACGGGTATATTTTGAATTAAATTAAACATATAATTAATGATAACACTAGTATACAAATCATGGCGAAATAAGTCTATTCCTTAAATTCGTCTATATAAATGCTTTTTTTAGGTTGTGTCGTTAAACTACAACACAATTATCAATGAATTCGTGTAATTCAGTAGTGTTGTAGCGATATGTGTTCACACTAGCCGGGGATGGTCAGCGGAGGTCCAGTGTCGTACATAAACTTCCACAATAAAACAAACAACCACCAATATTTATATTTGACGTTATAAAGTTTATTTTATTATTTTTTTAATTTAATTAATTTACTTAAATTTAACGTAATTAAAATTTATATTTATGTGCTGTTTCTATATTACAGGCGATCAACTCGTCTGAAAAATTTATATGGAAATAACTCAAAAAACTGAGTGCGTTTCATATAAATTTTTCAGACGAGTTGATCGTCTGTAATACAGAAACAGCACATTAATATTACACAGGAAAAATTGGTATCCAAAAGAAACAAATTTAGCTTGCCCAGCCACACGTGAGTCAATTAATTATTTGGCAAATCGGTCCCAAGATGCTAATCATGGCGAAATAATACCAGGTGGCTGCAATGGCGAATTCATTAGTTTTCGCCGTATATGCTAAATGTCAAACACCATATAAAAAATATACATATTTTTTATATATGGACTTTGACATTTAGCGTTTCCGGCTGAAGAAATGAATTCGCCATCGGGACCACCTCAATTATTTCGCCATGATGCTAATGAGGGGAATGATTTATCGTTGGGGCAGCACACGCACTACCAACTTTCAGAATTTTGACGGCGTACGCACAATATCTGTTCCGGTGGCCCAAGTACCAGCGATTTCTGAACAATTTTTCTACAAAATTAATGAAAAAAAATTTGCATGGTGCAGATATTACCGCTCGTTAATAAAGACTTCAGGAAAAATATGAGACTTCCAACTCATTGACGGCACCTACAGGAAGACATGCGTCGACATCCTCACCTGTGAAGGATAAGAAAAGACATTCTACTGGCCTTTTGCAGCAGTAGCCATACAAAATAAATTGACAGTGGCCAGGAACCTTTAACGTTCATCGAGAGGTTAGAAGAATTATCAGAGCTATACAAGATTTCGCTCGACTACAATCCGTTAAAAACAATGTACTAGAAATTTAAAACTTGATGCGGCACTCCATTTTCTCTGAGGAGCAAAAAATACAACGTTTATATCAGAACTCTCAGCCTGGGTACTAATGGTGTAAGGATTTTGCATCGTTGGCTGAGCTAGACCAACTAGCAAAGGTCTTGGAAGCAATACCTGTTACATCGGCAGGTAATGGCGCATAAAATTCCCGCAATTTAAACAGCTGATATACCCATCAAAAGTATGTACCGCAGTGTTCAGAACCATTCAGTCATGGCACTGAAAACGACAAAACTAAGGAATTAAATTCTGCATATATATATATATATATATATATATATATTGCATAAAAATGTCATCGCCTCTTAATGGGTTAAGCATTTTTTTTTAATTTTGTATCTTTTGAATAGATTTTAAATTATACCCATATTGATATTTAAAAAAAAAACTGGAAAATTTCCGACTCCCGTAGCTCGGAAAATATTAGCTAGCGCCAATTTTTTTAGTATGTTTTTCTTATTTTTTAATTTTATATTGCCCCATATATTTGTTTTTTTGATTGGAGTTACTTTATCTGATCAATTTGCGTATTTTAATTTAACTCAAACGGAGCAGCCCCTAGCTAAGAAGTTAGCACCCAAATTAGTGTACTAAGACGTCATCTGTCACTGATCTCATCCGAAAATTCGTCTGGCTCACTGCCTTATACCTCGGTGTACGCTTCGTTTTCACTAGCATCTGTTGGAGTTATTTGTAAGCAAGAAAACACTTTTATTTATTTTATTTTATGATTTTTATTTTTTTATATAGCCTGCAGGGTCCCGTAGGAATTTCAGGCTATAAGTGTTTGTTCTTACTTCTAGTTTACAACTGCACTCTTAATAATTATTTATCACTATTTATACTAAATTCTTAACGCTAAAAATGCTGATTAAACAGAAACAGCATTTCTTAAAAATAATAATTTAAATAATTAAATTGCTTACTTGCTAAATAGTCATATTTCAATAGTACATTAATTTTAAATTAACTTATGAACAAAGTTTAACTAAATAAAGTGCTGACTGTCAAAAAGATTTATATTACATTAATACACATTTCTTAATTTTGATTAACTTATAACTAGAGTTTAAAAATACGAGGGTGCCTCTCAACATCCCTCCCCCCTTATCGGAAACTGCGTCCCTGCGTGTGGTGTTGATGTTGCTGCAGATGGAAATGATAAGCTAACGTTCGTATATGAAGGATGCGTCTTTTGCTGCTTTTTTTAGGTGCGTTGTTTTGTGTTATGTCACCTTCTTTCCGGAAAACTAACTGGATTTGTATAAATTGGTGGGGCTGCAGTTGTATATGATTTGTTTTTCTCAACTCGGAAAGTTTCAAAGCATAGCCGTACTAGAATTAAATTTATCTCCTTAGCTTCTTTTTCTGTTTGTTTTATCAACTCCTGATCTTCTTTAATTGTTAAAAAGTCACGTCCTAAACGTTGTCGCTTCTTTTTCAATAATTCCTTTTTAACCGTATGTGTAATACCCATGTTTTTAAATTCTGCAAAATAGCCAACATCTTGTGATACCTTCAAATTATTTGGATCACATATATCATGATCATCCTTTCGTACAACCAACTCATGCGAATGTGGACAATCAATGTTGGTCTGAAATAGACTGCATCTTATTATGGTCGGTCCTTTATAGCCAACCAATTCAACTTCGGAAAAAGTTTTAGTATTTCTTTTATAGTCAATGCCATTCAAAGAACTATCTGTACCATGCATATCGGAATTGTATCGAAACGAAATTTTTCCACCGGCTGCTTGCTTCATATTCATATTTTATCTGCGTATTCGGAGGTGTTGTCATAAAGGTGGCGGTTGTGATGCCTCTACTACATTTTGCAGTGGTTAAACGAATTTTTAATCACACTTGTTTTCACCACACTTCAGGAAAAAAAAAATCGTAGATCGTGACCACAACAAAAACACTTCGTTTTAGATCATAAGGTGCTCTTCGGATAAGGTTCAGTATCTGCTAATGATAAATTTAATTAAATATAGTGAGGAAAATCATAATTGAGATTTTGAACGTTTTTTATCCACAATAAAGCCCTCTAAGTTAAAAAATTTTTGTTTATTTTCTTGCTCCTCTAGTGCCATGTTTCTGTATTTTTTGTTAATTTTTGTTGCTACTCCGTTGGGGCTGGACAAGATGAGTCCATGATGTTAGTTGACACGTAAAGGTTTCGCTTATTGTGTTGGAGAACACCACACGTAATCCCAGTTTATTTTTAAATTTTAAAACTAAAAAATACTAAAATTCCCAAAACCCATCTTTTTCAAATTGTTAACAAAAACAAAAAAATCGTAATTTAAAATTGTTTACAAAAAATTATAATGGTAATAAATTATTTACAATAATATATAAGGGTTTTGGTATTTTAATGCTATAAAAGACATTATTCTTCCTTTGTTTGCTACTCTTACAAAAAAGAATTTTTTTTTCTTTTTTGCTACTTCTAACAACATAAAAAACTTATAAATATTTTGTATGTTGTTGTTGTAAGTATTTATGAATCTTTTTTTATATATATATATTTTTTTTTTATTTAATTTTTTTTTTACCAAGCAAGCATTTTAATGCCTATTAAGCTTGTTCATATATATTGGATTATGAAAACAATAGTCCAAACCTCTGAATCAGGCGTTTTCCAATATATATCTTTATACACCTATATATGTGTATACATATAAACACAAATATACGTGCATACACATAAACATACAAAACATATATATGTGTATATATATATATATATTTATAATATATTATATATATTTATTTATAATATTATCTATTTTAAGAAAGTTTTAACTTAATGTTTGTTGGGTAAAACACATAAAACCCAAATCAAACACAAAAGTATGTAAATAATTGTATATACATATATATATACATGCTATAATGTTTACGTTTAATGCTGAGAGTAGCACTTTTAATCTTTTTTTTGTTTATGGAATTTAAATTATTATATAAAATTATTATCGTCGGGCCAGTGACACAAAAAAAGTGTTGCGTATGCAAAAATGCAGTGAACAATTTACAAAACAACAGCAAGAATAAAAGAAAATGCACAAGAAATCAGACACAAAAATTTTAAACAAAATATACATTTCTACTCAAATTTCAAATTAACAAAACATTTGCTGCTTAAAATAAATCAGTGTTTAAAAATGTTAAACAAAGAATATTTTTTTTTTCTTTAAAACAAACTTCACGCTTTAAAACATTTGCAATTAAAAAAAAAACAGTGTTTTTTATTAATGAAATATCAAAAGTAAAGCACAAAATGTGGTGCTAAAACGTTAAAAGTTGTTTGTTAAAAGAGATTTTGCAAAAATGTTATTTAATTTCAAAAATTAATGGCATATTTTTCAGGAAGACTTAAATTTGATTCAAAACATTTGCTAAAAAAAATGTTGCAGAATATCTTTTTCCTAACAATTCTTTCTTTTTGTGTCATCCGTTTTACTTTTCCTTTATAAAAAAAAACTTTATGTGGCCTTTTTTCATTTTAATTCAGTTTATTCTTATTATCTTTTACTGTCTTATTCTTAGTTTTTTTTTTTCCACAATATTTACCTTTAGCTGAAATTGTATCTATGTTAGAACTAACTTCATCCATTATAGGCCATTATGTATTACTCTTTTTACGACATTTGTAGCAGTTTTGTGCTAATAAATAACTTCGATGTAAATTTTCCTTAGTCAGGAACTCCTCCTTTTAAAAACTTTAGTGCAGGGTGCGTATTTAGACTTCAATTTAAAATTTTTACCTTCCTTCTGTGACCCTCTATTTTCTTTATTTTGTTCATATAATTATTATTTACTGATGTTTTCTTATACTTTAAACTCATAACCCGTCTGGTTTTCACCTTTTTTTCAGATATTCTCCTACCGCTATTTTTACTCATTTTCCTCTATGTTTTTTCACACTTTTTTTTTCATTTTATTATTTCTTAGTTTTTCCCCTTTCTGACTATATATTTTCATACTATTCATTTTTTCTCATGTTCGTTAATATTCTTCTATTATTTCCCTTATATGACCCTCTGGTCTTTTTCCTCATTTCATTTTTCTCATGTTCGTTAATATTCTTCTATTATTTCCCTTATATGACCCTCTGGTCTTTTTCCTCATTTCATTTTTCTCATGTTCGTTAATATTCTTCTATTATTTACCTTATATTACCCTCTTGTCTTCTTCCTTCTTTCTATTTACTTATATATTTCATCCTTTATCGCCCTCATATCCCAATTTCGTCCCGTAGCTTTGGTTTCGAGCCAAAGTATCTAGGATCGGAAATTGGTTGGCTGATACACTTTGTAGCGTATTATACGATTTTCTTTTACTATATTACCCTTTTATTCTCTTTAATCTCATCAACCTTTGTTCAATTTTGCCTATTTGTTACTACCCTTTCATATTTTACCTCGAAATGTTTCTTCGCATACACCATGGCACTTGCCGTAAGTTGAAATCGTATCGAATTTTCGCACCAAGTTCAATGTTTCAGGCAAATTACCGATGGCGGTGTTGTAAAGTAACTAAATCAGTGTTTTATGAGTAACTCACTTGTACTTCCGCTTAAATCCGTTGTAGCTTTAGTTTCGAGCCAATATAACCAGAAAATAAACGGAGTAACTGATACTCTTTAAAATCAACAGAAGAAAAAACATCCTTACAAAAAATTACCCTTCTTATTATTCGCAATCTAACGCTTTGCACCCTGCCACCTTTTATAAATTCTTTATTTTACTAGTTTTATCAAATTATTATGATAAACCCTGTCGGAGTTCCTTTGTCGTATTCTTACATTGACCATATAGGTGAAAATTTATTTTTTCGCGCCTGGTTTTTTAGCCACACCATTTGTCCGGTCTTAAACTGTCTAGTCTTTGTGCCCTTGTCATAATATTTTTTTGATTTTTCTTTTGCCCTAACCTGGTTCTGTCTCACCACTTCATAACTTTGTTGAATTTGGTATTTAAGGATTTTGCTGTAGTCATCTATGTTATAGAGAGGTGCTGGCTGCTTTTTTAACCTGACAGGTATTTCAAATTCGAATCCGTACAGTACCTTGTTGGGTGTTTGCTTAGTAGACGAATGTCTTGTGTTATTATGTACATGCATGGCATGATGCAGCCAATCATCACAATTAGTTCCGTCAAGTTTCACAAAACTTCTTAAATACTCTGCAAGAGGTCTATGGGTCCTTTCCAGAGATCCATTGGATTGAGGATGATATGGAGTTGTATATATGTTTTTTACTCCAAGCAATTTGCAAACTTTCTTGAACAATTTCGAATTGAAGTTGCTTCCATTATCTGTCACGAGAACTTTGGGGATGAAAAATCGGGCAATTATTTCTCTAAAGAACTGCCTTGCTACCGTTGCCGCTTCCATGTCTGGGATAGCTGCGCAAGCTAGGTATTTTGAAAAATCGTCCAAAAAGGTTACTATATATTTGTTACCACTTGCTGATTCGGGTAAGGGCCCAACAATATCCATGAAAATGGGGGGTTGTGGTCAGGGTCATTGGCATCCTGTCTATCGTCGAGCTTCTGTTTTGCTGGCAAATCTTGCAGGAGGCTACATACTTTTTAATTTGACTTTGCATTCCCGCCCATTTGTATTGTGCTCTAATACGGAAATAAGTTTTTAGCGCACCTTGGTGGCCTCCCAGTGGCGTGTCATGGAACGTTGTAACTACCTTCTTTATATATTCTGCATCTGTTAAATATGTGGTATTATCTTCTTCTTCATGATTCTTATTCGTCTCCACTGCACTTGCCCTATTCGGAGTTTCCACACCTCTTGATTGTGGTCTCGTTACTACACCTATGTTTACTTCTTCCGTTGGAAGGCGGCTGAGAGCGTCCGCATTTTGATTCGTCTTGCCTTGATTTCGGGTTGTCCATTTACATATCTAAAAATTTTAAAGGCATACTTACCAGCACCAAAAACATTTCCGCTATTGCCTT
This sequence comes from Gymnosoma rotundatum, assembly GCA_916610165.2. Lineage (NCBI taxonomy): Eukaryota > Metazoa > Arthropoda > Insecta > Diptera > Tachinidae > Gymnosoma > Gymnosoma rotundatum. Next base: position 119,660,857 of record OU744336.1, read on the forward strand.
CAAAAGTAAAAAAAAAAATTTTTTTTTTTTTTTTATGATGCACAATGTACTGATCGCGACGTTTACTCCATACAAAATTTAAATTTGCCTTGCTTAATGTGGCTTAGGCCTGTGGCAGTTACTTTTCAATTCCACCACTTTGTATTTTGGCAAAGATCCCAAAGGCGTACTGGTATACAGATGCTTAATGACCCCTAGGACTTCACCTCTATACTTAGTGGTTTCTTTAAATTTTTCTTTGCCACCGACTTAACCGATTTTGTTTACAAGCAAAACAAATCGAATCAAAACTTCTCCCAATGTGGCCAAAGTAATTAGCAGTTTACTAATAATTCCACCAATTCACACTTCTTTGAAGACACTAAAGGCGTACTGGTATACAGATGCTTAATGACCCCTAATGCTTCACTTCCGTGTTTACTTGGTTTCCTAATTTTCGTTGCTATAAAATTATTGCCACATTCGGAAAGGATTCAAAATCAATATAATCAAATTTTATTCCTGGAGGGTCCCTTAGGAATCGCAGGATATTTATTCTTTTATTACCGGCTGCGCCAAAATGTTGGAGTTATTTGTAAGCAAGAAAACACTTTTATTTATTTTATTTTATGATTTTTATTTATTTATATAGCCTGCAGGGTCCCGTAGGAATTTCAGGCTATAAGTGTTTGTTCTTACTTCTAGTTTACAACTCCACTCTTAATAATTATTTATCACTATTTATACTAAATTCTTAACGCTAAAAATGCTGATTAAACAGAAACAGCATTTCTTAAAAATAATAATTTAAATAATTAAATTGCTTACTTGCTAAATAGTCATATTTCAATAGTACATTAATTTTAAATTAACTTATGAACAAAGTTTAACTAAATAAAGTGCTGACTGTCAAAAAGATTTATATTACATTAATACACATTTCTTAATTTTGATTAACTTATAACTAGAGTTTAAAAATACGAGGGTGCCTCTCAACACATCCCAGGCCGACACTGCAAAGTTAACTAAGCCAAGTACAATTACACGACAGACAACCCATATCACTGATAGCGAGAAGACAACCAGAAACCATCCGGGAGAGCTGCTAAGTCCATGCACAGTTTAAACATGCATAAATGACAAGCTTTCTCCCAACCCCACCGAGGTAGGCGTAGCCGAAAAACCATGGCCTGAAGAGCTCCGGTCAGCTGTTGATAGTGCCCGTAAAGCGCATAAAGTCGGACAACGGATGATGTTTATGTACCGAGTAGGATCAACCGCAACCCGTATAACCATAGAAACTAGTGGAATGCTGAAGGTCCAGCGTTGGTCGTAAATCAAAGCTTTTAATTTACAAGGAGGAAAGGAAATGTGATGTTGAAAGTCGGTTGTATCTCGTTTTCAACACCTATATTTCAAATTGAATGAATTTTGTTTACATGAATCATGGACTATTATACTCCTAATTTTAATTTTCATACGAGTAATACTGTTTATTATCGTATTTTTTAAGTTAGTTTTTGGATTTTTTGTAAGTATTACTTTAATATCTATTTTAAATATTATTTGAAATTAACGTACTTTTTGCTTGTTTGATTGCACATCTGTTGATTTTTGCATTGCGGATTATCAGTATGAAAATATACAACTAATTTTTGTTGGCTGCGGGATGTGTATAAAAGCAGTGTAGGCGACATAATTTGGTCAGCCCTTTATCAGCGCTTGAGTAGGAAAGATCAATATTATTGGTGGTATCCCACTGTAATAGTTTATTTACCTAAAGCGATTTTTTTCACTGCGGTCAAGAGAGAATAAATTTTCTGTCACAGAACCTTCGGACGCCGGTGAGTTTTCCCCAGCCGAAGAAACGTCATTACAACTTTAAAATTAAGTAAAAGTGCTATATTCGGCTATGACGAATTTTATATACCCTTTAGCATCTATAAAAATCTAGTCTAGTGAAGTAACTCCAATCAACAAAGGAAACATTGGGGTGTCACAAAATTAAAACAAAAATTTGGTGCTGCATATATATAATTTACATAAAATAGACATCGGCTCTTAATGGGTTAATCATTTTAAAAAATTTTCAAAGATCTCTTCAAAGGCTTTAGAATGATATCCATATTGATATCTAAAAAAATATGAAACTCGGAAAATATGGGCTCTCCTTATTGCCCTATATATTTATTTTTTTTAATGGAGTTTCTTTGTTATTACAAATGACAAGAAAAAATAGGAGGTAGGCGTGGTGTTTTGTCTGCTGCCTCGAAGGACATAGACCGATCATGCTAATTTTATAGCACCTTTTTCGACACTATGTCCGATCGATTGACATATTTTTGTTTTTTTTTTTGTTGTGAAATCGAGCTTACCTCGGCAAACTTGAATTCAACACTATCTCGGACGGACAGACGGACATCCCTCAATCGACCTCGCTATGCATAAGAAGACAGAATCCATATAATTTATGGGGTCGGAAGTGATATTAAAAATTAAACACGGAATGACAAACATTTTTTTAGTTTTATTTAATATTAATAACAAAATAAATAGTTACAATTAATCTAGTTAAAAGAGTACTAGCTGCTGTGGCTTTCGACTCCCATTTTTTTTATAATAGGAGCTTATATTTTGTCAGTGAAAATAATATTTACAATAAATTTAAATGTAAACTTAATTTTAGTATCACAAATATTTTTTAAGAGATTAGATGGGGTTTTTGATCCAAAAGTTGTTGCTCTGCAGATGTTGTAAACAGGACATTCGTCAAGAATATGTGCAGTGTTTAGGGGGGTGTTGTAGAATGAGTAGTTTGTGATAGAATCTGCAATGTCCACTTATAAGGCGAACTATTGTAGCTACCTCTCTTCTAGAACAATTTGTTGGGTTCATATTTTTAAATTGATGGTTGGGTTGACCATTTTTGCGTTTTAGGCGAGGATAAATAACTGGATGAAGCATTTAAAGTATCTTGTGGTTCCCAGATTTGGAACAACAGCAGAAGACAACGTCTAACTTCGGTTGTTACTAGATCGTCATATTTGTTGCATGTAAAGCCAGCGTGAGAAGGAACCCACATTATTTGATTGTATCCAGGGTGTTGTATGCAGATGTTTCTTATTTCCATAAATAAAGGTAAACCGTGCGTAGAATTAATAAGGGCTTTGATAGCAGAGAGGCTGTCAGTACGCATTATGTACTTCAGACGAGTTTTTGATGCGAATTTTTTAGCAAGGTGTATTGCTAATGCTTCTGCTGTGAAATTTGAGCAAAAGTTCTTAACAAATGCAGTGTAAACTATATTTCCGGTCTGTCGTACTATTACAAAAGACGTAAAATTATTTGTTTTTGATCCATCGCTGAATAAAAGTTTCCAGTTGTTTTTTTTTTCAAGTCGTTAGAAATGTTGTAAAAAATTTGTTGGTAAAAAATTGGGGTTGTGGTGGTTTTCGGAAGATCTGCCATTAACCGGATTAACGACGGTGTATTAAAAAGCCATGATGGTTCTGATATGTCTTTGATAAATTTAGGTTGAATGTTTATATCAAATTTATGTAAGATGTTAACGCATGTCGATATTGACGAATTCCGTTTTTATGCCCTCTTGTAATGAAGCATTTTTTACATCCTGGAATAAGATTTTATTACGACACATAAATAATTTTTTAATAATTATGCAAGTTGTCTGGAGAATTCGCTTCTGGATAGAGGGCATTCCCGCTTCGGCCAATATACTTTTTGTAGTACTGGTAGAAAAATCTCCAATACTACTCCAAACAGCAGCATGATACGGAGCTTGTATTAATTTTAGATTCGACGGTGCAGAACCACCGTAAAGTGCTAGGCCATAATAAATTTTTGAAAACAAAGTAGCACGCGATATACTACTCATAGTTGATACATGGATATGAAAGTTTTTTAAGTGAGATATTTTACAATGTTTAATCTTAAAAAAAGAGTTTTTCTTAGATGGAGACAGTGTTGTTTAAATGTAAGTCTTTTGTCAAAATTTAATCCGAGGATACGTAGATAATCTACTTGCTTAATGATGATGATAGACACCAGTCATCAATATTTTTTTAGGATATTTGAAAAAATTTCTTCCACCTTATTATTGTCCCTATAACAAACAATACAACTGACAGCGGAGATCCTTGGGCAACGTCATTATGAAGCGGAAAAGTGCTTGATAGGTAGCCATTTATTCTCACTTGGAATTTTCTATTATTAGGAAAATTTTTGATAAAAGAGAATTTTTTTTACCAATTTTAACTATTGTCAGCTCTTGCAAAATCTGTTGAGAGGACGTGAACATAGTTCCGGCATGACAATGATTTGTTCCTTGTTTTTGCTTACTTTGTTGGTTGTTTTTAAAAACCAAATTAAACGCCTAGTTATTATTTTTCCAGTATTTTACTAATGCTAGGTAAAAGGGAGATTGGACTTTATACCGAGACGGAGAATTTATCTTTATTTGGTTTGGGGATCGGAACAATTATTGCCGTTTTCCATGTTTGAGGTAAAATTCCAGACGAAAATACATTATTGTAAAAGAAAAGCAACTCAGTTTTTGTTGTTTTTAAGTATAGGGTAAGATATGCGGTCGTGTCCTGGGGTTTTACCTTTTGCAGATTGTAAAGCATCTTTGAGCTCGGTAATGTTGATTGGGAATTCAAGCTTTTTTGCAGAAGTATTGCGATTTGTAGGATTGTAAGCATAATTTAGAATATATCTTTTTTGTTGCTGAAAAAAAGTGGACAATTTTGAATCATCAGACAGTTGAGACCAGTGTTCTGCGAAACAATTTGCTATATCGTTGGCTGTAGAGAGTATTGTTGATCCAAAGTTTAGATGTTTAATGGTGTAAGAGTGGTTTCCTTCACCTATGCTTTTATATTATTCCATATTCGTTGCGTTGTTGATGAGAGGTTAATATTAGACGTAAAATCCTGAATGCATTTTGCTTTCCTATACTTTACCGCTCTTCTAAATATGGCATTACACTTTTTGTTCATAATAAGATTTTTATCCCTCCTTAGACTTTCGTATTTGTGCCAAAAATTTTGTTTTTCCTTTCTTTAAGAATATAGATGGTGATTCCACCACACGGCACGCATTTATTTTTGTTTGAAGTTTGCATTTGTTATTCAGTTTACAACGGATGCTGCCTGTTGGTTAATATTAAAAAATGTTTAGATTTTTGGAAAATGCTTATTACACAGTTTTTGATATAGAATCCTGTTTGCAGACTCTACTTTAAATTTAGGAGAACATTTGGTTTTTAAAAATTGATTGTTTTTTACTATACAATTAAAATTGGATAATGGTCATTCCCATGAAGATCACTGAGGATTTGCCAAGAGCTTAAAGAGCATGTTGGAGAGAGCACAAGAATATATCGATATTTGTAAAGGTGTTTTGTGTGGTAAAGTGTGTAGCATTTTCGTTATTAAGAATAACGAGATCTTTGTTAGCAATAAAGTTTTCGATGATTAAACCTCGAGAATTTCAAGTTGCTAAACCCCATAGTAAGCTCCAGGAGTTTAAATCTACAGTAAAAAGACAGTCTGGGTAACATTGTTTAAGATATTTTTTAAATCTTTTCCAGAACAGTTCTGGTGGGGTGGAATGTGTTTACAAAAGTTTACTTTACTCCATTGTTTATTTCAGTGGCAATAGAAGCTGTATTTACATCTGTATAAATGAAATAAAATAAATGTGTTTTTTTTCAATTGTGGTTGTTTGTATTTTAACAGTAGAATTGTCAATTGTATTTTGGATCATTTCTGTTTTGTTCATACATTCTTGTGATGTTTTGATTCTGTTATTTGAGTGTTGGCAGATTTAATATTTGCAGAAATATTTGATGTTTTTTTGTTGGATAAAGATTTTGTTTTTGTGATTTGGGAATACGACTAAGTAGGTGCTTCAATTTGTTTTTGTGTCTGATATTTTTCTTTTGCTGTGTTTAAAGAACATTTTTTCTTAGTTTTTTAATTTTTTTCCGTTGCTTGTTAATTTTGTATTCTTAAGAGGAGAAAGGGTGATCTTCAGCACAGTTGACAAAAAAGTACGCGTACACTCGACAGGTGTATGTGGAGATAAAGCGCAGTTTTCCACAGCGGGTTGTTACTGCACCATATTTTGATATATCGTAAAGCTTGGCATGTTTTACAACGCATAGGATTGGGAAAGTTTTTTCTAATCTTTACCTTGTGCCATGAAACTTCCAACTTTTCTGGGGTAGAATGTCTATCAAATATTAAAAGGAGAATTCTACATGGGTAAAATTTGATTAAGGTTTGAGTGATTTTCACATTTTATATTACAAAGTAAAGTTTTTGTGTTTATAAACGTTCCGCACTTGTTCTGCTGCCAAAAACGAGAAGAATATTACCGCCTCCTTATTTAAATACAGAAAGTATTTCTGAGCAGATTAATTTTAATGAACTGAAAAAAAATGAATATTTTGGTAGACTTTTGGCATCAGAAACGGCAGAGATCACAATGTATTTAGAAAAAAAATATGAAACCCGAAAAATATGGGCAAGCGTCAATTTGTTCACTTGATGTTTTTTCCTTATTTTTAAATTCTCCATTGCCCAATATATTTATTTTTTTTTGATTGGAGTTATATTATTGTTACAAATGACACGAAAAAATAAGAGGTAGGCGTGGTGTTTTGTCTGCTGCCTCAAAGGACTTTTACCGATCATGAGTTAATAGCACCTCTTTCGACACTATGTCTGATCGGTTGACATATTTTTTTTTGTGAAATCAAGTTTACCTTGGCAAACTTGATTTCAACACTAACACGGACGGACAGACGGACATTGCCCAATCGACTTCGCTAATCATAAGAAGACAGAATATATACACTTTATGGGGTCGGAAATGATTGTAAAAATTAAACACGGAATGATAAACTTATATATAACCTTTCACCACCTTTTGTGGTGAAGGGTATAATAAAAGTACAAATTAACGGTTGTTCCCATAGCTGAAGTAAATTGACCTATATATATGAACGTAAACGGATTTTTGCATCCTCATTGTTGGCTATATTATCCTCTTTAGCAAAAACATTTTTTTTCACTATACATAAATCTCTAACTGCCTCTTTCACGATATCACCACAATTCGTTTTTAAGAACAATAGCATTCAATGCAAAAACAATTTTTTAGAATTTCATGAGGGTTTTCATTCTGGAATGTAAAAATTTTTAACCTTCCACTGCAATAAATTCGGCGGCAGCTCTAAGTCGAAAGCTAAAAGATTTGGGCTTTCGGTTGTGATTCAATTCGTACTTGAAATTTTTACTTTAAGAGATACATATTTCACATTTAAAAACATGCTCTATATCATAAAAGATAATTTATTAAAATTTACTAAAAAAAATATTCGAGTTTATCATTTTTGTACGGTCGATAAAATTTAGCTTTGCTCTTGTTTTGTTAACGATGCCAAAGTTTCAATAAATGAATAAATCCCATAAGCTTTTCTCTAAGGATTTATGTTTATTGTACATAAAAGGGTTCAACAAATGTATGTTCCCATATATATTCATACATACATGTTAATAAAAACGTTTACGTCCTGTAGATAAAAACCATAATCTGCTGAAATAAAATGATAATACCAACAACAAAACGACTTCAACAATTTGAATAGTAAAAAGATATTAACACACGCACCATTAGCCACACGAAGAAACTAGTGCAAATATGAACTTAGGGTGGCAAATTAGAGGCTTTTTCAAACTTCTTTGACTTCATTGTCAAATATAAGTTTTTATTTTTTTCTACGCACCTATCGTCCTTTCGGGTTATAATGCAAAAGTAAAATGTCAAAACACTCTTCTCAATCGTTTCACATGGACGCAGTTTTTACTGACATTAGTTCCGAGTATTATATTGGATGATTTAATTCCATTGCAGAAAATATTTGTAAGCAGTAAACCAATGTATATGTTCATATACAATTTAAACATTTTAGGGAAACTTAATTACTACTAGTGGCGAGAGCTTAAGCATATATTCAAAATGCCTGGAAATCAATACCACAAAACCGGCTACGGAAAGAAAACACAGAATTGCTTTGTAACATATAAGTTGTCACTTCTATCCCTTGTTAAATAAAACCTCAAGTTAAACTTTCCGTTCAATAAAATAATAACAAGTAAGAGTGCTGTGTTCGGCTATGAAATATCTTCTCTACCCTTCACCATATATGTAGCATCCTGCAAACTTCCTATTGTATAGTATAAATAAAAATCGGTATTAGAAATTCTTTTCTACCGTAAACTTTATAGTTTAAAAAAGTTTTTTCTTGTTTTAAATGGTATATTGTGCTTATGGTTATTGTCTCAACTTAGTAAATGAAAGTGTTGCTGTATAAGGTGAAGGCTCACCAAGTTTTCTAACCTTTTTTTTTATAAATTTTAAACTAAACACCAACCACCTGCAGGAATACAAACGAAAGTTGAAAAATAGATATTGAAAAATTAGAGGCAGGCGTGGTGTTTTGCCTCTGTCTCAATGGACATGGACAGACAGTCATCACTCTATCGACTTTGCTATGAACAAGACGGAATATACTTTATCGAATCTAAAATGAATATTGTAGAAATTTAAACGAAGTGACAAACTTAAATGTGAACTCTTTACTATCTAACAGTCCGACCACTGGACTGTAAATTTGGGCACAAGTTAAAAAATATAAAACTAATTTTGGAAAATTGAGTTTGATTTCTCAACAAAGCTTTGTAACACCAAAAGTCGATGCCCTCGTTCTTGGCCCCACTAAATACTTTTTTTAACTTTCAATAATTTTTTTACATATTTTATATTCATTTATTTGTGAATTTCATATTTCACTTATTAGATACTGAATATTATCATTTATTTGTGTATTTAATATTTTATTTATTAGTTTTAAGACACCTTAAATATCTTTGTTAATTTAAAATTTTAATTCGTTTTAAAATTAATGGCCTGTTAAAAAGTAGCGCCACCTGTTTCTTGAAATATTAGAAAAAAACTCTACCGTATACAGCTGTGCACACACGACGCAGTTTGCGTGTGAGTGTGCCACTGATCAGTATAAAAGGCGAGTTGTTCTTTAGCCAGGGGACAGTATGGGCTTCGATAGAAGTGTGTGTAAAATCGTCTCCAATTTTCTATCTGATAGGACTTTTGGCGTTAGAATAGGCAGAACTCGATCGATTGAAAAATCTGTCAGTGCTGGAGTACCACGGGGATCCTTGCTTGGCCCTGTACTTTATAATATATTTATGGCTGATATACCTAAACCGGCTGACGGCGATCTTTTGTTAATGTATGCAGATGATATACTCATTGCAGCTTCTGGGCCCCTCGCTTGTAGTGTAAACGAAAGAGTTAACAACTACTTGACTCGACTGGAGCCCTACTTTGGTAAGTGGCGGCTTCACTTAAATATGAATACGACTGAAGCAGTTATGATAAAGGGCAAGCGTAAATTTTTATATCCCAATAGCAGATCTTTTATACCAATTCTTAGTATAGGCAGCGAACTGATCAGGCTTTCGGACAGAATGAAATACCTTGGTGTAATTTTCCATGAAAATTTTGAGTTTTATCGGCACATAGACTTTGTGTTGGAGCGCGGCAGGCTTGCATATGCCGTATATCGATCTTTTCTTGGATATAGGGGAGGACTCGATAGGAAAATTCGATTCCTTGTTTATCGCCAGATAATTCGACCTCTCATATCCTATGCCTTCCCAGTCTCGTCTAGAATTTCTTCTGCTCAGATGGAAAGGCTAAGGAACTGGAAGAGGAAAATTATGGTCACTTGCCTTGGCCTACGGTGTAAGCAGGGGCCTGATGGCATCTACCGCAAGCAATCTTGCAAATCAATATACAAAGCAATAGGCTTCGATAGAATTAACTCTTATATGGTAGGGTCGGCTATAAAATTTCTTGAGAGGGCTCAATCCCTTGAAAACAGTCTTCTTGGACAGTGCTTTGAAAGCGCAAACAATCTGAGGACCATACGATTGTCTAACTACTTATCACCGATAGACCTTATGACATTGAACGGAGCTGGCCTCCTATATGAAAGTGCAAACCTCTTATATTACCATAGGAGAATAAATAACACCGCCCAATAGGCTATTCCTATTCTTTTGTATATAACTTTATTTTCTTTTGTATATAACGCTATTTTTCTTCTTTTCTGCCTTACTATAAGGTTTAGTTTAATATTAGAATTAAGCACAAATGCCTCCCTATTTCCCTTATTTTGGGAAAATTTTAAAACAAATTTTGTACCTACAGTAAACTTAACTTTAATATTATTATAAGCGGCCATGCTGCAAATACTTTTATAGAGTATCTTGGCAAGTCCTTGAAAAATACGCTAGTATGTAAGGAATAAATAATTAATTAAAATTAGTTTTAAGAAAACATGTACATAATTAAAATTTTTGGAAATAAATATACACTATACTATAGCCAGGGGACAGTTGGCTTGCTGATTTCGCAGAGGTAAGATCTAACAATTGATGCGGAGGTTTTTACGTCCCCAATTGTAGGAATCTTATTTAGTGAACGACTAGCAATTTATGAGGACATTTGAAGAGGACAATTGCTAATTGTATAAATCAGTTGCAGCTTATGAACTGGCTATTGTGGGAGAGGCGGGCAATTCCGACACGAGGTTATACCTCCAACTGGTTTTCCTTACTCTCAGGCAATAATTGACTACTGAACGAGAGCCGGATAATTCCGACACGAGGTCATACCTCCAACTGGTTTTTTCTTGCTGTCTGGCAAAAACTGACTACTGTAAGAGCGACACGTCAATCCGACACGAGGTTATACCTCCAACTGGTGCCGTTCTCTCTGGCAAGAGTTAGTTTTCATGAGGCTACTGCGTGTGAGACGAATACACTCAACCCGAGGTTATACCTCCAACCGGTTGCTCGTGTTTTCTGTCAAGAGCTGCCTGTAGACAACTGTTGTGTGTAACAGTGCTCAGCATTAGCTGAACGTGTGGGACAGTATCTTGCTGATTTTCTGAGCGCGGTACTGCCAAGAGCCGCTCACCACCGGACCAAACTGTTGACGTTACCATAAAGAGATACGAGTTATAACGTCAAGAGAAAGAGAGGTCTTTTATTCACCATTGCATTTTAACCAGAGTGATCAACGACCCTGCACTCCGCTGAAGCTACCACAGCAACCAGTGAAACCGTGTCGTTACAGTTTACTTAAAACCAAAAATTAAAAACGCATTAACATAGTTTAGCGGGGAAAAAACTTGCAATTTCAAACACCCTAATGCCCATAAGCTTTTACATATTTCAACGTAAAGTTAGAGAGAATTATACTATGCCGGCAGTTAAATGCACACTTGCTATTTTATTTAGCTCTAATTTATTGTTTTAATTTTCCGCAATGTGTTAACACAACTGAAGTTAAAAGAAAAAAAATGAAAAAACAACACTTAATAAAAGCGATTAATGGATCTACATTGAATTTTGCACAAGAACTTTCTCGTGCTAGTATCCTTGACACTCTAGATTCTTTTTTCAATATTAAAGAGACTTTTTAAAAATTGGGAAGAAATAAAAGTTGCATTAAATTAAAGTTGATTCAGTTTCATTACATTTCATTTTAATATAGAAGAAAAAAAATTAACTTTTACTATTTTAAGTATCAGGTGTAACTAACTGCTTTTGAGAACAATTGGCGAAAGAACGTCGTATACAAGGGTCTCCTGGCTTTAATTCGTGCACTAGCTGGGTCTTATATGGGTGTAGGCCAAGATTTTTGCGCAAAATTTTCCACATGATGGACGGACTTAGCCCCAATTCCTGCGACCGACGATGAATCGATAAATTTGGATTTTATTCCGCACTTTCGTTTACAGCAGCGATATTCTCTTCAGTACGCACATTCCTTCGACGTGTTGGTGTTATTGTATCCTCTTGAGAGTATGTGGTACGAAATCTATCCACAGTTCGACGGATGCCTCGCTTAGACAGACGATTATGTGCACCATAAAAATCATAAAAATCTATAAGTTGCTCAAATTGATGACTGATTTTCGAAGTAAACTTGGAGAATTTGATAGCGTTGTTCAAGCGTGAGTCTATTCATAATGATTTACCAGAGTTTACTGAAAATAAGAAGAATAAATTTTTTTATCAAAATTTATTTTTAGTGTTTTATAATTTCTAGTTCCTTCATTTTTTCTTTTTTTTTTTTTTTTTTTTTGTAAAGAGAAGTAGCACTTCTGGCATTAATGCCTACTTAGTTTTTTTTAACCGTGCTACATTCTTTAGGAAAGGGATAGATGAGAGAGAAGACAGGTGGTGAAAGGAGATAGATATAGCCATTTTATTAATTATTTTACTTCGCCGGAGAAAATGCTATGAAGAAGTACCGACGAAGGAGGCTGCATGTTTTTATGTTAATTCTGCTTATGTATTTATACCATGAAACAGAAAAAAACATTTTATATTTTTTGACTGCCGCAAGGGTTGAACCCAGGTCAGTCAGATTTGTAGTCAACGTGCTTACCACCTAGACTACAGCAGCCTCCTTCATGCTAAAAAGACACCATTTTTTTTACTAGTAAATTATTTAAACTCAACCTTATATGTTTTTTTTTTTAATTTCAATGTTTTGTTACCTCATTGAAAAGGGTCATCAGGAGATAAAACAAATTATTTTAAAAAGCTAAAAAAATTTATTTAAGAAATAAAATTGTAAATACAAATAATTAGAATCTATTTATGAATTACTAGTCATATTGTTATAAGTTATTTGATGCACACAAATCTAAATCTAAAAATAATTCTCAAATGGTATTATGCAGGTAGATTGCCTGATATCTGTCCGGTTTATTGGGGTAAATAGTTAAATATTTGGGTCTTTTATTATTGGATAGGTAAGTGTGGCCGTCTGCGGGTGTTTTTCGTTTGTAAGAGTGTTTTAGTAATTTTAGTGGTGTAAAAATCGTGTCAGAGATTGTGTTTATGTCTTCGTTAATAATGTCTCCCTTAAATGTTCGCGTTGTTCATTTTTGATCAAAAATCAAATCAATAACCAAATAATACCTCAACTTAACCCTCTAGTGCGCAAGAAAACCAAATTAAATAAAATACTACTTAAACGAAAGGAAATGGTTTAAAAACAAACTTTTGTTCTAGCAGTTTGTAAAATTTTCATTTATAAGGGCGCAGGAGGCGAAAAATCCTTTGATGTAAATTTGCATCATTGCGCATTTAGCGCAAAGTACTTACCATAAAAAAACAATACACACTATAATATTGTAATAAAAAAAGAGTGTAACTTATGTAAAAATCACAACTGTTTATAAACCTGTTGAACTTAGTTAAATTTTAAGGTCAGAAAAACACACTGTTTCCTCTACGCACAACAAACGAATGAGCAGGCACTTCAAAATTGCACAATAATTCAATAGTGCTATAACGGTACTTCATAAGCAGAGAAAACGACGTCTATTAAATGGAGACAACATATACCGAACATTTACATAAAACTGTTTTCAAATTTTAAAGCTACAGAGGGATATTCGGTATGATTCAAATTTGCATCACTGCGCACTAGAGGGTTAAGGTAGTTAAACACCTCGATAGACACGTAACTTGGAGAAGCGACATGGAAGAGAAGCTGATAAAGATTAAATTAACGCACCAAAAACATACTGGGTCATTGACAAGAACTTTCGCCTTGATTTTCACACAAATGACCATACAACAAAACTTTAAGTTAAGTTAATATTCAGGAATTTTTTTCATGAATTTGCTTGATCTGGAAAGTTGGTTAAAGAAATGAAGAGTAAAGGTTGACGAGAAAACTTATACGCCTTCTTATTCAAATTAGTACCGCAGTAGCACATTTTTAAAAATCTTAAAGCTTATGATAGTAGCAGAAACCCTAGCTGAGTTTGGGTTATTAGCTAAGGGTTTTTTTAATTCATTTTTGAAGTTTTCGACTGGGACATGTACTAATTCTTAACCCAATATCTCGTGAACTATTCGAAATATTGTTTTTCTCTCTTTAGAAAACGTTTAACCCTTGAATAGGTCTAAAAATTTTGCCTTGAGATAAAATAAAAAAAAAAATAAAAAAAATAGCAACATCTTACTCAAAGCAAACAAACAACTCTTCTTAATAATCCGACTTCATTTGATTGCTACTTCACATAGTTATAGCCCCACAAAGTCATCAAAAATTCTATGAACGACCAAGAAATTTTTTTCAATTGTATGTTTATCGAAATTAAAAATTAAATAGGCACAAAAAAGAAATAAATATTGAAAATATTTGACGCCATTTGGGGTTTTTATTGAGATATTTCGTAGCGAAAGAAATATAATGAAAGCGAATTTTAGACATTCTATTTAATTTTTATTTTTCTAAACTTTTTCTTATATATTTAATATCTGTTGTTTTATGTTTTTTTTTTGTACTTTTCGGGCTTTCAAGTTCGATTTTAGAAAGTAAAAGATTTATTTTTTGTTCGGAAGCTTCATTGGACAAGGCCAACTTCAGCACGGAAATTTTTTTTATGTAATATCTTAATTTAATTAATTTTAATTTAGTTAAGCTATTATCCAACGCAACGTTAAAATAAATAAAAAAATCTTTTACTTTCTAAAATCGACCTTGGAAAGTTAAAAAAGAACTTAAAACAACAGATATTAAACCAGACATTCAGTTATACAAAGAGTCTTATATGGCGTTCACATTTGTGTGTTTAAGCAAGTTTTAAGTGTTTTTGAGATGTTTTCCCATACATTTACTTGTGTTACGAAACACTTCAAATTGACGAGTTTTTGATTTAAACACTTAGCAAAACACTTTAAATTCACTGTTCAGATACACTCGTAAAGTGTGTTCAGTTGTTTTTGGCTCTTGGAGTTCTACTGAACAGGATTTATAATGGCGGCAAATTAAAAACTAAGCGTCGTGACAAAAAGGGTAAACAAAGTATTTACATACAAACATATTTTGCAATAAGAAAAGTTAATTATTTATTATATTTTATTTTTGCTTAATAGAAAACGATTTAAATATTGTATTGCAAAATTTTAGCAAACGTACACAAACTGTGTGTTTTCTTGAGGATCCGAAAACAGTTTTTAATCCCTTCTTCACTAAGCATTTGAATATCGAATATCGTCCTAAGAATAATAAAATTAATTTTTCTGATAATAGTTACTATCGTAGGTATCAACAATGTCCACAATAAGAATGCTCTGCCAACCTCAATAAAATAAGCTGTGGCTCTATTCTCAAATCCATTACATTTTTATTTAAAGCACAACGTCTCCAATTATGGATCTCTTTTTCTTGCTTAAATAATATATAATTGTATAATGTATAATCTGCGTTTAAGGTTTTTATTAGTTTTGTGGAAGTTAGATGCTTTAATTTTATATATACCATCTGGTTAAAAAGCCGACCGATGGAAAGGCGATTCAAAGGGAAAAAATATATGCGATGCTTAGGGAAGTACATATGCCATAAGCGAAACAGGCGGAAAGATCTTTTTAAATGATGAGAAAGCAACTACTAATGTTTATTTAAAAAAAATTGAAGTGTCATTCTCTTTCATTTATTTTGAACAAAAATCGCTAATTTTTCTTAGTATCTATTTTAAAATAGTTGAAGTGTCTTTATATTTTCCATCATCAACAATAAAAATCTATGACGTAATTTTTTGACATTTTTGCTGTTTTAAGTAAGATGTTTTGTTTTTTAATTTTATCTTAAGGTAAAATTTTAAGATCTGAATACGAGCTAAAGATTTGCGAAAAGAGACAAATAATATATCGAATAGGTCACTAGGTATAGACTTACGAATCAGTACTTGTTTTTTGAAAAATGTACTAAAGTGTAAAAAACCTTAGCTAATAATTCAAAACTCAGCTAGGGCTTTTCTTCTGCCATCTTTGGTTCAAGGTTTTAGTGCTGCAATGTGTAACCAATTAATACACTCGCACGTCGTATGCATTGTGACAGGCGCTACAAAAGGCTAAACAGAAGCAAAACCGAGACATATGCAATAAAAAGGGTTAAAAAGATAAGGCCGTATACGTGAAAATAACATCGCTATAGGGACATTCTTTAAATTTCAATGTTCAGTTCAGCTTTTTTGTGTATGTTTTTATAAATGCTTTAAAAAATTATAAAAACTAAAACTTCATACGATAATATTAAAGGAGCTTTTTTTTTTGTGGTGTGAAATTAAATTTGATAATAAACTCGAACATCGATGAGGACAACTAAGGACATTTTTATGTCGCTATACCCTTCACTATAGGTTTAAAAAGATTTTATCTAAGTTTTTCATTCCGTTTGTAATTTCTACAATATTAATTTTCGACACCATAAAGTATATATATTCTTAGTTCTTATGCATAGTGAAGTCGATCAAGTGATGTCAGTTTATCCATCCGTGTTAGTGTTAAAATCAACTTTGCCAAGGCACTAGATGAGGTAGAGAAAATTTAAATACTCCAACTGATCAGACATAGTTTCGAAAACTTTGCTGTTGAAAATCAGTAAGATCGGTCTATGCCTTTCGAGGCAACTGGCAAAACACCATACTGGCCTCTAGTTTTTCCATATCATTTGAAACAATGAAGTAATTCCAATCAAAAAAAGAAGAAATATATGGAGCGATAGACAACTCAACAACAAGAAAAAACATCAAGTGAAAAAATTGTCGCTCGCCCATATTTTCCAAATTATGGAACTCTGAACTTTTCATAGAAAAGTATGATTGTGCACCATATTTTTGAAGATGTCAATATGAGTATCATTTAAAAGTTTTTAAAGAGATGTCTCATAAAATGCAATAATTTTTTAAAAACCATTTTAACCCAATACTTCTTTGTTTTGATTGGAGTTACTTCACTAAAGTAGATTTACATGGATGGTGCAGTGATTCGGCATGGCCGATAGTAGTGCTCTTATTTGTTTTAAAATTTGTGCTAAATGATAACCATCTTATATTTTGTATTTCAGAGGAATGTATCTGGATTGCAAGTGCCAGTCGATTAAAATTGATTGATTTATAATTATTCTGGTTTTAAATTTTTACTAAAATTTAATTGCACTTACATATTTTGAATAAGGACAGATTAATAAATGGCCTCGAGCAGAACTATTTACAAGTAGTTTAATTTATATTAATCTTTCACCAGTATTCTTAAATATTGCAAATAATCATAAATTAATTACGAATTACTGTAAAAGTTTCGACAAACATGTAATTAAAATCCATTTTAATTAAAGAAACATTTCTTTTATCTTTATTTTAAAATACGGAAACCAAAACAAGGATTTTGAATCACTCTTAAAATCTTATTTGAATTTTAATTTATTGAAATAGGGGAATAACGTTGTTGTGTTTGTTTGTGGTTGTAACTTTGGAATAAAACAATGTACAAGTGTTAATTTTATTTTGTATTGTTAATGTATTTTCAATTTTACAGATGAATTTCGTAGCAAGGTGGCTTGCCACAATGACATTGCACAGTTGGAGTGTAATCCGTATTCTCGTATTGCCGTTTACAGTGCCAGCTTTGGTCGAACCGAGTACGAGAGCATACAGTGTCCCCAGCCACAGGGCGTACGTGAAGAAAGTAAGTACATTCTTTTCTTATATACATATATGTATGTATGAACACATACACATGTATGAATGACTATTATTGGCAATGAATTACGGTCTTAAAATTGTTGAAGCTGTATAAATCAAATAAGGCTTGATAAAATGAAAACGTAGGTAAAACAAGTTTTCAATTGTTTAAAAATACGAATAATACAATAAGGAAAAATGTTTCGGTTTGCAGTTGTTCTGCTATTGGTATTGTTGAAAACGTTTTGAGATTGTGTGAAGGGAACTGCAAAGGAAGCCATAAAAGCTTAATCACCAACTGTTAAATAGTTATAGCCTTCCCCATACCAATATCATCACAAAAGTACATTCATAACAACAAACAAACATCGAGCAAGAAATCAATTTAATTAATTCATTTTTCTTTTCATTACTTTTCTCTTTATTATTTTTTCTTTCCTTTTTTTGTTTTACGTTTTTTTTTTGTATTTATATGCCAACTTTGTTTTATTCTTGGTATTTATTTATTATTCATTTGCTACAAACATATTGCAACTTAATTTAACAATTTTATTGTTCAGCTTGTTTGGCTTCGTATGCTACAGAAACTGTTATGCAAATATGTCACGGACGACGGCGATGCAATCTAGCGGCAGATCCCAATACGTTTGGTACACCATGTCAACCCAACTCACGGATGTATATGAAAGTCGTTTACACTTGTGGTAAGTTTATCGTGACTTATGAACTATTTTATCAGTTGTTATTATAGTATTATTATACATACCCATTTACACAGTTGTCTTTAATTTGGCTTTGTTTGGGAAAAGCGTATCTTGGATACTTACACTTACACGAATAATGGAACTTCAAATATCTTCATTGCTTTGGTTTGATTTATTTTAACGCTTTAGTGAAACTTAGAAAGTTTTAATCATAAAATATTAAGAGTAGTATTTAGCAAGTACGTTTTGCATAAACACGACAATCGGTTATTAGTTTAAGTTAATTTAAGTGATTTAAAATTAGTGAGCGAATAATAGCTCCACTTGAAAAATTTTTCGTAGTAGAAGATAAGAAAGTAACAAATAAAAAGTGAGAATCGCCACCACTGCCAAGAATCGATTCCGTCCACCAAATGATATGCAATACACTCGTTATAAAAGATATCAAGAAAGCTACTGTTCAACAAATATTTTATTAGATTATCCGATGGTCTATATTAAACTGATCTGATCGAGAAGACGCTATACAAAAGTGAACCTTTTTTTTGTAATATGTGAATATTTCAACATAACCTTTTTATAATTTTGCACATAAGGCATCACAGATTATCTTTAGCGTGTATAGTATACTTAACATATTACTAGATCATATTATACATATTACATATTATAGATCAATAGGTTTCGTAATTTAAAACAATTAAATGAATTAAAAAAAAAAAATACAATAATTAAAAACATGGTAGCAGAGCAGGGTTATTGGAAATGCTGTAAATCTGGTAATGAAAACGTAAAAATCGTCTAACAAAAAAAGTTCATGAGGCCAAATGAGGTTGGCTTAAAGATTAAAAAGCTCAATTTCTGATGAAAATAAGATCCGCTGCTTTTCAGAAAGAATTAAAAAATGATAATTACGAGTTAAGCATAGAAACTAAAAATCTCCTGTGAAAAAGTTTTCTTAAAAAATTAATAAAAACATTGATAATAAAAACTGAAATTGATAAGAGTTAAGAGTTCGAGAACTAGAGAACTAATTTTTCGAGCTGGAAATGTATACTCATTAACATTTTTCAGTACAAGGAATGCCACGAACCAGCAAAAAGAGAAGAAGCAAACTAGAGTACATTAGTGATTGCACAACGACTTTTTCGATAATGTTGAAATTGGAAAAGATCTACTCGGCCAAATCAACATCTTTACGAATTAAAAAGAGAGGGAAATTAGAACACGTCAAACTGTAAGATTTACGCAATTTAGAAGAATTTATTATTGAGTTCGAAAAAGCTTGCAATGAACTGAAATCGGCTGCTTTAAAAGAAAAAAAAAAAGATGAGATTTAAAGCCTTTCCGCCAACCTACAGTTGGCCTCTGCCTGATGAGCAGAAGAAAAGAATAAGGTCAATGAAAAGACAACCAGTGTAAGCACATTCACAATAAAGTGAGTGCTTCCAGTGTGGAAAAATGAGGCATTACAAGAAGGATTGCTTGCACAGAGAGCAAAATAGTCAAGAACGAAGATTGCAAAATAGCCGAGGCAAAGGCGTCCAATGGAATGGAGATTATGGTCTATTTAGAGGCCAACGCAGGGGTGCGTTAAAATGAGGTTATTGCGAGATTGAGGTCAAGCGCCATCATCGGGCAGCGAGCAGCAACAGTGTTTGTGTGTAAAGAATAAAAAAGATAAATAAAAAGCGAGGTTTAAGAATTTTGTAATAAATTGTTTTATTTGTTTAAAATATTACCTTTTTCAACAATGGTGTTTGTAATCGTTCGAATTCCTCTCAACGAATGAATATTTTTTAGCAATTGGAAGATGGCGACACAAGTTTAATTAAACCGTTAGCGGTTTTACTCGTTAGAATCCAAATTAATACTCCGAAAATACAAAGTTGATAAAACTGGAGTATAATTTAGATCCTAACAGAGTAATAAAAAGACGAATTAAGAAAGTCAACAAAGTGAAGACATTTTACATTAAACATTGCCAGCCACCTTGCACTAACATCGTTAGAGGCAATTTAAAAGAAAGAATTAAATATATTAAAATATTTTATTAAATAAAATTATATTTTCAACATAAAGTTAAAATTTTATGGTTTTTACGACAGACCCAAAAACTGAATTGCGTAGCAATGGTTTTTACCACAGACCCATAAACTGAACCCTTGCGGGATGGTTTTGACAGATCCATAAACTGATAATAATAAAATTTTTCGCTTATAAAGGCGATTGGCCGGATATTACCCAGCCGAAAATGGTATATTGCGCCAGTAGACAACCCGGGCTCGAAAAACTTCTTCCTGTGAGCACTTGGGAGCAAACCTCAGGACCGAGAACTAAAGCCACCTGACCAGAATGGTCGGATCCGCGTACTGAAAACCTGGAAACTCGTCCCGCATAATCTCCGCCACGTCCATAATAGGATGCCGTGCATTTTCTGTACTTTTGCTGTTATAGAAATTTGTTTTGAGGAGTCATAAATAGACGTGATCAGGATGCGGCAATATGAATTGGAAATAGGTATCCCTAACTTCCTAACCAAATCTTCACTTATGTAGCTAATGCTACAACAGAGATCTATTATTGCGCGAATCTGATACTTTTGACTCCCTATTACCAGCTTAGCCTGAAGCGTCAGCGAAAGGGTTGTCACATGAAGTGGCAATGGAGTTGTAACGGTTGCACAAGCACGTGACGAAGCAGGTTTTTTTTTCTTTTGTTTTCCGTCGGCGGATTTAGACACTTTGCGAGTAGGGGAGTGCAAAAGGGTGTTGTGATTTCCCTGACATTTGAAGCATTTTCCGGTACTTTGGCAGTCTTTTAACAAATGGTTGTTTGATAAACAACGCGAACTATAGCCAAATACTAAAACGTGTCGCAACTTTTTTTCGTGAGCTAAGTTACGAAAACGAAAACAACCTCTCAACGGGTGATTTTTCTTACAAAGGACGCAATATGGTGCACTGGGCTTTGTTCCGGAAGTGGCTTTAGAAGCAGATTTACAGCCAGCGCCGTCTACTGGTGGTGTTTTAACTTTTTCATCATCCAAAGTACGCACATTCGACGAATCCACCTTTGAAGCCGTCTCTGATGGTTTTAAAGAAACTGGCTCGGGAGCCACATCCAAAGACGGAGTCGTCGTTGCCACCGCACTTGCGTCGGATACCTCCATCGCTTCCTCATAATCTTCAAGTAAAGCGTCTTCAAAAAATGTAGTTAAGGCATCCATAGTACTTGGAAATAATGAAGGTTAAAATATGATAAATAATAAATTTTAGTTGGTCAAAATGACCAGTTTGGTGATAGGTCGTCTTACAATCCCATTTTCCGTCCGAATGTCCGCCACGCGAATGTGATCGTCACTTTCAGGATATGTCTTAACAACACGACCTAATTTCCAAGACGTTGGAGAGAGCTGTTCATGGCGAATAGCGACTAAGTCATCCACAGATATGTCCCTTTCAGGAAACTTCCACTTATACCGTTTATGCAAACTTGACAAATATTCATCCTTCCATCGAAGGCAGAAGTGATGAGTAAATGCCCTAACTTTCCTATAGCGATTCACGATGCTAATAGGCGTTTCGTAAATTGACGGTTCAGGAGGAGCTAAAATTGGTGATCCTATCAAAAAATGACCTGGTGTAAGAGCCACTGGCTCATTAGGGTTATCACTCATTGGGCAAAGCGGCCGAGAATTAAGACAAGCTCCTATTCTAGCCAGAACCGTAGAAAGTTCATTAAACGTATATTTGACCCCTTGAGCTTCTTTGCGAAAGTGGAGTTTAAAACTTTTGACTCCTGCTTCCCACAAACCTCCCATATGGGGAGCACCAGCAGTAATAAACCGCCATGACAAACCATTAACATTAAACGTAGAACACATTCTTGCCTGACTCTCTAATAAAAACGTCCTAAAATCCCTTTCCAATTCTCGTGAAGCGCCAACAAAATTGGTACCATTATCGGAAAATATTGTATTCGGACACCTCTTCTGGATATAAAGCGATTAAAAGCAGCCAAAAACCTGTCCGTGGTCAAATCTGATACTGCTTCCAAATGTATTGCCTTCGTAGAAAAACATACAAAAATACAAACGTATGCCTTTAAAACCTGACTTGATCTAACGCTCGAACTTTTCATATCAAATGGACCTGCAAAGTCCACACCAGTAGTCGTGAATGGCCGATCTAAAACCGTCCTCTCTGTTGGCAAGGCAGCCATTATCTGTCTACATGAGCGCTTACGATCAAGAATGCAACGCTTACAACGTTTGACAACTGTGCGGACCAATGTTTTCAATCTTGGAATCCAATATTCGATTCGTAAAATCCTTAGCATTAACTGATTCCCTCCATGAATTGAAATTAAATGAACAAACTGAGTTAAAAGAAATGTAAAACGACATGAATATGGCAACAAAATCGGATGTCGTTCCGTATATACTAAAGATGGAGATTTTGCTAATCGTCCATTAAGTCGCATAACTCTTTCTTTATCCAGAAATGGATTTAGAGTTAAAAGAGAACTCTTTAAAGAAAAAGGTTTCCCCTCCAAGAGACACTTATATTCATCAGAAAAATTTACTTTTTGGGCAATAATGGCTAAAAGAATTTTTACCCGTTTTACTTCTACGCCAGAGATGCTAATTGACTTATATGAATAGCGACCTTTCTGTGCCAAATTATTAAAAAATATGTATGCAATTACCCGAAGGGCACTATCAAAAGAAGAAAATATCTCCAAAATATCATCATAATCATCAAAAAATGAAGCATGAGATTTTACAGCACGTGCCTCCAGATCAGTGTCCATTATAATCAAATTTCTCAGATTCCATTCAGATTTATTTTTCTGAAGCCAATGTGGCCCATGCCACCAAAGATCACAATGTGCTAAGTCTGAGGGCGATTTGCCTCGACTCCCTAAATCAGCAGGATTATCCTTTGATTTAACATGGTGCCAATTATGACTGCCAAAAATTTCCTGAATTTTACAAACTCTGTTGGCAACAAAAGTTGTCCAAGAACAAGCGTCTTTTCTAAGCCAGGAAAGGACGATCGTAGAATCAGTCCAACAATAAATCTGACGAAGTGGCACGTCAATTTCACTTAATACAGTTTTTAAAAGATTAGATGCTAAAACTGCAGCACAAAGTTCCAAATGAGGTAAAGAAACTGACTTAATGGGAGCAACCTTGGTCTTACAGGTTAACAAATTAATAATTATATCGCCGTTAGGTTTTTCAATACGTATGTATACCATCCCCGCATATGCCTTCTGTCAGGCATCAGAAAAAACATGAAACTCAACGGCAGACCCAGGTTTATAATGAACCCATCTTGGAATCTGTATATAATTAACCTCATGGTATGAAGCAACAAATCTTCCCCTTTCCGCCTTTGTCGTTGGCCTAAGTAAGTCATCCCACTCTATATTATCCTGCCAAACCCTTTGCATGATAATTTTTGCAACCACAATAACCGGAGCTAACCATCCTACGGGATCAAATAGCTTAGTAATAATGGACAAAACTTCTCTTTTGGTATATTCAGATCGCAACGTAATTGGATCCACTTTAAAGTAAAATGCGTCCAAATGAGCATTCCACTGAAGACCAAGAGTTTTCGAACTACTTGACTCAATAAAAGTCAATAGTTTGGCATCAACCAAATGATCAGAAGGAAGTTCCTCCAAGATGGCCTTTTCATTAGATATCCATTTTCTAAGTTCAAATCCCGCTGATAATAAAGCTGCTATTAGTTGATCACGAGCGATCAACGAAGTGGAGACATCATGAGCCCCAGTAAGTACATCGTCAACGTACATACACTTTCGCAGAATATGTGCCGCCAGCGGGTACTCATTTTCAATGTCTTCAGACAACTGCAGTAATGTACGAATGGCAAGATAAGGTGCACAATTGACCCCAAAGGTCACTGTCTGCAATTCATACTCCTTAATTTCCTCCGAAGGACAATTTCGAAAAAAAATACGCTGAAATGGAGTATGTGCCCTATCCAATCTAATTTGCCGATACATTTGAGTTATGGCACAGTTAAAAACAAACCTAAAAAGTCGCCAACGTAGTATAAGCAAGACTAGATCCGCCTGTAATATGGGTCCCACATAAAGACAGTCGTTCAGGCTATTGCCGCTAGAAGTTTTATTGGATGCGTTAAATACTACCCTTAATTTCGTGGTTTTGCGATCTAATTGTATCACCGGATGATGAGGTAAGTAACAAACCATATCAGGGTAATTATCTGTCACAGGTTTCATATGACCTAAAGATAAGTATTCGCTTACAACGTCGTTATACATTTTCTTTACTAGAGGTTTTCGTAACAGAGAAGACTCGTTTCTTAAAAACTGCGATATAACATTCCCTTTAGATGAACCTAAAGAAATTTTTTCGGGAAAATCCGCTCTGAATGGAAGTGGTACTACATAACGACCATCTGGATCCCTACTAGTGGTACTCGTAAAATTCCTCTCACAAATCATATCTTCAGGCGACATTATCCTCTTTTTTGGTGGTTCCTCTAATTCCCAAAATCTAAGTAAATTTCTGTTCAAATTATCTTCCTCAGAGAATTCTACTCTAGTTGAATAAACTTGCAACGAAGATTGGCGTAGAGGCCCCGTAATAAGCCACCCAAATACCGTGTTCTGAGCTATTAACGACCCTAAAATGTTCCGCTGAATTTCACCCGTGATAATCAAAGGATACAAATCCGCACCTAGCAATAGATCGACAGGCCTACAATCAAAGAATTTAGGATCTGCCAAACGTATATTTGGCAAGCTCCTGCGAAGTTCATCCTTTACTACAAAGGATGGTAGATTACTGGAGATTTTTGGTAAAACAAGTGCAGTAGTCGTCAAGCAAATCGAAGAGTCCAAAAGAGACCCTATTGCAATAGAACAGAGTTTCCGAATAGTGGCAGAGACTGTTTGGTTTACACACGAAATTTCGGCATTCGTAAAATGCGCAGAAATTTTTAAACAGTTCTGCAATCACTCAGAAATAAATGATGTTTCTGAAGCGGGATCAATCAGGGCGCGAGCTGGATACGTAATACCCTGGTGATATTCACCATTGCCGTCCCTAATAAAACAGTCCGACTCTGAGAAACATGATATACTTGACGATTTACAGGAGCCGAAGATACCATACCGCGAGAGGTAGATGGCCGTGCTGGCTCTATGGGTCCAGGATTATCCTGCGTAAAATGAACACCTGAACTCGCAGCCGAATTAGAAGAATTCCTAACAGAATCCTCCGAAGGAGACGCATTCCTGTGTAACAGGGTATAATGTCTCCTATTGCAACTTGAACAATTATGAATACTTTTACAATCTTTAACTTCATGTGCGCGCGATAAGCAATTAACGCAACAATGAAATTTTTTAACTGTTGAAAATCTTTCCGAAATCGAAAGATTTTTAAATCGTTTGATATCTCTTTAAAAATTGCTTTGATTTTTACAAAGACCACAATTATTTGACGTTGATGAACTCGCATAATGTGCCTTTACCTTCTGTATAACTTTCTTCTTTTCATGCAAGGAGTCCCTGGTATCGCGTAAACATTCTAATGTCTGAATCTTTTCTGTCAGAAAGGCATCCAAATCCTTCCATTTAGACAAAACAAATTTGTCCTTAATACTTTGTTCCCACAAAGTAACAGTAATATCTGGAAGTCTCTGAATACAAACAAAAACAATAATTGGATCCCAATTCTCGGTCGACACATCATAAATGGACAAGGCAGACAGGCAGCTATTTATGCCCCTTTGTAATGACTTAAGATTTACACAAGTCTCCTTATCTAAAACTTGAAGGTTGAAAAGAACTTAAAGTTGGTTCTTAACCAACATACGAGGATTTTCATAAGCCTCCCTGAGATTTTTCCACGCTATATCAAAACCCTCATTCGAAAGCGGGCATTTAGAGACGATCTCTTTCGCCTCGCCACTGGTTTTTCGCCGCAAATGGCATAGCCGCTCAATATTACTAAGACGCGCACTATTCACATATAACGCAGTAAATAACTCCCTAAAGGTGGGCCAAGAAAGATAATCCCCTTCAAACGTGTCAACGTCGCAAGGTGGTAACGACAAAGTGTGACCCGAAACATAAGCACTGCACGGACGTGCCATCTGGGAACTATTACATTTAATTTTCGATTCAAACTCACGCTTCTTTCTATTTACTTTGCCTAAACACGTCAAATAGGCCGTATATGTAGCGCGATACTTTGCCGTTGTAGCATCACCCTGATCCAATTTTGTATCCTTACAACTTTTTAAAAAACCTAAACACTCCTCCTGTGTCAACTTAACTTTGTCCCACAAAAGTCTTAACTCTTCGCCATGAAGCTCTAATGTATCGACTGTGTATTCTTCATCTTTTATATCATTAAAGAAAGCTTCAAATTCTATAAGAGCATCCGAAGCTCTAATAAATCTATCAAGTGCTGTAATAGACATTATGTCTTAATTTTCGGTAAATCAAAACAAAAAATTTAACTTTAACACTTATTGAAAAAAATCAATAATTATTCTTAAATTTCAATCAAATTATATTTATATAAAAAAGAAATATTTTTAATTTAAATATAATTAATAATGAAACACAAAACAATATTATCAATTTAAAACAAAATAAATAAAATAAATAAATGCAATTTGTAAATTCAAGAAGAAGCACCGATGTAATCTTAATGTACGTATATGTATGTATGTATGTATGTATGTATGTAATATCTATTATTACTTACAAAAAACACACCACTATTTAATGCACTTGATATTTGTTTTTAATTATTATAGAATTTCATACACTTTATATATTATTTCTTTATATTTCGTTGGCTTCAAATTATTTTTACTTTTATAATAATTATTTTCACTATTTAATAGAAAAAAAACACACCGTCGATTTATTGCGTAGCAAAAGAAAATAAATTAAAACAAACGTCAAAAAAATGAACTGCAAGACGATCAACCACCGCACATACGTACTCGTATGTATGTATGTATATATTAAAAAGGCAAACAAATAAAACAAGTCGTATATATGTATGTGTCTTATTTATCTATTCCTTACACTTTTGTAAATAATTATACCACTTTCACTTTAATTAAAATTCACTTATTTTAAATTGAAATTACGCACCTTTTTTCAAATGAATTTTCCAAACAATGAGGATAAAATTTGGTGTGGTGAAAATGAAGTTGTGGATCTTCAAATATAAACAAAATAAGGGTGGTTATTCTCCAATAGAATATTACTTCCCAAGATCCGGCTCGAATGGACCAAAATGTTTGTGTGTAAAGAATAAAAAAGATAAATAAAAAGCGAGGTTTAAGAATTTAATATTACCTTTTTTCAACAATGTTGTTTGTAATCGTTCGAATTGCTCTCAACGAATGAATATTTTTTAGCAATTGGAAGATGGCGACACAGGTTTAATTAAACCGTTAGCGGTTTTACTCGTTAGAATCCAAATTAATACTCCGAAAATACAAAGTTGATAAAACTGGAGTATAATTTAGATCCTAACAGAGTAATACAAAGACGAATTAAGAAAGTCAACAAAGATTTTAAAAAACCATATTCAAGTAAAATTACCAGATGAAAAAAATTTA
This sequence comes from Gymnosoma rotundatum, assembly GCA_916610165.2. Taxonomy (NCBI): domain Eukaryota; kingdom Metazoa; phylum Arthropoda; class Insecta; order Diptera; family Tachinidae; genus Gymnosoma; species Gymnosoma rotundatum. The sequence goes on from OU744336.1 coordinate 119,688,867, forward strand.
GAAACGACAAAGAGAGGTACAGTGAGAATTGTGTTTAAAAATTATAATGAGGTACAAGGAAATTTGAGAAATGCTTATTTTTCAAAAGGAATTAAAAAGAATTTAATAAGTTTTTCAAAAATAACTGAAAAAGTACGATTGTAGCGAAAGGTCATAGTGTAAAAATTTATAACAAAAATCGCAAATTAATAGTTATTGCAAAAAAGACTTATATACAGTAGAGAGCCTTCTGTAAAAAACGAAAACAATAACATCTATAAAGAAAAATGGCAGAGAGCCTTAGGACATATAAACTTTTAATATTTAAATAAATAGGTTAAAGATAAATTATCAGAAGGTTGGCCAGAAAAACATGAAAGTAGTATTATGAAGTGTGCGAAAGAAAAATAGCTAATGTACCATTTGAAAATAAGAGAACTCAATCTATTGAGATCTTGGAATTTATTCATACAAACTTAAATGAACCAAATAATACTATCGATTACAGTAAATGTACGAAAATCTATCGTATAAAAACAAATAACCAAACAGTTGATTGTTTTACAGATTTTGCAAATTTGGTTTAAAATAAATTTAGCAAGAAAATAGGGATGTTAAGATGTGATAATGGAAAATAATATTTCAATAGAGAAATTTATAAATGTGTTAAGAACAATGGAATTGAATTACAACCCTGTCCTTCCTATGTACATGAACTGAATGAAATCGCGGAAAGATACAGCTCGAAAAGCTAAACCAAATCACAGGTTTTCTCCCGAAATAATAAAAACAGTCGCTTATTTAAAGAACCGTACAATAGCCAATACTAAGGAAAATAAAACGCCTATTAGACATTTTTTGGAAGAAAACCCCAACGTTATGCATTTAAAAATGTATTTATTGGGATCAATAAATAGTTTGCGATAAATATGATAATGAGAGGGAAGTAATCAATTAATCTTTTGATCCTAAAACCAAAAATGAAAATTGTATGACAAGAAGAATTTCCAGTAGATAAAGAAATCCAGTAATCATAATTGGAAATCCTACAACACACCATTTTTATATAAATAATGTTAATTTCGAATACATTTGCGTAGGCGATTAGTACTAGAAAATCTAGCGAACGGAAAAATGGAAAGTTTACAGAAAAATGAAACGTGGACTGTTGTTAATAAACCGAAAGATAAAAAAATCATAGATGTTAAATGGCTTTATAAAAGAAAGAAAAGTGTGATTGGTATTTAGAGGTTCTCAAGAATAAAGTGTTTAGAAAATGTATATTCACTTCTAGGTAAAATCGACGCGTTAAAATATTACTAAATTATTGTTGCGTAAATGACTTACTTGTTGAAGAAATGGATGTTGAGACAGCTTTTCTCAACGGTACTATAAAAACAGAAGTATATATAAATGAACCTCACGGTGATAAAACTTCTCGAAATAAAGTTTACAAATTACGAACAGCCTTATGATTGCTTCAATAAATATAGAAAATTTAAATTATGTAAAAATTAATTAATTTAAAGTAATATTCCCATGATATTTTAATTATTAATTTTCAATTAAAACATAAATAAATTGTTGTAATATTTTGTGATGTTTTATTTTTATACCCTTCACTACAAAAAATGGAAAAAGGGTATATATAAGTTTGTTATTCCGTGTGTAATTTCTACAATATCCATTTCCGAGCCCATAAAGTATGTAAGTATATTTTGACTTCTTATGTATAGCGAAGTCGATTGAGCGATGTCCGTCCGTGTTAGTATTGAAAAAAAAATAGATATGTCAATCGATCAAATATAGTGTCTAAAGAGGTGCTATTAGAAATTAGCAGGATCGGTCGATGTCCTGCGAGGCAACAGGCAAAACACCATGCCTACCTCTAAATTTTTCATGTCATTAGGAACAATAAGTAAAAAATAAATATAAAAGAAAATAAATATATGGGGCGTTAGAGAATTAAATAAGAATTAAATAAGAAAAAAACAACTCGTGAAAAAATGGGCGCTGCCCATATTTTCTGAGTTACGTGGCTCTGAAGTTTTCAAATTTTTTAAATATCAGTATGGGTATCATTTTAAAGCTTCTGTAGATATCTTTAAGGAAGAACTAAAATTTTTAAAAAAAATGCTTAACTCATTAAGAGCCGGTGCTAGTTTTATGTAAAATCATATATATGCAGTACCAAAAACTTCTTTTATTTTAATTCTCTGTCTAGCATCCCATAATTAAAATACAAATCAGTTAATGCGATTTCAAATAAACCTTTATTAGAAAGTTTGTTAAAAAAGTTTTAAATTATTGATGATATTGCAGTAAGTACGAAGGAAAATTTTTCATCTGAAAAAATACACTAGAAAAGCCATTTAAAACAGCTCACCGCAGGCTTTTATATTTGGGGTCTAAATTAGTAAGTGATAATGAACGAGCATTGTGAAATCAATCATATACTGCCGGCTGCTTCATTAGAGAAGGTAAAGTACCACACCACTGCGTTATGAAACCCGAGAGTTTAACCACCCATTTAGGAGTGGTCTTCGATCTATAGATCCATCCACAAATGAAAAATTGTTTAATAATGTTCTCTGTGTGTTGCCAACATTGCAGGACGATATATTTAACCGATTCAAATTCCACAATTACGTTCTAGTAGCAGACATAGCGAAAATGTACAGGCAGGTGCTTTACGTAGTGATGATAAACAATGGCAAGGTACTTTGTGGCACAACAACGCATGAAAACCACCTACAGCTTTTAAACTTTAAATGTTAACTTATAGGACAAGCAAGTATTTGTCAGTTAAATGATTGCAACAAATGGGCTTTTGAAAACTCTAAATTATATCCAGTGGATGCAAAAGTTACTCTAAGGGACTTTTACGTAAGTAATTTAGTAATTTTGAAGATTCTTTTAGTTTTTCGTACATGCCAAACTGCGAAAAGATCAATATTAGCTCATACTGCTGCATTTTTTGACCATTTAGAACCCAGTTATTTTGAAGGCAAAAATTTTATTGCTAAGTTTATGGAAGCTGAAGGATGAAAGTGTTCCACAAGATGTTCCTAATGAAAGGGAGCAAATCCTCATACACCTAAAATGATTAAAGACTATTAAAATTCCCAGGTTTGTGCTTCTTAATACATTTACTACATGCCTTTTCAGATGCGAGTAAAAGGGCTTATGAGGCAACAAATCAGGAACTGGGATAGTTATGCTACTCTTGTAGCACTTGCAAAAAAAATTGTATTACCCAGATTGGAACTTTACGAAGCTTTATTAAGAGTTCGTCTTTTGCAGTCAAGCTGATTTATTATCTAGAGGTACAACAGTGAAAGGTATTACAGAAACGAATTTTTGGTTCAGAGATCCTTCTCCAAATGGCCACAGCATCCACATGCTTCCACAGAAAATTCTATAGCAGAAAAACAAACGTCTCTAGTGACAAAAAATTCTAGCTGCCTAGCAAAACCTGACTTTACGTTATATCAAGATATTTTGGAAACTAATAACTTCTTTAATTCGCTTGAAAAAATTTTGTAGGTGATAGTACTTCGAAGAAGTGCTGCAGTCCATTATCATCAATTAAGATGTCAAACGCTTTAAAAGTTTGCTGTAAAATCGTACAAGGCTCATGTTTTGCTAATGAATTAAAAAAAGTTCGGACTGGACGACCACTGGAGAATTGTAAAATTTGGCAGCTATCACCCTTTATAGCGGATGGCCTTATTCGTGTTGAAGGAAGATTAAAAAATTCTTCACTCTCGTTTGATGCAAAACATCCTGTACTGTTACCAAACAACCATCCATTTGTAAACTTTAATAACGCATTACAACAGAAAACATTTTCATGCTGGCGTACTTTTACTACATAACGTATTAGGGGAGAAGTTTTGGATATTAAATGCCAAAAATACAATAAAAAGGATGATACATTATTGTGTATTTCTCTTTCAAATGCGTGCTGTAGAGTATTGTGGGCCGTTAAGGAGACTACGCTTAAAACTTTATTGGAGCCAACAGAGAATTAAAAGTCTTGTTGAACAGATTTTTGTATGAAATGCATGTTTTTGCCGTTCTCGAAGCTTGTATAGAAGAAGGTATCACATGGAAGTTCGTCCCTCCCCGATCTCCTCACTTTGAAGGTTTGTGCAAAAATGGGATCAACAAACCAAGCTTTTGATAGGCCGTGCCATTAGCAACTACTTATTAACTTACAATAAACAAAATATAATTGTCTGACAATGTGAAGCAATTTTAAACAGTCGACCACTGGCTGCTATCTCGATTGATTCCAACGATCTAAGACCATTAACTCCGGCAAATTCTTTAGTAGGGCGCCCGTTAACTACGTTTCCAGTACCAAATTAGTACAATGTTGACTCCGCACTTTCTAAAAAAGATTTCTGGACAATTTATAGAACACGTTAAACAAAAAGATTCATTTTAGAAAATATATTAATCACATATGAGGATCAAATATTTCTAAAGGAGCAAAAAGAAAGAAACACTAAAAAGATGCAACAGAATGTGAGAAAATTACATGACAGACTGGTTTATACTAAGATATGTTGCTGTCCACATACCTATTCATGAACATAAGATTTGAAACCAAGTTGAGGAAATGTTAAATATGGTATAATATGAGAAAGTAACTCACCGTATAACAACCCACTATTGATAGTTAGTTAGTTTTATTTACATATTATCTTTTCCCACTAACAGTAGGATATTTCGGAAACTGTTGAACAGATATAAAATTATCTGAATGTAACTTTTAGCTAAAATTTGATTGCACCTTATGATATTATGTTTATATAAATCGCATTTTATCGCTGTTTTAGTAACATATACCCATGTTCTTTAGCACAACCTTTCTATTCATTATTTTCTTTTTAAAAGCGAATTTTTTGGAAAACAGTGATATTGTTACACTACTATACATCACAACAATATTGCTATGCATTGTATTTTCTTAGAATTAAATTTATCAGTAAACATTAATAATAATGTATGTAATTAGTTTGTAACTCTTAAATAAATGTTACTTAATATTCTTTTTTATAACGTATTTGCATTTGCTTGTTTATTTATATTACCAGCGTGTATTTACAACGTAATAAAAGTTATAGAAAAACAAGTAAGATTGCTATATATCTAGTTTAGTGAAGTTACTCCAATCAAAAAAGCAAATATGAGGGTTACAGAATTAAAAAAAAAAAAAAAATTGGTACTGCATAGATTATTCCTAAATCTCCGAAAGTTTCCTTTTTTTCAGATTCTTGACTAATAATATGAGAAATTATACCAAATCCAGGTAAAATTATAATATAGACTTCAGGGTGACCAGAGACCTGTAACTCGTTAAAAGTCAGAACACATATACTTTATGTGGTCGGAAATGGATATTGTATAAATTACACACAGAATGACAAACTTAGATATACCTGTTTTCTACTTTTTGTGGTAAAGGGTATAAAAACTATACTTGTTGAAAACCTGCTTTTGTTTGGTACAATTTTAGAAAAGATAAGCAATAAAAATACAGATTCATAAAAAAAAATTTTATTAAATTATTATTTGAACTGTGAATATTATAAATGAATAGAAATTAGTTTGAATCTAGTTCATTTATTATTATTTTTTTTTAATTTCTAAAAATTATATTTTAGAAAGAATATTCAATTTTACAAATGTATTCGGACGTTTTCCAAAGAAAACAAGAAAAATTAGACGCTAGCAGAATGAAATGCTGAACTTTCTGGACCGCTACGACCTTCATCAGCATTCTTCGCATCTATCTACATTAGTTGTGTATTTTATAAATATCATCTATTTAACCAACTAACTTTGTAAATAAGAATACGAGCAATATGGACAAGTTGTCCATATTATTGAGCCACTTTAGTTTTATTGTAACACTCTGCAATCTCGGGCTAAGCAGTCAAACTGTTTTCGACTGACGGGGTAATACAAAATCTGTAGAAAATAATTTTTTGAAATATAATTACACTGTTCTGCACAAAAATCCTCCTTTAAATCAAAGTAAGCTTTCTTACTGTTTTCAAATGTGCTGAAAACGAATATGAAGTCAGATTCTATCTCTCACGCACAGTTTCTTGAGAAATTCTAGTTTTTTTATCCAAAAATGTTAGTTTTTTGTAAATTTGACGAATTTTTTTTGGCATCAAAACATAGTGAAAAAAATTCAAAAGCCCGATGATTTTGAGCACAATAAAGTATATTTTAACAAAAAAAAATTTGATGGGAATATTACGAGTGGTTGAAGAAATATGGCTAAAAGTTTTTTTTGCTGTATGTATAATCTTATAATTTTTTTTATTTATTCAAATCCCTACCTGCCCCCCTTTCATCCTCAATACCCCAACTCCCCCCTCCCACTTAGCCGCTCTCCTGTCGCTATTTTCTTCTAGGATTTGATCAGTACTCTCGAGGCTTTCGCTCCAAGTTTCTCCTCTTTGCTCTCAAAAATCAGAGAGTGATAGAATTTTTCTAAGTTCAGATTCGGACTAAGCACACCTGAAAACAAGAGAAACAGACAAAATTCTTCAAGGTTCAAAGTTTTTTTTTGCAGAACAGTGTTATCAACGTAATAGAGTTCTAAGACTTTGTCAAATGAATATTTAATAATCAATTTACCTGCCTTTATGTGACTGCATATTAGCTGATATGAAATGTTTATTTTTTTCGCTGTTTCAAAGAGTGTAAGATTCTACGAACTCACTGATTTTGCCAGTTTAAGAGATGTAAAAAAACGGGTAACATTCCTTCCTGAGTTATTATATAGACTGAACAGATCTAAGACATGGCACTCACTTTCTGTCATATAAGGTGAATTAGGCATCACAAGACCAAAATATTTTTATCAAAAATTTTCAGGCTTTGCCAGCACATCTTGTGTAAATCGAGTACGTTCATTATATCCACTAACATGTATGCAGGTACCCGGGTACCCTACCGTACAAACCAAGTAGTTTTTGTCAATCAAAGAAGGGTTAAATTCCATTATTTTTATTCTTCTGTATATTTTTATAAAAGCGGTAACATCAATAAGTGGATTTATCTCTGGGTCTTAGATTTGAAAGTAAAACTTCAATATTTTAATTTAATATAATAAATTTATATTTCATTTTTCAGACAATTTTAACATTCCATTTAAAACTTTACTTCAATTTGTGTTAAGCAACCAAACAATCATAACCTACTAAAATATTTTTTTTTTTGGTAGCCGATGTATACTCGTACAAATGTTTGTTTGAAATTTTGTTTGTAATTGATATTTTTTTTCTGTGCCAGTTACTCAGTCAGACAAATGGTGATTAACAATGTTTTTGCTTTATTTGATTTCAGTACCGAAACAAGTACTTATGGAACGCTACGAAACAGAAGTTGAAGCTGATGAACCAGAAGACTTTGAGGGCGATGTTAATGATTTGTACGATGATGAATTATTCTACAAGGAATCTGAAGCAATTCCAAAATTATATAGCAACACAACAGTGCCGGCAGCTCGCAACAATGCAAACTCAACAATATCTATTAATTCAACATATAACACTTCGACAAGTGCTAATAGAGCTTATAATGGCTCTTTAGCTTTTGAGGGTGATTTTAGTAGTGTAAATCCTGTCATGACACATAGCGCCGACATGAGTTTAGAAGGTAATTATACCAAATAAAAAAATTGTCTTTAAAAGTACTAATGCACTTTAATAAAAATCACAAGTAATTGGTTTGCATGAAAACGAAAGAAAACATTAAAAACCAAAAAAGTTAAAAATACCTACGTAAATTATAAATGAAGAACGTTTACAGTGACACTGCAATTATGTAAAATATCTATTTTCTTGTACCTTACGAGTGTAAGCTACACATACTTGCTAGGGACTTTCCACTAGAAACATTAAAAGAAAGAATTTCATCACATTTAAAAAATATTTCTGTCTTCTTTTTTCTCTTTTACATTTCACTTTCAATGCTGTTTGCAACAATAACTGTGGTCATCACACCGCACCAACTGTGAATTTCACAGGCGAACAAGAACGTTTGTTTGTTTATCTTCTGACGGTTGGTTCAGTGGGTGTTTTACTCTGTATTGTTGCAGTTGCGGTGAAAGTGGTCATGGTGAAACGACACGAAAGCGTTATTGACAACCATTCGACTTCGTCTGGAAAAGGAGGTGCTGGTGTCATTCTAGCCAGTGGTGTGGTCGGTGCAGGAGGTGCTGAAGGAGTCGGAGAGACTACAATACCAAACGGGTTTAACGACACAATTTCTGAAGTAGATGCTGACATCGATTTACAAATGCCAATTCCTGTGCCAAGTGTGTCAAAAAACGAAGTAAGTAAATAAAATCAACTGACCAAAAAGAAAAACGACCACAAAAAAATCGCCATTTCTGCAAAATACACCACATTAACTTTCTTAGTTTGTGTTGTAAAATATTTATGCTTTGGATTCAGTTTTTCATCCTTTATACTTTTTTAACATTTTGCAACACACACTAACACATAATAGATTTTATTTTTGTGCATTGGCTTTGCAGTTGCCATAAATTATTAAACGGCTTATGAAGGTTTCTTTGTAAACAGATTTATCACTAAATTTTACTATTCACTTTATTCTGCTTCACAGAATTACATGAACTACGCACCAACCACAAATCTCTACGGTACTTTGGGCCCATCAAAAACGATGATGGCTCAAAGTAGTACAGCAGGATCTTTATCTTCGAGCCTAATCAGCAATTCAACGATGCTTCGTGGTCCTAGACAATCACCTGACATTTTGAGCATTTCTCCACAGGTATATGCTCCTACGAGTGTTTCGTGTACAGGGTCACCTGCTATTGGTAATATTTTAACACCGGCAATTGTACTTGGTAGCGCTGGTGCTGCTATTGTCACTTCGGGGAGTAATGTTATCGGTAAGTAGCATATTTTTTCAAATATATTTAAGATAAAATCGATCCTCACTGAATTAAAAAAAAATTATGGATTTCAAATTTCTATTACACCCTTCACCACAAAAAGTCGGAAGAGGGTATATCTAAGTTTGTCATTCCGTAAGTAGTTTCTACAATATCCATTTCTGACCCCATAAAGTATACATATTCTGACTTTTTATGCAAAGCCAAGTCGATTGAGCGATGTCAGTCTGTACGTCCGCGTTTTTTCATGTTATTTGGAACAACAAAGATAGATAATTAAAAAAAAGAAAAAAGCTTGCAGTGAAAAAATTGGCGCTCAACCATATTTTCTGATTTACGGGGCTCTAAAATTTTCAATTTTTTCAAATATCAATATGGGTATCATTTTCAAGTTTTTGAAAAGATATTTAAGGAAATACTAATTTTTTAAAAAATACTTAACCTATTAAGAGCCGATGGCATTTTTATGTAAAACAATGTATATGTAGTACCAAATTTTTTTTTATTTCTTAATTCTTTGTCACCCCATCATTTTTGTGGTTAGAGTTACTTCACTAAACTAGATTTACATAGATGGTGAAGGGTATACAAGACTCGGCATAGCCGAATATAGCACTCTTACTTGTTTAAAGTTTATATCAAATTGAGTAGTTGTGTGTAAATGAAATTATTTAAAGTTTTAGCAAATTAATTTTGATTTCGTTTTTTAGATTCAGTTATCGCCAGGAACAAAAAGAGAGAAAAAAAAAATTAAAAATTTCATTAACACAAACTTAAAATAACTACACAATTAATTTAATTTCAAAAAATATTATAAAATGAATTAAACCCATTCAGCTTTTATTTCGATTTGCGTTTAATTAAATTTGAGATTTATATGAAAGTCACTAGAATTGGAAGTAAAAATCAATTTACTTAATAACTTTTCGTTGTCTTACCTCATCGTTTCTTTTTTATAACGAAGGTACTATGGTTCCCCTATCATCGCTGGCACAATACACGACAGCGCCAACTTTTCGTTCCGGATATATACTGAACAGTGAAAATGTACTGCAAAGGCCGCCCAACATAAGCACGCCACCAACGTTAGTATCCAACAATAATGAAACATACCTGTGCCAACAATATCAATTACAACAACCAACGATACCAATACAAACAACTAGCAGTAATGTCTTAACGTCAGAGAGTGCAACGCTCAGACGTATGAAACAAGCAAATATTGCGGCTGCTTCTGCTGCATCTCCCCCATCTGCTGCTCCTCTTCTGCAACAACAACAAAAGATGACAGTAGGTTTAGAGTCGTCTTACGATGGTTTGGCACCACGTACTTTGTCTACTGGGATGCCGGTTAACTCACAATTCTATTACGGATGACAAAATGTAAAAGAAAACCAAAATGAGCACAATACACTGTACACTGCTGTAAATGTAGTTAAGACATCATCACCGTCTTTACAATATCAACAAAATCAATAACAATGAAAATCTAATATTTGCTCTTGAACTAAAGTTATAGAGCCACTTTAAAAATTGGCATCAATATCGAAAACAACGATACGTCAATTCAATAAGAAAAAAAGAAATTTGAAGCGAGAAAAAGAAAAAGGGCATGTAGGGACTATAAACCAAACAATCAAACAAAGAAAACAAATAAACAAAGAATAAAACCAAATGTAACGGGGGCTAAATTCGAAAAATATTGTTCCGGAACTCTTGTTATTTTAATAAAATTAAAATCAAATATTTATTGTTAAGCACTGAATAAAGAAAAAGAAAAGACAATATTGTGTTTTTGTATAAATAAAATACCTTTATATAAAAACGAATCTTTTTCGGCAAATATAACCAATAACACTTCAATGATAACATCTTGCGTACATAAATAGAATAAAATCATAACTTCATGCAAATGAAACACAAATTGACAAAGTTGGTCAATTTAAGGTTATCATCTTTTTAGCCATTACTTATCATATTATTTCCCAGTGTTATCATATTCATATTCTTACCTGTATATTCTGTCTTGATATTATTTAAAGTTCATTGCAAACTCCTGAAACAAACAAACAAGCACTCCCATAACCAAAATGATCATTATTAAAATAATCTAAGAGTGAACATTTTGCTTCCTGGAAATGGACGAGCTTCTGAAATTGTAAAAAAAAAATACAAAGGTTAAGGGAAAAAAATTATATAAATAATTTTAAATGAAAAACAAATTAAAAGATAGCTAGATACATACATTCGTAAATAAATATATACATACATGTATTCATAAATACATAAATTCATAAATACATATATACACATAAACACAAATCAATTTATACATACATGAATGCATCCATAAAAAATTTAGGGATTAAATTACAAATTTAGTTTTATTTATTTAGTAATACACAAAAGTTATCAAAATAAAGAAAGTAAGAGAAATGCATATCGCTACCTACAATGTAAGAAGCCCGAACTAACAAAAAATGTAAATGATTTGTTAATTTTTAATTTATTATTTATTTTAAATCTATTTTTTATTTATTATTTTAAGAAAGCCTTAAATGCGTCGCTAAATAAAAGAGTCAAATGTGAGAAAATGGGATCTGATGTTACCAGCATTCGGTCATAATATCCTCGTTTGTGGCAATCCGACTGCTTTTTCTAAAGTGTCTAAGGCGATATTTTTTAAAGTCTTTGCTACGACTTTCCTGAGCCTCTTTGGATAGTAAGCCTACAGGAAAAATACATTTTTCAATTATAGCTTTTCCATTAATTAGAATTTTGTGAAGCGTAGGTGGCATATTGTACCACTCGTACAGTGCAACAAACTCTTTGGAGTCCTAAGACAAAAATCACCAAATTCTTTTGGATCTACTACCTCGGTGATTGTTATAGCTTCGAGAATTATTGAAAACCTCTTGATTATGACCCGTGATTTCGGAAATCAAAGCATGATTAGCAAAGAAACTTCGTGACGTATTTCCTGATCACAGCACTTCACAAAGGATTTACGTGGAAGACCGATTGCAAAACTGGTAGAACATTCAGTCTCAGTAAACCTAATTGTAAATGTGCGTTTACGCCCATTTGCATTCTTTTTTTATATCGCCACTTTTTTTATTTTGTTCTGTCTTTTTCAAACTCCAGAGGTTCGAGCATTAAAACGCCATTCGAAGTAGAAAAACTTTCCATTGCCGTAAAACTCTTGGGCCTTATTTTCAGTTATAATTAAAAAACCGTAGAGAAATCGTTTGTACTTTTCTCGTTTGTCGGCACTTGTTGAATGACAAAAATCGATAAACAAGCACCTATAAATAGTACGAATTTTTTTCTACGTTTTCAATTGCAAATAAGTAAGGTTGATTTTTTTAAATTTGCTTCCAAAGATCAACAAAGACAATGTTCCCTTAAGATTGGAAGCAAATTTAAAAAACATCAACCTTACTTATTTGCAATTGAAAACGTAAAAACGTACAAACATGAAAGGGGTTTTTAAGCATATTTCATTTAATTATGATAACAGAACCTACAATTCCATGAAAGAATTTTTTTCTTTTACTGACAGATACTTATGGATGGGCGCATATTTCAAAACGTTCCAAAACATGGGAACTCATAAATATGGGCGCGGAAAAAGCCAAGTAATTAAAAAAGTGCACTTTCCTTTTAATTGTCCACGCAAATTTTTACGCGCTTATTACTTTGCTACTGCAATCATAAAAATCAAATAACCTTTTGTTTATTATTTTTTTTTTTAATTCCGAATCAATAAACAAAGTCATCAAGGTTTTTTCCAAAAAAAAATTTGTGCATTTTTTTTAAATTTATAACTTTACTTAATTGTGAATAAAAGCGAAACGCTTTCATCGATTTTATTCTTTATGCCTCATTTTGTTCATAGGTTATGTGACTTTACGTGAAAGTAATAGAATTTTACATTTTTTAACGTTTTGAATTTTTTCTAAATTAAAAAAAAATTTGACAAAAAAAATTTTTTTTCTTCATACATTTATTAATAACTGCGAAACTGTTACTTATGTAACGAAACGTTATATAAACAGATGGCAGTAATTGTAATTCTTGGTTTTTCTAAATTTGTTTAAGCAAAATCCGACTAGCGGTTCTTGAGTTAAGTTAAACAAAAGAGCCTTATGACAATTAAGTAATTTATTTTTTATTGATCAGAATTGCTTCACTAAACTAGATTTACATATATGGTAAAGGGTATATAAGATTCGGCATAGCTGAATATGGCACTCTTACTTGTTTTATTTCCATATTGGTTGAAACCAAAATTTTTCTGTTAAACTTCTAATTTTAAAAAGTAAGTCTTTAAAGTGAGTCTTTTAAGGCTACCCAAGATGACTTAAATCTGATTTATCAGTTGTACGCTTAAAAAGAGACTCGAATATAATTCCGACAAACGCCAGGAAAGCGACTGTTTTTAGAATTCTTTTAGAGACATATTTAGCGCAGCCAAACGATAAAAAAACTGATTCAAATATTTTATTTTTATTTTACTTTTCGTAAAAATTTATCATTTCGTAAAGAAAATATAGTTATAAAGGTGAAATAAATTTTTTTAAATGAATTTTTTTCTAATTTATTTTTCCAAATTTTAGTTTTAAGAAAATAAGAAAAAACACGCTATCGAATGCAATAAAAAATACATAAGCAAAATGTTATTTGACATGTTTGACCTTGAAAAATACAATTAAAAATGTCCTTATAATATGATTCGAAGAAGACTCGCATACTCTTAGTAAATGTTCGCGAGTCATAAGGGAGTCGTTTAAAAGAGTCGCGGCTAGGGTACCATTTTCTCCCGACAAAGCAATAATTTTCGGCTATCAAACGAGTGCAAAAACGTTTATTTCAATAGTGTAGAAGATTCAAAATCAAAAAATGCTAACTGGGTTAAACACACATACTTATTTCCAACACACAATTATTATCGCTTTTATCATTATCATAACTACAAAATATTATTTATTATTTAATTAGTGTATAAAATATTTCAAAATTCAATTTAATTTAATTATTTGTTTACACATATCTGCAATCACTCTGTTGGGGCGATTTACTTCAATTTAAATAAACATTCATATATTATTTTATTATTCGGTCTGTAATGTACACACATACCTACACACACACTGTAAAACATACAAACCGACAAATGTATTTATTCACACTGGAAATAAACAAAACGTTTAAAATATTTTAATGCTCTGAGTATTAATTTATTTTTAATATTAATAATTTTTTTAAGTACTTTAGTTATACTCGTCATATGATCAATAAATAATTAATTTATACTAAGTGCGTTACTGAGTTATGTATGCATATTTAATAAACGTAAATAATAAACTTAAATAAAAGAGAAAAACGCCGTCCGTGCCTTCCGTTAAAATATATATTTTCATTTGTGTAATTTAATTCTATTTTTGAATTAGTTGTAATTACAGTGAAATTAAAAAATTATAAAAACGTCTGGATAAGATTTCAGGTTATCAGGTAGTAACTATATCTTTGATGTGTCTTATGTATTTTGTTTTTGCAATTTTCAATCAGCTTAAAAAAAGTTATAAGATAATTCCTGTTTTTTTTTTTCAATAAATGTTACATAAACCAATCTACGTCAAATATTTGGACACCCTTATATTTCCAAATTCAAATTTTATACCCGCTTTTATAGCAAACTTGTCAGTATAGTTTTTTTTATTAATTTTTATCGTGTGTCCACAACTGTTCAAAAGTATGACTATATAACAAATTAAATGAACTATTGGGGCACCCTTTAATTTTTAATTTTAAATATTAATACTTGTTACTATAAAGGTAATTGCAATCGACATTCTGTCCAATTTTCAAACGTTTGTCAATCACGGTTTAAAAGATAAGAACATATAGGCGAATTAACGTCACCTATGGGGACACCCTTTAATATTTAGATTATTTTTTGTATTACTTTTTGCCATTGGGAGCCTTGTACTACGCAGTTTTTTTTATTTTAAAGTGGCACCCTTTACTGTTCTTAATATACGTAAATACATGTATGCTGTATGGGGACACCCAATAATTTTTTAAATTATGAACTGTTTAGAAATGGGAATAATCGGTAATCACTCAAAACCGGTCCCGAATTGAGTCACAAGCACAAAAAAAGCAACATTCAGACAAATTGATAACCTCCTTCTTTTTTTTCAGACGGTTAAAAATTAAACTGTCTCGTTGTATTAATGAGTTTTTATTTTAATGCTTTGTTAAATTGCAATATAAATACACCGCTTTTATCGCACTTACACCGTTATTTTTTCAGTAAAAATTATTATTTCAAGTATAGATTTAATTTTTTCCGTAGCACCTACTTGTCATAAAGCGTTAAATTTGCTTTAATTGTAAAAGTAGTAATATGCACAAAAGTTTATGTTTTTTTACAGACACATTCATAAAATATATTCTTCTATATTTTATGAAAACTTAACACCCTGGGAATGAAATTTTAGAATATTTATTTTGTAAAATCCCAGCAAAAATTTTTTGAAAAGATAATCGAGTGTGGAGTTAAGCATTTTTGGCTGAAGTACTTCCCAACTAGATTGCCAACTTAATGATTTTAACAAGGCATGAGACTTTTATAATCAAATACTGAGAATCGATTACATTAATTGCTGTAGGAAATAATGAGTACCATAAGTACGGTAGTCTCTTTTAACATAAAGAACTAGTTCCATTAATACTTACTTTTTTGGAAACTAATGTAATGTGTTTTGTAAAATTTTTTTATTGGGATAGAGCAATGTCATCAAAAATAACCGAATCAAAGGTTAAACTGATTTTTCGATACAGTTGCATAAATAAATGTACAAAGCATTATTCATAACTGAAACTCTAAATTTAAAACAATTGACGCTAATTTTTTCGATAGTGTAAACAACAAGAATTTACATTTATGAGGTGTTCAAATTAAGTTGTAGCGATATTTGTAATTTCTTGTCATTCGTCAACTTTCTTTAGCCCTTTCACACGCTACGTTAAACTACTACCAATTTTTTCCCTAACTTTTGATATATAAAATATAATTAATGTTTAGGTTTTACCATTTATGTATCGCTCAAGAATTTGATTGATACTTTTGTATTTGAAAACACAACTTACTTTTGCGGCTCATTTTGCAATATAATTTATGTAACCATGAAGCGAACAGCGGAATAATGTGTGAAACAAACATGAAAACAATCAGCACAACCGAAGCGAAAATATTTACACTGAAACTTGCCCGCCCAATCGATGCATCGCGGTCGGAAAGGGTTAGAAATAAAAGGTTCACACTTTCCAGTAGTACATTGCTGTCTCAGACCTAGTTTTTTGGTCTTGCCAGAGGTTATTTTGAATTGCTATTTGATATGGCCAACACAGATATTCAGCTTGCAGTTAGTCATATCTAAAACTCATACAGCCGTATGCATAACAAAAACTTAGAATGAGTTTGGCATGAGTGAAGAAATTGATATGGCTCTCAGTGTGTTTTGCCGTACGGCCTGGCGCTTAAAATCATTGTAGATTGTTGCCGTGAGCCATAACTTTATTTTGGGAGAATTTTTAGTATCAAACTGTGTGAAGAGTCTTGCAGGGACCCTGCTTTGTTTCGTCACTTATGCTAACCTTATGCTAAGTTTTTGTTACGCATACGGCTGAAGCCTTTTCAAGGCTTGTAGTTCAGTTATTGTGAGTCTTTAATAGTATTTTTTTATTTTTCGCACTTTAATTTACTTCCAGATACTGGTCCCTTAAAGTTGACCGCTCATGACTGTGCTACTTGCGGTTTGTAGAAGTTAGCGCCTGTGCGATTTTTTGTTGAAAGTCGTCCTTTATAACTGGAATTTTAACTACAAAGCAAACAAGAATCCAGTATAAATTTCATATTAAAGTCTAAAAAATGGCTGATAAAAAAATATCTGAAGATAGCAGATAATAAACAATTTCTCAAAATAAATTTATTGCCGGCTTGTCATAAGATTTGTGCTTTATTTCATGTATACTTTTCTTGAAGTGTATTTCGAATTTATGTATATCTTTAAAGACTGCCGAGATCGGTTATTGTAAAGAACAAAGTTTTTATCAAACTCTTAGCGGCAAAAGAAAAAAGTACTATAACTTGTGTACTCAGGGGATGTCTGTAATTAAATTCTATTTTGGCCTGATCTTTTAATCAGACTTAATTACAAAACAATTTACAATCTGCATTTTGAACTTTGTTTAACAAACCAAATAAAATATCTATCCAATTTAATACAAAAATCTGTTCAACGGCAACGCGAATTGTTGCTAATGTGTAACTACAAAATTTTTATGGATTAGTTTCAGTCATTCACTTTTTTATGAGTACATATTCATACACACAAACAGACATATATGCACATCATGAAGCACATAATTCTACTCATGTATGTTAAATGTAAATCAGTAAATTATCATACACCCACACATTTTTTAACTTTATATTTATTCATAAATAAATGTTTGTACTAAATTATTTAGGGTTCAATTAAGAGAAAACTACTGTATTGTAAATAACTGTTTTTTTATTGTAATATCTCTATATACGTACAAACGTACCCAGTTGACCATTTTTTACTTTATATATAAGATACTAACATTTAATAGACTAAACGTTGAAAACATAAATCAATAGAATTGTTAATGATTCTAAAAAAGTTTTCTTCCAAGTGGTTGGCTTTAAATTTAAATTAAATAATTTGTGAATATCTAATACTTTTGTTTAGCCAACTGTGTGGTATGTCTCTAGTGTACATAGGAGTTTATATGTTTAACAAAATATAGATGTCTAAGATAATATTTGTACATTGAATCTAAATTTTAACTAAACCAACTAAAAACAAACAAGTTAAACTTTAATAATTATGTGACTATAAATAAATTAAATAAATATAAGAATAATTAGAGTACAATAATTGTATGAATATTGTTAAGTAAGTAAAACTAAATAAAAAAATAATGATTATTTTCTCATTGGTTGATAAACGTTAGTTTTAAATTTAATTAAATGAATATACAAAAAGTAGAAAAATAAAAGTATTGATAATCAAAGTCTTTAATTTGTTGTGTTTAAAGTTTAAATTTAAAAAAACGTACCTTTTGTAAATTAAATTAAAAAACTAATAAATAAATAGTAAAATAAAGAAAAACTATATAAAAATTTAATGAAAAATTTTTTTTTACTAAATCCAATATATTTATTTGAAATCTTGCAAGCACATTAATGTAAGTGTATCAAATTTTCTTTTTCCAAGTATATTTGTAAGATAAACAAGTAAGTATACTCTTAACCACGAAAAGAGGTATATCAAAGTTTGTAATTTCTACAATATCGATTTTCGACCCCTTTAAGTAATAATATAATTTTTAAGCCACGCGCTTGTTAGTACTGAAGAGTTAGTGTTAAAAATACATAGTGTTAAGGTGAGTTTAAGTAATTTTGTCCGTTTAATTGGTATTCTGCAGGTAGATTGCCTGATATCTGTCATGTTTATTGGGGCAAATAGTTTAATATTTGCGTCTTTTATTATTGGATAGGTAAGTGTGACCATCTGTGGGTGTTTTTCGTTTGTAAGAGTGTTTTAATAATTTTAGTGGTGTAAAAATTGAGTCAAAATATTGTATTTACCTGTTCTCTAATAATATCTGCGTTATACGTTCGTGTTTTGTAGATTTCCATGTTTTCAAGAATGTCTAGTCTTCGTCCTTTTTTACTTGGGTGTAATACTGCCATACATTCATCTATTTCCTTTGGTTCGTGTCGATGTGTGTTAAGGTGTATTCCGAAATTGGAGTCTTTCATTTTACTTTTGTATGTATGATCGTATGTGTTCTGTAAACCTTGTTTTTAATGTTCGTCCAGTTTGTCCGATGTATGTATGGTTGCAGGTGCAAGTAAGTCTGTAAACTACGCTGGTGCTAAATTTATCGGTTGTTTCTGTTGATGTTTTGAGACTGTTGCGTAGAGTGTTCGGACAAACTGGACGAACATTAAAAACAAGGTTTACCTTACTTGAAAAAACAATTGTTTCAGGTTGAATGGCAAAAGTAATTTTCATTCCAAGTACATGAACTTGAATTGATACTATTTTGTTTCGCTGGTTTATCCTTCAAGCACTTGAACCTGAAGAACGTTGGAATCAATCAATAAAACACTTTAAATGCCTTAAGAAGATTGATAATTTCTTTATTTTCTTAATTGATTATATACTAAATTAGCTTAACAATAACAAATGATAAAGCGCATAATTAACATTTCTGCTTCCACTGTTGTTCCACAATTAATTATTAGTTTTAATTTTGTCTACAATTTATTCAATGCTATAGTTTGTCTCATTATTTTGTTTCTTTTTATTTATGCGGAAGTGGGGCAATCAATGACCTATTTATTATGTTTAAAAGTAATAATAGCAAAGCTTGCATTTTGATTGATATAATAATAATTAAAGTATAAAGTATATACTAAACAATAGTGACGAGCAAATTGATACAATATTATAGTTTAAAATGATCGTGTTTTAAAAAAAAGTAATTTCTTATATATTTTCGATATTAAATAAAAAGGTCAAGTAAAACCCTTATTAAAATAATATGTTGACCTAGCGGCGGGGGAGCTGCCCGTTGGTCGATTTTGATTGAAGTTCAGACCTTGCAATATCAATGTGGAAAGCCTTTGGTGGTGGAACAGGTTGGCTGATCGCGTAGAAGTGGCATTATTATGCTGTTTTGAACATAGTTTAAAAATTGAGATGGCTAACAACAGTAGTACTGCGATTAGAAGTGCAGAATAACTAACTGCATGATAATGAAGGTTGTTGGACTTGATGACTGCCGGTAGGTGGACAACGGTTGCTTCATTTAGCTGTTTTTTCAGGGCATTGAGTTCACTCGCATGGGTTTCAAGCTGGTAATTGGTAGTGTTAAATATTTTATTTATTTCCTTAGGTGTGCTTTTGTGAGATATGGGCTTCAATGTTTTGGGAGCTAGATAAACCAAAATGACTTTGAATTGTAATAAAGGAGTCCTTAAGGGCGCAGCTCGGTTCGACTTTCATTATTCCAGTGCCTCTTATCGTGAGTTGGGTATGTTCGAAACCGCAAACTGCCGACTGTGTCCAAGTGGAGTTGCCTACCAACTGGATGAGTTTGCATTTAGTCGTGTTTCGGTTTTTGAAGACGTTGACTATACGGGAATCACTCGCTTATTTTTTTCTGAGTTTTAACTGTTTGTTATTGCATATAAAAAAATCATCCTTAGTCGTGATACAGTTCGATATCTCATAGCTTGTGAATGGAATGTATTCATTTCTGTGGGAGCTAATAGCCAAAAATGATTCTTCCGGGCTGATTGATATTAAGCTGTAGTATTTTATACTTGGAATCGGTTTTATGTTGAAGAGTTCTAAAGACGAGTGGTCGACTAAAGGCAACATAACCTCAAATATGACTTCGTTCCTTGTCACTGCTCCCTTGGCTGTCATCAATTTATATAGCTGTATTAAGCAGTCATCTGCAATCGGAGGGGTTCGTTGTGTTGGAAGATGAGCCTATATTACCTTTAATTCGTCCTTTAGTTGAGTTGGGGATAACAACAGTGGGCTAATCTTTCCATGGTGCATGGTGTGTGTCGGTTAATACATTACATACATGCCGTCAGTGTCAAATGGTTGGCTAAGAGTAATATTAATTTTGTTTGCCTAATCTGGTCAGATTGCTTAGTTTCTTCATTATTTGTTTCAGTGTGCTGAATTCATCTTGTTTGATGATATTGATAGTTAAATCGATAATAGGCGTTTGTTTTTTAAGCAGTTGAAAAAGATATTCTCTTTCTTCTCTAGTATTCTTGTTGATGTTTTACAATTCATTTGCGTACTCGGGGAGAACGCTCCCCTCTTTACTTTGCTATTGCAGAACAGCTCCTTTTCCTGAATCAATTCTTCCCTTATTTGGTTGAAGTTAGTCGTCAAGATGTTGCATGTTGATTAATGCTTTACGTATGAACATAGTTGTTGGAAGGTACTTACTCCTAACTGGAAGGCCTTTAATTCCGAAGTGAATGGTGCTAAGTTGTTGTAAATCAATAGTCTCCATTCAGCAGTAACCAGTTTTACATTTCCAATTCCCTCAAAGTACAATCCTGTATAACCATCAAAACTCTTTGTTTTGTAAAAGTAACGATGTTATTATAGTGATTATTATTGAAGTCGACATAGTCCTAGATATTTTATGTGGTGGACTGTCTGTTGCATGTTGGCTTGGATGCCCGATTTGTTGGTAGTGTTCCTCCTGGAGTAGGGGCGCTAATCTAATAATGGGTCTTCGCTTAATCCGGAGGCTGTTTTTAAGTCTACAACCCTAACCCTGCCATCGGTGCCCTTATAAGTTTTGAGAATTCTACCCAGTAGCCATTCCATTACGGGCAAATTATCCTTCTTTACTATGACTAACTCTCCTTATTTCGCATTTTCGGAAAACGGTTTCCATTTTTGTTTTTCTTGTAGAGGGTGCAAGTATTCCATTGACCAATTTTTCTAAAATTCATGTTTAAGTAGTGACATCAATTTCCATCTTTTTGCCAATGAGCTGATTGTGTAAGGTGCTTCAGAGTCTGCTTGTGTGGTTAGTGGCTCTCCGAATAAAAAATGGCCGCGAGTTAATGCCGCTAAATCGTTTGGGACACTTGATAAAGGAGAAAGTAGTCTTGAGTTCAGAATAGCCTCAATTTCAATAGCAATCGTTTCTAGTTGCTCATAAGTCAGCGAGCTACGCTGCGGATTAATAACTGTTTGACTGACTTGACAGCTGCCTCCCATAACCCAACAAAATGAGGTGCTCGGGGGGTATAAATTTGAATTATATTCCATCCTTATTGCAAGCTTTGGTTATCGTTTCTTGTGAATGTTTGGAAAATATGGCGTTTTTTATTTCATCGAGATGATTTTGTGCCCCAACGTTGTCCGAATATATAGTTTGACAACGTCCTCTACCTGCAATGAATCTCTTAAGAGCTCCAATGAATGCTTCTGTAGTGAGATCATTTAACACCTCTGAGTGTACTGCTCTTGTTGAAAGGCATATGAACACCGCTATGTACACCTTGTGAGGCCTTTTAGTTTGTGGTGGAGCCACAGAAGACCACAGTAGTTAACTCCAGATATTATGAATGGCCGAGTTGGAGTGACTCTGCAGGCGGGCAAGTCTCCCATTATTTCCTGCATTAGTGTTGACTTGGACCGCACACATGTTTGAACGATATTTCTGGCAATTGTTTGCCTTTTATTACCCAAAACTCTTGCCTGGAGATGGATAGTAGCATTTGTGGACCACAATGAGGATTATCGTTGTGCAACATTCTTATTATTAGTTTGGAACTGGGATAGTTGTAGGGGAGAAGCATTGGGTGCTTAGCATTGTATGAAATGTTTAAAGCCTTCAATCTTCCGCCGACTCGTAGTATATTATTCTCATCCAGGAAGGGTGACAATCCACAAATAGGGCTTGCCTTATCACGCTCCTTCCCGTTATTTAGTGTACAAATCTCATTTTTAAATTCTGAAATTTGCATAGCTCTGACTATGAGATGCTTAGCTGAAGTGAGTTCTGGAGCGCTTAGTGCATTGCTATCCGGTCGTTCTATTCTTGATAATTTGATGTTTTTAATGAATCGTTATACATATGCGACTATCCTTTGAAGTGTCTTAAATGAATTTCGATTGTTGATTTTGTATATGACGTCTTCTAATGGCGTTTAAGTTGTAGATAATACACTAACTGAATTCGGTTTTAATTCCTCGATGGAGGGTGGTCTCTGATTTTTGGTTCTCGTTGCCGTGTAAAAAAATTGGCCGTAAAACCAGATTCTGCCATGGTATAGTTGTTCTGGATTCAAGACCTCGGCAAAGTCACCTTTCTTATATGGGCAACACGTGACTTGGCACATAGAAGTCTCACTATGAATTTTCCGTCTTGTAGCTTGGAACGTACGTATACTGTAGCGCCATAAGCCTTTTCAGAAGCATCTTTGAAAGTGTGTATCTGTGTGTCCCTTGAAATTTAGACGTCAAAATTATGCCTCTTTGTGTTTAAATTGTTAAGATGCTGTAAATTTTTACGGAACGTCGCCTATTGTTCCTTGAGCTCTGCTGGTAATGGGTTATCCCATGAGAGTTGTAATTGCCATAGTTATTGTATGAATATTTTAGCTGCGACCTTTACTGGTCCAGTGATCCCTAACGGATCGAATATTCGAGGTACGTCTGATGTTATGAATGTCTACTCTGAGGCAAATAATATCCGCCTTGGGATTCCATGTTAATCCTAAAATCTTTGTTGATTGATTATCAAAATCTCGGTTCTGCTCTACGTCTTCAGGAGAAATACCAGACAAGAGTTTTATATGATTTGCGCTCCACTTTCTTAGTTTGCACCCAGTTTCTTGTAGTAGACTTGTTTATTGTTGTTGCATTTTAATTGCTGTTGTGATATTATTGGATCCACTAATACCATGGTCTACATAAAAATCATAATGTAATGTCGCAGCGCCTAATCGATTTCGATTTCTGCATGTTTCTATCTGCTAATTGTTGCAGGCATTTTGTCGCTAAATAAGGGGCTGCGAAAGTCCCACATGTTACTATGTTGAGTTTATACGTTTCCACAGCTTCATTTGTATCATTTCTCCAATATATTAGTTGCATATTACGGTCTGCTTGGTCTATTAGGATTTGTCTGTACATTTTTTCAATGTCCATGCAGAAGACAAATCGTGGAATTCGAAAACGTAATAGCATTCCAAACAGCTCTCCTTGAGTTGGTGGTCCCACACAGAATATATCATTGAGAGCTATTCCTGTTGCCGATGCATCAAACACTACTACTCGAGTTTCGTGGTTTTACTTTCGGTTTTAAGCATGCAATGATGTGATGTAATAATGAGGATTCGTCTCCTCTGAGTTGCTTATGCGGGTCATGTGACCCAATTCTTCGTACTGCTTCATAAAGTCCACATACTGATGCCTAAGATCTTTATCAATAGACGCCTTTCTAAATCCGTTTATCTTGAAAAAGCTAATTTTTTCGTCTCCCCTAGGCAAGTTGGGCTCTCTAGAAAGGGCTGACGTACTTCAAATCGACCATCATCATTTATTGTCGTTGTTTGGATGAAATTTTTTCTCTTCTGCAGTGAGAGCGTTGTCTGATTAAAATTCGTCCAGTCTCCAGAATCTTTATGCGACCTCGTTTGTGGTTGTTTCATCTTTATTGTATACTGCACATATAGCTGAGCCGCTGGTGTTTTCTTTTATTTTTCCGCTGACAATTCAGTCTACCTTAGTATTTTTTAAATGGGGGCGAATTTAACCGGTGGTTAACAATGCGGGGTAATATTCGGCACCCAATAAAATATCAGCATTAGCGGTGCTATTGAATTCAGGATCAGCCAATTGGATATTTTCTGGAATTGGTGAGAAAGCACGGCTAAATTCTGTTGAAGGTTGGGCCGGAATTATGCTGGGAAGTACGAAAGCTTCGAGTCTTGTGCTGAAGTTGCTTGTTTTAGATTGAAGACTTACGTTAATGCGTTGGTTCGTATTTCTCGACTGTTTGCCGATTCCTTCGATGCATAGGGAGGTCTGCGATGGTTTCAGAGATAAAGGATTTAGCAGCCGATTACTCACAATATTAATTTGTGATCCTGAATCTAAAATTGCCTTGAAAACTCCAGATCGCCCATTATTGCCTGTAATTTTTACACGAGCCGTGGCCAACAATACGTATCCCTTTCTTATCCCTGGAAAGTGAGCTGGCGCTACCGTTGATGCGTGTGCCTTACCTTCAGTGGAAGAGTTGTTTGCTGATAGGGTTAGCAGTTTATCTTCTGTGTATTCTTAAGTGAATACTTGTCCAAGTGAACTAGAGTATTGTGTTTTTTATTACATTTCCTACAGGAACTGCTTTGAAGCAATTAACGCAGAGGTTTCAGTAATAAACTTGATGACTTTCATTAGTGCACGTCCTGCAATGATTGTCTTCCTGAGAACTGGTTGCAGCAGTTAGAGTTCATTTTGATGCGGTTTGTGTCCGTCCTACTGCTTCTATTGACTGTAATCTAGTTTTCAGGTAGCCCAACAGCTCTTCTAATGATGGAAATAATTTTGATTGTTGTATGGATTGCTCGTACAACGCATGTGTACTTTGGTAAAGTTTTTTGATCAAAATGTTAATTAACAAGGGGTCCCATGTTGACCTGTTTATGTTCAGATTGTTGAGTGCTACAATGCACTCGCGTGTTGTGTCGTGTAATCCTTTTATAGTTGCAGCAGTAGGATTTTCAGGTATTGTTGACTGCCCCAATAATCTATTTGTAATATTATTTGCCAGTACTCGTGGGTTATTGAAGCGATCTTGAAGAGTTTTGCAGGCCATAATTTGTTTCTGTTAACAATAGATTTTGTATCAGCCTTGCGGCTTCACCTGTTATATTTGTTTTTAGAAACAACATTTTTTGTATTGCTGGCAGGATTTCTTTTTTATGGATCATTTCATTGAAAATATCGTAAAAAGGTTGCCAACTTTGAAAGAGGCAACGAGCTGTATGTAGCTAGATTGCTTTCTGGCTGAGATTCGTCATCTCCAGTTTATTTGTGCTCATCTGCTAAAATGGCAAGGTCAACAAAATGGCGCTGAACTAAGGCTTCAAGTTCATTGTATTCATTTTGTTGTAATCCTAGTCTCGAGGGATCGTCAGTTTGTTGCCACATTTCGTCATACAGATTTCGGACTTGAGCCCATAAATTTTTTATGGTATCTGACTTTAGTTAATAAAATTGTTTTGGCTGTTCTTGCTCAATTGATTCTAAGCCCCGCAACAACCGTGTTAAAGCTGTCATATGCGCGATTATTGTTCTGGCCAGACCTGAAGTTCCTTCTGGTTCAGGCTGATTGACTGGAACGGTTACTGGTGATCTTGTGGATGACACTGATGTATGGCGTCACCAACTTTTTTAGCTGCAGTTCTATATATTCCCTAGTTGAACTATATTTTTCGGCAACGGATTTATAAAGGTCCCTTTTGATCTAAGGATCCTCCTGCGAATTATATTTTTTGTTATGTCGAACTTCTCCAATAGAGCAATTAATTCACTTTGCTTTGTCTGGTAAAACTCTTGCGATCTTCTTTCAATTATAGCCTTTCTTATGGTTGGAATAATCCTTATAATCTCGCCTGATTTAGCCACCTGCTGCTTTATTAGGTCCTCTATAGTTGCCATTGGTATTATGTTTTTGCGTTGCTGCTAATCTGTCGTTAAGAACGCTGTTCTATTGATTAAATTTCTTAATGATTTACTTTTGTGTTGTATACTGTAGCCCTGTGCTACTGTTTGTAGGACTTTGCTACACGTGGTTACGTGTTTGTTTATCTCCTACAAAATTCTAAATCGTTCCTTACCACTGGTGGGGGGAAACTAATGAATTAAGAAGGCTAGGAGTCACCAAATGTTTGAGGTTAAATGGCAATAGTAATTTTCAATCCAAGTACATGAACTTGTATTTTGTATTGTATTTTGTTTCCCCGGTTTGTCCTTCAAGCACTTGAACCTGAAGAGCATTAGAATCAATCAATAAAACACTTTAAGTGCCTTAAAAAGATTGATTATTTCTTTATTTTCATAATTGATTATATACTAAATTAACTTAACAATAACAAATGATAAAGTGCATAATTATCATTTCTGCAACCACTGTTGTTCCACAATTAATTATTTTTTTTGTCTGCAATTTAATCGCTGCTAGAGTTTGTCCTCCTTTTTCTGTTTCTTTTTATTTGTGCGGAAGTGGGGCAATCAATGACCTATTGATTATGTTTAAAAGTAATAATAGCAAAGCTTGCATTTTGATTGATATAATAATAATTAAAGTATAAAGTATATACTAAACAACAGTAAAGAGCAAAATTAATACAATATTATAGTTTATAATAATTGTGTTTTTTAAATAATAATTTCTTATTTATTTTTCGATATTAAATAAAAAGGTCAAATAAAACCCTCAATAAAATAATATGTTGACCTAAATGCATCTAAAAGAAATCCTGACGAACAAAAAACTACTAGGCAGGTAAAAGCAAAGCTTCGGAATAATAATTTATTACATAGTAAAGTAGTCAAAGGGAAAACAACTGTGGTAATGTACAAGAAAGACTATATAGAAAAAACACAACAGTTCATACAATAGCCGAAATGCAGAAAATTCAAGAATGACCCAACTGATTCATTCCAAATACGCAGCTTACTAAATACGCAGCTTACTAAACGATGCAAAACGTTCACTGCCGGAAAGTTATACAAATACATGAACGCAGGACACCCCACAACTCACAGAACAATCCAAAATTCATAAAGAAAATATACCAATCAGACCTGTGGTTAATTACAAACCTGCGCCTGCACATAACTTGGCCAAAGACCTCACCACATTCTTAAAAGTGAAAATAAATTTACAGAACATATACATGTTACGGAATACACAAGACCTCATAAACAAAATTAAGGACAACAAAATTACTGATAAAACGACACTCGTTTTCTTGGACATAAAGAACAAATATACATCAATATCCACGCACGAAACTTTGAATATCCTACGTAACAAACTTTCTATTTTATACAAAATAATGTCAAAAAACTGATAAAAAACATAAAATAACCCATTACTACAGATACGTAGACGACATAATATGCATCCTAGAAAGACTCAACGCCGAACAAGTTCTGACAAACTTAAACATAATGCATTACAAAATCACATACACAGTGGAAAAAGAGCAAAACAGAACTTTACATTATCTTGACATATCAATAACACTAGGAATTCATACCTTAAACTTTGACATTTATAGAAAACCAATCATGACAGACACAACTATCCACATCTCCTCAAACCATCCTGCTCAACATAAACTAGCAGCAATTAGACATATGACTCACAGACTTAAGATAGTCCCACTTGCTCCACATTAATACAACAAAGAGCTCGACATAGTTTACACTATATGGTTACAACCACACAACCATCGACAAACTACTTAGACAATACAAGACCAAAAACAAGAAGAAAAAAGACAAGGACACAATCGATACAACACGGCAACACATCTTTACTTACACAGGACCAGAAATATATAGATTAACTAACCTTTTTCAGAAAGAAGGTTACAGACAACATTTAAAACGAGCAACACTCTATGCAACAATCTCAAAACATCAACAGAAAAAATCGATAAAAAGCACTCAGTTCTTTGAGTTAATTCCATATAATTTTTTCGGACGAGTTGATCGCCTGTAATAAAGAACAAGTGCAACATAGGCCGGCGCACATAGAATACGTTATACGTTAAACTTTGACGTATTCAACTGACAAGTCAGTTAAAATACTTGTTTTCTTATGAGCGATGTCACAATCAGTAAGTGTTCGTCGACTCAAAGCACGAAAGTTGGTCAACTTTTGACGTACTTTGCTTCTTATTCATAAAGGAAAACACTTTAACTCTTGCTGTTTTTCAATTGTACTCTTGCAAATAAATGAAAAACAGTGTTGCCGTTTGCTTTCATTTTTGTAACTTTTGAAAGCTTCACGTAACATGTATAATTTTGTTATATTAGGCTAAATTTTCGTAACTTTTGAAACAGACACTAAATAAAGCAATATTACTGAAAACTGAATTGTTTTATTGTTTGAGGCAAGATACATAATAACAAAAGTTACCTGCAAATGTATTCAAAATCCTATATAAAAAAATTAGCTTAAAATAAAAAATAACTTGGCTGAAGTTTTACTCTGTTCAGTTCGTGAGAAATCACGAAATATTTACTGCTTCATGTTAAAAAACATCAAAATGTTTCTGGAAACAATTCTTTCCAATTGTGAAATAATATGAGCTGCATTTCGTACGGAAAACTAACCATTCTGTTCAAACTTTTTTTAGCAACTTCAGTTATTCCGCTTACAATATTGTTTTTTTTTTTCATTTCCTACAGGAAATGCCGGATTATAATAAAAAATTGTCAGTAATTTCATGTTGAAGCTTTAAGCAAAAAGTAACAGTATTTTTACAATTATTAGTGTAGTAAATTCTATTGAAGCACAATCTTTCAAAGAAACGGATTTATTAAAAAATCCTACTATAACCAATTTTATTGAATGGCGAGAGCAGGCACATTTCCATACCGAAATTTTGGTATTTGTTGTATTATAAAAACTACTATACATTTATTTTACTCTACTTGCACTTTGTTAATTTTAATCATAGTATACTTTGATTTATATATTAAGAATTTTCAATGTAATAAACAATTAATAAATAAGGAGACATCAAGAACATAACATGGCGCAGTCGTAAAAAAAATATATATATATAAATATATAAAATTATATAATAATAATATATAAAAAAAAAAAACAGAACCTACGTAAAAAAAGGAAAAAGAACCAAAATGGATTTAAAATCTATTCCTGATTTAAGAGTTTGTGGTAACAAAGCCAAGAATTGGGAAATATTTCTGCGTGATTTTGAAGATTATTTGGTCGCAAAGAATACCAAGTCAAGTGACAATGTAAAACTTGCCTTGTTGAGAAACCAGATTGGAATTGAAGGTAGAGAAATAATACGGTCATTGGATATTCCAAATGAGGATATTAATAACTACGCAAAAGTGATCAAGGCTTTAAACGACTATTTTTCACCAATGAAAAATATTTTATATGACCGATTTTTGTTCTACAACCGCTCACAAAAACCGAACGAACCAATTGACGATTTTGTAAGAGATTTAAAGGAACTAGCCAGAAGCTGTGAATTCTCAAATGTATTGGAAATGGTAAGAGATCGTATTGTATTGGGTGTATCAGACTTAAAACTTCAAGAAAAGTTAATTAAAATGGAAAAAACTGAAACAGAACATATTATATTGGAATGCAGAATATATGAAAAACAAAACCAACAAATCAAAGAAGTTCAAGGGTCAAATCAGCTTGTGCATGATGTTCAGCATGAAGATGGAAATAGTGATAAGACAGAAGACTTAGATATTATTATAAAGCAGCAGAAAGGTAAATTTAAATATAGTAAAAATAAAAACAATTATGACAAGTTAAATAACATGAACATAAAATGTACTAAGTGCTTAAGATTTCATAAATTTAATAGCTGTCCGGCATTAGGAAAAATTTGTAATAAATGCAAAAAATGTAATCACTTTTCTAAAGCATGTAGATCCAATATTTACGTTAATACTTTAAATCAAAATGATAGTAATAGTTCAAATTCTAATTGTGATTTTGCGTTAACTGACAGCGTTAATTTGTTAAATGGTAATGATATTTGGTGTCAGGAAATAAATATAGAAGGTCATAAAATTAATTTTAAATTAGATACGGGCTCTGATGCAAATATAATTCCAATTTCTGTCTTAAAACGAATATTTAGAAAACCAATCTTTCAGCCTACTAAAACTATTTTAAAAACATACAGTGGCCATAAAATAAGTCCATTAGGTAAAATTATGCTGAAATGTGTTTCGAAGGACAATACTTCTAACGAATTATTTTTGATCGTAAATGATGGTTTTAAACCAATTTTAAGTAGAGATACTTGTGTCAAATTAGATTTGATTAAGAGAATTTGCAATTTAGAAAAATCTTCGATTTGACTAGAAACATTATTTATTAAATTTAAAGATGTTTTTGAAGGCATAGGAAAATTTGAAAAAGAATACAGAATTGAAATAAGTGAAAATGCAGTTCCTGTGGCTCATCCACCCAGAAGAGTTCCAATGAAAATTAAAAATAAATTGGAAATTAAATTAAATGAATTGGTAAAAATGAATATAATAGAAAAAACAGATAGTCCAAATGCATGGGTTAGCAATTTAGTTATTCGTGAAAAAAGCGATGGTAGTTTACGATTATGTTTGGATCCTAGAGAACTTAATAAATATATAATACCCAACCATTATTTAATACCAATATTTGAAGAAATAAGTGCAAATTTAGTTGAATATGCATATTTTTCAGTTTTTGATCTAAAAGACGGATTCTGGCATATACCTCTAACAGATAAGTCAAGCAATTTAGTAACTTTTTCAACACCTTTTGGATGCTATAAATTTAAAAGAATGCCTTTTGGGTTAGTTACTGCATCTGAAGTATTTCAAAGATACAATTTTGAAACTTTTGGAGATTTGCCTGGAGTAAATATATATATTGATGACATAATAATTGGTGGGAAGACGGTAGATGAACACGATAGGAATGTAAATATATTTTTAAAAAGAGCTAGAGAAAAGAACATAAAATTGAATAGAAATAAAATTCAATTTAGAGTACAAGAAGTAAAATTTTTAGGCCATATTATTTCAAATCATGGTATTAGACCAGATAAAAAACGTGTAGAAGCCATTTTAGCATTAAATTTTCCTAAAGATCAATCTAGCCTACAGTCGTTTTTGGGTCTGGTAAATTACTTAAGAAAATTTATACCAAATTTAGCTAATGTGACACCTCCGTTGAGAGAATTACTTAAAAAGAATAATGATTATGTAGTATTACCTATTCATGAAGAATGTTTTAATAAAATATTTAATAAAATATGGTTTCAAATCATACTATATTAACACCTTTCAATCAGAAAGAGGATGTACTAATTCAAACTGATGCTTCAAAAAATGGACTCGGTTGTTGTTTGTTTCAAAACGATAAAATTATTTCGTTTGCTTCAAGATCTTTATCAAGCGCAGAAAAACAGTACGCTCAAATTGAAAAGGAGTTTTTGGCAATAGTATTTGCTTGTAAAAAGTTTCATCAGTTTATTTATGGAAAAAAAGTTATTATCATATCAGATCATAAACCTTTAGAAACTATTTTTAAAAAGGATATAAATAAAATTGGATCATCTAGATTACAGAGATTAAGATTAAAAATGTTTCCATATAACGTCGTTGTTTTGTACAAGCCAGGAAAGAGTATAGTTACCGCAGACTATTTTTCTAGAAATTTTGTTGAAACAGGTGACACGGAACATGAAGATGGCGTAACAGAAATGGTGCATAGTATTAATGTACAAGATGGTACATTAGAAAGAATTGGAAATGCAACCAAAAATGATGAAAAACTAAGTTTGCTAAGAAAGTATTCTATGGAAGGATGGCCCGAAAAAAATAAAATACCCGATTATATTAAAGGTTACTACAATAAGCGATACGATATAACAGTAGAAGGCAAATTAGTTCTTTATAATGATCGCATAATAATTCCAAAGATTTTGCAGCCAAATATTTTGAAAAAATTACACGAAAGTCATATGGGTATTTGGAAAACTAGGAAAAGAGCAGGTGAGTTATTTTATTGGATGAATATGAATCAGGATATTGAAAACTACATTTTAAAATGTGAAAAATGTCAAGAAGTTAGGCCGTCTAATATAAAGGAACCTATTATTCCGCATGATATTCCGAACTTGCCTTTTGAAAAAGTTGGCTGTGACATTTTAGAATATTCTGGAAAAAATTTTCTAGTTATTGTAGATTATTTTAGTAAGTGGTTTGAGTTAATTCACTTAAAATCTAAGACTTCTTTAGATATCATTGAAGCGTGGATAGAAGTTTTTTCTAGATTTGGGATACCAAAGGTTGTTGTAGCTGATAATATGCCATTTGGATCATATGAATGTTCAGAATTTTCTAATAGGTGGAATTTTAAAATAATTACAAGTAGTCCAAATTATCCTAGAAGTAATGGTATGGCCGAAAGAATAGTGGGCATTGCTAAAACAATTTTGAAAAAATCAGAAACAAAAGAGGATATATACAATGCATTGTTAGAATATCGTAACACTCCGGTTAAGGATTTAAACTATTCTCCAGCGCAGTTGTTGTTATATAGGCGTTTGAGAACTAAAATTCCAAGTACAGATAAGTTGTTACAACCTAATTTAAAATACATAAACAGTAAATTTATTAAAAATGAAATGAAAAGGAAAATAAATAATTTTGAAAAGTATTATAATCGAAACACAAAGGAAAGGGAAGGATTTAAGATTGGTGACAATGTATATTTTGAGATAGATGTATCACGAAAGTGGAAACCCGGAGTAATAATTGCTTATCACAATACGCCCAGATCATATATTGTAAAGAGTTTAATTGATGGAAAAACTTATCGAAGAAATTCCTTTCATATTAAACTAAGAAAAACAAAATGTAATGATTTTAATTCTGATACTATTAAAAACGATACTGCTGTCAATATTCGCAAAAGTAGTCGCATAAAAAAACAAACTAATTTTTACGAGCCTTTGTAAATATTTTTAATTAATTTAATTAAATTATTATACGTATATATTAAATATTTTGTGTAAAAAAAAAAAAAAAAAAAAAAAAAGGACATGTTGTATTATAAAAACTACTATACATTTATTTTACTCTACTTGCACTTTGTTAATTTTAATCATAGTATACTTTGATTTATATATTAAGAATTTTCAATGTAATAAACAATTAATAAATAAGGAGACATCAAGAACATAACAGTATTGAGTCCTAATTTAATTCCTCTTGAGTGTAATCGGTATGAAACTTTTTTTCAAACGTAAATTCAGTAAATGAATTTGTTGCCTTCTTATTTTTCCTGAAATATGGATTCTATGTGCCCTGGGCTTTACTGTTAGACTTTATGTCATGGCGAAATCATGTACCAGCTGGTGGCAAAGACGAATTCATTCAATTTAGCCGGACATTACTTTTGTTTTTTGTTTATATTGGAAAACTAAGGAGAAAAAAGTTTTCGCAGGAGAACTAATGCTACCTATCAAATTTCCGATACTTTTGTTTAGCAAATGCAACTTTTAAGGTCAGTAAAGTTCAAAATCCTAAGTTTGGGCAACGGACAATCTAAAATTCTATTTTTGCCTCGCCCCCCTTTTGTAGGCGCTGAAATAGAATATTCATTTAAAAATAATGTTCGTATTAAAAACTGGAATATACACGTCACAATGCAATTAAAATTAAGGTTTTTATTTTGTATAGGCAAGCAGAGCTATACCTCAAGTCCCACCGCCTCCGTCACAATTTTTTATTATTAATAATTTTTTGGTAGTTTCTGAAAAATATTTATTTTAAAGCTTTTATGTTGTGGTTTCCTAACCATTTTTTACTTTATAGATTTATTTTATTTAAATAATTTATCCATAATAACAGATTTATAATAGCAACAGTAAAATTTATTTAAAACAACTTCTCTTTTTCACTACTATAATGATGAATGGCATTGTTCTTCTTTTTAACCGACTTCAAAAAAAGAAGGAGGTTATACAATTCGGCTGAATGTTGCTTATTTATATGAGTGCCTCCAGAACTCAGTCATTTCTGATCCGAATTTGAAAATTTTTAGTAAAATGATAGATTGTGATTACAGACTGGTCCCGTTTTAAAAATAGCACCAAATCTTAAAAACTAAAGGGTGTCCCCATACGACATACATATTTTTTTTAGGTGTATTATGAATTGTAAAGGGCACTTATGTAAAATTTAAAATGACTCCGTATTACCATAGCTCCCAAAAACAAAAAATTATACAAAAATTAATTTAAAAATTAAAGGGTGCCCCCATAATTAATGTAAATTTACTTATATGGACCTATCTTTTGAACCGTTATAGACAAACGATTGGAAATTGGACAGAATGTCGATTGCTTTGGCCAGTATTAATATTACAAATTTTAAATTAAAGGGTGCGCCAATAGTTCATTAAATTTGATGTATATAGCCATTATTTTGAACAGTTGTAGACAGACGCTTGAAATTTTAAAGGAACCTGTATTGCTAAGTCCGCTATAAGAACAAGTGTAAAATTCGGATTAGGACGTTAAAGGGTGTTCCAATAGTTAATTTTGTGTATGTGACCAAAATTTTGAACCGTTATAGACAGAACGCTGAAACTAAAAAGCAACCTGTATTGCTAAATCCGATATATTAACAAGTTTACAATTTGAATTTAGAAATAAAAGGGTGTCCCATAATTGATAAAGATTTACTTACATGAGACTATCTTTTGAACCGTTATAAACAAACGCTTGCAAGTTGGATAGCATGTCGATTGCTATGGCCGTTATAATAACAAGTATTTATATTAAGAATTATAAATTAAAGGGTGCTCCAATAGTTCATTTAATGTCATTTATATTGCCATACTTTTTAACAGTTATAGACAGATGCTTGGAATTTACAACGAACCTGTATTTCTAAGTCCGCTATAACAAGTATAAAATATGGATTTGGAAGTTAAAGGGTGTTCCAATAGTTAATGTAATTTTGTGTATATGACCAAACTTTTGAACCGTTATAGACAGAACGCTGAAACTAAAAAGGGGCCCGTATTTCTAAGTCCGGTATATCAACGATTTTATAATTTGAATTTAGAAATTAAAGAGTGTCCCATACTTTCTGTAGATTTACTTATATGGGCTTATCTTTTGAACCGTTATAGACAAACGCTTGTAAATTTGACGCACTGTCTATTGCTATGGCCGTTATAGTAAGAGCTAATAATATTTAAAATTATAAATTAAAGGGTGCATCAATAGTTCATTTAATTTGGTATATGGCCATACTTTTAAACAGTTGTAGACAGACGATTGAAATTTACAGCGAACCTGTATTACTAACTCTCTATAAAAACAAGTATAAAATTTTGATTTGGAAATAAACGGGTGTCCCAATAGTTAATATAATATGATGTATGTGGCCGGACATTTGAACCGTTATAGACAGACAGTTGAAATTTACAAGGCACATCTTTTGCTAAGTCCGCTATAACAAGAAGCTTATAATTTGAATTTGGATATTAAAAAATTTGAAAAATTTGAAATTTGATGTATATTGCCAAACTATTGAACAGTTGCAAAAGTATAAAGTTTGGAGATATAAGTGTATCCCAATAGTTAATGTATTCTAATTCATGTGGCCATACAAATGAGCTGTTTAGGAAGAAAGATGAAATCTGTTTTGATATTGGTTTTTTCGCAAGAATTATTCTGTTTCTTTAACCCTTTCGGGACGGAGTTTTATTTTGAAAACGAAAAATATATATGGTGAAATTTTTTTCATATTCTAAAAGGTATGATAAAAGTATTATGTTCTCTATACTTAAAAATTTTAAATTCGTCCTTTTTTCCTGGGACATATAATCCCAACAAGTATTTTCATGGGACATAAAATCCCAATCAATGTTCTCGAAGATCGATTCAAAATTAAAAAGATAACTAAAATATAAATATTATTAGATTAAGATAAAAGTTTACATTTATTTTTAACATTTTAGGAATGCAATTAGGTATTTATTTGTGGAATGGCCCAAACCACTTGTAACATAAGGCGTTGTTACAACCTGAGCATATCATCTTTGTTCGCTTTTCTATGCCAAGTGAAGAACAGCGGACACAGCGACAACGCTTTTCTTGCTCTACTGACAAGTGGTCTCCAATATTGAGGCTATCCGTTTTTGGACGTTTGGGAGTTCTACGTCCCTGGCGATTGCATTGAAAATAAAGAAAAAAAGACAGTTTGAAAATTGCTGGGACGTATTATCCCAGTAGTCCCGAAAGGGTTAGAGAACTCTTCAAAATGTGATGCTACTTCTTCTAATCTTAAAATAACTTTGATTCGGTACATAAAGTCAACTCCAGTTATTTCTGCAGTTAATTCAGGATTAAGGAAAAATCTGTTGTCGTTACCAAGACCACAGATTGTAAAACATCCATTATTAGCCCTAATTTAAAACATGCTATTAATCTACTTGCAGTATAATTAAGCAAAGACTTCTATACATTCGTATGTATTTGAAAGATTTTATAAAAAAAAATAAAATTTTTACAAATTAGCAAAGTGCACAAAAAAATTTATTATTTGAAATCTCTATTCTGTTAGTTTACTTTAATCCTGTTTAATTCCTTCAAATATAAATATTTCATGATATTCTCATGAAATATTTACTAATTTAAACTAAACTAAAAATGAAATGTATTACTGCGGGGAAAGTATATCCATATGGCCATTTCACTTCTGCCCAAATAGCTCATCAGTGGATTTTACCCAAATTTTGTATAGAAAACTAGAAAGTCTTATATCAAAAGCCAAATTGATTAAATGAAAACTCAATTGAATCAATAAGACAAAAGACAATAAAAACTCAAAAATGTTTTATACAAAAAACACAGCAAACATTCAGTAACTATTTTTATTTTTTCTTTCATTTTTCGTGAGAAATCACAAAATGTTTCTTGGTTCATGTTTAGAAACAGCAAGATGTTTCTCGCAACAATTCTTTACGACTGTGCAGTATTATGAGCTGCATTTCGTGCGGAAAACTAAGCATTCTGTTTAAACTTGAAAAAAAATTGTTAGCAACTTCAGTTATTTTGCTTGAAAAATTTAACAATATGTCGAAGTTTTAAGCAAATAAGGCTCAAATTTGTCTTTAATAACGGTGTTTTTAAAATAATTAGTGTAGTAAATTCTATCGAAGCTAAATCTTTTAAAGAAAAAGTTAAAACGGATTTATTACAAAAATCATACTTTAACTAATTTTATTGAATGTCGATATCATGCACTTTTCCATACCGAAATATTAGTATCGAGTCCTTATTTAAATCCTCATGAATATCATCGGTATAAATTTTTTTTCATGCATTTTTCTTTTTTTTCTATCATTTTGTTTTGTTCAGTAAATAAATTTGTTGCCTTATAATTTTTCCTGAAATATAGAATAAAACTATTTATAATACTTTGAATAATGTAACTTTTTCCTGGCTTTATCTAGCAACACTGAATGATACAGAATTTACATAATTGTTATCAAATAGTTAAAAGCAATTTCAGATTTTGGTCATATAAAATATTAATATCAGCCGGCTAATGCTACCGCCAATGTTCAACCGCCGTTGATAGGCATAGGTTTTTGGCAATACTTTTTATAATTATAAAAACAGCTGATGTCAGAGGGTTTGTCAGATCAAAATAGAACACGTTCTAAACGAAAATTTGTCAGATGACTTTTCACATGTATTTTACAGAAGCAATGTTTCAACAGCTCTACCCGACATGTATGTGTTTAACTGTGGGAAATTTGATATGTCAGATGTAAAAAACATGTCGTGTATGGACAGCTTAATACTGGTTTTTTAAAAGATTATTTGGTTCCTTAATATGCAAACCAATTTTTTTTTACTAAAGAGTGGCCTGTTATCAATATGATAAATAATTTTGAACAGTTTCAATAACAGTGTTTATAACAGAGCTGTTAAATTTTGATTACGATTAGTAGTCAATTAATAATCAATTAATCAAAACTAGTAATGAAAAAACAATCTGCATTACTGAAAATTACTAAAAAATAATCAAAGAGAATCAGAAGTAATCAAAAAGTAATTCAACTACTTTCAACGATTACTTTCGATTATTTTTGATTATTTTCAAAAATTTTGAGTGTATATTACATATTTAATTTAAAAAAAAAAGTTCTAAATAAATTTATAATTTTTTTTTTATTTAACAACACTAACAATTTCAGTCTTACAAAATATTATAAAGAAAAACAAAATATTCAATGTATGTTTGTACTACAAATCACCAAAAAAATTTTATTTTACATATATTTACTATTGGCCTTCATTAAAACTAATTTTTCAAAAGAAAAATCAGACAATGATTGCCTCTCCTGCAAGCGATCGAGTAACTCCAAAATAGTATTTGAAGCACTGGCCCATACATGAGTGTTGTATTCTATTTTCGGTGACATAGACAGCGAGGAGATCAGATGGAGTGAAGTATTTCTTAGATCGTTTTCGAAAACATTGGTACTCGAATGTTTCTTTTGCGACTTGAAAAATAAGCATGTTCCACCAAAAATCGCATTGTATCTTCATGCGAGAGTTACTGATTCCTTAATAACTATATCAACCATAATTAAAGATGAGGTAGCACATTTAGCCCAATGCATGCGCGAAAGCACACATTACTTTTTAAGCAAGCCATACAACATCAATACTTTCTTTCTTTATGCGAATGTCGCTGGTGGGGTTTATATTTATGATCTTCCAGTTCTTTTGCTTTACAGCAAGCAGCCACCAGGGTTTCTCAAAATGTAGTAACTTACATTAATCTTTTTTTCTTTCTACACTACGTTAGTAGTAAATAGCAGCAGTCTAAACATTTGCAATATTTTTGGGCATTGTTCTCTAATCTTGGTCTCTTTTGCAAAATAAAGAAAAATTATTTTGAAATTAACAAGAGCAAAATACGTTACTATCGCATTATTGCTCTGATGAACCGATCATTGCGTCTACACTGAGAGACAAGGTTTGTCATATAAGGTTAATTCTAATGAAACAATGGATAATGTTTTGGTCCACTGCAAGCTTTCATGAAAGCATGTCGATGCCATACGTAAGGCATTCAGCTCGACAGACTACAAAATTCTGCTTAAGAATCCTGTAAGGGAAATTTTCCGGCTACTTGGAAAAACGAACACGGATATTTCAAATGTAGATTTAACCTTCAAAGGAAGGCAACTAAATCTATATTTACTGTTAAGAATTACTGGAAAATTCCTGCCTTATTTGTTTAAGATATTAAAGAATTAATTTAAACCTTACATTTATTGTACTATTTAAAAAAAAAAGAAAATGTTCTGCTCGCATTGCTATAATGGCTAGATAATAACGATAATAAGTACATCTAAACAAATATTTCTTAATGTAGTTATGGTCAAATTTAATTTGTTAGGACTTCAAAGTAGAATTCTATGCTGCTTCCTGGCAAATGTTATTGAAACCGAATTTGAATGCATCCACCATGAATTCAAAACTACTGAATGAAGTACCACTATGAAGCAAAGTAAAAGGCCATAAACAAGAGATATAGGTAACAAAATTTACAGTTTAAAGGTGTTCTGAAATGAGATGATTTTGACACATTAATACAGGCATTTGAAATTTACATAAAGTGTGTTTTTTTATAACGACAGCTATAGAAACTTGGCAACACCTTTCAATTTTTCCCTCTTATTTAAGTCAATGTAGTAGCACACCCTCTGTAAAAATGTCAACTGTTAAACCGGTAAAACAACAAACGTCATCATAATTACACTCTTTAACGTTATAGTAACACTCACTGTGTTAATTTCAGGTGTCTGTCTATTTCGGTTTACGAGATAACGAGTTTTATCTGAAAACCACGTCAAAATAGTCACAACCTATAGTTTCTAGTGCTTTTTATCTATATCTGTTGCTAAAGACAATACAGTTGTAGTCATATACTATGCAGACTTCAAGAATCTCTCGATAAACCTAGAGGGTCATTTGTACATTTGGGCGAGCGCTAATTTATTCACTGGATTTGATTATCTTATTTTTTAATTCTCTCGCTGCATATAGAAGTTTTTTTTTTTGTTGGGAGTTACTTCATTCAATTAGGTTTGTTCCTAATGCTGGAAAAAATTTTAAAGCGAGAATGGAGAATTTAAAAGTGTTTTGCCCGATGCCTTAAAGGACCGATCCTGTTGAATTTCGATAACAAAATTTTCTAAACTATTCTGATAGATTTACGTATTTCGATTTTTCTCTAGCTCATATTGTGTATTGGCAAGATGTCCGACGGACGGACATCGCTCAACCAACTTCGCTATACATAATAAGTCAGAAAATATACTCTTTATGTGCTCGGAAATTGTTATTGTAAAACTTACACACGGTATGACAAACTTAGGTATACCCTTTTTTCAGGGAAGGGTATAAAAATGTGGTTAAAATTAACAAATATGAAAGAGAAGACAGACAAAAAAATTAGTCCCCACTGCTGTTAGAATATCTTAATCCTTACATTATATTCTTAATTTGCAAAAAATTTTATTTATTGTTAAAGTTAATGTTAAACTGCTAAAAATGTACTAAAACACTTTTCTGTTAGAATTCAATCACGTATTCTCATCATGAAAATTTTTACTCCACGTTGAAGTTTACTGTTCTTATTTTGAAATTAAAAAGACATGTAATTGTTATCATAAACACAGTTTTCATCACCGGTTCATAGTTTTCCATTTTGTAGAGTTATTTGCGTAAATAAAAATTTGTTTTTGTTTTTTTTTATTTTTGTTCTAAATTTCTATCAGATTCTACTGCATTTTACTAATTTTATTTGTTTATGATTTTTTAATTCATTTATTCTGCTGTGCACTGATGCTGAGTTGGACTAAAGCCAAGTAGATTTCATATTTATTTGTATACTTTAACTAATCTGTATGAATTTGGTAGGCGTAATTCAATTTCATAATTTGTATACAAATTGTTTTAGATGTCAAAACAAAGTAAATAAAT
Source organism: Gymnosoma rotundatum (assembly GCA_916610165.2). Classification (NCBI taxonomy): domain Eukaryota; kingdom Metazoa; phylum Arthropoda; class Insecta; order Diptera; family Tachinidae; genus Gymnosoma; species Gymnosoma rotundatum. The sequence goes on from OU744336.1 coordinate 119,730,278, forward strand.
TGTATTTTAAAGTACACTTGTTAGCCAGAAATAAAAAAATATGCAAAAAAATCAACCCCAGCAGAAAAATAAAGTTCAGAATACTGATAGTCGACATTGTATGGAACAGAGCGCTTGTCTTTTTTAAATTGTTATGAAACATACATTGATGAAAGACCATTAGAGAAAATAATGGAATTTATTAGAGATATAGGCATCGGACAACCGTCCGCTTAGTGTGGGAGTGATAATTTGCAACAACCTCGGAAATTGAATAAACCTCAGAAGCCATCCCGCAAGACTGGCTATGTATAAGTTTATTTTTTATAGCTTTGGTGATTTCGTTTTATTACGTATACAAGTTCCCTAAAGGAGTTGTTAACTACTTTGTTTCAATATGAATTTAAACAAGTAAGAGTGCTATATTCGGCTATGCCGAATGTTATATACACTTCACCATCTATGACAGAGAATTAAAAAATAAAAATTGGTACCGCATATATATAATTTTACATGATAATGATATCGGCTCTAAATGCTTAACATTAAAAAAAAAATTTTCGTACTTCCTTAGAGATCTCTTCAAAAGCTTTAAAATGATTTCCGTATTGATATGTTAGAAAATTTGAAAATTTCAGAGCCCCGTACTCGGAAAATATGGGCGAGTGCCAATGATTTCACTTGATGTTTTTTTACTTATTTTTTAATATTCTGTTACCTCATGAATTTATTCTTTTGATTGGAGTTACCTTAGTGTTCCAAATCACATGAAAGAATTAGAGGCAGGCGTGGTGTTCTTTCTTTTATCTCGAAGGACATGGACCGATCAAGCTGATTTCCAATAGCACCTTTTTCGACACTTTATCTGATCGATTTACATATTAATTTTTTACCACGGGCGGAAGCATCGGGTTCAAGGGAAGGAATATATTCTTAGGAAAGGAAACTTGGAAAGCTTTGGCAAAATTTTGCCGGATTTTTCTTTAATTAGTTCAAAACCAGGAATTGAGTCATCAGTTACTAGCATTCTTTTAGGTTAGTAATTATGGGTCAGAAGCTCCTCTCGTTCACTGTACTTACCCGAACTTGGAAAAATGATCGTTGATTTGGAGCCAATGGCTTACTGCATTCTTGGTAAGCCAGCACGTCACCGAGCAGTCTGCCTTTCACGGCTGTAACGTGTAACGCTACCACGATAACTTAATAACTGGGTATTCATTGCTATTCAACTTTAAAATTGCATTTAATAAAAACCGTATTTATCCAGTAAAAAAACAAATCAAAGAAAAGGAAAGCACTTAAGCAATTTTAAGTTCAAATATTAAATCAGACCATCCGATATATGGATTGCGGTTTCCACCCCATATAGATTTGAGATTATTTGCTAATTTTGTAGAAGTAGGAAATAACTATACATTGTCATGCCCAGTCTTGCTTCCAACTCAAGCCAAAATTTACAATTTTTGCTTCACAGTTCAAAACAAGTAGAACAAATCGGCATGAACCTGTTGGTGACTAATATACTATAACGGCAGTTAACTTCCACAGAAACTTATATTTTATAATGTGTCACAGCACATAGTGGTCAAGGTAGGACGCAGCAACATTTTGATATTTTTAGTTTTTAGTAATAAAACCGGAAAAATTTTTTAACTTTAGTTAGAATTGGCGATTACATGGTAAATGATATCATGACAAAAAAGAACGAAAACACTTGTATGCAGCATTAAAACTTAGGAATTAAGTTGTATCGAACTGCTATAAATATAAGGTGAAATAACTGGACTTACCGCACACCCTTTTATTTGATTTCTCATTATTCAAGAAGCAAGTACTTCAAGATTTAAATTTAATGCCGATAAATTTGAAGAGTTGCAAGGTTAAATACACGAAAAAAAAATCGATGGTATTCAATGCGATGTAAAGAAAATATGTTTTATTTGTTGAAACCCGAATAGTACAGTAAAAACGCAATAAGAAATGCGTATTTAGTCTAGCCATACCAATAGCGATGTATTCGACGTGCTGCTTATTTGGTCTGATACTTTTATTTAGTTGATGTATATAAAAATCAAAAACGTAAGGAAATAATTTTGATCAAACGAACACGAAGCCATTACAATTATTATCAATAAATATTTTTTTCGAATCAACTCGACAGACTTAAAAAGTCCCTTTCAAATTTAAACACATTATTACTTAAATGAAAAAACAAGGTTTTTCAGGGCTGCAAAGAGACGCCCGGATAATCTTTGAGCTTTAATTTAAAGCAGTTCTTAGGTCTACTTGACACTAAACTTAATAAATAAAAAACACTTGCTTTTATTCTCGGTGATATATTTTAATAGACGGTTCGTTCAAGTATTTTAAGGCGATGTGATAAGTAAATTGAAAGTCCTCGTATTTGGTGGAAGTGGTTAAACGGTAATTTCGCACTATTCCAGCCAATATTACTTTCATAGCGAATAAGGCATAGCGCCAACCTTTAAAAGAAAATATATGTCGTAAAGCTATCTTGGTAGAAGAGTCATAATTGTGTAAGACTTACCAATGCAATTTCTCATTCCCTTTGAAAATGGTATGAATGCATACGGGTGTTTCCCTGCCATATTTTCTGGTAAAAAATTGTCAGGGTCGAAACAATGTGCATTTGGACCCCAAATGTCTTTTCGCCTATGGACATGAAATATTGACACCATTATCTGCATTCCCTTTGGCAACACAAGATCTTTAGACAGCGTTAAGTCTTTCATAACATGACGTCCTATCAAGGGTATAGATGGCGCCAGTCGTAGTGTTTCATTTATAACCCTGTCTAAATATGGCAATTGCTGCAGGTGCTCGAATTTCATTTCAAAGTTTTTTTCCGGAAAAACATTTACAATTTCTTCGTAAAGACGTTCCTGTACAGTGGGATGTGTTGCTAGCATTAAAAGTGCAGATAAAATGCCATTACCTGTCGTTTCAAAAGACTATTATGCATTCATAAAAGTATATTTTTATAATGATAGTGTCATGAAAAAATGATATTGAACAAAACTTACTGCTGTCACTATATTGTTCGATTCCACAATGATGTCATTCAAGGAAAACTTTTCTTTCTGATAGTTTTCTATCGCTTGATCTATAAATATGTTAGGAGATTTTTTCATTGATTCCACAGAATCTCCTTCAATATTTTTCTTTGGGTATTTTGCGATGTTGTTCATTCTTTTTAACTTTTCTTCTACTAACTGAAGATAAAATACATATATATATGATTATTTAAATAAATTACATTTATTAAGTTTTGTTAGACTTAGATAAAGACAGTTTTACCTTACCTCAAACACAAATTTATAAAGGCGTTTCTTAACACTGTGATATTTAAAGTACAAGGCGAATAAGGCACCAACATTGACAGATGACAACATTAAGTGATAAACAATTCTGTCCATTGTGCTGGAAAAAAGGTTATTATTTAAACTTTCTCTAAAGAATTTAAATTAAAAAGTTACAAAATTGGTTACTCAACTACCTGAACTAATATGGCGCAACTTGATACTAATAACTATAAATTACATAATGAGCGCAAGTTAGATTTTTGAGATGACTTCACAACGTTCACGATATAGACGTATTGGGTCAGTTTATTTGAACATAAATATCTATAAAAGGCAACAGCTATTCTTCTCAGGAATAGAATTATTTCCTATAGAAAATAATTACTAGATCTATAAAATATACTGAGAAAGTCCAAAAACAAATTTATGGATTTTAAAAATAGCTTTGATATTACATAAAAAGTTTTCAATTTTTAATGTAACGGGTATTTAAACGCTTAATTTTTAACAGATTATCAAATGTACTTTTAACAACGAGAGTGATTCTTAACAAAAAGGATATTTTACAGTTGTGAAAGTTTGAACAACAAAGTAAAAAACCAACCAATATTAAAAATGTCATTTTTTATATAAATAGAAAGCAATCCATTTGGCCATTTCACTACTGCTCATCAGTGGATTTTACCCAAATTTTGTATAGAAAACTTGAAAGTCTTATAACAAACCAAAAGACAATAACAACTCAAAAATATTTTATAGAAAATAACAGTAACTATCTATATCAAGTACATGCAAGTTTACAACAAATACAACATTAGAACAACAACAGGCATTTTGGTTGTGTAAAATCATGTATTATGTCAAAAAACCGTTCAGAGATGGCAAAGTGGGTAACATTTTACTTAATTATTATTAAAAAAACGTAAGAGAATGACCTTTTAATGTATATTTAAACAAGAATTTAATAAAAGGATGTTTAATGCAACTAGGGCTGAAAAAGTGAATTTGTAGATTTCGTCTACTATCCCTCGTAAAACAATAAAAATTAAAAGAAAAACGTGAACAAACAAGAGAAAAATAAAAATTAAAAAAAAAATTAAACAAATTTTGACACAAAAACTGATAAACGCACACAAATAAAACTATCAGCTGAACTCCTGTACTTGTTATAGATATACTTTGCATTCATATGTATTTGAAAGATTCAATGAAAAATTAAAAATAAAAAAATAGAAACGAAAGAAAAAATTAAAATAGTTACTAAATGTTTGCTGTGTTTTTGTATAAAAAATTTTTAATTTGTTATTTTTTTTTAAATTAGGACCAGCACTCAGGGGATGACCCCTACTTATGCAATGCATTGTACCAGAACTAGCAAATTAGGTTGTGGGAAGGGGGATAAAGGGAGTAGTGCTTGTGGACATTTGATTTGAATCTTTGCACGTTGAAAATGGCAGGAAAGACCTCTGCGGGGAGTTTATTCCACATACGAACTGTTCGGCTAAAAAACGAATTCTCTCTGTAATGCGTAGTGCGATTCACTGGCCAATCGACCACAAAGGAATGCGCTCTTGATGCAGAACGCGTTGCGCGAACGAAATTACGGTTTTCAGGAACAAGTTCCCTGATTTCATAAGAGCACATTCCGTTGTAGTAACGATAAAACAGTGAAACACACCCCACATTGCGTCGATGCTCCAGTGAGTCAATAGAGCTGGATACCCTACTGTCACCGATGAGCTCCTTCGATCTCTCCTGCACGCGGTCGAGTAAATCCAAAATAGACTTTGAAGCACCGGCCCACAACTGAGAGTTGTATTCCATTTTCGGTCTGATAAAGGTGATATAGATAGTAAGGAGGTCAGATGGAGTGAAGTATTTCTTACACCGTTTCAAAAAACCTAGGCACTTGAATGCTTCTTTTGCGATATGAAAAATATACTGCTTCCAACGAACATCACATTGAATTTTCATGCCAAGAACATCGAGAGCTTCTGATTCCTTAATATATATATCACCCATAATTACAGATGAGGTAGCATATTCAGCCGTACGCCTGTGCGAAAGCACACAGCACTGGGTTTTATGAGCGTTAAATTGAACCCTATTCGCAAGGCCCCATTCGGAGATTACCAAAAGGTCGCGATTAAGGGTATCATCCATGTGCTTTCGCATAGCCCCAATTTCCCGAAGGCTTGGTCTATTGCGAAAAGAAAATGAATGGCATATGCTAGTGTCATCTGCGAAAGAATAGATAGGGTTGGAAGTCTGACGTAGAAGGTCATTGAGAAAAATAATAAATAAGGTAGGGGAAAGAACGGAACCTTGCGGTACCCCTGAATTTACCTTGAACTCGTTTGATGCGATCCCATCTATAACAACTCGTATAGTGCGATCCCTGAGAAAGCTCGATATAAGTCGAGAGAAACTATTACCGACACCAAAAGCAATAAGTTTTGATATGAGCGCACCATGCTACACTCTATCAAACGCCTTAGAAATATCTAGAGCCACCACCTTACTTTCGCCGAAATGGTGAATGGATTGACACCATTTTTCCGAAAGGAAGGCCAGTAAGTCACCCGTAGAGCGTCCCCTACGGAAGCCGTACTGCCGGTCACTAAGTAAGCTGTTGGACTCCAGATACCTCTCCATAACTTTGGAGAGTGCAGAGCAAATAGCGATTGGGCGGTAATTTTCAGGGTTGCTAGCCTCTCCCTTTTTGGGGATCGGTGTTACATTAGCAATCTTCCAACATGATGGAAACTCACCAACATGGTATAAAATGTTGAAAAGTTTTGCTAATGGACGCGATAACGTCGAAGAGCACTGCTTTTTTGTCTTATTCATTCAATGGACTCCTCACCTAAACAATTTAGTTTTTGATATAAGACTTTCAAGTTTTCAATACTAAATATGGGTAAAATCCACTGATGAGCTATTTGAGCAGCACTAAAATGGCCATATGGATATGCTTTCCCTACAGTAATACATTTCAATTTGTAAATTCAAATAAAAAATATTTCATGAGAATATTATGAAATATTTATATTTGAAGAGTCATAGCGTCCATGAACATTATACACATATTTTACAGTATTGTATGTAAGAAAGATGTGCTGCCAGACCTGCGATGTCGCAGTCGTTCGTTCGCTCAATTACATTAAAAGCAAAAACAAATTGTAAAAAATTAATTACGCGAACGAGCCAACGATTTTGACATTGCGGGTCTGGTAAGTGATCTTTTTATAAACTTACTTTTCAGTTCATGAATAAAAATAACAAGTAAGAGTGCTATATTCGGCTATGCCGAATCTTATATACCCTTTACCACCTATGTAAATCTAGTTTAGTGAAATAACTCCAATAAAAAAAATCAAATATTGGGGTGACAGAAAATTAAAAAATAAGAAAGTTTTGGTACTGCATATAAATAATTTTACAAAAAAATGACATCGGTTCTTAATGGGTTAGCATTAACATAGACCGATCATGCTGATTTTAAATAGCACATCTTTCGACGCTATATCTGATGGATGACATACTTAATTTTTTTTGCTGAGGCAAACTTACCCTGCAGGAGGATAAGCGTTAATTGTCTTTAAACTACTGGTACCATTACTAGTACTGCAAACACTAGTTCAAAAGGTGATAGAATATATATAGAAAAATACTAGTACTTCAAGTAGTTCATTTGTAGATTGATTTGACTTGCAGAATTTCATATTAATTTTTGATGATGTTTTAACGCGAATTGCTAATTCGCATTTCCGTTTATTTTATTTTTAGTTGTTATAACAAATTTAAAACAATTATATAAGTAAAGCTCGATTTTCTTGTGTTTAAAAAGTGACATTTAAAAAAAATAAATAAATTAAATTAAAAATAATTTTAAAATTTTTTGAACATGTTTTTTGTTTAAGATTGATGTTCGAATGTAAAACTAGCGATCTTTTTTTCAAAATACTGAAGGAATTTTTCGACGTTGAGTGGTGTAACAAAATCTTTAATACCTGCATGTAGTTGAAATTATGGAAAACAATAATATTGTGGAATTTTCTTCTTAAAATACAGAAAGTTAATTGTTTAGTTTATGGTGAAGTATCAAATAATACACATTTCTTAAATTAAAGGATTTTGGTATATAGTGGAGTAACAAACGTAACTCAAGTTGCACAATATTGCTAGTGGAATGAGTATGCCCTGAACAATATGTTGAAAATCCCGAAAATTGCTTCAAGAGCCATAAATTAGTGAGCTTAAGACAAACAATAATGTTAAAATGTGTAACACAAATAGATATTTTTAAAACAAATTAAAAAAATAAATTTCTGTGTAAAAAATAGAGTACTGTGCAATGAAAACCCACGAAATAATTGAATTTGTGAAGAAATTGTAAATCGACTTGAACTATACATTAAAGAAAAAATAAGTGATAATATTAACCTACCGACAAAAGATTACGAATTATCAAATCAGTCTTTGAAAAAAGTTAAAGAAATGGTTTATACAGAACAAACCTACAATAAGATGTGCTAAAAATTTTTATCAATTTTGTCTGAGGAAGGCTTGGTTTTGTTGCTATCTCTAAAAGGTCTGAAATCCGAAGTGTTTCATCAGGTAGTTTTTACTATTTAGGAATAGAGAATCAGCTAAAAAAAGTAAAAAAATGTGTTTGGAAAACCAAATTGCATAGAAAATTATTCGATATAAACCAATTCCTAATGCAGAACTAATTGTATCCGACTAGAAGAAATGGCACTTACATCCACCTTGAATCTATTGTACTAGTTCTTATTTAAAACCAATAATACTAGTTTTTCATGAAGAACTAATTGTACTAGTATCTACCTAGAATCAATTATACTAGTACTCATCTAGTACTAATAGTACTAGTATCCGCCTAGTATCCATCTAGTACCAATGGTACTAGTAATTTTCCTAACACACTCAATGTTAATTTGAGCATTAAGATGGTATAGGAAAGTTTACAGTTGGGAACTAGTAGTAGTGATTTTTGTACTAGTACAATACTCGTTTAACACTAGTTCGATTTCCTGCAGGGTAATTACAACACTAACACGATTTTAAATAAAATTATATTCTTCAAAGAGCTATGCAGGAATTCAGTAGTAAGCGAAGGTGGCGCTAGTCACACTATAGAGGAAAAAATCTTTGCGCTCGGCGGAAGGCTGGCTAGCAGAAAATCTTTGGTAAGTGAGGCTGGTGTTGGTTATAATATAGAGGAAAAATATTCTTCGCTTGGCGCTTACTGAATGATTTTTTTTATTTTTCACTTAATTTACTTTTAATTCAACATAATTTTAAGCACCATTTCTACCATACCCATATTACCTTATTCTTTTGTCAAATATTTGATATATGTAGTATTATTGGGACAAATTTTGTAAGTCTGTGACTCCAAACCTAAGGCTTGGTTCCAAATTGTTTACTTTACATTTTTACATTAATATCCCATATTACACACAGTGGGCAACTTGTTTTTTAAGCTTTCCAAAATAATTGCACTAAATCTAAAACTTACATTGCCTATCTCATTTGTAAGTGCGCCAACGCTAATATGTAAGAGCGAAATATTCGGCTATGCTGAATCTTATATGCCCTTCACCATATACATACGTAAATCTAGTAATCATTTTTTTTAATTTCCTGAAAGATCTCTTGAGAAGCTTTTAACTGATACCCATATTGATATTAAAATAGAAATATGTTGCTCAATCCTACTTCGAAAAAACTTCAGAGGCCTATAGCTCTTTTGATTGGAGGAAGTTCTCTAAACTAGATTTGTTTCAAATGATATGTAAAAACTAGAGGCAAGCATAATGTTTTGGGCGATGCCTCGAAGAAAATGGCCGGTCTTTCAATAGCAAAATTTCGGAAAATATGTCTGACGGATTGGAGTTTCTCTAGCTCTTCTAGTGCCTTGGCAAAGTTTATTTAACTCGAACACGGCCGGACAGACAGACAGCGCTTACTCGACGTCGCTATGCATAAGAATTAAGAATATATATTCTAAGTTCTTATGCATATATATATATATATATATATATATATATATATATATATATATATATATATATATATATATATAAATATATATATATATATATGTATATATATATAATATATATATATATACTTTATTGGATCGGAAATGGATATTGTAGAAATTGCAAACGGAATGACAAACTTAGATATACCGTTTTTCCTCTTTTTATGGTATAGGTTATAAAAACGATGCTTTTAAAAATCCATGGGCATTATGTCATTTTTTTAAGTGACACATTATGTTCATGAACGCTATGACATGCCACCATTAAGATAAATTAAAAAAGTATATATTATGATGTTAACGATTGAGAAACTGACAGTTTATTATTGAAAAGTGTTACTTAAATTAGACCACAAGCTTTTAAAGATACTGTTTATTTGCTCGTTTACTTACAATCTAAAATTACTGATTACTTCTTCCTCAACTTGATCACCTGGTCCCATTACTTTCCCCATAGTTGTTTCTGAAAAAAGGAATTAAAAAAATAGTACATTAGTTTTACTGAACATATCGTTATTGTGTATCCATGTATTTTAAAAACAAAATCTTACACTGACACATTTTTTCTCGTTACATTTTCTGTTTTTCTAACAGTATAAGAAGCATTTTTGATACACTAAAACAAAGGTACGTACGTATTTTGACAATGTGTTTTTGCAAACAAAATAATTTTACTACATTACATAAAACATTAAACAAATAAAACTTCTTAGATGGCATTTTGACAGTTTTTCTTATAACTAATTTCTTTACATCTAATTAATCTTATACCGATTACCACAAGTACTGAAAAAGGGTGTATCTAAGTTTGTCATTCCGTTTGTAATTTCTCCAGTATCCGCTTCCGACCCTATAAAGTATGTATTTTCCGAGCTGTTGAGCGATGTTGCCCTGTCCGTCCGTGTTAGTGTTGAAATCAAATTTGCCAAGGCACTAGATCAGCTAGAAAAAATTTAAATACACCAAACGGTCAGACATAGTTTGGAAAGTCGAAAGTCGAAAATAGATATCGGTCTATGTCCTTCGAGGCAGCGGGGAAAAAATACCACGCCTGCCTCTAATTTTTCCTTATATTTTAAAACAATGAAGTAACTCGAATTTAAAACCAGAGTACTATATTCGGCTATGCCAAATTTTATTCATCATCTATGCAAATCTAGTTTAGTGAAATAACTTCAATCAAAAAAGCAAATATTAGATTGACCATGAATTATAAAATAAAAAATTAATTTTACATAAAAATTTAATAGGCTCTTAATGGGTTATTAATTTTAAAAGAATTTTAGTAATTCCTTAAAGATCTATTCAATAGCTTTTAAATTATACCCATATTGATATTTTAAAAAATTGCATATTTTCGGAACTCCGTAACTCGGAAAATATGGGCAAGCGCCAATTTTTTCGCTTGCTGCTTTTTTTCTTATTTTTTAATTCTTTATCGCCCTAAACATATATTTTTGTGATTGTGTTACCCTAGTGTTACAAATGACATGAAAAAATTAGAGGTAGGCGTGGTGGTTTGCCTGCAGCCTCGGCAAACTTGATTTCAACATTAATACGGATGGTTGGGGAATCCTTTCGCCAATAATGATTAATTCCACACTCGATTACCTTTTCTTATTGCTTTTGTTTGGTATATAATCATCTATGTAGCGAATGTGACGTTGTTGAGCTAAGTTGGTTTGTTCAGGTAAGCAAAATTTAGATATTTAAATTTAAACTAAAGGTAAATGAAGCGTTTACTTTATATTCCGAATTATTTGAAAACAGAATTCAACTTCAAATAAAATTTTTTAAGATATGCAGATATTAGTTTTCAGTTGTGAAGATCTATTTCTCTTTTTTGAGATAATAAATAATTCTTACAAAAACAAAAAAACTACCGAAACAGATTTCATGTATCAGTCTATAGAGGTTTGAGAGTATGGCCATATACCTAAAATTATATGAACTATTGGGGCACCCTTGAATTTATAATTTTGAATATTTATGCTTGTTAATATAACGATTATAGTAATCAACATTTTGTCAAATTTTCAAGAGTTTGTTTTTAACCTTCCAAAAAATAGGTCAATTTACGTCACCTATGGGGACGCTGTTTATTTTTAAGATTTATTTTTGTATTACTTAGTGCTATCGGGAGCTATGCTGATACGCAGTTTTTTTTTTTTAATTTCCAAGTCACGCCTTTCACGGTTTATAATACACGTAAAAAACGTGTACGTTGTATTGGGACACTCTTTAAGTCTTAAAACTGTTAGCTGTTTTTAAAACAGAACCAATCTGTAAGCAGATAAAAAAAAATTCAAAATCTGTTCAGAAATGACTCTGCGGGAAGAAACATAGAAAACAAAGAAGCTTAAAATAGGTACGATCACTTTGTGCCAGCACTTATTTTAGAAATATTTATTTAGAATAACAAAATTTCTTTATCCTCTAAAAAGCTAAAAGTCTTAATTTTAATATAAAATTATTTGTTGAAGATTCACCTTACCGACAGAAATTCCTAGCGATGTGCGTTGTATCATATCTGATAATTTAAATTCCCCATTGTCAGCCATTTTGTCAAATTGTGAGAGTATGACATTTTTGCCTTTTTCGAAAACCGGCAAAAAGCTGAGCAAGACTTTGTGATTAAACGATGGATTTATAATTTTTCGATTAATTTGCCAAACCGGAGCTTAACAGATTTTATTAAAAAAAAAGAAAAATTCAACAACGTTTTACACACATCAGATTAATCAGTTCCACTTACCAGGGCTAGATATAATACCACCTTTAAATGCTTGATAAACCGGAGTATAAAGCGACTTGGCCTTATTCAACAGATCCGGTGAAGAAAGAATTTTCTCAATGAATTCTGGGTCGCAAGAAATTACAGTTGGATAAAATCCCATCCAAGCGCACATGGTATTAGAGTTGCATCGTTCAAACAAAATGCTAAGTCCTTGAAGAACATCTTTAACAATTTTTATTTTATTTTATTTAAGGCATAGGACGTAGGTTTTTTTTTTATAGTTTAATCACCTTTAAAGTTTCCAATTGTGCTAAATGATCCTATAACTGGCATACCAAAAGATCCAGGAAATTTAAAAGCAAACCGATATAAATTACGACGCGACCACAACCAATACAACCACAAACAGATCAATAAAAAGAGAAACAAAGCTTTTAATAAGTCAGCTGAGAATTTAAAATGTTGTTCCATGCTTTTTTATAAACTTTATAATTTTCTCAAATAGAAACAATCAAACGACAATCGCTGGAGTAAGCGGAAATTAAACTAGACGTTCTTTCTTATATAAGTCTATTTATAAAGATTTACTTACTACAAAACCTCACAGAAAGGGTTCATTAACAAACAAAACTGAAAACAAATACAATGCTTGGCAGAATATCATAACCAATTTTCTATGATTGTTTATATTTTGTTGCTTTTTACTTGGCCACCGGTCTTTAAATTTACCTTAAAATAATTAAAGTACGAGGGTAGTTAAATAGAGCATCTCTTATCCATTTAGAGTTGAAATATTAAAATTATACTAATGTTAGATTTTTTCCGAGAACCATTCAATCGAAAATTATTTCACTTACTGCAGTAAAAAAAATACGTCTGTCAAAAATACGTGAATTAAGTTTATTGTCATATACCACGGACATGATTTTTTATAGCATGATTTCTGAGAGATTTTTTTTTTGTTTGCTCTTAATCAAGCATTAATGCTTAAATTTACATATGAATAGCTGCTTTAGTTTGCTGAACTACGTTTTATCTTGTGTTTGGTTATATTACTGCTTTAATAAATTTAAACGTCCTTGTTAAAGTTTAATTCGCTTTTTGATTAAGACTATAGAGCGCATTTGTTTGCAAATAGATTGAACTTAAAACAAATAAGAATTCTCTGTTCGGCTATGCCAAATCATATATATCCTTCAACATCTATGTAAATCTAGTTTAGTAAACTTCACTCAAAGAAACGAATATTGGGGTGACAGACCATAAAAAAATAAAATAAAAATGGAGCTGCATATACATTACATTACAAAGCTTCAAATTGATTCACATATTGATATTTTAAAAAATTTTAAAATTTCAGAGACCCGTAATTTGGAAAATATGGGCGAGCGCAAATTTTTTCACTTGAGGTTTTTTTTTTGGAGTTTTTAATTCTCTACCGCCCCATATATATATTTTTTATTGGATTTAGATATTAGAGGCAGCCGTGGAGTTTGGTCTGCTGCCTCAAAGGAAATGGGCCGAAATTTTTTACAAACATTTTTTATTTTTTTTTTAATGCTTAACCCATTAAGAGCCGATGGCATTTTTATGTAAAGCTATATGGATAATATGTCTGTCAGCCCAATAGTCGCTTTTTTATTAAAGTTACTTCATTCAACTAGATTTATATAGATGGTTAAGGGTATATAGGATTCGGTATATCCGAATATAGCACTCTATCTTGTTTTTTTTAACTAAGTATAAACACGCACATTTTAAATTAATTTTAAAAATAAATTTCTTGTTAAAATAAAAATTAGACATAAGCATATGTATGTCTGGAAAGCATTCAAGAACAGGTATCGCAACATTCCTTTATTTGTTAACGGAGATGTTACTCAATTTCAAAGATGTCTGTAATCGTTAAGCTTAAGTTAGTAAATCACTTAATTGTTACTGCAAACAACAGAAATTGTCTACAAATTTTAATATTGTCGTATTGTTTCAAATTAGTGAATCGGTTGATATGAAACTTATTTTAAAATTTCAATCGTATGATGGGTGACAATCTTTTTGTCTAGATCGCAAAATGAAAAGTTTGTATAAAAAAAGTTACTAAGGTTAAATATACTCTTAATCGGTGTTGTTTTGCTTCTGGAGCCTTAATAAGAGAGCATTTATTATAGCCTTCACCACAGGTAGAAACGGTATATCGTCATCTGAAGTTAAAAACCATGTAACTAATTTCAAAATTAAAAGCTGTATTTTTACTGAAAGCCTGTCTTAAATGTAAACTTATTTCGCGGGAAATTTGCTATTAAAAAAATCTAAATATTGCACACACATCCTCCTAATTATTGTTAAGCTTTATTTATTCATTCATCATTCCATTTATCAGATAATGTTACTTTTCAAAACTTTCAAGAAATAACTTCACCAATTTTTTTATGTTACTCTGCAGATATCGACTTGACTAAAAAGAGATTCGAAGAAGTGAGGCAATGAATTACGCCTCCTGAACTTAGGAACCAACAAAATTCCGAAAATGAGAAAATAATCAAAAAGATTTAGACAACTGCCGTATAAAATTTAACTTTATACGATGGAAGAAAAGTGAATCGTTTTGAAAAAGGAAATTTTCTTGAAAATGTTTTCACAAGCAACTAAACTAAGTAGTTAACTACCAGCCAATATGGAAGTAGCAAACACCTCAGAAAAACGTTTAAGATATTTAACATACAAAATGGCAGATACTTCATAAAGCTCTAAAAAAACAGGCATTGATTAAAGAAATAAAGAAATGCTTTGTAATATTTTCACAAAAGTAGGAATAGAAAATAATCTTTTAATAATTTTTTTTTATAAACTAAAACAGATGAAATTAAAAGCAAATTACCTTATTTATAGCTTAGAAAACATAGCTATGCTATAATAAATCGAATATGGAATTCAGTTTTACGGCACTTTCCCAATCTCAGTATTTTAAAAGAGGATTCTAGCAAAACTCGCAACCGCTCATAGGTCTAATCGAAATGTGAACACTTACAAGGATCGAAAGTGCTATATATTAATTTTTTTTATCTAGGCTACCTTATTGAACCAGGTCAACTGTCGGCCTCAGCACACAGTGTGTAAAAGTGATGAAACTTAAAACAAAAACACATTAAAAACGGGTAACCTTAGATCTGAAGTTTAAAATTTTGTTAAACTTCGAAAGGCTAAAATTCTTTGATAGACAATTTACTATACCTTCCCATAGATGTGCTTGTGCGGATAGTTTCTATACATAAAATTTAAATACTTAGTGTTGGTTAAATAATATCTACAATAAAATAGAAAATAGAAAAAGAGATTAGATTCTCTGAAAAGCTGACTTATTCCACAACAAAAAATGGCTGTCCAAATATAAAATTATAGGGATAGCAAGTAATATTTATGAAAACTTGATGCCAATTTTTTTTTTTAAATTTATTTATGGCAAAAAATACACAATTTAAAAAAAAATCGCTTACTGCATTTAACTTAAAGTTAAAGTGAAGGCAAAATTGAAATTAGTATGAAAATTCTTATGCATACAGGTATCTGTAACGATATATATCCAGCAAAATAAATATGAAGGAGTGCAATAATCATGGGTGTTTTCATTGATTCGCTTGCATTTATTTTCTAAAATGCATTTTGAATAAGTTCGTTTATTCTAGTTATATTATAATTTTTAAAATCATAAAAAAACTCATGAAATTGCATAAAGTTTGCTATTAGAAACTGGTTTTAAAACTAAATAATATAAAATAAGATGTGTTAACCGTGCCAATAAAAAGTTTAAAAATTTAGTTCCGTTTTATTACAACAAATAAATATTAATGAAAAATATTCATTCTATGAATTAATAATTACGAATTAACTACATTTATATAAAGAAATCATAAAAAAGTCAATGAAAAAACGTATCCTGATAACCGAATTTTCACTGGTTTTCTGAATTCATTTAAATGTCAAGGCGTTTTGTTAATTTGAACTCATGCTTGCCAATGACAAGCTAATGTTCAAATCATGCGATTTTTCCCTAAATTGAACCAATCATTCTAAGTAGATCGCATCAACTACCTACCTCTTTTGTTTGTCTTTTTTTGCTCAGAACCGATATAATTACAATAAATATAATATATAATAATATAAATATAGATACTGCAACGAAAACAATTTTTGTTATAAGTTTCGCTTATCAATCTTGGATCCAAGGGGAATAATCAATTTTAACTGTATTTGTTGCTAATTTTTTACTAGCTGACCCTCGTACAAGCACTTTCAAAATTTATACAATATTTGTTACTAAAGAAGCTTGTTATTTATTTGGTGTTTGTTAATGTTTTTTAATAGCATTAATACAATTTTCATTGTCACACACGTGTTTCAAAACAAATTAACTCTCATACTATTGCTCATTTTGTTTTTAATTACATGTCACACAGGTTAAAGTTTAAGTGATGTTATTTTGGTTGTTTATAGTTCATTTAGTAGATAATTAAAGAAAATAGAAACAATAATAAGCTAAATTAATAAGAAATTTAACTTTGAAAATAACGCTTACAAACATAAGCCCCAGAATAAAACATCATACTAAAATAATGTTTCAGCACAAAAAAAAAATAAACTTTGAAAAAAATTTAAACATTTGATAGTTTCTTCTTTTGAAATGTTAATAGCGAAGTGAGTTTTATAGTCAGCACTTTTTTTTCTTCAGAAAGACAAATTTTTCAAAGTACAAATATGTCAAGTTAAAGCTTGAATATACGAATTATTGCCTCTAGAAAGGACAACAGAATTAATCACAATATAATATGTAATTTAAAGTCAAATCAATGTTAAATAAATTATTTTTTTTTTCTAACTAAAAAAATAATAAAATTAACTATTTATTATTTTGGCTAAAAATAGTTATTAATTTTAAAGAGAACAGTAAAATCAAATGCTACCAGGGAATAAGGCATATTTTTACACCGCTTCTCACGTTTTTATCAACCTTCCTTTAAATACAAAAAAAATACGATAAAGAAAGATATTTTCTGTCAATAAATTGTAAAAATAATGATTTTCACTTTCGTTTTAAATATCAATTAACTCTTTTCTGAAACCTGTTGCGCCCGCTTCTCTGTATAACACAAGTCATAAGATTTTGGAAACAAAAATAAGAACTACCGGTCGTATTGAGTTGTTGACCTAGAGGAAAACAATTCCAAAAGCGTGCGGCATGGATGAAGAAGTGCTACTCAGACAACAGAGACTAGTGTATGAGAATTATGACGTTTTTACCTCTAAGTGATCTGGAACACCTAGATAAGATACCGAGGAGTTTCAGAGTAAATAATTTTAAAAATATAAAATAATTTTAATATGAAAATGTACTATTTGGAATCTTTTAGAATTTAATTTACTTTATTCGTGCTTGATTTCTTCAAATAAAAATATTTCATGATATTCTCATGAAATATTTATTATTTAAAATTAAACTAAAAAAAAAAAAAACAAAAATGAAAGGAAAAATAAAAATAGTTACTGAATGTTTCCTGTGTTTTTGTATAAAACATTTTTGAGTTGTTATTGTCTTTTGTCTGATTGATTCAATGGAGTTCTCATTTAATCAATTTGGCTTTTGATGTAAGACTTTCTAGTTTTCTATACAAAATTTGGGTAAAATCCACTGATGAGCTATTTGAGCAATAGTGAAATGGCCATATGGATATGCTTTCCCCGCAGTTATAAATTTCATTTTTTAGTTTAATTTAAAATAATAAATATTTCATGAGAATATCATGAAATATTTACATTTGAAGGAATCAAGCATCAATAAAGTAAATTAAACAAAATAATTTTATTAACAATTGTAGAAGGCTATTAACCAAAATTCCATGCAGCTTAGAGGACAGATGAGACATATGGTTACATTTTACTAGGCCATACACATATAAGTCTTACAGACAATTAATTATTATTGTTTATAAAAGATGAATTTTGAAAATTATGGTTTTTAACTAGGATTTTGGCAAGTAAAAAAGCATAGCTATTGGTCTAAATTCAGAATCAGTATTCGATATATTCAAAATTTTTACATATTTCAAATACGACGGAAAGCTGCTAGTCACTATGATACTATTTAATAAATGTGGTCAAGTATTGCAGAATTACCGGCAGCAAGATCCTAATAAATTTAGGGTACATATTGTCACATCCCACCGCATTTGCCTTAATAAGAATCTAACATAAAAAAACTTCGTATTGACTCACACAAAATAGCTGAAAGAAATTACTATAGATTCTTTGGTTGTTAGAAAATTGAATTAATGTCCTCTATTGGCGCTGTATACTGTCCTCAAAAAAAGAAGCAATTGCAGGCATCAAATTTATTGGATGTCATTCAATGAGAGAATCATTCTCTAAAAATACATTATAATTCAAATTTTTGAAATTAAGATAGAAGACTTTAGATTTTGACGTAGGAACATTAAAGTGATATGTTAAAAATAACAAACGATGTTTGTAAAAACACGAGGCTGATAATTGGTGTAAAGTTCTGTTGGTTGCTGTATGATGTGTGGGGTTGATTGTGTTTGTGGGAGTTAAGCCAAGAGATAACATATTGTAACTTGATATTGATTCCAATAGATTATTTCAATTAAAATCGCCAGATACAAAAACATCATCATATACGGAGGCAAGAGTTTCCGGGGTCGAGAGAAAATTTGATAAACAAATTCTTTTATTTGGCCTTTAAATACACCCAACCAACATTTTCTTACCATCAGAGTTTATATTAACAAAAATAAATTCATCTTTTTTATGTGCGGCATAATTAAAAGATTTCAAGCGAATTTTGCAAGATATATGCTTTTTTTCTTAAATTGCTACCCCGATGTCCTCGATTTCCTCTTTAAATACTTTTTAAGCACTTAAGCAAAAATTGTATCCAATGTCGCAATTGAAAGCCAAGTTTCTGAACACAAACGATATCAATCTTCGTCTTGGCTCCAGATTTGTCTTCAAGAATAGAAATAGTGTCCATACTCAACGGTAAAATAAAAATAAAACCCCCTAAAGGTAACGCCAAAAATCATTTTTTTAATAAATCAAAATGTTTGGGTATGATATGATAAACAATCACATAAAAAGACACCAACTTAGTGTTTAGATTTCAGCTAGCTGTCTATAACAGTTCAAAAGTTTGGCCACATATATCAAATTAGATAAACTATTAGACACTCTTTACTTTCAGAATCAAAATCTTATACTTGTTATTATAGTTGACAAATTAATACAGCTCCTGGAAAATTTCAACCATCTATCTACAATTGTTCGACAGTATGGCCCCTGGCATCAAATTACATCGAATATAGGGGCACCCCTTTATTTCCAAATCCAAATTTTTCTCTTATTGCTATAGCGAATTTAGCAATACAATTTCATTTTAAATGCCAACCGCCTGTCTATAACGGTTCAACAGCTCGAAAGCATATGCAAGAGAGAAAGAAATATGTTGCATTTTGTAAAATAAAGAAAAGCGATAAAATATCATTTAATTATAAACGTGATGAGTTAAAATCAAAAAGCAAAAATTTAAAAAAGAAATAAATTAAAAAAAAAGCAAAATATTAAACGTTTAACGCTAAAAACTTTTTCTGTGTTGATATCAACATTTAACAATTACTGTTGCCTCCAAAGCAGATGTACCCCCAGTAATTTTAAAGAGTTGTGGAATAGTTTCGCTGTTACATTAAATGTCCTACGCGCTCACAGAAGAGACTTAAAACTGGATAGACTTAAAATTTAAGATAAAGAAGAAAATACTTTTCAAAACAAACGGTACGGAATTGCTGAAAAAAGACAGCGTTGAAGAAGCCAAATTGTTGCGAGTTTTCTCAAATTCATGATTATCTTAAAAACGAAGACAAACCTAAAAGAGAAAATAAGATTCATGTTTCTAAATTAAAAATAAGAAGTACTAATTAAAGGAAATAATCTTCAACCACTGAAAATAAAACAATTTTAAAACTGTCAAAACAATTTAACTGTTTAGTTCACATCAATTTAAATTTCAATTATTTTTATATTGTTGTAAATCTTACGCCAATTGCTGCGGAAGTTTAATTTTACGCCCCCAGTTAAAAGACTTACTATTGAAGGAATAATAATTGCTTTTCGCATCACACAGCTTTTGTGTTGAGACCAATAAATCCAACCGATTTTCGGCGCTCTCTAGTAATAGCTACATTTGCGTACAGCTACTGTTTTGTACTATCAGGCAAGATATGGTGCTGCGTGTCAGATAAAAAAATTTAGCCAGGATAACACGTTACGTTTGTTGCACTTAAGGAGTTGCGCCCAACAAGCCATGCTTGCGCTATAAAATTCTCACAGCCTTTATAAAATTTAGCTTGTATTTGAAGGTCTCATGAAGCCATTAAGGCCAAAATGGTAAGTTGTTTTGGATTGTACAACTCTTATTGTTATTTGCTTAATTTTATATATTTCATTGTCTTTTAATACGCTAAGCAACTAAAAGTTAACAAAATCATCCACAGTATTTTCGGGAAATGTTTGATATAATATACGCCGTGCATGCTTCAATATCACCCACGTCCAAAAATGATGGGAAAAATTAAGGTTAATTTAATTAAAATATTTCATAAATTACAGAATTTTTTTTTTAATTTTTGCAGAGCGGCTATTGGCAGGTCGAGATTGCCTGCAAAGGTAAAGAGCAGACGGCTTAAGCTGCGCTATATAGGTAAAGGTAATTAATATTACACCATTTGGTCTCTGCAACGTTTCAGCCACTTTTGAGCTTTTAATAAAACGGATATTAAAGTTAATCAATTGGAAGACATGCCTGGTGTATCTTGGTGATACAATTATCAAAACAAAAACGTTTGATTCAACTACTAAGAGCATCGGGAGACGGCAGATGGCATATCAACTGATGAAAATAAAATGCGAGAAGAACGCGTCAGCAAAATCTTCGAATTACAAAGTTTCTTTAGCCTATTCACTTCTTACATACGATTTGACCTAAGCTTTACCAGTGTTATTTGCAAACTTATATGAGCTAACCAAGAAGCTATACCAGTGGAGAGAAGTAGCAAAGCTCCGAAATCTCTCGATTGTGGCACCTACCTTAGCACATTTAGTTGCTGGACAAAAATAATTGCTAGATAATGATACGAACGTATATGAAATAGGTGGCATACTATTGCAAGTGGTAGACGGGGCAAAAAAAGTGATACGCTTCTACCCAGAAAAAAATAGATATTAGCTTAAAAAGAACTTGCCATATAATGACTCACTTTTGTGAGATTGCCATCTGTTTGTTACTCGTCTATGAAAAATAAATAGTAATTGAACTAATTCTTAAAGTTGAAAGAGAATAATCAATGTAATCAATTCTCAGCAATTGATTATTTGAGTCTCAAATCTTCTTAAACTCATTAGGTTGGTAATCCAGTTGGAAGTTCTTCCTCCAAAAATGATTAATTCTACACACGTTGATTACCTTTTCTAAAATTTTTTGCTGGGTATAGCAGAGCGCTGCCAGTAGATTGTAACAAACAGTACCACAAATGGTGGGTATTAAGTCGTTTTGCACAAAAATGTTTTGTTACGCTTGCAAATGTTGCGAATAATTTTGCTTGTATGTAAATGGAAATACGGTTTTATTCAAATATTTCTGTAGCTATATATTTCAAATTCTTTGCTGACATTCCTATTCTCAATTGGCGTGTTAGCATGTTGACATTTTTCTTTTAGCATCTAGTGGATTTTTTGTTATCACGTTGCTACCTTTTTTATTAAAAATGCAACTATGTATACAGCATTACTTTGTAAAACAATATATGTGTGTACCTGCAAAATTTGTTTTGGAACATACTTATGTACATTAAGATGGTTCTTTAAACAAAAGTTTTCAAATTCATATATCACCTTTGTATTTTTAAAATATACAAATCTTGAACTGTCCCTGATGACAACAAAAAAAGCAGAATTTCATATATAATAAATATGTAATTTAAATCTTAATCAAATACAAACAAAAACATCACAAGCATTTATTAATATTTTATTAAAAATATCGCACCTGTTAAACTAAAGGGCGTCAACTCAAAATTTTCAGGTTTTCCTTTTTGTTAAAAAACGATATATACTGATCAACTCTAACGACTGTAAATTTTTCCCGTTCTTTTAACTCCTCTTTCTTAAAAAACCCCCCGTTATGTCGCTTACCATGTCTTCCGAGTACTTACTTTTGTATCAACAAAACAGATATAATTTTAGTTGTACTTCATTGTTTTAACAAAGCAATAAGAAATCGAGTGTTATATTAAAGTTAACAAATTATTTTTACGAGGCCATAATTTTTTTATTATACTCCTTTAATATTATCATAAACTGTTTTTTGTCTCTACTGAAAATTTTGAGTTGAAGCCCTTTAGTTGAACAGGTGCCATATGCCAGCGAATTTTTTTTTTACTATTCAATACTTTTCAGTATGTTAAGTAAAATGGTTTTTAAGTAATGAAAAATTTATTGATGTTTTTCGTAATTACAAAAATTTCTTTTCAAGATACGAAGTTACGGTATTTATTGTTTTATCATAAATTAAAAAAAACTTAATAAATTGTTCGCGTTGTAAGCTATATTAGGAAACATTATGAACAAATAATATTTAGCGTTTCAGCGAAATTTGATAAATTCGCCATCGCGACCATCTAGTGTTGATTCGCCTTGGCTGTGAATTTAAGGAACAAATTTGGGAAAATTTTACACTAGTTAGTAAGTTAGTTAGTTAGGAGTGGCAGACTCTCGCGGCGAAGCTCACTTGAGCACAATCGACTGGCCCGTTGTGATACCACAAGGAAGGCGGCGCGACTCCCCTTACCCAGCCGAGAACCATGAGGATTCACGGATGAACTTTGATATGTCCTGTAGATTGAGATGATAGCTCCGTAAGAGTTCCAAAGAAAGGAGAGCCCAGAATTCTTAGTCTTCTTCGAGCCAGGGACGGGCAGTGGCACAGGAGGTGCAGTACGGTCTCTTCCTCATCCTCCGAGCCACAACTGCGACAGAAATCATTAAAGGGCAGACCGAGTCTTTCAGTATGCCTGCCGATTAGCCAGTGTCCAGTAAGTACCGAGACCGTGATACTTATGGATTTTCTGTCCAGTCTGAGCAGCTGCCTGGAGCGCTTGAGGTCCAGTGTAGTCCACAGTTGTCTGGAGACCCAACAGGAACTTTCTTCTACCCATAGTTTGAGGTAGTGGTTCTTTATGGCCATTTTCACCGTTGCCAAAGGAGTTCCAACGTCTGGTAGCGAGGAGACGTTAGGAAGCAATCTCTGATCGCTCCGATAGAGTGTTCAGTAATGAGCGACAACTCAGAACTAGCTTAGATGTACTATAAGCGCCCTGATTGCCGCCTTACTGTCCGAGAATATCCGAATGGCAAGGCGAGAAAGATCGTCCCTAAGACACTGCAGTATTTAGGAAGTCTAAGAGAGAGTCTTAGTTCAAGGCTATTGGAGAAGATTCCGCAGCTGACTCTGTCGTCCAGTTTCGAGCCATCGGTGTAAATGTCAACAGTACCACCCACAACCACTTCGTTACGGACCCATATCTCCCTACTCGGAATATGGATCTGAAACCCGTGTTCCAGAGCGGGAGTAGAAGAGATGTAGTCCACCATTGATGGCAGTGGCACATCCCGATCGATAATCTTAGAGTGCTCTATATCCAGCCTGAGCCAGCGTAAGAGAGCATTAAGTCTGGCTGCACAGCATTTAGCCTGTTGCAATACCAGAAGTATGGTGATAAACCAGAGGAGAAGAGCATACAGAGCCTTTGTCGAAGTAGTTCGGTGAGTCCCAATAATCAAAATGATCGGCATTTGACGGTCGTTAACCTCTGCAACCAGAAGCTTTAGCAGGTCATGTGTTGCTGCATCTCCATGATCATGGAGATCAATTTAACATGCCCCTGATACCAGCCCGCATCACGGCATGAGAGGAAGAGGCCAGGATTGGCTGAAATTATGTCCTTATAGACACTGCGAAGAGCCGCTTGGACTAACCTCCAGTTATCTGGAGATAAAGTCCCGTCACTTTTATCATTGTCTTTTATAGGCAAAACGAGGCTATCCCTAACTATCTCGCTAAGGGGATGTGAGGACATCGGTTTAGACGTTGAAGTCTTTGGCCGTTTAGTCAACTGAGGGCTGTCGTGGCGGCTTCCTCAGCCGACCTTTGTCATTTCTGAGATGCCAAGTTAGGTGGAGGGCGAGACTCCAAATTCTGTTTGGCCCATTAAAGTTTTGTCTGGTCCCTTTCAGACAAAGTATTCGGATCATGCCCACCGAGCTTTTGCAGGATCTTCTTGTCCTATACGCCCGCGTCGACGCGTTGATGTGTGCACGAGAAGAGGACGACGTGCTAGGGCCCAGACTACCAGTTGTTTGTGCTGGCTTAACCGATGCTCTCACAGCAGTAGTTGGACCAATAAGCGGGGCAGCCCCTCTTTCACTCTGTTTTGTAGCAGTGATGATTGAGGAGCTCGAAGAGGGCATTACTTAACCTTTGGAGATTGCGGTGCAGGATGTTGAGCCAGACAACAGAGTCGCTGCACCCAGCTGTGGTCTGGAGGTAGAGGTCTCAGACGAAGGTTGTTTCTGGATTGCCGGATTTTGCCATTTTAATACAGTCGGCTCCCTTTTAGGGTTGGCCTTTGTGGTCTTTTTTGTCTAATTGGTTTTGTCCATGTGAAATGGGTCCCCACTCATAGCCGCTATCTCCGCCCGTATGTGTAGTCAACTCAAAGGTCCCATGGTTATCTATGCAAGCAGGGAGGCCATGCGTGGGTTAGCACCAGCCTTCATGGGGACAGGTGCTTAGAGCTGTACTGTGACTGATCGGTCAATGTTACTATCACATAAGTACTGTAATAAACAGTCTAAATTGCCGACACACTGGCATTCACAACAATAAGCTCATGTTACACTGTACACATGCAGTTGAGTAAACCAACAGACAAGTGGTTTGCAAAATAATGCAACGATCAGCATTTTCTCATTGCATTTGTTCTATTTAAGTAAATTTGTAAAAATAGAAATAATAAGAATTTAATAATTCCACTCAAACCTGAATTTTGTAAATTACTCAAAATTCATGATTGCCTGGTATTTTACTGAAGTTAAGATATGGATAAATTAGGTTAAGTATAGAAATAAGAGGTTGAGTGTAATTTGTAAAAATACTCAACCAAATAGTATATAAGAAGAACAATTTGTTAGAATAGTCAAGAATTAAATAAACATCGCTAAGTAGCTCTAATCGCGGAGCACTAAAGCTAAAAATAAAATAAACATTTTGTTTAAACACTACATGGCGATCCTGCCAGTTTGGAAGTGCTCATTTTAATAAAGCACCCAACAAAAATAATTATATCGGTCCTGGCGGACAAGCCAATAGCCGCCAGAGAAGAGTCCTGCCTGGCCAAGAGGCGTAGGAAGAAAAAGGATAAGCCAACAGCCGCCAGAGAAGAGTCCTGCCTGGCCAAAAGGCATAGCACAGCCCAATAGCCGCCAGATGAAGAGTCCAGCCTAGCCAAAAGGCGCAACAAAAACAAAAGGATATAAAATAAAATAATAAATGTGTAATATTTTAATTTTAACTTAAACGAAGTGCACTCCAAGGACCTGTAAGCGTTAACCGCTCGAGGCAAAACAATATTTTTTTTTTGAGGAGTTTTAAAATTTAATTAAAAATATTATGTCTAAAATTGGTCCACAGCCGTTAACCATAGAGCAATATAAAATAAGACAACAAAAGAGGGAATCGGCTAATAAAACGGCAATCCCAAAAGTGTCAAAACCCAAACGACGAGGGGGTTACACTAATAAGTTAAAAAGGGAAAAAGCGCTACTTCTGAGAGAAGTAAAATCAAACCCACCACTATCCGGATAGTTTAAGAAAAAATAATAATACTAATATAAGAACAGCTTTAGAAAGCCAATAAATAAAATAAAAACAAATAATTATTTTTTCATATTTTGTAAAAGAATGTCCATAAAACTACCGTTGTATGAACTTTCTTATGAAAAGCGTAGGTGTAGTGTGACTGATCGGTCAATGTTACTATCACATAAGTACTGTAATAAACAGTCTAAATTGCCGACACACTGGCATTCACAACAATAAGCTCATGTTACACTGTACACATGCAGTTGAGTAAACCAACAGACAAGTGGTTTGCAAAATAATGCAACGATCAGCATTTTCTCATTGCATTTGTTCTATTTAAGTAAATTTGTAAAAATAGAAATAATAAGAATTTAATAATTCCACTCAAACCTGAATTTTGTAAATTACTCAAAATTCATGATTGCCTGGTATTTTACTGAAGTTAAGATATGGATAAATTAGGTTAAGTATAGAAATAAGAGGTTGAGTGTAATTTGTAAAAATAGTATATAAGAAGAACAATTTGTTAGAATAGTCAAGAATTAAATAAACATCGCTAAGTAGCTCTAATCGCGGAGCACTAAAGCTAAAAATAAAATAAACATTTTGTTTAAACACTACAGAGCCAAACCGTTGCTAATTGGGAGTAATCTCAACCAAGGGAACTGTAGCAATTTATAAAGTTTATTATTTATACAAAAAAAAAATGCGACGGTAACTATTTTGGCTTTCAGATAAGGAGTAGCATATACTTCTGACCACTTGCCAAAATGTTCGATTGATTTTAATTCAAAAATATTTCCTAAGAGATACTATTGAAACTATCCCACACTTCTTACTGCAATAAATTGTACGCAGTTGACTATCCCATCAGCTACAAGTGTATGATTTTCCAATTGTATGCAACTAATAGATTTCGTTCAAAATTTTGCTTTTTTTTTAACAAAAAAAAATAAAAAAAATTCAGTTTAAACGAACTACATTTTTAGAAAAAAATTAAGGAAAATTTGGTAGATTTGAATGTAAAAGGACTATAATAATGTAGAAAGTACGAAGAATGCTGAAAAAAATGCGGCAAAACAGAAAATCGTTGGTCTCATGTAGAAAAGTCCTAACGAGCATAATCGTAACTTTACAAGAGAAGGTAAAAGTATAACGGAAACTGTTTTTATCATAATGTAATATTTCTAAAGTAAAACCGTTACTTTTGATAATAATGCATTAAACTTATATGACGAGGTGTAACTGTGTGAAATGTTCTGGAATCACAAAAAAACTCATTTGAGATAGGGCCTTTCTAAATCTTCTGCTACTTTCTTACTTCCACTTTTCTGCACACAGTATTTATATATGTATGTGTACGTATAGTAACGATTTGAAGCATATAGTCTCCACTTTTACACATGCAGTAAACGGTATATGCAAGTTTGTTATTCTTAAAGAAGCTATCAGTTCTTAACGGAGGAATTGGCTTTATGAGAGTCATCGTATTAATTTTAAGCAACCAAAAGTTAAGTGGACATTGAAAAACAATTTTGTACACTGTTTTAAGTTTTAGGATGTTATTCATTTAACAGGTGCTTTAAAATTGTGAAAACAGTAATATACTTGAAAATTTTTCACGTTTTTAAAAATTAAAAATCTTTACTTCCACGGTTCCGGCTTTTACCACGGCACGTTTAGGTCTAGATGGAATTTTTTTTAACATTACCAAATAGAAGTTTACAGTCTTGGCTAAGTGTAGAGTTTGCAACAATGAGCAAAATCACCTTATCTGTTTTTGATTTTTTTAGTTTCATCTGAATCAGGTGCGCTTCTATGTGGTTTTACCAACTTACATTCAGGTAGAAAAGCAATGGTACTATAAAAAATGTAATCGATTTAGATTTGAACATTTGACCACTTCGTTTGTTCGTTTGAACATGGGTTTGGTCATATATATAAAAAAATCAACTATTGTAACACCTTTTAAATTATAATTTTAAATATTTATACTCCTTATTATACTGGACAAAGTAGTAACATTCCGCCTACTTTTCAACTGTTTGTATATAACGGTCCAAAGGTAGTGCAATATAGGTCAAATTAAATCAATTATGGACACAACCTTTCAAATGCTGATATTGCACTGGCCTCAGTTGTTAATAATGAGCCTTTAACAAATCGAAATAAAAATAAAGCTGCCTCAATCCCGCTTGATGTTACTCAAAATGGAGATGCCAGTGTAAACTACAAAGTAGTACATAGGACGTTAAGAGGTATGCCGCCCAAAGGGGCTGTCGTTGTTTCACGTTTAGCTTTTGACACGACTATTGCAGATGTAAAATTGTTCATAAAATCCAAAATAGTTTAAAATATCAACGTTTAAATTCATTTATTTTTAAGTACGAGAAATAGCATCTTTTAAAATTATTGTTTCTGATAAATATTTCAACAAAATTGTTGACCCTGACTGCTGGCCTATTAATACATTTGTGCGTGAGTTTACTTATAGAGAAAAGCGTGGTACATCTGTTCATCTTCCATCATGTAACACAAACGTTTGTCTCTAAAAACTAAGTGTTGCTACTCGGGACTCAATTTCTTTGGTTTATCAAAACGTACAGGATTACATTTTAAGTTATTTATTTATTTAATTGTCTACGGAAATTTAAATCCTTGCAGACATTTTAATTTAAGTACAACATGAAATTAGCTTAAATTAACATACATAAAATAATAAAAAACTTTAAATAACATGAACAATTAGCTTAAATTAAACATGCATGCAGTAAAAAAAAACGTAACAAATAGAAAAAAAACTGTACATAAATAAAAACAATTAGTTGTTTAGGTTAACTAATATGATATTTCTAATTGAGCTTAGTGACAAATTAAAATCAATAAACTTATAATATTTATTAAAATCTGCACAAATTCTCCTAAAAGGCCGAAAAAATTCTACAGCTAAAGGGATAAAATTACGTGTAGGGCGTTGTGGAACATTTAAAGTAATTCTGTTAATAAGTAAATGAGTGGATAAATCGCCACTAATCATACCAAAAATGAAGGAAATATTGAATAGGCAGGTAACTCGAGTAGGTTAAAGTTTAATCCACGGAGGCAAAAAAGCAGGAACTGTTCTTGAACAGATTCGAGAACATCTGAATATTTTTTATACATAGGGTCCCAAATTATGGATCCGAACTCCAGAATAGGCCTGACAAGCGACATATAAAGGCTTTTAGTAACGTATGGATCATCAAACTCTTAAGCCCAACGTTTTGAAAATCCCAGTACACATCTAGCTTTGTTTGCTGTCAAATTTCTATATGAGATAAAATTAAGTTTGGGGTCAAGTAACAATCCAAGATCTAATATTTTATCTACTTCTTCAGATGATAATCATCGATAAAATAGCGTGTAGGTATCGGTTTCTTTCTAGCGAAGCACATATATTTACAATTCTTCAGATTTAGCTCCATAAGATTTATTTTACACCAATTATGAAGCGACTTAACGTCAGCTTGGAGATGTTGCTGGACAGTTACTTGACTATAATTACGAAATATTTTACATCGTCGGCATACATCAAAATATTGGATGATTGAATGACATCAGGCAAATCATTAATAAATAACAAAAATAGAAGCGGCCCAAGGTGGCTTTCCTGTGGTATCCCAGATACAACATCTATGCTTCTAGAGCAGGAGTTATTAAAACGAACCATTTGTTTCCTGTTTGTTAGGTAAGAGTATATATATTTGACACTTAAATCGGTAAAACCAATTAATTTAAATTTTTTCTTCAGAAGCATATGATTGACTTTATCAAATGCCTTGCTGAAATCGGTGTATATCACGTCCGTTTGTTGTTTCTGCAGAAACCCATGATGTATAATTGTTGAAAAATTTAAAAGATTTGTTATACTATAGCATCTCTTTCGAAGTGAATGCTGATGATGTGTCATCAAATTTGATGTATGAAAGCATAAATTTTCGGTGATAATTTTTTCAAATAATTTGGGTGTAGTACTTAATTTTGCAATACCACGTTAATTTGAAATATCGGACTTGTTTCCTAATTTAAAAAAAGGAATGATAAAGGAATCCTTCCAGATTTCGAGATAATTACCATATTGGATTAATGTATTAAACCAAATTTCTAAAGGGATAGAAATACCATCAGCGCAATTTATCAGAATATTGCTAGGAATTTTATCAGGTCCACTGTTATATGAGAATTTAAGATTTTTTAATTCCTTGAAGATTGTTGAGTTATCAATAAATGGTAATTAATTGATTGAGTTTTAGCGATATTGAATGGATACTTGAAAGATTCATCGTACTTTGCATTTGAGTAAATTGTTGAGAAGAAATCGGTGAATAAATTGCTTATAATGATATCATTACTGGATTCGGTTAGATGAAACTTTAAAGCGGAAGGGAATCCATTCGTTTTCTTTTTTTGATTTACAAATTTGAAAAATGCCTTTGGATTACGTTTTAAATTCTCAATTTTTGTATACGAGGGCTGCTCTATATATTTCTGGCCTAATAGTGAAAATGCGAATATTTATAATCAAAAATGGTTTTATTGTTTTTCAAAGTATTCTCCAGCATGATTTATACACTTTTGCATGCGCTCAAACCAGTTGTCGAAGCACTTTTTCCACTCCGATTGAGACACCTCTAAAACATGGTTTTTGAACACTTCAACAGCTTCTTCTGGCGACGAAAATCATTGACCACGCACTTTTTCTTGATGTGTGGAAACAAGAAGAAGTCATTAGGTGCCAAGTCAGGGCTGTACGACGGATGACCCATTAATTCGACGTTTTGGCCGGTCAAAAACGCTCTGGTTTGAGCCGATGTGTGAGAGCTCGCATTGTCATGGTGAACAATGATTCGTCTTCTGTTGTTGGTTTTTCGAATTTCTCCGATGACTTCAGGCAAACAAATTGTAGTGTACCACTCAGAAGTGACCGTCCTACGTTGCTCAAGCGGAACAGTTGCCGCATGACCAGTTTTGCCGAAAAAACAGGCGACCATTTGCTTCGAAGTGCTTCTTCCACGAACAACTTTCGTTGGATTTTGCTCGTCTTTGAAGACCCACACGGTCGATTGTTGTTTCGTTTCGGGCTCATACGCATAGATCCATGATTCGTCACCTGTCACGATCTTATAAACGTCTTTTGAAGCACCGCAATCGTATTTTTGCAACACCTCTTTGCACCAATCGACACGAACCTTTTTTTGAGCGACTTTCAAATTGTGCGGGATCCAACGAGAACAAACCTTTTTTACGGCCAGGTGTTTATGCAGTTTCAAATGTATGCTGGTGGAAGAAATGTCCAAGGATGTCTCTATCTCTCGGTATGTCGCATGTCGATCTTGCATTATGAGTTCACGCACGGCATCAATGTTCTCTGGCACAACAGCCGTTTTTGGACGACCTTCACGGAATTCGTCTTTGAGCGAGCTTCGGCAACGATTAAATTCATTATACTTATTTTTCACAGTGCTATAGAACGGTGCTTCATTGGCATACAAAGATTTAAGTTCATCAATGCACTCTTGTCGTGATAATCCACGTCGAAAGTTGTGAAAAATGATTTCAAGTCACTGTAAACAACACAAATAATAGTCGTACGTCAAAACGTTTTGAGTACGTTTATGCTTAAAAATGACAAACTTTCCAATGGAAATGTCAGATTGAACTTGGCAGCACTCAGTGTTGCCAGGCCAGAAATATATATAGCAGACCTCGTATAAATATTAAAATTTTTTATTAAGCGAAGAATATGTAGCGCGGCTAATAGAATACCTTAAATAATTAGCAGAATTACCAGATAGTTTGAATTTTTTGTATAGTTTGTTCTTTCTATTTTTAGCGTACGATAATTGTTTATTATTCCAAGGAGGACCAACGTTTTGCTGGGTTATTGTTTTCGGAATACAAAAGTCCATAAGAGAATAAATCTTATGGTAGAAGGCTTTAGTCATCTTATGTGTATCGGTGCAAGATAGAATGTTATTCCAATTAGTACTCTTTAGGAGTTCATTTAATAAACTGTAATTGGTGTTCTTGAAAGAGAAGGACTTTATACATAAAGGCACCTCATATTTATGTGGAGTTGAAGCTAATGATTCGATAGTAGGATGGTAGATATCTTCTTATTAACAAAAACTAGGTCTAGCAACCTTGAGGAACTATTCATGATGCCATTTATTTATAAGCCCAAATCGTATAAAATATTAAAGAATTCATCACTGCTAGAGCCCAGCGTAGTTTGAACAAGAATTTTTTCTTCCGGTAAATACTTCCAGGATATTGATGGCAAATTAAAATCTCCAAAACTAAAAATTGAATCTTCAGTAAATGCAGATAGAGCAATAGATTTAGTGATCGTTTACCCCTGTTTTTAATCAATACAGATATAAATTCAATATCAAATACTGAATCAGATGCGACCGGTTCAAACGACAAACTATTTGAAAGTGCAATAAGTACTCAACCACCAGGAGTTTTACTGCCTCGATCACGACGACAGATGTTAAATTTATTACATAGTATTTCAGAATTTAAAAATTTATCGCTAAGCCATGTTTCAGTAATTACTAAAATTTGATGATCCAAGTTGAAGCTTTCCATATATAATGATGAAAGTTTTGTTCTCAAGCCTCAGTAGTACTGTATTTCAGTTTTTTGAAGCATTAATGTCATGTTGAGGCAGGATAGCAAAGTTATGTGATCTGTTTCTGGGTGTAAATTCGCGAACAAGAGTATTGTTTGGCCAGAAAGTCGGCTCCAACAAAACATCATATAGCTTAGGTGGAATCGATGTGTATTGATATATCTGCCTCTTTTCCAACTTTATTTTTTTTAAAGTAGTCAACTCCTTCGATAGTGGTATCACTAGCCAGACGAGATACAAAAATAGCTCTTCTTGGAGGAACAGCTCGTGAGGGGCTGTGAGCTACTAAATTACTGTTAGATGTTGTATTGTCATTATCTGGAGGACAAGCATTCATGTCTTGTGCAGAAATTATATTCGAAGGTGTTCCTGACAGAGGACTCCCGTCAATAACTTCAGCAGGATTATGGGTAGTAGGCACTGTAGTGTATGTAATTATTGGCACATTAGGCGATTTATTTGTAGCTCTTTTTTCTTCGGTGAAGAGTGAGTTTGTACATTTGTAAACTTATCTTAGTTACCCTCTATTTTTGTTGATATTTTCAATTCTAATCATCAAACAATGGAACAATCTCTTAGTTGCATGAAATTTCTTACCAGATGTTGGATTACTTGCACCAATTACGTCAACAAATAATTTAATATATTCAGAGTTTATCAACTGTGTTATGAATTTGTCGCTTTATCAGTTAAATGGCATATCTAGTGATTATGGGAAGCTATTGCACTTAATATTTATAAACGAGTATTAGGACATCACGGTTAAAGGCTCTAAGATAATTAAAAATCCGGAAGATCGATACCACCCTAAAATAGAAGTAACTTTACCAATTTCTTTTACATCTAATTTGCAACCTACTGAGGTAATGGTTAAGTTACTGGTTTTCAAAATACAAACTTTCATCTTCTCAAAAGTCTTTTGAATAATATAAACTGGTATGAAATAGTACAACATTTGTATGCTAAAATTTATTTACTTATTGAATTGTGTACTACTATACAACCCTTCGTAAACCTAGTGCTCCTTCCTGTGCCACAAAACATCTGCCTTTAGTTAAAATTAAAAAAAACAAGCTGTATAAAAATAACAAAAAAAAAACTGGTAGACTTACTGAGTATACTAAATATGTTACTGCTCGTGCTGAGTATAATGCATTAAACATATTCCGCTACTCTAATTACCTTCGTAAAATGAGGAATGATTTTAAAAATAATCCTAAATCATTTTACAATTTTATAAACTACAAAAGAAGGTCGATACGAGTAGTATTTCCTACAATATTAAAGTTGCAGGACAGTCAATCTTGTGATGACCTTGACATAAGTCAAATGTTTGTCGATTTATTTTTTACAACTTATTCTGATCCAGATTATAATGGTTTTATTATTCCTACATATTCTCAACCAGCTAATCAAATTATGGCAATTCCTTTCTTTAATATTTATACAGTTTTATATAACGTATATTGATAAACTGTGCTGAAGTTCTCGCTGTACTATTGACTCGCATGTTTAACCTGTCAATAACATTTTGATATTTCCCTAATATATTAAAATGTCGTTTATTACTTTCTATTGTCACCTGCTCAACATGACTTTCGAAAAGGCCGATCTACTACAACAAATCTTTACAACTAACAATAATTTTTAACCAGGGTTTTGTGCAAAGTAAAAGAAGCGTTTCACCAAAGCGCAAACTGCCTTTGGTGAAACTTAACACAATTGGATTTTCATATAATTGTCTTAAATGGATTGAGTTTAATTTAGTACTCGACGTACAACAATATGTTTGTTTTAAAAACGTCACATCTTTATCCATAGATGTTTCATCTGGAGTCCGATAGGGCAGTCATTGCTGTTTCTTCTTTTTATCAATGATCTTCCCAACGTGATTAAATTCTCCAAAGTTGTAATGTATGCGGATGATGTTAATATTTTCCTGAACAATATGCTGATCATAGTCTACTTCAACGAGAGCTGCACTCATTTCAGTCACTACGTAAATAAAGCCCAATGTAATCGAGGTTTTATCAAACGATGGTCAAAAGAATTTAAAAATACATAAATTACAAAGAAATTTTATGTGTTCTCGTGAGACCTGCCATTGAATATGCATTTGTATTTTGGGATCCTGCACAGATGATTCATAACAATTTTATTCAATCTGTAAAATAATTTTTTTTATTATTTCACCTTTCTGGTCTACAGTGGAACTCATTACATTTTCCATATAACACTAGTCGCCTACCTCTAATAAAACTTCCAACCCTTAAAACCCGAAGTACTATGTTAATTGTGTCGTTTATATTAAACATAATTAGTGGCGATATTTCTTCTGATTTTCTGCTTGGTGATATTGTGTTTTTTTAATCAGACAAATATTGAAGGAATGCCATGCCTTAGAAAAATTAGCAGGTGCAAGGTACTAAACTTGAGACCACATTCAGCCATCTCTGATAATTAGATGGTACCCAGCATTCAAACTTAAGCTCAAGAAGACCTCTGCTATGCTCGTGGCAAATTTTGCATCAATCGGCCTAACTCCTTTACAAATGGCTGAGTTATTTCTATAATATTTTGATTCTACTCCACTGTGCAAGATGAAGGAAATTGTCCGTGAAAGTGTTCTGAAGAGATTTTCGTGTGTTGTTTTCGACGATTTGCAGGATAAACTTAAAAAAAACATATTTTCGGCTGACAGAGTACTGGAAATGTTCGCCTTTTCCTTTTTCCAAAAATCTTCAGGAAAAATTAAAAAAAGAAACAGAAATACATTTAAGATTAAAGCACTAAACACTTAGACGACAGCAGGCAGCAGACAGCAAACTGTCAAAAATAAAATACATGTGTTTAAATGAAAACGATTATTTTGACGACATCACAACAGCACGACTACACGACAGGATTTGCTGCTGCTGCCAACTTAGGCTATTTTCTATTTTGACGGGCTGCAATAAACAAATATAATGTTGCCATTATACATATAAATTGGAGAAATAAAAACAAAAACATTTTTTTTAATATTAAACATAAAAGAACATTACAAAAATACAATAAGGAAATAAATTTATGTGTTTTTATAGTTTTTCATGATATTATTACATTTTTTATCAATAACTTTAATTTTATTCATTATAAAATATAAGTATGTATGCGGTATCCCTTAAATTTGTATTGCTAAAGTACACAGCTGTTGTTGCTGTCTTCAAAATAATTATGAAGCTGACTTCAGAGCAGCATTTGAAGTTAAGAGCATTTGAAGCCGTGAAGTTGTGAAGTCTGCTGGTGTGTAAGTGTTTATTGCTTAAAGCTGGAAGTTGTCAGTTTGCTTCGTTTTAATAAAGAATCATAACCGAAACTGCATTCTAATCAGGACGAAGTAGCATTTATATTTTAGGTCACACTACGACGCGACATAATGTCCATCAACGTAGAGTCATATGGTCAATGCATATTACAATTTACATTATACTACTTTTCAGTGCGACATAAAATCCATAGATATTATGATCTTCAACATGGACTATGACATGCCACCAAACGTACGACAAATACTTTTAAATATGTATTCAAAGTGTTTTTTTTAAGTTTTCTTTTTATATACAAGAAAACAAATGCTACATATAACTTACATTTTTCTCCTATATTAAAAAAATTGAGCTTTTTTCAGCGTGAGCAAAACCAAAAGTAAAGAAATGTGTATTTTAAAAATTCTTGCACAAAAACCCACTTCACAACAAAATACATAATAGCCCAATTCACAATCTTGTGCAAATGGTCTTGCATCATAGCATTTGCAAAATTGTGAAGCATATTTTTAGTCTACACTAGAGATGAGCGATATTTTTGTACCTGTGATTAAATCACTGTGAATCAAAAATCACTGGTCATTACAGTGACTGAGTTGATC
This sequence comes from Gymnosoma rotundatum, assembly GCA_916610165.2. NCBI lineage: Eukaryota > Metazoa > Arthropoda > Insecta > Diptera > Tachinidae > Gymnosoma > Gymnosoma rotundatum. The sequence continues at coordinate 119,766,957 of OU744336.1, forward strand.
AAATAACAGTTCCTTTGTAGTACTACTGGCAATAGTAGTATAGTAGTATATTTATTTCCAAAAATTTTAATGATGTACATGTTTTCTTAAAACTAATTTTAATTAATTATTTATTCCTTACATACTAGCGTATTTTTCAAGGACTTGCCAAGATATTTTATAAAAGTATTTGCAGCATGGCCGCTTATAATAATATTAAAGTTAAGTTTACTGTAGGTACAACATTTGTTTTAAAATTTCCCCAAAAAAAGGTAAATAGGGAGGCATTTGTGCTTAATTCTAATATTAAACTAAACCTTATAGTAAGGCTGGAAAGAAGAAAAAATAGCGTTATATACAAAAGAAAATAAAGTTATATACAAAAGAATAGGAATAGCCTATTGGGCGGTGTTATACACCACATTTTCTATATCTAAGGTATTTATTCTCCTATGGTAATATAAGAGGTTTGCACTTTCATAAAGGAGGCCAGCTCCGTTCAATGTCATAAGGTCTATCGGTGATAAGTAATTAGACGATCGTATGGTCCTCAGATTGTTTGCGCTTTCAAAGCAGTGTCCAAGAAGACTGTTTTCAAGGGATTGAGCCCTCTCAAGAAATTTTATAGCCGACCCTACCATATACGAGTCAATTCTATCGAAGCCTATTGCTTTGTATATTGATTTGCAAGATGGCTTGCGGTAGATGCCATCAGGCCCCTGCTTACACCTCTCCCATTCCTTATTCTTTCCATCTGATCAGAAGAAATTCTGGACCAGACTGGGAAGGCATAGGATATGAGAGGTCGAATTATCTGGCGATAAACAAGGAATCGAATTTTCCTATCGAGTCCTCCCCTATATCCAAGAATAGATCGATATGCGGCATATGCACGCCTGCCGCGCTCCAATACAAAGTCTATGTGGCGATAAAACTCAAAATTTTCATGGAAAATTACACCAAGGTATTTCATCCTGTCCGAAACCCTGATCAGTTCGCTGCCTATACTAACAGTTGGTATGAAAGATCTGCTATTGGGATATAAAAATTTACGCTTGCCCTTTATCATAACTGCATCAGTCTTATCCATATTTAAGTGAAGGCGCCACTTACCAAAGTAGGGCTCCAGTCGAGTCAAGTAGTTGTTAACTCTTCCGTTTACACTACGAGCGAGGGGCCCAGAAGCTGCAATGAGTATATCATCTGCATACATTAACAAAAGATCGCCGTCAGCCGGTTTAGGTATATCAGCCATAAATATATTATAAAGTACAGGGCCAAGCAAGGATCCCTGTGGTACTCCAGCACTGACAGATTTTTCAATCGATCGAGTACTGCCTATTCTAACGCCAAAAGTTCTATCAGATAGAAAATTAGAGACGATTTTACACACACTTCTATCGAAGCCCATGTCCATCCTTTTAAAAACAATGCCATCCTGCCAAGCGGTATCAAAAGCCTTGGCAAAGTCCAAGCTAACCGCAATTGTAGGATATCTTTTGTTCAGACCTTTGGACACATAGTCTGAAAAAACCATCAATGCATGCGAGGTTGAGCGTCCTTTTTTAAATCCAAACTGACAATCTGGAAGAATATTGCAGTCTGATATTTTGTCCGTGATCTTGGAATGAATAAAGAATTCTAATAACTTTCCGAAGGGAGATAGGAGAGAAATCGGCCTATAGTTGCTGCTCTGCCTTGGGTCAGATTTGGGTTTCAATATCGGAACTATTAATGCCCTTTTCCATGCTCTCGGAAAGTATCCCAAGTTTATGCAGTGGTTCATTAGAATTGCCAGAAATCCCCAGGTATCCCGACGAGTTCTCTTAAGTACTAGATCAGGAATTTCATCCCAACCACTCGATTTTTTGTTTGGTCTTCTCCTTAAGGTTTCGCCAATGGTTTCTGCTTTAATCAGCTGGCTGTTGTCCGAGCCGCTACCATCTGCGGTCGTAGTCCTATCAAAAACCATCATAGGTGTCCTATCCTGTAAAGTGGAGACTCTACTTGCGACGGTTACTGCAAAAGAATCGGAACCTATTTCATACTCGTGCACGCTGTGGAAGTGGTCTGCCAGTAGATTAGCCTTCCCTAAGTCATCAGATACTATTGAGCCATCCGCAGTGATCAGATCGTGGATGACAACATTTTTACTTAAACCAGCCGCAGACTTTAAAGATCTATACGTCCTATCATTCAGCCTAATGTTGCTTAATTTTCTTGTCCAGTTTTCGCGCTCGTAAACTGCAATAGCACCCTGTATTATTCTATCCAGGTTTTTTACTTCTGCTTTAAGGATAAGACGACGTCCTGGGTCCTCACATCTTTGAACTATACGGCGCAATCTCTTTTTTTCATCAATAAAATGAAGTATATTAGGTGGAAGCTTCAAAAGCCCTTTACTTCCAACTAGAACCTTAGGAGTAGAAAGTTCCATAGCATTCTTAAAGGCATATGTCATTGACTCTATACACTCGTCAATCTCCGCTTCGGACATGTTCGTATCTACTGGTAGCGTACAGTCGGCAAGTTCCCGGGATAGAATCGCATTAAATCTTGCCCTGTCCATCTTGTCAAAGTCTAACCTTGTTGGTCGTATTCTCCCAACACAATCCGCAATGCCAAAAACTGCTTCCACAGCGTTGTGGTCAGATTCAAAATCAAGGGTTTTAAGCCCATTTCCCATGATTATAGGAGACATGCCAACAGAAGTTATCATTATGTCTATATATGAAGAGGAAACGGCCGTAGTTCTTGTCGGGCCATCAGTGGGATGAATTTCTAGGTTCGGATCCGCTAATAGTAAATTATATAGCAACCGACCACTAAATAACAGTTCCGCGTAAGAACGTTCTTTTATATATGCATACATACAAACTTAAATTTAATTTTACTTTGTGAAAGAGAAATACATGTACTTTTGACTTTTTCATTCTTTCATATGTATATCAATGCACCTTCTTTGCTGTGTTGGTTTTTCTTGCTTCTACTTATTAACAACGACTATTTTTTTCCAAACTTCACACAATACATACATATGTACCAAAAAACCAAAAAAAAATGCTGTGTGCTTCTTTTATTTGAACCTATAATCAATCAGTGTTACTCGTACCGAATTCTATAATTTTGGGCAAATTTAATTACAGCTGTTTTTAATGTAGAGATCAAAATATTTTCCATTATAATTACAGTTTGTATAAAAAATTACTTAGTATTATATTCTTCCTATATAAACATGTATGTTTAAATAGAAGAAGAACTGCAGACGGTGATCACGGTAACTATTTAAAAGATCGGTTATTTGAAAATCACGTTCACTGGTAACGATGTTCCTCAAAAATCACGGGATCGCTCATCCCTAGTCTACACCAACAAAACATACAGTAATCAGTAAAATATGCTACACAATTTTGCAAATGCAATGATTCAAGACCATTTGCACAAGATTGAGAATTGAGCTATTATATTATATATTCTGTGTAAATATATATTGTACCTCTATAATGGCTCAAAATATAAAACCATGTGCAAAAAATTCAGCAGCTATGAGATCACCCTCTATTTTTATACCCTTCGCCACAAAAAGTGGAAGAAGGATATTTCTAAGTTTGTCTTTCTGTGTGTAATTCTACAATTCCCATTTCCGCCCCATAAAGTATATATATTCTGACTTCTTATGCATAACGAAGTCGATTGAGTGATGTCCGTCTGTCTGTCTGTCCGTCCGTGTTAGAGTTGAAATAAGTTTGCCTCGGCGAACGAGATTTCACAAAAAAAATTGTGTCAATCAATTAGATATTGTATCGAAAGAGGTGCTATCGGAAATCAGCATGATCGGCCCATTTCCTTTGAGGCAGCAGAAAAAACACTACGTCTACCTCTAAATTCTTCATGTCATTTGAAAGTAACTCTGATCAAAAAAATAAATATGTGGTGCGATAGAGAATCAAAAAACAAAACAAAAAAACATTAAGCCCATATTTTCCAAGTTTCGGAGTTTTTAATTATCACTTTAAATCTTTTAAAGAGATCTTAAAGGAAATACTAAAATTTTTAAAAAATGCTTAACCCATTAGGAGCCGTTGTAATTTTTATGTAAAATTAAATATGCAGTACCATTTTTTTTGATTCTCTGTCACCCCAACTTTTGCTTTTTTGATTAAAATTACTTCACTAAACTAGATTTACATAGATGGTGAAGGGTATATAATATTCGGCATAGCTGAATACAGCACTCTTTCTTGTTTAAGATTACTATTTACGACTCACTAAAACAAAATTTTTATAAATTCTAAGCCTTTGTTCAAAAACTTAGTCTTATACATCAAATTACATCAACTAGTCGTTATCATTTTTAATTCTTTGTCTTTAGCGGTTTAAAAATAGGGCCATATCAAGCAATTTCACCTGTTCCTTTTCTATTAGATACAAACTCAGATCCCATTTTATATGTATATACGCAATGCCCACGACTTCGTCTGCGTGTTATTTGGGTGCTTTCAAACTTGTATCTGTATTTTCTCTACGAAATGAATTGATTATAAATGAGTTTTCTAAATTGGAATTAAGGTTCCAGGAGAGCTCACAAAATTTTGTTCAAATCTATCCAGACGAACGGACAGAAAAAAATTCCAAAAATATGAGTTTTGTATTCCATATTGCTGTTTACACCAGAATCAAAATTTACAAAAAATATCTAATGCACAAAACCGACACCGTTAAAGTTTTATTATTAACCCACTTCAAAAAAAGAAGGAGGTTATACAATTCGGCTGGTAATACGATAGATTATGCTTCCAGATTGGACCCGTTTTAAAAACAGCTAATAATCTTAAAAATTAAAGGGTGTCCCCATACAACATACATATTTTTACGTGTATTATGAATTGTAGAGGGCTTTTTTGTTAAATTTAAAATGACTGTGTATTACTATAGCTCCCAATAACAAAAAGGTATACAAAAATAAATCTAAAAATTAAAGGGTGTCCCCATAATTGACGTAAATTTACTTATATGGGCCTATCTTTTGAACCGTTAGAGACAAAGGCTTGAAAATGGGACAAAATGACCGTTATAGTAACAAGTATTAATATTACAAATTATAAATTAAAGGGTGCGCCAATAGTTCATTAAATTTAATTTATATGGCGATACTTTTGAACAGTTGTAGACAGACGCTTGAAACTTACAACGAATCCGTATTTCTAAGTCCGCTATAACAAAAAGTATAAAATTTGGATTTGGAAGTTAAAGGGTGTTCCAATAGTTAATGTAATTTTGTGTATGTGACCAAACTTTTGAACCGTTACGTACAGAACGCTGAAACTTAAAAGGGACCTGTAGTGCTAAATCCACTATATCAACGAGTTTATAATTAGAATTTAGAAATTAAAGGGTGTCCCATAATTGATAAAGATTTACTTATATGAGCCAATGTTTTAAACCATTATAGACAAACGCTTGCAAATTGGACAGAACGTCGATTGATATGGCCGTTATAGTAACAAATATTAATATAACGAATTATAAATTAAAGGGTGCGCCAATAGTTCATTTAATTTGTTGTATATTGCCATACTTTATAATAGTTATAGACAGACGTTTTGAATTTACAACGAACCTGTATTGGCAAGTCCGCTATAACAACAAGTATAAAATATGGATTTGAAAGTTAAAGGGTGGTCCGATAGTTGATGTAATTTAAAGTGTGGGGCCGTACTTTTGAACCGCTATAGACAGAACGCTCAAACTTAAAAGGTTCTCTTATTTCTAAGTCCGCTATATCAGCGAGTTTATAATTTGAATTTAGAAATTCAAGGGTGCACCATTATTACTGTAGATTTAATTATATAGGCCTATCTTTTGAACCGTTAGAGACAAACGCTTGGCCGTAATTTTTAAACCGTTGTATACAAACACCTTAATTTTAGACAGAATTTCCACTACTTTATTTGGTATCATAAAAAGTTTAAAAATGTTATATTATAAATTAAATAGTTGATATAATCTGATGTATATGGGCAAACTGTTGAACCGTTAGATACAGACGGTTAAATTTACACAGAACCTGTTTGCTAAATCTACTGCAATAGCAAGTATATAATTTGAATTTGGAAATTAAAGAGTGACCCTATAGTTGCTGCAATTTGATGTATATTGCCAAACTATTGAACAGTTAAAAAAGTATAAAGTTTGGAGATAACAGTGTGTCCCAATAGTTAATATAACTTAATTTTTATGGCCATATACTTGACCTGTTATAGGCAGACAGGTGAAATCTGTTTTGAAGTTGGTTTTTTTTCGCAAGAATTATATGTATAGATAGTTAGAAGCTTATTTGTACTCCTTAATACATTTGGTCTGTGTTTTTCCTTTTGTGATTCTTACAGTAAAGTTTTGCTACTCCATAATTTAAAAATTTCTATAGATTAAAAACTATCGCCTTTCCAGTTACACTAACCTGACGAATTATTCGTGCCGTAAAAAATTACGGCGCATTTTTTATTACATATCTGTACTAAAATAAAAACATATTTAAAAAAAATAACTGATTTAATAAAATTGTTGACACAAGAAAATTTCTGGTAAAAATATTCACTGGCTATTTTAGACAAAAGAATTGAATAAATCAGTAAGTTTATACATTGCATGCGTATATAGATTCGAATAATTTATTGCATTAAAGATAAAGATGCATATTTGCAGAATAAAGAGATAAATAATTTTTTTACACATGAAAGTTGTAATATTTTCTTAAAGGCTTTATTTTTTATACGCATATGTTTGTGGCATTTTGTGTCCGACTGACGTTAAGGATAATTTATTATGAGATTATGTAAAACATGTTTTGTACATTACACAAAATTTTCTTATTGATTTACACTGTGCAGTACAGGTATTGACATAAGCAGGTGGGAAAATACATGGTTTCCATTTTTAAGCCGATTTGATAAAAAATAATTTCATGGTGATCTTTCAGTAGAATTAACTTTTAACTTTAACTGTCGGCAAAATCACAATAAATAATTATTATTTTTCTGTATCGACAACAGATTTTCAAGTGGAACACTTTAGCTACATATGTTTGTTTATATATTCACTATGTTAGTAAATAAAATTTACGTTGTCTTATGTTTTATCGATATAGTAATTATTTACAAAAAATTATGTTGTTAACAAAATAACAGGTTTTAAAAGAATTCATAACTATATGCAATAAATATACGGTTTTCGTAATTGGAATCATATTTTCCGTTTTCTTGTGGACAAAATTACATTTTAAATAAACTTTAAACGTGCTGTTATCCAGATCAAAATTGCCCCGATTTAAAACATCTTTTGGCAGTTGATGGTGTTTACTAATAACCTAATAAAGCCCTACAGGAATGCAACAGCTAATAATGAAAGACAGTTTAATGAAAACATTGTCGGCTTCGAAATGTAATCCAACGCCGCACGCTTTAGTATTTTGCCAATCTAGCCGGACATTAGGCCAAAAATTAGTTTTGAGAAATATAAAAATTTAAGTACTCAGCTGGATGGATAACAAATTCTGCTTGAGATTTGTCGTTGTGGGGCACTTTTAAAGTCAGGAAAGTTTGTTAAATCGCATACGTTTTTATTGACTTTATACGACATTGAGAGGTTTGCAATATACTTTTCTTGTGGCCAAAATAATAAAGATTTAGGATTTTTTTCTGTGAAAGGCTATAGTAATTAGCAGCTACTTGTAATAATTTTTAGAAAAATTTTGTTTTACATTTATATTATAAAAAATTTCTTTCGAAATTAATCAAACGTTTTTTGTTAAATTTTTTGTAAAAAAAATAATAATATATAATTTCACAGCCCACAAAAAGCGGCGGGTCAAAAATGTTATTTTAGAATCTCCTGAGTCCAACTTAAAGTTTTTAAAGATTCCTTGACAATAGAAGTTGTAATTGCTAAACGGAATGACTTGAAAATTAAAAAAAAAAATAGCATTTTTCAAAGTATTAGTTCTTCTAAGTGGAACTTTTTTTGCTTTGGTTCGATTTTTCTTGTTTTCTTGTCAATATAAGCTTAAACAAAAAGTTATGTCGAGCCAGATTGGCAAAATATCCCTGTATGTGCAGGCTGCTTTTGGCTTCGTTTAGCCACAAATGTATGAGCTCTTAATAAAACACCGGTTATACACAAAAACGTGAGGATATTGGGAGTGAGTTCTCTTATCTTAATAGGGAACATTCCATTTTAGTATCCATTAAAACTGCGAAACACAGCCCTTATTGCGTTGAATGTCAAAAGAGTTGGATACCCTACCGCTACCGATTCCTGAAACAAATGACTGTGCGTAAGCATACAACATTTAGTCCTAATTGCACTAAAATTAGTTATATTAGCCTGCTCCCAATCTGTAAAGGCTTTGGCTTTTGCACAATGAATATGAAAGGCAGTTGGTGCTGCCATGTGCAAAAAAGAAGATTAGGTTTTATTCGGTTAATGAAATGCCATCAATAAAACCTCTTATAGTGCATTACCTGAAGCTCGATCTAAATCGAGAAAAGTTATCAATGACACCAGAAGCGCACAATCCTATACTCTATCAAACAATTAGAAAATATCTAGAGAAGGTGTATAGAGTGACACCATTTTTCCAAAAGGAAAAATAGCCAGCCTCATGTAGAGCGCCCCTACGAAACCATGCTGGCGGTCGCCTAGTAAACTGTTGAACTTCAGATACGTTATCATATTCTCCATTACTTTAGAGAGCGTAGAATAAATTGTAATTGCGCGGTAACTTGCTGAGTTGGTAGACTTTTGCTTTTTTGAGATTGGCGTTCCATAAGCTACCATCCTGCATATTTCCTGATACTCTGTCAAGGACTGGTAGTGAGTGACTGCTTTCCCGCAAGTAGAAATTTCTTGCGAATTGACCAGGCAAAAGTCTAGTGTTATCAGCCGGGTCAGTAAATATTTAGTTATCTCTTGAGAGACACAGTTTAAGGAACTAGCATAGACTTAAAACGTTAATACTACACTTTGACATTTAAGCACCTTACAAAACAAGTAAAGGTTAGGTGACAGTGTTCAGTCGTAGAATTGAATTGGAGCTCCCATAATATTTCTTTTTAATCTACTTGCTAAGTCCAGTTTTATACATACATACATATGTGTTCATTTTTTAATCTTCCCTGAAATAATTTCTAAACAACGGAAATGCTCCACGTCATTAACAGCTAAGCAATCGATTTTGAAATGTTTTTTTATTAATGAATTTAAAGTGACTTTTTTAAATTTTTAGAAAGAACAATTCTTTACAAATGCCTGCGAACGTCTTCCAAAGAAAACAAAAAGAAAATAGACACCAGCAGAATGTCATGCTGCTACATGCTTCATCAGCATTTTTCGCATCTGTCTATTGTTTTTTATTTCAAAGCTATCTGTCAAATACGTAAGAGGTTCCGTAATGCATCGTTATCAAAAAATCGAAGTGACATATGTATTTCCCTCACGGTTTAAATGAAGCATTTTCCATTATCCATTTTATTTATGACGCTTTGAACTTTTTTTCTTTGGAGATGACTGTGTTAATTGTAGAGAATCATTCTCTTCATTAAATATGTAGGTACATGCCCTTTGTAAACAGCATAACAATGTCGTTTCGCGTTACCCAGTTGTGCCCAGAGCTTTGTAGGGTTCTATATTATATCGTTTGAAACTTTGAAAATGTTCATTTAATGAAAAGAAATTTTAAGGTTTGTGATCTATTGCAACTGACAAAGGTTTTAAAAATGTTGAGTTGAAACACACTGAACAAAAAAAGTTTCATATTTATTTTTTTCCTAACAAAAAATTTATATTTTTTCAGCCTGAAGGATTTTTAAATTTTTTTTTATATTAAAATATTTTTTTAACTTGAACAATAAATATTTTTGTTGCAAACCAAATAAAATGCCTTTCTAGTCCCTGATAAATCTTGATTAAGTAAAAAACAAAATAAATTGTTTGCTTTTATAAGTATGTATGTATGTATGTATGTTTATATTTTAAATTTACTTTAAATATTACACATTTTTCAGTATTGAACAATGCAATAAAAATTGCAAAAATCAATGAAAAGTGTGATTCATGCAGAAAAATATTCAACTTGAAAAAGAAAAGTTGTATATACATACATAGTATGTATGTGTATGTATTACATACTAATAAAAAAAATATGGTAACAAAATAAAAAATATTGAAATTGTTTTTACTTACTTTTACAATAAGTGGATATTTTAAGTTTTGTATTTTAAACCTTTTGTTTAAATATCGTTCTCTTAAATAGATTCGGCATTTGTAAAATATTTTTTTTCTTAAACATTGCTGTTAGTTCTTTTCCTTTAAGCTTTTAAAAAACTGCCTTTTAACCTCTTCCATGATCTCTGAATGGATCTTTTTAACGTTCGCTTAGACACCTAATCGACCAATGAAATCTAGCATCCATGTCAATGGAATTCATCAACATCTTGCGCTTTTAGGATGTATCCACCAATGTGTTCTCATGCGTCTTGTGGAAGAATACTTTCTCTTTGACCTCTTGACTGAGTGTTTAGGCACAAGGAACCTGCTTCATACATTTTCCACAAGTTAGACGTAAGGGCATCTTTTAAATGAATTGAAATTATTTTGGCTTAAGTTCATTTATTTTTAATTTCTAAAAATCTTTCTTAGAAAGAAAATTTATTTTACAAATGTATGCGGACGTTTTCCAAAGAAAATAAGAATAATTAGACGCTAGCAGAATGAAATGCTGCACTTTCTGGACAGCTAAGTCCTTCATCAGCATTCTTCGCATCTATCTACCTTAGTTGTGTAATTTATTAACATCATCTATTTAACCAACTCATCTTTTTCCCTTTTATTTTATAAAGTTTCTACAACACCACACTTTTTTACTTATTTTTTTTATCTTCACATAAAATTAAATTAAAACTCTTTAAAAAGACACAGGCGCTTTAAAAATGCAAAAAAAAATCCCATATAACGTGATGAAATTGCAATGCAACCAAATATCAGCTCAGTTCTTGCATGGGCTTGATATAAATATACTTTGTGCACAACAAAACAAAGAAACGATCTTGTGTGGTATTCGCGAAAGAAATTTTATTCCTTGTTCCTTTTTTTTCTTACGCTTCTTTCGGTAAATCTTAATAATGTGCATAATTGAGTTTATGTCGAAAACCAAACGAAAAGCCTGACAACTACATAGGTAACCAATTAAAGAATTTTAGGTGACTACAATGTACTTGCCTAAACTTAGTAACTAATATGCCCGAGTTGCACATTTATGTTTAATTCTTACTTTTGCAAAAAAATAATTTCTTTATAAACAAATAAAATTTTAAAACAAAAAGGTGTAAATCGCATATTTTATATAAGTATTTAATAACTTTACATTTTTTGTTCATACTCCAAAATAAGTTCAATAAAAAATATTACATGTTTTTTTCTGCTTTTGTATTTTTGGCCGACTAATCTAAAAAATCGACTGTGTATATAACTTAAATCGTATACAATGGAAAATTAAATTTTAGTTTATCTTTTAATTTTTATTAAATTAGAATTTTTGAACTGTGTTTCTTCACTGTACTCTCTGTTTTTCGTCTCGAACATTTGTTTTTTTAAAAAGGTTCAAGGCTTTATGTTTTTTCTGTCGTGGTTAACATGTTTATGGAAATGCCAAATATTATTTTTAGCCTACGATCAATTTATACATATTCCTTACAAAAGTTCAAAAAATATTTTATTTTGTTTTCAGAAATCTAACTTTTATTGTAAAAATACTTTGAGCGGAAATTTTAAAAGTGGAAGTTCGCATCACTGAAATATCAAAATTGCTGTCCATATGTAATTTGTTTTGTATGTCAAAATCTATGTTTAACATGAGGTTTAATATTATCATATTCAAACTTGCATATGTTACGTACATATGACGTAACCTTTAGTTATTGAAAAGAAAATTAAAATGCTTAAAGCAGTGATGTCAACTATTCATTTTTTAGCAATAACTACTTTAAAAGACCAACGACAAGCACTGCCTCTCCTTTTTTATATTTATATTAAAATTGCTATACATTAAATTTCTCATAATATAAAATTGCACGCAGGCATTAAGGCTCTGTTCGTTATAAGAACACGTCACTAGCTTAATTTTTTACCATAAGCTAATTGGTGCAATAATGCAATAAGGGGTAATAATCTCCAAATACCAAATTTTAATATTTCTTTTGTATTTTCTTTTCTAATATTTCAAGTACTATGTCAGCCTTTAAAATAAAAATATGGTTAATTATTTTTTATTTTTAATATTTCGCCACACTTCCCTACAAAAGTTCAAAAAATATTTTATTTTATTTTCAGAAATCTAACTGTTATCGTAAAAATTATTTGTGCGAAAATTTTAAAGGTAGAAGTCAGCATCACTGAAAACATCTGTTGTCTTATAGTTTTACATATAAAAATAGAGCGTGCAAATAGCAAAAGCAACATAGCAAAATAACATGTGTTATATTTCATGAGGTTTACACGGTGCGTATTAATTTACGAGTGGAAAATCTGACATTCCATATGACTAGTACACGCCGTCTAAACACAGCTTTTTAAGACATTTTTTTGTGTACAGCTAAATACAGCACTCTTACTTGTTTAAATATATTATTGTAAGCTTTATTTCTGTCTAAAGTGTATTTCATAAAGTATATCTATATCAAGTACTTGCAAGTCTACAACATTAAAACAACAACAGGCATTTTCTTTGTGTGAAAATAACCTATTGTGTCAAAAACCAGCTGAGATGGGGAAGTGGGTTTGATTATATATAGATATACTTTGGTATTTCATTATAAATACGTATTTAATTGTCAATATTTGACGGGCAATAAATTAAGACTACGATCTTCAGTATAGTGGGCAGATTTATACCATATTCATGTGCTATTATTGCCCTAGTTTTTTTTCGATGAGCAGCTAGCTGTTCAAATAAATTTGCTTTAAGAATATCTGAAAGTTTCGATTTTCATTCTGGATTTTTTTTCCGCATTGCTTTAATTTTCGAGCAAACTATTTACTTCTTCTTAAAAAAATTACTTTTAATTTCTAAATCAAACATGTAAAAGAAGTTTCGTCTTATGAGCAAATAATAATTGATAACAGCTAAAGGAAAAAAAAAATAAATAAAACTGTCAGTTAAGTAAATTACTTGGCAGCTTTAATAATGCACCATCCTAAAAATAATTAACTTCTTACATCGGTTTTTTGAACAATAACAAACAGGGGTTTGCATTGGTATTCCTAATATTTCTACCTTAATAAAATCTATACTTATTAATAGCCGATGGTCAAATTAAAAGAATAAAATTTGCTGATTTCTCAAAAAAATCTATAGTGCGGTGATCAATAACTTATTACATTAAATAGTAGCTTAGCAATACATATTTTTTTCTCCGCACTAAAATGCGAACTCCACAATATTTTTATCTTACACACTCATAAGCAACAAAAAATTCCAAAACATTTAATGGGCTGTAAATAATATTTATTGTTTTTGTTTCCTTAAATATTTACATATTAAAAAAGTGTATAATAAATACTATTTTTGCGAACAGTAAGTTTAATTTATTTGAACGCAAGGGGCTTTTATTGGCCGTTATATTATCTTAAGTTATTTTTCTCTTAGTGCCACATACATACGTACTTTAATATGTTTTGGCTTTTGCCCTTAATCGTGACGGCTTTACCTCCTGTAACTGATGAACGATTTTCCTTACAAACTAAAAAGTGTTTTCCTTTATTGTTTTTTTTTCATATTTTGTTTCAATTTAAGATAGATTTATTATTTATGGAATATGAGGTCAAGTGCAAAACGTTGTTTTGTTTTTATAAACAAAAGCCAATATAAATCCCGTAGAATTAAATAATAAAAATGTGTATGTTTAAGGGGGTGTGAGCTGTGGTTCCACAAAACAATATATTTCTATTTTTACAATATACAAAATGTTTCTTATATGTGAAACGTTTAAAATAAAAATCAATGAAGAAAATATCGACATAAAAAACGGTGCGATAATAACATAAAATCATATCCGCTGCTTGGGAAGGCATTGTTACTGAAAGTACAAACTGTAAGATAATATCATAATAAAAATTATAATAACCATAAAAAACATTGGTTAATAAAGCATATCATCTTCTTTTTTACAAAGGGCCGTAAGTATATAATATATCATTGTTTTTTTTTTAATAAGAATTTTGCTGCAGACAATACTTTTGAACTATCATAGCCAAAAAAATGAGATATATTAACCCTCATAGCAATCCTTGATTTAACATCCCACTATTCCATTTAAATCTAAAAAATTTTCATACAAATTCGAATAAGGGCCATTTTTATTAATATATCACAAATTGTTTTTTCTATAGGTGTTTGCTGAAATTTATCTACACATAATTATATATACATATGTATATAAATAAAAATAGGAAAAACGAATGTGCTATCTATATTCGGCTATTCCGAGTTTTATTTATTTTTCACCTACGTGTATGGTCTAATTTAGTAAAGTAAAGTAACTGCTATCAAAAAAAAAAAACAAAAAACAAAAAAAAAAACAAAAAAAAAATATTGGGGTAAAAAAGAATTAAAAAATTTTAAAAAAGATTAGGTACTTTATAAAAAAAATTACATAAAAATGTCATCGACACTTAGTGGGTTAAGTATATAAAAAATAGTAATTTCTTAAAGATCTATTCAAAAGTTTTAATTGAAACCCATATTGATATCTTTAATAATATGGCTCACAGTCATACTTTTCGAGGAAAAGTTTAGGTGACCATAACTCGGAAAATGTGGGAAGCCCTAATTTTATCACTAGATGTTTTTTCTTAGTTTTTAATTCTCCATCTTCCTATATACAGTAGCTCCAAGCGAAACTCGTACACTTTAGACTAATTTTTAAACTATCTTATAACATTAAGAAAGAAGATCTTAACAAATAACTCTGTATTTATTTAATTAGTTCATTTTATAACAAATTTATCAAAACATAATAATTTCAAATTATTATTCATTAAAAAGTTTTTTTTAATAAAAACATAAAATAATAGTAATTTCTGTGACAAAGCCAAACTCGTACACCACACTTTAATCAAATATTATTTTGTTGGATTTAAATATTAATATTTGGTGTGCATGTCTTTATTTTTTATTGCCAATTTAATCTATTTGGCATACTGCGCACAAGGTTTTTGCAAAAACTTGGTTCAATTTTGCCCCATTCGTCCTGAAGAGCTCTTTTCAAGTCATCCTTAAAACTTATTGTATGACTACGAATTTTACGATCGAGATAGCTGCACAAATTTACGATTGGGTTTATGTCTGGACTCTGGGCTGGTGTATCCATAACATGTGGACAAATATAAAGTAGCCATGATCGCACATTATAAGCCTTATACTTAGGGTCGTTGTGTTGGTAAAAATAAAAGTTTTCACCAAGACAAAGTTTCTGCTTACAAACTGGCAAACTTTCTTTTAAGATGTTCAGATACATATGCTGATCCATGGTACCATCGATAAATTGTAAAACACCGGGCCTAGATGCCAAAAATTATCCCCAAACCATTACAGACCCACCACCGTGCTTAACTGTTGGTTTCATGTTTAAGGCAAGTAACTCCTCATTGGATTTTCTCCATACATAAGGTCTTCCATCTGAACCAAAAAAGTTGAATTTACTTTTATCTGTTAATAACACCTGCTTCCTTTGTTTCATGTTCCTTGGCGAATCGTAAACTTATCTTTTGATTTCTCTTATTAATCAGAGGTTTAAGTCTTGTCCTTCTACCATTGAAATTAGCCCTTTTTAATATGTTTCTTATGGTCTGTGGGCAACATTTTTTTCCTAAGTCTTTTTCAACAATTTCTACAAGTTTCAGAGCACTTAAAAATGGATTATTTTTTATTTGACGTAAAATATATTGCTTGTCTCCAGCAGAGAAAATTTTGTTATTTGCACTTTTCTTCTTGTTCGCAATCCTCTCTTCCATTTTGCACTTTTTTATAATATATTGCACTGTTGATCGGCTTCTATCAACGATCCCAGATATTTCTCGCAGCGATTTATTATTATAATGATGTTAAATTATTAATTTTCTTACTTCGACAGAAGTTTGTCTTCTCTGTCTACCCATTTTGTTCTCTTTTGTAACTCTTTCAAACAAAAACTTAAATAAATGACAATAAAAAAGGTAATAATGGGGAAAGTCCCTATTTTTTAATTATTTTTTACGAAATATCCCGTAGTTAGATGCAAATTAAAAGAATGTTGCCAATTAAATAAGACTGTACGAGTTTGGCTTTGCCGTCGAAAGTAGCCACTTTTTAAAATATTTATCTCTATTTTAATAAATAAAGATATGTTCAAAATTTCGTTTCTGATATTTAATTAAGTACATAGTTTTGTACTAAAATAAAGTAAATTTATTTTATTAGCCTATTTAGTTTTAGACATATAACATAAAGAAATTCGTTTTCATGGGTGTACGAGTTTCGCTTGGAGCTACTGTAAGTAGTTGTTTTTTGGATTGTAGTTATTTCACTAAAATAGCTGTGTTCCAAATGAATTGGAAAAATTAGAGGCCGACGTGGTGTTTTGCTCGCTGTCTCGAAGGACACGACCGATCTAGCTGATTTTTAATCAAAATATTTTCGAAGCCATGTCTGATCGATTGTCGCATTTTAATTTTCTCTAACTCATCTCGTGTCTTGGCAAAGTTGATTTCAATCCGAACACCAACGGACAAGGCTCAACCGACTTTGCTATGCATAAGAACTCAAAATATATATACGAAAATAGATATTGTAAAAATTACAAATGGAATGACAAACTTAGATAAACCCTTTTCCATCTTTTGTGGTTAAGGGTATAAAAATATTGTGGGAGATGGTACGAGTTGTTTTGGAAACTAGGAAGAATAAAAAATCACCTCACACTTAGTTCTAGTTGTTCAAACTATAAAATATATTTCTATTATCTTTATAGGAAAATTCGTATAATTGAAATCTGTTAGCCGAAATCGAAATTTAAAGTTTTAAAAATATTATTTAGGAAGACTAATTAAAAAATACTTTAGTGTTGTTTGTATTAAATTTGTTTAAACTTGTTGTGGAAATTTTAGGAACCTACACAAAACAAAGAACCATTTACAAATTTAAGATTAAATATCCACAAAAGTTCAATTGACAAGAAGCAAATCCTTTTAGTTACGCTTTCCCTTAGGGGATACTAGTACGAGGGCTGCTATATATATTTCTGGCCTGGCAGAGGGAGTGCTGCCAAGTGCAATCTGACATTTCCATTGGATAGTTTGTCATTTTTAAGCATAATCGTACTCAAAACGTTTTGACGTTCGACCATTATTTGTGTTGTTTACAGTGACTTGAAAAAATTAATATAGAAAAAAATGGAATTAACTCGTGAACATTTTCGTGCCATCATTCTTCACAACTTTCGACGTGGATTATAACGAAAAGAGTGCATTGATGAACTTAAATCTTTGTATGGCGATGAAGCATCATCCTATAGCACTGTGAAAAATTGGTATAATGAATTTAATTGTGGCCGAAGCTCGCTCAAAGACGAATTCCGTGAAGGTCGTCCAAAAACGGCTGTTGTGCCAGAGAACATTGATGCCGTGCGTGAACTTATAATTCAAGATCGACATGCGACATACCGACAGATAGAGACATCCTTGGACATTTCTTCCACCAGCATACATTCGATACTGCATGAACACCTGGCCGTAAAAAAGGTTTGTTCTCGTTGGATCCCGCACAATTTGAAAGTCGCTCAAAAACAGGCTCGTGTCGATTGGAGCAAAGAAATGTTGCAAAAATACGATTGCGGTGCTTCAAAAGACGTTTATAAGATCGTCACAGGTGACGAATCATGGATCTATGCGTATGAGCCCGAAACGAAACAACAATCGACCGTGTGGGTCTTCAAAGACGAGCAAAATCCAACGAAAGTTGTTCGTGGAAGAAGCACTTCGAAGCAAATTGTCGCCTGTTTCTTCGGCAAAACTGGTCATGTGGCGACTGTTCTGCTTGAGCAACGTAGAACGGTCACTTCTGAGTGGTACACTACAATTTGTTTGCCTGAAGTCATCGGAGAAATTTGAAAAACCAACAAGAGAAGACGAATCATTGTTCACCATGACAATGCGAGCTCTCACACATCGGCTCAAACCAGAGCGTTTTTGACCGGCCAAACGTCGAATTAATGGGTTATCCGCCGTAAAGCCCTGACTTGGCACCTAATGACTTCTTCTTGTTTCCGCACATCAAGAAAAAAATGAGTGGTCAACGATTTTCGTCGCCAGAAGAAGCTGTTGAAGTGTTCAAAAACCATGTTTTAGAGGTGTCTCAATCGGAGCGGAAAAAGTGCTTCGGCAACTGGTTTGAGCAAATGCAAAAGTATATAAATCATGCTGGAGAATACTTTGAAAAACAATAAAACCATTTTTGATTATAAATATTCGCATTTTCATTATTAGGCCAGAAATATATAGAGCAGCCCTCGTAATTGGATTAAGGTATGCACTGATTATAAAAACCATAGAAAGTCAAATTCAAACGAAAAAAATTTATATTTCTAGAATATGCATTTGATGTTGAAGATATTATGCACTTATAGCAAGTAACAAAAACAACAACTCTCTTTTTCGGTACACAAAATTCTGGTTCATGAGCTGAGATGAATTTTCACTAATTCTTCAAACAAATTTATGAGCTAAAAAACCACTCAAAGACAAAATGGCTACTGTTGCTACAGTTTCTTACATTTTCTTTTTTTTTTTAGTTTTCAAACTTCACTTCATTTTAAAAACCCTAGCTTTTTTATATATTTGGCCACTTTCCATAGAATACAAACCACTGTGCATCACAAAATCTTAACATTTTCTAAATTTCAAATAGATATTGATGAATGGACTAATGCACACTGTGTGATTTCAGGTACTTTTACGCCAAAATCAATTTCAGGCAAAGTTTTGAAGCAATATGACTGAAATTTAGAACATTTTTCACGTCTAAGCAAATCTGGGTTTTTTAAATTTTTTTAATGGTGAAGGTTTTTAGGGTTGCCGCGATATGAAAATAATTTAAAAAAATAAAATATCTGGAAAACGAACGAATATAATGTATGATGAAACAACTTAGTTTGTAAAATATAGGAACGTGGTAGCAGCTTCTTGGAAATATCGGTTATTTTTCAGTGAGCCCTGTGCGTTTTTAATGAAAAATATTTCCAAAAAAAAAAGTCTTTTGCTTCAACGAAGGCAAATCTTGTTTTAAAGCATTATTAATATCGATGTCGTTGATAATAAAGTATTTAACAGCATGAATTTTTTTTTATTCATTTGACTAATCCAAACATTAAAAAGTTGACCATATTCCAAGCTGAAACCGAAACGAAAAATAAAAAAATAATACAGAAATTTTCATGAAGGAAATACACAGCCAATATTATCCAAAGCTTATGGGAAGTTTATATTTATAAAAAAATTCATTTATCTGAAATAAATGTTGAAGGTAAGTTGTTAAGTTAATGTTATACTGAGTACGTTTTTCTTTTTTTAACAAAATCCAAATATGTAGTTGCTTGTTTTAATATATCCTTAATCAAATGTTTTTATAAGAAAAATTATTTTTATTATTTTGGCCAAGATTGTGCGAGGTGAAGACAGTCATGAGGTCGACTGCAAAGCAGATGTAAAAAATATTCTTATAACTCCGCCACATAAAGTGATAATTGAAAATAAGATTATAATCTCGAAATACGTTTTAAATGAAATGTCTTAATAATGTGAAATTTAATTAATTTCTAAGGTTGGATAAGAACTAGTGGAAACTAAGAACAGTGAAATCGACATATATGGCTTAAACATCGAAATAGAATCAATATAATCAATTTAAAAGAACTTGTTAATAATACAGAGTAATTTTATAAAATATTATATAAGGAAATTGGTAGAAGGTGCGACTTGAAATCTTTGTAAAAAAAATCTACAGATCCACTACAGATTTCGTTAGATTCGCACACAGAATTGATATTATGGGAATGTTTTTAGATAAAGGGTCATAAGATATTTTGTAGATAGTGCTAGTGAGTATGTGAAGCAAAACAGCTGTCAGCCTAATTAATACAGCTACAGTAAAAAAAATTTTGGAAATCTTGTATTTAATAAGACACAAAACTTTGCCAACCATTAGATCACATTGGTCAAAACAAGCAACGTCGAAATTTCAACTTGTAAAAAATGATATGAGTCGAGAGAGATTCTAAGGAAGAAATCAAAACTTACATGTTTGCAATAAAAATTAAATCGATAAATTTTTAAAGTTACCCACTGAACAATATAACAATTTATGCATTTTGGTATACTTGACTATAGCCTTTTAAGATGGTCAGTTTATTACACTAACGGTCGTCAAAATAGTTTATGTAATAAAATAGCTTTTCTAAACCAAATCATTAAAATTAACTGATGCATAAAACAACGTTTTTCTAATAGAAATTTATTCATCATCAAATCATTATATTTGTATAAATTTTTGATAAGCAATAGGTCTGTGCGATATTTTAATTTTCGATATTGCGCGACTTCTTTTTGTAGCATCATCAGGAAAAAATCTTTATCTAATTATAAATAGAAATAAATTTAATAACAATATGTTTCTTTTCTAATTTTCTAAGCACTAGGTAACTTTTTAAAATAAAAAAAATGTTTATTAAATTTTATTTATTTATTTTTTTTAATATTATTTTAAAATGTGACCTATTTAAAAAAAAGTGAAAATTATAAAAAAAAAATAATGTTTTTAATATTAATAACTTTCTTCTTACTTCTATTCATTCTCTTTCTCTTCGTAGAAACAGATTTGCAATAACTGCATCTAAATACTGTTATTAGATGGAACTATTTAAGCTTTTTTTCTATCAATCCGGCGTTAAAGGGTTTAAGTACATGGTTTTGTAGATATTTTTGGTGGAATATTATTCTTTCATATAGTGAAGATGTTTCAGGTGTACTTGGGTTGTTTTTGCTACTAGAAGTTGCCATTCATAAAACGCCAAACAAAAACAACCTGAACAAGATTAAAAAAAACTTACATATGCCACTGAAAGGTCCCCTTTTATTTGATTGATGCAGTATCTGCCAACAGTGGTCTTTTGGAAGGTCCCCGTGAGCTTGGTAAAATATATATTTTAGTGAAATTTCGAGATGTATTACACCCCTTATAATTAATTTAAATTGACTACCTTGTGGTTTGTGTCCTCGAAAAACTAATTAAATACCCAATTACGAACTTCTCTCTAAGGAAGATAATACACAATTATTTGCGTAAAATAAAAATTTGAACGAGTAAATTATATTGATTATCTATTTGTGAATTCTGCGCAATACTCCATTTTAGTCGAAACTAGGAATTTCTAGAAATAGCGTTTAGTTGTTATGTGCATTTTTGGTTTTGAATTATAGTTTATTTTTAATTGCAAATGCATTTTTTTTAATATTAAAATTTTTCGTGAAATTTTGGTATAATTTCGATTGCTTAGTAAGATTCCGCCTTTTTTTTGTAATTTAGTTATCTCTGAATTTATTGATATTTAATGTCTTTTTTGTGGGAAAATATTTTTTGTAAAACTTAATTTTGATGTGACCTTTTGTAGAAAATGTGACGTTTTGGGAAAATTTCGATTGAATTCGACAGAATTAAATCTTTTTAATTGTTACCGCCATTCTTTTGTACAATTAAGATATATTAAGATATATCCTGAAATTTCGTTTTATATTACAATAAAGCAAAATATAACGATAACATGCAACAAAAACACAACAACGTCTGAAAAACGTATTTATTGGACGATGTTGCCGATACGGATAGAGCACGATCTATTTAGATATGTTAAATATGCGACAACAGATGTTTTCAGTGATGGTTTATTTTAACATTATAAAAATATACATATGTATGATGAAAAAATGATATATTTCAATTATGAAATTTTGAATTGAAACTCAGCTCCAAATCAGTCAATGGAAAAAAATCAATGTAATAAATTTGATGGTAAGGCTGTGGCATGACATAGTGTCTACGGATACGGTGGACTTTTTATCAAGCCCAAAATTGACGTAGTGCCCAAGGACATTATGTCGTTTTGAAAAACTCCATAATGTGTCGTTTTTAGTATGGACATTGAGTCACTTATAAATGTCTTTTAATATCCGCACTAAAAATAATAGTGGCTTCGCTTACTAAAGCCCTGGCGCAATGGGCGTCTCCTCTATGGTGTAACCAACACTGGCTTCGCATACCAAAGTTTTTCTGCAAGCTAGTTTACATAGAATACCTTAATATATATATGTGTAATATTCATGGACGTTATGACTCTTCGCTTCGTAATGTAACATAATATCCATGGACATTATGACTTGCTACCGGTAAAAGTAACAACATATTTTTGCAAAAACTAAATGCGTTAAGTAGTAATTAGAGAAAAACAAGTAAGAGTGCTACATTCGAATCTTATATACCTTTCAAAATGTATGTAAATCAAAAAAAAAAAAAAAGCAAATACTGGGGTGACAGAGAATTTAAAAATAAAAAAAAACTTTGGTACAGCATATATATAATTTTACATAAAAATGATTTCGGCTCTTAATGAGTTAAGCATATTTGGAGCATGGACCGATCATGCTGATTTCCAATAGCACCTCTTTCGAGACTATATCTGTAGTAATATTTTTATGGGATGAACATGTATAGTCATTTAATAAAGTTTACGTAAAAAAAAATAATAGAAAATATAGACAATTTTACTTTGATCACTACCTTTTTTTGAAGTAACTTAACTCAAAACAATTCACTTATTTCAATAACTAAAAAAAACGATTAACTAAAATATAAGAATTTATAAATTTACGTCAAAAAAGTTTACGTACTGCATATGAGATCAACAAATTTTTTACCAAATGCACGATATTTTTTATATTCTAATATTTTGTTGGCTCTCCCGTGGCGGCAATAATAGCTTCCAGACGTCTTTGCATGCTTTCAACAAGAGTTTTGGGTCGGATTCTGTTATTTTTGTCCACTCAGTCAATAAAGCAGCTTTCAAACTTTCCTTTGAAGAAATTTGGTGTTTTCTCATTCGTCTTTCTATATATTCCAAATATGTTCCATAGTGTTGACGTCTGGTGATTATGGAAGTGTATGGAACTGCTTACAATTATATAATATTTATTGACGGACAAGATACGACGTGTGTTTTGGGTCATTGTCCTATTAGCTTTTTCACACTTCGATGTAAATGGTTTTTCAGAATGTCTAAATAAGCATTTTTATTCATTTTATCAGTAATAAATAAAGTTATCCTACTTTTGATGCGGCCATATTTCATATATCTCTACTATATATATAGTAGAAATATATACAATTTTGAAAGAAAGAGAAATAAAATAATAAAATAATGTCACAAAAGTTAATCAAAGAAAAAGAAGCGAAAACGAAACGACAACCGAATCGAGAACGACCAAACACGACAACTTTTACTGCTTCCTCAAAACCCACACTTCAATCTACTCTGCACAAAGGCAGCTTGTTATTTTGGGCACTTACTTACTTCACTTACTTTTTTGTTTTACCCTGCTAAAATGAAAATCATGATTGATCACAAAATGAAAAATTTAACATCTAGTATTTGTTTTGATATAATTCGAAAATAAATTATTTGTTTACGTTAGGTTTTATTTAGTATTATCTACAAGTTTTAGTCATAATCATTATCAGTGCTTGGTATAAATATATACATATTAAGCTTCGCCAAGGTCGGCTCACCTGCAGTAGGACTCGTTATACTTTTAGATATTACAAAATGATAATTTTTTTCTTAAATTTTTCCGACCGGCCTTTCTCTAAATAAGCTGAGCTTCTTAGTACTTAAAATTTTATTCAGTGGTTCTTATCTTTAAATTTTATTTATTTATTTATTTATTTATTTACATATTATACTTATAACCAGTGTTTGAAAAAAAAAACAGTACAATAACATAGCGTACTATTTGATCAACACTAACAATAAATTTTTTTTATTGTTTATGAGACTGTACGCAAACTAAATGCCGTACACAACGATTGTAGGCTGATGATCACAAACACTACGATAACGTACTGAACTTCCTTTTAGCGTTCTTTTTTTGTTTGTCTTAAAAGTTCACTACGTAAACAGTAGTGTATTTTAGAGTATTTTTTAGTGATCTTTAGCGTACTTTATAGTGATCTACAGTGTTTTCTATAGTGATGTTGGTTGTTAATTATTTTTGTGTTCTTTGGAGATTTTTAGTAGATTTCAGCGTACTTTTTAGTTATCTTTAAATTTTTTCATAGTGGTTTTGCTTGTAAAATTACAATTGAAAATTGAATAAATACAAATTTTTATTTTGTATTAAAAGAAGTTCTAAAGTTTATTTAATTTATATAGTATCAAAATTTCAACATTTAATAGTAATTTAATTTTAGAAATACAAAATTAAAAATTGTATAAATAAAGTTTCATATGTTACGGAAAATGCAAAAAAAGGTACACAAAAAATACTCTATACTATAAAGAACATTAAAGAATGTAAAAAAATAAATAAAAAAACAACTTAAATTTTATTATTTATGAACACAAAAATAGATTATTACAAAGCAGATTCAGGTTCTACATTTAGTTTTTTCTGACCTTTTTTTATATAATTTCTGTTTTTTTAAGTTCTCTTTGAACTTTCAGGTTTTCAAGGTCGATTTTAGAAAATAACAGATTTATTTATTTATTCCGATGTTTTGTTGGATAATCCCAACTTCATCAGGGAAATTTAATTTTGTATAATATTTTAATTTTCACACAACAAAAATTATTCAATATATTTAACATTTAAAACGACAAATAATTTTTTTTTTTTTGTAAATAAACAAAATTTAAAAATCAAATAAAACAGCATAATAGCACACCACTGTTCTTAAAGTTAATATCACAGCTTATTCAGGTTCGTTTATTCTCTACCTACTTCATTAAGTTCAAGAAATAATTCTTACAATTTAGACAATTGTTTAAGCAGATGGATGTAAAAATATGTTTACCTGCTCCTAAAATTATTTTTTATTAACACTCTTTATGCTGCAGTAAAAGCATTTTGCATATTTTAAACTCCATAAATTGACAATTGGTTTTTCCAAACCTTTTTCATTCAGTAATATATTTTTTTTTTTACTGCAAAAAATTTAAAATTACCAAAAAATAATATCTGCAACCAATTTATAATATATATTTTTTAATTATCTAATTTAACTTTTATTTATACTTATTTCTATATTTGTTTTATAAAAAAGTATTTATAAATTCAATTTATTAACATATACTTTATTTTAAATTACAAATTTCATCGATAAATAATATTAGGTCTGTTTCTTCACTTTTTGCGTAAAGTTCGTGAAAATGACAAAATTATGACAAAATTATATAAAAGTACGGGAACACAAAATATAAATTTTAAACACAAAATAAAAACTCAAAGAATTTTGACTATTTTAATAAAAAAATAATTTCTTTAAATCAAAAATAGGAAATAATAGTTTATTTCGTATTTAGTATGTGTTTTAAGGCTGTTGCACAAGTTTAAATATCTTACACGAAAAAAAGTTTGGGCTGTGTCGTGCAAGAAGAAGAGGAACTTTATTTTCTCAAATTTTGAAGTAAGAAAACAATTTTCGTGCGAATTGGGATCCCTTGGGATGTGGAAGTGGAGTAAAGGAACAGACCTATTAAATGTTGAAATTTTGATACTATATAAATTAAATAAACTTTTGAACTTCTTTTAATACAAAATAAAATATTGCATTTATAAAAAATTTTAAAGATAACTAAAAAGTACGCTGAAATCTACTAAAAATCTCCAAAGAACATAAAAATAATTTACAAGCAACATCACTATAGAAAACACTGAAGATAACTAAAAAGTACGCTAAAGATCACTAAAAAATACTCTAAAATACACTACAGTTTACGTAGTGAACTTTTAAGATCAGTACACAAACAAAAAAAAAAACGCTAAAATAAAGTTCAGTACGTTATCGTAATCTTTCTGATCATCAGCCTACAATTGTTGTGTACGGCATTTTGATTCATAAACAATAAAAAAAATTTATTGCTTGATGTCACGGGATGTCGTAATATTATTAATAATATCAAAAAAGTCTTTATATTTAAAATGCTGTTTCTAAATGTATTAATGTATGGACAATTTGAAAAGATGTGATTAAGGTTTACTGGGGTGTTGTTGCATAAGGTACAAGGTTTAGGGTCAGACTTGTGTATTATGTGAGAGTGGGTTAATTTTGTGTGTCCCTTAATAAGTCTCATATTAATTATATGTTTTCTAGAAAGATTTTTGGCTTTTTTTGAAAATTTGATAGGCGTCTTATTTAATTGGGAAGCTTCTTTTATACCTGTCAGTTGTAAAATTCCAATTACTTAGTTGTGAGTTATAGAAGTATTGTTAAATATAACATATTATGTCATCTTGGGAGTAGTTGGAAGTGGAAATCAGAGAAGCCCGTAGAGCATACTTTGCGATTTGAATACCTGTTATGTCCGAGTGGCCGGGAACCCAAACCAGTTTAATATCTGGTTGTTTCTCAATTATCATTTGTCGAATTCGATTGAGAAAGAACCTATTGCTATTGCAGTTAAATATTGCGTCCATAGCGGAGAGTGAGTCTGTGCAAATGTTCAAAAGAAACTTGTTATTTTATAATTAGACAAACACTTTGACGGCCATTTTCAAGTTTTAGCAGAACAAATTCAACTTTTTGCAAATCTTCAAGTTTGGGACGGAATTTTAACTCCATAGAACGAATTTGTTATCTAAAATTAATTTAGAATTTAGAACAGGCATTCAGTTTTAGAATAAGCAGAAAATGACGACGTTGAACTAGTCTTAAATTAGAAATCTGCCGGGTTACTGGCGCATTTAAATATACAATTTTGGCAAATAAACAATTCTTAAATAACTATAGATCCTTATTTTGTCTATACCGGGACTGCGAATGATGATGATGTAGTTGCCTATGATGACAATGATGTAGTTGACTATGATGATAATGTAGTAGTTGACTATGATGATGATAATATGGTGGACTATATGTATAAGTTGATGATGATGCTATAGTTGACTATTTGTATAAGCTGATGGTGATGATGTTTTTAGTACTAGTGCTGTGGCTGAAGAGTGAGCCAGGATATGCCAGTGTTGTTGTGCTAGAATTGAAAAATTGCCACTATTTGGTGTAAGGATGTTCAACACTGGAAGATGGTTGATTGGCGGTGGAACGCTGGTATTCTTCAGTGTTTTACTGTTGCAACCTTTTTTTGTTACAAATATTCTCTTTAGGTATGTGCACGCCAGAGATGATGAAGATTTGTTGCACTGCTTTCCGGAGCTTATATCATTCTCATTGCCCGGTTCTACAGCTCCACGAATTTTGTTCAACAATTGGTCGTTGCTCCTCTAGACGCTGCGACCATTATTTGAATTCTTAAATTTAACACACTTTCATGCGTGTCACTTCTTATTAAAAAACTCACTGTCTTGCTTTATTTTATTATGCCTATTTTTTTATTTCTGTGATTTGATTGACTTATTTTTTTCTTCACACAACCGAGCAGCTTAACGTTTACAGACGGGAAGACCGGATATGCTAATTGCTACGCATACGTCAACTTTGCCGGATTCTTGAGTGTGTTCAAGAAAAAGAGCCGTATTTATAAAGTAGTTTAATATTGTCACATTAGCTTTTTCTACCACTGTTGAGCTGGTATCTATACAGGCGAGACAGTAAGCATACACCCCCAAACCACTACATTTCCACCGCCATGTTTAACGGTTGGTATTAAGATGTTTTCTTTTAACTTCTCATTTACTCTTCGCCACAATTTTCCTGCACTATCTGACCCAAAAATATTAAATTTTGATTCGTCGCTAAACATAACGTTTTCCCAAAGTAAATTAGGCTTTCCTAAGTACAACTTAGCAAAGTCTAACAGTTTTTTCTTATTAACATTGGATAGAAATGGCTCACGTCGACCATGATGTGTAAAGTTCAAAGTATTCCTTATTGCTTGTGGATCTTTTATTATTTTTTGGGTGTCCTCATTAATGTTAGTAGCTAATTTGACTGCCGAAATTTTCGGATTTTCCGTTACAGCGGTAATGACTCTTTGGTCTTCTTATTCGACGCTTTGTTTCCAAACTGTCGCTATTATTATTATTGTTTGAACACTAGAATGCGGTTTCCAATTATTTTTCCAATTTCACGTAAGGTTTTGTTTTCTAAATATAATTTTATTATTAAGTTGCGTATTTCTAAGGAAATTTTTTTACGGCGTCCCATGGCAAATTTTCTTATCAAACTTTGAACTTAAAATGATGATATTTTAGTGAGTACATCAGTTTGAACGAAAAGGTGAAAGAAAACAAAAATTTAAAGTTATATTAGCAAAAACCAATACTTTTTTAGCAACAGCTCAATCTATAAGTAAACTTTAGTGGCGTTTATTCAGTATTTTTTATCTTGCTGCATGCATTCACTATAGCTCAAAAATAACGGGAAAAGATTGTATTAATAAACAAAGTACATATTTTTCTACCTCTAAACAATAACTCTGTAAATAAATTTTAAATAAAACTTTTTGAAAAGGTTTAAAATATGAAGATAATATGTATGTAAACTCTACTGATTATCTGTGCAAATGCTCTGTGTCTGCTTGTCGAGTTATAAACATTTAAATTAAATCAAAAGTTCCACAATTATCTATTATTCGTAGAAAAAAAGCTTATGATGTTTGCTAAGTTAAAAATTTTCTACATAAATAATAATATACTTTTAAGGTTTATTTTTAATTATTATTTTACTTTTTGTCCTCATTAGCGCATGTTTGTAATGTCTTAAATTGCAAGCGTTTGTCTGACATCGACATAAATATGATGGCCTCAGTTAATAAATAAATTCTATATTTTGCTGTTAAAAATACTTTTTAAGCTAATTAAAAAAATATTTTTAAATGGTATTGTCTGAATTTATAAACGCTAAAAATTATAAAGTCAATGTTATGAATCATAAATAAATATGGAAATTAAAAAGTGTTTATGTACAACCGTTTATAAAATTCATACGAAATGTTGAAGATGAAATCATACACCGCATTCGAATGAAATAATTTTTTGTATTATGGACCAACATAAATCATCTTGCCAAAATCGTAAGGTTGATAAAATAAAATAATAAAAATTATCAAAATGGGTTAAGCAGTTTTTGCTATACAACTGCAATTTTATGATTTAAGAAACGGTTCCACTTTGGTATGAGGGAGGTAGCGCAAAGATATAAATAAGTGAGCAAGCAGCTGATATTTTCAATTTTAAAATCATTAAATATTTACTAATGAACTTATAAAATTCCATTGGAGATTTCAGGGGAATCACAACTAAAACTCTGGTTAAAATTTAAATTACTGGACGAACGAACCTACTGGACAATATTAATTTAATAACAAATCAACAACAAGTGACTGACGCTTTACAATGATACCTGTACTGAAACTTTTTTTGGCTGCCAACGTCATACAGCTCCGACCACTTCTGCAAATAATAAACTTCTATTTTATAAAAACGAATAAGGTAAATTTTATCATAAAAAAAATGTTTAAAGCTTCGAAATCATTTTAGAAATTGGTAAAACCACGATACACCTAAGAAAATATAAATTTGGAAAATCAGGCCTTCATTATTCTCTTAAAAATTGTACATTATATACATATGTAAAATTAACTTGTTTAACGTGTGCATTTTATTTTTAGTAATTTTAATAATTTAATTTGTTTACACATTTTTTTAAGTCACACTCGTTTAACTTGAAATTGAAAATGCATTAATGTTTTTGTACATCTGGTCGAAATTATATATTATAAGGGAGTCGAATTTATATTTTATACGGGATCGAAATTTGATACTTATGCTAACTAAATATCAACTAATTGACATCTAATAGATGAGAAAAAGTAACTCTTAAAATCAGAGTGTGAAAACAAATAAACATTTCGCATACGTTTGCACAAAGTCATTTTTAATCGTTTTGTACACGACGAAAACCAAAACATACAGGCATGTTCTGAATTCCACGTGAAATTTTCGTTTCAAATTTATCAAGGCATTGTTGGTATAAAATTATTTTTTACAAAAACAATGCCTCGAAAAATACGAAAGTGAAAATTTCGAGTAGATTTCAGAACATGCCTGAAAGACTTTTTAGATGAGAGAGAGCGCAAACAAAACAATTGGCTTTTCGCTTATGTGCTTGCTTCGATATACGGTTACAATCGTATAATTGCGAAGAAAAAAAAAACAAGAAATCTACATACTTTTTTGAGTGTTTCATTTGGTTGGTAAACAGAAGTAAAAAGCCGCGTCCAAAAAATAATTTGTTGTGTGCTTTTTTCGAAAGTGAAAATAAAAAAAATGTTTTTTGCAAAAATGAAAAATGTAATAAGTTATTGAATATGCATGCGGGAAACCTGGAGCGTCATTTAAAAACTTTTCATCCCAGTGCTTATGATAGTTATCGTCAGAAAAAAAGGTGGTAAAGTTTTAAATAAACAAAAAGTAACACGGTTAAGTTGTCTTGTACAGTGAGCAAGAAACATGCACAATTGGCTTACATAGAGTTGCTTACTAAAAGCGACAGACCTCTGCGTTTGCGGGAAGACCGGCAATTCAAAATTATTGTTAATCGTATACTTAACGGTTTTAATCTAAAATTGAATAAGCACAATATCATGGAAAATATTTCTGAATTTTCATTTAATTTAAAGAGAGAAATAAGTGAAGAGCTACACGGCAAATTAATTTTGTTAAATTTTGATGCAGCCACCAGGTTTACATAAGTGTTTTAGGCATCAATGTACAATTTATGAAAAACAACGGCACACAGACTATTACTATTAGAAGTCCTGAGTGCATACGATATAAGCTTAAGTCAAGTGGTCATAATAGCAACAGACAATGGTGCTAACATGGTCAAAGCTGTTAATGATTTAAATGACGATATACACAATAGCGTAGTTAAAGTTTGTCGTGAGACTGATTTAATTCATATGTACTTAGATTTCTCAATAAATGGCATAACTAACATCCGATGTGGAGCCCACACTCTTCAAATATGTGTAATATAAGTCTGCAGACATTAAAGAAAAACTTGAAGTCATCTGAACTGTTGTAAAGAAGGTAAGAACCTCAATTTGCTAAAAAGCGAAAATTACCATTTATAATTAATAATAGGAGACGATAGCCTTAAACAATTGGGGGAATAGTCGATAGAAAAGAAAATGTTCTTTTGATTAGGGAAGTTATAACGATACCTCTCCAGGCAAAGCCCTCCAATACTTCAAATTATATTTTGAGCGAAACCATGTTGTCGAGAACTAAGGAAAAAGTTAACGAAATCATAAGCAAATATAAAAATTTATTTTCGCCACGTGATGATAGCCGTCGCTACGAATGTCCAGGCAGAAATAAGAACGACCACGGCAGAACCAATTTACTCGAAAAGTTATTCACATCCTGCAGCAATGAGGGAAGAAGTTGAAAAACAAATCAACGAACTGTTATCTGTTATAACTTCCCATTATGGGTCGTCCCAAAAAAGCCAAAACCAAATGGCGAAAAACAATACCGTCTAGTTGTGGACTACAAATGACTTAATGCCGTTACGGTTCCCGACACGTTCCCCATTCTGGATATCAATGCCTTTCTATCGAGTCTGAGTAACGCTACATACTTCACGACAATCGATCTTACTTCAGTATTTCACCAAGTTCCGATGAAAACTTCAGATATTCCCAAGACGGCGTTCTCAACGATGAATGGCAAATTCGAGTTCCTTCCCTTGCCTTTCGGATTGATGAATGCACTAGCGATCTTCCAGAGAATGATTGACGATGTCTTGAAAGAATATATAGGAAAGAAATGTTACGTCTACATAGATGACATCATTGTGTTTGGTCGCAACGAACAGGAATTACTTGATAATCTTGATACGATCTTTAAAAGATTAAACGAAGTAAATTTAAAAGTCAACTTAGAAAACACTCACTTCGTGCAACCAGAGGTAGAATTTCTGATATATATAGTAAGTGCCGAAGGAATAAAACCTGATCCAGGATAGGTAAAAGCTTTTGAAAGCCTGCTACCACCCAAAAATCTGAAAGAGCTGAAGGGGTTTTTAGGGATGACTTCATACTATAGGCGTTTTATTAGAGTGGCGAAGCCGCTGACAAACTTGAAAAGGGATGAAAACGCTGAGGTAAAGGCAAGTCAATCAAAAAAGATACCTTTAGAACTAGATGCCATGTGAAATCTTGCACATGGACATAATTAAAGTACAGGATCAGAAATTTATATCCGTTCTTGTTAAATTCTCGAAGTTCGTCAAGCTATTCCATATTAGTGATAGGTCTGTTTTACAGCACCAAAGATCTTAGTAACTGATAATGAAAGTAGCTTTCTTAGCCCCTTTATTAAGGATTTTATAGGCATAAAAACTTATTTGACACCATCACAGCGTAGTAAGGTAAATGGTCAGGTCGAGCGCAACTCTTATAGCGTAACTCTTATAGAAATCTACAGGTGTTTAAATGCAAAAAACGCGGAACTAAGCGTGCAAGAATTGATGTACGCAGATGTAGATAGATATAATAATACAATACACTCGGTCAAGGGAAAAAGTCCTAGCGACGTATTCTTCAATAGGTGAGGAGCATGTCATTTTGATAAGCTATTTGAAGCGTGCTGTTAAATCAACAGGGATCTTAGACAACTAATTAAAAGAAATGCAAAGGAAAGAAAAAAGCGAATGAGTAGGAAACGTTCTTTACCAAAAAAATTTAAGAGGGGAGACATAATTTTTGTTAGAATAAGAAATATAAAGGGTAAGAACAAACCTGTTTACAGAAAAGAAATAGTAGAAAAGGATAATAAAGTTACAATACACATGACCACTGGTAAAAGGATTCACAAAGCCAATATAAAAAAATTTGAAACATACATAACATTAAGAAAACTCATATCTCTTCTCATGAGATTTCAAAAAAATAAATAAATATTTAATATATAAAATATGTTAGTAATAAGGGTAATACGGCAACAAATTGAGCCTAAAAAAAGGAGAAAATTAGAATGTTGCCCTCATATGTGTATATAAATACAAAGTTTTTTTTACAATTGAACCAAGTAATACACAAAAGATAATATTATAAGAAAAGAGGGGAAAGTGGCTTTGCCCGACATACATTAATCGTTAGTACAATTTAAACCACGTATATTTTAAGAAAAATGATTTGTATAATGCACATTCTTACTATTGTTTGTTTGGAAATCACCAGTCTACAAGCGAAACAAATTTACCGCTATGATTTTCCTGAAGTCACGATGCGAGCTGGAAACGCTTGGACCTTCAACGGAAATCTTAAGCTGATTCGTGTTATAAACCTAGACGAATATTTAGCAATCGCCGATAACTTAATTTTTTTAAAATTATTATTTGAACTGTGAATATTATAAATGAATTGAAATTATTTTGGCTTAAGTTCTTTTTATTTTTAATTTCTAAAATTTTTTTTAGAAAGAAAATTAATTTTACAAATGTATGCGGACGTTTTCCAAAGAAACCAAGAAAAATTAGACGCTAGAAGAATGAAATGCTGCACTTTCTGGACCGCTACGACCTTCATCAGCATTCTTCGCATCTATCTACCTTAGTTGAGTATTTTATAAACATCATCTATTTAACCAACTAACTTCATAAATAAGAATACGAGAATATTCGTATCAATAATAATTTGGTTAGACGAAATTTACACGCAAACCAACGCATTTCTTTACTGTTCTCTCTGTAATTCATCTTGTACATTTGTTTTTGCTTTTGTTTCAATCATCGATTGAACACGAATGCAAATTTTATTTTAAGTCATTCTTACTTGCTTACTCACAACATTATAGATCCTTTTTCATTAATATAACGACGCTGGTCTAAAAATTCATACCGCACGCAGAACGAAGGAAATTATCAGTTATCATCTGACCCAAGTGCAGGAAAGACTAATCGAACTCGAAGATCAATCGACTGGATCAGTTACGCTTGGAAGTGGGTTGTCTGTAACCCAAATGCAGCAGACTGGAACACTATTTTAAGAAGCCAAAATGCTATAATCCACAATACCAACGAGCAGTACAAAATCAATACACAACTCTTGAATTCAACAAATGAAGTCATTCAGAAAACCAATGAGCTTGTTAATAAGATGAATGAGATTAGCAATGGAAAGGAGGCCGAGCGAATGGGACAGAATACTACGAATCAAGTTCCTGTCCTGAAGGATGCTATAAATGAAGTAGTGAGAGCATGCCAACTGGCGAAAAGTGGGATTGTCAATACGAACTTGCTCGACAGATCGGAGGTTGAAACCATTATCAATGAAATAGAGACGTTGCCTTACGCCAACGCTGTAGAAGCAATCGAATATGGAAACCCCTCTGTATATACCAACGGCTCCCTACTTTTGTTCGTGTTATCTATGCCGAAATTAAAACAGGGGTCTTACCACTGCCTCATCGCCAGAGCAACCATAAGAGGGGGTCGACAAATCGAACTACCTTACAGCGAAGTCCTAATAAGCCAGAACAAAACCTTCGGTATTAAAAGCCCCTGTCTGAATATAAATGATGTAACAGTCTGTCGGAAATCACTGCTAACTCAATTAGCTGAAAACACATGCATACCTCGTTTGCTTAAGGGTGGAAACGCGAATTGTAAATACAGAATGAATAAAGCACAGATAGTAGAGATGATTACTACCGATAATATTTTTTTAACAAACTTTAATGGCACCATAAGAACACGAAGCCACACGGAGACACTGAACGGCACATACTTGATACAGTTATCTAACGAAAGTGTATTGATTAACATCGAAAACTTCTCTAGCACGTCTGTCTCCAGATTACAACCACTTCCGCCTGTTCTGACAAGCGTGGCTAACGAAAAACTAGTACACATTGATCAGGTACATAACATCAGTTTACACAACGTGGATAAGCTACAATACCTCGGAACGAAACTGAATCTGTCGTTTGGCACCCACATTGGCAGACTCGTAACGATGAGAATTTGCATCGGAGTTTTGTGGCATAGATTAAATAAAAGGCTAAGCCTGTCCCATATTAAAATCCCACAGCCGACAAATCCTGCCTTCCAACATGCACATGTAGTCTGCGGGACGCAGACATTTAAGGAGGGAAGAGCTATCAGCGACGTTGGCGCTACCAACACAATAATTTAATAAGTCAAACCTAGTCAGCAATTTAATATTTTACAAACCAGACAAATTCAATAATTGCCTACTGGCGATAATTTCATGAGAAACCAATTGTGCTGGATCAGCGTCTGCAAATTCGCGCGTGTTGTTGCATTGACGTTTGCACAAACAATGTGACTGAAAACAATAAGCCAGGTTAGCAGCGAAGAAGTGCCAGAAGCTTATGTCAAACAAAGTGTGTGAAGTGAAATTAAGTAGGAATATTTATAAAATCATTGAATTTAAATAAAAAATTATAATTGCTTGAATTAAATTTTATAGTTTTAATAGGCGCTGTGGTTGCGCCCTAATATTAATTTTTTTAAATTAAATTCTATTTTTGTTGCCATATCTATTTTATATTATTATTTACAGAATATAGTAACTATTTTGCTTTAGTTGTGGCCAAAAATTTTTGAAAATTTTAACAACTTTTATTGGAATTTGCTCTTTATTGAAATTTTTAGCCTTTATTAGGTCGAAGGATATTATATTCCTTTCGTATAAGCATAGATTTTTTTAATTTTAAAGACTTTTGAAAAGTTCGATAAATTATTCCTGAGAATATTTTAAAGCATTTTTACGGTTATAAATTGTTAGTGATGTACTAATCAGTGTTAGAAATAAAATTTAACTGATTATACATTCGCAAGCACAATGGTATAAGTAAACAATAAATATTTTATACAAAAATGTATACCAATACATTTTTTTCTGTAGAATATTTTACTTAAATTAATTAAAAACTATAATTAACAAATAATTATTTTTCAAAATTAAAGAAATTGTATTTTAATTGTAAATGCCAGGATTCACTAGCACGCACAATTGTTCGATTTAATCACACAAAAAATCTGTCCTATTTGTGCAAGTGTAAAGGCCAATACAAAAAAGACATCAAGTATTAAGGATGTTCTTCTGTTTAACGACCAACTGCTACTGACATTCGTCGTATGACATTTGTTTAAAGCCATTATTGTGCGTATGAAAGAGTCGTTTTTTTAAAGTAATTTACGCCAAAAAGGCGTTAAAGGTTAACAGTCTTTAATTGTTCGAAAATTTTAAAGTAAATTATTTGGCTGAAGGAATTAAATTTTAACTATGGTCGAAATAAAAATTAATGGAAAAATACAAAAAATTGATTAAAAGTTAACAAGAAGATTAACCACATAGTTAAACAAGTACTTGGCTGTTAAATTTAATCGTAAAACATTTGCCGCTTAATATTTTAATTAAAAAAATTAAGTAAATACAAATTAAAAGACATTGGCCCTATTCTTGTGCAAATGGTCTTGCATCATAGCATTTGCAAAATTGTGTACCATATTTTACTCATTACTATATGTTTTGTTGGTGTAGACTAAAAGTATGCTACACAATTTTGCAAATGCTATGATGCAAGACCATTTGCACAAGATCGTGAATAGGGCCATTATTTCAATATTCGTCATTAGCTTCCTCTATATCTATCTAGCTAAGGTCATTTCTTTTCGTAGTCATTGTGAAGCTACTTGAGGACTTGCTTAAATGTTTACAAAAGCTGTTTCGTCAGTAAATAACGATGTTTGCACCAGGTTGGCATATTCAAATTATATAATGCTGAGATGAGCTTAACAACCTTTTTTTCAATATGAAATTTCTGTCAGTTACATAACTTAGTAATATTTTAAAACTTTTTCCTAAGTTTTGCTTTATGACACACTTTGTTAAACACTTAATACGCGGCTATGAAGGCGCAGAATATTTTTTATTTTAACTGCTTTTACTACTCTGTTTGTTTTTGGTTGCGCTATATTTTCTTGTATTGGTGATGGCAAATACAGATTTCTATCTTAGAATTGATTTTAAGTTAGTTGCTAAAATGCCTTCAGTACTTTTATAAAAAGCGTATGACTCTGTATATACTTCTTGGCCTCTCTTGACTTAGAAATAAAAGTTTTAAAAGAATCTTCCAGACTAGGAGAAAAAATAATAAAGAAAAATTGCATTAATAAAAATAAAAGAAAAAAATGTTTTAACTTTTACACTGGGCAACTAAACTAATATTTTGTTAGCGGTCTTATCAATATTAAGGGATACTTGGGCTAAAACCAGATATTGTCCTATTAATATCCCAGCATTGACAGGAGTAAATCAGCTATACGAGTAGCAATCAAAAAATTTGGGGTAAATAAATTTTTTAGGAAATTTATTCTTTATTTCGATTCGAAAGAAAAACTATCGAAATACAACAATTAGACCATACAAGTACTTATACTTTTTTTCGAATCCAAGAGAGCCCTCCAAGTTTATAAAGAAACAGATTCCGATTGCCTGGTGTTTACGGGTTTTGAGCAGCGTGATTTAGCAGCAAAATTACCGATTTAGCACTAGCACTATTTTTAGCACTTACCAACTCTTTATTTAGCACTTTTAATTAATTAAATTTACAAAATGTTTCACAAAGTAATTAATGCAGTTTTCTGCAAAACACTACTTTTCGCGTGTAACAATTGCATTAATAGCACTTTTGATATCTCTGAATGAAATAGTACTATGTTCAAATTCTACTGCGGGTACCTAGAATTAATTTGCCTAAGTACATGATATACGCGTATGTATGTACATATGTGTATGTCAGGGTTTAACTTGCTTGCTTAAAACTAGCAACAGCACTGAAATCTTTGCTTTGATTGCTTTGCTACAGAAAGAAACACATAGTCAGCTAAAACAAATGAGTTTCTTTCTCTTTTTGCATTTGCATTTTGCTTTTGCTGCACATTTTTCCACAGCAACAGTTAAGCAACTACAAATGGATTGAAAATAGTCAAGCATTTTTAATCACTGGTGTAGGTGATATTTAATTTAAAGACTGAATTATTATTTGATTGTGTTTTTAAGACTTTTTATTTTTAATAAATGATTTATTAGTTTAAGAAATTTGGTTTTTTTTTAATGAAAATAAGGCAACAGAGGCATAAATGATAAGACTATGAACTCTCCAAGAAAATCTTTGCTTAAAACTAAGACATTTAAATTTTGGCACTATGTTTTAGCACTTTTTTGGAGCGAATTTAGCTCCAAAATTTTTTTGGGTCTGGTCACACTGATTTTGAGGTCTCTGAGTAATTTTTCAGAAATATTATTCTTCGGGAAGTTAGCAGCTCTCATAGCCGTTTTGTGCCCTTTTTCCAGCTGAGGATATTTGTGTGGTTGGCACTCTTGTGGAATTCTCTATTTTAATCTGGAAGCACTCTACTTCAATTGGTAGGTATAAAAGCTCTCTTTCTTTTTGTTTTAAATTCGGTAACCATTTTATGAAAATCTCATTTGCTAATTACCTGCAATTGAGTTTCATTTATTTTAATACGCTCATTCGAAATTAAAAAAAATGAATTCTCTCCAATCCATTAAATTTATTTACTAATTCGAATTTGGTTTGGTAACCAAATTGAAGATGGTTTCGATAATTTGGCCAAAGTCGTGGGATTTTATGCTTCAAGGTCCAAAATTCGTTTTGCGAATCTAAGTCCTTAGTTTAACTATTTTTAGATTCTTTTGGCTTTGGTGCTTTGGTTTTAGTACAGTAATTTTTTTGCGGATTTCCACTTAAGCGTTTGATTTTGAGCACTGTCTGTGGCTGGTTTTAATTGTGTTTGAGGCTAAAATTAAATCTGGCTTATAATAAACGTCTATAATAAACGACTGAATATTCCTGCCATATTTTAAGAAGGACATGATGAAGATAACTACACAATGTTGCCTAAAGTAATAGCTGCTATTCATTGTACTCAAGTCAAAATGTAAGCTTCCAAAGAACTTGAAGGTTAGTTGTAATCGCAAGCTTAGGTTATTTTTTAATTTTAATTTAATTTTTTAATTTTTTTGAAATTTTTCAATATAACCTTTGTTATAATCCAGATGGTATGATAGGAAGGAGTCATATTTTTAATAACAGTCGCATCAGAAGC
This sequence comes from Gymnosoma rotundatum, assembly GCA_916610165.2. Taxonomy (NCBI): domain Eukaryota; kingdom Metazoa; phylum Arthropoda; class Insecta; order Diptera; family Tachinidae; genus Gymnosoma; species Gymnosoma rotundatum. The sequence continues at coordinate 119,806,414 of OU744336.1, forward strand.
TAGATGTCAAAATCCAGAGTTTGGTGCTAAATAATTTTAGGCGACGAAGGCCATAATAAAACCATAATTGATCGCACATTTATATATCGATTGATAAATTGGAATAAGAAATTTAACAAAACAATATTTGATTGTATTAAAGCGTCACTTTCCCTGTTTCACTGATTCAACAATGACAATAAAATTTGCTTATGCCAAGAAGCAAAGCAACAATTGTTGCAGATTATTTTAACAAAATACGAAACAAACTAATATTTTTTTCATCATTGTAATAACTGCTTCATTTAAATTTTTTACTATGAAAAAATAAGCTAAAAATTCATGTATCAGTTGGATCAATATTTGAATTTACGTGTGTCCTAGAATTTGTGCATTTGAATTTGTATAATTTGGTTATTGCAATATACAGTAATAAAATGAAATCGAGGTATAAATAATAAAAATAGTTTTTTACTTTACACGAAAAATATTATGTAATTAAAAAGTAGAATGTAAAAATATAACAACAATAAAAAATCAAATTAACAGACATAAAATAAATAAATAAAATTTTAAATTAAAATTTAAAAATAGTATAACAACAACGAAACAGTGCTTTCACCCTCAATAATCAATATCGGTGATTAATTAATTTAATCGAAATACAAAAATAGCACGATATTTTTTAAAAAGCAATTAATTTAATTAAATATTTCCGTGCCATTAATTTGCAAGTGCCTGTACACAGAACAGATATAAAAAATGGTACTGTTTTGTGATATTTGATTTTTCATCGTCTGTTAACTGTATAAAATAGCCGACAAAGAGTCAGCAGTGTATAGTAGATAAAGAAAAATAAAATTATTGTAATTATTTATATTTTTTCTTAAGCTTTAATGTTTGTCTTTACTTTATTGTTTAAATAAAAATGTTCGTTTATTTGAAACGTTTGTAAGAAGTTTCCTGAAGAGCTAATTAAGCGGTAGCGAAATGGCCATCCAGACAAGCTTTCACCCTCAACAATCAATATCGGTGATTTAATAATATAATCGGGATACAAAAATCGCACGATATTTTTTTAAAACTATTTTATTAATTTAATATTCCTGAGGTTTAATATTACAAAACAGTAAATTTAATATAAATAAGCTAAATTTGCAAATATAACTAAAAAAAAGTTAAAATATATAAAATAGAATTAATACGCAGGAAACAACAAATTAACTCTTGAAAATAAACGTTCAGTCTCTATATACGCAATGTCTGGTTTCATAGTTTTCATAGGTAAAATCAGTAAGGCATTTTTACGCCCGTTCAAAACCATATTCTAAACTTTAACAGAAAATGGTCCTTGTATCTATTAAATATTTTGTTTTTTTAAGTGTAATAAGGGACAATTTTAGTCCTTTAAAAGTATTAAGCGTCCGTTAAAGATTTTAGCTTACTGATTCTATACTTATTGCTCAGAAAATATCATTTTGTTTATAAAACTGCCTCAGTTCTATCATCGTTTTTAACCAAATTTTTTTGTTAACATGTATACGAGGGCTGCTCTATATATTTCTGGCCTAATAGTGAAAATGTGAATATTTATAATAAAAAATGGTTTTATTGTTTTAAAAGTATTCTCCAGCATGATTTATACACTTTTGCATGCCCTCAAACCAGTTGTCGAAGCACTTTTTCCACTCCGATTGAGACACCTTTAAAACATGGTTTTTGAACACTTCAACAGCTTCGAAAATCGTTGACCACGCATTTTTTCTTGATGTGCGGAAACAAGAAGAAGTCATTAGGTGCCAAGTCAGGGCTGTACGGCGGATGACCCATTAATTCGACGTTTTGGCCGGTCAAAAACGCTCTGGTTTGAGCTGATGTGTGAGAGCTCGCATTGTCATGGTGAACAATGATTCGTCTTCTCTTGTTGGTTTTTCGAATTTCTCCGATGACTTCAGGCAAACAAATTGTAGTGTACCACTCAGAAGTGACCGTCCTACGTTGCTCAAGCGGAACAGTCGCCACATGTCCAGTTTTGCCGAAGAAACAGGCGACCATTTGATTCGAAGTGATTCTTCCACGAACAACTTTCGTTGGATTTTGCTCGTCTTTGAAGACCCACACGGTCGATTGTTGTTTCGTTTCGGGCTCATACGCATAGATCCATGATTCGTCACCTGTGACGATCTTATAAACGTCTTTTGAAGCACCGCAATCGTATTTTTGCAACATTTCTTTGCTCCAATCGACACGAGCCTTTTTTTGAGCGACTTTCAAATTGTGCGGGATCCAACGAGAACAAACGTTTTTTACGGCCAGGTGTTCATGCAGTATCAAATGTATGCTGGTGGAAGAAATGTCCAAGGATGTCTCTATCTCTCGGTATGCCGCATGTCGATCTTGCATTATGAGTTCACGGACGGCATCAATGTTCTCAGTGCTGTAGGATGGTGCTTCATCGCCATACAAAGATTTAAGTTCATCAATACACTCTTGTCGTGATAATCCACGTCGAAAGTTGTGAAAAATGATGGCACGAAAATGTTCACGAGTTAATTCCATTTTTTTCTATATTAATTTTTTCAAGTCACTGTAAACAACACAAATTATGGTTGTACGTCAAAACGTTTTGAATAAGATTATGCTAAAAAATGATAAACTTTTCAATGGAAATGTCAGATTGCACTTGGCAGCACTCAGTGTTGCCAGGCCAGAAATATATATAGCAGCCCTCGTAAACAACAATATTTTGTAATCGTCGTGCCAAGCACAATACTCCAAATTTAATTTTAAATTGTACAATTTTCGTCTTAACAGAAAATCAAATTAAAAATAAATACTTTTTACATGTAAATAATACGACACAGTGGGGCAGAAACGATAAATTTCGGAAATTAATCTGCCATATGTAAACGGCTTTTAAGATTGAAAACAGTTACACATGCTGGAGAGAAGAGTATTTGAGGTAAAGTTTAGAGTTTAAGCATAAAGGCTCCTCTGCTACCAAGATGTAACATTTAGGTATTGCTTATTTTCTATTTGATTTCAATCCCACAGTGCCTTGCAATGGAAAAAGTTGCTGTGGAATATATGATGCCAAATAAATTTTTTTTAATAAAAGAATCGCAACCAGACTACCGGGGAACAGCAATACAATGTTTTGTGTAATATTTTACGAAAAACGAGAACTTAAAAAGGCAACAAAAATCAATAAATCGTTATAAATTGACGGCAGTCGAATAGTAGTATTATGTTATAAATTTACACAATTAGTTTTAAATTTTGAATTCAATATGTTCATATTTTGGAACTTGCAAGTACAGAAATTTATTAGCTTTTATTATTTGTTTACGAATGAGCAAGATTAGCCGCAAATTTATGGTTTTAATTGTATCTCAAGTGTCAAGAATCAGTGTGCAATTTATGAAAGAAAAACGGAAGTGACATAAAGCACCATGTCTGACTGCCAAAGAAAGACATACATGGTCTTACACACTACTAACTAACACTAAATGTACATAGGCACAAGTAATAAAGTTTATACGCAACTACAACAGCAAGGAAAAAGCGACAACATAAGGATACTGTAACATGTGTTGATTTTTAAATGATTTTGTAAATTTCAACTGTGCATTTATGTAAATGTTTCCATTTAGACTTTTATCTTTATTTAAAGTACACATACTATTTTCCTGTTACATGTTTATAGTTTTTGTATTTTATTTATATCCTTGTTGCTTGTGTATATGTATTTTTTATTATTTCTGTTGTAAACCTAAACAAATAGATACATTGTGTTTTTTGTATGCTCGGGGAATATGTGATACCAAGTGTTGGGAATTGTGGCGCTCAGGAAGATATATTGCTTTTATGTCAGTAAACAGTATTCTTGATTCCTTGTTATTCTTAGCTTTAATAACAAACAAAATGTACAAAAGGATGTCGTTAAAAAGCTCAAAAATTAGTGTAAGTTTAATTTTCAAAATAAGTTTAATTTAATTATCAACGTGTTAACCATCATTTTGCTTAAAGATTTTCTATGTCAAACATTTTACTTTGTTTATCTTTTAAAGATGCTGAAAATTTTTGGAATAAATATTAAATTACTCTGCTCAAAGATTAAAATTATAGATCTTAATCAAAATCCTTTAGTATTTGTATTTTAAGCGTATCGTCAAAATGTTAACAATGAGCTATTATTTTCTTCAATATAAATAGGCAAAGACAGAAACTCGGGAGCCTTTTTCTTCTTTGTTTTTAAATAGATTTTATTTCTTCTCACTTTTGTGCATACTGTTTGCACAGTGGAGCAGAATCAATATATTTTGAAAATAACTTAGTCAAGTGTAATGGGCTGTGCTGATTGATTGATTGATTGATTGGTTTTTTAAATTTACAAAGAAAGTTTTAATTTACACAAATATTTGCAATAGTACATATATTAACGTTTTAAATTTTTAAAGAGAATAAAAAAACAGTTATTTTCAAAAAGAGTAAAACTTTTCTCTTGTCTCTACTTCTTTTTTTATAAATTTTTTTTTTATTATAATTTTTTATAAATTATTCTTTTTTTATAATATTTCGACTTAATTTATTTTTTACTTGAACTCATTTTTGCAAAAACATTTTAAAAAATTTATAGCACTAATGCTCTTTTTACTTAACATTAGTGTATAGAAACACGAATGAATTCTAATTTATAACAATAATTACTAAAGGAATTTTTGAAACGATGCTCCTCAATGCAAAATTTCATCGGGTTTTTTTTTAGTTTGCCATCGGTATATTATAATAATTTTTAAAAATAACCGACTTAAAAACAGAGTAAATTTTAACCGTGTTCAAAAATATGACCATATACATCGAATTATCTAAACCCCCTTTAATATATAAATTAGAATAACGAACATTCTGTCCAATTTTCAAGCATTTGTCTACAGCGATTCAAAAAATCGGCCGTATAGATCAATTTACGTCATCTATTGGGACACACTTTAATTTTTATATTTATTTTGTTATTACTTTTTGCTATTAGGAGCTATGGCTTTTTTAATTTTAAAGTGGCTCCCTTCACGTTTTAACATCATTTAACTTTTAAATTATGAACTATATTAAAACGGGACCAATACAGAAAAAATTTTCAAAGTCGATTCAAAAGTAACTGAGTTTTGCGGTTACAAATACATAAAAAAAAACAACATTAAGTCGAATTAATAACCTCCGTCCTTTTTTGAAGTCGGTTAAAAATTTTATTACCTATGTCTACTTACTGGAAAAGAATACGGTAAGCAGAGACGAAGTATGGTAATTTTTAGATACATAAAAACAAAAAAGTGCCAAACGCGTTGTTTATAAGAATAAAAAGCGCTATAGAGCTAAAGAGATAAATTTTGCGTCAGCAGTAATCAAAAACAGCGAAAAAAGCGCAAAAAGCTAAGTTAGCATCACTACAATACGCATCAACTACTTTAGCAACCAAATGCAATAAAAGAAATGCGAGGGATTCATTACTAACCTAAAGCTTTCTTTCTTGGTGTCTGTATCAGTTGTCACTTGACGAGTTATTAATAGAACAGCGAAGAAATGCTTTGTATTGTGTGCGGACTTTGTCTATTCATGTTCCCCATATTCTTATTTATAAAATAAGTTGATTAAACAGATGATGTTCACAATGTACACAATCTACGGAAGATAGAAGCGAAGAAGCTGATGACTGATGTAGCGATCCATAAAATACAGAATTACTTTCGGCTGGTGCCCAGCTTTCTGTTTTCTTTGTAAAGCGTCCACATACACTTTTCAATACTTTGTTTTCTTAAAAGTTTCCAAAAACAAAAATAAAAAGTCAAAATCAATTTAGAGCGACAGTATAATTTTTGAGTTTTTCAAAATTTGCGAACAGAGTTGCTAATCTTTTGCATGTGCTAAACATTCGACCATGATAGTTGTTGTTGGCCTCTTGATCAGTATTGTCAGTTATGGCGATTTCCCGACAAATATGGCGATACAAATTTTGAAATTGCAAGAGGTGGTTTTTAAAATATTTGGCGAAATTTTTGTTATTTGTTATCTACGTAAAATTGCATTTAACATAAGACTTCTATATTTTACGTACCTTTGTATCTACCTTGTATATACACATATATATTAATTTTTAATTGAAATGTCAAATGGTTAAGTCGCTTAAAGCAAAAAAGATACAAAAATCAAAATTTTAAAAATTAAATGAGAAATAGCATCGACAACAAATAAAAAGTAATAATTAAAAGGTAGCGATGAATTAAAAAAATAAATACATTTACACAATTCGTTTTTGAATATGGACAACATTGATTTTGGAACAGAATTTCAAACTGAATTGAACGAGACTGTTTGTAACTGATACGTTGATTTTACAAGAAAGTTGTTTTCTGTATTAAAAAGAGTTGTTAAAAGAAATGCTTGATAGGCTTCTAGAAAATATGTCTGTTTTTGAAGATTATTGTTGCAACTCTGTATCTCAAATTAACTTAAACTGCGGTTTAAGAAGATTTTAAAACATTTGGAGATTTAATTACACACTGGAGATCTATAAAACACTGTGGGAAAAACTTCCTTTCATAAACTGTACCTTACATTTCAATAATAAAGTACAAAAAAGCCTACACGGGTTCTCGCCTAAAATTTACGATTACCAGGATGCTGCTGCTAATTTAAGGTATTGGAGATGGCCGTTAATTGTTCCCACAAGTAATACCTGTGTCGAATGACCTTTTTCTATACTGAAATCTATGAAAACTAAAATGAAAAGTAAAATGCAATATGAACTTCTTAATTGTTAACTGGTAGTAATATCATACATAAATATAACTAACATACGTTGTAACACATTCATTCCTACCGAATTTATGTTAAGTAGATTTATTACAAATGAAATGTACCGCAGTAAGGATAGAAAAGACATAGAATAACATTGAACAAAATGTGTATTAAAGTTTTGATTCAATAATAGACATTTGATCTTAATTTAATTATTTTATTTTTAAATTTATTAAATCTCGTGCCTCGACAAACTTGATTTTAACGCTAACACGGATGGACAGACGGACATCGTTCAATCGACTTCGCTAGGCATAAGAAGTAAGAATACATGTACTTTATGTGGTCGGAAAGGATAGTGTAGAAATTACACACGGAATGACAAACTTAGTTTAGTTTTTCTACTTTTTGTGGTGAAGGGTATAAAGGTATATACATACATGGGGCGATAGGGAATTAAAAAATACAAAAAACATCAAGTGAAAAAATTGGCGCTCGTACATATTTTCCGAGTTTTGGGTCTGTGAACTTTATATAGAAAACTACGATTGTGCACCATATTTTTAAGATATCAATATGGGTATTATTTAAAAGCTTTTGAAGAGATCTTTCAGGAAATACTAAAATTTTTTAAAAATGTTTTACCTAATAAGAACCTATAACATTTATATTTAAAACCCCAATATTTGATTTTTTTAACGCAGTTACTTCACTAAACTAGATGTACATAAATGTTGAAAAGTATATAAGATTCGGCATAGCCGAATATAGCATTCTTACTTGTTTCTAAGTTGACTATACTCATTAGCACGGTTCCTAGATCAAAAACAAATTTTTCTATAATGTTTAAAAAGAAACAAAAAACAAGTAAGAGTGCCATATTCGGCCATGCCGAACTTTATATAACTTTCACCATACGTGTACCGGTCTGCAGATTTCCCATTAAACAGTTTACATAAAAATTTTCATAAGAGTTTTGCTAAGGGTTGTTGTTACTCAACTATCTCTCATCAATTTAAATCTTTTCTAGCATTGGCAAAGTTGAGTTAAGCACGACTTCGCTATGTAGGGAATAAATATTGTAGAAATTACAAACGGAATGACAAACTAGGAACCTAAGCCCTAACTTATGACATTTTTAAATAAATTCAGCATATTTCGATAATGAAACTAAAGTAAGCAACAAAATTATTGCTGGTTTTGATAAATTATAAACTTTTAAGGCAAATATATGATTTTTTACATTTAAAACTTTTTTCCCTGGTAAAACACAAAACAGTGTCTGTTCACGCATCAATACACATTCACCAAAGCCTGTCTAACATCAGTTCTAATATAGGTAAGTTTATGTATGTACATTATTTAAGAGACAGACCCTTTATTTTTTTTTGATTCTCAAATAAATGTTGTAAAATTATAAGACGAGTAGTTATACATACAATGAATAAATAATTTTTATAAGTTATTTTGATATCTCTTGCTTAAGATGTACCCAATTTAGACCTTAAACGAAAAACCAATTATAAGACCAATTATAAGCCAAACCAATTTCAAAGATCTAATACAACAAACTTTCCAAAAAAAAAAATTTTTTTTTTTAGAAAACTTGAAATAACAATTCAATTTACAAGTGTTCCTTCTATAACCGTTAAATTGATTGACTTATTATTATTATTTATTAAACACAATTATATTAAATTTTTACATAATTACTACTTAATCAATTAAGCGAAATCATTTGACATTCTGCATGTATTTTACGACCAATTTCTTCGCCAGAGGTATAGAATAAAAGAGGGTTGCTATTCTTTAATTGATCAATAGCATTGATCCTGTATTCATATTATTCTTCAGCTTATATACTACTAATAAGAAGTTCGCTTTTTGTGTTTTTACTTAACTTACGAAACTTTCCTGACTTATAATTGCATTTGTTTGTCATGATGATTAATGTCACATAAGCAGAATTATCAAATATCTTCAAATGAAATAGTTCAATGTATTTGCCGGTTCAAATATTTTTGTTGCGTCAACACAAATAGTTCACATGGGCTCGATCATTTTGTATTGAACAAAAATGAATTAGTGTATAACTACATGTTGACGTTATTCGCTTGACGATTGTTGCGCATTTATTCTCTATCTTTTTAACTGTAGGGCGAAAATTAAAGATCGTTTTAAATTATTTCTGATAACTGGGCTAACTTCAGTTAGCAATCAAAGTATGTTTAATCACTGTCATTATCCGTAGTGGAAATTATTCTTAGCCGCTTATTTTGATGGCCGGCACTAGAATTTGTATCAGAATTAATAGTAAGAACTATGGATTGATGCTCTGATTGACTTAGCATCTCCGACTGAGTTTGCATCATAAATTCAGTTAATTTTGTTTGAATGCTTCTTTTTGGACGCAATAAATTCCGATGTAGTTCTTTATATCTTAACATGCAGAGACTCGATTCTCTTTGAAAAATTCATACACGTTCAGCATCAGCATCATTTGCTACAAAATAATTTTCCAATTCTGCTGCAAGTTTAAGACTTTGCTTAATCGTCTCTCGGTCTAGAAGAATCTCGTCAATATCTTCTCTCGTCATATCTGCAAGAGTTTCTCCTCCCGCGGAACGTGCTAAATCAATGATATCTGAATAATTAGTTGAATTGCTTGTCACGGACATACCACTTTTAACACATTCTGGCCAAAGAGATTTCCAGCATGCGTTTCACGTATGTTGTTTTATTTCAGAAATTGCTTTTGACACGTACAAGATGCAATCCTTGATAGAAAAAATTTTCCAAGCATCGGTGAATTCCAATTCAGGATTTTCCTCCAGTTTTTCCATAATGCACTGAAAAGTTTTTTTGAGGTAGTACATTTTAAAAGTCGCAATAATGCCTTGATCCATCGGTTGGATAGTTAATGTAGTATTCGGCGGGAGGAAAATGATATTTACATTAGGATGTTCAATAGACGGATGGCCTGGTGCATTGTCAATTATTAAAAGAGCTTAAAAGGGCTGTTTCTTCTTCTCCAAATAAGTTTTAACTTCTGGTACAAAGCATTTAGCAAACCATTCTTGGAATATATTTCCAGTTACGCAGGCTTTTTTATTGGCCATCCAGTGAACACTTAAATGTTTTAAATCTTTGCCCTTTAGTGCTCGTGGCCTGAGACTTTTGTTTACTAACAGCGGTTTAATCATGCGGTCACCAGAAGCATTGCTACATAATAAAAACGTTATACGGTCCTTTGCAGCTTTGAAGCCAACAAATGATTTTTTGGGACTTAGACACATATGTTCGTTTTGGTAACCTCTTCTGGTAAATTTCTAAAAATCTTTTTTAGAAAGAAAATTTATTTTTTACAAATGTATGCGGACGTTTTCCAAAGAAACCAAGAAAAATTAGACGCTAGCAGAATGAAACGCTGCATTCTCTGGACCGCTACGACCTTCATCAGCATTCTTCGCATCTATCTACCTTAGTTGTGTATTTTTATAAACATCATCTATTTAACCAACTAACTTTGTAAATAAGAATACGAGAACACTCATATTCATATCAACATTAATTTGGTTAGACGAAATTTACACACAAACCAACGTATTTCTTTACTGTTCTCTCTGTATTTCGTCTTGTACATTTGTTTTTGCTTTGTTTAAATCATCGAGTTAACACGAATGCAAATTTGTTTTTAGTCATTCTTACTTGTTTACTCATAATATTATAGATGCTGTTCCAGTATCATTTTAATTGTTATTAAGTAAGCATGAATGCTCGCTGTGCCTTGCGTGCTTATAATTTAATTTTTATTAAATTTTTATTTGAGCTTTGAATATTATATAAATGAATAGAAATTATTTTGGCTTAAGTTCATTTTATTTTTTATTTCTAAAAATCTTTTTTAGAAAGAAAATTTATTTTTTACGCTAGCAGAATGAAATGCTGCATTTTCTGGACCGCTACGACCTTCATCAGCATTCTGTGCATCTATCTACGCGTAAAATATGGAATAGTTTTTGTTTTTATTTTATCACTTTTGTTGTTGTAATTTTTTTTTGTTTTTTTAAGTTTAAGTAGAGAACTGAATAACAATTAAAAAAACATAAAATGTCAAAGAAAATAGTATTTTTAAACACTGAAATAAAAACTAATTTAAAGAAAATGTTTTTGTACACTTTATTTTGACGCTCACAGTAGAGCTTTTTATTTTATTATTGTAGTATCAACTGGGATTCGTTTCTGGTTGAAATCCTCAATCCAAATTGTTAATAGGTTTTCCATTTCTTCAATAAAAACATTTCTTGAGTATGAAGTTTTCTTCGCATTTACATTTTTGCCGGAAACTACAGATTTTCTAATTGCATTTTCATTTTTTTATTGTTCGCACTATAGATTCACTGAGTTTAAGCTACTTTCCCACATTTGTTGGGCCAGCTCCCTTCTCTGGATAATCCAAAACTTTTATTTTTGTTTCCAAACAAATGCCGTTGCGTTTTTTATTTTTTGAATTAGCTTCCATTGTAAAGCTAGCAAAAATTTAAATTCCTTATTAAAAATGTTTATTATTTTTATTACAAAATTATAGATATTATAAAGTCTTACCAAAACAACTGCACCGGCCGCTAACTAAATACATTATAACTAGATTTGCAATAATTGATACACATAGAGTAAAATTTTTTTGTTGGGACTTCTCCGTATTATATTCAAAAATTATTTCGAGTAAAAATATGTAAACAAGCAAAAAACGAAAAAAGCAATCGCGTTAAAGTGAAATCGCGTAAAAAGAGGTCGCGTAAAAAAAGGACTGAGTGTATTTATACTCTTGGGATAGTTTTAAAATTTAAACCAATTCAACTCTGTTGAATAAACACAAGATTACATGACGCTCCTAGCTTTTTCTATAAAAATCGACTTTTTTCGAGAAAAATCAATTAAAAAATATAAAAACACAGCAATTTTTGTTTGCACAAAATAATTAATTTGGGAATTCTTTTATTGCTTTTTTATTTTGCTATTAATTTATCAAGTGTGCTTTATTGACACATCATTTCTTTTCTTTAAGATTCTTCTGTTTCAAGCAATTCTTCTTGTAAGTTCCAGCAAATGTTACCTAACAGCAAATCCAATTTTTACCACTGTGTCAAGCTTGGCCGTCACTTAATAGAATCCCTCTCCTTGCTCATCAGACTCAGCTGGTGATTGTTCAGCAAACTTGTTGGTATGAAAATGCAAAAAATTAATCTTTGAAGACATTTTAATATTAATACGATAAAAAGCGGTTAAAATTTTTTCTATATGAATGCGCCAGTTGTCAGACCGATTAATTCCTAAAACGTTGTCAATAACCGCTTTTACAGAGTTACATACTTCAAGCTCATCCATACTGAGGGCATCTTCAGATAACTTATCCTTCATCAAGCGACGGATATCCGGCCCATTAAGTATTCCTGTAAAAAATAAAATATGAAATAAAATTTTCAAGATATTAGTACAGGATAAATTAATACAAACGTTCTTTTATTTTCAAACTACTTTATCTTGGAAAAATACGACATAATTCGTTAAACGAATTTCCATCCGGATTAAGTACTTTAATAAAGTTTTTCACAATGCCTAGTTTTATATGTAGCAATTAACCTGTTTCACGGTGAGGCCAGTCACTATCACCACTATATGGTGTATCCCATAGACACAAAAAACACATATTTTTATATTCAAAACAGTAAAAAAAATATCGTTTTTATAGTGCTTTAGCGTAAAAATTTTAAATCACGAATATCGCGAATACGAGCGCTAACTTCGAAAAATGGCTAATGCTTCTGCGTAATCGAATTAGCTTTACCAGCTTATTCAAATTTGCTACTAGCACAGTATAATTATTATACATTTAAAATTTAAATGTGTTAAATAAAAAATCGTTTCCATGCTAATTTCTATTTTAAGAATTTGCATTCAAGAAGAAAATGTTTTTTTTTTTTTAATTATAAAATAATATTTGTATGAAAATTTGCTTTATAAATCCCAATATACACAATTGTCCCGAATGACATGTACAAATTAGAGGTAGGCGTTGTTTTTTGCCTGCTGCCTAAAAGGAAATGGACCGATCATGCTGATTTCCAATAGCACCTTTTTCGACACTATATCTGAATGGTTGACATATTTATATTTTTTAGGTAATGCGGACGGACATCGCTCAATCGACTTCGCTATGCATAAAAACTCAGAATATATATACACTATGGAATCGGAAATGGATATTGTAGAAATTACACACGGAATGATAAACATAGATGAAGGGTATAATAATCATCAACACGAACTTCTCTGTTTACTTCGTGTTACTACCAGTATAAGACAGTATTTAATATTGTTGTAATGCAGGGAATATGTGTTCAAACCAGGGACCGTAACAGTTATGACTTTTTTCAAAAAAGTCAAAATATAATAGTTATTTTTTTACTTTTGTTTTTTAAGTAAAAAATAAAAGTTAAAATCTGACTTTCATGTTTTCGGTCAAAAAAAAAATTTAAATTTGACTTTTATTTTTTAAGTTACCCTGGTGTTAATGTCGACGTCGTTGACGGCGTTTTAACGCCGAAAAAGTTGAAACAGATTGAACTTTTACGGCGTTTCAACGCGTTGAGATTAACTGCTCTCATACAATTTCATACGATTCAACTTTTTTTTTGACATTTGACGCCGTCAACGACGTCGACATTAACTCCAGGGTAAGAAAAAAATTCACTATGCTATAACAATAACAATGTAATGGAAAAATAAGATCGATGACAATCAGTGTTGTTGTTTTGGTTATTTCTAACCAAAATTGGTTACATGGTTTCATTTTGTTTACTTAATTTAGAAACACCTACAGACGGTCACACTTACCTATCCAATAATAAAAGACCCAAATATTAAACTATTTACCCCAATAAAAAGGACAGATATCAGGGAATACTATTTAAACGGACAAAAAATTACCTAAACCCACCATCTTTTATTCTTCACACTATCTATTTTTAACACTCTTCAGTTTTAATAAACACGTGGCTTGAAAATTATGTTATCACATCGAAAGCGCTCGCCAAACGTACGAAGTACACAGCCAGAGATGACGGTTTTTACCGGAAATCATAACAACAGTTTAATATACACTGGCGGAATTAATCCAATTAATATAATACCGTAAAATTTTAACTTTAATTTTTGACTTAAAAAATAACGGTCAAGTTTTAACTTTTTTATAAAAGTCAAAAGAATTAAAGTCTTTTTGTTTTTATGACCAATGTTAAATTTTAAATCTTATTATTTTGAGATTTTTTTCTTATCTCTTTGGGCTATTTTGGTCAGTTATCTGTTTCCAATACAAAAGAGGACAAAGATAAAACAAAACTGCAATATTACACTGCACTAATTTAGTTATTAAAATTAGTTGAAGTTCTGTGATATTAGCTGTAAGACTGACAATAAATTCTGTGTTTGTGTTGTATAAAAAATTTTTTAATTATTTTATTTATTTATTTATTAATTTTCGGTGTTGTAAAGTCCAGTTTTTTAATATTTAATAATTTAATATAAAAAAATTTTTATGTAATATTAATAAAGTAAACGTGAGTAAAACCTGTAAAAATATTAGTGCATCTTTAACCATATTTATAAAAACATTTGTTATTTTATGTTGCTAGATTTTTAAATAAAGATCCCCTGATGAAGTTTGAAAAAAACAAACGAAACGTTGGGAAAATACAATAAAATGTTTTGATTTTTATTGATATTTGGAAACAGATAACTGACCAAAATAGCCCAAAGAGATAAGAAAAAAATCTCAAAATAATAAGATTTAAAGTCTTTTAAGTTTATTATTTCTTAGCATAACAGCATCAATATGCTGTATTCAAATATCTGATAGACAAATTATATCTACCTGACTTTTTGATTTTAAATTTAAAAAATAACTGTTATTTTCGCTCCCTGGTTCAAACAATGATGTTTAAATAGATTTGTGCAGACCTCTATTATCCAAATTGTTTTATAAACTGTAGACACTCTTAGTTGTCATTAGACTTTGCGTTCTACAGCCGTACTGTAACGTTTTTAAATTTTTAATGTAAACTTTTGTTTTCTTGCATTAAATTATAAGGCGTACCATAATCACCTTTTTGCCTTTCATTTTTATTATTTCAGCAAAAACTAATTAAGTTTTTATAGCTTAGAAGTAATATGTTAATACGTACACACGAGGGCTGCTCTATATATTTCTGGCCTAATAGTGAAAATGCGAATATTTATAATCAAAAATGGTTTTATTGTTTTTCAAAGTATTCTCCAGCATGATTTATACACTTTTGCATGCGCTCAAACAAGTTGTCGAAGCACTTTTTCCACTCCGATTGAGACACCTCTAAAACATGGTTTTTGAACACTTCTTCTAGCGACGAAAATCGTTGACCACGATGTGCGGAAACAAGAAGAAGTCATTAGGTGCCAAGTCAGGGCTGTACAGCGGATGACCCATTAATTCGACGTTTTGGCCGGTCAAAAACGCTCTGGTTTGAGCCGGTGTGTAATAGCTCGCATTGTCATGGTGAACAATGATCCGTCTTCTCTTGTTGGTTTTTTTAAATTTCTCCGATGACTTCAGGCAAACAAATTGTAGTGTACCACTCAGAAGTGACCGTTCTACGTTGCTCAAGCGGAACAGTCGCCACACGACCAGTTTTGCCGAAGAAACAGGCGACCATTTGATTCGAAGTGCTTCTTCCACGAACAACTTTCGTTGTATTTTGCTTGTCTTTGAAGACCCACACGGACAATTGTTGTTTCGTTTCGGGCTCATACGCATAGATCCATGATTCGTCACCTGTGACGATCTTTTAAACGTCTTTTGAAGCACCGCAATCGTATTTTTGCAACATTTCTTTTGAGCGACTTTCAAATTGTGCGGGATCCAACGAGAACAAACCTTTTTTACGGCCAGGTATTCATGCAGTATCGAATGTATGATGGTGGAAGAAATGTCCAAGGATGTCTCTATCTCTCGGTATGTCGCATGTCGATCTTGCATTATGAGTTCACGCACGGCATCAATGTTCTCTGGCACAATAGCCGTTTTTGGACGACCTTCACGGAATTCGTCTTTGAGCGAGCTTCGGCCACGACTAAATTCATTATACCAATTTTTCACAGTGCTATAGGATGGTGCTTCATCGCCATACAAAGATTTAAGTTCATCAATGCACTTTTGTCGTGATAATCCACGTCGAAAGTTGTGAAAAATGATGGCACGAAAATGTTCCCGAGTTAATTCCATTTTTTTCTATATTAATTTTTTCAAGTCACTGTAAACAACACAAATAATGGTCGTACGTCAAAACGTTTTGAGTACGATTATGCTTAAAAATGACAAACTTTCCAATGGAAATGTCGGATTGCACTTGGCAGCACTCAGTGTTGCCAGGCCAGAAATATATATAGCAGCCCTCGTACATATATGGAAAAATTTTTTACAAACAAACAGTTTTATGTCACTTAACGTCGATTTCTGTATTCTATTGACTACTATAAAACACAATCAACTACACATACTAAGCAAAATCTACTATAAAAACAAAATACGTAATCGAACTCACTCTTCGTAGCATATCTGCAAGTCTATCATATTAACAACGACTTGTACTACTAAGCGTGAGTGCCTTTTCCTTATCGTTTAGCAAATTTGTTGTAACAGCTTTAACAAATTATTTAAAAGTTTCATTTTTAAGTTGTAATAGCTTTTATTAAATGAAAAAGAACTTAACCACAATGCCTGAGGAAAAAGAAAAAATAAAATCACCAAGCTCTTGAAAGTATGCAATAGTTTTTAGCGTTGTATTTAACAGGGGTTTTAGATTTGATGATTTTACGTCATTTTGACGATGCAAGTTTTAAAACTTCTTCTTTCTTGACGATTATCTGGTATCATTCATATTATATTCACGCGATATTTCATTAATTTCATCATTAATATTATGTTTGAGTTGCTCAAGCGTTTCTGATTTGTTTTCATGAACCTTGCTTTATAAATAACCCTACAAAAAGAAGTCAGGAGCAGTCAAATAAGGCGACCTTTTATGCCAATCAACATAAATTACTTTTTGAGGAAAGAGGTCTCGCAGTAATTTTATTGTAATCCTGGCTTGAGTTACCACATGTTAATCAAGCCTATAAAGCATTCGGTTGTGGTGTTAAAAAGTTATCAAAACATATCATGATATCGCTCCCCATTCACAGTTACCATTGTCCCGTTTTCGTTTTCAGAAAAGTAAGGTCTAATGATTGCTCCTGACTAAATTGCATTAGAAACTGTCGTTTTTAATGGATGCAAAAGTGACTGATGAATATTCTGCTTATTCACATATCCATCCAAATGAAAATGTGTCTGATTACTCATTACGATTTGTTCATAAAAATCGGGGTTGTCATTGGCCGTTATTATTTTCCATACTTAATTTTTCACGTGTCTGCTTCACGACTGCCAACTATAAAATGCCAAAACTAAAGTTTACTAAAATGGCGGCAAAACAAAGCCTTCCTGGCGGACATAGAACATATTGTTACTCTACAGAAAGAGTCAAATATTCATAAATTTTCAAAAAATTGTTTTGGGAAGAACAGATTTACTTAGATATTATAAATCTAACAGCCAGTTTACAGAACACAATTTGCCGTATAGACTTACAAAAACGTTACCGTTTCCCATGTTTGGGTTTTTAAAATACGAATGACATTTTGTTTTTGTAAAAAAAGTAACAAATGGCTATTGTTTCTGGTTTATATATCGTGCATTGTAGTGTCAGCCAAGTCAAAACTGAGCGAAGAAAAAAAACCATTCGTCAAGAGTTAATATTGTTGGGCAACTGCCCATTAAAGACGTGCACAGATATATCTGTTTATATCAGTTTTTGTGTGTCTACTCTTATGAGTGCGTATTGGTGAGTACGTTTATGTTTCTGATATAAGTTGATATTGTCACTTTTTCTCTTTGGATGGATGCGAATGAGTAAAGAGAGAATGAGAGTAACATATCTGTTCTCCTATGTTTTTACCAAACTGATATAAACAGATATTGATGGTTGTAACATAAGTATTTATTGTATGCTGCGAAGTAATATTCAGTAATACGTATTAATTTAAAATGAAAAAAAAAACCATTATTGTTTTTTAAAAAAAACCAATATTGTAAATTTTTATATTATGCTTTATTCAAGATAAATAAATATATAAATAGGTATTTCAAAAACAAATAATGAGTCTTAAGATTTAATGCGTATGAATTAATTAAAAATATTATTATGATTATTTAATAAGTTTTACAGGTGTACATTATTTATTTCGGAAGATTTCTTTCGTTACGATAAGGAAAAGAAAAACAATCTAATTTTTTATGTTTTTCTTTAGTGTAAAAGTATTTTAAATATTAAATGAAGTTATAAAAAAAATTTCTAATTTAAAATCAAATAGCATTACGTGAAAAGTTTGCTGAAAATGCATATTAGATCTAAGTTATTCTTTATGAATAAGGCTGTAAAAAATAACAATTAAACTAAAAAATAAAGTATCTGTAAGTATTTCTAGTCAAAATAAAAATCAGTCTTTTGAATTAATATTTACAAATAAAATATTATTAAAAGATTTTTCATTACAACTAAGCTTTGATCTCTTGTCTGTAATAAGAGCCCTAGCAATAGAAAATATCCTTTCTGAAGGAGCACTAGATGCTGGTATAGAAATTATTCGGCAGCTTAGTTTGTACAACATAGGGAATTCATTTTTTCTATCATGCCACCACTTAAGAGTATTAAAATTGTTATCTAGAGGCACAATAGTATTTTCATACTTGGCTATTTCATTTTCAATTATGCTTTCGCTTGAATTAGCTTTTTCTATTGGTTGCACATAATTTTCAAACAATGCATAAATTTTTGAAGAATTTACTTCAATGAGCGAAGTAGTTGAGTATGTGTCATTACAATAAGACTGTAACAACGATTTGCACTTTAATATTACTTCAGTTTTTTCTTCAATATTAAATTAGGTTAATTGATTAGCTGGCGGAAATAAAAATATTGCTAATTTGTGAAAAATTGTGATCTTGGGATCTACTAGCGTAACTAAAATTTCGTGCAATTTTTTTTTTAAATTCTGAAATAAAACTAGATTCATCATTATTGATGCTATTACATATGGTTTTAAGTGTTCTTATGTGCGGATGAACTAAATGAATTGTTATGTAGGAGCTGCCTTCCAGTTCAGTCGAAGCATCCATGAAAGGCTTTAGAATTTCTATTAATTGATCTAAATGATTTTATCTTATAATGCTATATTTGTCTGTTAAATTTTTCTCACATAGTATTTTTTGAATAGTACTAAAGTTATCTTTTATAGATAATAAAGTCAGATAAACTGTATTCCATCTTGTGGGTGTAAAGCTTTTAATAGATGTTTTTAATTCACAAAAAAAAATAAAAAAATAAAAAATAAGTATTGCTTAAAGAAAAAAATATATATAAGGAATAATTTGAATTGCAGTATTGACACATAATGGGTTAAACCCAGGTAAGCCAATGCAAACCGTTTTATTCCCACTGTGCCTTATATGCTTCTAATAATATATGACAAAAATACATATGCACACTTTTCATTGAAAAATTGTGCGTTTTAAAAGTCATAAAACAAAAACATTTGTAAAAAAACCAAATATATACAGTAGCCAAAAATACCTAAACTGCATTAACTGTTTATTTTTCTTACAATTTTTATACCTGTAATCATCATAATATTTTCCTATTTTTATTGACACATGAAAATATATACATTAAAAAAATGTATTTATGCTAATGAAAATGCATAAATTCCACCACAAACAAAAAGTATACAGCAAGCATTGCTTATTCCTTTTTATGTACAGGTACTTCTTGCTTTATGTTGTTGTTGCTAAAAATTCCAATAGGATTCAGTTTCAATTTTTAGGGTTTACCAAGAATTATACTCTATTAGTATTTAACATTAATTTTTCATTTTGCTAAGGAACGTAACTTTTAGCAAGCAAGTACAGCGAACCAAAAGGTCCGCTTCACTCGACTAAATTTTACTCTAAATTTTACTTTCCTCTATACAATTATTCACAATTAATAACAAGCTGAATGATAAACTCCAATTCATTTGCAAAAATCGTTCAAATCAAAATGATTTTATTAAAACCTTCATTATTTATTTATTTAATCTGTAGGACTTTTTTAATATAGAAAAAAGTGTAAATGTTTCTACATGTTAGAGACTTTACAGTTTCCCAATAACACAAGTAATTAACAAAAAAGCATGTTTCCTAAGTTATGACTCAAAATATCATATTATGTATTTTTTTTAATATTCACATACGTTAATTACATATTATTTTATTGACTATATAACATCAATTCTATATGTTTATCTAAAGGTAAAAATATTTTTTTCTTACATTTTTTTGTTATTGATATTTTAGGTTTTTATGTTCCAGACAACAATTTAATAATTTTTCATTTGTTTTTTTTTTTTTTTTTGTTTAATTATTGATAATGTAGTAAATATTGCTAATATTTCTAATTCTACCTTTAAAATCATATAACTAATTACTAAAACTAAAAAATAATAATAACATTATTACGTACAAAATTAAAATCCTGCTTATTAGCTCTTGCCTTTATCATAAGCAGCACACAATCATCTTAAATATCTGTTTCATAAACAGATATATCCAAATACTCATGGTACAACAGATATTTGAGAGTAAAAAACTGATAATTTTGTTACTCTATGCAATATCATAAACAACTGTATGTGTTTATATCCATAGTGTGAGTACGCACAAGCAAAAGCATACAATATCAACTACACTCATGCGTTCTTTTGTATCAGTTTTACTTGTTATGTATATGATATATCTGTTTTTGCCATACTGTTGGATATACTGGTGCACGTCTTTACTGCCCATCATAACACTTTCACTAATAAATACATATATAAGTATTATACGAGTACACACAACTAAACTTCTTTATTTTCACAGATTGATTGTTTGATAGTTTTTTTTGATATGCCATCCGGTTTCGTTTCGTTCTCGACGTGTTCTTGAACAGTCTGTTAATATTTTGGCTAGGTGTGAAAAATCAGTTAAAATCAGCTTTTGAAAAAAAAAACTATAATTTTTAATATCGGAATAATGCTTCCAAGTAAAAAAGATTAGATTTTGAAAACTCCGATATAGGTAATGTCGGTATAACAACTTCATCTGTTTTTTTAAGCAGAAAAACTTCCTTACAGACTGAAACAGCTAACTGAAAATTTTGTGAGAAAACTGTTATTATTCTGATGAATATGTTTTTAATTTTAATGTATTCTGTAGCTTTATAAGTTTTGTTGTTTTGGTGTTGCAAAACTTGGCGATTCCTGCAAGGCTTGCAATGGCAGTTCCACTATAGATTAAGTAAGAATGTTTAACCGATTTTATTTTAGCAAGAACAGAGTAACCATTAAAAAGTTATTTATTTTTGCTTTCATTCGACATTAGAGTTCACACTGAGAACCAAATTGTAAAGCGTTAAAAGAATTTGTGCAAAAACAAACATAATTAAAATTTAGATTCAAGGGACTGCGCAACACCCTTTGGTAGTTCTTAAAGAGCTGTCACTAAGATAAACTAACTGGCACAAGTCTAGCAAGAAGCTAAACTGGTCTCACTTACCGGGGATATACAAACGCTGTACGTAGTTTGGTGATAAGATAAGATGGCAAAGTGAATCTGAAAAGATAAGATCACGTGAGCTATCTAAAAACAATAAAGTGAAGAAAGGAGCTTCCAGTTAGGTAATAAACCTTATTGAACTACACAAAGCAGAACTTGAGCGTGTACTAAGTCTTAGAGATCCAGAGAAATCATGAAGTGGTGCTACTAGCTACGAAACATTCATCCGAATCAAAGTAATCGACCGGATACCGACCAAGGATGCAGGACTTTGGTCATACACAACTTTTTTTTAGATATGTTGATGTTGCTGCAAATGACATCAAATCAATTAATCGGAACAGCTTATTGAGGCACCCTTACAGCAATTGTTGACAAGATCTGGATGCATCCTTCAAAGTGGTCAATCTTGATTAATTGTACAATCCAACTATGTGGAACAAAAGACTGGCTATGCATAAGAAGAAACAAGTGTATTGAGTCTAAGACCACTTTTATTAAACGTAATGCACAATGGTATTCTATATCTTCACAACAGTGACAATATGCGGGTGTTGCGATCATGGCTAAAGTTGCTCATAAATACACCCAGAAGTGATAATCGATTGGCAAGTATACCGAAGTACCATTAGGATCCTATATTTGTGCGAGTGGTTAGCAGTATACTGTCACATACTATTATTGTGTGGGCAGGCGCTACGAGATGCAGGAGGTATTGTGATAAACTGAATGCAGGGAAGAGACAGAAAGTTTCCATATCATGCTCTATTTACAGAACATTATCCTTGAGATCAAATATGTTTAAAACTAAACGACCCTTAAGACCGGAATTATAGTATTATAAGAAAAGTGGGGTTATTGCCTTGTTAAGAATGTTGTTATTCAAACGAGCCTCAAAAATAAATTAGTTACTATTCATTGATTAAAAAAGATTTTATCGTTTAATTGTGGTGATCTTTATTATTTAGGAAAGTTAATATAAATCCAAAGAGTTATGGCTGTATCAAGCGCTTTATTAATTAAACGTAAGATTACTCAAAAATTTTTATTGGGTCACGGACGATTTTCAGCCAAATAATCATTTAACTAAATAGATCAAAAAATCATTAAATAATAATAACGACAATATACAATTTGAATTAGGAAATTAAAGGGTATTCCCATAATTGATGTAATTTGACCAATAAGGGCCTCTTTTTTTAGCTGTTATATGCAAACACTTAAAAATTAGACAGAACGTCTAATATAGACAGACGGATATTATTTACAAAGAAGCTGTATTACTAAGTTCGGTAAAACAGCAAATAAAAAATTTGGAATTATAAATTAAAGGGTGCCCCTATAGTTTGTGTAATGTAATGTACATGAGCAAACTGTTAAACAGTTGAAGACAGTTGAAAACAGTTTAAGTTTACACAGAGCTGTGTTGCTAACTCTCATATAACAAGTATAAAATTTGGAATTTTGAATTAATGGGTGTCAAAACAGCTAATGTAATTTGATGTATGTGGCCAAACTTTTGAACCGTTATTGACAGAAATTATGAAAGAGCCTTAATTGGCACGCCCTCTATAATGACAAGTACATTAATTGATGTAAATGACCTATATGGGATTATCTTTTGAAATGTAATGTACTACTACTACAAAATTATAAATGATGTCCCCTAGTTCGTCTGGTGCAATAAGAAGTATAAATATCTAAAATTATAAATTAATAGATGTTATATTAGTTAAGGTAATTTGGTGTATATGGCCAACCTCTTGAATAGTTGAAAAAAGACGGTTGAAATTTACAAGGAGCTGTATTGCTTAGTCCTCAATTATAAAAAGTATAAAAATTGGAATTGGTGGTTAAAGGGTGTCGCAATAATTAATGTAATTTGATGCATGTTGTCAAATTTTAAGCCGTTATACAGAGACCTCTAAAATATGTTTTGAAGTCTTTCTTTTTTTTTTTTGCAAGAATAATAACGAAAATGGAATAAAATAAGGAAGTAAGAGTTCTTTATTCGACAGTACCAAAAAAATTTACTTAGCAGCACTGTAGTATATTGGCGGCATTCTTATCAGCCAAGATCTCTCGTTGATATATTTTTTACTGATTTATTAAAAACAAGCTTACTCTTTGAACAAATTTCGGCACATGTAATATTGCTTTTGTAAGATGGAAATGTTTTAAAACAACGATGCTATATTTATTATAAAAATCTTTGTTGAATATTAGCATTAAACTTGTAAAATCGAGCTATTACGAATAAAAATTTAGAAATTGTATAAATAATACAGAAGGTGAAATAAAATTCGCAATATTCGTATAACTGGTGAATCTAAAAACATTCAAGTGATTTGATTTTGGAGTTGAATTAAAAATTATTGTTCCTACCAAAATCTAATGCTGTTATTGATAACTAGAAAAATTAATATGAAGCTAAAAACTACTTTCATTTCCAATTCATTTTTTTCGGAACTGGAAATATATAAAAGTCATATAAGCATTAAGTTAAACGCGCCGAGTTAATTGATGTTCCTGAATATTTAAGATCTCAACTAAATCATGCATTGCTTACTCTCTTAGAGCATTCTAAAGTACTTGACAAAGTAAATACTGACATTCTAGCACGTAACTAAAGAAGTTTCTTAGGTCTTCCAATGATCTCAATCTGTATATCATGATGGCATTGCGTTATCTAAGGCGAAGTTAACTACAGTTGAAGTTTACACAAGCATATATCTAAGATCCATTGTTGTACGGAGTTTATCCCAACGATTTTTCAAATCAATTATATTATTGTAACGTTAAAAAAAATAATATTTATCGTGAAAATGGTAGAGTTTGAGCTTTAAACAATGAATAACCCAGTAAATCAAACTCGTACAATCTATGGAATGCTGAGAAACTTATGATGCACTCAGTGGTTATACCTTTGCTCGAAAAAATATTTATTTATTCCATAAGCCGTTAACTTTAGATAAACCATCTACACGACCATACGTACAAACCCAAAAAGTTATTTAAATCCGGTTCGACCATTTGTGAAGTATGAAGTCACAACACATTTGCAACAATTTTTGTTATATGTATATTAAAATTTTCAAAAAGTTGCACCAAAAGTGGATTTAAAATAATGGCATCGAAAAGTTCTTTTTAAGTGTTGCCAAAAAACGGAATGTATCGAAAAAGCGGAAAGTACTTTTAAAACCTAATAACTATAATAAACTCTGCATTTTTAATTTACATATAAAGTTCAATTTATTTCAACGCGTCAACGTTTCATTTATTTACAGGATTTATAAATAAAAGCTTTAATTCATAACAATATTTATATGCATATTTTTTTGTTTTATATGCATGTGTAGGTAATTGTAAAGAATTATCTGTACATGTAATAAATCTGTCACGGGGTCATTTCTGTACATGAAATATTTTTTGAAAATTTTTTTATATTCGCATCACGTAAAAAGTACTAGATGGATTTGAACAAAATTTTGTGAGGAGATCCTTGGAACCATGATTCCAACACAGAATACTTTTTTTTGTCAAAATAGGCCACTTCGAACAGAAAATAGAGATAAAAGTGTGAAAGCACCCAATTGTACCGGTATAATGGTACTAAAAGAGTTTTGTACCCATTTTTAGCACTGTCTTCAGAACTCCGGAATAAATATTTAAAAACAAATTTTTCTAAATTTATATTTTAAGAAAATTAGAAATGACACGCAAACGAAGTCATGAAATTTGCTAGTTGTTAATCTTTGTTTAAAACTGTACATGTACCAAAGTCCACCTTTATTGCACTAACTTTTATTTTAGATATTGTTGCGTATTTAGTGATATTTCTTTTATAATTTATGAAGAGCTATTTTTGTTTTATTTTCCAATCAAAAGGTTAAGAAATTTTAGTAAATTAACAACAATCCAAAATTTTTTATAAAGAAGATCCATACGCTTTGTTTTGATGCTATCAAACGGCGGCTATAATTGCCCAAAAATGTGTGTGTGTGAAACAAAAATATCATTTAGTAGCTTGCTAGCTTTCAACGGAGTGGGGCTATGTCGATTTTTATAGTTTAAAGATCTTAGAGAGAGCTGAGATTTTTTGTTGTTTTTTTTGTTTTTTCCTTTGGGAATACAACAGATCTAAACGATCTTCGTAAAAATCACACTGCTATGGCGACAAACGGTGTTGCCACTTTTGGTTACTTTTAACCATAATTGGTTATTTTTTCGCTATTGTTTAGATGCGTACTTTTTCTTGATTTTGTTTACTTTCTCAGAAAAATTATAATATGCAGCGTAATGTATAAAACATTATGTATTTTATATGCTGTTTTACAAAATCACGATTTAATTTACTTGGTTTTTATTTCATCTTCTTGGAAACACTTGCGAATGAAATACCTTTTAGCTAATAATCAACCATGAGATACTAAAAACTACTATGGGGTCTTTTTACATACAAATTAATTTTTTATCTTCTGAAGGAATAGAAAGTGATTAACCAATTGAGCAAAAGTACAAAACAAACAATAATACAAATAAATAATAATAAAATTTTGTCTTTCTCAACAGAGTATGAATTTTAAATTGATCTCAACCAAAATTGTGTTATATTTTTAATTCTTTTTGTTTTGCTTGTTTTTTTTTTATAATATTAATAATAATATTTTATTGTTACGAGGGCTGCTCTATATATTTCTGGCCTAATAGTGAAAATGCGAATATTTATAATCAAAAATGGTTTTATTGTTTTTTAAAGTATTCTCCAGCATGATTTATACACTTTTGCATGCGCTCAAACCAGTTGTCGAAGCACTTTTTCCACTCCGATTGAGACACCTCTAAAACATGGTTTTTGAACACTTCAACAGCTTCTTCTGGCGACGAAAATCATTGACCACGCATTTTTTTCTTGATGTGCGGAAACAAGAAGAAGTCATTAGGTGCCAAGTCAGGGCTGTACGGCGGATGACCCATTAATTCGACGTTTTGGCCGGTCAAAAACGCTCTGGTTTGAGCCGATGTGTGAGAGCTCGCATTGTCATGGTGAACAATGATTCGTCTTCTCTTGTTGGTTTTTCGAATTTCTCCGATGACTTCAGACAAACAAATTGTAGTGTACCACTCAGAAGTGACCGTCCTACGTTGCTCAAGCGGAACAGTCACCACATGACCAGTTTTGCCGAAGAACAAAACGAACAACTTTCGTTGGATTTTGCTCGTCTTTGAAGACCCACACGGTCGATTGTTGTTTCGTTTCGGGCTCATACGCATAGATCCATGATTCGTCACCTGTGACGATCTATAAACGTCTTTTGAAGCACCGCAATCGTATTTTTGCAACATTTCTTTGCACCAATCGACACGAGCCTTTTTTTGAGTGACTTTCAAATTGTGCGGGATCCAACGAGAACAAACCTTTTTTACGGCCAGGTGTTCATGCAGTATCGAATGTATGCTGGTGGAAGAAATGTCCAAGGATGTCTCTATCTCTCGGTATGTCGCATGTCGATCTTGCATTATGAGTTCACGCACGGCATCAATGTTCTCTGGCACGACAGCCGTTTTTGGACGACCTTCACGGAATTCGTCTTTGAGCGAGCTTCGGCCACGATTAAATTCATTATACCAATTTTTCACAGTGCTATAAGATTGTGCTTCATCGCCATACAAAGATTTAAGTTCATCAATGCACTCTTGTCGTGATAATCCACGTCGAAAGTTGTGAAAAATGATGGCACGAAAATGTTCACGAGTTAATTCCATTTTTTTCTATATTAATTTTTTCAAGTCACTGTAAACAACACAAATAATGGTCGTACGTCAAAACGTTTTGAGTACGATTATGCTTAAAAATGACAAACTTTCCAATGAAAATGTCAGATTGCACTTGGCAGCACTCAGTGTTGCCAGGCCAGAAATATATATAGCAGCCCTCGTATATTCTAAATGTGAAGTATTCATGTTGTTAAAAACAAGAAAAAAGCTTTTTCAAAGAAACTAAAGCTCTAAATTTTTATTCTTTGTTTTTCAAAGAGAAGTTATTTATTGTTTTAATTCCATAATAATAATTTTAAAAATTAATTTAATTTTTAATTTATTTAAAATGAATATAAACTGATATTTTTAGTTGTTTAAAATTATTTGTAAACCGTTACTTTATGTGAATGAATCTGCATTTATTTAAAGAAAAATTGCAATTCTGTTTATTTATTTAATTACTTTGTTACTTATCGTTTATTTTGTAATAACTTTAAATGCATGCATGCATACATACATACATATGCATGTGTGCATAAGTAATCAGGTGTTTAGTACAACTTTTCTATATTAAAATGAGAAATAAAAACAAAAAGCAAATTTAATTTAAATAAATCAAAATAATTTATATATTGGTTTTTTCCTCTTTTGGTTACATTTTTAAGAATATTTGGTTATAATTTTTTTTGGCCGTGGCAACACTGGCGGCAACCTTATTTTTAACGTCATTTTACATTCATGTGCTTTTGCAGCTATAATAAGACACATTTTGCAAAAGTTAAAAACATGTAAGTATTATGGTTCCAGAGATATTTGTGCAGCCATCGTAGTGATATTAATAGGTTACTCTCTTGATACAGAACCCTCAAAATTATAAAGAAATTAAAAAGGGACTAAACACCACCTTCCGATTAACTACTGAATCCCTGGCACTATTGATCCACTTCGTCTACCAGCCATCGTGTCATGTATACGGCTGCTGCCTCGAGTCAACTAGTGGTTTTTCAAATATATACATATACGAAAGAAAGAACCCTAACACACTATTAAAACGAACTCGTCATTAGCCTCTTTAAAGGCACCTAAGGAAGGCGACCCTACTATGCATATATTATCTTTTAACACATACCTCCCACTCGGTGTCTATTGACTGCTTAGTCGGCTTTCCTCTACACACACACTGTATGTTATTACTAAAAGCGCTAAATTAAACTTAAATATAAGTTGATGCATATACATACATTTTATTTAAAAAAAAAACAACATCTACATATGTACCTTTAGCTAAAATAAAAATCATGTAACTGGCAAAAAATACAAATCTGTGTTCCTACATGTATGTACATGCAATAAAAAAATCAATGTAAAATTTTTTGTGTGACGGTTTTTTATTTTAGCTAACGTTATGTGTTTATTAACCGGCTTTTAAAAAAAGGGAGGTTATCAATTCGACTAAATGTTGCTCTTTTACATTTGTGCCTCCATAACTCAGTCATTTCTGAAACGATTAAGTTTTTTAAGTTATTTGAAATCTGATGTTACAGATTGATTTCATTTTCAAAGTGTATTATTGACCGCTATTGGTACCACTTTAAACTTAAATAAAAAATTGTTTATTACTGTGATACAAAAATAAATAAAAAGATTAAAGGTTTTTAAATATTAATTTGAATTTATAAATTAAAGGGTCAATCTTTTGAACCGTTATATAAAATTACTTGAAAACTAGAAAATATGTCCATTAAGTCGTCAAGTATAATAAGAAGTATAATTATTTAAAATAATAAATAAAAGTGTCTTACATTAGTTGATTATGGTCAAACCGGTAAACAATTGTAGACAGACAGTTGAAATTTACTAAGAAACTATATTGTTTCCTTTATAAAATTTGGAATTTAAAATTAAAGGATGTCACAACAGTTAATGTAATTTGAACTATTATAGACGTTTATTGCTAAGCCCGTTTTAATAACAAGAATACAATTTGAATTTAAAAATGAAAGTGTGTTCCCATAATTGATGTAATTTGTCGTATATGGGCCTATTTTCGAAAATTAGAAAAGTGTTTACTACTTCGTCTAGTATAATAAAAAGTATAAGTATTTAATATTGTAAGTTACAGAGTGTCAAACAGTTAAAGTAATTTAATGTATATTGCAAAACTTTTGAACAGTTTTAGACAGACGATTGAAATTTGCAAAGAAGCTTTATTTATAAATCCGCTATATCAGCAAGTATAAAATGTAGATTTAGAAATTAAAGAGTGTCCCAATAATGGATGCAATTTGATGTATGTGCTATAACTTTTGAAGCGTTATAAACAGACAGCAAAAATTTGCAAGAAACATGTATTGCTAAGTCCGCTGTAAGAACAAGTATACAACTTGAATTCAAATATTAAAGGTTGTTCCCATAAGGCGTTATTAAAAAAAAAATTTAAACTTAGGCAGAATATCCACTTATTCGTCTGGTATAATAAGAAGTATAAATTTTTAAAATAATACATAAAAGGGTATTACATTAGTTAATGTAATTTGATGTACATGGTTTAAAAGTTGTAAACAGGCGATTAAAATTTACAAAGAATATGTTAAAACATAAGTTTAAAATTTGGATTTGGAAATTATAGGGTGCCCCTATAGGCTATGCAGTTTGATGTACATATATGACCAAACTGAACAGTTGTAGACAGATGTCTTAAATTTACAGGGAGCTATATTCCTAAGTTCGCTAAAATAACAAGTTTTAAGTTTGGATTTACAAATTAAAGGGTTACCCAATATTTATTTATTCAATTAATTATATTTCCTTCACAACAAGACCAAGCATTATATTTATAGTACAGGAACGCATTACGTAACAATATTTGAATTAACTTCATAAACTTAATACATATGTAAGTATACAATATTATCAAAAATAAAAAATAAAAATAAAACAGCGGGAAAAAATTATTTTTTGTTAAGATTATTTATAAAAATTAAATAAAATTTTTTTGAAACTATTAGCATTGCTATTTACTTGTTGAATTAGTGGAAGATTGTTTCAAAGACGTGCAGCATGCACATAGAACTGCCATAGGCATCGATGCCGAGGTATTATAATATTTCGGAATCAGGAATCAGGTATGTTTTAGCAATTAATGCCCTTATCCTAAAAGGAGTGAAATATTGTGTGTGCCAGACAGCTCTTAATTTTACATAGTTTTGACCCACCAGTGAGTTTATATGATCATTTCATGTCAAGTTGCTATTGAATGTAATACCAAGATTTTTTACTGTTTTAACAATTTCAATTTTTTCTCCATTTAAGACAATATCTCCAGAAATGTTGGGATTTATGCGTTTTTTACACATAACTAGACATTTAGATTTCCTCGGATTCATACAAAGACCGTTTGCACTAGCCCAAGTGTAGATTCTGTTTAAGTCATTATTTAGATCTGGTATGCCTGAAGCAATATTCTGAACTGGGCTACTTAATATGAGTTGCACGTCATCTGCGAATAAATGAATTTTACATTTAGTAAGTTGTTTTGGCAAATCATTTGCACACAATGAAAATAAAAGAGGACCTAAAATAGAGCCTTGAGGCACTCCTCTAATAATGGATATTCTATCGGACCATGTATCGTTAAAAAACACCGATTGTGTTCTGTTTAAAAGTTACGATGATATAAGTCTAGTTTATGTGTTCGTGAATCTAAAAAAGTGTTTCAGTTTTCCAACCAGTATATTATGATCCACCGTATCGAAAGCCTTGGAGTGATCTAAAAGCACTAAAAAATTGATGTCACCATTTTCTAATCCTTGCCGTATATTCTCACTAACTTCCGCAAGAGCCGTAACGCAGCTATGATTTTGACGAAAACCAGATTGCATACTGGAAAGCAAATTGTAAGAAGTGATTTACGCAATCATTTGTTTATAAAGGAGTTTTTCCAAAATTTTCGATAGAAAACACAGGATGGCTATAGGTCTATATTCCCCATTCGACTTAGGTAGTGGTACAATTTTTGCATTTAGTGCAATTTTATGTATGCTATCAAACTTTTAAGCTGTTATAGATAGACAGCTAACATCTGTTTTAAAGTCGGGTTTTTTTGCGTAATTTTAAAAAGAAATGGTTTAAAAATATATTCAATCCAATTCTTTTAATTTACGGACGAACATTTATCGGGAAGCAGGAAAATAAAAGTAACAAACTACGGGTAAATCTGCAATACATAAAATATGATCCAAATAAGAGGACGATAAATCGATTGAAGCAGAAAAGTGCTTGGGTAAGGCTTGTTACCATAAAACTTTTGGAAGAGTTTTGCATGATTTAAGACATTGATAAATCACAAAAGTAGAAGACTCGAAATGGAAATTGGGTGACAGCACTTAAACAAAAATATTTAATTTTGAAATTCGGTAATTTTTTTAAATGAAAAAAAATTTAAGCCTTTAACGTTCAATAAAAATTCTTTTGGTTGAAAAAGACCCAACACCACCATTAATTTGTGTAATTTTCGTTCTATAGTTAAACACGCGGTGTCAGAGTAATGGCGAATATGGATAAGAAGGTGTAGCTGGAAATGCTCAAGAATTCTTTACTACAGAGTGCAAAGGATATCGGCGCTAGGTATTTATTTAGAATCTTCCAAAACAGTAATCCCCAGCAACTTTTTGGTATTGTGAAAACTTGTATAGTTTGGAACTTCGCACATGTAGTACAGACACCTGCACCTGAGATCTTTACGTTATAGAGAATAAGATAACAAATTACAATATTTGAAATGCTGCAAACACAAAGCTCTGGTAGAATTTATGAGCTCTCAATTAAATGCTCTTCTGGATCTCTGTTCCGGAATCTTTAAAAGCTTAATACAAGAACGAAATAAACATTCAACGCACAGTGTAGGACCAAAATATTTTGGAAAACGATTGATTAAGGATTTGACAATTTTTATTTTTTTCCAAAGTTAGATAATACTTTTTCTGACTTAAAAAAAGACGATTTTTTTATTAAAAAAAAAACAATATTATTACAATTTTTTATTGTAGCCTAAAAAGGCCCAATCGTTAATCTTGTTTTTTATAGTAAAATATATAAACAAATATGAATTTTTTATTTACTATTTATTTACTGTAGCCTAAATATTCTAAAAATCTCAAAGCTAAGATCGCTTTATATATCGGCAGATATATAATAGTCTGATAATATCTTGCTTGAAAATCTATACCTAGAAAAATATACAGGCAAGTTCTGACAATCGCAATTCGCTTAAAACTGACGATGCGAGCTGAAATTGCATGAAAGGTGTTCTATATTTCACAATCGCAAGAAAGTTGGCGACTTCAAATCGCAAGCATATACTGAAGTGAACTTAGAAATTTTACTTAAAATAAACTATAAACCAACAATAAAATTATACACAAATGAAAATTAATATGTTCTTTTTTATTTTTAACAAAAATAATTTTAATTTTTACACAACTAAATTCGCAAATAATTAATATAAAATATGTTATTTGTTTTATCACCTGTTGGTTATGATTGTTTTTTTCAGTACTGGCCATTTCATAAAAAAGGCTGTTCTAATTGATGTTCGAAAATATACTAGTATTAGTGCGGTTGAACGTATAGTCGGTAGTCTAAAAAATATGTGATTATTTTAATTTTCAATTCTTATAAAATATTCGGTGCTTATTAAATGTGCGATTCAAGTGTTAAGGGACCTTAAGAAATTTACTTAAATTACTTTTTGGACAATATGAGTTCCGAACGTGCATTTTAACCAAATAAACAAAAATACTCTTTAAGTACTGATTACTTACAATGTAAGTAACCTTTTACATCAAATATGCTAAATACAATATTACTAATAGAAAATCCATTTGTCGCCAAAATATTTCTTGGCTTGCGTTATTTTTTTAAATTAATAAATATTCATTGGATTGAAGTATCCATTGAATTGTCACAATTTCTAAGCGTCCTTTTTTTAATTCATTCTTTTTTTAATTGCATGTTTTTTTAAGAAATGAAACTAAGCAAGTTTTCTTTTGTTTATTTATGTTTTGCACCGTAAAACCATATGTTTTTCTTCTCGAACATAAGTTTGCGAAAAAGCAAATCGCTAGCAAAACGCGTGAGTTTCAGAACAGGTAAAACAAAAGTTGCCGTTTTTGAAACCACATGCGGTTTTAAAAACATGCAAGTGTCAGAACATGCCTGATAGATTCAGAAGAAATAGGCCGATAGTAACTTAATATGCCTTTTTGTATTAATGACTCTTATGCATTAAAACGAGTACAAGACCCTCTGTTATTTGCATATTCCATAGCATTTTATAATTATTTTTTGTTCACTTGTGCAATTAGGTATGCACAAGTTCTTGAATATTTAACTAATTCATCATACAGAGAAATATAGATGGCGTAAAAATGTTTTTCAAATTTATAAAATTTTAATTTTTTATATTATGGCCCTAATGTACATATATGAATATAAATGCATTGATTTATATACACAACATATAAAAACAAAATTTTGAAATATGCACAAGGTCGTCTACAACAAGTATGAGGTGTTAAAATAAAATTTGCGACCAGTAAAAGGTTTTAATAAATATAAAATACATTAAAGGTACCAACCAGCTGATAAGATGTAGGTAAAGTAAGAAATACTTTATGCCCATACTTTTAACTATTTATTTAATTTTGTTTGTATTTGTTTAAATGTACAAACTTAATTCTGCTGCCAGTTAAACATGTTTTTTTAAGATAGTTGTAGCCAGCAGTATAAAAAGTCACATTGTTGCTATAAGGAAGAATAAATCAGGTTTTTAGTTCATTTAACATATGTATGCTTTAAATTTTATAGCGAAGTGATCGCAAAATTAATATTCATAAATAGAAACTTCTTGTCTACAATATTCTGCAGTTTAATAACACACGCCAATACAGTAAAAGAAATTACACAATCATATTTGAAGTCACTAAGCAAATTAATTGAAGTAGACGCTAAGTGAACTTGTTCCCCGTGATTGACTGCAGCTTTCAAAATTTTGTCTTCAAGAGAATTACTTCAAAAGCTAAATACAATGCAACACGGATTCCAACTTTTCTAAGGTAATACGCATCGCTCAACCGACCAAAAATAACTAAAATGAGCTATTTTGCCAAAAAATACGTTTTTATTTATTTACTTATTTATATATCCAATTTTTATAGCATTTGCAGCTTATATAGATATGTTTACATTTACAAAAAGAGTCAAAAGATTACTTTATTTTTTTAAGAACAAATATAAATAGAAGTATTTGTTTTAATATGATATTTCGACTTGATATATTTTTATTTGAACTTATTTTTGATGAACCATTAATTAAACAGCAGGCATTGGTAGTAATATTTTATTATAATAAAAGTTATTCGGTTTCTCAATTTATTCTAAAAAAAAATCTCAGCATTTAATGCTCTTTCTAGTTTAGCATTAGAGTACGGAAATGATACTTTAAAATTATAATTTAAAAATAATTTTTATTATCCGAATTTTTTAAATGAGTTTTCATCTGTACTCGTATATTATGAAAACACTATTATGTCTTAGGAATAAAAAACGCTAAAAAAAAGAGCTAAAAATAGCGCGAAAAGAGCAAAGTTGGCTTCTCCGTAAGACTTTACATTGCATTGCAAGAACAAATTCATAATTAATCAGAAATGTTTTTCCATTCATCTCAAGAACATAAGGTTTTAGTTGAGAAATTTTCTTTTTACATTTACTGTAGATTTAAGTATTTGTAAAGATTCCTCTGCATATCGAAAAATATCCGACGGCAAAATTTAATTGATGATGGGCGAGGATTTTTTCAATGCTCAAAGATTTCACTTCTAAGTGGTAAAGGAACTTCAGAAGCCAAAAACATATTTGCATCTGTAATAGTTGTGTCATTTGGCGATATTTGTAAGCGCTAATTTTGGAGAGTCTTTTTTATTTCTTTTCACATTTTGCACACAACTTTGTTGCATACTTTAAAATGGGGATCAAATATTCTCTTTTACGCTATAATATTGTTACAGTTTCTTTCATATTTTAACAAAGAGCCCGCCATTTTTTGTGGCCAAATTTAGTTAAATTATTTAAAGTATGATGTAGCAAATATACTCAGAAAATGCGAACGGGATTATTTTTGGTCATTTTTAGACTTGCTCTATTTTATAGCGCGATTGAATTTTTAATTTTTATAAAATTAAAATAACTGATTTTGTTAAAAAAATTAACTTGTGTATCGATTGTAAACTTTTATCCAACACTGTATTTTTTTATTTGTTAATGACTTGGCTACAACTGGAGCAAGTTTTTTGTATTTTTTTGTTCCCGGTTATTTTGCTTGAATACTTTATTGATTTTAAACTCATTATCATAATTTAGCTTTTGAATAAAAATAACTTACAACAGTTGTAAAGTATTAAATGCGCATGTAGTGCCTGTATGTAAGCGAAGGAGTATGTATTTTTTTACAACACATACATATATTAATAATATAAAAACCTTGTTTTGGTATACAAAATAATTATAAAGAAAAAGAAGTAAAGCACATAAAATAAATTTTTTTTTCTGTTGTTTTAAACACGAATTCCAAGGTTGTGGATTTGCGTAACAACTAGTAGAGACGCGATTATGAATTTTTAATATATTCACAAAATTATCACTTGGAGCAGCAACTGCCTCGTCAACGTGTACAATATAAATTACAGTAACAGTAAAATGAAAAATAAATATTCGATTTTTGTGATTAAAATAAAAGATTTTTTCTATGTATATTGTTTATGCAAATGTACCGCTTAATAAAGTGCTAGTTTTTTTATTCAATTTTCTTAAATTAATTAAGGACATCTCTCAAGGTTTTTTGCCTTGCTTGCAAAAAACCTTATGTCGGAGAAATTTATGTGTAAAAATGCAAAATTTGTGTACAGTTAGTATCGATAGTTAGTCACTCATAAAACGATGCAAATGCAATTAGTAGAAATGAAAACAGATCAAACAACAGGTTCAAACAATCTCCACGTGTTCTCCATAATAGTTGTTCATTGCAAGAAATTACTGCTAGACGGACTAGAGTATCATCAACATTTTAAAAAAATCTCACACATCAAGCTTCAATTTAGTGAATATTCCTCTTCTAAAAGTAAATTGTTACAAAAAGCTTAAAAATTAATAAGAAAAACTTAACAAATAATATTCTAAAATATGATTTTTAATTTAAGTGTTCGGCTATGCCGAATCTTATATCCCCTTCACCATTTATGTAAATCTGGTTTAGTCAAGTAACTCCAATCAAAAAAGCAAATATTGGAGTGACAGAGAATTAAAAAATAAAAAAATTTGGTACTGCAGATATATAATTTTTCATAAAAATACCATCGACTCTTAATGGTTTAAACATTTTTAAAAAATTTAAGTACTTCATTAAAGATCTCTCGAAAAGCTTTAAAATGATACCCATATTGATATTTTCAATAATTTTTTCGCTTGATGTTTTTTTATATTTTTTAATTCTCTATCGCCCCATATATTTTTTTTGTTTTTTTTTTTTTTTTGGATTGGAGTTATTTTATTGTTCCAAATGACATGAAAAAATTAAAGGTAGGCGTGGTGTTTTGCCAGTTGCATCGAAGGACATTGACCGATCATGCTGATTTCCAATAACACCTCTTTCGACGATTGAAATATTGAGGCAAACTTGATATCAACACTAACATAGACAGGCAGACGGATATCGCTCAATCGATTCGCTATGCATATGAAGTCAGAATATATATTCTTTATGGGGTCGGGAATGGATATTGTAGAAATTACACACGGAATGACACACTTAGATATTCCCCTTTCCCACTTTTTGTAGTGCAGGGTATAAGAAATTTTTTCCTACCACTTACTTTTTTTTTGTTCAAAAGAAGCGGCAATAATTGTAAATTTTGTTTACGAGGGCTGCTATATATTTCTGGCCGGGCAACACTGAGTGCTGCCAAGTGCAATCTGACATTTCCATTGGAAAGTTTGTCATTTTTAAGCATAATCGTACTCAAAACGATTTCACGTACGACCATTATTTGTGTTGTTTACAGTGACTTGAAAAAATTAATATAGAAAAAAATGGAATTAACTCGTGAACATTTTCGTGCCATCATTCTTCACAACTTTCGACGTGGATTATCACGACAAGAGTGCATTGATGAACTTAAATCATTGTATGGCGATGAAGCACCATCCTATAGCACTGTGAAAAATTGGTATAATGAATTTAATCGTGGCCGAAGCTCGCTCAAAGATGAATTCCGTGAAGGTCGTCCAAAAACGGCTGTTGTGCCAGAAAACATTGATGCCGTGCGTGAACTCATAGTGCAAGATCGACATGCGACATACCGAGAGATAGAGACACCCTTGGACATTTCTTCCACCAGCATACATTCGATACTGCATGAACACCTGGCCGTAAAAAAGATTTGTTCTCGTTGGATCCCGCACAATTTTGCTTAATAAAAGGCTCGTGCCGATTGGTGCAAAGAAATGTTGCAAAAATATGATTTCGGTGCTTCAAAAGACGTTTATAAGATCGTCACAGGTGACGAATCATGGATCTATGCGTATGAGCCCGAAACGAAACAATAATCGACCGTGTGGGTCTTCAAAGACGATCAAAATCCAACGAAAGTTGTTCGTGGAAGTAGCAGTTCGAAGCAAATGGTCGCCTGTTTCTTCGGCAAAACTGGTCATGTGGTGACTGTTTCGTTTGAGCAACGTAGGACGGTCACTTCTGAGCGGTACACTACAATTTGTTTGCCTGAAGTCATCGGAGAAATTCGAAAAACCAACAAGAGAAGACGAATCATTGTTCACCATGACAATGCGAGCTCTCACACATCGGCTCAAACCAGAGCGTTTTTGACCGGCCAAAACGTCGAATTAATGGGTCATCCGCCGTACAGCCCTGACTTGGCACCTAATGACTTCTTATTGTTTCCGCACATCAAGAAAAAAATACGTGGTCAACGATTTTCGTCGCCAGAAGAAGCTGTTGAAGTGTTCAAAAACCATGTTTTAGAGGTGTCTCAATCGGAGTGAAAAAAGTGCTTCGACAACTGGTTTGAGCGCATGCAAAAGTGTAGAAATCATACTGGAGAATACTTTGAAAAACAATAAAACCATTTTTGATTATAAATATTCGCATTTTCACTATTAGGCCAGAAATATATAGAGCAGCCCTCGTAGGTATGTTACACCAACTGGTATAATTGTGGTGAATAAGTAGTAAAGACAACCATCTGCAAGAATTAATAATAAGTTGAAAAAAAATATATATATGTATATAGAAAAACTGGCACTGCATTTTCGCTTGCTCATCGACATTTCTATGCATAAGAACTCAGAATATATATAATTTATGCGGTCGGAAATGGATATTGTAGAAACTACAAACTGAATGACAAACTAAGATACACCATTTTCCACCTTTCGTACCCCTTGTTTAAACGTACATATTAATTTACAATACAATTTACAGTACAATTATTTAAAAGATGAAAAATTATTTTTTTGACCTTTATGATTAATTATAGTTGTTAATTTTTTCAAGCACTAGGTCAGTTTTTAAAATAAAAATATTGTTTATTTATTATTTTTTCAATATTTCGACACACCGTTAATATTTTTGATTCCTTCTTCCTTAAGATGCCACCCAACGCGTTGCAACGGTGTGGCGAAATATTAAAAAAATAATACATAATAAACAATTATTTGATTTTAACAACTGACCTAGAGCTTTAAAAAATAAAAAAAGGATATTTATACAGCCTTAAAATGAATAACTTACTATTTGTAAAGTAATAAACAACTAAATAATTTCTTATTGATCAAATTATTACATACATGAGAGCCTTGTTGTTTTGTAGGCCATGTTACTAAATGATGTTTATTTTTGCAAAGAAAACATTAAATGGTACAAATAAAAACCAATAAACCAATTGACTATCTGCAGCAGCTACGGATCACAACGTAATATGTCATAAATAAGAAAATCAAAATTATTTAATTCAACTTTATTTGTATGGGGTTGTATCTAAATGAAGTAACTTATTTAATCTTAAATGTGTGTAATATTCGGATAGGCATTTTTAAATTTGTATTTAAACCAGTGCATGGCGAAATAATACAGGTGAACGCACGGGCGAAAAAGCCCATCAGCTGTGTACATTACAGTTGTCAAAAAAATTTGTCAAAAATAAATAATCTGTAAAATTTTTTTTAATTTAATTTTTTTTGATTGCTAATAGAAAACAAATAATTGAAATTCCTAGAAAAAACTACCACAACATGTAACCGTATTTGCAGTTCCTGATGTGTATAATCAAAATATGCGTAAAAAGATAGTAAATTATTGTTAACACATTTATAATTTCTTGGTTTTTTTGTGGAAGATTATGTTAGTCTTCAAATGGTCAACGTGCAAGAATGGAACGATGCATGTGATTTGGGCAAACTAGTGGTACAAAAGAATTTTGGTCACTTTTCCTGTATTTTTATGTAACTTAATTTTTATAATTTTCTTATTCTGATAATTACAACCACTTTTTTTCATCAAATATGTACTGTGAGCGTCAAAATAAAGTGTACACAAACATTTTCTTTAGATTAGTTTTTATTTCTGTCTTAAAAAATACTATTTTATTTAACATTTTATGTTTTTTTAATTGTTATTCAGTTCTCTACTTGAACTTAAAAAAACAACAAAAAAAATGTGCGACAAAAAAAGTTATAAAACAAAAACAAAATCTATTCCATATTTTACGCGTAAAAATAAAGTGTACATCTTATTTTGTAGCATTTTAGCGAAGTAGAATCGCAAAAAATACCGTTACGTTTTGTTGTTTATTTACTTTCTTGCATTCTTTAAAATCACTACTGCTGTTTTATAATAGACAGACGCAATTTTCGGACTATAACTTCTTTGCAGAAAGAAATTTTTTATTTTATTAAAAATGGGTAGACAAACATCAACAGAAGTCATAGAACTTGTGATACAACTTCGAAAAGACGGTAAAACTTTTCGTGAAATCGGGTCTATTATAAACAGAAGCCATAATACAGCAAAGAGAATAGTTGATAAGCACGAAAAATTCGGCAAAGTAGAAAATCGTCCAGGTGCAGGCCGACCAAGAGCTTGAAGTGAGTCTGAAATAAGGTCTATTTTGAGTGATGTGAAGAAAAATCCATTTAAAAGTGCTGTTAAAATATCGGAGGAAGTTTCAGCAACAAAAAATACCAACGTTAGCGCCAACACAACACGAAGAGCTCTACACGCAAATGGTCTACATGGTCGGTT
The DNA here is from genome assembly GCA_916610165.2 of Gymnosoma rotundatum. Taxonomy (NCBI): domain Eukaryota; kingdom Metazoa; phylum Arthropoda; class Insecta; order Diptera; family Tachinidae; genus Gymnosoma; species Gymnosoma rotundatum. The sequence continues at coordinate 119,847,084 of OU744336.1, forward strand.
GCCGCCAAAAAAGCCACTTATATCTTTAGTAGATCAGAAAAAACGTATTGAGTATGCAAAAAAGTACGAAACTAAAGATAGTTCTTTCTGGAATAACATTTTATTTAGCGATGAGAGTAAATTTGAGATATTTGGCCAGAAAAAACCTGTAAAAGTATGGCATACAAAAAATACAGAGTATGCTGAACAAAATCTAATATCTACGGTTAAGCATGGAGGGGTTCGGTGATGGTGTGGGGATGCATTGCGGCAAGTGGAGTGAAAAGCTTGGTTTTTAGAGAAGATACCATGAATAAAACGGACTACTTAAACATTTTTAAAAACAATTTGTCATGTAGTGTGGATAAATTGGGCTTCAAGGGACCTTGGATCTTTTAACAAGACAATGATCCCGAACATACGGCAAAAATAGTAAAAGAATGGCTCCTTTATCATACTCCTAATACATTAGATCATCCTCCCCAATCACCGGACCTTAACCCGATTGAGCATTTGTGGGAGCATCTTGACTGGCAAATACGAAAGAGGACAATTACTAACAACGATAGGCCTAAATCCCTTATAATGGAGAAGTGGCAGAAAATTTCATCTGACATAACCAAAAAACTAGTTGAATCGATGCCCCGAAGACTAAGTGCCTTTATTAAAGCTAAAGGAAAAGCAAACAAATACTAAATCATACTAATTTTTATAATAAATTATATGTGTACACTTTATTTTGACGCGTAAAATATGGAATAGATTTTGTTTTTGTTTTATAACTTTTGTTGTTGTAAATTTTTTTTGTTGTTGTTTTAAGTTTAAGTAGGGAACTAAAAAACAATTAAAAAAACATAAAATGTTAAATAAAATAGTATTTTTTAAGACAGAAATAAGAACTAATCTAAAGAAAATGTTTGTGTACACTTTATTTTGACGCTCACAGTATGTATGTATATTTTTTATTTTGTTTGTTTTTTTACAATATTTTTTTGACAACATACATAATTTTGTAGCAACAAATTGCCTGTTGTTTTTTGTGTTGTTGGATTGTTGTAGCCGTGCGGTCACCTGTATTAATTCGCCATGAACCAGTGTGATATACATACGTAAGCCAGTTGAAAAATATAAATTGTATTTAAAATATTTAGAAAGAAAATATGTAGAAAGGAATAAGTAAATAGGACTAAAATACTAAGTTCTGTTTACCAAGCTACGAAGTATTAAACATTTAGATTTATCGGACACACTATTGTACTAGTATTAATTATAATTGCTAAACAGTCAGTTTACGGGCGGAACAAACCCCATAATTTAATAATAAATTTTTATTTTCTGTAAAATTTGTACTCAACACCAGCTTATTGCACTGAATCGGCGTAAAGTAGTAATGTTGAAAAATTAAAATGTAGTTTTGCTAATGAGAACAATGATGAAAAAAAATTGTGTAATTTATTAGAAAAATTCTTCTTTTTTAACCGTCTTTAAACAAAGAAGGAGGTTATCTGTCAATTCGCCTCAATGTTACTTTTTTATGTTTGTGCCACTATAACTCTGTCATATCTGGATCGATTTTGAATATTATTTTTTGTTTAAAAATTAAAAACAAATGTGTATCGCTCAGATCCCAATAGCACAAAGTAATATTAAAATAAGTACAAATATTCAAAATTAAGAGCAACTGAAATTTACAAGGAACCTGTACTGTTAACCCCGCTATAACAAAAAGTATAAAATTAAAAAAAAAACTAAAAGACATATTTCTTCAATCTGAAATTATTCAAATATTAAAAGAAAAAAAAAATTGCAGGATCTTTACTAAAAACCAGATAAAAGTGAAATAAAATATTATTTTAAAATAGTACATATGAAGCAGTTTGGTTACATTTTTTGTAACTTTTGGCTCCACGTAACATGTATAATTTTGTAACATTTGGCTAAATATTCGTAAATTTTGTGGCACAAATGAAATAAAATAGTGTCACTGAAAAAGTACTTATTACTTTTTTTAAGGTAAGAACCTCTCTTAACATATCAGCTTTCATTAACATATGAATTCGCTTTTAATAACAAAGGTTACTTACAAAAGCAATCAAAATCCCGCATAAAAAAGTAGTTTGAAATAAATAAAAAAATAACGTTGCTAAAGTTTTACTCTGTTCACGAGAATTTTCTTGCTTCATGTTTAGAAACAGCAAAATGTTTCTGTCAACTATTTTTCCGAACTGTGAAATAACATAAGCTCGTTCAAAAATCTTATTATTCTGTTCATTGTGAAATAATATAGGTGGTCTCGATGGCAAATTTATTAATTTTGCCGTAAACGCTAAATGTCAAACTCCATACATAAAAAATATGTATAAAGTTTTTTTATATGCTGTTTGACATTTAGCATATGCGGCGAAAACTAATGAATTTGCCATTGCGGCCACCTAATATTATTATTTCGCCATGATTCTGTTGAAACTTGCGAACATTATTTGCAACTTTTGTTATTCCACTTTAAAATATGAAATAAATTTTTTTGCTATAATACAAGATATAGTAAAAAGTTTTATTTCATACATAAGAGATTGTTGCAAGTGGGTTGTAACGATCGATCAAAGCGAATTCGGGTTTGTTTGGTCGGGAAAATGGTTAATCAAAAGTTTGACGAAGTTGGTCGACGCGTTCGTGAGTGACGAATTTTCATGACAACATGTGATTTTGTTCATGTAAAATACTACATCAAATACGTCGGCGCTTATGAGCGTATGCGGTATGTACACTGTGTGCTTACTTCATTACACGGTTTTCAATGTTAATATTCATGCGTAGCGAAACCCACCGGGATCCCCTAGTTTTATTTAAATTACATTAAATTACTATTCATGTAAGGAAAATTTCAAAATGTAACTTTTAATGAAAATTGTATCTTTTTTGAAAGAAAAGCGCTATTTAAGAAAGATATTTGCTAAATTATAATAAAATAAAAGATATTATTAATTTGTTTTAAATTTTTTATTAACTTCGCTTGCCGTTTATTTTTTATTTGGTGTTTATATTTTTGCATACGGCTTTTCAACATTATGATTTTTTTTTCACTGAACATACTTCTTAGCAAAAATACTTGTTGGCAAAGATTTCATTTCTTATTTTATTCAATTAGTGATGCAATTAAGTACTAGTTTCTCAATTTAATAATATGGTTAATTAAGCTCAATTAAAGCCTTAATTGCGTATGTCTGAACAGGGTATAAAGAAGAATTAAATCAACGATAAAATTTTCGAATTTAAATATTGTTTGTTAAAGGAAAATTATACATTTTTTTAAGCCTAAAATGTCGTACACAATAAAAATAACTTATATTTTCCTAAAGTATTACAAAATTAGATAAGTAATTCTTGCAAAAATAACCGGCTTTAAAATAGAGAGACGGAAGAGGACATTCCAATATAAAATACAAATTGAATAGACGAATCTATAGACATAACTAAAAAAGGAACTCTCTTTTCTTTTTTTTATAATGAACACAATAATACACCTTCTGTGTGTGGGAATTCTTGTTTTTCCATAAAATGTGTATATAGTCAAAGACAAATAGATTTTAAGATTTTATTACAAAACGTATTTAATTCAACAAGAAATTTTGAGCGAGTGAGAAAACATATTAATTTTACATTTAACATGACAATTAAAAGCAAGGCTATATTGATAAAAAACAAATTCTTATACAAAGTATTTATATTGCAAAATACAATTTTTAAACAATTTAACACTGTGTACATTTTAACTGTCTGTAAATAAAAGTTCAGAAGGAAAGAAAGCAAGAACATTAAATTGCATCAACTGTGAAAATATCCTTTACCCCCTCCAAAATTTTAAACAATTGTACTTATTTCTATAGCAGTCATAAAAGTAAATACTCAGTGTAATTTTTACCTGTTTGAATAAAATAATTCAAAAGATAAAGCCATACACAATGTTAGATTACCTCACGTATGAGGACACATCAAAGCTTAAACAAAATACTAATAATCAATAGTGACTTTATTTTTGCATACATTTCTATTTCGTGTGTAGAAATGTAAGCACTTCTCAGTTGGTTAAAAAAAATGTTAAATATAATAGGCAGCTTTAGCTTATCTAAAATATGGTAGAAGGAGTTGAGTTGAGCAATCAACGAAATGGCCATAGGAACTAGCTTTACCACTAATAATCAATATTTGATTTTATTTAAAATATTTGGGTTATTAGCACACAAAAAAGTAAACTAATATAAATTGTGTTATTGTTTGTTGGTGTAGTGCTAACTGTAAGCCAGAAGAAAACTGTATGGAGGAAGGAGATTCAGAACTTAAAGCTGGTTGAAGGATGCTGTATTGCGAGCATATAGAAAATTGAATTCTACTTAAAAGCTGCTAATCTGTTGGCGCTGTAACTACCGAGGTTGTGAAGAATGTTTGGAGATCAAGTGCCAACTGAGATTCCCTGCAGATCCACCTGTAGTACTTAAGGAATATTTTCAATAATTACATTTTGGACGATTTTCTTTATCCTCTGTAAAATGTAACCAAATTTCGTTTATTTGAGCCATTTTTTTAGTTTATTTAAAATCATTTGCTTTTATTAATTTAAATATTACAACTTCTCCATTAAAAAAGAAATACTATTTAAAAAAAACTAAATTCTGTGAAAAAGAGTGTTAATTCAAATAAAAAAATGATTGCAACGTCACACCGATGCTCAAATATAATATGTACTTATATACGTATTAAAACATATACAGCAACTTCATTAAATATACACATAAAACCAATTGAAATAAAAGAAACGAGAGCAACCACCTAAACGAAAATGAACGATACACCATATTATAATCCGTACACTATTGAACTAAAGGAGCAGATAAAATGTCTGGTTCGTTCTGTTTAAATTAACCCGTACACTATTGAACGAAAGGTCCTTAGTTAAATGACCGATTCATTGCCTTCACTTATTTATTATTTCAATTTAACCCGTTCGTTAACGAATGACCCAGCTCTATTTCTAAAAAATATTATTCGGATATCACGATGCAGGATTTGCAAAAGTGTTGAGGTAGATATGCTTATATTAACTTACAATTCACGAAATATTGGCCCTATTCACGATCTTGTGCAAATGGTCTTGCATCATAGCATTTGCAAAATTGTGTAGCATTTTAGTTTACACCAACAAAACATATATTAATGAGTAAAATATGCTACACAATTTTTCAAATGCTATGATGCAAGACTATTTGCACAAGATCGTGAATAGAGCTATTATATTTTATGTCATCCATAAGGATATGTACAACAGCACATTAAATCTTAATCAATCACAACTTGAATTTGACCAGACGAGGCAAAAATTGTTTTTTTAAATTTGATTTCCAAACGTAACAATGTATTTCCAGTTAGTGGTACCGATATTTTTGAAGACAGTGACGCAACGGACTTTTTGTTGGCCCTCAGAAATTCGATATATGGACTGGTCAGTGAAAAAAAAAACATTTGGATTTAGTGTGCGATATGTTATTATTTTAGTTTTTGTTTCTTTAAAGTAGTTGGCCATTATCATCTGATCTAAAAATTAAAAAAAAAAATACTTCAAAAATTTTTAGATTCTTGAAGAAAAAAAACTCTTGAATCTGAAAGTGCAGCGTTTGGGGAAGAAATGGAGCGTGATGAAAAGTTTAAAGAACATATTATTAAATGATCCCCTAAAATGAAAAAGTAGGTCTCAATGGCGCAAATTAAGATTTTTATTTTGTTAACAGATAAAATATAAATGTATGTGTTAGTAGTCATATAGTCAATATAGTCATAATTAGGAATTTCCTAGAAGAAGAAATGCCACAGATGACAAAATAAGAAAATTGGCGGAATAAGATATGCAGTGCAGAAAAGAATTACACCAGCTACAAGTAGATGCAGAAAATAAAAAAAATCAGAGATTTAGAGAAAGACTACATAAAATGGAATTTAAGGAAGAATTAAAAAGCTGCAAGTTTATTTAGAAAATAAAAGGCTAAGAAATCATAATAGAGCATATGATTTGCCCGAAGCTAAGATAAAGTCTTATGAAAATAAATCTTTTGGTACGTACCTAAGTATATTCTTATAAAAGGAAGTTTTTTTGTATATTACTATATTCTAGCTATGTGGTTCTCTTATTAATAATGTATGTATGTATCAGAGAATGACAGAAGTATCATTTTAAGTACTCTTTAAGTATTTGAGGCCAATTATGTATGAATGAGTATCGTTACAGCTTCAACAACATACCATACTCAACATATTCATACCAATTTCAACTTAAGTATGTACAAGTATTGACAGCTAATGAGTGTACGCATACTCATACTCTATTGCACGCAGCACAAACAACTATAAGTTGGATTGGGTATTTTCTATACTCATACTTATAAGTATTGAGCAGAAATAAGTATAAGTATGTAAATACTCTAAGTATACTTATAAGTATTTCTTCATAGGAATATGGCATATATTGTTTTATGTTTTAAGTTATTTTTTTTTTTAAGTTAATATGATTTTTTCGTGGCTATTACATATTAACTGTTAATGTTATAAATATTAATTTAAAAAATTACTTTAATCTATTTACGACAGATTTGTTATATAGAACCGAGTAAAATTTATTTTTAATGCATTCTAATTATTACATTGGGTAGGAAGAAGTTATATTTAAAAATCAGTTTCTCGTACATTTATGTTTTAAATAACAAAAAAAACATTTATTGAGTAATAGGTCACAAATTTCTACATTTTCAATTACTATTCTTTTCTTACAAGTAGGAAAAAAAATAATACAATTTTAAATAAATTTTAATTGTATCGATGTACTCTCGTCTGGCTTAGAGTGGACACAATTATGTTTTAATAAATTTGACGTCTGTCTCTTTACATATTTAAAAAGATTTTGACATTCTCGGCAGTATACTCTATCCTGTAGAACTGTACCATCGTCTTTTTGGATTTCAGAGAAGCAAGTCCAGATATTGCTTCTTCCTGTCTTTTTCAATAACTGGTATTCTCCACAATCAATTTTTCTTAAAATTTCGTCGTTGTTCTCCATACTGTTAATTTAAATAATTTAATAATTGTTAAATACGTAAAGTATTAAAAAAACTTACTTTATGGTTTCGTTCTGAAATAACTTATTTTTAATTTTATAATTTAATTTTTTATTTTATAAAGTGAAAGTACGCACTGACCTAGTAAGCAACTCGGCATATATGCATATAAGACATTGTCAGTTTATCTTGTGTTTTTTATACTGGTTCGCCATTCCAAATTCAGGTAAAGCTAAGCACGGTAATAAAAAATTTGTCAATTATTTACTACATTTTGGAAATATAATTTGCACTTCTAAGAAAAAGAGGAAAAATCTCACTACCTGTTCATTCATATTTAGAAAAAATATGTGCAAAGTTTGTTCATTTACAACATTTAAAGTATTGCAATTTTTGTAAAATAAAAAAGGGATAATAAATTCTTTTTATTTGCTGTGAACATCTTAAGTAAATGCCATAAAAAATAAAAACACCAGACGTAAGAAGGTATTTTACGTACTTATAGAAAGTTTTAATATTTAACCATTCATTAGGTGTTTCTTAGAATTTATGTCATTTAGACGTATTGTTTAAACGAGAATTATAAAAATTTTTAGTAAAATTAAAACATAGTAATGATAAAAAATATATAAATATTTAACTTACAATTTAATATATATATATATAACATTTAATTGTTTCATCCTAATAAAAAAACTAATTTAGATTTCCTATTTAACATCTTATACCTTTCTTACCCATCTGTTACTAATGTTCAGTTATAATCAAAATGTTGAACATTCTACACATTTTTATATACATACATAGTTCCTATAAGTACTTATTTTACTTATAAGTATTTCAACTACTTTATAAGTATTTTAACTACTTTGCCATACTTATAAGTATTTCAACTACTTTATGAGTATTATAAGTATTTTGCCATACTTATGAGTATTATGTAGTTAAAGGTATGGGTATGGCAGATACTCATAACTAGTTGTATTCATACTTTCATTTCATTTATATTTTTAAGTTCGATGTGTATAAATAATATGTGCTATGGGTATTGAGTATACTCATACTTGTTTGATAGCAAATAAGTAGATGTAAGTATTTTCTGTATTACAAGTATGAGTATACTCAATACTCAAAAATATGAGTAAATAATTCAGTGTATCTTCTTTATAAGTACTTATTGTCATTCTCTGGTATGTATATCATCATCAACAAACTTGACGGTATGTGTGAACACAAATGCAGGTTCAAAAGAAAATTAATCAAAAACTGAGCAAGTAAACTTGACGTGTGTTAAATTGGTCATAGTGTCACTCCATCGGGGTTATACTGAGTGTCATCTAAAATATTAGAAATTACTACGTTATATATAAGAATAATTATGATAATCAGTGTACCTGGAATCGTTATGAAAGATAGCTAAAGCTATACTCGTAGTGAGAACTTTAACGTTTGGTAAAGTAACTGTCATTCGATCTAGCGAACATCAAAATCGCTGCTTCCACATACCAAAACAACGCTCAACAGGGTTTCTTGTTGCTGTATGAGCAATGTTATATTTAATATTTTTCATTTTTAGTTGGTTCAAACGGAGTGAACAAGTATGGAGTTAGCTTTTAATATCAATAACCAAGCAAGCGGCTTCTAAATTCCTTTAATTTGGACTCGTTAAACATACGGTAGTCGTGGTTACTAACCCTCAATCGTGCAACTATAATTATATTAAACACACTTGAAAAATGAAAGTAAAAACTTGTTATTACCTGACATTTAGGGAATAAAATCCCTTTCTATTTAAATAGTATTGCGCCAAGTCCCCGTTTGTTTTTTTTTTTTTTTTATTTTTTGTGTGCAAAGAAGAAAACAAATTCATTGAGACAACCGAATTTATTGGCAATCGAATATGGTCGGTTACAAGAACTAACGCATAATAATTACTGGAAATTTCTTTCTGCAGCACAGAATTTGTAATATAAATAAATTATAACGACGGAAAAAATTGGTCATTAGTATCGAAATTGAAATAAAGAAATACTGTTCCTCCCGAACAAATGACTAACACAACTGAATTCCATATATATTTTGGTTCTCATAAAGAAAAATAGTTTAGCCTTACCTATTCTGTTTCAACATCGGTCATGATAAAAACTCAAAAATACATTTTTATATATTTTGAAAATTTTAATACTATACATATATTTATTCATATTTGTAAAAAATAATTTATTATAATAAAATAGACGTTTTATTATAATAAATTATTGTGTTCAAATCATAGCTGTTAAGTAATGATTACTAATCGTAATGATAACTAATTTGATTACTTTTTTTTTGGGGGGGTGAAGTAATGATTAAATTACCATTAATTTTAGTTTTACACGGTAAATAATTGATTATTATTACTAGTAATGGGAAAGTAATCTAAATTACTTGCAATTACAAAAAAATAATCGAAAAAATCAAAAGTAATCAAAAAATAATTGGATTACTTTTAAGGATTATTTTTAATTCTTTTTCATTATTCATGACTTTTTTCAGTTTTGAATAAATTTTTTAAATTTTGAAGTGAAAAAAAAGAAATTAACGACTGTTCCCCATTTTTTTGATTTCAGTAATTATAATGAGCTAATGTGTGCACTATTTTCAATTATTTAAACTTTGAAAACTTAGATCAGAACAGTTTTGATCTAAGATCAAAAACAAAACATCAGTTTTTCAGTTATTTAATTGATAATACAAGTGCTGATGTGATTTGGCGACAATACGATTTGCTTAAGAAAGCATATATTTTTCTTAACATGCCCTTAACGTCTTTAGCTCCAGTTGAACGACTGTTTTCACTTGCCGGGATCGTCAACAGTCCAAAGCGGCAATCATTGTCTGATTTTTCCTTTGAAAAATTAGTTTTAATGAAGGCTAATAGTAAATATATGTAAAGTAAAATTTTTTGGTGATTTGTATTACAAACATACATTGAATATTTGTTTTTCTGTATTACTTTCTTTGTTTGTCTTTATAATTTTTTGTAAGACTGAAATTGTTAGTGTTGTTATATAACTGAATGTATTAATAATATTTTAAATAAAAAAACTAATTTTATAAATTTAGTTAGACCTTTTTTTAAAATTAAATATGTAATACACACTCAAAATTTTTGAAAATAATCAAAAAGAATCGAAAGTAATCGTTGAAAGTAGTTGGATTACTTTTTGATTACTTCTGATTCTTTTTGATTATTTTTTAGTAATTTTCAGTATTTTTTCATTACTAGTAATCGTAATCAATTACTTTTCAAAACCGGTTCAAAAGAGAATTTTGTAGTCATTACAATTATTTTTGAAAAGTAATGTAATTGATTACTAATCGTAATCAAAATTTAACAGCTCTGGTTCAAATACATTTTTAAGGAAAAAATCTTAAAAATTAATATTAAAAATGATCATAACTAAAATTAGAAATCCCATATAATAAATTCTTCTCCATTAGCCAAAGTAACAATGTGAAAAATATAGGTCAGAATACAATTTTTTTAAATATAGATCATTATACTTGAGATATGTTAGTTCTTGAGCATTTCCACTTAGACTATAATTTAAAATATTTTTGTTTACAACTTAACCACATAATATTTTCATACTAAAATTATTAGATAAAAGTAATTTTGTAAACTTAAACTGGTTCTTGATATGCAATGACTTCAAAGTATTTATTCTGTTATTTGGATTATGAGCGGTTTTTTAAACATGTGGTGCTTTCAAATCTAATGGAGTTTGTTTGAAACAGAGGTCCAATATTTTTCATATTGTTAGGGTTATGTGTTAGAAAATGAAATCTGGGCTTCAACCCACTATTTGAAATTTTGATAAATAACTTTTTGTGATTTTCAATTATTGATTTTAAATATTGGTGTGTACCAAATAAAATATCCTTTTTAACAAAATATAGACTATTTCTCTAAGTTCTAAAAAAAAGGTTCCCATTCTATATTATGTTAAACAAGACTCCTATTAATAAGAGTAAATAAATAACTTACAATTAAAAATATTTCTGATGCGGTCATTTTAAATTTTACTTTCTGTAAGCAATCTGAATCGAAAAAATGCGGTTTAGCATAAGGACCCAAAATTAAATACTTCGAAAATAATAAAAAAAAATATTTTTAAGAATGATTAAAAGGTCGTAATGACAAGCACCTTCTAACAGATTATTTATTATAGCAACACAGAAATTTTCCACTAAATGAAAATTGCTTAAGTTGTTAAAATTTGTACTTTCCTTTACTCTTGAAGATCAACGAGAAAATTTTCTTGAGTTCTTAGTTTTGATACATTTTCAATACACAGTAATTTTGTATCACTTGAATGGCAATTGCAGAGACGACAAAAAAATGTGATTTAAACGATTCTACAAATCCAAGAATAAAGTTAATCCCTAAGCAATCTCCACCAACCAAACATGGAACAATATATATAATTTTATCACCCAATATTATACCTATATTTTGTAAAATATTAAATTTTTGTATTAGTTTTTCTAACATTTTTTTATTACCAAAACTTTTTTCTATCTTCTGTGAAAAAGAGCATTGGCTGTTCCGGAAGTGTTAATATTTTTATATATATGGCCCCAGCATGTAAGCCTAATGGGTTCAAAATTTCAAAATCATCGAAGTAGATCATAATTGATATTAAAAATTGATTCTTTACATTCAGGTATGTGATGAAAATCGTTTTCGAATGTAAATCGAAGCAAAAACGAGTAAAGTTGTGATACTACCCTGTCTGTTTATTTTTTCTTCGTTTTCAAACAAATCGAGTTCATTTTCATATTGTTCCTATTAAAAAGTAAAAAAGACATTGTGACAGAAAACGAAATTTGTGCATATTTTACACATCAATATCAAGCAAGAAGACATGATAATTGAATTTATGGAAAAAAATCCACAATTGGCCAAGGGGTTTTCAAGAGGCGACAAAGTAGAAACGGAAAGCCTTTGGCAAACTCTTACTGACAATTTAAATCTCCTGGGTCCACCAACGAAAAAGAAAGATGCTTGGAAAAAGGTATTGTTTATACAATTATTGAGTATATTCACTAAATTTTATAAGCGAAATTTTTAACAGGCATGGCTTGAAAAAAATTTCAAATAAAAAAGAAAATTTCAACAAACAAAAAAGAATCGCGAGCTACTGGCGGTGGACCTTACAATCAGTTATACATATCAAATAGAGAGGAAGCAATTGGTAAGATTTGCGGCCTATTTGATGTTGTCGATGGCATCGATGATAGTGTTGCTTGTGTTGGTCAACCCATAAGCACAACTGAAATATTACCTTCAACGCTACAAATCGAAGCCGAAAATGGAAAAGCAAATGAATCGAACTGTAGCCAATCGTCAAAACGTAAAAGTGCAACCAATTCATTAGAAATTAATTTAAAAAAATTTATGGCAGATGAAACCAGTTGTTGTGCAGAGATATCAGCAACTATGGTGAAAATGTTGGACGCTGTCAAAAATAACAAAGAAATTTCAAAGAATATTGAATCGGGTATCGAGCGTGTATATAGGTCATTGGAAAAAATGTCAGACAGCTTCAAAGAACAAACGCAAGTATTAAATGCCTTAAAAACAGAGTTTGCTAATCAAGGTACTGAGCGCATAAGGCATCATAAGGAATTAGAAAAACTAGCTTATGAAAAAAATGTTTTGAAAGCAAAGATTTTAGAACTGCAAAAAGAGCAAATCCATCTCCTTAATTAATCATTTTACAAGTACATAATATTATATCAACATATGTCAATATTGAAAAGAAGTTTAAAATGTCCTATGCACTTGCTTACTAGTAAGCCAACTTAAGCTTCTTTTTCATATTGAAACAGATATTACATATATCAAATATGGACTGTTTTCAAGCTTTAATTTTGTTATATTGTACTACTAGAATGGTATTTATTTATTTTTTTTTTTTATTGCTTTTTACATATACATACATACATATCTGTGTAAATATGTATATATTTATAAACTTCCTATTAATAAATGAATTAATTTATTTTAATTATATTATATACTAGATGAACCCGGTGTGCTTCGCTACCCCCCTCGTTATTAAATAAAATTAAAAGTATTGCGAAAATTTAATGACGATTGGTCCAGTACTTAAGACTATAGTACGATTTTTAATTTTTCTAAAAAGGGGTGGGGTCCCACCCACTTTTCTCCTGGTACGTATTCCTAATTATGCCAATACCATATGTACCAAATATCGTCGACGTAGGTCAAAAAATGCCCAAGATATGACGATATTAAATTTTGGGTTATATGGGCGAGGCTACGCCCCTTTGTCCACTCCCAACTTTTTATAGTCCAGAATATCCTATTGCGAAAATTTAATGACGATTGGTCCAGTAGTTAAGACTATATTACGATTTTTAATTTTTCTAAAAAGGGGCGGAGTCGCACCCACTTTTCTCCTGGTACGTATTCCTAATTATGCCAATACCATATGTACCAAATATCGTCGACGTAGGTCAAAAAATGGCCAAAATATGGCGATTTAAATTTTTGGGTTATATGGGCGGTGCCACGCGCCTTTGTCCAATGAAAACTTCATATAGCCTATTATTCCTTCCAGAGTCACAGTAACATGCTGTAAAAATTTCAGGAAGATCGGTCCAAGGGTTTGGCCTCCTATAAAGCACAAACAAACAGACAGACATTATTTTTTTTGTATTTTTGTACATCTTTCAAATTGCATCATTTATTTAAACCAAACTTTGGGCAATACTATCGCGGACACTGCCAATTTCATTGCGTGATGTGCTGGTACTCTCGTCAAATTCGTCGTCACTTTCTTCAGCAATTATTTCTCCTACAGTATTTAGCGCCTCGATTTTGTAGTAATTGCACATATTATGCAAAGCACTGCATATATTTATTATTTTAACTACCTTGGGTGGTTTATACCATAGAGCCTTATACAAGCATCGGAATTGGCTTTTACAAACTCCGATTGTTCTCTCTATTATATTTCTTCCGGACGCATGCATTTTATTAAATCTATGTTCCGCTGAGCCTGCACTAGGATCTCTGTAGGGCGTTAATACAAATGGTTCCAGTGCATAGCCAGAGTCTGCCAAAAGCCATCCATGCTTTCCATTTTCATACCTAGAGCTATAAAAATCTCTAGCTATGCTAAGACTCCAAACAAAGGAGTCGTGACATGAGCCTGGTCGTGTTGCATCTACTGCTACAATATTCACTCTGTAGTCGCAAATCTTAAAATAGGTATAAATTTACATACATAAGTATTAAAAATCACAATTGGTAGGTAAAAAAGGATACTCACGATTAAGGCATTAATACTATAGTAACCCTTACGATTAAAAAACAAATAATCTTGTGTTCCTGGCCTGACAATCTTTACATGGGTACCGTCTATGCACCCAATAACGCCTGGAATGCCAAATTTGTCATAAAAATGTTTTTTTTTTTGATTTTAAAATTTCTTCGGAGTCGGTTGGAAGTTTTATCCATTCATTGCATAAAACTTGTTCCAGTAAAATGAGCATTTTTTTAAAGCATTTTGAAAATGTGATGCGATGCAATGCAATGAAAGCATCATTGCCCACTGACCGCTGAAAACTACCTTCGGCGAAAAATCTTAGTGTTGCTGCTAGTTCTACTGATATTGGAACTGATGTAGATTGGTATCGCGGTGCTATTCTCTCCAGTATCCATAAAAATCCATCTTTATTGATTCTAAAGAACTCAATGAACCTGAAAAGAAGAGTTTTGTGAGTGTTGTTTTCTTTAATTAATTCTCGTAATTACATATTTTCAGGCAATTCCAAAGGATTGGATGAGTCACGCAATCTCTTTCTTTTAACATTTTCTTTTTTTTATTTTCATTTAATAATAAAAACGAAGTACTTGCAATAAAAGCCATAATTAACTAATTTGCGCTGCGATTTATGGCCAAAAAACTTTTGCTTACAATTTTTTAATAGGTTTTGTAAACAATAACAGGGTTAAGTTTTTGTGAAATGAAACAAATATGGAATATGAAATTGATTCGGATTTCATCACATGTATAAATATTTTATTCGTTTTCAACATTCGGTTTCATTTCAAAACGATTCGATTTTCAACACATACCTGATTGTTTGGATTAATGCTTTTTATTTTATTTTTCCACAGTGGACTTTGAATTATGTTGTAATATGAAGTTGATAACCTTATATGTCGCATATAGTTTAAAATTAAATTAGGCAAATTTGTTTTAGAAAAAAGAGCAGAAATAGTTCTTTCAAGTCAACTTGTATATAAAAGAAGTCATTTTTATTTTTAACTATTTTTTGCTACGAGCATATCTAAAGTATAATTCTTTTCCGAGATCCACAATTTCATAATTAACAAGAAGATGCTTCAATATCAAATATTTAGATTTCGTTTCTTTAGAATATAACAAAGATTTAAGTATTAAAAAAACCTGAAGATTTTTATAACCATAGCTTTTTAAAATGCCTATAGCATTTTTATGCCAACATTATAAAATCCGAAAAGCTTTTTATGTGTATTATTTTGAATAGCTCTGTATGCGAGTCCATATCTACAATTGAATTTGTTTCAACTTCTAGAGTTTGTGAATTACTATTTTTAATTACGACCATTCTGGCAACTGTATTATTACTTGCATATGAAGGTTCAGATCGAAAGTCAACAAAATGGATAATTCTAACCCACATGGCGCAACCGCCCTTCTAAAAGGATGGTATAATTGAGAACAAAGTACCGTTATGCAAGTTCTTTTCTACGCTCATTTTTTTTTATATTATTAGTGTTTATGCTTTGTAATGCTGCCCAGCAACACGAACGCATCAGCTGTTTCAAGCAGTTGCGCGTGATTGGCAGTTTATTGAGTGCCCAGGGAAAGGTGATTCTTTTCATTAGTATGCAATAGAAAAAACTCATAAGTAAACCGTTTATATTCAATTAAATGTTTTTTTTTTTGCGTTTAAAGATGAATAAGAGTAACGTTTATATTAAAAAATAAATATCTATAAAATGTGCATAGTTCTGTATTGCTGCGCAAAGTGCACCGTTCTTTTAAAAGGACAGCAGCAAAATATACTACCTTCTTTTATAGTTTTCAATAAGTTTTACGTATGTGATTTTATAGTAAGTCAAATGGAAAGGCGTTGAAACTCGACGAAATTTTGGAGGAATTAGCCCAATGGAGTGATGATGAGGCGGTTAACGCAATTTACATTGCACCGCCTGACAACGCTTATGTAACAGATGAAGATAGTGGGGATGAAGACAATGTATGCCTTACCAATTTGCCAGGTGGCCACCTACATGCAGTGGCAGAAGTAAGATATAGCAATGTACCTTACAATGAAAGCGATGACGAAAGCGACGACAATATTGTCTTTGCAGAGCTAGTCAAGCGTAAAAGAGTTGCAGATCCAACTCCCGTAAAAACGAAAATTTTAATGAAGTGGCAGAACACAGATATGGTCCCTAGCCTACCATCATGGCAGGTATTTATGCCAATCTAGAACCGATTCAAATTTTCTTACTGAAATCTTTTAAAAGATCTTCAAAAAGAGGTTCGAGCAAGTGCAACGCTTACCTTCATATGTTCTCGCGATTTGATGGACAAGGGCACTTAGTACAACAAAGAGCACAATACTTGTTGCACTTATTGCCATAAGAAAGCCAAACTTGTTTGCAACAAATGCAATGTTGCTCTACACACAAAGGAGTGCTACTTAGCGTATCATACTCCAATTTAAAACATACCCCTTTTTTATATTACATTCACAATTTTTCCAGTCTTCTTGTGTTACAGCAATAAAAACGTTTTTTCTAAATATAATTAAATAAACTAAGTAGTTTATTTTGCTACTGTTCTTTTAAAAGGACACCCGATTCTGGGAAAACTATAGATTATAAGAAAAAAAAGTAATTTGATAAAAAAAATTCAGAAAAATTAAAAAAAAAATTTGCGGCGCTATCTGGGTTAATATGTTTCAAATGGCTGTTTATATTAGTAAATTTTCTGTTGCACATGCGGCTACTATTAAATTTTGTTGCACTACGATGATTATTCCTTTAATGTACAGAATAATGTCTGAAACTATCGAATTGTGTTCTACAGCAGGTACACTTTACTTTTAAGTAAAAAGAAAATAATCAAAAGAGTGAGGCAATAAGAATTAACTTATACAAAAGTAATGTAAAAGTTTATAATTTAAATCATATTGCGTTGTAATTTAAGAACAAATTTTTGAATAAAATTCCCAACAATTTTGATTTCTTCTGAATACTTAATCCTATGTATACAAAAAACAGCTTTCAACAGCATCCAAAGAGTTATCTAAATAAAATATTTTATCAACCAGTGTGATGTATGCTTTTATATTATTGAAATGGCCAGCAATCGCGATTTTTGGCTGCAAATCAACATTGTTTCTTTCTGCTTGCTCAATCGTCTAAAAAAAAGTATACGTTAACTTGACACCCAGTTTAAAATCTATAAATGTACTTATGTACATAAATGCGACTTACATCAAAAAAAGATATAAACTTTTCTTGGACTTCAATTTTGGTTAATTTCTTATTGTTTTAGCAAGCTGCTCCTATTACCGTCCAAGGAAACAACTAAGGCAAGAAAAAACAGCTACCGTTGTTTTTTTATTCTAGAATTAAAAATATAAGATATAGATTAAAGACACATATAATTCAGAATAATTTCTTTAAGTGTAATGTAATATGATGTTAATCGCTAATAAGCAAATGACAGATGTTAAAGCTGTTTGGTAAAAACTAAAAAAAACAATAGATATAATTGTACCTTCACCCATATCTTCATCAAGTTTTAAAAAATTTTTCTATCATTTGTTAAGCTAAGGTTTTTAAAAATCTTTTGGTAAAACAAGTTCCAAGTCTCAAAGCCCTCAAAGCTTGGGAAAGTCGAAATAACATCAGATTTCAATAAAGTAAAAACGAAGTTATCATCTGTGTTGAATATTGGAAACTGTTTAATAAAATCGTATGTTGTTATAAACTGGCTCCGTAATAAGTTTTGACTTTCATTCAAACAATTATTTCATTTTGTTGCGAATTCCTTAGTAGGGTTTGAGTTCAACTTTACATACAATATATCGTCAGAACTTTTTAAAAATAATATAATCAACGAGAATTAGTTTTTGTTCTTTTAGCTTTTAACCTGTACATGTCAGTGTCTTCAGATCTTTTTCTATAGTTGTTGTAAGTATCATAGAGCTTTCCTACGCTTTCTAGCCATATCGGTAGGATGAATAATATAGTTCTGAAGGTTAAAAATATCACCACGATTTAACCTTAAATCAATAAATGTTTAAAAGATATTAAATATTAAGAATAAAACTAAATAACTTACCCGATATTAACATCATTTTGTAAATATATTTAACAATAATTTTTGGGATTTTTATGCGATCACAGTTCTCTAAAAACTTTTTGAAACTATTCACTTATAAAAATGATCTTAAGATCGAAGTCGGCGAAATTTTGTAATATCTGAAAATAGTATTATCAAAGGTTTGATAAGCTTTACATTAATCAATGACAGCTGAAACTTTTGTGATACCAACGTCCTCAACTAAAACTGTTTCAGTACTGGGTTGAAGTTCAATATAAACGTAGCTTGAGTCTAATAACTTTTCTATTTCGAATTCAATATTTTCCTTATTACTTTTTTCTGTAAAGAAAGGACGATAAATAATAAAACTGAAGTTTTGCACATGTATGTTTTAAGAGAAACTTCTGTAACATCTTCAACTAAGAGTCTCTATCCAGGAGTAGAGCATACTGGCTAACGTAATCCTCCAACAATTCCTCGGATATTGCTTCGTGTTCATCTTTAAATTTAATTTTTGCCTTGATTTTAAAATTACTTTTCACTAATATTTATTTTAAATGTAGAGTTAGTAAGTAATAAAAACATTAGAACGTCCTTTTTTAATAACTACATAAATTTATAGATTTTTAAATTCTCACACATACCATACCTTTGAATTTGGCCAATGTTTGGTTTTCCATCACAATTTATTTTAACGATAGAACTAGTTTCATTGTATAATGTATTAAAAAAATAACCATGGCTCCTTAAAAATAAACGTTTATCATACAGCAGTGAAGATTTCTTTATTAAATAAATTAACACTACGGTATTAACAATATTGATAATTAATAATGATTTTTAAAAAAGATTTTGTATTAATGAATAGGATATTCAGAGTAATGATTGTTTAAAGAAAAAAACTATACAAATAATAATAAAAGAGAGATTATTAGTCGCAAATATACCCATTCGCTTGGAAGCTTTAAAATTGAAACAGAAATATGTAAGGCACTAAAATAAAACGACTGTTTAGTTTGCTTATGTATTTTGCTTTGAAGGCATTCCGTTTTTTAAATGCAGAAATTGATTTTTTTTTAATAGTAAAACATCTTTATACCGTATAAACAATGATTTCAATTCACCGATAGTAATTATAATGTTCTGGAAAATTATCTGGGGTCTAATCGCCGCTTTCGATAACGAGTTGAATTGTTCGAGTTTTTTTAAATTGAGATTACCGCACTCGTTATCGAACAGCACAAACGAATAATTGAGATCATAGCATACGTTAACGAACAATCGATCGAATGCAATCTTTAAAAATTTCATTCGATACCTGTCATGCTAACGTAAAAATAAAAAAATATTATTTCAAAGAGTTTTAGACAACTTTTGTTTCCAAATATTAAAAATGTAAGTAAAATAAGGTATTTGTTTACAAAAATATCAATTTTTTTACAATTTTTTTAAGGACAAGTATTAAAAACATTAACGGTGTGCAAAAGGAAATTTTGGCAAATTTTATGACCGAGCATCCCGATTTGGCCAAAAGCCGCTTATCAAATTGTGGCCAAGGAAAAGCAGTTTCAAACAGGCTATGGGAGTCACTTACTGTGAAATTAAACGCGGCTGGGCCACCCATTAAAAACTCGAAGCTTTGGCGAAAGGTATGTTTGCTTTTATGTTCTATTGTTGATACATTCAGTAATTCATTTGTTACTTTAAAATTTATAGGTTTATGCAGATCAAAAATTTCAAGTTAAGAAAAAATTGTCTTTTAACAAAGCTTCCAAAAAGAAAACAGGTGGCGGCCCGTTCGAAGTACTTCCGTTATCATCGGTCGAGGAGCTTTTTCTCGAGGCTGCTGGAATTGAAGCTTCTGTTGAAGGCCTTTCGTCAGTGCAATCGTTTCCTGTAAGTTTCAAAGCTAGCGACACTAATGCAGAAGAAATTTTAGAAGATAGTTCAGCAGAGGATCAAAGCTTAAATGAAATTGAAAATGATAAAATTGTCAAACGATCTAAAAAGCCTACTGCTTCAGAAACCAAAATAAATCTTTTGAAATCAAACTTAAAAAAAATCGAGGAATCTAAACTGGATATAAGCTCCAAGCTTGACCGTTTATTGCAGTTGAAGGAACGTTCGATGAAAATGAAAATGGAACAACATGATGCAAAAATGAAAAGATTAAAAGTTGATTTAGAAATAAAGTCTATCGAATTGGAAATGTTAAAAAAGAATCAAGAAATGCTTAGTTATAATATTTAATTGTTTATTGATTTTAAAATGGTGGAATTAATATAATTTTTTTTTTTGGTTTTTAATGTGGTTTAAGTACCATTAGACTGAAGTACAAATTTATGTTCCTTATAGAATTAAATTATTATACATATATTAATAAAAATTAAAAAAAAAACTATACATTGTTTAAAAGCGAAATTTTTAAATGGTCCCTAATTTTGTTTGCAACTCTCGTCAAATGTGTTTCCGAACCAGTGTCGACATCAATTTGAATAGATTCAGTGACAGAAATCGCTGTGTATTGTTCAACATTATATTTAATACACACGTTATGTAATGCTGCACATACATTTCCGAAAAGTGCAACTTTTTCAGGACTGTAGCGGCTTCTTTTTTCGTTCGATAAAATTTTCCACCGTCCTTTTAATATGCCAATTGATCTTTCTACCGTGCTTCTTGCTTTTGAATGGACTTCGTTAAAATGAGCTTCTAACGACCCTTCCACTGGATTCCTGTAAGGTGTAATACACCACGGTTCTAGTGGATAACCAGAATCACCTTAACAAATAATATTTAAAAATAAAACTATACATATAAAAAGTCAATTGAAAACTTTTTCTACCTAACTTACCTAAAAGCCAAGCGTTTTTTAGAGTGTTGTTATTATACATTTCCTCCAAGATATCTCTTGCATTTGAATGCTTCCAGACGAAAGAATCATGCGCTGCACCACCATATTTTGAGTTTATAGTCAATATTTTATATTCATGATCGCAAATCTAAACAAAAAAACTTACAAAAGTTACTTTTTATTGCAAAAAATGTTTGTACATACGATCATAGAATTAAGGCTATGAAATCCTTTTCTGTTAAAAAACATATGCTCGTTAGTGGAGGGTTTCTGTAAGCCAATGTGTGTACCATCTACACATCCAATTACTGAAAAATCAATTAATATTTATGCGATATACAAGTTAAAAAACATACCTCCAGGAATTTTAAACTTCCTCATGAACTCTTCCATACATTTGGTTGATTCTTGAGGTTTAAATACTATTAATTTAGGACACATTTTTAACTCTATTTCTTTTGCGACATGTGAAACACATTTGTTGACTGTACTTTGACACATGCCTAATAAGTAATCGTTTCCAATAACATATTGGAAACTTCCATTTGCCAAAAGTGACAGTGTTGCTGCAAGCTGAAGATGTGGTGGAACTGCTGTGGACATGTGGCCATTAAATACAAGCTGGGAAAGTATATAATTAAAGGCTTCTTTTGATACCCGAAACCGTTGCTTAAAACTACAAAAACGTTAAAATAATTTAAAAATTAGTATCAATTATTTTCACATTTACTTACATTGTATCCAGCAAGGATAATGGGTTACTTTTATCACGAAGTTGTCTCCTAAGGCGCATTGTGTTATTTTCATCCTCTGAGTCAGATGATGACATAATTGTTATAAACAACAATTCTTCACTCATTTTCTTAAAAATAAAAATGTTATTAACAACAAAATTTGTAATTTTATAAGAAATAATTAATGCTTACGTTTTTGATTTTTCTTTTTTACTTTTATTTTGTTTACATTTTAAGAAACATATGTTTTGGTTCTTTTACAAAACAAAAATAATCTAGTACATTTTTTTAAAATTTACGATTCGATAGCAATCGAATGCCATTCGAAAGGTAACGTAAATTTATTCGATACGTTACTTTGTTCGATCACGTATGCGGCGATTAGACCCCTGATATATTCTTACCAGAAATAAATATTTTTTATTTCTTTTTTGACTTAGAAAACAGAAAAAAAAAAAGTATAGCACAGAACCGAAAAGCATAGCAAATTGCGCAGTACATACCTCAGTGCAAAATTGTTTATTTAGACACAAAGCTCTTTTTTATTTTTTTATGGCCAATTTTTTAATATTATTTTTCGTCAATATTTTATTTTAATTAAAAAACTTTTTTTTTATTTTCAACTTTCTTTCATTACAGAAAATTTTTTTACAAATGACAACAAATTCATTTGTGTTTTAAAAATTATTTTTTTCTTTATTACGATAACAAATGATTAATACAGTAAATTTTTATTCGGTTAAGAAATTTCAACAAGCTTTAATGTTCATTATTCATTTTTGCGATCGATTTCAATGATAAAGCCATTCAATAATTAGCTACACGTTCTAAATAATTATTTTTATTTAAAAATATGTATGGCTACAAAAAAAACCTTTCGATTTGTAGAACCAATATTTAGCGTTTCAACATAATACATAATATCTAATTTGGTTGATCTGACATTTCTTACAAATATTCGTTATAAAGAAATAAGCCGGTTGAGTCAATTAATTATTTTGATGGTCGTATTCCCGTTGTAATACCGTTATTATAGGAATAAGAATTAAAAATTAATTTAGTTATTAACTTAATAATAAGTAGCGCAAAAATTCGATTAACTTACATTTAAATTTCGGACCATAACCATTTTTCGATTAGTCTTTTTTCTGTGTGTGGGTTACGTCTATTGCTCCAACAATTCAAGAAAAGTTCTTTATTTCTCTAAACTGTTTTGCTAATTTGACCTTTTAATCAACAGATGTTCGCATCTTAATATATTTTTTGCTATGTTTAGCTCACTGTCGGTTGTGCAAGACCATGAAAGTCTCCAGCATCTTCCTGAAACTAAAAGTATTATTTGGTGTACTTTTCACCTTTTATATCGTAAAATACACAACTTACTTTTCTTTTTCTCCAACAACGTAATATAGTGTTCATGCATGCAGCAATATTTAAATTATAACAATTAACTCCGTTATTGAGACCAAATTTTCATACAAAAAATACAATTTACTTATTGCCAATTAAGAGATAATTGTTTCAATAATGAGTGAAATTTATAATACAACACTGTTAGAAGTGTGTTTAGTAAAAAGAACAATACTAACTGAACATGCTTTTACAACAACAGTACTTATTGAATACACTTTAAAACTAATTCTACCCTGAAGTGCTGGCGGGGTTCCGCATCCTTCACGGTTTAAGGAAATATCAGTTTTTATAAAATTAAAAGTTTTTCTTACTATTTGTTTACTAAATCGGTATCTCAGTCTATATTGACTGTCTGGAATAGCAAAAGGGTTGCTTCTGTTTTTGTAAATTTTTTGTTAGTGATAGCTTGAAATTTGTGTTATAGTTTCTATTAAAAAATGTTTCACAATTAAAATCTCACAATTAAAGGCACGGGAATATTATTAAATTAATTTATATTCAAAAGAAAAACTTTGTGCTCAGTTTTCTGTTTGTATTTGGTTTAATACGGTTGTGTATCGTTCAAAATAAATAAAAAATTTTGCAAATAAATACATTGTATTTCAACAATACAATTGTTCAGAAATTCCAAAAGCCAATTACTGTTAAAATAAAAACAAAAAAATAAAAACAACACAAAATTAAAAGATCAATTATCAGTGACAATGTCAACGCAATGAGCGTTAAATATAAAAACAAAAGAACAAAAGCAAATAGTATTGGATTAAATACATTACAATCCAACATCTATTTTTCTTTCCTTCAAACACTTGAAGATGATAAAACTAAGGAAGACGAAGTGATAAGAGAAAGAACTTTTAAGATTTATCTTCCTCCAATAACTATATTGAAGTGTAAAATCGAAGAAGTTCACGAACTGTGTAACTTATTAAAAATTTTTGATTATGCCATAAGAAAAATTTCAGTCGGCCTTAAAGTATTTCTTAAATCTCAAGCTGATTTTTAATCTATGCATGAATCACTCCATGATAAACATGAGTATTTCACTTATTCTGCAAAAACTGAAAAGTCATATAAAGCTCTTGCATTTGGACTGGATAAACAAGACGCAAAAATTATTATGAAAAGATTGTCCGAAATGGGACTAAAATGCTTATATGTCAAAATTGTTACAAAAACCAGTTTGTACAATTCAGAAAATGTAATATTTTCAACGCAAACCATTACAGTAAAGGAATTGCGTCAAAATTATTCCGTAATAAATTTTTTGAATGTGAGATGGGAACATCAAAAAGCAACTAAATCTCTGATCAATCTATGTTACAACTGTCAAATGTTTGGACATGGCTCTAGTCGATGCAAAGTTAAAACATTTTGCGCAAACTGCGCCGGACAACATAAGACTTCTGAATGTGTCCAAGCAAATTTAGGAATAAGTCTTGGAATTACTTATTATACACACTCGACAAAGGTTCTTCTCCTTTTTAGAACTTAACCAAAATTTTAAAAAAGAAGACTACGAGTATATCCATATTAAAAAAGAACGGTTATTGTTATACCACTAACCAAGAATAAACACAAAATTCTGGCTCAAACATTAGCTTTCAATCGTAATATTTCTGATAATCATCCAAGGCGAATTAATACAGGTGACCGCACGGCTACAACAATCCAACAACACAAAAAACAACAGGCAACATATTTGATGAATAAAATTGGTTGTAATTTTTAGAAAAAAAAAAAAAAATAATAAAAAATTAAGTTATAAAAAAATTAAAATCCAGGCAAAGTGCATCGTTCCATTCTCGTTCGTTGACCGTTTGAACTCTAACAGAAAAATTTCCATCTTTCAACCAGTAGAAAATCTGCTGAAACTCAGTATCAGTATCTGGATCTGATTGTTATTTATAGCGAACTTGTAAACTCTCTAAACGACGTTTTTTTTGTTACATTCCACAGTTCAGTGTGAAAAAGCGACCCTGAAGCTATCACACATTCATCCCCCAATAAAAGGCTTTACTTTGTCACATCACCGCCACCAACAGTACATGCAGAGACACATAATCTTCCACAAGAAAACAAGCAAGACATTACACATGTGTAAACAATAATGCCACTTTCTTTTTACGCATATTTTGTTATACATATCAGGAACTGCAAATACGGTTCTATATTATACTAGTTTTCTCTAGGAATTTCAATAATTATTTTGTTTACTATTAGCAATCAAAACAAATTAAATAAAAAAAAAATTTTAACGAATAATTTAATTTGAAAATGTTTTTTGACAACTGCAAGATATACAGCTGATGAGCTTTTTCGCCCTTGCGTTCACCTGTATTATTTCGCCATGTGCTAATCTTAGAAATCCTGAGACGAATACCGTAGTTTAAAGCACTCTTAACTCGCTTACATAAGAAACCCCAAATCATACCGAAGAAGTTTTAATAAATTTCGCAGAAATCTTTATCTTAATCAATTTATTAAGAAATAGAAAATCTCCAGTAATAGATGGGATCAATAATATATGTTAAAAATCACTTCCAAATAAATGTTTAAAATTTTTAACAGTTCTTTTAACGCCTGCCTAAAACTCTGTTATTTTGCACAAGAATTTAAAGAAGCGAAAATTATTCCAAAACCCAAATAACCTCTAGATTGCCCTTCTCCATACTGACCAATAAGCTTATTATCCTCAATCAGCAAAATTTTAGAAAAAATCATTAAATCGAAAATATTGAGTTTTATGGAAAACAATAACATTATTCCAAGTCAACAGTTCGGTTTTCGTAAAGAACATAATGCCACTCATCCATTGATTAGAATAAAAAACTTGGTAAGTGAAAATTTAAAAAACCAAAAATCAACAGGCATGCTACTATAAGATATCAAAGCCGCTTTTGATTCGATATGAAATGACAGTCTTATTTTTAAAATGATAAATTTCGAATTTTCAACCCATCTTACCCAAATAATTTATAGTTTTCTAAATCGTCGTTCGCTAAAATTCCATATTGCTGCACACTCATAAAATTCATTTTATATTGAGGCTGGTTGTCCTGAAGGATCCTGTTTGTTCCCTATCCTTTAAAATCTGTATACAGTTGATTTCCTTAAAATAGGTTACTGTATTATGTCAATATTTGCTGATGATACTGCTATACTCAGCTCCTAATTAATGTCCGTAGAAATAATTGCCCTTATTGTGGTTGGCGTAGGCGTATTTCGACTACGACAATTTGTAATAGATTAATGACAATTGTTGCGAGCTTTCTTTAATCTATTACAAAACTTTAAAAAAACGCCGAGTTTTTGCTACGAAAACGCCAAACACAATAAGGGTGAATATTTAACCCTTAACGAGCCTTAAATGAATTAATAATGTATTTCCATAAATGGAAAATTAAATTAAATGTCGATAAAACACTGGCAATTTACTTTACAAGAAAACGCAAATCATGCTTCATGCCAGGAAACAGCGTAATACTGGAAAATTGCTTTTTTCAATAGAAACAAACAGGAAAATACCTAGGGGTGGTACTCGACCCTAAAATGAAATTTAGGGACCATATACCTTATAAAATTAATAAGATAAATGTGTTAATGCGAATTATATATCCATTTATAAACAGAAATTCTAAACTCAGTATTGACAACAAAATGTTAATTTTTAAATCTATTTTTCAAGCCGTTATGTTTTACGCATCACCAGTTTGGTCGAAAATAATAATAATAATAATAATAATAATAGTGATAATAATAATAATACTAAAAATAATATTATAATATAATCTCCAATGGTATTTTTTGAGCGATCGCCTTCATGCTCTTGCTAATATGGAATTACTGAAAGATAGAATTATAAGACTTAACGAAAATTGCAATACCAGATGCTTGTTGCGAACATATTAATGAGCTAGCTCATAATATATAGTTAAGTGGATAGGATAAGTTGTTTTAATATTTTATTTAAAAAAATTTAAATAGGTTTTTGAAAAGTTTTTCCTCCAAAAATCATACTAATTGATTTCGCTACCGCTTGCTTAGCTCTTCAGAAAACTTCTGACAAACATATTAAGGAAGCTAAAAATGTTCCTTCGTTATTGTTCTTTTTGCTTAAACTTTGATTTTTGTCTTTACTTTATTGTTTGGACGAAAATTTTTAGTTTACTTAAAATGTTGGTCAGAAGTTTTCTGAAGAGCTAAATAAGCGGTAGCGAAATGTCCATCGAGACGTGCTTTGACCCGCAATAATCAGTATCGTTAATAGCACAAAGTTTTTCTTTGGAAAATCTCAAATTATTTTTTATGTCAAAGAATAAAACGTGGTGAAAAGAACTGTTAAAAGACATTATTTATGTTAAATGCGTACTCAAATATATTGTTTGAGATCCAAAGTATAATTTTGCTTACTAAAATTATAATATTGGGTGCTGTAGAAAAAAAATAACATACATTTCAGATATATAAATATCTTGCAAACGATTGAAAATTTCCTGTAACAATACTTCGCTCTTATAATGATTTCGATTTTCGCAAAATAGCACTGCAGGCTTCTTAATATAAGTCGCGACATAAAATACGAAATAATGTAACATCCCTTTTCATAATTTTAGAGTAAATAATGAATTATCTTAATGTACCCTTTAGAATAAGTTGTAAAATCCACTATTTTAAATGAATTACGTTTATTATGCGTTTATAATTTTTTCTCTAATATACACAGTTTAAAGAACGGATTCTGTTTAGTATACCCTTCACCACAAGTTTGTAATTTTTCTCTTATAACAAGCCACAATATTTGATTTACTTTGAACAGTTGTAGACAGACGGTTGAAATATACAAAGAACATGTACTGCTAAGTCCGCTATAACAACATATATAAAATTTGGTTTTGGAAGTTAAAGGGTGTTCCAATAGATAATGTAATTTTGTGTATGTGACCAAATTTTTGAACCATTGTAGGCAGAGAGCTGAAATTTATAAGGGACCTGTTTTGCTAAGCCAGCTATATCAACGAGTTTTTAATTTGAATTTAGAAATTAAACGGTGTACCATAATTGATTTAGATTTACTTATATGGGGCTATCATTTATACCGTTATAGACAAACGCTTGCAAATTGTACAGCATGTCGATTGCTATGGCCGTTATAGTGACAAGTATTAATAGTTCATAAAATTTTGTGTATATGACCATACTTTTAAACAGTTGTAGACAGACGCTTAAAATTTACAACGAACCTGTATTGGTAAGTCTGCTATAACAACAAGTATAAAATATGGATTTGGAAGTTAAAGAGTGTTCCAATAGTTGATATAATTTCAAGCGTGTGACCGGAGTTTTGAACCGTTATATACAGACAGATAAAATTTACAAGGGACATGTGTTGCTAAGTCCGCTATAACAAGAAGTTATAATTTGTATTTAGAAATTAAAGGGTGTTGTTCTATATGGCCGTATTTTTTGAACCGTTGTATACAAACACCTTAATTTTAGACAGAATGTCCACAGCTTTATTTGGTGTAATAAGAAGTATAAAAATGTTATACGAGGGCTGCTATATATATTTCTGGCCTGGCAACACTGAGTGCTGCCAAGTGCAATCTGACATTTCCATTGGAAAGTTTGTCATTTTTAAGCATAATCTTATTCAAAACGTTTTGACGTACAACCATAATTTGTGTTGTTTACAGTGACTTGAAAAAAATAATATAGAAAAAAATGGAATTAACTCGTGAACATTTTCGTGCCATCATTTTTCACAACTTTCGACGTGCATTATCACGACAAGAGTGTATTGATGAACTTAAATCTTTGTATGGCGATGAAGCACCATCCTATAGCACTGTGAAAAATTGGTATAATGAATTTAATCGTGGCCGAAGCTCGCTCAAAGACGAATACCGTGAAGGTCGTCCAAAAACGGCTGTTGTGCCAGAGAACATTGATGCCGTGCGTGAACTCATAATGCAAGATCGACATGCGACATACCGAGAGATAGAGACATCCTTGGACATTTCTTCCACCATCATACATTCGATACTGCATAAACACCTGGCCGTAAAAAAGGTTTGTTCTCGTTGGATCCCGCACAATTTGAAAGTCGCTCAAAAAAAGGCTCGTGTCGATTGGTGCAAAAAAAATGTTGCAAAAATACGATTGCGGTGCTTCAAAAGACGTTTACAAGACCGTCACAGGTGACGAATCATGGATCTATGCGTATGAGCCCGAAACGAAACAACAATCGACCGTGTGGCTCTTCAAAGACGAGCAAAATCCAAAGAAAGTTGTTCGTGGAAGAAGCACTTCGAAGCAAATGGTCGCCTGTTTCTTCGGCAAAACTGGTCATGTGGCGACTGTTCCGCTTGAGCAACGTAGGACGGTCACTTCTGACTGGTGCACTACAATTTGTTTGCCTGAAGTCATCGGAGAAATTCGAAAAACCAACAAGAGAAGACGAGTCATTGTCCACCATGACAATGCGAGCTCTCACTCATCGGCTCAAACCAGAGCGTTTTTGACCGGCCAAAACGTCGAATTAATGGGTCATCCGCCGTACAGCCCTGACTTGGCACGTAATGACTTCTTCCTGTTTCCGCACATCAAGAAAAAAATGCGTGGTCAACGATTTTCGTCGCCAGAAGAAGCTGTTGAAGTGTTCAAAAACCATGTTTTAGAGGTGTCTCAATCGGAGTTGAAAAAGTGCTTCGACAACTGGTTTGAGCGCTTGCAAAAGTGTATAAATCATGCTGGAGAATACTTTGAAAAACAATAAAACCATTTTTGATTATAAATATTCGCTTTTTCACTATTAGGCCAGAAATATATAGAGCAGCCCTCGTATTATAAATTAAACAGTTGATATAATCTGATGTATATGGGCAAACTGTTGAACGTTACGGACAGATGGTTGAAATTTACACAGAACCTGATTGCTAAATCTACTACAACAGGAAGTATATAATTTGAATTTGGAAATTAAAAGGTGACCCTATAGTTGCTGTAATTTGATTTATATTGCCAAGCTATTGAACAGTTGAACTAGTGTAAAGTTTGGAGATATAAGGGTGTCCCAATAGTTAACGTAATCTAGGCAGACAGATCAAATCTGTTTTGAAATCGGTTTTTTTCGCAAGAATTATTTAAATCTTTCACCTCAATATTTTTTATGTTGATTTTAGTTACTTTACTAAACTATATTTACATATTTGGTGAAGTGTACATAAGATCCCGCTTTGCCGAACTTGTTTTAGAACAATTTATTTATGTAATTTACCACTTATATTTTTTTTATTAATAAAAGTTGTAATAATACTAACAATAGAAATAATAAATAGGCAAATGGGCAATAGTATAATTAATTGGCACAAAAGCAAAAGTACTTTGCAAGGTGTATCTTTCTTACATTTTTAGTCTTGATATATTTCTAGTTTATTTGTTTTTGTGAGTTTAAATGTCTAATAAATTTGCCGTATTCACAAGCTCTGCTAAGGTGTAGGTAGTATTGCATACTACCTTTTGTTTACTTCTTTGTGAACAACCATTGTATCAATGTGCCATTGTACATTGTACTTCATACGTCAAAAACTGAATAAAAAGATGAAAAGTGCTATTCATCATTTGTTATTTATAAGCCAAATGGGGGAGAAAACAAAAAAAAAGTAAAAAAAGTAAAGTTTTTTGTGTGAAAAATATAGTTTCGATATATTAATGGTTGACTCAAGTAAGTTATATTACTGAAGGAAAAATTTGGAAGCTTAAAAGAACTTAAGTTTAGAATGCTATCAGCACAAAATAAGAAAAGATGCAATGATTGGATAATGACTTGCTGCATTCTTCATAACGTTATTATTAAATATAATTTAGAACAAGGTGGCAGAGAACAAACCTTAAGATATGTTTCCAATATACCCACTCCTACTATATACAACAGAAATGACTTATTCCACTTTCTAATAAATCAGTCAAATCAATAAATTAAATAAATAAAACTAATAAAAATATCTTTTAATTCAATTTAATTTAATATAATTCACACATGAACACAAAAATAATAATTTATTTAAACATAAAACATTTAAACATAAAAAAACATAAAACAAAAATCACATTAAAAAATAAGGCACTATACAACGTTTGAAAAACATATGAAAAAAAGTACTAAGTGTTGTATCACATGTTTGCATGAAAATTACCAACAACACAGCTAGCACCGTTGTATTTTGTTAGCACTTAGCACGTACTAGGGGGCTTGTGAATAGGGCAATTGTTTTTAACTACACACAAAAAAGTATTTAAGGCCATTGTGGCAAGAATTGAAATTAAGTAAAAATGGGAGTGTCAAATCAGTATAAATATTTAACATGTTTAAATATTTTTTTATTTTGTTGCAATATTTGCAAAAATATATATTTGCACCTTATTTTAAATTCTTCGTGAAATATAAAAGCAGACAATATTATAATTGTTGGATTTGAAAAAAAAAAAATTTTATATTCTTTCTGCCCCTCTCTTAATGTCAAAAATTAGATTTGCGAACGACCATTTTTTTGCATATTTGTACAGCGAACAAAATACGAAAAGTTGTTTTTGTTTTCAATATTAATGTGCAAAAGAAATCTGCATTCGCATTTTAAAAAACCGGCAGTTATTAATTTGTCTAACAATCTATATTCTACAAATTTTTAAACTATTTATGCCACACAACTTTTAAAATTTAGATCTTCTTTGGAACTGAGGCAACTATACGGCATTTTTTATATAACCTGGAGCGCTGAATTTAATTCTGCTTGTATTTTTTTTTAAGTTATTTACAGTTTTTAAGATACAATTCCCGTTTTATTAAAACATTGCCTTAAATATGATCAATAGCTTCAGAGATATCAAAGAGTTTTCGCGAAAAATTATAAAATATTATTTTTGTCACTAAATTATTTACTTTTTATTAAAATACGTGCACAACTTTTGATTTTTTTTTTTCAAAATTAACTGACGGTACTTTTTTTTCTCAGCAAAAAAATGTTCCAAATGGTGGTGTTAACCTATAAGTAAATTTATTAATATATTTTAAGTTTTATTTCCTCTTGCCAGTTTATTATTTTTCGTACATAATTTTTTTTTTTCATTTCATTTTTATTTCAAGTGGACCCTTCTTGCTACAGAACAAGACCATTAGACATTGGAGTATCCTAGCAAAAGAATAACGCAACTAAAGAGCTCCCTGGGTTTACCTTGTTTGTTTCTAATGTACAGATTATAAATTGAATAAAGTTGTTTCGAAAAAAAATTTTGGATAAAAATCAATTAGGCAGTAAAATTAATGTTGATATATTTTTTAATTCACATAACCAGCTGATTATTTGTCATCTAAATACGAAATATCTAATTTTGTCAAAAAAATTTACAGCGTTTAAAGAAAAAGGCTGACTTCCTAAACGCCTGTTGCAATGCATAATTGAAAAAAATGCGTATGCAACGCTAAACATGTCTTAAGTGCAAACTTGCGTTGCAGAGACATTCTTTGCATTTTATCGGAATTTAGGAACGTCGCTATGCAACTCATACATAAAACAAATGTCAAAAACATGGTATAAAATTGAATAAATTTTTACCCTGGAGTTAATGTCGACGTCGTTGACGGCGTCAAATGTCAAAAAAAAAGTTGAATCGTATGAAATTGTATGAGAGCAGTTAATCTCAACGCGTTGAAACGCCGTAAAAGTTCAATTTGTTTCAACTTTTTCGGCGTTGAAACGCCGTCAACGACGTCGACATTAACTCCAGGGTTAAGAAAAATAGAGGTTACACAAAATTATTTATCCATTTTGTTGGCAAGTGCTGAGGAATTATCTCAGGTCAAATCTTTCAAAAAATATTGGTTTGGTATAAATACCTATTAAAACGAAAAAAAAAAGAAGAGACAACTTTGTTAAGGACAATAAAAATCCCAAGTGGAACAAGTGATCAAAAATAAATATTTTTTTAAGAATTCATTGCATTAATGGATGATAACATTTTTCATTCACATTTCATTTTAAAAATAAACAAGAAAATACTTAGCCATTACAGCTCAAATGTTTGCATACAAAATAAAAATGATGCGTGATTTTGATTTCTGATACTCATTAAAGTGAGTTGCCAAACGATTAGGAACATTGTACGTCGTCAAAAAGTTTACATATGCATTTACGAAGTGTATGCATTGTAAATATGCATTGCAACTTGCGGTTAGGAAGTCGGCCAAACTTCACATACATATGTTTGTACATACAAATTTTTTATTTTTTTATTAACTACATTTCTTTTAGAAATATATACGAATTCTTTAAAACCAATCGTAAAACAAAATGACATGTTACAAATGTATTATTTAAAATGAAAAACCTTTTGCTGTTTTACTGAAATATACCTGAAAAAGTGTTGAAAAAGTGGAATCTCAGGATTAAAATTTCATGCTATCTTTTAAGTGATGAGGTTGCAATGAAATGATAGTTATTATGTAAAAAAAAAAAAAAACGAAGAAACCCCCATTCCACGAATCCGAATGTGCCCAGTGGGATCGTCAAGAACTTATCTAAATTCAAATGCAGCTTTCAAGAACAAAATCAAATGGTGACACTAAACCTGCAGTTGACTAAGCTTTACTATCAACACGCCTTAAATACAGAGGAATATAGAAAATAAATTGCGCCGGGAAAGTAAAAAACATTGATTATGTCTAAAAAAAAGATCGAAAAAATTACATATTTTGGTGAAACAACGAACACAATCACAATCTTCAAAGTGCATATAAGAACAAAGTGCAGGAACCAATGTGAATGTTGCAAACACCGTGGTGTTATAAGCATTTCAAAGAAAGGACCTTTTAGTTGACAGAGAGGCAGAATAAAAAATTGTTCGGAAAAAAAACTCAAAAATTTACAAGCGCTTCATCTGGCTGGAATTTTACTAAAAATAACATACAGTCCAGCTAGCAAAAAGAATGGGCATTACGCAGTTTTCACAGTCAATACTTTTATATTCTTTTATAAGAAAGATTTAGCCAACAATTGCACTGTCTTCTATTGCTAGAGTATTCTTGTATCTTGTATTTGTTTAAATCAGTGATTAAAAATGCTTGACTATTTGCAATGCATATGTAGTTGCTTAACTGTTGCTGAAAAATGTGCAGCAAAAGCAAATAAAAAAAGAAACGCATTTGCGTGATTCTTTCTGCAGCAAAGCAATTAATTTGAAACGTTTTTATTTTTGCTTAACACTTTACAATGAAGTTCTGGCTGACTACAATTGCTTTTTCTTGCAGTTTCTTTTTGTTACTCGCTGCTTTTCATCCCTTTTAACATTGGAAACGTTTTTATGTATTTATTACTTACAATACGTAAGAAAATACATATAAAAACGTTGTTTTTATTACATCATTAACTGGTGTTTTTTTTTTTTTTTTTAAGTCACAACAAAAAACTAAACAACATTAACTTATTGCTTAAGCAACAGCAAACGTTTTCAAAATAAATGCTTTGCTGCAGAAAGAAACACATAGACTGTTAAAGCAAATGGGTTTCTTTCTCTTTTTTGCATTTGCTTTTTGCTGTTGCTTCGTTTTGTAATGAAATGTTTTGTAAATGCTGAGACATTTAGTTTTTTACTTGCTAAAAACATGTACGCAAAGCAAAGATTTTGGTGCTGTTGCTATTTTTAAGCAAGCAATTTAAAGATTGGTTAAAATCTTTTTTTGACAGATGCCAAAAATTTTTTTCTAAATTTTAATTAGCTGTTTGAATGCTTGTCAGAATTTTTGAGTAAGAGACTACGAAGGTGTCAATTAAACTTTTAGACTTACATATGTACCTGCATCTATTGTTTAGTTCGCACTACATTCGTTAAAGGAATACTCCAAGGTACATTTGTGTTCCTAGCTACCTGCTTTTTTCTCCTTGCTATTGTTGCAAAAACAACATCTCTTTATTTTATTGCTTTGAAGTTTGAAATGTCAAAATTCTTATGTTTTATAAACACATCTCTTTGTTGTTTTACATTTCCAACTTTAAAGCCTCAATAAAAAACCCATATTGTTTTTGCAATTTTATAATTGTTGTAGAGGCAAGAGTACCTAGTGAAATAAATTTACCTTGGTAAACTCGTTATATATAACAATAACAACAGCGCTTGTACCTTTTATCTTCAAACACAACTTATAGTTTCGATAAGATCTTACTAGAAAAGTTGAACATTACTTTTTAATTAAAAGTGTGTGCAAATTTTGCAATTATTAAAACAAAAACGGTATTTATTAAGAAAAATATAGCGTGAAAATGAATTTATTTCAGCATAACATATTATATGTATGTATGTATGTATTTCTTATATTAAGGCGTTTTTTATATTTTTTAACATTTAAAATCAATAAAAGTTAAAAATAACAAAGAAGTACCATGGTACAACCTAGTACACTATTAATTCGCATTTTATAAATGTTACAGGTCACAAAGAGTCAACCAATTCCACAAGCATGGTTTGGTTAAATGTTAAACAAGTTATTCATCTTAAGTTTATGTTATTTGTTTATTTTTTTTTTGTTTTTTGCTGCTACAAAATTGTTTAAAGGCAGTCACAATATGAAATTTAAAAGTTATAAATAATACAATAAAAATTTTATGGTGTTATTATAGTCATATAATGGTTCCATTTACAAGAATTTGTCACGTAACAATTATCGAACTAAATTTTCATGTGATTGGTGATTCGGAATGTCTTATAATATCTGTGCTCAATAATAACAAAAAATATATAAACAACGGGAATTTTCAAGTATATTAATTAATTTTCAAAAAAAATATTTTTTCATGCTATTTTGTATTATACCGATTAATTATTTAAATCCCCGTTAGCAATTATTGAGGGTGAAAGCACGTCTCGGCGGGCACTACAATACCGTTTACTTAGCTCTTCAGGAAACAAAACTTTTAAATAAACTAAAGATTTTTGTCCAAGCAATAAAGTAAAGACAAAAATCAAAGTTTATTTTCGATGCAGGTATCCCACATTTCGCGATTTTAATATAATAAATGATTGTTTTTCCTTAAGATTTTAATAAAACTAGATATAATTTGTAAGCCGTCCAACTGCAATTTAAGTAATCGGTTTCGAATTTGGTTTTTAAAAAATAACCCGGTTTAACAGTTTTATATAATCTTTTATATGAATAACAATATAAACATAGTTTTTTACTTCTATTTCTTTATACCATAATAATACCATAAATATTTCTTGCAAAAACCGACTTTAAAACAGATAAATACACTAAACATAAATATGCTAGACACCCTTTAATTTCCACATTCAAAATTTATTCTTGCTGTTGTAGCG
Organism: Gymnosoma rotundatum; assembly: GCA_916610165.2. NCBI lineage: Eukaryota > Metazoa > Arthropoda > Insecta > Diptera > Tachinidae > Gymnosoma > Gymnosoma rotundatum. The sequence continues at coordinate 119,883,940 of OU744336.1, forward strand.
ATCTTGGCAATAAAGGTTCTTTAAAAAGCTTAAACGTCTGTCTATAACGGGTAAACAGTTTGGCCATATACAATAAGTTACATCAACTATTGCAACACACATTAATTTAAAATTTTAAATAATTATACTTCTTATTAATCAGGCAATATAGTGAACATTTTGTCAAGTTTTCAAATGTTTGTATATAGTGCTTCAAATTACATATAGAAAAATTACAATAGTTATGGGAACACCATTTAGTTTCTAAAGTCAAATAGAATACTTGTTGTTATAGCGAATCTTAACAATACAGGTTTTTTGTAAATTTGAGCTGCCTGTCTATAACGGTTAAAAAATTTGGCCACACACATATTGAGACACCACCTTTCAATTTTCAAGCCTTAATTTTATAGCGGACTTAGTAATACAGATTCTTTGAAATTTCAACCGTTTGTCTATAACGGTTCAAAAGTTTAGCCACATTCATTAAATTGTATATACTATTGGGGCACCCTTTAATTTAAAATTTTTATTATTTATACTTGTTATTATAAGGGTTCAACAGATAAGCCCATTTAGGTCAATTTATGTCACCTATAGGGAAACCCTTTAATTTTTCGAGTTATTTTTCTTTAAGTTTTCACTAGTAGGAGCTAAAGTAATGCTCCGTTTTTTTCTTTTAAATTTTAAAGTGTCGCAATTAACGACTCATAATACACGTAAAATCATATATGTCGTATAGGGACACCCTTTGATTTTTTTTTAAATTATGAAGTGCTTTTAAAAACCAAGGCAATCTAATCTGTAAGCATAGCCTTTTCAATAAAGAAACAAATTTTTAATCGGCTCAGAAATGATTAAGTTCTGCAGGCACAGACATAAAAAAGCAAAATTCAGACGATTTGATAACCTTAAATAAATTAAAGGATGTTCCCATAGAGTCGTGAATATTACCAATATGTCTATATCTTTTAAACAATAATGCATTCACATTTAAAAATTTACGATAAGTATGTACACGATTGCTACTACATCCGCTACAAAAACAAATTTTGCGTGGCCTTGTCTTATAAACCTCAATTGGCAGAACCTGGAAGTTTACACGGATGATGTGTTACCCTATCCGCTATAACTTCAAATATAGAATTTCATATAAAAAATTTTATATTCTCCCCATAGAGACCTATGTATATGGCCATATTTTTTAGACACTTGTATTTTAAAACCACTAAAACAAGAATTCAAAAATGTGAAATTCAAGTGTACAGGATGCCTCTTAAAAAACCTGATTTTGACATTTATCTTTTGAAGTGTAATATGCAGAATCTTCAAACTAAAACAAAATGTATTGCTTAATGTCAAGCAGAGAATAAAAGTAGAGATTAAAGCAGTTAAAGGGAGCACCCATGGAGGTATGTCACTCGGAATTAAATCGAGAAGGAACAAAACGAAATCAACTGAAAATCACATTTTCTTTGTCCTTGGTTCAAAATAATTAAATCTGAATAAACTCATTTGAGCTTAATTTTAGTTTGTTTTTTAACTGTCTAAAGGATTTAATTCACTTTAATTTTCGTCGACCTATTTACCGGTTGATTCAGTTCTTATTGTGGCCAACAACAAATTTAATTGATTGTATGCGGAACTTTATAATACCAAAGTGTGTTTGGTTTTTGTATTTAAACTAGTACCTACTTGTTGGAGAAAAACTTGTTTCCTTGTGGCTTAAACTAGTCAGACAACAACTCAATGAAAATTGCTAAAAGAGAGCGAATGGATGCAATGTTAACTCTGCCGCTAACTTTTAAGAAGGCGGATTATCAATTTTAAGGTGCTTTCAAACGAGTAAATTTCATGACATTTAAATTATGTTGAAATAGCTCATGTTACAGTATTAAATAAAAATAAGAAAACAAAATGCTAAAAACTAGACAAGAAACATAGAAAACAGAATAATAATGTTAATTGTGGTTATTAACTATTAACTAATTATTTTCGTATTTGTCAGTTATATTAAGTATCTTGTATGCGCTTTTGCTTGCTGCGATGTAGTATCTTATCATGAAAACTTTAGTTACCAAAACATACTATAAACAACAACAACAACTACGGACATGTGTAAGCAAGTACTGGCAGTTAAATGTTCTGCGGTATTACGACAGCAAAAGACAACTTCAAAAAATGTGTAAAAGCAACAAAAACCAAGTCAGTCAACTAAAGCAATCATATAAAAACACGATCGTTAACGTCAGCAGAATTAGCAGATCGGCGGGTTGGTGTGCGTACGAACAAGTATCTGTGTTTAACTGTTGACTCAACTGACTCCAACCAAATTTTGCTATAAAAGTAAAGTGTTTTGTTTGAGATATTTTTTGGTTTGAGCTCAGTGTTAATTAAGACGTGAACTAAGAGGGTTTGTTACGATTTTGTTCAAGTGATTTAAAAAACAAAAGGCAAAAACAAATTAATTAATAAAACATATACAAACGGGAATATTAAAAGTTACCTTACAAACCAACAAGAAACGGTAAAATTAAAACCAATTTATGATTAAAAATTAACAAATATCTATTATTATATTTGATTGGCGCAACAGATTTGATTGATCGGTAACTGTGTATCAGTGTTTGGGCATGTAAACATTATAATGTTGGTCATAACAAAACAACTATTACCGACAAAAATTTATTTATTTTTTCCACTTTAAGCAAAATTATTAAAAAAAAAGAAACTCTACAACAAATACAGTGCTAAAGAAATTAAAAAAATAAACTACAGAAAAATGTTTAAAAAGTGATCAGATAAAAATATATGTACATAAAATCATCATCAACTAAAAATTGTTAACTAAAAATCTATTGTTTCTTTCATTACGAGATATTTTATTCCTCGTTTTCTTTGTTTTTTATTTTCATAATGTTTACATAATAAGATAAACTAAAATTGTTTATTTTTATGGAACAGGAAAATAAAAGAAACAAAAATATCGCTATCCAACTGAGCTGTAAAATACTCTACATGATTTGTATATTTTTAAAAATTTTATTAGAATGCTACACTGAAAGCAGTTGTAATGATAATTCATAGGATTTCAGCAGTGAGATTAATAATAAAAATAAAAAATTCTAAAGTTATTACAGAGACTGTCTGTTTTAGTTGATGATAAGAAATAAGCCAAAAAATCGTTACCAAATTATAATTCTAAGGAATTCTTAAACACGAATAAGCATTTTTTGAAATACTTTTTAATTCTTTCATCAAAAATCCCAGTTAATCGCTACAATTGGTTTAATGAAAATTGGAGTTTGAAAGTTTTATATGACTTAAGTTTCGTGTTTAAAAAGTATATATTTATGGCTATTTTCTTCCTCAGAAATTTTCATCCGGCTTTTTTTTACTTCTACTTTACTGAGTTTTCTTGATCTTTGCAGTTTTGTTATCAGTCACTATAAACACCTAATAAAATATACACTTTTAACGCGCCGCCTTGCTACAGATTATATACAGGTACTTCGAAAAAATTTAACTTATATTTTCGAACTTTACAAGCTTCTTTGCATAAACCAAATGTGATTGGCCGAGTTTTTTATATTTCAGGGTGTTTAATTCGTAGAATTTTATATTGGTGCCTTAAGTTAATAAAAAAAATTGACACCCGAATCTAAATGGACCAGTTTATTGTACAGTTTTTAATTAATTCAGTAAACTTTAGTTCTATATGGATTTTCCAGGTCACGCGCCTATTAAGAAGTATACCAAGGTATTTGATTTCCGTGAGTTTGGATATTTTTTTTACCGAGTTCCAAAAAAGAATGAGGTTATCAATTGGTATGAATGTTACTTTTTTGATTTTTTTGCTCGCAGAACTCAGTCATTTCTAAACCGATTTTGGACATTTTTTCTTTATTTGAAAGGATTTGCTTACCGATTGATCCATGTTTAAAACAGTTCATAATCTTAAAAATTAAAGGTTGTCCCCAACCTTTAAAATTAAAAAAAACTACGTATCATTATAAAGGTATCTTTTGAACCGTTAGAGACAAACGCTTAAAAATTGGACAGAAGGTCAATTACTATGAACGTTACAATAGAAAGTATGAATATTGCAATTCTAAATTAAAGGGCGCCCCAATAGATGATTTCGTTTGGTGTGTGTGGACAAACTTTTGAACGGTTATAGCCAGACAGCTGAATTTTACAAGCAATTTGTATTGCTAAGTCCACTATAACAAAAGTTTACAATTTTTGTTTTCTAATTTTTTAAGCACTAGGTCAGTTTATAAATAATAACAAATGTTTATTTATATTTTCAATATTTCGCCACACCTTTGGGTGGCATCATCAGGAAACAGGAAACAAAAATTAAATTTTTTTTTTTTAAATAACAAATTTAAAATGAAATTATTTTTTCAAACAAAAACAGAAAAATCAAAAACCAAACGACAAAAAACTCAAATATTTAAAATTTACATTCTTATAAATTTAAAACTCAAAAAACATTCAAGTAAAATAACTCAAAAATTTTAAACATTTACATTCTTATAAAAATTTAAAAAAAAAACAGAAAACATTTAAAATATTTAAAAATTTTAAAAAACTTAATACAAATACATTAACATAAACTTTCACGATAGAAATGTTACATGCAATCAAACGTTAATTATTTTTTATGCACTAAATGTCTATAACATTGCGCAACATTATCAGTATCAGCCTTAAAGTTTATTCTTTTTGTTGCTGGTATTTTAATTATTTGTAACATCTCTAACATATACCGACGCTTATAATTATTTTCTATATTTAAAACAGATGCATCTTCAAAGTTAGGATTATGATTAAATCTGGCACAATGGGAAGATAATGCAGTTTTTTGTGAATTATTAACGTCCCTGTATCTTTGATCAGACTTATGTCCAGCTATTCTAGTTTTTAGTTTATTTTTTGTCGTACCTACATATTCCTTATTACAATTCTCACTATCATTACCATTACAAGGTATTTTGTAAACTACATTTGACATGTCCCATTTTTTAATCTTATCTTTTGTTTTACTAAATAATCTATTTAAAGTATTATAAGTTTTGTATGCCATTTTATATTTATCCCCATCAAAAATTTTTGATTCTTCAATCCTTTCTGCTATTTCTGGTACATAAATTAAAGACTTATAAATTTTAGTTTCTGTAACATCTCTTGTATTATTTGCTCTTCTAAACCTTAACTGTTTAAACAAACTATTTATCACTCTCATTGGAAAATTATTATCAATTAATATCTTTTTAACTTTATCTTTATTGCTTTTGTGAAATTCCTTATCACTTAGCTTAAGTACTTTTTCTATCAAATTTTTCCCACTATTAATAATTATTCTTTTGTTATGCTTTGAATAATAATTAATAATTCTCCCGGAAGCTGTTGGCTTTTGGTACCAATCCATTTTTAGTTTATTCCCTCTCCTTATTACTAACGTATCTAAATAGGGTAATTTAAAATCATTTTCTATTTCTATTGTAAATTTTATACAACTATTGAAACTATTAAATGTTTCCAACATATTTTCAATACCAGATGCAGAAATAATACAAAACAAATCATCCACATATTTTGTCATTATTCTTGGTTTTATACTAATTTCATTAATGCACGTGTCTAATAATTTCTCCATAATAATATCTGCCACAACTGGGGAAGCTGGAGATCCCATTGGAAGTCCTTTTTGTTGCAAATATATGTTATCATTATATTGTTATCTTCAATACAAAACTTTAAAATTCGTAAAAATAAACTTTTTTCCATTCTAGTATATTCCTGTATTACGTTCCATTTTTCTTCAATAATATTCACTGCCAAATCAACAGGTATACTTGGAAATAATGAGACCACATCAAAATATACTAATTTTTCATCATTCAGAACATTTATGTTCCTTATCCTTTCTTTAAATTCAAACGAATTTTTAACATTATATTTTGAATTTTCTGTAATCTTTTTTAAAATTATTGTAATATATTTACATAACTCATAAGATGGAGAATTTATAAAAGAACAAATCGGTCTTAAAGGAAAATCCTCCTTGTGAATTTTAGGTAACCCATACAATCTTGGAGCTGTTGAAACATTGGTTTTAAGCTTGTTTTTCTCTAAAATTGTAATAACTTTTTGTTTAAAAAGTTCTTCAACCAACACATTATTAACCTTCTGCAATTTGGTTGTTGGATCTTTGTTTGCTAACTTATAATTAGCAACATCCCCTACAATATTGTTAATTCTCAAAACATAATCACTCTTGTTTAAAGCTACTGTGGTGTTACCTTTATCAGCTTTTAAGATAAGTATATCCCTATTTCTTCTCAAAAAACTATCCGCCTTTATTACGTTTTCTAACATAAATCTATCCCTGTTATTTAATTTTATCTTATTTAAATGATTATCTATTATTGAAGTTAATTTAGTCCTAGCTATTTCCTGTTCTTCTTTTGATTTTAAAGTTTGCACTAAATCCTCTCCATCCGTTATCATTTTTAGAACTGGAAAATCTTCTCGTTTAATGGGTAATGCATGTTTATGTCCTAATGAAAGAACCCACTGAACCTCATCTGGAATATCCAAATTAGTCTTATTTACAAACCACTTTTTATTTAATTTAATACCTAACTCCTTCTTCTGTAATTCCCTCAAACACTCAAACTTCTTTTTATGTATTTTATTTACCTTAACTTTTAAAGCTGCTCCTATTCTGTTTTCAAACTGCAAAAATCTTTCCATTGTTTCTCTGGATAAATGTTTTTCCAAATCATTTTCAATCATTATCAGCTCCCTTTGAAAATACCTCAATAATTTATGTTTCTCAAGAATTGAACATCTTAATATTTTATCCCTTAAATCACACAAGTATTTTTCCATAATATGTTTGATTGTCCATTTTCCCTCCATCTTGAAAATATTAGGAATATTCTTTGTAAATTTTAAATATTTGAGTTTTTTGTCGTTTGGTTTTTGATTTTTCTGTTTTTGTTTGAAAAAATAATTTCATTTTAAATTTGTTATTTAAAAAAAAAGAAAATTTAATTTTTGTTTCCTGTTTAATGATGATGCCACCCAAAGGTGTGGCGAAATATTGAAAATATAAATAAACATTTGTTATTATTTATAAACTGACCTAGTGCTTAAAAAATTAGAAAACAAAAATTAACTAAAAAAGGTCAAAAAAACATTCATATAAAAGTTTACAATTTTTATTTAGAAATATAAGGGTGTTCGCCTAATTGATGTAATTTCACCTGTTATATACAAACACTTGAAAACGAGAAATTTTCTTAATTTGGAAATTAAAGGGGTTACAATAGTAAATATAACTTGATATATGTGGACAAACGTTTGATCCGTTATTGACAGATAGATAAAATCTGTTTTAAAGTCGTTTTTTCCAGGAAATATTTGTCTCAGTGTAAGTTAAATTTTACGTGCTTCATTCGTTATTAATCTTTGTCAAGAAAATTTATTATTGGGAATCTTTTTTATATTAATTTACTTTGTTTGTGCTTGATTCCTTCAAATATAAATATTTCATGATATTCTCATTAAATACTTATTACTTTAAAATAAACTAAAAAATTAAATGTATTACTACGGGGAAAGCATATCCATATGGCCATTTCGATACTGCTCATATATAGCTCATCAGTGGATTCTACTTAAATTTTTGTAAGGGAAATATCAGAGTCTTATACGTAAAGCCTAAAGCGCTATTTCCGGTATAAAGCAAATGCAAAAACTTTCTAAATTGTTTAAAAATTCTGTACGGAATGTTAAGAAGGCAATTAAGCGAGCCAGCGATTTTCACGGGGTTTTGAATAAAAAACACCAACTTAACTACACAGCTTTACAAATTTTTAATTTGGAAAAACACCAAGAACACCACATATAGTGTGTGAGCAATGAAAATGAAAATATTGTCGTTCATCAAAATCCTTAATAGAAACTTTATATTTCATCCCCTTTTTCATATTACGCTTAAAATGTTGGTAATAAAACAGACTATTTGGTGAAAGAATAAAACATTCCAGATCTTTACTATAACGTACAAAGAAAAACAAATAAACATAAACAATTTTTGAAAAAAACGTTAAAATCAGGCAAATTTTGAGCTTTAAGGTGGCATAACTCAGCCATTTCTTGGCAGATAGAAAGTTGCAGAATTTCGACGGAAAAGGTATTCAATTACCTATCCAACGGTATGCCATTTATCTCGATCGGACTTTTCGGTTGGGCTCCACAAGGGTTTGAGTGGGACCATACACCGAAAAACACAAAAGTACCGCTATCTTAACAAGCGGTACTTAGAAAAAAATAATTACAGCGTTTTTCGTGTCCAGGAGGTCTTAATTAAGTTATCTAGCCATGTGGCGTTCTTGGTATTTTTTGGCTGTAAACCAGTTTTATATAGGCAAGCGTATAAATAGTAAAATTCCTGTATAAAAATACATATACGAGTAATTAAAAAAAAAGAAATTGATTATTAATTATTTTACAATACACTAATTGGTATGAAAAGTAGTGGTAAATATTATAAAATATATTTAGTTCGAAGTACAACGTCTAAGCCAACTTGCTGTAAAATTTTAAATAAAATAACGAATACTTTAGATGTGGCAAACAATTTATATATATTATATTCGAAATATACAAATAAAATGTAGATATTCTAGATCATAGGTTTTGAGAATAGTTTCAACATGGAGCATGAAATAAATACTGACGTTCACTCCATAAATCAGCTACATTGTTGGGAAACTTATTACAAGAACTAACATGTATTGGGTGTTTATCTGTCTTGCGACTGTTTTGAATTATAGCATTGCCAAGGGAGAAAATTATTTTTCCGAGTACCGGCGGGTAGAGGAGACTTAAACTCTTTTAAAGATATTTTAATGCAAGAATTTTTATGTTTTTCTTCATTGCTGATTTCACTTATAATTTTATGTTCATATTTTATAATTGAAAATGCACTTAAGAATTTTATAATCGATTTTATATAATTTTTTATTACCGCTTCTCGCTTTTCAATTTTTTTGCTAATAAAATTGATCTTTTTTTTATTCCGTGTTTTTAGGTTTATTTATAATGTTTAACTTGTGGTTTTGTTAAGGTTCTTTACATTTGTTGCTTGCTTAACTTGTGTTTATTTGATATTAATTGCAAGGGCGGACGCTTATGATACGATAACTTAAAATTATCGATGAAATATCTATATCTATACATATACATATTATATACGCTTATATAAACAAAAGAATTTTTGATATATTTTGAAATGTTGTTTATTGTTTTTCTTGAGGCTTTCATCTGTTTTTTTTTTTAATTGTACGGAAGAAGTCAATCCTAATACAAGCCGTATTGCAATGCAATACCTTATACATAAGAAACAAAGCTTTCCCTTACATCTTAGTAATGAAAGAAAAGTATAATTGAAGAACGTCGATTTTCGACTCTGAAAAACATAAAGGACAAAACACAGTAAATAATAGTCTGCCTAAGTGGAAGATGTCATGAATACTAATACGGAAAATAAATAAAACCAGAAATATAGAAAACGAGTTTTTAATTTAATAAAAATTATTAGAGACCATTCGATACTACATGAACACCTGGTAAAAAAGGTTTGTTCTCGTTAGATCCCGCACAATTTGAAAGTCGCTCAAAAAAAGGCTCGTGTCGATTGGTGCAAAGAAATGTTGCAAAAATACGATTGCGGTGCTTCAAAAGACGTTTATAAGATCGTCACAGGTGACGAATCATGGATCTATGCGTATGAGCCCGAAACGAAACAACAATCGACCGTGTGGGTCTTCAAAGACGAGCAAATCCAACAAAAGTTGTTCGTGGAAGAAGCACTTCGAAGCAAACGGTCGCCTGTTTCTTCGGCAAAACTGGTCATGTGGCGACTGTTCCCCTTGAGCAACGTAGGACGGTCACTTCTGAGTGGTACAGTACAATTTGTTTGCCTGAAGTCATCGGAGAAATTCGAAAAACCAACGAGAGAAGACGAATCATTGTTCACCATGACAATGCGAGCTCTCACACATCGGTTCAAACCAGAGCGTTTTTGACCGGCCAAAACGTCGAATTAATGGGTCATCCGCCGTACAGCCCTGACTTGGCACCTATTGACTTTTTCTTGTTTCCGCACGTCAAGAAAAAAATGCGTGGTCAACGATTTTCGTCGCCAGAAGAAGCTGTTGAAGTATTCAAAAACCATGTTTTAGAGTGTCTCAATCGGAGTGGAAAAAGTGCTTCGACAACTGGTTTGAGCGCTTGCAAAAGTGTTTCAATCATGCTGGAGAATACTTTGAAAAACAATAAAACCATTTTTGATTATAAATATTCGTATTTTCACTATTAGGCCAGAAATATATAAAGCAGCCCTCGTATATATATATATATATATATATATATATATATATATATATATATATATATATATATATACGAGTATATATATATATTTTAATTTAATTTTTGCAAAAAGTTAGATTTACAAAGAAATCGGCAGTGAACTTGACCTAACATTTGTACATAGGTCATTAACTCCATTTCAAGTGTATATTTGTACAACACACATATGAACGAACATTCTAGTATATGAATATTTCTCTCTTACATTCTTACGCATTTATGTACATAAATCACATAAATAAATTTCTCAATAATATCTTAGTCATCAATGAGGAATAAGTTTTTTTAAATTGCTTTTTTCGTTGTTTTATTGTTATTCTCTGCATTAAAAGCATACAAAATATTTTCGCTTAAATATATTAAAATTCTTCACATGAATATCGCAATTTAAATGTACCGTTATTAAAAAAATTCACCTTTAAACGACAATAAAAAGTTAAAATCAGTATAATGAGTTGAATTCTCTTTTGTTTTTTTTCAAACAATGCGGTTCTTTAAAACAATTAAAATGCCAAGTCAACCCCAATCCGTTTTATGAATTACGGCAGTTGTGTGTTCTTACATGAGTGTACACTGATTAACAAAAAAAAATTTAAGTTTAGATTACAATTAAAGAAAAGATGACAATAGTTATCAATTATATAGATGATAAGTAAGTTCATTTATAACCTTATCTATCTATGTACGTGTTTGGCTACTCAATCCGTGAACGATAGGCTATTCCTGCATAGTTTGGAGTTGCTGTACATAAATTTTTTTGCTGTCAACATTTTTTAATGCGAATGAAAACAAGGAAGAGTGCTATATTCGGCTATGCCGAATTTCGTATACCCTTCCCCATATACATATGTACATATATCCACATGTACCATACTGCAGATTTCCCATTCAATAGTTTAATTAAGAAATTCTATGCAAAAAAGTTTCTTTTTTTTTCAAAAATATCTTAGGGTTGTAGTCCCAACATAGTAAAAAAATAAGGTTGCTGTATCAGGTGAAAGTTTACCCAAAATTCTAACCTCTTTCATTAATTTTTCATAGGAAACAGCAATCACCTGCAGGAATGCAAATGAAAGTTGAAAACTCGAAAGCCACGACAAAGAACATGAACCCATTTTCAATAGCAAAATTTTCGAAACTTTGTCTGATCGATTGGTGTGTTTAAATTTTCTGTAGCTCATCACTCAATCGACTTCGCAATACATAAGAACTCTGAATATATATTCTTTATGTTGTCGAAACGGGTATTGTAGAAATTACAAACGGAATGAAAAGATATACCTTTGTAAAAGAAATAAGAAAAAGGAAGAAGATATTGATATGATATGTTTATTAATCGATATAATTTTCCTATTAAGTATAAGTAATAATAATCAGTGAAAAAGATTTTTGTCATTCAATTTATTATAAAACTCTTACCTATATCTTCTTAATAGCAGGTTCTTATGCGCTAAAACAAATAAAATGTAATGCTTACCATAAATACATATGCACTAGCACCATGAGGAAATTACCACATTAACAGCCCGGCTCAAAGACTATAACGTACGATTCTTATACTTATAAAATTTACTTACTGTTTATAACACCTAAGGGTTACAAAAGCAAAGAATCTATTTTCGACATGCTCATGTCTTGTCAGATTTTTATGTCTCTTAACACTTATGCACTACGTACACAAAATGAATATTTAAAAACTTTTGTTGTTAAAACACCAAATAAATTATTATTTAGAATGCTAGATCTGCATGTGAGTGTAATCCAGCTTTAGAAAAATTAACACTAGAGCATTGTATAAGATATCATTGCATGAAGGAACCTGCAGGATGTACGGCTATGTCCAATAAATTGCCATAGAGTGAAAGGTTCACCAGTTTAATTTAACATAAAATATCTATAATTTTATTATTAATAACAATGGTATTTCAGAAAACGTTTTATTTAGAATAAATGAGATATAGTGTTAATATAGAGCAGATTGTTATATTTAAAGGATACCTTATAGAAAAAGGTTTGCTTTTAATTTGTTTAAGGTTGAGTGGTTTTAAGCGATTTTTCAAAAGGAATCAAGGTTTTAGCAAAAGACAACGACCGTGCATTGAGATCCATATCACAATGGACTTATTTTTAGCAGAAATCTATTTCAACATAATTGTTAATAGATCAAAGATATGGTTTCTGAAGTCTAGAAAAAAGATAATTATATCATTTTTTGGTAAGCTGGTAATCAAATGAATTTTTTGATCAAGACACTGAAACTAATTTTTGGTGGTCAAGCCAACTGGATTATATGCACACTGAAAAACAAAATAACCTATACATATAATAAAACTGTACCGGGGTCAGTTCTTGATGTAGATAGTAATCGATATGGAATACAAAACAAACGTTTTTTTTGGAATTTTTTCTGTCTGTCTGTCCGTCTATCTTTCTGTGTTCGCATCTCGTAAAATACTACCTCGTAAAAACAAGCTATTTCGTAGTGAAAAAAGATATACATTTTTACCGGAATAATGGTACTAAAACAATCATATTTAATTTTGTAAATGGAAAATTTTTAACAGTGTCTAAAGAGCTGCGAACAAATATTTAAAAACACATTTTAATATATTAATGATTGGGCCTAAATTTCTTAAAAAAGTTTTCTTTTATTTTTATAGTAAAGAAAATTTTATTATCAATATGTCTTCAATACACAGTGTAGCTTTTTTTGCAGCGTTGGTCAACATTTTTAATGTTACTTGTTTTGCATATTGAATATAACTTTTTTATCCATAATCTCTTTGTAATTTATTATTTGAACAAATCAAAAAATTATATATATATATATATATATATATATATATATATAATATATAATATATAAATTTAATTCTTTGATAATAATTAATTTTTTATTCATACTTTTTCTTTTATTCTTAGATAATCAAACAAAATTGAAATAATAATTTAATTCGGAGTAAAAATTTGGAATAACAGAAACCAGCTAACATGTGTGGTAAGTAGAGTGTTATAAAATAATTAAAAAAAAAGAAGAGCAAGCGAATGTAAATAACTACCAACTGTTTTAATTAATGAAAACAAAAAGCAAACTTAATTACTGTACAACAATCTACAGACTTTAGTAGTTTATTGACACATATGTACATATATATGGATTTTGTTTACTAAAAAAAGCTATGTCATAAAATACATATAAAAACTTTATCAACAATTTAAAACGATGTAGGCTTTAAAAAAAACATATATGTATGCTAAACATACTTTCTCCTACTTTTTAATAATATAAAATTTTTGACAGACAAAAGCATGACGAAATAATACAGGTGGTCTCGTTGGCGAAAAGCAAAGTATTATACAAAAATAAATCTAAAAATTAAAGGGTGCCCCCATAATTGATGTAACTTTAATTATATGGGCCTATTTTTTGAACCGTTATAAACAAACGCTTGCAAATTGGACAGAATGTCGATTGCTATGGCCGTTGTAGTAACAAGTGTTAATATTACAAATAATAAATTGAAGGGTGTGCCAATAGTTCATTAAATTCGATGTATATGGCTAAACTTTTGGACAGTTGTAGACAGACGCTTGAAATTTACAAGGAACCAGTATTGCAAAGTCCGCTATAACAACGAGTTTATAATTTGAATTTAGAAATTAAAGGTTGTCCCATAATTGATGAAGATTTACTTATATGAGCTTATCTTTTGAACCGTTATAGACAAACACTTGCAAATTGGACAGAATGTCGATTGCTCTGACCATTATAGTAACAAGTATTAATACTAAGAATTATAAATTAAAAGGTGCGCCAATATTTCATTTAATTTGGTATATGGCCAAACTTTTAAACAGTTGTAGACAGACGATTGAAATTTACAAAGAACCTGTATTACTAACTCCTCTATAACAACAAGTTAAAAATTTGGATTTGAAAATAAACATGTGTCTCAATAGTTGATATAATATGGTGCATGTGGCCGGACTTTTGAACCATTGTAGGCAGACAGCTGAAATTTACAAGGGACATGTTTTGTTAAGTCCACTATAACAAGAAGCTTATAATTTGAATTTAGAATATAAGTGTGTTCCCAAAATTAATGTAATTTTTCTATATGGCCGTATTTTTTTAACTGTTGTATACAAACATCTTAATTTTAGAAAGAATGTCCACTACTTTATTTTGTATCATAAGAAGTATAAAAATGTTATATTATAAATTAAATAGTTGATATAATCTGATGTATATGGGCAAAGTGTTGAACCGTTAAAGACAGACGGTGGAAATTTACACAGAACCTGATTGCTAAATCTACTGCAACAGCAAGTATATAATTTGAATTTGGAAATTAAAGAGAGGCCCTACAGTTACTGCAATTTGTTTTATATTGTCAAAATATTGAACAGTTGAAAAGATATAAAGTTTGGAGATATAAGTATGTCCCAATAGTTAATGTAACCTAATTTATGTGGCCATACACTTGAGCTGTTATAGGCAGACATATGAAATCTGTTTTGAAATCGGTTTTTTTATGCAAGAATTATTAATCGCTACAGAAAAACGCTTGCAAATTGGACATAATATCAATTACTATTACCGTTATTGTAGCAAGTATTAATATTCAAAATAATAAATTAAAGTGTGCCTCAATATTTATTTAATTTGATGTATGTGGCCATACTTTTGTACAACCAGTATAAAATTTAGATTTGGAAATAGGAGAGTGTCCCAATAGTTGATGTAGTTTGATGCATGCGGCCAAACTTTTGAAAGTTATAGAGAGATAGCTAAAACTTACAAGGTACCTGTATTGCTAAGTCCGCTAAAACAAAAAACAACAAAAACAACAAGTTTATAATTTGAATTTTAAAATTGAAAGGCGCAAATAAATTCTATATGATCACTGCAGGCCTGAATATTAGTTTTTAAAGTTAATTTCTTTTAATAAAGAAACAATATTTAAATCCTCTAATAAAAATTGTTTTATCGATGTAACAAAAAAGACTGGAAAATTAACTTTTAATTTCCTCTTATTTTGCAATTTATTTGAAGGACAACAACAACAGAAAGAAAAAATATTTTATCATTATTTTCAACAAATTTAAATTATTTTTTTTCCAAGTTTGTTTGTTTCGTGCATTTGTTTTACTAAAAGTACGGTCATATTAGTAAAATATTTGACGAAAAACACGGAACCACTAAATTGTGAAAAACAATTTTTGTCCTTCTCACATACTTAAGAAAAATAAGATCCTAATCAATATAATAAATAAGATGATATCACATTAATTATAATATAAACTATCAATGGTATAAATACGTGTCAGAAAAGATTGAATACAGATTTGTAAAAATAGTGGTTACGGTTATTTGGTCAAATATTAGACTCAACTGACCGCACCTTAACACTTTTTAGCACTTATTTAAGATTTTTTTGCAATTTTTTATCAGTCATAAAATTGACTTTTATTGAAATTAATTTAATGGCAGCAATGTTTCAATATAATTTTTGGTATAATATAGTTCGGCGTACAATAATTTTAAGTTTTACAATAGAGAAACTCTATGCAGTAAAAAATCGGAACTGAAACTCGCGTGTCAGCACAGACATGCTTTTTGGTGCCAATATCTTAAGAATAAAAACGAAACCCTCTTGTTTTCACCACGATGTCTCCGAATCTGTCTGTGGATCTGGTGGGTTGGTTCTTTTTTAATTTATCTATCCTTTTTACACTACAATAACAAAACCACTATTTATTTATGTGCAAGATCGAAATGCTAGTTTGAAATAGTAAGCAATTTGCAAATTAGCAAAATATATATAATAGAGCATGAAGTTGAAAACGTGTTTCTGGTTGTTATTTTTTTAATTTTTTTATTTTGTTGTTAGTACAATAAATGAATTTTATACAATTGAAATTTATTTATTTTCTTGTTTCCATTATTGTTATGCAATAAATATGAATGCTACCGAACCAGATTAAACTATAACCCACCTTATCCCTTTCAAAACTGTTATTTTGGCTAAAACATTTTTAAATTCAATTACCTATAAAACTTGTTTATCAGTATAGAGTTTTTGCTGTCTGTTACTGGTTGAAAGTGTTATGAGTATTGAAATTGTTGTATTTTTTTGTTAAATAGAGAATGTAGTCTAATTACGATTCAATATAAGTTAAAAATATAACTCCAACACGTTCGTTTTGAATACAAGGAAAATAAAAAATAATAAAAAATGAAAGAAGTGTAATATGTACGTAATCAACTCTTCCAACGAACGACCAACACTGGGTTATTTTAATAGTTTACAATAATTCTATTGGCATTTAAAGCTGTTCATTTTATTACAAATGAGGGTGGTAACATATTGTATATACTTACGTGCAAAGTTTATCTATTCCCTTTGTAATGAAAATTTTTTGGTTTTAATATCAACAATTTTATTTTGTGAATAAATTTTTTAATCAGGAATCATAAGAAGATAGTTAATGGTTTGTAACTTCAGCAGCTTAAGTTCGTTTTTAATTTTAAATTTTAATAAATTTAAAAATTTTTCTATTAAGCAAATTTAAATTCTCAAAATAATTGCACAGTATTTTTTATAAACTAAAGTCGATATAAGGTGTAAAAGGTTTCTTTTATTCGTTTTAATTTGTCGATTTCGATTTTGGTGTGATTGGAAAGCGCACATCAAGAAAAACTTGCAGCTAACAAAAGAGAATTCAAAGCAACAAGTGGTGGTTCTTTTAATCAGCTTACATTTAAAATAAAGATGAACCAGAAAAATAACGGAAAAATTAAAGAAATATTCAGCAATATAAGACGAGTTCACAAATCAGTTGACAATTTGACTGAAAATGTAACAAATGAGCTTTGAAGATATAACAAGAAACGATACAAAATCAGATGGCTGACAAATATAAGCGGATGGAAAGAAAATTTACAAAACTCAATAAACAGACTGAAAAACGTACAAACTCAAAATTTTACCCACGGGTAAAAAATTTGGCTAACATAGAATTTAGCGGCAATGAAACAAAACTTATGGAGAAAGGACTAAAACATAATCTACCTTTTAACAACAATTAAAACCTAAATTGTAGACGCCGAAGCTACTATTACACACTTACCAACTGACCGACAAGAACATATGAGACACAAGATAGCCGATGCACTTGAAAAAAACAATAAAAGAACACACTGCATCTAAAACTAATACTGACGAACAAAAAACTACTAGACAGACGAAAGCAAAACTTCGAAATAATAATCTATTACTTACTAAAGCAGACAAAGGGAACACAATTGTAATAATGCGCAAGAAAGACTATATAGAGAAAACACAACAATGCATACAATAGCCGAAATGTACAAAATGTAAGAATGACCCAACCGATTCATTCCAAAGGGAAATACGCAGCTTACTTAACGATGCAAAACGTTCACTGACGGAAATTTATACAAATACATGAACGCAGGACCCCACACAACTCAGAGAACAACCCAAAATTCATAAAGAAAATATACCAATCAGACCTGTGGTAAATTACAAACCTGCGCCTGCATATAACTTGGCCAAACACATTGCAGTACATATACATGTTACGAAATACACAAGACGTCATAAACAAAATTAAGTACATCAAAGTCACTGATAATACGAGACTCGTTTCCTTCTCATAAAGGATGCATACACATCAATACCCACACACGAAACTTTGACTATCCTACGTAACACACTTTCCAACTTACACGACAATCAATATATCAACGAAATAATGAATATATCAAAGACGATATTAAAACAAAACTACTTTAGATTCAATAATAACTTCTATAAATTACCTGATGGACTCGGCATGGGAAACCCAACATCCGCAATCTTCACAGAGATTTTCATGCAACATTTAGAACAACTACACATCAAAAAACTGATGGAAAAACATAAAATAACCCATTACTAAAGATACGTAGACGAAATAAAATGCATCCTCGAAAGAGACAACGCCGAATAAATTCTTATAGACTTAAACATAATACATAACAAAATCACATACACAATGGAAAAAGAGCAAAACAGGACTTTACATTATCTTGACATATCAATAACACGAGGAATTGATACCTTAAACTTTGACATTTATAGAAAACCAACCATGACAGACACAACTATCCACAGCTCCTCAAACCATCCCACTCAACATAAACTCGCAGCATTTAGACACATGATTCACAGACTTAAAATAGTCCCACTCGCTCCAGATAAATACAACAAAGAACTCGATACAATTTACACTATAGCTAAATATAACGGTTACCACCACACAACCATCGACAAACTATTCAGACAATACAACAACAAAAACAAGAAGAAAGAAGACAAGGAAACAATCGACACAACACGACGACACATCTTTACTTACACAGGACCAGAAATATATAGGTTAACTAACCTTTTCCGGAAAGAAGGTTTACACACAACACTAAAAACGACCAACACTCTACGCAACAATCTCAAGACATCAATAGAAACAACCGATAAATTTAGCACCAACGGAGTATATAGACTTACTTGTACCTGCAACTATACATACATTGGACAAACTGGACGCACATTAAAAACAAGGTTTACAGAACACATACGATCATACAAAAAGAAAAGGGAAGACTCCAATTTCTCAATACACCTTAACACACATGGACACGAACCAAGGGAAATAGATGAATGTATGACAGAATTACACCCAAGTAAAAAAGGACGAAGACTAGACATTCTTGAAGACATGGAAATTTACAAAACACGCACGTTTAACAGAGATACTATTAACGAACAGGTAAACACAACATCTGACACGATTTTTACACCACTAAAATTACTAAAACACTCCTACAAACGAAATACACCCACAGACGGTCACACTTACCTATCCAATAATAAAAGACCCAAATATTAAACTATTTACCCCAATAAACAGGACAGATATCAGGGAATCTACCTGTATAATACTATTTAAACGGACAAAAATTACCTAAACCCACCACCTTTTATTCTTAACACCATCTATTTTAACACTATCTCTTCAGTTTTAATAAACACGTGGCTTAAAAATGATGTTATCACATCAAAAGCGCCCGCCGAACGTACGAAATACACAGCCAGTGACGACGGTTTTTACCGCAAATTATAACAACAGTTTAATATATACTGGCGGAATTAATACAATTTCTTTAAATTTTCTTTAAACCAATTAAATTACAAACAAATGCATATTTTTGTTAATTAAATATTTTATAAATAATAATGCACCAACAATAGGCAAAAGATCATTGTATCGTTTTAAGCAATGATTCAAATAACTATCCAGTAGCGCACGGTGTATCCTATTAATTAAATTTTTAAAGCCCTACAAACAATAACTATAATGTTGCACAGGCTAAACCATAAATAATAAATAGTTAATGCATTAAAAGAGCACACAAGTTACAAGTAAATAGAAATCAAATATTTTTTCAACAATTCTATTCTTACACTTAGGAAAGGACTCAACTCCAGGTGGTGTAGCACCTAATACCTGAGAACGGGGAAAATTATACAAGCGCAGCAGTAAAATTTGTATTGAAAGATAATAAATTAACACCCTCAAAATTCATAACTGCTTGAAAAGTTTTTTTTTTTGTTTTATAAAAGATTAACAAATTTTTGTGTTCAATTTAGTTAGGAACTTTTTCAAGTAAATATTTTTTCTGCGAATCCCTTATTGTCTTTATTAAACTTTTAGAAAAATTTCAAATCTTCCTTATTCATTTTGAGTATAGCATGTTAATAATGACATATAAAATTAATTTTATTATACACTAGTAATACCCAGGCCTTCATCTGCGTTCTATTTTTGTTTTTCTTAAAATTCAAATTTAGAAAAATATGTGTTTAACTATTAATTCTAGAGTTCTGTAGACGGTTTTAAAATTTTTCCATTTACAGAAATAAAATGTGCTCACAAATGTTTTATTACCATCATACCGGTAAAATTGGGTACTTTCACATTTCTATCTCTAAATTCTCTACAAAATGATATATTTTTATAAAAAAAAGTGTTCTAAGGGACCTCCTCACAAAATTTTATTTAAATCATCCAGTAGTTTTCACGTGATGCGCACGAAGGCAGACAGGCAGAGAGACAGACAGGAACACAAAAATTCAAAAAATGTGTGTTTCGTATTCCATATCGATTACTATCTACACTAACATTAGAATTTTCAAGAAATATTATATGTACAGAAATAACCCTGTTAATGCCAAGATTTACTATCATACTGAGACGTATGATCAGTTAAAAATTGCATTGTGAATTAAAAGTGTATTTGTGTGTGACTGACTTTTTGACAGATCTTTACCATTTTATAATATTTTGAAATAATCCATACAGTATTTATCTGTATGCGATCAGAGTTGATCTTTTAAGATGAAGAAAAAAAAACAACAAAATATTAAAACCACACATTTTTTTGCACATTTTTTGGATAAAAGCGTGGCGCCAACGACGCCATTTTTAAACGATTTTTAAAGTATTTTAGAATTCTGTCAGATTTTTGTGTGACTAAATCGTACCAAAGACTATAAATATACTAAGATGTTTCACTACCGTACATTCTACATCCAGTGCATATTTTGTCGATGGACGTACTGCTACTGCCACTTTAAGAGTAAAATCACAAAGAGAGATTATTATTCTCAGCAAACTTGTTACTCTCATCTCACATTAATTCATTTGTGTATACGTGCATACGAATGTGTATATATTTACATTATAAAATATCCAACGTAAACCAATGTTACCGATTGTGTATTTGTATGGTAACAATATGTGTTTTGTTGTTGTGATATTTCATTTGTTGTCTTAATTTTCTTTTTCATCATCTTTTAAATGGATAGAAGAGCCGAAAAAAAGTCAGCCTTATAAAGTATATAAAGAAAAATATAATCAGGTGGCAAATTACGACACTCGATATCGATCGAAATTTCAATAGAATTTAAATGTAAATTTCGATCGATATCGAATGCCGTAATTTGCCCCCAATGTTGATAATTGTTGTTTTTGCTTAAACTTTGATTTTTGTATTTACTTTATTGTTTGAACAAACAATTTTAGTTTATTTAAAATGTTTGTGAGAAGTTTCCTGAAGAGCTAAGTAAACGGTAGCGAAATGGCCATCGAGAAGTGCTTTTACCTTCAATAATCAAAATCGGTGATTTTAATAATTTGTTCGGAATAATAATATTTTAAAGATTAAAATTAATTTTTTTGTACGAAATTTTGGGTGAAATTATTTCCTAATTGCTTTCCAAATGAAAAATAGAAAGTTCTTGGTGTAAAATATGGAAAATTGCGAAAAAAAGCGATATTTCAACGATTTTCTTGCTATTAATGCAGAATAATAGATATAATTAAACCTTGACAAATTCTGACATATACATCGGAAATGTGTATCGGTTCTTAGAACTATAAAAACACGCATAAAGGTCTTAAAAATACTATTTTGTAAAAACAGCAGCTAAAAACATAAAAAATATATTACGAAGCAATGTGCATAATGTACTAAAATTATTATGTCTGGTTTGACGAGAATAACTCTTGTCACAAAAACAGGTTGGAAGTTCCGAATTTGCTTATACTTATGTTGCTAAGAAAGCATTGCTTATGGGAAACACATGAGTGCAAAGTAACAAGTACTGGGAAAGTCTAAATTTTAAGGCGCCAGTAATTTATTTTGTTTGGCAATTTTAATTTATAAATTTAGCTATTAAATTCATATTGAGGTTTATATAGTGAGGTTTATATATATTATACCTATATGCAGGTTAAATAAACTTAACAAAAAATTTAATAATAAATATACATAAATAAGTGCCTTATTTTATTACCATTGTTTGAAATTTCTTAAAAAACATATTAAGTATCCACAAGAATAAATGCTAAAAAAATTACTACGTAATTTAGGGTATGATTAGTTCGGTGCGATTATGCATATTTTTAAAAATACACAAATAAAAATATATAGTTACCCTACAATAACAAGAGCAGTCATATAGTTTCGTTTTTAAGCTTATTTTACAAACAATTTTTAAATAAGTAGGAAAAATAGAATTCAGAAATAAAATTTTATGAAGCACATTCTTCTTTATACGAGTATGTAAATATGAAAGTATGTATGTACGTTTCTATATGTTAAATGTGTGTTTTTGTCTCTCAATACTTTCCTTTAACAAAACAATTCTTATGAACATCCACACACATTTTTAAACGCATGTGTGTATGAATCTGTCTTGTTTACATTGTAAACTTTACAAACTAATATTGTGCTTGAGTTTTGGTTGCGCTCACAGAAATTTTTTCCCTCTTATCTCTTACCCCCGCTACCAAGAAACTGCTCATAATTTTTGATTTTCTAAATGTTCAAGGTGCAACATCTTTATAAATTTATTGTCTTTGATCGTACGTTTGTGTATGATAATGAATCGTGACCTTTACAGTTTTATTATATATATAAATAATACATAATTAAAAACAATAAAGAATTCGCAGTTAATAAATGTTTTTTTTTAAATATATTACTGGTTACAATCTTTGCAAATTCTAACTTAGAACTTGATAAAACCTATTTGCAGAGTTTAAGTTTGAGCACTGTTGTTTGGCCATATTGCAGAACAAGCCAATAAGCTTTTTGTGGCTTGTAGACACAACTTTATTTGAGTTTGAATATAGACACGCACGTGGGAACACAGACAGACATGCATTATGTATGTATACCGACTCAAAGGGGTTTTTTTTCGTAACTTATGCCTGGTAAATACGATATATATGACAGTTCTCATTAAATTTATTTCCTCGTTTAATATACGAGTCGTACTGTTTACATAAACTTTTGGACGCCAAAAAAGGAATCGAAAAATGTTGAATTCATACGAGCAATCCAATATTCACATGAATAACGAAGCCATCACTTCAAAATTTTGCTTTATTGCTACGGTGGTCTCCTCTCTCATGCAGGGCTATGGTTATTAATTAATACTTTTTTCCATGTTGCCAGGCACTTTACTTTACTAATACTTCGGCAGACTCTATATAAGTACATGTAAAACGTATATTTAACAGACGGTTGTTGAAATTTTTTAAATACCAATTTATAACTGATTGTCTACAATCAAATCCCTCTAATTTTCTTTTTCATAAATATGTAAAGGAAATTGCCAGCATGACATTTCCGTTTTTGTCTTTCTTTTACTATGGACATATTTGGATCACAAAAACCATTTCCTTTTTCTTTGCTTTTTATCTATACCTCTGGATTTTTATTTGATATATTTTAGAGTTACCAGATAATTTGTAATTTTAATAAATTTCGAGCTTAAAACGGGTGGTAGTGACACATACTGACACATACTAATTCAATGCGTTTCCCTCTGTAAACTGTACATTTTTATAAAAAACAACACGAGGTTCTTGAAATTTTGATTCTCAAGCCATTATTTTTAAACAACTAATTCAAAATTAGTTCACATTTCAAATAAAATCATTGAAATTATTTATTTGTAGTAAAAATAGTTTCGATGATTGCTCCAGTCAACTTGTCAGCTTTTAACTCACATTTTACACAAGCCTATTTAACACAAGAGAATCTTGCATTTGAAAATTTTAAGTAAGGCTGACTTCCAAAATGTATTAATACGAAGTTTGTATACAGTTTTGCTACGGTATTTAGATCCTATAAATAATTGTACGAAACAAAGCATCATTTTAGAAACTTATGCGATAGCTGCTCTGTTGCAACGTTTCTAATACTTGTCATTTTAGAATGGTATGCATTGTAAACATTTAGTACCACGGCATTACGAAACACAATACATTGTCCTAATACACAGCAACTGACGTTTTGGAAGTCAGCCTCAATTTAAAAACTCACAAAAATATACTTTAAAGATTGGACATTGGCCTTGTAGCCAGGTTGTAAATTAAGCGATTGGTTCTGTAATATTTACCAGTATTGATTCATATGTATATTCATGCATATAAGTCTAAGTCCTTATACAAAAAAACGGAAGAGGTTACACCTTTTAAAAATATTTTTTCAATTTCTAATTGCGTCAAACATGTTTAAAATATTAAGGCAAAAATAGAAAAAAAAAATATATATATACATACATACATATATATTACAATATTTGTTATTCGAAAAATTCGTTACAACATTTAGAAACTTTAATGGATATGATATGAAATGTAAATAAAAGTTTTGGCATATATAATTCATTGATAAATTTGAGTAAATTATTGTAAAAATAAATAAAATTTATTTTTAATTTTATTTTTACCCCTCAAAAGTCTGATAGAATTAACCTCAATAAGTCAAATTTACATTTTAGTTAAATTTCCACAATAATAGAATTGAAAATTAGTATCATAAATTTCCCATAAAAAAATTAGAAAAATTTTCAAAAGTTGTTTTTCCACAAATATGATAAAGTAAAAATTCTTTCTTCCCGAGTAATGTATTGATAGCAAATAGTAAAACGTGTTTTATTCCTTTCTTCCTTACGCTCAATCATCGCGTAATTACTACATATTTATGTATTTTATAATGCCTCATAGGATTAATAATTAAATTAAAAAAAAAAACTTAACGTGATGCCAAGGCAGAATATGCCTTGCGTGATGCAATTATTTCTAAAATGTTAAAATCTGGTCACTTTAAAAGTCTTATAGAAATATATCTTCATGTGTGCATTATGTTTATTCATGTGGAAATTTCAATTGATGGGAAAATGAGACAATAGAATAGAATTTTTTAATAACGTTTAATGTACAGAAAATAAGTTTAAAGAATATGATGTAAAAATGTTTACACTAGACTCTAATCTATTTCTTACAAAACGGAAAATAGAGAACAACAACAAATGTCAATTACACGTGCCATAACCATAACCATATAAAACACCCGTTCAAACCATTCTTATAGGAAGCACAGCATTTGATTATTGGTGCCATGGCATAATGCCATATTTGATTTTGTACCTTAACCATATGCAGTTGACTATTGAATTTCGATACTAACTTTTTACCACAAAAAGTGGAAAAAGGGTATATCTAAGTTTGCCGTTCCGTGTGCAATTTCTGCAATATACATTTCCGACCCCATAAAGAATATATATTCTGACTTCTTTTGCAAAGCGAAGTCGATAGAGCGATGTCCGTCCGCGTTAGTGTTTGCCTCAGCAAACTTAATTTCACTAAAAAAATAAATATGTAAATCGATCAGATATAGCTTCGAAAGCGGTGCTATTGGAAATCAGCATAATCGGTTCATGTAATTCGAGACAGCAGGTAAAACACCACGCCTACCTCTAATTTTTTCAAGTCATTTAGTTATTGTTCTAAACTCCAATCAAAAATATAAATATATGGACGATAGAAAATCAAAAAATTAGGCAAAAACATCAAGTGAAAAAATTGACGCATATTTTTTGAGTTACGAGGCTCTAAAATTTTCAAATTTTTTAAAATATAAATATGGATATCATTTTAAAGCTTTTACAGAGATCTTTAAGGATATACTACAATTTTAAAAAATGCTTAACCCATTAAGAGCCGATGTCGTTTTTTTTTGTAAAATTATATATGTATATGCAGTACCAAATTTTTTTATTTTTTAATTCTCTGTCACCCCAATATTTGCTTTTTTGATTGGAGTTACTTTACTAAACTAGATTTACACAGATGGTGAAGGGTACATAAGATTCGGCATAGCCGAATTTACCACTCTTACTTTTTTTGTTTTGTTCTTATTTTTCACGTTCCCTGCATTGTATTGGCGGGTTTTAATTTACATTTTTCATTGCGCTTCTTTTTTAACAATGGCTATGGCACCGCTACGCGTTGGCAGTAAATATGATTACGATTATGGCCATGCTTTCGCCTATGGAATTATAGTATGCCTCGTCTAATTTAACCTTAATATATGCCGAAGCTGCTAGTTTACAAAAATTAATATGAAAATGGTTTTTCTGATAGGTTTGAAAATATTTCAAAATTGACAACTTAATAATTTATACATATGAAACAAACATATATTCATGCATACTTAAAACATACATACATAGAAATAACTGTGTATTCGTACTCTAAAAAGTGGTTAAAGATAACAGTAAAAATGTAGTTAATAATTTGATGTTAAATTTTAAAATATATTATTGCGATAGTAAATATAATATTATTTAGAAATTGCTGTTGTGTCTGTAACATAAACTTTGGTTCTTTGTTTAGCTTTACAACTAAGAAAATGACTACATCATCATGTAATAAAAACAGTTTATTATTGATTCAATTCCATTCCTTTTGGTTTAGATGCAGTATAAACATAAACTGCTGCATTCATAAAATATTAAAATAGATTTGAGATGTATTCAAGGCCAATTTTGTATGGAAAATTGTTCATAACACCCATTTCAAATTTATTTTATTTTTTATAAATATGGCAGAAAAAATTTAATATTGAACAACGATTTTTAACCACAATCCTGAGTAATGAAAATTAATTTTGATAAAAATTATTGTATATAATTGGTTTTTGACATTTTTAAATAATTTTCTTTTCAAATTTTTTTAAGCATCATCAGGAAACAGGAAACAAAAAAGATTTATAATAGATCTGTTTCTTTACACCACTTTGGGATCCCGAGGGATCACAATTCGCACGAAAATGGTTTTCTTACTTCAAAAGTGGGTAAATGAGAGCGGTTTTGAGAGAATAAAGTTCTTCTTCTTCTTCTTGCGCAAAACAGTCCAAACTTTTTCTTCATGCAAGTTATTTTAATTTGTGCAACAGCCTTAAAACCCAAACAAAATACAAAATAAATTATTATTTCTTTTAGCTGATTTATTGAAGTTAATTTTTCTTATTAAAACAGTCAAAAAGCTTTGAGTTTTTATTTCGTGTTTAAAATTTAGATTTTGTGTTCCCGTACGTTTATAAAATTTTGTCTCTTTATGAGAGAAAACAATGCTTGTGGTCATTTTCACGAACTTTACCCAAAAAGTAAAGAAACAGACCTAATTAGATTTCTAAGTTTTAAATTTATGAGAATGTATATGTTTAAATATTTGAATTTTTTGTCGTTTGGTTTTTTGAATTTTTTTGTTTGGAAAAATAATTTCAACTTAATTTTATTTTTCAAAAAATCTAATTATTAATATTTTTTGTTTCCTGTTTCCTGATGATGCCACCCAACGGTGTGGCGAAATATTGAAAATATAAATTAAAATTATATTATTTATAAACTGACATAGTGCTTGAAAAAAATTAGGAAAGAAAAAAAAATAAAAATTATGGAATAATTATAAAAAACAGCGTTTTAAAATGTTGTTAATGGTGCTTCGAGTTTTTTTAATTGTGATTAATCACAAGCAGAAGTGATATACGAAGCCTAACACATGCCGCATGCTGTAGAAATTATAAACTTTGTCGGCATGCCACATAGTTAAGATCCAACCCACAAACCGGGTGGGGCTATTTAACTTGGAAAATAATAATTATTATAAAAAAAGTAATTAAGTTAAGATTACTGATCTTAAGGGGTAACAGTTGTCGACAATTGTTCTTCCTTGCAAACAAACAAAATAAGAATGCATTTTATTGACACCTATCTACATTTGCAAATAATTAAGTTTTGAAAACACAAGTCAAAGGACTTTAGATTATTAGCACCTTTAAGATTAAAGTCTAACCAAAAGCAGATTATAAAGTCTTAAAAATCATAACTTATTATAAGAAGTTATCGATAGTTAATCTGTCCTAAGTTATACAAATATTATTTAAAGTATTCAATTACAACATAATTAATAACACTGGTTTATAAATTTTTGTTTTAAAAATGTTTTAAGATTGTATTTTATTTTTTTAAATTAATTAGCGAGTGTTGAATAAGAACAAATAATATTTTGTATCATTTCGGCAATCGTACATTTGTGTGTTTCAATATACATATAGTTTTCTTTCGAGCATCATCCCTGCTTCGGTAAGGTTAAACTATATACCGTTCCAATAATTAATTGCGCTTCGAATGATGGATAACTTCTTTAAATGGGATATAAAACAAGTAGCTGTGTTGTAGTGGATGAAAGTTAAATGTTCATAAAATTTTTAAACATTTTCGCCGATTGTTCTCATTTCAGAAGTTATTTTTGATTGTAACATAGCGACCTGAATTGATCCTTTCAACAGCCCTTTCCAAGCAACACAACGGAACCATTTAGGAACCGGGTTTCTCATGCCGGCAGCCTGTGTAACGTAACCTATTCTAGTGTTCAATCAAATAATACAGCTGTTTAAGCCAACCTTATGGAAATATTCGATAATTGTGGGCATGTCGACACAACGCCATATTCATCTGTTTTGCCGTTTGGTTACATATAATACATTATTTGTATCTTTTAAAGGCCCCACGTAACATGTACAATTTTTGTAGATTTTGCCAAATTTTCGTAACTTTTGATACAGATACGAAATACAGTAATGTTGTTAAAAAATAATTGTTTCATTATTTGAAGTAAAAACCCCTGTGAGATCTGTTTCTCCTAACATATTAATTCGATAGCAAATGCTATCAAAATCCCACGCAAAAGGTAAGTTCGAAATATAAATAATAATATAAAGTAAGAGTGCTATATTCGGCTATGCCGAATATATCCTTCATCATTTCAATCGTCGTCATAGTCGTACGTGTTAGAGTGTCGTTCAATAACTACCTGAATTTAAGTGTTTTTACTGTCGTTAAAAGTCCAATTTCAGTTTTATTAAATCTACTTGCTTGTTGTTCGTAATACCGTGGTGTTTTTATCGAAGGATCGTTCATAGTTAAAAAATTACGTGATTTTTATGTTTTCTTCTTTTCATTTTTTTCCTTTAATTCAATAAAAAAAACTACAACTTTCCAAACTTACAGCCCGATTCTGTGCACTTGATAAGTTCAAAACATTGAGTATTTATCAACTTTTGAATATTTATCAAGATTTGGTATTCTACTACAAAAAATAAAAGCTTTTAAGTTGATAATTTATCAAAGTCGAATTTGGTATTGATAACTCTTTTTTATTTTGTGTGTGTGTATTTAAATTCGGTAAATGGTGCACGCTTCAAGTAAATATCAACATAATAGATTCTTTTTTAAAATACGTGAACAAATTTACGTATCCTTTTAGAAAAATAGAAGAAGAAATAATTGTGTGAAATATTTCGGTTTCTTTTACGGGTTAATGAATTATACAAATCTATACGTTTATTAATATTCTTTATAGCCAATTAATTTGTAATAATTCTTGCAAAAAAAAAACCGACTTTAAAACAGATTTCATCTGTCTCCCTATAACGGTTCAAGAGTATGGCCACATAAGTTACATTACATTAAATATTGGGACACTCTTATATCTCCAAATTTTATACTTGTTCAACTGTTTAATCGTTTCGCAATATACATCAAATTACAGCAACTATAGAGTAACCCTTTATTTTCAAAATTCAAATTATATATTTGCTCTTGTAATAAATTAAGCAATCAAGTTCTTTTAAATTTCACTCGTCTGTTTATAACGGATCATTAATTTGCCCATACACATCAGATTATATCAACTATTGTTAAACCCTTTAATTTATAATTAAACATTTTTATACTTATTATTATACCAAACAATGTAGTGCACATTCAGTCTAAAATGCAGGTGTTTGTAAACAACGGGTCAAAAAATACGGCCATATAGAACAAATTACATTATTTTGGGAACACCCTTTAATTTCTAAAATCAAATTCTATTCTTCTTGTTATAGCGGACTTAGCAAAACATGTTCCTTGTAAATTTCAGCTGTCTGTCTACAACTGTTCAAAAGTGTGCCCATAAACATTAAATTAAATAAACTATTGGCGCATTCTTTAATTTTTAAATTTTAATGTAAATACTTGTTACTATAACGACCATATCAATCAAAATTATGTCAAATTTGCAATGGTTTGTCTATAACGGCCCATATAAGTAAATTTACATCAATTATGGGGCACCGTTTTTTTTAAGATTTATTTTTGTATTACTTTTTGTTATTGGGAGCTATAGTAATGCGCATTCGTTTTGAATTTTACAGAATCGCCCTTTACAGTTCGTAATACACGTAAAAATATGTATGTTGTATCGGGACACCCTTTAATTTTTAAGATTATGAACTGTTTTTTAAATGGGACCAATCTGTAAGCATAATCTATCAGATTACTAAAAATTTTCAAAATCGGCGCAGAAATGTCTTAGTTCTGCAGGCACAAACATAAAAAAACAACATTCAGTCGAATTGTATAACCTCCTTCTTTTTTGAAGTCGGTTAAAAGTACTTAATTAGTTGGTGTATCCATATTTTTGCTTTTCCCAATAATTTAAATTAATAAATTTAATTTAAATCAACTGTCAATAGAAATTCACCACACTGGTGAATTTCAAAAGCTTTTTATTTATCAATGTTTCCACAGAATACCAACCGAACTTTTAGTTGATAAAAATCTTGACAAAATATCTTGATAAAAAATTTATCAAGAATTCACAGAATCGGGCTGTTAGATAAGTTTACAAATGTACAAACTCACTCTTCACCGAAGAAAAAAAGAGCTACAAATAAATCGCCTAATGTGCCAATAATTATATACACTACAGTGCCTACTACCCATAATCCTGCTGAAGTTAGTGACGGGAGTCCTCTGTCAGGAACACCTTCGAATATAATTTCTGCACAAGACATGAATGCTTGTCCTCCAGATAATGACAATACAACATCTAATTCATTAGCTCACAGCCCCTTACGAGCTGTTCCTCCAAGAAGAGCTATTTTTGTATCTCGTCTGGCTAGTGATAGTATTTACCGAAACATGGCTTAGCGAAAACTTTTTAAATTCTGAAATACTATGTAATAAATTTAATATCTTTCGTCGTGATCGAGGCAGTAAAACTCCTGGCAGTGGAGTACTTATTGCAGTTTCAAACCAGTCGCAGCTGATTCAGTATTTGATATTGAATTTATATCTGTATTGATTAAAAACAGGGGTAAACGGATTTTTATAACATGTTCTTATGTGCCGCCATCTTCTCCAATGCGAATATATACTCTACATGCCGAAGCCATTAAATCTATTGCTCAATCTGCATTTACTGAAGATTCAATTTTTAGTTTTGGAGATTTTAATTTGCCATCAATATCCTGGAAGTATTTACCGGAAGAAAAATTTCTTGCTCAAACTACGCTGGGCTCTAACAGTAATGAATTCTTTAATATTTTATACGATTTGGGCTTATACCAACTAAATGGCATCATGAATTGTTCTTCAAGGTTACTAGACCTAGTTTTTGTTAATAATGTTACTGATTGTTTTATTAGGCGCTCCTTACCGATAACAACACCTGAAGATATCTACCATCCTACTATCGAATTATTAGCTTCAACTCCATATAAATCTGTGGTGCCTTTATGTATAAAGTCATACTCTTTCAAGAACACCAATTACTGTTTATTAAATGAACTCCTAAAGAATACTAACTGGAATAACATTCTATCTTGCACCGATATAGATAAGATGACTAAAGCCTTTTACCATAAGATTTATTCTTTTATGGACTTGTGTATTCCGAAAACAAAAACCAAGCAAAACGTTGGTCCTCCTTGGAATAATAAACAATTATCGTACGCTAAAAATAGAAAGAACAAACTATACAAAAAATTCAAACTGTCTGGTGATTCTGCTGATTATGTAAGGTATTCCATTAGCCGCGCTACATATTCCTTGCTTAACAAAATATTTTATAATATTTATATACAAAAATTGAGAATTAACTTAAAACGTAATCCAAAGGCATTTTTCAAATTTGTAAATCAAAAAAGAAAACGAATGGATTCCCTTCCGCTTTAAAGTTTCATCTAACCGAATCCAGTAATGATATCATTATAAGCAATTTATTCACCGATTTCTTCTCAACAATTTACTCAAATGCAAAGTACGATGAATCTTTCAAGTATCCATTCAACATCGCTAAAACTCAATCAATTAATATACCATTTATTGATAACTCAACAATCTTCAAGGAATTAAAAAGTCTTAAATTTTCATATAACAGTGGACCTGATAAAATTCCTAGCAATATTCTGATAAATTGCGCTGATAGTATTTCTATCCCTTTAGAAATTTTGTTTAATACATCAATCAAATATGGTAATTTTCCCGAAATCTGGAAGGATTCCTTTATCATTCCATTTTTTAAATTAGGAAACAAGTCCGATGTTTCAAATTACCGTGGTATTGCAAAATTAAGTACTATACCCAAATTATTTGAAAAAATTATCACCGAACATTTATGCTTTTATACATAAAATTTGATAACACATCATCAGCATGGATTTCGAAAGAGATGCTCTAGTATAACAAATCTTTTACATTTTTCAACAATTATACATCATGGGTTTCTGCAGAAACAACAAACTGACGTGATATACACCGATTTCAGCAAGGCATTTGATAAAGTTAATCATATGCTTCTTAAGAAAAAATTGGAATTAATTGGTTTTACCAATTTAAGTGTCAAATGGATATACTCTTATCTAACAAGCAGAAAACAAATGGTTCGCTTTAATAACTTCTGCTCTAGAAGCATAGATGTTGTATCTGGGGTTCCACAGGGAAGCCACCTTGGGCCGCTTCTATTTTCGTTATTTATTAATGACTTGCCTGATGTCATTCAATCATCCAATATTTTGATGTATGCTGACGATGTAAAAGTTTTTCGTAATTACAGTCAAGTAACAGACCAGCTACATCTGCAAGCTGACGTTAAGTCGCTTCACAATTGGTGTAAAATAAATCTTATGGAGCTAAATCTGAAGAAATGTAAATATATGTGCTTCGGTAGAAAAAAACCGATACCTGCACGCTATTTTATCGATGACTATCATTTGGAAGAAGTAGATAAAATATTGGATCTTGGATTGTTACTTGACCCCAAACTTAATTTTATCTCACATATAAATTTGACAGCAAACAAAGCTAGAGGTGTACTGGGATTTGTAAAACGTTGGGCTAAAGAGTTTGATGATCCATACGTTACTAAAAGCCTTTATATGTCGCTTATCAGGCCTATTCTGGAGTACGGATCCATAATTTGGGACCCTATGTATAAAAAATATTCAGATGTTCTCGAATCTGTTCAAAAACAGTTCCTGCTTTTTTGCCTCCGTGGATTAAACTTTAACCTGCTCGAGTTACCTGCCTATTCAGCCAGACTTTGTCTTATTAAGCTACCAACTCAAGGAGTCGCAGAACAGTACTAAATATTTCCTTTATTTTTGGCGTGATTAGTGGCGATTTATCCACTCATTTACTTATAAACAGAATTACTTTAAATGTACCACAACGCCCTACACGTAATTTTATCCCTTTAGCGGTAGAATTTTTTCGGGCTAATTATGCTAACGCAGACCCTTTTAAGAGAATTTGTGCAGATTTTAATAAATATTATAAGTTTATTGATTTTAATCTGTCACTAAGCTTCATTAGAAATAATATATTAATGTATCTTAAAAACTAATTTTTTATTTATGTACAGTTTTTTTTTTCTTTTTATTTGTTACATTTTTTATTGCTACATGCATGTTTAATTTAAGCCAATTGATTATGTTATTTAAAGTTTTTTATTATTGTATGTATGTTTAATTTAAGCTAATTTCATGTTGTATTTAAATTAAAATGTCTGCAAGGATTAAAATTTCCGTAGACAATTAAATAAATAAATAAATCATCTGTGTAAATCTAGTTTAGTGAAGTAACTCCAATTAAAATAGCAAATATTGGGGTGACAAAGAATTAAGAAATAACAAAAAATTTGGTGCTGCATAAATATTAATTTACATAAAAATGCAATCGATTCTAATGGGTTAGGCATTTTTCAAAAATTTTGGTATCTCCCATATTGATATTACAAAAAATTGTAAAATTTTTGAGAACCGTTGCTCGGGAAATATGTGTGATTGCCATTTTTTTTTAATTATGTTTATTTGTTAATTCTTAATCGCCCCATATATTTACTTTTTTGATTGAAGTTACTTTACTGTTCAAAATAACATGAAAAAAAGAGGTAGACGTGGAGTTTTGTGTGCTCAAAGTAGAGACACCGATCATGCAAATTATCAATAGCACCTCTTTCGACACTATATCAAGTTTTTCGAAGCAAACTAATACCGACGAATAGACGGACGCATAAGAAGTAAGAATATATAAACTTTATGGATTCGGAAATATATATTGTAGAAATTACACATGAAATATACTCTTCTTTCACTTTTTGTGGTGAAGGGTATAAAAATAACGTTGTTGAAGTTTCAATTAGTGAGAAATCACGAAATCTTTCTTTCTTCATGTTTAGAAACAGCAAAATGTTTTTCGCAACCATTTTTTCCAACTGTGAAATATTATTTTGTGCGGAAAACTAAATACTCTCTTCAAACTTGCATGAAAAATTTAACAACAAGCTAGTGATTGCCAACACCTCCATTTAGCAAAAAGTTTTCTTTAAATTGCCTTGAAGAAGTGCCCGATTAAGTTTATGGCAGTAATTTTATGTTAAATTTTTCAGCAAATAAGGCTAAATTTTCGCTTTACTAAAATAGTAAACTCTATCGCTTGCTCTTTTAAATCATGGAATATTATTTTTGAGTCCGGATTTAAATACTCATGATGATACTCATGAGTATCATCGGCCTAAAATTTTTTTCATTTGCTTTTTATTTTCGATTTGTTTTTGTTCATTAAATAAATTTGGTGCCTTGTTATTTTCCATGAGACATGGAACAAAACTTTCAACTATAGTTTGTATAAATTACACTTACGTGTGTTTTAAAATGTTAGTTACATTAATGATAAACTGTAACTTTTTTGAAGGAAAAATTTTCTTTCTAAAAAGGATTTTTAGAATTTAAAAATAAATGAACTTACGCCAAAACAGTTTCTATTCATTTATAATACTCACAATCAAAATGATACTGGAACAGCATCTATAATGTTATGAGTAAACAAGTAAGAATGACTAAAAACAAATTTGCATTCCTGTTCAATCGATGATTTAAACAAAGCAAAAACAAATGTACAAGACGAAATACAGAGAGAACAGTAAAGAAATACGTTGGTTGTGTGTAAATTTCGTCTAACCAAATTAATGTTGATATGAGTTATGAGTATTCTCGTATTCTTATTTACAAAGTTAGTTGGTTAAATAGATGATGCTTATAAAATACACAACTAAGGTAGATAGATGCGAAGAATGCTGATGAAGGTCGTAGCGGTCCAGAAAGTGCAGCATTTCATTCTGCTAGCGTAAGGTTTTTCTTGTTTTCTTTGGAAAACGTCCGCATACATTTGTAAAAATAAATTTTCTTTCTAAAAAGGATTTTTAGAAATTAAAAATAAATAAACTTAAGCCAAAATAATTTCTATTCATTTACAAAAGAAAAAATTAAAATAAAGAAAAACTGTGATTGCTCAAGCAACAGGAAACGTTTCACGAAAGAAAAAATAGAAACCGTTTTTATATGATAAAAAAAAAAACAAATATTATAACTTAGTATTTGGATTTTATCACAGCTCATTACATTTTTACGATCAAATATTACAAATAAGCCTACGATAGAAAGTTAATTGAAATCTGAATTATTGTCATTACTACTTTCTTATAGTTTGTAACATGTACTTTATACGAACTACACCAAATTCCTAAATTGAACATGCTGATTAGAGTATATGACGCACATTGTTACGAATTTGTCCAAAAGGTATCAAAAAGTATGTGAACGTTCAACTATTTATTGGTGATATTTTAAGAGATAACACTTTAATTAGATTATTTGAAAAAAAAAATGAATTAACATTCTTTTGATATGATTGAGTCATTGCAACTCAAAGTTCGAGTTTCTATGCGAAATAATAGATTCAAAGAATATCACTGTCATATTGCGCGTCATTATAGTTGATAAATTCAATATTTTTTGATATCTTTTGTTGCGTTTTCATAAAAATTTAACCCTGGTATCTGCCTAGATTTAGACCATTGATTATTATTGGTCATATGCAAAGTACCTTTACCAAAAATACATTTGTGACATAAAGCCTTGATTTTACAACAGATACAAACTTTAGCAGTGAATAAAAAAAAATATCAAAAATACTTTTTGAATATTATTCCTGCAAGAATATTTTATAACATATATAAATTTCAGCTGCATCTATTTGCACGAATTTCTTTGGTGAATGTTTTTTTAGTGTGAAGACCCCATCGGATTCGTGATATTTTCAATCAGTGGCTGGAGTTAAAGCAATATAAAACAATTACAGTAATACTTAAAGTATCACAATTTGTGGAAAATAGTTTGCAAAGAGTATTATTGAACACTGAGGTGAAGCTGAGATGAGCAACTGGCTGGTAGGGAAATATTATATTAAGAAATTTGCGTATTTAGTTTGTAGTTTTTAATTTTTTATTTTTCTATTTTTTTGTTATACATTATCAACAATTCTATTTAAATTAATTCTGCCTTCATTAGGATCCAAGTACAAGCAGTGGTAGAGACCAGTCTTATGTAAGTTATGAGAAAGCTGCAGAAAAAATTCACAAAAAAATGGCAGAACCAAGAGTCCTTGCTTCAATAACAATATAAACTACCAAGGAAGTTACTAGCAAGGGATGTAAAACATATACGGATTTTTACGATTTTCTTGCAGTTATGTAACAATATTGAAAATTTAGTTTTTCACATAAAAGGGCGTTAGGCGCGTCCCTTGTCCGATTTTTTCAATAAACTGAATTTTTCTTAAACAAAGTATTTTGTAGTAGTATATCAAATTACAACACTCTCAGACAATAATTATCGTTCACGGTTTTAAGTATTAAAGTTTTCTTTTTTACAACAGGAGGTTATATCATATGTAAGAGTAAAATACAACCTGGGGCCTATTTCATCAAGCTACAAGTTCACAATTACAAGTGTTTTTGCCTGTAGAATTGTAAACTTGTGAATAATTGTGTTCCATCAAAATACAATTACAAGTTTGTAGCTACAAGTGAATTTTACAAGTTACAAGTCTACAAGTCATACTTCTACAAGTGGTTTTGTTTCACTAAACTAAATTTGTAATTGTAAAATTGTAAAATTGTAGAAAAAAAGGTAAGAGTCGACGAAGACCCTCAGAAAAAATTTTACAAGTTACAAGTGAGTGATTTAACTTGATTTTTAACTATTTTTTTATTAAAAAATAGTTCATCTAAACACAAAATCAAACAATTTTAAAGTAATTAACATTAATTTATTTAGTTTGCTTATTTTTAATTATTAATAGAAATTATGGATAAGTGGCAACACCACTGATCATATGTTATAAAGAAATAAACACACGTGCAAGTGCAAGATATAATATATAAAATTGTTCTTAGTTTTTTAGTGCAAAATGAATCTTTTATACGCTTCTAGTGATGAAAGCGATACTGTTTTTCAAGTGAATATTTTCATTCTGAAGCTTCAAATTTTCAATTTGTAAATCTATCTTTTCTTCGTTTTTATTTTTTTGTTTTTATTTAGGACTTCTTTGTGGGCGTTAGATCCATTTTCTATACATCGTTCAAAATAAAAAAAAAAAATAGAAAAAATTTTAAATATTATCCGATGGTGCTCACTTCTTTTTCGGGAGAACTCAGGCATCAACACTGGCTCCTCCTCGTTCTTTGTAGGAGTCACTTCTATGTCTGGCAGCAACGAGACAGTGTCATTGCAGGCCTCTAAAGTGTAATTCACTAAATCCTTCAATAACACCTGCTCACCTTTGGGCTCCTCTGGTCGGATGCCATCACATGTTGGTGACTGCTTTCCAACAACTTCCAGGAGCAGGGTGTCCAACTCCGTGAGCTTTGCGGCACTTCCGCCAGCAGCCCCCGTTTTTCTGGAGTTGTCTCTCTTAGCCCTTTTGATGTTTGCCAAAAAAACATCGCGCACGTATTTGGCGTCTTTTGCACTTGGTATCAGTCCAAGGGGCCCATTTCACTAATCTACAATTCTACAAGTTTACAAGTTACAATTACAATTCTCATTCTTACAAGTGCTGAAGAATTGTGTTTCATCAAAATTTTCACAACACTTGTAGCTTTTTGGACTTGTAAACTTCAATTCTTACAATTACAAGTCTTTGTATATATTGTGATATTGATTTTACAATTCTTATTTGTTATTACTCAAAATGCTAAAATATCGTTATTTTAAATAATTTCGCAATTGTGGGTACTCTAATGTACTGTAACGGTATATGGATAATTTGTTTTGATTGTTAGCACACCACTAATCAATCAAAACATATAGTTTGTTTTTAATTTACTTTTTGTTTTGCAATGGCGAATCAGCAAAATAAAATTTGTGTAGTGCGTGAAATCTTAGCTGCCAAAGACGTTCTTTTTGGTAAGTTTAGCGATAAACTTACTAAAGAGAAAAAAATGCAAGAGTGGGAGAACGTGCGCATGGGGTGTCTTGCACTTAGACTGATGCCAAGTGCAAAAGCGCCAAATACGTGCGCGATGTTTTTTGGGCAAACATCAAAAGGGCGACACTGGTAAGCTAGTTTTATTAAGTGTTATTATTATATTATATATTTTTTTTAATTAAGGCTAAGAGAGACAACTCCAGAAAAAAAGGGGCTGCTGGCGGAAGTGCCGCAAAGCTCTCGGAGTTGTACACCTTGGTCCTGGAAGTTGTTGGAAAGGAGTCATCAACATGTGATGGCATGCGACCAGAGGAGCCCAAAGGTGAGCAGGTCTTATTGCAAGATTTAGTGAATAACACTTTAGAGGCCTGCAATGACACTGTCTCGTTGCTGCAAGACATAGAAGTGACTCCTACAATGAACGAGGAGGAGCCAGTGTTGATGTCTGAGTTCTCCCGAAAAAGAAGTGAGTACCATCAAATAATATTTAAAATTTTTTCTATTATTTTTTTATTTTGAACGATGTATAGAAAATGGATCTAACCCCCACAAAGAAGTCCTAAATAAAAAACATAAAAACGAAGAAAAGATAGATTTGCAAATTGAAAATTTGAAGCTGCAGAATGAAATTTTTCACTTGAAAAACAAAGCTCTGCAGCTTCAAATTTCACAGCAGAAATTTATGCGCGTAAGGAGGTGTACAATCCCTTATTTTTCTAGTTTTTAAGATAGCATAAATTTTTGTTTGTTTTTATAAATCATTTCTTTTTTGTTATTTATCATTATTTCGCTTCATTCGATTTTCATTTTATGTTGTTTATGACGTGGTCTAAACAGTCTTCTTCTTCTTCTTAATGCGATTTCAGTATCGCTTTCATCACTAGAATCGTATAAAAGATTCATTTTGCACTAAAAAACTATGAACAATTTTATATATTACTAGCTGAACCCGGTGTGCTTCGCTACCCCCTCGTTATTAAATAAAATTAAAAGTATTTATATATTTACAAAAATTTATTTATTTAATTTTAATTTAATTATTGCAATGCTTTAGGATATACAATATTTTTAGTTTGCCCATCAGGAGCATACACATATAAGTCGGTGGGTTTTCCTACACGCGAGCATGCAACATAAAGCTGTCCATGCGAGAAACATGGATTTGCTAAATTTAAGCCGCAGACTTGCAGAGATTGACCTTGAGCTTTGTTAACAGTCATCGCAAACGCTA
Organism: Gymnosoma rotundatum; assembly: GCA_916610165.2. Taxonomy (NCBI): domain Eukaryota; kingdom Metazoa; phylum Arthropoda; class Insecta; order Diptera; family Tachinidae; genus Gymnosoma; species Gymnosoma rotundatum. Next base: position 119,924,191 of record OU744336.1, read on the forward strand.
ACCGAACAGGAAACTGCAATCGTTTGAAATCGAATGGTAAATCTGTTGGTATCATTGGAATGCGTGGCAAAAGTACATCTGTCCTTTTATATTTTCCTGTTATAATGGTCGCTTCTATTAAATTATTTCTCAGTTTTTTTACTGCAAGTCGAGTGCCATTGCAAAGCCGTGGTGGATCGATATTACGCAGTAAAATAATGGGCACTCCAATTTTAAGTTGTAGCATATGTGGTGGAAAGCCTGGCACATCGAGTGAATTTAAGAACTCAACAGGATAATTAACAGCATCTTCTTCTCTCGTTACAGTATCGATGGACTTGTACGTTGCTGCAGTTTCATCGATTTTGTTCAAAATAGCGCTGTTTATGGAATGAACATCAATGTTTTTGGCAGCAAGTAATGCTCGTTCACACAGCCATTCCTTGTTTTTATAATTGCGTTCAATATTGGGAAATACACAATTGATTAATTCTTCAATGGACAGTGTCATTTTACAAAAGTCAGGTGGAAATGTAATGCAGTTTGTTGTTGGATCCGATGGCATTCTTCCGTTTCCCAAATCCAGCAACTGCTTGGAAAATCGGGAAGCTGATGCATCACGTTGTAGTTGTACACGCATATTTGTCGTTAATTTTAGTGTGCGAACGTGGTGCCAAAGAATGGATGTTTTCAGACATGCGTTAAGCTCATCAGCTGGGGTTGCACCTGGAATAACCGGTAGTGTTTGGCGAAAATCACCGGCTAACAAAATCAGTGTTCCCCCAAATAATTGCCTATTGCTTCTGAAATCCTGTAATGTGCGATCTAGGGCCTCTAAAGATTTTTTGTGTGCCATTGTGCATTCATCCCATACTATGATCTTAACCGTTCGCATCACTTTACCCATTGCTGAATTTTTCTTTATATTGCATGTGTGCGTCTCAGAGAATTGCAATTTCAGTGGTAATTTAAGTGCCGAATGCGCTGTTCTGCCACCATCCAAAAGCGTTGCAGCAATGCCGGATGACGCAATGGCCAACGCAATATTGTTTTGGGATCGGACTTTAGCCAAAATCAACAAAATCAGAAACGTTTTTCCGGTCCCGCCCGGTGCATCTAAAAAATACAATCCGCCTCTTTCATTTGAAATTGCTGTCATTAAAGTGTTATATGCCAAAAGTTGCTCCTGTTGTAAATTTGGTAGATTAGCTTCGATAAATAACATTAATTCTTGTGGATTGTAATTCCTTTCTCGTCGCAGATCTTGATCAGATGCATCATCACCAGATCGAATAGGGCTAATCATACCAATTTGAATGAGAGTCTTGTTGTTGATTTGCAAACACTTGTCTTCCAGTAAGCCTCATTGTATATAGCTTCAGAAAATTCAATAGTTTCGTCGTTTCTGATAATTCTCTCTCTATGCAAAATGTCTTCACTCATATATGCTTTAAATTTATGCCAAAGTTCTTTCGGGTTGGATGGATAGCATGTTACCAATATAATCGCAAATAATGACCTTATCTGTCACGGATGATTGGTAACTGAAGCATCTGCAAGTGTTGTTTCCCAATGTGAATCGCTCTCCAATAAATTAAGTTTTTGGCATGCCTCTCGATAAGTTGAACATATTTGGCCATTAACTGTACGTAAGTTCTCGAACGAAGTTGGCCCAGGAACATTTATTAGAAGCATTCGTAGAAAGAAACATTCTGCATTCTGGGGATGAACAGTATACAGTCTTCCTAATGCATCAGTGGAATACAAATTTGGCCATCCTTCAACTGCTTTTCCTTGTTTGCGACGCTGAAATTTTTTCGCTGATGCGTTCCATGTATAGTACGTTGGCATTTGAGCATACAGCAAAGTCTGAGCAAATAAATCATTTGTGCATAAATCAAAAAAAGAAGTTAACGTTGTAGCTGGAGGCGCTGCTGCCCTTTCTTGTGCAGTTACTTCAGTGAAATAAACGCGTTGTCCATTCGCCAATTCGCCAAACGGCTTCATTGCTGCTGATGTATCGCGCCATTTGATATCGTATAATTTCATCATTTGGATTGTGCAACGAAAACACTGCCATATCTGATCCCTTGGTAACGTATTTGCATATGTATTTAATAGATTTTACAGAATTGCAATACTCTACATTAATATGAGCTTTGTATGTTTTTGAAAGCAATGGACAATAGGGTACTGTCCAGCGATTATCAATATCAATATCATTGTTCCGCACCCTTATTGTAATTGATTGCCCACCATCATCTGTTGATCTGCGACGATAAAGCGGATAGCCATCAATACCTGAGATTGTTTCTGTAAGCATTTGTCGTGGATACTTTTTCGTGCATTTTCCATCGGCCATGCATGGTGAATTTGGATTGATGATTCCACATGGCCCATGAATCATGTTTTTGATTACAATTTCATGCAATTGTGGATCAATATCAGGATCAGGTATTTCCGCAGAAATGACATCATCTATTTTGTCAGACGTAATTTTGTCGAGCAACCAAATTAAGATGTGTGCATGTGGCAATCCACGTTTTTGCCATTCGACTGAATATATCCAGCATCGCGTTTCTCCAAAAACTTGTAGATTAACAATGAAAGCCATTAATGATTTTAATTTTTGTTTAAACACACGTGCTGTAATGTCGTGTCGATGCGCAGATGTTTGCCCTGAAGACAATTCGGATACGATTTCCTCCCACTTCGGATTACATGTGAATGTAATGAACAGATCTGGCCGTCCGTATGATCGCACATATGTCATTGCGTCTTGTGTATATTCTTGCATATGACGTGGGCTTCCTGTGAATGTTGCTGGCAGTATAATACGTTGCCCTAGTTCATTGGGATTGAAGTCATTCTGATCGTTCATTGCATCACGAAGATGAATATAATCCTCTACTCGAAGTATCGCTTGATGATATCGTATGTATAACAAACGTTCCGTTTCGATTTTGGCGTACATGTCGACAATAAACTGGTGAAACAACTCACGACAATTTAGAATATGATTGTCAGTGTGTTGACGAATCATTAAACGATATGAGTAAAAATTCATCGCACTCACTTTTTTGCTAGTTGTTTCATCTAAAATATATAAGAAATATAAATTTCACATAAATTTATTATTTTTTATGTTACGTGCGACAAACGTTTATAAAAAAAATCTTAACTTACGGGTTGCTTTATTGATTTGACGGATTTCAAAGTGATATCCATCTTCTTCATATGGAAAAATAATAGGATACTGAAGCGCGTCATATAAGCGATGCGTTTCAGATATTCTGTTAATTCTCTCGTCACGACGGCGAATAATTATATCACGTGGTGCCACTGGATCACCAACCATTAAGATTGCTACATCGTCAACAGTGGGCGCGTTGTAAAGTCCTTGATGTTGTCCAGCTTGCGTTTTATCAGCATGAATTGCAATAAAGTGTTGATCTGAAGACAATCGCGGATCATCTTTTGCTTGTTTAAATGTTCTCACCAACTGGTTGTTGTCATGAAGCATTACTTGCAAACCGGCTACTATTCGCTGTTTTGTACCTGGACTGTAGAGCTGACGCTGTTGCACTTGGTCGTTATCATCCGCTTGTCCCATGAAATATATTTGTAAAAACTTAGGATCTTCATCTGGAATTGGCAATATTGATCCCATTTGGTGATAAATTTGGCCTTGAACTCTAAATGTTGGCATGAAGTTGTCTCGAACCACTTTAGTCGCACCAAACGATGTCATTTGAAAACACGAATTGTATTTTCGTATGTTGCTTAAGAAATGTTTGGAATCCGCCGTTGTTCCTATGAAGTGGAATATTATAATTTTGAATAATAATCCTTTTACTTTTTCCTCTTCTTCCTGCTTTGATGCCTTAGGTGCAAATTGTTTATTTGTTCTTACCTGAGACTAACGATAGTAGTGGGTCTGGTGGTGATAGCAGTTCGGGTAAAGCAATTTTACCATTTGCGCAGCACATTCCAGTTGCTTCATTTTTATATTTCTTAGCACTGCAGTATTGGCAAACTTTATTCATTGGTCCAATGGCAACTAACTCATCTTCACTGCAATCAATTTCTGATGTGTAGTGGAATGCCATCAGCTCATATGATGCAGGGCTTCGACGATGCTGTGCTCTTCGACTACGATCTTCTAGACGGCGTGCCTCACGTTGCTCTGGTGTCTCGGCAGCTCTTGATAAAGAGGAGCGCGATCGGTCACTTTGCATGCGTGTTTGACGTTGATGAGAAGTGTCGGAAGCCCTTGATGTGAAGGCTCGATATCGCAGAATTTCTAGGCGTGCTTCACGTTGCTGTAAATTCTCTGCAGCTCTAGAGGTTGAGGCTCGAGACCGTTCAATTTGAAGGCGTGCTTCACGTTCTTCATGAGTTTCGTTTGCTCTATTGGAATTCATTTGCAATGATTTTGGAGTGCGTGAAGAAAGGGATGATTATTTTGGAGGCATTTTTTTATTTATAACTTAGTTTTTAACACAATCGTTTCTCACTTAATTTGAACTTTGATTATATTAACTTTTAAAATTTTTTTTTTAATTTTTTGGTTATAAATTTGAAAAAAATTTAGTTAAAAAAATGATTTAAAAAGAAAACTGCAATTTCTGTCTAATTCACTATTGCAAATGCGTTAAGGCAAAAGTAAATATGCAGTAAGCTTAGTGCTCCCCTTTTTTGTTTTAAACCAATTAGAATTCAGCACTGAACCGCATGTGATTTGCTTCATGCTCCCCCTTTTTATTTTTAAACCAATCAAAAAGCAGCAATTACACAATCAGCTGTTTTGCAGACAATTGTGGGAGCAAGAGAATGCGGCTACCCTACTATTTTAATTAATATAATAAACGTAGTAAAAAGGTAGATGCAGAAGTGTGCATGGTCGAAAAATGTTATCATGTAATAAGTATTTCTATTCATGCCAATACCATATGTACCAAATATCGTCGACGTAGGTCAAAAAATGGCCAAAATACGGCGATTTAAATTTTTGGGTTATATGGGCGGTGGCACGCCCCTTTGTCCACTCCCAACTTTATATAGTCAAGAATATCCTATTGCGAAAATTTATTGACGATTGGTCCAGTAGTTAAGACTATTACGATTTTTACTTTTTCTAAAAAGGGGCGGGGTCCCACCCACTTTTCTCCTGGTACGTATTCCTAATTATACCAATACCATATGTACCAAATATCGTCGACGTAGGTCAAAAAATGGCCAAAATATGGCGATTTAACTTTTTGGGTTATATGGGCGGTGCCACGCCCCTTTGTCCACTCCCAACTTTATATAGTCAAGAATATCCTATTGCGAAAATTTAATGACGATTGGTCCAGTAGTTAAGACTATATTACGATTTTTAATTTTTCTAAAAAGGGGCGGAGTCCCACCCACTTTTCTCCTGGTACGTATTCCTAATTATGCCAATACCATATGTACCAACTATCGTCGACGTAGGTCAAAAAATGGCCAAAATATGGCGATTTAAATTTTCGGGTTATATGGGCGGTGCCACGCCCCTTTGTCCACTCCCAACTTTATATAGTCAAGAATATCCTATTGCGAAAATTTAATGACGATTGGTCCAGTAGTTAAGACTATGTTACGATTTTTAATTTTTCTAAAAAGGGGCGGGGTCCCACCCACTTTTCTCCTGGTACGTATTCCTAATTATGCCAATACCATATGTACCAACTATCGTCGACGTAGGTCAAAAAATGGCCAAAATATGGCGATTTAAATTTTCGGGTTATATGGGCGGTGCCACGCCCCTTTGTCCACTCCCAACTTATATAGTCAAGAATATCCTATTGCGAAAATTTAATGACGATTAGTCCAGTAGTTAAGACTATATTACGATTTTTAATTTTTCTAAAAAGGGGCGTGATCCCACCCACTTTTCTCCTGGTACGTATTCCTAATTATGCCAATACCATATGTACCAAATATCGTCGACGTAGGTCAAAAAATGGCCAAAATATGGCGATTTAAATTTTCGGGTTATATGGGCGGTGCCACGCCCCTTTGTCCACTCCCAACTTTATATAGTCAAGAATATCCTATTGCGAAAGTTTAGTGACGATTGGTCCAGTAGTTAATACTATATTACGATTTTTAATTTTTCTAAAAAGGGGCGGGGTCCCACCCACTTTTCTCCTGGTACGTAATCCTAATTATGCCAATACCATATGTACCAAATATCGTCGTCGTAGGTCAAAAAATGGCCAAAATATGGCGATTTAACTTTTTGGGTTATATGGGCGGTGCCACGGCCCTTTGTCCACTATCAACTTTTTATAGTCAAGAATATCCTATTGCGAAAATTTAATGACGATTGGTCCAGTAGTTAAGACTATATTACGATTTTTAATTTTTCTAAAAAGGGGCGGGGTCCCACCCACTTTTTTCCTGGTACGTATTCCTAATTATGCCAATACCATATGTACCAAATATCGTCGACGTAGGTCAAAAAATGGCCAAAATATGGCGATTTAACTTTTTGGGTTATATGGGCGGTGCCACGCCCCTTTGTCCACTCCCAACTTTATATAGTCAAGAATATCCTATTGCGAAAGTTTAGTGACGATTGGTCCAGTAGTTAATACTATATTACGATTTTTAATTTTTCTAAAAAGGGGCGGGGTCCCACCCACTTTTCTCCTGGTACGTAATCCTAATTATGCCAATACCATATGTACCAAATATCGTCGTCGTAGGTCAAAAAATGGCCAAAATATGGCGATTTAACTTTTTGGGTTATATGGGCGGTGCCACGGCCCTTTGTCCACTATCAACTTTTTATAGTCAAGAATATCCTATTGCGAAAATTTAATGACGATTGGTCCAGTAGTTAAGACTATATTACGATTTTTAATTTTTCTAAAAAGGGGCGGGGTCCCACCCACTTTTTTCCTGGTACGTATTCCTAATTATGCCAATACCATATGTACCAAATATCGTCGACGTAGGTCAAAAAATGGCCAAAATATGGCGATTTAACTTTTTGGGTTATATGGGCGGTGCCACGCCCCTTTGTCCACTCCCAACTTTATATAGTCAAGAATATCCTATTGCGAAAGTTTAGTGACGATTGGTCCAGTAGTTAATACTATATTACGATTTTTAATTTTTCTAAAAAGGGGCGGGGTCCCACCCACTTTTCTCCTGGTACGTAATCCTAATTATGCCAATACCATATGTACCAAATATCGTCGTCGTAGGTCAAAAAATGGCCAAAATATGGCGATTTAACTTTTTGGGTTATATGGGCGGTGCCACGGCCCTTTGTCCACTATCAACTTTTTATAGTCAAGAATATCCTATTGCGAAAATTTAATGACGATTGGTCCAGTAGTTAAGACTATATTACGATTTTTAATTTTTCTAAAAAGGGGCGGGGTCCCACCCACTTTTTTCCTGGTACGTATTCCTAATTATGCCAATACCATATGTACCAAATATCGTCGACGTAGGTCAAAAAATGGCCAAAATATGGCGATTTAACTTTTTGGGTTATATGGGCGGTGCCACGCCCCTTTGTCCACTCCCAACTTTATATAGTCAAGAATATCCTATTGCGAAAGTTTAGTGACGATTGGTCCAGTAGTTAATACTATATTACGATTTTTAATTTTTCTAAAAAGGGGCGGGGTCCCACCCACTTTTCTCCTGGTACGTAATCCTAATTATGCCAATACCATATGTACCAAATATCGTCGTCGTAGGTCAAAAAATGGCCAAAATATGGCGATTTAACTTTTTGGGTTATATGGGCGGTGCCACGGCCCTTTGTCCACTATCAACTTTTTATAGTCAAGAATATCCTATTGCGAAAATTTAATGACGATTGGTCCAGTAGTTAAGACTATATTACGATTTTTAATTTTTCTAAAAAGGGGCGGGGTCCCACCCACTTTTTTCCTGGTACGTATTCCTAATTATGCCAATACCATATGTACCAAATATCGTCGTCGTAGGTCAAAAAATGGCCAAAATATGGCGATTTAACTTTTTGGGTTATATGGGCGGTGCCACGGCCCTTTGTCCACTATCAACTTTTTATAGTCAAGAATATCCTATTGCGAAAATTTAATGACGATTGGTCCAGTAGTTAAGACTATATTACGATTTTTAATTTTTCTAAAAAGGGGCGGGGTCCCACCCACTTTTTTCCTGGTACGTATTCCTAATTATGCCAATACCATATGTACCAAATATCGTCGACGTAGGTCAAAAAATGGCCAAAATATGGCGATTTAACTTTTTGGGTTATATGGGCGGTGCCACGCCCCTTTGTCCACTCCCAACTTTATATAGTCAAGAATATCCTATTGCGAAAGTTTAGTGACGATTGGTCCAGTAGTTAATACTATATTACGATTTTTAATTTTTCTAAAAAGGGGCGGGGTCCCACCCACTTTTCTCCTGGTACGTAATCCTAATTATGCCAATACCATATGTACCAAATATCGTCGTCGTAGGTCAAAAAATGGCCAAAATATGGCGATTTAACTTTTTGGGTTATATGGGCGGTGCCACGGCCCTTTGTCCACTATCAACTTTTTATAGTCAAGAATATCCTATTGCGAAAATTTAATGACGATTGGTCCAGTAGTTAAGACTATATTACGATTTTTAATTTTTCTAAAAAGGGGCGGGGTCCCACCCACTTTTTTCCTGGTACGTATTCCTAATTATGCCAATACCATATGTACCAAATATCGTCGACGTAGGTCAAAAAATGGCCAAAATATGGCGATTTAACTTTTTGGGTTATATGGGCGGTGCCACGCCCCTTTGTCCACTCCCAACTTTATATAGTCAAGAATATCCTATTGCGAAAGTTTAGTGACGATTGGTCCAGTAGTTAATACTATATTACGATTTTTAATTTTTCTAAAAAGGGGCGGGGTCCCACCCACTTTTCTCCTGGTACGTAATCCTAATTATGCCAATACCATATGTACCAAATATCGTCGTCGTAGGTCAAAAAATGGCCAAAATATGGCGATTTAACTTTTTGGGTTATATGGGCGGTGCCACGGCCCTTTGTCCACTATCAACTTTTTATAGTCAAGAATATCCTATTGCGAAAATTTAATGACGATTGGTCCAGTAGTTAAGACTATATTACGATTTTTAATTTTTCTAAAAAGGGGCGGGGTCCCACCCACTTTTTTCCTGGTACGTATTCCTAATTATGCCAATACCATATGTACCAAATATCGTCGACGTAGGTCAAAAAATGGCCAAAATATGGCGATTTAACTTTTTGGGTTATATGGGCGGTGCCACGCCCCTTTGTCCACTCCCAACTTTTTATAGTCAAGAATATCCTATTGCGAAAATTCAATGACGATAGGTCCAGTAGTTAAGACTATATTACGATTTTTAATTTTTCTAAAAAGGGGCGGGGTCCCACCCACTTTTCTCCTGGTACGTATTCCTAATTATGCCAATACCATATGTACCAAATATCGTCGACGTAGGTCAAAAAATGGCCAAAATATGGCGATTTAAATTTTCGGGTTATATGGGCGGTGCCACGCCCCTTTGTCCACTCCCAACTTTATATAGTCAAGAATATCCTATTGCGAAAATTTAATGACGATTGGTCCAGTAGTTAAGACTATATTACGATTTTTAATTTTTCTAAAACGGGGCGGGGTCCCACCCACTTTTCTCCTCGTACGTATTCCCAATTATGCCAATACTATATGTACCAAATATCGTCGACGTGGGTCAAAAAATGGCCAAAATATGGCGATTTAAATTTTTGGGTTATATGGGCGGTGCCACGCCCCGTTGTCCAATTAAAACTTCATATAGCCTATTATTCCTTCCAGAGTCACAGTAACATGCTGTGAAAATTTCAGGAAGATCGGTCCAAGGGTTTGGCCTCCTATAAAGCACAAACATACAGACAGACATTCATTTTTATATATATAGATATGATGCACTTGCACGTGTGTTTATTTCTTTATAACATATGATCAGTGGTGTTGCCACTTATCCATAATTTCTATTTCTATTAATAATTAAAAATAAGCAAAATAAATAAATAAATGTTAATTACTTTAAAATTGTTTGATTTTGTGTTTAATAAAAAAATAATTAAAAATCAAATTAAATCACTCACTTGTAACTTGTAAAATTTTTTCTGAGGGTCTCCGTCGACTCTTACCTTTTTTTCTACAATTTTACAACTACAAATTTAGTTTAGGGAAACAAAACCACTTGTAGAAGTATGACTTGTAGACTTGTAACTTGTAAAATTCACTTGTAGCTACAAACTTGTAATTGTATTTTGATGAAACACAATTATTCACAAATTTGAATTCTACAGGCAAAAACACTTGTAATTGTGAACTTGTAGCTTGATGAAATAGGCCCCTGACGGTTGCGGCGACGGATTCCGCATGTCAGAGAAAAAACAAATAAAATGAGTTGCGGCGATGGATGCGGATTTTATTGTCATTTTCTATTTTTTGTTTACTAATTTTCTATTAGTTTTTATTGAAATATATATAAAAAAAATTGTAAAACGTAAACAATCAATAAATTGAAAAATTTTAAAATTACTCTTGTTTTTCGATGACTTTTTACATTTTCTTTTTCTTCTTTTTTCCTAGTCATTCACAAAAAATATTAACAAATAGTATTTTTTGTTAGAAAAACAATAAAACTGTGGCAACATGCTGAAAGAGAAAAATCTAAAAATTCAGAGCTGGAGAGAAAACACACTCAAATTAAAATAGATTCTAATTTCATGCGGATTCATTGAACGTTTTTTATTGTCAAAACTCCATATAAAAAAAAAAAACAACCGCATCCGCAACCGTGAGAGTATAAATACAACCTCACGGCTGCGGATGCGGTTGTTTTTTTTATATGAAGTTTTGACAACAAAAAACGTTCAACAAATCCGCATGAAATTAGAATCTATTTTAATTTGAGTGCGTTTTCTCTCCAGCTCTGAATTTTTAATTTTTTCTCTTTCAGCATGTTGCTACAGTTTTATTGTTTTTCTAACAAAAAATACTATTTGTTAATATTTTTTGTGAATGACTAGGAAAAAAGAAGAAAAAGAAAATGTAAAAAGTCATTGAAAAACAAGAGTAGTTTTATTGTTTTTTTAACAAAAAATACTATTTGTTAATATTTTTTGTGAATGACTACGAAAAAAGAAGAGAAAGAAAATGTAAAAAGTCATTGAAAATCAATAATAATTTTGAAATTTTTCAATTTATTGCTTATTTACATTAAAAAAAAAATTTTTTTTAAATATTTCAATAAAAAAGAATAAAAAAATTAGTAAACAAATAATAAAAATGACAATAAAATCCGCATCCGTCGCCGCAACTCATTTTATTTGTTTTTTCTGTGACATACGGAATTTGTCGCCGCAACCGTAAGGTTGTATTTCTACTCTGAGGTTGTATTTCTACTCTAAGTAAAATTTTGAAATGTGAACATAAAAACTATAAACCGTAGGTTAAACACTTATTGTGACATACGTACACGCGAATTTACGTATGAATAGCAATTTTTTTATGACTTGTACGCGTAGACTAAACACACCTTAAGAAAAATATGTTTATAGTGTAAGCGGGCAGTAATTAATGCATGGTGTTTGAAAAATATATATAAGTTTTGTAAAGGCAAATATTAATATATGAAGAGCGCATTTTCGAAATATTCCAAAATGTTTTTACTGACTTTCTAAATAAAACGAATTACTTGTAGTAAGGCCTTCGAATAAATAAAAAGTATATGAGAAGAATGCTAATAACTAAAGTAACGATCCAGATAATGTATTGCGTTCTGCTAATGTTGAAAATAATTTCTCTTTTTTAAAAAAATTTGAAATAACAAATGCCATTCGAAGTTTTAGTCTTCGTCTTTCTTAAATTTATTTTAAAGATTCAACAAATTTTAGCAGGAGATAAGAAGCAGTATTCTTACTGGGATCGCGTCCACTGTGCATTCTAAAAGGAGTGAATTGAATTAATTATATGTTTACAGTACGATTCGCTTTATTTATTCAATGCTGATCCAGAACTATCGCAATTTAACCAAGCTACTGCCAATTTTATAACGATTTGTTGCCTAATATTTCAATCGTTTTGGCGCTTAGCCAAAGAAAACTCTTAAAAATTCACACATTTTAAGTAACACGGTAAAACTGTGAATTAGTGAAAAAGGCATTTTTACAAGAGCACCACAATGAAAGAACAATTTTCAGTATCATTTTTAATTATTGTCTACCGTTCTCAGAAAAGTTCTCAGAATGATAATAAGATTATGTTAAGCATATAACTTATCAAAAATAAAAAAGTTATATTTCTCAATAAGTTGTGAAATTTCAATGAAGCATTTTAATAATCCAGAGTAATGTAAATGGCTAATACTAAAGATGAACTTTTCAAAGCAAAAAATTAATTAATTTGACTTATTATTACGTCTATGTTTCGTATTTAAGTGTATTGTTTAACATTTAGCTTGATAGTTGTAATTCATTATAATGAAATCTGTTTTATTGCAAGCAGGTTTTTAACTGGCATATTTATTAATTTCACTTGTGAACTCACTTGTATTAATGGTAAAAAAAAACTGCTAGTAATTTAAAAGAAAATAAAGAGAAATGGGCATATTCTGATTTTTTTATTTATTTATTTCAGGAATATTTGCTTACCTAAATTATTTGACACCGAAATCTCGTTCCGAGATTTTGGACCTTTTGGTCAATGGCTTAAAACGTTTAGAATATCGTGGTTATGATTCAACTGGAGTGGCTATTGATGCGTCCAATGGCAAGGATACCGTTATGGTTAAAAGTGTTGGCAAAGTGAAAGCTTTAGAAGATGCCATAGCCAAAAGTATGTACATACAAACGAGTTTTGTAACAATTTATTTTTTATTTTAATATAATATTTGTATAATAAAAGATTTTAGCGGTAAAGAATATGAAGAACTCATCACTACACATGTTGGCATTTCCCACACACGTTGGGCTACTCATGGTGTACCTTGTGAAAAGAATTCACATCCACAACGCTCAGATATAAACAACAGTTTTATGGTAGTTCACAATGGCATTATTACCAATTACAAAGATGTTAAGACCTTTTTGGAGAAAAAAGATTATGAATTCGAATCAGATACTGATACAGAAGTTATTGCCAAACTGGTACATCATCTATGGAAAAAACATCCTGGTTTCTCCTTTAGAGAATTGGTAGAACAGGCCATTCAACAATTGGTTAGTAGAGAAAAAGTAAGGTTGAAAATTGAAAACTTAAATATATTTCTTTTCTAACAGGAAGGTGCTTTCGCTATTGCCATTAAATCCAAATATTTTCCTGGCGAATGTGTAGCCTCCAGACGTGGATCTCCCCTATTAGTTGGTATCAAAACTAAAACTCGCTTGGCCACCGATCATATCCCCATTTTATATGGCAAAGGTAAGAGAAAAATATTAAATAAAATTTTTAACAAATTTTAAATACACACATACATATGTACATACATATTTATAAACATTGTTTCCCTGTTAAACGTTTATAAAACTTCTTTCAAGATTATTGTTTTATTATTTTTTGTCTTGTTTTTGGTATATTTTTTATTTTTTAATACTGAAATGACTTTTTATTTTCTCTCTCTTCTTTTATGTGGTTTAATTTTACATCTGTATTTGTATAACAATTTTCTTTGTTTGTGTGCGTGAACATTTTTGTTTTCGTTAACAAAATGGATAAAATTATGGGTGTGTTTAATTTTCCTGGAAATTGATTGTCTTTTAAACTTCTTCCTTTTCCGTTCTGCTGACTCTGTTGTACGTTTATGTGTGGGTATGCGTGATATATTTCGACATGAATCTAACTTAACGCCTTACAACCTCTTACCTTTTGTTCAACTACCACTACAACAACTCTGTTTAAAAAACTGCTACTCCTGCACCTGTTATCGCTACCACCAACACATTACTATTCCATTTTCTATGTCATCCTTCCGTGCTTTACAAACTGTCTTACTAATCTGCCCAATTCCTTTACGACGATGACGATTTAAAGATGATAAAAAACAACCAACTGAGCAAGGTAGCTTTATTATTGAACATTTTTATACATATTTTTCTTTTTTAACTGGTGAAGGACTCAAATATTTACAACGAAGTTGGAACCCTATTTTTTAACATACACATTTTGTACACTATTAACAGAAAATGTAAATAATACATAAATGCACTTTATCTACTAAAAAAACATGCTTTAAATTAAGTTATTTAATCCTAAATAAAAATACTAAAAGTATTTTTAGGCACCCTGTCATTATTTTGCATAGCATTTTTCGATAGAAATCACGTCTTCGTTACATCTTTAGATTAAAAATGTAATTTTACAAAAACAAAATACATTATTGTGGAATTGATATCTTCTAACGAACACTATTTCGTCGCTACTAAAACTAATTAGACAAAAAGATCCATTAAGTTAATACAAAACAGGAGTAACTGTTTTTCAACTACCAGATGATAATAAGTTGATTAACGAAAAATGTACAAAAACAAATTGCATAGGTATCGAATATTGATCTCTTATAGGTCACAACTTCAACTCTACTACGAGTGAATTAATTAATGTTTAGATATGTAAAGAAAAACATTATTGTTATTTAGTTCTACTTGTGCAGTGTTCGGTTATGCTAAGTAGTTAGCAAACTAGTTATTCATCATATTTTGCATTATAGTTTTACAACTTCTTTAAATTTAAAGTAATTCTTTTTACTTTATTTAAAACTTTCTATGATGTTTAAATTTAACGTTTTGGTAAAGCAGAATTTTGTTACTTGTAGAATGTCGAAAACTCAATTTTAATCCTTCTTAGAGACGCTAATTAGTTTCTCAATAGTTGTATCACTGTAGCCGTACATTCCTTCCCGACTGGGGATACTGTTTAGATTAGAATTCGATATTTTTGCGACATATTTAAACGCCATGAAGTGACTTTTTTGATAGAAAATGCTCGCAGGATTGTCATTTAAAAAGTTACTTTTCTTCACTACCACTTTGATATAAATTATTTGTTGGAAAATTTACAAAACCAAATTGCATTAGTGTTGAATGAATATTGATCTTTCATACGTCACTTCGACTGTACCTTGAGTGAATTATATAATAAAGCTGTGCTTCTCGTGCGTCTATTGGTTCAATAAAATGTGTTCGATTTGTAAAAATTATAAAAAAAATTACAAAATAACAAACTGATAAAGAAATGAAAACTTACATGCAGCTGTAAATATGTTGTAAGTAAGTATGTGTACACTTATCGTACACACAATGTTCTGCTCAAAACCAACCCGTACATATATTTTTTTTCATAACTATTTTGTGTGTTACTAAATTTTGAAATTACCCGTAAATAACCACTAATGTGTTTTATTAAAATATTTTTTTTTTTGCGTACACGTACGTGAATGTAACACTAAAGCTATTGTTTGCGTACGCGTACTCTACTTTTAATACGCGTTCGGAAAAAAGTACATTGAAAAAAATTAGTATTTTTTACTGATTTGATTTTATTTTAAATAATTCTTTTCTTATGAAATATTAATTAATGAGAGCCACACATTTTTAAAAAGTAGTAAGGGTACGATATTCCGAATATTATATACCCTTCACCAAAGTAATGTTGCCTTATGCTTTTAAGCAGTAGTATTCCTTGTTTTTTTTTTTTATTTTCTTTTATGTTTTCCAACTTTTTTTGCACGATTGTAACATAAGAAAATGACAGTTAGTTTAGCTTCAGTTGTACAATTATAATATAGAAGATGAATGGTTCCAAAATTTAATGTTTGCATTAAAAACCAAAAATTACGTATGAAATAAAAATAATTCACTTTAAAGAACATGGGATAACTCAAGGAAAATAGGGACGCTAGTCTTTTGTGATCATATCTCCACCGTTAAAGGATCGATTTCCTCGAAACTATATCTGAGAGATTGTTATACTAAGAATTTAATCCGGGTCCTCCCAAACGACATTTCAGCACAAACAAAAATAAACGGATAGATGGACTTGGCTAAATCGATTTCCCTATGTATATTCAGATTACGTGGTCGGATATAAAAATTGTAGAAATTACAAACGGGACGACAAACTTATATATACCTTTGTACATGTGGTGAAGGGTATAAAACGATACACAAACACTGTTTCCAACTAAATGTTATACAGAGTTTTAAAACTTTTATTGAACGCAACCCCAAAATAGCAATTTTTGTTTAAACTTCTGGAAAGAAATTAACTTTTAACTAAATTATTAATGCTTGAATGCTTTTATAAGCAATTCACTAATTTATTAAATGCTTAATTTTTTCGTTAAATCACTATGAAATTATATTCATAAATTTATTATTTATGTTTATATACATATATTTAAAACAAATATTTTGATGAATTTTTTTGTTTTAGTTTTTTTTTTTTTTGTTTGTTTATTTTAAAAGTAAATTACCTTTTAATACCTTTAACCGGAGGTGAAAAAAGGGTATATCGAAGTGTGTCATTCCGTGTGTAATTTCTACGATATCATTTCTGAGTTTCTATGCATGCGAAATCCATCTGTCAGTCCGTGTTCGTGTTGAACTCAACTAGGGCACTAGATATGCTGGAGAAGATTTTAGAAACGCCAATCGTTCAGACATAGACGAAAATTTTGCTATTGAAAATCAGCAAGATGGGTCCATATTATTCGAAATAGCGGGAAAGACACCACGTCTACCTCTAATTTTTCCATATCATTTGGAACAATGAAGTTACTCCAATAAAAAAAAAACAAATATATGAGGTAATAGAGAATTAAAAATATCAACTGAAAAAATTGGCGCCCACCCATATTTCACAAGTTATGAGCCTCTGAGCTTTTCACAGAAAAGTGCGATTGTGCACCATATTTTTTAAGATATCATTATGTATGTGATTTAAAAGCTTTTAAATAGATTTTTTAAGAAATTAAATTTTTTTAATTAGAATTACATATGCATAGTACTTAATTACGTATAGTGCTTACTTATATATGATGAAGGGTATATAAGATTCGGCGTAGCAAAATATAAATTAAATTTAAATCTAATACGGAATATGCTTTAAAAATGTGCTTTTAATAAATGCATATGTACATACATATACATATGTATATATTCAATTAAATTGAAATTGTTGCTCTCATTTAAAATGAAGTTTCAAAACTATTACTGATTCAAATTAACAAAAAATTTTACAAATTAATTTAACCAACAAAAGAAACCAAACCAAATAAACCACAAAGTAAACAAACCAAAATATCAATAAATAGTTTATTGGTTTTTCCATGCTATTTGAGCAAAAGTAATATGAAAAATAAAAAAAAATATAAATAAAAAAAAAACACATTATAAATACAAATTTTCGTGTTTGATTTTTGTTTTCCCTAACTGCCGATTTGAAATCACTTGCTTGTTTTTTCTTATTATTTCGTTTGGAATTAAATAAAAATATTTTAAGTTTCTGAAGAAACTGCTTGTATTATAAAAAACAAGCTATTTCCGACGCGCTTCGCTATCCCAATGGGAATAGTCGTACCACGACCACTTTTCCATTTTATTATCCATACAAATATGGAAATTACTTGCACTCTTCTCCCTACACTTTCATAGGTGAACGATAAGAGCTTTTCAGTTTGCATAGGCGGTACCACGCCTATTATTCCAATCGATCCAGTTTTTCGCTACATTATGCATATTAATAACAGTTTTTTTAAATAATTTCAATGTGCTGCCTATTACAATTACCAACCTAGCATCATTTCTGGTGAAAATACTTCCCAACTAGATTACCATCCCAATGATTTTAAGAAGACATGAGAATTTTATAATCAATTACTGAGAATTGATTCCATTGATTATTACTGGAAATAATGTTAATCAATAGTACATATTTTAGAGTATTCTCTTTTAACTTAAAGAACTAGATCAATTACAACTTCTTTTTTGCCAACTAATGTAATTTGTTTTGAAAGCCAGTAACAAAATATGGCAATCTTAAAAGTGTGTCATTATATGGCAAGTATTTATTAAGTTAATGCCAAATTTTTTTTCTGGAAACTAACATGATTACCCAACAAAAAAGTAGAAAACTCTTATATACGTAGATGTTGGTTTACCTCTGGCTATTGCAGGTTTAGTTTTAGTTTCATTTGTTGAAGCCAAAAACAAAATCATCTTTTCAGATGAAGCTCATTTTGATATTGGCGGGTATGTAAACAAGCATTTGGGCACAGAAAACCCATATATTGAACGCATACATTGAAAAGCCGGTGCTCCCAAAAAGAGTCACAATATGCGGATTATGGTCCAGAGGCATAATTGCTCCATTTTTCTTCGAATATGAAAGGAGTGGCCGTTACAGTCAATGGCGATCGTTATCGGGCCATATTGAACGAATTTTTGTTCACAAAAACTGAAGAGGAGGATATTGGCAACATTTGGTTTCAACAGCACGGCGACACGTGCCACACAGCTGAAGCCACACTCTTTTTTTTAAAGCATTTTTTTATAGCATTTTCAAAAAAAAAGTTATTTGGCGAACCCTTTATAGTCGCAAAAAATATTCGAGAAAAAATTATAAAAAAACTTATATATCGCACATTAGTACATTTATATTTTTATTTGTATGAATTTTAAACTACAAAAAAAACAACTTTAAATTCTTATTTTACAATTACCGAAAATTATAACAACAGTTTAATATATATTGAAGGAATTAATGCAATTAATTGATAATGGCAAAGATTGAATTTCGTGGGGATTTTATTGTTGCTTATATTTTCTTTAAAATAACGCATATCGGTGCAGCCTGAAGAGAGAACAAAAAAATTTTAATTTTTAGCGCGATAAAAGTTCAAAACCTATGTATCATGTACATCTATATGCACGTGTGTATATATTTCTGTACAAAAAACAAATAAAAATTCTACTTTATATTTATTTTACATTTTACAGCATCCATGCGTTGGGTTGTAGGTTTTTTCCTTTTTGTTTTTATTTTATATTGCTTAAAACGGTTTTTAATAAAAATATTTTATTTGTTTTACTAATGGTTTTAGTGGTAAATTTATTTAATAGAAAGCTAACATAATTTAATATTAAATTTTAATGCCTTTTTATCATTGTTATTTCATCGCATCAAAAATCGACCATTAAATAAACACAAATACTCGATCGCCAATCGAATAATTACGGATAATGGATTATGCAAATAACAAAATACAAATTCTGTAAATTGAATACTATTTTAAAATGGGACGTGTTTGGACAATATTTTACGTTTTCCATTTCAAACATATTAAATGCTAAATAATTCTTTTAAATTAAAAAAAAAACCAAATCTACCCAAATGCATTGAACTTCATAAACCATAACTGCCTTTTTATATTTCGCACTACCGCAACGCTTTTGCTCCATTCATTCTCAACTATCATCATGTAAAATAAATTTAAAACAAAAACAAATTGTTACATTTGATAATAATGAAAAAAGATCATCGTAAACATTTGCAAAATCGCGATATATCAGTGTTGCCACGTTCTGATAGCACCTCGGAATTTATGCCGTTAGAGAAGGAAGTTGAATATTTCTTTGCTTCGGATGCATCAGCTGTTATCGAGCATACCAACCGTGTCATTTATTTAGAGGTGGGTTTTAAGTTTTTTGATTTATATTCAATATTATTATTTTTCTTATTATTTTTAAGGATGATGATGTAGCTGCTGTACGGGATGGTGCCTTAAGCATCCATCGCCTTAAGAAATGTAGCGATGACTCACATGCTCGTGAAATTACTACTTTAAAAATGGAAATCCAACAAATTATGAAAGGAAACTATGACTACTTCATGTTAAAGGAAATTTTCGAACAACCCGAGTCTGTAGTGAATACCATGCGCGGTCGCGTTCGGTTCGATACTAAGTCGGTTGTCTTGGGTGGCATTAAGGAGTATATTCCAGAAATCAAACGTTGTCGTCGTTTAATGTTAATTGGCTGTGGAACCTCATATCATAGTGCTGTGGCCACACGCCAACTTTTAGAAGAACTTACCGAATTGCCCGTCATGGTAGAACTGGCCTCTGATTTCTTAGATCGTAATACACCAATTTTCCGTGACGATGTGTGTTTTTTTATATCTCAGTCCGGTGAAACAGCTGATACTTTAATGGCTTTGCGTTACTGTAAGCAGCGCGGTGCATTGATTGTAGGTATAACCAACACTGTAGGCAGCAGTATTTGTCGTGAATCTCATTGTGGAGTTCATATTAATGCCGGCCCTGAAATCGGTGTTGCTTCAACAAAGGCTTACACCTCTCAGTTTATTTCATTGGCCATGTTTGCCTTGGTAATGTCTGAAGATCGTTTGTCTTTGCAACAAAGACGTTTGGAAATAATTGATGCTTTGCTTAACTTGGAGCATCAGATTCGTCAAGTACTAAAATTGGACTCACAAGTACAAGAATTGGCCAAGAATTTGTACCAACACAAGTCTCTTTTGATTATGGGTCGTGGTTACAACTTTGCTACCTGTTTGGAAGGTGCTTTGGTAAGTTTTTTACTACTTAAAGAAATTATAAAGAAAACATCCATACGTATGAATATCAGTCATATTTTTGTGTCAGGTTTTGCAGCCTTATTTTAAAGAAGGAATTGATATATTAGAAATAATTTCTTACAAGGGGTGTACAACCGCGATATAAGATGACAGAAAACCTCGGCAGAGCATTTCTCCATCTTAATCTTAATATCGCACAAGGAAAAATCACGTATTTCTCTTTTTTTTTAATTCATAAATCACTCATAAAAATATTCTTATATATACATGTTTTGTATCATTTTGTTTAAAAACTTATTATTTTCTTTTAACAAAATCGTTTTATATAAAACTCTTGAGGAAGATATTTTTAATAATTTGTGCATCAGATTTGTAATGGCGGCATTTTGTTTACAAATACAAAGTTGCGTTTTTGATAATTGACAGTTTATCTCATTATATTGTGTCTATGAGATATCTCATAACAACGCTCTCATAAGAAATCTAATAAGATTGCAAAAACACTAATTTTAGTCTACACGTAACAGAATTCTCTCAGCGATGGAATTTGACGTTCTCATCTCAGAATTCATCTCTAATGTAGACTTCAAGTTACAATCGGGTAGCTCAATTTTAAGGGCCAATGTTGAATTTAGACAACACCTAAACTTTAAGTATTTTTCTGCATTTAATTTGACAATTCTTAATTTCAGACTAACCGAATTTTAACCATGATATAAAAATAGAAGGTAGTTCAACTTTCTCTTTTCGTCGCCATATTAACGTTCTGACGTTTGCGGGAATTATAAAAATTTTTGCTATAATATAAATACGTATGTTCACCACAAAAAGTGGAAAGAGTTTGTCACTCCGTGTGTTATTTGTACAATATCCATTTCCGACCCCATAAGGTATATATATTCTGGCTTCTTATGCATAGCGAGGTCGATTGAGCGATGTCCCTATGTCCGTCCGTGTTAGTGATGAAATCAAGTTCGCCGAGGCAAACTTAACTTCACCAACAACAAAAAAAAAATTGTCAAACGATCACATATAGTATCGAAAGAGGTGATATTGAATAGAGAATTAAAAAATAAGAAACAAACAACAAGTGAAAAAATTGACGCTCGGAGTCACGGGGCCTTGAAATTTTCAAATTTTTTAAAACATCAATATGTGTCTCATTTTAAAACTTTTGAAGAGATCTTTACGGAAATACTAAAATTTAAAAAAAATGCTTAACCCAATAAGAGCCGATGTCATTTTTATGTAAAATTATATATATGCAGTATTCAATTTATTTTAATGTTCAATTCTCTGTCACCCCAATATTTGCTTCTTTGATTGGAGTTACTTCACTATACTAAATTTACATAGATGGTGATGGGTATATAAGATTTGGCATAGTTGAATATAGCACTCTTACTAGTTTCCTCTTATACGTATGAAATATTAAAAGAAAAGAAATATAAAATTTTATAAATCAAAAACAAATTTTATTGAATGAATAAAATAAAATAAACAAAATTTAATTCACAAATTTAACAAAAAAAAAAAAAACAAAAAAAAGGCGATAAGTTGCCTTTTTTTGACTGGATCAGTAGAAGACGTTTCTGCAAGAATTTTGAACATTTTTCAAACTTCTAACAATACGATTTGACAAATGCATCTTATGTATGTTCGTTGCATTTCGGAAAGGATAACATTGTTTTTGACAAGAGAAATATACGATTAAAAAAGTGCTTTTCCAGATTACGAAAGCTAAAATATAGAATATAATTTTTGATTCCAGTTTCGGCTTATTTGTTAGGTAAAATAACGCATTTTTTCTTAGTAACTTCTTAATTAATTAGATGATGAACCAAAAGTGAAAGATTTTTAAGATAACTTAATCGAGTGTTTATATATAGACGAAACGTTAAGCCACGAAATGTATGAAATAATTTGTAAGATACCGGTTGGTAAAGAAGAAAAAATAGAGGTAAAATAATTATTTTGTTTTCGGCAAAACCAAACAAGAAATTTATGTAAGAAATAGAAAAACTGTATTAAAATTTTCTTAAAATTAATGGCACTGACTCAATTACTGACTCCCATATGAAGAATTTGTTGTGCTATTGAAATTTAAAATAAGATAGTAATATTAAAAACAGATTTTTTTGGGAAGAACATATTTTCGTATTCGCTTTTCAAACACGAAAGTATACAATTGTGTAAAAAGATGAAAACTTTAAAACTTTTTTAAAACTTATTCTATTGTTAATTTTAAATACATATAAAAAACTTGAACTTAGCATTGTGAAACGCTAATATTTATTAATTATGTGAACACAAATATTTAACATTTTTATTAATTAAGGTGCTTAATTCGGTAAAGGTACAATTATGCGAACGTCCACTTAAGCTAACCTAACGGCCGTTTGTTTTTAAATATACTAAAACAATGCAAACGCTTACCGAAATTAACTGTCACGTTTCCGGAACGCTTCAACCTGTATAAAGGGCTCGTTATGCGAACGTTGATGTAAGAAAAACTTAACGTATTTTAACGTACGGTCGTTTATGTACTTATAGAAACTTTACAAATGTGACGCATGTCAATAAAATAAACAAAAACCAAACATTGTGCAGCACAATTTGTTTGTAAGTTTAATTTCAAAAGCCCGAAAAGAATTTAAAAATGGATATTGAGGATTTATTTACTGATGTCCATGAAATAAGTACAATTGTTTTGCAAAAAAAAAACAAGCCAAAATATTAAATTACAAAACCTAAAACAATTTTCAATTTGCTGCAGCTGTTCAGAACAGTGTTGAGATTTGTGACATAGTTACGGGCACTGTTCCGGACATGTAAATTTAGAAAAAGTACTAATTTCGCTTCGAAAGATATTTTACATTGCAATATGTGCAATGTATTGACAAATTTAATTATCTGTTTTAAAAAATATTATTATGTATTTAATGTAACTATTTATTTATTATACTTTTATTAAGCAAAATAATAAAAACTGATGAATGATATTGTCAATACTTCAAAAGTACCTAAAACGGGCAAATGTGCCGCAATGGTACTTATCACATATAATTCCAGCACTATCTTACGAATGTCACGTAACAATGCCGTCAAAACCTATTTTATACAGGTTGAAGCGTTCCGGAAACGTGACTGTTAATTTCGGTAAGCGTTTGCATTGCTTTAGTATATTTAAAAACAAACGGCCGTTAGGTTAGCTTACGTGGACGTTCGCATAATTGTACTTTAAAATAGGGTTTGACGGCATTGTTACGTGACATTCGTAAGACAGTGCTGGAATTCTATGTGTTAAGTACCATTGCGGCACATTTGCCCGATTTAGGTACTTTTGAAGTAATTGACAATAATTGTATCATTAATCAGTTTTTATGATTTGGTTAATAAAAGTATAATAAATAAATAGTTATATTAAATACATAATAATATTTTTTAAAATAGATAATTAAATTAGTCAATACATTGCACATATTGCAATGTAAAATATCTTTCGAAGCTAATTTAGTACTTTTTCCAAATTTACATGCACGAAACAGTGCCCGCAACTATGCCACAAATCTCAACACTGTTCTGAACAGCTGCAGCAAATTGAAAACTGTGTTAGGTTTTGTAATTTAATATTTTAGCTTTTATAGTTTTTTTCTTTGCAAAACAATTGTACTTATTTCTTTTCGGGTTTTTGAAACAAACAAACAAAATTATAATCACACGCGAACAAATTGTGCTGCACAATGTTTTATTTTTGTTTATTTTATTGACATGCGTCACATTAGTAAAGTTTCCATAAGTACATAAATGACCGTACGTAAAAATACGTTAAGTTTTTCTTACATCAACGTTCGCATAACTAGGCATTAAATTTCTTGCTCTACAATTGTATTTTTAATAATTTATTATAATAACTGAATTTTTATAAATTGTCTTTAAGAGTCAAAGGATTTATTTCTGTGTAATTTTATAGTCAATATATTTGATATTAATTTATACCCAGCAAAAAATTAGACATTACCATAAAAAGTACTTGCCATATAATAACTTACTTTTGTGATTGCCATATTTTGTTACTCGCTTACAAAACACATTAGATTAGTTCCCAAAAAAGGAAGTAGTAATGGAACTAGTTTTTTATGTTAAAAGAGACTACCGTACTAATGTACTCATTACTTCCTACAATAAATAATGTAATCGATTCTCAGGAATTGATTATAAAAGTCTCATGCCTTGTTAAAATCATTAAGTAGGCAATCTAGTTGGGAAGTACTTCTGCCAAAAAGGCTTAATTCCACACTCGATTACCTTTTCAAAATTTTTTTTGTTAAATAGTTTTAAAACATTTTTTCTTATTTATATCTGTGGCAACGTAAGTTGTATTGTTTACAAAAAATATATTTAAAATAATTCCGGCAAACGTCACAAAATTTTGATCATGATTTGAACCTAGGAAAAATACAAAATAGAGCAACGCGTTAAAGTTATTCAGGCTTATTATGAAAATGGGCGTTCAACTCAAAATGCATTTAGTGCACTTCGTGACTTTTTCGATCAATTTAATAGTCAAAATGTGCGTACAATCGGAACAAATTTACAAATTTGAGTAAACCGGGTTTGTAGAAGATTCGAAATATCCAATGGCCGTGTTGGCAATGTCAATTGTACGCCAAGATCATGTGATTTGACACCGTTCGACTTGTTTCTTTAAGGGTTTTCGAAAGAAAATATGTACGTCAATAAGCCAGCAGCAATTCAATAGCTAAAGTCTGAGATAATTCGGCACATTGAACATCGATTATGTATCAGCGTCATTGAAAATATGGAATATCGGGTGAAGCTATGCCGCCGAAGTCGCGGCGGCCATTTGGCCGATATTTTGTTGCACACATAATTGAATTAAAACAATATTATCTAAATAAAAAGAAATGGCAATAATTTCCTAATAATTTGTGTATAATTTTATTCAAAATCAACATCTGGCTTTAAAATTTCAACAACCTTTATAAACTGAATGCAATGTTTGGCAGTAATTGTAATTTTTATTCATGATAAATTTTTGTGTTTGCTATATCTCTTTAATTAGTTATAACGGTAATTAATAGTTTTATATATGAATGAATGAAAACTTATTTTCTATTTATTACAGAAAGTTAAAGAATTGACATACATGCACAGTGAAGGTATTATGGCTGGCGAACTGAAACATGGTCCTTTGGCGTTAGTTGATGATTCTATGCCTGTTCTTATGATTGTGCTACGTGATCCAGTTTATGTCAAATGTATGAATGCTCTACAACAAGTTACCTCACGCAAAGGCTGCCCAATTATTATTTGCGAAGAAGGTGATGAAGAAACAAAATCGTTTTGTTCTCGTAGCTTAGAAGTTCCTCGCACGGTTGACTGTCTCCAGGGTATTCTAACCGTTATACCTATGCAACTGTTATCCTATCATATTGCAGTCCTTCGTGGCTGTGATGTAGATTGTCCTCGTAACTTGGCCAAGTCTGTAACCGTAGAATAGAATGGTTTACCTTATACTGGCAATCTGTCTTATGACTTTTTTTATATATTTGATATTATTGGACTTAACGCTGAATTTATTTTGTTATATTCATATACCTATATGTTTAGTTAAATCATGATATAAGCAATATGCTTATTATTACATTCATATATTATCTGTGCAATATCTTTACATATATATTTGTTAGATGCATCCATTGTATGTGTATAATTTACATTGTAAAAAAAATTGTTTTGACTTTTTTGTTTATTGCTTGAGTTTTTTCTTTGTTTTAAAAAAAAAATTAAAAATTTCCTTATTATGATTTCAAAATATTTCTTTTTAATTAAACTCAGAAACATATATAGATACTTATTTGAAAACAAATATGATTTGTTTTTATGAATATACATATGTATATTTCGATAATAATGCTAAGACAAATATGGATAACAATGATATGGTGGATAAGATTTTTAGTTGGTAAAGTATACAGGTCGAATAGTGGTAAGTTTTAAAAACTTGAGATTATTTTTGGGCTGAAGTACTTGAAATACATTGCTGCATGGGTTACACTAATGCAAACTTTTAAATGAAATTACACTTTTTCAATTAAAAAGACTCTACTTTTTTATTAGAAATAACAATCAAAAAAAAAATCAAATACATAATATTCGAAAATTCAATATTAATGTTAAACGTTAACTGAATAGTTTAATTGAAAAACGCGTCAAACAAAAAAAAAAAAAAAATAATAAAAATCGATTTTTTGTCGATTAATGCTTTATGACGGTAAACACATCATAAATTATTAGACCTAACCTAAAACACCTTTAGAAATAGCTTTACCCGCTTTTTTAAACTGGCACAGTATAATCAATGAGAAAATCAATTTTGAATCTTTAATTATTATGCCCTTTTGCATTTTAAGTGACGATATATCTTTGATAATAATATCCTACGCTATCCTATTATACTCTTCACCACAAAAGTGGTATATCTAAGTTTGTTATTCCGTGTGCAATTTCTGACTTCTTATGCATATCAAAGTCGATTGAGCGATGTCCGTCAGCCCCTCCGTCCGTTTTAGCGTTGCCTCGGCACACATGATTTCACAAAAAAAAGTAAATATGTAATCGATCAAATATAGTATCGAAATAGGTGTAATTGGAAATCAGCATGATTCTTTAAGGCAGCAGGCAAAACACCGCGCCTACCCTTAATTTTTTCATATCATTAGGAACAATAAAGTAACTCCACTCAAAAAAATATATACAGGGCGATAGATAATTAAAATGTGTTAAAAAAAACATCAAGTGAAAAAATTGGCGCTCGCCCATGTTTTCCGAGTTGCGGGGCTCTGAAATTTTCAAATTTTTTAAAATATCATAATGGGCTTTTCAAGAGATCTTTGAGGAAATACTAAACTTTTTAAAAATACTTAACCCATTAAGAGCCGATGTCATTTGTATATTAAATTATATATATTATATGTATATGCAGTACCAAAATATTTTTTTAGTTTTTATATCTCTGTCACACCAATATGTGTTACTTCACTAAACTAGATTTACATAGATGGTGAAGGGTATACAAGATTCGGAATTGATGAACATTGTTAATCGCAGATTCGTCCCTAGATTCTGCATTGAGTATTTTGTGTATTAAATTTGCTTAGCCTTGAACTTCAATTTTTGTTAACCTTGAAATTCGTTACATTTCTTTCTTTTAAAATAGTTAATCTGTAAAACAAACAAGCATGCGTACATACATAAATATTTACATATAAACATACGCTCTACGCAATCGTTTCTCAATCTCTTATACTAGTAGTTCAACAAAGAGATTGTTATTTAAAATAAATATGTGTATGTATGAATTTTAAATACTGAAACAAATTGTTGTTATTTTTATGAACTGTCTTTATTAAGATCAGTGGGCGTAGTAAGTAAGTATAATTCTCTTATTCTACAAATATAAACATAAAATAGAACTCAAAAAGAGAGACAATTTAATTATTTTCTTATATTACAATAATTCTCTTACATTATAAAGTAAATACATTTTAATTTTAAATTTTCACCCTGACCAGGATTCGAACCATCGATTTTACAAATTAATGAAATTTTCGGCTTTTGGTTCTTTTTAATTAATTTTCTAAACATTTTTAGAAAGAAAAATTATTTACAAATGTATGCGGACGTTTTCCAAAGAAAACAAGAAAAATTAGACGCTAGCAGAATGAAATGCAGCATTTTCTGGACCGCCACATCCTTCATCAGCATTCTTTGCATCTACCTACCTTATGTTATGTACATCGTAAACATCATCTATTTAACCAACTAATCTTAATGTTAATTTGGTGAGACGAAGTTCACACACAACTTAAAGCTTTTTCTTTGTCATTCTCTTTGTAACTCGTCTTGTACATTTGTTGTTGCTTTTTTGTACTAGCAATTTGATAGTCACAAATGCAACTTTTTTATTTTTAATTATTCATACTTGTTTGCTCACAACCAAGGCGAATCAATTATCAGGTGGCAGCGTTAGAGAATTTATAATTTTTTGCTGGTAGAAACGAATGTCAAACTTCATATAAAAAAAATTGTAAACAGATTTTTTATATATGGAGTTTGACAGTAGTGTACACGGCGAAAATTAATGAATTCGCCTACGCTGCCACCTGGTAATTAATTCGCCTTGCTCACAACATTATAGACACTGTTTCAGTATCATATTGACTTTTATGAGTTAAGTATGAATGTAAATACGCGGTGCCTAACGTCCGCATACATTTGTAAATAATTTTTCTTTCTAAAAATGTTTAGAAAATTAATTAAAAAGAACCAAAAAGCCGAAAATAAAGTAAAATTTCATTAATTTATAAAATCGATGGTTCGAATCCCGGTCAGGGTGAAAATTAAAAATTAAAACAAACGCTAAGCACCGCGTATTTACATTCATACTTAACTCATAAAAGTCAATATGATACTGAAACAGTGTCTATAATGTTGTGAGCAAACAAGTATGAATAATTAAAAACAAAAAAGTTGCATTTGTGACTATCAAATTGCTAGTACAAAAAAGCAACAACAAATGTACAAGACGAGTTACAAAGAGAGTGACAAAGAAAAGCTTTAAGTTGTGTGTGAACTTCGTCTCACCAAATTAACATTAAGATTAGTTGGTTAAATAGATGATGTTTACGATGTACATAACATAAGGTAGATAGATGCAAAGAATGCTGATGAAGGATGTGGCGGTCCAGAAAATGCTGCATTTCATTCTGCTAGCGTCTAATTTTTCTTGTTTTCTTTGGAAAAGGTCCGCATACATTTGTAAATAATTTTTCTTTCTAAAAATGTTTAGAAAATTAATTAAAAAGAACCAAAAAGCCGAAAATAAAGTAAAATTTCATTAATTTATAAAATCGATGGTTCGAATCCTGGTCAGGGTGAAAATTAAAAATTAAAACAAACGCTAGGCACCGCATATTTACATTCATACTTAACTCATAAAAGTCAATATGATACTGAAACAGTGTCTATAATGTTGTGAGCAAACAAGTATGAATAATTAAAAATAAAAAAGTTGCATTTGTGACTATCAAATTGCTAGTACAAAAAAGCAACAACAAATGTACAAGACGAGTTACAAAGAGAATGACAAAGAAAAGCTTTAAGTTGTGTGTGAACTTCGTCTCACCAAACTAACATTAAGATTAGTTGGTTAAATAGATGATGTTTACGATGTACATAACATAAGGTAGATAGATGCAAAGAATGCTGATGAAGGATGTGGCGGTCCAGAAAATGCTGCATTTCATTCTGCTAGCGTCTAATTTTTCTTGTTTTCTTTGGAAAACGTCCGCATACATTTGTAAATAATTTTTCTTTCTAAAAATGTTTAGAAAATTAATTAAAAAGAACCAAAAAGCCGAAAATAAAGTAAAATTTCATTGCACTTTTTCTTCATATGAGTCTTCTTGCTGTCTTTCAATTAGCAGTTGTTTATTTGCAAATTGTAAAGGACTTTCTATTACTGGAATATGATCTATCCCGTCGTCCTGTGCGCTGTGTACAGTTGGTATAGGAGAGCTTACTCTTACTTTATTTTTTCTTCTAGTGCTTTTTGGCTGGTTTGTCCCTTTAAGCCTCTTTTACTTTCAAAATGGCCGTTGCATATGTTGCAATGAAAAACTTGTGTACCATGTTTCTGGTTTATATGTTGGTTTAAAACTTCCTTTCTTTTATAATTCTTTTTACAGATGCTACATTCGAAAAGGTTTATTTCACTACGTATTCTAGATAGAGCATCAGCAACCTTGTTTTCCTTTCCCTCCACATAGTTGATATCAAATTCATATTCATTTAATTTTATTTTCCATCTTACTAGCTTTGAGTTTGGCTCTTTTAGCTCTTTAGCTAATAATTCTTTTTCGATGGTGCTATAGTTAATCTCATGCTTATTAAGAGTTCTTGAGGCGAAAGCCAAAGGTCCGTCTTCTTGCGACAGAACGGCACCAAGGGCAAAGTTGCTCGCATCTGTAGTAAGTACAAATTGTTTTTCAAAATCCGGGTATCTCAACACCATGTCAGAAGTTAGTACAGCTTTTAGCTGCTCAAATGAATTTTTATAGTCCTGTTCATTAATATCTATAATACTATCCTTTTTTAATCTTAATGTTAGTGGTTTTGCAATTTTGGCATAATCAGGAATAAATTTTCTATAGTAACCACTAAGGCCCAGAAAACTTTGGATTTCTTTAATAGTCCTTGGAATAGGAAATTTCTTTATACATTCTATCTTCTTAGGATCTGGTTTTACCCCTTGTGCTGTTACGACATGTCCCAAGAAGTTAGTTTCCATTCTCAAAAAATCGCTCTTATTCAATGAAACCTTTAGGTTAGCTTCCCTAAGCGTTCTGAAAATTGTTTTTAAATAGTCCATGTGCTCCTGAAATGAAGTGCTAAATATTAATATGTCATCCATATAAATGACACAAATTTTGTTAATATATTTCCTAAGCACATTGTTCATCATTCTTTGAAATGTTGCGGGCGCATTTTTGAGCCCGAAAGGCATACGTTTGAATTCGTAGTGACCATCGCTTGTCGAAAAGGCAGTTTTTTCCTGGTCGTTTTCATCAACCTCTATTTGGTAAAACCCCTTTGTCAAATCAAGCGTGGAAAAATAATTAGCTCTGCCTAATTTATCGAGAGCCTCATCAATAAGGGGAATTGGATATTTATCCTCATTAGTGACAGTATTTAGCTTTCTGTAATCAATTACAATTCGCCATTCTTTACTACCCACTTTATCCTCCTTTTTTGGGACAATCCAAATAGGAGAGTTGTAGGGAGAATTGCTAGGTGCTATTATTCCTTGTTCCAACATTTCATGAATTTGCCTTTTAACTTCTTCTTTATGAACTTCAGGGTACCTGTATGATTTAGTATAGACAGGTACATCAATGGTTGTTTTGAGCCTATGTTTTATTTCATTTGTTAAAGTAAGATCGTCACCTTTTTTATAAAATATATCTGAAAATTCCCTAATAAGGTTTCTTACAGCATTTTCTTCCTTTTCATTCAGGTGTCCTATCCGCAACTGTTCCATGACTCCCAGTTCGCCTAAATGATGAAAATCGGGTAGTTTTTCTATATCTTCTAAATTTATTAATGGTTCATTTTCACTTTGACCTTCAAAATATATTGGTAATTCTTGGTTATTGATTCCAATAGATTGTTTTTTATAATCTATAACTGCATTATTATTACGTAATAATTTAGATCCAAATATTCCGTTAAATACTGGATGAAAGTTAGAAATCTTGAATGTTTCATCTTTTTTGAGGCATATTTGTAGGCTATTTTTTGGGACTGCAGCCTCTTCTTTTATTTCTAAAAATCCTGAAGCAGTTTTTATTTTTAAAGGTTCTTTTAGTTCACGAATTAAATGTTTTGGGCAGTGACTTTTTTGAATTAGATTTTCCGTGGAGCCTGTATCTATTAAAATTCTTGTTGCTCGGTTTCCCTCCTTGAAAAGAACATAGGGCAACCTGAGCTCGGTGGACTCTCTGCTGGGGAGGCCATAAATTGAAAATTTTGTTCATTACCTAAATAATTATTTTGTCTACGGGTCTGTTAACTAATGTCCATTGGTTCTACATTGTTTTCTCCACTAGTGTATCTGTTAAAAGAATTTGTATTCCAATTGTGGCATGGAAATATTTTATTTTGTTTATTTCTATCATAGGTGTTTCTGTTTGGGTTAGTTTGATTGTTTCTATTAGTATTATAGCTAGTTTTGTAAGAAATATCGGGATTAGGATGTTTATTAGTGGAACTTTGCATTCTACTTTGGTTACTGTAATTTTTAAAATATTATTTCTAATTTTTTCACCTGATAGCAAATTTGCCTGACCTAATTCATGAAGTGCATTTTCAAGGGAATTTGGCTTTAAAGAGGAAAGAACTGTTCTTAAATGTAAAGGCAACTTATTAATAAATACTTTTAAGGCTACGTTGTTATTATGAATTATCTCGGAGGGATTGCCATCCAACCGATGTCTTTGATTTAATAAAGATAATTTTGTTTGTATAAAATTATAAAATTGCAAAACGTCACTCTTCGTACAGAACCTGAGCCGAAGCTAATCCTCCGAAATTCAACTCCAACAGATTTTTTATTTCGGACCATCTTGTTAAATGTGGATGAATCTCTAGAACTAATCTTGCCTTATCTTGAATTTTACCTTTAATAATGGACAGAAACATTCTTTGGGAAGTGGGGTTGTACTGGTCCATTGCTATGATGACATTATCGATACTCTCTAAGAAGGGGTACAATTCTTCCTTTCTGCCATCGAAATTTGGTACCAAACTTAGAAATTTTAAAGGATCGATATCTCGTTCCTGCTGAGGAAGTAATACCTGTTGGTGTATTTGTTGTTGAAGTTGTTGTTGCAGCAACTGTTGTTGTAGTTGCTCTTGCTGTAACTTTTGCTCCATTTTTTCTAGTTTTCCTCGATTATTTTCAAATATTTTCCTCCTTTTTTCCGATCTGTAGTTTTTAATATCCACCTTAATGTTTTTATTTTCAGTTAAAGTTTATTATTTTATTAAATATCCTTGTTTTTATTTTCTTTTTTTTATTTTTTAGTTTATTAGGTAAAACTTATTTTTTAGTTTCAGAAAATCCTTTTGCACCTCAGATTTTTAGACCACTTTTATTTAAATTAATATATATATATTTTTTATGTAATAATTCTGGAGGGACCCTTGGGTATCGCAGAATTTAATTTATTTTTATCCTTTTCGTAGGATTCTTTTTTACTTGGGATAAGCTATTTATTTTTGCTTATCCTACCGATTGCGCCAATTTTAAATACTGAAACAAATTGTTGTTATTTTTATGAACTGTCTTTATTAAGATCAGGAAGACAAAAGCTTAACAATTAAATTTACAATTTGGTTTTATACATTTATCAGTGGGCGTTGTAAGAAAGTATAATTCTCTTTGTCTACAAATATAAACATAAAATAGAACTCGAAAAGAGAGACAATTTAATTATTTTCTTATATTACAATAATTCTCTTACATTATAAAGTAAATACATTTTATAATAAATATTGGTTCAATTGCTAATTGAATATGAAACTGTTATTAGAGTTTTGTATAAGAAATATGAATAAGTTTGGGTGTGGTGTCAAAAGATTCAAATAACATTTGGGAATTTCTGTGGCTTGTAATATTCTACAGTGTTGGGTAAAACTTATGTATGCACATTTGTCCATACAAATTATTTAACACATATGAATTCTCTAGTTAAGAAGTAATTTTGTGTGTAGAATTGTATGTACATTTGCTTGTACGTAAAATATTATTTTGGTGGTTGATTTACATTTTAATTTGTATTTTGTCATTCGACTTTAAACCATTTAATAAAGTGCTTCATAATTGGAAGCAAAGTTATTTTATCGAAGTGTTTTTTATTTTGCACTTGCCTGCAAAAAACATTGCAAACAGCACTCTTACTTGTTTTTCATATTACTTTGAAATATTACTTTTAAAATTACTAATAAAAGTATGTTAATATTGAACAAAATTACAAATATCCATAACTTTCTCTGGGAAAAAAAATTATATTTTCAATATTAATATCAAGGTTGCTAGAAAGTTTTCTTCAATTTACTAAAAACTACGGAAATGTTATTTACAACACGTTTTAAAAATAAAGTGTTCAATTAGAACGTATCAGATTATGGTTAAACCTTTATGTTTATATTATAAAATGATTACTCTTCTTAAACTAGATTTTGATTATTTTAGTTACTGTTTTTAACAACGTAAGCTCTAGCTTATCAAATAAAATTTTAGGTACGTTTTAGGCACGTAATATTGGTAGTGAGATTTTTCCCTCCGTTTAAGACACATCTAAAAAATTTATATGACTTAAATTAAAAAAAAAAAAAACATAAGTAGCAAAAACAGAATGAACACTCAGTAAATTAAATTTCGTATACTTTACTTCATCATTTATCAATTTTTAATTAATGCACTTTTATAACTACATAAATGATTCTAGGCCAGCTTACCTAAACTCTTAATTTCTATATAATTTGTTAATTTTGAACCGACTTCAAAAAGAAAGCAGGTGATTAATTCGACTAAATGTTGCTTTTTTATATTTGTGCCTCCATAAATCCGTAATTTCTGCATCCATTTTCAATTTTTTTTTTATTTAAATGGTGATGATGATAATAATCTTAAAAATAAAAAAAGAGCAACTACATGTTTTTTAAGTAAATTATGAACAGTAAAGAGAACCACCACAAAATAAATAAAAACTGCGTCTCACTATAGCTTCCGATGGCAAAAATAATACAAAAACCCCCCATAAATAAAGAGTGTCCCTCCCCATAGATGATTCAAATTGACCTATGTAGGCCTATCTTTTGAACCGTTATATACAAACGCTTGTAGATTGGAAAGAATGTCGACTGATATAAAGTATACGGCAAAACAAATGCACGAACTTATGGTTTATCCAAAATATCTTAAAAATAGAAAAAATGCATTTGTTTTCCAAACTTTTTTCATTTATTTACAAAATAAATAAACTAAATTATCTAAACCAAAACAAAAATTAACAATATTTCTACTTAAAAACAAAACAATTCATATTGATAGTAAACCACTCTTTTTAAAAGCTACAAAACAATAGCACATTTTCAGGTTAGGTGATTAAAATCTAAATTGAACTAATATCTAGTTGCGTAGCCATTATTTTTTAAAACTTCTTCGCATATGTGTTTCATGGAATCGAAAAGGTCATCTCTACTTTTGCAATAATCGCGATTTATTTTACGATCTACAATTTCCCATAGATTTTCTATGGGATTGAGATCAGGCGATTGTGCAGGCCACTTCAAAACTTAAATTTTTTTTACTAACGAACCACTCTATCACACGTTTAGCTGTGTGTTTTGGGTCGTTGTCGTGTTGGTATTTCCCTTTAAGTGGCATTTTTTCCTCAGCGTGCGGCAGCATTACGTTATTAAGGATGTCTTTGTACATGAATCGATCTATTATATCAATGATTTTGTGAATTGATCCGATCCTGTTGCCTGAAAAGCACCCCCAGACCAAAACACTTCCTCCTCCGTGTTTAGCTGTACCTTAAGTATATCGAGGATTAAGGCGTTGCCCTTTAGGCCTTTGTACTAGCCGAAATTTATCAGAACTTTTCAAATTAAAATTTGACTCGTCAGAAAGAGCAGTCTTGCACTGTGTTGTACCCCAGTTAAGATGTGCCTTTTCAAATTCAATTTTAGCTTGTCTATTTTTGGTAGAAAGAAATGGTTTTTTGCGCTTGTGTAAGATTTCACTCCGCCTTCAACAGCTCGTCTTTGGAAAGATTTTAAGGAAATATTTAATGGATCTCGCTGATATATAGGGATCCTTTTTTATTAATCTTATTACCGCCTTGTCGTCACGTGAGGTAGTTTTCCTAGGACGACCTCCTTTGTGTATGGTGGTCAACGAACCTGAGGAACGAAAACGGCTTATAACACGTGAAATAACGGTATGATGTATTCCGAATTTCTTTGCAATTGAAGTAACTGATTCACCACTGCTATAATCTTGAATAATTTTTTCTTTTATTTGCACAGAGTACTAATCATTAGCCATTTTTTCATAAAACAAATTGATAATATAACCGACGACTTCAAATGATCAGAGACGACTATAAACATGTGGTCATTTGCTCTAAATATATTTAAAGTGATGCAAAGAGAGTTATTTATTATCTAACGGTACTTGCTGTTTTTATTTTTTGTAATTCATATGGACTGTTAATGATTGTTTATTTCGTGCTGTTGTTTTGTCGCGGACAAAAACTGACCTGGTAAATAAAATTCAGTATTTTTTCTTGTTTATTTTAGCTTTGCTTTACCAGAAGAGTCCATTGTAGTCACAAATAAATCAAAAGAATTTTTATATAACTGGGTTTGTATATGTCACTAAGAAATATTCAAATCGGTTGAAATTCGTGCATATGTTTTGTCGTATACTGTATGTATATGGCCACTCTTGTGAAAAGTTTTAAACAGACGCACTGTGGTCAATATTTTGAAATAGCGGCCAAAACTCCTTTTGGTTTTTGTTCTCCGATTTTAAAGTTATTAGACTCATATGAAAGTAGACAGTAGTAGACCTCGGGAGCCAAAAAATTAGAACTCTATTTCAACTATTTTACTGAGAACACGGTGGTTCAAAATGGGCTTTTTCAGAATTTAGTAAGTTTATGATATTTTTAGTTAATTTTTAAAGTTTAAATGATCATAACTTTTTTGTTTTTCAAGATTTTTGGACGAAATAAATTTTGTTGTAACTTAATTTATTTCCTATTACTGGTAAAAAATTGAAGCTCTACTGTTTTCAGAACAATTTAAATATTTTTTTTTAAAAAGGTCAAATTTCTTGGAAATTTCCTATTTCATAGAGCACAACTCCTGTGAGTCAAGCTGAGTCAAAACACAAATTTACTATTTTGTAGTCCTAACTCTCCCCTACATTCCTATATAAACATGTTCATGCATCGGGACTGCACTTTTTGAGCTACAGCAAATTTTCTGACCCAAGGTAAGATATTCGGTACAAATGCACTTCATATTTTTTGAGAAGTTATTTGTATGTGAAATTGGCTATTATTCATATATTTTGATGAAATTTTGTACAATAGTTCTTATCGACCCAAAAAACAATTTTGTTGAAATTAGGGGAAGTTGGCCCATATTTGGACCTAGTCCACATAGAAGAGTGTATCAAAATTTTGACAAAAATGACAATAGAACTCTCAAATTATGTGGTATCTCGCAATTCATTTGGAAAAGGTTAAAAAATGATTTTATTGCCATCTAATATAACACAACTTAAATACCTGAAAATTGCAAATAAATTTAAAACCAATGGAAATAACTGGTAAAAACTGGTAGCAAAGCAAAGCCAATTGATAATTTTAGTGAATGATCACGAAGACGCAAGCTTAAACATGTCAATGAAAAAGTTTCTTGTAGCATCATAAAGATTCATTTCTGCATCAAATTCAACCATCGAAAACTAAAAAGAGTAAAATTGCTATCATTAAAAAAATAGTGGAAGCAAGACCCAGACGCACAAAAAGGATTTTAGAAAGTATGCCGACACCAACTGAAAAAAATAAATTTACTCCAGAAGAAGCATTTGCACTATTTTTTGATTTGAAAATGACTACAAACCAATATACAGAATTGTGGTAGCGAACCAATGAAAATAATTGTGGAATTTTACCTTCACCAACTGCTATTAGTGTAACTTCAAGTTCAGCAGAAATAAAATTGCAGGATCATCTTGAACACACTGCAGAACGATTATTAACGACATTTGATGCTGACTATTTATAGAAGTTTAAAAATTGCAGCATGACTTTAATTTCTAAATGGAGATATGATGGGTCCTCTGGCCAGAAACAATACAAACAATGTAATGAGGAAAATTCATCAGATGCCAATTTATTCATGATTTATTTCTATCCATTACGTTTAACAAAAACTTATATTGGTTCAGAGCCGTCAACCAGTAGAGCTGCAGAGATAGATGTATGGAAGAATGAAATTCCCTCGTCAGCAAAATTTTGTAGACCAATAAAATTTGCTTACAAAAAAGAAACTAAAGATGTCATAACTGAAGAAGTTGGCAAAATAAGAGATGAAATTAAAGAACTTCAACCAGTGATATTTGAATTTAATGACCAATGCATCGAAGTTAACTTTAAAATGTCATGCTAGAATTCGTTTTATGGAGCATATTCTTAAATTGGGATACGATTTGGAATTTGGCCCGTTAGGCGAAACAGTGAGAAACAACAAAGAAAATTTGGAAAAAAAGAAAGCAAAAAATAAAAAGATATTCAAGAAAAATACCGTGAGATAGGCTTTATAATTGAGCAGTTAAAGCAAGAAGAAGGAAATTCTAATGATGGAAACACAGCAGGAGATTTTTTTTCCAATCCAGAAACTACAGCTTCTATAACTGGAGTAGATTATGATTTAATACGACGATTCCAAATCATATTAGAAGTTATAGCATGTAGCAAAAAGATAGATGCAAAAAAATTTGGTCAGTATGCTAATGAGACAGCAACCCTTTATAACCAAAAATATTCTTGGAGACATATGCCAACCACAGTTCACAAAATTTTGTTCCATGGGGAACAAATAATTCAGCACAATATGCTTCCAATTGGAGATCTCTCAGAAGAAGCGCAAGAAAAAAGGAACAAAGACTACAGATTCTTTCGCGAGCACAATACAAGAAAAATTTTCAGATATTGTACTAATGAAGATCTTATTAATATTTTGTTGTGCACATCAGACCCGTATATATCCAGTATTCGACAAAAATGGAAATCAACCTCATTAGAGTTAGATGAAGAAGCTAAACAACTACTGCAAAATAAAAATCAAAGCTATTTGGAAGAAATTTTTACTAATATTGTTTAATTAATACTAGTTTAAAGATTATAATTTGTTTCTAATTTTAGTATAAATTTTTATTAATACATTTAAATAAAATATATGTGCACTTTAAATCAATAGTAAAAGTTTACTTAAAATTTTATCGATGTTGTGTTCTGTATATTATATATCCAAATAGTATTGATATTGTTGGGAATTTCAGTGTTATTTTTCAGTTTAATCCTCACAAGAATTAGCTTTCTTCCAAAAAAACCAACCTTTCGCCCCTGTGAATATTGAGACTAAATAAATGTCAGCGGCCAAATGTTTGCATTTTCTGACCAAAATTAAGTTTAGGAATAATAAATAAGTATTGGTTGTAAAATACGATTAAAAAAAATAAGAAATTATGAAAATATACCTATTTAAAATGTCAAAATATTCAACTTTTACATTGAAACTCAACAAAAAATCAAAATGCATTTTTAACTCCACATTACGTTGTAACCAAACTTTTGAACTGTTATAGACAAGCAGCTGAAATTTTTAAGTAACCTACATATATTGAAAAGTACGCTATAGGAACAACTATACAATTTAAATTAAGACATTAAACGGTGTTTCCATAATTTATGTAACTCTTCAATATTATCTGCTACAATAAAAAGTCTTAACAGTTAAAGTAATAAACCAAAGGGTGTCCAACTAGTTAATGTAGAATGATGCAAGATTTATTGTCTTAACTCCAACTGAAATTTTGTAATATTATTCTGCATTTTAAAAATACGGACTTGCCAAAGAAGAATAATAATTCTTCTGTAACTGGTGTGGTTGTTTGCTTAAAATTTGTATTATTTGACATGTAAGATGATATACTAACAGCTGCTACATTTGAGCCATCTTTGGGTTTAACTGGAAAATGAAAAAAAAAAAATACTCGGAATATTTATATGTAAGTGTTACTTAAAGTTTATTTACAAAACTGCAAACAGAATTGTATTTTTTATTAAAACGCTGATCTGTTTCCAAATTTCGAGGAATAAGAAAAAAACTTAGCAAGTCTTCCCGTGAGGGATCCGAGCGATCTTTTAACATGTTCTTCATAGCTGCCACGGTATTTAGTGTTTCTGGACTGATGTTCAGACTGATAGTTTAGTGCAGTTGATCAGCATGGGTTTATCTTGCTGGTATTTTGCACTTACAGAATGGAATACCCATACAATGACAGCATAGATGGACTAGCCCACAATCTTTTTTAACTAAAGTGAAGATCTTTTCACACAAAAATATTATTGTCAGCTTGTTCTACACATTGTAAGATATGGTTTATCATGCAACTTAAACACTACTTTACAACATTAAATGATATTCATTTATATTTTTAACAAAAGTTAAAAAAATAAAAAACTTATTTTTAGGCAATATGTTAGTAGTTAGCGAATTAGGAAAATTTACTTTTCATTAAGAATATTATCAGAAGTTTGAAATAAATAATCGCTTTGAAGTAATCCGTAAATTCTTAGTAAGGATAAGGATTTCACCAGGCTAAAATATTAGCCGCATAAGGCCTACGATATAATTTTAGCAAGGTACCAAGTTGTTTATATTTTTTCTGATAACATAAGTAATTTCGTAACTACTCTCGTGACGTTTGTGTTTATACATTTAATTACACAACATGTTTAAAAGTCTGTTTGATTTTTAAATTCAAATGTAAATATCATTGCAAACGTATTAATTCATGTGAGGTTTTTAATATGATTAATCGACACAAAATATTGTGTATCCTAAAATATATATTTATTGTATATTTGTAGTCATATGGATGTTATTTTGAAGTGTATATAAGGGTTAATTGAATTTAATTAGCTGTAAAATTAAAACAA
This sequence comes from Gymnosoma rotundatum, assembly GCA_916610165.2. NCBI lineage: Eukaryota > Metazoa > Arthropoda > Insecta > Diptera > Tachinidae > Gymnosoma > Gymnosoma rotundatum. The sequence continues at coordinate 119,965,223 of OU744336.1, forward strand.
ACATATTTAAATAAATTAATGCAATAACTTACAAAGCTATGCCCTTTTAATGACGCAGTGAAAACTTATCTTTATGTTCAGATATGATGCGTATTAAATGTGGAAATACACACCTTAAATAGTTAATGAGACAATATTGCAAACAAACAAACTCGATGACTCATCCTCGAGGACTTTTTAAAACGTTTTAATAAAAAATAAATTGAAGTGCAATAAAACTGTGATTCAGTAATCAAAACAAATAAGAATTATATGAGCCCTTTTCTTTGAAAGTGGTATAAGTGTATATTTTGTAATATGGAGATATTTAAAATTTTGAATTAAAATAATTTTAAAAATATAGATATACGCTAGTCTTATATTTTTATACCCTTTATCAAAGGATAAAAAAAAGGTATATCTTAGCTTGTCGTCCGATTTACAAATTCTACAATATCTATTTCCGACCCCATAAACTATATTGAGCGACGTCGATTGAAAGATGTCCATCTGTCCGTCCGTGTTCAGGTTAAAATCAACTTTAAATACACTTACCGATCAGACATAGTTTCGAAAATTTTTCTATTAAAAATCAGCAAGATCGTTTCTGTCCTTTAGGGCAGCGGACAAAACATCACGTCTGCCTCTAATTTTCCCATATAATTTGGATCAAATCTAGTTTAGTGAAATAACTCCAATAAAAAAAAAATTTGCGATTTTTTATTGCAAGGAATCACTCAAAACATTTAGTGTTCTAAATATAAAATATCTAAACGAGTCGCTCACTTGTAATGCAGAAACCGCATATAAATGCATAAGACGAGAGACAGCAAGTTAAAAAATTGACGCTGATCCATATTTTCAGAGTTCGGGGCACCTGAACCTTTCATAGAAAAATACAATTACTCACCACATATCAATATATGTAGGTATCGTTGAGAAGCTTTTGAAGAAATCTTTGGGGAAATACTAAAATTTTTAAGAAATTATTAACCCATTAAGAGCCGATGAAATTATCCTTAGTACTCATTTTTTCTTATGTTTTAATTCTTTATCATCCCAATTTTTTTTGATTGGAGTAACTTTACTAAACTAGATTTACATATATGTTGAAGGATATATAAGATCCAGCATAGCCGAATATAGCGCTTTTACATTTTTAAATATTTAATTGATTTAAATTTATAATGTAATAATTCTTGTAAAAAAAATAGATTTCATCTGTCTGTCTATAAGGCTCAAATTACATCATTCTATCCCGTTTGCAAGAGTTTGTCTAATACGACTCATATATGTAAATTTACGTCACCTTTTTATTATTAAGATTATATTCAACTATTTTTGAAACGGCACCAATCTGTAAGCATCACCTTGCATAATGAAAGAAAATTTCGAAATCGATTCAGAAATGATTGAGTTCTGCGGGTACAAACATAAAAAATCAACATTCAGTCGAATTGATAACCCCTTCTTTTTTTAAAGGTTATTAGTATTTGAGATGTGATTTAAAAAATGTTATACTTTTAATGACATCAAAAGGATTTATGCCACTTTCAAAGTCAGCACAAAATATTTATGGTTTGTTTTTTATGAAATTTTATTTTAATTTAGTATTCTTCTCCGTGAGGGCAATTACCAAATTTTTTAAGTCTTTATTCTGACTATATATTATACATTATGAACATTGTATATGGCTTGGTTTTTAAAATCCTTAGCCAATGCCTAGCGAAACTACTTCTTCATAATAGAATTCTTTTCCCATCCTTAGAATTTCATCTTCAATTGGTTTTTAAAAAATGAAATTAGCTTGTTTCATTTAATTCAAAACTAACTTTTTATATTTTTAACCGACTTCAAAAAAAGAAGGAGGTTATACAATTCGGCTGAATGTTGCTTTTTTATATTTGCGCCTCCAGAACTAAGTCATTTCTGATCCGATTTTGAAAATTTTTGGTAATATGATAGATAATGCTTACAGATTGATCCCGTTTTAAAAACAGTTCATAATCTTAAAAAGTAAAGGGTGTCTCCGTAAAACATACATGTTTTTTACGTGTATTATGAACTGTAAAGGGCGATTCTGTATTACTATGGCTCCCAAAAATAAAAAATTATACAAAAATAAATCTAAAAATTAAAGGGTGTCCCCATAATTGATGTTATTTTACTTATATGGGCCTATCTTTTGAACAGTTATAGACAAACGCTTGCAAATTGAACAGAATGACGATTGCTATGGCCGTTATAGTAACAAATATTAATATTACAAATTAAAGGGTGCGTCAATAGTTCATTAAATTTGATGTATATGGCCAAACTTTTGAACAGTTGTAAACAGACGCTTGAAATTTACAATGAGCCTGTATTGCTAAGTCCACTATAACAACAAGTATAAAATATGGATTTAGAAGTTAAAGCGTTTTCCAATAGTTAATGTAATTTCAAGTGAAGAGTTTATAATTTGAATTTAGAAATTAAAGAGTGACCCTATAGTTGCTGCAATTTGATGTATATTGCCAAACTATTGAACAGTTGAAAAAGTATCAAGTTTGGAGATATAAGTGTAACCCAAAAGTAAATGTAATCTAATTTATGTGGCCATACCCTTGTGCTGTTATAGGCAGACAGATGAAATTTGTTTTGAAGTCGGTTTTTTTCGCAAGAATTATTAAAAAGTTTTATAGACTTTAAGAACATACAGTGGATATTTTTTGTAAGCTTTCCTGTGAATTCCAAAATCGGCATCATTTGGTAGATCAAAGTGCCCTGAATATAGAAGCTTATGGTCAATTATTTTTACGCCATTCATGGGGGCTGAACAAATTTAATTAAAGACCCGGGAATAGTTTTTAATTTATTTATTTTTTATAAACAAAAAAAGAAAAACACTTTGTACTATTTTTAAATTATCCCGATTAAATTAATTACCGATATTGATTATTGAGGGTCAAAGCACGTCTCGAAGGCCATTTCGTTACCGCTTACTTAGCTCTTCAGAAAACTTCTGACAAACATTTTAAATAAACTAAAGATTTTTGTCCAAACAATAAAGCAAAGGCAAAAAAGTTTAAGCAAAAACAACAATAACCAACAGTAATTCTATTTTTCTTTCTCCACATATTAATAGACAAATTTAAGCCACATTAAAGCTAAAATCAAGTTTTCATTTAAATAAAGGGGGAAAACCAAAACTCAGGAATACTATAAATTTGTTTATGTCATTGACAATGTTGCGACACATATATAAATGCACTAAAGAATTTATGTAGTACAAAAGGAGTGAACTTACACTATTTAAAAAGTAATTATATTTGTATTGATAAAAACAATGAAGTTGAAAATTAAAAAGTTCATAGTAAATTGTATTCATTTTTATTATCAACTAATTTTATATCACATTGGACTTAATACACTTGTTCTTTTGATCGGTTTTGATATCGAGAGATATTATCTTCATTGTCTTTAAATATGCCAGCTTTTTATGTCTCTTAGGCGTTTTTGTTGTTGTATACGTAATAAAAAGCTATAAAAATTCAGTACGAAAAGAAAACAAAACACGATTACTAATAAATCCTTCTACTGCATTTTATTCTTATATTTTTGGAGTTATAACCTTTTTAAAACTAAAAGAACAAAAATCGAAAGGATCTACGCCACTAAATTAACATTTTGCATCAACACAGCTAGGTAGTGCAGAACACATACAATTGTAAACACTTCAATCAAAACGGTGCACAGAATATCACAAATTTAAAAATGGCCAGAATTCAAATCAAAATGTAGAATTAGGTTAAATTTTTGGTCTTAAAGTTTGACTTAAATTAGTTTAACATTTCGAAAGATCTGCAGTAAAATATGAACTGGTTTTTTTGAAAGTGGTATAAGTGCATTTTTCATATATGTAGTATTGTTAGCATTTAGCAGTTTTTTTGAAAACACAATTTATTGAAATTAGTTTTATTTGTGTTTAATTTGATTTAATTGTTAGATGTTTTTCATTTATTTTATTTATTATTTAACAATATTTTTATGGTTTTATTTTATACAAATATTTTATAATTTATACATATTAAGTTTTAAGGTTTTATTACATTAAGAATTATTTTAAGGATTATTAAAAGGATACGGTTTTGTTTAAAATCACTGGTAATTTTTGTTCTTTATATTTTATTTTAACTCTTAAACTCTTTTTACTTTTTACGTCTTTTCTGTTTCGTGTTTCTCGTAATAATGCCCTGTTTTTTATTTTCTGTAGGAAAACCGTTTTTCGTATCTACATATTTTTCAAAGCCTACTCATGTAGTTTTTTTAATTATATTTGTCGGTGCAATGTTTGTTTGCTTGTAAGAGTGTCTTTGCCTACTTTGTTCTTTAATAGACTTCTGTCAGTGTATACGTGTGTATTTCGTTGCTTACTATGTTTGTCGATAATTTTATATTTCATACTTAGTGAACCACTTCTCATCCTACATTCGGCCCTCCTGACGACGGCTTCGTCCCGAAGCTGGACTCCACGGCTTCATGTACTCTACCACAGTAATGCATTTCCTCGTGCCTTCGCATTCACCGACCTTCTCAACCTCATATCGGTCGTGGTTTAACTTTGCTATCACCTTGTAAGGTCCTAAAAATTTTGGCCGTAACTTCATGCCCACACCATATTGCGTACGCTTTATAGCTACTAGGTCCCCTATATTGTATTTTTGGCCCTGTGTTCTCTTACTGTTAAACGTTTTCTTGTTTTCGGCCTGTATCTTAGCTATGTTTTTCCGAGTCTCGTCTCGGATTAGGTCTCTCTCGTTTTGTAACTCGACAATTGAAAATTCTTCCATAATTTTTCTAAGTTCCGGATTTTCCTTTGTTCGCATATTAATCCCTGTAATCAGTTCAAAAGGTGTGCGTTGAGTACTTCTCGATGGACTATTGTTTACCATTTGCTGGACTTGGTCCACATTCTTATACCACTGTTCTGGTTTTCCGGAACACATTTTAGCTAACATGGGCACAATTATACGATTAATTCGCTCAACCTGACCATTACCTCTTGGAACACCTGTGGCAATTAGTAGATGTTGTATTCCTTCCTTTGTGCAATACTCCTTAAATTCGTTAGCCGTAAATGCGGTTCCCCTGTCAGATATTAGCCGTTGTGGATTGCCAAACACAGCTGACTGCCGTTTAAGTCTCTCCACCACTTCTTTGCTTCCTGTACTTTTGGTTGGATGTAGCCAGACAAATTTTGTGAACGCATCAACCACCACAAGGATGTGATTGTACATTTTTGGAGTAGCTTCCATCGGGCCTACATGATCAATGTGGTATGTAATAAAGGGTTTATCCGATTTATCGATCGAAGTTAGCATGCCCTCTTTTCTTCCTGATTTGGCCTCTGTTATAATACATTCCACACAGCTTTTAACTATAGCCTCTATTTTAGCTTCCAGCTTTGGTATATAAAACTGTCTTTCTACCAGGTCTTTTGTTTTTCGCGATGCAAAATGTCCTTGCCGGTGTGCCATCTCAATTATTTCTCTCTCCATTGCAGTGGGTATAACTATCAATTCCCTGGCTGGATCTTTGTGTAATATACCATACTTTATATAGTAATCTTCATATGTATTATTCTCTAGTGCTTTGCAGACAGCCTTTATCCAATCGTCAGTTTGTTGTGCTTCTCTAACACGATGCTGTAGCGGATCTTGCAAAATGAGACACGAAACGCGACTCAGTGCATCTACATGCTTCATTTTGCTTCCCGATCGATGTTCGATTGTATACTCAAATTCTTGTAAAAACAAAGCCCATCTGGAAACTCTAACTGGTACATCTTCCTTACGCATTGTCATCGCGAATGCATTACAGTCCGTTATTATCTTGAATTTAAGTCCCAAAACATATATTCGCCACTTTTTCAAAGCTTCAACAATCGCTAGCACTTCCAGTTCATAGGAATGGTATTTTTCCTCGGCGGGAGTTGTTTTCCTGCTCATATATTCAACTGGATGAAATAATGAATCTTCCGAATCTTTTTGCATTAGTACTGCGCCGTAACCAAATTTGCTGGCGTCAGTATGAATTTCCGTTTCTGCTCTCGGATTATACAACCTTAGCACTGAATCACTTGTTAAAGCCGTTTTCAACTGTTGAATGGCTAGCAACTCTTGATCGCCCATTTTAAATTTTATACCTTTTCTTAAAAGATCCGATAAAGGTTTGGCGATTCTGGAATAATCCCGAATAAAACGACGAAAGAAAGAAGTGAGTCCTAAAAATCGTTGTACAGCTTTAATATTGGTTGGAACTGGAAATCTTGCAATGGCTGAAATTTTCTCCTCTGATGGCGATATAGATGAGTTTTTTATAACGTACCCTAAAAATTTAATTTCCCGACGCAAAAATTAACATTTGTTCCACTTAAATCGAATCCCATTTCTTGTTGCTACGTTCAACACTCGACGCAGATTGCAGATACCCTCGTTCTCATCACGTGACAATATCACGATATCATCCATGTAAACTACCATCGTACCATCCGCGATGAAATCATGAAATATGGCCGAAATATAGCGACAAAACACTGCTGGCGAATTGCTTATACCAAATGGTGTCACGAAAGCGGTATATTTTTGAGACTCCTTTGCGATTGGTACGTGAAGGAACCCGTTCTTCAAATCTAGTGTCGTAAAAACTTTACCCTCTTGTAGTCTTTGAATAACGTCATCGACCAAGTTCATAGGAAAATTGTCACGAATTATTTTTTTATTTAAACGTCGGTAATCGCAGCACAATCTCTTTGAGCCATCCTTCTTTGAAACTAACACAACTGGAGAGGAATATTCTGAAAAACTGGGCTTAATAACATTTTCCTCCAGCCACTCTTTTATCTGGTTTTCTATGATTTTCTGATCAACGTATGATGTTCTTCGAGGTCGACTTGCTACTGGTATGTCATCGGATAAAATTATTTTCATTTCCACTGGAAATGTTGTTGGTTTCTGTGGTCGATAATTATCTATTATTGATTGAATCTCAATGCCATTATCCTTGTTCAAATGTTCTAACTCTAAGCAAACTTCCCTGTCATCAATCAACGCTGTGTGAACAATGTCTTCAAATTCCTCCTGCAGCTCAGCGATTGAGTTATCGCTCAATGTCGGCTTAGGATTCTTGTCGATGACAATTGATTCATCCATTATATTGTTTTTCCTCCAATAAGGTGTGGCTCCATCAAATCTTTTCATGTGAGAATCTTTATTTTTGAACCTAGCACCACTGGTATCAATTTCCAAATTCAAGTGCTCCAGAACGTCATTGCCGATAATTGCCGAATACATAATCTCATTGTCCCTGACAACGTGGAATTTTATCTCTACCTCATTTGAATCAATCAGAGTTCTGCACTTAAAACAACCTAGAGTCATAATACTCTTCCCACCTAAACCAATTAATATTTTTATGACTGGTTCTAACGGTACGCTCGACAGGCTCGACAGTGTATCCTCTCTTAGGATACTAACATCACTACCAGTGTCAATTAGCGCCCAGATTTTTGTGTTGAAAATAACTATTTCTTTTAATAACTTTCTCGAGAAAGAATAATTATCATCCGTAAGGGTATGGACATTTGTTCGTACATTTTTAACTCCGTTTTCTCTTTTAATAATACCGCACTCATTGGATTTGTGCCCTGCACCACCACATTTGAAACATTTAATTGTTAATGCCCTGCAATCTTTTGCAATGTGGCCTTCTATTCCACATTTAAAACATTTTTTATTGTCAGAACGTAGCTCAGGTCTATATTTCTGAAACTTTAATCTTGGGCTTTGAAAGTTTAATGACTTTTCTGCGCAATTAATTTTCTCATATATCTCTAACTTATCTTTTAGTTCACTAATAGTTTTAGCTTGATATAATATTGCTTTATTCACGACGTTACCAGGTATTCCTTCAATAAAATATTCAATAATACTTGTATCATCTAAATTTAGAGGATTTCCTATTTCCATTATGGAATACAAATATTGCCTATATGTTTCATCAGTTTGTTTCTTACGAGCCTTCAGTTTTCTATGGATTGATATAGCTGACTGCTCCACTGCGAATTCCCTCTGTAGGATTGTATTAAGCGTATCCCAATCTTTCACACCAGATTGACTTCTGATGAAAGTTTTTGCTGCTCCTGTTAACAGCTGCTTCGCATAAATATACTGTTGTAACTGGTCCCATTTACACACATACGCACAATCTTCAAACTCCTGTATCCATGTCTTTATGTCATGGGAATTTTCCCCTGTAAATTTTGAAACAGAATCTTCAACATCCCTTAAAGTGAAATGCGAGTGTACTGCGGATGCTGCACCCATTACCGAAGCTGCATCGCCAAACTCCGAGCCGTCACCGGAACCGAAATGTTGAATCAGTCTTTCCTGTAAGTCAGTCTTTGTACCAGTTGAATCAAGTCCTAATTCACCTGCTTTCCTTCTTAGTTCTTCTACTGTAAGTATGAGTATATCTTTTAACTCCATTTTCAAATTACCAGCGATTACAAACTTTAAAATTAGTTACAAAATTAGAATTATGTATGTACGAGTATTTGGATATTCTCAAATTTCAAATATTCTTTCTCAACTCAAAGTTCTTATAAATTTAATAAGTATTTTACGAGTTTGCAAAAATGTTATTGATTTTTTGCTTTTGAAAATATTCTATCATTCACAAAATGTCTACTCTATTTTATTTAGTCAACAATATTATTTAATTATAATTCACTCTAGTAACAAAGTTTCTCAATACAATATCTCTTTCTCTTTTAGGGATTTATTTTAAAAAATAATATCTATTCTATTTCTACAAATATTTCATTACTCTATGTATAAGTATTTACTTATCTCATCTCTCTTCTTCATTAATTCCAATTTCCTCAGATCTCCAGATACTCAGTTCTCAAATATACACAGGACTATGTTCTCTCGTTTTATGTGAATTTTCACTGCTCACACGTAAACTTCACTATCTCGGCTTCCCTCCATACATGTAATTTCCTACAGCATTCACTCAAAGCTTAGCTATCTTGGCTTCCTTCTTTACATGTTTTTGCAATTTTACACGTACAACGGCAATTTTTACTCAAGGTTCATTTTTGCTTGATGGCAAAATTGAAGTAGGTTTTATTAATATTCACTCAAGTACTAATTGTTTTCCACACTGGCTCTTCTTTTATGTAAATGTTTGATTCTTTTGGTTATTAATTCTTTTTTATATTTTTTGTTCAATTTCAGTTTTTCTTCAAAATATTTAATTTATTTTTATTGACGTTTCAATTGTTTTTTTTTCAAATACGTACATATTTAGGTAGGTATTTTTTGTTTGTAAGTTTATACGTTGACTTAGTTGTCAGATTTTGTTTTTTTTATGCACGTTGTGCATGCACACATAAGCATGTATAACAATTAGTTTTTCGTTCAAAAAATTTTGTCTTTTTAAAATTTGAATTATTTTTTCACCATTTATCTTGTCTATATATTTTTCTTTTTAAATGTATTCACAATTCTTCTTGAAAAGGATTTTAAAACATGGTTGGTGACATGTTTGGTTGAGCCCCCATTTGTAGTATTGTTAGCATTTAGCAGTTTTTTGAAAACACAATTTATTGAAATTAGTTTTATTTGTGTTTAATTTGATTTAGTTGTTAGATGTTTTTCATTTATTTTATTTATTATTTAACAATATTTTTATGGTTTTATTTTATACAAATAAAATAATATTAAGTATTTTATAATTTATACATATTAAGTTTTAAGGTTTTATTACATTAAGAATTATTTTAAGGATTATTAAAAGGATACGGTTTTGTTTAAAATCACTGGTAATTTTGTTCTTTATATTTTATTTTAACTCTTAAACTCTTTTTACTTTTTACGTCTTTTCTGTTTCGTGTTTCTCGTAATAATGCCCTGTTTTTTATTTTCTTTAGGAAAACCTTTTTTCGTATCTACATATTTTTCAAAGCCTACTCATGTAGTTTTTTTTAATTATATTTGTCGGTGCAATGTTTGTTTGCTTGTAAGAGTGTCTTTGCCTACTTTGTTCTTTAATAGACTTCTGTCAGTGTATACGTGTGTATTTTGTTGCTTACTATGTTTGTCGATAATTTTATATTTCATACTTAGTGAACCACTTCTCATCCTACATATATTGAGATATTTAAAGGTAGATAAGGTAATAAACCTATATCGTGTCCTAATTCTATTTTCTACGATTCCATGGAACCCTCTGCTACACCTGCTACACTGACAACTTGTCGTTTTTGTGTGGTTATTCGCTCAGTGGGCTTGGGTGGTTGTTCGTTGCAGATGATAGCAGTGGTTATGGATCTAATTAAAATTGCGCCAGTGTGGCCGACAAAAACACAAAAAAGAAAGGGGGTCGTATACACAGGCTATTCTGAAAAGATGGTAGATTTAGATAAAGTTGGTACAACATATCCACGGTGATCTTGTTTGCCTTTTTCCCGGGGTCACCCCTATTTAAGGCACGTACACTAATCACCAATACTCACCCTCCAGGGGTATCTCTTTATAAAATTCAAAAATGTTTATGTTTAAGAAAATTAATAATATTATTACAATGATTTTAAACCTTATGCCTTATGCCGCTATGTCCTATGTACCTCTCTAAGTTCGAACTTATACAGCAATTTTCTACGCTTTTTTAGCTTCAATATGTACAATTAGTATTACAAATTCATGTTGTTCCATAGCCTTTGGCTTGGAATTTATCGCAGTGAATTGCTTTTGCTCCCGTTTATTTTTTTTTTTTCATTTCATCATTGTTTTGTTTTTATTAAATCTTACTGTATAATTTTCTTTTTTGGAAATAGTTTTCATAGTAAATAAAAATTATCGTAAAAACAAAATTAATTTTTTTATGAGTTTAAAATTTCTTTTTTATTTTTTTTTTATTTTTACAGTATATATTTTATGTAAGCGTTACTTAGTTAAAATGACTCGTAACGTGCCCTTTAAATGTACCTGTAAGAACGAACGTAATTAAGGACGTCCTTTTCTTCTCCTCTTTCTGAACGCAACCGCTTCGTTTTAGTTAACGTTAGGCCTTTTTAGTTCAATGAATCTTTTGTTTGGTTATCAATTATTTTTTTTTTGTCCAAAACCCGGTCAACGTCTTTAAAAGATCAAGCAAAATTTCCGCAATGTCCTGTTTAACGGAGGCTTAAAGTTTCCAAAATTAAATTAACCTATCGGTTGAACAGCCAGTTAGGTTTCCAAAGCACCACAGATGAGAAAAAAAAACAAACCGACACTAAGTGTAATGAAACTTTATTTTTTCTATATCAGGTTTCTTTTATATTTTGCTCTCTTTTTTTCTTTCAGTTTCAACACTGGTGAACTCTATACAAAGAAAACTGAACAATCTAGAATTAACACAAGTTCTCTATTATTTACTACGAGTATATTTTGTTCGACTATGGATTTTGGTATAATGTTTATTCTGAACTATTACAATCAAGTACCAAGAAATATAAGGCAAAAGGAGTTTATTGGAGTTAATTGGAATGAGTCAAAGTAAAATTGCCGATAGTGTTATAAAGTAAATCATTAACAAGAAATACTTTAAAATCGTTTACAATCTATTTATACTTATCTGGAGTCTTGCTATTAAAGTTGTTATTCCTGTTGATGACCGTATTGATGGATCGATGACTATTAGCACTGTTATTACTAATCATGCTGTTGATTAAGACTATTGCTGGTAATAGAGATGTAGTTAAATTGACGGTAGTTGTTATGATAATGATTTTATGATGTTAATGATGTACTGATGAATTATGATCGTTGAAAAACTGGTATTGTGGGGGTTACTTTTTGACAATGCATTTGAAAAATGAATTCATGAGGCTATGGCGACCCTAATTTATGATGTTGGCGCTCTTTATCCGAAGCTGATTCTGAGGTGCAGATTAAGTTTAGCAAATTAAACTGTAACATGCTACTATTAGGTTTTTTTGGTAACTTAGGCTATGTTTAAACAATTAAAACTTTAGGTAGGTGTTGACGGTAGGTTTCTGATGTGGTTGATAAATATCCATGCAGCCGTGTCAAGGGTGTCTTAATTGTTTCGCATCTATGACTCCCTTTTAATTTTTTTCTTTTTTTCGCCTCTGGTGAAATAAGCGATTGTTATGCGCTGTCTGATTTTAACACCGGGTGGATATAGAGTTCTGTGCGAGTTAGATGTTGTGACATACAATCTTGCTTACCATATACTTCTTCTCTAGTACGCCGTTCTTCATTCGTGATCGACCTAAGCTCGTCTATGATGCTTAAATTCCGGTGTCTTTAAGCACCCCGAAGGAGTTGGTGATGCCTCAAGGCGATCTCCCAAATAACATTCGGCTTCCATCTGGTCGCTTGCTTTCCCTTCTACGAGTATCCGCGAAATCCGATATAGTTATTTACAGGCTTTTTTTGGGTTACCGATATTGGGCCACTTTTTATTGCACTATTTTGTTTCACTTATTTACTACGTTAGTTATTTTCATAAACTTTATTTACAATGGCAAACTTCTGCTACACGAACACCAGAATCGTAAACTAGCCAGCGCCCTTTTAATAATGGCCGTTTTCTAATATTTTCTAAGCTACCGCAGCCAACTTCGTCATACAGAGCCGCATTGGTGCATGCCCGTAGACAACTTAAATTATTACAATCGTTTTATTTCTCTTTTGTTATGGTCAATGAAGTCTTATAAAGTGTTAATATATTAATTTTTGTCTTTTCCTTTGGTCCTTTTTTTTCCAAAAAAAGAGTACCTTTTTATACCCTTCACCAAAAAGTAGAAAAAGGGTATAATTAAGTTTGTCATTACGTTTGTAATTTCTACAATATTCATCTCCTGCCACTCTGAGTTCTTACTCATAGCCAAGTCGATTGAGCGATGTCCGTCCAAGTTAGTGTTAAAATCAAGTTTGCCAAGGCACTAGAACAGATAGTGAAAATTTAGATACGCCAATTGATTAGACATAGTGTCGAAAGAGGTGCTGTTGCAAATCAGTAGGATCAGTCCTGTGAGGCATGTCCTTTGAGGCATTTTTTTTTTGTGATTGGAGTTACTTCACTAAACTAAATTTACATAAATGGTAAAGGGTATATAAAATTCGGCATAGCCGAAAATAGTACTCATAGGTATTTTTTTTTTATATTATTTTCATTATTGTCCTGCTAAAAAATATTTTACAGTGTGTTTGCTAAGAGATAAACATTTGTATTACGTGTAGTACATGTAAGTCAAATATATTTTTATGTCCTTTTTATTATTAAAATTACTAGCAAACATATTTTAGACATTAAGCAGAGTCTCTGCTTGATAAATGCATTACGGTTTTCGTTCAACATTTTTAGCGCTTATTTACATGCGGTAATACCAACTTAAAACCATTAAAAGAAGTGTCTGTTCTTTTTCTGCATCTTTTGTGAAGCATTTCTTTAGTTTATTGGTAGAAGAACACTATTCGTGTACTTGCAACTTCCGTTTGTTTTGTCATTTTCAGTTGAAAAAAAATCTAAGCAAACAAGATAAAAATTGCAGAAACAATAATTCAACAGACACAAATGCAATTTTTAAAGCAAATATAAAAGTGTGCAGAAATAAAAACTGCATATCTAAGTAGCAGAATATAATCGTCGCCAGAGTAAGTAAAGCAGAGCAGCTCTTTTCTGCTCTTTTGGCTCTATTGCTCAAAGAGCAGAGCTAACCGGTTATTGTGCATTGCTCTTCATCAATATATTTTCTCTGCGTCATGAAGGAGCAGCGCATTAAAAAGAGCAATGCGCTTGGCTCCTTTTTTGTGCGCAAAGCGCCAAAGAGCCAAAAATGCGCATGGCTCTTTTACTGTGGTACATAACATGTTTTTCTAACGTCAAGAGTATAATGTAAAAATCAATTCTAAAAATGAACATTTTGATTTATGTGTTTGGGAAAGTGTTTGGGACAGTTTAGAAGATTGTTCATCGTTTTTTAAATATAGCTAATATTCAAATGATGGTTGGAGGAACATAAACATATGTATTTTTATTTTTTTATATTATTGTCTATTTATGTATGTATGTACATATATATGTGTGTATGGATACGTAAGAAAGAATAGTGTTATGTATTTTTGTGGTCTACCATTGTAGTCTGTTTTCGATTATTGGAAAGTAGTGGATTTCCTTGTTAATTCAAGCGAGGGTGATATGAATGGCTCTTTAAGTAAGGATTTAGGTTAATAATTTGCTTATCCTATTCCGACTAAAGTTTTTTCTGTTTTTTTTTTTTGCTACTTCTGCAATATTCATTTTAGTCCCAAAATTTATATCAATATATCTTCAGCAGGATTAAGGAGATCTACAATAAACAGAAGCACTCCAATCTGTTAGACAAACATAGTTTCAAAAGAGGTGCTTTTGTGCAACACCGTTCAAACTAGTTGAACGGTTTTTGTTAAAAACTTTGCAGGCATAACAACATGTTCAAATGCTTTATGCAAAAAAGATGCAAAATTTAATTGGTCAAAACAGTGTCAAGAAGCTTTTGAGACGTTAAAAGATAAACTTATATATCCACCTGTTTTACAATATCCAAACTTCGATGAACCTTTTGTCGTTACTACGGATGCATATAACATCGCGTTGGGAGCCATATTATCACAAGGCGAAATTGGAAAAGACAGACCTATATCTTATGCGAGTCGTTCGCTCAATAAACATGAAATAAATAAACCAGTAATAGAAAAAGAATTACTTGGTATATACTGGAGCATACAATTTTTTAGACCATATTTATACGGCAGAAAGTTCAAAGTAGTGACAGATCACCGTCCATTAGTTGCATTATTTTCACATAAAAACCCAAGTTCTAAATTAACAAGAATTCGATTAGAACTGTCAGATTACGATTTTGAGATAATCTACATAAAAGGTAAAAATAACACTAACGCAGATGCACTATCCAGAGTAAAATTAAACTCAGATATGTTAAAAACAATGGTTCCTGATAAAATTGATGAAACAGTAAAGAAATCGCTGGTGATAAATAGAAATATGAAAAGAAAAATGATACAAAATGAGGAAAATAAACAGAAAAATGAAAAGAAAGAGGATGCATCAAAAGAAAATGGTAATACAAATCCTGAAGAGTCTGATCAACTCAAAGTTTGGGACTGTACGTCCATAAATGATAAAAAGTTGCAAGAAAGTTGAAATTTATATTAGAAAAGTCGACAAAAGGAATAAAAATTGAAAATGATTCTGTTCTAAATAAAATGCGCATCAGATGTAGCGATAATCCCTATTATTTAGATAATATATTGGAGAAATTACCTTCTGTTTTAGGCAGAATAAATTGTGTAAAATTCGCACTAGAGAAAAGTGACGAAATATTTAAAAAGAAGTTTAGAGTCACATAAACAATTTAACAGTATAGATCTTAATATAGTAGACCTAGTTTTAATAAAAGTAGCAAATAGAAAGAAAAATGAAGCACCATGTCAAGGTCCCTTTAAAATTAAAAACATAGACAATGTAAATGTAGAAATAAGAATGAATAGAAAAAACAAAATTGTTCATAAGAATTTATTAAAGAAATATAATAGAAAATAATTTAACAATATAAAATTAATTATTAAATATATGTTAAAATTTTTACAATATATTTTATTCTTTTTGAAAAATATATTTTATGTAAAATGGACAATAAAAACCGATAAAATTTAGAATTCCAAGAAGAAGAAATAGAATCAGGTATAAAAATGCTAACGAGACTTTGGAAATTTTTACGAATAGAAGGTACTCCTACTAGAGAAGATATTATTTACAGAACAACAGTAGAATTAGGAACGATACTATCAATGAGAAAGGCAGATAAATATTATGAAAATAGAAAAGTTCTCGACTAGTAAAGGATGGAATCTTTAAAAATATTAGAGCAGTTAATAATAAATGCAAAAAAATCATTAAACAAACCATATAGCTTAAATATAATAAATGAGAAAAATTTAGAAATACAGAATATAGAAAAAGCTTTTAACAAATTTTCCATAGAAGAAGACGAGATATTAAAAAGATTTGCTGTTCTTAAGGAAGAGGCAATTAATTTACTTGAACAACATTCTAAGAAAAGAAACTACTTAGAGTCTACACAAAATAGAACCATGGCGAACTTAGACATAAATAAATTATCTTTAATAACAAAACTAGTACCAAAATTCAGTGGTAGGCCTGATGAATTACATGAATTTCTTACAAATTTTGAAACAATTTCCTTAACAATACCAAATGAAAAACAAAATTCATTTTTCAATTTTATTTTTAAATCAAGATTAGAGTTACGTGTCCAAAATAGAGTTAAACAAATATCTGTACCAACATCTATTGACGAGATAGTACAAATTTTAAATGAAATTAACTCGAATATCTCAAAAGGATAACAATTTAATGGGTTTTGCTACGAAAATTGAAAACCTCACAGCGGAATTAAATGAATTACAGATATCAGAAAAAGGAGAATCTAAGGGGGACTCTATTATAGCAACAAATATCAAAATAGCATTCAACGCATTTTTAAATGGTCTTGCTGATCCACAAATAATATACACAATTGACGCAAGTCAGGTAAATACATTTTCTGAAGCCTTAAAAATCGCAGAAAAAATCTCATCGAGAGTAAAACAAAAACAAGTATTTCTTCAACAACAATATAACAGTTCAAATAACCAAAAACATAATTGTAAAAAATGCGACGGCAAACATGACAAAAGATGTCCTGCGGAAGGCGTTAAATGCCATAAGTGCGGAAAACTCAACCATTTTTCAAAAATGTGCTTCACAAAAATAAATCACAATAATAGAAGCAATAACCACTACAATAATATAAACCACCAAAGAAATAACAACAAAAGAAATAGCCGCAACATAAATAACCAAGGAAATAACATTCAAAGAAACTCGAACAATAACCGAGAGAAGCGGAATGACAGAAATAGAAATTATAATGTGAACCAAATACAAGACCAGGGAAACTTTTAAATCCCGGAGGCAACACAAATCCTACCTCCGACGGGAACCTTATAAAAACTAAAAGAATATATTTTATATCAAATCATGTTCATCAATCTCAAAAATTATGTGAAATTAAAAATACTTAATGCAAAACATGAGCTTACATTTTTAATAGACACGGGAGCAGACATTTCCCTCTGTAAAGCTCAATTATTGAATAGCTATGAACAAAATGAAGACGATTATTGCAATCTAACTGGAATATCAAAAGGCGTAATCAAGTCAATAGGTTCGACATTTATTAAGATAAACATAGATAATAACATTTTTGAACATAAAATACAACTTGTACATGACGATTTTCTAATTAACACCTACGGAATTTTGGGAAGAGACATTCTAACAACGTATAGATGCAATATAGACTACGACACATATACACTTTCATTTAACATACATAATGAAACAATAACCATTCCTATATATGATAACACTTTTGCAATCAATAATATAACTTAACCTTAAAGAAGTGAAATAATTTTACCATTTGATATTGCAGTAACAGAAGACGCTGTAATTTTAAATAGAGAAATTGTTAAAGGTGTATACTTAGCAAACGCAATAATACCCAAAAATGGAAATAAACATATAAATTTACTTAATGCAACTAATAACATAGTAATAATACAAAATTTAAAAATAGAAACTATACCATTCAAAAGGTATGAAATATGTTCAATTAATAAACAAAAATCCAAAAATATACATCCGAAAGGTTTAACAAATTGTTAAATATTTTTGACCTAAAAACCTACATAAGGAGAATAAAGAAGAGATTATAGTAATACTAAAAAGATACCAAACAGTATTCCATAAGGAGGATGAATGTTTAACAACCAACAATTTTTACAACTTATAGAATTACATGAAAGAAAGAAAGAAAGAAAATAAAATATGTTTGAATTTTAATTAATGGTCATTCTTATAATACTAATAAACTAACATTGTCAACATTGATATTGCTGAATTACAAAATATCGCTTTATGTTCGAAAAAAAGCTTAAAACCGAACCATTATTATAAAAAATGTAAAAAATCTTACTCACTTATCTTCAGACCTGCAAAACCTGTCCTTGCTTTGAATAAGCACTTTATCAGATTTACACACATTGAACAAAAACGGATTCAAATTAATATTATTCAGTGCGGGAAAGTTTTGTACCAAAAAAGGATGAACATAGTATTTCTTTGACCCTCGTAAAGAAATGCAACTAATCTCTTTTTTCTTTTAATGTTCACATTCAACATATAATTAAAATCATCTTTTCGCGTAAATATAATTATATGTTCAAAGTAAGAGTAATACTTTCACCAACAAAATCTAGCATAGCACCCACAGGCTGAAAGAAGAGAATATATGTAAGGATAATACCCAAATTGTTCAATTGATATTTGCTTTGTTGAATGTAAAGATCAAATTTCCAAAAAGGACTACCCCCAAAATTATTAAAAAAAAAACGCAACTTAACTAAATTATCAAAATGCTAAATTAAATTTTATTTGAAATTAAAGTTAACAAAAGACAGCCAAAAACTACCATTAATTTAAAAGTTTGCTAAAAAAAGCAAGTTTGCCAATAAAACAAATTTTCGCCTAAAAAGTTTTCATTTATTAAGTTATTTTTTATACCTTTCATCACAAGTGGAAAAGGTGTTTGTAAGTTTGTCATAAAGTATATACATATATTCTGAGATCTAATGCATAGCGAAGTCTATTGAGCAATGGCCGTCTGTCAGCCTGTCTGTCCCTCTATCCGTCCATGTTTGTGTTGAAATCAACTTTGCAAAGTCACTAGAAAAGCCAAAGAATATTGAAATACGCCAATCGATAAGACATATTTTCGAAAATTTTGATATTGAAAATTCGTAAGATGCGGGTAAAAATCACGCCTGGCTCTATGTTTTTATATCTCTTTGTTATCTTTCGTTTGTATTTCTGCATGTAGGAACAATTGGTGCGCTTTTCAAAACAGTAACCGTTTCAATTAGTTTGTTGGGAGTACAACCCTAAGAAAATTTTAAAATGTTCTAAAATAAAGCAGAACAGAAAAACTTTATGATAGGAAATAATTTCTTAAGCCGATTTTTATTCAAACTATTCGATGAAAAATCTGCAGCATAGGACATGAGGTAATATCACGCAAATAAAAAACATGATTGAGGTAACCATAATCTGAGGTAACCATAATCTAAAAGCAACATACTATGGTTGTATTATATAGTTGTTAGAAAAACATAGTATTGTTACATTTAATAATAATGTTGCTGATATTGCAACCATATTGTTGTCACAGGAACTCCTAATGGATGCACGTTTCCTAGGATGCTAATCTGCTATGTGACTGCTGTAGAATTCTATTCAGATGAAGCATCTGCACAATGATATAAGACTGATTAGCTTAACATCTTTTCTGCTCCTTATAGCAAAGAGACTTATCGAGACTGATATGAGAATGATAGTTGATAGGAACCTTTTTCTTTATCTTGGCTTTACGCTCGCTCTTAGGTTATAAAGAAATAGTATCAGAACAAAATATTTACACCATAGTAGCTTTTATGGACTTTAAATGAGCTTTTAATAGTATCAACCCGATGACAATTTCTCAAATCCTCATGAAGCTACGGGTTCACCAATCGTTCTTTAGGTCTGGTGGAACAGATTAAATGTAAATCAGAACAAAGCTGGATTTGAAATTTACTCTATAAAGTACAACCTCCCTTCTTTTAGATGACTTATATTGAATTGAATATCATTTTCTCTATCTAATAGATACGATACGACACCGCTTCTTTTTATCTCTCCTTTTTTCCTGGCTTTGTTATTTCTGTTATTCTATTTCACAGGTAACACAAAAGGATCAGCAAATGGACCCAAGTGGGTTATGAATCTAACTTCACTTCAAATAAAATATTAAATTATCATCGCTTTAAGAATGAAATTCGTTGCCTGTTTTCTTATTAACTTATTAACTTGTTCATGTTTTTTCTTTTCAAACTGAAAAGAGTGAGCGTAAAGCAAAAAATTTAAATACGACACAAGTTGAAGTTAATAAATAACATTCAAAAATTCCTCTGACCATTTCCATACTAACAATCACTTTAAAACCAAACTGCTTGCAGGCACACTACAGTACACAACTTTATATTACTAATATCTAATACATTCCTACAGTTATGCAAAATGTCAACAAATGGCTATAAAGTTTTATTTTGAAAAAACTTTAAACATTAAAAACTTTTTGAATTACTCGTCATTTCATTTAAAAAATAATCGTAAACTACACATGTTGTCATCTGTAAAATTTTATTAACATCAATATGTACTGATGGGTTTTGTTTTTTAGAATTTAAAATCCAACAAAATATTTTCTTCATATGGGCATTTCTCTAATGTAGAATGCGACATTCGTATGCATTGCAAGTCAAAAAATTCATATTATTCATATTATTTTATTTTGAGAAGTCGCTTTAAAGGCGAACAGTTAAATACATCAGCGAATATTTTAAATAACTTCAAGCGGCAAAAAGAACAGCTGATTGCCGCCCGCGTCCACATGCCGCTTACAATGGCCTTTCATTATTAGTGTGACAAAATAATTTACTTCATATGGATTCAATAAATTTTAATAAAACTTGGTATAACAAGGTTCTTAGGGTCTCAGTCGCACGCGACATTAAAATATACGGTAAAGGAAAGAAAAAATTTGGCGAAATTGGCAATCATATCGTTTCTTTTTCAATTTTTCTTTTAATCTGCACATACAAACAGGAAATTTAAAAGAGTAAATATCAATATAAAATGTCACTTAGTAGGAATATTAATCAAAACAAAACGAGCAACAGAAAAGTTCAATAGGTAAATTTGACAGATTTAGCATAAAGATATGTTAAAACAACATAACTTTATGGACTTTGAATTTTTCGGTTGCGGCTGACATTCCTGTGGAAATACCCATACATTAATTTAAATTCATTTGATATCAAATATTATTATTATTATGATATAGTCATATAAAAATATGCTTGGGTTCGGATAGAACATGCATGCTTACAAACGTATACAACTGTCTAAGCACAAGTGCTTAAATGTAAATTTGTACATCTAAATGAACAAAATTCTGTTTGTGTAAAAACTTTTGTAAAATTTAAGAAAACAATACTTTCTATAAAGTGGTTCTGATGTCAGAGTGCGCGCTATAAGCGAAGCAATTCTAGAAGCTATAATATTCATGTTATACTTGTACTACAGGATACTATATTAAACAAAGCGATTTGTTGTGTTTTAAAAATACTTTTTTTTATTCCGTCAATGTTTTTTGTTAAAAATGGATTCAGATGAAGAATTTTTTATTTCAAAATATAATTAGTTTTCTAGTTAAAAGAGAGGAATCCAAGATATAAATAAAACTCGCAAGGAAAAAGGCGAATTTCATAATTTATACCAAGAAAGTGTGAACACTTCTGTTATCATTTTTTCAATATCAATATCTATTATTTTATAAGTATCTTTTAAAATCAAATAAAATAAACAAATGAAAAATGTTAAACTACAACGTAAACAAACAACAAAAAGAATAACGAAGCGATACCATGCTATAAATCAGTTAATAACCTGCTTTATCGCCTTGGCTCTCTTGTAGCTTCGCTTTGACTCTGACATCTTTTGAGCATTGACGTAAGAAAACACAAGCAGATGTTTGTAGCGCATTGCAGTGCGATATTATATCATCGCTTATAGCGCGCACTCTGACAACAGCCTAACAATGGGGTATTAATCTAAGGGAAAAGGAAAATATTTGCGTTAGATGTTTGTTGGGTGAACCATTATACGCAACCGCAATAAAATTGGACAGAATGTCGATTACTATAGCCGTTACAGTAAAAAGTATATCAAATAATAAATTATTAATTAAATGGTGCCCCAATACTTCATATAATTGTATATATATGGTCGTACGTTGAATAGTTGTAGACAGGTGGTTAAAATTTAAAAAGAACTTGTACTGCTATAATAATAAGTACAAAATTTGCATTTGAAATTTAAAAGGTCTCCCAATAGTTCAAGTAATTTGATGTACACGGCCAAAGTGTTAAAGCGTTACTGACAGACAGCTTTAATTTACGAGGAACATGTATTGTTAAGTCCATTAGAAAAACAAGAATACAATTTGAATTTAGAAATAAAAGGGTGTTTCTATAATTAACGTAATTTGAACTATTTGGCCCTATATTTTAAACCGTTATATACAAACACTTGAAAATAAAACCGCATATCCACCACTTTGTTTGGTATTATAAGAAGTATAAATATTTAAAGTTATAAATTAAAGGGTGCTACAATACAATAGTTGACGCTATTTGATGTATACAACCAAACTGAACCCTTATCGACAGACCGTTAAAATTAACAAATAACCTGATTGCTAAATCTTCTACAGCAGCAAGTTTGTAATTTGAATTTGTAAGTTCAAGGGTACCCTATAATTGCTGTAATTTGATGTATATTGCCAAATTGCTGAACAGTTGTAGATATTAGCAACAAGCTTAAGAGCTGTATGTGTTGGAGATGGAATATAAGGATAACCCAATAGTTAGTGTAATTTTATGCATGCGGCCATACTCTTGAACCGTTATAGACAGACAGATGAAATCCATTTTTAAGTCGGTTTTTCCCTAAGAATCATAATATTAAGAATTCTACTTTTACAATTTTCAAACTTAATAATGAGCGTTTTAGTTTCTCTTACATCTAATTTATTGCAATTTTGTGTTAAACTATTATTTAAACTTTTAAATCTAAGTAATCCTGGCATGACTTCTCGAAATGTTTTTAATTCACATTGCGCCTCTTGAAAATCTAAGATATTTTGCATGCATTTATATTCTATTTTTGTTAAATTTTTTTTCTAAAACATCTTTTACGTAAATTTTAAATCTGCTCGTTTCATTATCAACCAACTCATCATTATGATTTAAAATAATTGATTTGTTAATGGCTTAAGGATTAGATGCGATTTTTATTTTGGATAAAATGTCAGTGAAAATCTGTGGTATTAATTGGGGTTAATTTCTGTTGTTTTCTTTAAAGATAACCGCTACTTTCATTCTGCGATAACTATCAGAGTAAGTTACTAAATTAACTTCTTTTTCTTTCATATTTTGGTTAGAAATATTACTAATTTACTGAAAATATGAATCATATTTTTAATGTCAAATGTCATCAATGTGGTTCCGTAGGAGCGAAATGGCGATGTCAATTCTTTACGCCTGTTCAATGAATTCTAATCCGCCCTCTTTAGTTGTTATTCTATTAAATGATTGCTCATTAAAATTATTAGAGTAACTGCTAATAACTTCTTGTTGTTAATTTCGATTGTTTGTTGTTGTTAGTTGCGTTTTTTTTTCGTCGCTTTCCATTGATCGTTCAATATACTTTAGCCCTTTACCTAAATTTATCAGACCTCTTTTATACTTTGTATGTACATGTATGGCAGTAATTTTTGCTTGTACAAGAATAAGATTCTTATTAATTGTGTCCAATAATCGTTTGTCATCGAAAGTGAAGGCTTTGTCTTTACTTCTCCTATTTTTATGGGTTCCCCATTAAGCATACTTGTATTGACGTGTATTATGAACCGCTATAAATTAAAAAAAGTGCTCAAAATAACAAAAACTAAATCTAAAAATAAAAGGGTGTTCTCATCGGTGACCTATATGGACCTATCTTTTGAAGAATAATACACAAATGCCTTAAAATTAGACAGAATGTCGATTACTGTGATCGTTATAATAACAAGTATAAATTTTCAATATTATTACTCAAAGGGTGTCCCAATAGTTTATCGCCATACTTTTAAACAGTTGCAAATAGACGGTAGAAATTTACATAAAACCGCTATAACAACAAGTATATAATTTAAATTTAGAAATTATAGGGTGTTCCCATAATTAATATTATTTAACGTATATGGCCTTATCTTCTAAACTGTAATATACAAACAATTAAAAATTAGACAGAATGTCCACTACTTTGGTATAAATAGAAGTATAAATATTAAAAATTACAAACTGAAAGTTATTACAAAAGTTCATGTAATTTGATGTTTATGGCCAAACCGTTGAACCGTTATATATAAAGACTTTGAGTTTAGGGATTAAAAGGTGTCAAAATAGTTTATTTGATTTTTGATTTGATGTATATGGCCAGACTTTTGAACCATTATAAACAAATAGCTGAAATCTGTTTTGAAGTCAGTGCTTTTTTTTCAAGAATTGTCATATTGTTGTGTTTTTATAACAGTTGCATTAGAGCCATACCCTTCACCATCTATGTAAGTCTAGTTTAGTGAAGTAACTCCAATCAAAAAAGCAAATTTTGGGGTGACAGAAAATTAAAAATTAAAAAAAAACAACATTAATTAAGTACTTCATTTATATAATTTCACATTAAATTTGTTAGGCATCTAAATTTGTTAGGCATTTCCTGAAGGATATCTTCAAAAACTTTAATATGATAAACATATTGATATTTTAAAAACTTTTAAAATTCCAGAGCCCCGTAATTCGGAATATATGGGCGAGCACCATTTTTTTCACTTGGTGTTTTTTTATTTATTTTTTTTTATTGTTACTTTATTGTTCCAAACAACATAAAAAAATTAAAGGTAGGCGATTTCCAGTAGCACTTCTTTCGACACTATATCTCATCGATTGACATATTTATTTATTTTTTTTTATGAATTCAAGTTTGCCTTGGCACACTGATTATAACACCAACACTGAGGGACATCTCTCAATCGACTTTGTTATGCATAAGAAGTCCGAATATAAAACCTTTATGGAGTCGAAAATGTTGTTGTAGAAATTACACACGGATTGGCAAACTTATATATATGCCCTTTTTTACTTTTTGTGGTAAAAAACAACTCAGAAGTTATTAAGTAGCCAATTTTGAGTATCCATAAAATGTGTAATACTCGATACTCACTACTCAATACTTTGACCACATTGAAGAGAGTCCAAAAAAGTTTAATCAGCGATACGATTTATTTTTATGTACACTATTTTTGCTTTCCTTGAGAAATCATGTTTCAGACAGCAATTTAAAGAAAATTTTTCATATAATTTTTTACAGATAGTTTAATCATTAACATGCTCATCATTTAGGTAAACACACGTGTTGATAAACTTTTTTGAGTTAATCTTTGCATGTGAATAATTTATAACTTTTATCTAAATACCATTGCTTTTCTTTTTAGTGTAATGGAGACCAACTACAAAAAATGCACAGAAAAAAAGAATCATCCCATTAATATATGGTAGGTGTAAACATTTTTTATGGTTGATAAAAGTTATAGATTTACTCTGTTTCACATTCTTCCACAAGGGTTTATTTCAAATATTTTTATTTCACATACGTTCAATTTCATCAGTGTAAAATGGTTCGTTGAGTGTAAAACAAATCCAATTGATTTATTAGTTTTTCCTGTTGTTATCCTTTTTTTATTTTATTCCCGAATACCTTTGGAGCAGTTATTGTAATATGTATGGATGTCTAGGACTTAGTGTACTCAGCAGCCACAACAGCTAAAGCTGTGCAGCATTTAGCATTAAATTTTAAAACGTTCATTTTATTACTCTTAGTTTCTTTTTTGGAATTTAAGTTTTTTTACCAAGACTGAAAATCGATGAAAACAATATAATATGTATTTCTAAAGTATGTGTGTTTATGTGATGGAAATAAAACAAACTCAAGTTTGCTACGTAAATATTTATGTTTTCTTTAATATACAACAACAATAAAAATTTACTTTATTGTTCATCCATTGTTAAAGATACAGATATATACATATATATATATTTGTAGATACAAACATGTACATAATTACATATGTGTATTTTCACATAAAGTATATGCAAACATGAAAAACATGAATATGATTTACTATATTCTGGATGTCTATTAACATAACATTCAGACACATTGACAATGGGGGTTTTCCAAGGATACGACAAAAAGAATCACCCTCCACACTTCATAAAAAATAATTCAATTTTGTTAATATTTTCATATGAAATATCTCCCGGTTAGAATGTTTTATTTAATCAGCACTTAATAAAAAAAAAACTTTCAGAGAATTTTATTCCCAAAAGTGCAAATTGATGGGCAAAATTAATTTTCCAAAAATATAACATTTATATTTTTAACAAAAAAAAACTTTGAAATATTCTTAAAGACACTGTACATGCAGGATAAAAAATATTTTTTATAGAAATCATAACTCCTATGAATTGTAAGGACCTCAAATATTTTAACTAAACTTTTGTTTCAAAACTTAGTACTCAGAAACAGTGTTGCCAGTGTTGCTAGAACTCAATCAAATGTGTCTATTTTTTGGTTGTTAAACAAAATACGGTTACTGTTTTTTGATAGTGGTATAAGTCCGTCTGTTCAGATAGTTTGGCAAACTAATTAGTAATTGTGTCGTGTCTTCAGATAACAGTTCAGGTATGATCAAGTGATTCTTTTAATGTAAAAACATACTATTTATGATGCTCCTCTTGTATTTTCAAAGTCTCTTCTTGAAGTCAAGTCTTTATTTTATATCACATACATATGTTGATACTTTTGTACATTAATAATACTTAATATAACAGTGTGACTTGTATAATTATTATATGTAAACGTTTAGAAAAGTGCTACGTTAACGTTGTAACGTTAACGTTATTTATATTATTATAATAACTCTACAACATCTCCCTTTGCAATAATAATTTTTTTTTTGTGTATAATAAGAGATAATATCTATGTAATCTAAATAGTAATATAATACTAATATAATACATATATATGTATATTTTTAATTTTTAAGTTTTGCTTTACAACTTAATATTTTTGCTAAACTATTTATAAAAATATATTTTTTTTAAATAAAAACTACAAATCAAGCCTTTCCGGTCGCCTTAATTTTCTTCCTTTACGTGTAACATATTGCTCATCAAAATTATTAGTGCTTTTATTATTCTGATGAATTACTTTATCCCTTTGTCTATCATTCTCACCAGTTTCATCTACTTGTTTTTCCTCATTCTCGTTGCTAGTTAGGTCGTCAACATTTGCTCTCGCCTTAGTTGATTTTCTAATGTGTTCCAAACTCCTTCTATAAACTGATCCTTTACCATCTAAAACTACATAAGATCCTGGGTCCCTGCATGCTTCTATTATCTCCCCATGAAACCATGATCCTTCAGGAGTCTTTTTAAACATAACTTTTTCCCCTTCACTAATTAGTTTGTGAGCTACAGCTCTTCTGTTGTAATATTCAAGAATTATAGAAATAAAACAACAATGGAGAAGCTTTATCTTGGCTAAAAATACAATGGATCAGATTTCCAAAATGTGATCCGTTTAAGATGTTTTATAAAACTTCCTTAGATGAAAATCCCAAACTCAAAGTATTAGACCTCGCACCTAAAAGAGGAAGACCTTGAATGTATGCAAATATTAATTTGCTTCCATTATACACAACCATTTGACGATTAACGGAAGAAAAAAGTTAAGATATGATGGACTTACTATTCTATTTCCCACTTATTTTTTACAAATGCTTTACTTCCCTTAATACTAGTGAATAATTTACTTATATAAAATGAAATAAGTTTGAATAAAATTTTAATTACATAACAATGTTTCCTTTATGGTATGTCATAAATTCATGCAATCAATTTTGCAACTGGTATAAGTCTTTTCAACCTTTCAAAACCACATTTCCTTTTAAAAGTGGTTACATATTTTACAATCATAATAAAAAATATTTTCCAAAAATATTTTTTAATCCTTTAAAATGCAAAACTCTAAATATCTCCAAACAGGGAAAATATGACTTATACCACTTTTAAAATCAAGGGCTCATATATGTCAGTAATTTTAAAATATTAAACTGACTGATATAAGAATTTATATTGTATAGAAATAAGGTATTTATGTCTTGTGTTTTTTTTTGCAAATTAAAAATAATTCAATCAAAATTCAAAAGCATATCGTTAGCTAAAATTATAAACTGTCTAACTAACAAAAAAAACTAATTTTTTTACTTATTACAGGGAGATATTTTCACTTAAAACACGAAATTCTATATACGTATCTTTTAGAATAACAGACAAATAAATTGTATAGAAATATTTAATTTAGTATCAAGGTAAATGTTGGAGGGGATAACTTGTAGTCACCTGCCCATCACTGATGAAAGTGCCATCACTATTTGTAAACCCCGTTGTTCGTTACTTTATTTTTCTTGTTGAATTAAATATAAACACTTTCAATGCATTTGAATTTATTACTTTAGATGATTTTGTTGTTCTAACTATACGGTTTTTTTGTGTTTTGAATTAATTAAAGCCCAAATATCAACATATTTCTTATAGTCTTTAGTTCGAAAATGGAAGTAAATAAAGAACAAGGCATTAAAAATAATCGCTTGCGTTTTTATTTGCTAAACTAAAAGTGTTAATTTTCTTACGTAACATTTTTTTGCGAAAAAAAACCGACCTCAAAACAGATTTATATGTCTGCCTATAACAGCTCAACTATTGGGACACACTTATATATCTCCAAACTTTATACTTGTTCAACTGTTCAACAGTTTGGCAATATACATCAAATTTCAGCAAATACTTGCAGTTGCAGTAGATTTAGCAATCAGGTTCTGTGTAAATTTCAACCATCTGTCTGTACATCAGATTATATCAACTATTTAATTTATAATATCACATTTTTATACTTCTTATTATACCAAATAAAGTAGTTTACATTCTGTCTAAAATTAAGGTGTTTGTATACAACGGTTCAAAAATACGGCCATATAGAACATATCACATTAATTTTGGGAACACCCTTTAATTTCTAAATTCAAATTACAAGCTTCTTGTTATAGCGAACTTAGCAAAACATATATCTTGTAAATTTCAATTAGTAATACAGGCTCTTTTTAAAAATCAATCGTCTGTCTACAATTGTTTAAAAGTATGGCCATATACAAAAATAAATGACTATTAGTGCACCCTTTAATTTATAATCTTAAATACGATCAGCTGTTACTGTAACGGCCATAGCAATCGACATTGCGTCAAATTTACAAGTGTCTGTCCATAACGGTTCAAAAGATAGGCCTTTATATAAATAAATGTACAGTAATTATGGGACACCCTTTAATGTCTAAATTCAAATTATAAACTCGTTGATATAGCGGACCTAGAAGTACAGGTCCCTTTTAAGTTTCAGCATTCTGTCTATAACGGTTCAAAAGTACGGCCACATACTTGAAATTACATCAACTATTGTAACACCCTTTAACTTCCAAACCAATATTTTATACTTGTTATTATAACGGACTTACCAATGCAGGTTCGTTATAAATTCCAAGCGTCTATCTACAACTCTTAAAAAGTATGGCAAAATATATCAAATTAAATTAAATATTGGCGCACCCTTTAATTTAGAATTCTTAATATTAATACCTGTTACTATAACGGCCATAGCAATCGACATTTTGTCGATTTTGCAAGCGTTTGTCTATAACGGTTCAAAAGATAGACCCATATAAGTAAATATACATTAATTATGGGAGCACCCTTTAATTTTAACATTTATTTTTGTATAATTTTTTGTTTTTTGGAGCTATAGTAATACGCAGTCATTTTAAATTTTACAGTTCATAATACACTTAAAAAATATGTATGTTGTATGGGGACACCCTTTAATTTTTAAGATTATGAGCTGTTTTTAAAACAGGAGCGATCTGTAAGCATAATCTATCTATCTATATTACCAAAAATTTTCAAAATCGGATGACTGAGTTCTGCAGGCACAAATTAAAAAAAAGCAACATTCAGCCGAATTGCATAACCTCCTTCTTTTTTGAAGTCGGTTAAAAAAGACTGCAGTATTTTCTTTAAAAAGTTCTTGCTGCCAAATTTAAACGCTGCTGTTTTTTCGTGTAACAAATAAATTTTGAATTTTAGACTAAATTTTTTTGTTCCTTAAAAATACCCAGCAACAAATTTTTAAAAAGGTAATCGAGTGTGGAATTAAGCATTTTTGGCAGAAGTACTTCCCAACTAGATTGCCAACTTAATGATTTTAACAAGGCATATAAGACTTTTATAATCAATTACTGAGAATCGATTACATTATTTATTGTAGGAAATAATGAGTACCATTAGTACGGTAATCTATTATAACATAAAGAACTAGTTCCATTACTACTTCGTTTTGTAAGCGACTAACAAAATATTGCAATCACAAAAGTAAGTCATTATATGGCAGGTACTTTTTAAGGTAATGTATAATTTTTTGCTGGGTATAAATTCTGCTTGAAAGAATACCACTTTGTGACACAGTAAATTTATTAATTTGTTGTACGGAAAAACTTTGACATAAGTTGTGAAGTGCTTTGATTTAAAATTAACAGCCGTATGCATAACGAAAACTTAGAATGAGTTTGACATAAGTAGAGAAATTAATGAGGCTCCCAGTGTGTTTTGCCCTACGGCCTGGCATTTAAAATCATTGTAGATTGTTGCCGTAAACCAAAACTATATTTTGTAACTATTTTTGGAGTCAAATTGTGTGGAGAGCCTTGCAGAGACTCTGCTTAGTTTCGTCACTTACGCTAGCTTCATGCTAATTTTTTGTTTGTCATAAGGCTGTAACTGTCTCTTTCGTGAAATAAATAAAAATAAAATAATAATATAAATAATAAAAATGGCTAATGACGATGATGTAGTTCTTGATACAAATAATTCGAGTAGCACAGAATTGGTATTGCGCAAACAATAAAGGGGTATGATAAAAAGAAATATATTTTGTATTCAAAAGAAAATCTAAAAAGATGGCGACAAGGCTGACACTACAATTTTACCATGCAGACTACAACGAGGATTGAAAAAAATGTTCCTTCTGGTGCATCAGAGGGTAATCTAAAAGAAATTTTTACTGAGATCAAAGCAAAAATTTTACACAGCTAAAATAGAAGTTGTGCTCAACTTCAATAGAACCAGCCATAATCGGTTACCATGGTTAAAATTGCCATTCTTCAATGAAAAGTATGTCGATTATAAACGATTAATTTTATCTTTAATTCCTGTCGATAGATTTAACTATTTATTAAATTTTCTTTCAGGCCAAGCTTTGCAATCGTTCAACCATACCAAGAAACGGAAGAAGGGAATACTACGACAATAAGGTTCTTATTTTTCTGAAATATATTACTGAGCTCTCAAATTTTTCTGCAATTGGTGGTTTATTTCTATAACTTGGATTAGAAATGGATGTTATGAATGCGATCATAATTCATATCATGTTATCAAAGCTTGATGATTCAACAAAACAAACTCATGATGAAAAAATTGATTTTAAATCGTTGCTTCCGTGGGAAACCTGCTAGGAAATTTTATGCTATCGCTGTCAGTTTTAGAAAGTCATGGTAAGAAAAGTAATATTAAAAACATATTCAGTAGTACAAAACAAAATCTTATATTAACCGTCACTCAGAGGTGCTGTGAAATAACTCCCAAACGAAACAACTCCCAAATTAAAAAAACGAAATAAATCCCAAAATGAAATAAGACCCAAAAACTTCAACGTTATTTCAAAATAATTGACATAAGTCCTAACAAAAATAAAAAGTCCCAATTTTATTTGCACCCGGGCACTGTTTAACTGTTTTAACCTTTATGGTATTATTGGTATCTCCCGATGAAAGAAGTCCTTAACTTTATTATCATACCATATATCATAGATATATGACCAAGGGCCAGGTATACAGACAATATTTTCTTAGCGAAGCCGCTGTTCCATATACTATAGAGATATCATTGAGCCAGCCCGGCCTGTGTTGCCGGCTTTCGGCTGTGTCATTAGATAAGCATTAATTTAAAAGATCCGTAATACCAACTGCTGTTGTACTAATAAAGCTGTTTTAATTTTAGTGATTTTGACTCATGTTCAGGGATCAATTTTATTACAAAAAAAGTTAGGAAAAAACAAGCTTAAGTCTTTGCTTTAAACCAAGTGGTCAAGAGGTTTCTGGAATTGGTGACGTTCAAACAAAAATTAAATTTCCAAGTTCGGTTGCCATTTAAAACAAAGTCCAGATTTCTAAGGTTAGTCTTCTGAAAAATGTAAACGTAGATTTCTGTCGCTCGATATATATGATTCTTGGTCACATATCCTATATCTCGTCCACATTATATCATCATTGTGTACTTAAGTATCATAGTATATCAAAAAAGCTTCGTGTAATTTTTGATGGGGTCAGCTCGAATAACTTCGAATGATTGCTTGCAAGATTTAACTATTACTCTTTTTTTGTTCGCTTTGATTAAATTGTTTCGCACTTAGTGCTGAAATATTCAAAATGTACTGCCAATTTCTCGTCGATGATCGTGAACGTAAATTTCGTTTGATTCATTGGAGATCTTACAAACAGCATAAACCTAAGAGTGTTTCAGCTGAACACCGTTACATATGGGCTGTCAGCGCCACCGTTTTTAGCAATTAAAAATGTGTTATTTATAGATGATCAATACAGTTATACTTTTCCCATTGGTTCAGAAGTACTTTGTTAGGATTTATATGGCGATGATATTTTTACTGGCTCCGATAGTCGCGAAATGTTAGCAGTAAAGAAAGCTGAAATAATAAAAAATTTAGACTCTTATCGGCTTTTGCTTGCAAAGTGGAGCTGTAATTGCCCAGACTTTTTCCAAACAACAGTAGACAGGTTGCCATTGAAAGCTCTGTAGACGATCTGGTCCTACGATCTATCGGATGTACGTAAGCCTACAAAATGCTCCATTTTGTCAAATGAAGCCAAAATATTAATCGTCTTTGGTCTTCTAAGCCCCATAGTCATTCTGTACTATGGGTACAAAACATTGGTAGGAATGATCCCCTTACCTCAACCTTAGCAAATATGTGGTTCAAAATTACAGATAGCTTTAAACACATTCGTTGCATAAAAGAAATTCGTTACGTTTTCACATTGGTGAAGTACATGGCTTTGAAGGTGCCTCACAACGTGCATTTGGCTGCTACTTGTACTATCGCATTGCTGTTCATGGTTCATCAAGACCCAGTCTTTGCAGCTCTTAAACTGTCAACATTAGTATTAAATAATGGAACTTACCTTCAATCTCATATTTTTAAGGTGTTATGTCTCATTCAATGTTTGGCGTTAAAAATTCTTTATTTCAGTTAATATGCCTAGATATCTATGAAACTAGTGATTTAAAAAAAATCCAAAATCAATGTTAGCAGCTGGATTTTTTTTTTAAAGAAAAAAAATAATAGTTTTTCACTATAATTTTCCCTTTCACAGATGTTAATTTTATAAGATATAATATAAAGAGCAATATACATAAGCTTAAAGATTAAATAATTTTTTTATTATTGTTTTTTAGCATAGCCGGCCTTCGGCCAGGCGCAACGATTTTCTCCTCTATGGTATACCTAAAACCGGGTTCGCTAACTGAAGTTTTCCTGCATACATAAAATAGGGTGACATGTGATCATTATCAAAAAAAATGGCTTTATGTCTCATTTTTGTATGCCCTTATGTCTCATTGGAATGGGGCAGGACGCCATATGGCAGAGATGTGTTACAAAGAGTGAAATAAAACTTTTAAATGTGGCTATTTACGGTAAAATCAGAATCTTTTTCTCTATCCTTTATTTTAGAAGTCACCAAGTACGAAAGGTGTATTGTAAATGAGTACGATCAAAAAATTAAAAGTTACTTGAAAGACCACAAGGCAATTCGCCAACATCTTTGCAAAAACTGGAAATAATTAATTAATAGTAATATTTTACAAGTTAAGGAATGTGATTCATAAAGATAAAATAATTTTAACAAATGCAATTGTTTTTCTACATTAATGTTTAATAGTACACATCCAATCATTGATCGACCGTAATTGGATCCACTTAATTGTAATATAATGTCTGCAACAAAAGCCTAATTGCATCGTGTAACTCTTAATGCTTTTAGAATCACTAAAATAATTGGACCCATCCAATTGCGGTGAAGCTGCTGTTACACCCAGCTGCCGATGTGGACCATTGCTGTGCAAATGTAAGAAGGAATTGAATATACATTCTGGATGTAAAGGAATTTAAATTTTTATTTTTTATACGTGTGAAAACATATTTAACATATTGCGACATATGTTATTTAATGTGGTAAATAAAAATTCGACTTTAACGAAGAATGAGAATTTTTTGATAAAAGTTCCGACTGTTTCAACTCTACGAATTTGTCAATTGAACTTATTTCAATTCGATAGTTCATTTGTTACATAAAGAACGAACATATTGCCAAAAATAAAAAATATATATAATTAAAACATATCATATTGATTTATTGGGTAACGACACTATGTTTTATTTAAACTACAATGTTTTTATTTATAATTTCTTATAATCCTTGTAACGCATGTATTATTCTGAAAAAGGTCAGTATAAAAACTAACAAATACACTGTTTTACAAGCATCATTTTTCGACTATTCTAATTAAATTACTTTAACTGTGCTTGATTTCTTTAAAGATAAATATTTCATGATACACTCATTGTATTGTAGAAATTGCATACGGAATGACAAACTTAACAATATTTCATGAGAACATCATGAAATATTAATATTTAATGGAATCAAATTAACTTAAAAAGATTTCGAACAATGTAGTTACATATTTTAGTTTAGTTATTTAAAATTATTATTGGCAGCTCCCAATTTGTTTTAATCCCACGAACGCACAATTGACAGTGTTGTTTGAAAAATTCCCATTTCCATTAGGTCTGTTCAGTATAGAAGAGAGCATGACAAAAACTTGGAAAATAACTCTCTCAAACAAGAAAAATTAAATTAACGTTTTACTAGCAAAAATTAGCAAGTAAATTGCGGTGGGCTCAGGAATAATATAGACGGTTTAAAAATTGGAATGACTTCAGAGTTAAATAGTACCTTTTTGGAACTAAAACTGAAAGTGTAAAACAACCAAACACTAGTCGTCTGCAACATCGGTTCAAAAAAAAAATTGGATTCATTGTCATAACAAAGTAAGAAAAAAATACATAAAAAATATACTTTTTTTAATTATCAGGTAATTTTTAAGTGGGTTAATTGTGCATTTTAATCAATTAATATTTTGTTGAATTTGATGCCTATAATAATTCTTATTTTAAATTAATTGCTATTACTCTTACATTTAAAACAACATAAATTGAATAGACATCTGTATATCCAATAAAATAATTTTTTTATTTTTTTTTTATATTTCCTGTTAAAATTTAATAATTAGAATTATACCGGAAAAAGTAAAAATTCATCCAACATTTTATTCCCGGTTTTTTCACTATTTATTAAAAAAAAAAGGGCGGCAAAGGTTGAAGGTTCTCTTTATCTAACTTTAGTTGTTTAAAACTTCTTTTTCGTCTATCTTTGCTAAATTAAATGAAAATAATAAAGCAGTAAAAGAGGATTTCTGTTTTTTGTCTTTTATTTAACAAATACTTAAAGTTTCTTCAATATTATAAAAGTAGTTTTCCCTAAAAAATTATTTTATAAACAAAAGTAATAAACAAAACAGTTATGTTACAATATCTTATCATGAGGCGTGGTTTTTCTGATGTGTTCTTTATAAAGCGGATTATCTTTATACACGAACTAAAATGCTTTATTCAAAGTAGATTGACCTTAATATCAGATCTAGTTAGCTGTCATGAAATCAAAACGACCTAACGTATTTAACTTTGTTAATTTTAACTTTGCTTTGCATTTTTAAAAACAAGTCGAACACCAATCTTCTGTATACGCGCAAGGAATGCCAGTCTTATACATGACTACAACATTCTTGTTGTTATAAATGTGATAAGGGTATTTTTAGTCCTAGTGGCTATTATAATAGCGAGCATTTTGCAGAGCAGTTTTTGACAGAAGTCACTTCTTTGTTACTTCTTTATATCAAAAAATCAATTTTACAAAACAGAAAATGCATAATTTGTCGAATTAAGATCCTTTAACAATCACTATTTCGTCTCTAACAAAAGTTTATTGGACTATTCGTTATTTTGTTATTTTCTCAACTACCAAATGTTGATAATTCGAAAATGTATAATAATTTGCATTAATATCAAATAATGATGTTTTGTGAGTGACAACTTTAAATCTACTGCAAGTGGATTAAGTAATGGTAAAAAACAAACAACAATGTTTAGAAGTTCGAATTGTGCGGTGACCGGCTAATTTAGACGGGTGTGATTTATAAAATTTTTCTTAAAAATTACAAAACAACAAGCAAGAAATAAATTAATTACGAATTTGAAAACAAATAATAATTTTAATGGAATGTTGTAGGCATCCTTTTTTTTTTGATTTCTATTAAGATAAGATGTAAATGATTCATTCTTATTCGGTTTTAATTCGTTAAGAATTAATCCTTTTTACAACAAAAACGATTTGAAAAGTGAATCAATGAAAATAAATTAAGCAGAAATAAATCTCACGTAGGGTGTTTTTTGGGTGCCGTGGCAAAATTTGCCCTATAAATTAGTCAGGTACGCAGAACTCAAGAACGACCCATTCGAATTTCATAAACAAAAAACCAAAAGATGCGTCAAAAAATTATATAACTTCCACTTCCTCAAGGATAAAATAAGGTATAAATAATGATAATCGATTAACGAATGGGTATTTAATACTCAATTTACCGCAGGTACCCAATATTGAAAGAATATGTGTTCAATCTAACATATGGCGACAGGCAGGTAACGGAAATAAAGAAAAATGGTGTTTTGTATTGTTGTAAAAATTTCTTTCTTGCTGTTTTGTATTTATACATCAATTAAGTATTTTTAAGTTACAAAGAAAGATTCAAATTTTTACGGCTAATGTAATTTTTCTATTCAAAATAGCACCAATTTTTGTTAGTAATTTATAATTTTTGTTTGAAAAACATTGTTTAAATAAAAAAAGTCGCTTATTTTTATTTAAATAAGATTTAATTTTTTATATTTTTTACTATCAGTTGGAGTTTCTCGCCAAATCGACCAACAAAAATCTCCAATCTCCCTCTGATGACTTGATATTATAACGGTTTTATATGTGTAAGCACCATCTAAATGTTAGTCCAAAAATTCATTTTAAGAGACATTTTATATTTAAGAGCTTTGGACGCACTAAGCAGTTCTTCGATTATTTCACGTTAGTTTTAAGCATTTCTATTTCCCAAAAAGCTGTGACAAACATTTACGAAAGCCGTTCTTGCTCTTTCTTCTACATCGTTTAATTTCGTTTTAAAGATGGCTTCCGTCATATGCCTTCTTTTACTTTTGCATCGCTGATTCTAGGAAATTTGCTCTGAATGTTTAGAAAGCCTTCACCATACTTGTTCATTGGTTTAACAAAACTTTTCATTAGTATGAAGAAGCGGTAGAAAATTGTTTCCTTTTTGAATTTCAGGTTTTTCTGACAAATTTTTTTCTCCTGGAATAAAATTTACTCTTGTCTGCCAAATTTTAGCTATTACAACCAATTATAGTTATTTCAACATATTTTCGGTACGCAATTTTTATCTCTTCTATTGATAGAAAATCCAAAGTATAGCTGATAAGCATCCTTAACCTGGGAAGTTTTTGTTTGCCGTTGAGATCTTAAAGTTAGATTGCCTCATAGCAAAATAAGTTTTAGAGAATTCTTACAAATCCCTGACATTTTGCAATCTGAAACAAAATTTGATACAAAACTATATTTCGTTTCTTCATTACAGTATTTTAAATTACAGTACTTACCAAAAATGTATGTATAAAATGATCACTGAGCACGTTTTAGTTGATACTTTTACAGCGATGTCCGTTTTTCCGCCCATGTTAGTTTTGAAATGAAGTTTGCCTTTGCAAAATTTAAATACGCCAATCGGTCAGACATATTATCGAAAGACGTGCTATTGGAAATCAGCATTATCGGTTCATACCCTTACACGCAGCGGGCAAAAAACCACACCTACCTTTAACTTTTCCGTATTATGAAGTAACTCCAATCAAAAAAATAAATATTTGGGGTGATAGAGAACTAAAAAAATAATCAAAATACATCCAGTGAAATAATTGGCACTCGCCTATATTTTCCGAGTTACGGGGCTCTGAAATTTTTAAATTTTTTGAAGTATCAATATAGAAATCATTTTAAAGCTTTTGAAGAGATCTTAAAGAAAATACTAAAATTTTTAAAATTGCTTAACCCATTAAAAGCCCATGCTATTTTATGTAAAATGATGTATTTTACAGCGGCCAAGACTTGACCTTTTGTTTTAAAAAGCAATTGTCGTATGACAATTTATGAACGAATAATTCCAAGGACCATACAAAAAATCCCTTTCCTTTGTTTTCATTACCTGCCTGCTAAGCTAGCGTATTCCTATCGCTATCTGTAAGATTGACCGCACACATATTCTTTCAATAGTGGGTACCTGTGGAAAATTGAGTATAAAATCCCCATTTGTTAATCGATTTTCATGATTTATACCTTTTTTTATTCTAGAGGTATTAAGCTCTCAGAAAAATTTGCATAATAACAAATATTGGGTTTTTCTTTTCCTTATTGCATTTTTAAACTTAAAAATTAAACGAATTTTGTAAGAAAAAAATTTTTCTCCACTAAAATTTTTTAATAATTCCAAAATAATAAAATATGGAAAAAATTTTATAGAAATAAATTTAATATTATTTTGCTATGCATCTTTTGGTATTTTGCTTATGGAAATCGGATTAGACGTTTTCAAGTTAGGCTGAAACATGACTGCAAACCTGACTAATTTAAAGGGAAGCTTTTTCCACGCCCATCGAAACAAAACCCTGCG
The DNA here is from genome assembly GCA_916610165.2 of Gymnosoma rotundatum. Classification (NCBI taxonomy): domain Eukaryota; kingdom Metazoa; phylum Arthropoda; class Insecta; order Diptera; family Tachinidae; genus Gymnosoma; species Gymnosoma rotundatum. Next base: position 120,004,234 of record OU744336.1, read on the forward strand.
TAATGAAGAAAAAACGAAAACAGAGTTTAGCACATCAAAGACCGTATAGTCCACATACTTTAATTTAAAGAAAAGCCACAAATTAACTTTTAGCAGAGCAGTGTTATTCATTCATTGAATATTAATTCATTCGAATTGATTTTGACTTCATTCAAAGAATTAAAACAATCAATGGCATTTCAAATCAATAAAATCAAAAATTAGTTGTAAGCAATCAAATTCCAATCATATCTAGGAGGAATAAAAAATAAAAATTTCTCCTACAAAAATGAAAATATGCAGTACAAAAATATAAAATCCTGGTCTTGGATCCACGCCTGATCAAAGAAAATATAGTGACTATAGTAGGTGATATACAAATGAGAGTAATTTTTGCTGTACTTTATATAAAAACTTAATTGAATAACAACACGACAGTGATTCTTACTGCATATTTACTTAAATTTAAATTTCAATCAATGCAATTGAAATGAGTTGGTTATGAATTTCTAACTATTTTTAACCGACATCAAAAAAATTTGATTGATTGTTATTACGTGAATTATGTATTTATAGTGCACCACTTCAAGATTAAAAAAATGCTTAACACTGTAGCCCCCAATGGCAATAAGCAATACAAAAATAGATGTAAAAAGTAAAGGGTGTCCCAATAAGTGACGTAAATTGTCCTATATAGTCCATATATGGTTGTAGACAAACGCTTGCAAATTGGACAGATTGCTATGACGGTTATAGAAACAAGTATTAATATTCAAGATTATAAAAAAGGGTGCCCCAAAAGCTTACTTAATTTGAATTAGTATATTGCCATACTTTTAAGCAGTGAATTGGATTTGGAAATACAAATAGTTGATGTCATTTTAAGTATGTGGACACACTTTTGAGCCGTTATAGTCAGATAGCTAAAACTCACAAGGGACCTGTATTATTAAGTCCGCTAAAACAGCAAGATTATATTTTCAATTTGGTAATTAAAGTGCGTTCCCAAAATTAATGTAATTTGAAGTATATGGCCGTATATTTTGAACGGTTATATACAAACACTTGACAAGTACACAGAAATTATTTGATACAATAGGAGGCATAAATAGTTTAAATTATAAATTGAAATAAATGTGTTACAATAGTTCGTGTAATTTGATGTATATGACCAAACTGTTGAACTCTTAGAGACAGACGATTGAAATTAAAAAAAATCCTGATTGCTAAGTCTACTGCAACAGCACGTACAAAATTTGCTCTTCATTTAAAAATATAAAAAATCACTTCAATTTCAATAGATTGCAATTCATTCGATAAATTTATTTGAAAAAAAAAAGAAATTTCATTTTTTTTCATTTGAATTGATTAAATTTTATTTAATTCTTTTTTTTTCTGAAAAGAACTAATTTAAAATTTACTAATTCAGTGCATGAAATATTTTCGAATTAATCAAAGGTTATTGATTCATTTGCAGCTCTGCTATTAAGTGATGCATTCTAGTTTTACAAACTCTTAAAATTTAAATTAAATCTTTCTATGTTTAAACTCTCTATAATGTAAAAATTAATTTTTTCATTTTTATTAAAAGATTTTCTTTATTGCCAAGAAGTATATATTCAATACTTATAGAAGACACCTGTTGCACACTTTTAACAATCACATATTCGATACTCCCAGAATAAATAATGTAAATTCTGTATCACTGTAGTTGCACGTTGCTTCCCTTCTGGGAATGTTAATTAGATAACACCCAGGAAAAAATTAGACTTTACCTTAAAAAGTACTTGCCATATAATGACTTACTTTTGTGATTTACATTAGTTTAGTTAAGTTTATTAGTAATGGAACTAGTTCTTTATGTTAAAAGAGACTACTGTACTAATGGTACTCATTATTTCCTACAATAATTAATGTAATCGATTCTCAGTAATTGATTATAAAAGTCTTATATGTCTTATTAAAATAATTAAGTTGGCAATCTAGTTGGGAAGTACTTCTGCCAAAAATGCTTAATTCCACACTTGATTACCTATTAAAAAATTTTTTTGTGGACAGTTTTATATTATTCGCTTTATAATTCAATGCCATGAAGTAACGATAGAAAATGCTTGCAGGGTAATGGCCTCCATACCTTTATGTGCGTGGTCATATCACTGTTTGTGCTCAGTTTTTTTAAACTCAAACTGCTGAATTGACGTGCGATGAATTATTTAACACGTAGCATGAAATCTAATAATGACCAGAATAAGCATAAAAGTAAAATGTGAAAAAAAAATTATTTTCTATTTGATAGGTGTGACATTAGAAAATCCTAAAAATGTTGCATAACTCTCAAGGACATAAAAATTGTAGCTATTAAAATTTCATTTTAATTTGCAATCACTAACAACTTATCAAATGACTGTATATACACAGCAAAAAATTAAACATTGCCTTAAAAAGTATTTGCCATATAATAACTTACTTTTGTGATTACCATATCATGTTACTCGCTTACAAAACACATTACATTAGATTGCAAAAAAGGAAGTTGTTATTGAACTCGTTCTTAAGGTTAAATAAAAAATACCTATAATCAATCTAATCAATTCTTAATAATTGATTAAAAGTCTCATTCTTTGTTCAAATTATTAGGATGTTAATCTAGTTGGGAAAGCCTTTCGATTACCTTTTCTGAAATATTTTGCTGGGTGTATATAAAGTTTTAATTTGAAGGCCGCATCAATTGACGGGAGCGTATATGTAAGTTTGCATAAGAATGTATTTGGGTGTCATCATGCCTGAAGCATTAATGTGTGTAAATAATTCCAAACTGATATGCCTGGCTTGGCGTTAATTTTAAATCAAAATCAAATGCAATCGCGGCTTTCATTAAATTTTGTGTAATGTTATTATTTTTCAATTACTGCCAGCCCATAATAGCATGCTTTTACATTATAAGCAAAACATATTAGATGCAAATGTTTTCATGTTTAAAATCAACTTAGATAAACGTGCTTTAAGGAAGATTTTATTATTTTCTGCTTAACTTATTCTAATTCGCTCATGCATAAACAAGTGTGTTTAATAAGAAAGATAGCAGTAATGGCAATTGGTCACTTATGTTATATAAATTATTGTCCTTAAATTAGCGCATGTGTTCACCTGTTATTTATTATTTATCTTGGTGTTTCTTTAGGGTAAATAACAAAACATACTTACTTACTTATGTATGCTTGTAGGTACAATATCAAAAATATCGATGTAGCTTTAAAACAAGCAATTGATGATCTCAATACGACTATTTAGCAAATAAGAAAAAAACAATATTTTGATGTCGTTAATTCGGAATATAAAATGTACCTCAAAATTAATACCTGAATTCAAAGAGATAATAAAATAATAATTTAAAAAAATATATAAGTCATAATTGTTGAAGTTATGTTTTGTAATAATTATTAAATCTTTACTTTTATAATAATTTTATATATTTAAATCAAATAGGCTTTTGTTTATAAGTTTGATAATATTTTTCCTTTTTTGTACTAGTTTTTAATTTCTCATATAATAAAGAACATTACTTACAATAGGTTATGGGCCCAGGAGTCAAGAAAAATGCAGTTTTGAAAGTGAGTGAAGCAAATATCTACCGAGTTGGATTGGCCTATAAAGAAAGGTGAGAGATCTTTTTGAATATTATGAAGGTGCCCTAGGCGTAGTCTAGAGAAGGCTATTAAAGCCAGAGCCTATTGAAAATGAAGCAAATGCATCTCAAATAAAAGAATACAAAAACAATGTGAGTCGTATAGGAAGGCTAATTGGCATGGCAAACGCATCATTACAAGCACAATTACCGATGAAATCTATCAAAAAGTGATGGATAAAGAATGGGCTTATGAGATGTGGAAGCTTTAAAGCAACAGTTTGAGGCGACTTCAAAAGACCAGCTATTAAAGATGTGTACAGAACTTGTTTCTTTTTAATGGAATAAAAATGAAGATGAAATAAATAATGGTTTAAAATTAAAAGGTGAAAATCCATTGCCGGATCTACTGCTGGTACGAGAGCTGCTATATATATATATTTCTGTCCTGGCAACACTGAGTGCTGCCAAGTGCAATCTGACATTTCCATTGGAAAGTTTGTCGTTTTTAATCATAATCGTACTTAAAACGTTTTGACGTACGACCATTATTTGTGTTGTTAACAGTAAATTGAAAAAATTAATATAGAAAAAAATGTAATTAACTAGTGAACATTTTCGTGCCATCATTTTTCACAGCTTTCGACGTGGATTATCACGAGAAGAGTGCATTCATGGACTTAAATCTTTGTATGGCGATGAAGCACCATCCTATAGCACTGTGAAAAATTGGTATAATGAATTTAATCGTAGCCGAAGCTCGCTCAAAGACGAATTCCGTGAAGGTCATCCAAAAACGGCTGTTGTGCCAGAGAACATTGATGCCGTGCGTGAACTCATAATGCAAGATCGACATGCGACATACCGAGAGACAGAGACATCCTTGGACATTTCTTCCACCAGCATACAGTCGATACTGCATGAACACCTGGCCGTAAAAAAGGTTTGTTCTCGTTGGATCCCGCACAATTTGAAAGTCGCTCAAAAAAAGGCTTGTGTCGATTGGTGCTTGGCTTGTGTTGCGGTGCTTCAAAAGACGTTTATAAGATCGTCCCAGGTGACAAATCATGGATCTATGCGTATGAGCGCGAAACGAAGCAACAATCGACCGTGTGGGTCTTCAAAGACGAGCAAAATCCAACGAAAGTTGCTCGTGGAAGAAGCACTTCGAAGCAAATGATCGCCTGTTTCTGCGGCAAAACTGGTCATGTGGCGACTGTTTCGCTTAAGCAACGTAGGACGATCACTTCTGAGTGGTACACTACAATTTGTTTGCCTGAAGTCATCGGAGAAATTCGAAAAACCAACGAGAGAAGACGAATCATTGTTCACCATGGCAATGCGAGCTCTCACACATCGGCTCAAACCAGAGTGTTTTTGACCGGCCAAAACGTCGAATTAATGGGTCATCCGCCCTACAGCCCTGACTTGGCACCTAATGACTTCTTCTTGTTTCCGCACATCAAGAAAAAAATGCGTGGTCAACGATTTTCGTCGCCAGAAGAAGCTGTTGAAGTGTTCAAAAACCATGTTTTAGAGGTGTCTCAATCGGAGTGGAAAAATTGCTTCGACATCTGGTTTGAGCGCATGCAAAAGTGTATGAATCATGCTGGAGAATAAAACAATAAAACCATTTTTGTTTATAAATATTCGCATTTTCACTATTACGCCAGAAATATATAGAGCAGCCCTCGTATGTAAAATACTGTACGTATTACCAAGTTCATTCGAAATGTTCAAGTCAAGTTGGATGATGCTAACCCGAGACGAAGATAAGTCATTAAATGAATTAGTAGTGCAGCTCTGTCTATACGAAAGAAATTTAAAAAAGGATAAAACATCGGAACATGATAATTCAGAAGCTTTGATGCTGAATCAAAAAAGGTAGTCAGTCGTAAAATAATTTATAGAACAAATAATAGAAAAGACAGCGTTTGCCATTACTGTAAAAAGAATGGTCATTGGATAAATTTATTGCAGATGGAAGACCAAGTAAGTTCCAAAAGGAGAAGGTTGATTATGCAAACGTGGCACTTCAATCAATAACAGGTGAAGTAAACTCAGTTAAACATACATTGGATTGGTGGGTAGACAACGGCGCAACAAAACACGTTACTCACTCCGAAAAATTTTTTATACAATATAAGAAGTTTAGCGAACCACATATTATTCAAGCTGCTGGTAAATAATCACTTCAAGCTGTTGGTAAATGTACTATTGAATTTGTATCAAAAGTTAATAAAAATAAAGAAATTAAGATGAAATTAGAAAACGTTTGGTATGTTTCTGCGATTGCAAGAAACCTTTTTTCGGTTTTGGTGGCTCATGACAAAAATTTCTTTAGTGAATTCAAATCTTTTCTAACAAAATGTTTTTTAAGGTGAATGGTAAAGTATTTTTGACTGGAAATCGTAAAAAAATGGATCATTATATAAAGCAAATATTTGGCTAATATCATCGATTAGTAAAGTGAATACACTCGTTTATAAAGGTGCACTACTACAGTTATACTATAAGCGTTGGGGTCACCAAAATAAACAACATGTGAAGAATAAGCTGCAGAAAGAGCTGGGTGTTAAAGTTGAAAACAACAAAGAAATTTTTGAATCGTGCTTATATGGAAAACTATGCAGGCTACCATTTGGAAGACGTCCCGGTGAATTGATATCTGCTGAGGTTTGCGGTCCTTTTCCAATCTCATTTCAAGGTTTTAGATATCTAGTGGTATATAAAGATGATTTCACGAAATATAGGTACGAATATATTGTTAGAAACAAATCAGATGTAAAGGATACCCTCTTAGAAATGCTTGCTCATGCAAAAAGTCAAGGTCACATAATTAAGACGATTCTAAGCGACAACGGTGGAGAATTTGTTAATGATGATGTGAAGAAAGTACTCCAAATCAATGGCATTAATCATAAAATAACTGCTCCTTAGACCCCTCAGCAAAATGGTAACGCACGAAGAGAAAAAAGACAATTATAGAGATGGCAAGAACAATGAAATATGCAAACAAAGATGTCGAATTTCCTGATGCTTTATTGGCTGAGTTTGTAAAATCAACAATTTACATTCTCAATAGAACAGGAAAGAGCTCTATTAAAGATGTAAGTCCTTTTGAACTTTGGCATGGAAAAAAACCTAGAATTACCCATCTTAGAATTATTGGTTCAACATGTTTCATCCATTTACCAAATCAAAAATGCAGGAAATTAGACAAAAAGGCTTTTAAAGGATATCTTGTTGGTTATGATGGAGATGAAAGATATCGAGTTTACATTAAAAATACAAATTCTATTCAACTATCAAGAGCAACCAAGAAAATATAATAAATGAAAAAAGTTCTAAGACCCTAAAGAATTCCAAAATAACAATAATCAAATTTAAAAACAACGATGACACAAATAGAACATGACACACAAAATACAGAAGAATCAGATGAAAAAGACGCCGAAGCGCAAACACAAGAAGAGAATTTAGATATGGAAGAATCCCAGAGTAATACCGAACCACGGTTCAATAAACGTTTACGACAAGAAGATTCCGGTTATGATCAACTAAATGTAAAAAGACTGCGTAATCGTACAATTATTATAAGTTCTTTAAAATACAATGACACAACTAATCTATTGAAAGCCTACAAAGAGTGGGAAAAAGCAATGAAGTGCGAGATTGATTCGTTGATTCAAAACTAGACTTGGGAACTTACAAAACTACCAAAAGGTTGTAAAGCTCTTCCCGGAAAATGGGTATTTAAAATTAAAAACAATGCCGATGGTACTATTGACATATACAAAGCCCGGCTGGTTATTAAAGGTTTTTAAAAAAAGGAAGGGCATTGACTACGAACACTTAGCTCAATTCGATGTGTCCACAGCTGTTCTCTACGGTGAGTTAGAAGAAAGCATATGTATGGAACTATGGAAGATGGTACAAATCTAGTATGTCATTTAAAAAGAAGTTTATACGGACTTAAACAACCTTCTAGATGCTGGAATAAACGAATAGGAAATTATTTAAAGAAACTTGGATTTAAAATTTGTTCAGTTGATACTTATACGTGAGGGAGAAGAATGGAAATAAACTAATACTTGCATTATATGTGGACGACGCACAGTGGCACCCGTAGAGCAAACGAGGTTGCAAAAACCAAAATTTTTATGAGCGCCCACGAAGTTTTGAATAAACCCATGTTATAGGAAACTTTTCAACGATTTCAAATATGCCACTGTTAATAATATCACATTTTTAGTTTAAAAGATATAACCGTTCAAAGGTGACCGTTCGTTTTTCAGAAAAGCACATAATTTTTGGTCAATTTGTTGCGATTTCAGGTATAATATCACGAAAAATAGGTAACGAATCGCCATATTTTTTGTTTGTATTGATTGATGTATTTATTAAATGTATAATGATAAAAAAATTAACTGTTTGCTTTGTGTTTCTCCTGACAAATCACTATTTAAAAACTATCCGTTTTTTCATTATTTTTTAACTTTGACGGAAAATAAAAAAAATCTATATTTTTCTATATTTGCCATATTTGCAAAACCTGTTCTTAAATTATTTCTTTACATAATTCAAAAGGTTTTATCTGCCTTTACGTGCCCGTTTGGCTTCTAGAGGTAAAAAAGGTAAAAAAGACATGGTTGCAGAAATTGTGTGGCGTTCATCCCTTATATGTTTTAACTGACAGTAGTTTTTTTAATAGTAAATTAAGCACAATGCTTGGATTAGTCTACGACTGAAAGTTGGCGCAACAATTACTGAAACCACAAAAGAATTTAAGTACTGAAAACATGGCAATGAACAGTTTAAAATCATTTGAACTGTTTAGAAAGTCAACCACACCAAAGTTTTTCACGGAAGCTGCTTTAGAAGAACTTGAAAGCTTATACGGAAATATTGAGAGAAGCGAAATTATAAAAAATAATTTTTATCTGATATACGCAAATATTAAGGCAAAATGGGTGAAATCTAATCGAACCAATTAGAACTTCAACTCCAAATACGAGGACTGGCTTAATGAAGGCACCATCCTGGCTATATTGGCAGTAGATAAACCCACCATATCAACCAGAGGAGCAAAAGGAAGGCCAAAAAAAGTATTGAGGAGTGTTCAATTTTCACAAGAAAGAGGAAACTTGCCGATGCCACCAATGACTTGACTTATCGGACGCGCTAGCTATTAAATATACAAAGGATTGTGAAAGAGTTAGGTCTCAGATAACCAAATCTGTTGCTGATGCAAGCCCACTGCGACTAAAAAGGATTAAGGAAAGCATTCCCACGCCCACAAATGCACACATTAAAAAGTATGGTCCCGAAGAAGCCTTGGCCTTGTTTATGGACTTAGAACTTTCCAAAGAGAAATATGAGAACCTACGGGCATCTTTAACGCGACCCGGCGCTGACGTTTTACCCAGATACAAGCATATTACGCAAGGCAAAAATAAATTCTCGACCACTGCATACGGGGTTTACGGAAGTCTCTGCAAGAGCCAATCTGCAGGATCTCATGGGCCATACAGTAAAAAGGTTGTTGGAGAGTCTTCCTGAAAATGAGGTGAAAATTCTTCCTGAGAAGTTGACAATGATCAGCAAATGGGGCTGCGATGGATCATCCGGACAAAGCGTTTATAAGCAAAGGATATCTTCCGGTGACGCTACAATATCGGACGAAAATATGTTTATGGCATCTGTTGTTCCTTTGCGGCTAAAATCTGATGTTTCCCTACACTAGAGAAATCCACGTCCGTCATCAGTGCATTATTGCCGACCAATAATGTTTCAGTTTGCAAGGGGATCGGCAGAACTCATAATGACCACGGTGAAGGACATTGAAGAACATATAAGCAAAATTAAGCCTACAAAGCTGTAAATTGGAGAAGGAAAATATATTGAACGCAATTACGAGTTCCACCTGACCATGGTTGAGGAGAATTACGAATATGGAATGTCACCATTGCATGCAAGGATTAGGCGTATACCCTACCACAAGAGGAGGAAAACTTCGATGAAAATACATCAATAAAGGATAAGGAAAAGATCAGAAAGAAGAAAATACAGGATGCTTTTTTTAAACAAGTTGGACTAAAAGTATACTATCCCAAGCACGGATATGGTAACTTAAACGATGGAAACACTTCTAGGAGATTTTTTAAAAATGATGAGGCAGTAATTAGAATCACTGGAATTGACAATCAAATCGTGAAAAGATTAGGAACGATCTTGGATGTTTTAAACTGCAAAGAAAATGTCAATTCTACAAAATATGGAGAATATGCTTCAAAAACTGCATCTCTTTTAGCAGAAATGTATCCACAGAAGAAATTGACCCCGACCGTCCACAAAATATTGGCGCATGGCAAAGATATAATGAGTTCCAGTCTTTGCCAATTGGAGAGCTTTCTGAAGAAGCACAGGAGTCTCTTAACAAATTTTATAAAAAATATCGATTGCAGAACACATTCAAAACATCAAGGGTAAGGCAAAATGATGACCTCTTCAACATGTTGGCAGCATCTTCCGATCCACTTATTTCTTCCCTGCAGCATGTGAAGTCACGAATAGAGTTAGAAAATAATTATAGTTTAGAAATGCTTAGTCTTTTAGATATACCATCTCTTACGATTTGTGATGAATATTTTACAAAAAATTTAAAAAATTAATTTAAAAAAAATTATTTCTTTTTTAATTTGTTGAGTAATACTTTAAAACATAAAACCTTTAATAAAAAAATAAAAACTATTTAAAAATGTAAAAATAATTTTTTTTAGTTAACATAAAATAGATTTTTCTACTAATTTTAACTTTGATAACCCGTAAGTAGGCCCCTACAAAGCGTAGCACCCTTTCCAAATGCTCATTCCATAGGCTGAACAGTTATCTATCATATGCTGTTTAAACTGTTTAATTATCTTATTCGGTTCAAAAGATATGATTTTTGCAACGAAAAAACACAAATGGCGCCACTGTGCGACGGTCTAATTGCAGCTTCTGATAAAAATGAATTTGATCTCTTTATAAAAGAAATGAAAAATGTATTCAAAATTGTTAGTATTTTCTGGGACTACAAATTGAGGCAAAAGAAGAACATATTAAAATACATCAAAAAGCATATGCCAAGAAAATTTTGGAAAAATTCAACTTTACTGAATGTCATCCAGTTGCCATACCAATGAATAAAATTTCTAACGCAAATAACAAAGAAGAAGAAAACATAAAATTTCCGCACAGACAGGCAATTGGTGCGTTAATGTATTTAATGTTGGGAAAGCAGCCAGACCTGGCATAAAGCGCAGCTTATCTGTCAAGATCTCTTGAAAATCCAACAAAAGAAGATGTGCAACGTGTTAAGCGTGTATTTAGATATTTAGCTGGAACATTAGATGTTGGAATTATTTATAATAAGAAAGGACCTAAATTACTTGAATGCTTCAATGATGCCGATCAACATGTGGTGTTATAGTAACGTATGCAGGCGGACCTATATCATGGCTGAGTCAGAGACAAGCAACGGTGTCAACATCCACCACGGAAGTTGAAATTGTTGCTGCTAACGAAGCCGCAAAAGAGTTGGTGTGGTTAAATCGACTTTTTAAAGAAATAATAAATTTTAATCAACCACCATGTATTAAAATTGACAACACTGCTGCAATTCGATTAGCACAAAACCCTGAGTTTCACAAGAGAACGAAACACATTGCAACTAAACATTTTTATATTAGAGAAATGGTTACAGAAGGAAACTTATCAGTTCAACAAGTTTCAACAGAAGATCAAGCAGCAGACATGTTGACTAAACCGTTACCTAAGTTTAGGTTAAAACTTTTATGTAATCGTTTAAATATTAAATAATTATTTTAAACGGGGAAAAGTGTTGAAGTTATGTTTTGTACGAGTAATAATTATTTAATCTTTACTTTTATAATAATTTTATAAATCAAATAGGGTTTTGTTTATAAGTTTGATAATATTTTTCCTCTTTTGTACAAGTTTTTAATTTCTCATATAATAAAGAACATTGCTTACAATATTAATTAATATCTGACACACAGGTAGACATAAGCACCTATGATTTTATAGCACCTCTGAAACGGCAAAGAACCCTAACATCATTATTTTAGATAATGGCTGTCAATTCGCAACTTCTTAGTTCAATTCATTTGAAACATATCATATCATCTACAACCAAACGGACAAGCTGGGCGAATTGTATACGCTTAAAGCGTATTCTTAAAATTCTAAAAACGAAAGTACAGGTAAGGAAGTTACCAGCAGAACTTTTAATAAACCGTACAATTAAAACCATTTTATATTTACCTATACAATAAGAATATGCATAGTTATGGCGATTTATCGACAAACTTGTCGATTTATCGTAAAATTTTTGATTTAACGACACAGCCTTTTGGCGATTTATAAAATAATAAATTGGCGATATTTGTTGCAAACAATTTTTACTGGCAAATGCCGATGTAAAAAGATAATCAATTATTCTATAGTCATTTCTTTGTCAGTGTTATAATATGGCAACTTTTACTTTATACTATTATATTACATGTGGCGTAACACAATTAAGTCAGTACCATCTAATTTTTTAGACATTCCTAAACTGAAAAGCAAAAAAAAAAAAAAATATATATATATATATACAGTCAAGTACTTAAGTCTTCATACATACCAAAAATTTCATATATTCGCCAAACAAAAAGTGTCTGGGAGTTTTTACCCATTCTGCAAAAGCTTCCTTTCGCAAAAGAGAGAATCTCACACTGAAAAAGAAAAAAATGTATCGCGGTCGGAAAAGTGCGCAATATGTTTTTTGTTGCTTGAAAGATTAACCCAAATATAGTTGTTAATTTCAACCTCATGTCTTCAACTGTTCAATAGTTTGGAAATATACATTAAACTACAGCAACTATATGGGCACCCTTTAATTAACAAATTCGAATTATGTACTTGCTGTTGTAGTAGACTTAGCAATCAGGTTCTTCCGCTTGTTCCGCTTGTCTAAGGCCGAGGCCACGCAATGAGCGGTAGAGCGGTAAGCGGCTGAGCGGTGAGCGGCTAGTGGCTTATTACTGAGCGTCATGTCTGAGCGGTTAGTTGTTAAAATGACATTGTCAAGAGAGGTTTGTTTAATGTTTTTACGTGAAAATCATATTCATATTTACAAGAATTTAAAGCGTTTAAGAAAAAAAAGAAGATTTGGTATTTATTCTATAAATCAAGCAAGGCGACATTACGGCGAATTTAACCATTTATATACAAATCTACGAAAATTTACAGACAGATTTTGGCAATACTATCGTATGTCTGTGAAATCCTTTGATTTGCTTATGCAAAAAGTTAACACCAGATTAACAAAACAAAGAAAAGCAATTTCTGCCATAATAACGGTCGGCTTTGTACTGATGAAATTATAAGCTCTACATTCACTTTTGCCATGTTTATACTTTGCCGCTCAGAAATCAACTAAAAATTAGAACAAGTTCTATTCCTGAGCGGCGCCGCTAAGGCGCTTAGCCGCTCAGAAATGCCGCTCATTGCGTGGCCACTTCAATAGTATTCCATATATTTTAATTTTATGCCGCTCACTGCTCAGCCGCTTACCGCTCTACCGCTCATTGCGTGGCCTCGGGCTAACGCGGTTCAACAGCTTGGCAATATACATCAAATTACATAAACTATCGTAACACCCATTGATTTATAATTACGAAAATATTTATACTTCTATTTATTTATTATATTAAGCTAATACAACATAATATTTTTAAATAAAAATGCAATTTATTTGTTGGTTTTGAAAAGCATAAATATTAATTCTTCTTCTAATACCAAACAAAGTAGTGAATATTCTGTCTAATTTTGAAGTGTTTGTATTTACCGGTTCAATAAATATGGCCATGTAGGTTAAATTACATTAATTTTGGGAACACCTTTTAATTTCTAAATTCGAACTTGTTGTTTTAGCGGACTTAGCATCACTGGTCTCTTATAAGATATCAGCCTATATTCAAAAGTTTGGCTACATACATCAAATTACATCATCTGTTCGGACACCCTTTCATTTCCAAATCCACATTTTATACTTATTGTTATAGTGAGGTTAGCAATCTGACTGAAACTGTTGGCCATATACAACCAATTTTTCGGGCACCTTTTAATTTATAATTTTGAATTTCAATACTTGTTATGATAATGATCATGGCAACCTATGTTCTGTCCCATTTGTAAGCGTTTGTTTGTAACGGTCGAAAAGATAGGCCCTGTACGTCAATTTACATTACCTTTTAAGTTTTAAATTTATTTTTGTGTTACCTTTTCCCATTGGTAGCTATAGTGATACGCAGTTTTTTAATTGTATAAAAATGAGTCAATCTGTAAGCATCATCTTTAAAATAAAAACAATTTTCACAATCGATTTAAAAATTACTGACTTATGGACGCACAAATATGAAAAAAGCAATATTCCGTAGAATTGGTCACCTCCTTCTTCTTTAGAAGTAGGTTGGTTAAAACCTAATTCTTAAACTTTCTAAACTTCTCACTTAAAGCTTTTTCTTATACTTTAATACAAAATTGTAATTGTAGAGCTAAATAATTATAAAAAAAATTATTGGAAAAAATTCACCTCAGCCCTTGTTAAGTCCCATATTCACTAAGCAATTCTTATCGACTTAACCCTTTTGCTTGGGGTGAGGGCGACAAGGGGAAAAGAAACGAGTACACAAGCTGATGTACTCGTTCAATTGCTTTACTTTCTTATTCGTAATTTTTAGATGATTATTTTTTGACAGTTATCTTTCATTTTCAATTTTGTTAATTATGCCACCTCAAAACTTACATATGTATGTCAATAAAAGTACAAATTTAACAAAAGTTGTTTTTTAAACAAACACGAATTTTAATTTAAAAATAAATTTTATTTTTGAGTTAGCAAATTTTATATTTTTTTATATACAAATTGAAATTTGTTACTCAAAAGATAATGCACATATACATACATTCATACAAGAAGAACCGCTAAAACAATAAGCTAATAAGCTAAGAATTGTGAAAACGACAAGGCGAGTTCAAAGATAAGTTTATTAATAAGAACTGCTTCGTGAAAATTGGGACTAATCATAAAGCAAAGTGCCACAAAAAACAACGTGTTGATAACAGCTGAATTTAAAGCTTATTTTTTCTATTCCGAGCTAAAAACAAAACATATATTCAGTAACCTATTGTCTTGAGAAGCTCTTGTAATCTTTGAACATGAAAAGGGTGATGACTGCTACCAAATGTAGATATGCTCGAATGGTTCTCCTAGAGCGCTTTGGCACCAAGGCCAGCAATATTCTTGGGTTGGTTAGGGTGGTCCAAGTTAATGGAAGGTTGATTAGGGCCATAGGGACGATTTCTGCAGACTTAGATAAATAATTGCAGAAATAAGATTAGTACGGGTTTAGCTTAACCATATTTACCATATACTCAATTATCAAGCCAAACAAATGTTTCATCTTTATTACATTTATCCAGATTTAAAGACAAATAAAAACCGTTATAATGTTAATTTTTATATGTCAGCTTTAAAGGCACTGTTATCTTAAATAAAATAAAAATAAGTTTTTATGTTGGCCATTAAGTCAAATGTTGTTACAAAAGTTAATATTTTAAAAATAAACTTTAATAGACTAAAGTAATTTTTACATCCTTAATAGAAATTAATTCTACATAAATAAGAACATGATTAACTTGTTTATTAGTTTCGTAAGTCTAGGAATGTACAATTCCTTTTCCATTTTTTGAAATCATTGCCTCCGCATATGTATCGAAATATAAAGAAAACAAGGACATTTAATTCGCTTAAATGTTCATAATACTTTTTATATTTTGTTTTAGCCAGATATATCTTTAAAGTAAAAGGTGGGGAGTTTAAGACGCATACAATACAATCTAACAAATGTAAAAGAAGACGAACACATAATGAAAACTTATTATACCACAGATACCCAAAAAGCTTAAAATAATAAATACGGTAAAATAAAAGTATTTTACAATACTTGAGTTACAAGGGATAGAAAATAAAAGCAACAAAATGGCTAACCATATGACAAGCAAACCACTTAAGATTGGCCCTTAGGAACCAAACAAAAACGTGCCATCCACAATCATTGTTTTATTAAAATTCTTTATACGTTCAGTTCTTTAAAAGAGTCTTTGTATTGATAGTTTCAAAGGATAATATTTTATTTAATTTAAGTTTGAAAATTCAAATAGAGATTATCGGCAAATTATTACTAACAGTTGGTAGTCGATATCAACGTTATTTTTCCTAACCAAGTCCACTTTATTACCAGCCTATTAGCTAGATTCCCTGTACCATTCATTTTTTGTACGGGAAATTTTAAGCCGTTACACTCATAGCTTAGATACAACCGACATGTTATTGCTTTATTTTTGCATGCGTTACACGCAGGGGAAAAACTTGTGATGTGGTCACAATAACCATATTATGTTCTTTGTAACAATGTATAGCTTCGGAGAACCAATTATAGTTCTTATCATCAAAACTTTAGTCACGATAATTATTTTTTGTTAATTTTTAACTATTATATGTGTACAATGACCAAAAAATGCAACAAGGTTGGCTCTAACTTAAAAAAATTCTAACCACGCCCAAAATTTTATAATTTATTAAAAGCAGTGTAAAATTTTTATACCGTGTTCAGACATACGCTTTAATTGCGCAATTACTAAATTTACGCAATTAAGGCCTTAATTGAAGACAATTTATCATATATGAAGTTAATTCATAAATTAAGCAATTAGTACTTAATTGCATCACTAATTCAATAAGATGTGAAATGCAACTCTTGCCAACAAGCATGTTTACTCTGGGAACTATGTTCAGTGAGAAGCAAAAATTCATAAAATTGACAAGCCGCAAGTAAAAAATGTAAACAAACAAATTAAAAGAAAATGGCGGGTCATACGAAAATGGTTTTTGACACTTCCAACTTCAAAGCAACAACAAAAAGCCATGTTGTTTTTGTAAAAAAAAGGAAATCAGCTGGGTGGACAACACTTTCTAGTAGAATAAATATGCGTTGTGCTAATTGAATAAACTCAATTGAGCATGTGTGAACACCAAATTAAATTGCGCAATTAAGACTAAATTGACTCAATTAAGAACACATGTCTGAACAGGGTACTAAGCGTTATATAGTATTATTAATCAAAGTATGGTTAGAATCAGACACAATCATGTTTACGTTAAAAAATATTTTGTTTTAGTTCTTGAATGTTTAGTATTTTTGGGTAGATAAAATTTGAAAATATCTTTTATTGTTAGAGCTATTGAAAAAAGAAATAAAAATTTGTGTACAAAATAAATAATTTTAAATAATATGCAAAATATTAAAACAAATAAAAATGGAACCAAAACATATAAAAAATGGTTGAAATAAATATGTATGTAAGCATATAAATCTGTATTTTTGTGCTTGAAGCACAATTGTGAAATAATTTTTTTGAGCTTATAAACTATGTATATTTTTATATAACTGATTCTTGTAGCCTATGATTTAAGCGTTATTTTAAGCAAATGATGGAGTTTTTGTGAATTTGTGTTTTTAAATAATTTTTATGGCAAATCCTTAATGAATAAAACAATAACCACTAAGCCTTTTATATCAGGTATTTTTCGCACGTATGCGACAATATTATAATTCAATAATATAACATGACATTTTCAACGATATTATGATATTTTAATTTAACCATTTAATTTTTATATTTAGACATAATTA
Source organism: Gymnosoma rotundatum (assembly GCA_916610165.2). Classification (NCBI taxonomy): domain Eukaryota; kingdom Metazoa; phylum Arthropoda; class Insecta; order Diptera; family Tachinidae; genus Gymnosoma; species Gymnosoma rotundatum. The sequence goes on from OU744336.1 coordinate 120,021,643, forward strand.
TGTTAATACTTTTGCATGTTTTTGTTTTGCTAGACAACAATGTGGTTGCAAATGTAACAACTATGTAATGCAACCATAATATGTTGCTCTTAGAACATGGTTACCTCAACCATAATCTTTATTTGCGTGTATGTGATATTTGACATTGTTTTTTAGTTATACATCTTAGGGCACTCCAGTTTCAACGTTTTTTGCTTCCAAAGTTCACTTATAGGACTACACAAATTTCTCTACATTAACATAAATCTAAAAGCGCCCACAAGAGTAAAACCTATCATCCTTACAAAGTTTTTTGTAAGTCGATTTCCTTTCTCCAGTATAAATTAGCGGAAACAAATTTCTTTTATCATAAGCAACTGCCTATTAAATTTGGAATTCAACTGATATCTGGAGAACGCAAATTGTGAGCAAAGTAAAAAGATGTTGAAAAAATCAATAACTTTCGAACGAATGTAACAATTTACAAAATTGAAGGGTTTAATTGTTTGTTATAAGGGATAAGGTTCACATTAAAACAATTTATTGTGGAACTTAACCAGGCCTTTTAAAGTTTGAGGAAACAGAAATTTTAGTATTTGATTATAAAAGAGAAAACGGCAAAAACATTATTTAATTTTTTTTATTCTATTGGCGTCTCCATATTTTTAAAAAAATGAATAACTAATAATCGATATTCTGCCTTGGAATTATCTTAAACTGCTTAACGAAAAATGATGCAACTAATCTCAGTAGAACCCAATTAGTTTACAGAAAATTTTAAGACGAGGCTTTCTAAATATAGTTAATAAGAATTCTTAAGAAGGACTTAAGAGTTCCTTCTTAATTTCTTGAGTCTTAAATTTTAAAGATGTAAAAGAGAGAGTTGCTTGAATTTTTAAAAAAAGAAAGAAAAAAGGAAGTTGGAAGTAATATTAAGTTTATCAGAAAAATGGTATGTATTTATTTATTAATATTTTCCAATATAACTGAGTACTAGGGGCCATAAATAGTTAACAAATTAACTCTAAAAGAATTTTATTCTTAATGTCATGATAGCTAAATAAATAAATAAATAAAACTACTTAACAAAGGCAACATGTTGATCATTGTTAAGCTTGTAGACGACATTTGATTTCCAGAAATTTTATAGTGTATAATTTTCGTGCCTAAAGTGAAGGCGTTTAATACATACGTTTTCAAATACAACTAACCAAATAAAAAAGATTAGATTCCTTGAGAGTTTGTAAGAAAAATATCAACGGGCGATGACCAAATCAAAACAAAGTCCAAAACAGACGTACACTAATACTTTAATTTTGCATCACAAACACGCACAGTACTCTACAAAAAGATAATAAATAAATCATCCATACGCAAACATGGTGAGTGCTTAACAAAAAACATTGAAATAACGCAAAAAAAAAGAAACCTTCTAATAAATTATTCGAATAGCAAGCAATTTGTACAAGTTGAAATGTGTGCATAAGGAAGACTTTAAACGGTAAAAATATTATGCATATATTATGTACTCTTATAACAGATACCCTGCAAACTTTTTCTGTTGCGGATGTCAATATAAACAGACATGTATTTTAAAAAAGAAAAAACATACAAGAAACTGTCTTTCGTAGGGTAGTACTGTTTCGTATGCGAGTGTGAGTTCCTTTTAATCCTACGATTCACAAAAATACTAAGTTTGAATGTCCTTCCTTTCATCCGTCCGTGTTCGTGTTGAAAAAAATTTTTACAAATCACTCGAAAAACGGTAAAGTCGGTCCACTAACAGCGGTAATATAGCCAAAACCAATCAAGCACCTTTATTTTTATTTTTATTTTAATTCATGTTGTTATAGTTTTTTATTATTTAACTATTATTTTGTTGTGCTAAGAACCAAAACAGTAGACTACCAAGTAATAAGAAATTCGTTTAACAATCGAAAATTTACCGTAATGTAACATTCTTACCAAAAATTTTAAATAAAAATTTCAATATTGCCGAAAAATGAAATTTCTTTAACACTAGAAATTATCGATAATTCAGAAGTTGAATTAAAGTTTCGCTAAAGAACATATTTTCACTCAATTATTAGAAAAATATTAATTCCAAGCAAAATATCTCTATTACGAGGGCTGCTCTATATATTTCTGGCCTAATAGTGAAAATGCAAATATTTATAATTTTTCAAAGTATTCTCCAGCATGATTTATACACTTCTGCATGCGCTCAAACCAGTTGTCGAAGCACTTTTTCCACTCCGATTGAGACACCTCTAAAACATGGTTTCTAAACACTTCATCAGCTTCTTCTGGCGACGAAAATCGTTGACCACGCATTTTTTTCTTGTTGTGCGGAAACAAGAAGAAGTCATTAGGTGCCAAGTCAGGGCTGTACGGCGGATGACCCATTAATTCGACGTTTTGGCCGGTCAAAAACGCTCTGGTTTGAGCCGATGTGTGAGAGCTCGCATTGTCATCGTGAACAATGATTCGTCTTCTCTTGTTGGTTTTTCGAATTTCTCCGATGACTTCAGGCAAACAAATTGTAGTGTACCACTCAGAAGTGACCGTCCTACGTTGCTCAAGCGGAACAGTCACCACATGACCAGTTTTGCCGAAGAAATAGGCGACCATTTGCTTCGAAGTGCTTCTTCCACGAACAACTTTCGTTGGATTTTGCTCGTCTTTGAAGACCTACACGGTCAATTGTTGTTTCGTTTTGGGCTCATACGCATAGATCCATAATTCGTCACCTGTGACGATCTTATAAAATCGTATTTTTGCAACACTTCTTTGCACCAATCGACACGTGCCTTTTTTTGAGCGACTTTCAAATTGTGCGGGATCCAACGAGAACAAACCTTTTTTACGGCCAGGTGTTCATGCAGTATCGAATGTATGCTGGTGGAAGAAATGTCCAAGGATGTCTCTATCTCTCGGTATGTCGCATGTCGATCTTGCATTATAGTTCACGCACGGCATCAATGTTCTCTGGCACAACAGCCGTTTTTGGACGACCTTCACGGAATTCGTCTTTGAGCGAGCTTCGGCCACGATTAAATTCATTATACCAATTTTTCACAGTGCTATAGGATGGTGCTTCATCGCCATACAAAGATTTAAGTTCATCAATGCACTCTTGTCGTGATAATCCACGTCGAAAGTTGTGAAAAATGATGGCGCGAAAATGTTCACGAGTTAATTCCATTATTTTCTATATTAATTTTTTCACTGTAGAAAACACAAATAATGATCGTACGTAAAAACGTTTTGAGTACGATTATGCTTAAAAATGACAAACTTTCCAATGAAAATGTCAGATTGCACTTGGCAGCACTCAGTGTTGCCAGGCCAGAAATATATATAGCAGCCCTCGTAAAATAGGAAGTTCTCCAGCCGATTAAGCAATGTCCGCCGGTCCGTCCTTGTTTGTGCTGAATTCAAGTTTGTCAAGGCACTAGATCAGCTAGACAAAATTTAATTATGCCAATCGAGCAGACATAGCTTTTAACGAGCTGCTACGTAAAATCAGCAACATCTGTCCATATCCTTCGAGGCAGCGGGCAAAACACCACGTCTGCCTTAATTTTTCCATGCCATTTGGTACAATGAAGTAACTGCACTCAAAAAAGTATTCGGCTATGCTATAGTTAAATACACACATAATTAAAACCAATAAGTATAAAAACCAAGGATATGCTGCTGCAAAACATCGAAGTGCCATATCGAATTTCGCTATTGTGAAGTGTGTATAAACTTCGGCACTTTTACTTGTTTAAGTTCATAAATAATCTAACACATTGATTTTGGATAACTACGTATCTGTACCTTTTGCATGAGAAAAATAATTAAAGTGGGGAACAAGAAAATAGAGTCTTTTATTTTAAATAAATAGTATTGGCAGAATTAATAGCAATTCAACGTATTTTTAAATGAACGCTTTTTCCATTAAAACAAAAAAATTATGGAGTTGGTCACTTTGGCAACTAAGCATTTTTCGCTCAACATTAATTTTCCTATGTTGTCATCAAGTTTTCTAGCTCTAAGCTATGGTGTACCGCTGTTAATCAAGTCGGTTTTACGGATATTTAAGTTTTTGCAATGAAATCCGCTTCTTTGTAAAGGTGATTAACAAGTTAGTAAGGATTCGTATTTAAAGTTTGCATAAGAGTTTTAATGCTTTACCTGTTGGAATCAATCGAATCAATTGAAGTGATATATTGGTACCTTTAAAACTACCAGGTATTTATATTTCAAATATTTGATTATGTATATTAAAGCGACTCACCAAAAAAAGTGCTCGATGTACCTTCCTAGAAACTAACCTTGAACTTTTTTAAGATGACTTTTAAAATATTTCGGCTAAAGCTTTGACCTTTCCTGAGCTGGAACATTTTGAAAAGAGTATATTTTTGCATGTTTTGTACATTTGAGAATCTGTTTCCATACCAACATATACAGTATAGGTATCATAAGATAGGCTTTTAAAGGCGAATCTATGTGTATATACAATTAGTCCAATGACGATCATCCATCTCTTTTTTCTACAGATATTCTATAAAAAAAGACGGCTTCTAAGTTTTTTGTTCGGGTTTGTTTGTAATAAAAATGACAAATTAACAAAAATTAATCTTTAGTCGGCTTAATTAAATACGGGTCTCAGCTTTTTTTAAATTCGTTATGGTTCGCGTTTTGATAAACATGCAATGGGGTGGTAACCTTTTGGTTTAAATAGGACAATATGGGTTTCGAATTCTAGCTTTTGCCAAGTACATCATCTTTGTTTGTATATAATTTAGAGCACACGATGCTCTGTAGTATATATATAAATGCAATTTTGTGGTAACTTTAATATGACTGCGGATTTAGTTTCTAGATCGTGTATTGATGAAAATAGAACTACAGGCAAAAAAAGTGATCCACTACTCTTTGGCAGCATATTTTTTTCGCTGTCCTTAAAAATAAAAACGAATTTATCATACATTTAAAGTCCTCTTAAAAAGTTGCGATGCTCTAATTATCTGTATTTTGGAATTGTAAAATAATATGATTTTAGTGTTATTTCAAATAAAACCACTATGCGAGTGTATTTAAAAAATAATAATAATTTTGATTTCATCAAAATAATTACAATAAAACTAAAATTAGTGTTAGCATATTCTTTACTAACATTTGTATTATATTATTTTTTAGTGTACGATTTAAGACACTTTTTAATATATAATAAATCGTCCTTCGAGAAATTGTACATACAGTTGGACGCGCCTTTAAAAACTTTCTTATGATGCCCATACTGTACATGTTGGTAAGGAAACAGATTCTGAAATTGACAAAATATAGAAAAATATACCCTTTTTTTCAAAGTGGTCCAGCTCACCGTAAAAAATAGCCATGTACATTTTAAGGGGATACACCTTCCTCGAATTTCGCTTCCATTCAACTTGAGTCGCTCTAATGTAATACCTGAATTTGAATGTGTTGTAACTGAAATATATAAACCTAAAGAACAAAAAGAATAATACAACCGAAAACAACAATAGAATTAAACCTTCATCAACTCCAAGTGAAAGGAAACGTACACACTCTAATAAAGAACAAGAAAAATGAAAAGTTTTGCTATAAAAAAATTTTACAGCCACAGGAAATTTACAAAACAACGTATAACGCAAGAATAAGAAAACAAAAGTCTGTTTTATAGTTTCAGGGTTCTCAGTTTAGAAGATTGGTGTCAAAACATTTACGGATGTCAACCAATGCGAGACCTAAAAAAAAAATTAAGACTTCATCTAACTGTGTATTGCTGATACAATCAATGATTTGTTGTATTTTCAAAATTGCGTTGAGGCAATCGAAAGAATTAGAAATATTTAATTAATTTAGAATAAATTACACAAAAAAATACTATGGATCGTTGTTTAAATTGCATTATTTGACAATGAAAATATTTAATTACCAATTACTTCTAATGATTTTAATTTAGTTATAATTGTTTTTACTTCATCATCTAACATCCCAGGTAGCAGATCTTATTATTTAGACATAAAAAAATAATATGTTGCCTTAGCCTCTTATTTTCTTGATATTGTTACAACTAGTTCATATTTCATAGAATTTTTTTAATAACAAGTAAGAGTGCTTTATTCTGCTATGCCGAATCTTATATGCCCTTCACTATGCATGTTTTTCTAGCTTAACGAAAAAACTCCAATCCAAAAAACAAATATTGGGGTGACAGACAAAATAAAAAAATTAAATACTATATATAATTTTACATAAAAATATCATCGGCCTGTAATGGGTTAAGCATTTTTCAAAATGTTTAGTATTTCTTTAAAGATCCCATTAAAAGCTTTAAAATGATACCCATATTGATATTTTAAAAATTTTTAATTTTCAGAGCCCCGTAACTCAGAAAATATGGCCGAGCGCTAATTTTTTTACTGTTTCTTCTTATTTTTTAATTCTCTATCACTCAATATTATTATTTTTTGATGGGAGTTATTTTATTGTTCCAAATGACATTAAGAAATTAGAAGTAGGCGCGGTGTTTTGCCTGCTGCTTCAAAGGACATGGACCGATCATGCTGATTTCCAATAGCACTTCTTTCGACACTATATCTGATCGATTGACATTAACACGGACGAACAGATGGATAGATGCACAGACGGACATTGCTTAATCGACTTAGCTATGTATAAGAGCTCAGAATTTATATACTTTATGGGAAACTTAGATATACCCTTTTTCCACTTTTTGTAGTGGAAGAAAAAGTTTTTTCAGACAATTTTGACCGCGACATTGAGAATGACTATAAAATAAAAATTAAGAACCCTAGAATTTCGTTTGCCTTAAACTTTAAGTCTACCAAAAAGATATATTAAACAAAAAAAAACCGAACTATATTTCTTAAGAATTTAAGTGCCGTCATGCGCGAAAAAATTAAGAAAAAACAACACAAACTTTCATACACAAAGGAGCAATAAAATCGAAAAACAAAAACAAATACTCATAAAAATGTGTATGTAAACTAAATAAGAAACAAGTAAGAGTGCTATGTTCGACTATGCCGAATCTTTTATACCCATCACTATATCTAGTAAATCTAGTTCAGTGAAGTAACTCCAATCAAAAACACAGATATTGGGGTAAAAAAGAAATAAAAAACATGAACGAAAAAATTAACTACTATATATAATTTCAAATAAAAATGTCAACGGCTCTTACTGGGTTAAGCATTTCTAAAAAAAATTTAGTATTTCATGAAGGATCTCTTGAAAAGCTTATAAATGATACCCATATTGATATCAGAAAAATCGTGCTCTTCTAGGAAACTTCAGAAGCCCATATTACGGAAAATGATGGCGGGCGCCAAATTTTTCACACTCAGAATATATATACTTTATTCGATCAGAAATGAATATTGGACAAATAAAAAGCAAGCTTAATATTGGTTCAGTAATTTGGAAAACATAAAGGGTTTAACTTGCCACTAATACATTGGCTTATACTACAGAATTTATGAACATACTTACCCGACAAATATTTGTATTTAAATGTTTTAATATTTTGAAAAATTATGTTTTTATAATTTAAAAATATTGGCGTCTACAGTTCGGATGAATGTGTCGGCTGCCGATCACTTTGGTAACTCAGAAAGTTGCACTTAACTTTCTCTATTTTGTATTTTATTGCCCTGTTCACGATGTAATGATTCGTAAGAAATAATAAGTAGATTAAAAATTGTCCATAGAATTCTGTGGGGAAAGACGTAGGGGCTCATAAACTAATAATATACAGGGTGTTTTTTATAGACGTATAGAACTTCGGATTGAAATAAAACACAAGAAAATCGTTTTAATGTCCATCAATTTGGCTTTATTGGAAGGATAATTTTATGCCATTAATGTTTAAATATGATTTCGGGCATGTGGCCGCCGCGGCTGGCTCGAATAAAGTCAATTCTACAGGTCCAATTTTCAACCACTTTTTTGAGCATGTGGGGCCGTATGTTGGCAATAACGCCACGAATGTTGGCTTCCAAGTCCCCTAACGTTTCTGGTTTGTTGGCGTAGACGAGCGACTTCACATATCCCCAAAGAAAATAATCCAATGGTGTCAAATCGCACGATCTTGGTGGCCAATTGACAGGTCCATTCCGCGAAATTATGCGCTCATCGAATGTTTCCTTCAATAAATCGATTGTAACGTGCGCTGTGTGGCATGTAGCGCCGTCTTGTTGGAACCACAACTCATGCACATTCATGCCATCCAATTGGGGAACAAAATAGTCGGTTATCATGGCTCTATACTGGTCTCCATTAACGGTAACTGACTCTCCAGCATTATTTCGGAAGAAGTATGGCCCAATGACTCCACCAGCCCATAGAGCACACCAAACAGTCAGTTTTTGTGCATGTAATGGCGTTTCAAGGGTCTCATGTGGATTCCCTTCACTCCAAATGCGGCAATTTTGCTTGTTGACGTAGCCATTCAACCAAAAATAAGCCTCATCACTGAACAAAATTTTGCTATGAAAATCAGCATCGAGATCAATCTCATTTTCGGCCCATACACCAAAATCACGACGCATTGCATGGTCTCGCGGCTTTAATTCTTGCACAAGCTGGATCTTGTAAGGTCGCAAGCCAAGATCTTTGCGCAAATCTTCCATAAAGTTGATGGACAAAGCTCTAATTGCTGTGCACGGTGGCGAATCGATTCATTCGGGTCCTCTTCAACACTTTGCTCTACAGCGGCAATTGTTTCTTCGGTGCGCACTGTTCGACGTCTCTGCGGATGCGTATTATCACATAGAGTAAACGTAGTGCGAAAACGATCCATGGTTAACCGAATTAATTGCTCTGATGGCCGATTATGTCGACCATAAAATGGACGGAGCTTGCGGTAAACTTCGCGAACTGAACCATTATTTTCGAAATAAATTTGCACGATTTGCAAGCGTTGTTCTTTTGTCAACCTATTCATGATGAAATGGCAAACCAAACTAAATATTAATCACTTGACAGCTGACAAAATGGCCGCCAGTTAAAAAAGTGATGCCAACTTAAAGTTCTATACGTCTATAAAAAACACCCTGTATTTACGTATTAAGCTACAATTTAGTAAAAATAAATATTATGTTAAAAATAGCTCAAAAATTTCAATATGATTCGCAAACTCTGGTTCCAAAAACCAAAAACAGGTGCCCACAAACTACTTGTTTAGACTTTTAGAATGAAAAAAGGAACTGCTTTTGTTGCTAACCGATGCACAGTGGTCGATTTCGCGAGATAGCGGTCGTAACTCTATAACTTTTGACCGGATTGGTATTTTTTTACGCAATTTTTTGTTCAATAGGAGGGACTTTAAGCTTCAATTTGCGTGTTCAAACGTAAAAATCGACCGATAGGAACGTAAGTAATGTGGAGTTAAAAATGCATTTTAATTTTTTGTTGAGTTTCCATGTAAAAGTTAAATATTTTTACATTTTAAATAGGTATTTTTTTATAATTTGTTATTTTCCTCAATCGTATTTTACAACCAATACTTATTTATTATTCCTAAACTTAATTTTGGTCAGAAAATGCCAACATTTGGCCCATGACATTTATTTACTCTCAATATTCACAGGGGCCAAAGGTAGGTTTTTTTTTGGAAGAAAGCTAATTCTTGTGACGATTAAACTGAAAAATAACACTGAAATTCCCAACAATATCAATACCATTTGGATATATTATATGCAGAACACAACATCGATAAAGTTTTCAGTAAACTTTTACTATTGATTTAAAGTGTACATATATTTTATTTAAATGTATTAATAAAAATTTATACTACAATTAGAAACAAATTATAATCTTTAAACTAGTATTAATTAAACAATATTAGTAAAAATTTCTTCCAAATAGCTTTGATTTTCATTTTGCAGTAGTTGTTTAGCTTCTTCATCTAATTCTAATGAGGTTGATTTCCATTTTCGTCGAATACTGGACATATATGGGTCTGAGTGCACAACAAAATATTAATAAGATCTTCATTGGTACAATATCTGGAAATTTTTCTTGTATTGTGCTCGCGAAAGAATCTGTAGTCTTTGTTCCTTTTTTCTTGCGCTTCTTCTGAGAGATCTCCAATTGGAAGCATATTGTGCTGAATTATTTGTTCCCCATGAAACAAAATTTTGTGAACTGTGGTTGGCATATGTCTCCAAGAATATTTTTGGTTATAAAGGGTTGCTGTCTCATTAGCATACTGACCAAATTTTTTTGCATCTATCTTTTTCCTACATGCTATAACTTCTAATATGATTTGGAATCGTCGTATTAAATCATAATCTACTCCAGTTATAGAAGCTGCAGTTTCTGGATCGGAAAAAAATCTCCTTGCTGCGTTTCCATCATTAGAATTTCCTTCTCCTTGCTTTGGCTGCTCAGTTATAAAGCCTATCTCACGGTATTTTTCTTGAATATCTTTTTTATATTTCTTTTTTCCAAATTTTCTTTGTTGTTTCTCACTGTTTCGCCTAACGGGCCAAATTCCAAATCGTATCCCAATTTAAGAATATGCTCCATAAAACGAATTCTAGCATGAAGAGGTGACATTCCAAATTCATATGCTTCATTAAAACTATCGTCTTGTGTTGGTGGTTGGCTCAATTGACTTGATGTTTTTTGGCATATGGTGCAGTTTGACGAAGACTTTGTTTCGGTTAAAGCTTGTGCAACTTTTCCATCGATCATTGTAAGTGACATTTTAAAGTTAACTTCGATGAATTGATCATTGAATTCAAATATCACGGGTTTAAGTTCTTTAATTTCATCTCTTATTTTGTCAACTTCTTTAGTTATGACATCTTTAGTTTCTTTTTTGTAAGCAAACTTTTTTGGTCTACAAAATTTTGTTGACGATGGAATTTCATTCTTCCATACATATATCTCTGCAGCTCTACTAGTTGACGGCTCTGAACCAATAAATGTTTTTATTAAACGTAATGGAACGAAAGAAATCATGAATAAATTGGCATCTGATGAATTTTCCGCATTACATTGTTTGTATTGTTTCTGGCCAGAGGACCCATCACATCCCCATTTAGAAATTAAAGTCATGCTGCAATTTTTAAACTTCTTTAAATAGTCAGCATCAAATGTCTTTAGTAATCGTTCTGCAGTGTGTTCAAGAAGATCCTGCAATTTTATTTCTGCTGAACTTGAAGTTACACTAATAGCAGTTGGTGAAGGTAAGCAATCTATTTTGGCAGAAATTATATCTCGATATGATGGAAAAATTCCACAATTTTTTTCATTGGTTCGCTTCCGCAATTCTGTATATTGGTTTTTAGTCATTTTCAAATCCAAAAATAGTGCAAATGCTTCTTCTGGAGTAAATTTATTTTCTTCAGTTGGTGTCGGCATACTTTTTAAAATCCTTTTTGTGCGTCTGGGGCTTGCTTCCACTATTTTTTTAATGATAGCAATTTTACTCTTTTTAGTTTTCGATGGTTAAATTTGATGCAGAAATGAATCCTTTATGATGCTACAAGAAACTTCTTCATTGATATGTTTAAGCTTGCGTCTTCGTGCTCTTTCACTACAATTATCAATTGGCTTTGCTGGTCGACCACCTTTTCCAGTTTCCGTGGCTTTTTAAAAATAAGTTTATTTCTTAGCCATTCTTGGTTGCGTGAGTAAAACAATTTCTTGTTTCTGGAACATTGATTGTACCGTTTTCTTAAAGTATTTAAAAAGTTTTTTTTTTAAGTTATGAATTTTAATTTCTTGTTTGTCGCATATTTTGAAGAATGGATTATTCATTATATGTAAAATAATGTCGTTTTCATCTTTCCGTTCAAAATATATATCAGATAGAACACTTTAACTGAATTTAGCCATTGTTGAAAAAATAATAAAGAAAAAAAATGAATGCATGGATTAATATACTATTGCTCGAAGTTTCAACATGATCTTTTTTTCCTCTTTGAAACATAATATAACAGGTACTTGGTTTTACCAGTTATTTCCATTGGTTTTAAATTTATTTGCAATTTTCAGGTATTTAAGTTGCGTTATATTAGATGGCAATAAAATGATTTTTTACCTTTTCCAAATGAATTGCCAGATACCACATAATTTGAGAGTTAACAGGTACTGGTAATAATATAACAGGTACTTGGTTTTACCACTTACTTCCACTGGTTTTAAATTTATTTGCAATTTTCAGGTATTTAAGTTATGTAATATTAGATGGCAATAAAATCATTTTTTACCTTTTCCAAATTAATTGCTAGATACCACATAATTTGGGAGTTCTATTGTCATTTTTGTCAAAATTTTGATACACCCTTCTATGTGGATTAGGTCCAAATATGGGCCAACTTCTCCTAATTTCAACAGAATTATTTTTTGGATCAATAAGAACTCTTGTACAAAATTTCATCAAAATATATGCATAATAGCCACTTTCACATACAAATAACTACTCAAAAAATATGACGTTCATTTGTACCGAATATCTTACCTTGGGTCAGAAAAATTGCTGTAGCTCAAAAAGTGCAGTCCCGATGCATGGACATGTATATATAGGAATGTAGGGGAGAGTTAGGACTACAAAATAGTAAATTTGTGTTTTGACTCAGCTTGACTCACAGGAGTTGTGCTCTATGAAGTAGGAAATTTCAGAGAAATTCCACCTTTAAAAAAAAAATATTTAAATTGTTCTGAAAACAGTAGAGCTTCAGTTTTTTTTACCAGTAATAGGAAATAAGCTAGGTTACAACACAAAATTTATTTCTTCCAAAAATCTTGAAAAACAAAAAAGTTATGATCATTTAAACTTTAAAAATTAACTAAAAATATCATAAACTTACTAAATTCTGAAAAAGCCCATTTTGGACCACCCTGTTCTCAGTGAAATAGTTGAAATAGAGTTCTAATTTTTTGGCTCCCGAGGTTTACTACTGTCTACTTTCATATGAGTCTAATAACTTTAAAATCGGAGAACAAAAACCAAAAGTAGTTTTGGCCGCTATCTCAAAATATTGACCACAGTGCGATGGTACGCAAAAGCAAAATTAGGAATACAGATCATAGATTAGAGAAACTAATAAATTCAATGTGTAATTATTTAACAATAATTAGAATGAAAACTTATTAATAATATTTAATTAGGACCAGTTACTGCATTTCAAAAAAATATATGCTTTATATCTATATACACACATATCATATCTACTGCTTTTATTTAGAATTCATTCATTTCGTTCCTATTAGAATATACCGACTTTGTATTTTTCTAAAGTTAAAGCAGATGCAGTGTTTAGTAACTGATTTCCATTACACCAAACGATTTTGGATCAGCATTACAAAGTAGAAAGTTGCAATCTAAGGTTATATTCAAGTTTCTCCTAAGGAACCAGGATGTTTTTTCTATTTCAATTTCACGTGGTATTTGACTTTCGTGACTAGTGAATTTTTGCTTATTAACTCGAATAAGTGGGAATATTTCCTTGCGTTAAGAGCATGTCTGTTGCATAAATTTTTGCTGATTAACACTTCTTTTCTTTTTCAAGCACTTTTCGTTATGAGATAATTGATAAAATGTCGTTGCATAAACTCCGATGCTAGCAGGCACATCAGATATACTATAGAAGAAACATCGGCTTGAGTTGGCTAAAAGTTAGAAATTTTGTTTTCCTTAAGTAATATTAACTATTAAGCAAATTTCGTTATAACTTCAATAAAAAATCTTGCCGTTCTTATCTATTTGGAATTTCCTTACAAATGTATGTATGTAATTTGTCCAAATAAACATAATCAAAAAAGTAATATAAAAAGCAAAATGGCCCTTTAATTTTGGTGATTTCATTTACAAATAACATTTAGGTAATTTCTTTTGTGGCACTTTTATATGAATAGCATTGAACTTTATTTTCGGAAGATAATGGCATACAAAATATTTCTATATGAATTTTTATATCCAGGGCTTTTAGGATATCTGCTGTCGTCTAGCAAAATATTATATGAAACGCACATACTTACATACATACATACATATGTAAATACATTTTTGTTATAAGATCACTTAGTATCCACATTCTACAACAGCTTCCATTAAAACGAACAGTAACATGCTCCGAGAAGGTCCAAAAGTTTTAAGAGCAGATAGTTCTGCAACTTTTTAATTCCTAGTAACTCTTGTATGGCATCGCTCATCTGCAGGTAAGCGAGCATTAAGCTCCACTATTATTGGGATATCAAACGGTTTGTTTGCAAGTGGTAAAAACGATTCCCGGCTTAAAAATAATATAAATCATGTGTTATAATAAAGAAATGCAATAAAAAATGAATTTAAAACCAAATATTTTTTAATGGCTTGAACCACAACAGAACGAAAAATGACATGAGTAGATATTGATACGATTTTGTTTAATTTTAGTTCTATGATTATTGCTTTAATTCTAAATTATTTTTTTATACCCTTCACCACAAAAAAGGTAAAAGGGTATGTCTAAGTTTGCAACACAGTAAAGTATATATATTCCGTCTGTTCCGATGTCCGTCTGTCCGCCCGTGTTAGTGTTGAAATAAAATTAGCCTAGGCTATAGATCAGCTAGAGAAAATGTAACTACGCCAATCGACCGGACATAGTTTCGACAAGGGTGCTTTTGGAAATCAGCCAGAATGGTCTATGCCCTTTGAGGTAGTGGGCAAAACACAACGCCTACCTCGAATTTTTCCATATCATTTGGAACAATGAAGTGATTGGTCCATGTCCTTCGAAGCAGGATTCAAAACACCACGCCTATCTTTAGTTTTTCATGCTATTTGGAACAATAAAGTTCGATATAGAATTAAAAAATAAGAAAAAAAACATAAAGTGAAATAATTGGCGGTCGCTCATATTATCCGAGTTATGGATCTTAATATGGATATCATTTTCAAACTTTTGAAAAGATCTTTAAGGAAATACAAAAATTGTTAAAAATGCTTAATCCATTAAGAGCCGACGGCATTTTTATATAAAATTATATACATATGCAGTACCAAATTTTTTTTATTTATTTTTTTGGCGTTACTTCACTAAACTAGATTAACATATATGGTGAAAGGTATATAAGATTCGGTATAAACGAACATCGCACTCTTACTGGTTTTGATCGAAGTTGCTTCACTAAGACATATTTTCATATAGTGGCTATACGAGGGCTGCTATATATATTTCTGGCCTGGCAACACTGAGTGCTGTCAAGTGCAATCTGAAATTCCCATTGGAAAGTTTGTCATTTTTAAGCATAATCGTACTCAAAACGTTTTGACGTGAGACCATTATTTGTATTGTTAACAGTGACTTGAAAAAATTAATATAGAATATAATGGAATTAACTCGTGAACATTTTCGTGCCATCATTTTTCACAACTTTCGACGTGGATTATCACGACAAGAGTGCATTGATGAACTTAAATCTTTGTATGGCGATGAAGCACCATCCTATAGCACTGTGAAAAATTGGTATAATGAATTTAATCGTGGCCGAAGCTCGCTCAAAGACGAATTCCGTGAAGGTCGTCCAAAAACGGCTGTTGTGCCAGAGAACATTGATGCCGTGCGTAAACTCATAATGCAATATCGACATGCGATGTACCGAGAGATAGAGACATCCTTGGACATTTCTTCCACCAGCATACATTCGATACTGCATGAACACCTGGACGTAAAAAAGGTTTGTTCTCGTTGGATCCCGCACAATTTGAAAGTCGCTCAAAAAAAGGATCGAGCCGATTGGTGCAAAGAAATGTTGCAAAAATACGATTGCGGTGCTTCAAAAGACGTTTATAAGATCGTCACAGGTAACGAATCATGGATCTATGCGTATGAGCCCGAAACGAAACAACAATCGACCGTGTGGGTCTTCAAAGACGAGCAAAATCCAACGAAAGTTGTTCGTGGAAGAAGCACTTCGAAGCAAATGGTCACCTGTTTCTTCGGTAAAACTGGTCATGTGGTGACTTTTCCGCTTAAGCAACGTAGGACGGTTACTTCTGAGTGGAACACTACAATTTGTTTGCCTGAAGTCATCGGAGAAATTCGAAAAACCAACAAGAGAAGACGAATCATTGTTCACCATGAAAATGCGAGCTCTCACACATCGGCTCAAACCAAAGCGTTTTTGACCGGCCAAAACGTCGAATTAATGGGTCATCCGCCGTACAGCCCTGACTTGGCACCTAATACTTCTTCTTGTTTCCGCACATCAAGAAAAAAATGCGTGGTCAACGATTTTCGTCGCCAGAAGAAGCTGTTGAAGTGTTCAAAAACCATGTTTTAGAGGTGTCTCAATCGGAGTGGAAAAAGTGCTTCGGCAACTGGTTTGAGCGCATGCAAAAGTGTATAAATCATGCTGGAGAATACTTCGAAAAACAGTAAAACCATTTTTGATTATAAATATTCGCATTTTCACTATTAGGCCAGGAATATATAGAGCAGCCCTCGTATAAGTTTTTATTTCTTGTAGACTTTATTCACATTATGTGCGTGATACCCAACTTAATTTTAAATGAACGGATAGAAAATTTTTCAGAAAACTCATAATTCCTATGTTTAAGATTTTTTTCTTCTTAAACTACGACTTAAAAGATATCATTAATGGTCTACTCTGCAAAAGTTTTAAGTTCCACAATTAATAAATAAATTGTTTGCTTATTTGCTTTATTTTGTCATTTGTTTATTAAACCGATAAGCGGTATTATTTTTTATGCATAAGCAAACAAATATACAAGCAAATAAAGCTACAAGAAACCAAATATACAAACAACCAACTTACAAACAATTAGATTTACATCAACAGATCATCACTGTTATAAGAGATTTCTGTAATAAATTTGTACATTGATTATTTTGTTGGCAGTCGTAAGAAACGATCTCTTTGCTTTTTATTTAAACAGGAATAACTACTGAACAAAACTGAAAATAAAAGAATTTTTTCTGAATTATATAAAATAAGTTTACGTCTTTTATTTCTGTGGAACTATAATAATCATGAGGATAACGTAATATTAATTGGACAAATAATTTTTCTTCATAAAATTGGTGCCGAAACCCGGGAATTCTTCATGTGCTAAGAAGATCATCCCTTTTAATTTTCTTCAATATATTCACTGCCGTCGTGCTACGGTGTATTAAAAGTTCGCTGAGTGGGACTTTTATTTGAACATTCTGCAAGATGGAATCAATTGCTGCGGTAATTGAGGATCAGAAAAACCTTCGAAGCCACATTGAGCGTATGGAGATAAATTTTAACAGAAAGCCAAAGGATAGTATAACTAGAGGATATGTGCAAACGATACTAGAAGATCTGGAGATGACGTTAAAAACTTTTAAAGATGATCATGATCAAATATTAAATACTGTTCGAGAAAGTTCAATCAATTTACATGATATACCCTATTTAAGTACTGATGTTTTTTATAAATGCTTTGACGCATATATTTCTTTTAAGACAAATTTACTTGATTTAATTTTTGAATTTCATTCCCCATAGTCTTCAACCGTCCATACAAGTACGTTTGCTACTTCATCGAGCCGAAGGGAAACTTTCAGTGCTGGCGCAAACTTGCCAAAAATCGACCTCCCAAAATTTACCGGAGATTTTTTAGAGTAGATTTCATATCGAGATATGTTTCTGTCATTAGTCCATCATAACAGTTCTCTTTCCAACGTTCAAAAGTATGAGTTTAGTAAATGAATATCCAGCTGCTGATGCCAGTTATGAGTTAGCATGGGAGGCATTAGAGAACAGATTTCATAATGAGAGAAAGCTTGTGGAACAAATTCTGAAGAAATTATTTTCAATCCCAACTTCAGATGGATCATATCATAGCATTAAAGAATTACTGGATTCAACAAGAAATTGCTTAGCTCAATTAAAATCTTTAAACATTGACATTAAAACATGGGATCCAATATTAATTTACATCACCTTACAAAAGCTAGATACTCAAACCCGCAAGGAGTGGGAGCAGTCGTTGAAAAACGGAACGTCTGTACCACCAATAAAAGATATGCTTTCTTTTTTAGAATCAATTTTTAGAGCATTAGAATCAGTTGAAGAAATAACTCCGTCTTATTTTCCAAAGCCATATGTGAAAAAATTATTAAAACCCCGACGTAAGCCAATGCGTACCATTCGCTCTCACAGTGCCACTACTTTGATTAATGATGATTGCCCTTGCTGTAATAAACGTCACCCGTTATATAAGTGCTTTAAATTTTCTACGTTATCATCAGAACAAAAGAAAAATATTGTAAACCAACAACATTTATGCAGAAATTGCCTCCGCACTGGACATATGCACTTTGCTTGTACACAATGAATGTAAATAATGAATTTTCAACGGTTAAGAATTCACTACCTAGCTCTTCAAACTCAAGTGATGACTGTAACCCAGAAAAGCAAGCCATTGTTAAAATGTCAACTGTAACTACAAACCTTATAAATATGAAATCTACTAAACTAATTCCAGCACTACTGGCAACTGTAAAAGTTAAACCACTAGTAGACCAAGTATCTCAAGTGTCTTTCATTTTTGAAGAACTATGTAAGTCAGATATTATTTTTAGATATTAACAGAACAAATATCGAAGTATCAGGCATTGGAGGTAAAAGGGCCATTAATGTAAAGAAATTAGTTAATTTTTATCTTACATCAAATTATGATCATAACTTCACATTATATTTAACAGCTTTAGTAGTTCCTTCCGTTTCGTCATATATTCCTTCTACAATAAGTAAGGTTATTCTTCCAGATCTTTCTAGTTTCAATCTAGCTGATCCCCAGTTTATGGAGGCGGAAAAAATTGACATACTCCTTGGAAATGACGTCTATCCCGAAATAGTCTTGCCCGGAATGAAGAAGTTTGAAAACAGTTATCTGTTACAGGAAACGCATTTTGGCTGGATGGTGTCTAGACGTATTTGTCAACTGACGGACAAAGTAAACATTTCAGCTAATTTAAGTACGTTAAATGAACAGCTATGCCTTTTGTAGGAAGAAGAAGAAAAAAGTAAATCTATAACCACAGATGAAACGCTGTGCGAATGCTTATTTATAAAAACCCATTGTCGAGATGAGACTGGAAGGTATACGGTACACCTTTCTTTTAAAAGAATCCTACATGGACAATCGTTGCCTACACTCTCATATACAGATTACAATGCTCTTAAAAGGCTTAAGCAGCTTGAATTGTCATTCGAACCTAGACCGCAATTTGCTGAAAAATATAGAGAGTTTATGCACGAATACGAATCATTACAACATATGTTTAATCTAGGTGAGTACCAGTGATCGGCAATAAGTCGTTTTTTCGCTATTCATAATCACTTACAAAATTTTAAATTCAAGTGAGTATACATCATTTAAATTTTACTACTCAGATTTGTTCGCACTCACTATAAGAGTGATTCATAAAGACAAGTTGTATGATTATGAGTACTACGTCGACATCGAACTCATACATGTATGATTCGTGAAGTATGTCGTTTAGATTTATAATTTTAGAAAAATACTCTGAATACTTACAACTCATTTAACTCATTCAAGCCACTTAAGAAAAATTTACGGTTCTATTTTTTAGTACTTTACAAAAGGACGGCGATTGTTACATTAAAATATAGGGACAAAAATATAAAATATTTTTTATCAATATAGAAGTGTGTAATAATCAATGATAATGTAATAAATGAAAACTAATAAAATGTAGAATCAGCAATACAAACCTTTCTTTTTTAAAAACCACTAGTAATAGGGCTCGTTATTGTATTTTTAAACTCTGCCTAAAACTTATCAAAAAGTTTCAACTAAAAATTTTTTCTAGGAAAACTTTCAATAAGAACTTTGCCACGTAAAAATTTTCAATTAAATTTTCTCGAAAATTAATTTTCCCATAGAAATGTTTTCGAAATAGAAGAAATTTTCTTCAAAGCAGCTTTTGTTTTTTAAACAGTTTTTTAAACGTAAAAATCTTTTTGGTTGAATTATATATGCAAGAGTTAAAAAGGTTCTACTTCGAAGCATTATGAAAGTAATAAACATTACTCTAAACATTATTCTAAAAACCTTTAAAGTTACTAAAATAATAAAAAAAAACATCCCACACACTACTGTGAAACCTTCTATTGAAATAATAAAAAAAAACATCCCACAAGCCACTGTGAAACCTTCTACGGAGTATTTTATTTTCCGTTAGCGAATCACACTTATTATGTATTGACTGCATATAATAAGTTAGTGAGAGTCGAAATCATCAACATCATACATGTTGTTAAGTATGAATACTCAGAGTAGTTGAAACCTTTGAGATGTTTGGTGTTTAGTGAGTCAGAAAAATGTATGAATGCGTATAAGTACAAAAAATAAGAGTCATGATTCAACTCCACTTGTTTCTCCTCTACTCATAACCGATCACTGGTGAGTACACTCAAGCAGTTCCAGTAAACGCGTATTTTCTCCCACACCATGGGGTACTCAGAGAAAGTAGTAGTAAGACAAAACTACGCGTTATTTTTGATGGGAGTAATCGAAGACCTTCTCAATCGTCACTTAATGAAGAGCTGTCTGCTGGTCCAGCTTTGCAGAATGATTTATCAGCAATAATTTTAAAATGGAGAAGGCATAGTATAGGCTTTACTGCCGATTTAGAAAAATGTTCCGTCAAATAAATCTTTGTAAGGAACATCAACATTTTCAGTGTATTTTATGGAGAAACAATTCAGATAAAATTTGTGTATACTCCCTGAGAACTGTTACCTATGGAACTACGTCAGCGCCTTATTTAGCAATAAGAGTACTACAACAACTTTCACATGATGAAGAAAAATGCTATCCGTTAGCTAGCAAAATTCTCCGTAGCGACACTTAGGTTGATGACGGTATCTTTGGAGCGGATGATGTTGACGAAGCTATCAAACTACAGGGACAATTGTGCTCTCTCTTAAAATCCGGTGGATTTCGACTACGAAAATGGAACTCTAATTCAATAAAACTACTTGAATGCATTACAGAAGACGACCGCGAAGAAAGAGACTTATTTTCAATAAAGCAAAAGAATTCTTCTAAAGCACTCGGTCTTTACTGGGATACAACAAATGACTATTTCTTTTTTGTAATTAATTTTGAATTCTCTAAAATCATTACTAAACGCAGTTTACTTTCAGAGGCAGCTAAATTGTTTGATCCATTAGGATGGCTTTCCCCTACTACAATTGTAGCTAAAATAACTTTTCAAGAACTTTGGAAAATTAAACTTGACTAGAATGACATTCTTCCAGAGGAAATTAGTCGAAGATGGATTAACTTTAGATCTAAACTCAAACAATTAGAAAAATAAAAATTCCTAGATGGTTGGGCTACACATCTGCAAACAGTGCTGTAGAACTTCACTGTT
This sequence comes from Gymnosoma rotundatum, assembly GCA_916610165.2. Taxonomy (NCBI): domain Eukaryota; kingdom Metazoa; phylum Arthropoda; class Insecta; order Diptera; family Tachinidae; genus Gymnosoma; species Gymnosoma rotundatum. Next base: position 120,043,056 of record OU744336.1, read on the forward strand.
TTAGCGTCGCATCAAAACTGGCTTACGCAGCTGCAATATATGCTCGTGTAACAAAACCAAATTGCAGTATAGTTGTTCATTTATTGAAGGCCAAAACAAAGGTTGCTCCTTTAACATCAGAAAACATTCCAAGACTGGAATTTAACGCCGCTACTCTATTGGTAAAATTAGTTACGTCCATTAAGTCACAGACAGATCTTAATATTACAAATATCGTTTATTGGACGGACAGCACAATCGTACTTGCTTGGATTAAAAAACGTCCAGCGAGGTTGGAAATCTATGTAGCCAATCGGATAGAAATTATACAACGCCATGCAAACATCAACGATTGGAGATAGGCCGACTTCCTAAACGCCTGTTGCAATGCATAATTGAAAAAAATGCGTATGCAATGCTAAACATGTCTTAAGTGCAAACTTGTGTTGCAGAGACATTCTTTGCATCTTATCAGCATTTAGGAACGTCGCTATGCAACTCATACATAAAAAAAATGTCAAAATCATGGTATAAAATTGAATAAATTTTTTTTAGAAAAATAGTGGTTACACAAAATTATTTATCCATTTTGTTGGCAAGTGCTGAGGAATTATCTCAGGTCAAAGCTTTCAAAAAATATTGATTTGCTATAAATACCTATTAAAAAGAAAAAAAAAAAGAAGAGACAACTTTTTTTATTTTTTTAAGAATTCATTGAATTAATGGATGATGACATTTTTCATTCACATTTCATTTTAAAAATAAACAAGAAAATACTTAGCCATTACAGCTCAAATGTTTGCATACAAAATAAAAATTATGCGTGATTTTGATTTCTGATACTCATTAAAATGAGTTGCCAAACGATTAGAACATTGTACGTTGTCAAAAAGTTTACATATGCATTTACGAAGTGTATGCATTGTAAATATGCATTGCAACTTGCGTTTAGGAAGTCGGCCGTATGTTCCGTCCCGTGAAAACCCTACTGATTGTGCATCTAGCGGGCTGCAACCTGAACAGCTAATTGATAATACAAATTGGTTCAACGGGCCTTCATGGCTTACAACAGGTCCCACAAAAGGCATAGCTGTTCATCTAACGTGCTTAAATTAGCTGAAATGTTTACTTTGTCCCTCATTTGACAAATGCGTCCAGACACCATCCAGCCAAAATGAGTTTTCTGTAACAGATAACTGTTTTAAACTTCTTTATACCGGGCAAGACTATTTCGGGACAGACGTCATTTCCAAGGAGTATGTCAATTTTTTCCGCCTCTATAAACTGGGGATCAGCTAGATTGAAACTACAAAGATCTGGAAGATTAACCTTACTTATTGTAGAAGGAGGTGGGGTGTCGCAAAGCCATATGACATAAAGCCATTTTGATATGGCCTTAATTCTCATGTCAATTTTAGTGAAATGGGACATAAAGCCATTATGGTTACATGTCCCATTTGATGTTTTGCGTTACAAGTGCTTTATTTCACTAAATATGCCTATTTATCTATGAAATTAATGATTTCAAATAATCCAAAATTTCTAGACTCCAGGAATTACAACTGCAAACATTTTGTGAAAGGAAAAATCCTTAGTTTTCATTGGAAAACATTTTTTATTCTTCTGACGCACGCAGGAAAACTTTATTCAGCGAAGCCACATGCCGCGTCCTGCTGGAGGAAAGAACCCCTAAGCGCGGCCGCAGGCCTCCACGCAGACAAACTTTAGTATGCGAAGCCAGATTTGAATACTTAACTTTAGCGCCTCAGGAACTGAAATGAGAGATAAAGCCGCTTTCTAATATTGCAAATGTGAGATAAGGCCATGATGGCTTTATCTCTCATTGAAATGAAAAATATGGCCAACAACCCCACCCCCGCCCCCATGTTTAGTTTTATAAAATATTATTATTATTATTAGTTTATTTAATCTAAAAAAATAAATTCTAAGATTAAATGTAATTTAAGAGCATTAGCTACAATGGCCATCAGCTCTAAAATAAAATGTATTTTTTACATAAAATAGGGTGAAATGCAATCATTATTAAAAATATGGCTTAATGTCTCATTTTCGGAAAAAAAATTATGGCGTTAAGTCCCATTATAATGAGACTTAATGGCATAAGCCCTTATGTCTCAATGGAATGGGACTTATCGCCATATGGCTTTATGTCCTATGGCTTTGCGACACCCCACCGTAGAAGGAATATATGAGGAAACGGAAGGAACTACTAAAGCTGTTAAATATAATGTGAAGATATGATTATAGTTTGATGTAAGATAAAAATTAACTAATTTCTTTACATTAATGGCCCTTTTATCTCCAATGCCTGATACTTTGATATTTGTTCTGTAAGTATCTAAAAATAATATCTGACGTACATAGTTCTTCTAAAATGAAAGACACTTGACATACTTGGTCTACTAGTGGTTTAACTTTTACAGTTGCCAGTAGTGCTGGAATTAGTTTAGTAGATTTCATATTTATAAGGTTTGTACTTACAGTTGACATTTTAACAATGGCTTATTTTTCTGGGTTACAGGCATCACTTGAGTTTGAAGAGCTAGTAGTCACTGGACATATGCAATTTGCTTGTAAGCTTAATACAAAATGTAAACTTTGTGGTGAACCCCATCATACAATTGTACATAATGAATTTTCAACGGTTAAGAATTCACTACCTAGCTCTTCAAACTCAAGTGCTAACTGTAACTCAGAAAAGCAAGCCATTGTTAAAATGTCAACTGTAAGTACAAACCTTATAAATATGAAATCTACTAAACTAATTCCATCACTACTGGCAACTGTAAAAGTTAGAATAAAAACTAAAGTTGGTGACATAGTACTTCTTCTTAATGAGAAAAGCATTCCTGGTCAATGGCTTTTGGCAAAAGTTTTGAAACTTTATCCAGGATAGGTGTGACCATATATCGTAAAGTGTTAGTCGAATGTTGGGCAGCAGATTTGAGATTTTAACGAAAATCACCACTAGAGCGTTGATATCTTATGGATTTTTACGGTTCTTTTAGCCAAAATGCCAGGTGAATAGTTAAAATTCTAATAAAGTTTCGGCTCTTAAAGTATCCTCAAAGGCAAGGATTTACTATCATACTCCGTCGTACGCTTTGGTAAAAATTGTATATGTTCTCAAAAAGTAAGATATTGTGGATTAAAAGAGTATATGTGCGACAGACTTTTTAACAAATCTGTGCGATTTTATAATCTCCTAAAATAATTCATAAAAAAGTTTTCTCAATGCGATCAGAACTAAAACAACAAAATACTAGCAGCATATATTTTATTGCGGTGGCATGTCATAACGTCCAAAGACATAATCTCCATCATAATGTTATGGACATTATGTCACACTACGATGCGACATAATATCCATCAACGTAGATTCATGATGTCTTGGATATTATAGGTATATTTAATGGTATTCTATGTAACAAAGATGCAACGTTTTTATAAACTGGCTTGAAGAAACTCTTCGGTAAGTGAAGCCGGTGTTGGTTAAACCATAAAATTCCGGCTATGCAGAAAACGTTTGGTAAGCGGAGTCGGTATTGGTTATAGCATAGAGGAGAAAACCCCTGCGCCCGGCCGAAGAGCGGCCAAGCATGAAGGAATATTTGGCAAGTCAGGCCGTTGTTGTTTTAAGTGTTTAAAAACGACACAATCTCCATGAACATTTTTTGTCTTTGATAGCACTATTAAGTGCGACATAATGTCAATGGATAAAACAATTGTTTTATGTTTTTTTTTTTTGCTTTGAAATTTTTATTTTTTTTTCTAGAATTATTATAACTATTGAGATTAATCGTACTGGACTTAAAGGGAATGTTAATCAGCACATTTTGGCTACATATCGCATATTCGTGTTACAGTTATAACAACAAATAAATTAAATTAGCACCAGTAATAATAAATCTAAAATAACAAAAAGACCAAAACTAAGTTTTAAAAAATAACTTCTGAAAGTCTCACTTCATATTATCTTTTATTCGCTCAAAGAAGGCAGACAATGAAAGAATAAAGTAAATAATTTATTAAGTAAAAGAAAATATACTTTAAAACGGATCAAAAACAAATGCCATTTAACTTTTTCCCTTATTATTTTCGTTTAGCACATTTTAAAATAAACTTTTTATAAAACAAAATCATCTATTTCAAGTTTCAATAGCAAGAAAAAAAAACACATGTATAAATAAGATTTTTTTAATACAGTATAAAAAATATTAATTCTCAATGGGAATAAAGTTTTTAAATTGAATATGTGTATGGATGTATGAACCAACGTTGACGACATATAGAAGAAGGAAAATTTTAAAATGTATTTTTCCCTAAGTCAAACTGAAGACCCGTTTAAAAAAGACATAATGAATTTAAGACCCAAGAATAAGAATATAACAAAGTACGAATCATACTCCAAAAACAGCACAAAACTTATTAAGCCTGAGAGAGGTAAATGCGTACACACACATTCATGCAATATACATTTATGTATGTATGTGTTTGTATTTAAAGAAGAAATTTCCAACTACCGTTGAAAAAACCTGAAGCAAAGTGTTTTCAAAATATAAGTTTTTTTTTGAAAGATTTAAGAGATTTATAATTCTTTTTTTCATTACCTACTTTCGTTTTGAAGGGAGAACTTTTGTGCCACTTTTAGAAAATTTCAAGCAATAACACTGGATACTATAAATTAACTTCATAAACTCCTAACACTTTGCCTTCTGCTTTTCTGTACGGAATACAGCTTTTTTAAGCACCTTATTCCCCAAGTAGTCAATGATAAATTTAGATAGGGTCACTATTTGAGTTATCAGATGTATATTTAAGTGCATTAATAAGGGTTACTGATAAAAGTGTTTAAAACTCTACCTCTACTTATTACAATTCCTTAAATTTGCTCATGGTACTTTTCGAATGTACAAACTAACAAGAGATTTCTCGTACAAAATATTATTTTCAAATTATATAATATAGCTATTTTTGTTTGACTGTTTACTCTCTCCACACGACTTCGTTTATAACATATTTAGTTTTTTGCTGAACAGTTAATAATTTTAATAGTCAACCTATTCTACAATAGTTGCAAAGTTACATTTTATAACTACCTACTTCGTATGGAAGTGCCGAACCCACCCTTGCAATACAGGCTGTCTTCTACTACAATATGCACAATAATGCAGTATTAAAAATAACTGTAAATTAAATAGTTTTTGTTTACGCATGGACTACCTGAAAACTCTCCCTCAAATATTATAAAAGATTTCATGATGTTTTAATGAGGAAAGTTACTAACTTTTGGTTTATTTTGTGTTTCTTATTAATGTTGAAAAATGAAAAAGGAGACGCAGACCTAAAACATTTAAAAGCGCAGCAAAGTTTATAAAATGGGGACATTTTCAATCAAAATGCATTAACGAAAATAATATATTAATATATCCTTTTAAAACAGCCAATACTGGAACTTAAGTCTTATATTGTTTATTACATAATTTTCTAATTATGATTTTGTTTTAGTATTATTTTAAAATAGTTACAACAACGACTTAAGTCTCAATTTTTCTACTATTTTATATATTTATTATTTTTAATGAGAATGAATCAATAACAAATTATTAAAAAAAACAAATTAATGAAATTTTACTTTATTTTCGGCTTTTTGGTTCTTTTTAATTAATTTTCTAAACATTTTTAGAAAGAAAAATTATTTAAAAATGTATGCGGACGTTTTCCAAAGAAAACAAGAAAAATTAGACGCTAGCAGAATGAAATGCAGCATTTTCTGGACCGCCACATCCTTCATCAGCATTCATTCATATTAACATTAAGATTAGTTGGTTAAATAGATGATGTTTACGATGTACATAACACAAGGTAGATAGATGCAAAGAATGCTGATGAAGGATGCTGCATTTCATTCTGCTAGCGTCTAATTTTTTTTATTTTCTTTGGAAAACGTCCGCATACGTTTGTAAATAATTTTTCTTTCTAAAAATGATTAGAAAATTAATTAAAAAGAACCAAAAAGCCGAAAATAAAGTAAAATTTCATTAATTTATAAAATCGATGGTTCGAATCCTGGTCAGGGTAAAAATTAAAAATTAAAACAAGCGCTAGGCACTGCGTATTTACATTCATACTTAACTCATAAAAGTCAATATGATACTGATACAGTGTCTATAATGTTGTGAGCAAACAAGTATGAATAATTAAAAATAAAAAAGTTGCATTTGTGGCTATCAAATTGCTAGCACAAAAAGCAACAACAAATGTACAAGACGAGTTACAAAGAGAACGACAGAGAAAAAAGCTTTAAGTTGTGTGTGAACTTCGTCTCACCAAATTAACATTAAGCTTAGTTGGTTAAATAGATGATGTTTACGATGTACATAACATAAGGTAGATAGATGCAAAGAATGCTGATGAAGGATGTGGCGGTCCAGAAAATGCTGCATTTCATTCTGCTAGCGTCTAATTTTTCTTGTTTTCTTTGGAAAACGTCCGCATACATTTGTAAATAATTTTTCTTTCTAAAAATGATTAGAAAATTAATTAAAAAGTACCAAAAAGCCGAAAATAAAGTAAAATTTCATTAATTTATAAAATCGATGGTTCGAATCCTGGTCAGGGTAAAAATTAAAAATTAAAACAAGCGCTAGGCACTGCGTATTTACATTCATACTTAACTCATAAAAGTCAATATGATACTGATACAGTGTCTATAATGTTGTGAGCAAACAAGTATGAATAATTAAAAATAAAAAAGTTGCATTTGTGGCTATCAAATTGCTAGCACAAAAAGCAACAACAAATGTACAAGACGAGTTACAAAGAGAACGACAGAGAAAAAAGCTTTAAGTTGTGTGTGAACTTCGTCTCACCAAATTAACATTAAGCTTAGTTGGTTAAATAGATGATGTTTACGATGTACATAACATAAGGTAGATAGATGCAAAGAATGCTGATTAAGGATGTGGCGGTCCAGAAAATGCTGCATTTCATTCTGCTAGCGTCTAATTTTTCTTGTTTTCTTGGGAAAACGTCCGCATACATTTGTAAATAATTTTTCTTTCTAAAAATGATTAGAAAATTAATTAAAAAGAACCAAAAAACCGAAAATAAAGTAAAATTTCATTAATTTAGAAATACTAAAACTTTTTAAAAATGTGTAACCTATTAAGAAACAATAACATTTTTATATAAAATTACATTCAATTTTTTTGGAGATTATTTTTTTTGGAAAATTCTTTACGGGTTCTGTTAAAAAAAAAAGTTTATTAATTGAATAGTTTCAAGTGGTAGGTACTAACAGAATTTAAATCTGTTACACATCAAAATATACCGAACTAATAACGTATTTAAAATGACTTTAACGACTGTTTTCTCTCTTATCAACTTCAGAATTATAAGAAATGAAAACTCCACTTTTAACCTTCTAGTATATGGTTATTTTTGCAAAGACATTATTGATGTGCTATCCGATCTATGCTTAAAATTTATTATTTTTGAGTTCAGCGCAGTGATATCTATGTCTCAGCAAAATGTCATGATTTTGTCTTTAAATATGCAAATTCTACACATGAAAATCCCAAAGAGTTGAAATAAAATTTAAAACTTTAAAAGCATTTATCAGTTTATCTTCTTAAATTTATCTTAACATGTACATACATATGTATGTAATACTATGTATAATAAACTTATAAAACAATTTGAAAATAAGAATACTTTGCCTTGTTTGCCTTTTTGCACTTCAACCAATATTTTTACATTTAATGTTATTGTTTTCTTTTTACACTTTGTTATGAAACAGTAATGTGTGTATTATACACGAGTATAATTTTTTTACATATTCATTGCTTAGAAACTCTTCATCTAAACCGTTAACAAAAACAGTATTGAAAGGTGTTTTCCACGTTTTCGTTGGTGTAGAAAGTTAAGTAGAAGACATCAGACACGACATGTCAAACATGCTGTCGTAGGTAGAATTTATAAGAAAACACAATCCAAGACAACGTCGTGCAGTGGCGTGAAATGCAAAAAAAATGGAATCGGGTATATCTAAACTATTTACCCGATTTTCATGAAAGAAACTGCGATTTACAGATGAAGTCATAAGCTTTTCCCCTACTGCATTTGAGTACACCCTGTTTTAATACAGTCAAGTGTTAAGCAAAATCGGTTATTTAACATAAAAAAATACTATAGAACAGCTCAAAATTATTACCTAATGCACTATTTACTTTTGTCTTCCGATCCAGTATTAAAAACTATTCACATGAAGTGGTTACCTAAAATTAGTATAGAAGTAGAGAAGGATGACCAAGAAGCAATGAAAATTCACAATCTATTAACTCCTGATATTTTATACTATTTCAAGAAAAATAAATAAAAAACAAGAATAAGATGTTGCTGCTAATGTATATCTTAATAAAAGATCTATGTTTATCAATAAACACAAAAAAAAAAATTAAATTACTATTCCCAAAATTTGTTTTATATTGCAAAATTTAGGATAAGTAGGGCATCATTAATAAAAAAGGGTTTGCCGCATCTAAATGTATAGGTAATCTATTTGTATATTCATTAAAAAAAAATTAAAAAACCAAAATCTCTGATTTCAAAGAAGAAAGCAATAAAACAAGGTATTTTTTGCGCGAGGTACCATAATTATGTGCAACATATACAAATTATATATCAGAAGATAGGTAATTACCTCTATTATTCAGCTGTGCTTAGATTTTTGCAGTAGCTTTTCAAATAAAAAAAATGTACAAAACACTGCTAAAAACCAAAAATGATCTAAAGAAAAATTTTGTGAAAGAAATTTTACCTTGAATATATCCGAACATATAAAAGATATTAAATCAAGTAATCAAGATAACTATGTCCGTAACTAAAAATTAAAAAAAATTTGGCAATTAAAATATTACTTTTTGTGCAGATAAAATTTTTCTACCAAAAATTTTCATTTTTTCTTTAATAGCCTCAGATCTCATTTTTGCGCAGGATGCCTACAAAATTTGTAAAACTACTGAAAACCAATCATACTAGAATAGCTGGTTATAGAAATAATGCAAATACGCGTCCAATTTTTTTACAGTCTCAAACATTTAGATTTTTGTTAAAAAATTGCCCATATTCGAATAATGCTGACTGTAGGGAGCTTTACAAGAACTCCATAAAAATACATCAGATGGATAACGCAAAGCCCTATCTTAAAGAAAAAGTTAAAAATTTGATAAATTTACTAAACAAATTTAAAAATCTACTTGAAAACTGCAAGTACTTTTTGACCAAAATTTTACATTTTTTACTTTTTATAAAATTTCAAATTAAAAAAATTATTACCACTAACATAATAAAGTGAAAGAAAAAAATTCTTTTACACGTTATTTCTTCTGGTGTTGGCTTTCTATACTGTTTTTAAAATAGTTCTATCTTGTATTTAAAAAAAAAACTACAGATGAAAAACTAAAAAATGTTAAGGTAAAAACTTTTTATTTTAAAATTAAAAGTCAAATTTCTCTAAAACTGTTAAAGACACCATGCAAATTCTAATTAAAATATCGGTACACTTTTGATAAAGTTACAAGCTCTGATTCGATTATAAATTCGAGGTTACCTACTTTGAATCCCTGTAGGAAAACAGGGTGTACTCAAATGCAGTAGGCGAAAAGCTTATGACCTCCTCTATAAATCGTAGTTCGTTTCATGAACACCGGGTAAATAGTTTAGAAGTTCCAGACTTTTATTCCATTTTTTTTATTTTACGCCACTGTGCGTCGTGCTTTATGTCATGTATGGAGTTTGATGTATGTATCAGAGAACGGCACGAGTACACCGCAACCATGAGTATACCGCATACTTACTCTATGTTTTTCATAATCGAGTATTTTAAACACCGCAATAAAAAGTTTCGGTGTTTATTTTACCCATTCTTGTAAGTGGTTTTTTTTGTGAATATATTTAAAACAAACAAAAAATTATCAAATCTATTGCTTAAACATTATAAGCAAAAAAACAGGCAACAACCGTTCTCATAGGTATGAAATACAACGCATATTTAATGAATATGTTGCAATAAAAACCGCTTAAGGGCAATAACATTAATAAATAATTCTTGCAAAAAAAAAACCGACTTCAAAACACATTTCATCTGTCTGCCCATAACAGTTCAATTGTTCAATTTATTTTCTGTTATATATTAAATAAACTTTCATATTTTCAAAGACTTTTGATATTGTGTTTGATTTAATAATTCTGATCTGATAACTCTGTTTTCCTCACACTACACACGTTAAAATCTCTCTCTTGGTGTTTGCGAATAAAGTAAAGCCACCATCGCAAACATTTTACTTGAGTATGCTAGAGGCTCAAACTCATCAATACTCAAATGGAATGGGTATAGTAAATACTCGCACAAAAGAAATGCGGTGGCGATCACACGGCAACCGCATTAAAGATGAGTATACTTAGAGTATTAAAATAGACACTCTTGCAGTTCTCTGGTATGTATACTAAAAAACCTATTCGATAAAAACAATGTGCCAAAAATAAAATCTTATTATAACTACAGGAACGCCTCGCATAGTACGGTCAATCGATTTCACCATTTTTCCACACTATTTAAAAACGAACTAATCGAGGCACTCTGCCTTTATTCGTCCTTTACCCCTAAAGTAGGTGAAAGGATATGATGATGATAATGGAGCCAAAAAACTATAATTTATTACATATATCATGAAGTCAATGGTAAAGTCAAGTAACACTTTTTTGTTTTTTTTTTGTCATTCCGTTTATAATTTCTACAACGTCCATTTCCGGCTGGATATCATCTCAAAGCTTTTAAATTTTTCATGACAATAACATTAAATATTTATTTTTGAAGAAATCAAGCACGGTTGAAGTTAATTAACATCAGCAAGAAAGAGTGCTATATTCGGCTATGCCGAATCTTATATACCCTTCAGAATCTATGTATATCAAGTTTAGTGAAGTAACTCTAATTAAAAAAAGCAATGACTGAGAATTAAAAAATGAAAATAAAATTGGTGCGGCATATATATTATTTTACATAAAAATGCCATCGGCTCTTAATGGGTTAAGCATTTTTATAAAATTTTGGCATTTCCTCACAAACCTCTTCAAAAGTTTTAAAATGATTCCCATATTGATATTTCAAAAAAGTTTAAAGTTTCAAAGCCCCATAACTCGGAAAATATGGGTGAGCGCCAATTTTTTTCACTTGATGTTTTGTTTTTCTTATTTTTTAATTCTTTATCGCCCCATATATTTATTATTTTTTTTATTAGATTTACTTTATTGTTCCACATGACATGAAAAAATTAGAGGTAGGCGTGGCGTTTAGCCTGCTGTCTCGAAGGACATGGACCGATATTGCTGATTTCCAATAGCACCTCTTTCCACACTATAGCTTATCGATTTATATCTTTTTTTTGTGAAATTAAAATTACCTCGGCTAACTAACATGGACGTACAGACGGACATCACTCAATCGACTTCGCTATGCATAAGAAGTCAGAAAATATATACTTTATGGGGTCGGAAATGGATATTGTAGAAATTACAAACTGAATGAAAACCTTAGGTATACCCTTTTTCCACTTTTTGTGGTGAAGGGTAAAAAAAGATTCCGAATAATTCATTTTCATACTGATCTATTATACTTATGTTTGAGTATGTAGTGATTAGTTAATAAGTTTGTATCTAAATATGTTTGTATTTATAACAACATTTATAAACTTTTAATAGCAACCGTGATACCTTAGGATTAAATTTAGTTGTTGTGTTCTGGTTATTAACAACTTCTTCTTTCTTGTGCTTTGCTACTACTGAACTGTGTTTGTTGTTATCAAGTCTTTAGACCGTGACAACTTGTGACACTAGCCTGGGGAGCAATTCAAACAATGTTTGATTATTTTAGTTTGGCTTTTGTGAAAACTCTATTTAAGTAGAATTGGAAGTAAAGGAACTATATTTTAGTACATATACACTTAAAATGATTTGAAGAGGTTAGTGCATTAAGTGAAATAATGCATCAAGTTACTAAATTGATAATTGTTTGTATTTTTTTATATGTACGTTTAGACTGACTAACAGCCTGCATATTATTTATGGTAGTGAGTTCACATAATAAAATCAGGGGATTACTCTCTATTGCGAAAGAAAAATGGTACCTTATCGAACAACAGGTATTCTTTATTGTATTTTCCTTTCGCATATATTTTCTCCCATTCGCACACCTTGCACCATTGCAATCTATAATACGAAAGTTTATGTCAAAATCGTTTGTTAAGCGCTAACAATTTATCAAACGCAAACCAAACAAATCATGTGAGAAAGTACCAAGAAATTTTTATATTTGCAGTCTTAAAAACTGGCACTTATAACAAAAAATTTATGTGCACATCAATTTACCCACTTATTAACGTAGTATGATTGGTTGGCTGAATGTGTTGTCTGTATTATTTTATTTATGTCTTTCTTAGCTTCTATAAATTTTGCGAGTAAGTGCTTCCGATGATGTTTCATTTAAAAACTTTTTGATAAGCTTAGACATAACCATAAGTAGCAGTAAAAGTTTTTTAGCCCAACTTCACAATACATTTTTTATTTTTCTTGACTAGAAAAAACTAAGTAAATACTAGAAATGGTTTCAAATATTATTTATACTTTCTATAATTTAAATAACAGCTAACTTTTATGAGCAAAATATCTTAAATGATGTTGTCTGCAAGATTTCTAATGATTTTCCTAAGAAGATATCAGCTTTCACAATTTTTACTTGAGTTCTTTTATTGTAAAATAATTACAAAAAACTTGAAGAGTTTCAATTTCGCGTTTATTACCTATAAACTACACGATTGGTATTTGTACTTATATTAGTTATAAGTTGTGGTAGTATTTATTTAGTTGTTAAGCAATGTTTTGTATGCTTTTCGTTCAATTTTATTTTTAGTTGTTTTTGTTTTGTGATCAAGAATTTTCGTAGAATATTCGATTCTATGATTGTTTGACCATGACATAATAGCGTCATATCCGTCCATGGATATAGCAAGAGAGGTAGCAGAGATATTTTTGCTTTATCTTCTCCAAAGTGGAAATATTTAATTTTAGTTTTGCCAATAATTGCTATTAAAACTACGTTAACCTTATTGCTGTTATGCTCTTCGATCAGACATAGTTTCGAAAATTTTAATGTTGAATAGATAGGGAATTAAAAAATAAAAAAAAAACATTAAAATGGCGCTTGCCCATAATTTTTTAATAAAGGGCCTTTACACTTTTTATACAAAAGTACGATTGTGCACCATATTTTTTTAATGCTTAACTTAAGAGGCGATGAAATTTATATATATATATATAGTATTTAAATTTTTTTCTTACTTTTTAACTTTCTGTCACCCCGATATTTGTTTTTTTTGTTTGAATGGAGTTACTTCGCTAAACAAGATTTACACATATGGTGAAGAGTATATGAGATTCGGCATATCCAAGTATTTTTTCTTTCATGACCACTGCGGTTATTAAGAAAAATGATATTCTGCTATTGATTTTAAAAATATTCACGTTTTTCTAAAAATTAGAAAAACACTACAAGAAAACTGCAGAAATATTTACACTATTGTCCAACACCAAAGTCATATCAAAGACTTAAATTTATAAAACGTGTAAAATTGTGACAAGGAAAAAATTAAATTTTTCCCTCAAATTATTGGTCGGAATCAAATAAATTAAATTTGACGAAGTTTTCTCGATTTCGCAGGATTTTTTAACCGGCGTTCCTTTTTTTCAGTTAGAAAACCATATTCAGTTACACTGAAATAAATTAGTTAAATTCAACAAAATTTCTTCAAGCGTACATGCTTTAGTAAAATAGAAACATTTATACATGTTATTAGGACTTCTCTTAAAAATTCTTGTTTAAAGATTACTTCAGTTAAAAACAAAATTTTTTAATTTTTAATTAATTTACTTTATTCGTGCTTGATTCCTTCAAATATAAATATTTCATGATATTCTCATGAAACATTTATTATTTTAAACTAAACTACAAAATGAAATGTATTACTGCGGGGAAAGCATATCCATATGGCCATTTCATTTCATATGGCAGTAATACATTTCATTTTGTAGTTTAGTTTAAAATAATAAATGTTTCATGAGAATATCATGAAATATTTATATTTGAAGGAATCAAGCACGAATAAAGTAAATTAATTAAAATTTATAAGATTCCGAATAATACATTTTTCATTTTTTAATTTTTATTAATCGTTTGCAGATTTTTATAAAAAGAAACTTAATTTAGTTATTTTTGTATCATTAAGGTTTTACTAAATTTGTTCGTTAATATTACCTATGAAATTTAATAGATCAATTGAATATAAAATATTTAGTCTAATATACAATATATTTACCATTCTAATAAAAATTATCAGTCTTTTTGTTTGTTTGAATTTGTATTTATTTATTTGCTTATTTGTGCGTAGGTAAGAAAGAGTGCTATATTTGGTATCGCATCATATATGTAAATCTTGTTTAGTAAAGTAACTACAATCAAAAAAGCACAAATTGGGGTGACAGAGAATTAACAAATAAGAAAAAAAGTCTACATACACATATATAATTTTACATAAAAATATCATCGGAACTTAATGGGTCAAGCATTATTACAAAATTTTAGTATTTGCTTTAAGATCCTTTCAAAAGCTTTTAAATGAGAACCATATTGATATTTCAAAAAATTTTAAAATTTCAGAGACCCGTAACTCGGAAAATATGGGCGAGCGCCAATATTTTCACTTGATGTTTTTTTTCTTATTTGTTCATTCTATATCGTCCCATATATTTGTTTTATTGATATGAAAAAAATAGTTGTAAGCTGATTTCCAAGAGCACCTCTTTCGACACTATGTCTGATCAATTGCGGTATTTAAATTTTCTCTAGCTTATCTAGTGCTCGTGGAAAGCTGATTTCACAATTACTAATAGTAGTTTTATTAGAGTCTTTTTATATTTTGGGCTGATAATGTCTTTAATTTTCTGTGGATATCACATGTGTATCTTGTGAGCACATTTCCGGCTGTAATACATTTTTTTATTTTATATCATGTATGCATACGAGAAAAACCGACAAAAAATTATATTTTCTTTAAACAATATGTTGTTTATCAGATGTAACCGGGTAGAATATCAAATCAAATAGATCCGCACTGAGGTACATACAACATACGTACATAAATGTTCTATAATTAGAAAATTTTTAATATGCCTCAAATTACATATAAAATTAAAATGTGTGCTGTTTTATTTTCCTAAAGCACTGAAATTCGTTCTCAAACTGAGAAGCTCAACATACCTGTTGTTTTGTTAAAATTACCTTCCTACGAATATGAAAGTACTAACGGAAGGATGCTTGTTTGCATATGCGGTATCACTAATACAACCACAATCACAAGAATCCACATACATACACACACCTTGAATGAAAATTAAGAAAATTATAGTCATTTCATACCACTAGATTTTATAGTATTTTTTTGAGAAGAAGCAAAAAAGCCTTCACGTGTAGCATCATTAAATTTAATGCGTTCTTTAAAGGTTTTTGTTATATCTTAGCTCTACTCTTATCCTATATCTGCTTCCATGATCCTTGTAGCATGTTGCTGATTAGTATTGTTCTTCATATTTTTTTATAGAAGGGAAGAACAAAAAGCGAACAAAAAACATCTTGTTTACTTATTTTACTTATTTATAAAACACAAATGAAGGCTGACATGATATTGTTTAATTCGTAAAATAAAAACATCTTTGAAAAAAGCTGTGTCATTAATTATATAATTCTTCTTATTGATGTAGCTTAAAGCGTTACACGGATACAGCGTATTTTAACCGGTCCATTTTTTAATTATTTAACTTAATGCTAATGAGAATTTGTTTAGTGAAAGACTGAATAAATGAACACATTCGTTGCTACGTGCATCGTGATGAATTTATTAATTTAATACGTTACTTACAAATAGTTGCAAGTAAAATGTAATGACATTTGATTATGATTAATAAATTGGAACTATTATTACGTTCAAATAAAAACTTTCGACTTTTTACCGCGTACTAAAAACTGCCAACGCGGCAAGAAACATGTTAAACAAACAAATAAAGGCAAAAAAATTTATCAGTTTAAACCAAAAACAAAAATAAAAAATAACAACGCTGTCCATAATATAAGAGTAGTGGATATTATTTCTATAGGACGTGTGCTTAAAGTTAACAGGCTACTCAGGAAACCACGTTATGGCTTTTTGTAAGTCAGAAATGTGACACTTTATTTGTTAACGCAAATTGTTTGTCTAAAAATTCTTGAATATAATGCTAGAATTGTCAGAAGCCTTTTATTATAAGCTTTAATTACACTTTATTGCCCAATAAAAAAATTAGGCATACTTTTAAATAGCCGAGGGTCAAGCCGCATCAAGAGTATCTTCGGTGTCATCTCTTGATTGTGTCCGCACCCAAACACTTAGCTTTCTTAACTTTCTTCTATCTCTCGTGTTGTTTTTATTTAATAAATAGCAAAAATGCATATTATTACAACTAACTTCTTTTTTCTTCGTAGACACATCAGATTACAAAATGTTTATTCAATGTATGCACAGCTGATTAGCTATTTTTTTATTAAATGAAATAAAGACAAATGGATAAATGGCAGTACAGCGTTATATCGATTTTTGTCACTTGCTTGCTGTTGGAATATAAGCGCAGAAAATTTTTGGCTAAAATGCCACAATCTTGTGAACACTGAAAAAGTCATTTGTACACCAAATAATAATATTTTTTTGCACATAATTTATAATTTGGCTGAAATTTGTACATTTGACAAGTCGTGTGATTTCAGCATAACTTGCTAACCATATCAGTTGGGTTTAAGCAACAACGAATATCGTTAAAAGTGTTACTAAATAGCGAAATTAACAATTTTGTTGTTAAGCCAATTTAACGATACGATAATCGTTACAAAAGAGTAGTGAATTTTACTACTGGCCTTTAGTAACTATGTAAAGTCTCTTAGAAGTATATTTACAATATGCATTTATATATATATCGCTTGTATTTTAATAAAATTATTAATTTGATTATTGTTACAAAAATTATTAATTATTAAAATAAAAATATTAATGTTATACTATTATTTTGCATCTTATTTATTTGTTAAGCAACTTTTAACAGATATATAAATGTTTCGATATTTTATCTCGTTGTTAGTGCTTTAAGACTAGCTATATATTGATTCCACTTTTTAACCTACCTGTTTTTTTTTTAACTTTTTCTATAATTTGTGTTTTTCTGAAGTTAATAATAAAAACTACAGCAGAAAAATTTGTACAATTTGGGTAATTTTTTAATGCTTTTAAACTGGTTACTTCGTATATTTTTAGGGGTAAAGACATAAATTGTACATCCATTCAATGTTCACGATTATGTATAGTTTTGATTTTCAATAATAATTTAATTGAATGCGAGGTTTTTTCTTTTTTTTTTTTAACAGAAAAAATTACAGAATTAAAGATGTATAGAAATTAAAGAGAAATCAAAAGTTATAAATGTTGTTCCTTAATTACTTCCTTAATTAATGCTTAAGTCTGCCTCTAGGCGTGATAGCAAATAACCGCCATGAGCTTTTTATTTTTGACGAAATTTCATTAATAAATAATTCTAAGTATAAATCAAAGCTTATTTCATCAACTTCTTATTTTGCGTCAACAGTCCAAGGCGCTTGACAAATGGTAAATTGTCTTGAATTTAAGCGAAAACGTTAATATTTTGCAAAAAAGAAAAAAAAATTATAATATTGAAAGCTTACATCGCCTCGAAAAAATTAATAGTGAGTATTTGAACATTCAGTTGAAATAACTATTAATTTTTTTATATGAAAATACTATCGCTACTGAATATGCATGTTTTTCCTCAGCCCGTCATAAATAATGACACAAATTTAATACAAAAATTATATTTTTGATTTAAAAGAAAAAAGCAGAAAAATAAAAACAAAATATTTAATTTAAAAACAAATAATGAATAAAAAGAATTGTTTGATTTTTACATTATGTAAAAAAATTAATTTAAAAAATATATTACATAATTTTATCAAAAAGGAAATCGATATATTTAAAACTTTTATTTAATTATTTGAGGTGATTTCTCTGTTTACTTTTCTTTAATTTTTTAGGAGTTCTTCCTGACTTCTAGGCGGAGAAAATGTATTCACGATTTAGTGTAGAAAATGCCGTCAGTACTTGAAGAATCCTACGTTTAGGCACACAAATATAAAACTAAAAAAATTATATTGTTACGAATAATAAAATCTGGCAACCCCTTTGTTTCCGTATGAGCGTGGTGAATAAGTTAATTCAACTAATGGTATGTTTATAGAATAACAAAACCACAAGTTAGCCAACAAAAGCTGAGCAGCCTCAATGGCTGCATTGGTTGAGGTGCGTGCTGCAAAACAGAGGGTCCTGAGTTCGATACCACATTCGGATATGCGTACAATGGAAAATAATAATTGTTATAATTCAATTAAAATTAATAAACAGCAGAACAAACCTCCCGAGAGGCAAAAAGGCAATTACACTGTATGGCAGACGTGTGTTGTTGCTACTGGATTAAAGGAGAAGACTGGCTTGGATAAAAGGAGTAGTGGAGATGTCTGTGGATGGTTAAGGTTACTAAACAAGGCATCGAGTAGTTCATGTCTCGGCGGAGTAACACAGTAGTGTAGCGTGGATGGCTGCGTTTGTGGTGATAACGCATGTTTAGTAAATACGAGACCAAGGGTTCACAAGACCGGTAGGATCGAGAAGTATAGCCAGAGAAAGCCATAAAGTTCGAAGACAGAATTTAGCCACAGTGGTAGTTGCAATCAAAAGAATCCGTACGGTTTGCCTGTTCTAAAAGGGTAAAACGTAACAATATATATTACACTTTGCCTTAATTAAATTCTTTTATGTTAAGGAAAACACTACCAAAAGGAATAATTCAAATCCAAAAATAATGATGTTGCTTATGTAAGTATTTTCCCAAAATATAATTAATGTGGCTAATGCTAAAAATATAACTATGTTCTATTTGCAGTCCGTGAGTTGTACGTGTTACGGTCTGATAGTCAAATGGCTGTTACCTGACACCCCAGCAGTACTGGTGTCTTCCGCTTGGAAGCGACAGCGAAGAAGGGTGGTGCCGTGTAAATTTTTAATATTAGTTTATCTACGTTTAATGTTTTCAATACTTTTTATTATTTTAAGATGCTTTAGATGTTTTGCTTTAACCATTCAGTTTTCTTTTAGCATATATATGTACATATATATTTTTGCTTAGTGCAAATTTGTCAAGTTTAACAATTTTTACATTTCGCGGCTTTTGAATTTTTTTTGCAGTATTTCACACATTTTTTGTTAAATTTACCAGAATATATTTTGCAGTATTTCACCATTCTTTTTTGTTTTTGAATTCACTAGAATTTCTTTTTTCACTGTTTAATTTTTTTAAATTAATACATCCAATCAAAATAAATTTAAAAACAGAGAATTTGGGAATTCACTTTTATTTGAATGTGAGCTAAATTTAAGTGTCACTTTCAGGCACACGTTGTCGCTCTATTACTCTATAGAATAGAAAAGGACCTGATTATCGGTCACTTCCCCCAAACCTCTTAGACGCCATAATATGGCCCGTTTCATTATTATTTTTTATACCCTTCACCACAAAAAGTGGAAAAAGGATATATCTAAGTTTGTCATTCCGTGTGTAATTTCTACAATATCCATTTTCGAACCCACAAAGTATATTTATTCTGACTTCTTATGCATAGCGAAGTCGATTGAGCGATGTTCGTCTGTCCGCCCGTGTTAGTGCACCTCGGCAAACTTGATTTCACAAACAAAAAAAGGTCAATCGATCAGATATTGTGACGAAAGAGGTGCTAATGAAAATCAGCATAATCGGTCCATTCCTTCGAGACAGCAGGCAAAACAACACGAGTGGAATGGAGAAACTTGCCGCTTGTTACACAGAAGGTGGGCATGACGCTTGTTCGATGTTTTTAAAAATTGGAATTATGTTACAATATAACCAAATATATACACATTCAACCAGACGCTCTTATCAGATAACTAATTTAAATTTTGGTTGTAAGAGAGTTGGGCGTGGCGTTTGACCGATTTTTTCAAAATTGAAAATATGTAACAATATTACTAAATACATTCACATGCAAAATTTCAAGCTTATCAATGCGATAATTTCTAACTTATTATGGTTGTATGGGAGGTGGGCGTGGCACTTGTAAGATTTCTCGAAATTTCAAACTATTACTTCTTTTCCTACGAAAAAAATTCATGCCAAATTCCTCATTATTACTCTAGCTTCTTCTATTTTTGCCAACCCATTGTATGAAATCGGGACACAGTTCGACACTACATCGACAAACCCCAACTTTGTCCTGGCTTATGATTTCAAAAACCAGTAAAACCCTTTGTTGACTATTATTAATTTTTTTTTTAACAATAAGCGGTACCTTTTTCTTAAATTAAGAACGTGACAGCATAATTTACATTTTAGTGCTGAAAAGCCAATCGCAAACATTTCTAAATAAACCAAAGAATTTTTATTAAAGATGAAGTGTCTTCAGAAATGTATAAATATTTATTACCTGTGTAAAAATACGTCAATTGTTTGTCTTACGTCTATACACGTCATGACGCAAGACATCGGTTCCATAACACCAGTAAAGCCATGACGGCAATAAACGTCAAACAACTAAATATTATTTTTGAATCTTTTATACAGCCTCACTTTTATATTTCCACTAGCTTGCTGTCTTCAGGATTTTTCTATCTTTTAACACTGGTTTACAGCCAAAAAATACCAAGAACGCCACATGACAAGATATGTTAATTTAGACCTCCTGAACATGAAAAACGCTGTAATTTTTTTTTTTTTTCAAGTACCGTTTTTTTGATAACGGTACTTTTGAGTTTTTCGGTATGTGGTCCCACTCAAACCCTTGTAGAGCCCAACCGAAGTCCGATCGAGATAACTGGCATAGCGTTGGAAAGGTAACTGAATGCCTTTTCCGTCGATAAGCTGCAACTTTCTATCTGCCAAGAAATGGCTGAGTTATGGCAACTTATAGTTCAAAATTTTCCTAGTTTATACGTTTTTTTTCAACATTTTTTATTTTCATTTGGTTTTTTTTTTCTACGTTATAGTAAAGATCTGGAATGTTTTATTCTCTTATCAAATAGTTTATTTTATTACCAATATATTTAAGCGTAATTTCATTGCTCACACACTAAATTCGGCGTAAATTAAAAAAATTTAAATTAAAACGATGAGCGACTTGAAATTTTGCATTTTTTTGGATAGATCTTCGCGAATGAGGAACCAACAATAGTCCGCCATCATTTGTTCATCCCACCAGCCTTTGTAACGTCTCTCGATTTCTTCCATTTCCTAGTGAAATCTTTCACTTTGTTCACCACTTTCGCAGCCCAAGTTCGTGGGAAAGATATCCAATTGACTGAATAAGAAGTGTAATTTAGATGACATATTCGAACCTAAAAGTTAAAAAGAATAAATTTTCAAATGGTAACGGCCTTTTTGATATACATGGTTTTAGTCAACGCTTACCAATAGCATTGAATTTTTGCAGTACTGTATCGATCTTCTCAGCGTAATCAAGACTTTTGTAGTTTCCCAAAAAGTTGTGAACGATATCCTGGAGTGCTTCCCATGCCTCCAAATGATCTGGACGTAAACACTCATTAATTGATTGGTCATCGTACAGAGCCCGAATTTGAGGTCCATCAAATATACCAGCTTCAATTTTGCTCGCTGTGGCTCTCGGATATTTTTGTTTAAGGTAATTCATGGCAAGACTTTCTTTTAGCAACGTTTTGACAATACTTGTAAGTAACCCAAGCTTAATATGTAATGGAGAAAGTATTATCTTCTCCTGAGGAATGAGTTGATATTGTACTCTCCGTGCGTATATACAATAATGAAGGGGATAAATACAGTTGTAAAGAATATTCTAGAAACAATATAAAGACTAAAAAAAGTAATCCTATCTACTAAAACAACCCCGAATATAGTGTGTGATCAATAAAATAGAAAGTTGCAGCATGTCGACGAAAAAGGCATCAAGTTATCTTTCCAACGATATGCTTTTTATATCGACTTTCCGGTTGGGCTCCACAAGGGTTTGAGTAGGACCATACACCGAAAAATTACAGCGTTTGTCGTGTTCAGGAGTTCCCAATTAAAATATCTAGCCATGCGGTGTTCTTGGTATTTTTCCAAATTAAAAATTTGTAAACCTGTGTAATATAACGAAGATAACAAGTGAGATATATTCCTCCGCGGAGTAATTCTCAGTTGTAAATTCAAGTTTACAATTAATAAGAGGCAAACAAACTTGTACTGAAACTCGCTGTTGTACTTCAATTCATTGTAACAAGCGCCTTAATGCCTGAAACTTTGCGCTCCAACAGTTGCTGGGACTATCAGTGCAAAGGTTTTCCAAAAATTTGTGAATGGCTAGTACTTCATATTTCAAGATACAAACTTCTTGAAGCAAACTTGATAAACAACAGAGCTGCAAAGGGAACAAAATTTATATGTATATGCTACTTCCAAAAGTAAAATCCGTTTTCTCGTTACTATTATTTAGTGCAATTGTTGAACTTCACTGTTTAGCGTGGTGTTATCGTGTGTGACTTTATTTCATTCTTGCAAGAAAATGTTAATCTTGCTCGGCCCAAACTTAGCACCATCAATATAAATATTTTTGCTAATTTTTCGTGTGTTTGTTAATTGGTTGGTGAGTTTTTAAAATATTTTATTAAATGAAAGAAAGGAAAACAAAAGCAAAATATCTTGATATGGTTAAAGAAAAGGGTTGTCAGATATGGCGATTTCTCGAGAAACGTGGCGATTTTAAAATTTTGATTTAGCGACATGGCAATTTTTTTGGCTACTTTAACATGTCTTTATTAGCATTTTATTTACTCGACATATTTCGATTAGAAAAAATGGTATGTTAACAATATTTTACTATTCTCATTTTTATGCCAGTATTATAATCTGGTAACTTTTCACTTTTACTCTTTATACTATTGCTGCAAAGGGAATGACACATGACGATAATATTTTTGGCACATTCCAAAACTGAAAAAAAACATGGCACTTTATTGACATTAGCACAATTCTTAAAATTTTCCAGTTTTACGTTTTAAATGCCAACTGTTGTTATTCTGATTTCTACATTCTAAAGAACGTTAAATTTTTCAGTTTTATTATTTGTTATATAACGTACATAGGTAGTATGCTTCAAAGGCTGTACTCCACTTTAATTTTATTTTCATCAAAAATTTTTAAGCCATCAATTTTAAATGATGCACATAATTGTGAACAATTTATAAAGAATATAACTATATCCATAGATATGCAAAACACATTCCTCCCACTAAATTCCATTGACTTTGGATCAACATTTGAAACTAAATTAAGTGTTGTTGAAATGGATGATGAAACCATTAAAACTACATGAGAAGATTGTTTTTCATATTTAATGATGCTTTTAAAGGAAACAAAAACAATAGGCTTCCTGAAAATATGAAAATTTAGGAAAATTTCTCATTGCAAAATTTTGTAATTTATTATCGCAAACAAAATTTGATGTTGTCAAAGATTATTAAAAAACTGTCATAGACCCTAATACACCGTTTAATGTGTATGAAACTTAAAAACTTATCTTTTGGTAATTGGAAAGAGTATTTTTATGATAATATTCCTACAAATTTACATAAATTTTGACCAAAGGTTTACAGTTATAAGGATACTGCAGGTACGGACCATTTTAACTTGCTCTCGCCGTGCGTTCAAGGGTGTTCTCAATAATGAAATCTACTAAGACTTGTATGCGAAATAGAATGCAGTATGTACTTCTTGAGACTTTATTGCGCGTTATAATTTATTTGAATGCATATAACACGTGCTGCACTTCTTTTTAACCTTTTGAAGAAATGCTCGAATCCAATTTAATTCGAATACAATGTATTCCAAGGAGGAGGAGGAGGCTGACGAATTGAGATTGAAGTGTACAGCATATTAGAAATATATTAAAACTGTAAGATTATTATTTTATATTATTTTAGTTATCAGATATTAATTTATATGTCATATTTTCATTGAAGGTATTAAACTATAAGAAGTTTAAGTACCTTTCATGTGTTCGCTAATTATTCGTTTTTTTTTTAATAAAACTAAAATTATAAATGTATGTTTATATTTTGGCGATCTTTTTTCTATCTTTGGCGAATTTCAGCCATGTCGATGAAACAGTATTTTTTTTACCAAAAAATATTTTGATCTAAAAAACTACATAAATTTTATGGATTTTTATGTCAAAAACCGTTTTGGCGATTTTTGATTTGGATTTTTGCGAATATTGTAGGTATTTTCAATTGCTTTAGCAATATGGTCTACTGCTTATTTTCCAAACAATGCGCATTGATAAGAGAGTTTCGAGGCTCTATATACTAAAGAGCTGCACAAAATGTTTTGAAAGTTCTATGTTCTAGTGTACACTACTTCCAAACACAGAATTTCAGTGTAAACATAAATATCAAAACAAGCATAACAAAACATGGCTCTCACTAAAACAAAACAAGCACCATTCGAAAAGTTTCTGCTTACAGCTTTGTTAGTGCTTGTGTTTTAAAACAAAGTAGAACATCAAAAGAAAAGGCGACAATGAAGTAAAAAAAACTGTAAATCATAGTAGAAACATCGAGTGCACTAGAACATATACAAAAATGATCACGATAATAAAGCAGTGTTGTTAAATAATGCGATTTAATGCTGTTGAAAGAAAATACTTTTATACAAGGAATTTTTGTACGCATATGCTATTTATATATTTAAGCTATTTGAATTAGTTAAGTTTTTAAATAATAGTAACATTTTGAAATGCTCCTTTTAAAATTCTGTGCTAATAAACAATAATAATAATGTTAACTCGGCTTAGCTCGAAATTGAATAAAATGCTATTTGTAGCGTAAACCAAATCAATTAACCAAAAAAAAAAACCATCGGTTTTTTGCGATTAAATTTTAGTGCTTTAAAATTTTAAAGTTAACAACTATCATAGAAAAAAATTTTTGGTCTCATTTTAAAAAGTTTTAAACAGAATTTTTAAAAATAATGTGCAAAAATGATATGTAAACACACAAATTTGTTTTTTCATAACATGCTGTTTTTTAATACGAAAATATGATACTTCTGATAAAAAATAAATTTTTAAAACATATTTTCATAAAAAGATAAATACTCCCACGTATTATTAATTTTAAATCCTTACTATCAATTGCTGAACTCTTTTTAAAAACTTTTGTATAGAACTTGTGAAAAAAATTTATCTGGTATGATCGAATACATGCAAATTTGTTGTATTTTTATTTTTGTTAAGTTTCATTACTATTCGTTTTTCTGAAAACCCCGAAATGTAAAAGACAATTTTACTTTTATATTTTCAATATAAAACTATTGAATTTGTCTTGAAAAAGTAACTCAATTAACATTTTAAATAAAACAGATATTATGTTTTTTTTCTCCATTTTTATGCGTTTTCAAATCTTAAAGTTGACAACACTCATATTGAGAAAAACGAAAATGATTGTAGTTTCTCTTTAGCCTAATTCTGCTATCAAAAACTTCAAGCATGTTTTGAATGTTCTACTTCAGTTTTGATATTCTATTTCATTTTTGTTCAGTTCAGTTTTGTTTTGCTTCAATGTTGTTCTAAAGGCCGGGGCACATAGAATCCGTCATACGTTAAACTTCAACTTTTTCAACTGACAACTCAGTTAAAATACATGTTTTCTTATGAGTGTTGTTACAATCAGTACGTCTCCGTCAACACAAAGTATGAGAGTTGAGCAACTTTTAACTTTTGTCGTTTATTGAATACTTTGACACATATCAATTGCTTCTTCTTCTTCTTTGTTGTCTTGCTGTGCTCTTTACTCTCCCTTTGCACATATTTTTTTTTTTTTGTACATACATTAAAAGCAGTATTGCCGTTTGGTTACAATTTTAACATTTTTGTAACTTTTGAAAATTTATTTATTTATTTATTTACAAAATATGCAATATAAAGCCTCAAAGGCCAATTAAAAATATATTGCATAAAGGTAGCTATAGTACCTGAGTACAATAAGATAGCTTAAATTCAACTAATAATAAAAATAATATCAGCAGTACTAAAAAAAAGTATTGAAATAATTCAAATAATCAAACAATTCAAATCACGAACGTAGACACCAGCTCCCCAGCTGAAGGAAAAAAATCAAAAGATAACTGACGCACAGAGGTCCCATTCAGAGAAACAAGTAATTGCATATTAAGGAGTGTTTAAAAACATAAAAAGTTTTCGCCTAAAAACGTTATTAGAGTGTGAAAAAATACGTAAGAAAAAAGGCAAATGATTCCACCAACGAGCAATCCTCACGCAAAAAGATCGTTCAAAAAAAGAGGATGTAATTCTCGATATAAGTAACTGCGGATTTCTAGTGGACCGCGAAAACGTGAATAATCTGTACACCGCAAGCGGAGATCGAATCTTGATAATCTTATGGAATAGAATCAAGTTGCGATACATAAGAATTTTGTCAAAAGTACAACCAAAAAAACGTTGAAAAAACGGCGAAATATGTTCACGATAGCGAATACCATAAACAAAACGTACAATCATATTAAACAAGCAATGAATTCTACTCAAATGTATAGAGCATGTTCCCGAAAATACTTCAAACCCATATAACATATGTGGCATCAAAAGAGCCCAAGAAATCTGAGTCTTAATACGAAGGGGCAAATAAAGATTAAGAGAATAAATTCTACGTAATGTGCCGTAAAGTTTTCCATATAACATATCAATATGGTTAGAAAAAGAGAGTTTAGAATCAAGTATAATACCCAGACACTTAAGGCAACTTACAAAGTCAATCCGTACTCCATCCAAAAAATATTAAGATCAAAAATAAAACGATTAGTTGGTCCAAGCATAATGGCTTTAGTCTTAGAAGGATTTAAAGTCAAGGAGTTAGAAGAGGTCCACTCAGAAACTCGTCTTAAGCAAAAGTTAATATTATTGACAAACACATCTAAAAACTCGAAAGAGCCTTTAAACAGCAAGAAAACGTCATCCGCAAATAAAAAGGTATCACACATATTCGAGTTAATGAACTCGGGCAGGCAGTTAACGTATAACATGAAAAAAGGGGACCCAAAACAGAGCCCTGAGGAACTCCAGATGAAACAGTGCGCAATTCTGAGCAAACACCGTTTAGAACAGTGAACTGTGACCTAGAAGTCAAATATGAGTAAACCAATTTGCAAGCGGACTTATTCTATAAAATTTTTGTTATATTAGGTCAAATTTTCGCAACTTTTGATATAAACACGAAATAAAGTAATATCAGTGAAAAATTACTTGTTTCATTATTTGATGTAAAAATCTCACTTAACATATCTACCTTTCTTAACATATCAATTCGGTTTTAATTACAAAGGTTACCTCAAATGCAATCAAAATCCCATTAAAAAAATTAGTTTGAGTAAACGAAATGTTCTTGTTTCAAGTTTAGAAACAACAATTTTTTCCCAACCGGGAAATAGTATGAGCTGCATTTCGTGCGTTCTGTTCAAACTTGCGAAAAATGGTAGCAACTTTAGTTATTCCGCTTGAAAAATTTTAAAATCGTAGCAATATCTCGATTTAGAAAAAAACTACTCTTTAATTTCCTTCACGAAGTGCTGGATTATGTACTTTAAATAATTTTATTAAACTGTGAGCATGCACTTTTTTCATACCGAAGTATTAGTATTGGGTCCTAATATAAATTCTTATGAGTAGCATCGGCATGAAATTTTATTTCATACGTTATTCTTTTTTTTTTGTTTTTGTTCGGTAAATGAATTTGTCTTGTTATTTTCCCTGTCATATGGAATAAAACTTTTTACTATATTTTATGCCAAGGCGTATTAATTTACTGTGGTCTTAATAGCCCAGCTAATTTTTGTTTATGTTCGACGTTTTCAAAATTTTAAAATAGTTTAGAAATTATATAATTTTCAAATAATTTTAAAAAAAGAAACTAACTGATACAACTTTATTTAAAGTATCGAATGATGAGAAAAGGATAAATTAAATTCGGCTTCCTTTTGTTCAGCCAACTACTTTTCACATCAACATGGAGCTGTGCAACAACAAAATTACATTGAGTTTTTGTTTTTTTAGCCGTGCGGCCACCTTATATTTAACTCGCCTTAATTTTACACAAATTACATTAAATTACTATTTTCTTAAAGAAAAATTTCAAAATGTAACTTTTATTGAAAAAAAATCATATTTTTTCTGTCTTTCCCTGGCAACACTAATGAAAAGATTAACAGCTGATTTAAAATCCGTCAGCAAAGTACTCATTGTGCCAACCTCATCCGTCGTTACTTTAACTTCAGGCAAATATGTCAAAGTACAACGTATGACGGATTCTATGTGCCCCGGCCTTAAAACACTTTTGTTCTCTTATTCTATATTTTGATAGCAAAGCAAAACATTTGTGTTTGGAAGTATGTGTTTAAAAATGAGAGTGTTCTATACACACACTACTTGAAATTTACGTGATTGCTTATAAGACATTTTTCCTATGCTTGTGCAGCCCTTTACTATATACTACAGTTTCCAAAAAAAAAAAACAATTTTATTAAGTGCTTCGCCAGCTTGAAATATAGGGAACTATATTATATTGTTATGTTTCTCTCTTTTAGAACAAACCTACGGATTCTTTTGATTGAAAATACCACTGTGGCTCACTAAAAAATTCTGTAGTCCTTACTTTGTGGCTTTATCTAGCTATACCTAGATAACCTGCGGTCTTGTAAATACTATGGTCTCGTATTTACTAAGCATGCGTTATTATTACAAACGCAGCCATCCACGCTACACTACTGTGTCACTCCGGCGAGACATGTACTCGATGCCTTGCTTAGTAATATTTACGATCCACAGACAACTCCACTACGCCTTTTATCCAAGCCAGTCATCCCCTTTATCTAACAGCCACAGCATACGTCTGCCATACACTGATTTTATGCTGTTACACTTCCCTACGCTAACCGCAATCGTTCTAACTCCTATATTAAGTTAGACGTCTCCACTAAATTATCTGCTATGGCTTCACGCATAATTGTCTTTCGCTTCTCGGGAGGTATATACTGCGCTAGTTCTTAATTTTTAATTGCATTATAACAATTATTATTTTCTGTTGTACGCATGTCCAAAGGTGGGCTCGATCTCACGATCTTCTGGTTTACAGCAAGTACCTGCTATTAAGGTTGTTCAGCTTTTGTTAGCTAAATCTGGTATTATTCTATACACACACCATTAGTGAAAGTAATTTATTCACCATGCTCATACGGAAACAACAACAGGGGTTGCCAGATCTTATTTTCGTAACAATACATACATTGCGTGGTAAATAAGTATTTCCACCAGTGGAATTGTCGTCGACAATTAGCTAATACAGTAATAAATAATGGTTATACCCTTTAAAAAATTATTATGAAATTGTAATTATTTATTATACTTTATCCAGTTGTAGTATTGTTTGTAGTTTGAATAACAGTGTTTTGTGCAATTTGTATACATACGTATTAAAGAAACTGATTGTGTAGAATCCCCTGCAAATATTTCTGTTTCATAAATCATATCAAATTCTGATCTTATTAGTAGTAACTCGATAAGAAAGGTGGAATTGCAGCAATACAAATAATAGAAAACTTTTAAATGTCTCTAAGAAGGATTTAAATCGACTAATTTGGTGGTGTCGAATATGTGTCTTCTTAAATTATAACTTTTGGAAGCAACGAATTTTCGCTTTATAAATATGGAAAGTTATAATTTTAGTATTAAGAAAAGTTTAAAAGGAAAATATTTAAATTTCTATTATAAGAATTCTTAAAGTTAAAATAAACTACGAAATATAAATAAATAAAATTCAGGCCTACACCATTCCCTTGAAAACATAAGCAATATTTGTAAACTAAAAGTTACACATACAGGTCTGTTCTACAAATCACTTTTTATCAAAGTAATTTCAAAACACGTAAAAGGTGTTCTGCGTACAAAATATACTGAAATCACGTAATTTAAAACGATTAACTAAATGACTTCCGATTTGAAATCACTTGCTCGTTTTTTCTAATTATTTCGTTCAGAATGTAATAATAATGATTTTATATATTCAAAACGATATGTCTTCTATTTATTTTTGCAAACAAATTAGATTTTATAGATATAAAAACGAAATTATTCATAATATCGTGATATCCTCTTTCTTTTTAGCAGTTAACTGGTTTGTGTTTTCGAAGACAATTCTAATGTTGCCAAATTGTCACAGTTTAAAGCGTCATTTAAGATTTACTACAGTTTTCCTTGTTGTCAAAATTTGACCAAGTTTGTTTTTTAACACTTTTTTCTTTGTTCATTTTTTGTACACATTCATGTCTTGAATTTTTGTGTATTTGTTGTATGGTTTGTGGAAGGGGTCATTTATTTCTTAAACACTGAACTGATTATAAGATAAACACTGTGCACTAAAGCTCGAAAATATCTATAAATATGTGAAAGAATAAACAAAATCGGTTGACAAACAGAAGAGAAAAAGGATCCCGAAGTCTTGTGCTTGCCTATTTATATAAAGATCTTATTTATGCTAATGTTTCAAGTAGCAAAATTAGAAAAAATTAAGTGCAAAATTTAAAATAGTAGCAAATTGCTAAACTTTTTGCATTGCTATTAAATTTCACATTTTAAATTTTTATTTGACGCCAAATTTTTATCCCTTCGATCAGCTCCAAAAAGTAAATGAAAGTACATGTACGAGGGCTGCTCTATATATTTCTGGCCTAATAGTGAAAATGCGAATATTTATAATCAAAAATGATTTTATTGTTTTTTAAAGAATTCTCCAGCATGATTTCTACACTTTTGCATGCGCTCAAACCAGTTGTCGAAGCACTTTTTCCACTCCGATTGAGACACCTCTAAAACATGGTTTTTGAACACTTCAACGGCTTCTTCTGGCGACGAAAATCGTTGACCACGCATTTTTTTCTTGAGTGCGGAAACAAGAAGAAGTCATTAGGTGCCAAGTCAGGGCTGTACGGCGGATGACCCATTAATTCGACGTTTTGGCCGGTCAAAAACGCTCTGGTTTGAGCCGATGTGTGAGAGCTCGCATTCGTCTTCTCTTGTTGGTTTTTTGAATTTCTCCCATGACTTCAGGCAAACAAATTGTAGTGTACCACTCAGAAGTGACATTCCTACGTTGCTCAAGCGGAACAGTCGCCACATGACCAGTTTTGCCAAAGAAACAGGCGACCATTTGCTTCGAAGTGCTTCTTCCAGGAACAACTTTCGTTGGATCTTTGAAGACCCACACGGTCGATTGTTGTTTCGTTTCGGGCTCATACACATAGATCCGTGATTCGTCACCTGTGACGATCTTATAAACGTCTTTTGAAGCACCGCAATCGTATTCTTGCAACATTTCTTTGCACCAATCGACACGAGCCTTTTTTTGAGCGACTTTCAAATTGTGCGGGATCCAACGAGAACAAACCTTTTTTACGGCCAGGTGTTCATGCAGTATCGAATGTATGCTGGTGGAAGAAATGTCCAAGGATATCTCTATCTCTCGGTATGTCGCATGTCGATCTTGCATTATAAGTTCACGCACGGCATAAATGTTCTCTGGCACAATAGCCGTTTTTGGACGACCTTCACGGAATTCGTCTTTGAGCGAGCTTCGGCCACGATTAAATTCATTATACCAATTTTTCACAGTGCTATAGGATGATGCTTCATCGCCATACAAAGATTTAAGTTCATCAATGCACTCTTGTCGTGACAATCCACATCGAAAGTTGTGAAAAATGATGGCACGAAAATGTTCACGAGTTAATTCCATTTTTTTTCTATATTAATTTTTTCAAGTCACTGTAAACTACACAAATAATGGTCGTACGTCAAAACGTTTTGAGTACGATTATACTTAAAAATGACAAACTTTCCAATGGAAATGTCAGATTGCACTAAGTGCTGCCAGGACATAAATATATATAGCAGCCCTCGTACTACAAACAAATAAAAATTCACTTATTTTAGCTCTACCCAATTTAACTAATTTAAATTTATAATAATATTTTAATTACAAATGTAAACAAAAAACAGCCGATTTTTTCACTCGAAATGTTACACTAAACCTTTTTTTGATTTAATCGGTTGACGACTTTATGAGCTATGATTTTTCATGACAACAACAAATACGTAGGCGTTTATGAGCGTACGCGGTATATGGATTTCATTCGTTGTTAATATTCACGCGAGGATAGGCACGACGGGATCCGATAGTCTATATATACAAAAAATTGTTTCACGTGTGTTGTGACTTTAAAACTCACGATCAGTCAAACCGAATTACATTAAGTTCTTTATGGTTTCTTCGTATGGTCGTGAAATTGGTTCATCTAAAGTTTGCACGAAAGCGGTCGACGCGTTCGTGACGTATGACTTTTAATGACAACATGTGATTTTGTCCATATGAATAAACAACAGTGTATGCGGTATGTATACTGTGTGGTGACTTCATACACACGGTATTCAATGTTAATATTAATGTGTAGCGGAGCACGCCGGGATCTGCTAGTTCTCTATAAGTTACGAGACACTTATTCGTTTTATAAATTCAAAATGTACTTAAACTTATAAAATGGGGTCGCATGCTTTTCTTTTAAAAAATCGAAGATACCGATGTTAATTTTCGTTTTAATACTGCGCGTTGGTAGAGGTGCGTGCTGTAACACAGAATATCATGAGTTCGATGCCACCATCGGACATGCGTGCGTGTACAGGAAAAATAATGATTTTAGTGTATAACGTAATTAATAAAAGAAAGAGCAACCAGATTTTATTGAACCATGTCTCCTATACTATTCTCAAATAAATCGTATAGTCATCTAAACATGTTGCCTTGATATACCGGAATTTTGAAGTCCTGTTTCTATAAGTATACGATAATTGATTTTTAATTTTTTTTTCTGGAAGCTCTTTCCCATTGATTTAATCTTGCGTATTTCTTACCGACTATTCTTATTATTAACAGAGCTTGTAGTATAAAATTCTGTTGCTACTTCTGTAATTTTCTAAAAATATTATGTTTTATCGACTATACATTCTAGTAGAAATCTGAACTGTTTTCTTTGACAGTGATGTATGTAAGTCAAATTTGCATTTTTTTTGCCTTTATAAATTTCACGTGATTAAAACAAAATCTATAATTACTTTGAAAGTTAAGTAAGTCGACAAAAATTTTGATATAATCATTCAACTACGAGATGAATGTATCACCTCACACTCCTCTGCTATATCATGACTAATTTCAATAATTAAAAAAATAAATATCTAAAATAATTAATAATTAATTAATTAATAATTAATATACATTTAAATCGGACTGACCCACAAAATAAAATTTTTATTGAAAATGAATGTGGCTGGCAGCAATAATTATTACCGATTTTTGAAAGTAAAAAAGGAACCAACGAGAAATTTACCATTGCCTATGGTAAGACGAAAGTCAGACAAAACGAACAACGACCTTGTATTTATTGTTGCTGATATCGCGCGGGTTCAGTCAGTATACGGGATGAAACATTGATATACGCCCCAACTGTAGAAATAAAACCAACCCCAATATTAGTCCCTTTATTGGCTCCCTGCGTCTACTAGGCATATCATGATTTGGCTCACCGGCCATGGGTTCAATTGGAGCCTGCCTGTTTCCAAACCGAACACTGAAACTCGTATAAATGGACATTGTCAAATCGACTTCTCTTTCTTTATGGAGCTGCATCGAATATTGTAAAAAGTTGTAACGGAATGACAAAATTATGTATATAGTTTCGGTCTGTGCTAAGGGTTACAAAAGCTATCCTAAAAAATCAAAAACAACTAAATACCTAAAGACAATTAATGTGCATATGAAGCTCAGAATTTTAAATAAAACTAAAAACATGTTATAAGTCACTTACAGAAATAAAGATATTTGTATAAAATTTTTAAAATTTAGTAGGCAAAGTTCAAAGCGGACATATTTTCTTTTTAAAATCCCTTCAGAAGATAGTTAAATTATAATTTCTCCTCAACAAAATTAACGGTAACGAAGTGTAGGAATACATCGACTTTAAGTTTTTTATGAGACTATTTTAATGAACCGACAATCAGTACTCTGTGTAGTGCTCCTTATCTGAGATAGAAGGATACTTATTTCAGGTATGCAACATAAAAATTATATTCTTTGCTTGCAAGATTTTTCAGTACTTTTTTTTACTAGTTCTTGTCGACGAAATGACTTCATTCCTTATAATGAGAATAAAACATTCTATTAAAAAATACTGGTTAAGAGTTTCAAATCTTACGGCGTGTGCCTAAGTTCGTACTGTTCCCAACTAGAATGAGGAACTTTCAGTTGCTAACGCTTTTATGAAATTTAACAATACTCGCTGAGCAAAAAGGAGTAATCGATGAGTATTTTTGTGTATATGCGTGTTGTTTCATAAGTTTAATTTGTTTGTATGTGCCAAAGATTAACCTCTGCCTGGTGATAAAAAATGAAAACGAACCAAAACAGGAAAGGAAAATATTAGAATACGAAATGGATAAATGTAATACCTTAAATATCTAATTTGAATATTTTGTATTAATTTTAAAGCACTTCACTTCAACACGTTAAATGGGTGCAAAACATTTTTACAAGAGAATTAAAGTTTTAAACCAGAAACAACAAAATAGTTCTATACAATATTAAACAGCAAATGAATTAACGAGAAGAGGTAAAATACTTCATGAATTATCAGAACATTGGCTTTTTACTAGTTTACTTTGCATATAAATTGGACTGAATCAAGGATACAAAAATTTCTTATGTTCCTAAATTTTCTTTGTTTGCTGGTTTTAAATTAGAACAACAAGAGTAATATTTTGTTTAAATTTCTATTGTCTAATACGGTAATCATAAACATACATAAATATGTACTAAAGACGTGCACAGATATATCTGTTTATATTAGATTTTGTGTGTGTACTCTTATGAGTGCGTATAGATGAGTACTTTTGTGTTTCTCATGAATCATGTGTGTTTCTGATATAAGTTGATATTGTTAGTAACAATTTGTTTCTATTTCTCATTCTCTGTTCTCATATGCTTCGCACAAACGGATATAAACAGATATTGATGGTTCTCCCCAGAGAACTGCACGAGTACACCGCAACTCATGAGTACACCGCATACTTACTCTATACTTACTCTATACTTTTCATACTTGAGTATTTTAAACACCGCAATAAAAAGTTGCGGTGTTTATTTTACCCATTCTTGTAAAAACGAATATCAAAAATATCGCAATCAGAATTTTAAGTATTTTTTATACTCGTACGCAAGAATTTTTTAATTCTCTTTATTTGTAAGCAACGTTGCCACTTTTTACCATATTAAAGTTTTTTACTGCCGTTTTGTGAAATACTGCATTGTATGCAGATCTATTTATAAACAATAAAAAAAAAAAAAAAACAAAATTTGATCAAATCTATTGCTTAAACATTATAAACAGAAAAACAGACAACAACCGTTTTCATAGGTATGAAATACAACACATATTTAATAAATAAAATGCAATAAAAACCGCTTAAAGGCTCAGCTTTTGTACACTATTTAAAACAGGTATACTTATTTTGTTGTTGTTTTTTATGAATAATTATTTTCAGTTTATGCGCCTTGTTGTCATAAACGTGCTACTCGTACTAACGGTATTTAGGAAAACAAAATGATAAAATGAATCCGTGAATAAAAGGAAAATTACTTAATTTTTTAGTTTCAACAAAACTGTATATTCGCTGATGTAATATATTAATTCCTCATAAATACTAATAAATAAAATAAAGTTTTTAGTTTATATATTTTATTTTGTTAAATATAATTATTGCTTTTATACCTATTTATTAATTTTAAAAATCTATTTGCTTAACGAATAGAATTTTTAAATTTCTCTCCAGTGTGACTTAAAAAAAACCTAACAAAAACGTAATATAATAAACAATGAACTTTTCTTGAGTTATTAGTAAACATTTGTTGTGTTTTTAATAAATAAAAATATGGCGAATTTTACGGGTTATATTAAATTTATTTTCTGTTATATATTAAATAAACTTTCATAATTTCAAAGAAGTATGTATGTTAGCTAATTTAGACATTGGCGACTTTTAATATTGTGTTTGATTTAATAATTCTGATCTGATAACTCTGTTTTCCTCTCACTACACACGTTGAAATCTCTCTCTTGGTGTTTGTTGAGAGTATGAGCATGAATGAGTATCACAAACATTTTACTTGAGTATGGTAGACACTTATACTCAAATGGAATGGGTATAGTAAATACTCGCACTTAAGAAATGCGGTGGCGATCACACCGCAACCGCATTTAAGATGAGTATACTTATAGTCAATTTCACAATAACGAAAGAAAACTTAAGCGAAAGAAAGTCAGTCACTCACTTTCGAGTCTTTTTGGCTTTCTGTGTGTCACTCACTTTCGTTCGCTTACACTTACGTTTATCATTTTCTTCGCCAGCACAGATGGATATAACAGTCGCTATTCATTTTTTGGACACTTCAGAGGATGAAGCAAACTGCAATAAAAACAATTTCCATGTAAAATTAAATCAATTATTGTATTTGTTTTTACACTTGCCATTTGTTATCCATTATTAATTTATAATTTTAAGTTAATTTTTAATACAAAAGTATTGTTTTTTATAATGTTATTATTTACACGAACATAAAATAGCAAGTGACCGATTTTGACATTTGCGTTCGCAGTGTTGACAACACCTTCTTTACACAGAAATCGGGTTTTGTATGAAAACACTTACGTTTTCTTTCGAGTTGTTGTTCGAGCCATCGTTCGCATAGGAGTAAGATTGTGAAACTCAAATCAGTGTTCTTTCGCTTAGAATACGAAAGAACATATTCTTTCGTTACTGTGAAATTGGCTATTAGAGTATTAAAAACAGACACTCTTGCAGTTCTCTGGTTCTCCCTTAAGCACTTATTGTGTGCTGCGAATTAATATCCATTCATACGTATGTACATATGCATTGGTTTATTTAAATTACAAAAATGTACAATGTATGTATAAACCTTTTTCATATATTAATTTTAACTATTTACTAGTTTTTATTAAAAAGGAATTAATTTTTTTTTAAATAAACATATAATAAAATTCCTTAATTGAATTAATTCTGTGCTCATAACTCAACGCGCGACTAGACAACAATTTATTAATTTTTCATTTGTTTTTATAAAATAAAATTATCATTAATATTATAAATATTGCTAATTCTACCTTTAAAATCATATAAACTAATTACTAAAGCTAAACAATAATAATGACAACTCGGGTTATTACTACGAAGTGAAAATACTGCTTATTAGTTCTCGCCTCTATCATAAGCAGCACACAATTATCTAAAATATCTGTTTCATAAACAGATATATCCAAATACTCATGGTACAACAGATATTTGAGAGTAAAAAACTGATAATTTTTTTATCATAATCGAATTTTTAATAATCAACAAAACTTAAGTGTAGAAAAATAAACGAAGCCTTGTGGTAACACTGGAATAGATGGTTAAATACCGTTTATTTCTTTGAATAGTATTCAAAATATTTACTTAAAGCTTGCATTTTTACACAGATACGCACCTGGTAATTGAAACGATGTTTATAAAATTAGATTAGATTTGAAATGTTAAAATAAACAAATAATAGTGCTACATTCGTCTATGCCGAATCTTATTTCCTCTTTAACATCTGTGTAAATCTAGTTTAGTGAAGTAACTCCAATAAAAAAAGCAAATATTGGGGTGACAGATATTAAAAAAATTTGGGTACTGCATATTTATTATTTAACATAAAAATTCCATTGGCTCTTAAAGGGTTGAGCATTTTTATTGATATTCGTAACTCGGAAAATATGGGGGAGCGATAATTTTTTCACTTGTTTTTTTTTCTTAGTTTTTATTTTCTATCGCCCCATACATTTGTTGTTTTGATTGGAGTTACTTCACTGTTCCACTGCGACAAAGGATATGGACCGATCTTGCTGATTTCCAATAGAATCTCTTTCGACACTATATCTGATCGACCCCCGTATTAAAGTATTTGAAAAGCAACTTTTCAAAGGCTACAAAGGCACTAACACAGACGGACAGAAGTCAGAATATATATACTTTATGGATTCGGAAATGGATATTATAGAAATTACATACGGAATGACAAACCTAGTTATACCATTTTTCCACTTTTTGTGGTGAAGGGTATAAAAAACAAAAATATATCCTTAAGTCTTCCCGATGATATTATAAATACCTTCTTATGTGTATATACGCTTGTTTACGGTTCTATTGAAAATAATAAACATTCCCGTTATTTATTATGCAACAACATTTCCAGCAGCATTTTCGATAAAAGGGGAAATGATTATTGTGGATACGTTGGTCCTCGAAAATAACATTAGGGTTTTCTATTTTTTTATAACATATAAGCCGAAATGAGATTGCTACATGTGAAAAAGATAACTTTTTACCCAAGTTCGACGTCTGATTGAAGTGTCAAACATTAACTCCTGGATTAATTGAACCTTATTAGTGAATAATCCGAGGGTTTGGTTCAAAATTCTCATCATGCTGGTGCGTGAAGTGTCAGGTTTTTAAGATTAAAGGTGAGTCGACGTTCCTGGATTGAGTTGAACATCCTCATGAAAAGCAGCCACATTTTCTTCGGTAGTTTTTGAACTTTTCATATTCTTAATTTCCAAATACAAGCACTCGCATTCTTATTATACCATTCACCACAAAACGTGGAAATGGGTATATTTAAGTTGGTCCTTTCGTTTGTAATTTCTACAATATCCATTTCCGACCCCGTAAAGTATATATACTCTAAGTTCCTATGCTAGCGATTTCAATTTAGCGATGTCCGTCTGTTCGTCACTAGATGACCTAGAGAAAATTTAGATACGCCAACCGCTCAGCCATAGTTTCGAAAATTTTGCTATTGATAAGGCAGTGGGCGAAACACCACATCAGTCTCTAATTTTTCCATATCATTTGGAGCAGATTTAGTTTAGTGAAGTAACTCAAATCCAAGAAACAAATATATGGGGCGATAGAGAATAAAAATATAAGAAAAATACTTTCAGTGAGTAAGTTTTCTCTCGCTCATATTTTCCGAGTTATGGGCCTCTGAACTTTTTATAGAAAAGTACGATTGTGCACTTTATTATTTAAGACATCAATATGACTATTACTTGAAAGCCTTTGAAGAGGTCTGTAAGAAAATATTAAAATTTTTTGAAAATGCTGGTGACACTTTTATGTAAAATTATATATGTAGTACTTAATTTTTTTTATTTTTTAATTCCCTATCACCCCAATATTTGCTCTTTTGATTGAAGTTACTTCACTAACATAGATTGATATATATGGTGAAGGGTATATAAGATTCGGCATAGCCAAATCTGGCATTCTTACCAGATAATGGCATCTAAAAATAAATGCTTTTTGTTAGTGTGAAGCTTACTAAATAGAACTGTCAAAACTTGCTATATCGCACACATGGTTCAAAAGTGACTGAACTCAAAATTTAATTAAAATGTTCGTTATTTAGCGTATTAATGTTAAACAAATAAAAAGAACTTTTTATATCAGAATCAATATGGATTTTCTACTAAATAATTTTTGTTTTTAACCATTTTTATTCAGGCCAAAAATAGTTTTTTAAGGATTTCTGAAAAGTTAAAATTTTGAGTTAAGTCACTTTTGAACTAGGTGTGCGATATATGTGTGTAATTTTTACTGTTTTAGGAAATTTTGTTGCATTCAATTAAATGTTTCTAAGGCAAAATAAGCATAAATAATAAAACTATGAGCTCCCAAAGAAAAATTTTGCCTAAAATCAGGACATTTAAATATTAGCCCTTCGTTTTAGCACTCAATTTTTTAGCACTTTTTAGTGCCAACTTAGTTCACACAGCTAATAGAGTATACAATGTAGAAAATATGAATTTTGCATGCCGTGAGCGTTTAACAAGGATAGGTAATTGCTGTTTTTTACTTTTTTCTAAAACGGCTTCTAGACATTTAAACTATTGAAATAAAATTTTTTGTGTGATCTTGTGGATATTTCTACATTAAAGGATTATTTCGTTTGCAGAATATCAAAAATAATTTTGTTTTCTTCAAATATTGCATACAATTTGATTTAAATGTGAATGCACATCTCGAAATTACATCAAATTAAATTAACTATTGGCACCCCCTTATAAGTTTTAGCTGTCCGTGTTTAACGCCTCAAAAGTTTTGTCCCAAACATCAAATTACATTAACTATTAGGACACCCTTTAATTTCAAAATGTAAATTTTATACTTGTTTTTATAGATGAATTAGCAACACAGGTTCGTATATTATTTCAAGTGTATCTCTACTACTGTAGGGTCAAATACAGTAAATTAAATAAACTATTGGGGAACCCTTTAATTCAAAATTTTTAATATTAATCGTAGCAGTCGATAGGCCCATAAGGTCAATTTACGTCACCTATTAGTACACCCTTTAATTTTTTATATCACTTTTTGCCTTTGGGAGCTATAGTGATATGCGGTTTTTATTAATTATAAATTGGTGCCCTCTACGGCTCAGAGTACACGTACAAAAATGCCTGTTGAGTGGAGACACCCCTTAATTTTTAAGATTAAGAACTGTTTTTATAACGAAAACAATCTGTAAGCATGATCTTTCAAATAATAAACAAATTTTCAAAATCGATGTAGAAATGACTGAGTAATGAGGCACACATATAAAAACAGAAAAATTTAGTCGAATTGATAACCTTCTCCTTTTTTTAAAAACATAAACCCTAATATCTCGATAACCCTTAACATGACCTATAAAGGCTATGTCATTTTCAAGAAGTGCAATTGATCCATATGTTGATTATATTCCGTAATAAGCTTTGTCTGAGGAGTTAAAAATTGTTCTTCTTCAAAGAAAAACTTACTGTTGTGCTACCGTTGCATGTTTATTAATAGAGTTATTAAGTATCTTTCTTTTACGCAGCATCTAAATGCAGCTTTGAATCTACTTAATCACATAGCCATTACCGCTCGGAATTAGTTTTTTGCAAGCAGACAAAATACGAAGAAAAGAACTGAAAAAACAACGTATGTTGATTGGGAATAGGGTCGATTTCAACATTCCAAACACAATAAAAGCTCCAGGTTTAATTTATTGTTCAATGTTACTGTACTACCATAAGAATGACCTTCAATGGGTTTACAAGAAAAAATATGTTTAGATTAATTTTAATCAACAATTAATAAAAGACACTGCAATGATTCGAAGTATTGAAACAAGGGACCTACAGTTGTCTAAAATCGACTATATGGCAACAGACATAGATCAAAGAATTTTTTAGTAATAATTTAACTTTCGGACTTACTTTTGCATTCTCTGTGTAGATTCTAAATGTCTGTTTGGCACTGTTGAAAAGCTGGTGTTAGTTTAATATAGCGGAATTAAAAATTTTTGGTGCCTATTGTATGTGAAAATCACTTCACTATCGGGACACCCTTTAGCTTAAAGATGTTTTTTCTGCTTGTTGCTGCAGAGGACATAAAATCACAATATTTTTTATAAATACTAATTTAGTTTCGAAACAACCTTTATTTTAGAGTATTTATTGCTATAATGGCTAGAGTTGTACACCTTTTCTGAAAAGTTCAGAAGTCTAGCTATTACATTTCTATAGAGATGTAGTGCTGTGACATACGGACAGATAATAAGATACGTTTTTACCGTTTGTTTACGTAACCCTAAAATGATAACTCCCGTTCTAAAAACTAAAAGAATTATTTATCGAAATAACTAATTTCAATTTAAAACGGTTTTTTATTCAATTGGTGAGGTGAACAATCAATCATATTGGACATGGGAACTTACTTTAACACTAATTTCACTTTTTAAAGTTTTAGTATAAAGCGCTGTAGTTCATACTTTAGATTTATTATGTTAAATTCCGGTTTTTTGTAAACACTTTGAGCAAAATCAAGAACAATTATCTTTCAAAGTATAATAAATATAGAGAAAAATTGCGTCCCTATTAATATTGCATTCTCACTATTGTGAAGGGAAATAACAAATATACTGAGTGTAAGTAAATCAAGCATAAAAAATTTATTCGACTGAACACAACACTTAAAGTTGTTGATTTATAGTTTGTTTCTTTTTTTTAATCCTCATTTAATGGTTCATTACAGATGATAGTAAAAAGGAAAATAATAGAAGGAAAACTTAGATATTTGTGGTAAACCAGAATAAACACAGTAAGAAATTTATATTCGGCTTGGTCGAATCTTTTATACCCTTCACTATTGTGATTTAATGTTAGATATTATTGCGCTTAAAAGTAAAAATTTTTTTAATAGCTGACTTTTAAATTAATAATCAGCCCAATCATAAATAAAATTTTGACCAAGTAAATTATTCAACATTATTTTTTGTTTATTCTATATAAGCACTCATGTTTTGAACATATGTGTATTTTTTGCATATGTAGTGGTAGCAACTTAAGGGGTAAGCTCTTTCTTTATAGTCCATTTACATTATACCGAAATCGAGTACTATTGAGATTTCGACCAAAATCTAATTGATTGAAAATAGATCTCCCATACAAAACAAAATCTACTTTGCCACTAGATTTCGACAAAATCTACTCAAAATCTAGTAGCACTTAGTAATGCAACTATGGTTTTTTTCATATTGTACTAAATAATACCACTCTGCACAAGAAAAAAATTACAGTTTCTTTAAAACAATAAAAAGAAAATTATAAAATATGTTTATAACATGAAGATATAAACAAAAAAAAAAAAAAGTAACGATGTGAAAATTTTTAGATACGAGGGCTGCTATATATATTTCTGGCCTGGCAGCACTGATTGCTGCCAAATGCAATCTGACATTTCCATTGGAAAGTTTGTCATTTTTAAGCATAATCGTACTCAAGACGTTTTGACGTACGACCATTATTTGTGTTGTTTACAGTGACTTGAAAAAATTAATATAGAAAAAAAAAATGGAATTAACTCGTGAACATTTTCGTGCCATCATTTTTCACAACTTTCGACGTAGATTATCACGACAAGAGTGCATTGATGAACTTAAATCTTTGTATGGCGATGAAGCACCAT
Organism: Gymnosoma rotundatum; assembly: GCA_916610165.2. NCBI lineage: Eukaryota > Metazoa > Arthropoda > Insecta > Diptera > Tachinidae > Gymnosoma > Gymnosoma rotundatum. The sequence goes on from OU744336.1 coordinate 120,086,560, forward strand.
CCTATAGCACTGTGAAAAATTGGTATAATGAATTTAATCGTGGCCGAAGCTCGCTCAAAGTCGAATTCAGTGAAGGTCGTCCAAAAACGGCTGTTGTGCCAGAGAACATTGATGCCGTGTGTGAACTCAGAACGCAAGATCGACATGCGACATACCGAGAGATAGAGACATCCTTGGACATTTCTTCCACCAGCATACATTCGATACTGCATGAACACCTGGCCGTAAAAAAAGTTTGTTCTCGTTGGATCCCGCACAATTTGAAAGTCGCTCAAAAAAAGGCTCGTGTCGATTGGTGCAAAGAAATGTTGCAATAATACGATTGCGGTGCTTCAAAAGACGTTTATAATATCGTCACAGGTGATGAATCATGGATCTGTGCGTATGAGCCCGATACGAAACAACAATCGACCGTGTGGGTCTTCAAAGACGAGCAAAATCCAACGAAAGTTGTTCGTGGAAGAAGCACTTCGAAGCAAATGGTCGCCTGTTTCTTAGGCAAAACTGGTCATGTGGCGACTGTTCCGCTTGAGCAACGTAGGAAGGTCACATCTGAGTGGTACATTACAATTTGTTTGCCTGAAGTCATCGGAGAAATTCGAAAAACCAACAAGAGAAGACGAATCATTGTTCACCATGACAATGCAAGCTCTCATACATCGGCTCAAACCAGAGTTTTTTACCGGCCAAAACGTCGAATTAATGGGTCATCCGCCGTACAGCCCTGACTTAGCACCTAATGACTTCTTCTTGTTTCCGCACATCATGAAAAAAATGCGTGGTCAACGATTTTCGTCGCCAGAAGAAGCTGTTAAAGTGTTCAAAAATCATGTTTTAGAGGTGTCTCAATCGGAGTTAAAAAAGTGCTTCTACAACTGGTTGGAGCGCATCCAAAAGTGTATAAATCATGCTGGAGAATACTTTGAAAAACAATAAAACCATTTTTGATTATAAATATTCGCATTTTCACTATTTGGCCAGAAATATATAGAGCAGCCCTCGTATAATGTACAAAAATTTTTAAATACCCATTTTTTCGTTTTTTTATTAATGTAAAATCTTGCGAGTGTCAAACAAAATACAGTGTAAACGAACTAGATTTTGAAATAGATGTCAAATCAAATCTAGTAGCTTTCGGTGTAATTTAAATGCACTATAAAATGTTATTAAAATTATTTTTTATTTAAATTATTATTAACACTTTATTAACTTTTTTAAACTTCATTTCCATTTTGCTTTTAAAAGTAGAATTCATTACGTTAGAAATGCTTAGTTTGTGTTTGCTGGGCAATATTATCTTATCCTTAGGAGTTTCGGTTAAGTGTGTAAGTAACTGCACTGAAGCTTGACAATATCTAGAAATTTTTCGCAGCTTTTACAGTTCCTTGTTGTTTCTTATTTTATCAACTAAAATATCATTTCATTTTGTTAATAGAAGTAGCACTTCAAGTAACAATGCCTATTTAATTATATTTGTGACCGCGCTACTTTCTTTAGGAAAGAAACAGAGGAGAGATAAGACAGGTAGTGAAAGTAAATAGATAGAGAGAGAAAAGCTTCATTTTTTGTTCAACGCTTCCTTCGCCGTTAATGCTATGGACAGTGATGATACGCCCGCCAAATGTTGTTATTATTATTATTATTATTATTATTATTATTTTATGACTTATTTTACTTAGCCGACGAAATACCGACGAAGGACGCTGCATGCCGTAATGTTAATTTCTAAATATAGATACATATATAAAATTAAACAGATAGAAATCATTGATTTTCTTGGCCTGGTGTTTTTTTTTGTGTATTAATTTCTCTTTTCTTTGTGCTAAGATAATCGATTATCGATTCTGCCTAACAACATTTGAATTAATTTTGTTACATCACTCAATTAACAGCTTATAGCACGAGTAACCTTCCCAAACGGTTTTTTTTTAATCAATATAGAAAATGTGTCCAACAGCATTTTTGGAACAGAATAGCGACCCTATAATTCTGAAAGGGTTTGTTGAGTAGATCATTTTTGTAGAACAAACTTATGGTCCAGCACGTCTGAGTTTTTTTTTTACAGTGGGTCAAAGTTTTCATTTTTTGGTCGAAGCGAGCATTACACTGTATGAAAAAAATGCTGTAAGTTAATGTCTGAGAGAATTCTTATGGTCTGAGTTATATTGTGGAATTGTATAAGAATTATTTTTGTGGAAGATCTTAACCCTCTAACGGGTCCCTTTATGGGTCAATTTAACCCTTTTTTCGAGAAAACAAAAATATCCTTTAAAAAAAGGACATTTAAGGATTAAAATATTGTACGAAAATGTTTGCCGGAAAATTTCAGTGGGGGTCACCAAAGACACCATTGTTGTAAAAAAAGCTCTTGACGCTTAATTAGTAAAATTACACACCAACATATACAAAACAGGTAAAAACAGCGTCAAGTTCGGCCGGGCCAAACACTGAGTTCTCGCGTCTAGTCAGCTGTGACTTACGAATCGGGTGTGATATTAATTAAAATTAATAATAAAAAATAAAAAAATATCAAGCATAATTGAGCTACTCGGCAGTACGTATCGGGAGTGACTTTTACTAAAATTAATATAAAAAAAGAAAAAATGAAGCTTAAATAAGCATGGCGGATTCTGTTTGCAAATTAAGAGATTGGTTTTGTTTTATTTGTGGACATTTTACGCATATTGGACTAATCTGACCGTACCTTTAGAATGAGGCTCAAATCTAAGCACATTGTTTCCACCGCTGTTCTATGTGTGCTAATAGTAACGGGTATTTGCAAATCCAAAAAGAAAATTCAACTTATTGGTAGAAGGAGAAAGTTAAGTGGAAGGAGATGGATGAAAAAAAGGCGGATAAGCATCGTCATCTTGTCAAAAGTACATCTTTTTATGTACTTCGTTTATAGTAGCAAATTGTCAAGTTTTATAGTTTTCTTTTTGTTGTAATAATGGTGCCTTAAGCTATTAAGTTAATGTGCCTTTGTCGTTGTCATTTATTTCTTTGCTGCAGTTTTAAGCATTTTAAATAACCTGTCGCATTTGTTAATTTAAATAATTGATAGTTTTTATTCAAAGTTTATTTCAATGGCAATGAAGCTATTTCAACTAGAGTAATTAGTGTTATTGTCTTTAAAATCGTCGTAAGATGTTTATGTAAATTTGCAAAGTTTTAATTAACGATTGGAATCCGTATTTTATTTTGCTGCAAGCTTTTAAATACTTAATCAAAAGACTTAAATAGGCTTAGGAATACTTGAATTATTTAAGTTTTATTATTCTGTTCAACATTCAAAAATTTAATTTGTACGACAGATACCAGAAAATTATGTTCTAATACACAATCATTATTTTTTTTTATTTAAAAAGACGCAGCTAAAACTTAGAAAATCCATAAATTCAAGTCCCCGAGAAAAACGTGATTTTGGCAGAGACGTGAAATATACACAAAACTGCCTCCCCTAACAGTCTCTTGGGCTTCATTGCCTTGTTGTAAAACATTTCCCCTCTTGTGTCTATTGACCCACTGGATTACTACTTATGCTCCATTCGCAGCTTGGAGTCCATTGGTACCTCCATCACTAGCCCCACTGGTTCACCATTAGCCGGTTGTGCTCAATTTGTCCCCTCCTGTGAAGACCTCCACAGACTTATTGACCCCTTGCATTTTTAGTTAAATAAATTAAATTACACTTTAATTGTACCAACGTGTCTGCAGGAGTATTGTACAAAGGAAAAATATATGCACATATGTAACACTGTACAACAAAATCAAATTTTTTCAAAAATTACAAGGTCCGGGCAATAAATTCTGATAGAGGAGACAAAAAAAGGGATACGTGTATCGGCGTTTTGAAAGTTTACATCTGAATTTCATTTGAGAGGAGGTTCAAATTTCCCAGCTCTGGCATATTCTTATTGCTTAACGGCATAAGAAACCATGTAACCCTTACATTTTATGTATAAAATGTGTTCAGCAAATTTACGTAAAAAGTTACGGAGAACATTTTTGTAGAAATATTAACCCTCTAACTCCTCAAGATATGGGTCCTTTTTGTCCTTCTTTTTAAAAAGAGCAAAAAACACCATTAAAACAGGGTTTTTTTGCTACCCCGTAAGCATCTCTACACCTCTTGCCTAAAAACTGCTGCATCCTGACTTTTGTAGCAGGGAACGAAGCCAATATCAAATTGCCACTGGCGGCGGCTAAGCAAAATATTTACGGCGGCGGCTAAAAGTCGACTAAAGGCGATAAATTTTCGGCGGTGGCGGCTAAGGTAAAATCAGTTCAGTGGCGGCTCAAAGTTGGCTAAGCCGGCAACTGTTAATAATAATCGAAATATATTTTTTTTTATTCAATGTATACTTAAGGCCAGCTTTCACTATGATACACAACCACACAAAAGTCTGACGGAATTCTGTCCTACTTTAAAAATCGTTTCAAGATGGCATTGTAGATGCCACACTAATGTAGAAAAAAGATGCAAAAAGCACATGGTTTTAGTATATTGTTGCTTGTTTCCTCCTGTCTTAAGAAATCAACTCTGATTGCATAGAGAAAAATATTTTTTAAAATCGCACAGATCGGTCAAAAAGTCTGTCACACACATGCTCTTTTAATCCCCAATATCATACTTTTTGATCACACATACAGAATGATAGTGAATCCTGGCTTTTATAAGTATCATCAACAAGGACATATAATAAAAGTTATTTTTGTTGATTCTAATAAGGGAAAAAGCAATCACAAGAAAACATCTGAGAGTCAAGTCAAAAACACCGTTTTGATTGTATTCAACTATATATTCATAAGATCGTACGCTTTTTAAATGTTTGTTTTTAATTCTGATTTAATGGTTTTTATTCTTTTATTGATTTTGAATTTTTTTGACAGAAATATCTCTCATTTTCTAATTTTAAACTGATTTTTATTTTTACAAAAATGATTATTATCTATTTTGTATTTGGCCAAAATTACTGTTATTTTTTTAATTTTTATTTTTTGGCTGAAGTTATTGTAGTATTTGGATTTTTATATTCTGCGAAATTTCCACAACTACAAACTTTTCTTACACAAAGGTATTGATAAACCTAATTTTATCCTTTTGAAAATAAGAATTACAATAATTTTTGACAAAAAGACAATAAAAAATAAAATTACTTATTTTAGTTAATGAAATTTTAAAAATCTTTATCTGAGGGGCTAAGCCGACACAGTCGGCTAACATTTTTAGCCGATGTAAGCCGCCTATTTGGGTGGCGGCTCATTGACTAAGTATATATTAGCGGCGGCTACTAGTCGACTATGAGCCGATCGGCTTCGATCCCTGTATAGAACTGCAAAAAACGAAAGAGTGAAACAGGAATGTTAGAAAAAACTGAAAATAGTTATGAATATTCATTTCGTGCAATTTTTGCTACCCCGTAAGCATTTGTACACCTCCTTTAGGAATTTCTATAAGTTTTAAAAAACGCTTAACCCTTAAGTTATAGCTTCGTTTTGGGTCACATTATGCGTCAATGTTGTATTTACTAACAGCCAGAAATAGAAATGTGGAACTTGCTAAGTCGTATAGGTTAATTAGCGCTACTTATATCTTTCCTACTTATCATTCTTATTAAATGAATTGGCCCAGCATCGCCGCACAGTGGCGCCCTTTGAGTTTTTTCGTTGCAAAAATCATATCTTTTGAACCGAATAAGATAATTAAAAAGTTTAAACAGCATATGATAGATAACTGTTCAGCCTATGAAATAAGCGTTTGGAAAGGGGGCTACGCTTTGTAGGGGCCTACTTATGGGTTATCAAAGTTAAAATTAGTAAAAAAAAATCAATTTTATGGAAACTAAAAAAAATTATTTTTACATTTTTAAATAGTTTTTATTTTTTTTTCTTTAGCGTTTTATGTTTTAAATTGTTTAAAAAAAGCATCCTGTATTTTCTTTTTTCTGATCTTTTCCTTATCCTTTATTGATGTATTTTCATCGAAGTTTTCCTCCTCTTGTGGTAGTATATACGCCAGTTTTAGCAAGAACTCCATATACCTAATCCTTGCGTGACATTCCATATTCGTAATTCTCTTCATTTGTAGAATCGTTTAATTTACCAAAGTTCTTCTGACTCTTTTTGCAAATCGGGCATGACATTGTTGATTTTGTTCCTGTCAGTTCATTTACGACTTTTCCGTCAGGTGGAACTCGTAATTGCATTCAATATATTTTCCTTCTCCAATTTGCAGCTTTGTAGGCTTAATCTTGCTTATTTGTTCTTCAATGTCCTTCACCGTGGTCCTTATGAGTTCTGCCGATTCCCTTGCAAACTGAAACATTATTGGTCGGCAATAATGCACTGATGACGGACGTGGATTTTTCCAGTGTAGGGAAACATCAGATTTTAACCACAATGGAACAACAGATGCCATAAACATATTTCCGTCCGATATTGTAGCGTCATCAGAAGATATTCTTTGCTTATAAACGCTTTGTCCGGATGATCCATCCCAGCCCCCTTTGCTGATCAATGTCAACTTCTCAGGAAGAATTTTCATTTTATTTTCAGAAGACTCTCCAACAACCGTTTCACTGTATGGCCCATGATATACTGCAGATTGGCTTTCGCAGAGACTTCCGTAAACTCCGTATGCAGTGGTCGAGAATTTATTTTGGCTTGCGTAATTGCTTGTATCCGGGTAAAGCGTCAGCGCCGTGTCGCGTTAAAGATGCCCGTAGTTTCTCATATATCTCTTTGGAAAGTTCTAAGTCCATGAACAAGGCCAAGGCTTCTTCGGAACCATACTTTTTAATGTGTGCGTTTGTGGGCGTGGGAATACTTTCCTTAATCCTTTTTAGTCGCAGTGGGCTTGCATCAGCAACAGATTTGGTTATCTGAGACCTAACTCTTTCACTATCCTTTATATATTTAATAGCTAGCGCGTCCGATAAATGCTTCGTGGTCAAGTCGTTGGTGGCATCGGCAAGTTTCCTCTTTCTTGTGAAAATTGAACACTCCTCAATACTTTTTTTGGCCTTCCTTTTGCTCCTCTGGTTGATGTGGAGGGTTTATCTACTGCCATTATAGCCAGGATGGAGTCTTCATTAAGCCAGTCCTCGTATTTGGAGTTGAAGTTCTGAATGGTTCGATTAGATTTCACCCATTTTGCCTTAATATTTGCATATATCAGATAAAAATTATTTTTTATAATTTCGCTTCTCTCAATATTTCCGTATAAGCTATCAAGTTCTTCTAAAGCAGCTTCCTTGAAAAACTTTGGTGTGGTTGACTTTCTAAACAGTTCAAATTATTTTAAACTGTTCATTGCCATGTTTTCAGTACTTAAATTCTTTAATGGTTTCAGTAATTGTTGCGGCAACTTTGAGTTGTAGACTAATCAGGCATTGTGCTTATTTTGCAATATATAGGCTTATGCTACCACTACTAAAAAAAAAACTACTGTCAGTCAAAACATATAAGGGATGGACGCCATACAATTTCTGCAACCATGTTTTTTTAACCTTTTTTACCTCTAGAAGCCAAACGGGCACGTACGGGCAGATAAAACCTTTTGAATTATGTAAAGAAATAATCAAAGAACATGTTTTGCAAATATGGCAAATATAGAAAAATATAGATTTTTTTTATTTTCCGTCAAAGTTGAAAAATAGTGAAAAACGGATAGTTTTTAAATAGTGATTTACCAGGAGAAACACAAAGCAAACAGGTAATTTTTTTTATCATTATACATTTAATAAATACATCAATCAATACAAACAAAAAATATGGCGTTTTGTTACCTATTTTTCGTGATATTATACCTGAAATCGCAACAAATTGACTAAAAATTGTGTGTTTTTTTGAAAAACGAAAGTCGTTCACCTTTGAACGGTTATATCTTCTAAACTAAAAATGTGATATTATTAAGAGTGGCATATTTGAAATCGTTGAAAAGTTTCCTACAACATGGGTTTATTCAAAACTTCGTGGGCGCTCATAAAAATTTTGGTTTTTGCAACCTCGTTTGCTCTACGGGCGCCACTGTGCGCCGTGACGAAATAAGATGATTGTGTCGGAATATATTAATGATTTAGTACTGAGTCGCAATCAATTCGATTTGGGCAACACATTGTACCGTAGTGTTCTTGTAATAAGGTCATACCACGGTAACGGTTTGTTAGCGATTTTAATAACGGCCATGTCCTTTTTTGCGATTTTTTACTATTAAGTTATTGCAACCCTGGGCTGGCAATAGAAAATGCAACTCTTCGGGATGACGTGTTGATGGAAAGACAACGAATGGTTAACACGTGATAAGGCTCGGGGATAATTCGTGAATACGAAGAACTTAAGAGGCAAAATGCCGGATATAAAAAAAAAAGATATAAAAAAACCAAATATATATAAGCTTATAACAATTATTATTATTATTGGTCATTTTTTTCCTTTTATCATGAACTCATAAAAAAACAATATAAGAAAATAACTTTTTTCTTCCCTACATCCGTAATTATACGGAGTAATATATATATATATATGTATATATATATATACCGATATTCAAGTACCCACAAAATTGTACATATAGGTGGTACAGTGACACAAAACACCTATAACAATTAGTGAGAAAGCGGTAATAACAAAACAATAGCAAACAAAAGTTAACACCCAAATTAAATGCAAAAATAAAAAGAAATAAAAATAAAACGCAAAAAAAAAAAAATTTTTTTTTAATATAATTAAAACAAAACAAAATTCTACTTATAAACTAATGCATCAGCATCAACAGTATCAACAGCAGCGGCAGCATCAGTCGCAGCAGCATCAACAGTATCAACAGCAGCGGCAGCATCAACAGCAGCATCATTAACAGCAATAACAGAGGCAGCCCTTGAGCTTGACCGACGTATAAATTGATGTAAGCGAGTACCAGTTAATATTAATAAGTTATATATATAGGTATATATAGATACATAAATTGTTATTTAATATTATTAAGTATTATTATTAGTGCTACTATTATTATTAATCCTACTCTTATTATCTTACATTCTACTTACTTAAGTATATATAGAGGTATATATTTATGTAGTTGTAAATATATATATATATATATTGAAATTGTATTTAAGTGGATTTTTTTTTTTTTGTAATATAAAATGAATAATATACTGAACATGAATTGTAATTAGAATTTTTTTTTTTGAGAGAAGGTTAACCGTCCATGGGTAAGTCACTAGCAAGGTGAAAACAGGGGTGATCCGAAAATTATGGTTAAGTAATCACATATCATCCCATACAGTCGATACTTATTCACTGTCACCTTCTGCTAGGGAACCGCCATCATACACTTGCTTTTGAGATATTCGCTTCGTGGCCAAAGTACAATTATAAATTGTTTGATTAAGCATGTTTAGTTTATGCTTACGCGGGGAACCCTTGGGTCATGAACCATCACGCCACTGAGGGCAGAGCTAGCCTAAATTCTTTTTATATAACATGCTACTGACCGAGAATTAATTTATTCAGATAAGATCCACGCGTAACATAATGGCGCCCAACGTTAAGCTGTCTTTTGTAGACAGACTTTGTTTTTTTCTCTGAATACAGAGATACAAGTGGATGTTTGTGAGTTCCCAACCTTTTTTGTTTGTCTCGACAACCGCGAGATTAATATTTTCACAGAAGACAAAAAAATAAATAAAGATAACTTGGGTTTTCTGCCGCAGTGTCGAAGTTAAGTAATCCTATATATATCTAACACTATCAAGCTTAGCAGAACTGCCTGGAGGATCCATAAGTCCAAGCGTTATGGAATTATATAATGTTCTCCACCTTGTGAACGATGGGTTTTGCAGGCTTTTCTTCTGTGTAGGGAAAATTCCTCTAATTCTTGCAAGTCTTATAATTTTTATAATTTAATGATCAAAAATAGATTTAAAATAAAGTAATGCGGCGAGACGTTGAGGACCCTACTTTAAAGACATTCGCTGTAGAAACCGGTTCTTATTGGTCAAAAAGTTTCCACAGAGTAGTGAAAGCTTTGCATTGTGGCAGGAATCGGACTAAGCAGATGCGTTAGATGATTTTTTTTTGGGATTCACAAACAGAAAAGAAAGAAAAGGAGGGGGACAGATTTTCTTTTACTATGTTATGATACTCGGAAACCCCAATGTATGATTATGAACGTGACACATATGTAGAGGCGGTTAAAATAAGGTAGCGAATGATCTGTCTATTTACTTTGCCTACATACGTGTCAGAATATCTGCTTGCTTGTAGACTGCCTAACGGTTAACTAGATCTCAAAAAGGACAAACAAAATTATATTTTTTTTTAATTTTTTTAATACATATTTTTTAACGAAAAAAGGCCAAACATTTTGAAGTGCTGTTTATGTAATCGATGATTATTATTTTTTTTCCACATACACCTCGCACAGATTTTTTTTCCTACCCATAACCATCTGAATTGTCTTGATTTTTTTTCTATCATTATTACTTGGCTATCATTCGGTACTATTAGGTCATGAACACACGAAGCTCTTCCAGGAGAGTTGCAAATCGCGTTGATACCAGCCAAGACGAACAGCTAGAAAAAACCAGGTCGTTAGACGACCTGTCTTCATTACCTTTCGCAGGTAGGCCGAAACTGATCCGCTCACCTCCTTCAGGACCTAGTGTTTACATAGGGTCCAGCTCGCCTATCCGGCAGGAAAACTTGCTGGAGTTAGGTACAACACTAGAAGAACTTCCAAAACCTGATAATAAAGCAGAAGAAGTTGCTTTGGAAATGGCAGATGGAACCGATTTTAATAACCCAATACCACCTAATCCGGGACTGACCGCTAAAGTAGACGACAACTTATTAACGGCAGTACAGCAAGCGATACAGGCCTCACAGACTGAAATGCGCTCGGAAATCAATTCTTTAAAATCGATGTTAGAGCACTTGAACTTGAATCAAAATCCCAACCCCTCGGTAAGTCCCCCAGATGAATCTATAGAAACACCTTACTCAATGACCGCTCATGACAATGTCAAACTTGAAAAATGGAAAGTCTGTTTTGATGGTACGGGTGAGGTGTCGAACTTTCTTTTCAAAGTCGATACCCTAGCTAAAAGAAATCGTTGTTCAGATAGTCAATTACTTCTAAACTTTCATATTCTTCTAAGCGGTAGGGCTGAGGAATGGTACTGGACTTTTATCAAACAAAACGTAAATCCAACCTACCCTTTTCTTAAGTTTTCAATCTCGCAAGAATTTGGCGCACTAGAGTCAGATGATGACATTTTGTTAAGTATACATAGGAGGAAGCAACAGGCAAAAGAGTCCTACGATAGTTTCCATTCGACGATAGTAGTCATGAATTCTCGCATGAAAGAGCCCATGAACGAGCTCAAATTGATTAATATCATGTTGAAGAACATTCACTCAAATTTACGAGTAATGCTTTTCCATACCAATCCCCATAGTTTGAATGCATTACGTAATCTGGCTCGAGAGGCAGAGAAGATTATTTCGGAAAGTAAAACCCCCTTTATGGATGGGAAACCATTTCGTAGCGTAAACGAAATTAATGCGAATACTCATGAAGGGGAAGATGACAGTGACGATATGGACCCTCAGGTAGAAGCTTTGCAAATTCCGCGTAGTGACACTAAACCAGATTACTCAAAATTAAAATGTTGGAATTGTCTAGGCATAGGGCACTCCTTTATCTATTGCCCAGAGGAAACCAGACATATATTTTGTTATAAACGTGGAGAACGCGGCGTGGTGACTCCCAAGTGTAGGAACTTCCATGGGGGAAACCGGAAGCGGAGCGAGATGGCCACCGGGGACTCTCGTTCCAAAGTATTTTCCCCGAGTCATTAGCTGATCAGTCGAGACTTCTTCCGCAGGAAGAAGTGTCGAGATCAAAACCCTCAGAGGGAACCAACATTATAAACCTATCTACCCGTAAAGAATCTAAAATATTCGAACCCAGTTCAAGACTCATGAAATGTAGAGCCCGTTTTAAAAAAAGAAAATATTTTCGGAAACTAATTGAATCTTCAAGTTTAAGTAAGGAACGAGATGAAAGACCCTTTGCTAGGATTAAAATTTGTAACAAACAGATTTATGGTTTACTAGACTCAGGTGCCAGTGTATCGGTTTTAGGCAAGAATAGCTTGAATTTCATTGCAGATTGCGACGTTACCTTACGGCCATTTCGTACCCATATTTCCACTGCCGATGGTTCGAAAAACCCGGTTTTAGGCCATTGCAAATTGCCAGTAGTATATAAGGGTATCACCCGATTTATCAATTTCTACGTGGCCCCATCGTTAACCCAGGAAGCGTACCTAGGTCTGGATTTTTGGCGGGAATTTGCTATAGCACCGAATATTATACCCATTGTTGAATCGGTTGATGTACCCTCTGTACCCGAAAATGAGGTACACTATCACAAGTTGTCAGCAGAACAAAAATTTCGTCTCGACCAAGTTATTTCAGAGTTTCCTGCTTTTGAAAAATTAGGCCTTGGTTGTACCGATCTTTTAGAGCACCATATTGACACTGGAAACGCCATTCCGATTAAATGTAAACACTACCCACTTTCACCTCCCAGACAAGTGGAAGTATATCAGGAACTTGATAGGTTGCTAAAATTGGGCGTCATAGAGGAATCGAACTCACCGTGGTGTTTTCCTGTAGTGAATGTTCGTAAGCCGGGAAAGGTTCGTTTGTGTCTAGACTCTAGGAAATTAAACGCCATCACCAAAAAGGACTCTTACCCCCTTCCCCATATCAATGGTCTACTTAGTCGATTGAAAGATACTCAATTTATAAGCGGTGTAGATTTGAAAGATGCGTTTTTCCAAATTAGGCTTACCACAGACTCCAGGGAGAAAACGGCTTTTGCGGTTCCAGGTAGACCTCTCTATCATTATCGTGTAATGCCATTTGGATTGTGTAATGGTCCTCAAACCATGTCCCGACTGATGGACAAAGCCATCCCTTCACGTCTTAGGGAAAATGTATTCGTTTACCTGGACGATCTTTTAATCTGTAGCGCCACTTTTGATGATCATTTATATTTACTGGAACAAGTCGCAGAATGTCTAAGAAGCGCAGGACTTACCATTAATGTCGGGAAGAGCAAATTTTGCCAAAGCGAAATTAAGTATTTAGGTTATCGTATTGGAAAGGGGTGTCTTAAGGTTGATCCTGATAAGGTCTTAGCCATAGTAGATTTTCCGTTACCTAGAACCCCACGCCAAGTTCGCCGATTTATTGGCATGGCAAATTGGTACAGGTGTTTCATCCAAAATTTCGCTAGTTTAGCTGGTCCTCTTACAGACTGTTTACGTAAACGTAACAATCACTTTTCCCTAACTCAAGATGCAATAGACAGCTTCGAAAAACTCAAGCACGCTTTATCTAGTGCCCCAGTACTTGGTCAGCCTGATTTTGCTAGGGAATTTATTGTACAATGTGATGCTTCACGTGTCGGCGTAGGCGGAGTGCTATACCAAATAGATGACCAGAATAGGGAAAGACCCATATCTTTCGTTTCACAAAAACTGAATGGTGCCCAAAGGAACTATACGGTCACTGAGCTTGAATGTTTTGCAGCAGTGGTCTGTGTAAAGCGATTTAGGCCATATATCGAGGGACTACCGTTCCGAATCATCACCGATCATTCAAGTCTCAAATGGTTGATGACCCGAAAGGACTTGAGTGGCAGATTGGCTAGGTGGAGTTTAGAACTACAAGGATTCGACTTTAGAATGGAACATAGGAAAGGTTCGCAAAACATAGTTCCTGACACCTTATCTCGCTTTGACGTTGACGCTTTCACGGCTGCTCGTAATACCCCAGAAATAGACTTGGACGCAGAAGATTTCGATACGACTGAGTATAAGGACCTTAGGCATCATATTATGAACAAGAAAGAGGACTTACCAGATCTTTGTGTAGAAGGGAAGCATATATATAAGAGGGTTAACCTTCGCCAAGGTATTGACGGTGAGGAGGAGAATTTGTGGAGGTTATGGCTACCTTCCTCATTAACGGGTAGAGCCATTGAATTGGGACACCAATCCAACTGTCACGGAGGATATTATAAGACCTTGGCGAGGATACGTCAAAAATACTTTTGGCCCTCAATGGCCAATGATATTAAACTCTACGTAGGCAAATGCGATGAATGCAAAATGATTAAGGTTCCTACGCATTTACTTCGGCCTCCAATGGGCGACGAGTTCAAAACCTCTAGACCTTTTCAACGTTTATACTGCGACTTCTTGGGACCATATCCTTGCTCAAAGTCCAAAAACTCGCACTTATTAATCGCCATTGACCACTTCACCAAATTCCTGTTTCTCCAGCCCTTGAAGTCAGCCACCTCACACAGTGTAATTGATTTTTTTGAACGCTATATTTTTAATACCTTCGGTGTTCCACAATATCTTCACAGCGACAACGCGAAACAGTTTGTTTCCAAGGATATGCAAGATTTTCTTATTTCGCTAGGCATAACTCACATTAAAACGGGATTATACTCTCCTCAAGCAAATGCGGCAGAGCGCGCTAATCGCGAAATCATTTCTAAGATCAGACTTTTTCTTAAAGAGGAAACAGACCACCTTAACTGGGACGCGAGTATACCACGCATATTACAAGTTCTACGCAGTGATTTCCATACAGCTATTCAATGCTCACCCTATTACGCACTATTTGGGCAAAACATGTGTAATCATGGCTCCTCTTATAAACTACTGGAGAAACTTAACATGTTACAGGACGACACCGTCATAACGCGAGCTGACAAACTTAACCGTATTAGAAACAGAATAGTGCAGAACCTAGCAAAGGCCCATGAAAAGGCCACTAGAGCTTATAACACCCGTACTAAACAGATCAGTTATAGAGTAGGTCAAGAAGTGTTCCGTAAGAATCATAGCCTAAGTAATTTTCAGAACGCAATAAATGCCAAATTTTTACCGAAGTATGTTAAGTGTCGTATCAGGGATAGAGTAGGGAATTCTCTATACGAAATTGAGGATCTGCAAGGAAGATTAATAGGCAGATATCACGCGTCGGATCTCAAACCATAGCACTACCTTATAGTTTTGTTACCCGGCTTGCTTTGGGTCGTGGGTCGTGCCACACGTTTACATATTCTTTAAAATCTTTTCCTGTTCGTTAATCGAGTAACCCCTTCTTAACGAAGCAGTTTTGTTAGCGATTTTAATAACGGCCATGTCCTTTTTTGCGATTTTTTACTATTAAGTTATTGCAACCCTGGGCTGGCAATAGAAAATGCAACTCTTCGGGATGACGTGTTGATGGAAAGACAACGAATGGTTAACACGTGATAAGGCTCGGGGATAATTCGTGAATACGAAGAACTTAAGAGGCAAAATGCCGGATATAGAAAAAAAAAGATGGGAGATGAGTTTTTTTGGGTGTGAAGAAAAGAGTAGATTTTTGGGTGCGCGTAAAAAAAAAACATATTTAAAGGAAAAAAAAAACAAGAAAAGCCTTAAAAGAAATTAAAATATGTACAGTTGGCTTTAAAAACGATGAAAATACTGTCGATGGTTCCGTAAAAAGGGAACATTAAGTTGAGCAAATTAAACACGACATTTTAACTTGAATGGCATGTACAAAAAAAATCGTGCTTGGCTGTGTATGCAGAAAATTATCTTTCGCTTTAGTGTAGTGAAAACAACAAACAATTAATAATCACTAAAAATGAAAAAACTCATTGTCTAAATGAAAAAATAATTAAAAGTAATTAAGTATCCTTATTTAAAAAAAAAGAGAATCTATACACACCCACCTGTAAATCTACATTAAACCAAATACATTTAAATAGAAAATGTAAATCAAACATAAAAATATTAATGTTTAATTATATTGAACAAAAAATTAAAAAAAAAAAGATATAAAAAAACCAAATATATATAAGCTTATAACAATTATTATTATTATTGGTCATTTTTTTCCTTTTATCATGAACTCATAAAAAAACAATATAAGAAAATAACTTTTTTCTTCCCTACATCCGTAATTATACGGAGTAATATATATATATATATATGTATATATATATATACCGATATTCAAGTACCCACAAAATTGTACATATAGGTGGTACAGTGACACAAAACACCTATAACAATTAGTGAGAAAGCGGTAATAACAAAACAATAGCAAACAAAAGTTAACACCCAAATTAAATGCAAAAATAAAAAGAAATAAAAATAAAACGCAAAAAAAAAAAAAATTTTTTTTTAATATAATTAAAACAAAACAAAATTCTACTTATAAACTAATGCATCAGCATCAACAGTATCAACAGCAGCGGCAGCATCAGTCGCAGCAGCATCAACAGTATCAACAGCAGCGGCAGCATCAACAGCAGCATCATCAACAGCAATAACAGAGGCAGCCCTTGAGCTTGACCGACGTATAAATTGATGTAAGCGAGTACCAGTTAATATTAATAAGTTATATATATAGGTATATATAGATACATAAATTGTTATTTAATATTATTAAGTATTATTATTAGTGCTACTATTATTATTAATCCTACTCTTATTATCTTACATTCTACTTACTTAAGTATATATAGAGGTATATATTTATGTAGTTGTAAATATATATATATATATTGAAATTGTATTTAAGTGGATTTTTTTTTTTTGTAATATAAAATGAATAATATACTGAACATGAATTGTAATTAGAATTTTTTTTTTTGAGAGAAGGTTAACCGTCCATGGGTAAGTCACTAGCAAGGTGAAAACAGGGGTGATCCGAAAATTATGGTTAAGTAATCACATATCATCCCATACAGTCGATACTTATTCACTGTCACCTTCTGCTAGGGAACCGCCATCATACACTTGCTTTTGAGATATTCGCTTCGTGGCCAAAGTACAATTATAAATTGTTTGATTAAGCATGTTTAGTTTATGCTTACGCGGGGAACCCTTGGGTCATGAACCATCACGCCACTGAGGGCAGAGCTAGCCTAAATTCTTTTTATATAACATGCTACTGACCGAGAATTAATTTATTCAGATAAGATCCACGCGTAGGGCCACCAAGGGATGCCCACTTTCATGGTCCTTAGTCGTAGATGACTTAATTTATCTGCATAATATTCGGGTGGAAATTTAATTGGAAACGACTTTGCATAGTTCTCTAAAGTTAAATGTTTCGGAGACTCTCTAGACAGGGTACAGATTTGAAACAATCACTTGACAATATTATACAGATAGAGCAGAAATTCTACAGAAGACTACTAGGCGAAGATACAAAGGGTATAATGTCTGACATATCTTCTGACGCCAAGCATTCTGACAACATGTCCAATCAATACTATATAGGCCATCATTAGACTGGGTCCTTGAGCTTTATTATTAGAACTAGTCTTGGGTAGTAAAGGAACAAATAATTTCCTAATAGCAACGATTTGTTCTTTTACTAAAGTTGCTTTTTTACCGTTCCGTCCAAATTGTAATCAACAAGATGCAAACATTACATGAAAGACTCATAAAGACAAATAATATTTTGTATAGAAAAATATCACAAAAATTAATGTAGGATGTGGCAGTTAAGTCACTGCGCAAACGGACTACCTATTGTAAGTACTAGACGCATGGGAAGTAGTAGGCTTTGATATACAAAGTAGAATTAGAGTTTAATTAAAGTTTAAGCTAATGGAGATGAACGGCAGAGAGCAGTATATAAAATTGAGAGAGAGAGAGAGCTTTGTGTGAAGAAGAAAGCAAAGAAGCAGCCACTTGAGAGAGAAAGCTTTGCAAATGCCTGAGGAAGTAAGCAAGAGGCAAAGACGAAGTAGCTATCTACTACAACAAGAAGCTGGAGAGCTGAATTTGGCAGTCGTATAAAGACGTATTGAGTTATGAGAAATTGTATGTATGTAGATAAATATAAAAATAAATGAGTGTTTTATGTTATATTTAAATTAAAAAAAACAAAAAACAGAGTATACCAAAAGTTGGTGTTTTTGTAATGTTAAACAATTTTAAATAATAATAATTGTGAACGGGTTCTCAAATAATATGTGTTATTGAGAATTAAGTGGTTGAAAAAAATAATAGTTCAAAATTTAATGAAAAATTGTTTAATTATATTACACTAAAAGTAATTTAATTGAATAAAGATTTTTTATTATTTTCTAAAGAGAAACGATAATATAAACAATAATTTATTGAATCAAAGGGATTTTTGGTATACTCAGAGTAGAGTAAATTATTATTTCATACAAAGCTTAATTGAAATCCCAGAGGGGAAAAAGAGAACATAATTTGTATTTAATTAATCTTAAAATTAAATTAAAAAAATATGTATAATATTTTGTATAATATAAAACAATGTTTTTGTTTACAATTACATATTTATACAAAATTATAAAATTGTTTTCAATACTGATTAAAATTAAATATTTATATAAAATTGGAATTTTACATCTGTGGTTATTTTAAATAATATTCTTACACAACAAATACATACGAGGGTGACCTATAGATAAAAGGAAAATGGATTTGAGGGATATTTTAGTTATGACAGTAGAAGAGTTGAGGATAAATGCTGAAAGGCAAGGACTAGAGGTTACAGGAGCAAATGCTCACCTACAGGAGAGGCTCATCCAACATTTCGATCCTAATAGAGGCGCTGACAGAGACTCGGAGTTTGGTGACGCGGCTTCAGTAGTAGTTCAGGCCACAGGGCATTCACGTTTCACATTAAGAGACATAGAAGATTCGGTGGCAAAATTTTCAGGGGAAAATACTCACGACGTCGACACCTGGATTCAAGAATTGTTCGCATGTGTTGCACTGGGATCAACTACAGCAATTTATATATGGGAAACAGTTATTAAGAGGAGCTGCCAAGACTTCCATCAGAAGTCAATCTGGTATAAGAGATTGGAACTCTCTTAAGACTGCTTTAAAACAGGAATTTGGGAAAAAACCATCTGCAATCACCATTCACCGAAAACTTAAAAATCGGAAAAAACGAAGTGAGGAAACACTTCGCCAATATTTATACTCCTTGATGGAAATTGGCAACCCTATTAGTTTAGACGAAGCAAGTACTATCGAGTACTTTATAGAAGGAATCCCCGGAACTATTTCAAACAAAGCAATTTTATACCAAGCACGGTCTCTTGAGGAATTGCAGGAAATCTAGTTGTGTATGAAAAAATTTATTTAGCTGAAAGGCCGTCAAACTTCAAGGCAGATAAAACAAAATATGAGAAGCCTGTAGCAGAGCCTAGGAGTGAGAGCAGAAGATGTTTCAGGTGTGGACTAGAAGGTCACATGGCAAAAGACTGCAGATCCGTTGATATAAAATGCTTTAAATGCAAGAAACCTGGACACAAATCTTTCGATTGTCCAGGATATAGAACAGAAAATGCTCTAAAAGATGTCAAACGGAACGTTCACACGCTGGCCGGTCTTCCGCCGCGAAGGATATTTAAGAAAATAATAATTGAGGGAAAGATAGTTTCAGCGATAATTGACACTGGTAGCGACGCAAAGTGGCGCCATTTGAGTTTTTTCGTTGCAAAAATCATATCTTTTGAACCGAATAAAATAATTAAACAGTTTAAACAGCATATGATAGATAACTGTTCAGCCTATAAAATGAGCTTTTGGAAAGGGTGCTACGCTTTGTAGGGGCCTACTTATGGGTTATCAAAGTTAAAATTAGTAAAAAAATCAATTTTATGGAAACTAAAAAAAAATATTTTTACATTTTTAAATAGTTTTTATTTTTTTCTTTAGGGTTTTATTATTACCCAACAAATTAAAAAAAAAATAATTTTTTTAAAATTAATTTTGTAAAATTGACATTTTCTTTGCAGTTTAAGACATCCAAGATCATTCCCAATCTTTTCACGATTTGATTGTCAATTCCAGTGATTCTAGTTACTGCCTCATCATTTTCAAAAAATCTCCTAGAAGTGTTTCCATCGTTTGAGTTACCATATCCGTGCTTGGGACAGTCTACTTTTAGTCCAACTTGTTAAAAAAAATCATCCTGTATTTGCTTCTTTCTGATCTTTTCCTTATCCTTTATTGATGTATTTTCATCGAAGTATTCCTCCTCTTCTGGTAGGGTATACGCTAGTTTTAGCAAGAACTCCATACACCTAATCCTTGCGTGCAATGGTGACATTCCATATTCGTAATTCTCCTCATTTGTAGAATCGTTTAAAGTACTAAAGTTCTTCTGACTCTTTTTGCAAATCGGGCATGACATTGTTGATTTTGTTCCTGTCAGTACGTTTACGACTTTTCCGTCAACGTCAGGTGGAACTCGTAAATGCATTCAATATATTTTCCTTCTCCAATTTGCAGCTTTGTAGGCTTAATCTTGCTAATTTGTTCTTCAATGTCCTTCACCGTGGTCCTTATGAGTTCTGCGGATTCCCTTGCAAATTGAAATATTATTGGTCGGCAATAATGCACTGATGACGAACGTGGATTTCTCCAGTGTAGGGAAACATCAGATTTTAGCCGTAAATGAACAACAGATGCCATAAACATATTTCCGTCCGATATTGTAGCGTCATCGGAAGATATCCTTTGCTTATAAACGCTTTGTCCGGATGATCCATCGCAGCCCCATTCGCTGATCAATGTCAACTTCTCAGGAAGAATTTTCACCTCATTTTCAAGAAGACTCTCCAACAACCGTTTTACTGTATGGTCCATGAGATCCTGCAGGGTGGCTTTCGCAGAGACTTCCGTAAACTCTGTATGCAGTGGTCGTGAATTTATTTTGGCTTGCGTAATATGCTTGTATCCGGGTAAAACGTCAGCGGCCTGTCGCGTTTAAGATGCCCGTAGTTTCTCATATTTCTCTTTGGAAAGTTCTAAGTCCATAAACAAGGCCAAGGCTTCTTCGGAACCATTTGTATATTTATTAGCTAGCGCGTCCGATAAATGTTTCGTGGTCAAGTCATTGGTGGCATCGTCAAGTTTCCTCTTTCTTGTAAAAATTGAACACTCCTCAATACTTTTTTTTTTGGCCTTCCTTTTGCTCCTCTGGTTGATGTGGTGGGTTTATCTACTGCCAATATAGCCAGGATGGTGCCTTCATTAAGCCAGTCCTCGTATTTGGAGTTGAAGTTCTGAATGGTTCGATTAGATTTCACCCATTTTGCCTTAATATTTGCATATATCAGATAAAAATTATTTCTTATAATTTCGCTTCTCTCAATATTTCCGTTCAAGCTATCAAGTTCTTCTTAAGCAGCTTCTGTGAAAAACTTTGGTGTAGTTGACTTTCTAAACAGTTCAAATAATTTTAAATTGTTCAACGCCATGTTTTCAGTACTTAAATTCTTTAATGGGTTCAGTAATTGTTGCGCCAACTTTCAGTCGTAGACTAATCCATGCATTGTGCTTATTTTGCAATATATAGGCTTATGCTACCATGCCTAAAAATTTACCACTAAAAAAAATTTAAACAAAAATTTAGTACTAAAAAAAATTTACTGTCAGTCAAAACATATAAGGGATGGATGCCATACAATTTCTGCAACCATGTCTTTTTAACCTTTTTTACCTCTAGAAACCAAACGGGCACGTAAAGGCAGATAAAACCTTTTTAATTATGTAAAGAAATAATCAAAGAACAGGTTTTGCAAATATGGCAAATATAGAAAAATATGGATTTTTTTTATTTTCCGTCAAAGTTGAAAAATAGTGAAAAAACGGATAGTTTTTAAATAGTGATTTACCAGGAGAAACTCAAAGCAAACAGTTAATTTTTTTATCATTATACATTTAATAAATACATCAATCAATAAACACAAAAAATATGGCGATTCGTTACCTATTTTTCGTGATATTATACCTGAAATCGCAACAAATTGACTAAAAATTGTGTGTTTTTTTGAAAAACGAAAGTCAGTCACCTTTGAACGGCTATATCTTCTAAGCTAAAAATGTGATATTATTAAGAGTAGCATATTTGAAATCGTTAAAAAGTTTCCTATAACATGGGTTTATTCAAAACTTCGTGGGCGCTCACAAAAATGTTGGTTTTTGCAACCTCGTTTGCTCTACGGGCGCCACTGTCCGACGTTAGTATTTTGAGGTCCGCTATACATTTGACAAATGTAAATGTGAAACCTAAAGTTAAAAATCTGACTGGTATTGGAGGAAAAAGCATTTCAACGATGGGTTATGTAAAAGTTCGAGTAAAGTTAAATGCCGTCGAGTTAGATATAGATTTTTATACGGTGAAGAAAGGAGATGTACTCTATTCAGCAGTTATAGGGAATGATATTTTGAGTAAAGTAGATTTGATTATTGATTCTAGGGGCGCAAAATTTCAAAAGAAAATAACTCGCATGAATTTAATGGGAAAAAACGCAGAGAATTGGTTGAAAAACTCACCGAAAGAAGAGTCTGCTTACTTTCCACTACAGTCTGAGGTTAGTGTTAGACCGGCAGTGGACGCTAATCCAATAGTTGAGCTGGTAGAGGAATTCGGAGAAATTGTAAACTCGGTATCATCTGATGGTAGAGAAACAATAGATGAGGCACATTTGGATGAAGAGCTTCGCAGGGAAATACAAGCAATGGTTAATGCTTATAAACCTAAAAAACCTGAGAAACACTTAATGGAAATGCACATTACCCTAAAAGATGAAATTCCTATAGCAAGCAGGCCTCGCAGAACTTCGTTTGCAGATAAGCAGGTTATAGACAATCAGGTCAAGGAGTGGCTCGAAGAGGGTATTATAAAGCCCAGTTTTTCTGAGTATTCTTCTCCGATTGTATTAGTTACAAAGAAGGATGGTACGAAGAGGCTTTGCTGCGACTACAGGCGTCTAAATGAAAAGATAGTTCGTGATAACTTTCCTATGGCGTTGGTTGACGACGTCATTCAGCGACTTCAAGAGGCTAAGGTATTCACGACCCTTGATTTGAGAAACGGTTTTCTGCACGTACCGATTGCCGAAAAATCGCGTAAATATACATCATTCGTTACACAAAATGGACAGTATGAATTCCAGTATGTACCTTTTGGAATTAGTAACTCCCCTGCAATTTTTTGTCGATATATAGCAGCTGTATTTCTCGAACTAATTGCTGATGGTACAATGGTCGTGTATATGGATGATATAGTTATACTATCTCGTGATAAAAGGGAGGGCGTGGAAAATTTGCGAAGAGTACTAGAAGTGGCATCGCTAAATGGACTTCAGTTGAAATGGAGTAAGTGTCAGTTTCTACGCCACAAAATTCAATTTCTAGGATATATCGTCGAAAACTCCTCGATATCTCCGCCTGAAGAAAAAATTGCAGCTATAAGAAATTTTCCAATACCAAACAACGTTAAAGCCATACAACGTTTTTTGGGTTTAACATCTTTTTTTCGACGTTTTATCAAAGATTACGCTATTATCGCTAGGCCGTTATATAATATTTTAAGGAAAGGTATAAAATTTAAAATGGGTGATGAGGAATTGTTAGCAGTACAGCAACTTAAAGCAGCTTTGACAAGCAAATCAGTACTACGTTTATATAATCCAAATGCCGAAACAGAAATCCATACTGACGCGAGCAAACATGGTTACGTTGCAGTACTTCTTCAAAAAGATTCAGAGGACTTGACGTTTCACCCAATAGAGTACATGAGCAGAAAGACGACGGTAGCTGCAGAAAAATACCACTCGTGCGAATTAGAGGTGCTAGCTATAGTGGAAACCCTAAAAAAAAGGCGGATATACGTCCTGGGGTTAAAGTTCAAAATTGTTACAGATTGTAATGCGTTTGCAATGACAATGCGCAAGGAAGATGTACCGGTAAAAGTATTCCTACAAGAATTTGACTACAGCATTGAACATCGGTCTGGAACTCAAATGAGGCATGTTGATGCACTGAGTCGGATGTCATGTCTCATGATGCAGGATTCGTTACGTCATCGTATTATAGAGGCGCAACAGAATGACGGTTGGACAAAAGCTGTTTGCAAAGTTCTTGAAATGACTCCTTATGAAAATTACTACGTCAAATATGGAATTCTACACAAGGACCCAAGAAAAGAGTTAATAGCATTACCAGGCGAAATGCAAAGGAGGTTATAGAGATGGCCCATCGACAAGGACATTTTGGGATTCGTAAAACTAAAGAATTAGTAGAAAAACAATTTTTTATACCAAAACTAGATTCAAAAGTTGAAACTGTGGTTAAAAGTTGCGTGAAGTGTATAATAACGGAGGCGAAAGCTAGGAGAAAAGAAGGCATGCTCGATCCGATCGACAAATCTGATCGACCCTTTATAACATACCACATAGACCATGTTGGACCAATGGAAGCAACACACAAAATGTACAATCATATTCTCGTTATCGTCAATGCTTTTACAAAATTTCTGTGGCTTTATCCAACAAAAAGTACGGGTAGTAGAGAAGTAGTAGAGAAATTGGAGAAACTGTCGTCAGTATTTGGAAACCCTCAGAGAATAATAAGTGACCGAGGATCCGCTTTTACATCCAACGAGTTCAAACAATACTGTGCCAACGAAGGGATACAACATTTGCTAATTGCTACCGGAGTTCCAAGGGGAAATGGACAAGTGGAGCGAGTTAACCACATAATCGTGCCCATGCTTGCAAAAATGTGTGCAGAAAAGCCGAACCAATGGTACAAATACGTGGATAGAGTTCAAAGAGCTCTTAACAACACTCCCTCGAGAAGTACTCAAAAAACCCCCTTCCAAATAATGACGGGAATCGGAATGAGAACAAAAGACGATTTACAACTTAGCCAAATATTACAAGAGTTTGCTGAATCCGAGCTACAAAGGGAAAGAGATCAAATTAGAGATGAGACCAGAGAGAATATAGCCAGAATTCAAGATGAAAATAAAAAGACATTCAACAAAAAACGAATACCGAGCACAAATTACAAAGTAGGAGATTTGGTTGCCATCAAACGCACCCAATATGGTGAAGGCATGAAGCTACGTCCGAAATTTTTGGGTCCATATAAGGTAGTAGCCAAGTTAAACCTCGACTGATATGAAGTGGAGAAAGTTGGTGAAAGTGAAGGCACTAGAAAATGCGTAACTGTGGTAGAATACATGAAACCGTGGAATCCGGCTTCGGGACGAAGCCAGTGTCAGGAGGGCCGATTGTAGGATGTGGCAGTTAAGTCACTGCGCAAACGGACTACCTATCGTAAGTACTAGACGCATGGCAAGTAGTAGGCTTTGGTATACAAAGTAGAATTAAACACAACCAATACGCAAGCAGGAAGAATAGTAGGTCATGAAATACCAAGTAGGCTATGACACAAAAACAATCACATGAAAACATTCATATATAACACACATAGGAACACAAACATAAAAATCACGAATGCACACACAAAACAGATAGAAGGCTTTGACTAAAACGTTTAGAGGAATAAAGCATATAGAACGATTATCAGAAATTAGATTAGTTTTTGAAGAGATAGTGACGTGAATTGTTGTGTGAAGAAAATATTAATATTAACCTAGTGCTAAATAAATATAATTTAATAATAAAATGTGTTATCCTTACGACTAGTCATTAAAATATAAAAACTTATAATCTATATAATATTATTTTAATTTCTAAATTAAAAACTATTTATGATATAAAACAGAAAATAAAATAAAGGATTGTAAAACAAAAATATATAACTAATTTTCACCCTGACCAGGATTCGAACCATCGATTTTACAAATTAATGAAATTTTCGGCTTTTGGTTCTTTTTAATTAATTTTCTAAACATTTTTAGAAAGAAAAATTATTTACAAATGTATGCGGACGTTTTCCAAAGAAAACAAGAAAAATTAGACGCTAGCAGAATGAAATGCAGCATTTTCTGGACCGCCACATCCTTCATCAGCATTCTTTGCATCTATCTACCTTATGTTATGTACATCGTAAACATCATCTATTTAACCAACTAATCTTAATGTTAATTTGGTGAGACGAAGTTCACACACAACTTAAAGCTTTTTCTTTGTCATTCTCTTTGTAACTCGTCTTGTACATTTGTTGTTGCTTTTTTTGTACTAGCAATTTGATAGTCACAAATGCAACTTTTTTATTTTTAATTATTCATACTTGTTTGGTTAAATAGATGATGTTTACGATGTACATAACATAAGGTAGATAGATGCAAAGAATGCTGATGAAGGATGTGGCGGTCCAGAAAATGCTGCATTTCATTCTGCTAGCGTCTAATTTTTCTTGTTTTCTTTGGAAAACGTCCGCATACATTTGTAAATAATTTTTCTTTCTAAAAATGTTTAGAAAATTAATTAAAAAGAACCAAAAGCCGAAAATTTCATTAATTTGTAAAATCGATGGTTCGAATCCTGGTCAGGGTGAAAATTAAAAATTAAAACAAACGCTAGGCACCGCGTATTTACATTCATACTTAACTCATAAAAGTCAATATGATACTGAAACAGTGTCTATAATGTTGTGCGCAAACAAGTATGAATAATTAAAAATAAAAAAGTTGCATTTGTGACTATCAAATTGCTAGTACAAAAAAAGCAACAACAAATGTACAAGACGAGTTACAAAGAGAATGACAAAGAAAAAGCTTTAAGTTGTGTGTGAACTTCGTCTCACCAAATTAACATTAAGATTAGTTGGTTAAATAGATGATGTTTACGATGTACATAACATAAGGTAGATAGATGCAAAGAATGCTGATGAAGGATGTGGCGGTCCAGAAAATGCTGCATTTCATTCTGCTAGCGTCTAATTTTTCTTGTTTTCTTTGGAAAACGTCCGCATACATTTGTAAATAATTTTTCTTTCTAAAAATGTTTAGAAAATTAATTAAAAAGAACCAAAAGCCGAAAATTTCATTAATTTGTAAAATCGATGGTTCGAATCCTGGTCAGGGTGAAAATTAAAAATTAAAACAAACGCTAGGCACCGCGTATTTACATTCATACTTAACTCATAAAAGTCAATATGATACTGAAACAGTGTCTATAATGTTGTGCGCAAACAAGTATGAATAATTAAAAATAAAAAAGTTGCATTTGTGACCAGCGTTGCCACACAAGAAATTTACTTCCTACCAATAATTCTGAAAAATCCTACCAAAATCGTTTACAGCCTACCAAAAATTTAAAAATGCATTTCTTGCATATAAACTCTGTTATACTCACTTGGTTTTTTTTTTTTGTAATTGTTGAGATGGAAGTTTGTCTTTTGGTGATTTTTAAGATGGGTGTTATGATTTAAAATAGTTTTAGAGAATACTATGCAGGAGGAACACCCATCCCTTTCCTGGCGCCAATCAAATTCTTTTGACTGTTTCTTTACATGCAATATTAGTAAATATTTATGTAATAAATAGGTACATGTTTACAATTAAAAAAGTTTACTTACTTTTCCATTTTGTCTGTTAACTTTTTTAATACACTGAAAATTAACCTTCACTCAAAAGTATTGTTAATTTAAATTTCATAATATTGTTCGCGTTTCTTAAACCAGAGATGGTTATAGCTTTAATCATCTCTATGCAAAAAAGCAGAGGTTTTTATTACACCTAAAACAGTTTTTGAAAACAGTGGTAAAAATATTCACGGTTATTGTTTATTTAATTCAAAGTTACATTTCTTTTTATGTTCTGAAATTTTAACCCTCTAGTGAAATTTTAACCCTCTAGTGTTGAAAACAGTTTTATGTAAATGTTCGTTATATGTTGTCTCCATTTAATAGACGTCGTTTTCTCTGCTTTTGAAGTACCGTTATAGCAGCATTGAATTGTTGTGCAATTTTGAAGTGCCTGCTCATTCGTTTGTTGTTCATAGAGGAAACAGTGTGTTTTTCTGACCTTAAAATTTATTAAGTTCAACAAGTTTATAAATAGTTTTGAGTTTTATATAAGTTACACTCTTTTTTTATTACAATGTTATAGTGTGTATTGTTTTTTATGGTAAGTACTTTGAGCTAAATGCGCAATGATGCAAATTTGCATCGAAGGATTTTTCGCCTCCTGCGCCCATATAAATGAAAATTATACAAACTGCTAGAACAAAAGTTTGCTTTTAAACCATTTCCTTTCGTTTAAGTAGTATTTTACTTAATTTGGTTTTCTTGCGCACTAGAGGGTTAAGGTGAAAAATTTACTATTGCTAAAAAATTGCTAGAGGAGGAAAACCTACCAAAAATTAAAAAAAATGCAACAAACCAACCAAACTACCAAACTGTTTTTTAAAAACGAAAAACTACCAAGTTTGGTCCGATTGGACCAAAGCGGCAACGCTGTTTGTGACTATCAAATTGCTAGTACAAAAAAAGCAACAACAAATGTACAAGACGAGTTACAAAGAGAATGACAAAGAAAAAGCTTTAAGTTGTGTGTGAACTTCGTCTCACCAAATTAACATTAAGATTAGTTGGTTAAATAGATGATGTTTACGATGTACATAACATAAGGTAGATAGATGCAAAGAATGCTGATGAAGGATGTGGCGGTCCAGAAAATGCTGCATTTCATTCTGCTAGCGTCTAATTTTTCTTGTTTTCTTTGGAAAACGTCCGCATACATTTGTAAATAATTTTTCTTTCTAAAAATGTTTAGAAAATTAATTAAAAAGAACCAAAAGCCGAAAATTTCATTAAAAATATATAACTTTTATTTTAAATCTAAAGGAATTTAGCCAAAAATTCCCACATTAATTAATTCTTTTTTCTATTTACTTTTAGCATGAGGTTCTGAATATATTTTTTGTTTCCTGACGATACTAAACAAAGAAGTAGCGAAATATTGATAATACAAAATAACTCTTTTACTAAAAACAGTTTACATATTTCAATTTCGAATTAGAAACTTATTAAAGTTTAAATTTTATAGGTTTTTCATTCTGTGTGTAATTTCCACAATATACATTTCCGATCCCATAAAGTATATATATATATATATATATATATATATATATTCTGACTTCTTATGCATAGCGAAGTCAATTGAGCGATGTCCGTTTGTCCGTCAATCAGTTAGACATAGTGTCGAAAGAGCTGCTATTGAAAATCAGCATAGTCGATGGATGTCCTCCGAGACAGTAGAAATAACACCAAGCCTACCTTTAATTTGTTTATGTCATTTGGAACAATAAAGTAACTCCAGTCAAAAAAATAAATGTATGGAAATTTGTAAGTAGCAAAAATGTAAAATTTATTTAATGAAATAACAATAACCAAAAACATTATTTCAAAAAATCCCGAAAAAGCCTCTGTAAATCCTCAAAACGCAAAATATACCATCAAAAATTCCTCAATCAACAAACCGAAATTTGCATCCACACTGTAAAAATAAAATCTACAATTTGGGAACAAATTCAGTAATCTGGCAACAGTGGTTAAAAATAGTCAGTGCTACACGGTTATATTTGCGCAGGTTTTCAGCGTGGTGAAAATAAGGTTTATAACTTTAAGAGGTAATGAATAAAGCACAGCTAAGAGTCTTACAACATATATTTAGACCAAATAATTCCGAAAATATTGGGATAGTATGTAAAGAGAATATTGGAAATAGTGATAGGTAATATATTTTTGTGAAGATGCTTTATTTAAATCATAAAAAGAAGTAAAAATATTTATGACCAAGAAAGTGAAACGAAATAGACTATTGTATCTGTTTACAAAGCTAGACACAACACAATACGCAACCACACACACCTACATTGCATAACAACTAAATAAGAATAACTACATAACATTTTAAATACATATGTAGTTGCTGTTGAAAAATCTGCAGCAAACGCAAAAAACAAATGAAAAAAAAAAAAGAAACGGATTTGCTTTAGCTGACTATGTGCAATCACTTTCACTTTATTTTTGCCTAACTCTTTGCTATGAAGTTGTGGCTGACTACGATTGCTGTTTCTTGCTGTAAGTTATTGCGTCTCACCCCTTTTAACATCGTTTATAATGAAATGTTTTATAAATGCTGAGACATTTAGATTTTTATTTGCTACTAAACATATAAGAAAAAAAAGGATTTTAGTGCTGTGGCTATTTTTAAGCAAGCAATTTTAACATTGGTTCTAACCCACAATACATGGATTGTAAAATTCTAGTATATTATTATTCTGTATTATTCATTCTGATTGTGAACGTCCGTTAAAAAATTAGTAGAGCTGACATCGTGTATTTTTGGTGTGTTAAACGCAAATAAGTAAATAGTCGCCTAAATAAATTGTGCCATTTAATACAAGCTGTATGAGTAGTGTGTAATTATTATGCAATAAAGGCAGTCAATAAACTAAGCTCTTATATATTAAATAAACGAAACAATATTAACGAGGATATCGATAAAAAATTTTAAACATGCCTATGGCGAACACACAAGTTTTAAGGTACATTTACCCGACCGTAAATGTAGAAATCTAAATGTAGATGTGTCAGCTGATCATTTTTGATATACGAAAAGCTATGCAAATGCTTAGCCGACTGAAATGTCACTTAGCCGTAACGTTTGAACCTGCTGAAAATAGAATTTCAATACAAGGTTACGTGACAAATGTAGCCAGTGATGGTAAATACTATCATAAATTGAAGTGAAGTACAATACCCCTTTTCAAGTGCTTATTTACTAAAACTTTTATATTGTTAAATTTTATGACACACAATATAATTTTAAATAAATTATGAAGTTTTATTTTCTAAATTAAATATGTTATATATGTAATGTTTTCTAAAATTGTTAGACTGAGTATAATTTATGAAAATGTTATATTTTTTATTATTACAATACAACATCATTTTTAGTACGATTTAAATATTTAGGTACTTTTTACACAAAATTGCAAAGTAGCCATCATTGGTTTGAACAGCTGTGTGTTTTTATTTATTTATAAACTGAAAGATAGAAATAAATAATGGACAAAAAAAAATTAATGATTCTTGTTCAGGCGAATGAATGCCTTTACAATAAACATTCTCCAGGATATTAGAATCCAGAAAAAATGACGAAAGTTTACATAAACGCAAGAAGTTTAAACTAAGAAACAAACTTTCGGTATCCATTATAATTTAAAACCATACACAAAATAAAAAAATAAGACAAAACACAACACAGTTTTATTTAATTTTTTGCTTATGTTAAAAACACATGACACGTTTTTACACATTCTATAAGCACAACTACATTTAAATTTACTGAACCGCTACATTTACATTACATTTACGTTTTCAACGGTCAGCTAATTCTGCCTAAACGTTACTTTGCGTATATGTGTATGTACACCCCAGCTGGTTGCCTTTAGTGTTGTGAACTTTTAGGAGTTCATTAAAAATGTACGGCGTTGCCATAATCTTACAAAACATAAAAATTTTTCAACTTAAAATCCTAATAGATGGGCATCAATGTGTATAATCTCAGCAAACAATTTTTGAAAATATAATGGAGTGTGGAATTAAGCATTTTTGGTGAAAGTACTTTCTAACTAGATTGCCAACTTAATAATTTTAACAAGGCATGAGACTTTTATAATCAATTCCTGAGAATAAATTACACTAATTATTGCAGCAAATGATGAGAACGTATTTTAAGGTATTCTCTTTAAATAAACATAAGGAACTAGTTCCATTACTAATTGCTTTTTTGGAAATAATATTATGGGTTTTGTAAGCGAGTAACAAATAATGGCAATCACAAAGGTTTTTTTCAACTTTTATTTATTTATTGAATCTTTCGTAATGAAATTTACAATAAGTATTAAAATCTTAACCTAATTAAAAGAGCTGGTATTGCCACTGCAACACACAACTTTAAGTGCACACTAAAAATTTATCTAGTCAGGTCAGATGTTTCAACCCTTTTAAGACGTCTATGACCCTTAAATGATAGTAAGTCTCTTGCAAGAGGATTTGGGTGAGTTGATAGTTTCGAAATGTAGTTGGTGCTTGCCTTTTTAATTTCCTCGCGAATAAGGGGAATTTTCAAGTCCTTGTGGATGTTATAATTGCGAATGTATCAAGGGGTACCTGTTATAATTCTTAAAATTTTAGACTGTCTTCTTTGCAGCTTCTCGACGTTAGACGATGAGGCGGTTCCCCAAAGCTGGATGCCATGCAACCAAATAGGCTTTAGTACGGCCTTGTATAGTAGTACCTTAAGGTATAAATCTAGGACAGCCCGTATTCCAATGAGCCAGTGAAGCTGAGCAAATTTAAGTTTTAGCTGAGTAATTTTTGCCGCTATATGGTAAGCCCATGTAAGGCGCCGGTCCAAATGAATACCAAGGTATTTTACATGGTTATGTTCTAGTATGCTCACACCGTTGATGGTAATAGGTTGACAACTATCCCTTCTCAAGGTAAACGTTATATGTACACACTTGGCAGCATTAACTTTTACCTTCCACTTGTGTAGCTATTTTTCCAACTCGTTTATGTGCGATTGGAGCCTTTCAGACGCAACCACAGTGTTGTTGTGAATGCTAACGAATGCTGTATCGTCAACAAAAGTAGACGTATGGGTCATTAAACTCATAGGCATGTCAGCGGTAAATAATATATATAGGAATGGTCCCAAGATGCTTCCTTGTGGTACTCCTGTCGAAATCTTTTTGGTGGAGGAGATAACACTCTTTGATTTGATGCGAAAACTCCTCTCCGTTAGATAGCTCTGAAGCAATTTATGCACGTATTCGGGTAACAATTGGGTAATTTTATATAACAAACCCTCGTGCCACACTTTGTCAAAGGCTTGAGATATATCAATAAAAAGCGCGGAACAGTATTGCTTGTTCTCGAAAGCTCCTCGAATTAGATTTGTTATTCTGTGTACTTGTTCAATAGTGCTATGCTTTTTCCTAAATCCAAATTGGTGATTAGGAATAATAACGTTTGTATCGATGTGTGGTAGTATGTGTTCAAGAAGCAGTTTTTCAAATAATTTTGAGAGAATGGGTAGTAAGCTTATTGGACGGTATGATGTTACTTGGCTAACGTCCTTGCCTGGCTTGGGAATCATTACTATTTCCGATAATTTCCATAATGCCGGAAAAGAACCAACTCTTAATATGGCGTTAAAGATAAACAAAATAAAACGTAGAGCACAGTTTGGCAGTTTTTTAATCATCGTAGCAGTAATTTTGTCACTGCAATTCTGTACTAGCAGCACACACATCGGAAAACCGAAATGTAATGGGATGTTGAACTGCGTCATCAATGATAGTCGGACTTATGGTAGAGTTCGTGTTATTTGGTGTAAAAACACGTTCTAAGTGGTTAGAAAATGCCTCAACTTTTTCATTTGCATTTCTTGCCCACTCCCCATTTTGTAGACGTATGGGGGACTCGTGCGCAGTGGGTCGCCGCATTTTCTTGACAGCCATAAACTGTAGTCAGACTCTTTGGTAGCGACCAGATTTTGTAAGTATCTTCGTAGGTTAGTCTCTTTGTCTTCCTTCAAGGCTGCACGTAAGAGTTTTTGGCACTGGTTAAGCTGGGACTTTAGGCTAGAAGAACGAAACTCTTGCCATTGTCTTCTTAACTTCCTCTTTTCTCGTAATAGGGTTTCTATATTTCTGGGACAGTTTAGCGTTTTTTTCCTTGGCGAGAGTACAGCAGACGTGGATACTTTAGTGGCTTCGGTCAAGATGTTAGTAAACTGCCTGATGCCAGATTCAATTTCGTTTTCAGATTTCAATGAAATGTTTTGTGGCAAATGTGAGCTGATGTACATTTTGTACTTCAGCCAGTTTATCCGCCTATTATGATAAAAATTACTATTTTGCTTATACCCACCTGGATTTGCATGCAAGGTTAGAAAAGTGGGTGAATGGTCTGACGAAAGATCCATTGAAGGGCTAACTGAAACAGATTCACGTTTTATGTTTCTAATAACGGCAAAATCGATAACATCTGGAATTTTGTTAAGGTCTGTAGGCCAGTATGTGGGATAGCCTGCAGATATGGCATCCATCTTGTTGACTGATACTGCTTCGATTAGTTGTCTTCCTCTTGGAGTGATGAGACGTGATCTCCAGAACGTGTGTTTAGCATTATAGTCGCCAGCAGCTGTGAATTTCGCACCTAGAGAGTTGAAATATTCCAAAAACTGATCTTTGCTGATGTTATGTTTAGGAGGGCAATAAATAGCCGAAACCGTTATTCCAAACTGAGGGATATTGATAGATGAAGCTTGAATGTAATCCCTACAAAATTCAGGCATTGGAAAATTCTGGATGTTCTTACTTACTAGTATAGTAGAGCCACGGCAAGCTCTACCACTTGGGTGTTTTGTGTCGTAGGTAGCGTAGCCATTTACCCGAAAACAGTTTTTCTGGGAAAAATGTGTTTCCGTGACCAGCAGTACGTCAATTTGCTGCGATTGTAAAAAATGTTGAACTTCAATTTTGTGTTGGCTTAAGCCGTTTGCATTCCAAAAACATATTTTTAATGGATTCATTTTTACTAACCAAAATCTGCATAAGCATGCTTTGATTTTGCAATAACTGTTGCAACATATTTTGCATATTTGCCATGAAGGTACTCATGGTTTGGATTAGCTTATTAAAGGAGCTTTCAGAATTTACGTTAGGAGTTATCAGCCCTTCGTTTAAAGCACGTGCATACGAAAATGGCTCGTTACTATTTCCTAAATTTGACTTAGCTTGATATTCGGTAACTCTGTTTGAGGTTTGAACATGAGATGTGCCTTGACCATAACTTTTCTGTTCATTTGCGATTATCGGCAAACTCGGGAAGTTCGCGCCACGGTATTGTGCATAAACAGGCCTCTTGGCATTTGCATTTTCCTTAACAGTCAGATATACTCTGCACCCACGGTAGTTTGCTGTGTGATTTTCACCACGTTGCTATACTTCTTGAAGTCATCAGCAGCTTTAGAATGAGGACATTCAGCGCTTTTATGAATATCTCCACATATTACACAAACGGCCGGTAGTTTGCAAAAGGACTAAGTGTGTCCGAATTCTTGGCAGTTTTGACACTGAGGAGGACCCTTACGTTTGATGTGCTCTTCCACCTTCACTCTACGGTTGAGAAGTTATCTCTATCCGTATATTGGATGACTCTCACCCTTTTTCTTCAAGTCCGAAGAGTTAAACTTAATTTCTACTCTAAAAAAAGGTTGGGGAATCTTGTCTTTATTAAGTATATTGTATACGGAGTTAACTTCGTAGCCCTTAGACTCAAGAGCGTCTTTTAAATCATCTGTGGAGGCGGAACTGTCTATGCCTTTAATAACAAATATTAGGCCCTTAGCACTCTTTAATTGAAAAGTGTAGTAGTTTTTCTTCCTGGCATCGAAACTATTAACTATAGTTCTGTAATTCGTCTCATTTTTTACTTGTATTTTTGTTTCAGGAATATTTCCTTTACGTAACGAAACAATGTAGAAATTATCCTTTCCTTGAGTTCAGTCAACTTTCTCACCAAAGTGTTGGTCGTAGCTTCGCGCAGGTATAGAGGGGGTGGTTTATAGTTCTTTACTGGGGCAGGAGTTTTATCTTCTTGATTGGCAAGAATTGCAAAGGAATTTTGGTTCATTGGGTTGTTTAGGATTAGGCTGCAACTTCGAGGCCCTAGGACTGTTCTTACGTTTTGTAATCGTGATGTGTCGGTCCATACCGGTCAAGACGCTGGTACCTTTAATAGCTTTGTTTGCACATCCAGTGCCTTATAACGAAGAACGAGATGAAGACGGTTCTTCAGTATTTTTCCTATTGAACAGGGTTCTGCTGATACTGGTGCTTTGTTCAGCATACTTATTTAGATTAGGCGCACTCGCACTTAAGTTAAAATTATGTTTGTTATGTTCTATGTAGGCATTACGGCTGTTAGGCCCACTCCCCTTTTTAGGAGAATTTTTAGTGTTCATTCACTAGTTTTTTTTTTTAATTTTTTTTTTATTAAAGTAATTACTCTTATGAGTAAAGTACTTTTCACTGCCACTGTACTACGTATTAAATTTTGTTTAGTATTTATTTTTATCTTTTGTTTTGTAATTGTTTTTGTTGTAAGCAAGCAGCAATATATTCACTTATTTAATTTTGTTTAGTTTTTATTTATCTTTTGTTTTGTAATTGTTTTTGTTGTAAGCAAGCAGCAATATATTCTGCTTGCAATAATAAGAATCACAAAAGTAAGTCATTATTCGGCAAGTACTTTTTTAGGTAATGTATAATTTTTTGCTGGGATGTTATAAAACTTGTTAAAAGGTAAATATGTCCTTATCAAAATTTAGACTATTTAAAAGAAATCCCAAGACGTTGATTTTAAGTCGATACATCATTCTAGAACTTAATCAAAAGCTATTGCACAGTTTTGGCTTCCCTGCCAAAAAAAAATACAAATTTTCAAGAAAAGTAATTGGCTTGTAGATTTTTTTATATATATACAAGTGTTAAAACTCAATGTTTGTACAAAAAAGAAATGTAAACGGCAACATGCTTTTAAACAGCCATTGTGCTCTGCGAATACTCGCATACAAGACTGCTTTGTTTTTGGACTTCATCTACAAAATACAATAAACAATTATGTGTACGTATAATTTAAAATTTTAAAGAGATATAAGTACATATCTAAAATATTTTTAAAATATTAAAATTCTTTTTTATTTTCTGCTTAAAATAAGACAGTATATACTAATTTATGTATACGCATTAGGGATGAGCGATTCCGTGATTTTTTAGGAACATAGTTAATAGTGAACGCGATTTTCAAATCACCGTTCTTTTAAATAGTTACTGCGATCACTGTTTGCAGCTACTCTTTTTTATTATTTAAACAGTGCAGTGCATGTTTATAAAGGAAGTAAATATAATATTTATGCTAACAGTAATCATAATGGAAAATGAGTTTTAATCTCTTCATTCAAAGCAACTGTAATTAAATTTGCAGAGATATATAGAGTTCGGTAACGCTAAATGTTTATAGTTGCAAATAAAAAAGGCACATGTGTGTGTAAAGTTCGGAAAGAAGAATAGCTGTTGTTAATAAGTAGAAGCAAGAAAAGGCTACACAACATTGAAGGCGCTTTGACTTGTGAAAAAATGAAAGAGTCAAAAGCATTTATGTTTCTAATTTTTAATATTTTCCCTGACCAGGATTCGAACCATCGATTTTATAAATTAATGAAATTTTACTTTATTTTCGGCTTTTTGGTTCTTTTTAATTAATTTTCTAAACATTTTTAGAAAGAAAAATTATTTACAAATGTATGCGGACGTTTTCCAAAGAAAACAAGAAAAATTAGACGCTAGCAGAATGAAATGCAGCCTTTTCTGGACCGCCACATCCTTCATCAGCATTCTTTGCATCTATCTACCTTATGTTATGTACATCGTAAACATCATCTATTTAACCAACTAATCTTAATGTTAATTTGGTGAGACGAAGTTCACACACAACTTAACGCTTTTTTCTTTGTCGTTCTCTTTGTAACTCGTCTTGAACATTTGTTGTTGCTTTTTATGCTAGCAATTTGATAGCCACAAATGCAACTTTTTATTTTTAATTATTCATACTTGTTTGCTCACAACATTATAGACACTGTTTCAGTATCATACTGTTTCTCTTTTATAAAGTAAAATTAAATTTAAGTTTGCATGTGTGCAAATATAAAATAACGTTCTTACGCAGAACTGTTACTTGATACACTCAGTCACTGTAATAATATATCGTTCATCACTAATACGCATAGAATTGAAACCGCAAAGATTGTGTGTACCTTTTATTTATTTTTAATCTGCACATCTTTTTAAATATTTCGAATTTATTTTTTCGACATTTTTTTCAAAACTGAATTATTGGAATTAAAATAAAAAACTTTATGAGTAACTTTTAAGTATTCAGCAAAAATATTTTTAAAACTATAAATATCTTCTTCTAATAAATTTCAACTAACTCAATGCAATATTTAAATCTAACAAGTTCAAAGGAAAATTACATTTTTCCCACAAAACTTCTATTATCAATAATTTTTGTAATTTTAATAAATACTACATTTTGCATCAGGCAAATATTATTGGGGTTTTTTTGCACAAAAATATCCATTAAGTGTGAGAATCGATGCTGTTATGGCTTTTTTGTATTTTATACCCAGAAATTTATTTTAAGCCTCAATGCTTTTAACTGAGAAAACATTAGATATTTGTTGAGCTAAATGTTTCGGAGTTTTAATTTTCTTTTTCATTTGTTGCATAAAAGGGTATGCTGAAAAATTGCTGTTTTCCAAATTGTTTTAAACACTCCACTTAATACAAAATATCGTGAACATTATATGACAAACTGGCCTGTCCATACAAAGAAGGAAACCTTACTGCGATATTTTATAAAAAAATTTAAACTAATTTTTTTTTTTTTTTACCTTTTAGTAGCTGTTAATAATCTATAACTACAATATATTAAAAGGAAGAAGCTGGTGTATCGCAAATAAATCACGAATATGGACATTTATTTTATTTCCCTGAACAATTAAACTATTCTCTTTTAAATCTTTTAGATGGTAAACAAAATAATTTAGATAACAATTAACGTCAACAGGTTTACTCTTCCATAAACCTATCATAAAAAGTCCAGAGTTCTTGATCGATACTATTCGGCCTAAAATTGGCCATAAACCAACTGACGAACTCTTGAACATAAGAAAGCCGTCTACAAGTATATGACTTCAATGTCCTTAAGTTTGAGAATTTCAATTACAATCAACTGGTTTTTAAAATCAATATGAACATAGGTGGCGGTAGAAACTGTACTCCCAATACACTAAGCAGATTTACCCGAAACATCCAACACGTTTTCAGCTTTTTTCAGGGAGTTCCTTGAGTCAAGATATTGTCTGCATAAACTAAATCGGATGTACCAATATCATTTAAGTTTCTTCCTTCGCACTAACTGCATTTTGTGCAGATGCAATTTTTTGAATTTTGCTTCTATCATTTTTTCTCTATCTTTGAAACTGTCTTTTACCCAATTATGTTTTTACAGATTAGTTAAAAAAAGCCGTGTAAAAAAGAGGTTAATCGTGTGAGTGTTTGGTTCCTTTTCTCTAAAGCCTATTAAAACTAGTGAGGAACAAGGATTTTTTACTCTAACCTTAAAAGTAATTTAAATAACAAATATGAGATATTCAGTAACTAAACTAAATTCATACTTATATCAAATAGCTATTGTATGTTGACATTTTGAAGAAAAAATTAAAAATTGCTTTACTAAACAGGTCGGATTACATTAATAGTTAACAAAATGTTAGCACATATCAGTTAAAGTGACCATAAATTTATTTTTATCTACACACAAGAAAAGGTTGGTAACAATTCGCTTGATACGTTAAAAATTCAATTACTAATATAATAATTTGTTTTTTATTATTAATAATTTATAGTCTTGATTTATTTTTTATATTAAAAGCTAACAAATGATATTTGCTTCTAAACGTTAGTTGTAACACCTCTTAGAAAAGTTAACATGACCGATTTGTGTCTTTACTAAAATCTATTCTATTGAATGGAAGATGCAACTAACTTTATTCATCACATTACTACTGAAAACCAAATTTTGGAAGTAAGAATCATAAAACTGGATTGTGTACTCTGAAATCGAAAAATGTTTGACACAATATAAATAAAATTTGTACACATTACAAAAATCAAAAATATTTTAGTTCAAAAATAAAAAGGTTTATTGAAAGTGGTGAAAAGTTCTCCAATATTGGTAAATGGTAAGTTCAAAATTATCTCAGAAAGATATTTATATATAAAAATAATTTTATAATATTTTATTTATTTCGCAGCACAAAACGTGAGGTATGGGATAGCAAGTTGAAGAAACTATGTGGAAAAGAAGAAATCATGATGTAAAAGAAGAAGAAAGCCGCATTCAATGGTTCGAATCATGAAATTTATAATGTATAAGCTTATTCCTATAATTTATTATTAAAATAAAGGTATATATTAAAAAATTATTTTGTTTTGTTTAATTCACAATAATATTTTATAATCACCCAAGAATCATTTTTTAAAATGGTTGTGACTGCTATATTTATTCAGCTACTACAACCGAATTCAAGATAATACACACAACCGACAAAATTCGATTGGCAACAATTTCGGTTCTTATAACGAATTTCTTTTCTCTGTGTACAGCAAGTACGAGTGCTATATTCGGCTATTCACTTCACACTCTATGTAAATCTAGTTTAGTGAAGTAACTCCAATCAAAAAGTAAATATTGGAGTGACAGAGAATTAAAAAAAATTTGGTACTGCGCGTAACGCGCAATCTATCTTCCAAATATTCTCATGTACATACAGAATGTAGGAAGCAAACCATAATAGCGCGGCGTCGAGGCTTAGCAATTGGAAAATTCGATTTTGACAGTGCGTTAGGAAGTCTTAGTTTATTTTCTTTTTTTTGTTGTTAAAAAGTAATGACAATTTAGTTTCTTTCAGGCCAATCTTGTTGTTTTTTCTCTATTTCTATTTCCATACAGTGGGTATTATAAAATAAGTTAACAAAAGTTGACTTATTTTCGGCTTTTTGGTTCTTTTTAATTTAATTTCTAAACATTTTTAGAAAGAAAAATTATTTACAAATGTATGCGGAAGTTTTCCAAAGAAAACAAGAAAAGTTAGACGCTAGCAGAATGAAACGCATCATTTTCTGGACCACCACATCCTTCATCAGCATTCTTTGCATCTATCTACCTTATGTTATGTACGTCGTAAACATCATCTATTTAACCAACTAATTTTAATGTTATTTGGTGAGACGAAGTTCACACACAACTTAAAACATTGGCCATTGGCTAGGCACGAAATGCAACTTTTTTATTTTTTATTATTCATACTTGTCTATATTTTTCGAGTAACGGGGCTCTATAGTTTTGAAATTTTTATAATATCAATATGGTTATCATTTTAAAGGTTTTTAAGAGATCATTAAGGAAAAATTTAAATTTTTTAAATATTATTAAACTAGATTTAAATAGATGGTGAAGGGTATATAAGATTCGACATAGCCGAATATAGCATTCTTATTTGTTTATACTAAAATGCTTCCTTCCTTATAAAGAAAACAATATCTTGTAATTCAAAATAATATTTTAATATGAAAATTTATTATTCGGAATTTTATAAAATTTAATTTACTTTATTCGTGCTTGATTCCATTAAATATAAATATTTCATGATATTCTCATGAAATATTTATTATTTTAAACAAAACTAAAAAATGAAATGTATTACTGCGGGGAAAGCATATCCATATTTATATTTAAAGGAATCAAGCAAAGTAAATTAAATTTTAAAAGATTCCGAATAATAAATTTTCATATTGATATATTTGCATGTGTACTTTGCTGATTAATAAAAATTGGTTTTCAATTTTTTATTTTTTCATTGAATCTTTCAAATACATATGAATGGTTCCCAATGGGATCCCTTATGTGGAAAAATGAAAGAAAAATAAAAATAGTTACTAAATGTTTGCTGTGTTTTTGTATAGAACTTTTTTGAGTTGTTATTGCCTTCTGTCTTATTGATTCAATGGAGTTCTCATTTAAGCAATTTGTCTTTTGATATAAGACTTTCTGTTTTTCTATACAAAATTTGGATAAAATTCACTGATGAGCTATTTGAGCAGTAGTGAAATGGCCATATGGATATGCTTTCCCCGCAGTAATACATTTCATTTTTTAGTTTAGTTTAAAATAATAAATATTTCATGAGAATATCATGAAATATTTATATTTAAAGGAATCAAGCACGAATAAAGTAAATTAAGAAATAATATTTTATTAAGTTTTTTGTACTATTAATTAAAAAATTTCAATTTTTTTACAAATCAAAAATTCATTCAATTCACTAAATTTAATTTCTTAAAATTAAATACAATAAAATAATAACAGTAAAAATTTTTATTTAACTCTTTTGAAAACAAAAAATTTAAGAATCCGTTTGTAAAATAGACATTAATGTTTAAATTTTTTTGAGATCTATTTTTTGTATTTTAAAAGTTAAGAAAAATAAACTGAGTAACTTGATTTTTCTCAGAGTTAAATTATATTTTAAATTTATAATTTTTAATAATTAGCCAAACAAATGTTTTAATTTAAAGGTGTACTAAAGGAAGTTCATTTTCCCTGTAATTTCTTTCTTCGCCACTTTAAAAAGAGTTGGTTTCAACATCGAAAAATAAATTGTTTTTATTTTGAATTTTTCTCTTTAGAAACTCTTCCTTGTAAATGCTATTTGTACCCAGCGTACTCCTATTCGCATTTCTTTTAAAAAGGCATCCTTAGTGAGCATCTTTTAATCTAAAAACCTTTTTTTGTCTTTATTGCCATCCTATATCTAACAGTTTAAAAAATACGGTCATATGGAACAAATTACATTAATTTTGGGAACACCCTGTAGTTACTTAATTTAAAATATAAGCTTATTGTTATGGCAGACTTAGAAAAACAGGACCTTTGTAAATTTCAGCGTTCTGTCGCGGTTCAAGAGTTCGGACATATACACCAAATTACTTCAACTATTGAGACACCTGTTTATTTTAAAATTTAATTTAATACTTGTTGTTATAGCGCAGTTAGTAATACAGGTTCTTTGTAAATTTCAATCCTCTGTCTTAAACTGTTTAAAATTATGGCTATATACATCAAATTAAATGAACTATTTGGGCACCCTTTTGTTAATAATTTATAACGGTTCAAAAGATAGGCCCATTTAGGTAAATCTACATCAATTTTGGGGCACCCTTTAATTTTTAGATTTATTTTTGTATAACTTTTTGTTATTGGGAGCTATAGCAATACGCAGTAATTTTAAATTTTACAGAAGTGCCCTTTACAATTCATAATACACTTAAAAAATATGTATGTTGTATGGGGACACCTTTTAGTTTTTAAGATTATGAACTGTTTCTAAGCCGGGACTAACCTGTAACCATAATCTATCATATTCCCTAAAATTTTGCAAATCTGATCAGAAATGAATGAGTTTTACAGGCACAAACATAAAAAAATCAACATTCAGGCAGAATTGATAAAATCCTTCTTTTTTTGGAGTCGGTTAAAAATGGATGAGACTTTCTTTCTAATGTACGGTGTACTCATACACATTAATTTAATAGTGAATAATTAACTCCGGATATACATATTTGTTTTACCATGGTATCCTTGGTTTCTTCTGAAATTTTCATTTCGATATTTTGGAGCTGTGCTTTGTTTTCAATTGGAAAAATGTCCAAAAATTTCATAATGGCAAAACCGGGGCTTATATTTGACTTTATGAGTATGTGGGTCTCAGTAATGAAATCAACAATTATTTTGTTTTGGGTGGAGACTAATTCTAAATTAAAAGGTGAACACAATTTGTTAAATGTGTTAATTACAATTCTATATACATACATATATAAAAATGGTGTAAAATATGTATAGTAATTCATAAAATGAGAACGACTATTTTCGAGGAGAAGGTCTTTACGGAAGAAAATTTTAGAAAATCCTTCCGGAAAGCCGGAAAATTAAAAATAAATCGAAAATAGAGTTTTTGTATGAAATTTTGCGTGAAATTATTTCTTAATGGCTTTACAAATGAAAAAATAGAAAGTTCTTTGTGTAAAAAATAGAAAATTGCGGAAAATGCGGAAAATTAGAAAAACCGAAAATTGATTTTTTTATGAAATTTTATTTGTCTGAAGGCTTAAAATTGGGGCGAAGCGAAGTTTGCCGGGTCCGCTAGTTGTATATAATAATCATTGTTTATTAATTTTGTATATTGTTTTTGTGATTTGATTTAGCGCTTTTTCTTTTGCAACTTTTGCTTCTTGCAAATTAAATTTTTTGATTTTTAGTACGATGCATATTGGTAAAACAAATCACACATACAATATATATAATTTACTCTGAAAGAACTTAATAATATCATGTTAGAACTGATTTTAAATGGATACCTAAACAAAAACAAAACTACACATTAAGTAAATAATCAAACTTCAGGTCTGATAATTTACTTAATAATAAATATTTTTGGAAAATGGTAAAATACTCTTCCAAACTTTAATAATACTATTTCTTAACCCTTATTATTGGTTTTGAAATTAATGTGTTATTATTCATGAATGAGCAAGAGAAATCAAAATGTGATTATTTTTTAAGGCAATAACATACATATGTCACTTAACTTAAAAGTATCTCACGAAAAGCGCTGAAATTAACGACAAAAATTCCTAGCCTTCTAGAAGGAAGTGGTCTCAAAAAAAGTCTTTTGGTTGAACAAACGTTTTAACTTTAACATGTTGATCTTTAACAAATTCAATTTTTCCCCAGGAATCTTATCATGAGTTAGGCAATATTTATTTTTATTTTATTTATTTATTTATTTAATTTATTATTTTTATTATTTCTTTATTTATCTGTAAAACAAACAGACAATTTTTATTCGTAAAACAGCCCTAGCCTGTAGCATAAGGTACAACATTTCCCCTTAAATCATACTTTATTCCTATCGATTAAGAAACATTAATTAATGGTAATTCATCGTAATAATTAAAAAGTTGCTGTTCTATGTGTTGTATTTTTTTCACAGTCGCTTTTAAACCTTTCATCATGTTTTCAAATATGTATGCTTC
This sequence comes from Gymnosoma rotundatum, assembly GCA_916610165.2. Lineage (NCBI taxonomy): Eukaryota > Metazoa > Arthropoda > Insecta > Diptera > Tachinidae > Gymnosoma > Gymnosoma rotundatum. The sequence continues at coordinate 120,131,222 of OU744336.1, forward strand.
ATTCTTGGGGTGAAGCAAGTTATAGACGTTGTGTGTAACGCTTGTTATGCCACATATACTTATTTGGATATTGTTTAACGAATCTTTGTAACATTCTATGAGCTTGATAAAATTTTGCCTCACATATAGCTTTACCAAATAAAATACAATAGTCGCAGGACAGAAGTAGAAAATATTCAAACAATATCTTACTACAAAGTTGTTTTAGTACGAGTATAATGAGTCCAGTGTATAAAAGAAATTGCCGAAATTCGGTTGCCTTCCACCTTAAAATTTCATCAAAAGATCTTGGGTTTCTACAAAATTCAACGGGAATAAAAGAGGACAAGGATATTATTGACGAGTTCATTTCTCTTTGACTAGTATGAAATTTGATTTTCTCAGTTGTTTTAGACTTAAATAATAATATTAACATTTTTTTCATTGCTCTCAAATGAACTAAATGTATTATGTCTAAGGGAAATTGTGATATCATTTTTATATCAGCACTTTCTATTTACTTTTGTTCCTTTTGACCCCTTTTTGTTCGCATTTGCTACATCCACTAAAGGAGGTGTGACCACTTATTCCGCAAATGAAAAAGCGGGCTGGGGTATCACATATGAATGTTCAGATATGTACAGCTATTTTGTAGTGTTATTATTATCATTTATTTATCTATCATCATACAGTTAAAAACAATAAAATATTTTATATAGATATATACATAGAATGAGATATTACTAGATAGTACTGCAACAAATATTTTGTGATTTTGGTATTAATATTTTAACATTTGTACAGAATTTAGATTTAAGGGAAAAAGATAGAAAAAACCTTATATTTACAAAAGATTTATTTTAAAAAATTTTTAGCTAACCCTTTAACCATCTTCATTTCTGAAGTTAGCAAAGATGTCAGTTCTGCAAATTTTTAATTAAATCATGCTCAAATCTTTGTGCGTATATATCGACTAGTGTAGCAAAAAGATCTTCGTTGTAGTTTTTGTGTAGTTCTATTGTTGGATACCGCATAGGTAGATTGTATTTAATCTTGAGATTTTTATTTTGAATTATTTGGAGCTTTTTAAAGTATGTTTTTGCATATAACATGATAGGTCGTATACACTCTGTAGAGTAATAACTTGTTTTTCTGATTTAATGCTGATTTACGGTTTAACAGAGGAAAAAGAGATCTTCTGCATCTAATAGCTTTAACGCAAGTTTGAAGAATGTGTTGCTTAAAGGTTAGTTTTTTATCCAGTACAATCTCCAAGTATTTAACTGAGTCTAGCAGTGGTATTTTATATCCCTGCATTTCCATCCTTGTAGGGGGATTTCGTTTTGGTGACTTATTGAAAGGGAATATAATGGCTTGTGTTTTAACCTCATTAATTTGGATTTTCCACTTAGCAAAAAAGTTTCTTGCAGTAGTGAGCGCGTTTTTCATTTTTTTAATAATTGCATCTGATATTTTTTCACTTGTTATAAGCGCAGTGTCATCTGCGTAAAGTGCTGTGGTTTGATCTTTGAGTATTTTGAAGTCAGAAATGTATATAGAATACAAAGTGAAGGATAAAATAGAGCCTTGAGGTAAACCTGCTGGGATTCTACGTGCGCTAGAGTGTATATTATCAATATAAACTACAAAAGACCTCTCAGACTAAAAGCTACTTATAATCTTTTGCAAATATATAGGGTATCCAAACATATTCAGTTTATAAATTAATCCATTATGCTATACGAGGGCTGCTATATATATATTTCTGGCCTGGCAACACTGAGTGCTGGCAAGTGCAATCTGACATTTCCATTGGAGAGTTTGTCATTTTTAAGCATAATCGTACTCAAAACGTTTTGACGTACGACCATTATTTGTGTTGTTTACAGTGACTTGAAAAAATTAATATAGAAAATAATGGAATTAACTCGTGAACATTTTCGTGCCATAATTTTTCACAACTTTCGACGTGGATTATCACGACAAGAGTGCATTGATGAACTTAAATCTTTGTATGGCGATGAAGCACCATCCTATAGCACTGTGAAAAATTGGTATAATGAATTTAATCGTGGCCTAGGCTCGCTCAAAGATGCATTCCGTGAAGGTCATCCAAAAACGGCTGTTGTGCCAGAGAACATTGATGCCGTGCGTGAACTCATAATGCAAGATCAACATGCGACGTACCGATAGATAGAGACATCCTTGGACATTTCTTCCACCAGCATACATTCGATACTGCATGAACACCTGGCCGTAAAAAAAGGTCTGTTCTCGTTGGATCCCGCACAATTTGAAAGTCGCTCAAAAAAAGGCTCGTGTCGATTGGTGCAAAGAAATGTTGCAAAAATACGATTGCGGTGCTTCAAACGACGTTTATAAGATCGTCACAGGTGACGAATCATGGATCTATGCGTATGAGCCCGAAACGAAACAACAATCGACCATGTGGGTCTTCAAAGACGAGCAAAATCCAACGAAAGTTGTTCGTGGAAGAAGCACTTCGAAGCAAATGGTCGCCTGTTTCTTCGGCAAAACTGGTCATGTGGCGACTGTTCCGCTTAAGCAACGTAGAATGGTCACCTCTGAGTGGTACACTACAATTTGTTTGCCTGAAGTCATCGGAGAAATTCGAAAAACCAACAAGAGAAGACGAATCATTTTTCACCATGACAATGCGAGCTCTCACACATCGGCTCAAACCAGAGAGTTTTTGACCGCCCAAAACGTCCAATTAATGGGTCATCCGCCGTACAGCCCTGACTTGGCACCTAATGACTTCTTCTTGTTTCCGCACATCAAGAAAAAAATGCGTGGTCAACGACTTTCTACGCCAGAAGAAGCTGTTGAAGTGTTCAGAAACCATGTTTTAGAGGTGTCTCAATCGGAATGGAAAAAGTGCTTCGACAACTGGTTTGAGCGCATGCAAAAATGTATAAATCATGCTGGAGAATACTTTGAAAAACAATAAAACCATTTTTGATTATAAATACTCGCATTTTCACTATTAGGCCAGAAATATATAGAGCAGCCCTCGTATAGAATCAAAAGCTTTCTCTATGTCTAAAAATATCACCCCACTGCTTCGTCGTATGCTTTTATTAGATTGAATTATGTTAACGATTCTCTTCACCTGGTGCACCGTGGAATGTTCTTTTCTGAACCCGAATTGTTCATTTTGTAGAATATTGTTAGTTTCCGTGAAGCCACTGAGTCTTTTCAAGATTATTTTTTCAAAGACTTTATCAATAATGTTTAACATGCTAATGGGACGATAGCTTTTTGGACACTTGGAATCCTTACCTGCCTTAGGTATAGGTATAACTTTTGCAATTTTGAAACATTTTGGAAAATATCCATTTTTTAAACACCAATTAAATATATTTGTTAGAGTAATAAAAAAAAGTGTCGGACATGTTTTTTAACATAGTTGCATTGATCCCGTCAAGTCCAGGGGCTTTAGAATTCTTCAGAGTTTTTGTATAAAATTTGACCTCCTCTTTGTTTGTGGTATATACATTTACAACAGTAGTATTAGGTTGTTTTTTTAACCATTCGTTATATTTTGACACTTTACCATTAACTATTGACCTTAGATTGCAAGTATTCAAATGAACTTTTTTAAAAGCATCTGCAATTAAACTTGCTTTATCTTAACTGTTATAAATGTTGGCGCCATCTATTGTGGAAATCTCGCAAGTGGGCTGTTTTCCTTTAATTGCTTTTGCCAATTTCCAAAATTTTGCACTACCGTTTGGCAACTTTTTCAAGAACTTATTCCAGCTATTATTCTTGTCCTCTTTAACATGATAGTTGATAAACATAGTCAGCTGTTTTAGAATAGAAAATAATGTACATCTTTCTGCTGGAACATTACATCTTTGTAGTTTTTTTATATTTGTTTCTTTTTGCAATTAGATACAAAGTTAATCCCGACAGCTTCTTTTCCCAAACTTGTTTTTCACCCAAGGGAATACGCTTTGAAGATTCTTTGAGTATGTAAGGGATTTTTTCAATGAATGTCTCAATGTTTGATTCTGTAATAATTGCAGTGTGTAAATTATTGCTGACTAGTTCATTGTCAACCAAATTCCGAATTGCATGCCAGTTAGCGATTCTATAAAGAGAAACCTTAACCCTGTTTTCAGTTACAATACCATACACTTTGCAAATCATTGGAGCGTGGTCTGACCGGAGAGATTCTGGAAACGTTTTTATGGTGGAAATATATAGACGCGAGTTTGTTAAAACAATATCAATTATGGATGGTTGCCTGAGTGTTGAGTTTTGGCTAAATCTCGTAAATGAGTTGGGAGCATGAATATAATACTGGGAGCAAAGTTGGTGGTTGAAAAGACAATTACCAGCTGTGTTATTTTGAGTACAACCCCAGCTTGTATGGTGTGCCTTAAAATCACCAAAAATAAAATATTCTGTTGTTGAGCGAGTGATTTTATTCAAGTCGCCTACAAAATTTGGTGTAAATTTAGGACAATAAGCAGATGTAAACCTTATGGAAGTTTTGTTAATCTTTACTGCAACAGATACGTTTTCCAAAGCTACGGTAGAAAATTTTTGTATTCTTTCATGAGGAATGTCATTTTTGACAGCTATTAGAACGCCCCCTCCCTGAGTTGGCCTATCTTCACGGTAGGTTTTATAATTAGTGCTTTTAAATTTATTGTTTGTACTCAAATTTCAAAAAAAAAATTCTTTTTTTCATGCTATTCTCCCGATTTATTATTTAAATCACCGATATTGATTATTGAAGGTCAAAGCACGTCTCGATGGCCATTTCGTTATCGCTTACTTAACTCGTCAGGAGACTTCTGACAAATATTTTAAATAAACTAAAGATTTTTGTCAAAACAATAAAGCAAAGACAAAAATCAAAGTTTAAGCAAAAACAACAATAACCAAATGTAATTCTATTTTTCTTTCTCTGCTGTATAAGGCAGAGTTTTTTTCTGCTCTTTTATACAGTTGAAAGAGGATGAAAAATAAAATATCACAAAACACTACGATAATTTATTTTATGCACAGGCACAGCAGGTGTCAAGGGCTTTAAAGTAAATATATAAAATTTGCTCATTTGAAATGTTATCGTCATCAGGCTTATAATTACTATTCGCTATTGCGGCATAAGAAGTTTTTTCGGTATTATTATAAGGTGTTTCATCAATTAATGGGTTATTGCTCTTATAGAAGTTATATTTAGTCAGACTTTTCTTATCGGTAACTTTATGGCGGATTTCAATGTACTCTTTTCGCAAGGGACAGTGCAAGTTATCAGCTCGATGATTAACGTTTTTCAGACCTCTTTTAATGCAATTAAAACATTTATTTAAAATGGGCCCGTCTGCTGGAACCTTATTAAGTTGACAGTTTGCAAAATCATGTGTTCCGCCACAACCTAAGCAAGCAGCACCTCTATGACAATTTGCTGAACCATGTCCGTACATAGTACATTTTGAGCATTGAGTGGGGCCCCTAGATCGTCGTAGGGGATTTCTCCAGTGTACGACGACATCATAAATAAATTTAATTTTTATTACCTCTCGTTTTGTTATTTGATCTTTGTTAAATTCTAACATGTATAAGGCGTCGCCGCATAAGTGCGTGAGGTTAGAACTTCTTTAATATTTGCTAAATCAATGTTAAATGTATATTTAAATTCGTCTATGATTGTTTTTGTGTCTATTTTTGGTAATCCAAACAGCATGAGCTTGAACTTTTTGCTGCTTTTTATCGGGTGTGTGAAAAATTGCATTTTCTACTCTTTCAGTTTTTTAATAGTATCATCATACTCTGACAGTGTATTTGGAAATAGTTTTATTCCAATTGAAATTTTTTTGTATTTATAAGTTTTCCCCAAGAGATTCATAACAGATGTGAAGCTATGACAGCTATCCACAACAACTGGCGGGACCTTAACATCGTCCTTTTTATTTATTTCGTCACTATTCGTCCTCCATATCGGACAGTGCCTGAAACCTGTTACTAGATCTAGTTTTTTTAAATCTAGGATTATTTCCCCAGAATTTCTTGCGTTTTGACAGCTGCTATTAGAAAATTCGTCTGTATGATTTTGTAGTGTTCAAACTAGGCTTGCCAGATCCAATTTGCCAAAAAGCTTGACATTGCCCAAAACAAAACTTGATTTTGAAAAAAAAAACTTGACAAATAAAAACACTCATACTATTGGTTTTTATTTAATTTTTTTTATTATTTTTTTCATAAAAATTATTAGAATAAAAACAAAAATATCGTTAAAAGTAAAAATAACAGAAACAATGTGAAAGAAACAAAAAACAATATAAGAATATAATATAAGAAATATAGATAGTAAAAATATGCTCTTTCGATGTGTTTTTTAGAAATATAAACTTACTTTTTTAAGTATTATTACATATGTAGCTAGAATAAATTTGAGAAAAAAAAATTAACTTACAAAAAACATTGACAAATCACTTTTTCACTTGACACTTGACACGCATTAAAAAACTTGACAATCAGGCCAAATCAGGCCCGTCTGGCAACCCTAGTTCAAACCATCTTCTTTTAGTTTTTTTATGTCATTTACTAAAGCTTGACGAAATAAGTCAAGGTAAGGTTTTTCGAATTTCTCCGATGACTTCAGGCAAACAAATTGTAGTGTACCACTCAGAGGTGACCATCCTACGTTGCTTAAGCGGAACAGTCGCCACATGACCAGTTTTGCCGAAGAAATAGGCGACCATTTGCTTCAAAGTGATTCTTCCACGAACAACTTTCGTTGGATTTTGCTCGTCTTTGAAGACCCACATGGTCGATTGTTGTTTCGTTTCGGGCTTATACGCATAGATCCATGATTCGTCACCTGTGACGATCTTATAGACGTCTATTGTAGCACTGCAATCGTATTTTTGCAACATTTCTTTGCATCAATCGACACGAGCCTTTTTTTGAGCGACTTTCAAATTGTGCGGGATCCAACGAGAACAAACCTTTTTTACGGCCAGGTTTTCATGCAGTATCGAATGTATGCTGGTGGAAGAAATGGATGTCTCTATCTCTCGGTATGTCGCATGTCGATCTTGCATTATGAGTTCACGCACGGCATCAATGTTCTCTGGCACAACAGCCGTTTTTGGACGACCTTCACGGAATTCGTCTTTGAGCGAGCTTCGGCCACGATTAAATTCATTATACCAATTTTTCACAGTGCTATTGGATGGTGCTTCATCGCCATACAAAGATTAAATTCATCAATGCACTCTTGTCGTGATAATCCACGTCGAAAGTTGTGAAAAACGATGGCAGGAAAATGTTCACGAGTTAATTCCATTTTTTTCTATATTAATTTTTTCAAGTCACTGTAAACAACACAAATAATGGTCGTACCTCAAAACGTTTTGAGTACGATTATGCTTAAAAATGACAAACTTTTCAATGGAAATGTCAGATTGCACTTGCCAGCACTCAGTGTTGCCAGACCAGAAATATATATAGCAGCCCTCGTATGGTTTTTTAATACAACATAGGTCCCAAATAAGAAAATGTTAATCATTGGCATGTTTACCACACGACCTAATAAAGGCCGTAATCCTAAAGCACTACTTTTAAAAAGCCGAAGACCATCAATTTCATTTATATTTTCACGTCTAATTTTATTTATTATTTTACTTAAATTCTTCACTAATCCTGTATGCATATACGAGCCTGATGCCACAGTTCTCTTTGCAATAACTTGGTTTTTACCGAAGAGCAAACTAACACTTTAGGGTTAAAACTATGACATGATAAATGAATTTTAGTTTTATTTATAAGGTTATTTCGAATTTTTTAGAAAAGCCAAAAACATTTTCATTTAAGTGTAAATACTTTAAAAACAACATACAAACATGTTAAGGCTTTAACAAAAATTACCAACAACAAACCACTTTTTTATTTTTTTTGTTGCAAAACTTTTGTTTCATTTTCAGAAATGGTTCAAATGGTTAACTCCAAAAATTTGGTCCAAAAAATTGCTTAAGACAATGAAATTCTGTTTCAGAACTTTTCGATTTTGTTAATTAACTTAACCAGTTAAACTGAATTTAGTAATAAATAGTATTATTTGTATTGGGGATTTTTGGGGATACCTGAGATTGGTTTTGGGGATACAATTTATCAAATTGGGGATATCACTCTAAAAAAATCTGTAAACACTGCATAATATCCTCCCTTTTTTTAGTGCAACAAAGAAGCAATTGAATATTATTTTTGAACATTCGGTTCTAAACTTTTTGGTTTTGCAACAACGAAAAGTAGTCTCTATCAAAGCGAATTCATTGTTTTAAAGCCAAGGCATACATAAAGTAAAGATTTGTTGTCTGCTTTAATTTTTATCAAAACCGCTTAGACTTGTGCAAAGATAAATTAATTACCAAGAGTAACAGTTTGTTTGGTGAATTTATTTCTTTATTTGCATTCAGGTTAATTGAAGAAATTATTTTGAAAAAAGAGGACAATTGAAGTCGATAAACTTTTATATACCACAAAAAGGGCGTTGCTCCAATGGTAATTTTCTATTATTAATTAATTATTAAATATTACTGTTTTAAACAATAAATAAACAAATTTATTGTTTTTAGTTTAGAGTCTGATTATAACACTCTAATGCAGCGTGGCGGTAGAAATGGTAATAGTAGTGTGGCAACAAGTTAGCATGATTCCATGCAGAGACTCCAAAGGCAACTGGCCCAATAACAGCAGCAAATACATAAAGAGTTTAGGATGTATGATCGTAACAATATAATAGCAGCTGCTAAATATGCCACACCTAAGGAAATTTAAAAATTACATTTGCAGCGGCACCAACGTTTGACCCGTTTAAATGCGGAAATACCACGGAACGGTATAAATAGTATCCCAAATGATAACTATAGCGACAACAACAGCGATAGGACATTCACCTGGTGATTCTTCAAAGATCTCAACAAGGGTGTACAAAAAGCAATTAAAGATAAAGTTCTGAATCGATTGGAACAAATAATTCCCTTAGAATCGAAAACGAGTTTCCTTTTTTTAGTAACGAGTGTTGATTTAAATGAAAGTGGTGATCAAGATTTGTTTCAGCTTCAATCTAAGAAACTATACAATAACATAGATGTCGAAAAGAAAAAAGGGGTTATTTTTAATATAAGTATGTGCGTTTTCTCACAATTCTAAGGAAATTAAATTGTTTACAAATGTTTAATGTTTTAATTCTCTTTACATTTCGCAAAAATATTTTAATTAAAATATTAAAGCATTAATTAATTATTAAAAAATTTTATTATTTAAAAATAAAAATCTCATTTTAAAATATTATTGGTGGTCCAGAAAAGGACCGATTGATTTAATTCCAGTCGGTAGTTCAGTATTACGAACCATTTTCTTTGTTCCTGTTTAATTGGAATATCCTTAATAACGGTACACATAATCCCTATAATGAATATATTAAATATTTTTGGACCTTGTGGAATGCCAAAGAAAGTACCACTTTCAGGAACACACTTTGTTGGACACAAAGCACAGCGCATTTTTAAATTTATAATTATTTTTGGTAACACAATTTGTAGCAATATTTTTTAACACAATTTATAAAAATATTTGTTTAACACTGTTTATATTTATTAAAACTCACTTTTGACATAAATTATACGAAGTATTTTGGATTAATTAAAGTTTTATAAAAGTTTTCCACGAAAAAACCATTATAAATTATACACATTTTTTTTTTTCTATTATTTGTAAGCAAAACAAATACTTTTGACATTTGAGTACATAAACAAAAAATGTGCCGTAGCGCTGTCACCTGTTTCAATATGCCTTGTATAAAATTAAATGAACCATAGCAATCGATATTTTGTCCAATTTGCAAGCGTTCTAAAGATAGGGTCATATAAGTACATCTTCATCAATTATGGGACACCCTTTATTTTCTAAATTCAAATTATAAACTCGTTGATATAGCGGGCTTAGAAATACAGGCCCCTTTTAAGTTTCAGCGTTGTGTTTATAACGGTTTAAAAGTACGGCCACACACTTGAAATTACAAAAACTATTAGAACACCCTTTAACTTCTAAATCCCAGTTTTATACTTGTTGTTATAGCGGACTTAGCAATACAGGTTCGTTGTAAATTTCAAGCGTCTGTCTACAACTGTTCAAAAGTATGGCCATATACATCAAATTAAATGAACTATTGGCACACCCATTAATTTTTGATTCTTAATGTTCATACTTGTTACTATAACGGCCATAGCAATCGACATTCTGCCCAATTTTCAATCGTTTGTCGATAACGGTTCAAAAGATAGGCTCATATAAGTAAATTTACATGAATTATGGGGGCACTCTTTAATTTTTAGATTTATTTTTGAATAATTTTTTGCTTTTGGGAGCGTTAGTAATACGCAGTCATTTTAAATTTTACAGAATCGCCCTTTACAGTTTATAATACACTTAAAAAATATGTATGTTGCGTGTCCCACCCTTTAATTTTTAAGATTATGCACTGTTTTTAAAACGGGACCAATTTGTAAGCATAATCTATCATATTACCAAAAATTTTCAAAATCGAATTGTATAACCTCCTTCTTTTTTTTTAAGTCGGTTAAAAACTGACCTAGTGCTTGAAGTATTAGAAAAGAAAATACTCAATACAAAACAAATATTAAAATTTAGTATTTGAATATTATTACCGCTTGTTGCATTTTTACAATTAAATTTAGCACCAATTATTTTATGGTAAAAAATTAATAGAAATTTCACTTATTGTTCTTATTACCATCTTATAATTTATATTTTTTGCTTAGTGGAAATGTACTCCACAAAAAAAGTCCACTTTTTTTTGTACGACGAGTATTTGAAAATTAGTTTAAATGTTCGCATGTGCATATACACAGAAACAAAATTGGTAAAATTTCGCTTAATATCTTAAAAATGCAATTATTAATATAATAATTTGTTTTTTATTATTGATAATTTATAATCTTGATTTATTTTTTATATTAGGAGCTAACAAATGATATTTTCCTCTAAATATTAGTTGTGACACCTCTTAAAAAATTTAGCATGACCGATTTGTGTCTTTACTAAAATTTATTCTATTAAATGGAAGATGCAATTAAATTTATTCAGCACATTAATACTGAAAACCAAATTTAGGTAGTGAGAGTCAAAAAATTTAATTGTGTATTCTGAAATCGAAATATGTTCGACATAAAAAAATAAAATTTATACACATGACACAAAAAATCAACAAAATTTCAGTTGAGAAAATACAAAGATTTATTAGAAGTGGTGATAAGTTCTCCAATACTGTTAACACTAGATTACCTAAGCAAGTCATTTTGACTGCTTTTGAATTTCAATTAAGAAAATAATTATTTAAATAGTAACACAGCTTCTTATAATTTTGAATTAATGAATTAAATAATCATTGTGGTTGCCCATCTCCGTCCCTTACTTGCGAAATATATACGTGTTATACCTATATTGCCGAAAAGCAGTCAAAATGACTGCTTGGAAAAGACCAGTTTGGCTCTAGATTGAAATAAAATTTTAACATATAAGTTCATAATAAATTGAAGATTTCAACACATTCTTGATAAGTTGCGGTTCTAATAACTAAAGTTATTATTGTTCTTACTTGCTATTCGAATCTTTATGCCAGGGCTGGCCTAGCGCTTTGTTCCGTTCGAATGCGCTGTAACGTCATTCAGATGGGAAGGAAAATCTGTGAGTGTATAATCTCATACTGTATCAATAAGACTGCGCATGATTCGTTCATGGTTAGGCCTGCTTTACACACAGCCAGTCGTTCTAACACGTTACTTAGTTGATTTATTTTACAGCCTAAGTTCATGAAAAAATGTCCAACAGAAGAGAACTATTAGAAAAACTAAGAGAGTTGTGTGAAAAGTGTTCCGATACAGAATCAAAAGGAACGAGATGGGAACTTTCATCTGAAGACGAATCTGATCCTATTATGAGTGAGACATCTGATTCTGAAGAGCGCGATAAAGAGGCTAGCTTCAACGATGAAAATAAAGATATTATCAATGCGCCCAGAAAAGGCGTAGGGTGCAAATTAATTCTGATGAAGAAATTGAAAATACCTCTCAGGAGAGCGAAGCAGCTGCACATGGTATTGTGTGGTAAAAATTTGACGAAGGAGGTATTCCCGGAAGGCTACCATATACGTGTTTTTTCAAGGGTATGACGGGACCAACAGGCTACCCAAGAAAAAACGTTATGACAAATAATTTTGTTGTGCATTCTAGGGGTCCCGAATTTTTCAGAAGAACTATATCCAGAGATAAGTTCAAGCAAATTCTAAGATTTATTCCTTTTCAGTACCTTTTCCAATTAGCCGAACAGCTTTCCGCCGATTACATGACGGAAAGAGAGAAATATTCTTCACAACAGAAAGACCCACTTGTATCAATTGCAACATCTTCAAGCACAACGGATTTTACCAAACGAAATATTTGTCAAATATGACTTTGCCACAATAACAAAACGAATAATATTTGTCAAAAATGTTTGCGGAAGATGTACATCTAAAAAGATTTGCAGTTGTATTTGCTTAAAATGTCCAGATAATATATAAAAAAATTTTTCGATCTGATATTTTATTATTATTAATAGTTATTAATAACTTATAAATGACTATAAGTGATTTAAAATTTATCAAAAATCACTGTTAAATAAATTCCTTTGCACATTAGTCATTTTTTCACATGTAGTCATTTTGACTGCTTTCAGGCAATATAGGTATATACAAAGCTTCCCTCTTTCTAGTGTTAAAGAGTAAGTTCAAAATTAACTCAAAAAGACATTTATAATTTTAAATTGTTTAATACACTTCATAGCGGCAACACGTGCGCAATGGGATGGCAAGTTTAAGAAACCATGTGGAAAAGGACAAATCAAGATGTAAAGCAAGGAGAAGGCTGAAATCAATGGTTCGAATCATGAAATTTATAATCTTATTCCTATAATTTATTTTTTAAATAAAAGTAAATATTAAAATAATTGATTGTTTTATTTAATTCACAATAATATTTTATAGTCACCCAAGAATCATTTTTTTAAATAGTTGTGAGTTCAATATTCATTCAGTTATTACAACCGAATTCAAGATAATACACACAGTCGTCTAAATTTGATTGGCAACAAATTCGGTTCTTATAGCGAAACATGGGAATAATTAATTAGATGGACTCATTAATTGACTATTTCGTTAGCATTGAATGATAAATAATGCTAATGCTTCTTTCAGCATTATCATTATTTTTAATAATGGCAATGCTTTTTAATGAACAGGTTTCATTGATAATAACTTGGAAAACAAACAAAAAATGATTTAAAATCATTAATGAATTACTTCCTTGTACACATCTTAAAGTAGTAGCGCATTGTTTTAAAATGGCACGTAGATCAGAAATGCATTATCAAAATTTTTAAATAAAGATCTATCTACAAGAGTAGGTATAATTATTTTTGATTCAATTGTGAATAGTAATGAAACGATTTCATTGAAACTTAATTGCCACTATTAAAAACAATTATAAATAAAATAAAGTCATTAGCATTAAATAGTAGTTAAATTTCTCATTCATTGTCATTATTTGAAATACTAACAATGAAATTTCAATGGTAATGAAAAAATCCCAAGTATGACAAACGTAAAGTAAAAAGAAAAGAAAAAATGATAGCGGTGAAAGTTTCAATGTAGAAATTTATAACAAATAGCAGAAAGAAGTTTTTTTTTGTGGAAATAATTAATTTTTAATTTTTCCAGCGTGCTAGTGTTTTTGTTTTTAAGATAAAGGCGTTGTGCTCCTTACAGGTAGCAAAAAGTTTAAAAATACTGCATAAACGTATTTGCTTACAATAATTTGTTATTCAATGGACATTTTTCAAATGTTTGTCTTTTTTACGACTGATAATAGCACTTGCATACACATTGTTGTTTTGCGTGTACAATAAACAAGATTGTATGTAACTTGTTTTATTAAGGCAACTAACAACTTCAAATGTAAAAATCAACAAGAAAAAATTTGGCGGTAACTTAATTTTAAGTTTGTAGCATGTTCTTTATATGGACTACGCCGAGTACCTGAACTGAACGTGCAGTTTTGAGATTGTGACGTATTCTTATGCAAGCCATACACGTTGCGACCTGTTATAAAACTTTGCTAGTAATCAAGTTGGGTGTTTTGCCTACAAATTATACAACTTCCGTTTAATCGCCCAGCACAACTTCATTTTATGTAGAAGCCATTACAGTAAAGATGTTTTTCGATATTTTTGTGTATGTTGTATGAAGAAAAAGAATTCAAACAAAAGTTAGGAAAGAAGCGATGGTGATCAAAGCAGTGGTCAATAGAAAAGAAAAAATACTCTAACAACAAACTTTTGAAAACCTTAAAAGAAAGTAAACAAAAAGATTGTACAATTATCTTTAACTTTATTGTATTCACTTAACAATTGATTGTAACTTTTATTGCGAATGTTTTTATATCTATAATATTCATTTCTTCAGTTTCACAATTGAGGCACGCATTTCATATGCATTCTTTTTTTTATATATATTAAGTTTCTTGTTTAAAAGACTTTTGCTCTATGTTTTGCTATGTTGCCGCTACGAAAATGAAAAGTAAAATTGAATAATGTTGTTCGATATGTCCACTAATGTTGCGACCGAATTGTACAATTTGCCAAAAAATCAAAACATTTTGATCTTTCGTACAACCAACACGCAACTTCATACAACTATGCCACCAACATTGCAATCTGTTGTACAATAGGTCGCAACGTGTATGGCTAATAGCCTAATAGCCTTTTTACACTTGCCCACATCTTTAATAAATTTGCGAAGATATTACATCTTCCCCATAAGAAATACATAGGGCTAAAAATAAACATTTTTCAACATCTTTACAAGATGTTCCAATCTCATTTTGTCTCACTCAACATCTTTCGATAATTTTAGTGTCATCACTCGAAAATGGAGATTAAAATATAAAAATTGAACACTTATCAAAAAACTACAATGAGTATGATGGAAGAGCGCAAGGTTATTAATTTTAAATTGCAATACTCATATATAATAAAAATAACTTTGAAATGTGTTTTATGACAAATTCTCCATAAAAATTTGTCCTAAATACATTTTAAACCTATTTTAAAACTTAACGAATATGGCAAAAATTATTTTAAAATTGTTTAAATACTGTGTGGGTACTTTTCCAGTAGCTACTACTCAGTAATTTTTTTTGGGAGAGTAAAACCAATTTTACTCTGTCGGCTGAAAATATATCAAAAAGTACGGTTTGTAAACAATTAAAATGACAAAGCAAAAGAATTACGCAAAAGTGAATTCTCGCGGTACATAAAAAAAATTATTAAAAAGTGTTGTAAATTAAAAAAAAAATTGTTTATTACACTGTTATTAATTTGGTAAGTTTAATTTCTTCTTAGTTTTTAGTTTTATTTGTCGGATTTTTTGTAAAACTTTTTTTACTTACATTGCCCAACATAGTGCCAGCTTAACAATGGAAAAAAATAATGAAATGCCCAATGCAGTGCCCTCCAACAGTTTGACGACGGAGAAAAATAATTTGGAAGTGAAGTGCTTGCCAGTAACGTTTAAAAGGGTTGAAGATGGTAAGTATAATGAAATTACAACTTAAGTATTTAAAAATATATTTTATGCTTTCAGACGAAGAATATAGACAAGCTCTGGCAGCCCAAATTGCGAGCATGCATGAGTACAATGAAATAATATTTTCAACAAACGATGACAGTAAGATGGACGCTCAAAAAACAATTTGGCTAGATGCATCCACCAAATTGTTAATTAGTTTGGTAAGGGAGCTGCGTCCAAAAGTGGGTAAGTTACTGCACCTAAAAAACAAACGGCAAATGTGGGTGGCCATTGCTGCAAAGCTTTTTGCCAATGGACACAATATCAACGCCTCCCAGGTCGAGGGGAGATATTTTACGTTGTAGCGCAAATATAAAAGGGCGCAGCTTAACAACAAGAAAACTGGAAGCAGTAGACAAACGTGCCCTTTCTAAAGGTAAAAAAAAGATTAGTAAATATCTGATGATTATTTTAGTTATTTTGTTTTCATTTTTGTAGCGAATTGAATGACCTGCTTCGGGAGAAAAGATCGGTGAATCCTGAATTCGTTTTGGATAGTGAAACGGAGGTCAGTTCAAATAACTGCAGCGCATCTGAACCCCCGAATTCTTCTCAAGGTGGTTATTTATTTTTTGTTTACTTATTTACATGTGTATATTTTAAATTTGCGTTTACAGAAAATCTGGATATGACGGCTTCATGCTCTAAGCAAAGGAAAACGTCTTTACAAGAGTATGTGGAAAATGCAGAGAGGCATGCGGAGAAGAAGGAAGCCTATGAAGAGAAACTCTAAAAACTATTAGATGCAGATATAGAGGAGCAGAGGATGGCAAGGGCAGAGAGAAAGGAAGCAAATGATGCCAGAAAAATAGCAATTGGAATCATTGGTTCTGCTTTATAAAAAAAGTGAGTACTTTTGTTGTTTCTGTTAAATGAATTTAAGTGAACTATTTTGTTTGATTTTTTCTTTACAGTGACGAATAGAATCGAAATAAAGATATTGCATAAATGGCACTGAAGCCGATTTCAAAATGTATTGACATAACAAACAAAATATGTAAATATATTTATTAAAAATGTATTTTACAAAGATAATTTATAAAATCCGAACGTATGTTCGATACGGACACGACCAGAGCTTAGTTCTATGGAGTTGTATGGAGTTATCAAATATTTCTTGCATGGATAAGCAGAATCCCCCAGTAAATAATAATCTGAAAGCATGGAAATGTCTTTGAAATTCCTCTTCGCAGTAATTGGGCAATATTTCTTCCATATACAGCTTTACAGAATTTCTTTCTTTTGGCTTCATAAGAAAAGGCTTTATACTGGAAAATATATCATTGCCTACACATCTATTTTGCAGTATAATTAAAATTGGCTCTGAATCATCTTCTTCACTCTCGGACGACTAAGAATCCAGCAACATCATGGCAGTAACTAATATGTTCTTCCTCATGTCACTGTTTCCACGACGAACGCGTTGTTTCTTTGGAGGATTCTATCATCGAAAATAAAGTAATGTTAATAATACTTTGATTACACTAAGATAAACACAATTTTAAATACTCGCCTTTTCCTTTGCAAAGTTTGACCCACAAAGTTCTGCTGGTTCTGTCGGTTCTGCCATCTCCAATTCACTAACATCACTGAATATTTGGACGTTTCTAGCATGAAATAAAATGTTTTGTTTATTATAATTTATTATAAATATTAAAAATCAACACAATTTTAACTACTTACCTCTGCCAGTGTTAAATTTCAATTTTTATTTTTTTTTTCACAAAAATTATTTCATTAAAAAAGTAAATAAAAACAGCTGTTCAAACTAGTTGCAAAATCTTGCAAGCAGAAATTTCTCCAGCAACTGACAAAAAATTCTCTTTTTGGCTCTCTCGCAGAATTAAATTTTTTTATTTTGTTGTAATACTAAAATAGTTTACCGTACAATTGCAAAAACTGAAAATTAAAAAAATAAAAAACTTTTAAATGGTTTTGTATAAAAGCCGCTTTGAAAAAACAATGAAAGCGTTGTCTGCAAACTCTCCTTCTGTTTGGAATATCTTATTCACAAAAACTACAATTTCTTCGTTCTCCAGCATAACTTCTGCTTATTCTTCAACAGCAATAATTAAACCAAATATTTTAGACTTTGTTAGCTCCATTTTATTAAATAGCTTAATAATTCGGTACACGCATAACAAAGTGTTTTTCAAAGATGAAAAATGTTGCAAATGTACACGACTTTTTTACATTTTCAACATCTTCCACGCCTTCCCATAGGTGTATGCAAGTGTAAAAACCCTATAAGTGCCATTTTATATTATGCGAAATTTGTGCTTGTCGTTGTTCTGCAGTTTGTGCTTGTCGTTGTTCTTTTTAAATAGTTATTGCTAAAAAATTAATAGTTGACATCACTGCTTTAAGCATTTTATATTTCTTTTCAACCGCTAGAGATTATGTTATATCCAAGGTTGAACATGATAGTTATAAACCGTATGTTAAACACAGATTTTGACATACATAACAAATTACATTTGGATAGCAATTTTAATATTCCATACGATTTATACACGACGTCTAAGCACAGCTTAAGTCAGCATTTTAACAATACTTCTTAATAAGCATATTTTTATAGTCTTATATTTGGAACGTTCTTGAAAGCTTTTGCAATTGAGTAAGCATAACGTTACTTCCAAAAGTTTTAACAGCTTCTATATAATGCAAAATTTTTGCTGGGTTTATGACTCCAATGTCCTTAAGTTCAAAATGAGACAATATCGGAATCATAGAAAAGAATTTTTTTTAATTTTTGAGGTGCGTCCGTTCCTAGACTTAAGCCTTAATGTTTTTAATAACCCAGTTTTCTATCATTTTGACAAACCGTTGCCGCTTTTGTTTAGGTAGGGCATTTCAGCATAAAAGCTATAGCTTTTATTTACGCATGGCTGTAAGAGGCGGTCGTCTTGTTTTTCTAACGCACTGTCAAAATCGAATTTTTGAATTACATTCTGTATGCACATGAGAATATTTGGCAGATACATTGCGCTTTACAGGCTAATTTAGGTTGGCTATTACTTGCGAATTATTCAGTGTTGTAATTTTAAAACAGTGATGATAATAACATAAATTGACGGTAGGCGGAAAAACACTCTTAAAAAAATAATGTTGGGATATTAATGTTTTTAGAATTTTTTAATGAATAGTTCTACTTCCAAAACAATAAACTTTATTTACATAAATAATAATGCACTTACCTGATGAGTTATTTTGTCACTAGATTATTCACAAAGTTTTAAGCGGCTGCCAAGTATTTCCTTTCTTAAAATATTTGTGCTATTGTTATTAATTTATTTTCTTTAATTTCACGAAAACGCATAAATTTATATTAATTTACAAAATTTGAATATTATGAATATACAGTGGCTCAGAGCTTATTTTATGCACTGCATATTTTAATTTTTTAAGTCCTGTAACAATAAAACCAGTAAGAATTAAAAAAAGAAATTGGTATCATTTAATAGATAAAAGGGCTTAATTTAACAAGAAAACTTCAATTTTTAAAAAATTAAGATTTAATTATTCTAAAAGTAAAACAAATAAAAAATACAGCTTTTTTCATATCACAGCTTATTTTATGCGGTAACCTTAAGTATTGAAAACTTTCAAGTTGTGTTTGCTAATTTATATTTTTAATACTTTGTCTGATACACTTTATTGTCTATAACAGGCTTAAGACGGTTTGGTATAGATGCAACTAGTTTTCGCGATGAATTGGGCGAAATATTCTATCACTCCAATTCTTTTAGGCTATTTTTGCTTAAAAACTCGTGTTGCCTTATGTTTCTTCCAAAATGGACCATAGATTTTTAATGACATTGAGGCTTGGTGACTGAGGTGGCGTAATCATCAAGTAAGGGTAGTTATAAATTGACCAAAACTTTACAATTTCCGATTTATGTTTCGGATCGTTATCCTGATAAAATCGAAAATTTGATCTTATACCCAGATTCTTTGCATTTTGCAACAAATTGTCCTTTAAAATTTGAAGATACTTATTTTGTCAATGGTTGTTTCAATAAACTCTAAACTCTCAGTACCAACAGTCGACATACAGGCCCAAATCATGACGCTGCCACCACCATGCTTACCTGTTGCCTTTAAATATTCTTTATTAAGCTCGGTGTTAGGTTTTTTACATACGTAGGACTTATAATCGGAGCGGAATTTATTAAATTTGGATTTATCGGTTAAGATAACTGCATTCCAAATCGATGCGTCTTTGGAATCGTGTTCTACAGTGAAGTTGAGACTGCATATTTAGATTTTTACGCTAATGGAAGGCTTCTTACGTGCAACTCGACCATTAAAATCATGGTGACGAAGAACACACAGAAAAGTTTCAACGCAGCAATGTTTGCCTATGTCATATTGAATATCGAAAGTCAGTTTGGGGGCTGAGAGCCCTGTATTTGCTTAAATTTTTTTCACAATATAACGCTCATCATGTTTATTAAAAATTTTATTTGGTGCTTATCTACATTTGTTAATTAAACGGTTTTCACGAACGAAGCACTCGATAATTTGTTGCGACGTCTAAGTTTTTTTATTCATCATTTCAACTATTTTCCGCTGCGAGTGACCGTTTTTAAAACGATTTACTACCAATTCTTTCTGTACTAATGTTGTGCGTGGACCCATTTTAAATTTTCCGAAATTAACCAAATTATTGACAAAATAAGACCATTAATTAAGTGCCAATCATATCGAAAAGTACAATAGGGTAGAATTAAAAATAAATTTCCGCTAGACAACGCATTCTGAAAGTATCGTTACCAAAAGAAGTAAATGCATAAAATAAGCTGTGAGATGAAAAAAGCTGTATATTTTACTTTTCTTGTTTTTTAATTATGTTAATATTAATTTTCTAAATAAATAAAGTTTTCTTGTTAAACTAGACCCTTTTCTCTATTTAATGATACCAATTTCTTTTTTTAATTCCTACTGGTATTATTGTTATAGGACTTAAAGGATAAAATTATGCAATGCATAAAATTAGCTGTGAGCCACTGTACATGCCTTTTCGTTTTTCGAAGGATGCACCAGTGTCCTTAATAAGTTGGCACCACGGGAACCGGTAGCCCATAAAAAGAGCCGCCTCTATCAGATCGTTAATTGGTGAGGGGTACACGTGATGGCTGTTGGTTAAAAAAGTCTATATCTAAGGGTCAGGCGCGGAATAGATGGAAGGGGGCTGTTGCACTCTTAACAGTCGGGGTTGGATAGTCTCCAACCCTCAAGAAAGAGAAAGTTCATGGTCCTGCAACTCTGTTGGCTACGTCCGATGGAGGGCGCTAGTCGACGCTTTATATTTCACTCAGTGGTAAGACCACCGTCAGGTTAGGCCATCAGTGGCAGGTACTGACGTTAATCTGTATCGCGTATTGATCTGTATGCATCTTTTTCGGGCATTGATCTAAGTTGCATAGAGATGCATTCGGCAAAAGCACTGTATACATCAGTTTTAGGTTTTGTTAAGTTTACTAACTTATCTAAAGCCTCATCAAATTTTGCTGCATCTTTATTTTCACACTTGGAAGAAGATGGTGTAAAGCATAATGCCGACTCAATTGATTGAGATGTCTTTGCGTCGTCTATATCAATAGACTCACCTGAAATAATACAGATATACGTACATATATATAATATTAATTTAAATACATTCAAGTTTAAAATTTTTATTGGTAATAAAAAATCCATCAACTGAAATGGAATGGCTGCAAATCGCTTCGGATTTCAACAATATTTGGCAATTTCCACATACGCTGGGTGCTTTAGATGGAAAGCACATTCGCATAAAAGCCTCAGCAAACTCTGGATCACTTCAAGGGCTTTTATAGTCTCATCTTGTAAGCTTTAGTAGATGCAAATGGAAGATTTTCATTTGCCGATGTTGGCTGCAACGGAAAAGCTTAAAAGATTCTTCATTGAATATTCTAACTGTAAGGGGATTAGTTTCTGGGTATGTCACCAAAATACCATATTTTTTTATTGGTGACGATGCATTTTGCCTGGACAAAAATGTAATGAAGCCGTACAATCGCAATATAAAATTGACTCCACCCATGGAAATGTTTAACTATAAATTATGTCGCGCACATATGGTGGTTGAATGTGCACTTGGAAAACTTGCAAAATGTTTCAATATATTCCAAAGACCAACTGAAGTGTTATCGAGTACAGTGGATATGATAATTTTAGTAAGTTGTACGTTACATAACTACCTAACAAAAACAAAAAAACAGCAATGCCTCAAAACATGCTAACAGTTGAATCGCAACCAGAAACCTTTTCTTCTATAGGACCGCAGCAGTACAACTCTTACAGATATGCAAATAGAATAAGGGACGAAATTTCACATTGTGTATCCGACGGAGATGTTGATTTCCAGTGGTGGCAAAAGATTGGTACAAGCACCGGCACTGTGTAATACTTTGTTTATTATATAAATATGTATGTACATATATTGATATTACAATACGTTAAATAAATGCTATTTGTCTGTGAAAATTGTCTTATTTTTTTGATATTTTATAAAATTTTAGTACAAAAATATGTAATTATTTACATAAGTATACGTAAATCAAATACACCAGTAAGGAAATAAAGAAAGAACTTACTCTTAATATTGTCGATTGGTTTTCTAATGACGATAGAACTATCAAGAAACTCCATTTCCTTGTACCATTACAAACTGCTTTCATATAAGATTGCAGCTTCGCAACCAGATTTTTTGCTCTGCTCTACTTTTTTCTTCTAAGTGCTTCGCGGGGCTTTTATCCTTTTTTTAGAGCATTAGCTGTCAAATTAGGCTCACTGGCTATTTCTTCTAAAGCATTAAAATAAGTATGTACATAATAAAATATATTAATAACTTAAGAAAGATTTTTCAACTATGCTGAATATGTGTAAATCAATAATATAAATTGTTTAATTACCTTCTTTTTATATTATTACGCCTATATGCAAAGCAGTTCATGTTCCACAAAACTTCGCGTTCTCGGAAAAGTCAAATTAACTTTAGCGTTTCTTCCTGCTTTTTTCCTTTTCCATTCTTATACACTCATTCATACACACAACCAAAGAAAGTATTTGTATTTTAATTGTTAATATGAATCAAATAATTACTGATAGTTTAATTAATTTATGTTCTTTTCAATTTTACAAACAATTTTAATAAAAATGTCGTCATACGTCAAATCACTGTCTTATTTACTGTCCTCAAAATATTCAAGACAGAAATTCCCCAGTTAGCATTTGGAAGATTGTTTTTACAAAAATCAACAAAGTGAGTCATTTAAGACTACCCAAGATGACTTAAAACTGATTCGTCAGTTGCGCGTTTAAAAAGAGACTCGAATATCATTCCGACAAACGCAAAGAAAGCGACTTGTTTAAAAACAATAAGTACAAAAAGTAAATGCTTGAAATTCGACTGTTTTTAGAATTTTTTAGAGACATATAAAACGCAGTCTAACGATGAAAAAATGATTCAAATACATATTTTATTTTTATGCCACTTCGTAAAGAAAATAGAGACACAAATGTAAAATAAATTTTTTTAAAATTAATTTATTTGAATTTTAAGAAAATTACGTATAACATGCAACCGAATGTAACACTACGTCTTGACGAGCAATTGATTGGTTCGCACATGAACAAAACGTCAGCAGAATAGGTTTCAAACATTTGTTCGTGTTTGTCTGCGTGGAGAAAACTTGGCGATGTTAATGCTTCGATTTCTCGTTGTTTGAAAACGACATGACATCGACAACGATGGTCTACACAAGCCATTTTAATGTGCGCAATGTTTGAACAAATCAATGGTTCGTCAAGACAGCGTGTAATAAACAATAAGCAAAACTGAGTTTGCAATGTTTAAGTTTGGGAAAATATAATAAGAAATATTCGTATAATATGTTTCGAAGAAGACTCGCATACGGCTAGTAATATGATCAAAAATTGACGATTGAAAACAGTATCGAAAATGAGTCGAAAACGCGAGTCATAAGGGACTCGTTCAGAAGAGTCGCGGCTAGGGTACCATTTTCTACCGACAAAACATTCATTTTCGACTCTAAAACGAGCGCATAAACGATTATTTTAATCGTGTCGAGGAGTCAAAAAAGACTCGAATATGATCAATAATTCAAAAAAATGCTAACTGGGTCAGAGACAATTGAAAAAGTGCACACGTATTAGTGAAAAATTGAGAATGTATTGTTATTGTCATGACAGTGTTGTCTTATGTAAACAGGGATTAATATAATTTTTTTAATATTCGTTCTGTCAATTTTTTAATTATATGATTTCTTGCTAGTGTCAAAAAAAAAAATACAGTGCAAACCAACTAGATTTTGAAAAAGATTTTAACTCAAATCTAGTACAGTTCGATGTAATGTAAATGCATTATTAGTTTTTGTTTTGCAGCTTTAATTTATTAAATCGTGCAGTCTTCTTTAATTTAATTTTATTTTCTTTTTTATGTTTAAAATTTTTTAGCAATTAAATTTATTTATTTATATATTTCTGCCTCAAAAAACTGAAATTATTTTTATTTTTTATACACAATTTCTACTTCAATTAGCCGCGTCCATTTGCCTATGTAAAATAAATTCAAGATGCACAGCTGATATCATGAACAATTTAAAAAATTTTAAGTCTTCATTCTGTGGTCCTGATGGCATTCCTAGCAGCCTATTAATTATTTTGTGCCCATGCTTTGACGCCGCCGTAAGCTATTATGTTTAACATTTCACTAAAATACGGTTTTCTCTCGATTAATGGAAAGAGTCTTACCTTTTTCCGTTATTTAAATCAGGAAATAACTCAAGCATTTTGAACTTCAGAGAAATCGTAAAATTAAGCGCGATTCCTAAGCTTTTCGCAAAATGTCTTACCTATGCTTTTTGTCATCAAATTTTAACACTAATGACTCCTTTTCAGCCTGGATTTCGTAAAATATACTCAACAACAACAAAACTGCTACAACTTTCAAGCGAAGTTATCCTAGGATTCACTACTGATCAACACATTAGTGTCAGTTACACTGAGTTTTATAAAGCGTTCGACAAAGTTAACTATGTTTTACTCTTAAAATACTTCATTTAATGAGTTTTGCCAAAAACTGTTTGAACTGGATAAGATCATATAACTGTCAGATACCAAAGGATGTGTTTCAAGACGTTACTATCTAAATATATTATTGAGAAATCTTGTGTTCCTCAAAGTAGCCATCGGGGTTTACAATTTTGTTTTCGCCTTTTATCAATGATTTACCTATCAGATTATCAAATTATCTGATAAACGCTGATGATGTAAAAATTTTTCATAGTTACAAAAACTTTGACAACCAAAATTCCCTTCAACAGGATCTATACAACTTTTTTGTTTGGTGCACGATGAACTTAATGGAGTTAAATTTAAACAAGTGCAAACATATGCACTTTACCAAAAGTATAGATACATACAATCTGTTCTGTTTTTATAGTTATCAGTTGGAAATTGTGTATTCGATCCTACATTTGGGTATTCTATTAGATGCTTAATTAATCTTTATTCAACATATTGCTATAATATCAAATAAAGCCTGTGGGATACTTGCTTTCATCAAACGATGGGCCAAGGAATTCATTGATATTCACATCACCAACCAGCTTTATACATCTTTGGTAAGGCCAACTTTAGAATATGGGTACGTTATTTAGGACCCACAGTATATCGATCATATTACTAAAATTGCGTCTGTTCACAAACAATTTCTCTTATCTTACTTACAAAATGTGTACCGTAATAATTTTTCCAATTCACCGTCATATTAAACTAGACTTGCTAAAATTTTGCTACCGTCCCTACAAAGCCGAAAAGCTATACTTAATGAGACGTTTTTATTTAATAAATGTATTAAAATTTATTTTTTTCGGCCTAGGTTCCTTTTATATTAATTTCTAAAAAATTTGTAGAAGGAAATATTATTTACAAATGTATGCGGAAGTTTTCCAAAGAAAACAAGAAAAATTATCCACTATCAGAATGAAATGCTGCATTTTCTTGACCCACACATCCTTCATCAGCATTCTTTGCACCTATCAACGTTAGGTGGTGTAAGTTGTAAACATCATCTATTTAACCAACTAATCTTAATATTCACTAGCAAACCCGGCGAACTTCGCCTCGCCCCAATTTAATTAATTAATAATCGTACTACGCCAAAAATACTAGGTTAAGGTCAAAAGGCCAAAATCAACAAAAAAAAAAAAAAAAAATTATAAGCAAATTTTCTCCCTGCGTATTTAAGCACATTTTTATAGATATTTTCAAAGTCTGATTAAATTTAAAAAATCTTAACATTTTAATTTAAAGTAAACTTTTTATGACATTTTCAAAAAATTATATGTCCGAGGTATACAAATTTGGTGCCCTACCGACTGTAATAAATCACCGTCCGAAGATTCACCGAAAAACACCTCTTACCTGCCTCTGTAAAATTTCGTTGAGATATATTAAGTGATTCGTAAGACACCGAATTTTGTAAAAAAAAACCGTTTTCAAAACACTGTGCGTCATTTGATTTGACATCTGAAAAAATATTTTACAAAAACAAAATACATGTTGTTTACTTAATGTGCATAGTGTAAGTTTATATGACAACAGATGCTTACAGTGATGCTAACTTCCACTTTTAAAATTTCCGCTCAAAATATGTTTACGATTAAAGCCAGATTTTTTAAAAATAATATTTAAGCATTTCCATAAACAGTTAAAGAAAAACATGTTAAGCAAACAAAAAAAGAAACAGAAAGCCATGAACCTTTTTTAATATGTTTGTAAAAACTAATCATCAATAATGTTACAAAGATGCTTTATTTAAATCATAAAGAAATGTTAAAAATAATTGAGGCCAAGAAAGTTAAACGAAATGGCCTATTGTGTTTGTTTTCAAAGCTAGAAGTTTCTATAAAACATCTTTACTACAAAACAAAAACAACTAACACAAAGCGATGACTAAACAAACGCAATACACAAACATACACACACCTGGATTGTATAACAACTAAATAAAAATACACAACATGTATTTTTAAATAATGATTGAAGGTTCTAGAAGTAAATAACAATGCTCACTAATGTGTCTGAGATAAAAGTGGCAACGCAGCATTTTTAACTACGCAATAGATGGCGGTAGAAATTCTCGAACATTCAAGAACGCCTTAAAATAGGGTATATAAAAGCAACGCCAATACGTGTTGATTCATTCGTATTGTGAGCGTCATCTAGTTAAGATCTTGTGGTACAACAATTAAAGTTGCCAGCGTGTATTATTAATCGTGAATAGTTAAATCGGTTAATAATTGATTAAATAAAGTGTAATTTAACTAAAACTTTAAAAGTTGTGTGTTTAATTATTTTGCAAATAAGGAACTCATTAATAAAACGTTTATAAATTTAAATAAACGTAACATCTGGTGTCAGAAGTGAAATTGCAAAATAATAAATAAATAATTACAATGAAATTCGACGAGCTAAAAGTTGAGCAGCTAAAAATGGAGCTGAGTAAATTGTGTCTGCCAACTGCGGGCAATAAAGCGGAATTACAAAAGCGGTTAATAGATGAATTCAAGCAGCGTGATATCGATATTGGAACATACCCCAGCACCAAACAGCGTCATGGACTTGAATTCAATATTAGCCGCTATAATGAAGAAAATGGAAGAAAACAACCTGAAACTTCAAGAAACATTTCAAGAAAGCTCTAGAGTCAACGGGGAAAGGCTATTGGCGAAGGTAAACGAAAAATTTGAAGAAATATCAGAAGCCTTCAACAAACGAGTGAACATCGTAGAAGAAAGGGTCAGTGAGTTTGATAAAAAATTGTGTGGCCTAAAGAGAGAAGAAGACGGAGAATTACATGAATTAAAAGTGCAGATTGGTGATCTAAAAATTAGAGACGGCAGCACACCTTTTAATGTTTTTAAGTTTCAGTTTGAAACAGTGGCCAGCAAAAATAAATGGGACAACGAAGAAAAAGCTATAGAGCTAATTCTGGCGTTAAAGGGAGCAGCAGCACGGATACTTGAAAGCTTACCAGCCGGTTGCAGAAATAATTATGAGGAAATAATGGTAGCCTTACAACGCAAGTACGGTAGCGAGCACAAAAGAGAACTCTACAGAATGGAGTTACGAGGTAGGGTTCAGAAGGCAAACGAGACGCTGCAAGACTTCGCCATGGAAATTGAACGTTTGGTGCAGCTGACCTATCCAGGCGAAGATCACCCGTTTCTGGATCAGTTCAAGATTGAAGCATTTGTGAATGGCATACGGGATCCAGATGTTAAATATGCGGTTTGCGCTATGCAAAAATCGTCCTTTGCAGAAACCTTGTCGTATGCGCTATCCCAGGAGACCGCAAAAGCCATCTCGAAGCCACAGGTTTACAAGGTGCGATGTCTTGATACTGAAACCTATAACAGAGACAATAGAAGCGAGATAAAAGAGTTAATCAAACAAATAATAGAGGAGGAAAAATGTAATTCTCGCGCTAAGTGCTTTAAATGCGGTAAGGCTGGCCATTTTCAGCGCAACTGTAGATCCGCAAAGAGAAGATCAAGATCTGCTTCGGCAGCAAGGGACAACAAGCGGGCCAACAACACCAAATCTCATGAGTCACCGTTAAACTAAATCGAGCTAGCACTAAGGCGCAAGTGCTGGCTCCCACAACCGATGGCCCCACAATCTCCATTTCCATTGTACAACAGAAAAATAGCAACCTTACTGTTTGCGGTCTTATAAACGGAAGTAAACAAGTCCTCACCATAGACACAGGAGCATCTCAGTCAATTATAAGGCCATATTTAGTAAAAGGGACAGTGGAATCGTTAAATAATGTACGACTGCGCACTGCTACTGGCGCCTTAGCCACTGTCTATGGAAGAGCCAGGGTAATAATGACTATTGCAAACATCAGCGTTGACCATGTATTTGTTGTTGCCGATATAGTGGATGAAATTATTATTGGTGCAGACTTTATGATAGCCCACGGTATTAGTCTGCATATGGGCGAACAATTTATGATCTGGCACAGAGATACCTCTGGATGTTGGATATGATAGTAGGACCACAGTAAAGAAGCTATTTGCCGTTGATCGTCAGAAATTACCACCTCAGGCGGAAACTATAGTATGGGCACGTGTGAAGACAGATTGTGAGGATAACCGGTTGTGTGTGGTGGAACCAAAAGAACTAAAAGACGATATCATAACAGCAAAAGCCCTCGTGAAAATCTGCGACGATGGCAGAGTTCCTGTGAGAGTACTTAATCTGTCCAATAGCGAAAAAACAATTAACAGGAATTTTGAGATGGGTCGATGTGAGCCAGCAGAAGCCATAATTAATTGTGCGGCGAATACAGGATGTCCTAAAATAACAGCCACAGAAAAAGATACATTAGCAGAACAGGTGCAAAAATGGGTGGCAGGACTAACACCTCCTGACAGAAACAAAGCAAAGCAGTTACTGAGAAAACATGCCTCCGTCTTCGCCTTAAATAATAAAAGCCAAGGTAGAACGGCAGTTGTAAAACATGAAATTAATACTGGCGAAGCGAAGCCTATAAAACAAGCACCCAGAAGTGTTCCCCTAGCAAAACGAAATGAGGTCAAAGAACTTGTCAGCGAAATGGAACGTAACGGAGTCATTGAGCCATCCTCGAGTCCGTGGAGTTCACCAATAGTTTTAGTAAAGAAGAAGGACGGCAGTACCAGGTTTTGTGTTGACTACAGGAAGCTCAATGACGTCACCAAGAAAGACAGTTATCCGTTCCCTAGAATACACGATACCTTAGACACGTTGGCTGGAACGGAATGGTTCTCTACCTTGGACTTGCAGAGCGGCTATTGGCAAGTAGAGATAGCTGATAAAGACAAGGAGAAAACTGCCTTTAGCGCAAGTGGTGGTTTATGGCAGTTCAAGGTGATGCCATTCGGGCTCTGCAACGCTCCAGCTACTTTTGAGCGTTTAATGGAACGTGTGCTTAAGGGTCTAAATTGGAAAACGTGCTTAGTGTATCTGGATGACATAATCGTGATGGGGAAGACTTTTGATGAACACCTCAAAAACCTGGATGAAGTTTTTAGGCGTATAACTGCTGCAGGATTAAAATTAAGTGTTAAGAAATGTGCTTTGTTTCAAAAGGAGGTCAAATACCTGGGGCATCGTGTAACGGCAGAGGGCGTGTCAACTGATGAAGACAAAGTACTGGCAGTAAAGACCTGGCCTCGCCCACAAAATCTTCATGAGCTGGGTAGTTTCCTGGGGCTTGCACATCCTACAGGAGATTTGTGCCAAACTTTGCGCAAGTGGCTGCTAGCTTGCATGAGTTGACCAGGAAGTCGCAACCATACCACTGGAGTGAAGCAGCGGAAAAAGCGTTCCAGGACCTCAAGAAACTTTTGTGTACGGCACCAGTTCTTGCCTATCCAATAGCTGGACAGAAATTCATATTTGACACGGACGCAACCGGCTATGGAATAGGTGGTGTGCTTTCTCAGGAGATTAATGGAATAGAAAAGGTCATTGGCTATTACATCAGGGTGCTCTCTAAGCCCGAAAGAAATTACTGCGTTACACGAAGGGAGCTCTTAGCAGTGCTGGAGTGTGTTAAACATTACCACAAGTACTTATATGGTCAACATTTCATCTTAAGGACGGGCCATTCTGCATTACGTTGGTTGATGCAATTCAAGAATCCTAAGGGCCAGCTTGCACGGGTTGAACGGCTGCAGAGCTATGACTTTAGTATTGTGCATAGAAAAGGTGGAAAGCACAATAATGCTGATGCCCTGTCAAGACGGCCATGCAATGTAGAGTGCAAGCACTGCACAAGAGTAGAGAAAAAGGAGGGCATTATTGATGTGCGATTTACCCAAATTGGGCCAAGGGAAGACTGGTCGAAGGCCCAGAATGACGACCCAATTTTGGCAAAAATTATATTGGCAAAGCAAAACAACAGCAGACCGAATCATAATGAAATATCGGCAGAGAGCCAACTAGCCAAGTCGTACTGGGCTCAGTGGAATAGTCTGAAAGTGAAAATGGCTGCTTATATCGATCTTGGGAAAGTACGGATGGCAAAACTACAACGGACTTAATTGTCGTGCCAACGTCTAAGAGAAATGAGATACTTAAGCAGTTCCATAACGGTCCCAGCGGCAGCCATATGGGTATTACAAAAACTCTGGAAAAGATAAAGCAGAGGTTTTACTGGGTGGGTTGCCAACAATACGTAGCCGATTGGATAGCTAATTGCGAAGAGTGCATAAAGGCCAAGGGTCCTGTAAGAAAAAGTCGTGAAAAAGTCAACAGTACAACGCAGGTGCACCCTTTGAGCGGATAGCTATTGATATCACAGGTCCATTCCCTGTTAGTGATGCTGGAAACCGATATGTACTAGTGGTAATGGATTATTTTAGTAAATGGCCCGAAGTCTATGCCATTCCAAACCAAGAATCCAAAACAGTGGTAGACGCCCTTGTGAACAATTGGGTATGTCGATATGGTGTTCCACTAGAACTACATTCAGACCAGGGACGAAATTTTGAATCGGCTCTATTTAAAGCGATGTGCGACGTTTATGGAATCAAAAAGACGAGGACGACACCACTGCATCCACAGTCTGATGGCATGGTGGAAAGATTCAAACGTACCCTAGAAGAATATCTCAGAAAAATGGTCAGTTCACACCAAAAGGATTGGGATGAGCATATACCCAAATTTCTACTAGCGCACCGGTCAGCTGTACACGATTCAACCTCACGTAGTCCAGCAAAAATCGTGTTTGGGACAGAACTAAAACTGCCAGCAGATTTAGAATTTGGTGCTAAACCTGGACCTGCGTACGAAGACAATGGAAACGTTCTACAGGCACAAGAAGAACTGCATAAGCTTCATGAGTTTGTACGTAACCGCATTAAAATGACCAGCGATAAGATGAAAGCCAGATATGATCGAGCAGCAAATACGGAGGGATTTACCGAAGGACAAATGGTTCTACTATTTAACCCGCAACGCAAGAAGGGATTAACCCCTAAACTGCAAACCCACTAGGAGGGACCGTACAAGGTGATAAAGAAATTGAATGACGTGGTTTACCGGATACAGAGATATCATAATCCGAGGTCCAAAATGAAGGTGGTTCACCTGGAGCGGTTGGCCAAATATGGCAGAGGTAATGTTGAGCCTATTCGGGACGAAAAGGCTTAAGTGGGCGGCAGTGTTACAAAGATGCTTTATTTAAATCATAAAGAAATGTTAAAAATAATTGAGGCCAAGAAAGTTAAACGAAATGGCCTATTGTGTTTGTTTTCAAAGCTGGAAGTTTCTATAAAACATCTTTACTACAAAACAAAAACAACTAACACAAAGCGATGACTAAACGAACGCAATACACAACATGTATTTTTAAATAATGATTGAAGGTTGAAGAAGCAAATAACAATGCTCACTAATGTGTCTGAGATAAAAGTGGCAACGCAGCATTTTTAACTACGCAATAGATGGCGGTAGAAATTCTCGAACATTCAAGAACGCCTAAAAATAGGGTATATAAAAGCAACGCCAATACGTGTTGATTCATTCGTATTGTGAGCGTCATCTAGTTAAGATCTTGTGGTACAACAATTAAAGTTGCCAGCGTGTATTATTAATCGCGAATAGTTAAATCGGTTAATAATTGATTAAATAAAGTGTAATTTAACTAAAACTCTAAAAGTTGTGTGTTTAATTATTTTGCAAATAAAGAACTCATTAATAAAACGTTTATAAATTTAAATAAACGTAACAATATTGTTACAAAGATGCTTTATAAAAATCGTAAAAAGATGTAAAAATAATTGACGCCAAGAAAGTGGAACGAAATGACCTATTGTGTTTATTTTCAAAACTAGAAATTTATACAAATCATCTTTATCACAAAACAAAAACAACTAACACAAAGCGAGAAATAAAAAAACGCAACACACAACCATACACACACCTGCATTGCATAACAAATAAATAAAAATACACAACATGTATAATGCTCACTAATGTGTGTGAGATAAAAGTGGCAACGCAGCATTTTTAACTAAGCAATAGATGGCGGTAGAAATTCTCGAACATTCAAGAACGCCTAAAAATAGGGTATATAAAAGCAACGCCAAAACGTGCTGATTCATTCGTATTGTGAGCGTCATCTAGTTAAGATCTTGTGGTACAACAATTAAAGTTGCCAGCGTGTATTATTAATCGCGAATAGTTAAATCGTCAAATAACTGATTAAATAAAGTGTAATTTAATTAAAACTCTAAAAGTTGTGTGTGTAATTATTATGCAAATAAAGAACTCATTAATAAAACGTTTATAATTTAAATAAACGTAACAATATTTTTGTTTCCTGTCTCCTGAAGATATCACCCAACTGTGTGGCGAAATATTGAAAAGTAAAAAATATTTTATTAATTATACAATTTTGAGATTATTACTGGTAATAATTTAAAAATAAAAAAAAAAATATAATAAAATATTTTAATGTAAAAAATTAATAGAAATTTGATTATTGCCCTTATAACCATCTTATAATTCATATTTTTTCTTAGTGGAAGTGTACTCCAAAAATCTTATCTACTTGTTTTTTTTCTACAAGTTTTCGTATGTACATATGTATATACGTAAAAGAAAAATGACTGTGTAGAAATTTATAAAAAATAGCAAAAAGAAGAAATAATCAGTTTTTATGAGTTTGTAGCAAATATGAGTTTAAATTTTTTCCAGTGTGCTAGAGTTAGTTTTAAAATAAAAAGATGTGTGCTCCTTACGCCATAATTCACTATCAAATACAATCGTACAATTTAGTCACATAAAAATCTGACAGAATTCTTTCCTATTTTAAAAATCGTTTAAAAATGGTGTCGTAGGTGTCATACTATTATACAAAAAGGATGCAAAAACATATGGATGCAATATTTTGGTTTTTTCCTCTTAATCATTTTAAAAAAATCAACCCTGATCGCATAGAAAAAAATAGTTTATGTGTTATTTCAAAAGATTATAAAATCGTACAGATCTGTCTTTCTTAATGAATACAGCCTAAGTGCAATTTTATATTATGGAAAATTTAATATATCTAAATTTCGAGAAATCAGCTGTTAAAGATAAACAGTGTCTTTCGTCAGTTTCTCTGTAGTTATTCTATTAAAATAGTTAAGTTTTGAGATAAAAAAAACTGTGTACGGTTACTGTTTACCAGTCACAAAAGTGGCATCGAAAGAATCCAAGGCTTCATCCTCAAAATCTTAACCGTAGAAGCCTGTGGCTTCATTGTCCAAACAGAAACCGATGAAACATGTAGCTTCATCGTCAAATCACGATCCAAACTGAAGACACCTGCGCATTGAACTCCAATAAAAAGTCAGGAAATCGTAATGCCTCATCTTCAGGAGATTAAGATTAAAAAAAACGAGCCACTTAAAAGGTTTCAACAAGGATGGGGACGAAGAAAACTAATTTTTTTTATCAAAATCATTTTTGTAGCATTCAATCTTTCGTTTTTATATTTTCAATTCCATGTATTATCTTCATTCTCGACTTTCAATTAAATTCTGTTTTTTTTTAATTGTGCTCTTCTTTCTCTACTTTTTAATACACTTCTTAGCAAGTTAGGATTTTCTGCTTTTCACCATTTTGAAGAGCGTCTAAAAACTATCCGAATTAAAGAAAAAAAGTGAAAAATAATTTTTTGAGTCATATATCTCCTCTTTGTAGACCGGGTCACATATAGAAATTTTGATATAAATAATAATAAGGAAAGGCAGTCTTGTGCATGTCGTTGTTCTTTTAAAATAGTTAAAATATATAGTTGATATGACTGCTTTAAGCATTTAGTTTTCTTTTCAACCACTAAAGCAAGGCATATTTATTTCACTACGTAGTGTCGTCCGCCCAGCTGCTTTGTAGTTGGAAATGTCAAAAGTTGCTGGTATTTTACTACGTTTGTTTACCAATAGCAAAAAACACTAACAACAAGCATTTGCGAAACAAAGCAGGCATTTGTATTGAGAGCAATTATCTCTTCTCTTTCTGTTTTTGACATTTCCAACGCACAAAACAACAATAAAAAGCCATGTTGTTTGTGCCAATGTTGTATTTGTTGTAGAGCCGCTACTACCCAGTAAAATAAAAGTGCCTTGCACTAGAGGTTATGTCATATGTACGTAACATATTCAAGTTTAAACATGATGATTATAAACCATATGTTAAACACAGATTTTGACATACACAGCAAATTACATATAGAATGTCAGATTTTCCATAGTAAATCAATACAAATCGTGTGAACCTCATGAAATATAATATATTGTTACGTTTATTTAAATTTATAAACGTTTTATTAATGAGTTCTTTATTTGCAAAATAATTAAACACACAACTTTTAGAGTTTTAATTAAATTACACTTTATTTAATCAATTATTTGACGATTTAACTATTCGCGATTAATAACACACGCTGGCAACTTTAATCGTTGTACCACAAGATCTTAACTAGATGACGCTCACAATACGAATGAATCAGCACGTATTGGCGTTGCTTTTATATACCCTATTTTTAGGCGTTCTTGAATGTTCGAGAATTTCTACCGCCATCTATTGCGTAGTTGAAAATGCTGCGTTGTCACTTTTACCTCAGACACATTAGTGAGCATTATTATTTACTTCTAGAACCTTCAATCATTATTTAAAAATACATGTTGTGTATTTTTATTTAGTTGTTATACAATGCAGGTGTGTGTATGTTTGTGTATTGTGTTTGTTTAGTCATCGCTTTGTGTTAGTTGTTTTTGTTAAGCAATAAAGATGTTTTATATAAACTTCTAGCTTTGAAAACTAACACAATAGGTCATTTCGTTTCACTTTCTTGGCGTCCATTATTTTAACATCTTTTTATGATTTTAATAAAGCATCTTTGTAACACTGCCGCCCACTTAAGCCTTTTCGTCCCGAATAGGCTCAACATTACCTCTGCCATATTTAGCCAACCGCTCCAGGTGAACCACCTTCATTTTGGACCTCGGATTTTGATATCTCTGTATCCGGTAAACCACGTCATTCAGTTTTTTTATCACCTTGTACGGTCCCTCCCAGTGGGTTTGCAGTTTAGGGGATAATCCTTTCTTGCGTTGCGGGTTAAATAGTAGAACCATTTGTCCTTCAGTAAATCCCTCCGTGTTTGCTGCTCGATCATATCTGGCTTTCATCTTCTCGCTGGTCATTTTAATGCGGTTACGTACAAACTCATGAAGCTCATGCAGTTCTTCTTGTGCCT
This sequence comes from Gymnosoma rotundatum, assembly GCA_916610165.2. Classification (NCBI taxonomy): domain Eukaryota; kingdom Metazoa; phylum Arthropoda; class Insecta; order Diptera; family Tachinidae; genus Gymnosoma; species Gymnosoma rotundatum. The sequence goes on from OU744336.1 coordinate 120,167,278, forward strand.
GGAGAACGTTTCCATTGTCTTCGTGCACTTGTTTGTTTGTTTAACACCCAATTCTAAATCTGCTGGCAGTTTTAGTTCTGTTCCAAACAAGATTTTTGCTGGACTACGTGAGGTTGAATCGTGTACAGCTGACCGGCACGCCAGTAGAAATTTGGGTATATGCTCATCCCAATCCTTTTGGTGTGAACTGACCACTTTTCTGAGATATTCTTCAAGGGTACGATTGAATCTTTCCACCATTCCATCAGACTGTGGATGCAGCGGTGTAGTTCTCGTCTTTTTAATACCGTAAACGTCACACATCTCTTTGAATATAGCTGATTCAAAATTTCGTCCCTGGTCTGAATGTAGTTCTAGTGGAACACCGTATCGGCACACCCAATTGTTCACAAGGGCGTCTACCACTGTTTTAGATTCTTGGTTTGGAATGGCATAAACTTCAGGCCATTTGCTAAAATAATCCATTACCACTAGTACATATCGGTTTCCAGCATCACTGACAGGGAATGGACCTGTGATATCAATAGCTATACGCTGAAAGGGTGCACCTGCGTTGTACTGTTGAAGTTTGCCACGACTTTTTCTTACAGGACCCTTGGCCTTTATGCACTCTTCGCAATTAGCTATCCAATCGGCTACGTACTGTTGGCAACCTACCCAGTAAAATCTCTGCTTAATCTTTTCTCAAGTTTTTGTTATACCCATATGACTACCGCTGGGACCGTTATGGAACTGCTTTAGTATCTCATTTCTTTTGGAAGTTGGCACGACAATTAAGTCCGTCGTAGTTTTGCCATCTGTACTTTCCCAGGATCGATATAAGCAGCCATCTTCTACTTTCAGGCTATTCCACTGGGCCCAGTACGACTTGGCTAGTTGGCTCTCTGCCGATATTTCATTATGATTCGGTCTCCTGTTGTTTTGCTTAGCCAATATAATTTTTGCCAAAATTGGGTCGTCATTCTGGGCCTTCGACCAATCTTCCCTTGACCCAATTTGGGTAAGCCGCACATCAATGACGCACTCCTTTTTCTCTACTTTTGTGCAGTGCTTGCACTCTACATTGTATGGCCGTCTTGACAGGGCATCAGCATTATTGTGCTTTCCTCCTTTTCTATGCACAATACTAAAGTCATAGCTCTGCAGACGTTCAACCCAGCGTGCAAGCTGGCCCTCAGGATTCTTAAATTGCATCAACCAACGTAATGCAGAATGGTCTGTCCTTAAGATGAAATGTTGACAATATAAGTATTTGTGGTAATGTTTAACACACTCCAGCACTGCTTAAAGCTCCCTTCGTGTAACGCAGTAATTTCTTTCGGGCTTAGAGAGCACCCTGCTATAATAGCCAATAACCTTTTCTATTCCATTTATTTCCTGAGAAAGCACTCCACCTATTCCATAGCCGCTTGCGTCCGTGTCCAATATGAATTTCTGTCCAGCTATTGGATAGGCAAGGACTGGTGCCGTACACAAAAGTTTCTTGAGCTCCCGGAACGCTTTTTCCGCTGCTTCACTCCAGTGGTATGGTTGCGACTTCCTGGTCAACTCGTGGAAGCTAGCAGCCACTTGAGCAAAGTTTGGCACAAACCTCCTGTAGTATGTGCAAAGACCCAGGAAACTACGCAGCTCATGAAGCTTTTGTGGGCGAGGCCAGGTCTTTACTGCCAATACTTTGTCTTCATCAGTTGACACACCCTCTGCCGTTACACGATGCCCTAGGTATTTGACCTCCTTTTGATACAAAGCACATTTCTTAACACTTAATTTTAAACCTGCAGCAGTTATACGCTTAAAAACTTCATCCAGGTTTTTGAGGTGTTCATCAAAAGTCTTCCCCATCACGATTATGTCATCCAAATACACTAAGCACGTCTTCCAATTTAGACCCTTTAGCACACGTTCCATTAAACGCTCAAAAGTAGCTGGAGCGTTGCAGAGCCCGAATGGCATCACCTTGAACTGCCATAAACCACCACTTGCGCTAAAGGCAGTTTTCTCCTTGTCTTTATCAGCTATCTCTACTTGCCAATAGCCGCTCTGCAAGTCCAAGGTAGAGAACCATTCCGTTCCAGCCAACGTGTCTAAGGTATCGTCTTTTCTAGGCAACGGATAACTGTCTTTCTTGGTGACGTCATTGAGCTTCCTGTAGTCAACACAAAACCTGGTACTGCCGTCCTTCTTCTTTACTAAAACTATTGGTGAACTCCACGGACTCGAGGATGGCTCAATGACTCCGTTCCTTTCCATTTCGCTGACAAGTTCTTTGACCTCATTTCGTTTTGCTAGGGGAACACTTCTGGGTGCTTGTTTTATAGGCCTCGCTTCGCCAGTATTAATTTCATGTTTAACAACTGCCGTTCTACCTTGGCTTTTATTATTTAGGGCGAAGACGGAGGCATGTTTTCTCAGCAACTGATTTGCTTTGTTTCTGTCAGGATGTGTTAGTCCTGCCACCCATTTTTGCACCTGTTCTTCTAATGAATTTCTTTCTGTGGCTGTTATTTTAGGACATCCTGTATTCGCCGCACAATTAATTATGGCTTCTGCTGGCTCACATCGAGCCATCTCAAAATTCCTGTTAATTGTTTTTTCGCTATTGGACAGATTAAGTACTCTCACAGGAACACTGCCATCGTCGCAGATTTTCACGAGGGCTTTTGCTGTTATGATATCGTCTTTTAGTTCTTTTGGTTCCACCACCCACAACCGGTTATCCTCACAATCTGCCTCCACACGTGCCCAAACTATAGTTTCCGCCTGAGGTGGTAATTTCTGACGTTCAACGGAAAATAGCTTCCTCGCTGTGGTCCTGCTATCATATCCAACATCCAGGGGTATCTCCACATTGCGCCAGATCATTATTTGCTCGCCCATTTGCAGACTAATACCGTGGGCTATCATAAAGTCTGCACCAATGATAATTTCATCCACTATATCGGCAACAACAAATACATGGTCAGCGCTGATGTTTGCAATAGTCATTCTTACCCTGGCTCTTCCATAGACAGTGGCTAAGTTGCCAGTAGCAGTGCGCAGTCGTACATTATTTACTGGTTCCACTGCCCCTTTTACTAAATCGGGTCTTATAATTGACTGAGATGCTCCTGTGTCTATGGTGAGGACTTGCTTACTTCCTTTTTAAGACCGCAAACAGTAAGGTTGCTATTTTTCTGTTGTACAATGGAAATGGAGATTGTGGGGCCATCGGTTGTGGGAGTGAGCACTTGCCCCTTAGTGCTAGCTCGATTTAGTTTAACGGTGACTCATGAGATTTGGTGTTGTTGGCCCGCTTGTTGTCCCTTGCTGGCGAAGCAGATCTTGATCTTCTCTTTGCGGATCTACAGTTGCCCTGAAAATGGCCAGCCTTACCGCATTTAAATAACTTAGCGCGAGAATTACATTTTTCCTCCTCTATTATTTGTTTGACTAACTCTTTTATCTCGCTTCTATTGTCTCTGTTATAGGTTTCAGTATCAAGACATCGCACCTTGTACACCTGTGGCTTCGAGATGACTTTTGCGGTCTCCTGGGCTAGCGCATACGAGATGGTTTCTGCAAAAGATGATTTTTGCATAGCACAAACAGCATATTTAATATCTGGATCCCGTATGCCATTCACAAATGCTTCAATCTTAAACTGATCCAGAAAAGGGTGATCTTCGCCTGGGTAAGTCAGCTGCACCAAACATTCAATTTCCATGGCGAAGTCTTGCAGCGTCTCATTTGCCTTCTGCACCCTGCCTCGTAACTCCATTCTGTAGAGTTCTCTTTTATGCTCGCTACCGTACTTACGTTGTAAGGCTACCATTATGTCCTCATAATTATTTCTGCAACCAGCTGGTAAGCTTTCGAGAATCTGTGCTGCTGCTCCCTTTAAGGCCAGAATTAGCTCAATAGCTTTTACCTCATTGTCCCATCTATTTTTGCTGGCCACTGTTTCGAACTGGAACTTAAAAACATTAAAATGTGCGCTGCCGTCAAAGCTCGGGGTGTTAATCTTGCTGCCATGCTCAGAGATAACTTTCACCGGTCCCTCTCGAATTTGAAGTTCGCCCATTTGCACTTTTAATTTATGTAACTCTTCGTCTACTTTTCTGTCTAGGCCGCATAATTTTTGTTCTACGATGTTCACCCGTTTGTCGAAGACTTCTGATATTTCTTCAAATTTCTCATTTACCTTCGCTAAAAGCCTTTCTCCGTTGACGCTAGAGCTTTCCTGCATTGCTTTAAAGTTTTCTTGAAATGTTTCTTGAAGCTTCTGGTTTTTTTCCTCTAATTTCTTCATCTGGTTTTCCTGCTTCTGGTTGTGGCTTTCCTGCTTCTGGTTGTTTTCTTCTATTTTCATCATTATGGCGGCAAACATTGAATTCAAGTCTATGACGCTGTTTGTTGCTGGGGTACATACTTTAATCGTTTCTTTTTCCTCTTTTTCTCCAAATTCGTATGTCCCAATATCGATACCTCGCTGCTTGAATTCATCTATTAACCGCTTTTGCAATTCCGCTTTATTGCCCGCTGTCGGCAGATCTAACTTACTCAGCTCCATTTTTAGCTGCTCAACTTTTAGCTCGTCAAATTTCATTTTAACTGTTTATTTATTATTTTGCAATTTCACTTCTGACACCAGTTGTTACGTTTATTTAAATTTATAAACGTTTTATTAATGAGTTCTTTATTTGCAAAATAATTAAACACACAACTTTTAGAGTTTTAATTAAATTACACTTTATTTAATCAATTATTTGACGATTTAACTATTCGCGATTAATAACACACGCTGGCAACTTTAATTGTTGTACCACAAGATCTTAACTAGATGACGCTCACAATACGAATGAATCAGCACGTATTGGCGTTGCTTTTATATACCCTATTTTTAGGCGTTCTTGAATGTTCGAGAATTTCTACCGCCATCTATTGCGTAGTTGAAAATGCTGCGTTGCCACTTTTACCTCAGACACATTAGTGAGCATTATTATTTACTTCTAGAACCTTCAATCATTATTTAAAAATACATGTTGTGTATTTTTATTTAGTTGTTATACAATGCAGGTGTGTGTATGTTTGTGTATTGTGTTTGTTTAGTCATCGCTTTGTGTTAGTTGTTTTTGTTAAGCAATAAAGATGTTTTATAGAAACTTCTAGCTTTGAAAACTAACACAATAGGTCATTTCGTTTCACTTTCTTGGCGTCCATTATTTTAACATCTTTTTATGATTTTAATAAAGCATCTTTGTAACAATATGTATGTTATTTTCCTATAGCGGCTATTAGACGATCAAACTTCGCCTGTTAGCACGGCCTGATGAGAGATAGTGTTTTGCTATTACACGATCATGGCAAGCTTGTCAAATATCAGTGCGCAAAAAGATTATGAATAGTAAAGTTATTATTTGTGATGACGCTTTAGTTAGTTGCAATATGTTTATTTTACAACTTTAATTGTTTTTTTCCAAGTTTTCTAAACCTTTTGTTTTAATCTTCTATTATTATAAACATCACTTTTTATTTGCCATAATTCCGGAAAACTTTCATATACTCTAATAAATTCCTGTAAAACTCGAATTAAAAATCTTTATTCAGTTATTTAAAAAAATTCTACTATTTTATTGTTTGCTTGTTTTATTTATTATTTAAGATTTTATTTTTATATTAACAGAAGAAGATAAAACTTAAAGCGAAGCTTACAAATTAAATTATGTTTGTTAATATTTAAACTTCTTATTATTATTAACAAAATATTAACTTATTGCATTGCATTTTCGTTATAAGATCTGTAATGAAATTATAAAAATATGAGTGCAATATCAATTATTTAAAATAAAGCAAGTTTAGAATTGTTAATTGTTTTATTTTACTCACAACCTAAATTAACCTAACAATTAATACGAATTTCAATATAACAAAATTTACCTATTACTTCTAATAATTTCTCAATACATATTATCTTTATTCGCTTGCAAAAACACAAATGAAATTTACAAACACAAAATATCAAAAATTTTTGATTTTCATCCAGCGCAGCTGACAAACACGAAATTTACCCTATTACACAAGTTTGATGGCTTGTCATCAGGCCGTGCTCACAGGCGAAGTTTGATCGTCTACAAGCCGCTTATGTGTTATAACTTGTGTCAGTTTTTTTTATTTAGAGCATCTCTATTTTGATATGTAAAATCATACGACAAAAGATGTTTTCGGTGATACTTCCAATTTTTAAATATTTTTATGATAAAATTTCAGTAGATTTCTGGAAATAAAATATTGTAGGGAATATATATAAATTGATCGTAGGCTAAAGAATAATATTTGGGCATTTCCATAAACAAGTTAACATCAACAAAAAACAGAAAGCCTTGAACCTTTTTTTGATATGTTTGCAACAACCAATTATTAATATTTTTGTTTCCTGTTTCCTGAAGATGCCACCCAACGGTGTGGCGAAATACTGAAAAAATAACTAACAAATATTTTTATTTTAAAAAATTACCTAGTGCTTGAAATATTAGAAAAGAAAATGATACAAAGAAATATTACAACTTATTATTTGGAGATTAGGAGTTATATGTAAATATATATTTATATGTATCTTGATGATGATATACTTTGTTTATAATAAAATAGATATATCTTGTTACCTTCTTTTTTAATTTTAAAAAATTTTCATATTAATGTTTTTGTTTTTTAAGTTAGAAATAATTTGGATTTCATTTGATAAAAGACAATAATAAATAATATGTAAAAAAAATACAAAAACATTAATATATTAAAAGGATCAACACATAATTGGCGCAGTCGGTAGGATACCCGAATATCCTTTTTAAGAAAATATCAATAACAACGGAAGTCATACTGGATATTCCAATATCCTTACGGGTATACATACGTAATGTAAATGAATGTGTGTGGAAACGGTATTGTAGTTTAATAAAAAAAATTAATTTAATTTTAATTTAATTTAATTAATTTTTGTCCAGCAGAATTTCAATAATTTTTTAGTGGTATTTATGTATATTAACATATTTTATAGTACATTTTTAATATATAATTAACAATTATCCTGTTCAAATATATTAGTTAAATATTTATATATATATATATATATATATATATATATATATATATATATATATATATATATATTATCATTTGTGTTGCATATGCATATGCCATGAGCGTTGTTAGCATTAACATAAATATTTTGATTTATTTTAAATATAATAAACTAAATTTATATAATTTACTAGCTGAACCTGGTGTGCTTCGCTACCCCCCTCGTTATTAAATAAAATTAAAATTAATAAGTATTTCTATTCATGCCAATACCATATATAGCAAATACTGCCGCCGTTGTTCAAAAAATGCCCAAGATATGACGATATTAAATTTTGGGTTATATGGGCGAGGCCATGCCCCTTTGTCCACTCCCAACTTTATATAGTCAAGAATATCCTATTGCGAAAATTTAATGACGATTGGTCCAGTAGTTAAGACTATATTACGATTTTTAATTTTTCTAAAAAGGGGCGGGGTCCCACCCACTTTTCTCCTGGTACGTATTCCTAATCATGCCAATACCATATGTACCAAAAAACCATACCATACCATATGTATCAAAAAATGGCGAAAATATGGCGATTTAAATTTTTGTGTTATATGGGCGGTGCCACGCCCCTTTGTCCAATTAAAACTTCATATAGCCTATTATTCCTTCCAGAGTCACAGTAACATGCTGCGAAAATTTCAGGAAGATCGGTCCAAGGGTTTGGCCTCCTATAAAGCACAAATAAACAGACAGACAGACATTCATTTTTATATATATAGATTTCAAAGACATTGTGAACTATTTCCGGTTTTTTTTTTTAATTTAAAACTACTTTTTGGTATAAAAAGTCATAATAAAAATAACAATACTTTTTTTTTAAGGACATAAGGACAACTTAAAATTAAAGGATAGAAAAAGATTTGTTTTTGCAAAAAGAGAAAAGTAATTGATAATTGATATTTTCTTTTTCTTTTGGGAATTTGTATATACGAGTTTTTTCCTTTAAAAAATGGCTGAAGGAATCAACGCCCCACGAGTTTTAACTATAGATCCATTTAAGTTACTTGATAAACTACCTCAATTTTCTGGTGATAAAAGAGAATTGTATACGTTCATTTCTCTTGTTGATAGAATAAATCCCCTTCTCAATGAATATAGTGCTCTTTCACAGGTTTTATTTTTAGACATTATCAAAAGTAAACTTAGTGGCAAGGCAAGAGAGATGATAGAAATAAATTTTCATGTCCAGTCATGGGCAAATATAAAATTAATTTTAGTAACCAATTTTGGAGAGAAAAATAGTATTGAAGAATTATGTGATAGACTTAGATCGGTAACTTTTAAAACGAATGCCATTGGCTTTTTTAATGAGATAAAGGATAAGCTTCGAAGCTTAAATAATAAGACTTCTTCAGATTTAGGAATTAATCCTAATAGTGAACAATTAGCTAGAAGCAATGTGATGACAGCTCTTAAGATTTTTAAAGAAAAGCTCCCCGAACTTATGAGAACTATTTTAGCTTGTAGGAATCCTGATTCAATTGAAAATACAATGGATATCCTTTTTACTTCTGGATACGCTTATTATAGTCATGAAAATAAAGAAAGTACCTTTAAAAAAATTAATAATTATAACGTAAAGAACAATCACACGACTCATTTAAATGTAAACGGGAATAACCATTGGAATGGAAATAACACAACATATGATCGTCTTAGAACTAATCAGGGCAATCGATTCAATCATGGAAAGAATGTGGTGGAGAATCGAAGTTTGACAAATAATTACACTGGATATCAATATAGAGCTGACCAATCTAATGGCAATAGAGATGTCGGTAGAAATTATATTCATCGCAATAATAATGATGATCGACATTTTGTGACAAATTTTCTATATTCACAAAACGGCTCCAATTTTTGTGAACCTATGGATATTAACATTGTTCAAAACTCTGTTAAAGTTTCGGAATCATATATGCCAAATATCCAAGGAAATTCAAATGTTATGAAAAAGTATGACAATAATTTACTGGATCAAAACAATGATATACAAAATTTTCCTTTTCCAGCCTTTGCGGAGAATCTATATATATAAAAATGAATGTCTGTCTGTATGTTTGTGCTTTATAGGAGGCCAAACCCTTGGACCGATCTTCCTGAAATTTTCACAGCATGTTACTGTGACTCTGGAAGGAATAATAGGCTATATGAAGTTTTAATTGGACAACGGGGCGTGGCACCGCCCATATAACCCAAAAATTTAAATCGCCATATTTTGGCCATTTTTTGACCTACGTCGACGATATTTGATACATATGGTATTGGCATAATTAGGAATACGTACCAGGAGAAAAGTGGGTGGGACCCCGCCCCTTTTTAGAAAAATTAAAAATCGTAATATAGTCTTAACTACTGGACCAATCGTCATTAAATTTTCGCAATAGAATATTCTTGACTATATAAAGTTGGGACAAAGGGGCGTGGACAAGGGGGGGGTAGCGAAGCACACCGGGTTCATCTAGTTACCACATATAATAATAAAAGATATTGATAGTGGAGCCACTCATTCAATTATAAATCCGGGAATTTGTAACCCAAAATGGATAATCAAATCTTCTACTTTAACCTTAAAAACTCTACAGAATAATGTAAAGACTGATATCGTTTATGAAGTGCCAATGTTTAACGAATTAGGGAATTCAAGTGATAAATTATTATTAATTGGATGTGGATTTCATAGTGAGTATGATGGTATTATAGGGAATGATGTTTTACAGAAATACAAAGCTGTTATTGATTACGGCAATAATCAATTAAAAATTAATAACAGAACCATTCCTTTATTAAAGCTTCAGAAACGTATTTTGGTTACATTTATTTCGGATATTAAATGTGGTTTGATTCATATTAAGGACCACAAGGATGTTGTGGGTAAAATGATTATTGCTAAGGGTATTTATAATTTAAATAACTTTAAGGTTGAGGTAGAAACCACAGCAAAGTGTTTAAATAATAATTCTTGGCCGGTTTCTCCGGAAAACTATCATTTAATAGATGCTAATGTGGCTGAGGAAAATGATTTTGATCAAACGTATCTACAAAAGATTAGAACGATTTGAATGCTGAGGAAGAACTTAAATTAGTTGAAATTTTGGAAAATTATAGTCAGTTATTTTATAAACAAAATTCAAATCTTACGTTTACAAATGCGGTAAAGCATCGAATAATTACTACCTGTATTTTCAAAGACGTATAGATATCCCTATGTTCATAAGGAGGAAGTAAGAAAACAAATACAAGAAATGCCGGATAGTAAAATAATTCAACATTCTAACTCACCATATTCTGCTCCAATATGGTTGGTTCCAAAAAAAGATGATGCGAGTGGATTAAAGAAGTGGAGAATTGTGGTAGATTATTGAAAGTTAAATGAAAAAACAATTAATGGTCGTTTTCCTATTTGAAATATGAAGGACATCTTCGACAAACTTGGAAGGTGTATGTACTTTACTTCTTTAGACTTGGCTAAGGGATTTCACCAAGTTGATATTGATAAAAAAGACACTCATAAAACGGCTTTTTCAGTCGAGGGTGGACATTATGAATTTTTGAGAATGCCTTTTGGATTGAAAACGGCACCTGCTACATTTCAACGATTAATGAATAACGTTTTAGGCGATTTGGTCAATAAAATATGTTTGGTATATATGGATGATATCATAATATATTCTACTTCTCTTCAGGAACATATGGATTCCTTACGTCTTGTTCTTGATCGGCTTTCAAATGCCAATCTCAAATTACAAATAGATAAGTGTGAGTTTTTGAAGCATGAAACAGACTGTTTAGGACATCTTGTTACACGTCGTGGAATAAAGCCAAATCCGAAAAAAGTTGAATGTGTTGCAAATTATTCTTTGCCATGACACCAAAACAAATAAAGCAGGTTTTAGGCCTCAGTGGCTATTGCCGCAAATTTATTAAGGATTATTCTAGGATTGCAAAACCAATGACAAGGTATTTAAAAAAGGATGCTAAGATAAACATTAATGATCCGTAATATATTGAGAGTTTCAGAACATTAAAAACTCTACTGATTTATGATCCAATATTAGTCTATCCAAATTTCAATAAACAATTTGTTTTAAATACGGACGCAAGTAATTTTGCTCTAGGTGCGGTTCTATCACAGGACAATCATCCCATTTGCTACGCTAGTAGAACTCTCAATGAACATGAGATAAATTATAGCATAGTAGAAAAGGAATTGTTGGCGGTAGTTTGGGCAGTTAAATATTTCCGACCGTATCTCTTCGGAAGGAAGTTTATAATAAAAACTGACCATCAGCCACTACAATGGTTATTTTCTATAAAAGAGCCAAATTCTAAGTTAGTTCATTGGCGGTTGCAGTTAGAAGAATATGATTTCGAGATTTTTTATAAGCGTGGAATGAATAATGGAAATGCGGAGGCTTTATCTCGATTAAGGTCGGAAATAAATTTAGCTGAGCAAGTTAATGCTAATATTATTATTCAGAGTAATAACCCGTTAAATATTTATAAAAACGAGATAGTTATAAGCAAGTCAAACGCTATGTCTTTAAAAATAGTCAATAAAACTGTTTTCCGAAATAATAGAACAATCTTTAGTGCTAAAAGTTTGAGTGAAAAGGAAGTTTTATCAATCGTTAAAAATTATTTTCACCCAACAAGAGTAAACGATATTTTTATTGAGGATGATTCTTTTTACAACGTATTTAGAAATACTATTGTTAAATATTTATCACTAACTTCTCGTTTGAAAATTGCAAGATTCAAGGAATGCCTTAATGATGTTTTAGATGAAGGAGATCTTCAGGAAATTATAAAAACTGAACGTAAATGAAATTTTTGTTTCAATGATAAAACTAATTGCAATTAGTTGACATTAGTAATATATATTAGTTTACCTTTACAATTAGAAATCTAATTGACTTCTGCTAATGCAATTAGATATTCAATTAGCTCGAATTAGAATCAATTATTTTGATAAAAATAATTTTTTCCAAAGAATTATTGAAGTGAACAAATAATGATGTAAGTGCAAACATGATTTCAGTGATGGTGGTAAGTTCTGCATAAGTGACACATATACATACAGTAGCTCCAAGCGAAACTCGTACACCTATGAAAACAAATTTCTTTATGTTATATGTCTAAAACTAAATAGGCTAATGAAATAAATTAACTTAATTTTAGTACAAAACTATGTACTTAATTAAATATAAGAAACGAAATTTCGAATATAAATTTATTTATTAAAATACAGATAAATATTTTAAAAAGTGCCAACTTTAGACGCCAAAGCCAAACTCGTACAGTCTTATTTAATTTGGCAACATTCTTGTAATTTGCATCTAACTTCGGGATGTTTCGTAAAAATAATTTAAAAAAATTAGGGACTTTTCCCATTATAAATTTTTTATTTTCATTTATTTGATTTTTTGTTTGAAAGAGTTACAAAAGAAAACAAAATGGGTAGACGGAGAGCACAAACTTCTGTCGAAGTAAGAAAATTAATAATACAACATCATAATAATAATAAATCAGTGCGATAAATATCTGAGATAGTTGATAGAAGCCTATCAACAGTCCAATATATTATAAAAAAGTGTAAAATGGAAGAGAGGATTGCGAACAAGAAGAAAAGTGCAAATAACAAAATTTTCTCTACTGGAGACGAGCAATATATTCTACGTCAAATAAAAAACAACCCATTTTTAAGTGCTCCGAAACTCGTAGAAATTGTTGAAAAAGACTAAGAAAAAAAATGTTGCCCACAGACCATAAGAAACATATTAAAAAGGGCTAATTTTAATAGTAGAAGGACAAGAGTTAAACTTCTGATTAATAAGAGAAATCAAAGATAAGGTAACGATTCGCCAAGGAACATGAAACAAAGTTTTTTCATTTTGGAAGCAGGTATTATTCACAGATGAAAGTAAATTCAACTCGTTAGGTTCAGATGGAAGACTTTATGTATGGAGAAAATCCAATGAGGAGTTGCTTGTCTAAAACATGAAACCAATAGTAAAGCAAGGTGGTGGGTCAGTAATGGTTTGGGGATAATTTTCTGCATCTGGGCCCGGTGTTTTACAATTTATCGGTGGAACCATGGACCAGCATATGTATCTGAACATTTTAAAAGAAAGTTCGCCAGTTTGTAAGCAGAAACTTTGTCTTGGTGAAAACTTTTATTTTTACCAAGACAACGACCCTAAGCATAAGGCTTATAATGTGCGATCATGGCTACTTTATAATTGTCCACATGTTATGGATACACTAGCCCAGAGTCCAGACATAAACCCAATCGTAAATTTGTGGAGCTATCTCGATCGTAAAATTCGTGGTCAACAATAAGTTCTAAGGATGGCTTGAAAAGAGTTCTTCAGGACGAATGGGGCAAAATTGAACCAAGTTTTTGCGAAAACCTTGTGCCGGCATACTGCGCATAAATTAAAATTGGTGATAAAACATAAAGGCATGCACACCAAATAATAATATTTAAAACCAACAAAATAATATTTGATTGAAGTGTGGTGTACGAGTTTGACTTTGTCACAGAAATTACTATTAGTTTATGTTTTTATTAAAAAAATTTTTTTATTGAATAATAATTTAAAGTTTTTATGTTTTGTTAAATTTGTTATAAAATGAACTAATAAAATAAATACAGTTTTATTTGTTAACAGCTTCTTACTTAATGTTAAAAGATAGTTTAAAAATTAGTCTAAAGTGTACGAGTTTCGCTTGGAGCTACTGTATATGGTATTTTTAGTAAACCAAATAACATTTTTAAATTTAACATGTATGTACTCCAAAAAAGGTACGACGAGTATTTGAAAATTCAAAAATTTTGTATGTACATATGTATAGACGTAAAAGAGAAAATAATAATGGTGACAGTTCCAATGTGGAAATTTATAAAAAAAAAAAAAAAATAGCAGAAAGAAAATTTTTTTGTAGAAATACTTAGTTTTTTATGAGTTTGTAACAAATAAGAGTTTAAATTTTTCCAGCGTGCTAGTGTTTTTGTTTTTAAGATAAAGGCGTGTGTGCTCCTTAGCGAAAAGTTGAAAAATACGGCAAAAGAGAATTTGCTTACACCAATTTTTTATTCAATGTACATCAGCTTATAAATAACACTTGCAAATATATCATTATTTTGCGTGTACAATAAGTAAGACTTTTAAGCTAATTGTTTTATTATTGCAACTAACTTCTTCAAATGTAAAAATAAACAAGAAAAAATGTGCCGAATACCTTAATTTTAATTTTGTAACATGTACTTTATGTGAACTACGCCAAAGACCTGAATTGAAAGGGCAGTTTTGAGCTTGTGACGTGTTCTTATAATGATCACAGCCTAAATGCCCAAGTGTAGTTTTATATTATGGCAAATTTAATATATAGCAATTCTGATATAAATAAGCATCCCTATCATAAATATATTTTCACTCGAAATTTTTTTCCTTTTCCCCAAATTGCAATCGTGAATAACTCACGTGAACAATTTTCACTTAAACAAAAATTCCCCTTATCGGGATTGATTTTTGGCCTCGAAATTTTTTCACTTTTTCCTTAGATTTGTTCACTTACAATTTTGCTGGGGAACTGCATACATTGTGCCAGTTTTCTTATGTTTTAATTAGAATATTTACATCAATAACACGTTTTTTTAATTCAACATCAGTTACTGCAGTGCTCGTCAAGATGCAAAACAAAGAGATCTATCCATTGGTTATAAATTTATGAAGATTTTTTATTAAAAATATTTTTTAAACGATCAGATACAAAAATTTATTTTATTGAAATGGGTCAGTAGCAATGTCTAGGGTAGGTTAGGCATGCAGCCGTGTTGCCACAGCCCACTTGGGTCCATTGATTTGACCTTTTGTGTCTAGGGCAACTTCAAGGGCTTTTAAGCGTCTTGCACGTCACATTCTTGAAAAAAAATTGTTCTCTGTTGTAGTGTCTCCTATTCTAGCAACAAAACAGTAGCACCAATCATTAACATTTCTACATTTTTGGAATTTGGAATATTTTTTTCCCTATTTATAATTTCTTCTTTCTAGTTTGTATTCAGTATGAATTGATAGCGGGAACAAACGTTCCCATGAAACTCACGATAGCAATTTTTCCTTCATGGGGAATAAAAATTTCATGGGAACAAATATTTCACATTTTGTTCACGATAGGAGTGAACAGGTATAAGCAGTATTGTGCTTGTCGTTGTTCTTATTAAATAGTTATAGCTAAAAAAATGAATAGTTGACATCACTATTTAAGGCATTTCAGGTTTATTTTCAACAACTAGAGGTTATGTCATTTGTACGTTGAACATGATAATTATAAGCCGTATGTTAAAGACAGATTTTGACATACATTACAAATTACATCTGGATATAAATTTTAACATTCCATATGACTTGAACACGCCGTCTAAACACAGCTTCACGAAAGCGACGAAGAAGTGTCTTGCGAGGAGTTGCTATCACATGCGGAAGAAACAGAATCATTCTTACTGTTTTTCCATTTATATAGTCCTTTTCTGTTGTAGCTTTCACACTCGAATGGGGTTCTGGAAACTTTATTTTTCAATTTAAAAACATTTTCATCGAAAAATAAAGCCACAGTTCTACGCCCGTTTTTTACCACTTTAATCGAATTATCTACAGGATATGTTGCAATGGTTATCGTTTTGTCGAGTGGCTGATCGTCACTACCTCCAATACCACAATAACGCATCATACTAATAATTTCCTGTTCAGTGTCAATAACGTTTTCGCAATGGTTGTAAGTTTTCTTTTGGTTAGGTGACTTGATGGATTCCATACGCATCATTTGTGGTGCGATTGGGTTTTCTTTTTGTTGCTCTTTGCTTTGTAACTTTCTGTTAGCAGCATATTCTGTATGAGCTTTGGGTCGTGGATAATTGTAGTAAGGTTCCCATAAATTTCCGTAGTCGAGGCCCCGAGGAGGTTGCAAACTAAGTTCTTCCTGAAGGTCATTCGTAGGTGCCCAAGACATTTCAAATTTTTTTGCTTTTTAGTTGCAGTATTTTTTAATTTCGATGTTTTTTATTAATTTATAAAAAATAATAATATCAGCCAAGTCAAATTGATACTAGGTAAGCCAAGACGAATTAATACAGGTGACTGCACGGCTACAACAATCCAACAACACAACAAACAACAGGCAAATTGTTGCTACAAAATTTGGTTATGTTGTCAAAAAATATTGTTAAAAAAAAAAAAACAAAATAAAAAATATATTTGATGAAAAAAAGTGGTTGTAATTTTCAGAATAAAAAAATTATAAAAATTAAGTTATATAAAAATTAAAATCCAGGAAAACTGCGACCAAAATTCTAGTTTGCCCAAATCACATGCATCGTTGCAAGGCGTATCTATAAGGTGTAGTCATCAGCGAATTGTTACAACAAAGCAACTTTTTGGTACGAGTCCGTGTCAAAAATCAGTTGTTGGGGCGAATAAAATTTTAATTTGCTTTGAAAAATATAAAGCAAACAGTCAAAAAATGCAAAACAAGAAAAACAATATTTAAAAAATAAACAAAATAAAATTTAACGAAACAAAAATAAATTCTGTGTTTTTTATGATTTTTTTTTATTCTTAATAAAAATAAAATTTCAACAAAGAAATAAAATTACAACATGTTGTGGGACTTTCTTAATACTAGAAACAAAAACACATTTTTGCTGGAATAATTCAAAATTTGTCTTTTTTAATTTATTGTGTTTATATATACACTCTGGATCAGTTGATTAGAACCACTTAAAAATAAATATAAATTTATTTTTACATAGCAACACTTTGTATTTCTTTCCATAGTTTTAAATTTTTTCTTTAAGTTTCCGAGCACAGTTTTGAGACATTGCGCAATGTCCTGATAGGTCATTAACTATTATACACTGTTCTTGCCCATTTTCCACTAATCTTAGTGGAAAGTAGTTTTTTTCTAGTAGTTTAAATTAAATGCGACAGTTGCCTTAAAGTCTAATCTTGTTGTTGTTACTTTTGGAATCTTAAAAAAATTCTGTTTCCGATGGTAGTAAAATTTAGCTTTGTACAGAAAGAAATGGCGTACTAAAAATGGAAATTTAAGTAGTTCTAATAATTTGATCGTGAGTGTATGTACATATGTATACAAACAAATAAGGAAATACAAGAAACGAAAAACAAACCGAATTGAAAAAAAAACAAAACAAACTTTGACGTTATTTCGAACAGTACTTCATGCTGATGATACCACCTGGTTATCAATTCGCCTTGCATCGTTCCATTCTTGCACGTTGACCATTTAAAGACTAACAAAAAAAAAAAACAAGAAATTATAAATGTGTTAATAATAATTTCACTATTCTTTTACGCATATTTTGATTATACACATCAGGAACTAAAAATGTGGTAGTTTTCTCTAGGAATTTCAATAGTTATTTTGTTTTCTATTAGCAAATAAAACAAATTTAAATAAAAAAAAAAATTAACAAATAATTTATTTTTGACAAATTTTTTTGACAACTGCAATGTATACAACTGATGGGCTTTTTCGCCCGTGCGTTCACCTGTATTATTCGCCATGAGTAAGCGTAATGCCGAATTCGACGTCAGCTGGATAAATTTAGTATGTCATTTTTTTACTCTCTTTATTGATATTTTGATTTGTATGTAAGGTTTGTAAAAAAGTGAAAGAGAAAATCTAGTTTAATATAAATATTTTAAATTTTCATACTGAAAAAGTTCAAAAAAGTAGTTAAACATAAAAAATGGTGTCTGAAAATCTAAAACATTAAACAAAATTAATTATTAAGTTTTAAAGCGGAAAAAGCGCAAAAATCAGTACAATATTAAAAATTTGTGAGTTAAAATTACTTACTTTGTGTGTTACGAATGTAAAAAAAAATATAATAGAGGCAGTGGACCTTTGTTCACTGCACCTAAGGACTCAAGCGTAAGAATAAAGTGGAGCCAAATTTGTGCTGAGCATTTTCTGCTCAGTTAGGAGCTTTGATTTTATCTAACATGCTTACAAACTATAAACATACATCCTTTTTTAGAATCTACAGACTATAATTTAAACAAAATTTCAGTTAATGTTAATTTGGAAAATACATCAAATATAAATTAACATATTTATTTCATTAAAGTTACTGGTTAAACCAAGAAGCGAGCATGTCAACTGGAATTAGTAAAACCCTATGCAGTGAAAAAACAAACGACTCCTTAAGCTCCTGGACACAACAGAAAATACGAAAACAGTTACAAAAGGAACAAGAAACCCAAACAGAGTAAGTTCTACTTCAGACATTTCGTTTGTTGTACTATTTTATTTTAGCTTGAGGATAATAAGTCCTTTTGTGTAAATATTGGATTTTTTTTAATTTTCTGTTTTTGAACTGTTTTAGAATTTTTGCAGCAAAGGTTTTCCTTTTTAATACTTCAATAAGCATATTCTTAAAATCATTTGAAATAACATAGTACCGCTAATGTGTTATTAAATATTATCAGTGCTGAAAACCTTTGGTCTACCAAGTTTCGCAAAAGAATATTTACAAAATATTCGCTCACTAAAAGCTGAAATTTAAGGACCAAGGGCATACAATCATTTATATAATAAAGTATTATAAATTAACTATGCACCTATGGTGTTCAAAAATAAAAATATGTGAAGGCGTATTTAACACGTCCATTGATTTCGTGCAATACACAAGCGATATGGAGTTCCATAAAAAAATTTGTGTTCTCATGTTTGATGAAATGAAGGTGGCGGAAAGAAATAAGTGTGACACAATACGTGATTCTTTAAAGAAGACGGCAAACACTGTGCAGGTTGTACTGGCTCGAGGTCTAAAGCAGTCATGGAAGCAACCAGTTTTATATGGTTTGAGCAATTTATTATGATAGCTTCATAATGCAGTTTAGGTCCAACTAATCGCAAGTTTTAGAAAAATTTAGGAGTTACTACAGGTAATTCAATGAAATTGAAACGAAATACCAAACGAAAATATAAATATATAAATCGATTTTTATGAATTCTGCTTAATTATCATAAAAAAATTAAATAATTTTTGTGTCCCCAAACTATGCGATATTCATATATCATCATACATCATATAACTCAAACGCCATACAACTTTACACACTGCACAACTTCGAGGCCGAGTCGGCATTTGTTTTACTTAGCTCCAACGGGAAGAAATCGGATATGATGGGTAACTTATAATGTAACCATTTATTAACGTTTTTAATCGTTTTTAATTATTATTTATAATTGTTAATCGTGCTTGATTTCACCAAAATGTATACTTTCTGACAAAAAACATTTAACCGCCATTCTCACAAAATATAAGTCGTCAGAAAATAAACAGAACAATGGCCATTAATCAACCATGATTATCAATAATAAATAATGTTAATGATTGCAAATAAAATTACTCTTTATTAATTTTATTTTCTGCTACATACGTTAGTACGATTCGTGGTTTATTTTTAATCCAAAATTTACCACACAACCTTAACCTTTATATCAACAGATACATACACGGATATGTTTTGTGTTTTTAAATTGCTATATCTCAGAAAATAATAACTGTATTAACCTAAAATTTCATGATTTGCTCACCAGTAGTGTTTTCTACCTTGTTCCTAGATTTGAGTAAAATTGGGAGATCTGGTCCGAGGATGTAAACATTTGTTGCATACCTGGGTACGTATAATGAAATGTATGAAAATAGGTCGATATTGCACTTTTCATGAATAAAATTTATAAGTTTTTAATAATAAAATTCAAATCCAATCAAATATAAGAAAAAATCATTAAAATACTAATTACAAATTTTTCTTAAATGCATTTCTTGCATTGCGGTATATTTCTTGAATGTGAGTCACATACCTACCATACCTTAATTCTGTATTTGGCGGGTGTTGATGGTATGTATTGGGTAAAGCCAGTACCACCATGGAAGGCATACAACTGCTCATCAACTGTCACGCTTGGATTTGCTACGTATTTGCTGCGTAGAATATTATTCAGCATTAAAAATAAGTCCCCTTGGCTGTAGTTTTGTTGTTGTTTAGACGCTGCTGGTGTGTGTTCCCGTTGTCGAAACGTACACTCAAAATATTATGTAGGTAAATATAAATAAAAAATTACTTTTAACAACTACTTTTTCATTCAAAAACGGTCCACTTACATTTCATTTCAATTAAATGTAATTTTCAGTTGTTTTTGAATAATGATTTTATAACTAACAAAGTATGTAATAATTCTTGCGAAAAAAAACCAACTTCAAAACAGATTTCATATGAATGCCCATAACAGCTCAAGTGTATGGCCAGATAAATTAGGTTACATTAACTATTCGGACACACTTATATCTCCAAACTTTATATTTTTTCAACTTTTCACTAGTTTGGCAATATACATCAAATCGCAGCAACTATAGGGTCACTCTTTAATTTCCAAATTCAAATTATATACTTGCTGTTGCAGTAGATTTAGCAATCAGGTTCTGTGTAAATTTAACTGTCTGTCTGTAACGGTTGAACAGTTTGCCCATATACATCACATTATATCAACTATCTAATTTATAATATAACATTTTTATACTTCTTATTATACCAAATAAAGTAGTGGACATTCTGTCCAAAATTAAGGCGTTTGTATACAACGGTTCAAAAAATACGGCCATACAGAACAAATTACATTAATGTTGGGAACACCCTGTACTTTCTGAATTATTGTTATAGCGGACTTAGCAAAACATGTCCATTGCAAATTTCTGCTGTCTGTCTTTAAAGGTTCAAAAGTCCAGCCACATACACCATACACGGGGGACACCCGTTTATTTCCAAATCCAAATTTTATACTTCTTGTTATAGAGAAGTTAGTAATACAGGTTCTTTGTAAATTTCAATCGTCAGTCTACAACTGTTTAAAAGTATAGCCATATACATCCAATTTAATGAACTACTGGCGCACCCTTTAATTTATAATTTGTAATATTATACTTGTCACTATAACAGCCATAGCAATCAACATTGCGTCAAATTTACAAGCGTTTATCTATAACGGTTCAAGAGATAGGCTCATATAAGTAAATCCCTATCAATCATGGGACACCCTTTAATTTCTAAATTCAAATTATAAACTCGTTGATATAGCGGTTTAAGCAATACAGGCAATAATTTTTTGTTTTTGGGAGCTGTAGTAATACGCAGTAATTTAAAATTTTACAGAATCGCCCTTAAGAGTTCATAATGTGTATGTTGTATGGGGACACCCTTTAATTTTTAAGATTATGATCTGTTTTTAAAACGGGACCAATCTGTGAGCATAATCTATCATATTGACAAAATTTTTCAAAATCGGATCAGAAATGACTGAGTTCTGCGGGCACAAATATTAAAAAAAAGCAACATTCAGCCGAATTGTATAACCTCCTCCTTTTTTTGAAGTCGGTTAAAAACAAGTAATTTTTCTTTTATTCCAACGCACGAAAAAATAACCTATCAGAAAAGTAAAAAATACTGTTTTTTTTTTTTATTTATTTCAACTAACAAAATGTAACCTACCAAAACATTAATAATAACTGTTTCTGTATTTATTTCAATTTATAAAATTTAACCTACTAAAACAGTAAAATTAACTGTTTTTTCTTTTATTCCAACCCTCTAAAAATAACCTACCAAAACAATAAAAACTACAGATTTTTTTTAGATTTTAAATTGTCTTTATTTATTTATTGATTACTTATTCTATTTTGGTACACAAATTCTTCTTATTTTTTATTTGCTTTTAGTTTTTGTTTTTCTTTGAAAGTCAACGGATTTCAGGATTATTATTGCTGAAAAAATAATGTACTTTAAAAAAATTATTTATTTTTGTGAACACAATAATTAAAGTACATATTGCTCATTTAGAAATAAAACGCCTTAACTAAAAAAAATTATTTCAAGATAATCGCAGTTGACGTTTTTGACTTGTAAAATGATTCAGAAATAAAGAATAAATTTAATAAAACTTGCATCAAATTTATATTAAAGAGGATGTTTTGGACAAACAAAGTAGAATGTTTGAATAATGATCTTATTGCTGCCATAACCTAAAGTGTGTCGTTATTTATGAAACGAAAAACCGTGTTTCACTTTATTTGTAAAAAGTCGATACATTTTAAAAAGATCGCCTTTTCATATGTACATATATACAGTCACAAAACGAAATATGGCGATGTTTTAACAACTGATATGATCTTTACGTTATGACAAATTTTAAATTTTGAGCGATATATCTGTAATTCAAAAATTTAAATAACTTACCTTGGTTTGGGAGAATACCTGTAAAAAGGGAACATTATTTTTTAAAACATTATGCAAATTTTAAATACTGTGTAAAAAACTTATCAATATTTTTTTGATGTTATTCTTCCATAAATTATTTTGTTCTAAATATATTTTTTATAACTGACATATATTTCAACAGTTTATATTTTTTATGTTATATTTTAAAGCTAATGTAAAATAGTGCTTTTCTACTGACGAACTTTTTTTTAATTATGTATTTTATTTTCACTGAAACAAGATAAAAATTAATTGATAATTTTGACTGCACCGAAAATCAGTATTTTTGTGTCGTTTGTTTCTCTAACAACAGTCAAATAAAGTTAAATAAAAATTTTCTTTCTGAACAACCACATGGAGGGCTTTTCGCCCTCGTTTAGGTATGGCTGTTATAAAGGCGTCATTTCATGAAATATTTTTTGAAAATTTTATTGTTGGTGTAGATAGTAATTGATATAGAATACAAAACGCCTGCTTTTGGAATTTTTGTCTGCCTTTCTGTGTTCGCATCTCGTAAAAACTACTGGATGGATTTGAACAACATTTTGTGAGAAGGTCTCTTAGAACCTTGATTCCAATAAAGAATACTTCGTTTTTTAAAAACGTGAAAGCACCCAATTTTACCGGTATAATGGTTCTAGCACAGTTGTCAGCACTTATTATTTTTGTAGATGAAAAATTTTTAACGCTGTCTACAAAACTCTAAAATAAATAGTTAAATTTAATTTTTTTTTTTTTAAATAGAAATGACACGCAGACGATGTCATGGGCACTGATATTTTTTCTATATTTCTCAGCTCAGCCGCACAAAGTCAAATAAGACGGTAAATACTCGGCGCAAGCGGCTTAGCCGCCGCCGCCGGCTAAAAACACCCTTTCAGCCGCCGCCGAAATATTTTATTTGGCTTGCTTCTCTGTGACGCATTCATACTTAACTCATAAAAGTCAATATGATACTGAAACACTGTCTATAATGTTGTGAGCAAACAGGTATAAATAATTAAAAAAAATAAAAAGTTGCATTCGTGGCTATCAAATTGCTAACACAAAAAAGCAACAACAAATGTACAAGACGAGTTACAAAGAGAACGACAAAGAAAAAAGGGTTAAGTTGTGTGTGAACTTCGTCTCACCAAATTAACATTAAGATTAGTTGGTTAAATAGATGATGTTTACGATGTACATAACATAAGGTAGATAGATGCAAAGAATGCTGATGAAGGATGTGGCGGTCCAGAAAAGGCTGCATTTCATTCTGCTAGCGTCTAATTTCTCTTGTTTTCTTTGGAAAACGTCCGCATACATTTGTAAATAATTTTTCTTTCTAAAAATGTTTAGAAATTAATTAAAAAGAACCAAAAAGCCGAAAATAAAGTAAAATTTCATTAATTTATAATTTCTTTAATACAGTTTTTATTTGACCTTTTTAATAATTAATATATTTATTTAATTTTTAAGCACTAGGTCTTTTTTATTTTTATATATTTTCTCAATATTTCGCTACTCCGTTGTGTAGCATCATCAGGAAAATAATTATTTATTGAATCAAACAAAAAACAAACAATAAAATGTAATAAAAATTTTTTTCAAACTAACAAACAAAAAATTATTTTGTCAAATAAAAAATTTTTTATAACAAATACAAAGTACAAAATTATTTCTTATTTACTAAATGTCTATAAATCTGTGCTACATTATCTGTGTCTGCCTTAAAATTAATTCTTTGTGCTGTTGGTGTATTAATAATTTGTAACATCTCTAAAATATAACGTCTTTTATAATTGTTTTCTATGTTTATTACTGAAACATTTTCAAAATTGGGATAGTGATTTAATCTGGTACAATGAGACGATAATGCAGTTTTTTGTGAATTAATATTTCTATATCTTTGATCAGATTTATGACCAGCAATTCTAGTTTTTAGTTTATTTTTCGTTGTTCCTATATACACTTTATTACAAATCTCATTACCGTTTCCGCTACATGGAATCTTATAGACTAAATTTGATAATTCTTGAATTGGTATTTTATCTTTAGTTTTGCTAAATAACCTTTTTAATGTATAGTGGGTTTTGTATGCCATTTTATATTTATTACAATCAAAAATTTTTGATTTCACCAATCGTTCTGATATTCCTGGTACATAAATTAAAGACTTATAAATCATTGGCTCGATTATATGTCTTGTATTTATATTATTCCTATTTCTATACTGTCTTATTAATCCATTAGTAAGATGAATAGGAAAATTATTATTATTGTCTAGCACTGGCTCCTCTTAATTAAGTATAATTGTTAGATATTAGATATAAATCCTTTTTTTTAAATTTAAGGTTTATTCTTAAATTGAAGATTTAATTATTGCCTTAAGTAAATAAAATTTATAGTTTATTATTGTTTATGTTAGCAGGACTCTATTCTCTTGAATACTAACTTTTTTTTAACTCTATTCATAGTTTTTATTAAGCTTTTTGGGAATAAAGGCCATGTCAGATAAAACTTTGTCGCTTTGCGTGACGTTTCAAACTTTGAAGAAAAAGCTTAAAACGCAAGAGGTATGTCACAATGAAAACTTTAACAGCGCTTAATTATTGTTTGTTTTCTGAGTTTTTCTTCCATAATTTTCTAAAAAAAATAATAAAGGAAGAATATTTAATAAAAAAATAATATTTTAAAATACTTAACTCTTTTACGTTCGATTTTGCCAAAAATTATATACAAATGTATAGCAGGTAATTGTCAAAGCGCGCAAAAAGATGAGTGTTGACCAACTTTGTGCTTTGCTTTGCGTTAAAAGTGCTTTATGTGACATATTTCATATAAGTACGTGCATTTTATCTTATATGTCAAAGCGAATTTGCAACGCAACGCAAAGCAAAAGTTTTATCTGACACGGCCTTAATTATTTTATATTACTTGACATTTCAATGTGCCCAATTGTTATTTTTAATAAAATTAATAAAGTTAACTGTTCGTGGTAAAGCTAGTTACTATTGTCATTCATAATTGTTTTTAATCTTTAATTTAAAGCTCTTTTCCTTTTTACATGCCACTTTAAGAACTTTGCTTTTAAAAAAATAATTAAGGATTTTAAGTAATGTTTTAAAGAGCAGCTTGTTTTACTCGAATTATTTTCAGATTCATTTCCACGCAGTTTACGTACTTGTATAAAACAAAAAAAAATTTAAAGGTTTGTACACTTTGAGCGTAGAGTTTTAACAAAAATCTTTAAGGATCTCATTCAAAACAAAACATCAAAAACACATTGCACAGAAGAACTTTAGTAAAAGCACTAAAAAGTATCTATTCTTACTAATATCTGTTCATTTATGTCCATACCGCATTTTTGTATGGTTTTAGCGTTCATCCTTCTATAACCATTACATTCTTTTCCGCCTTTAAATGTGTTAAAATACAAATGTACATCAAGAAAATTAACTAAAAGTTATTTGCTTTTTTTATTTCGTTAAAAAAAGAAACAAAAAGTAACAGTTGTTTGCACGTGTTTGGGAATCAGTGGATTTTTTTCTTATCCTCTCTTACATTCGTTTGATTCTGTTTTTCAAAAAAAAAAAAATAGATATCAACCGGACCATTCTATATTCGTTTATGAAAATTTTAATTTTGAACGAAATATCTATTCAGTAGCAAAGTTTGGTTACGTTTTTAATACTGATGTTGGAATTGAGGTGACAATAACAAAAATTAAATATATTTGTAGAACACATTTCACATTTGAAGGAAAACATTTTTTCTGCGGTAATTTTTGTTCAAATGGAAAAAATTATAAAACAAATTCTTGTGTTAGATTATACAAAACAAGTAAGAGTGTTATATTTCGGAATGCAGAATTGTATATACCCTGCATTAGGATTGTTGTTAGATATTGCCTTACAAAGTTATGAGTCCGATTTTTTGTAGTTTTATGTGAAAATATGTTTTTGTGATTGAAATTAAATCTTGTGGTAAAATTGAGCTTACTAAATATATTAAATTATATTATAATATGGAAACGTTTATTTATGTATGTATTTAATGTTATTATTCAATGAATAAAAGGCTTTTAATTAATATTTAATTCACTTTATTAGATCCCATTAATTTTAATACTAATTTTACAAAAAGAATAGAATTGACTGTATGCTGTTGTACACTCAAAAGCTTACGAGAAAAAAAATGTTGCTAACTTGAGATTATTCCTTCACGCTAAATTATTTTAACAGCAATCGCGTAGTGCTGCCACATGTATATATGTTACTAATAATTCGTTTCATTGTTCGCTTAACTTAAATTAGAAAATAAATTTGAAAAGTAGCATTTAACACTTTTCATACACTTTGGCTATAGAGGCTTTTTAACCGACTTCAAAAAAAGAAAGAGGTTATCAATTTGTCTGAATGTTGCTTTTTTATGTTAGTGCCCGCAGAACTAAGGCATTTCTGAACCGGTCATGATAGGATTTATTTGATAGGATTAGTCCAGTTTTGAAACCAGTTTATAATTTAAAAAAAAAATAAAGTGTCCCCATACAAGAAGCATGTTTTTTACGTGTAATATGAACCGTAAATAGCACCACATTAAAAAAAAAGCTGCGTAGCACTTTAGTTCCCAATAGCAAAAGGTAATACAAAAAAAAGATCTAAAATTGAAAAGCTGTCCCTATAGGTAAAGTGGTACTTGCTGTACCTGCAACACAAGTATGTGTAGAACGTGCATTTAGTGCATTTGCTGCAGTCTTGATCAAGTTACGATCTAAGTTGTCAAAAAGTCTATTTCTAATATCTTAATAACAAAATTATACATTGACTTGCTCGACTGTCCAAACCTTGAAACAGAAAACAGTGAGTAACAAGAGTCTATTTTGTCCGAAACAGAGAAATTCAAAAACAAATTTTGTTTATAAACTAGCCTTTCCTCATTTTTTTTAATTTTTATTCTACAACTATTAATAAATTATTACAATGAATAAATTATTATATAAATGTTTTAAACTAAATGAAACAATTATTTTCATTTGCAATGGGTTTTTCCAATCGCTAATGGATAATTTTTTGTCTATCGTACATGTACTTTTTTGTCGTCCGTACACAAACTTATTTTAATTTTTTCATGTATATTTTTCCCGTACACGTCCTAAAAATTAAGTATGCTCAAACTTCTCTGTCTTTAGCCGTACACGTACATAACGAATAGCTAAAGTCGTACATTCATCTACGTGTACGCAAATAAATATTTAAAAGCAGCAAATTCATGTGTACGGACAATTTCAAAATCTAGAGACATACATAATTGTTATGAAAAGAAAATTATGTGCTGGTTACTTTTGAGCAGAACATTGTGTGTACGATGTGTCTTTTTTCTGAACTGTGCAGTGAACCGGTATTGCTAACTCTGCTATAACTACAAGTATAATATTTGGATTTTGAAATTAATAGGCGTTCCATTAGTTGATGTAATTTGATGTATGTGGCCTAACCTTTGGAACCGAACAGCAGCTGCGATAGAGAATTAAAAAATAAGAACAAACATAAAGCGCTCCCCATTTCTGAGTTACGGGATTCTGAAATTTTAAAATTTTTTGAAGTATCAATAAGGATATCATTTTAAAGCTTTTGAAGAGCTCTTTAAGGAAATACTAAGGACCAGTTTTGGACTTTAAATGTCATTTATATTTAAGTTCTATTTAAGTACAAAATTCAGTTTTTCAATGCACACTTAAATGATACTTAAATGACCAATCTTGCGCATTTAAAGTCCATTTAAATAATACAGTTTTACCATATGGTTTTGGCTTTTTTTGTTGTTGTTTCGCAAAACTAAACAAAAGTGAACAAACATTTTTGCCATTGATAGAACAATATTTTATGTTTTGCACACATTTCTTAATGAAAATATTAATTAAAAAGTTAAATTAACAAATAAAATAAGTTTAGGTAGTGAATACATGAGTATTGCTGACTTTTTTTAATATATTTAAAATATCTTTCACTAAATTTGCAATTCATTGTGTTTGTTAGCAGCTGTTTCATAAACAATAGAGATTTATGTTGATATTTCGTAATGCTGCCATATTATTATCATAGTTAAATGAGACCGATCATAAATGACTGAAAAACTGAAACTGTATTTAATACTACTTAAATTTAAATGCAAATTAACTAAATGCGTATTTAAATATGAAGTCAAAAACTGGCCATAAGAGTTTTAAAAAATGCTTAACCCATTAAGAGCACATGCCATTTTTATGTAAAATAATATGTATGTATATATATGTACTAACATTTTTTTTATTCTCTCTCACCCCTTGTGATTGGAGTTACTTCACTAAACTAGATTTATATAGATGGTGAAAGGTACATCAGATTCGGCATAGCCGAATGTAGCACTCTTACTTGCTTTGATCTATTCTTAAAAATGCTAAATTATTAAAACTTTTTTCATAAGTTCTTTATTTAATGCAGTGTTGTCTGAAATTTACAGAACACTAAAATATATACTGAAGTCTTATGCATAACGAAGACTTTTTGAGAATGGTGTCAGCGCCTCTATATTGTTTAAATTTTTTTCATGTTATTGAAGTTTTTGTCGTACCGAAAACCGAAGAACCAGACAAAAATTCTAGACTAACAAGATCTAGGACATTTTGGGTAAATTTAAATTAAGGGCCTGTGATAATTACGTTACTAATTGGGCAGCTTTTAATTTTTTATACTTGTTTTTATTGCGACTTCACAGTACATACCATACGTCCAACGTCTTATCCTATAACGCTTCAAGAAAAGGCCATACATATGAAAATCACGTTACTATCGGGATATCCTTCATTTCATTTAATTTAATTTTTTTTTTAATTATTTTTATAGCAAGCATGGCAGTACATTCTTTGTACAAATGAAGCGTCTGCTTATAAGTTCTTAAAAGTTAAGGCCATATTTATAGAATTCACAGCCTACTGGTAACACAGTTCAAAAATACACAATTTTATTACAAATATCGCGACATTTTCGGAACACGCTATTATTTTAGGTATTTGTTTTTATAGCGTCTATAGTAGTACATCTTCTTTTAAAATTTCAGAAATTGTGTCTACCGGAGACTGAGAGATATTGGGAAGAAAACAATATGGTTACGTTTTTACATTTTGTGTACGGAATCCGAAAAAGGAATTTATTCTTCTGGTTCGACTCTTGGCTGAAAACAGCAGATTTCATTTCTTTCTTTGGTTATTAAATGATTTTAGATATTAGTTTTTTTTACTAAAATATTGAAACTTTTTAGAAAATATCGGCTATTCAGTTATTGGTTACCACAAATTTTTAAACGACTTCTAAAAAAAGAAGGAAGATATTAATTCGTCGGTTTTTTATGTTTGTGCCAACCGAACTCAATCCTACTGCACCGATTATAATTTTTTTTCTTTATTTGAAAGGTTCTGCTTACAGATTGGACCCGTTTTAAAGACAGTTCGTATTTTAAAATGATGTTCCCATACAACACACATATTTTCGTGTACTGTTAACAGTAAAAAGGACTTCATTAACCTTTAACTACAAAGGTACTGGTAAATTTTACCTTCTCTTCAATTTTTTTAACTTTGAGATAAGTGACTATAAAATAAAGTCCTTCTTTTGTTATTGCCAAAGTTTTATTTTTGATTTTACGATTTTATCTACTTAATTATATGTTAATTTGTTTTTTGAAAATAAAAAAATTAAAAATAAAAGTTATCTGGTAAAATTTTTGATTAAAAATGGGGAAAAATTGACCACATCCGTAGGTAAAATTTAAAACTGAAAAATCCGCATTATACTATAGCAACAAATAGGAGAAGTAATACAAAAATAAACCCAAAAATTAAAGGGTTCCCCAAAGCTGACGTAAACTGTCCTATATGGGGCTTATCGTTTGAACCGTTATAGACAAACGCTTGCCAATTGGACAAAATGTCGATGAATGATACGGTAACATGTATTGATTTTCAAAATAATAAATAAAAGGGTGCACCAATAATTAATTTTATTTGATGTAATTGGTCACACTTTTGAACAGTTGAAGACAGAAGGTTAAAATTTACAAGTCACCTTTATTGCTAAATACGCTATAATAACAGGTATAAAATTTGGATTTGGAAATTAAAGGGTTTCCCAATAGATAGTAAAATTTGATTTATGTGGCCATATTTTTAAAGCTTTAAACAAAAACCATACAACTTGAATTCAAAAGTTAAAGGGTGTTCCATTAATAATTATAATTTGAATCATTATATACAAAAACATATCCAGAGTAAAAACAAAAAAAAAAAAATATTTAAAATAAGAAAAATAAGAAGACCCAAATAGTTGATATAATTTGATATATTGGCCATATATTTGAACAGTTATAGAAAAACGCTTAAAAATCAAACTATTTTTTTAGAGGCTTTCTATAACATCAAAATAGTAAATTTAGGCCTCTTATTATAATTAACCCACAGCTAAAGCTGCTATTTTGTAAGGTAAAATTATTTTTTGCAAAAAAAAGAGATTTTAATTTTTAAATTAGCATGACTTGTCTAAGTGCTATAGATTAATTGTACGCATGACGAATTTTTGCACTATCTGATATAATAATTTTAAATCGTTTACTTGTAAGTATAAGTTTTCTTCAATTTGTTTTTGATTTTTAGTTAGAATTAACTAATTGAAATTGAAATGAACCACTTTACCTTCATATTCAATTTGTGTCAAATTAATTAAAAGTAAATGAAACATGTTATTATGCTGCCCAGAAATTTAATTTAATATTTTTATTTATTTATTGAAAATTAATTTTGTAATAAATATAAAAAGACGATGACTGGCTACAAGGGCCTTCGTTTACATTTTAGGGAATTAAAAACACATCCATTCAGTGACTGACCAATTTATAAATAAATAAATGAAAGCTTGAACATATAAACCTCAGTACTGTTAGACATAGAGTAGGGCAAAACAAAATTTAAGATGAAAATAAAAATACCATCTACTTGAACGTGAATATCAAAATCACAGAAATGCTTGAGCTCATAATATAAAACATTAGAGTAGCCCATTAAAAAGTGTTTAAATTGTAAAAAATTTGTAATGAGTGAAA
Source organism: Gymnosoma rotundatum (assembly GCA_916610165.2). Classification (NCBI taxonomy): domain Eukaryota; kingdom Metazoa; phylum Arthropoda; class Insecta; order Diptera; family Tachinidae; genus Gymnosoma; species Gymnosoma rotundatum. The sequence goes on from OU744336.1 coordinate 120,198,841, forward strand.
TGCACATACACATATATGTACTTTAATATTCCATTTCCTTTGAAAATGATAAGGGCTTAAAAATTATAATTTTTTTAATAATGATTATTTGACCCTTTTTTTAATAAGTTATTTTCTATTTAATTAAGCTTTGAGTCCTTATATTTTTTATTAATATTTTATTTCAATATTTCGGTACTTTCTGCGTACCTTCTTCAGGAAACAAAATTAATTAAATTAAATTAAACAAAATATTAATTTTGTTTCCTGAAGAAGGTACGCAGAAAGTACCGAAATATTGAAATAAAATATTAATAAAAAATATAAGGACCCAAAGCTTAATTAAATAGAAAATAACTAATTATAATTTTCTTTATTTATTATATTATGCTAATATCCCATAACATTTTCAAATAAAAATGCAGTTTATTTGTTGGTTTAGAATAGCAGGTATCTATACGTATTTCGCTGGTTGCTAACAAAAGCTCAATAAACTGTAAGGAAATAAGTATCTGTTTAATACAGAACCAAAAATTGCTGATAAATTCAGAAAATAATTTTGTTCTTGTGCAGTATGATTTTTTTTTCTAAAGTATATAATGTTAATAGTTAATCAATGTTATAGCAGCCCTATTTTTAATTAACTCGGAAAATATGGGAGAGCGCCAATTTTATCACTAGACAGTTTATTCTTATTTTTTAATTTTTTGTTCGAAATTATTTTAGAAAAAGGAAGGAAAAAGTTCGATCATGCTGATCCAATAGCACCTCTTTCGACACTATATCTGATGGATTGACACAGTTATTATTTTTTTTTCAACACTTGCACGGACGGACAGATTTACAGACGGACAAAACATAATCGACTTCGCTATGTATAAGAAGTCAGAATATATATACTTTATGCGGTCGAAAATGGATATTTAGAATTTACACAGAGATTGAAGAACTTAGATATGCCCTTTTTCCACTTTTTGTGGTGAAGGTTATAAAAAAAATTAATAAAATGTTTCCAAAAAATCTGTAAAATATGTTTTTCATCTCTTGTTTATCTATATTTTATCGTTTCGGAATTACTTAAAAATTTAATAGGGGACAAATTTTTTTCTTACCAAATTCGTCAAATTTTTCAATTTCAAAATGCAATAAAAAAGATTTTATATTTTGCAATTTCTGCTATATCTCAGGATTCAAGTAAGGTATAAATCATGAGAATCGATTAACAAAAGCGGATTTTATTCTCAATTTAATATTCCAAAAAATGTGTAATGCCGCATTACTTATGGCGATAGGACTGCGTTAGCATAGTAGTAAGGTAATGGAAACAAAGTACAAGGGTGTTTTATATGGTTTCTTTGTAATTGATCAAATTTTTTAACGGCTTTGGATTTATAAATAAAATAAAAACAAGAGCAATATATTGCCACTCTTTGTCTAAGATTAGATTGTAACTCAATCAAGCTTGTGTCGTATTGTAAAACCTTTGTTAGAAGTTTACATTGACAATGGTCTTAAGTTTGACTGTAATGTGAATCATATTATCTTCAATGTAAATTTTGTCTTCAGGCGATTGTACAGTATTGGAATGCTTTGCTCTTTCACTATACTTACCTAATTGTTGCAATATAACATGACGAAACTTAAGCTATGTTTCAACAGAGTTGAGAGATATATTTTCCGTCTTAGGTACAGAAATCATATATCATGACTTCCTACTTGATTCGATAATTAGGATGTGACTTTGAAAATTTCGTTAGGTTTAGAATACTGACATACTTTTATAAAATTTTTATGATTATTTAATACGAGTATTATATAAAAATTATTACTTTAATTTTGATAAAATAAATAAATGAGTTATTAATAAGTGAATTTAAACGCAATAACGATATTTAATGCAAAATGTGTATTAATCAGGCCCCTATGGGCTTGTGATCTACTATAAATAAACAAATAAATTTAAAAAAATATAAAAAATGTAATATTCCCAAATTACAAAGAAAAATTCCAATTTTTACAGGCAATGTAATTTTTCCTTTTTAAATGTTTTGTTAGTAATTTTTAATATTTATTTATAAAACATTGTAAAAAATATAAAGTAGCTTAGTTTTATTTGAATAACTTTTTTAAGGTTTCATTTGGAGTTTCTCAGCAAATCGACCAAAACTCTGCAAGTATGTTACATATAACGCTTTTCTATATGTAACATATCTTGGTGAACATGTCACCTGATACAGCACCAAGAATTTCCAAAAAAATTAGTTTTAAGACAGTTTTTCCAAGACGGTAAAAGTCTAACAGTCTTATTCACAAAAATTTCTTATTGTAAGCCTAATGTGTACTTTAGTTATTAAACACTTTCTGTTTTATTAACCAGTAATAAGAATTTTTATTCACAAACGTTTAATAACGCAAAATTAACTATTAAACAGTTTTTATAGTATTGGAGTTTTATGTTGGCAACATCATTTCATATTATATGTAAATTTACGTTTAGTGATGCATACAACTACGAACCAGGTACCTGAATAATGTTTATATAATTAAAAAAGAATACTTAAATCAGCAATAATAATATTTGATATAACTTAAATTATCATTATTTTATTATTATTTATTGTTTCGCATCAGAAAAAATTTAAAAGTAATATAAAAAATGGTGTTAAACCTTTTTTTATACAATGATTCACTGAACGAGTGCAAAAAAGTATCCAAATACCGAGCTTGGAATTACTGTTTGTACATCACTATATTATTTTGTTTATTTATGATACAAATTTGTGAATTTTTTATTTATTATTTCATTTTTCAAATCAATAAAATACAATGCTTTAATTCTGAAAGAAGAATTAATTAAATTGTGATATTTTCTCTATTCTAAACATATTTTTTCAAAATATTAACTGTTAATTTGATATTTATTACCTGAAAACGTATCGTTTTTTTAATTACAATATTGTGCAAAACAAATAAAGTGATAACTAAATTTTTTGCATTTGGAAAACTAATTGCAAGTCCATCTAATAGACCACGAAAACGCTGCTGCGCAACCCGAAAATAATTTGGGCGTTATTGTATTTGATTTCATTTGCATTATGTGGTTGTAATATAAGTATACCTGGAGTTACCTAACAAGTGTCCTCTTAAATCGCCATTTTTAAGACGTTGCTTGATAACTGACTTATTAAAGATCTGGCAAGCACACGTACTGCCTCTCCATCTAGCCAATGAACATAAAATGTGTTTCGTAAGTTCCTACAACTATTCGCCTCGCATACTTATCTTTCTTCGGCCCTAACAACGCAAAGCCACCAAAACCTGTAACTTGGCTGAAGTTCCACAGCCTCTTTTATCTAATTCAATCTCATCCTTGGCCATGTTTATAATTTTTGAGACGTTTCCTTTTTAAACCTATTTCTTGAATGAAATAGATGGTTAGGTAATTGAAACGGATCACTTCTGCCATTAAAAGTTTTAGGACGTTTTGTCATTTTGGGCAAGAGTATTTGCAATAATTTTCCATTTTATGAAATATTTTCATTTATATATACAGTAGCTCCAAGCGAAACTCGTACACCTATGAAAACAAATTTCGTTATGTTATATGTCTAAAACTAATTAGGCTAATAAAATAAATTTACTTAATTTTAGTACAAAACTATGTACTTAATTAAATATCAGAAACGAAATTTTGAATATATCTTTATTTATTAAAATACAGATAAATATTTTAAAAGTGGCAACTTTCGACGCCAAAGCCAAACTCGTACAGTCTTATTTAATTTGGCAACATTCTTTCAATTTGCATCTAACTTCGGGATATTTGGTAAAAATAATTAAAAAATAGGGACTTTCCCCACTATCACCTTTTTTATTGGCATTTATTGAGTTTTTGCTTGAAAGATTTACAAAAGAGAACAAAATGGGTGGACAGAGAGGACGAACTTCTGTTGAAGTAAGAAAATGTATAATTCAACATCATAATAATAATAAATCGCTCCGAGAAATATCTGAGATAATTGATAGAAGCCGAACAACAGTGCAATATATTATAAAAAGGTATAAAATGGAAGAGAGGATTGCGAACAAGAAGAAAAGTGCAAAAAACAAAATTTTCTCTGCTGGAAGCGAGCAATATATTTTACGTCAAATAAAAAAGAACCCATTATTAAGTGCTCCGAAACTCGTAGAAATTGTTGAGAAAGACTTGGGAAAAAAATGTTGCCTATAGACCATAGGAAACATATTAAAAAGGGCTAATTTCAACGGTAGAAGGAAAAGAGTTAAACCTGTGATTAATAAGAGAAATCAAAAGGTAAGGTTACGATTCGCCAAGGACCATGAAACAAATGATTTTTCATTTTGGAAGCAAGTATTATTCACAGATGAAAGTAAATTCAACTTGTTTGGTTCAGATGGAAGACCTTATGTATGGAGAAAATCCAATGAGGAGTTGCTTGCCTAAAACATGAAACCAACAGTTAAGCACGGTGGTGGGTCAGTAATGGTTTGGGAATAATTTTCTGCATCTAGGCTCGGAGTTTTACACTTTATCGATGGTACCATGGTTTAGCATATGTATCTGAAGATTTTAAAAGAAAGTTTGCCAGTTTGAAAGCAGAAACTTTGTCTTAGTAAAAACTTTTATTTTTACCAAGACAACGACCCTAAGCATAAGGCTTATAATGTGCGATCATGGCTACTTTATATTTGACCACATGTTATGGATGCACAAGCCCAGAGTCCAGACATAATCCCAATCGTAAATTTGTGGAGCTATCTCGATCGTAAAATTCGTAGTTATACAATAAGTTCTAAGGATGACTTGAAAAGAGCTCTTCAGGACGAATGGGGCAAAATTGAACCAAGTTTTTGCGTAAACCTTGTTCGCAGTATGCCAAATAGATTAAAAATGGTAATAAAAAATAAAGGCATGCACACCAAATATTAATATTTAAAACCAACATAATAATATTTGATTAAAGTATGGTGTACGAGTTTGGCTTTGTCACAGAAATTACTATTATTTTATGTTTTTATTAAAAAAATTTTTTTATTGAATAATAATTTAAAGTTTTTATGTTTTGTTAAATTTGTTATAAAATGAACTAATAAAATAAATACAATTTTATTTGTTAAGAGCTTCTTACTTAATGTTATAAGATAGTTTAAAAATTAGTCTAAAGTGTACGAGTTTCGCTTGGAGCTACTGTAAGTATATTTTAAAATCTTACCTATTGTAGAAATTAAATTTTTTATATTCTTTGTATTTTTTTATTAATAGTTTTTCACACTTTTTCACAAATTAAACTTATTAAACGTTTAAAGAAGGGTAACTGCTACATTAAATATTTGAAATTTATTAATGATTAATAACAGCGTAATAGTGCTATTAAGCATTTGTGAATACTACTTTAGCGATTTTTTCTTATTAACCTCTTATTAAGCAGTTTAAAATTTTTGTGAATAAGACTGTAAATGTTTAAATTTTTTGAGTGTATAAAGCGGCTTATCTGCCAAAAACGTCGCACGCTCATGGAAGCTCTATATAATGTATGTGAGGTTGTTTTCCATAAGTCTTTAGTATGTACATATCCAGAATGCGTAACACCACCCAACAAAAGAAGATCCAAATTGTTTTATGGTTACTGCAAGAGAGTGTGTTGTTATGAAATTAGGAAACTTGTTCCCGAAAATCCTAATTTCGTCGATTACAAGTGAGTCGCACTACGCGTTACAAAGAAAATTCGTTTTTTTAGCTAAATGGTTCGTATGTAGAATAAACTCCCAGGGGAGGTCTTTCCTGTTACTTTCAGTGTGCAAAGATTCAAATAAAATTTTCAGAAGCACTACTCCCTCTATTCCCCCTTCCATAACCTTATCTCCTAGTTCTGTCACAATGCGTTGTATAAGTAGGGATCATCCCTTGAGTGCTGGTCCTTACTAAACAAAAGTATGCATCAAACTTTCTGTTAAGATTTTCCATGTACCTGATTCTCTTGTTGGATTTCGAGCATTATGAAATTCCTAGCAACAACTTGCTTTTCTGTTTGTCTCACGTATGATAATGTCACATATTTCATCGGATTATATTAACTTGAGTGTTTCTACAATGGATAGACCTTGAGCTGTTCTTCGTACTGGCTGGTTGTTTCCAGTTCTCAGAATGTTGTGTGTAAGGAATCTTGCAGTTTGTGGTGGTGCAGTAGACCAAACTGTTCCATCCTTACCAGAGAACTGCAAGAGTGTCTGTTTTTAATACTCTAAGTATACTCATCTTAAATGCGGTTGCGGTGTGATCGCCACCGCATTTCTTAAGTGCGAGTATTTACTATACCCATTCCATTTGAGTATAAAGGCCGTGTCAGATAAAACTTTATCGCTTTGCGTGACGTTTTAAACTTTGAAGAAAAAGCGTATAACGCAAGAGGTATGTCACAATAAAAACTTTAACAGCGCCTAATTATTGTTTGTTTTTATAAGTTTTTCTTCCATAATTTTCTAAAAAAAATAATAAAGGAAGAATAAATAATAAAAAAATAATACTTTAAAATTCTTAACTCTTTGACGTTCGATTTTGCCAAAAATAATATACAAATGTATAGCAGCTAATTGTCAAAGCGCGCAAAAAGATGATTGTTGCCCAACTTTGCGCTTTGCTTTGCGTTAAAAGTGCTTTATGTGACATACTTCATATAAGTTCGTGCATTTTATCTTAGATGTCAAAGCGAATTTGCAACGCAACGCAAAGCAAAAGTTTTATCTGACACGGCCTTAAGTGTCTACCATACTCAAGTAAAATGTTTGCGATGCTGGCTTTACTTTATTCGTACTCATACTCACAACAAACACCAAGAGAGAGATTTTAACGTGTGTAGTGAGAGGAAAACAGTGTTATCAGATCAGAATTATTAAATCAAACACAATATCAAAAGTCGCCTATGTCTAAATTAGCTAACATACATACTTCTTTGAAATTAAGAAAGTTTACTTAATATATAAAATAAAATAAATTAAATAGAACCCGTAAAATTCGCCATATTTTCATTTATTAAAAACACAGCAAAAGTTTACTAATAGCTTAAGAATAGTTCATTGTTTATTATATTACGTTTTGTTAGGGTTTTTTTAAGGGCCAGTTTTTGACTTCATATTTAAATGTCATTTAAATTTAAGTTCTATTTAAGTACAAAATTCAGTTTTTCAATGCACACTTAAATGACCAATCTTGCGCATTTAAAGTCCATTTAAATGATACAGTTTTACCATATGGTTATGGCATTTTTTGTTGTTGTTTCGCAAAACTAAACAAAAGTAAACAAACATTTTAGCCATTGATAGAACAATATTTTATGTTTTGCATACATTTCTTAATGAAAATATTAATTAAAAAGTTAAATCAATAAATAAAATAAGTTTAGGTGGTGAATACATGAGTATCGCTGACATTTTTTAATATATTTAAAATATTTTTCACAAAATTTGCAATTCATTGTGTTTGTTAGCAGCTGTTTTTCATAAACAATGGAGATTTATTTTGATATTTCGTAATGCTACCATATTTTTGTGATATTTAAATGAGAACTTAAATAAGAACTGAAAAAATGAAACTGCATTTAAATACAACTTAAATTTAAATGAAAATTAACTAAATGCGTATTTAAATATGAAGTCAAAAACTGGCCATAAGTCACACAGGATAGAAATTTAAAAATTCTATTCTTTAAGCAAATAGATTTTTAAAATTTATAAATAGGTATAAAAGCAATAATTATATTTAACAAAATAAAATAAGTAAACTAAAAACTTTATTGCAATTTATTATTTATGAGGTCTAATGAGATTCTAATATTACATCTGCGTATATACAGTTTTGTTTAAAAGTAAAAAAATTAAGTAATTTTCCTTTTATTCACGGATTCGAAAAATACATTTATTTTATTTTTTATGATTTTGTTTTCCTAAATACCGTTAGTAGCACGTTTGTGACAACAAGGCGCACAAACTGAAAGTATTTTTACATAAAACACAGCAACAAAATAAGTATACCTGCTTTAAATACTGTACAATAGCTGTGCCTTTAAGGGGTTTTTATTGCATTTTATTCATTAAATATGTGTTGTATTTCATACCTATGAAAACGGTTGTTGTCTGTTTTTCTGTTTATAATGTTTAAGCAATAGATTTGATCAAATTTTGTTTTTTTTTATTGTTTATAAATAGATCTGCATACAATGCAGTATTTCACAAAACGGCAGTAAAAAAACTTTAATAGGGTAAAAATGTGGCAACGTTGCTTACAAATAAAGAGAATTAAAAAATTCAGGCGTACGAGTATAAAAAATACTTAAAATTCTGATTGCGATATTTTTGATACTCGTTTTTACACGAATGGGTAAAATAAACACCGCAACTTTTTATTGCGGTGTTTAAAATACTCGAGTATGAAAAGTATAGAGTAAGTATGCGGTGTACTCATGAGTTGCGGTGTACTCATGAGTTGCGGTGTACTCATGAGTTGCGGTGTACTCATGAGTTGCGGTGTACTCATGAGTTGCGGTGTACTCATGAGTTGCGGTGTACTCATGAGTTGCGGTGTACTCGTGCAGTTCTCTGATCCTTACTTGTATAATTTGCTCCATTTGACAATGTTGTATTCTGGTAGCTGGACTTCTTATATGACAGAGGCATCTGGAGTTACATCACCTAAGTTTTCGTCTTCACCCCTTTCACATGCTAATACAGTCGACTCTTGATAATATGAAACTCAAGGGTCAAGAGAAAAGTTAAAATAATCGAGTTTTTATATTAACGAGACTTCAAAACATCATAAGAAAAATAAAAATAAAATTTAAATTAACAAGAGCTTATGTAAAATCTCTTATTGTAAACCAACTGTAGCATATACACATATATAGTATAATATATAATAAAAAAGTCTGTAATTTTTTAGTAAATATTTCAACGTCATTGTCTAATGAATTTTCCATTGCGACAAGAGCTGAAAAGAAATCGTCACTTGTATCCTTTTTAAGAGCATAGGAGCGTAACATGCTTAGACTTGCCGTTGATTGGCTTAATGACACTGAAAGTGCCACCACTTCATCATCCTCATCTAAAGAAGTCGGATACAACAGTTCAGTATCGGTTAGGGCACCGTAGATACTGATGTTATTGTATATCTGAACATACAGGTATGTGATGGAAATCGATCGATTTGAAAACGATTCGTTTTGAGACAAATTTTAAACAAAAGTAAAGAAGTTACTCCAAAGTAATTGTAGAAACTGAATGGAGAGTTATTGAAATATATTTTGAAGTAAGGATATCACAACCGTTTACGGTTTTAAGTCGTCTCGATTTCGAAATCGATTTCCATCACATACCTGATAGTTCTTAAAACTCACTTCTTCAGAGTTAGGTAGCAGTTGCCATGCTGGTAGCCCTGGTAGCTGAGCTGAAGATGTTAACGAAAACTCTCTGTTTTTGAAGCAGTTGTAAATGATTAAATAAATATAGCTGCTATGTAACCTTTGACACCAGCCACTCATAAAACAAATCTGTATTCATCCATGATTTTTTTTTAGACCTGTGAGTTACGGGCAGTGTTTTTTATTCCCTTGAAACAGAGTGGTTTTGCTGATATCGCAATAACGAGAGGTTTAAACTTTTGAGATCCATCCATGCTACATGACAAAAGTACAGTAATTCTTTCCTTGCTAAGTTTGCCTCCATGATCTTTTTCGTCTCTTAATGTCAATGTGCGATCAGGAAGACACATATAAAAAGCCCAGTTTATTCCGCGTTGAATGTTTTTTGGTTCGTAGTTGTTCAGAAGTTGACTAAGGTTGTTGGTCCAATCGAAACAAATCGAGTTAGGTCGAGCGTAGGTACAGTAATTGATTATCGGATTTTGAAATTGGAAACCCACCCTTCACTGGCGTTAAGTCTGTCAATTTCAAGAGATTTTGCAAAAGACTTGGCTTTCTCCTTCAATATAATACACACCGGTACACGTTTTGATCTCTGCACTGACGAATTCACGATATCAAGTATTTTCAAGACGGGAAAATTCATCCGGACGTTACCGTTTTCTACCCCCACTTAAGGTAGATTCGGTGATGCGATTTCTATTTTTCAATATCATTGATAATGTTGATGTCAAAACTCCGAATTTTTGGGCAACATCTTTTTTTAACTGCCCATTAGCTACTACTTCAATTCAAGTTTTCAAGTTTTTTCTCCTTTATGGAGTTTTAGAACTCGTTTTAGTTTAATACGCAAACCTTTGAAAACAAATGCTCATGACTTCAAGTTTACTGATGTTCGTCATTGCAGGAAGCGTGAAAATGCAAAAAGCCGTTAGATTTCATAAGAAAGCAAAGCAAAGAAATTCTATTTTTGGTGCATACTAAAAGCGTGGCATAGAAACTAAATACCCCAATTTAAAATGATTTTATAAACAGAAACAAAATCACATTAAAAAGTGTAAAAAAAACGAACTTCAAATTATAAAATGTTGGCAGGCAAGATGCCATTTTGTATTTTTACAAAATTAAAACAATTCAAATTATAGACCGTAGAGCTAAAAAATTCAAATTGTATAGAGTCGTCGATCAAAATTTCATTGAAATAATTTTTAATTATTGAGGGGACCAAACTACATAATTTTTTTCAATATATTGAGTGTTTTTCCAGGGACCTGGAATATAGTTCAAATAATCGCAAGATTCAAATCAAAGAGTTTCATATTATAAAAAGTCGACTGTATTTCATTATCACAATTTTCTTCTTCAAACTCTTGCAACCTTTGTCGAAGATATTCTTGTTGCCTCTCAAAATCAAGGGCATTAACTTGTTTATATATACAATTTTGATGCCTTTATATGAAATTGGGCAATGTCTCAAAACTGTACTCAGAAACTAAAAGAAAAAATTTAAAACAATGGAAAGAAATATAAAGTGTTGCTATGTAAAAATAAATTTATATGTATTTTTAAGTGGTTCTGATCAACTGATCCAGAGTGTATATAAGTACGTAAACATAATAAATAAAAAAAGAAAATTTTGAAATTATTCCAGCAAAAATGTGCTTTTGGTTCCAGTATTAAGAAAGTCCCACAACATGCTGTAATTTTATTTCTTTGTTGAAATTTTATTTTTATTAAAAATGAAAAAAAAAATAAATTATAAAAAATTATTTTCTATTTTTTTAAGCTTTGGGTCCTTATATTTGTTAATAATATTTTATTTCAATATTTCGGTACTTTCTGCGTACCTTCTTCAGGAAACAAAATTAATATAAAAGCAAAATAACAAAATTAATTAACAATTGAAAAAAATTTTTTGTCATGATGAAGTTAAAAAACAATGTTTCAAAAAATTTTCAAAAAACAAAAATATAAAAAAGTGTTTTGTGTTACATACATATATTAAGAACAAAATCATTTATGTTATTTTGTGAATTAAGTGTCTGTATATATGAGCGACATTATCTGTATCTGCTTTAAAATTAATTCTTTTAGTCAATGGAGTATTTACAATGTGTAACATTTCCAAAATATACCGTCTCTTATAATTTTTTTCAATACTAAGAACTGAAGCATTTTCAAAGTTAGGATAGTGACCTAAGTCAAAACAATGAGTGGATAATGCTGTTTTTTGTGAATTAACATATCTTAAGTCCGACTTATGTCCAGCAATTCTAGTCTTAAGTTTATTTTTTGTTGTACCAATATATACCTTATTGCAAATCTCCTGATCACTACCTTTACAAGGTATTTCATAGACTACATTAGAAATGTCAAATTTATTAATTCTATCTTTAGTCTTACTAAATAATCTATTCAGTGTATTATTTGTTTTAAAAGCCATGTTATATTTTTCCTTATTGAAGATTTTAAGATTTTTTAAGAAACAGGGTCTTCCGATGGGATCTCCGGCATCTCCAATTGTTGCAGACATTGTTATGGAGAAATTATTGGATTTTTGCTTAGAAAAACTAATTATAAAACCAAAAGTTATTACTAAGTATGTTGATGATTTATTTTGCATTATTTCTGATAGTGCAATTGATGATATGTTAAAGATTTTCAATTCTTTTGATGTTAATATTAAGTTTACAATAGAGAAGGAATGCGATTCCAAACTTCCTTACTTAGATACTTTATTGATTCGACGAGGTAATAATATATTAATGGATTGGTATCAAAAACCGACAGCATCAGGAAGAATTATTAACTATTTTTCAAAGCACAACAAAGGTATAATAATTAATACAGCTAAAAATTTAATTGAAAGAGTTTTAACTATAAGTGATGAAGAATTTCATAAAAAGAATAAAGAAAAGATTAAAAATATACTAGCGGATAATAGCTTTCCGAAAAGACTTATTTATAAATTTATTAGACAATACGGACATAAAAGAAATACAAATAAGATAAGCACATTGGAACCTAAGATTTATAAGTCTTTAACTTATGTACAAGGTTTTTCAGAACGTTTAAAGAATTCAAAAATCTTCAATAAGGAAAAATATAACATGGCTTTTAAAACAAATAATACACTGAATAGATTATTTAGTAAGACTAAAGATAGAATTAATAAATTTGACATTTCTAATGTAGTCTATGAAATACCTTGTAAAGGTAGTGATCAGGAGATTTGCAATAAGGTATATATTGGTACAACAAAAAATAAACTTAAGACTAGAATTGCTGGACATAAGTCGGACTTAAGATATGTTAATTCACAAAAAACAGCATTATCCACTCATTGTTTTGACTTAGGTCACTATCCTAACTTTGAAAATGCTTCAGTTCTTAGTATTGAAAAAAATTATAAGAGACGGTATATTTTGGAAATGTTACACATTGTAAATACTCCATTGACTAAAAGAATTAATTTTAAAGCAGATACAGATAATGTCGCTCATATATACAGACACTTAATTCACAAAATAACATAAATGATTTTGTTCTTAATATATGTATGTAACACAAAACACTTTTTTATATTTTTGTTTTTTGAAAATTTTTTGAAACATTGTTTTTTAACTTCATCATGACAAAAAATTTTTTTCAATTGTTAATTAATTTTGTTATTTTGCTTTTATATTAATTTTGTTTCCTGAAGAAGGTACGCAGAAAGTACCGAAATATTGAAATAAAATATTATTAACAAATATAAGGACCCAAAGCTTAAAAAAATAGAAAATAATTTAATAAAAAAAAGGGTCGAATAATCATTATTAAACAAATTATAAAAAACATAGAATTTATTTCTATTTCGTTAAATTTTGTGCTATTAATTTTTTATATATTGTTATTCTTGTTTTGATTTTTTTGACTGTTTGCTTTATATTTTTCAAAGCAAATTAAAATTTTATTCGCCTCAACCACTGATTTTTGACACGGACTCGTACCAAGAAGTTGCTTTGTTGTAGCAATTCGTCGATGACTACACCTTTTAGATGCGCCTTGGTGTAAACAAACTTGCAAAATTTTGAATTTTGAATTTTGAAAAAGATTTCATATCAAATGTAGTAGATTTCAGTGTAAATTAAACGCACCATAAGCATCAATTATCAACAAAACACAAACAAAACAAATGAAACTACAAAACATAAGAAAAACCTAATCAACACTTAGCAACAAAAGAAATTTTATATATAATGTTTTAACATATCCGGGTTTGTATGTGTTGACGTATGTATAATTTTGTATCTGCTACACATTTTATAATATTCCTATACATTTGAATTCTATTAGATAAACCTTGGTTTATTAACCCTGTGCGTGTTCAAAAGACAAGGTTTTCTGTTTTGCCGATGTAACACACTTACTGGAGTTGAAGCGAAATCATTTGAAATCAATTTGTCGCATCAAACTATTAAGAACTGTTAAATTAACTAAAGAACATATCTTGGTGAAAGGTGCAGGTAAAGCTTTATTTAGCTACAAGAAAGTCAAAAATATATCACTTCAAAAATTTTTAGGAAGACAAAAAGTGAAGTTAGCTGCTCAACTTTTCTGAAGCATAACAGCCAATGCTATGAAAACGTCATAATCCCTTGGTATGGATTTATACTATCCACTAAGACAGCTGACTTTTTTCTGCTGATAAATGACATTTTTTCGATGTACTAAACTCTAAATTCAAGTACCCGGAAGAGGTAATTCAATAAATTTAGTTGAGCTGACAAATTAGCAAGAAACATATTTTAGTAAGGGCCTTGCAATTGAGAGCCAGAATCAAATATTATTAAAAGTTAATGAAGTCATGTCATCGACAATCGTACCCGAGAAACAAAATTAGAGCACTTTCAAAAGGGTATTATCCTGACAAATACTGCTCTGATGATGTTGCAAAAATATGTTGAGAAGTACAATATGAAGTACCTAGTAGCTAACCGTCTTAATTAAGACGTCTTGGCACATTTTTTTTAGTGTCATTAGGAGTAAAGGGGGTCTTAACAACCATCCAACGTCAAAAGATTTTTAATATAGGCTGTAAAAGTACATCTTGGGTAAGTGTACGAAATAAGCTTAATTTACTGTTTATTATTCTTTTTAATTAGAAATACAGAACACCTAAACGGTCAAGGGAATGTTGAAGAGGACGATGCGGACTATCTAAGTTCTGCTGTCGCAATGCCAATAGCAGAGTCGCAAAATATAGAAGACGCTGAAATGCAAGATTCAGAAAATTTAGGAAAACTATTTCCTGAATTAAGTGGAGAAAGAGAATTAGAATTATGATGATATTGGTATTCTTCAAGAGGATGCTTTGGAATATTTTAGTGATTACACTGTTAAAAAGCTTAATCTTGAAGAATACGAATAACATTAAAATGATTCGTTTACATGGGCGGATCAAGTGTCTAAGGGCTTTTTGAAAAATCCAAAAGCCAGTTTCATGGAAGAAGTGAAGAAATTAGATGCCATATTTCATCAAGTTAATGGCAAGGAAATATCATACTGCTAAAACTTGTGTCAGCAGCTTTTACAAATTTCGGATATATTTCTGCATGCGCCACTTGAAAAAACGACTCAAAATTCAAAAAGCAAAGGAAAGAGTTATGGGTGGCAGAAAATTTTTTAAAATAAAACTTTTAGCTTAGCTATACATACGCAAATAAATATGTCAGTTTAGAAATTTAATAAACTCATTTTTTTTTTTTTTTTGTTTCTAAGATTTCAACTTAGTTAAAATTGTCAAGAATTTGGAACAAATATTATAAGCTATAGCAAAATCTTTATTATCCACATTGGCCAAATTTTAGTGCAATTAATTACTCTGTTTTGCAAGTTTTCAACGCATGTTCTTTGAATAAATGGAAACATAAAAGGGCAAACTGTTTTTTTTAAAAAAAAGTATCAAAATACTTAATTTTACCTATTCTTACAGAATCGAATATAATAATATAATAATATTGTTTGTAATATCAAGGCCAGTTACTTTATTATCTGCACTATACCTAATTTAAATTTCACTTAACTTGATTGTTTGTGCCTTTGTGTTAGACTTTTTTTAACATTGTACGATTTACTAACTGTTATCATTGTATATTTTTGTATTGTATTGCAAGTCAAAAGGTAACACAGAGTTTGCTTTCGATTATTTCATATTGTACAATTTACATGAAACATTGCTATAGACGGAGAGAAAGTAAGCTAAATGTGGTATAGAATTGAGTGTAATACACGCTTTCATTTTACTAAGTAATTTACGCAGAAGTGCTTTTGCTTAACTTAAAATAAACAAAGTGAGTGTGGGTGTGTTGTTGAAAAATAAAAATTGAATTATAAAAATTGTTTCGTATTAAAAAGCCACATTATAATGGAGGGACTCAGCAAGCGTCATTTGTGATGATTGGCAGTGCGGGAGAGGAAAAATGTTTTCCTATATTGATATGGTAGATAAAGAGCTGGAGCTTTGGAAAGTCCTGAAACTGAATACGTTGTGTTAACAGCTGGAATTGGTTTTACTAGTGGTGATGAAATAAAAAAAAAACTAAGTGTTAATTGTGAAATATTTATGTGCATATACTTTAAGCAGGACCTGGACACAATAAAAAAAGATCAAGAATCAGCTAGGACCTTACGTGAAAAAATGATGGATAACCAAGACAAAATTGTGGCGTATTTGACGCAAACAAAAATGGCGTTTCGGAGTATCGTACTATGTTTCCTGTTGAAAATGAAGAGCAAATACAAGCTGTGGAGCATCTCTTAAAAGAATAAAGCTGAAATGGTAGATTATCAGTTTTAACAAATTGTGCTATGTACATATTTTCCGTATTTGCTGTTTTTAATTATTACTGTTCTTTCTTCCAGGTAACCGTTATAAAGCCAATTTTAAATCTTGGTGGATTACGTGTGAATTTCATATTTGGCTCAAAGGCTCAAACCGGCTTAAAAAGCCGCTTGTTCTGCCGTCGCCGCCATAAATATATCGGCTTAGTTTACGACAGTAAAGAAATACAAATTAAATAGGTAAAAGTAAAGAGGTACCATGGAGAATTCATAAATTAAAAACAAAACGGGTTAAACCAAATCAAAAGTAGAGCGAAGAGGACATAACAAAAATATTAAACTACCAACAGGAAGCTCCAGAAATAGAGGTAAGTGTCTTAAAAAAATAGCTACATGTGGTATTTTTGTAACCGGATTTATTAACAATAACTGGTATAAAATATTTGTTTCATATTCTACATACACATTTAATTTAAAAATAGGCACCAACGGCACGAATATTATATAAGAAGCTTATAAAAATAAGTGGCATTAAAGCAACATGGGAGCTAATTCGATGGAAGGTAAGGCATTTTAAGGCATCCTTCAAAAAAGATAATGATTGCCGGAAGTCTTCTGGTTCTGTGCTGCTGGATTAATAAGCGAGAACTTATAGTGTTAAAGGTAAGTAAGTTACATCAAAATATAGGACGTGATGTAGAAAAATTTTAAATTTTAGGGAAAGTGCTACAGTTGTGTCCCTACCACAAGCAGCTTAATGAAATTTTCGGTGTAAAAAAATAAATAGCGTTTACGGGGTGATTTACAGCGGAAACAATTTCCACATTAGATGAACCTATAAGCGAAACAATAATGGAAACATCTTTACTTATGAAAAAGAAGTGGTCATCAATTCGTGCCACCCAATTTTTCTAGCAGAATCGCAGAGAAACCTGCGCCATCGCAACCGTCTGCATCAATAAGTGCATCTAAAAAAGCTATAGAGAGTGCTGAATGGGAAAGGGATAAACATGAGAAAGAACTTGCATTAAGCGATAGAAAACTAAGGTTGATAGAAAAAGTAAGGCGCAAAATGGAGTTTAATATTATGCAGTTGGATAAAGATGAAAGTCTGAAGATTTTTTAAATAGAAAAAGATGAAAGGGTACAAAAATTCGAGATAAAAATGAACAGCGTTGTCAACTTTGAAATTTCAAAACGCACCAAAATGGAAAAAAAACGCACCATTTAAGAGAAAACGCACCAAGTTTTAGAATTTCTTTTTTTTAAATCTTTAATGAATTAGTTTTTCAAAAAAAGTGTTATTTTTTTGCATTAAAAATATAACAATAAAGCAGACTTAAAGTTCAAGGTTTTTACAAACAAACAAAATTAAAAAATAAAACTTAACAAAAATTAAAAAATAAACAAATATGTTTGTGTTAATTTGTACTAGATAATACATTTTTTTCATGCATACACAACTTTCGAAATAAAAAACAGCGATCATTCATAAAAAATATTTCTGTATAATTACATACATACAGTTTAATAAGTAAAATTCCCTACAAAATTCATTTTATTAAAGGCTTATAAATGAAAAAAAAAAAAAATTATGAATAATTCGACATTACATAAACTATTGTTGTTCTTTTAGCGGACTCAGCAATTCATGTTCGTTGTAAATTTCAAGCGTCTGTCAACAACTGTTAAAAAGTATGGCCATATACATTAAAATAAGTGAACTATAGGCGCACCCCTTAGTTTATAATTTTTAGTATTAATACTTGTTACTATATCGGCCATAGCAACCGATATTCTGTCCAATTTACAAGCGTTTGTATATAACTGTTCAAAACATAGGCCCATATAAGTAAATTTACATGAATTATGGTGGCACCCTTTAATTTTTAGATTTATTTTTGTATAACTTTTTGTTATTGGGAGCCATAGTAATACACAGTCATTTTTTATTTTACAGAATCGTCCTTTACAGTTCATATTACACGTAAAAAATATGTATGGGGACACCCTTTAAATTTTAAGATTATGAACTGTATATTAAACCGGACCAATCTGTAAGCATACTCTATCATATTACCAACAATTTTCAAAATCGGTTCAGAAATGACTGAGTTCTGCAGGCACAAACATAAAAAAGAAACATTCAGTCGAAATGTATAACCTTCTTCCTTCTTTTTTTGAAGTTGGTTAACTGATCACGATAAAACTCTGCTTTTGCTAAGCTGTTTAACAGATACGACAGCAGCCTTTACTGCAAAAACAATGACCATGAAAATATAAAAGGGATAGTATATTCCATACAGTGAAATGTTTCTTTTTTAACATAACATAAATTAATACAACAACAATACTGTCTCATTTTGTGCTTATGATTTGGTACGTCTTAAGCGAAATGGTATTAAAACAGGTGTATTTTTTGTACAAAAATTTTTTCTCACACTAAAAAAAAAGTGGTTTTAAATTTGCTTTGGTGCCAACACAAATTAAAAAAGCACCAAGGTTTAAAAAAAAACGCACCACGCACCAACACATGAAATTTTCGCACAAAAAATTCGAAAAAGCACCCAAAATGGTGCGAAACAAACCAAGTTGACAACGCTGGAAATGAAGTATAAGATTCAATTGCAAAAATGAATTTTTAATTAATCATAAATTCTTAATACTAAAAAATTGAAATAGTGTCCAAACATTTCATACATGTGTAGCTAATGTTTCAACGTTGTACTTTGTTTTTTTTTTTTTTTTGTTGTTGAAGAAGTCTTTTTTTTTTCCTTCTACATTGACAGACAATTAGTTAAAATATTTACATATAACCCTGGAGTTAATGTCGACGTCGTTGACGGCGTCAAATGTCAAAAAAAAAAGTTGAATCGTATGAAATTGTATGAGAGCAGTTAATCTCAACGCGTTGAAACGCCGTAAAAGTTCAATCTGTTTCAACTTTTTCGGCGTTGAAACGCCGTCAACGACGTCGACATTAACTCCAGGGTAATATTATATTTTATACTTAAATGAGTTTACTACTACTTACGTATGTGTTCTAAAATATAAGTGATATTTTTTATTTAATTTTTTTAAATAAGTGACTTTGAAATTATTTTAAGAAAACATTAGTGCGTATATGGCTTGTCTGTTCATTTCACCAGATCTATTTGAAAAACTGTCTACTGGATCGCCAGAATCTTATGCAGTTGTTGTTACAAATAAATTTAAAATGTTATGGAGACTACAAACAAGAAACCAGTCGCAACATAATTTATGACTTTTTTGTTAGCAAGACGCATTCTTGGCTGTTTAAGACTACTAAATCTTTTCTTTAAAAGTCCAAAACAGTGATCCACTCTAATGCGATATTTACTATGCGGTAAATTACAAGCGATCTGGGCATTTTTATCAAGCTGTCGCTCGTTGCTTCTGTAGGGCGTAATCAATGTTCCTGATAAAGGGTAAGCTGAATCTTCTACTATTCTTTCATGAGAAGAGAAATATTGGCTATTTTGTTTGAATAGAGGACATCATGCCAGCGTTTGTGATCACAAACTACTGTGCTTTTATAGAACACATGTTATTTCTGGAGAAGTACGTGGTATGATCTTCGATTGGCGGTTCTGCCAATTTTATCTGAGTTCCATCAATACACCTAATGCAAAAAGGGAGCTGGTCAAATGTATTTGATACAATTTACGATCGCTCAGTTTCTTTGGGCCAGTAAATATATTTCGATTGAAGGCGCAAGAGCGCTTTGAAGATTCTTCGCGTTATTATTGATATGGTTCCGCCATCTCCCCCAAGAATAGTTGCAATTTTCTTAAGCGGTGAGCTTTCCCATGATTAGCCCAGGCGGAACAGTACTATTGCTAGTTACAGTTGTACAGAAAATTGCTTAGCAGAATACGCTTTAGTTAATTCTATATCGTTTCTTACTAAGTCACACAACATCACAAATTGCTTCCTATCAACCCTTTTCATTTGTCGGAATTATCCTAATCCATCGCTGTCAAAACATTATTTCTCCAAATATTTGACTTAGTTACTGCGCCAAAAAATCCACGACGGTACTCCACCACAAGAGATATATTTTCTGGCCGTTCGTCTAAGATTACTTCCACTGCTTCGTAATTACTTTCTATGGATATAATCTCTTCAGCAGCTTCGTCTATTAAAGAATGTTTTTATTTAGGAAACTCAAAAATAGGTGTGTTCATTTACTTTACTAGTAAAAATTAGCAACGAGAGAGTAACAAGAAATTTTCCAAAATTACTCTCAAAAATGTGAAAAAGTAAATGAACACATTTTACTAGCTAAAATTTGCAAGTTAAAATAGTGTTGTAATGAGTACTAAATAAATACCCCTATAATTTTTGAAAATATTTTACATATATTTATATTATTATAAAAATGATGTGATTATTGTCATTTATATTCAGCATTGTCGTAACTGGCGTTTTTCGAGTACGGCTTGTAATAGAATAATGAAAAGTTTTGCAATTTTATTTAATCTAGTATCTGATGTAGTCGAAATACGCTATATACGATAAAGGTGATTAACTAATTTGACTAAAATGAATAAATAAAATTTCTATTTTTAATTAGTTTATACGTTATAACAGCCTGCCTACACATAGAATTTTTATTTCAAATATCGGAAATAACGACAGAATCAGGTCGCAGAAATGTTTATGTCCAACTTTGTGATTTATTTTCCAAGCGATTTTCATAAATGGTGTTTTTAATGCGTGGTTATATAAGCATGCGTTAATAGATATTATTATTGAGAATTTTTGTTCGCTATTGTCTAACGTTAATGCTCCGCCTTTGCAATCGTTTCTAAACTATAATAATAATAATAAACAGCCGGCGAAAAACGGGTTAAATATATTTTTTAAAGAAAACAAATTTAAGCAATTTTCATTTTCATTGTAATAAAAAGCTTTATCCAAAACAAAATATCAAAAGCAGTAGAAAAGTAATTTAATAAATTATGTGTTAATTTAAATTTATTTCCCAATATATATTTGAACTAATTGAGTTATTTGCCTGCTTAGTGTAAATTACTGAGTAGCTACCTACTCATAATATTTACAACACTAAGATTGTTTGCCGGAACATCCTTTGCCACTGATGTACTAGATACTGTGTTGCTTAGTTCAATTTCATTAGACATCTTATTTTGCTTCTGTTGTTTTTAAGTTACACAAAAATAAATTTATCTTTTTAAAACTTTTTATCGTTTTAAAAGTTTACATTTACTTACAATTTCTTTAATTTTCCAAAATATTTTTATTTTCAACTTAATTTTGAAATATTTTTTTGTAAACACAAACGCAAAACAGCTGTTTGAATAATTATTGCAAGTAAAAATTTTACTTGTAAAAACTTGCAAGAATTTGTCTGTCTCTCAATTTTTTACGCTCTTTCGACGCTCTCTCGTTGCAAATTTTTTGGGTTAATGGACGCTTTCTAGTAACAATTGTTACAAATTTGTACAAATTTTAAGTAAATGAACACACCTAATAATTTTACTTTTTGAATCAGCTGTGAATTTCGTGTTTTGCAAGTAGCGTTGCAAACTAAAAGGTCGTTCGGAATTGACAGGAAATTTTGCAATTTCATAAATTTGCTAGTATTTTATGTTAATTACAGCAGCGTATTTTAAGTATGTAAGAAAATATTTAATTTTAACTAAAAAGCGATTACATCAAATATATAGAATTGTATGGATATTTTCTCATATACATTGTGGGTTGGTGGTAATAAAAGAAAAAGCGGTAATTTCTATATAAAAGTAAACTAAAAACGTATACATAGTTCTGAGTACTCTGATCACTTGTTATATATGTATTTTTATATTCATTTGAAATAATGTATATAGTTCTCTTAATTATCATTCCAATTATACCCATATTACCAATTTCCTTCATTAAATATTTGATGGTACATCCATACTGTTCTTAGAAACTTTGGGGGCCCGTAACTCCGAAACAAAGAGTTGCCTTTATTTTGTCACTTTACATTTGTTGCTTAGAATTGCATTTTACACACACCATGTTTCTTTTGAAATTTTTATGATGTGGCCGTAAAGTAGTTTTTTTCTGGGAATACACTTCACCACCACCAACAATAACGGAAATTATATACAGTTTGGAAATATGTAAGTATTGATGTTTTACGTTAACGACATATAAGTACCCATTTCGTTTTTCTCTTGTTCATCTAAATATCGACCAATAGCTTCAACTGCTTATGACATTTCGAATTTTTTTACACAAACCAAATGCATGAGGTTGTCGTTGTTGTGCTAACGAGACTACCTTGTGTAATTATACCATGATACCAGCCAAGGCCTTGGATATCAGCTATTAAATTCAAACAGAACTTATACGCCTTCTACGACCTAATGCAAAAAGTACAGTTGTTATCGTGATTAAATTATAATTTTAAAAAAGTGTAAACTTCATTGACCCTTTTCATTTTATGCAATTGGATCCTGGGTAGGGAATTCAATTTGTTATTTATTTCTAACCAACACTGTTTTTTTTTTTTTTTTTTTTTTTTGATGTGTTACTTTCTTATAAAACACATGACATTAGTTTGCAAAAGAAGGAACTAGTAATTGAATTAGTTTTTTAAGTTATAAGAGAATACCTTAAAATACGTACTAATGATCATCATTATTTTCTACAATAATTAAAGTAATCAATACTCAGTTATTGATTATGAAAATCTCATTCCTTGTTAAATCATTAGGTTGGTAATCTAGTTGGGAAGTCCTTCCATGTTTTCAAATTTATTAATTCCACCCTTGATTACCTTTTCTAAAATTTTTGGCTGGGTAGTTTCTAGTTTATTCTTCCGAAGATCGAATTTAGGAAATAAAAAATCTAGATTAAAAAAATTAAGAATTTCATTAAACTATCAAATATTTAACAAAATATTAGTTATTCAAAAAAATTCGAATTCAATTAATTTTAATATATCGCACTTGATTCATATATCGCACTTGATCAAGTTAAAATTTTACAACTTTCAGTAGAAGTGAAAAACTGTTTTTGGTTGGTTACATTTCAAGAGAATTTTAAAATCCGAATACATCACAGCAAGCAAATTCTATTAGAAAATATTTTTTTGTTTTGTTTTTTGTTTAAATCTGTGGAAGTATTGCAACAAATTCAAATTTTTGGAGGTAATACCAGCTTTGTGAGTTTTTTTTCGATCATAAATGAAACAAATTTTATCAACAAAACAGTATCAACTCAAAACAAAACCAAATTTAATTAAACAATTTGAATATTTTGATTTTAAAAAAGGCTCTACTCAAAATATTACCTTTTTATGAAAATATACGATGCTTTTCTATTTTAACTTTTGTATTAACTCAAAATAACACCTTTTTCTTGATATGGCGGAAGTCACGAAAATGGTCTCAAATGTTGTTTTAAATATGAAAGAGTTATCGGAATGCGTTGATAGATACTGATATTGTTAGTGGATTTCTTGCAATAAGTGAAAATTTTAAAATTTTCATTTAATACCCTCTGGTTGATCAAGCGTGATAAGTATCTTGTATTTCTTTTAATACGTTTTCTATTAACTTTACTTGTATTTTTTTTTAATAATTAAAATATGTATATCGCTCTTGATCAACAAGGGGGCATTAACTTAAATTTTTCCAAATTTCGTTTTTTAAAGGGATTACTTGAAAAGGTTAATTAACAATTGCAATCCGTGTGCTATTATGCTCCTCGATGACTCAAACAAAGTAACACGACTTAAAATTTTTTTTTGGTGTGCTTATTTGCAATCTATTTTACAAGAAATATTAAGCAAATTTTTTAAAGGTTTACATTTACTTAGTTGCTAGATTCCATTAAACTAAGCAAAATATACAAAAGTAAGATCAATTTACAAAATACTTTTTTTTATAGGTACATATACAAATTTCATTTATGACTAGCTTCTAAAAGGCAAATCTATCACATGAAATCTTTTCAGTCTTCGCACTTCATCACTATCGTCTAAAAGAGTTATAGCCAATAAGTTAGGGTGATTGCTGAGTCTATTTAGGTATCTATCACTTAAATTATTGATTTCGTCTTTTATTGTCAAAATATTTAAGTCTTTGTGTAGTCATTTTTTGGAAATATACCAAGGAGCACCGGTCAGTAGTCTTAATGTTTTGGATTGATATCTCTGAAGGATTTCAATATTTGAATTGCTTGCAGTCCCCCAAAGTTGAAGGCAATATGTCCAAACTGGTTTTAAAGTTGTCTTATATAATAAAATTTTATTTTCCAAGCTTAGTTCAGACTTTGTTCCAAGAAGCCAATACATTTTTTTGGTTTTTATATTCAAATGATCTCTCTTTGCTTTCACGTGATCTTTCTATTTTAGTCTCTTATCTAAGTGCAGTCCTAAATATTTTACTTTATTGGACTTTGGTATAGGATTACCGTTGAAATATAACTCAGGGCAATCACCTTTTCTCAACGTGAATGTAACGTGAAGCGATTTCTCAGTATTAATTTTAATGTTCCATTTACTTAGCCAAATTTGGAGGATGTCTAGGTGTGTTTGTAACTTTGCCGAAGCCTTATGAGGTGATTCATTTAAAGACAAAATAGCCGTGTTATCTGCATAGGTAACAGTAATTAAATTATCATCAGTTAGCATATCTGAAGTAAAAATAGTGTAAAGTATAGGACCTAGAACACTTCCTTGAGGCATACCAGATTGAATAGCACCAAACAAGGAATCTTCACCCTTCACGTTCACATAGAAAATTCGATTTTCTAAATATGATTTGAAAAGTAAATGATATGGAGCAGGAAGAAGTTGTTTTATTTTGTAAAGAAGGCCGGAGTCACATACTCTGTCAAAAGCTTGTGAGACGTCTAAAAACACAGCAGAACAGTATAATTTATTTTCTAAGGCTTTATTAATATTCTGAACTAGACGATGGCATTGTTCGGGGGTCCCACGCTTATGCCTAAATCCAAATTGGTGTTCTGGAATTATTTTTTATTTTTCCAATACCGGAAGTAATCTTTTTAAAAGGAGACGTTCAAATATATTGGAGAACAATGGCAATAAACTAATTGGTCGGTAAGAATCCACAGAATTTTCTTTTTTATTAGGCTTAAGGATAATTATTATTTTAGTATATTTCCATTGAGATGGATAGTAATGCAATCGCAAAAGCGTGTTAAATATTGTTTTTAAAAAAATAATGCATTTTTCGGCAACAATTTAGCAGTCCTCCCATCAATTAAATCGTCGCGTTATTTAATTTTTTTATTGTTAACTCCACTTCAGCTGGGGAGATACTTTTAATGGGCCAATCCATTTGGCAGGGTATATCCAGAAAGTCACTGATTGTTTGCTCTTGCATAGAATTGCATAGCCTAAATGGTGTGAAAGTTTCTTCCAATTTCTTTTTAAATTAATGGGCTTTGCTTTTGTTCGATCTACACCATTCACCAGTATGACTTTTTGTAGGAATATTTCTACTCACAGGGCATTTTAGTTATTTGGTTGCACTTCAGAGTTTATGCTCACTTTCTCTTGTAAAATCTAGAGCTCTTAAGTAGTTTTGCGTTGAGGAATTTTTGAAATCTTTAAGCCGTTTTTTAAAATAATTTTATGCTCTATTCCAGTTTGCTTTATCGATAAGATCCTACGTAATACTCGTTTTTCTCTGATAAGTTCTCTTATTTCAAGCGAGACTTTCACCTTATTGCCTGTTATTTGATTACTTTGTGGGGTGGATACGACACCCGCTTCGTGTATGACATTGTTAAAAGTTTCAACAGCATCATCTATTTCATAATGATATTTGAGGGATATGTTTAAGTTCAGTTGACTTTCTATTATGCTTTTGAAAAACAGAGAACTAGTTTTCGCGTTAGTAAGATTTGATTGTTTTGCTTTAGTACGAAAAATCGTACTGTAGGTAACTATTATTGGGCTATGGTCTGAACTTAAATCATTGGAGTCTAGTATGTCCAAGAAATAGCTTGGTATTCCTTTCAATATAACAAAATCTAATAAATCTAGAACTTTTGCCGTTTCCGATGGCCAATATGTGGGCCTGGCGGAAGACAATGGTAAATAATGATTTTTCAGTATACATTTATATAGCTCTTTGCCTTTTGGATTAGCTAATCGTGACCCCCACCATGAGTGTTTGGCGTTAAAATCACCCCCAACAATAAACTTAGATCCAAGGTTATTAAAAAAGTTTTCATATTGTTGGCATTTTATGCTATGCCTTGGTGGAGAATATATTGAAAATATGTTAATATCACTGTTGTTACATGACATTTTTATGCCCGCAGCTTGAATATAGGGTTTGATAATAGGGTTGAGTTCCTCATATTTTATATTTGATTTTATTAGGATAACAGAACTAGCATGTGCTCTATTTTCTGGATGATTAGCTGAAATCGTATCGTAGTTTTCAACTTTAAAATAAGATTTATTTGTGACACGGGATTCAGAGCTCAAAAAAATATCAATGAGATTATTAATGAGAAAAGTTTCAACTTCATTTTTGTGGTTAATAAGACCGTTAGCATTCCATACTGTAATCCTAAGATTTACTTGCATAGTTTCGTTATTATTAAATTCATCATATTCATTAAATTTTCCATCATATTTTCAAGTTTATCTAAACGAGTATTTACGTTTGAATTTGACGATTTAAGTGCCTCAGAGTATGATACATTGAATTTGTTTAAAAATAAAGTTGTTACTTTTGTCGCCATTGGCGTTGATACCTTGACTATTGTTCCGTCTTCAAATGAGGTCCTGATATACTTGGCGGCCCTAGTAATTGGCGGTGTGGTTACTTAGGCTGTGCAAAAATCGAGGAGGGGATTCAGGTTTTTTGGTACATTCAGTTGTAGAGTGATCCATGCCACACTTTACGCACCTAAAAGATCTTCGACAATAAATTTTCGTGTGACCGTAGAGTTGGCAGCGATGACATTGAACCAACTCATTATTTCTCCTAGGTGACTCAATATTAACAATAGCGTTGTTAATTGACTTTAATTGATAAATAGTTTTATTATTTTCATTTGGATCTAGGTCGACAAAAAACATCGCGAGAGGCTCTTTTGTTATACTACTCCGAACGTTAGTAACCGATCTAACCTGGTGGCCTAGTAGCAATAATTCAGCCTTAATATCTTCTACTGGTGTAGAGTAGTGGAGTCCCTTGATAGCAACCCTAAATGCCCTTTCTTGTTTTATTTGAAACGTATTGTAACTTATTTTAAACAATCAAAATATTTCACTAGCTTCCTATACGAATCTATAGTTTTAACCATTAAACGCAGCTCATTATTCTTTAAGGATATATAATGAAATTCACGAGTGGGTATAACAGAACTTATGTTTTTTATCATGATACTTATATTATCTACATTAGGAATGTAAATTGGAGGGGGTTTTGGCATCCGTTCTTTTTCTTCGTTTTCTTCTTCAGCTTCGTTAGGATCGAGTACTGCAAATTTGTTGCTTGAAGATGTACTAGGTTGTTTGGAAAAGTTAGCCCGTTTGTGGAGGTACAACTTTGGTGACTCATTTAGCTTTCGTTTTCTTGGTACACTTTTCCATTCTCTATCGTTTTGACTGGTTTCATCATCTTGTATATTATCATTAGAGCTCATGATGATAGCATTTTTCACTTATTGAATTAAGAAGCCAATTGTTGTTGCACGAAAATATGCAATATTATTTTCAAGTTTTTACAATGTTGTTATTGTTCAACAAAATAAAGTTGTTTTGTTTTTAAGTCACAACAGCTTTAAACGCTTTTTTTTATTATATTTGTTTTTTTTTTTTAATTTTTTTTTAAGAATTTACTAATCCTTTTGTTTTTGTTTTGTTTTATAATTTTGAGTTTACTTCACGTATTGGATTAAGAAGCCAATTGTTGTTGCACGAAAATATGCAATATTGTTCAACAAAATAAAGTTGTTTTGTTTTTTTTTAATCACAACAGTTTTACATTGTTTTTTTTATCACACTGAATTTTATTTTTGGATTTCAAAAAGAAAAAAAAAATATTTGTTTCACACAGAACTGTACTTGCTGGCGGTCAAACAAAGACTCTGACTTAAAATGAAACACATATTGAATTTACCATTCTGTTAGAAGTGCAATGGCATAATTTTAATTTTTTTATTATTATTTGTTTTAATAACTGTTGTTAACTTTACATTAGTAGCTATTAGTTTTTGTATAACTAAATTAATTTAAAAATGTTGATGTTGTACTTATATATTGCTGTTCTTGAAGAAGTTAGCGATTAATGTCATTTTTCATTTCTTTATCAAATTTTCACCAGGATGGATAGATTGTGGATACAAATAAGTACAAAAAAAATTTTTAGTCGTTTTATTTCGAGTTGATACTGCTTTTGGTGAGATCCAAAACGTCATTTGCAATGCAATTTAACAAAGTCATGCATACCTAAACGCAACCATGTAAACATTGACAATGTTATTTTCAAAGAATATATTTTTTATTGTTGACAACACCATCATGAAAAGAACTGATTGCAAAGAAGTGTTTCTAAATGTAAAAAATTTGCAAAGTTTTTTTTACAAAGTAAACAACAAACACGCATCACTGCAATGTGTTTTGACGTTTTGGAACTCACCCTTTGTTTCATGTATGATCGACCAATATCAGAAAAATGGTATTAACTCAAAAAATAATTTTTTTTTTGCAATACCTGCATAAAACTATTTATATTAATATATATTAATGGAGTTTGCTTACTATGATTTATTCGGGTTTTAAAACTCTCTTGAAATGTAAGCAACCACAAACAGTTTTTCACCTGTACTGAAAATTTTGAGTTAATACCCTCCTGTTGAGCAATTGCGACATGTTTTTCTTATATATCTTATAAAATACTTAAGTATATATATATATTGAAAAGTTTAGATATTTGAAAAATAATAATAACAGTAAGAAAGGAGCAGGGGAAAAACACAAGAAAAACAAATTGCAAAAAAGGAAATTATAGAAAAGTAAATAAAACAACGGAACCGCCTTAAATCCAGTGAGACAAGAAATGCATATAAGAACCCCTAAAAAATATGATGTCTTCGGCATTAGCACCACATTCTCCTCATGCAACACTACCAATAAGCAAAGCATAAAGAACTTCCATAAAATTGTGTTTCATGTTTTGGCATATTATTTAAATATGTTTTTAATTTGTATAAGACTTACATAATTTTCTTATTATTATTATATTATTATACCTTTCACCACAAAAAGTAGAAAAATTGTATATATAAGTATGTCATTCCGTGTGTAATTTCTATAATATCCATTTCCGACCCCATAAAGTTTATATATTCTGAGTTTTTAAGCAAAGTGAAGTCGATTGAGCGATGTCCGTCTGTCCGTTCGCTTGCCGGAGCAAACTTGATTTCACAAAAATATTAATATGATGATGCATGATCGGTCCATTACCTTCTAGGCAGCAGGCTAAACACCACGCCTACCTCTAATTTGTTCACATCATTTGGAACAATAAATTAACTCCAATCAAAAAAATAAATATATGGGGCGATACAGAATTAAAAAATAAGAAAAAAAACACCAAGTGAAAAAATTGGCGCTCGCCTCCAACAAAGGAGTTACTGCACTAAACTAGATATACATAGATGATGAAGGGTATTTAATATAGCACTCTTTTTTGTTTAGAATGAAAATGTAAGCAAGTAACACTAGAAGCAAAAACAAAAGGAATTTAAATGCGCTTACATAAAACATACAAAACACAGTAGCCTCTGCTTCTGCGACTGTTCTGTTTCTAAACTAAAAAAAGCAAAAGAAATACAAACGAAAGACAATATATCTATTGTCTTTATACAAACTGATGCCTGCCGAAAGTTTTGCTTAATAGTTCACAAATTGTTTAGAGATGTTGTTTGTTCACTGAAACTGCCATTTGTTCCAGCTGCATAAGCGGAAGCAAAACCAAACGAAATTAAACTTATTTAAGTCTTTAAAACGCTGGTATATAATTTATATTTTAACAATCTGCTAGTTTTTCTGTTTTGTTTAAAAATTAATGCTTTGGCTTTCCTGCTCCTTCTAGTTAGTAATTAGGATTTTAACTAGATTTGCCATACAAAAACAAATTTAATTTTTATACCCTTCAACCTAAAAGGTGGAAAAAGGGTATATCTAAGTTTGTAATTCCGTAACTAATTTCTACCATTTCCATTTCGACCCCATAGAGCGAAGTCGAGTGAGCGATGTCCCTTGATTTCTCAAAAAACAAAAAAAAAATAAATATGTCAATCGATCAGATATAGTGTCGAAATAGATGCTATTGGAAATCAGCATGACCGGTCCATGTCCATCGAGGCAGCACGCAAAACACCACGCCAATCTCTAATTTTTCTATATCTTTGGGAACGTTAAAAAAAACCACTCAGAAGTGACCGTCCTACGTTTCTCAAGCGGAACAGCCGCCACATGATCAGTTTTGCCGAAGAAACAGGCGACCATTTGCTTCCAACTTTCGTTGGATTTTGCTCGTCTTTGAAGACCCACACGGTCGATTGTTGTTTCGTTTCGGGCTCATACGCATAGATCCATGATTGGTTACCTGTGACGATCTTATAAACGTCTTTTGAAGCACCGCAATCGTATTTTTGCAACATTTGTTTGCACCAATCGACACGAGCCTTTTTTTGAGCCACTTTCAAATTGTGCGGGATCCAACGAGAACAAACCCTTTTTAAGGCCAGGTGTTCATGCAGTATCGAATGTATGCTGGTAGAAGAAATGTCCAAGGATGTCTCTATCTCTCGGTATGTCGCATGTCGATCTTGCATTATGAGTTCACGCACGGCATCAATGTTCTCTCGCACAACAGCCGTTTTTGGACGACCTTCACGGTATTCGTCTTTGACCGAGCTTCGGCCACGATTAAATTCATTATACCAACTTTTCACAGTGCTATAGGATGGTGCTTCATCGCCATACAAAGATTTAAGTTCATCAATGCACTCTTGTCGTGATAATCCACGTCGAAAGTTGTGAAAAATTATGGCACGAAAATGTTCACGAGTTAATTCCATTTTTTTTCTATATTAATTTTTTCAAGTCACTGTAAACAACACAAATAATGGTCGTACGTCAAAACGTTTTGAGTACGATTACCCTGGAGTTAATGTCGACGCCGAAAAAGTTGAAACATATTGAACTTTTACGGCGTTTCAACGCGTTGAGATTAACTGCTCTCACACAATTTCATACGATTCAACTTTTTTTTGACATTTGACGCCGTCAACGACGTCGACATTAACTCCAGGGTTATGCTTAAAGATGACAAACTTTCTAATGGAAATGTCAGATTGCACTTGGCAGCACTCAGTGTTGCCAGGCCAGAAATATATACAGCAGCCCTCGTACTATATGCAGTACCAAAATTTTTTTATATTCTAATTGTTTTAACCCCAATATATGCTTTTTTGATGTAAGTTACTTCACAAAACTAGATTTACGTAGATAGTGAATAGTATATAAGATTCAACATAGCCGAATATAGCACTCTTACTTGTTCAACTTTATTAGGGGAAAATCAAGTTAAATTCGTATTTCGAGCGATACAACTCTGCTTTTCAAGTGAAAAAGTTTTAATATAATATATGTCACATGAAACAACCTTTTATATAGATTAAATAAGTTAATATAGTTAACAATATGTGAGAAAGCAATAAAAAACTTAAGAGGAAATAACAAAATCTTAAAAGTTAAAGTTAGATTTCAACTAAATCCTTCGTCGTGGCTCCGACATTTTTTTTTTGGTTCGATTACCCTCTTCAAGTCTGTCACTAGCTTGAACAAAGCGTTGTTTAAACTTTGTTTTATTAGTAATAAAAACAAAAATAATATACAATTTTACAGAAAAATATTAAACTAACAGTAAACTAAGTTATATACTTATTTCAAAATCTGGCCTAACTATCGCCAGATAGCTTTAGTTAGGTTTGTGGAATTACGATTGTGTTTTTCAATTTTTTTTATACCCTTCACCACAAAAAGTGAAAAAAGGGGGATAGACCCTTTCATTTCGTTTATAATTTATACAAAATCTATTTCTGGCCCTTATATTCTGGGTCCTTATACATAGCGAAGTCAATTGAGCGATGTCAATATGTGCTGAAACAAGTGTCGAAAAAGGTGCTATTCAAATCAGCAAGATTGGTCCATGTCCTTCGTGGCAACGGGCCACCACGCTTGCCTCTTATTTATCCATAACATCTGGAACAATGAAGCAACTCCAATAAAAAAAAAAAAACAAATATATGGGGCGATGGAGAATTTATAAATAAGAAAAAAACTTAAAGTGAAAAAATTGGCGCTCTATTTTTCTTAATACTAAAATTTTTTAAAAATCTTGAACCCATTAAGACCCGATGACATTTTTATATAATATTACATATAGTACTTAATTTTTTTTTTTTGTTGCTCAGAGTTACTTCACTAAACTAGATTTACAAATATGGTGAAGG
This sequence comes from Gymnosoma rotundatum, assembly GCA_916610165.2. NCBI lineage: Eukaryota > Metazoa > Arthropoda > Insecta > Diptera > Tachinidae > Gymnosoma > Gymnosoma rotundatum. The sequence goes on from OU744336.1 coordinate 120,231,633, forward strand.
GTATAAATATAAGATTCGCCAAACCCGAATTTATCACTCTTACTAGTTCAACTTTTTCTTGCAGGTGATTGTCTTTACTACTTATTCCCCACAATTATAATATTAGGCATGTTCTTGCATTGCACGTGACTTCAAAAACTTATGGGTTACATATTCTGAAACTCACATTTTTTTGAGGTCCAAAAAATAAACAAACAAAATGCCAGTAGTTTTTTTTTGCTCAAAATAATTGCTTAAAAAAGGACGGATCAAGAAACGGACACTAAGAGATTGTTCTTACCCTATGGATATTTTGGACCATCGTTTGAACATACAAACATACTTGTAAAATTCATGTTACATTTTGTTATTGTTTGTTTACCTTTAGTTCTGTACCGTCCTAATAAGGGCTCTTTTATAAACGAAAGATGTATACAGTATCAATCGTAAGTAATTTAGTTTTCAACATTCAAACATTTTGAAATTTAAACCGTAATAGAGTATATGTACGTGATGTCGATTCATAAAAGCGATGCTCACACCTACTTTGCCAAAAAACAAAAAAAAAACAAAATTTGCACGTGGTAGTGTCGTGATTTCCAGTGTTTGGCTCCATGCAACGCAAGTTTAACATGGCACATTCGTCAGCCCGAAACACATAGATTGGCAACTTAAAAAGCGGTTTAAGGTGCCTTCAAATGTGACTTCCCCACACCGCCTTAAAAGTGGAAAAAATTACAAATGTTTGTTGCGCTTTGCATAACATTTGTGTTTCAATGTTGCAGTAGAAGACGAAGATAATGCCACTGCCCAGAATGAAGAAATTTAAAAGGTTATAATGAAATTGAAATCAATAATAAGAACATGCTTATTGATAGTTAAAGATTTTGTTCGGCTCAAGTTCAAAATAATATATAAACACATTATAATGTTGAAACAATTTAATGTTTAACTGTCGTACATCCTTTTGGTTTCATCAGTTTTTGTCAACTAATTGTTTTGTTTTATGTGTTTAGTAATTATGTGTCGATATAATTCAGCGCAATTGTCTGTCTTGTTATTTAAGCGTTTTGTTATAGGTTCGTTGATAATGTGTAGCATCTATAATGTGAATCTCTTTTTGTAATTGTGCTCTTCGTATAATATTCTTACTCTCTCAAAATCAGGTTTATGTCCACTCACTACACAGTGGGCAGCAAGTGCAGTTTTTTGTTCAATGGGGTTTTCCACAGACTTTTAACCAGATTTGTGAGATGAGATCCTAGTTTTTAATTTTGTTTTCGTTGTGCCAATATATGTCTTGTTACATATATTGGTTCCGTCCCCATTGCAATTTATTTTATATATTAGATTTGATTTCTCATCTTTGTCTATTTTAGCCTTGGTTTTGCTGAAAAGTTTTTTTGAATAAATTGTTGTTCTTCATTGCAAGATTATATTTTTTGTCATCATAAATATTTGAAATTCGCATTCTTTCAGATAGTCCAAGAATATATGTATTTGCTTTGTATATCTTTTCAGGGTTATCCATTTTGTTTATTTTTGACATATTTTAGTAGGTTATCGTTTTTTAGGGTAGTCATTTCTTGCCAGTACTTGTATAATTATGTAAATGTTTTTCTTTTTTAACTGCTCATCTCTTATATTACAACTCTTTTGATGAAATCAATTGCTGTGTTAAAAATAACACTGTACAACACACCAAAAAATTACAAGGTCCGGGCTATAAATTCTGATAGAGGAGACAAAAAAAAGATATACGTGTATCGGCGTTTTGAAAGTTTACATCTTGATTTCAATTGAGAGGGGGTTAAAGTTTTCCAGCTCTGGCACATTCTTATTGTTAAACGGCATAAGAAACCATGTGACCCTTACATTTTAGGTATACATTTTTGTAGAAATGTTAACCCTCTAACTCCTCAAGATATGGGTCTTTTTTTTCCTTCTTTTAAAAAATAGCAGAAACACCATTAAAACAGGGTTTTAGAGGGTTAAAATGTTCCACAAAAATGTTACCCGTTAAATTTTACTATACACTAAAAAGGAAAATTCAACCATAAAGTCAGAAATAAGACACAAAAAAAGAGAGCTTAGGGTTAATTTCGCATTTATTAAGAATTTTGTTTTAAAGCAAATTTGGATAGCATTAATTACATTTTTTTTAGCTCTAGGCAATTCCACTTCATTATCATACAATGTCCAGCATATTTCAGCGATAAGCGAATAAATGCTTTTACCTTTATATCGTTCTTCAATGGGTGCGCATGTCTGATGAAATTTTTCACCATGCTCATCAGATTCTGTTGACAACTGGTTCTCAAAGTAATCCATATGGGAATTTAAAAAATGAATTATTGTTGACATATGAACGCAATAAAAGGTTCCTGTTTCAGCGATGGTTCCATCATTATGTCATTATGTTCACCTAGATCTAACCACCGCAAAGGAATACCAAACTGCATTTTTAAAAAATAAGAAAAAAAAAACATCAAGTGAAAAAATTGGAGCTCGCCCATATCTTCCGAGGTACGGAGCTTAGAAATTTTCCAATTTTTTGAAATATCAATATGGATATCATTTTAAAGATTTTGAAAAGATCTTTAAGGAAATAGCATTAAGAGCTGATGAAATTTTTATGTAAAATAATATATATTCGGTACCAATTTTTTTTTAAATCTCTGTCACCCCAATATTTGCTTTTTTATTGGAATTACTTCACTGAACTAGATTCACATATACTATATGGTGAAGGGTATATAAGATTCGGCATAGCCGAATATAGCGCTCTTACTTGTTATTTACAATCTTTAAGGGGAGAAATAATTTTGCGAAGTAATTGAAAATGTATTTATGGCCTCAATAAGGTGTTGTTTTATCATTATTCTGGCTGAAAACAATTATTTTACGATTACAAAAAATACAGATTCAAGGGGAATACTCATATAATAAATGCCTAGGACCACTACTTTATAGAATTAAGTATTCTTCACATAATTTATATCCAAAACGGGAACTGAAAAAAATTTTTTTGGTTTTTGTTTTAAATGTAAATTGTATGTAGAAATTATCGTTACTAATCTGTTAGTAAAATAAGCCTTTGCTGAATCGTTAATCGTTCTAGTTGCCAATCATGGAAGGAATGGCCCCGTTGATGGAACACTAAAATAATTTATATAAAATATATTAAAGCTTTTTCAAGTATTTAAAATATCACTTGTAAAAATGGTTTAACATTTTGTTATTCTAGTACCTGGTTTTATTTAGGGACATTCCCAAATTTGTGGAATTTTAACAACCACAATTACTAATTACATTATTTTGTACACCCAAATTGACCTGGGGTGGAATCGTTACATCCGTGAACGTACAACACGTATCGTAAAAATACGTTTTCGGATCCGTTAACGGATGGTAATTAACAATAACGCAGATTATAACATACGTTATCGTATACATGAACGTACATTTTTTACGAACTGTCATACGTTAACAAAACTTAGTTCGAATAAGATGAAAAATGCAAAAAAAAAGTGCGAATTAAACAAATTTAATTTTAGTTTATGATAAAGTTATTATTACAATAAGTTAAATCTAAGATTCATGAATGAACACAAAAATTTGTCAAAAAACATGCTTCCTAATTGGGCATATTAAAATCTAATGCTAACAGACTATGGGATGAGCTTTCCAAGTGTATGAACGCACTAGTACCACCAGTTAATGATGTTATAATTTTAAAATAGGAAATTCGAAATTTATATTTTTGCAAGAAAATATTTATATTTAAAATTTTGTGCTTAAGGCTGATCAAAAATAGGTATCAAGCAAAGAAAAAAGTTTTTTTTTTTTAATTGAAAAACCAGAATGAAGGAAGCCTTTATGAAGAAAAGCTGCTGGTGCCAAGTGAAGAAGTGTTAATTGAAGCAGCAGTCCTTGAATCGAGCGCTATAAGCAAAAAATCGGTTTTGACCTTTGCAAACAACAAAATTTGAAAAACTGACCAGCCTGAATACTCTTTCATTAGCTTAAGAATATTTTAATTTCAAAACTATTGTGACTCATTCAAAAAATTACGATCCGTTTACAATCGTATGTCATAATGCCATTTAGTTCATACGATTAACGTATCACGTAACTTTTTTTCGTACGATTGTCGATACGAACACGGATGTAACGATTCCACCCCTGATTTATCATAAAATTTAATTGCTTTTTCAAATTTGTTATTCTAAATGAAACATTTTCCTTTTAATTTTCAATTGAAAATTTTTTTTTATATTTACCTGTTTTTTTTTTTTTTTTGGTCTATGGACATTCTCGAATTGGTTTTTTCTAAAATAGATTTTTTAAAACCACAATTATTATCCCTTTTCACACGTAATAAAAGGTATATAAAAGGGCAGTAAGTAATAACAATTTTCGTAAGATAAAGGTAAAAGCATTCATTCGCTTATCGCTGAAATATGCTGGACATTGTATGATAATGAAGTGGAATTGCCTAGAGCTAAAAAAAATGTAATTAATGCTATCCAAATTTGCTTTAAAACAAAATTCTTAATAAATGCGAAATTAACCCTAAGCTCTCTTTTTTTGTGTCTTATTTCTGACTTTATGGTTGAATTTTCCTTTTTAGTGTATAGTAAAATTTAACGGGTAACATTTTTGTGGAACATTTTAACCCTCTAAAACCCTGTTTTAATGGTGTTTCTGCTATTTTTTAAAAGAAGGAAAAAAAAGACCCATATCTTGAGGAGTTAGAGGGTTAACATTTCTACAAAAATGTATACCTAAAATGTAAGGGTCACATGGTTTCTTATGCCGTTTAACAATAAGAATGTTCCAGAGCTGGGAAATTTTAACCCCCTCTCAAATGAAATTCAGATGTAAACTTTCAAAACGCCGATACACGTATCTCTTTTTTTTGTCTCCTCTATCAGAATTTATAGCCCGGACATTGTAATTTTTGAAAAAATTTGATTTTGTTGTACAGTGTAATTACTCCTGGGTATTTGTAGTAAAAATTTATGAGTTTACCTTATGATGTGGGTTTTTGATACCAGTCAAGTTTTAGTTCACTTCCAACACTTATTATAACTGCGTCTATGTAAGGTAGTTTATTGTCCTTTTCTAGTTCTTTTATGAATTGAATCTGTTATTGCATGAATTTAACTCTAATAGAATGTCTTCCACGTCATTTCTTTTAACCACGGCGAAATTTTAATCTACATATTTCGTCACTATTTTTGGTTTTGTTACCATTTTCTCGAAACACAGATCTAAAAGTTCTTCCATAAATATGTCTGCCACTACTAAATCCCATGGGCATACCAGTTTCTGTTCATATATGTATGTTATCCTCATAATATAATGTTAAAAGTCAAAAACTATATTAATTTTTAAGCAAAATGATTAACGTTTCACCACAAATCAGGAAAAATGTAAAGTCTTAGTACAAATATTTTTAGCTTATCACTTGATTTCTTCCCATCTCGGTGATACAACTCAAACTTCGGAAGTAAGGGATAAGATCAATTCATTTAAATTAGTTAATGCAAATCCATCAGATGTAAATTTAATAAGCTCATAGCAAATGTCCGAAATAATTAGTAAATCAAAAATTAGGAAATCATCAGGTATCGATGGCTTGAATAATATATGCCTTAGAGCACTGCCAAAAACCTCACAAGCATAGTAAATTATTGTCTTCAACTTTCATACATTCTTCATAAATTTAAAGAATCCAAAGTAATTCCTATCCATTAGCCAGGTAAGCAAATTGACTCTCCATCTTCCTATCGTCCTATAAGTCTTTTGTCTAGTGTAAGTAAATTGTTAGAAAAACTAATCAAAAACCAAGTTACATGTTTTATGGACGCAAATAGTATTATTCCACCTCAAAAGTTTGGCCTTAGAAGTGAGCATGGTACAAGTCACCGACTTATAAGAACAAGAAATTTTGTTAAAGCGAATTTTGACCAACAAAAATCTACTGGCATGGTGTTATTAAATGTCAGAGCAGCTTTTGATACATTTGGCGTGACGGTCGTATTTTTAAAATAATTTAAACTTCCCCACTCATCTTACTAAAATAGTTCAAGAATTCTAAGCTCATTTACGTAGGAAAGTAATAATTTTTACACCCTTGACCTCTTCTAGGCTTGGGAAATTATAAGAAATTCTCTTATATTGAATTTGTATATTCTTCATTTTTAAAAGATAAAGTTTACTGTTTTTTCTATCATCAAACGAACAAGAACCAATTTTATAATTTTTTTCGAAGCGGTATTTTAATTAATTTTTTATCTAATATCAGCTTTTTAAATTGTGAAAATCCTCACGAAACATTTTGGCGCCCGAGCAGGGACTGAATTAATAAAAAACAAAAAATTTAATATAGCATACTAAAATTGTACTGCATTTCGGTGTGAAAACATAAAGAAATAAAATAGTGATTGTGTTAAATACATCCATAAAACAAAAAACAAAGTTATTGTGTTGGATCAGTTAATACAACAAAACATTGTTTAACAAAGCCGCGGTCGTTAGTAAAACTCTCGGCTTAAAAACAATAAACTTGTTAAACAATTAATAATAAGTGTAGATTTTTTTAAACAAACTATTGTTTATAAATAAACAAAATAAAATATACAAAAACAATTTGAAGTCATCAAATTTGCATCCCCCAAACTGCTATTAAGCTTGCTTCAAATGCATTGCAACTGCTGCTTGTGTTTAAAAGAAAAGGGAAGTTCAAACCAACAACAAAAAAACCAGGTATTCAAGACAAAATAATTTGGTGTGAGACTAGCGAATTATAAATACGTTTATACATAAACAAAATTATATTATATTAACCCAGCAAACATTTTTAAAAGTGATTGAAGTGATTTAATATTACATATTAAATAAAATAATATTTTACTAAAGTACTGAAAAGTAATATAATTAATAAAATTATATTTTGTTGTACTGTAAATATTTACTTAAAGCTAGAGGATTCAATTTGTTATTTATTTCTAACGAACACTATTTTTTTTGTTTGATGTGTTACTTGCTTATAAAACACATGACATTAGTTTGCAAAAGAAGGAATTAGTAATTGAATTAGTTTTTTAAGTTATAAGAGAATACCTTAAAATACGTACTAATGATCATCATTATTTTCTACAATAATTAAAGTAATCAATACTCAGTTATTGATTATGAAAATCTCATTCCTTGTTAAATCATTAGGTTGGTAATCTAGTTGGGAAGTCCTTCCATGTTTTCAAATTTATTAATTCCACCCTTGATTACCTTTTCTAAAATTTTTGGCTGGGTAGTTTCTAGTTTATTCTTCCGAAGATCGAATTTAGGAAATAAAAAATCTAGATTAAAAAAATTAAGAATTTCATTAAACTATCAAATATTTAACAAAATATTAGTTATTCAAAAAAATTCGAATTCAATTAATTTTAATATATCGCACTTGATTCATATATCGCACTTGATCAAGTTAAAATTTTACAACTTTCAGTAGAAGTGAAAAACTGTTTTTGGTTGGTTACATTTCAAGAGAATTTTAAAATCCGAATACATCACAGCAAGCAAATTCTATTAGAAAATATTTTTTTGTTTTGTTTTTTGTTTAAATCTGTGGAAGTATTGCAACAAATTCAAATTTTTGGAGGTAATACCAGCTTTGTGAGTTTTTTTTCGATCATAAATGAAACAAATTTTATCAACAAAACAGTATCAACTCAAAACAAAACCAAATTTAATTAAACAATTTGAATATTTTGATTTTAAAAAAGGCTCTACTCAAAATATTACCTTTTTATGAAAATATACGATGCTTTTCTATTTTAACTTTTGTATTAACTCAAAATAACACCTTTTTCTTGATATGGCGGAAGTCACGAAAATGGTCTCAAATGTTGTTTTAAATATGAAAGAGTTATCGGAATGCGTTGATAGATACTGATATTGTTAGTGGATTTCTTGCAATAAGTGAAAATTTTAAAATTTTCATTTAATACCCTCTGGTTGATCAAGCGTGATAAGTATCTTGTATTTCTTTTAATACGTTTTCTATTAACTTTACTTGTATTTTTTTTTAATAATTAAAATATGTATATCGCTCTTGATCAACAAGGGGGCATTAACTTAAATTTTTCCAAATTTCGTTTTTTAAAGGGATTACTTGAAAAGGTTAATTAACAATTGCAATCAGTGTGCTATTATGCTCCTCGATGACTCAAACAAAGTAACACGACTTAAAATTTTTTTTTGGTGTGCTTATTTGCAATCTATTTAACAAGAAATATTAAGCAAATTTTTTAAAGGTTTACATTTACTTAGTTGCTAGATTCCATTAAACTAAGCAAAATATACAAAAGTAAGATCAATTTACAAAATACTTTTTTTTATAGGTACATATACAAATTTCATTTATGACTAGCTTCTAAAAGGCAAATCTATCACATGAAATCTTTTCAGTCTTCGCACTTCATCACTATCGTCTAAAAGAGTTATAGCCAATAAGTTAGGGTGATTGCTGAGTCTATTTAGGTATCTATCACTTAAATTATTGATTTCGTCTTTTATTGTCAAAATATTTAAGTCTTTGTGTAGTCATTTTTTGGAAATATACCAAGGAGCACCGGTCAGTAGTCTTAATGTTTTGGATTGATATCTCTGAAGGATTTCAATATTTGAATTGCTTGCAGTCCCCCAAAGTTGAAGGCAATATGTCCAAACTGGTTTTAAAGTTGTCTTATATAATAAAATTTTATTTTCCAAGCTTAGTTCAGACTTTGTTCCAAGAAGCCAATACATTTTTTTGGTTTTTATATTCAAATGATCTCTCTTTGCTTTCACGTGATCTTTCTATTTTAGTCTCTTATCTAAGTGCAGTCCTAAATATTTTACTTTATTGGACTTTGGTATAGGATTACCGTTGAAATATAACTCAGGGCAATCACCTTTTCTCAACGTGAATGTAACGTGAAGCGATTTCTCAGTATTAATTTTAATGTTCCATTTACTTAGCCAAATTTGGAGGATGTCTAGGTGTGTTTGTAACTTTGCCGAAGCCTTATGAGGTGATTCATTTAAAGACAAAATAGCCGTGTTATCTGCATAGGTAACAGTAATTAAATTATCATCAGTTAGCATATCTGAAGTAAAAATAGTGTAAAGTATAGGACCTAGAACACTTCCTTGAGGCATACCAGATTGAATAGCACCAAACAAGGAATCTTCACCCTTCACGTTCACATAGAAAATTCGATTTTCTAAATATGATTTGAAAAGTAAATGATATGGAGCAGGAAGAAGTTGTTTTATTTTGTAAAGAAGGCCGGAGTCACATACTCTGTCAAAAGCTTGTGAGACGTCTAAAAACACAGCAGAACAGTATAATTTATTTTCTAAGGCTTTATTAATATTCTGAACTAGACGATGGCATTGTTCGGGGGTCCCACGCTTATGCCTAAATCCAAATTGGTGTTCTGGAATTATTTTTTATTTTTCCAATACCGGAAGTAATCTTTTTAAAAGGAGACGTTCAAATATATTGGAGAACAATGGCAATAAACTAATTGGTCGGTAAGAATCCACAGAATTTTCTTTTTTATTAGGCTTAAGGATAATTATTATTTTAGTATATTTCCATTGAGATGGATAGTAATGCAATCGCAAAAGCGTGTTAAATATTGTTTTTAAAAAAATAATGCATTTTTCGGCAACAAGTTAGCAGTCCTCCCATCAATTAAATCGTCGCGTTATTTAATTTTTTTATTGTTAACTCCACTTCAGCTGGGGAGATACTTTTAATGGGCCAATCCATTTGGCAGGGTATATCCAGAAAGTAACTGATTGTTTGCTCTTGCATAGAATTGCATAGCCTAAATGGTGTGAAAGTTTCTTCCAATTTCTTTTTAAATTAATGGGCTTTGCTTTTGTTCGATCTACACCATTCACCAGTATGACTTTTTGTAGGAATATTTCTACTCACAGGGCATTTTAGTTATTTGGTTGCACTTCAGAGTTTATGCTCACTTTCTCTTGTAAAATCTAGAGCTCTTAAGTAGTTTTGCGTTGAGGAATTTTTGAAATCTTTAAGCCGTTTTTTTAAATAATTTGATGCTCTATTCCAGTTTGCTTTATCGATAAGATCCTACGTAATACTCGTTTTTCTCTGATAAGTTCTCTTATTTCAAGCGAGACTTTCACCTTATTGCCTGTTATTTGATTACTTTGTGGGGTGGATACGACACCCGCTTCGTGTATGACATTGTTAAAAGTTTCAACAGCATCATCTATTTCATAATGATATTTGAGGGATATGTTTAAGTTCAGTTGACTTTCTATTATGCTTTTGAAAAACAGAGAACTAGTTTTCGCGTTAGTAAGATTTGATTGTTTTGTTTTAGTACGAAAAATCGTACTGTAGGTAACTATTATTGGGCTATGGTCTGAACTTAAATCATTGGAGTCTAGTATGTCCAAGAAATAGCTTGGTATTCCTTTCAATATAACAAAATCTAATAAATCTAGAACTTTTGCCGTTTCCGATGGCCAATATGTGGGCCTGGCGGAAGACAATGGTAAATAATGATTTTTCAGTATACATTTATATAGCTCTTTGCCTTTTGGATTAGCTAATCGTGACCCCCACCATGAGTGTTTGGCGTTAAAATCACCCCCAACAATAAACTTATATCCAAGGTTATTAAAAAAGTTTTCATATTGTTGGCATTTTATGCTATGCCTTGGTGGAGAATATATTGAAAATATGTTAATATCACTGTTGTTACATGAAATTTTTATGCCCGCAGCTTGAATATAGGGTTTGATAATAGGGTTGAGTTCCTCATATTTTATATTTGATTTTATTAGGATAACAGAACCAGCATGTGCTCTATCATCTGGATGATTAGCTGAAATCGTATCGTAGTTTTCAACTTTAAAATAAGATAACAAATCTTAAATGGGATTCAGAGATCAAAAAAATATCAATGAGATTATTAATGAGAAAAGTTTCAACTTCATTTTTGTGGTTAATAAGACCGTTAGCATTCCATACTGTAATCCTAAGATTTACTTGCATAGTTTCGTTATTATTAAATTCATATTCATTAAATTTTCCATCATATTTTCAAGTTTATCTAAACGAGTATTTACGTTTGAATTTGACTCAGAGTATGATACATTGAATTTGTTTTGTTGCGATTCGCTGTTATGAAAGCCATTTAGTTGAGAATACTCTCTTTGATTAAAAATAAAGTTGTTACTTTTGTCGCCATTGGCGTTGATACCTTGCCTGTTGTTCCGTCTTGAAATGAGGTCCTGATATACTTGGCGGCCCTTGTAATTGGCGGTGTGGTTACTTAGGCTGTGCAAACATCGAGGAGGGGATTCAGGTTTTTTGGTACATTCAGTTGTAGAGTGATCCATGCCACACTTTACGCACCTAAAAGGTCTTCGACAATAAATTTTCGTGTGACCGTAGAGTTGGCAGCGATGACATTGAACCAACTCATTATTTCTCCTAGGTGGCTCAATATTAACAATAGCGATGTTAATTGACTTTAATTGATAAATAGTTTTATTATTTTCATTTGGATCTAGGTCGACAAAAAACATCGCGAGAGGCTCTTTTGTTATACTACTCCGAACGTTAGTAACCGATCTAACCTGGTGGCCTAGTAGCAATAATTCAGCCTTAATATCTTCTACTGGTGTAGAGTAGTGGAGTCCCTTGATAACAACCCTAAATGCCCTTTCTTGTTTTATTTGAAACGTATTGTAACTTACTTTTAAACAATCAAAATATTTCACTAGCTTCCTATACGAATCTATAGTTTTAACCATTAAACGCAGCTCATTATTCTTTAAGGATTTATAATGAAATTCACGAGTGGGTATAACAGAACTTATGTTTTTTATCATGATACTTATATTATCTACATTAGGAATGTAAATTGGAGGGGGTTTTGGCATCCGTTCTTTTTCTTCGTTTTCTTCTTCAGCTTCGTTAGGATCGAGTACTGCAAATTTGTTGCTTGAAGATGTACTAGGTTGTTTGGAAAAGTTAGCCCGTTTGTGGAGGTACAACTTTGGTGACTCATTTAGCTTTCGTTTTCTTGGTACACTTTTCCATTCTCTATCGTTTTGACTGGTTTCATCATCTTGTATATTATCATTAGAGCTCATGATGATAGCATTTTTCACTTATTGAATTAAGAAGCCAATTGTTGTTGCACGAAAATATGCAATATTATTTTCAAGTTTTTACAATGTTGTTATTGTTCAACAAAATAAAGTTGTTTTGTTTTTAAGTCACAACAGTTTTAAACGCTTTTTTTTTTTGTTATATTTGTATTTTTTTTTAATTTTTTTTTTAAGAATTTACTAATCCTTTTCTTTTTGTTTTGTTTTATAATTTTGAGTTTACTTCACGTATTGGATTAAGAAGCCAATTGTTGTTGCACGAAAATATGCAATATTGTTCAACAAAATAAAGTTGTTTTGTTTTTTTTTAATCACAACAGTTTTACATTGTTTTTTTTTATCATACTGGATTTTATTTTTGGATTTCAAAAAGAAAAAAAATTATTTGTTTCACACAGAACTGTACTTGCTGGCGGTCAAACAAAGACTGTGACTTAAAATGAAACACATATTGGATTTACCATTCTGTTAGAAGTGCAATGGCATAATTTTAATTTTTTTATTATTATTTGTTTTAATAACTGTTGTTAACTTTACATTAGTAGCTATTAATTTTTGTATAACTAAACTAATTTAAAAATGTTGATGTTGTACTTATATATTGCTGTTCTTGAAGAAGTTAGCGATTAATGTCATTTTTCATTTCTTTATCAAATTTTCACCAGGATGGATAGATTGTGGATAAAAATAAGTACATAAAAAAATTTTTAGTCATTTGCAATGCATCTTAACAAAGTCATGCATACCTAATCGCAACCATGTAAACATTCACAATGTTATTTTCAAAGAATATATTTTTTATTGTTGACAACGCCATCTTGAACAGAACTGATTGCAAAGAAATGTTTCTAAATGTAAAAAATTTGCAAAGTTTTTTTTTTACAAAGTAAACAACAAACCCGCATCACTGCAATGTGTTTTGACGTTTTGGAACTCACCCTTTGTTTCATTTATGATCGACAAATATCAGAAAAATGGTATTAACTCAAAAAATAAATTTTTTTTTGCAATACCTGCATAAAACTATTTATATAAATATATATTAATGGAGTTTGCTTACTACGATTTATTCGGGTTTTAAAATTCTCTTGAAATGTAAGCAACCACAAACAGTTTTTCACCTGTACTGAAAATTTTAAAATTTTGAGTTAATACCCTCCTGTTGAGCAATTGCGACATGTTTTTCTTATATATCTTATAAAATACTTAAGTATATATATATTGAAAAGTTTATATATTTCAAAAATAATAATAACAGTAAGAAAGGAGGAGGGGAAAACACAAGAAAAACAAATTGCAAAAAAGGAAATTATAGAAAAGTAAATAAAACAACGGAACCGCCATAAATCCAGTGAGACAAGAAATGCATATAAGAACCCCTAAAAAATATGATGTCTTCGGCATTAGCACCACATTCTCCTCATCCAACGCTACCAATAAGCAAAGCATAAAGAACTTCCATAAAATTGTGTTTCATGTTTTGGCATATTATTTAAATATGTTTTTAATTTGTATAAGACTTACATAATTTTCTTATTATTATTATATTATTATACCTTTCACCACAAAAAGTAGAAAAATTGTATATATAAGTATGTCATTCCGTGTGTAATTTCTATAATATCCATTTCCGACCCCATAAAGTTTATATATTCTGAGTTTTTAAGCAAAGTGAAGTCGATTGAGCGATGTCCGTCTGTCCGTTCGCTTGCCGGAGCAAACTTGATTTCACAAAAATATTAATATGATGATGCATGATCGGTCCATTACCTTCTAGGCAGCAGGCTAAACACCACGCCTACCTCTAATTTGTTCACATCATTTGGAACAATAAATTAACTCCAATCAAAAAAATAAATATATGGGGCGATACAGAATTAAAAACTAAGAAAAAAAAAACACCAAGTGAAAAAATTGGCGCTCGCCTCCAACAAAGGAGTTACTGCACTAAACTAGATATACATAGATGATGAATGTGTGTGAAGATAAATACGTATTTAAGTAGTGGAGACAAAAACCATTTTTTTAACATTGCCGTTTTTACAGTTAACAGAGTACTGTTAGCCACTTAACAGTCGTTCTGTTTTTGGGTTCCTTTCTTTTGAAGGATAATTTAAGTAGAAAAACACAAGTCCTTATAAATATAATTTATGAAAATGTTGCTTCAAGTGATATATTATGAAACTATAATAGTTTGGTATCAGAAAAATGTTTAGGAAAGCATTAAAATGGGTTATAATAAAACACTAATTTTTCATCATTTCTTGAGAAGAAGAAATTACCATTTTGGTCAAATATGGAATAGCACACATACTACACCCTATACACATGGTAGTCTGAAGGGTCCATTATAAGGCACCATAAGTCCAATATCTGAAATAATTTTGGGATTTGAGAAAATTAAGTTTTAAAAAAATGCTTTTTCAGCGAAATTTCTTGAGAAGAAAAATGACCATTTTGGTCAAATATGGAATAGCACACATACTACACCCTATACACATGGTAGTCTGAAGGGTCCATAATAAGGCACTATAAGTCCAATATCTGAAATAATTTTGGGATTTGAGAAAATTAAGTTTTAAAAAATGCTTTTTCAGCGAAATTTCTTGAGAAGATAAATGACCATTTTGGTCAAATATGGAATAGAACACATACTACACCCTATACACATGGTAGTCTGAAGGGTCCATAATAAGGCACTATAAGTCCAATATCTGAAATAATTTTGGGATTTGAGAAAATTAAGTTTTAAAAAAATGCTTTTTCAGCGAAATTTCTTGAGAAGAAAAATGACCATTTTGGTCAAATATGGAATAGCACACATACTACACCCTATACACATGGTAGTCTGAAGGGTCCATAATAAGGCACTATTAGTCGAATATCTGAAATATTTATTTATTTATCTTCTCAAGAAATTTCGCTGAAAAAGCATTTTTTAAAACTTAATTTTCTCAAATCCCAAAATTATTTCAGATATTGGACTTATAGTGCCTTATTATGGACCCTTCAGACTACCATGTGTATAGGGTGTAGTATGTGTGCTATTCCATATTTGACCAAAATGGTCATTTTTCTTCTCAAGAAATTTCGCTGAAAAAGCATTTTTTTAAAACTTAATTTTCTCAAATCCCAAAATTATTTCAGATATTGGACTTATAGTGCCTTATTATGGACCCTTCAGACTACCATGTGTATAGGGTGTAGTATGTGTGCTATTCCATATTTGACCAAAATGGTCATTTATCTTCTCAAGAAATTTCGCTGAAAAAGCATTTTTTAAAACTTAATTTTCTCAAATCCCAAAATTATTTCAGATATTGGACTAATAGTGGTTTATTATAGACCCTTCAGACCACCATGTGTATAGGGTGTAGTATGTGTGCTATTCCATATTTGACCAAAATGGTCATTTATCTTCTCAAGAAATTTCGCTGAAAAAGCATTTTTTAAAACTTAATTTTCTCAAATCCCAAAATTATTTCAGATATTGGACTAATAGTGCTTTATTATAGACCCTTTAGACCACCATGTGTATAGGGTGTAATATGTGTGCTATTCCATATTTGACCAAAATGGTCATTTATCTTCTCAAGAAATTTCGCTGAAAAAGCATTTTTTTAAAACTTAATTTTCTCAAATCCCAAAATTATTTCAGATATTCGACTAATAGTGGTTTATTATAGACCCTTCAGACCACCATGTGTATAGGGTGTAGTATGTGTGCTATTCCATATTTGACTAAAATGGTAATTTATCTTCTCAAGAAATTTCGCTGAAAAAGCATTTTTTTAAAACTTAATTTTCTCAAATCCCAAAATTATTTCAGATATTGGACTAATAGTGCCTTATTATGGACCCTTCAGACTACCATGTGTATAGGGTGTAGTATGTGTGCTATTCCATATTTGTCCAAAATGGTCATTTCTTCTTCTCAAGAAATGATGAAAAATTAGTGTTTTATTATAACCCATTTTAATGCTTTCCTAAACATTTTTCTGATACCAAACTATTATAGTTTCATAATATATCACTTGAAGCAACATTTTCATAAATTATATTTATAAGGACTTGTGTTTTTCTACTTAAATTATCCTTCAAAAGAAAGGAACCCAAAAACAGAACGACTGTTAAGTGGCTAACAGTACTCTGTTAACTGTAAAAACGGCAATGTTAAAAAAAATGGTTTTTGTCTCCACTAGTTAAATACGTATTTATCTTCACACACATAGATGATGAAGGGTATTTAATATAGCACTCTTTTTTGTTTAGAATGAAAATGTAAGCAAGTAACACTAGAAGCAAAAACAAAAGGAATTTAAATGCGCTTACATAAAACATACAAAACACAGTAGCCTCTGCTTCTGCGACTGTTCTGTTTCTAAACTAAAAAAAGCAAAAGAAATACAAACCAAAGACATTTGCCGTATTCACAAGCTCTGCTAAGGTGTAGGTAGTATTGCATACTACCTTTTGTTTACTTCTTTGTGAACAACCATTGTATCAATGTGCCATTGTACATTGTACTTCATACGTCAAAAACTGAAAAAAAAGAAGAAAAGTGCTATTCATCATTTGTTATTTATAAGCCAAATGGGAGAGAAAGCAAAAAAAAGTAAAAAAAGTAAAGTTTTTTGTGTGAAAAATATAGTTTCGATATATTAATGGTTGGCTCAAGTAAGTTATATTACTGAAGGAAAAATTTGGAAACTTAAAAGAACTTAAGTTTAGAATGCTATCAGCACAAAATAAGAAAAGATGCAATGATTGGATAATGGCTTGCTGCATTCTTCATAACATTATTATTAAATATAATTTAGAACAAGGTGGCCGAGAACAAACCTCAAGATATGTTTCCAATATACCTACTCCTACTATATACAACAGAAATGACTTATTCCACTTTCTAATAAATCAGTCAAATCAATAAATTAAATAAATAAAACTAATAAAAATATATTTTAATTCAATTTAATTTAATATAATTCACACATGAACACAAAAATAATAATTTATTTAAACATAAAACATTTAAACATAAAAAAACAAAACAAAAATCCCATTAAAAAATAAGGCACTATACAACGTTTGAAAAACATATGAAAAAAAGTACTAAGTGTTGTATCGCATGTTTGCATGAAAATTACCAACAACACAGCTAGCACCGTTGTATTTTGTTAGCACTTAGCACTTACTAGGGGGCTTGTGAATAGGGCAAATAAATCTATTGTCTTTATACAAACTGATGCCTGCCGAAAGTTTTGCTTAATAGTTCACAAATTGTTTAGAGATGTTGTTTGTTCACTGAAACTGCCATTTGTTCCAGCTGCATAAGCGGAAGCCAAACCAAACGAAATTAAACTTATTTAAGTATTTAAAACGCTGGTATATAATTTATATTTTAACAATCTGCTAGTTTTTCTGTTTTGTTTAAAAACTAATGCTTTGGCTTTCCTGCTCCTTCTAGTAAGTAATCAGAATTTTAACTAGATTTGCCATACAAAAACAAATTTAATTTTTATACCCTTCAACCTAAAAGGTGGATAAAGAGTATATATAAGTTTGCAATTCCGTCACTAATTTCTACCATTTCCATTTCGACCCCATAGAGTATATACATTCTGACTTCTTATGCGAAGCGAAGTCGAGTGAGCGATGTCCCTTGATTTCACAAAAAACAAAAAAAAAAATAAATATGTCAATCGATCAGATATAGTGTCGAAATAGGTGCTATTGGAAATCAGCATGACCGGTCCATGCCCTTCGAGGCAGCAGGCAAAACACCACGCCAATCTCTAATTTTTCTATATCTTTGCGAACAATAAAAAAAACTCCAATCAAAAAAAGTGAAAGAATTGACGCTCGCCCATATTTTCCGATTTACGGGGCCCTGAAATTTAAAAATTTTTTAACGTATCAATGTGGGTATCACTTTAAAGCTTTTGAAGACATATTTAAGGAAATACTAAAAATTTTTAAAAATGCCGATGTCATTTTTATGTAAAATTATGTACTCGTACTATATGCAGTACCAAAATTTTTTTATATTCTAATTGTTTTAACCCCAATATATGCCTTTTTGATGCAAGTTACTTCACAAAACTAGATTTACGTAGATAGTGAATAGTATATAAGCTTCAACATAGCCGAATATAGCACTCTTACTTGTTCAACTTTATTATGGGAAAATCAAGTTAAATTCGTATTTCGAGCGATACAACTCTGCTTTTCAAGTGAAAAAGTTTTAATATAATATATGTCACAGGAAACAGCCTTTTATATAGATTAAATAAGTTAATATAGTTAACAATATGTGAGAAAGCAATAAAAAACTTAAGAGGAAATAACAAAATCTTAAAAGTTAAAGTTAGATTTCAACTAAATCCTTCGTCGTGGCTCCGACATTTTTTTTTTTTTTGGTTCGATTACCCTCTTCAAGTCTGTCACTAGCTTGAACAAAGCGTTGTTTAAACTTTGTTTTATTAGTAATAAAAACAAAAATAATATACAATTTTACAGAAAAATATTAAACTAACAGTAAACTAAGTTATATATTTATTTCAAAATCTGGCCTAAATATCGCCAGATAGCTTTAGTTAGGTTTGTGGAATTACGATTGTGTTTTTCAATTTTTTTTATACCCTTCACCACAAAAAGTGAAAAAAGGGGGATAGACCCTTTCATTTCGTTTGTAATTTTTACAAAATCTATTTCTGGCCTTTATATCCTGGGTCCTTATACGTAGCGAAGTCAATTGAGCGATGTCAATATGTGCTGAAATCAAGTGTCGAAAAAGGTGCTATTCAAATCAGCAAGATTGGTCCATGTCCTTCGTGGCAACGGGCCACCACGCTTGCCTCTTATTTTTCCATAACATCTGGAACAATGAAGCAACTCCAATAAAAAAAAAAACAAATATATGGGGCGATGGAGAATTTATAAATAAGAAAAAAACATAAAGTGAAAAAATTGGCGCTCTATTTGTCTTAATACTAAAATTTTTTAAAAATCTTGAACCCATTAAGAGCCGATGACATTTTTATATAATATTAATATAGTACTTAACTTTTTTTTTTTTTTTTTTTTTTTTTTTTTTTTTTTTTTGTTGCTTAAACTAGATTTACAAATATGGTGAAGGGTATAAATATAAGATTCGCCAAACCCGAATTTATCACTCTTACTAGTTCAACTTTTTCTTGCAGGTATTTGTCTTTACTACTTATTCCCCACAATTATAATATTAGGCATGTTCTTGCATTGCACGTGACTTCAAAAACTTATGGGTTACATATTCTGAAACTCACATTTTTTTGAGGTCCAAAAAATAAACAAACAAAATGCCAGTAGTTTTTTTTTGCTCAAAATAATTGCTTAAAAAAGGACGGATCAAGAAACGGACACTAAGAGATTGTTCTTACCCTATGGATATTTTGGACCATCGTTTGAACATACAAACATACTTGTAAAATTCATGTTACATTTTGTTATTGTTTGTTTACCTTTAGTTCTGTACCGTCCTAATAAGGGCTCTTTTATAAACGAAAGATGTATACAGTATCAATCGTAAGTAATTTAGTTTTCAACATTCAAACATTTTGAAATTTAAACCGTAATAGAGTATATGTACGTGATGTCGATTCATAAAAGCGATGCTCACACCTACTTTGCCAAAAAACAAAAAAAACAAAATTTTGCACGTGGTAGTCGTGATTTCCAGTGTTTGGCTCCATGCCACGCAAGTTTAGTATGTCACATTCGTCAGCCCGAAACACATAGATTGGCAACTTAAAAAGCCGTTTTAGGTGCCTTCAAATGTGACTTCCCCACACCCCGTTAAAAGTGGAAAAAATTACAAATGTTTGTTGCGCTTTGCATAACATTTATGTTTCAATGTTGCAGTAGAAGACGAAGATAATGCCACTGCCCAGAATGAAGAAATTTAAAAGGTTATAATGAAATTGAAATCAATAATAAGAACATGCTTATTGATAGTTAAAGATTTTGTTCGGCTCAAGTTCAAAATAATATATAAACACATTATAATGTTGAACCAATTTAATGTTTAACTGTCATACATCCTTTTGGTTTCATCAGTTTTTGTCAACTAATTGTTTTGTTTTATGTGTTTATTAATTATGTGTCGATATAATTGAGCGCAATTGTCTGTCTTGTTATTTAAGCGTTTTGTTATAGGTTCGTTGATAATGTGTAGCATCTATAATGTGAATCTCTTTTTGTAATTGTGCTTTTCGTGTAATATTCTTACTCTTTCAAAATCAGGTTTGTGTCTATTTACTACACAGTGGGCAGCAAGTGCAATTTTTTGTTCAATGACATTTTCCACAGACTTTTAATCAGATTTGTGAGATGAGATCCTAGTTTTTAATTTTGTTTTTGTTGTGCCTTGGTTTTGCTGAAAAGTTTTTTTTTAATAAATTGTTGTTCTTCATTGCAAGATTATATTTTTTCTCATCATAAATATTTGAACTTCGCATTCTTTCAGATAGTCCAAGAACATATGTATTTGCTTTGTATATCTTTTCAGGGTTATCCATTTTGTTTATTTTTAACATATTTTAGTAGGTTATCGTTTTTCTAGGGTAGTCATTTCTCCCCAGTACGTGTATAATTTTGTAAATGTTATTCTTTTTTAACTGCTCATCTCTTATATCTATAACTCTTTTGATGAAATCAGTTGCTGTGTTAAAAATAATTAGTCCTGGGTATTTGGAGTAAAAAGTTATAAGTTTACCTTATGATGTGGTTTTTTGATACCAGTCAAGTTTTAGTTCACTTCCAACACTTATTATAACTGCGTCTATGTAAGGTAGTTTATTGTCCTTTTCTAGTTCTTTTATGAATTGAATCTGTTTATTGCATGAATTTAACTCTAATAGAATGTCTTCCACGTCATTTGTTTTAACCACGGCGAAATTTTAATCTACATATTTCGTCACTATTTTTGGTTTTGTTACCATTTTCTCGAAACACAGATCTAAGAGTTCTTCCATAAATATGTCTGCCACTACTAGTGAAATGGGAGATCCCATGGGCATACCAGTTTCTGTTCATATATGTATGTTATCCTCATAATATAATGTTAAAAGTCAAAAACTATATTAATTTTTAAGCAAAATGATTAACGTTTCACCACAAATCAGGAAAAATGTAAAGTCTTAGTACAAATATTTTTAGCTTATCACTTGATTTCTTCCCATCTCGGTGATACAACTGAAACTTCGGAAGTAAGGGATAAGATCAATTCATTTAAATTAGTTAATGCAAATCCATCAGATGTAAATTTAATAAGCTCATAGCAAATGTCCGAAATAATTAGTAAATCAAAAATTAGGAAATCATCAGGTATCGATGGCTTGAATAATATATGCCTTAGAGCACTGCCAAAAACCTCACAAGCGTAGTAAATTATTGTCTTCAACTTTCATACATTCTTCATAAATTTAAAGAATCCAAAGTAATTCCTATCCATTAGCCAGGTAAGCAAATTGACTCTCCATCTTCCTATCGTCCTATAAGTCTTTTGTCTAGTGTAAGTAAATTGTTAGAAAAACTAATCAAAAACCAAGTTACATGTTTTATGGACGCAAATAGTATTATTCCACCTCAAAAGTTTGGCCTTAGAAGTGAGCATGGTACAAGTCATCGACTTATAAGAACAAGAAATTTTGTTAAAGCGAATTTTGACCAACAAAAATCTACTGGCATGGTGTTATTAGATGTCAGAGCTGCTTTTGATACATTTGGCGTGACGGTCGTATTTTTAAAATAATTTAAACTTCCCCACTCATCTTACTAAAATAGTTCAAGAATTCTAAACTCTCGCACATTTAAAGTTCATATTGGCTCACACGGTTCGCAATATTATCTTTTAGTGGCTGGTTGTCCCCAAGGATCCTGCTTATCGCCCATTTTTATATATACACGTCTGATTTTCCAATAATTAATAAGTGGAAAATAATGTTTAACTGTGAAAAACCAAAGCTATTTATTTCATAAGGAAACGAAAGGAATGTTTTATTCCGCAAGATAATATTGTTTTAACATCAATTCAATGGAAACAAAATGAAAAATATTTAGGAATAATGCTTGATCCAAGGATGAATTTTAGCTACCATATTATAAATAAAGTAAACGTCTCAATCACAATGTTATATCCGTTTATTAATAGGAACTCTACTCTAAATATTGCCAATAAAAATCTCATTATGAAGTCAATTTTTCACGCTGTTATTTTCTATGCAGCAATTGTTTGATCTTCTAGAACGCATTGTCATATTAAAAAACTTCAAATATTTCAAAACAAATTACTTTAACTTATGTTTAACCCACCATGGTTCTTTTCAACAGCACTTCTCCACGAAATTGCAGGTCTAGAATTAGTTACTGACAAAATAAATAGAGTCACTTGAAATTTCTACATTAGAAGTTTGAACTCTGATTATTTACATATAAATGACTTAATGTCATCTTAATTGTATTTTTTGTTATGAGTTTTAGTTAGTAAGTTTCAAATAGGTTTTATACATTTTTCCCTTCAACTAAAATATTGTTTATATATTTAATACAATTTTATAATCTTAAATGTATAAGTGAGCTTAAAAGAGTAATTCTTAAACACTTGCATATGAAATTGTAAAAGGAAAAAATGTTAATGTAAGTAAATAAATAAAAATATATACTATACATATTCATCAATTGCAGTGTATAAAAATTAGTTAAAATTTAGTTCGTGACTTAGATTATGATATCATGTCTAGGCACCCAATTTCCCTAAAATACCCATCTTCAATTTCTCTATTCTTAAAAATTCTAGTTTAAATCCATTGTTTTTTCTTTACAAGTATTCCTTTTTTAAAGAGCGAATGTCTTTTAAAGTTTGATTAATATTTTGTAATAGCCTCGTGGGGCTTTCCAAAGTACCATTTGTTGCTTTAATTTTTTTTCTTCTCCCATCATGTCTTAAATGTCTTCTTGAAATCGTTTCTCTTTTTCTGAGGCGACATCTCAGAGGTTGTAAAAACAAACATCCTCGATGTTGTCGCCTGACGCACATTTCCAACCCTTTTTCAACCGGCACATTTTCTTTGTTTTTCTTTTGTCAAAATGCATACTTTTTCAAGCATTAACAGCTCTCTAAGGTGGTCCACAGGGTTAAACTCGGGGGACAGCTTGCTCCATATC
Source organism: Gymnosoma rotundatum (assembly GCA_916610165.2). Classification (NCBI taxonomy): domain Eukaryota; kingdom Metazoa; phylum Arthropoda; class Insecta; order Diptera; family Tachinidae; genus Gymnosoma; species Gymnosoma rotundatum. The sequence goes on from OU744336.1 coordinate 120,255,030, forward strand.
TCGTCTTTTTTTATTTTGTCCCCTTTGGAGAACCTCTTCGCCATATCTGGGTATGTTTACATTAAATTAAATTTTCGGCAGACTTCTGTGGTGCTCTGTATAAAAAGGTATGTATGTATTATAATTTTAAAAAAAGAAACAAAACCAGAAAATTATGGCTGGCAAATGAATTTTCTGTAGCAACTCCGAAGTATAAGATTTGCGTCGTAAGTTTTTGTCTTTGTTTTGTTAATTATAACATAAACGTTCGAAATTCAGATCGTCCTAAAAGTAATTTTAAAATCTTACTACTTAAATCGCACGTTTAAAAAGTGACGAATATTTTTATAACAGCTTAAAATTCAAAGAACCTTTTATTTTATTTGATTACCAACTATACGTTCAAGAGCACAGCTGTTTATTTAAAATCGCCAGTACGCAAGAAAACAATAATAAGCAAGAGTGCTATATGCGGATATGCCTAATCTTATATACCCTTCACTATCTATCCAAGTCTAGTTTAGTGAAGTAACTCCAATCAAAAAAGCAAATATTGGGATGACAGCGAATTTAAAAATCGTTTTAATGGGTTAAGCATTTTTAAAAAATTTTAGTATTTCCTGAAATATTTCTTCAAAAGCTTTAAAAAGATACCCATTTAAGTTTAAACGAATTTGAAAATTTCAGAGCCCTGTAAGTCGGAAAATATAGCGATAAGTCGCCTGATGTTTTTTTCTTATTTTTAAATTTTTTATCGTCCCTCATATTTATTTATTTAATTTTTTTTATTGGAATTACTTCATTGTTCCATTGTTGTTGTTTGTTTTGTTCCATTGGGTGTTTTGCCTATCTCATTTTTTTTTTTATTGAAAAAATCCCCAAAAAATTCTTTTCAAGCCCGAAAATTCAAAATATATCCTCAACGAATTCTCCAATCTCTAAACTGAAATTTTCATCCCCATTTTACAAATCAAATCCCCGATTTGGTGTAAATCCCCTAATCTGACAACAGTGCACTGGTTTTATTCAATTTAAAATCGTAGATCTTAATTTAATATGACAGATTTGTAAAGGAAAAATATTTAGCTTAGTAGCAGAATAAAAAAAATCTTCCTAAATTCGCAAATTTACGCATATGTTTAACTGAAAATCATTTCTGTTTTATGTCACGTAAGATATATGTATGTCAAGTACGGAAACACAACCAAACCTCTATACCAAAAAAAAAAGGAAAAAAGAATGGAGCAGTCACCAATATGTTGTATACCATGCACCTGCGATCGTCTTAAAAATGGTAAGTTAATTTGCAGTAAAAATTTACTTTTTTTATATTTTGCAGATAAGAAATACATGCTGTAAGTGACTTTAGACGCACAAAATGGTATTTTGCCAATTGTTTATATTTTCTCTAAAAATGTTTTATAATCACCTGTGGAATATACTTATGTATATAATTGTAATGTTTGAAAGTAAAAATTTCAGACCAAGAAGGAAAAAGCCTACTTCGAAATCCTACCTCTGAAATTTACTTTCCATTTTATTTTCTATGAGTTATTTTACCTACGTAAAAACTTAATATTTATGTCCATATGTCCGGTTGAAGTGTAGTCAGTCATCAAAACAATTTTATTTGTTATTATGCACAATAAAGTAATTCTTAAAGACAGACATCGGCCATAATAAAACAGTTTCTAAAAATTTAATTTTCTCTCTTTTACGTTCCACATATAAATTTTAGTTTCTTTTTGAAATGGATTCAGTGTAGTCTTATATCTGCCTATTGCGATCCGTCGTGTCTTCCCATGTCTTCATGACACCCTTTAAACCTTAAGGTTATGTTTCTTTTAGTTAAAAACAGATGTGCCCACATACAAATCAAAGTTTTGTCTGGAACACGCTTTAAATTTTGTGCTTTTTATTATTTATTGCTATCGTGCATTCAGTAATTTATATTCGGTGTTTAACGTTTTTTATATTTTTTTCAATGGGATCAATCAGTAAGCTTCTTATTTTAAATTTAAATCCTTAGATAAACGACGGAATTCTCTACATACACATCCAGCAACTGAGGAAAATCTTACCTAATAATGTGCCAGGATGAATAACATTGAATATTAAAAAAAAACATTTATTAAACAAAGATACTTTCCTCTTTGTAGTTTTCATCATTTTAGTCCTAAAATACTCTAAGATAAAATTTATTAAAATATTAGTATGCAAATTAAAATAAGAATATCTTCAAGAGCTGCTTCCTCCAGTATTTTCGTACATGAGTATTTCGATGCTTCTTTTTAAATGTTTTACTTCGTTAAGGTTTTTCATATTTAAGTTAATTTCGTTAACTTTTCTTGATTCCTTAAAAAAAAGCATTTTCATATTTACCTATAATATTTATTACTAAAATAAGAAACGTGTTAGCACGAGAAAGTGTGAATCAAGCGAAATTAATGTTAATGAAGTTTAAAAATGATTTAAAATAAAACATTTCATACGAGTATTGGAGTTTTTCATATAATTTAAAACATTTACATGTCGTTTTTAAATATGGAGCAAGAAGTTTTGATTTAAACATTAAAATGAACTAATTATAATTTTTATACCATTTATAAGATTACATTTTTTTTTGTAATTAAAATGTTTGTTTTTTTAGTATATTTTTTTCAAAGAACTCTTACTATTTTTATGCACAAAGGGTTGTGGTTTTACATTCACTGAAATTTAATTAAACAGCTTTGACACCAAATTAATTAGATTTATAACGCAATTTAAAACAATGATAGATGTAATTGACCCACAAGTATTTATTTTTGCTTTTTTAAAACTACACTGGACTCTTTACATGTTATTTTTAAGAGTCTTATTAAAAAGGGAAAATTTGGAAGAGAAAAGAGCAATGAAAATAAAGAGAAAATGTCCTTATAAATAACAGACATACGCAAATGTTAAATTAAAAAAAGGTTAATGCAAACACATTAACATTGTAGAGGCCAAGGAATACATTGTTGTTTTGTATATTTTGAAGGGATGACATTAATATGCTATGTCTGTCTCACGCACGGATGATTTATTTCAAAAGACGTGAATTCTAAAATGTTCGTGCTCTGGAAATATTTGCACAAAAACAGTCTAGTATTTGTTGAATGACACAATAAGGATATTGTTCTATACTGTACGGTTGTAGGTATTGTAATATTAATGTTTAGTTAATGTCTCCTTTCGATAAATAAACACAAATATAAGATTTTCATATTGTCTTTTATTTGAATTAATTTTTTTATTGAATAATTATTTTTTGACTAAAGTTTGTTATTAATTGTAATAAATTGTAAAAAGATACAAACAGAATAAAATACACTTTCTGGTTCGTTACAACCTAAAATATAAAAAATTTAATTCTAATATAAAATAATAATACAACATAAATATTATTTATATATTTATTTTTCTTTTTTATTTATTATAAGTGTTGGTTAACAACGAAACATTTACATACACTACCAACAACCATCCTCTTCTATCACAATTTCATATTTTGTATTAGCTAGCATAGCTAACGAAATCGAGTCAAAATTTAAAAAATAATTAATTGATGAACACAATTTTTAATAATTTAAAAATTTGTAGAAGGATTTTCGCTACAACGAATAAGAAGTATTTCCACATGAGTTTTTTTGGAATTAATATTATTTTAAAAGCTAGCATATTTTTAACTATCAATTTTATTTTCTGAAATCTTGTAATTTCAGAGAAATGTATACAGCAAGTTGTAAAATTAAAAAAGCCCTAATATTAAAATCCTGAAATACTAACGAACATTTAAAAATTGTTTTTATATTTACCACAAAATAAGCTAGCGGCAAAATTCGCATTGCACAGTGAAGAAAGACATATTAGGGCACTCAAGCAAGGCTGTCGTCTTTTAACCCCGTTTACTTCATAAAAGACAATTTGGTTTGACTGTGATTTTTTCCCAAAATATTGGTGACTGGCGGAAGTCTATATGTCTAGAATTAATTGAAAATTTGTTTTTTGTTTTGTGTAACAATTTTTATAAAATAAGTTTTCAAAACAATGTAAACATCTAACACTACAACACTTTTTTCGCATACTTCTATTGAGAACTTAAGAAAAAAATTTGTTTTTAGTTTCTATATACATAAATATTCGAAAGAAATTTTCGTTCACATTTATAAAAAACGAACAGTTATTTTCATTTAACTCTTTACTTGGAAAATATTTTCTAACACTTTGTATCTTCAAAATTATAATAATAATAGACTGAGATACGTGCATCGATTTTAGTAAAATAATCCTCACTTTGTTCACAATAGCTTTTTTTGTTCTTATTCTGATTTAGTCAAATGGTTTCGTTTATCTTGTAAGAAATTTTCGAAGGATCTTGGTGACGAGTAGCAGTACCCAATACAGGTAGGAGTTTAGCGCGCTAGGAGTTTAGCGCGCTTGAGTTTCCTCAGTTTAACTTTAATAACAAAAAAAAAGTTAAAAAACTGTTGGTTCTATACTGTTGAACTACAAAAAAATCATTATAATTTGCGTCAGCTCCACGCCTACAAAGAATATTTTAGTTGAAGTTAAATGTGAAAAAAAAACTTTTTTTAGCTTATTAAATTGTTTTAGCCTTTTTATTAAAGAAAATGTTTTTTGAAATTGTTGAGGGATGCAAATTAAGCTGCTATTTGATGTAGTTTTATTTTATATTATGTGTAGAGGAAACTATATAGTAAAAAAAATTGTTTTTAACATGGCAATAAATTCACTTTATCGTTCGTGAAAGACGTGGACGATGAGACTCAAAGAAATTTAGAACACTAAAAAGTTTCTACTCATTATATCAAAGATGGTTTACAAAATATGCATATAGCAGTTTGGTATGAAAACAGAATATTATCCAAAATAATACTGGAAAACCGATATTCGTAACAATATGAATGCTCAAGTGCCATCGTATAAAAGACAAAATAAAAAACTCTACAATATTTTGTTATGAATTTTAGTATTAATTTAGATATTAAGATTTTTAATAGATAATGCAAAACCGGCAGAAAATTAAAGTAATCTATTGCAATCGAGGTTACAATAAAAAATATATTTCAACCGGAATTATTTTAAAATATACTATCTTCAAGAGTCGTGTGTAAAAGACTATTTATCCAAAATTTTGAAATTTGAACCTACCTGTATGGTATTTCGGAAACTTATAAAATTACATTTGAGACCTGCTAGTTAATAGCATAATAGTAGAAGTTAGGGCCCCATCATTGAAAACGTTACGTTGAATTGAAGTGTCGTGGTATGTTTTTGGCAATTCCTTTATTTAGTATTTTGCGTAGAAAACTAAAACTGAATTGCCAAAATATAAATCAATTAAAAACAAAAAAAATATTGCCTTTATTCGTTGTAACACAGAAATTATAATAAAAAAAGGTTGAAAACCAATTGATTTATTTGTTTTAAAATTTGCTAACCCTTTCTTAAAACTTGACATTTTACAAAAACCTTTGTTTTAAAATTCCTAATGCTGCTGTAAATACATACTTATTTCTTGTCCCTCTATTTAAACCAATTATTTATAAACGAATGACAAAGTAAAACCAATAATGAGTGCAAACGTGTTTTTCTCCTTCTTCTTGTTGTGCTACAAAATTAGATTTGTGGCAAGAAAAACCAAATGCGTCATGTAAACCCAGACCCAAAGCTCAACATTTATGTTTGTGTTTATACTCGTATACATGTTTAACACATTAAGAATAAAAACAAATACTTGTTTTCTATAATAAAATTACTTTTGTTTCACTTGAAAAGAAAAAAATTTTAAAATACTTTTGTTCTTGTAATTTTGTTGTAAATAATGTACTTTTTACCTTCAAAATTGGTTTTTATTTTCAGTTGCTCAGAACCTTAATAAAATACGAATGGAAATGTAAATAAAATTAATTTCTAAATAAAACAATACATTTGAATAAAAAGAATATAATGAAGAGGGCAACTAAAACCGCAGACCGAAAATAAATTCATTATGAGAACCGACTTAATTGCTAGTCGAATTTTGTCGTTTGTAAATCGTACTCGCGGCCATTTTAAAAAAGTGATTCTAATGCATAGCAAGGTCGACTGAGCGATGCCGCTCGTATTCAGATTGAAATCAACTTTTTAAGGCACTAAATGAGCTGGAGAAAATTTTTTTTTTTTTTACGTTTATTTAAAGAAAAGGTTTATGATAATTACTACAAATAAACAAAATAATAGTACAAATATCATATAGTTATATACTGTCCCATAAACGAGCTCTCTAGTATAATAGGTATAATTATATACAATATGTACATCTTTTAAAACTAATTATATTTTTTATACAAATTTATACAAGGTTATATCTGTTTTTAATATCGAATGTTTCGTAATGAAAAATTATTAAAAAAAACATTACAATAGCAATTATTATAAAAAAGAAAAAGTCAGGAATTAAAAAAAAGATTACGGTATTTAACTAAGCCACCAGTATTTACTAATATTTAAGTATGGAAATATGTTCTTATCCTTATGAAACAAGTTTGTATCGAACCTTCTGTTCTCAGGTGTCAGTTGATTGCTAGAAATAGCTTTAACATTTGCTCTTCTATATACACTAGAGCCCCGACTTGCGTCGTTAATGGGGACCGGAGAAACGTGACGCAAATCGAAACGACGCAAATCGAATTATCTTTTTCTATATAAATACACTGAAACTTAATTTATTGGGGAAAACATTCAAAACAAAGCAAACAAATATGTATTTTTGATAAAAACAAGTATGAATACATTTTTATTTTTTCATTTACTTCAACAAATGTTTATAATTACTATAAAGAAAATAGAAAACATAACATAACATTAATTAAAATTAACATTAAATTAAATTCATTTACTTATGTATACATATTCATAGCTTACATTGAGCTGTCTTCAGAAGATAAATCCAAATGAACAACACATATCCATTTGATTGGATGATCTTACTGTTTTTTTTAACAAAAATGTCTAAAGTTTGTTGAACTTTTAAAGATTTTTTTTTGTTGGTATATTTCTTTGTAACAACTAATAGCTTGATCATAGCTTGCTGCTATGCTCGTACTAGGGTTTTCGTCAGGATCGCTTTTAGAAAATATATCCATTGCATGGGAAATTAATTGCATAGCCTTGGAAATATTGGTGATTGTTAATTTTTTTTTTTTTTTCTATTGTGTCATCACTTATTATGACATCTTCTTCTGAAACATGCTGAATATCAATGGCTAATAAGTTTTCATTATCAAGGTCCTCCTCGTGAGACAGCAAAAGTTCATTAATATCACCTTCCTCCATTCCGTCGAATTCTGCTTTTCTAGCTTAATTAGACAACTCATTTCTAACGTTTGGAACATCGTCGACACCATCTTCGTCTCCATTAAGAAGTTCTGGCCATAATTGCCGCCAACTCCCTTTCATAGAGGATGCCTTAACTTCTTCCCAAGATAAATGTATATTTTCAAGAGCTTTCACTATGTTGTAGTTTTTCAAGAAGTCTTTCATAGAGAGTTTATCATTTTTGTCTGTTGAATTAAGAAGTTGCCGGAAAGTTCGGCGTAAGTAGTACATTTTAAAGTTTGAAATTACGCCCTGGTCCATAGGTTGAATAAGTGATGTTGTGTTAAGCGGCATAAAAGAAACTTTTACATGCTCCGATAAGTCATCTGAAAAAATTGGATGTCCTGGTGCGTTATCGACTAACAAAATCATTTTGAACTCAATTTGTTGAGAGGAACAATAGCGTTTAAACTCAGGAACGGCACAATTTTCTTACCAATCTTTTAACAGGGTTGCGGTCATCCACGCCTTTTTATTTAAGCGCCTGTGTACCGGGAGGTTTCTTTTGTTAATGCTTTTTATTCCCCTTGGATTTTCTGATTGGTATATCAAAAACGGTTTAAATTTAAAATCTCCTTCTGCGTTTCCGCCCAAAAGAAGTGTTAGCCGATCTTTCGCGGCTTTATATCCAGGGCATGCTTTCTCCTTTTTTGATAAGTAAGTTCTTTATGGTAACCGTTTCCAAAAAAGACCTGTTTCGTCGGCATTCAAAATCTGCTTAGCAGAATACCCTCCTTTTTCAATGATAGTTTTCAGCTCAAGCTTAAACTTTTCTGAAGCTACTCAATCTGCACTGCACTCCTTTTAATGCCACGTTATGTAAATTTGCCCGTGCTTTAAAGCGGTTAAACCAACCGTTGCTGGCTTCGAAATCATTAGAATTTCCGTTACTACTAGATGCAGTATTTTTCTTCAGGTCGGAGCAAATAGAAAAATCTTTATTTTTTATTACGTCCCTGCTCAGTGGCATTTTTCGCTTATTCCGCTTATTTTGTTCATGTATCCAAATTGAAAGAATCGTCTCCATCTTAATCAAGGCACAACAAATGCTTAAAATTTTTAGCGACGCAAATCGAAATCAAAACGATGCAAATCGAACCGACGCAACTTGAAACTGCAACGACGCAAATCGAATTTTTTCAGTTTTTAAAAGGCGACGCAAATCGAAACGACGCAAATCGGGACGACGCAAGTCGTGGCTCTAGTGTATATGAAAAAATATAGGGACGCCTGTGTAGTTTTGTATAAAACCGTTCTTATCAAGGTACACGAATGCTTCAGGAGGAACATATCCAGTTTGTAGTGTTTTGGATATATATTCGTGGTTGACATAATAGGGAGCCATTATTAGGTTATTTTCATAATGGTCACAACAAGATCGAATATGATTTCTAATAAGGTGTATGATGAAGTTATCAATTCGGCTAATTTTGGCAGCATTGTATAGTCTTGAATTACTTATATATTTCGTAAATTCACTTTTTGGGGATCTATATAACGAAGTACATGCTCTTAGGCATCTTCTTTCAAATTTACGTATTTTTTTCATATAGGAAGGAGAAACATTAAACCAAATTTGACATCCGTATGTTAAAATTGGACGTATCAAGGTTTGGTACATGAGAATTTTAATATCAGGTTTAATGTGTTTAGAAAAAAATAGTCTTTTGTACATAAAATAAGCATTTCTAGCTTTTTTAATTTGTATGTTGACATGTTCATTGAAGTAGAGAAATTTGTCCAAATGGATTCCTATGTACTTTACCGTTTGTTTATTTGGTATGTATATGTTGTTACTGGATTTAATGCCGAAGGATTTCCAATGGCACCTTATATTGTAGTTGCACTTTCCGACAGGAGGACGGAATAGTATAGTTTCACATTTGTCTACGTTTAGTTTCATTTTCCAATCATTAGCATACTTCTCTACGATATAAAAATGATTTTGTAATTTTGTATTTATTTCCCCTATTTTGTTGCCAGCATGATATACTATAATATCATCTGCGAAACCAATAATATTATCAACGCTATTTAAAAGTTCATGAATAAATATATTAAAAAGTATAGGAGCAACAACTGTTCCCTGTTGTAACCCATTAACTATAATAAATTTCCTACTACTAAATTCATATTTATTGCAAACGACAAACGATTTATTGGATAGCATGTTATGAATTAGAATGACCAAATAAAGTGGAAATTTGTATTTTAAAAGTTTATATATAAGACCAGGAATCCAAATGCTATCGAACGCTTTTTCAAAATCGATAAGACATGCGCCTGTACAGAGAGATTTATTTAAATTCCAATTAATGTTAGATATCAAAAGGTGTATTCCGGGTATCGTAGAGTGTTTGTACTTAAAACCGAATTGTCTATCATTAATCAGATTATTGTTCTGACAAAAATTTAAAATATTATTATTTATGCAAATTTCAAAAATTTTACTGATGTTTGGGAGCAAACTTATGGCTCTCAGATTTTTCGGATTGCTGGTGTCCTTGTCTTTTTTGGGCAATACCACAACTTTAGCCAATTTCCATGTTCGGGGGAAATAAGAGTTGTTAAGCATATTGTTAAATAACGTACAGTATCAAGTATCAGTACATTAGGGATATTCTTTAATACTATATTTGGAATTGTATCAACACCAGACGATAATTTATTTTTTAAATTTTTAAAAATATAGAAAATTTTTTCCTGTGTAATAAAAAGGTTGTCTGATTGTGAATCACTCATTTGATTTGCCCTTTTGTCCGAATTAAAGGTCGTTAAACATTACTGATTATATTCATAACAAGATTTTTCTGTTAAAAATCTGTTGAAACAGTTGTCAACATCAACCTGTAAATTGTTGTTCTGATCAATCTCTTTAAATGAATGGGTCTTTTCCAGACACGCTCCTATTACATCTAAGATTTGAAGTTTTTCTCTTAAAATGAAATTATCACTATCACTCTCTGTAGTGAGAGGATTTACGCCAACATAACTTAATAGGTTTTCTTCTTCGTGACTAATTTTTATCAAATCTATATCTACTGGCAGCTTAGATTTAAATAACTTCTTTACTTCACTAAACATATGTGAAGAATCTTTTTTATCTAAATTAGTTAGTTTATCTTTATAATAACTATTAACTGATACATTGAAATTTTCAATAATTAGTTTCTAAATTAATTTTAATTTGGTTTTGTAATAATTAAGTTCATAAGAGGTACATACATGTAATTTGAAATCTATTATGATTCTTTAGTATAGTTAAAATTTTACTTTTTTCCATATGTAGTTTCTTTATAATTGAATTTACAAATTTATTTATTGTGTCATTTTTTTGGAATTTTGGGACTATTTTGTTGGTAGAATCTACAATGACATCGTTTAATTTATTTAAATAATAATCAATTTCAGAATTTGAGAGATTTCTTGTAACAGGGATGGGATCAGTGTTTTTATGTATATTTAAAACATTTTTTTTTTGAATTTGTTCCAATTAGTCCTCTTATAATTGAATTCAGAAATGGGAGAATTAACAACAAAAGAAAAAGGGTGATCATTTGTCTCATTTAAAAGTTCAATTAGTAAGGCGCTGTGGTCACTATCATAATCGAGAGATTTGAGTGAGTTAACAGTGATATTAACTCTAAGAAAAGGGAGACGCGAGTCTGCTAAACACAAATCTAAATACGAACCACATCTTGGGTAGGATGGGGTGGTGGAGGCATAAAGGCTACATTTAAAATTTATTTCATTGTTTTCTATCCACTCTTTTAAAGCATTATTGCCCCAGTCGGAATGTTTACAATTAAAGTCACCCGCCATTATATAATATATATTTGGATTTTGTAAATTTAGGGATTTAAAAACAATTGCCGTATTCACAAGCTCTGCTAAGGTGTAGATAGTATTGCATACTACCTTTTGTTTACTTCTTTGTGAACAACCATTGTATCAGTGTGCCATTGTATATTGTACTTCATACGTCAAAAATTAAATAAGAAGAAGAAAAGTGCTATTCATCATTTGTTATTTATAAGCCAAATGGGGGAGAAAACAGAAAAAAGTAAATTAATAAATTTTTTGTGTGAGGATGAAATTCAAGACATTTTTAGGATGAACTAATGTACTTGCTCTCCAGTCGCAGAATTATACATTTAGGGCATAATCGGGTTTTAAGATATTTTGATGAAAACAGATTTCTTCATATGATACGACTACGGCCAGAGGAATTTGTCTATATATTTAACCTTATAAAAATGACGATGTTTTTCACACAATTGGCGAAAGGCTCCAACTACGCATTGACTTGCAGCTTAAAATTGTACTTTACTGCTTGGTATCTTCAGGAAATGGTGCTTGTGTTCGTAAGGTAGCATCTCTTTTTGGTATAGGTGATGGCGGTACCATACAAAATATTAGAAATCGAGTCATTAAAGCAATATTAAATCTTAAAGAACAGTTTTTATATTGGCAACTTTCAACTTCAACTTTCTAATAAATCAGTCAAATCAATAAATTAAATAAAGAAAACTAATAAAAATATCTTTTAATTTAATTTAATTTAATATAATTCACACATGAACACAAAAATAATAATTCATTTAAACATAAAACATTTAAACAAATACAACGTTTGAAAAACACATGAAAAAAAGTACTAAGTGTTGTATCGCATGTTTGCATGAAAATTACCAACAACACAGCTAGCACCGTTGTATTTTGTTAGCACTTAGCACGTACTAGGGGGCTTGTGAATAGGGCAAATATTTAGATCGGGTATAAAAAAATTGCTGTTATTTCCTGAGGGGTAATAAGAGGATATTATGTATAGAGTTTTGTTAGTCAGTAGAGGTATTTTTATAATGCATACTTCGAGACATTTAAGTGAATGATATATGTGCAATTTTTGAATTTGATATCTTTTTTATATCAAAATAGCAGTACCACCACCTCTAGATGCGTTAGGCCTATCCTTACGTATAAATTCATAATTTTCGAAGTATAGTTTATGTTTCGCATTTAGTTTTGTTTCATTTAGCAAAACTATATCTGGGTTATGCAAATTTATAAAATTCAATAACTCATACCTTCTACTAAGCATTATAATAGAGTTTACATTAATTTCAATTATTTTAAGTTTTTTTACAGTTGATTCATCCATTTTATTCCAACATTGAAAATATAGTATCTATCCTACTCGTTTGTAGTTGAAGCTGTTTATTTAGATTTATTAGTTGGGTAGATAAATTCTGCATGGCATTGTTAAGTTGTTCCAACATTTGTTGAAAGGAGTTAGCGCTGCTTGTGCTTTGTTGGTTGTTCTTCAAAACGTTTGCAAAACTCATAGGACTGGTAATATTTAGGGGTTTGTTCGCTGTTCTTTTTTCAGACAAACTTTGTTTTTTTGCTCGGAGCCTTTGCTGCATCTCCTTATACTTTTCGCATCCGCGGTATGATGCGGGGTGGCCATACTTATGGCACAGTACGCAAAATAATTTTTCTCTTTCATTTTCCGACACTTTTTCTTGTTCGCATTCACCAATATTGTGCATTTTATCGCATTTTACGCATCTGGGTTGCAAAAAGCAGTTTGAAGCGCTATGAAAGAAACTCTGGCACTTCCTACATCGTGGAATTTCTGACTTCCTTAGAGGTTCCCATCGTATACATCGATGGAAAAGTCCATTTATAGATTTAAGTTCATTAAGGCTGCTTTCGCCGCTAACTTGAATCAAATATATAGGGAGATCTTGTACATTCATAATGGATTTTTTTGTTTTAAATGGACTAACTTTTAAAATTTTCAAAATATTACTGTTGTACATACAAAGTTCCTGATAGATCTCATCAACGTTCAAGTTAGCGCTGAGACCTTTTAGAAGAAACGTCTTTGTTTTTAAACTTTTAGGTGTAAAAGTGAAAAACTCAGTTTTGGTTTTTTGAAGATAAGCTTTTACACGTACGTAATCATCAATAGATGACATGAATAGTGAAGTTTTTTTATTATTGAGTTCTTTGATTTTAAAATTTTTGATTTCTAAACCCTTTTCGATAAATTGTATTATTTCATTAGGTACCACATTAAATACATTAAGTGGAGGAATTGTTTTATTTTTATTTGGACCTTGTTTTGATATAATTTCTCCATTTACAGTTTTCTGCTTGTGAGAGTCTTTGCGATGTTCTTGGTTCATGATCATTTACATGTTTTTGGAATTTATTTAAATATTCTTCGTTGCAATGTTTATCATTGTCCAGATCAGCATAATAATTATCTTTTAATTGTTTATTCATTGTGACATATTGTATTTCACTTTTTCTTTCATTTATAGAATTATCATTCTTGTTTTCATTAGATGAATCTAAGGTATTATTGTTGTAATTATTTACATTTGAGTTTGAAACATGATGTTCACTCATTACTTTTATTTTTTGATTTTTTAAGAGTCTCTGTCTCTTGTGGGAAATTGTTTAAGAAATTTTGCACTTTACAACAACGCGCAAAATAAATAACATATTGAAAACGAATCACAATTGAACAAAATTTTTAGATTAATTTTAAAATTTTTTTTTTAAATTTATTTTTACGGCAATGTACAACCGACACACTTGGCAGAGAAAACTCGACTCTGGAGAAAATTTAAATATGCCAATCGATCAGACATAGTTTTTCCATATCGTTTGGAATAAATCTATTTTAGTAAAATAACTCCAATAAAAACAAAAAAAATTAAAGAAAAAAGAAAAAAAAAACAATTAAAAAAATTGGCGTTCGCGCACCTTTTCCTAGATATGTACTGCTAAACTTTTTATTGCAGTATATTTTGTAAGATTGAAGAGATCTTTAAGGAAATACTAAAAATTTTTAAAAGCCTAACCCATTAAGAGCCCATGACACATTTATGTAAAATTATATATAGGATTTATTTTTCTCTGTCACCCCAAGATTTGTATTTTGATGGCAGTTACTTCTCTGAACTAGATTAACATGGTGAAGGGTATAGCCGAATACATCACTCTTACTTGTTCTTAAATAATTTTCGCCACTTTTACCATTTCTTGTTTTTATAAAAAAAATTTATTTACGACACATTTTAGTTTACGACACAGTAACGGATTTATTTTTACAGCAGAAACGGCATAATTCAAACATCCCATATAGTTTGTCCAAGACCTTCCCTTTAATATATAATTAATGAAAGTTTTCTTAAATGGATTTTTTTTATGAATCATTTTACTGGTTGTAGTAGGAATTTAAGCTCTGATATTTTCTCGATGGTGAGAACGAGTCAAAAACTTAAATTGCGATTATATCGAAATGGATTTTTTGAGTTATGACGTTCTAGAAGCAAATGAGCGATATATATAAATCTATCAGATAAACTTTGTTCACAGTAGTTGCAAACAACTTTTAGTAACAAACATCATTTTCAATTATTAATATAAAAATTATCTTAATATTACATTTTATTATTAATAAAACTAAAATTATGATATATGCAGCTTATATTTAATATATCAATCGATTCACTTTAAATCTTTTGTCTGTGGACACAGAAGTTTTTGCTTAAATGTAAATTAAATACTTCAATTTTTTTGTAAAGTAATTGTACATACAAATTAATTGAATAGTGCATATGTATGAATATATTATTAAATTCGCAGTTCCGACGATTTCGTCAGCGTGTCATATCTGATTTACTTAAAATTTTAATTAAGAAAAACGTATTTTTAAATATTTATTGTAGTGTTTTGTAGAAAGTGTTAAAAATTTTCCATCTTTAAAAAAGTTTTTCCCTTCGATCTGAAAATAATTTCGGTCTTGAAGGGTATTTTCTGTTACCACATTTCCAAAAATCCATAATCTCTTTTGAAACACCGTACATGAAAATACAAGTTAATGTGTCACTATAGAACTCATTTGCTTAAATCATCAAGTAGTCGAAGCTGGCAGCCTCCAACCATGTAGTGAATTTAGTACTTCATACAAGCTTCAACTTTACATATGCAAAGTATAGCGAGACTTAGAAAGCTATTAGTGATCTGAGCGTATTTTTCGTATAAATGTCAGTTGGTCTGGTAAATTTGGAATGTTCACTGCTTTAATATGAATAAGTGATTGTAACTGAAAAACTCGTATTAACTGTAATTAAACATTTCCGTTAATATAAGCGTATTATCTTTAATGATGAAACATAAACAGACACTGCATCTTCAAGCAAAGACGATGTCATATAAAACAAAGTATAGAATTAAAGCAACTCCAGTAACTTTTTTTGTAACGTACAATTATTGTTTTTTCTGTTTACTCAGAATACTGAGAAGCAAAAACAAAAAGCGTACAATTTATTAAAAGTAAAACTGTTATTAAAACAGTATCATCATATTTCTTTTTATGTCAAGAGATGAAGATAAGCAAGCGCGGTAAGCAAATTAAATAGCTATTGTAAGGAGATTTTTGACACTTTCATTGTAAACATTTTGTTGTACAGAATTTTTTCAGCTAATTTTTTTTTTTTTTTTATTAATATTTGAGCAAATCAAGTGTTTTAAACAAAATCACATTGCTATAAACGCACTATAAGCATCCTTTTTATATTGTATTACAATGTTAAATTTCTTATCCAACTGCCTTTATTCAAGCAACAAAAAAAAAACATAAATAAATAAAATTTTTTGTTTTTTAACTTCTCGAATTTTGTTCACAAACAGTTTGAATTATCCTGTAATCCTTCTAGCAAAATGAAAATTTTTAAAACAAACAAACAAACAATCTATGTCATCAAATTAGAATAAAAAAATTAAAAACTTCAATCCCTTCATAAAACTGGAAAAACATTCTTGTAAATAAATTAAAACTCAGTTTACACAACACAAAACACCAACAACAAAAAAGAAAAACGAATGATCACAATTTCATTATTTTTTCAACCTAAAGTTAAAATAAACTTTTATGATTTATAAATAAAAATATAAACAATTTCTAGTCTTGTGCGACTTAACGAAATAGGATAAAACAATATTAAAAGAAATTACAAGATCTTTGATAAACTTAAAGAAATTTTTTATTTCTCCCTATTGCCTTGAGTTTTTGGTAACATAAAAATATTAAATAGAACATTTACATTTGCCAAATCCTCCCACCATGTACACATTATCTCTGACCAAAAACAAAAAAAAAAAAAAGGGAAACCATACTGCACGTTTGCTTTTCCATTTGTTCTTCATACTTAGTATCTGAAATCTAAAAATATTACAAACAAACATTCAAAAGAGAATTCGTTTTTATTACACATAAATAAAAAAAGAAGGTAAACTGAGAAGGCTTTCACAAAAATGTAAAAGTTTTTATAATAAAACAAACCCTACGTTGCTCATTAAAAGACACGTAATTTCAAGGCCTGACTTTATCTTTTATCGTCTTTTGTTGTATCAGTTAACAATTAACAATATCCAAAATGTGTTCCAAATAGACTGCTAGTCTACTGGCCAGGAACCAGATGATCCAACTTGAGGCCACATTAGATTTATATTCAGTCCACTCACGCCCATATCCATATTCTTTGGTGTTGAATTGCTTAACTTTTTGGTTCGTTTTGTGAATTATTTCATTTTGTAGGTTGGGTGGGTGTAATTTCCTTATTTAATGTTCGGAATCTTCTTTCGTTTTACTTGGAATTACATTCTTAATATTTTTCGTCTGCTAACTTACAAATAACTTTTCGGAAGACCGTCGATTATTAGCGATTTTTATTTTGTTTTCTTTTAATTCCGGATTATGTTTCTTGTGGGGTATTTGTTTTTATTTTACTTCTTTTGTATTAAGAAACTGTGATTGAAAGCACCCACTTGACCAAGAATTTAGTTAAAGGTTTTTTATAGTTAGAGGTATTTTTTTTAGAACGATTTGTATATCTCTAAATATAAAATTTGGTTTGTTTGTAAATAATAAAAGATATTTAATTTAGTAATACTCAGTGAATAATAACTCTGTTTTTTGTTTCAATCGTGCGAAATTTTCTCCCAAAATATTAGTATTGAATTTAATTTTTTATTTGCACCAAACCATTGCCTTTAATAGAGTACAAAGGGTAAAAACTTGTCCCTCAATATGTCACTGGCTTCTAAGTCCGAATATTTTTCGATATAAACGTGATTGGAAGAAATTGGCGCTCGCCCATATTTTCCGAGTTACGGGGCTCTGAAATTTTCAAACTTTCTAAAATGTCAATATTGGTATTATTATAAAGCTTTTGAAGAGATCTTTAATGAAATACTAAAATTTTTTAAAAATTCTTAACCGATTAAGAGCCGATGTCATTTTTATGTAATACAACAAAAAATCTTAAGCCGCTTAGAGTTATACTTCCAAAGTTCCAATTTTTGTTTCTCGTTTCGCGTAAAAACTTAGGAATATAAGTGTACAAATTTGCTTATACTCAGCCAAGAATTGTGGCATCATTTAAAATTACTATACCAAACTAGTTGCTTAACATTGTTATTTCTCCTGAATTTTGGCGCAATGGTACATACGTTCGAGAATTTACGTTTAAAACAAGACAAAGAAGTACTACTCAGTTGCCTACGTCTATATCAAATATTCTTAAAACTAAAAAAATATTCAAAAAAAATTTTACTCTCATATACCAAAATGTTCGTGGAATTTATGCAAAATTGTCTGCTTTTTATAATCAAAGTTTTTTATTTGGCTTAGGAAAATTGTTTTTAACATAGAAATATTAGCTTATAATTACACAATATACAGACAAGATCGTGGAAATAACATAAAAGAAGGAGGGGTGCTGACTGGAGTTTATAGCTTACTAACTTCTGAAGCTTTATAAATTGCCAGATAATGAATTTATAGCTGTTTTGGTAAAACTTATGAAACAATTTACCAAAAACATTCTGAAGCCATATCTCTTGTTGTACATATGTCTCATTATAATGATACTATCATTGCAGTTGGTGACTTTAACATGCCTACAATTTTATGGAAATTCTTAAAGAATGACAATTTAGAAAATTTACACACAATCATAGAAGTCAATCTATTTCAATCCCGCTTTTTGATAAAACTACTGTGCTCTACGGTTTAAAAAAACTGAAATTTTCGTTTAAGAGTGGACCTGATAATGTTCCAAACTGCGTTCTTATTAATTGCGCAGGGGCCTAAGTGGCTCCTTTTACAATGTTGTTCAACTATTCAATTAAATTAGGTAAATTTCCAGGAGTGTGGAAGAATTCCCTCATCATTCTTATGTTTAATTCTGGTAGAAAAAATTACATCAGAAATTACTGAGGAGTTGTAAAACTGAATGTAATACCTAATCTATTTGAAAAACTATTATCGTCTTATCGACATGGCTTTCGTCAAGGCTGTTCTACTGTCTCTAACCTTTTACAACTCTCAACTTTGGTTAATGGTGGTTTTGTCAACAAAATGCAAGAAATATAGATGTTAATACGACATTTGATAAGAATTATGAGCTAATTATTAAGAAACTTAATTATATGGGATTCACAGAAAATTGCTTAAATTGGATAAATTCATACCTTATCAACAGGAAACAAAATGTGTTATACAAAAATGCTATATCTAAGCCAATCCCCGCGACATGTGGTGTTCCATAAGGAGTTTTCTTTCTCATTATTCATCAATGACTTACCTAACATCGTCAAAAATTCTGTTATACTTATGTATGCGGATGATGTTAACATATTTTTTACATATAATAAATATGATGATCATAGGCTTCTACAGGCAGATTTAGATTCTTTCTACTCCTGGTGTGAATCGGTCATAATGAAATTGAACCTCGATAAATGTAAATATATGTGTTTCTTCCGAAGAAACCATTTCAACGTTCCATATTCTTTGCGTGACAATAAGCTGGAAAGTGTTTGCAGTTTCACAGATTTTGCGATTTTAGTATATTATAAACTAAACATCATTCAACATATTTCCCTATTAGTTTTAAATAAGTGCTTTGGTTTACAATTGCTTGTTTTGATTGTTTTCTTCAATACTGGGGATTTTATATAAACTTCTGTTTTACTTAAAGTCCAAAAATATATAAGCATTTGTTCGGTTTAACGTATAGTCAATAATCAAATAAAATACGCGATTATGTTATGTCAATCGACTTCGCTAGCATAAGAACTCAGGATATAAATACTTTATGGAATCGGAAATGGATATTGTAGAATTTACAAACGGAATGAAAAACTTAGGTATACCCTTTTCCCACTTTTTGGTGATGAAGGGTATACAAATATCGTGCTATTTTGTATCCCGATTAAATTATTGATTATTGAGGGTTAAAAAAATAGCACAATACGTTCTAAAAGTTAATAACAAAGGATATTTAAGAAATAAGCAAACTGCCAGGGACATTACATACGCACTGACAAAATTGTTTTTTTCAGTTAGTAAGCTTTGACGCTGCGCTATTTAGGTATGACCCTGAAAATTTCTGACAGATTCTTAAAACATAATATGCATTAATTGTGCTTGATTCCTTCATATATAAATATTTCATGAGAATATCACGAAATATTTACTATTTAAAACTTAAAAAAATGAAATGTATTACTGCGGGGAAAGCATATCACTACTGCTAATATATGTAGATCGATTGTGGATTCTAAACAAATTTTGTATAGAAGATTCTAGAGCCTTACATCTCAAGCCGAATAGAATTAATGAGATCTACATTAAATCAAGAAAGCACTTTTAAGTTTTAATTACTATTATTTCATGAGAATGACATAAAATATTTATATTTGAAGAATCAAGCAAAATTACCATAGGTAAATAATAAAAAGATTAAAAAAAAACAGTAAAACAATATTAAATTCTAGTTGTAAATTAGTACTTGCAATTAATAGCTTTAAGATTTGTGAGTTGTAGTTTCAAGATTATGCATCTAAATATGAATATCTTAGATAATATCTCAAATTTGTACAGCTTGTTTCGTGGTTTAAATATTAAAAAATTTTAATTCCTACGAACCTTAGGTCAAGTGGTATTTAGCATTTTAAACTTTAAGACATACTTACATGCGTACAAAAAACTAAATTGTGTTTGTCTTGTCCATCATCAGGAAAACAATTTTGAAAATTGTAATTTCCGTTGTATTTTGTGGATGAGTGGATATGCACATCAACTTCAACAACAATTTATTTTTTTTTTTCTTAAAATAACCACCAAAAAATATTTTAGTACCAGCATCACTAGGAGAGGAATCAACAACTTGAAAAGTTTCACGTTCGTTCAAACTGTTCTTTTTATTTTTCACAAGATTTATTTGATTACCTTCATTTTGTTAAACAAGGGGCAGTGTGATATTTGACAAGCAAAAAGACACAAATAAATCTCTAATCAACATCAAACTCATTCTAGCGTTTGTATGAGAAAATTGCAGAATATATATTTTTTTTAAATAACAATTATACGTAACAAAGTCCAGCCAGCAGTATATCTAGTGTTCTGTAAAGATCATTTAAAAAATAGCTGACAATAAGGTTTGGATATTTTTAAAGATTCTTTAAATTTGTTTCCACATACTTTACGATTTCTGATTTACCTGTAACGCTCTTAGGTATCAAATATTTTATATGCCAGAAAGAATTATTTCTAAGTATATCCATGACAAGGTACGTGACATTTGTACGCCTATAAAGTGAAAATTATGCAAATGCAGAAGTAGCCGGAAAGTAATAAGGAAATGGGTGCTATATAAGACACTTAATTTAGTGAGGTCTATAAGTTGTGTTCCAAACTATTAAGCAAAGCGAATATCTACGAGTTCTGGCAGATGTAATGTGTCTTCTTGCACTAAGCCGTGTATTTTTTCCGTTACAATCAATCAGCCGATTTTATAAGAAATAAAATCTAATTCCGTTCATAACATAACGTACGGTACAAATTTTTATCTTTTAAGATATCTTGCTTTAAATGTACGATGTATGTTTCATCTTATGTAAATAAAAAATACCACTAATAAAACTTGAGTTTTTGTCTTTTTCCATAAAAGCGGTTCATTTTTATTGCAACATGCACTTGAAAGTTTAAAAACAACCGAATTTAGTTACTTGGTAAATAATTTAAACTGTTAGTTTTGCTCTTTAATACTTAAAAAAGCTACAAGTATTTCCACATAGTATGTTTTATTAACAAAAAAAAAAAAATTTTTTATATACAATTATTACAAATAACTCGCAGCGAACCGTACGAAGTTTGAAGCTAATAAAAAAAATAATTACTTGCGATTATTTCAGTTCCGAATTTACGTAAGGAAATATTTTTTTCTAAAAGTCTGAAATACTCTTTCATTTATTACAGAACATTTTAATTACTTGATTTGTATTAATTATGACATGACAAAAAAAAAAGACATTCAAATGTTCTTTCTGCATATTTAATCTTTTCATTAGCTGTGTGAAATAATATTGTTCCTGCATGAGCAAAATGGTTACTTCTTGTAATCTTGTGACAAAAATATGATCTGGCAGCCTTTTATATCTGAAAATAACAGTATTAAAGTATATCTATAACAAGTACCCAGTAAAAAATAGGATCAAACAAAGAGTAATCTTGGAGCGCTCCTTTGCGAGTAATGAATTACTCCATAAAACTCCGAAACACATTGGATTTTTAACATAGCATGTCCGCAGACACGAGTACTCCTTTTAAGCTCCTTATGGAGTACTCTCTTTGATCTTGAAAATGACGGCAGAGGGAGTAATCGTTTTTGTCTCCTAAAAGAGCATAAAGGGATTAAACATCCAAATTTTTTTATTTTTACAAAAACAAGAAAATATTCATTTATTTAAAAATTTTTTTTTTAATTTTGCTATTTTTTTTGCATTCGACGAGGTCGTAGTTTTTGTCAAGTAGGTCTGTTGGTAAACAGATGCTTTACATTTAAGAAATGCCACCTTGAAAGAAAAAATAACAGGTAATATATTATTTAAGACATGATATAAAAAATTCAGCTATTACCGAAAAAAAGTTAAACAATTTGTATTTGCTTGTTTTGATCCATCCCAATTTAATTTGACCAGCATATTTCGCCGATCATTTTGCGTATTGCTTTTTCAATTTTAAATTTTGTCAAACCGCAGTTTAATGTACGAAATCTGAAATAAATTAAAATAAAAAATAAAGAATTGTGAATACTTGTTTAGATGATTGCATTAAAATCAAACTCAGTCTTACCATTTCTGAATCAGGCTCTGTTTTAATCAGCTGTTCCGCCTAATTTAATTCCTTTAAAGAATCAATTGGGAAAATTTTTATTCTTTAATTTGATGTGTTCTTCCACAAACCGTAATGACTTTGCTGAGCTTTTATAAAGCGGCATTCCATCCACAATTATATCGATCAATAGTTCGGCATATGCATCAGGTGATATGTATTGGCCGTGCATCATCAGTGCTTTTTCTAAACCACAATGAAAGTATTCACCTGGTGCCATATCTATTATTTCTGGGCTCCCTGTGAAGCAGCGTGGGTTTTCTGCATGCACTGCTTTTAACAATGTTTCTCTACATGGTAGAACGTCCATACCTTCACTTTTTAAAATGTAGGGTAGTGAATTACAGCATTCGTTCGAAACACGACTTTCAATTACCCAAGAAGCGAGCTTCTTTTAAAATTTTCACTGATATCATAATGAACAACAAAGTTTTCCGTTTGGCTATCTTCATTTGTTAATTCATTGATTTTTGAGGTACTGATGCCTCTTGTTCACTTTAAGTCTCCCGATTACAATTTGAGAATTTTTCAATTTCTATTTTAACTAGTCGTCTTAAATGACGATTAGAAACTAAATTTTCACACATTTTTAACAAATTTGTTACTATACCCGTACCTTTTCGCTTTTATTAAAAACACGTCTTTCACTTTTTAAAACTAAACTGACTAAATATAAAAACAAAACGAAAACATCAACAATTAAAAGTTATGTCACAAACAAAAACGAACTGAGAGTAGAAATACAACCTCACGGTTGCGGATGCGGTTGTTTTTTTTTATATGCACTTTTGACAATAAAAAACGTTTAACGAATCCGCATGAAATTAGAATCTATTTTAATTTGAGTGCGTTTTCTCTCAAGCTCTCAATTTTGAATTTTTTCTCTTTCAGCATGTTGCCACAGTTTTATTGTTTTTCTACCAAAAAATTCTATTTGTTAATATTTTTTGTGAATGACTACGAAAAAAGAAGAGAAAGAAAATGTAAAAAGTCATTGAAAATCAACAATAATTTTGAAATTTTTCAATTCATTGCTTATTTACATTTGAAAAAAAATTTTTTAAATATATTTCAATAAAAAATTAGTAAACAAATAATAAAAATGGCAATAAAATCGGCATCCGTCGCCGCAAGTCATTTTATTTGTTTTTTCTATGACATGCGGAATCCGTCGCCGCAACCGTAAGCTTGTATTTCTACTCTGATACATCCCCCATTGAGCCATTTGGAGTAATAAGCGAGGCATAAACAAAAAAAAAAAAAAAAAACAAAAAATATTTTCGATAGCTCGCTTATTACTACAAACGGATGAACAAGTCATTACTCCTTTATTGCTCGATTATGGATTAATCCATATATTTTTTACTGGGTACATTCAGGAGTTCAGCTGATAGTTTTATTAGTGTGCGTGTTTATAGGTTTTTGTGTTAAAATTTGTTTAAACTTTTTTTTATTTTCTCTTGTTTGTTCACGTTCTTCTTTTAATTTTTATTGTTTTATCAGGGATGGTAAACGAAATCTAAAAATACACTTTTTCAGCTCAAGTTGCATTAAACATCCTTTTATTGAATTCTTGTTCAAATATACATTGATATAGTCGTTAAAAGATCATTTTCTTATTTTTTAAAATAATAATTAAGTAAAATTCATATTGATTTTTCAGTTAGAAAAATGATAAAATGTTACCCACTTTTCCACCTATGAGCTGTTTTTTGACATATGATTTTACACAAACAAAATGCCTGTTGTTGTTCTAATGTTGTATTTGTTGTAGACTTGCGCGTACTTGATATAGATATACTTTGAACAGTATCATTGTTGTTAGTAATGCCGTATGGTTAAGTTTTTTAAATTTTTTGTAATTTTTGAATATTATTGATATATGTATATTATTCTCGTAACTTTTGGTACTGACAAGAAATGCAGTAATATTACTGAAAAGGTTTTACTATTTGAAGCAAAAACCTCTCTGATAACCTTTTAAATATAATAATTCAGTTTTAATCACAAAGATTACATGCTTGCAAATGCTATCAAAATTCTATATAAAATATAGTTTTATTGCCTTGAAATATGCAACAGTTTTTACTGTTTTTCAATTTTAGAATTTGAAAGAAGTGCCGGATGAAATATGTTGTAGTCATATTAGATATGTTGTACGCATATACATATGTAAATTGCTAGTCATTTTATGTTAAAGTTTTAAAGCAAATACGACTCAAATTTGTCTTTAATAGCGATATTTATAAAAATATTAAAATAGTAAATATTACCGAAACTCAATCTTTCAAAGAAAAATGATTTACTCAAGCAATCTTATTTTTGAATAACGAGATCAAGCACACACATTTGTCAAGCAAAGCGTAAGGATAATTCATGGCTAGAATAAAATAAACACCTACCTGTTCAAGTGAGTAAGGATTCGTTAAATCTAATATCCGCTCTGCACTGAGTAATAGTGACAAAATAATTTTCCCATTCAAATTACCAGCCAGACAGTTATGTAATACAATACCTGTACTACACTGCCTTACAGAGGGAAAATGATTTTAATATTTAATGAAACACAATATTTCTTTTTGGTTAATGGTGGGAAAAGAATTAAGTACAGCAATTTATGACTGATTTTCGCAGTGTTTGTTTATTATTTTTAATTTAGTTTATACAGTTTATCCTGGCGTACCACCCATACAATACAACAAAGCAAACAACCCTTATCTTAATTTCTTGGCTACATTATTCTGATGTACCATCTGCATAATTCAAAGCAAAAATACCATCCCTTAAAATTTAGGCGACCGTGACATTACTTCAGTTGTAGAATACAATCTGCAATCTTTGAAGTAAACAAACCCTATAAGCGAACAATCGCACCCTCAAGTGACCAACCATAAGCCACTGTTGTCTTAAATATCAACAAGCAGTCGGAAAACATCAACCTATTATAAGGAACGATTGTCTGGTCTGAAAACAACGTGGACAGAGTTCGAAACTGAAGATGAGTTGCGGGGCTTAAGGTTTGTAGACACATACAATGAGTACTTCACATTCAACTACTACACTCGAACTCAGGCGTTGGCGCTAAAATACATAGACGTAATGGAACACGAACTCGAAAATCAAAGCACAGACTCCAAAACTGAGATCTGTCACAAGTGGTTGTAGCCAGTGCAACGAATGTATCTGGTGGTGCAGTTGGTCACAACCGTCTAATCAGTCAGCCTCTCGGGAAACGGCAGCTCTTAGTCGACAGCTAAGAGGCCTTCATGGGCAAGCAGGTCAAGATAAGTCCTATTGTGACGTAAAAAGGGCCACAATCACCCAATGATTGCAGCAACTAGAACGGCTGAATGATGAGGTGTTGGACAAATATCCCGACCCGGATATCGCAAGACATAATTCAGCCAAATAAGTTCTCCCCGATCTGCTATCATCCAGCCAATAACCAACACCATGAATTAACCATAGAAGCCATTACTCACTACCACCACAATCAAATTCGATGATGACAACTTGAAGCGGTCATCGTTCTCCGACTTCTTTAAGAGGATTTATTACCATAAAATGTAGTATCTAAATACCAACGTCATCGGTAAAGCAGCGAATCTTATTAATCATCTCGCTATAAAGGTGTGTTTAGATGGCGTGTACAAGTCATATGGAGTGTCAAAATTGTTATCCATATGTAAATTGGTGTGTTCGTCAAAATCTGTGTTTAATATGCGGTAGACGTACAAAAACGTTAACGTTTCCCATTTTTGGGTTTTTAAGACGCGAATGTCATTTTGTAAAAAACGTAACAAATGGCAATTGTTTCTGCTTTATGTATCGCGCATTGTTGTGTCAGACACGTCGAAAATAAGCGAAAAAAAAACATTCGTCAGGAGTTCATATTGTTGGGGAACTGCCCATCATACCACTTTCACTAATAAATACATCTATTAGTATTATACATACATTAAAAAATTATTGTTTATTTTTATAACTATTGTTTAAACTTTTTTTTCACAAGTTTTTGTTTTGCAGACAAAAATTTTTACTTCATTGTTTGATAATTTTTTTTTGTTTAGTAAACACAGCTGTTTTTTTAAGCGCCGAAGCAGGGTTACCATCATTTAAGGCAGAAACAAAAAATTTATATGAAAAAAGTAAATAGAAAATATTAATAAATACGTTGGCAATGCCTTAATTTGACATACATTCATTAATACGAAACACAACGTAAGTTAAACGAAAAAACCGGAACGCCTCACACGTATTCGTCCATATGTCATCCGGTTTCATTTCGCTCTTGACGTATTCTATAAACAGGCTGTAAAATGCTTAAAACAGTGATATCAACGGCTCATTTTTAGCAATAAATATTTAGAAAGAACAACGACAAGTACAATACTGCCTATATTTATTATTATTTATATCAAAATTGGTATACATTAACTTAGCCATAATATAAATTTCACCAAGACAATTAAAAGAACACATCACAAACTAAAATCTGCACGTTCGTTTTAGGTACTTGGTGTAGTTCGCATGAAGTACATGGTACGAACCAGAATTAACAACTTTTTGTGCGAAAATTTCACGCGTTGGTGCGTGGTGCGTTTTTTTTTAAATTTTGGTGCTTTTTTTAATTTGTGGTGGCACCAAAGCAAATTTAACACCACTCTTTTTTTAGTGAGAAAAAATTTTTGTACAAAAAATACACCTGTTTTAATACCATTTCGTTTAAGACGTACCAAATCTTAAGCACAAAATGAAACGGTATTGTTGTTGTATTAATTTTTGTTATGTTAAAAAAGAAACATTACACTGTATGGAATATACTATCCCTTTTAGATTTTCATGGTCATTGTTTTTGTAGTAAAGGCTGCTGTTGTCTCCGTTAAACAGCTTAGCAAAAGCAGAGTTTTGTCCCGATCAGTTAACCGACTTCAAAAAAAGAAGGATGTTATACAATTCGACTGAATGTTGCCTTTTTATGTTTGTGACTGCAGAACTCAGTCATTTTTGAACCGATTTTAAAAATTGTTGGTAATACGATAGATTATGCTTACAGATTGATCCCGTTTAATAAACAGTTTATAATCTTAAAAATTAAAGGGTGTCCCCATACATATTTTTACGTGTATTATGAACTGTAAACGACGATTCTGTAAAATATAAAATGACTGCGTATTACTATGGCTCCCAATAACAAAAACTTATACAAAAATAAATCTAAAAATTAAAGGGTGCCCCATAATTGATGTAAATTTACTTATATGGGCCTATGTTTTGAACCGTTATAGATAAACGCTTATAAATTGTACAGAATGTCGGTTGATGTGGCCGATATAGTAACAAGTCTTAACCCTTTCGGGACTTCTGGGATAATACGTCCCAGCAATTTTCAAACTGTCTTTTTTTCTTTATTTTCAATGCAATCGCCAGGGAGGTAGAACTCCCAAACGTTCAAAAACGTATAGCCTCAATATTGGAGACCACTTGCCAGTAGAGCAAGAGAAGTGTTGTCGCTGTGTCCGCTGTTCTTCACTTGGCATAGAAAAGCGAACAAAGATGATATGCTTAGGTTGTAACCACACCTTATGTTACAAGTGTTTTGGGCCATTCCACAAATAAATACCTAATTGCATTCCTAAAATGTTAAAAATTAATGTAAACTTTTATCTAAATCTAATAATATTTATATTTCAGTTATCTTTTTAATTTCGAATCTTTCTTCGAGAACACTGATTGGGATTTTATGTCCCATGAATATACTTGTTGGGATTATATGTCCCAGGATAAAAGGACGAATTAAAAATTTTTAAGTATGGAGAACATAATACTTTTATCATACCTTTTAGAATATGAAAAAAATTTTACCATACATAATATGGTTTTCAAAATAAAACTCCGTCCCGAAAGGGTTAATACTAAAAATTATAAACTAAAGGGTGCGCCTATGTATATGGCCATACTTTTTAACAGTTGTAGACAGACGCTTGAAATTTACAACGAACCTGAATTGCTGAGTCCTAAATCATTAAAGATTTTAAATAAAAAAGAAATTCTAAGACTTTGTGCGGTTTCTCTTAAATGGTGCGTTTTTTTCTGCACATTGGTGCGTTTTGAAATTTCAAAGTTGACAACGCTGGTACGAACTTAAAATTAAGGTACTCGGCATATTTTTTGTTGTTTATTTTTACATTTGAATTTGTTAGTTGTCCAAATGAAACAATTAACATACAAGTCTTGCTTATTGCACACGCAAAATAATAACATAAATGCAAGTGTTAGTTTTATAAGTTGTAAAAAAGACAAACATTTTAAAAATATACATTGAATTAAAAATTGGTGTAAGCAAATTCTCTTTTGCCGTATTTTCCAAATTAAACTACCTATAAGAGGCACACATACCTTTATCTTTAAAAAGCCATAGCACACTGGAGACATGTAAACTCTTAAAAAACAAGTATATATTTATTAAAAACTCATAAAAACTAGTTATTTCCACAAGAAAATCTTCTACATTGGAACTGTAACCATTATTATTTTTTCTTTTATGTATATACACACGAATATTTAATAAAATTTTCAAATACTCGCAGTACAAAAAAAAAAGTGGACATGATTTTTGGAGTACACATCCACTAAGAAAAAAAATATGAATTATAAGATGGTAATAATAATAATATTTGTTCTTTAAAAATGCAAAAAGCGGTAATAATCCCAAAATACTAAATTTTAATATTTCTTTTGCGTCATATTAAAAGGGTTTCCGTTTTTTCTGTTGTGGTTGAAATATTTATGGAAATGCCCGAATATTATTTTTTAGCCTACTTTTAATTTATATATATTGTTAAAAAAAATATGTAGTTTTATTTTCAGAAATCTCACTTTTATCGTAAAAATATTTTGAGTAGAAATTTTAAAAGTGGAAGTTAGCATCATTGCAAACATCTGTTGTTATATAGTTTTACATATCAGAGCGTCCTCTAAATAAAAATAAACACATTTTATAACACAAAGGAAAATAACATATGTTATAATTCATGAGGTTTACACAGCATTAAGGCAGAAAATTATCAAGCTACTTAGCTACGGCTGTAGTATCGGTAAACAGCGATTCAAAGGCTATTTGACAACCATCTGGTGTGGTATCTAAAGACCAATGTCATCGGTGAAGCAGCGAATTTGATGCGCAATCGATTTCCAACCCAAAGGATCTGCATAAAATTAGCCAACTTCTCACCTTCCTTGAGAATTATTTCCACATTATTTAGGCAATGAGATACAAGGAGAAATAAGTTCCTACAAGTAAAACATGCACGATTACAGTGCAACCCTGACACGACGATGCATAGGGTCGAGCAAGAGTCTTATCCATTATTTCGACCCAAGCAGTTCATTCAGTTAAGACCAACAAACAGACTTAACGTAGTAGAGTATCATAAATTATGTGTTAACTGCTTTTAGAGTAACCATTTAACCAAACAATGCTGTGAAAAAAGCACCACACCAACACTAAAAGTAAACTTAATTAAAAAAAAACACAAAAGAAGTAGTTGACACTAGTCAAAACACCAACAGAAGAAGCTGAAAGTATGGCTGTAAGTTCTGTAAAAACGAGACCCAATGTCAAGACAAGGAGCAATTATCATTGTTGGGAGTGTAGCGGATTCTTTGCATTAAGGCATTGGTTTAAAATCGGCAAAAAAAAAAAAGACCAATGCTATTAATAGTATGAAGTCCAGAGAAAACTACTTCTTCTAGTTTTCTGCGGAATCAAACGTCCTTTATAGATTCTACCTTTAGTCTTAAAAAAATCGTACGCAAAATAACTTCGACAAAATTAATTTCAGAATAAGTCAACTCGTGTATTTTACAAATAATGACAACACTATCGGTTGCAGATCATCTCGTCTCTAAGCGTCCCAAAAAAAAAAAAATGGTAGCTGACAATTATTGTGGTCGAATAAACCCAATTCTACAAACACCACAACAATTTCCTGGTGAAGTTGACAGTATAAAAGCAGACGCTCCAGCTGATCTAAATTTACCGGATATCATTTATTTGTATGGTATAGTGGCAGCACTTTCAAAACAAGCCATTATCTGCATTATTAGCACATCAGAATAATCATGATTTATTTTATATTACACCGGTACCGCAACTTATAAATAATTCTGTCATACCAACTTCTAAAATACTGGCTCTCAACGCTCATCTGATCGAATATTCCCTGCGGTTGATACTAAACTCCTGGACTGCAATACGAGCCGATATCGTTCTATGTCCGAACATTCAAGCTACATATTATAAAGGTTCCTCAATCTATTGCTGTGAAATACATTTATTCAATAATGGATCTGATTCGACTTGGAACATAGATTTGATCAGCAGCAAAACTGTATGGTACAAACTTTACAAAAAGAACCAGTGGCTGTTATGAAGGAGAAAGGAATTCTCAATAATTGGAAGAATCTGGCGTGCTTACTCTCTCAGCAGGATGAACAACGAAAAATTATGAGATCACCGTATACGGTCACAAAATTATCACATCAATTTTACATCCATCAATCTCCGATTTTGTGCAAAATATGAAAAAGCTAACACAACCCTTGTCACACAGAACTGTTACTGTACTGACCAGTGATTTTATGATTACAGTTATTCAATCCCAGGTACTGAAATAAAGAAAGTATTTCTATTTGTATTTTCACAGAAAAAGAAAAATATAATAATATTTTAATTTCCTTATTTTGCTTGGACAGTTAAACTTGTACATGAAGGTACCTGAGCAATTAAAAAAGTGGGAGTGGTCAATTTTTCTTTCCGTAAAAACATAAGTTTATTTATGGCGAACATTAAAGAAAATAGCAAAATCCCTGCAGCCGTACACAACTGAAGCGATTTATGTATGCAGATTTTAAAATGCTTTAATGGGGTTACAGGTGCTTATGTAGAATATTAAAATAATTTTTAAAAGTTTTATAAAACTTAAACAATATATTGTTTGTGGCAAAAAAGGACCGATTGTTTGAAATGTTTGTGGTGTGGAACGGGTCGATTAATTTAAATGCCAGTGGTTCTGAAAATGATTTAATCTGATTTTACTCGATCCTTATTACATCAGATTTGTAACTTATTTTGCTTTATTAGAATAGAATGGACTAGAATATATTATATTCCAATGGTTTTTAGTATTATTTCGGACTTCACTAACGAATCTAACTGCTCCGCTACTGATGTAAATAGCTTCGCCAAAAACTCTTTTTTTTTTGGATTAATTGCACTCTTTTTGATATTTTTTTGAGTAATTATATAAATTATATTTGTATTAGAAATTATGTGTAGTGGAATGTGCAGTATTATAAGGTACGCAACACAATTAAATAATTCTTCTAATTTGTTGAACTTTAAAATAGTGTTCAATCTACACTTTTAACTGAGTAAATTACTGTCGTACATCATTTCTACATATGTATCTTGTATTTATAAATGCTGTGCGCGTTTTATTTATTTTTTATTTCGTAAACTTTAAATTTGCTTGTTTAGGTATTAAGGAGGTCAAAGAGAAAATACCGAAATCTCGGGATTTCGCGTGTTTCAGCTTTTATGTTTTAAAAAGATTTAAATCCCAGTAAATATTTGTTAACAATTTTAGTAACACTTAGTAAATTACTAAAAAGGATATTGTTTATTTGAACTACTTTTTACTACTACAAACGAATTAAAAGTAATAGTAGTAGTTATAGGTATTTATTTTTATTTTAATTTCAAAAGTTTTCAAGAAAGAAAAACTATTTGCACATGTATGCGGACGCTTTCTATAGAAAAGAGCAAAAATTAGACGCTAGCAGAATATATTCCAGCGTTTTCTGGATCGCTACAGCCGTCAGCAGCATTCTTTGCATCTATCTACCTTGTTGTGTACATTGTAAACATCATGATCAATTCAACCATATTTAAAAATAAAAATGTTTTCTGTTAATGAATTGACAACAAAAAATGTTCAGCCCAATTATGAATATTCTCACGGAATTTCTTTCCCACGGAAAAATTTTTTCTCGAGAAAAAATTCCTCCAATTATGAATTCCGTGGGAATAAAATTATAAAAAAGTGGCATCATCGTAATTTGAAGGAAGTTTTTTTGTTTATTTTCATACAATTTTTATTCTATAATTTATAATACCCACTTTTTTCCCCAAAATTTTTTTTACTTTCCGCAGTCAATCATAAGGGGAAAAATTTATAATTGGAGAAAAGGGAAAAGTGAAAGAACTCGCACGGAATTTTTGTTTATAATTGGGCTGGTTATGTTATTGGCTACAGGTGGTCTTTGCCATAGTAAGTTTTAAGTGAAGAGCATCAGTTACAAATACTAAAAAATTAATAAAAAGTTTAATATCAAGTGTAAACAAATTATTGAAAAAAAATCGAGTAAAAGTAAATTTAAGGAAACTTACACAATAACAAATTATGTAGTTTTTAATTTTTGATATTAAATTTCTAATATTTATATTAAATCGGATATTTTGGGAATATTAAGAAGTCAATTATTTCTTCAAGTTATATCTCGAAGATCCGTAAATATTATTTTGTGATATATACTGTGATTCAGAATTCCCAAAGACTGCCGGTATTTGGCGGTTTCGAAAAATTTCCAGAACGTAACATTCCAGTTACCTAAAAAAGCAACGTATAAATGTCATTTTTTTAGTATTGTTATTTCGAATCATTGTTTAATTAAAAAAGTATTACCAGAATCTTTGCCCGATACTTCGGACGGTAAGATCATCCAATTAATTTTGTTGTCTGAAATCATAAATAAACTTGGCCACTTACTTTTAATTCATTCTTGTAATGGAAACCGTTTGCATCAAAAAGCTTTTTACATTTCTCCTTGAATAGCATCCAGATAGCTTCCTGCTTATTATACTCTTTACCACAGGTGGTTACAATATTACAATATCTACTTCTACGCCCATAAAGTTCATATATCCTGAGTTTTTATACATAGCGAAGTCGATTAAGCATTGTCCGTCTGTCCTTCATGTTCGGGTTGAAATCAACTTTGCCAAATCAAATTTTTCACATCTTTTTTTTCAACTTTCGTTTGTATTGCTGCAGGCGGTTGTTGTTTACATTAAAATAAATAAAAAAGTTAAAAAAAACAGTTTGAGCTTTCGACTCAAAAAAATTGTATGCCTCTCAAACATACTTTTGAGATGATTTTTATGAAATTCAAAACAATTACTTCCTTAATGGCTGAGCTAAGTACCTTTATTTTTTTTAGCATATTTCTTCCATTCCCTTTGACTTATTTTTAAGGATTTCACTAAACATAAGTTTTTAAGAAAATTGTTAAATATTTTTTGGAGAAGGGTATATAAGAATCGGTGCAGCAGAATATATGCATCACCCTAATTTTTTATAAATCTTTTTCACCACAAAATATTATTCTAGAGAAGGTTAATTATATTTTACGAACATAAATATTTGAATACTCATGTTAAAACCAAGTAAACTAACAATATAAACAGTTGATTAAGGAGAGATGTTTACTTGTTGTAAAACATTTGTACTTTATATTGTTACACCCATAGAATGGATGGTTATATTCAAATATATCAACTTAAACGTTCTCAATGTAAATAGTGTTGTAACGGTAGCAAACATTATAAATTGTGCAGCAAAAGTTTTCAAGCCAACTTTGTTAAAACAAGTTTTTTACTTTTTCTGATCCCTTTTTTGTCGTTTGATAAATGATGTTTGAATAGTTGGCTTTTACTGTCATTTAGAATTTTAGGTAAAAGAAGGAAAGAGTGATGACGATGATAGCAGTAACAGTAACAATAACACAAACCATTTGCAGGAACAACACCGAAAAATAGAAGGAATAGGAGGATTAACAATATTGAACTATTTGATTTGACATTTGCTTTTGTTTGTTCTGTGCAAAATATGTTCGAATAAAATCTGGATAAAACTCATAATTCATGTTTATCGTTTTATGACTGTTGTATGAAGTTTTGTATTATTTTTTAGTCTTAATCTGCGTGCGTGTTTTCTTAGAAAGCAGCAAAATTCAACCTTAATCAAAATTGTTTTGGAGAATATCGTTTGAATGTGTTAAAATATATGTATTCGTTCAAAGCTCTATCTACCCAGGAAACATAAAATCAAACGTTTACATAGCAATTTTCGAACCAATTGTGAATCCTAGCAATAGTTGTTGTTTGTTAATGGATCTTTATTTAATAATTAGTCAAAAAGTTTTTTACAACTAAAAATTCTTAATTCAAAATTAAACATCATTTTAAGGTGAAGTACGAAAAAAGCAAAGCATCAGTGGGAGTAAGCAATCACTGCCTCTAGCGCTTACATAATTGGTAATTTAAGATAAAACGATTTAACAATTTTGTATTTTTGGCAACAAAAAGAGAAAAAACAAATAATTTATCGCCAAAAATTACTGCTAGTTAATTAGTTTTATTTTTTACAGCTTTTGAATAAAAAAAGATTTTTTTACAATTTTCTGTTCTAGAAAGTTTGTGAATTCTTGAATCAAAAAACGTAAACATGAGAAAAATTTTGAAAATTTGGCAATTTTTTGTTGAACTCAACTATATCTTGAGCTAAAATTTTAAAATAATGTGCAGTTGCTGTATTGCTAGCTAGCGGCTCGTCTAAAAATTTTTTTATAGAAACACTCAAAAAATTTAGTGATTTCCTACAAATTTACTAGACGAGTCGCTCTCTTGTAATACAGAAACAGATTGGCAACGGCTTAATTTTTCCTACTAGAAATCATCGTTATACCTTTAGCTAAAGATTATAATTTAAAGATTGACTACTTTTTTTTCTAAAAAATCTACTAAAATCCGTGGAAACCTGCCATTTCTAGCTATCAATTATTTAATAATGGCTCTATTCACGATCTTGTGCAAATAGTCTTGCATCATAGCATTTGCAAAATTGTGTAGCAAATTTTACTCATTACTATATGTTTTGTTGGTGTAAACTAAAAGTATGCTACACAATTTTGCAAATGCTATGATGCAAGACCATTTGCACAAGATCGTGAATAGGGCCATTATTGTGTTCAAAAGAAAATTGAATACTGAAACAAATTTTAATTTAATAAAAATATAAATGTCTTAACTTTTTGTATTTTATTATTTATACGTTACTAAATATATGTTCATCAAACTATTTCATTTCTTAAATATATAATTCTTGCAAAATAATTAATTTCCAAATCCAAATTTTTTACTTCTGATAAAGCGGATTTTGCGATACAGGTTCTTAGCAATTTTCAACCGACTGTTAAATTAAATGAACATTGGAGCATCCTTTAATATATAGTTATGAATATTTTTACTTAAGAGCAGCTATTTGTTAAAAACGTAAATAAAAAAAATGAAATGTGTTGCCAGACAGTTGGCCGCTCTGGCATGCTTAGGATTAGCCCCGGCTACAGCTCGCCGTCTGGTTTGGTTCTTTTGCCAATAAAAACGGGTACCTGGGCAGCTACAAAAAAAAATTATAATAATTGTGCCACCTAAAAAATATTGAAAATTCAATACAATAAGACCCGAAGCAATCCCTCCCTCTTGAAGTTAGGAACCTCACCGTAACATTGTAATCCGTTTTTGAATGTCTTAAAGAAACTCCTTTGCGACAACCTACATGTGTGTTTTTACACTCGCTCATATAAAATTCATGAAAAATTTATTATTATTAAGAAAAAGTAAAATTTTTCTTCGTTACTATTGCTCAGGCATTACAAAATAAAATTAAAATTTGAAAAAACACGTATGTTGCATTGGGAAATTCTGATATGATATTAAACCAATCTTTAATCAAGAGTTTTAAAAAAAATAAAATAAAAATATTTTTTCAAAATCGGTTTAGTTCTGCCAACACAAAAAAACCAGGTGAATTGATAACCTCCTTTTTTTTTTTAAGTCGGTTAAAAAAGCAGCAAGTTGAGATGTACTACAACTAATACTCCATGTATGTAACAACACTCAGGGAAAATTCGAATTATAAATATTTATTTAACATTTCTTTCAAGTTCCATATTTATATGTATTTTACAATTAAAAAACATTTTATAGCAGTGGTTAGAAACCAAATTTTTTTCCAGCTCAGTTCGATACAAAACTTGCATGTTAGTTGGGTATACGTGTGTTTTAATAATACTTGGTTGATATTCAAAGATTTTCCAGTTTTATATTCATGTTTGATTAAATTTACAAAACAATTTGCATACATATGCTTATCCTAAATAGTTGCCTATACAATAACAATTCAAAGATGTCACTTTAACACGCTCTACATGAGTAATATTTTAATCATATTATGTGTTTGTTTCCCTTATACTGCAAAATAAACTGATTTATGTTAAAAACTGTCAAAGTTTTTACAAACAATTTAACATTTCAAAAGTATTTATACATTTCCTTACAACTATACACCAACCAACACACAGTGGGGTGAAATACAAAAAAAAAAGGAAATAAAATGGAATAAGAATCTTGAGCTTCTAAACTAGTTTCCAGTTTGCATGAATCGATTTGCGGTTCACAGAGAAGGACTTAGGCTTTTCACTTATGAATTTTGACATGTTTCAGGGCATCGAGTTTGACAACCTTGAGACTGCAAAAATGTTTCAGAGCTTTTTCAAATGTGAACTGAACTTAAATTAAGTTTATTCACACAGCTCCAAAATAAGAAGCTTGGAACAAATGTAAGGTGAAAAATTTTGTGCCAATTTTTAGCTTTGGAGTTACAGCCGCCGGAGTTTCGATAGAGTAACAGGGTGATATGGGTATCATAGAAAAAATAATTGAAAGTACTATCGAACTAAATTAAAATAAAAACCAAAAGAGAGCACAAAAGATTGCAAAGCTTTTTTGGAAAAATAAAAAAGACCCGTTAAGTTCACTTCTCACTTATGAGTCAAATAAAAAATGATCTGTATTTGTATATATTTTCGATGTGTTTTTCGTAAACAACTCTCTAAATTTCCTCTTGCTTCCTTGAGCTTCTACTTACAGATGTCCTAAAAGAAGAATGCAAGACGTTATTATGTCTGTTCCATAAAAACGGATTTTTTGGACGCTTACTGGCATTATGTATGATAGGTATTCGATTAAGTATAAATTTTATGTGGCAACAATAAAACTTTTTAAGTATCTTTTACAATAGGGTAACCACTACCCCAAGTTTCTAAAACAATATAAAACCGTTCAATTAATATTTTATTAACATCAGTAATTTCTGAATTTTTTCTGCTGCCCTGAATAACCCTGTAGAGGTATTACTGTCATTCGTATTACAAGCAACTCACGTAGTCACGGTGTCATCCATTTTTTATGCATTTTCCAGATAGCTTGAAACAAATTATATTTATATTTGTCTTAAGATTATATCTTACCATTATAAATGTTGATAAGACGCCCTTGCCATATATATTTGGAATTTTTAGCCATTCTTAAAGAATTTTCTTACACGAGAGGATGGATTTCCTACTGGAAAAGTGAAAAATATGTATGGCGTTACATTAAAGTGAACATTTGAAATATTAAACGAAATATATTTTTGACCTTAACTATCCACTATAAACAAATATAAATATACCAACAACAACAACAAAACATGTTCAAACAATGCTAGATATAGGGTGCGTAATCCAAAACCCTTTAAGAAAAAGTTAAAAATTTTATGATTTTTTTTAATTTCAAAACCTACCTAAAAATCCTAAAGTACTTTTCAATCAAAATTAAAATTTTTTTAACTTTTTATGAAATTAAATTAAATTATATAAAAAGATTACCCGCGAGCATTATCAGTTATTCCTACTACCGAAAGTTTACTAAAATTAATTAATTTTCAAAAAATCTTTTTTTGGCGCTATTTTCCCGATTTAC
Organism: Gymnosoma rotundatum; assembly: GCA_916610165.2. Taxonomy (NCBI): domain Eukaryota; kingdom Metazoa; phylum Arthropoda; class Insecta; order Diptera; family Tachinidae; genus Gymnosoma; species Gymnosoma rotundatum. Next base: position 120,293,600 of record OU744336.1, read on the forward strand.
TATTCAAACTGCCGATATTGATTATTGAGGGTCAAGGCACGTCTCGATGGCCATTTCGTTTACTAAAATTATTTATTAAAATAATTTATTCTTATAGATTAAAAAACTACAAATAAAAAACCAAAAACCAAAAATTCGTATTTTCCTAAAAGTACTACACCATTTTTCATTGATATTGAGAAAATTCAAACAAATAGTGAGAAAATAGAAATTTCCAAATAAAAATGAGAATTTCAATTTAAAATTGAGAAATTTCCAAATGAATTTTAGAAAGTTAAAAAATTAAGTATTTACAAAAAATTTATATAAAATGTGCGTATACATATACATTTATTTTATATAATTCAATTCTAACTGCAATTAATTTGTTGTAAGCTTAGGACAAGTAGACCTTTAAAATAACACACATACATATGTAAAAAAGCAATTAGAAATTTAAGGTTAATGTTTCATTCGAGCGAACGAAATTAGCATGGAGCGTGGTGAAGTAAAACGACTTATTCCGTATCGTCACTTATTACACGAAAATGTTTAACTCGAAATGTTTATAATTGTCCTATACGATTATGTAGAAGTGAAGTCGATGTATAATATGCATGTGATATATGTTACAATAAGGATGTATGTAAAAATAGTGCGATTAATTTCAACATATTTATCTTCTTAGAGTCGGAACGCGTCTTACGAAAAAAAATATTAAACTTATTCCGATACGGATCGTCATCGTGTTATTGATGCAGCTAACAAAAGAATAGACTGGGTAGAATTGGCTTTACAACATACTTCAATCTGCTCTGGATTTGGAAGATATGTCCGTTGGCCAATAATAATTTCAATTTCCATGATACCTATATTGTAAATTACTGTTATTTAAAAAAAATTTAATTTTATAATTAAATTTTCTCATATTAAAATTATAAGTTCTTAATTTCATTTGGAATTTTCTCAATTTTAAATAAAAATTTATCAACTTCAAATGAAAATTCTCAATTTCATTTGGAAATTTTGCAACTTCAAATTGAAATTCTCATTTTCATTTTGAATTTTCTCAATTTCAAGGTGAAATTCTCGTTTTCACTTGGAAATTTCTTAAATTCAAATTGAAATTCTTATTTTCATTTGAAAATTTCTCATTTTCAAATTTAACTTCTCATTTTCTTTTGGAAATCCATGCAAATCCATTCCATTTTTTTTTTTGTATTTCGCCCCACTGTGCATCGTTAATGTCTCACAGTTTTAGTTGGCATAACTATGTCACCTGATATTATCAAACTTTACAGTTCTGACTGTGTCTTCCGTACACATTTCTTGACAGCCTGATTATAATATTTAGATAAACAGATCCGAAAGTTGGCTGTTTGTCATTTTTATTTAACAAAAGGAATAGCAATACACTAATTATGGCCAACGCTTTCAAGTAACCTTTTAAGAATTTACTTATTGTAAAGAATTGTGTGTCTTACATCGAAACAATTAAAGAAATGGTTTTAATAAAGAGAAATAAATTTAAAAAATAACTTTTGAAATTTGTTTGTCAAAATAAGGTTTAATGCTAAGAAAGATCCAAAAATTTTTTGTTGTCTATCTATACTTCCTTTTGCTTTTTATGCTTCGAAGAGCTTAAGACCTAATGCTAAACACAGCGTAAGGCTGAATATGCCATCTAATCTGTAGTTTTGGGTGATATAGCTGTAAAGGAATCTGAAGCTTTCATTGTTTTGGAATGAAAATTCAATGCGATATTCGGTGGAACAAGCATATTCTTCGAGTCGTTAAAATAGCATTTAAGTGCCTTGGTTTTCTGTAACGGTGCATGAGATACTTCACTCAACGTACGAACTGTTCGGCTAGAAACGAATTTTCTCCGTACTGCGTAGTAAGATTCACTGGCCAATAGGCCACAAAAAGGGATGCGCTCTTGATGAAGAACGTGTTGCGCGCATGAAATTAAAGTTTTTGGAAAGTATTTCCTGCAAATAATACCCAACTGCCCTGTGGTCAGGTAATTTTAAAATACTTTTTTAAACACCGGCCTATGTATGAGTGTTGTATTTCATTTATGAACTGATAAAGGTGACATAGATAGCAAGTAGATCCCTCTTTTGAGGTCAACTGGCCAGGGAATGTTATTACGCATTACAAAGAAAAAATTCGTTTCTAGGCGACATACTTTCAGTATACACATATTGAATTCAAATGTCCACAATCACTCTATCATCCTTTTTATAACCTAATTTCGTAGTTCTGGCATAATGTGTTGCACAAGTAACGGTCATCCCCCGAGGCCTGCTCCCATTAGAAATACATTCTTAACAGGTGGCAATGGGTTTTAAAGCTCTCTCACTGGGCTATAGAGAGGGCATGTTGGGCACGTTTATGGGGATGCCCAGGAAAAGCAGGAGGCTAATACTCTCCAAAGGGACAATGGCGCTTCTAGAGGGGTCTACCTTAATGAATTCTATGGGAACTCAAGAGCAGAGGCTAGTTAAATTTTGAATTCTTCTCATAAGAAAAAAGAATTGAATAAAATTTGAACCAATTCAAACAAATAAGGCAGAAATGGATTTCAATTCGGTTTTTACTTCAAATAAATCTGTAAAAAAATTTGCTATTCGTTTCCAAATCTAATTAATTTGTTAAAGTAAATTAGAATTCATTATCAACTCATTTGAATCGAATGAATTAGAGCGACGAATTGTAAATAAAATTCAAATATTCAGTACAAAAAATTAAAAGTATCAATAAAAATCAAAATTTAAACAAACAAACAAAATTTCCCTGTTTGCTAGAATTTTCCCGCTAATAACTCTATTCCTATTCTGCCGCTACCTGACAATTCCACAATATGAAATCTAAAAATCTTTTTTTTTTTGGATTATACTGGGTATATACAAAAAAAGAGTATTGCTTGTCTTTTACATTAAAATTTTATTGAATAAACAAAATGTTAGTGATGTTAGTGATGTATATTTACTTACAAAATTAATTCAAATTTCAATCAATTCAACTCAAACGATTTGATAATACATTGCTATTTATTTTTATAATTCATTTTAATTAATACAAAATCAAATCGATTCAAATGAATTAGAAATGAATTTCAATTCACCTGGACAAATTCAATTCAACTTATGTGAGAAAAGAATTAATTTAAAATTTACTATTTAGTGCATGAATGATTCGAATGAATGAATGAATGATTAATTACAGCTTTGCTTAGGAGGGGCCCAGTAGACATAAGGGAGCTTATAATCCTAAGTTGTTATATGTATGAAATCACATTACAGGATGCAGGGTACCCCAGGTGACACATAGTGCTTAGAGAATAAAGCCCAAAGCCGGCCACTAGGGAACCAAACACTTTTGCGAAAAATAAATTTCTTACTGTTGAAAACTTTCTCAAAATTCCGTTACTTACAAAATTACCATCATTTTTAGGGCATTGAAGAAAATAAAAATTATGACCTTTAAATTCCAGAATTCTGCCAAAAAAAAGTTTGGCAAATTGGTACAAAAGCCTTTGGTGAGTAATTTTGCTGAACATATAAACTCATGTATTTTATATGCTTTTTCTCCAAATCGCGCTTTAATATATTTGGTTTTTATTTCATCTTGTTGACAACACTAAGAACACTTTCTACATTTCTTCTTTCAATGGCGTCTTTTTACAAGTGATTAACAAAAAGGAAAAAACAAGCAATAATACATAATGTAAAAACTATAACGGACTATTTTCAATGAAATAATTTGAGGAAGAATGCACTTAATTTGCCGAAAATAGGCTTTAATGTTTTTTTGTACTGCACAAATTGAGCTGAATATTACGCCTTGAAATTCAACATAGTTGTTAATAACAATAATATCTAAAATTCTGCGATGGTACTTGAAGATTACATTCCTACTTAAAAAGTTATATGTGAGTGAAGGTGAAAAAAAAATATTTTTTTTTTTTGCTTTTTTAAAACAGCGAAAAATGCTATCGTCACGCACCACGGCAGAATTTTAAGGCTTGAAGTCATTAACAACTGTGTTGAATGGCAAGCTATAATATTCAGCCCTATTTGTGCCACGTTAAATGTTAGCAGTAGTATTTTCTTGATTCCAAGTTTTGTTGTTGCCATTTTTTTTTCTCAGTGTATTGTTGCAACAATATCCGTAAATGGAAGATTACTACCAAAACTAACTATGCATAAAACAAAAAAATTGATTTTGTAGTTGTTACCATTAGTATTGCGTTAAATTCATAAAAAGTTAAAAAATCCAAGCTTTAGTGGACGCAACGGAAATTATTTCCATTTTAGGATAAGTGAGGGACACGCTAAATACCAATTGAGGTAGCTGACTTTACCCCTGAAGCAATAAAAATCATTCGGCATTCATAGCTCGAAAATTAAGAAGTAATTTTTGTTTTGGCTTATTGCTATATTTATTTTAAAAAAATTTACATAATTACACTAGCATGTAACTGGATAGACAGATCGGCATAAGATATCCCTGCTGGTATGAGTTTAGTTTTCAATTTTTATATTTTTGGCTTAAAATGAAAAATTTATCTATTCTTACAGCCAAACCTAAGTTATTATTACTTAACGCGCAATCTATCTGTCAAAAATTCTCATGTACATACAAAATGTATAAAGCAAACCATAATAGGCGGCGTCAAAGTTTAGCAATTTGAAAATACAATTTTGACAGTGCGTTAGGAAGTGAAGTTGGCTGCTTGTTGGGTTGTTTTGTTATGGTTGAAAAGTAATGACAATTTTCAATAATTTTCAAGGCAATCTATCGGTTTTATCTCTTCTTTATTCTTATAAATTGTGTTTTATGAAATAATTTGAGTTAACATTACTGTAAAAGACACAAAGTTTTGAATATACTCTCGAATAGGAAATTTTTTGGCAATGGTTGCACAAAGTTGAAAGGAAATAAAACAACTCTATTAAATTTAAACCTATCTGTGTAACAATTACGAATAAATATGGAAAATAACTATGGAAAGAAAAAAAGGAAAATACAAATAAAATATACATATATATATATATATTTTTGTGTAAGATAACTATACATTAAGATAAAGGAAATCTCTCAATTCTTAAAATAAGGGCTAAGAATCCCAAAAATTGAATTTTTTATTTTTTTGCCAACAAAGTCTACAGATATACCAGGGATCATGAAATACTTTCAGCAATAATTCGGAGTATACATAGCTTTTTTTATGCGGTTTTACCAGCTTTAGGATTTTAGAACATGAAGGCTAGAGTCAAAATTTTGACGCAAAATAAGTCAAATTGAAAAACGTCAATCTTTTACAAGGATTATCAATTTTATATGAAATTTGTTACACACAAATAGTTAGCTTGTATAAAAATTTAATATTTTTATAAATTTTTCAACAATATTTTTATTTTTTAGTTTACTTTATTCGTGCTTGATTCCTTCAAATATAAATATTTCATGATATGCTAATGAAATATTTATTATTTTAAACTAAACTAAAAAATGAAATGTATTACTGCGGGGAAAGCATATCCATATGGCCATTTCACTACTGCTCAAATAGCTCATCAGTGGATTTTACCGAAATTTTGTATAGAAAGCTAGAAAGTCTTATATCAGAAGTAAAATTGATTAATTGAGAACTCCATTGAATCAATAAGACAAAAAGACAATAACAACTCAAAATTATTTTATACAAAAACACAGCAAAAATTCAGTAAATATTTTTATTTTTCTTTCATTTTTCTACATTAGAGATCCCATTGGGAACCATTCATATGTATTTGAAAGATTCAATGAAAAAATAAAAATTGAAAACAATTTTTATTAAAAGCAATGTGGATATGCAAATATATCAATATGAAAATTTATTTATTCCGAATAATAAATTTTCATATTAACAATATTTTTATTTTAAAAACCTAGTGCTTAATAAGTTAGACAAGAAATTTTTAATTTTAAAGGTCAACTTAACATTAATATTTATTTGATGGCCCTTTTTAGGCTAAAGTACAAAAAATTGCAATAATTTTGGATTTCTTAAACCGAATTTAGTTTAGTTTTTAAGTTGGAAAAGATATAATCTTCATATTTTTTCAAAAGAGTTTTAATTTTGCCTGCTAAATAGTGTACTAAATTCAAAAAACAATTTGGTTAAAAATTGCAGACAATATTTTAAAATAAGAGTATCGAAAAATCAAGAAAAAGCACCACTTTAAAGGTATTGAGTAGGCCTTTCAGAGCGTTTATAATATTAAAAACTCAGACAAAAATTTAAAATAGCCAAGCATAAAAAAATTTGCAGGGTAGACTTTGAGACCACATAACGTCAACCCTGAAAGACATATGAAGGTTCAAGACTTTAACTCTGATACTCATCTGCTGTAATCACGTCGAATTTTTATTCAAACGGCTGAAACTTTAACAAATGGCTGAGTTATTTTCAAAATATTTTGATTCTGCCCAACTGTGTATTACGGTTTTTTTTTTTCTTTTGTCAAATTTTAAAAAACAAGACCTCAACGCAACTTTGCAAACAAGATTAAAATTCAACACTATAAAGCTTTGTGCATGAAATCTTTTACATCACACTATTCTAGTAATAACAGAGTTTTGCGTGGTACTTCTGTTTTTAAAACCAACGTAGAGAAGAAAAGGTTGTCCTTTAGAAAAACTACAGTTCAAAAAAATATATTATCTTAAACAGCACAGTCGAAAATTTTACACTTTTTATGTTAAAAACATTAATCTACAACTTGATTACAGCAACCATCAGTACGAATTTACATACATTAGAATGAGTATTTTTGTTTATTTTTAATTTATGTTTTTGTTTTTAGTCTTTATTTTAATAAAATAAAAGTAATCCATTCTTATTGTCTTACAGTCTTATTCACAAAAATTTTAAACTGCTTAATAAGAGGTTAATAAGAAAAAATCGCTAAAGTAGCATTCACATTAAGCGCTAATAGCACTATTACGCGGTTATTAATCATTAATAAATTTTAAATATTTAATGTAGCAGTTACCCTTCTTTAAACCTTTAATAAGTTTAATTTGTGAAAAAGTGTGAAAAACTATTAATAAAAAAATATCACGAATATAAAAAATTTAATTTCTACAATAGGTAAGTTTTTAAAACATACTTATATATAAATGCAAATATTTCATAAAATGGAAAATTATTGCAAATACTCTTGCCCAAAATGTCAAAACGACCTAACACTTTTAATGGCAGAAGTGACCCGTTTCAATTACCTAACCATCTATTTCATTCAAGATATAGGTTTAAAAAGGAAACGTCTCAAAAATTATAAACATGGCCAAGGATGAGATTGAATTAGATAAAAGAGGCTGTGGAACTTCAGCCAAGTTACAGGTTTTGGTGGCTTTGCGTTGTTAGGGCCGAAGAAAGATAAGTATGCGAGGCGAATAGTTGTAGGAACTTACGAAACACATTTTATGTTCATTGGCTAGATGGAGAGGCAGTACGCGTGATTGCCGAATCTTTAATAAGTCAGTTATCAAGCAACGTTTTAAAAATGGCGATTTAAAAGGACGCTTATTAGGTAACTCCAGATATACCTCTATTACAACTACATATATGTATGTATTTATTTACACCATATAAGACCTCATAATGCAAATGAAATCAAATACAATAACGCCCAAATTATTTTGGGGTTGCGAAGCAGCGTTTTCGTGGTCTATTAGATGGACTTACAATTAGTTTTCCAAATGCAAAAAATTTAGTTATCACTTTATTTGTTTTGCACAATTTGTAATTAAAAAAACGATACGTTTCCAGGTAATAAATATCAAATTGAAAATTAATATTTTGAAAAAATATGTTTAGAATAGAGAAAATATCACAATTTAATTAATTCTTCTTTCATAATTAAAGCACTGTATTTTATTGATTTGAAAAATGAAATAATAAATAAAAAATTCACAAATTTGTATCATAAATAAACAAAATAATATAGTGATGTACAAACAGTAATGCCAAGCTCGGTATTTGGATATTTTTTTGCACTCGTTCAGTGAATCATTGTATAAAAAAAGATTTAACACCATTTTTTATATTACTTTTAAATTTTTTCTGATGCGAAACAATAAATAATAATAAAATAATGATAATTTAAGTTATATCAAATATTATTATTGCTGATTTAAGTATTCTTTTTTAATTATATAAACATTATTCAGGTACCTGGTTCGTAGTTGTATGCATCACTAAACGTAAATTTACATATAATATGAAATGATGTTGCCAACATAAAACTCCAATACTATAAAAACTGTTTAATAGTTAATTTTGCGTTATTAAACGTTTGTGAATAAAAATTCTTATTACTGGTTAATAAAACAGAAAGTGTTTAATAACTAAAATACACATTAGGCTTACAATAAGAAATTTTTGTGAATAAGACTGTTAGACTTTTACCGTCTTGGAAAAACTGTCTTAAAATTAATTTTTTTGGAAATTCTTGGTGCTGTATCAGGTGAACATGGTGAAAGTTTTCACCAAGATATGTTACATATAGAAAAGCGTTATATGTAACATACTTGCAGAGTTTTGGTCGATTTGCTGAGAAACTCCAAATGAAACCTTAAAAAAGTTATTCAAATAAAACTAAGCTACTTTATATTTTTTACAATGTTTTATAAATAAATATTAAAAATTACTATTAAAACATTAAAAAAGGTAAACTTACATTGCCTGTAAAAATTGGAATTTTTCTTTGTAATTTGGGAATATTACATTTTTTATATTTTTTTTAATTTATTTGTTTATTTATAGTAGATCACAAGCCCATAGGGGCCTGATTAATACACATTTTGCATTAAATATCGTTATTGCGTTTAAATTCACTTATTAATAACTCATTTATTTATTTGATCAAAATTAAAGTCATAATTTTTATATAATACTCGTATTAAATAATCATAAAAATTTTATAAAAGTAATTTTATCAGTATTCTAAACCTAACGAAATTTTCAAAGTCACATCCTAATTATCGAATCAAGTAGGAAGTCATATGTATATGATTTCTGTACCTAAGACGGAAAATATATCTCTCAACTCTGTTGAAACATAGCTTAAGTTTCGTCATGTTATATTGCAACAATTAGGTAAGTATAGTGAAAGAGCAAAGCATTCCAATACTGTACAATCGCCTGAAGACAAAATTTACATTGAAGATAATATGATTCACATTACAGTCAAACTTAAGACCAATGTCAATGTAAACTTCTAACAAAGGTTTTACAATACGACACAACCTCGATTGAGTTACAATCTAATCTTAGACAAAGAGTGGCAATATATTGTTTTTATTTTATTTATAAATCCAAAGCCGTTAAAAAATTTGATCACTTACAAAGAAACCATATAAAACACCCTTGTACTTTGTTTCTATTACCTTACTACTATGCTAACGCAGTCCTATCGCCATAAGTAATGCAGGCATTACACATTTTTTGGAATATTAAATATCTGTATTAAATTGAGAATAAAATTCGCTTTTGTTAATCGATTCTCATGATTTATACCTTACTTGAATCCTGAGATATAGCAGAAATTGCAAAATATAAAATCTTTTTTACTGCATTTTGAAATTGAAAAATTTGACGAATTTGGTAAGAAAAAAATTTGTCCCCTATTAAATTTTTAAGTAATTCCGAAACGATAAAATATAGATAAACAAGAGATGAAAAACATATTTTACAGATTTTTTGGAAACATTTTATTAATTTTTTTTATAACCTTCACCACAAAAAGTGGAAAAAGGGCATATCTAAGTTCTTCAATCTCTGTGTAAATTCTAAATATCCATTTTCGACCGCATAAAGTATATATATTCTGACTTCTTATACATAGCGAAGTCGATTATGTTTTGTCTGTCTGCAAATCTGTCCGTCCGCGTAAGTGTTGAAAAAAAAATAAAAACTGTGTAAATCCATCAGATATAGTGTCGAAAGAGGTGCTATTGGATCAGCATGATCGAACTTTTTCCTTCCTTTTTCTAAAATAATTTCGAACAAAAAATTAAAAAATAAGAATAAACTGTCTAGTGATAAAATTGGCGCTCTCCCATATTTTCCGAGTTAATTAAAAATAGGGCTGCTATAACATTGATTAACTATTAACATTATATACTTTAGAAAAAAAAAATCATACTGCACAAGAACAAAATTATTTGTGAATTTATCAGCAATTTTTGGTTCTGTATTAAACAGATACTTATTTCCTTACAGTTTATTGAGCTTTTGTTTCATAAAAGCATGTTAAAAATATTGGTGAAAATAAAGTGATTTAACGAAGACTTTTTTTTAGTTAATTTATTTCAACCTCAAAAAGTACTGAAAAAACCATCATTCATTACTTCATTTATATTCCAACCCACTCACAGGCAAACAGGCTTAGCTACATCTACACAAAAATATACTTAATAAACCATTTTATCTTACTCAACAAACTTTTATTTTTCTTTTCGTTTTCATATTTTCTTTTTCTTATTAAAAATTGAATCAGGTATTGTGTTTAAACCAGAAGGGTTTCACTTTTTTTCTTCTTGAGGAGTATGTTCAATGTATAATACATTAGGCAACCCTCTGTTATTGTATGCTGAAAAAATTCTTAAACTTGCTGCCTCCAAATATTTACGTAGTAATAATTTACAGACTTACAATAAAATTTGGAAAAAGTTACTCAAACAGTTCAACAGTCTTTTTAATCAACTACAAATAAATATTATAGCTAATTTATAAATTTTGATTTATATCGCATTTCAATAGTTCTATAATCATCATCAAACTAAAGCAGCTAAATAATTGTCAAAACAACTTAAAGGACTTAATATGCTGTATTTCGCATTGTAGCTTAATTTAATTTCGCATTGAGCTAAATTTATCTCTTCACCACAAAAAGTGTAAAAAAAGTAATGGCGTTTTCTTTTCTGATAGAAATGTTGCATACGTTTAACACTTTACACCTTTGTGTTCTTTTCTAAAAAATGTTCGATTGTGTAAATTAAAAGTATGTTCTTTTGAAAATGTGTTGCCCTCAATTTTATGTAAGGGTATAGTATGCTACACTTTTTTTTAGTAGTTTTTACTCTTGATAAGTGTTGTTTGCTTTTGTTGCTAAACCCAGTGTTATATTACTTTATGTTTGAAACGCTAAATAAACATTACTGACATGTGAAGGAAGAAAGTTAGAAAAATTCAATAACATTTTTTGTTCTATTGTGGCTATAATATATGTAGCAATTTTTCGGGGTTTAGGCAACATGCAAAACATTTTATATGATTTTTTGGTAACATTTATTTTCAGAAAAGAAAACGCCATAAGTTTGTTATTCCATGTGTAATTTTTACAATATCCATTTCCGACCCCATAAAGTAAATATATTCTGACTTCTTAAGCATACCGAAGTCGATAAAGCTATGTCCGTCTGTCCATCTGTCCGTCCGTGTTAGTAAAGAATAAAAGCAAAATATTCAAAATCAATAGTAACCTTTAAAAGTAAACGAAATGCTTTCTGATCAATTTTTTCTGTTTATTATTTGCTTTTTGTTTTTATTTTAGAAAATTTGTATTCGTAATCAATTAATAGACATGCGAACCAGGAAATAATTGTTATCTAATAAATTACTGCAGTATTTCTGACGAAGTCTTGGGCTAAAGCTTTATTTGATAAATTCATGTTTTTAAATTATTAAATCTTGATTGAAAAATATCTTTATCATACGTTTTGGAATAACTTGAAAAATATGGAAAATGGTTTAACAAATGTTCAAATAGAAAGTACTAACAACATTTGTACAACCATTGTGGAATCGGGCGAGTTACAAGTTGTGAATTAAACAAATAATAAAGAATAGGATAAAGGCTTCCTGACGAGCTGGCTTTAGCAACCAGCGAAATACGTATAGATACCTGCTATTCTAAACCAACAAATGAATTGCATTTTTATTTGAAAATGTTATGGGATATTAGCATAATATAATAAATAAAGAAAATTATAATTTTCAAGCCCTTATCATTTTCAAAGGAAATGGAATATTAAAGTACATATATGTGTATGCATTTCACTCGTTACAAAATTTTTACAATTTAAACACTTTCTAATGGGCTACTCTAATGTTTTATATTATGAGCTCAAGCATTTCTGTGATTTTGATATTCACGTTCAAGTAGATGGTATTTTTATTTTCATCTTAAATTTTGTTTTGCCCTACTCTATGTCTAACAGTACTGAGGTTTATATGTTCAAGCTTTCATTTATTTATTTATAAATTGGTCAGTCACTGAATGGATGTGTTTTTAATTCACTAAAACGTAAACGAAGGCCCTTGAAGCCAGTCATCGTCTTTTTATATTTATTACAAAATTAATTTTCAATTAATAAATAAAAATATTAAATTAAATTTCTGGGCGGCATAATAACATGTTTCATTTACTTTTAATTAATTTGACACAAATTGAATATGAAGGTAAAGTGGTTCATTTCAATAACTTAGTTCTAACTAAAAATCAAAAACAAATTGAAGAAATCTTATACTTAGAAGTAAACGATATAAAATTATTATATCAGATAGTGCAAAAATTCGTCATGCGTACAATTAATCTATGCAGCTTAAGCTATGGGTTAATTATAATAACAGGGCTAAATGTAATATTTTGATGCTATAGAAAGCCTCTAAAAGTGACAATAATTTTACTGATAACCATCAAACTTTGTTTTTTTTTCTATACAATACAGTCAAAGTTTGATTAAAATAATTAAAATACGTCAAGAAGAACAAAATTTTAAAATAATGATATTACCTTTCTAACATTTTTATCGAGCTTTTTATACCCTCACAAAAAGTGAAAATGTGTTTAACTAAGTTTGTCATTCCGTGTTCAATTTTCACAATATTTATTTCCGATCCCATCAAGTATATACATTCTCTTATACATAGCTAAGTCGATTGAGCGATGTCCGTCTGACCGTCCGAGTTCAGATAGAAATAAAGTTTGCCAAGGCACTAGATGAGCTAGAGAAAATTTATCGATTGATATTAATAATTTTGCGCTTATTTTTTTAGATTTTGATCTATAATAATTTAATCTTTTTATACTTGTGATTTATTTTATATAGAACATCAATCGTTTATTAATTCATTCTCAAACTTTTTAACAAATGTAAGGTTTTGCTAATTTTTGCGTTAATTCTAGAAATAGGTATGCTATTAGGTGGCCCTAAACTAATTAACAAATGTTTGATTTTGTAGGGTGAACTCTTCTTAAATAATGACTGACGGGTTTTATTTTCCACTTTATTTTTTGTTTTTTTTCGTTGTTTGTTTTTACTTCTTTATGGTTCAGTTAAAGACATAAATAAGCAAGCAAATCTGTTTGAATCCTTTAAGAGTCCTACTGAGAAAACAATTCATTCATATTTTATTTTATTAAAAACTATAAAACAATACCCCAATAAATAAGAACATGGTCATTTAAAATTTGGCCTGATTGTCTACCATCAAAAATATGTTTTCGACCAGAAAGTATTAATAACTACAAAAAACAAAAAACATTTAATTACCTGCTGGTTAAAAGAATTGTCCTTATTATAGCGATCAAAGCACATTTTTCAATTCTATAATCAAGTAAAAGTCTATGCGGGAGGTTTGTTAAAAATTATAAAAGTGCACACCATACAGATAAAGTAGATGTTATACTATTTCTTACCTTGTAAGAAATTTTACAACAACAAGCCTTTGTAATTTTTCATTGCAACATTTCCATTTAGTAGTTTAAACATATATTTCCATTTAATAACACTTACAGGAAGTTTAGCCAAGAAAACAATGTGTCTTCTTTTTAGGCGAATGCAACCATGAACGTGTAGGATGTTGTGGCCTAAGGGAGGCGGGGAAGTGTTTCACGATTATAGAGATACGTTTTTACTTGTTTCACGGTTAGATTTTAATTAAGTTTAGTATTTTTTTAATACAGTATCATTCGTAGAACTTTTTTGGCTACTTTGAACTTTGTTTAGGTTTGGAGCAGGAGCACCAGATATCTTTTGCTGCTCAGTAGGCCAGTAAGTAAGAACCTACTACAGGCTACATTTAAACCCGTTCTTTAAATACCACTAAGCAAAGCGCGATCTTTCGGATTGGTCCCGAAAATTTATGTTTTGCTCTGTAGCCGACAGCTGCTAAAAAAACGGGGATATAGCGATTCGTAAACGGCGCAGTACTTCAGTGGGAAAAAACTGAGCAAATAATTTTGTCGCAATGAAATCCTTCAAGGAAGGTAGTCCGAGCAAAGACAATAAATTTATAAGGATATTACGGATATATGGATGTGCCAATGGAACGTTTTGGTGTAGATGTTCAAAAGACCACTTGTGCTTACAAGTGAGAGAAATTTTTAAATTTTAGTTTTTGTTTGCAAACAAATCTTTGTTAAATACGTAGTTTTTATTAAACCTCGAATGTTCTTGCTTAGGTTTTTGAATTTGTATAATAATGTGAATACATTTTATGTTCAAAACAAATTGATTACTGTGTTGCAGTAGTCGAAGTCATACATACTTATTTTAACATTGTAGGAATGAAACTGCATCAAATCTAATAAAACTGAAGATGCTTTTAATACCGAAAAATTTTTGTGTACATTAAAATTTAGTTAAACTCAGATAATTAATAAACCAATTAATTAATTGTTCTTAAGCATTAAGCTTCCTACATGTCGAATTTCACTGAACGCATCTTCAATAAACTACAAAAAAATCACACAAGAAAATAATCAATGTCTTTCTTGTAACGCATAAATGAGATATTTCTTTTACTAATTGGTATTTTCGAGAAAACCCATACGAAATTTTAAAAAGTTTTCATATATACATATCTTTTACACATTCATTTGATGAAGAAGAAATTAAAGAGATTTTTTTGCTATTAAATCAAATTATTAATATATGTGAGCTCTTGTTCCTCTCAGATAACCTGCAACCTTATCTTTTTATACTCGTAAGGAAGTACTCATTCTTGCAACAGTAAGGACAACTTAAAGTTTAATTTTACAATGATTATAATTTATTTCCACTAAACGTTTGACATCACTAAAATATCATATGGGTAACAAATAATTTGCATATGTCATGATATTAAGAGACTCGGCATTCCTTTTTTTAATTTCATTGTAATAAGTTATTAACAATCATAATTAAAATGAAATCATTAAAATTAAATGGAAGTTAAATAATTATCAAATTAAATATGCACAAGAATTAAATTAAAAAAGTAACTAAATAAATTGTGACATATTACGAATATGCATGTTTTAACCAATACGCCAACGGTATTTTTGGGTATATTTACCCTACAATACATATAAATATATATATGTATATGTTACGCTTTTAAGTGGATCTTACAAGCAATAAGTAATTTTGTTTTAAACAATTTAAAAAAAAATTCACACTTAAATTTTTAAGAATAACTTTCATGGTCATATGTTTATGTGTATGTATGTCACCACAAAAAGTGGAAAATGGGTATACCTAAATTTATAATTTCTACAATATCCATTTATGACAGCATACAGTATATATATTCTGACTTCTTATACATAGCGAAGTCGACTGAGCGATGTCCTTCTGTCCGTCCATGCAAAAAAAATAAGTATGTCAATTAATCATATATAGTGTCAAAAGAGGTGCTATTGGAAATCACCATGATCGGTCCATCTCCTTTGAGGCAGCAGGCAAAACACCACGCCTAACTCTGATTTTTTCACGTCATTTGGAACAATAAAGTAATTTTTTTTCAAAAAAGTAAACACATGTGGCGAAGAGAATTCAGAAATAAGAAAAAACATCCGGTGAAAAAAATGGTGGTCGCCAATATTTTCCGAGTTACGGAGCTCTAAAATTTTTTAATTTTTTTAAATATCAATATGGGTATGATTTTAAAGCTTTTAAAGATATCTTTAAGGAAATACTAAAATTTTTAACAATGCTTAACCCATTAAGAGCCGATGTCATTTTTATATAGTACTTAATTTTTATTTTTTAATCTCTGTCACCCTAATAAATGCTTTTTTGATTGGAGTTACTTCATTGAACTAGACTTACATATTCCGCATAGCCGAATATAGCACTCGTACTTGTTTCAATTTTCTTTAAAAGTTCAGCGAGTTTCAGTTCGAAGTTCGTACATTTCGCTCTTAATTTGGTATTCGCTGTTGTAGTTGTTCGTGTTATTTAATTATAAGGAAAATATTACGCTTTAAAAAAGTTAAAAGTTACAACTTGAAATTTTTCTTAAGTAAAAGTAATTTAATGTAAATTATATAAAACATAGTAGAGTTTCTATTCTATGTTTTAGGGTAAATAGCCTTATAGTCAAATCCATCTACTTAACAAAAACGAAACTAAAATAAACAAGACGAGATATAGAGTGAGTTTGCCCCTGAGCCCTAAACTATCGACCACCAAAGAGAAATTTTGAAGCTTGGAAAAAAGTATGCATTTTGACAGTTTTATTTTAAACGAAAAAAAGTGCTATATTCGGCTAGGCCGAATCTTATCTATTTTTGTGTAGTAACTCCATTCATGATCTTTTTTATTATTTTACATTATAAACTCCAGTATGACTACAACATTTCCATGTACGCGGTGTCGATTGAAATAGTGATGTTCTAAAGGGTTTTATTAAATGCAATAATTAGATAAGCTGCAGTCACTGGTACGAACTCCATTTAAATTTAACCTAGTTGAATTACTTTGCAGTTCCACAGCTATTGCCGCGTTTGTTTCGCACCTATAAATTTAAATACATAACTAAAAATTCATGAACTTATTTATTAACAGAAATTAAACATTGAAACGAAAATTTATTATTTTTAATAAAAAAGTAATGTTTAGAGTAACCAAATTTTTTATGAACACTTTTTGCACGGATTTAAAGGTAAAATATTATTTTGTTTTTCTTACAAAAGCTTTGTTCTCTTGTGAAACTATTGTTTTATTAATAACAATAACTAAGACAACTACAACAAAATAAAAATCCCATAAGGACATTTAATTTTTTTTTTTTTTTTTGCTCATGTTGTTTGGATTTAAGCCCGAAAAATCATTTGTTAATTAAATAAAGAAATAAAAGTACGACTACTTCATACATACATGTATGTATGTAGCTTACATATTTTGAGAGTTGTTTTTAGATCCAATTTCGTTTTCTTAATAGTCTTTGGCCTTTAAAGAATTTATTACTTTTTCTTTAAAACACTTAACACTCAAACTATTTTTTTCAATTAGAGATTTAGTTTTATATACAAGCGAAACATGCACACACGAAAAAATGTGTTAAACTATAACTAAGAACCAGTTCTTTTACGTTATAGTTTCTTCCAAAAATTCGTTATAGTGTTTAGTTGCATAATATTGCCATAAAGTTAGAAAGGCCAGTAATTTTATTTGAATAACAAATATAAATCAGACAAGTGCGAACTGGACTCAAACTCACACAGCGTTCCGTACTATTTGTGGACACATTTGTTTTATACTCTTCACCAAAAAAAGTGGAAAAAGGGTCTAACTAAGTTTGTCATTCCGTTTGTAATTTCTGCATTATTCATTTCCGACTCCATAAAGTATATGTATATTCTAAGTTCTTACGCATAGTGAAGTCAATTTAGAGATGTCCGTCTGTCCGTTCGCATTAGTGATGAAATCAAGTTTGCCAAGGCACTAGATCAGCTAGAGAAAACTAAGATACGCCAATCGATCAAACATAGTGTCGAAAAAGGTGCTATTGGAAATCAGCAAGACCGGTCCATGTCCTTCGAGGCAGTAGGCAAAACACCACGCCTACCTCTAATTTTTTCATGTCATTTGCAACAAAAAAGTAACTCCAATCAAAAAAAAAACATAAATATATAGAGCGATAGAGAATATAAAAATAAGAAAAAAATCAAGTGTAAAAATTGGCAGTTGCCCATATTTTCCGATTACGGGGCTATGAAATTTTCAAATTTATTGAAATATTTATATAGGTATCATTTTAAAGCTTTTAAAGAAATCTTTAAGAGCTGATGAGATTTTTATGCAAAATTATATATATGCAGTACTTAATTTTTATTTTTTATTTCTCTGTCACCCCAATATTTGCTTTTTTGATTGGAATTACTTCACTAAACTAAATTTATATATATATATATATATATATATATATATATATATATATATATATATATATATATATATATATATATATATATGTTGAAGAGTATAAGATATTCCACATAGCCGAGTGTGGCACTCTTACTTGTTTATATTGATTTTTTGATAGTTTTCAAATGTGAATGTTAAAATCACACAAACGCATCGTAATCGTACGTATAACGCAATGAACTAAGAATAAAAAGATTGCGTAATCGTACAATTATTATTAGTTCTGTAAAGCACAGTGATATTGTTAAGACATCGCATGAATTTTTAAATAAAATTCGTATCAGAAAATATATTCAAAAAACTTACAAAAAAAATTGTGCAAAAAGCAACGAAGCGCAATAAAGATCACATGATACAAAACCAAACATGGAAGGACATGCAGGGCAATGTAAAAAAGTATTTTTAAAATGAAATAAATGCAGACGGGACAAGATAAGACAAATGCAGATGGATTGATGCATTGTTGAAAAGAGTCGAAAATAAGGCAGCAGTATACAGTGAATAAAGAAATATAAGATCATTGTTGATTATTGTTGTTTTTGTGAAACTTTGATTTTTTCTTTACTTAATTGTTTGGACAAAAATCTTTTGTTTATTTAAAATGTATGTATCAAGACGTGTTTTCAGTGAAGGGTTTAATATTCAGCACCAACAAAATTTTTTTTGACTGGCGACTGAACTGAAAATAGTTTGAGTATTAATTTTCAACTATTTGACTGCTTAAAATAGTTAAACTGAGCACACACACAACTAAAAACAAACTGAATTCAGTCTACTATTTTTAGGAGCAAAGTTAACACACAGCGACTGAGTTTCGAGTTTGTAAGTTAACAGTACGCAACTGAGAAGCCAGTTCGTGTGTGTTAAGCGGACGTAGTTATGTTTTTCTAGTTACGTAACACAACTGAAAATGTGTGTGGATGATATGACTGAATAGTTTGATTGTTTGTTTTTACACAGCTTTTTAACAAATAAAATCATTGTTGTTACAAATAGAAAATAATTTCATTTCATACTGTTTGTATGAAAGTTTGATTGCAAATATCTTGCTACATGCATGTGTAAATAATTTTGATAAAATAGATTTTCTGCTTATTTCTTTTTTAATTGTTTAAAAATTAAAATGGTTCTACACAGTTAGAATAATTTTACTTTATTAATGTACTTCCATGCGGTTGTCCGAATTGAACTTAAAATTAATTTTTGGTTTACATGATTTTGTTTTCAAATTTGAACTTTATTAATAGTCTACTATCCTATTAAATACAAAAGTCTCAGTTAGTTAAGGATTTGTCCCTGTTACAAAGTAAACGTCGCTGATCCGCAATTTTACTACCTAGCTTAATGGTCAAGCAAATTGCAGTTTTTTTTCATAATTCATTTTTTAGTATACTTACATACATACAAATAAAAGCAGAAAATAATAACTGCCACATTCATTAAAAATAAAATAACTTTAAAATGTTTTTTATGACAAATTTTCAATACAAATTTGTCCTAAAGTACATTTCAAATCTATTTTAATAATTCATGAATACGGCAGTTTGAATTTAAAGTGACTTTATTACTGAAAAAAGTGTTGTGCAAAATTAAAATGAATTACTTAAGATAAATATAAAGAAAAAAATTAATGTCTTCTAATTAATAAATGAGATTATTACCAACTAGAGTTTTCGAGAAAACTTGTACGGAATGGATGTATCTCTTTAATATTTATTTAATGCAAAGGCAGTACAATGTTTTTTCTTAGCTTTATGTAAAATTAGTAACATACAGTGTGAGCTCTTGGTCCCTTTAAGTAAATCAGTTTTACCAAAGAAAAAGAAAGAACACTCCAAAAAAAGAAGAACGCACTACCTAATATAAAAAAACCCATATGCAACAAATGTACAAAACACTAAGGAAAACCTCTTAAGTGTGGGATTTTGTTAACACCAGGTAGATTGATTTTGTATTGTTGTTGTTGTAATATATTAATGATTTTTAAAACGCTGCAGTTTCTTTAAAAAGGACACAAGACAATTTATACATACAACAGCAAGAATGTTATTTTTAAAATAGCAAAAGGCCTCTAAAAATAATGAAGCATTTACATTTTAATTCCATTCATAATTTCCACAAATTAATTAATAGTTAATTAAAACCCAAATGTGAATATTTCTTTTAAAGCACTGCTCTACAATACTATTCAAAAACTATTAATATTGTTAGATACAAAATTTATAATTTTCCTACAAATTTTTTTCGATCAAAATAAATTTTCATTTTATATTTCAAATATTCAAAAAATTTAAATTAAAGCATTTTCGAGTAACAGCACAAAGTAGTAATGCATGTATATATTTTTCTTTAATTTGTTGAACGAAAAAATGTATACGAACGCTCACTTTTCTACTTTGTTTAACTACCCATTCACATTATCCAGTCATATTTTTAGTTTTGTTACGAAACTAGAAAAACATAACTACGTCCGCTTAACACACACGAACTGGCTCCTCAGTTCCGTACTGTTAACTTACAAACTCGATACTCAGTCGCTGTGTGTTCGTTTTGCTCCTGAAAATAGTAGACTGAATGCAGTTGGTTTTTAGTTTTGTGTGTGCTCAGTTCAACTATTTTCAGTTGGCGTAAAATAGAAAACTGAATTCAGTTGCTAATTTTCAGTGTGTAACTGAAAAAAGATGAACTGGTTAGTAAAATGTGACTGCTAATAGCAGTTTTTCGAAACGCTGGGTTTCACCCTCAATAATCAATATCGATATTTAAAAAAAATAGTTTGATTTTTAATCGTTTTTCTATAACTGTTCAAATATATGGCCAATATATCAAATTATATCAATTATTTGGGTCTTCTTATTTTTCTTATTTTAAATATATATATTTTTTTTTTGTTTTTACTCTGGATATGTTTTTGTATATAATGATTCAAATTATAAAAATTATGGGAACACGCTTTAACTTTTGAATTCAAAATGTATGCTTTTTGTTTAAAGCCTTAAAAATATGGCCACATAAATCAAATTTTACCATCTATTGGGAAACCCTTTAATTTCCAAAGCCAAATTTTATACTTGTTGTTATAGTGTATTTAGCAATTAAGGTTGCTTGTAAATTTCAACCTTCTGTCTTCAACTGTTCAAAAGTGTGGCTATATACATCAAATTAAATAAATTATTGGTGCACCCTTTTGTTAATTATTTTGAAATTCAATACATGTTACCGTATCATTCATCGACATTTTGTCCAATTGGCAAGCGTTTGTCTATAACAGTTCAAAAGATAAACCCCATATAGGACAGTTTACGTCAGCTTTGGGGAACCCTTTAATTTTGTATTACTTCTCCTATTTGTAGCTATAGTATAATACGGAGTTTTCAATTTTAAATTTTACGTACGGATGTGGTCAATTTTACCCCATTTTTAATCAAAAATTTTACCGGATAGCTTTTATTTCTAATTTTTTTATTTTCAAAAAACAAATTAACATATAATTAAGTAGATAAAATCGTAAAATCAAAAATAAAACTTTGGCAATAACAAAAGAAGGACTTTATTTTATAGTCACTTATCTCAAAGTTGAAAAAAATTGAAGAGAAGGTAAAATTTACCAGTACCTTTGTAGTTAAAGGTTAATGAAGTCCCTTTTACTGTTAACAGTACACGAAAATATGTGTTTTGTATGGGGACATCCTTTTAAAATACGAATTGTCTTTAAAACGGGTCCAATCTGTAAGCAGAACCTTTCAAATAAAGAAAAAAAATTATAATCGGTGCAGTAGGATTGAGTTCGGTTGGCACAAACATAAAAAACCGACGAATTAATATCTTCCTTCTTTTTTTAGAAGTCGTTTAAAAATTTGTAGTAACCAATAACTGAATAGCCGATATTTTCTAAAAAGTTTCAATATTTTATTAAAAAAAACTAATATCTAAAATCATTTAATAACCAAAGAAAGAAATGAAATCTGCTGTTTTCAGCCAAGAGTCGAACCAGAAGAATAAATTCCTTTTTCGGATTCCGTACACAAAATAGAAATGTAAAAACGTAACCATATTGTTTTCTTCCCAATATCTCTGTCTCCGGTAGACACAATTTCTGAAATTTTAAAAGAAGATGTACTACTATAGACGCTATAAAAACAAATACCTAAAATAATAGGGTGTTCCGAAAATGTCGCGATATTGGTAATAAAATTGTGTATTTTTTGAACTGTGTTACCAGAAGGCCGGGAATCCAAAAATAATGGCCTTAACTTTTAAGAACTTATAAGCAGACGCTTCATTTGTACAAAGAATGTACTGCCATGCTTGCTATAAAAATAATTAAAAAAAAAAATTAAATTAAATGAAATGAAGGATATCCCGATAGTAACGTGATTTTCATATGTATGGCCTTTTCTTGAAGCGTTATAGGATAAGACGTTGGACGTATGGTATGTACTGTGAAGTCGCAATAAAAACAAGTATAAAAAATTAAAAGCTGCCCAATTAGTAACGTAATTATCACAGGCCCTTAATTTAAATTTACCCAAAGTGTCCTAGATCTTGTTAGTTTAGAATTTTTGTCTGGTTCTTCGGTTTTCGGTACGATAAAAACTTCAATAACATGAAAAAAATTTAAACAATATAGAGGCGCTGTCACCATTTTCAAAAAGTCTTCCTTATGTATAAGACTTCAGTATATATTTTAGTATTCTGTAAATTTCAGACAACACTGCATTAAATAAAGAACTTATGAAAAAAGTTTTAATAATTTAGCATTTTTAAGAATAGATCAAAGCAAGTAAGAGTGCTACATTCGGCTATGCCGAATCTGATGTACCCTTCACCATCTATATAAATCTAGTTTAGTGAAGTAACTCCAATCAAAAGTAGTGAGAGAGCATAAAAAAATGGTAGTACATATATAAAAATATTATTTAACATAAAAATGGCACGGTCATTTTTTAAAACTCTTAGTATTTCCTTAAAGAGCTCTTCAAAAGCTTTAAAATGATATCCATATTGATATTTAAAAAAATTTTAAAATTTCAGAATCCCGTAACTCAGAAATGGGGAGCGCTTGATGTTTGTTCTTATTTTTTAATTCTCTATCGCAGCTGCTGTTCGGTTCCAAAGGTTAGGCCACATACATCAAATTACATCAACTAATGGAACGCCTATTAATTTCAAAATCCAAAT
Source organism: Gymnosoma rotundatum (assembly GCA_916610165.2). Taxonomy (NCBI): domain Eukaryota; kingdom Metazoa; phylum Arthropoda; class Insecta; order Diptera; family Tachinidae; genus Gymnosoma; species Gymnosoma rotundatum. The sequence goes on from OU744336.1 coordinate 120,317,015, forward strand.
ATTATACTTGTAGTTATAGCAGAGTTAGCAATACCGGTTCACTGCACAGTTCAGAAAAAAGACACATCGTACACACAATGTTCTGGTCAAAAGTAACCAGCACATAATTTTCTTTTCATAACAATTATGTATGTCTCTAGATTTTGAAATTGTCCGTACACATGAATTTGCTGCTTTTAAATATTTATTTGCGTACACGTAGATGAATGTACGACTTTAGCTATTCGTTATGTACGTGTACGGCTAAAGACAGAGAAGTTTGAGCATACTTAATTTTTAGGACGTGTACGGGAAAAATATACATGAAAAAATTAAAATAAGTTTGTGTACGGACGACAAAAAAGTACATGTAGGATAGACAACAAATTATCCATTAGCGATTGGAAGAACCCATTGCAAATGAAAACAATTGTTTCATTTAGTTTAAAAAATTTATCAATATTTATATAATAATTTATTCAGTGTAATAATTTATTAATAGTTGTACAATAAAAATTAAAATAAAATGAGAAAAGGTTAGTTTATAAACAAAATATGTTTTTGAATTTCTCTGTTTCGGACAAAATAGACTCTTGTTACTCACTGTTTTCTGTTTCAAGGTTTGGACAGTCGAGCAAGTCAATGTTTAATTTTGTTATTAAGATATTAGAAATAGACTTTTTGACAACTTAGATCGTAACTTGATCAAGACTGCACCAAATGCACGTTCTACACATACTTGTGTTGCAGGTACAGCAAGTACCACTTTACCTATAGGGACAGCTTTTCAATTTTAGATCTTTTTTTTGTATTACCTTTTGCTATTGGGAACTAAAGTGCTACGCAGCTTTTTTTTTAATGTGGTGCTATTTACGGTTCATATTACACGTAAAAAACATGCTTCTTGTATGGGGACACTTTATTTTTTTTTTAAATTATAAACTGGTTTCAAAACTGGACTAATCCTATCAAATAAATCCTATCATGACCGGTTCAGAAATGCCTTAGTTCTGCGGGCACAAACATAAAAAAGCAACATTCAGACAAATTGATAACCTCTTTCTTTTTTTGAAGTCGGTTAAAAAGCCTCTATAGCCAAAGTGTATGAAAAGTGTTAAATGCTACTTTTCAAATTTATTTTCTAATTTAAGTTAAGCGAACAATGAAACGAATTATTAGTAACATATATACATGTGGCAGCACTACGCGATTGCTGTTAAAATAATTTAGCGTGAAGGAATAATCTCAAGTTAGCAACATTTTTTTTCTCGTAAGCTTTTGAGTGTACAACAGCATACAGTCAATTCTATTCTTTTTGTAAAATTAGTATTAAAATTAATGGGATCTAATAAAGTGAATTAAATATTAATTAAACGCCTTTTGTCCATTGAATAATAACATTAGGACGATAAATCGATTTCGTTAAATACATAAATAAATAAACGTTTCCATATTATAATATAATTTAATATATTTATTAAGCTCAATTTTACCATAAGATTTAATTTCATCCACAAAAAACATATTTTCACATAAAAACTACCAAAAAAAAAAAAAATCGGACTCATAACTTTGTAAGGCAATATCTAACATCAATCATAATGCAGGGTATATACACTTCTGCACTCCCAAATATAACACTCTTACTTGTTTTGTATAATCTAACACAAGAATTTGTTTTATAATTTTTTTCCATTTGAACAAAAATTACCGCAGAAAAAATGTTTTCCTTCAAATGTGAAATGTGTTCTACAAATATATTTAATTTTTGTTATTGTCACCTCAATTCCAACATCAGTATTAAAAACGTAACCAAACTTTGCTACTGAATAGATATTTCGTTCAAAATTAAAATTTTCATAAACGAATATAGAATGGTCCGGTTGATATCTTATTTTTTATGAACAACAGAACAAAACGAATGTAAGAGAGGATAAGAAAAAAATCCACTGATTCCCAAACATGTGCGAACAACTGTTACTTTCTGTTTCTTTTTTTTAACGAAATAAAAAAAGCAAATAACTTTTAGTTAATTTTCTTGATGTACATTTGTATTTTAACACATTTAAAGGCGGAAAAAAATGTAATGGTTATAGAAGGATGAACGCTAAAACCATAAAAAATTGCGGTAGTAAGAATAGATACTTTTTAGTGCTTTTACTAAAGTTCTTCTGTGCAATGTGTTTTTGATGTTTTGTTTTGAATGAAATCCTTAAAGATTTTTGTTAAAACTCTACGCTCAAAGTGTACAAACCTTTAAAATATTTTTTGTTTTATACAAGTACGTAAACTGCGTGGAATTGAATCTGAAAATAATTCGAGTAAAACAAGCTGCTCTTTAAAACATTACTTAAAATCCTCAATTATTTTTTTAAAAGCAAAGTTCTTAAAGTGGCATGTAAAAAGGAAAAGGGCTTTAACAAAAACGTAAATTAAAGATTAAAAACAATTATGAATGACCATAGGAACTAGCTGTACAACGAATAGTTAACTTTATTAATTTTATTAAAAATAACAATTGGGCACATTGAAATGTCAAGTAATATAAAATAATTATTCCCAAAAAGCTTAATAAAAACTATGAATAGAGTTAAAAAAAAGTTAGTATTCAAGAGAATAGAGTCCTGCTAACATAAACAATAATAAACTATAAATTTTATTTACTTAAGGCAATAATTAAATCTTCAATTTAAGAATAAACCTTAAATTAACAAAAAAAGGATTTATATCTAATATCTAACAATTATACTTAATTAAGAGGAGCCAGTGCTAGACAAACTAACATTTTTGGTAGCTTAAAAGAAAACAATGTCTATCCTTCTAAGGGACATTTTTACAACTTGCTGTTAGTTAAAGGCAGTATTTTGTTGGAAGTATAATGATATTGGGTCGCACTATTCAACATCATTTTTTATACCCTTAAACACATTTGGAAAAATGGTATATCTAAGTTTTTCATTCCGTGTGTAATTTCTACAATATCCATTTCTGACCTTATAAAGTGTATTTACAATGAGTTCTTAGTTATGCATAGCGAAGCCGATTGAGCGATGCCCGGACACATAGCAAAAATTACATTTATTATTGGAACACCCTTTAATTTCTAAATTTAAACTATAAACTTGTCAGCAAATAAATTCAAGTTTTATTCTTGTTGTTATAGCGGAGTTAGCAATACAGGTTTGTTTTAAATTTCAAACGTCTGTCTACAACTGATTAAAGTCATGGCCATATACATCAAATTAAATGAACTAGTGGCGCAGTTTTAATTTTAACTGTTAAAACTTATTACTTTAGCGGTCACAGCAATCGACATTCTGTCCAATTTGCAATCAGTTTTCTGTAACGGTTTAAAAGAAACCCCATATATGTAAATCTATATCAATTATGGGATACCCTTTAATTTCTGAATTGAAATTATAAACTTGTTGATATAGCGGGCTTAGCAATGCAGGTCCGTTTTAATTTTCAGCTGTTAGTCTATAATAGTTCGAAAGGTTGGCCACATACATATCCATTTCCGACCCCAAAAATTGTGTATCAGGCCTGTTCTGAAAATCAATTTTTGTCAAGTGTTCTGCGCACAAAAATATTTGAATTCTGACGATTTTAAATCACTTGAGGTTATTTTAAGGTCTTTTCTTTGAATTCAACAATAAAATTATCACACGCACTTAATACGAGATGTTTTTAATTTGTTTTAGTAATAACATTAATTTTTTTACACATAAAAACTTTAAAATTAACAAATTTAGGAAGACGCTGTATTTCTTGTGCAAGCATTTTTATTTTTGTTTGCATTACTCGTGATTTACTTTTTTTATTGTAGTAGTCAGCTGGTAATGTTTATCAAAAATAAATTTACAGTTGCCAGAGTAATATAGTTCTAAAATCATGCAGCATATGACTAATTTATTCAAATAAATTATTTATTAACAATAAAAGTTCGATAAATTTGTTAAATAAAAAATAAAAGTACTGAATATTGATTTGTTAAATTTTAATACATAAACTTAAACCATATATGAAAATGAAAATAAAAAATACTAAAATAATGTGGCAGCACTGTAAAAAGAAGCGCTAAAAAACGAATTTGTTTTTTTTTCTTTAAATTAAAAATTTGCGCTCCATAAAAATCAATTAAACAGAATTAATAATAATGTAAGTATTGCTTAATGATATTGAAAAAAAAATTTTTCAAGTTCTTTTTCTTAGGGGTCTACACAAAAATAATGCTCAAATTGAAATTTTTTTGAAATTTATGGAGCAGCGCAACGATATGGCTAAGGGATTCGTTAAGGGTGTACGGTACACTTTGAACAGCTGTGGACTGAGCTTGCAAGTGAGGTAAATGCGTCGGGACCACCTACTAAAGAAGTCCCGGGCTGGAAAAGGTAGGTAGGCAAATAATTTACTAAGAGAGATCATTAAAGTTATTTTTTAGGTATGGACTGATATGAAGCTTAGCGCCAAACAACGTGTAGCCCACAACAAGATTGAGGTGGGTAAAACTGGCGGCGGACGCTTTAATAAATATGTTGTGTCTCCTACCGACGAACAGATTGCTGTGGTATGTGGGTTGTATGCATCGGAAATAAAAGAAAGCAGCAGATACTTAAAAGATTTAAATAAAAACATTAGAGAGCTTCTAATATTAAAAGATAAGGAATTAAAAGAAACAATGAGGCACAACTATGTTGTAGAAAAAAGCATGAAGACCAGAAATTAAATAAAACTGAAATTTTTGGAGTTAGAGGAAATGGAGCTGGGTATAAAAGATCAATCAAAAGGATCTCAATAGTTTATATTAATATTTTTAATATTGTACCTGAATTGTTAATTTTTTTATTTTTTTTAACTGTTATTTTAAAACAATAATCAAATGGAATTTGATCTTATTAGTTTATATATGTAAGTATTTTTTATATTGTACCTGAATTGTGGATTTTTGTGCAAGTTTTTTGTGTTATTTTATTTAATAAAACATTTTTCAATAAAATGTTATTGTTAATTTATTTATTTTTTGCATTTTAATTCAATGAACTGGCAACATTATCCCTTACAGCTGCTGATGTGCTATCATCCTCTTCTTGTTCCGTTTCGAAGTTATCATCATCCATGGGTACAGTAACTTCTTCATCAAGTGATATATCATGGTGTTAGCATATGTTATGGAGTGCACAACACTCATTGACAATAGTATTGACTTTAGAAGGAACGTAAGGGAGAACAGTTTGAAGACATCTGAAACGACCTTTTAAAACTCCTATTGTTCTTTCTACAATATTGCTTGCTGAAGCATGCCTCTGGTTAAATATGTGCCGTGTAGTACCAAATTCAGGGCTTTTGTAGGGTGTCATAAGATATGGTTTTAAAGGTTACCCGGAATCTCCCAATAGCCAAACGTTGCGAGCGCCTTCATTTTACATTTCTGAGTAGTAGCGCCTGGCGTCACTCATTTTCCATACAAATGAATCATGACATGACCCAGGCCTGCAATCATCTACCGCTAAAATACGCGTATCATAACTACAAATCTAAGGTAAAAGATATACCTATTAAGCAATTCACAAATATATGTATTCATTGGTTTGCAACACACCATCATAGCATTTAAGCTATAATAACCCTTTCTGCTGAAATATACACAAGGATCGATTGGTGGTTTCGTTAGTCTTATAAGCGTCCCGTCAACACATCCAATTACTCCGGGAATGCCATATTTTTCATAAAAATGAGACTTTGATTTCCTCTGTGCTTGTTGATTCAAATCGATTTTAATCCAAGCTGGACACAAGGTTTGCTCCAATAATTTCATTACGTTCCATAAGATTTTGCAAAATGCTGACCGTCCCATACTTATGTTCATATCATTAGCTATAACCATTTGGTGCGATCCAACTGCTAAATATCTTAACACAGATGATAGCTGTATATTTTCCGGAATGGAGCATTTTGGGAAGTGTGCTGCTATATTACCCAATACTAATTGAAAAGCATTCTTGTTTAGGCGGTAAAGGGTAATAAACCTAAAATGTCACTTATTTGAAATTAGGCTTACCAGATGGCCTGGATTCGCCTGAATTTTCCAGTTTTTTATGTCTGGTCCAGTTTCCAGGAAAAATGCAATCAGTCCAGTTTTTTCATATTTTATATTCTTTTAAAATGAAATTAATATTTTGTACAAAAAAATTGCGTTCTTAATACAATGAAATTACAACTATATTTGCAAATGTTTAGATTTTATCTTTTTCTAATTCCAATTACTCGTATTACCATTTTACTTCTGCTGCCTGCGAGGGAAATTTAATAATTTGCCAAAAAATATTCCAATCGATAAGATATGGTCCGTCTTTTTTCAAAAATGTGATTAAAATAAAGTACAAAATCTGTATAAATTGGTCTCATTCGTTCTTTCCATTCCAATAAGCAATGCTTTTTGCGAAAGGATCTTTTGTATTTTAAATAATTTATACTCTCAGGAGAGACATAGAATGTCTTTCGACTTAATAAAGGCTGAAATTATAATAAGATTAAACTTTGATGAAAGTTGCAAAAATTTTCAAACTTTTTTGCATACCAATAAAGTAAAAGAGTTAGTAAATTCTGTAATAAAAATTCAAAATATATGTGGCAAAAGACATATACTATGTACATATGTAAAAATATGTACTTAATATAACGTAAGATTGAAATTAATTGTTATGTTAACGTGTTTTTTTTTCAATTTTTAATAAAATTTCACTTTTTGGAACAACAATTGCATTTTAAACAGGTTCAGTTTTTTTTCTAAAACCCAGGCGCAAATTTTACGTTTTTCAGTTTTCAGGCTTTTGGGATCTGGCAAGCCTATTTGAAATCATTATTTAATTATAAACTCTGTTAACATACATAGAATTGGGTAAGTCTCTCAAGTAGCGTTTTTTAAGACGCTCATTATTTAACTGCTTTCTTTTTAATTCAATTAATGCCAATGAACTTGCTTGCATTTTTACACTTAATACACAGACACGACCAAAAAATTATTATATTGTTCTGATAATATGCTTGAACATACAAAATATTTTAATTATAAATAAACAAAAAACCGCTGTTAGGAGAACACCCGAAAATCACTCTCGTGATTTCAAAAACGTTCGTGATGTGAAATCACCGTGATTCCAGACATGCCTGTATATTCAGAATTTTCATGCATATCGAAGTCGATTGAGCGATGTCAGTCTGTCCTTGTTAGTGTTGAAGTCAAGTTTGTCAAGGCACTAGATTAGCTAACGAAAATTTAAACATGCAAATCGATAAGACATACTGTTCAAAGAAATGCTATTGGAAATCAGCAAGATCGTCCATTACCTTCGATGCAGCGGGCAAAAGACCACGCCTACCTCTAGTTTTTTCTGTATCATAGGAAAGAATTAAGTAACTCCAATAAAAAAAACAAATATATGCAGCGATAGAGAATTAAAAAAAAGGAAAAAAACCGCTAGAAAAATAGGCGCTCGTCTATATTTTCCGTGTTGCGGCCCTCTCAAGATAATATAATATAAATATAATAAATGTAGTACTTAATTTTTAATTATCTCTCACCCCAATTAAGTGATTGGAGTTACTTAAGTAAACTAGGTTTACATAGGTGGTTACTTGTTATTTTCAAATTTGTTTATTTGATAATAAAATCATTATGTAAAAGAAATACATCAATAGACATGTACGCCCGAAACAAAAACATTATTTTTGAACAAACTGATTTTTTATTATTTTTGAAAAAGTTTCTCTGAACACATGTAAAGAAACTCTGCGCAGGTATTTTAGAAATATTTTTTTAATGCTTTTTCTATTAAATATTAATTTTACAGGTTTTGTTTCTAAGTATGAATGGTTAAGCAAGTTATAGATGTTTCATTTACAATTTTTTTAATTTAATCCCTAGTATTCAGAAGGGGAAATACATATTATAAAATAGCAACATATCTTTTAAGTGTTAAAAAAGGGTTGTGTTCCGCTTTTATTGGAAAAATAAAAAACGTGATAAAATTACCTTATTACCCTTATTACCTGGTCATAATAACCGGTCAATGAAATAGTTTTCCTGGTTCACTCATTATATTTAGAATCTTTCCTACATAGAAAAAAAGCACACTTTATTAGTCAATTTAATTTAAACAACGGATTATAAGAGTAGAAATACAACTTCACGGTTGCGGATGCGGTTGTTTTTTTATATGGAGTTTTGACAATAAAAAACGTTTAACGAATCCGCATGAAATTAGAATCTATTTTAATTTGAGTGCGTTTTCTCTCAAGCTCTAAATTTTTAATTTTTTCTCTTTTAGCATGTTGCCACAGTTTTATTGTTTTTCTAACAAAAAATACTGTTTGTTAATATTTTTTGTGAATGACTAGGAAAAAAGAAGAAAAAGAAAATGTAAAAAGTCATCGAAAATCAGCAATAACTTTGAAAATTTTCAATTTATTGCTTATTTACATTAGAAAAAGAAATTTTAAATATATTTCAATATAAAAGAAGAAAAAAATTAATAAATAAATAATAAAAATGACAATATAATCCGCATCCGTCGCCGCACTTCATTTTATTTGTTTTTTTCTGACATGCGGAATCCGTCGTCGTTAATTCCAAGAACGCTACTTCCCAGTCTGGTGGCATTATCTAATTTTAACGATATCACTTTATTTTTTACGCGATCTTTTATTATATTCTTAATAATACTCGTATTGCTTGAAGTTTCAACATTTCTAAATGGATTTTTATTGCAAAATTTCTTTGGCAGTGATTCTTTATTTTGTTCTTATTCACTGTTGACAAATCTTTTGAATCTATTCGTTTTTTATGAACGTTTAAATAATGACGCTTTATGTCATAGTTGTTCATACCAGAGAACGAGTACACCGCAACTCATGAGTACACCGCATACTTACTTTATACTTACTCTATACTTTTCATACTCGAGTATTTTAAACACCGCAATAGAAAGTTGGGGTGTTTATTTTACCCATTCCTGCAAAAACGAGTTTTAAAAATATCGCAATCAGAATTTTAAGTATTTTTTATACTCGTACGCGAGAATTTTTTAATTCTCTTTATTTGTAAGCAACGTTGCCACATTTTTACCCTATTAAAGTTTTTACTGCCGTTTTGTGAAATACTGCATTGTATGCAGATCTATTTATAAACAATAAAAAAACAAAATTTGATCAGATCTATTGCTTAAACATTATAAGCAGAAAAACAGACAACAACCGTTTTCATAGGTATAAAATACAATACATATTTAATGAATAAAATGCAATAAAACCCGCTTAAAGGCACAGATTTTGTACACTATTTAGAGCAGGTATACTTATTTTGTTGCTGTTTTTTATGAACAATTATTTTCAGTTTATGCGCTTTGTTGTCATAAACGTGCTACTAACGGTATTTAGGAAAACAAAATGATAAAATGAATCCGTGAATAAAAGGAAAATTACTTAATTTTTTTAGTTTTGACAAAACTGTATATACGCTGATGTAATATATTAATTCCTCATAAATAATAATAAATAAAATAAAGTTTTTAGTTTACATATTTTATTTTGTTAAATATAATTATTGCTTTTATACCTATTTATTAATTTTAAAAATCTATTTGCTTAACGAATAGAATTTTTAAATTTCTATCCTGTGTGACTTAAAATAAAAAAACCCTAACCCTGGAGTTAATGTCGACGTCGTACACGGCGATTCAACGCCGAAAAAGTTGAAACAGATTGAACTTTTACGGCGTTGCAACGCGTTGAGATAAACTGCTCTCATACAATTTCATACGATTCAACTTTTTTTTTGACATTTGACGCCGTCAACGACGTCGACATTAACTCCAGGGTAACAAAAACGTAATATAATAAAGAAAGAACTATTCTTGAGTTATTAGTAAACTTTTGTTGTGTTTTTAATAAATGAAAATATGGCGAATTTTACGGGTTCTATTTAATTTATTTTCTGTTATATATTAAATAAACTTTCATAATTTCAAAGAAGTATGTATGTTAGCAAATTTAGACATTGGCGACTTTTGATATTGTGTTTGACAAAAAACGACATGAACTTTCAGTTATATTTATTTTAATTATTTTTACACTGTTTTAATAATATAGAGTATTCCTTTTTAAATTTTTTACAGTCTTCACCACAAAAAGTGAAAGAGGGGTATATATATATATAGGTTTTTATTCTCAAATTAACGTTTTTTCAATTTAAATTCAAACTTTTTCAAATCAAACTCAATTCTTTTCAAAGTAATTTCAATTTTATTCAAAACAAATTAAATTATTTTCAACACAAATTAAACTTTTTACAAATGGTATTGAATGTTTTTCATTTCAAATTCATTTGTTAATTAAATTACTTTTCTCTTAATTTTTTTTTAATTAAACACAAAATATATATGAAACAACAACGCGCGATCGTCATTGCGGAAGACGTTATAATCATATTAGCATAGATATGGGCAAACTGTTGAACCGTTACAGGCAGACGGTTGAAATTTACACAGAACGTGATTAATAAATCTACTAAAACAGCAAGTGTATATTTTTGTAAATTTGGAAATTAAAGAATGACCCTATAGTTGCTGCAATTTGATATATATTGAACAGTTGAAAAAGTATAAAGTTTGGAGATATAAGTGTGTCCCAATAGTTAATGTAACCTAATTAATGTGGCCATATACTTGAGCTGTTATAAGCAGACAGATGAAATCTGTTTTGAAGTCGGTTTTTTTTTCGCAAGAATTATTTATGTAAAAATGCCATGTATGTTCATAGCTGCAATAAGGGAAACATTGCATCCGCTAACTGTAGAAACAATTACAAGTGCTGCGGTATTTACTTTGGATCTAGCCTTGTTTTCCCGTAGATGTATTGAAACCAGATTCGTTGAATATTATGTTTTCTCTTATTTCAGGAGCGTTTTGGTCAAAATTCAAAATTTTAGCATCGGAATTTAAAAGATCTATAATAATTGTCGTAGTTTTAAGGTAATTCGCAGAGACTTTAATGCAGTATGTATGCTTGTTGTACTTAAATCCAAATTATGAACATCTAGAATCTTTCCGCGAATACCTTTTAATATTATGCATGGATTTCTTTCTATTATCTCTTCAAGTTTCTCCAATATTTCCGGAATTAGTTTGTAGTGATGTTTCCCACCACGGTTTTTATGATAACACACCGTTTCTTTTTGTAGCGATTTATGATGTATGTAGCTGTATTTTTGTTTATACCAGCTATTCCGGCTGACTAGGCAATGGTTTTTCCTTCCTTATAAAACTTAATCAAAAAAAATTTTTTTTATCTATGCTAATATGATTATAACGTCTTCCGCGATGACGATCACGCGATGTTGTTTCACATACAGTATTGGGCAAAACCTAAGAAACGTTGTCCAATATTAGCTTCTGAGTCAAATTATGTTTAAACGAACATATTTCAATTCAATGTTTTAATGCAGTTTTATTAGTTTCTGTGTCATACAATTTTACAAAAAAAAAAAAAAAATTTGTAATTATCTCTCACCTAACGGTTCTTTTAGTACAACAACAAAAATTACTCAAAAATTCATTGGGCAAAACCTAAGAAACTTTTTGCTTTTGTACAATAAATTTGTTTTTTTTTAAGATAACTGTAACTTCTTATTTTTTTCGATGATTTCTTATGAAAAAGTGATCTAGTATGCATTTAAAAGCGTATAACGAATAAATTTCGCATTTAAAATTAAAATAAAATGCAACGTAAAAAATATTGTGAAGCATTTAAATTGAATGCTATAACGCATTATAATGCAGGCAAATCACAGGCTGAAATTGCAAATTTGTTAAAAGTAAGCAAATCAATGGTTTCCAAATGGATAAACCTTTATAAAGATAAAGGAACTGTACTCAATATTAATCCTGGAGGAAGACCTCGTAAAACATCAGTTCGTGATGATAGAAATATCAAGAAAATAATAAAAAAAAAACCCCTTCATCTCGTCAAAAAAAATTGTGTCAGAATTAGGCTTAAGTGTTGATGCCAGCACAGTCCGCAGACAGGCGAGAGAGGCTGGATTGAAAAGTTATAAAGCTTTCAAAAAACCTCTTCTTACAAAACGTCACGCAAAAAAACGGTAAGTATTTTTAAGCTTACAAGTCAACCATTAATGCCTGATTTTTTAGGCTCGAATTTGCAAAAAAATATCTTGATTGGCCAGTTAAAAAGTGGAAAAGTGTGCTCTTTAGCGACGAAAGCAAATTTAATTTGTTCAACTCGGGTGGCATATGTCGTGTGAGACGCAATACTGGTGAAAGGCTTAAACCCCGATATTGTAAAAAAACTGTCAAGCATGGGGGTGGCAATGTGATGGTGTGGACGTGTTTTTCAGGTCATGGTCTAGGGCCGTTCCACAGAATTTCTACCAACATGGACAGATTTGTGTATAGGGACATTTTAGAAAATAAGACGTTGCCATATGCCGAGTGGAATATGCCACTTCGATGGGTGTTTCAACATGATAACGATCCGAAACACTCATCGAAGTTGGTAAAGGACTGGATACAATCGAAAGGGATTCAATTGCTTGATTGGCCGGCCCAATCGCCCGATTTGAACCCAATCGAAAATTTATTTTCCATATTGAAGAGGAATGTTGGATCGAAACGATTCTCCAACAGAGACGATTTATTTTCGTGTCTGGAAGATGAATGGATACGCATAGATCCAAAAATAATTGATAATTTAATCAAATCTATGCCGCGTCGGTGCGCCGCAGTAATAAAAAATAAGGGTTATTATACAAAATATTAAAAGTTTCTTAGGTTTTGCCCAATAAATTTTTGAGTAATTTTTGTTGTTGTACTAAAAGAACCGTTAATTTTATTAAAAATAACAATTGGGCACATTGAAATGTCAAGTAATATAAAATAATTATTCCCAAAAAGCTTAATAAAAACTATGAATAGAGTTAAAAAAAGTTAGTATTCAAGAAAATAGAGTCCTGCTATCATAAACAATAATAAACTATAAATTTTATTTACTTAAGGCAATAATTAAATCTTCAATTTAAGAATAAACCTTAAATTAAAAAAAAAGGATTTATATCTAATATCTAACAATTATACTTAATTAAGAGGAGCCAGTGCTAGACAAACTAACATTTTTGGTAGCTTAAAAGAAAACAATGTCTATCCTTCTAAGGGACATTTTTACAACTTGCTGTTAGTTAAAGGCAGAATTTTGTTGGAAGTATAATGATATTGGGTCGCACTATTCAACATCATTTTTTATACCCTTAAACACATTTGGAAAAATGGTATATCTAAGTTTTTCATTCCGTGTGTAATTTCTACAATATCCATTTCTGACCTTATAAAGTGTATTTACAATGAGTTCTTAGTTATGCATAGCGAAGCCGATTGAGCGATGCCCGGACACATAGCAAAAATTACATTTATTATTGGAACACCCTTTAGTTTCTAAATTTAAATTATAAACTTGTCAGCAAATAAATTCAAGTTTTATTCTTGTTGTTATAGCGGAGTTAGCAATACAGGTTTGTTTTAAATTTCAAACGTCTGTCTACAACTGATTAAAGTCATGGCCATATACATCAAATTAAATGAACTAATGGCACAGTTTTAATTTTAACTGTTAAAACTTATTACTTTAGCGGTCACAGCAATCAACATTCTGTCCAATTATTAATCGGTTTTCTGCAACGGTTTAAAAGAAACCCCATATAAGTAAATCTACATCAATTAATGTAATTTCTTAATTAAAATTATAAACTTGTTGATATAGCGGGCTTAGCAATACAGGTCCGTTTTAATTTTCCGCTGTTAGTCTATAACGGTTCCAAAGGTTGGCCACATACATATCCATTTCCGACCCGAAAAATTGTATATATTCAGAATTTTTATTTATATCGAAGTCGATTGAGCGATGTCAGTCTGCCGTGTTAGTGTTGAAGTCAAGTTTGTTAAGGCACTACATTAGCTAACGAAAATTTAAATATGCCAATCGATAAGACATAGTGTTGCAAATGCGGTTATTTTTTTATATGGACTTTTGACAATAAAAAACGTTCAACGAATCCGCATAAAGTTAGAAATTTTTTTAATTTGAGTACATTTTCTCTCAAGCTCTCAATTTTTAATTTTTTCTCTTTCAGTACGTTGCCACAGTTTTATTGTTTTTCTAACAAAAAATACTATTTGTTACTATTTTTTGTGAATGATTAGGAAAAAAGAAGAAGAAGAAAATATAAAAAGTCATTGAAAAACAAAAATAATTTAAAAATTTTTCAATATATATAAATTGGCTAAAGTTCATTTTATTTTTAATTTCTAAAAATCTTTTTTAGAAAGAAAATTTATTTTTACAAATGTATGCGGACGTTTTCCAAAGAAAACAAGAAAAATTAGACGCTAGAAGAATGAAATGCTGCACTTTCTGGACCGCTACCACCTTCATCAGCATTCTTCGCATCTATCTACCTTAGTTGTGTATTTTATAAACATCATCTATTTAACCAACTAACTTTGTAAATAAGAATACGAGAATATTCATATTCATATCAACATTAATGCTATAAACACAATCAAAGGCTACCGACCATCGACTACCGACTACAAAAGTAGGTGGCTACAAAAATAGCCAAGTTGCCAGCTACTTAATTTTTTTAACGACCATCGACCACTAACTATAAAAAAAAACATCTGTTTTGACATACATGTATATATTGAAGTTAACCAAAACAAAACAAACTTGATTTTTTTAAGTGAATTTGTGTAAAAAAAAAATTTAAATGTCTCAAGAAAATTTAATTAACTTTATAAATACTATTGCTAAAATAGTGGAAACAAAGACTTCAGTGTATGAAGTGTCCACGTCCATATTTGCATGTAAACTGAACTAAACATTTACATTAAACAATTTAATAAATGTACATAAACAGTAAAAATTACTGTTATATATTTTTCAATTTGAATAAAAAACCCAAAAAATAAATATAAATGAAACAAATTAGAAATTTATGAAAAAAGAACTAAATGGAAAATTTCACAAACAAAAAGTAAATGAAAAATTAATTTTTTTTTTTTTTTGAAATCTTAATTTAATAATGGCAAGGGTATATAACTACAGCGCAAGGGTATCCCACAAGTATTTTGATATTACTAGTCTCTCCAGGAACTGCACATCAACCTATACCTTCGTATAGGAAGTGGAAAATCCTGTTGAATAAAAACTGTGCGCGTTGGGACTTCAATTATAACTTCACTTTTTTTAAAAAAATCTTCTCGCGCGCAGATGTTCCCCCTTCGAGATAAAGTAATAAACTGATGAAAAATGTAAACAAATTAACAGATGATTATTATTTTTCAATGGTGCCACTATAAAAGTTTTTCGCGTTTTTAATAGCGATATTTAATGTATTGCGTTTTTAACAACACCATTTCATGCATTTATTGTATTGGCACCAGTAATCTGTTTTTTGTAGCCAAGAAAAATAGAAATTAGCCTAAGTTGGCTACGGGCTACAAAAGTAGCCGTGTAGTCGGTAGTCGTGTAGCTGCTAAATATTTATTCTCATAAGCACGCATGTATTCTATTTTTGACATCTTGTAGTCGATGGTCGGTGGACATGATTATGTTTATAGCATAATTCGGTTAGACGAAATTTACACACAAACCAACGTATTTCTTTACTGTTCTCTCTGTATTTCGTCTTGGTCTGTCCGGTCCGTGTTAGTGTTGAAATCAAGTTTGCCGAGGTAAGCTAGAAAAAAAATAAATATGTTGATCAGACATGTGTCGAAATAGGTGTTAGTGGAAACCAGCATGATCGGTCCATCTTCTTTGAGGCAGCGGGCAAAACACCACGCTTACCACTAACCTTTCCATATCATTTGGAACAATGAAGAACCTCCAATCAAAAAAAAAAAACAAATATATGAGGCGATAGTGAATTAAAAAATAAGAAAAAACATCACGTGACAAAAAATTTCGACCGCCCATATTTTCCGAGTTACGGGTCTCTGATTTTTTTAAATTTTTGAAATATCAATGTGGGTATCATTTAAAAGCTTTTGAAGAGATCTTTCAGGAAGTATAAAAATGCTTAACCCCTTAAAAGCCGATGACATTTTTATGTAAAATTATATATATATATATATATAGTACTTTTTAATCTGTCACTCACATATATGTTTTTTAATTGGAGTTACTTTACTAAACTAGATTGACATATGTTGTGAAGGGTATATAAGACTCGGCATAGCCGAATATAGCACTCTTACTTGTTTTTAACAGTATTCTAAATTGAAGTAACCAGTAATTTTTTATTGATAATGATGATTACTGCATTTTTTGGAAATATGTACATATTTATTTTTACAAATTTAATAAGGGAATATGAAAGATTGTCCTGCACAGGTTGACAGCAGGTAAAAATCGTCTTGAAATGATTTATTTGAAAGTGGTAATATCTACTTGTCATGTTTATTGCATTCATAAAAGCAAACTTGTTTACTGGCAATGAAAACTAAATTGGCGTCTCAATAAAAAAATATATTTTTTTGCAATTTTATTGGTCTGCAAAGTACCCATGTATATTTTTAGCAAATATTATGCTACCAACAAATTATACGTCCTTAAACGTTTAAACAATTTTAAGATGAAGTCTGATGTGTTGCTGTATTGAGCAAAAAATAAAATAACCATAATGCTGTAAACACATTCGAGACAGCAGCTACCGACTGCAAAATGTCAAAATTAGAATGCATGTGTTTATATGAGAATGATTATTTTGTCAACAGCAAGGCAACAAGGCGGCAGGTTGTTGTCTAGGCTGAATTCGCTGCAGTAGTCAAATTAAACTAATTTCTATTTTTGTTGGCGACAATAAACATTTAAGTGATGTCAGTACTATAACACATGTAAAATAAAAGGTGCTTAAAATCACTTATTATGAAAAAAGAAAAGAACAATAAAAATTTAAAATAAAAATTATTTATTTAAAGATTTAAGTTTAAATCTATAATAAAACTGTAACAGGATAATTTTAGTACATGAAATATTTAAGGAAAAAATTGTTGCTGGTGAAGTATAATAATTGATTTGGAATACAAAATACCTATCTATTGAATTTTTATCTGTCTCACATAAGTGCTGCTGGATAGATTTGAGTAAAATTTTGTAAAGAGAACTCTTAGGACCTTGGTTCAAAAATGGATTTTTTTTCGTAGAAAAATAGAGAAACAAATATAAAATCACCTAATTTTACCGGTATAATTGTACTTGAACAGTTATCGGCACATTTTAGTTTTGTATAGAGAAATATTTTAACCTTTTTTACATACTTTTTAATAATTACTTAAAATATATTTTTCGAAATTTAAATTTAAAAAAAATTAGAAATGCCACACTGACGCATTGTCATGGCGGAAGTATACGAAGAATAATTGTAAAAATTTTAAAGGATTGTATTAAGGTGTATATAAAACTAAAATTCATTTTTGTGTGGACAACATTTAGTTAAAAATTTACTTCTGTTCTTAGCACTTATATTAATTTCAATTGTCGTATGGGACATCTGTAAATATTTAACACGATTGGTTTTAATAGATATCATAGAACTGTTGTTTTTTGTATTTTTATTTAAGTGGACAAGCAACCACGTGTTTTTTATACTGAGATTATTATTGCTTCTACAATATACTTCAATATATTTTCAATTTTAAAGACAATCCAAGCGAAAAATCAACGTAGGCCTTAAGAGTATTATTTTACTCTTCTAATAATAATAATTGAAATATATATTAATTTTAAATCCGATTTGCTTCTTTAAAAACTGCTAAAGTGACATCACTGAAATACAATAAAATTATATTTTTATTATGTAGCTGCTGCCTTCAAAATAATTATGTAGCTGCGTACAAGGCGACAAATGTTGCTAGCGTCATTTGCTGTCGTGTGTTTGTGTATCTTGCTGCGGCGAATGTGTTTACAGCTTAAGTACATAAAATTTAACGTAGGAGTTTGCTATGATATGCACAATATTTATCATTAAAGTGTGTCACGAGAAACTGAATAATGTACTTAAATAGAACTTAAAAATAAATCAAATTTAAAAACAAAGTAAAGAACTGTCCCTAAATAATATTATTCCAAGGATAAAAGGAAAAATGTTTTTTATATAAATTTTTAATATTAGTAACCAGAATGCAAAACTTCTATACTGAAAAAAACATGCCCTATACATTAAACATGCCCTTGTACATTAAATATCGTTTTAAATTTGATTAATATTTGAAAGAAACATTTAAAAAAAGGAAACCGAAAGCAATAGATTCCAAAAATAGATTTTTATTATTATCAGCCGGTTAATATGCTTTTCCTTTGTTTTTATCGTCAACTTCTGTTAAACATTGACGTTATATTACGAAACTCTTCAAACTTAAAAAAATATTTCCAAAAATAATAAAAATATGTTTTAAACGCTTTAAACAGTATAAGTTTTTTAATAATTTTGTATCTACAATCTTGTAGGTAAGTTTAATATAGTGATATTTACCTTATTACAATAGTAAAAATTAACCTAATAGAAATTGATTAGCTCTGATATTGGTTTAGAATGTAGCGCAAAGACTATTTTTCGGCTAGAGCTAGCTATATTCTTCTTATCTAGCTATAAACAATTAGCGTAATCCTATCTTGCCATAAGATTAAGCGGTTTTTTCATCCATATTACTTAATACTTGTGGTGGCAATGAACACATATTACTCTTGCAAAATAACCGACTTCCGTCTGTGTATAACGTCTTAAAAGTATGGCAACTTACATCAAATTATATACACTCTTGGGACACCCTTTTATTCTATCTCCAAATTTTATACTTGTTGTAGCGGACTTAGCACTACAGCTCCTTTTTAATTTTAACCGTCTGCCTACAACTGTTCAAGAATTTTAAAATATACATCAAATTACAGGGTCACCTTTTAATGTCCTAATTTAAATTTTATACTTTCTGCTGTAGTAAACTTACATCAACAATTGTAACACCCTTTAATTTTAATTACATTAATTTTGGGAACACTGTTTCATTTCCAAATTGAAATTTTATACTTATTTCAGCGGTCTTAGCAATACAGGTCACTTGTAAGTTTTAGCTGTCTGTCTATAGCGGTTTAAAAGTTTGCCCACATACAACAAGTTATATCAACTGTTGTAACACCTTTTGTTGTTTAAATTTAAATTTTAAACTTGTTGTTATAGCGGAGTTAGAAATATATGTTCTTTGTAAATTTCAACCGTCAAGCTAAAACTGTTGAAAAGAATAGCCAAATTAACTATTGGGGCACTCTTTACTATAATTTTGAATATTAATACTTGTTGTAACTATTATAGCAACCGACGACATTCTGTCCAATTTAATAGCTCTTATCTATATGTTCCATTAATAGTAAAACAATGTCCTAATAAAAACTGCTGATCAGTATCTCACATTATCTGAAATTCGCTGACAACAACGTGAACTGGAAGAAATATGGAACATGATTAGCACCCGTTACGAAGGAATTCAAGAGTCTGAATACTTAGATGCATCAGAAAAAGCTTATTCAGCAGTTTTGTAGGCTCAAGTTACTACAAGTAATGGCCAAAACTTAGTAACCCTATTATTTGTAAAAATGCGGGTTGAACCTCTTAAAAAAAATTATCTATACCCAAATTAGAATTGAGTGGTTCAGTGTTGGTGGCAAATATGGCGCACAACAGACTCACCCAGATGAACTTACCATAAAATTTTATATTGGATAGATCCTACAATTCTTTTAGCATGTCTAGGCACTAGGCTTGCCAGATGGCCTGGATTCGCCTGAATTTTCCAGTTTTTTAGGTCTGGTCCAGTTTCCAGGAAAAATGCAATCAGTCCAGTTTTTTCATATTTTATATTCTTTTATAATGAAATTAATATTTTGTACAGAAAAATTGCGTTCTAAATACAATGAAATTACAACTATATTTGCAAATGTTTAGATTTTATCTTTTTCTAATTCCGATTATTACCATTTTACTTCTGCTGCCTGCGAGGGAAATTTAATAATTTTCCAAAAAATATTCCAATCGATAAGACATGGTCCGTCTGTTTTCAAAAATTTGATTAAAATAAAGTACAAAATCTGTATAAATTGGTCTCATTCGTTCTTTCCATTCCAATAAGCGATGCTTTTTGCGAAAGGATCTTTTGTATTTTAAATAATTTATACTCTCAGGAGAGACATAGAATGAAATTATACTCGTAATAAGATTAAACTTTGATGAAAGTTGCAAAAATTTTCAAACTTTTTTGCATACCAATAAAGCAAAAGAGTTAGTAAATTCTGTAAATAAAAATTCAAAATATATGTGGCAAAAGACATATACTAAGTACCTTTGTAAAAATATGTACTTAATATAACGTAAGATTGAAATAAATTGTTATGTTAACGTGTTTTTTTTTTAATTTTTAATAAAATTTCACTTTTTGGAACAACAAGTGCATTTTAAACAGGTTCAGTTTTTTTTTCTAAAATCCAGGCGCAAATTTTACGTTTTTCAGTTTTCAGGCTTTTGGGATCTGGCAAGCCTACTAGGCACACACCCAAAGATATAGAAAAAAGTTGTAGCTAATTGTGTTGCGACTATTGCAGACACCGTTAGAGTGGAATACTGGCGACACGTGATATCACACGAAAATCCAGCTGATCTGGACATACGCGGATGTGCAACTGTTAAATTTTTTTACCGTTGGAATACGGATTGATTTTTTACACAAATGAATTAAGTCAGTAATAAATCGTAAAATTATAAATAAATATACTTTAATTATGAGTTCAAAAGACAAAGGAAGCAGCAATTTTGAATAAAAGCTAAATATTTAAGACAAATAGTTTCTTTTTTTAAGAGAAGAAGCTCTTCAGGCAATAATACTTATTTAGCAACCTCACATTGAAAATATTAAAAGTTTGTAAAGCAACCCTAAATAATCCCTTAAAATTTGGTTTTTACCATTTTATTATTTTTAAACTAACAAAACTAATAATCTAAAACAATTGTGGTATAATGAAGCTACTATACCTAACGTGACCATTTTTTTTTTAACTCAAACCGGGACACCGCAAAATAATTTTTACCCAGTTTTTTTTTTTATCAAAACAGTATTTTTCAGCAGCCCTTGCTACGCTACCACGTTCCCACGACAATTGGATCTACGCTCCGGAACGACCCGAGTATCAGTCGGCCAAAGATTGTCAACCCAGCAACAGCTGTATAAACTGAAAGTTTTTTCCCAAGGGAAGAACAGCCGAGCTATTAAAACAACAACAACACTACCAGCTTTGAACTCTTCAAGTGACGAACAAGAAATATAAATTTAAAACAAGATCCACTCAAAAAAGTATTGAATTAGAATTTAAAAAAATTTACTAGTTTTTTATAAATTTATCTGTCGTACAGCGCCAAGAACATTGCGAACAGAATTTAATTGAAAATTCCTTTAACAATAGGTAGAAGAAATTAACTCAATAATAAAAAAAAGTTTCTCATTTTTACAAACATTTCACTAAATTTTTTAAAACTTTTACTACACATCGTGAAAGTATAGTTGATGATGCCGATCAATATTTACTAGATATGAGTTTAAATTTACTTAAATTAAACCGTTCTTAAATTAAAGGCATTTCACAGTATTGGAAGAAAAAAGTTTTCTGGTATAAACAAATTTATTTAAATTAAAGTCATATTTTAATCTCAAAGATTTTTTTTACTTTTTAAAGAATTAAAAAAAAATC
This sequence comes from Gymnosoma rotundatum, assembly GCA_916610165.2. Taxonomy (NCBI): domain Eukaryota; kingdom Metazoa; phylum Arthropoda; class Insecta; order Diptera; family Tachinidae; genus Gymnosoma; species Gymnosoma rotundatum. The sequence continues at coordinate 120,338,852 of OU744336.1, forward strand.
TCTTCATAGCATACATTTAAAAAAATAAAATTAACAAAGAAATTAATTCAAGTTTAACTTATACAAATTTTCCTACTTTCAATTTTGTACCTTTTTTTAACTTTTTTGCTAAAATAAAAATTAGTTCATTTAATTTGTTTTTTTTTTTTTTTTCTTTAAGGAAACAAATTTTTTTCGTCATATTGAGTAAAGAGTATTTTATAAAGAGTATTGCAACATAAAATTTGTTATTAATATAAAGTGAATCAAAAAAAATCTTCATATTGTGATTTTAAATCTCAAAGATTTTTGTAGCTTTTTAAAAAATCGAAATATACATATTTAAATAATCAGGTATGTGATGGAAATCGAAAACGTAAGCGAATGAGTTTTAGAAAAAGTGTTATCACATAAAATATAAAGATATTTTGGTATTAAAGAGAATCTTAAAACAAGAATTTAAAAAACTGCTTTGTTTTCGATTTCCAGCACATACCTGAGTAATTACACAAATTGTTAAAGAAATATTAATTCAATTTAATATACACCTTCTGTACATAAACATACATAAAAAGATTTTCGTACTTTCAACTTTGTACATTTTTTAATCAGTTTAAATAAAATAAAAATTTTAAATTTCAATTTATTTATTTAATTTTTTCTTAATTTTTTTTTTTTTTTTTTGGTGAATTCAAAAATATAATATTTTTATGAACTAAAAAAAAATTATTTCAATTTGACGTATATAATAATCTAAATAATCTTTTGTGTACTTACTTTAGCACTCAATTTTTGTACTTTTCAACGGAACAAATTTTTTTTAAAATAAGTGGTTTTGATTTTAAGTAGGAAAAAAATTCGCTGCATGTTTTTTTATTATTTACCTTAAATATCAACATCGCCATCAGTACCGAAATTTGTAACTGGGTTTTTTCACTTGTCCACAATTTATTCATTAAAGAAAACACTCTTTCCACCGGTGCGTTTGTGCCAGGCAGGCATAAAATGTATTCTATAAGAACAGAGAAGTTTTTATGTGAAAGATTGTTGGTTCGAAAGTGTTTGAAAACTTCCACCCAACGTGCTTCCGTAGAGGCATTTAAACTATTCCACTCGTCTACTTTTTGGGATGTGACGTAGCTAGAAATCAATGAAAATTCTTCAAATACTTCTATGTCTTTACTACACATAACATATTTCATTTCAATCAACATATCCAATGCTGGTTGCACGTCTTCCCAAACAGGAACGGTTTTTAGTTCTGCCCAATAAAATGTTTCCAATTCTTTAGTGAAAAAGCAGGTCCACTGTTCCAAATACTCACGACTTGTTTTATAAAATTCCCTTGCTGTACTTTTTACGCATTCTTTATTTATATTTAAACCACTCTTTTTAAGCTCTTTCATCAAACTACGGACTGTAAACGGAATAAATTGATTAGATTCTTTCTGAGCCAAACTATTTTTCAGCAGATCAAGTTCTTTTGCCACTTCAATTGCAGAAATTTTCTGATTTTCAACCTTCAAGACGGCTTGATGAAATGCTGCAGACTGAGCATGTAAAAAATATAGCCACAATTCTGACGTTGGTTCTTCAAAAAAGTTTTTCAATATATAGGGACATTTTTCTATGCTTAAAAAATATTTCTTTAAGGGTTGGTACATTTTTAAAACGCTTGACATCTATAAATCATACTCTTATAGTACATATAGTAATACTGTTCTCAGCTCTATGTATTTAAGAAAGTCACAACCAAAGAACCTTTGCTCATAAAAATTAATGTGATAATAAATATTTAACTTGTAAGCAAATCTTAAAATACGACGGATCATCCTTCTCAGCGTTCAGTGTTCACTCGCTGAACAACTATCAATCACTTTTAAAAAGTATATTATGTGTATGCAGCATTAAAGGTGATTTTAGTGGTTGGTACTTTCCAGTAGTATAAAGCTTCTATGAATAATATAAGATTTTGAAAATATTGTTTATATGTTTATCTAGGCACTTCATTTTAACAACGGCCACCTAAATTTATATTATTAATTATATTATTTTAATTATATTATAAACGTTATTAAAAACCATTTTAAAGGCCCTTTAGTTTAAAATTGAGATTTTCTTGCAAGATATCTGTAAAGATTTTGTCATGTTTAATCAGAAAATAGATATCATCAGCATAAATAAAAGTCTGTGATTCTGGCACGGTTAAAATCGTTAAGAAAATTGTGAAGAGTGTGAAGCTTGTAACTTAAGATTGGCACAATTCATTTATATTTCGTATAGTAGCACTATTAAAGTTTCATAATTGCTGAACTCAGAACAACAACGGCTTCGCTTGCCAAAGATTTTCTGTATAGCCGACTTTCTGCTTGGCTCAAGGATTTTTTACTCTCTAGGATTATGCCGCTTTGAAAAACGTCATAGTGTCCATGGGCATTGTCACTTTTGGATGCGAAACAAGGTCCGTGGGCATTTTGTGCGTGGACACTATGACATGCCAGAGTGCTATATTCGGCTATGCCGAATCTTATATACCCTTCACCATCTACGTAAATCTAGTTTAGTAAAGTAACTCCAATCAAAAAAGAATATATTGGGGTGACAGATAATTAATAAATAAAAAAAGTTGGTACTTCATTTATATTATTTTACATAAAAATGCCATCGCTCTTAGTGGGTTAAGCATTTTTACAAAATTTTAGAATTTCCTTAAAGATCTCTCGGAAAATATGGGCAAGTGCCAATTTTTTCACTTGATGTTTTTTTTTCTTCTTTTTAAATTCTCTATCGCTTTAAAGTGGAACAAAAGTTTAACAAATGTATAATTTTGATAACAGGTTTTTAAGTATATTTTTTTAATAGCCTGTTTCCTTATTACAAGTAGTTCATAAATTTCGTTCAAATGAGTACTTAAAGTTTCTTTGGAGTTCAATAAAACAATTGTCAAGTCTTGTTGAGTAAAAACGTAAAATAATAACAATACCTTTAACTTGTAGCCTTAAGAAAACAAACATAAATCAATTTGAAAAGCTAGTTGCATTAATGGAAGCCTATCCACAGCTTGCAACAGGCAGTCACTTATTTGGAAGCAACAGAATAGCGGTAGAAGAGATTTGGGATAATGTTGCAAAAAAAAGTAAATGCTTTAGGGCCGCCAACAAGGAGTGCACCGGAATTAAGAAAAGTATAATTGTAAATAAGTTTTTGAATTTATAATATCAAATATAAATATAATAGATATGACAAGATCAGAAGTGTAGGGTGAAAAAAAAAATCGGTGGAAATAACAAGAGTCTTCACGGAACTAGTGGCGATCCATGCACAATAAATAATTTAACCCAAGTGGAACTAAGTGTGGACAGAATTTGCCATCTGTCTTCCGCAGCAGGTGGTGGTAGTGCTTTGGGTTTAAATTGTGTACATAAAATAATTCAAATAACGCCACCACGAAGTCATGCCAACGTAGCAGTTGTAACTCCCAATGGTTCTAAACATATAGATTTCAATAAGGAAATGCAATCATACGAACACACATCAAATATTTGAACACCAGACATTTCAGATATAACATTTTAACACTCATTTCGTTCACCTGAACTAAAAACAGAATTTTCACAACATAAACCACTGTCATCACAACAAAAAGTAAAAATAACTTCAATTCCAAAAAAAAATTAACCACTTCACTAAAATAGAAAAAGGAAACACACCGAAAACACCACCGAGAGACTATAACATTTACGCCTGTAAATGGAAATTCAAAATAAAACATTTGACATAATGAACGAGCACTTTGAAACAGCCAAAATGCAAGCTGAAACAGTGAAAATGCACGCTGAATCTGCAATTGTTCAGGCTGAAGCACTTAAAGAAATTGCAAGAATTTAAGCCGAAACAGCAATAGATCAGACCGAAGCTCTTAAAGAAATAAAAAGTTATGGGGAAAGCTTTAACAAATATAATAAAACATCTTTTTAAATATTGTTATAAACTGTTTCTTTATTGAATATTTTTTTGTTGGTAAATAATGAAGCATTTTTTTAATACACAAAGAAGTATTATAAAATTACATATAAAAAATGTTTTCATACTTTACATCAAATTTCTTATAATCTCAGCTCTTGCTGCTATAGCAGCTGCATCATCGTTAAGTGCTTCAACATCTTCATCGTCATTATCAACATCATTTGTAGGCTCCCAAAGTTCGTTGTTGCAAGGTTCCCTGTTGTTTTTGTAAAAGTTGCAGACGTTGTGCAGAACGCAACATGCATTAATAATGCTTGTTGCCTTCTCAGGGCTATAGTGCAGTCCCCTCGTTCCTATTATGCATCTGAAGCGATTTTCTAATATACTATTACATCTTTCAATAACGTTTCTTGTCTTGCAATGCTTTTCGTTGTACTTTTTTCCCCAAGCGTCAATCGAATTTCTTAAAGGTGTCATCAACTATGGCTGTAACTTCTAACCAGAATCACCTGTTGTAAAAAAGATAGTTAAATAATAATACAAACATTAACTTACATTACCAAGAAGCCAGGTATTTCGCTTTCCATGTAAATAATTTGTTTTAAACAAATAATTTGCTGCACTCTGCTCCCAAGCAAAAGTGTCGTGGTTAGCTCCTGGCTGTTTTGCATCCACATAAGTAATAACCATATTTTGATCGCAAATCTATAAGAAAGAAACATAAAAGTTAATAATAACAAGAGTTTGCACCCCTTTATTCGCACATGTATCCCGTCTTCACAACCCACTATACCAGGAATGCCAGCAACTTGATAAAAACTTTTTTTGTTCAATTTTGGCCGTATCTCTTCAAGTAACATTGCAAATATTTGTTTGTTTGATGCGAAATACAGCAATGAAACTAAATAAAATTAGTAACGTTTTTTATTTTACTTACCGGTCCTCAGGTAGATCAAATACATTAAAAGCATCTCGGATATTTCTGCGGCATAAATGAATGTCTATACCGTCACTTTCACTTGAATCACCATCACTAAAATTTATTTCAACAAATGGAATCATTTTTATGCGCATACATATGTTTAATAATATTATCTTTTTTAATTAGGTTGAAAATTAATTTATTAATTGTAAATAAAACACAGCTATATATATGCTATGGCAATATTTTTTATATATACAAAATGTACTACGTAATAATAAATTGTAAGTCAGACGAGTGTATTATAAAAACTCATTTGTTTACGTACTCGCCTGTCTAGCGGTTGTTCGCATGACACAGTTCTTGTTATATGGAAACAATAATAATGTTTTTGGTGATTTTAATATTACAAAAAGTTTACTCATACAAGAAAGAGTGATTTTGTTTATTACCCTAAAAAATTGCCTTAAGTGATATAAAAAGGAAAAAAAAAAAGTATTAGAAAATTGCTCAATATTTTATTTAAGCCGTTTGCTAAATATCAATAGTTTTTGCTTAGAGTTTTGTTCCTTTCATCACCTGTTTCGATGTCAAACTCGAAAGTAAATTCTACATTTGAAGAAAAAATCTATTATATTATCCAGCAGGTTCACGGATTTGCTAATTTCTATTATTCTATTTGCTTTAAGTCTCGGCAGTTTGATATATAATCGCCGTTTGCTTTCCTAAATACTACTTCAAATTTTCTAATTTCGGCAATGAAACTTTCGTTTGGCTTATTAGTGACGTTTTTGAAACTGGGTCAACCCATGTAAAGGAACTTTGATGACTTTCGTATTCTTCAAGATTCACCTTTTTATTATCTAACCAGCTGTGTACTCTAAGGCATCCTTTTAAAGAAAGCTAACTTTATCAAAGTTAACAAATTCCTTTTCCTCTGGCAGTTCTTCAATTATATTGCTACAGTCAATGTTTTGCGGCTCTAACATTTCATTTGTTCCCGAGAAAGTAAGCCAGACAGCCTTGTCATCTTCTACATTTCCAGTGCTATTTAAAAGCTCCGTATTTCTCGCTAAAAATAGCATTTAAAATAAATTTATATTAGTAGTTTTTAAAATTAAATAATGATAATGTAAAAAATAATTAAAAAATAGTACATAAAAACTTACCCAATTTGTCAATAAGTATTTTCGGGGCCTATAATCAAGAATCAATCAAGTAAACGAAATGATCAGGTCATTTAGCTGAGGTCTTTTCGTTCAATAGTGTACGGGTTAAATTGAACGGATGACTTAATTGAACGAAATGAGCATATAGTTAAACGACACCTTTCGTTCAATTGTGTCTTCTCTTTTTTTGTCATGTTCTTTTATTTTTTGTGTATTACAAGGAGTTGCTGTATATGTATATATATGTACGTATGTTAGTACATATTTTATTTTTGATTTAATTAACAGTCTTTTAAAATTTTTTTTATATAGTGTTGCTTTGTAATGGAAAAATGGTAATATTTTGGTAAAAAATAGTGATTTTAAATAAACTAAAGAAGTAGCACAGGGAAAAAGATGCTGGAATCGCCTCGTAAAGCCACAGCCTATAACATTTTTAAGCAATTTAATAGTTAAATTCTTTATTTTTACGAATAATAATTATTTTTTTCTTTTATTTGTAGAAAAGAAACTTTTGGTGCTTTCTTTATTCTTTTTTTTTATATATTTTTTGTTTTGTTTTTTTTTTTCTTCTTCATAATTAAGCATATATGTCTCTTCATAACCTACAGAAAACCTGATTATATTGTTTTCTATGTGCCAAGGGTTTCACCTCTGTTTTAAAACCACAATTTTATAAAAAGACAAGAAAATCACATACAATAAGGATTGTTGTTCAAATTGACCGGTTGAACGAACGAATCAGTCTTTCATAAATGACCGAAAAAGACCGGTCACTGAAAAGAACGACCGGGCGCATGTCTATTAGCGTGTTATTGGAAATTATAATTCCTTTTTGAAAAGTTTCAAGGATATTTGTTTTTCCCGGAATGATCGTTACTGACATAAATTCTGTTATTTTGTTTAAAATTGTAGTTTGTGATTCTAAACCTAATCCAATTGTTTTGTAGTACTCAATAGTTTTCAAATAAAAGCAAATAATTATCGAAAAGATAACTTACCTTCCCAGAATATTTAAACTTGCTTAGTTTTGAATTGAAAATATTAAATCAGTCATTAACAAGCCAGAAAAAATTCTGCTGTCTCTGTTTGGTTTTAGGGATCCGTCCTCAGAGAGTAACATCATTTATTTGCGTTTTTATTTGAAAATAGCTGTGCAGCTTATTTAACTTTTTATCTTCCTGAAAATGAAATAAATTTAAGAAACATTAATTTTTAAATCAATTAAAGTCAAATCTGAATAGATATTGACCTGCACCATTTACCTCAATATGTTCTTTGCTTAACTTAAATGTAATAGAAACATTAGACTTAGATGTTAAATCTAACAAACATAATATATAATAACACAAGGGAACAAATTTTAAACTTCTTTAAACAACTTAAAAAATTAGACTTGTTTCGGATTTCAATTGCCTGACTTAACTAAAAACTGAAAGTGAATTTATTGTAACAGGTCTACTGCCTGGCTCATGATATCGAACGCAAACGAAAGCGTATGAAAATGAGTCACTCACTTTTAATAGATTTTGGTGCTCACTAACATTTTCGTTGCCGTTCGCATGGGACTTACGTTGTTCACGTAACATATTTACCAATTGGTTAATTGTAGGTTGCCACATCAATTATATTAAAATTTAATCGCTTACTTTAAAAATAAATTGCTAAAACGCTCAAAATTGCAGATTAAAATTACGACTCTGTGCTTTGTTTAATTGAAATTAATGACAGCGAAAATATAAACAAACAAATATTATTTATTAAAAAAAAGTGTTTTGTTTATATTTATTCTTTTAAATATACAACTTTAAAATAGAGCAAAAAGAGGTGAACTTAAAAAATGCTTCATGTGTCGGTAGCAGTCCATTTTTTGGAGGAGTGTGAGGAACAAATTCCTCTAAGACAACTGAGGGACAGTAGCAATGTTCTTCATATGCCAACGAATCTGTAAGTAATTTATTTATGTACGTATACATACTTGTAATTTCATAAAGTCTTATAAATATGCATTTATGCAATATTTTCTTAAGGTTTTTGGCAAACTTTCGTGTCTCCAAAGAGATATTCAAATTGCTGTTGGAAACACTGCAGCCGAAAATGAAGCCAGGTTTCCGAAGCACGCAAATCCGGCCAGACATCAAACTGGCAATTTTTTTTTAAATTTTTGGCGAACGGTAGCTATCAGCGCACGTTGGGCAATGAAAACGTCTCTTCGGCAGCAAGAGCGTCCGTCGGCAGCATCATTTCAGAATTCTTGCCAATTTTTGAGGACTGGGTTTGCCCCAGATGGATATCGATGCCAACTTTGGAGGAGGAACGGGAGATAATGGCAGGCTTTTTTGACCGAACTGGCTTCCCAGGTATTATAGGTTGTGTGGACGGAACACACGTCCGAATTAAGTCACCAGGGGCAGATTTAAGTGCTTTATATTTTAACAGAAAAGGTTACCACAGTTTAAACGCAATGATGGTATGTGAAATTATATATCCTTTTTTTCATATCGTTATATATATTTATATCCATATTTAAAAAATTTCATTTTTAGATTTGCGACCATAAAATGTTAATCAGGTTTGTCGATGCACGGCATCCCGGCTCCAACCATGATGCCTTTATATGGGAGCACAGTGAGGCCAACCATAGACTGCAGAGTCAGTTTGAAGCTGGTTAAAGAAATGCCTGGATTTTAGGTAACATTGAATGAATGTAAACTTCATATTATTAATGTATCTTTTATGTTACAGGAGACGGTGGCTATAAACTACTGCCTTACGTTATGACGCCTTTCAGGAACACAAGCAACAACCACGAAAGGCGTTATAACAAAAAACATATAAGCGCACGTAATGTAGTGGAGCGTTGCTTCGGAATTTTGAAAAACAGATTCCGTTGCATAATTTGCTCACGTGGCTTACACTATAGTCCAGAACAGGCAACAAGAATAGTGAATGCATGCTGTGCCTTGCACAACATGTGCGTTAAGTTTAATGTTGCTGGGCAAGTTGACGATACAACAGTGGAAAATGACCTGTTAACTTTCGGTACTGAAGACGAAATAGGAGAAGATGAATTTGTTGCATCGACAATTCGTCGGAATATAGCAAATAGTTTATAGTTTTTTTCTTTTACTTTACCTTATTTTATTTATTGTTTAGGTTGATAAATAATCAATTAAAAATTTTAAAGTCTTTGTTATGTATTTTATTATTTACAGATTGTTTTTGTTTTTAATTTTATTTTTGTTTACATATTACCTATAAATTCTTTTAATACTATTTTTATAACAATTTTGTTAATTTCATTGTTTTTTTTTTATTTACTTGATTTTATGAAGAATTATTTTTCAAATAAATGTAAAAACTTAAAAGAAATTTTTATTATATTTTTATTATTGATTAAGTTAAATTGGTTTGATTGTTTGTTGTAAGTATGTATTTTTATTTCTTCATTAAATGTTGGGCCAATAATTCAAGTGTGTCAGCTATCTTAGCTGAGGTTTTAGCTTGTTGCTCTGCAGCATCTGCCATTCTTTGAGCAGAAGTAGCAAGGCTTTTTGTGGCTTCCACTAAAGTACTCAATACTTCCACTTGGTCTTTGGCTATAGCTGCAGACTGCTCACCCACTTTCAACTGCCGGCGTATTAACGTTAACTGTTCGTCAACAACGGTTTTTTTTTTGACGAAGCGGAAAAAGATGGCTCATCACGCATATCAGACGTGTGTTTTTCTGGTAGTGTTTGAACTCCTTCATCGACTCGATGCTGATTCTCTAGCTCTTGGTTGCTGCAATTTCCTTTCTGCCTTGAAGGTGTGACAACTGCTACAGCCTTTGAAGTCCTGGGTGGTGTGTATATTAGCGCTACAAAGCAATCATCAATTGACTTGGTAGTTTTTGAACTGTTTCCAGACGAAAACCCAAACACACTACCACTGGGTGCGGCAGCCTTTGACAGAAACAAAGTTCTATCTACTACCTGTTCCAATTCCGTAACGGATTCGACCAAAAAAGACCGCCACCAGTTTCCGAAAGGCTTCTTTTATTCTCCGCTATTTTCTTCTTGGTGCGGGATTTTAAATCTGCCCAGGACTACGAAAAAATTACATACGAACGTAGAAGATAAATAAGTATCATAAAATAAAATGTTTCATACCTTCTTCCACTCTGCAACAGACCGAATTGGAGGTCCAAACGAATTTAAATTTTTGGCCAGAAAGTTCCATTGATCTTCTGTGGACATTTTTGAAGATCCGAATACAAACCATCCTCTAGCAAAATCAGGGTTTGCTTCCATATATTCAACAAGTGCCTGTAGTTGGGATGTTGTTGATTTTTTAATGCTAAATTACGTAAAAGAAGTATACATATGTACATAAGTATGTATTTAATCTATTCATTCATTTTATTATTATATTAATTAACTCACCTTTTGTTCTCCATTTCTTATTTTTTCTTTTATCTGTTAATTTTAATTGTAAGTATTTTACTCACTCGCAACCAAACGACAACAAATAATTAGTGACTGATTTTGACAGTTCTTTTCGCAGTGCTGACAACTGAAATTTTTAGTGAGCACCAAAATTGTATGGAGGTGTTTACGTCATCGATTGATTTCGTTGTCGTTCGAGTTGTGAGTTTTAGTGATCACCAAAAGAGTTTTTTTTCGTTTAAAATGCTTGTGAGTGACAACTTTCGATATCATGAGCCAGGCAGTTAATTTACAGCGATACCTAAAAAAAATGAAAAAAGATCAAAAAAACCGTTTAAATACATAGTTTCTGTAAATTAAAAGCGTAACCAATTTTTAAGTAATGGCATTAGTTTTAAATTGTCCACTATTATACAGTATTTCAAGCCTTAAGACATAGGTCTAATTTGGTTACTGACTTCTTTTGCCTTTTGTATGACGATGAATCTTCTTTTTGAGGAACCAACAAAAATCTGCCATTATAGCTGAATCCCATCGTCCTTGAAATACTATTTCTATTGTTCGCACATCCTGATGGATGTTCATCAGTTACTGTGCCAAGATTATCAGGAAAGAAGTCTCAATGGAGTTTGAGAGACATTTCACATCCAAAGTTTTGGTACGACTGAAGAAGTTCATTTACTAAAAGTTAATAGTTTTCTGATTTTTTTATTGCCTAGAAAGTCTTTTGTGACTGCAGCTTGTAGTTCTTTCTGATTTAAGTTTTGGGTAAACAGTTCATCTTTAACCAATTTTCTTAATTGTGGATCTATAAAAACCCCTTCTTTTAGCTTAGCATCACTAAGTTTAGGAAAAACTCTCTTTAAATACTTGAATCCTTCGCTTTCCATAGCTTTTACAAAATTTTTTATTGATCCCAGTTTAATGTGTAAGGGGGGTAAGATAACTTTTTTGGGGTCAACTAAACGTGCATATTTGACATTATTGCTTCATGTTTGATACGTAACTCTTGCTGGCCAATCCTTCTTAATATAATGATCTTTCGTAGCTTGACTGTCCCACAAGCACAAAAAATACCAATATTTTGTAAAGCCACTCTGCATCCCAAGGATGATAACAATGATTTTGAGTCCTCCACAAATTGCCCAATTGTATTTTTTGTAAATAGTTAACTTCAAAATCAAGTCCATAGCATCATACGTTTCTTTCATAACCACAGAATGAGCTATTGGAATAGAGGTTTTTTTATTACCGTTATGTAAAAGGACTGCTTTTAAACTGTATTTTGATGGCTCGTTTATGAGAGCCTCAACATCGTGACATAAACATAAAATCCTTCCACTTTAAAATACGATTTAAAAGCAGTGTTGCCAGAACTTTTATGTGTGAATTCTGCGAAATCCAACAATATTTCGCGAAAAAATCTGCAAAATCTGCACTTTATTTAAAAAATCTACAATAAATCTTCAAATGCATTTTTCCTTTACTAAATATTCTCTCGAATAGTTTTTGCGGAAATTGACTAAAGTCATTTTATTTTCATATAGGTAATCTTTAAAATCTAATACCTTTAAATCTCTAAACTTAAAGTTCAAGTCCTGTTTTTTATTTTCTTTAAAAAATCTTTGGTAAATTTTTAGGTAAGATTTGTTTATATCGCACTGATCAAGACTTGCGCTTTAAATTATTTCAACTGCATGAGTGCCTAGGAATGTGCTTTCATAGTTAAAAATAATTTGAAGGGCTCTTGTCGCTTCGCTTTGGAGTATTTTACTAAAAGTATTAATAATACGAAGAATGTACTTTAGAAATATAAATATATTTAATTAGTATCATTTAGGTTATGAAATATGAATATTGTAGTTTCGATTTGATTGATATGAACAGCAAATAAAAAATAATTATTTATACAATATAATTCTAATAAGCGACTTACAACCGACTATACGGAATGCCAACGCCTTTGGAATGGGTGTATAATCTTTTTAGGTTTAAAATCTAATAAACTTTGTATTTTATCAAATTGGTTATAATGTTTTGAACTGTTCCGCAAATAATTGTATACATCTCTAGCTAGCGTCTCCACAGCAGATAGAACATAATACCAGTGAGTGACATATGTATGCATTTTATAATAAATAAATCTGATATTTTACTTTTTGAAATTTGGGCAACGGAATATTTTTTGCTTGTCATGACAGCAGCTTCATCTGCTGCAAATTTAACTATGTTCTCCTCATAGTCAACGTCTTTGTCGATAAAATATTTACTGCCGTATTCATAGAAAATCAAAAGAGATTTGAAACATATTTTATAAAAAAATTTTCATAAAACACATTTAAATGTTATTTTATGTTTAAGGCGTCGCATTGGAATACCTTTGTAGATTTTAAAATCTATGCATGAGGATTTTTTATTTGAAACGTCGTTTTTAATTTAATTTTTTTATAAAAATAAGGAGTTGAACTATGATATACTATAAATAAATTAAAACTGATTTTAGTTTAAGTTTATTTTTTTAATTTCATAAATTTTTTTTTAGAAAGAATAATTATTTTTCAACTGACGTTTTCCAAAGAAAACAATAAAAATTAGTCAACTTAATAGAAGTTGCCACACAAATCATAAAAAAATCTGCAATTTTAGGCCAAAAATCTTCAAATCTGATTTTGGCAATTTTAGAGGCCAAAATCTGCAAATTGCAGATAAATCTGCACTTCTGGCAACAGTGTTTAAAAGGTTCTATGTGCTTTCTAAATGAAGACAATGTCGTACATTGTGCTGTAAGATACCATTCCAGAAGCTTGGACCGCAATAACCTGGCCTTTTCTTTTGATAAACCTAAATCTTTAGCTAAATCATTCAGTTTGCACTGATTTACGAGGTGGGTTATTACTGTACCTGAAAGCTCTTGTATATCTAAAGTAGGCGTTTAAGTTTCTTCTGTGTTAAAAATTGAAGATGATAAGGTGGGTGGACTTGGCATAGTGTAGCTTTCTACGTGAGGGATGGGTATATGCAGATAGCAAACTAGGGTATTTTATGTTTATTCTTCTTCGAGTACTTCGAGAAATTTATCTTCCAAAAGTAACAATCAATAACACGTTTCGAAGCTTCTCGCCACAACATAGGAACTGCAAAAGGCATTTGTTTCGTTTAGCTTTCTTTCATCCCCTTCGAAAGTCCAACGTAACAAGAAATACAACACATTAGTATCCACGAATTTTCGAGATTTCCAATCGAAAATCCAAAATAGGAGCAGTAAGCTGCTTATATCTCTTGCGTAACTTCTTTAGATTTTTCACTACGTAACATCCGCACATGAAACAAAATTTATTTGGTGAATTTTTAAAAGATCTTCTTTGATCACTAAAAATTTTTTTATACATACATAGAAGCTCTGTATAACTTACCTTGCTGTAATAGTAACACAAAAACAAAATTTGTTACTTGGAAATATTTTGAATAATATATTGTTAGGATTTGTGATCGGTAAATTCTAGCGAAATTGAGAATTTATATAAAACTGATATGGTGCGCATCAGCAAAGCAAACAATTTTCTCGTCTTGGTGCTCAGTATTCAAAAACCAAGGAGTATCTGAAAAAGGAAAGAAAACAAGCAAAAAAATTACTTACATAACGTTACGTTACGCTAGGTCCTATGTCACAAACTATTGCCTCCACTGGAAAACCTGCGCTTCTCAGCTGATGTATTATGTTTAACAATGTGTCCTTCGTCATTTTACAGGGACTGTTTCTGTGAGTTGCGAATGCTTTTTTACGATATCTCCAACTGAGTCACATTTACAAGTTTCCGCTACCTTCATTTCGTCAAAAGCTAGCAAACAAATTTTTTCTTTTAGTTTAAGGTTGATTGTTTGCCCCATAAATTCAATCGTATTTCTCAACACACCTTCATCTGCCTTGACTTTTGCACACCAACGTTTAAGCATGGATCTATGAGGTAGCGAAAATCCTTTCTTATATAAATGGTTATACAGTTGAGGCATATAAGCATATCGCACTAGATATATCCACCCATTTCCAGATCACTGAACCAGGAGACATCAATTTTTTAACTTCAGTTACCATTAACATTTTTTTTTACTGAAAAAGTGCCGCATTTGCCTTTTCAAGTTTCATTTCATTAATTTCTGATTGAAGTTCCTAATGAAATCTTTTTGGACGTCCAAAAAAAATTGAACTAAAAATTATAATTATGCATCAGCTTACATTTTTTTAATTTAAAACATATCAGAAAAATCATTTTATATTTTTTAAATTGTATACTTACTCCGTCTGAGTGCATGTTCCTTAAAAGATTGGTGTTTAAATTTCTCTGGAGGATTTTCTTCAATATTTTAGCTGGGGTCTAGAAATTTAAGTTAATATATAATGATCAAAAAATTACAAATAAATGTTCACTTTTAATACTCGTATTTAGGTCTAACTTCCCCACTTACTTGTTGTATGGAATCTTGCTTGATTATTAGTCACTTCACTTTGTTTAAAAAAAGGCTGGGCATTTGGCAAAAGTAACTTTTTGACCCTAATGTTTATTATGCTGTTTGGCAGAAAATGGTCAGAGCATTCACAATAATACAAATAATATTTTTTGTTATAGAAACTATATATTTTATATAAATCAGTTTCTTTCGCAGCTCGTGGTTAATTTAAAATTTCAGTTACAAGTGCCGCGCAGATTTTTTTATAACCATCAAAAGTTTTTTGACATATGAAGAAGGGAAAAAGATATCAACGGAGCCGTCAAGCCTGCTAAGGCGAATTGAATATTAGGTAATCAGATGAGAAAAAAACAAAACACGCGTGTATTTTGTTTGTGTAAATATATGTGTACATGACAGTAAACAACTGACGAAAAATAAAAAAAAGTGTTTTTATTTATTTGACCACTGTGGAGTCCAATGAATGCAAAAATATGAAGGTAAGTTGTTTGTTGTCACTGTAAAAGATATTAATTTTCTTTAGGATTTCTGACAAAGAACCCACCTATGCATTGATAATATATCTTTGCGATGAATGAAAGGCATCAATTGATGGTAGACGTTAGTCATCAGTGTCTGGAAATTCGCTGCATTTTACACTTGGGAAACATTTACTTATATGTTTGTTAATTCAATAGGAAGACAGAGCATAAAAAACTTAAAGAAGGCTTTCTGCAGACGGATTCTTTTGTTGTTAGATACCTACCAAATTAAAGCAATAAGAAGACTGATCCGAATACTAAAGAAATATATATTGAAATTAACATTTTTGATTAAATGGTATTTTATTTTACTAATTTTTTTGCAGATGCTATTCTGTTTTTGAATAGTAAAATATAACGCCGCAATTTGTTCAATAAATATAAAAATTTTATTTAAACCATATAGGTACATATATATGTATAAAAATTTCTTTTTTGCAAATATTTATGTATACATAAAATAGCATAATTAAAGAACAATTTGATTACATCGAAGATAGTAAAATAATGTGTTTATAAAGATATGTACATACATTGGTAAATATTAAATAAAAAATGAAACTAAGATGATACATACATGCATAGCTAAATATGAAATTAGAAAAAAATTAGCAAAGTATGTAATAGAAATTTATCGATCTAAAATTAACAATTTTTAAGGGCGTTATGATACATTTTAAAAGAAAAATATTTTAAAACAAATAGCAATCGTTTTTAATCGGTGGAATACGAGCACATATTTAGCACTGTGAATTAAAAAAAAAATTGCAGTTGGAATAAAAAACAAACTAGAAAATTTCCAAAAACGATTCCTTGGAAAAAAGGGAAATAACAATTAAAAATTAAATAGTAAAAAACAATACTGAAAAGTACTCTCCTCTTTGTGCGATCCCCTCCTTGGCTGTGCTGCTACCATATTTCCCGTTGGTTTTTTCTCTGTTGGGACTTGATATAAAATATAAAAACAAATAGTTTTGTTGATTGTGTGCACCATAAGTTTAAGTTTAAATACGTAATTTTAATTAACATTATAATATTATTATTATTTGTTCCTATACTGCTTGTCTTCCTTAAATTTTATAAAATATTACAGGCGAAAGTGGTAAAAATTTCCAAATTATTAACAACACCCTGCCAAGCTCCAATGAATGGCTTTTGCAGCTCTATTTTTGATGATCGTTTTTCTAATCAACTTTTAGAATATTTAATCAAAAACTCAAAATGTATATAAATAAATAAATTTAATAATGATTATTTGACCCTTTTTTTATTAAATTATTTTCTATTTTATTAAGCTTTGGGTCCTTATATTTTTTTATTAATATTATATTTCGGTACTTTCTGCGTACCTTCTTCAGGAAACAAAATTAATATTGATATTGAAGCAAAATAACAAAATTAATTAACAATTGAAAAAATTTTTTGTCATAATGAAATATAAAAACAATGTTTCAAAAAATTTTTAAAAAACAAAAATATAAAAAAGTGTTTTGTGTTACATACATATATTAAGAACAAAACATTTATGTTATTTTGTGAATTAAGTGTCTGTATATATGAGCGACATTATCTGTATCTGCTTTAAAATTAATTCTTTTAGTCAGTGGAGTATTTACAATGTGTAACATTTCCAAAATATACCGTCTCTTATAATTTTTTTCAATACTGAGAACTGAAGCATTTTCAAAGTTAGGATAGTGACCTAAGTCAAAACAATGAGTGGATAATGCTGTTTTTTGTGAATTAACATATCTTAAGTCCGACTTATGTCCAGCAATTCTAGTCTAGTAGTTTTAATGAAACATGAATATAACATTCGAATTAACAATATTTTAGAAGATATTTCTAAATATCAATTAGTAAATAAAGATCCGACTAGCGAATTGCAGAAGATTAACAATGATTTGGTAGATGAACTTTTTAAACGAAAAATTATAACTATTTTTGACAAAAAGAAACTAAAGACCAACATTGCTACTGCTCCTAGGTTATATGGACTTCCAAAAATTCATAAACCTGAATATCCTTTAAGACCTATTTGTTCTTTTGTAAATTCGCCTTCTTATGAACTATGCATATATATGTGATAGATATTTTGAAGAAAATCACTGAGTTTTCAAGATATAACGTAAAGAATTCTTTAGATTTTAAGAATAAGATAAAAAAACTGAAAGTAGAAAATAATGAAAAATTAGTTTCTTTAGATGTGATATCTCTATTTCCTAGTATACCAGTAGATTTATCTATTGATACAATAAAAGAAAAGTGGGATATAATTAGACCACACACTAAAATTGATAAGGATTTATTTTTACATATTCTTCAATTTTGCATAGAGGATAATAGATATTTTCAGTATGATAAAAAAATATATGTTCAGAAACAGGGTCTTCCGATGGGATCTCCGGCATCTCCAATTGTTGCAGACATTGTTATGGAGAAATTATTGGACTTTTGCTTAGAAAAACTAATTATAAAACCAAAAGTTATTACTAAGTATGTTGATGATTTATTTTGCATTATTTCTGATAGTGCAATTGATGATATGTTAAAGATTTTCAATTCTTTTGATGTTAATATTAAGTTTACAATAGAGAAGGAATGCGATTCCAAACTTCCTTACTTAGATACTTTATTGATTCGACGAGGTAATAATATATTAATGAATTGGTATCAAAAACCCACAGCATCAGGAAGAATTATTAACTATTTTTCAAAGCACAACAAAGGTATAATAATTAATACACCTAAAAATTAAATTGAAAGAGTTTTAACTATAAGTGATGAAGAATTTCATAAAAAGAATAAAGAAAAGATTAAAAATATACTAGCGGATAATAGCTTTCCAAAAAGACTTATTTATAAATTTATTAGACAATACGGACATAAAAGAAATACAAATGAGATAAGCACATTGGAACCTAAGATTTATAAGTCTTTAACTTATGTACAAGGTTTTTCAGAACGTTTAAAGAATTCAAAAATCTTCAATAAGGAAAAATATAACATGGCTTATAAAACAAATAATACACTGAATAGATTATTTAGTAAGACTAAATATAGAATTAATAAATTTTACATTTCTAATGTATGAAATACCTTGTAAAGGTAGTGATCAGGAGATTTGCAATAAGGTATATATTGGTACAACAAAAAATAAACTTAAGGTAGAATTGCTGGACATAAGTCGGACTTAAGATATGTTAATTCACAAAAAACAGCATTATCCACTCATTGTTTTGACTTAGGTCACTATCCTAACTTTGAAAATGCTTCAGTTCTTAGTATTGAAAAAAATTATAAGAGACGGTATATTTTGGAAATGTTACACATTGTAAATACTCCACTGACTAAGAGAATTAAAGCAGATACAGATAATGTCGCTCATATATACAGACACTTAATTCACAAAATAACATAAATGTTTTGTTCTTAATATATTGTTACGTTTATTTAAATTATAAACGTTTTATTAATGAGTTCTTTATTTGCAAAATAAATAAACACACAACTTTTAGAGTTTTAAATAAATTACACTTTATTTAATCAATTATTTGACGATTTAACTATTCGCGATTAAAAACACACGCTGGCAACTTTAATTGTTGTACCACAAGATCTTAACTAGATGACGCTCACAATACGAATGAATCAGCACGTATTGGCGTTGCTTTTATATACACTATTTTTAGGCGTTCTTGAATGTTCGAGAATTTCTACCGCCATCTATTGCGTAGTTGAAAATGCTGCGTTGCCACTTTTACCTCAGACACATTAGTGAGCATTATTATTTACTTCTAGAACCTTCAATCATTATTTAAAAATACATGTTGTGTATTTTTATTTAGTTGTTATACAATGCAGGTGTGTGTATGTTTGTGTATTGTGTTTGTTTAGTATCGCTTTGTGTTAGTTGTTTTTGTTAAGCAATAAAGATGTTTTATAGAAACTTCTAGCTTTGAAAACTAACACAATAGGTCATTTCGTTTCACTTTCCATTATTTTAACATCTTTTTATGATTTTAATAAAGCATCTTTGTAACACTGCCGCCCACTTAAGCCTTTTCGCCCCGAATAGGCTCAACATTACCTCTGCCGTATTTAGCCAACCGCTCCAGGTGAACCACCTTCATTTTGGACCTCGGATTATGATATCTCTGTATCCGGTAAACCACGTCTTTCAGTTTCTTTATCACCTTGTACGGTCCCTCCAAGTGGGTTTGCAGTTTAGGGGATAATCCTTTCTTGAGTTGCGGGTTAAATAGTAGAACCATTTGTCCTTCAGCAAATCCCTCCGTGTTTGTTGCTCGATCATATCTGGCTTTCATCTTATCGCTGGTCATTTTAATGCGGTTAGGTACAAACTCATGAAGCTCATGCAGTTCTTCTTGTGCCTGGAGAACGTTTCCATTGTCTTCGTGCACTTGTCCAGGCTTAACACCAAATTCTAAATCTGCTGGCAGTTTTAGTTCTGACCCAAACAAGATTTTTGCTGGACTACGTGAGGTTGAATCGTGTACAGCTGACCGATACGCCAGTAAAAATTTGGGTATATGCTCATCCCAATCCTTTTGGTGTGAACTGACCACTTTTCTGAGATATTCTCTAGGGTACGATTGAATCTTTCCACCATTCCATCAGACTGTGGATGCAGCGGTGTAGTTCTCGTCTTTGTAATACCGCAAACGTCACACATCTCTTTGAATATAGCTGATTTAAAATTTCGTCCCTGGTCTGAATGTAGTTCTAGTGGAACACCGTATCGACACACCCAATTGTTCACAAGGGCGTCTACCACTGTTTTAGATTCTTGGGCCATTTGCTAAAATAATCCATTGCCACTAGTACATATCGGTTTCCAGCATTACTGACAGGGAATGGACCTGTGATATCAATAGCTATCCGCTCAAAGGGAGCACCTGCGTTGTACTGTTGAAGTTTGCCACGACTTTTTCTTACAGGACCCTTGGCCTTTATACACTCTTCGCAATTGGCTATCCAATCGGCTACGTACTGTTGGCAACCCACCCAGTAAAACCTCTGCTTTATCTTTTCCAGAGTTTTTGTTATACCCATATGGCTGCCGCTGGGACCGTTATGGAACTGCTTAAGTATCTGATTTCTCTTAGAAGTTGGCACGACAATTAAGTCCGTTGTAGTTTTGCCATCTGTACTTTCCCAAGATCGATATAAGCAGCCGTCTTCTACTTTCAGGCTATTCCACTGGGCCCAGTACGACTTGGCTAGTTGGCTCTCTGCCGATATTTCATTATGATTTGGTCTCCTGTTGTTTTGCTTAGCCAATATAATTTTTGCCAAAATTGGGTCATCATTCTGGGCTTTCCACCAGTTTTCCCTTGACCCAATTTGGGTAAGTCGCACATCAATAACGCACTCTTTTTTCTCTACTTTTGTGCAGTGCTTGCACTCTACATTGCATGGCCGCCTTGACAGGGCATCAGCATTATTGTGCTTTCCTCCTTTTCTATGCACAATACTAAAGTCATAGCTCTGCAAACGTTCAACCCAGCGTGCAAGCTGGCCCTCAGGATTCTTAAATTGCATCAGCCAACGTAATGCAGAATGGTCCGTCCTTAAGATGAAATGTTGACCATATAAGTACTTGTGGTAATG
Source organism: Gymnosoma rotundatum (assembly GCA_916610165.2). Classification (NCBI taxonomy): domain Eukaryota; kingdom Metazoa; phylum Arthropoda; class Insecta; order Diptera; family Tachinidae; genus Gymnosoma; species Gymnosoma rotundatum. Next base: position 120,359,937 of record OU744336.1, read on the forward strand.
TTTAACACACTCCAGCACTGCTAAAAGCTCTCTTCGTGTAACGCAGTAGTTTCTTTCAGGCTTAGAGAGCACCCTGCTGTAATAGCCAATGACCTTTTCTGTTCCATTAATTTCCTGAGAAAGTACTCCTCCTATTCCATAGCCACTTGCATCCGTGTCCAATATGAATTTTTGTCCAGCTATTGGATAGGCGAGAACTGGTGCAGTACACAAAAGTTTCTTGAGCTCCTGAAACGCTGTTTCCGCTGCTTCACTCCAGTGGTATGGTTGCGACTTCCTAGTCAACTCGTGCAAGCTAGCAGCCACTTGAGCAAAGTTTGGCACAAATCTCCTGTAGTATGTGCAAAGCCCCAGGAAACTACGCAGCTCATGAAGATTTTGTGGGCGAGGCCAGGTCTTCACTACCAATACTTTGTCTTCATCAGTTGACACGCCCTCTGCCGTTACACGATGCCCTAGGAATTTGACCTCCTTTTGAAACAAAGCACATTTCTTAACACTTAATTTTAATCCTGCAGCAGTTATACGCTTAAAAACTTCATCCAGGTTTTTTGAGGTGTTCATCAAAAGTCTTCCCCATCACGATTATGTCATCCAGATACACTAAGCACGTCTTCCAATTGAGACCCTTAAGCACACGTTCCATTAAACGCTCAAAAGTAGCTGGAGCGTTGCAGAGCCCGAATGGCATCACCTTGAACTGCCATAAACCACCACTTGCGCTAAAGGCAGTTTTCTCCTTGTCTTTATCAGCTATCTCTACTTGCCAATAGCCGCTCTGCAAGTCCAAGGTAGAGAACCATTCCGTTACAGCCAACGTGTCTAAGGTATCGTCAATTCTAGGCAACGGATAACTGTCTTTCTTGGTAACGTCATTGAGCTTCCTGTAGTCAACACAAAACCTGGTACTGCCGTCCTTCTTCTTTTTTAAAACTATTGGTGAACTCCATGGACTCGAGGATGGCTCAATGACTCCGTTCCTTTCCATTTCGCTGACAAGTTCTTTGACCTCATTTCGTTTTGCTAGGGAAACACTTCTGGGTGCTTGTTTTATAGGCCTCGCTTCGCCAGTATTAATTTCATGTTTAACAACTGCCGTTCTACCTTGGCTTTTATTATTTAGGGCGAAGACGTAGGCATGTTTTCTCAGCAACTGCTTTGCTTTGTTTCTGTCAGGAGGTGTTAATCCTGCCACCCATTTTTGCACCTGTTCTGCTAATAAATCTGTTTCTGTGGCTGTTATTTTAGGACATACTGTATTCGCCGCCAAATTAATTACGGCTTCTGCTGACTCACATCGACCCATCTCAAAATTCCTGTTAATTGTTTTTTCGCTATTGGACAGATTAAGTACTCTCACAGGAACTCTGCCATCGTCGCAGATTTTTACGAGGGCTTTTGCTGTTATGATATCGTCTTTTAGTTCTTTTGGTTCCACTACCCACAACCGGTTATCCTCACAATCTGTCTCCACAGGTGCCTAAACTATAGTTTCCGCCTGAGGTGGTAATTTCTGACGTTCAACGGCAAATAGCTTCCTCGCTGTGGTCCTGCTATCATATCCAACATCCAGGGGTATCTCCACATTGCGCCAGGTCATTATTTGCTCGCCCATATGCAGACTAATACCGTGGGCTATCATAAAGTCTGCACCAATGATTACTTCATCCACTATATCGGCAACAACAAATACATGGTCAGCGCTGATGTTTGCAATAGTCATTCTTACCCTGGCTCTTCCATAGACAGTGGCTAAGTCGCCAGTAGCAGTGCGCAGTCGTACATTATTTAATGGTTCCACTGCCCCTTTTACTAAATCGGGCCTTATAATTGACTGAGATGCTCCTGTGTCTATGGTGAGGACTTGCTTACTTCCGTTTGTAAGACCGCAAACAGTTAGGTTGCTATTTTTCTGTTGTACAATGGAAATGGAGATTGTGGGGCCATCGGTTGTGGGAGCCAGCACTTGCCCCTTAGTGCTGGCTCGATTTAGTTTAACGGTGACTCATGAGATTTGGTGTTGTTGGCCCGCTTGTTGTCCCTTGCTGGCGAAGCGGATCTTGATCTTCTCTTTGCTGATCTACAGTTGCGCTGAAAATGGCCAGCCTTACCGCATTTAAAGCACTTAGCGCGAGAATTACTTTTTTCCTCCTCCATTATCTGTTTGACTAACTCCCTTATCTCGCTTCTACTGTCTGTGTTATGAGTTTCAGTATCGAGACACCGCACCTTGTACATCTGTGGCTTCGAGATGACTTTTGCAGTCTCCTGGGCTAGCGCGTACGAGATAGTTTCTGCAAAGGATGACTTTTGCATAGCACAAACCGCATATTTAATATCTGGATCCCGTATGCCATTCACAAATGCTTCAATCTTAAACTGATCCAGAAACGGGTGATCTTCGCCTGGATAAGTCAGCTGCACCAAACGTTCAATTTCCATGGCGAAGTCTTGCAGCGTCTCATTTGCCTTCTGCACCCTGCCTCGTAACTCCATTCTGTAGAGTTCTCTTTTATGCTCGCCACCGTACTTACGTTTTAAGGCTACCATTATGTCCTCATAATTATCTCTGCAACCGGCTGGTAAGCTTTTGAGTATCTGTGCTGCTGCTCCCTTTAAGGCCAGAATTAGCTCAATAGCTTTTTCTTCATTGTTCCATCTATTTTTGCTGGCCACTGTTTCGAACTGGAACTTAAAAACATTAAAAGGTGCGCTGCCGTCAAAGCTCGAGGTGTTAATCTTGCTGCCATGCTCAGAGATAACTTTCACCGGTCCCTCTCGAATTTGAAGTTCGCCAATCTGCACTTTTAATTCATGTAATTCTTCATTCACTTCTCTCTTTAGGCCGCACAGCTTTTCATCAAACTCGCTGACCCTCTGTTCGACGATGTTCACTCGTTTGTCGAAGACTTCTGATATTTCTTCAAATTTCTCATTTACCTTCGCTAAAAGCCTTTCCCCGTTGACGCTAGAGCTTTCCTGCATTGCTTTAAAGCTTTCTTGAAGCTTCTGGTTTTGGTTTTCCTGCTTCTGGTTGTTTTCTTCTATTTTCTTCATCTGGTTCTGGTTGGTTTCCTCTATTTTCTTCATCTGATTCTGGTTGGTTTCTTCCATTTTCTTCATCTGATTCTGGTTGGTTTCTTCCATTTTCTTCATTATAGCGGCAAACATTGAATTTAAGTCTATAACGCTGCTTGTTGCTGGGGTACATACTTCAATCTCTTCCTTTTCGTCTTTTTCTCCAAATTCGTATGTCCCAATATCGATACCACGCTGCTTAAATTCATCTATTAACCGCTTTTGCAATTCCGCTTTATTGCCCGCTGTCGGCAGATCTAACTTACTCAGCTCCATTTTTAGCTGCTCAACTTTTAGCTCGTCAAAGTTCATTGTAAATATTTATTTATTATTTTGCAATCCCACTTCTGATACCAGTTGTTACGTTTATTTAAATTATAAACGTTTTATTAATGAGTTTTTTATTTGCAAAATAAATAAACACACAACTTTTAGAGTTTTAAATAAATTACACTTTATTTAGTCAATTATTTGACGATTTAACTATTCGCGATTAAAAACACACGCTGGTAACTTTAATTGTTGTACCGCAAGATCTTAATTAGATGACGCTCACAATACGAATGAATCAGCACGTATTGGCGTTGCTTTTATATACCCTATTTTTAGGCGTTCTTGAATGTTCGAGAATTTCTACCGCCATCTATTGCGTAGTTGAAAATGCTGCGTTGCCACTTTTACCTCAGACACATTAGTGAGCATTATTATTTACTTCTAGAACCTTCAATCATTATTTAAAAATACATGTTGTGTATTTTTATTTAGTTGTTATACAATGCAGGTGTGTGTATGTTTGTGTATTGTGTTTGTTTAGTATCGCTTTGTGTTAGTTGTTTTTGTTAAGCAATAAAGATGTTTTATAGAAACTTCTAGCTTTGAAAACTAACACAATAGGTCATTTCGTTTCACTTTCCATTATTTTAACATCTTTTTATGATTTTAATAAGGCATCTTTGTAACAATATGCATGTAACACAAAACACTTTTTTATATTTTTGATTTTTAAAAATTTTTTGAAACATTGTTTTTTAATTTCATTATGACAAAAAATTTTTTCAATTGTTAATTAATTTTGTTATTTTGCTTCAATATCAATATTAATTTTGTTTCCTGAAGAAGGTACGCAGAAAGTACCGAAATATCGAAATATAATATTATTAAAAAAATATAAGGACCCAAAGCTTAATAAAATAGAAAATAATTAAATTAATAAATTGTAATATATCTTTCTTCCGTGGAAAACAATCTTTATTATATCTTGATAAGGATTGACCTTTCTAAATCGAATATGGTGGTGGATGTTACCGAAAGCAAAGACAGGAAATCACATTATAAAATAAATTATAGTTTTTATTTATAAATATATGTAAATAATTTTTTTAATTTACCTGGGCAACAGCGGATTTAGAAACAACTACATATATTACTCGGTAGTAGTCATTGTTAATTTTCAATGTATTTTTAAGGCTGCACTTTTTTTTAAGTTGTGACCTGTAGAAGAAAAATAAGTGTTTAACCATTACTTACATATCATTACAAGAAAATTCGGAATACTTACTTTAGGAATAAGGGATTTTTAGTAATTAATTTTAAGCATTTTGCTAAATCCCATTAACCTTTGCTTTGACTTTTAAACTTTTAATCTTTTGTTCAAATGTCAAACGCGAAAATAAATTCGGCATTTGAAAAAAAGTTCGTGTACATTTTTCGGAAGATCAACGGATTTTCCGAGTTCCAACAACTTTAGTTTCAGATTTCGGCAATGTAATATATCTGCCATTTAAATAATAAATATTCAGTTCTAATTTTTTCACTTGTCCTAAGAAGCTCTCTTTAGGTTTATTTAAAGAGGCTATTGACACTTGGTCGACCCATGTAAAAGAATTTTCATGACTTTGATATTCGTCAAGATTTAGCTTTTTTATTATGTAGCCGCATATATACTCCAAAGCATGCTCTTGAAGAATACCAATGTCATCCAAATCAGCAAGTTCGCTTTCTTTGACATCTTCAAGTGTTTCTTCCAAAATATCGTCATTCACTTCGGCGCATTAAGACCGTGGCACTTTACTTGTTATCGTTGAATTTAGCCAGTCAGTATCATCATCTTCAACATTTGCTTTTCCATTAAGTTGCTCAGTATTTCTAGCTAAAAATAAGAAGGAAATGATTAATATTTTAATTAAAAAAATGTTTATTAAATCAATTGTACCCAAGATGTATTTACGAAGCCTATTCTTAAAATCTCTTGGCGATGGATGGCCGTTTAATCCAGCTTTACAACGTACAGCACCAAAAAACTGTTCCAAGATATCTTAATTCAGACGGTTTGTGTCCAAGTACGTCATATTACACTTTGCAACATAATTTTGGAGCATTATAAAGGCATTATTAGTAATTTAGAAACCTTTTTGTAAAAACCTTTAATTTTTTTTACCAGGCACAATTGGTTCCGACATCAGCATATTCATTTTGGCCAATTTAGTATTTTAATGCTCCAATGCTAAGCCGTATGGTTCCTGGTATTAATAGTAATTTTAAAGTAATATATTATTGGTGATAACTAAGTTAATTTATAAGACATCTTACCTTGTCTGGGTAAAGTTGCTTAGTTTAGAGTTTAATATATCAAACCAATCATTTACTAGCTGGATGTAATCAGCTGTATGAGTTGTCTGATAGAGTTCCATGCCGAGAGAGTAACATCTTCTGATTGCATTAGCAGTTGAGTGAGAAAACAACTGTACCATATGTTTAACTTTTTGTCTTGCTAAATGTTATAAAAATTAATGTTATCTTTTACCAATTAACAAGTAAAATTCACCTGGACTTTTCACGGATAAGTGTTCATGTGTTAACTTATAAGTGATGACACATCAGATTTCAATGTCAAATTTAACAATTCGTCTATAGTACGACTCGTCAACAGTTGGTTAATATAAAATAAACCAGTGTCCAAAAAGTGGTTACATAAAAGCTTTTTTGCAAATGTGGGGGGGATCTGCAAAAAAATATCTTGTCATCTGCACAAACAGGGCTTGGAAACCAAAATATTAATTATGAAACAAATTAGGTACTAATTTATTTAATTGTTTTTGTTAATTATGTAGTTAATATTTGTAGAACATGTTAATTTTTATATGAAAAGTGTTTTGTTTTTAAACTGGCAGTAATTAAAAAAAATTAATCCCATCTGAATATTTAAGCATTAAAAGTGATTTAAAAAAAACCAGTAACACCAACCTAAATATTTAAGATTATTTTTAATTTGAAATGAGCGTGTTGAATCATATCTAAAAAATTAATTTCCTTCCAGGAGAGTTAGCTATTATTTCTGGAAGAGTTAGCTAATTCCCCATGCAATGCGCTCTCGATGTTGTGAAGTGTTTAAAGTTGGTGTTAAAAATGTTTGTTTTAGAAGTGTATTTGCATATAAATAGTATTGACTTACCAGGGGTAATTACCAATTTTTTCCATAACTTACGGTTAGTTGATCCCAAATCGCAAACTATGGTCAGTACCGAAAAAACTACACTATTAAATTTGCATATTACTTTGTTCAAAAGTTCTTTAGTCAATTTGCAATGGTATTTATTAAATACTGGTTGCTTCCATGACTTTTTCAGTCCTCGAGCCGTAAATACTTGCACATAGTTAGACGGTCTTCTAACGTAGTCACCAACAGGATCGTACCCAAAGATTTCCGCTACCTTCATCTCATCATAAACTCATCTGTTGACAACTGAGATATTTGTCTCATAAACTCTATAAAAAAAGTTAATATGCCTTCGTTTATTGGGACTTTTGCACACCAACGTTGAAGAGTAGATAAATGAGGCAGCGGAAAACCTTTTTTATATAGGAGATTATATTCCCTTGGTCCAGATGCATGCAGGCATATTGCATTAGAAATGTCCACCCAATTCCAACAAATTCCTCCCAGAGACAGAAGTTTCCGTATTTGCCCCTCTGTAAAAATTTTTCGCATAGCATCAAATGACAAATCTACCTGCTTTAGCTTTAATTCCAAATCTTTTATTTTACTATTTAGTGTTCGGATTGTAGCATACGAATTTCGACTGTCAATAGCAGAAAACGAAAGACTAAGTAATATAAATAAGTTTTTTGTAAAAAGAGTTACATTTATTGAATTGCCTATAAAATCAACTTCAACCCAAATGTACTAATTTTTTGTAGACTTACTCAGTTTGAGTCCCTTGTTCCTTGTGCGTTTAAGTTTTTTCCATAGTTTTATCTGACGATTTTTGCCAAGTTAAGGGAGATATTAAAGGAAAGTTGCGACCTAAGCCAAGCCTCATTTGCACCAAAGGCAGTATTATTATTTAGGTCCAATAAGTTAGACCTAATTGTTTTTTGTATTATATTTAAACAAAATGAAATAAAATAGACTTACCCAGTTTTTAAATTTTTGGTTGCATTGTGCCTAGTTTGAACAAAAATAACTTTGGCAAAAGTAAGCTTTTTTTTCCGCAGGACGCTATACTTGATGGAAGAAAGTGGCCGCTACATATACGCGCCGCTGTAGAAATATTGATTTCACAAATGTTACTTCATTTCATTTTTCTTTTAGTGTCTTTTGGCATATCGAACAAAGTTCCACTTCCGCGTTCGTACTTTTTCTTGCAAACCGCATAATAAATCATTTTTCAAAATGTATATATTTTTTTTAATGTTTTTTAATGAAACGTTGTCTTTTTTTTAGTAAATTTTTTTATGTTTCTTTTTTTTAATATTCTAACAGCACTTTTTAGCACATACAGTCTTTTCACCTTTTTAAACAACGTTTTATATGCACATTCACTGTTTTTTTTCCAAATTTTTTTAGTTTTTTAAATAGCGCGTCACCAAAATGTAAACAATTTTTATTTAATACTTTTGCCGTAAACGCTAAATGTCAAACTCCATACATAAAAAAATGTGTATATATTTTTTTATATGGTGTTTGCCATTTCACGTTTGCGGCGAAAATTATGAATTCGCCATTGCGACCACCTACTATATTTTCGCCATGGTATATAAGTATCGCACTATTTTACCAATCGAAGAGTTTTTTCTTTCTACTCAAGGCGAATTCAATACCAAGTAATCGCATGAGGGAAAAAAACGCGTGTATTTTGTTTGTGTAAATTTACGTGTACGTGTCCATCAAGGCGAATTCAGAGGAGAAAAAGATATTTCATAAAAAATGTTTGCATCCAAAATAATAATTTTCGCACTTAGACTCCAATGAATAGAAAAATTTGTAAATACGTTGTTTAGTATTATCAGCATTGACTTTTTTCGAAAAGCAAACCGCACAATAACGCATTTTAAAATATTTCTTTAAAACTTTAAAAATGTTTCTCATGCTATACTTATCTGCACTTTTTTGTCACACACACCCTTTTCACTTTTCACAAACCGTTTTATTTGCACATTCACTGTTTTATCAACAAACTATTTATTTTAAAATATTTTCGACGCTTACTCGAAAAAATGTGTAGAGCAGGTTTGGTCACCTGCCCTATTAGTTTTACCTAGAATCAATTTGCCTTGCGTCTACTAAAAATAATGAGTTAATTCAGTATTGTTAAACAAGTGCGATATGGAATTATTCATTTAAAGAAAACCGACGAGTGTCACATTTAAGCTTTAATTTCCTTCCTTTCCGATTGTAAAACTAATGTTTATTTTCCTTTGGGGATACAATATTAATGTGCGTTTTAATCAATACATCCCGCAAGAACAGGTATAAAAATTAACTGTAGAAATCTTGAGCTGTTACTCCCCAGCAAAAAATTAGACATTACCTTAAAAAGTACTTGCCATATAATGACTTACTTTTGTGATTGCCATATTTTGTTACTCGCTTACAAAACACATTACATTAGTTTCCAAAAAAGGAAGTAGTAATGGAACTAGTTCTTTATGTTAAAAGAGACTACCGGACTAATGGTACTCATTATTTCCTACAATAATTAATGTAATCGATTCTCAGTAATTGATTATAAAAGTGCCATGCCTTGTAAAAATCATTAAGTTGGCAATGTAGTTGGGAAGTACTTCGGCCAAAAATGCTTGATTCCACACTCGATTACCTTTTCAAAAATTTTTTGCTGGGTCTATGCTCTTCTTAAGACGGATAGGTTATCCACTGGTAGCAAAAACTTTCCCGTAAAAAATTCCAATACATATTTGTGCCAGACTAATCTCCTGACACCCTTTTTTGGTATCCGCCGTCTGCCAAAAACCTCAAGCAGGCACTTAGTTTCACTAAAAGTGGAACAACACTTATGAATAACACCAGGAAATAGGGTAGTGAAACTTTATTTACTCTGTAGTTTGTATATGTAAATCTAATACAAAAATTAATTTCAAATTTAATATTTTACTGAATTAGTCACTTACAGGGCAACCGGTAACTGCAAGGGATTAAATGAATCGCGGAAACGTCTACAAGCAATTCTTAGTTACTTATTTTCCTGCTCCTGCAAAAAAATTGCTCCAATTCTAAACATTCTTGCTTGTCGATTTATGTACATATGTATTTCTTTAGAAGTGGAAAAAAAATTTTATTTGTTCTTCTTTATTTACATTCACTGTGCACTAACAGCGTTATTTATTTTAAACAGATGTTTGTGAATTGAACAAAAATTTCACGGGAGATTCACGATAGGGGTGATAATTTTTTATTGCAAATTACTTAAAAATTAAACCAACGCTGTGTCAAATTTTACTTATCAGACTTGTGTTTTTTAGTACGAAAAATGGCTTATATGCAACTAGTATTAATACTTCCTCGTGCGCTTATTTAGAAAAAATATTTTAAGCGTATGAAAATAAATAAAAAAAATATAAATGTTTTGCAAAAATAGCGTATCTTGAAAATTTATATTTTGGAGTCAAAACTATATTTTGGAAAAACTTTTTACGTTGTCCATTTATGAGTTAAAGAAGTTTTTGTGCTTTGGAACAATAGCTTAACTTTTATTCCAAAACAAGCAATTTGATGTATTTAGCCGCTCAAACTTTTCCAGCTCCACATTATTTTTCTGAGCTACGGGCTAAAACAAAAAATTATATTTAAAAAATAATATTACAACAGTATTTTTTTGTATTTTCTAGAGTATTTTCGCCACACACCTTAAATATACGTGCGGAGCCTATACTTAAAGGTTTTAAGAGAAGATAGAGAATTTATATTGCCTTTGCTCCGCATGGAGCCAAAAAGTTTTCCCAAGACATCAGTGATGCCAGAAACTTTCATAAAAATCTTCATTCGTAACAAAAATAAATCGTCAATATTTTTTATTCTTTGTTCCGTGTGGTTACTTTTAATGAGATCATCATGAATACATACCAAAAATTTACAAAAAACAAACATTTTTTTCAAAAAATTTTTTATAATATAATTAAACATAGCTGGAACCAGAGTAAGTAGATTCGCAGCGGAGAGCAGCTCTCTTGCGCAGAGAGCAGAGCTAACTTTTTACTGCGCATTGCTCTGAGACAATATGTTTGCTCTGCGTCATGAGGGAGCAGCGCATTAAAAAGAGCAATGCCTTGGCTATTCCTTTTTTGTGAGCAATGCTCAAAAGAGCCAAAAATACGCATGGCTCTTTTACTGTGGTACAAAACATATTTTTTTTAACGTCAAGATTATAATGTGAAAATCAATTCAATAAATAAATTATTTGATTTATGTGCTTGGGACAGTTTAGAAAATTACTTATCGTTTTTTAAATATAGCTAATAATCAAATGAAGGTTGGAGGAACATATGTATATTTATGTTATTTATATTATTGTCTATTTATGTATGTATATGCGTATAGATATGTTTGTAAGCATACATAAATATATATATGTATGCCCAGTTAGCAAAGTAATTCTTTTAAGACTACCCGAGATGACTTAAAACTGATTAATCAGTTGTGCGTTTAAAAAGAGACTCGAATATATTTTTTAATTTTCCTAAAAATACATATGTCACTTCGTAAAGAAAACAGAGACACAAATGTAAAATGAAATTTTTTAAAATTTGAATAACATGCTAACGAATGTAACACTTCGTCTTGACAAGCAATTGATTGGTTCGCACATGAACAAAACGTCCGCAGAATAGGTTACAAACATTTGTTCATGTTTGTCTGCGTGGAGAAAACTTGGCAATGTTAATGCTTCATTTTCTCGCTGTTTGAACACGACGTGACATCTACAACGATGGTCTACACAAGCCATTTTAAAGTGCGCGCATGAAATTGTTCAATGTTTGAACAAATCAGTGCCTCGTCAAGACGGCGTGTATTAAAAAATAAGTAAAACGTTGTTTGCAATGTTTCAGTTTGGGAAAATATATTTAGAAATGTACGTATAATAATGTTCGAAGAAGACTCGCTTACGGCTAGTAACATGATTGACTAGAAAAAATATCGTATTTGATTATAAGTACGAATAAAAACAGTATCGAAAATGAGTCGAAAAAGCGAGTCATAAGGGACCCGTTCAGAAGAGTCGCAGCTAGGTTGCCATTTTCTACCGACAAAACAATCATTTTCGACTCAAAACGAGCGCATAAACGATTATTTTAATCGTGTAGAAGAGTCAAAAAAGGCTCGAATATGATCAATAATCCAAAAAAATGCTAACTGGGTGTACATATGTATGTGTATGTATACATACGAAAGAATAGTGTTCTGTATTTTTGTGGTACGTTCCTAGGAATAATCAAAATAATATTTTAAAATGAAAACAAAATTTAAATGGAATATTTTAAAATGCATAATTAATTATTCAATCCTAAACTGCGCGTTTGTAGTGTAGTTGTTGGAAAGTGAATAAATATGTATGTTGTTATTTTATGTACATATATAAATATGTATAAGTTGATGTTGACTTAACAATTAGAAAGAGCGAACTCAGTAGAGAAAGGCTATACTTATATATTTCTCTCTGATTAAATATGTAACGCGTACCAAAACTGACGTAACGCTTGTAGGATAACGATGTTTTTAATTACACAATAAAGCAAAGTTGTTGGGAATTTCAAACAACACTCGTTCTATCGGTTAGAACAATGTTATCAAAAATGTAACCGTATATAATCCACATTTCCTTAAATCGATTATTAAATCAAGTTGAATTCATACTTTTAATATAAATATCAACTCTAAATAAATAAAATAAACTCAAATAAATAAATCCTTCCTTATATGAATACGCACAGTAATATTAATATTAAACAATATACTGTTACGAAATTTTTTTTGTAAAACTGAATAAAAGCCAAACGAACCACTGTTACTATCAAAAGGAGCACGAAAAAAAGAGCTGTTTTTTGGCTCTATGCGCACAGCAAAAGCGCCAAAAATAAAATTGAATGTGCATGGCTCAAAGAGCAACGCATGAAAAGAAGGAGCAAGCGCAATCAGCATAAACGATTGGCTCTTTTTTTTCTGCTCTGCTCTTTTGCGCATAGCTTAAAGAAGAGTGCGGAAAGAGCAGAAGAGCAAAAGATCTAGCCAATATAAACCCTGGTTGTGACAATACATTGTTCCTTTGAGATCAAACATGGTTTGTTGGCTTAACAAGTGAAAAAATTACTTATTTTATATAAGTAATCAAAACTATTTTAAGAGTTGAAAATATTTCTAATTAAATATTGCAAAGGCTTCACAATTTTTTTATAGCACGAATTTTTAAGTTATAGCGCAAATATTTGTTAACTAACAAATAGTCTTGAGTATACAAAATAACTTCTAATGTGGCGTTATATTTAAGTTACTTTTTAGAAAATATCCGTTCAACGTTTGTTGATGAACAAGGGAGACATATCAAATTGAATGCAAACTTCAACAAAGTTGGATATATTACCTCACTATCCGCTCTGGAAACTTTTGAGATTGTTGGCCAAAATTCTCACTGCAACATTTGTTTTTAAAGTTTATAATGCGAAGTTTCCTAAATTCGTCATCATTTTGTATCTCATTGTCTTCAATTAAATTTGGAAAAAGTTTTATTTTTATTTTTTTTTTTTTTTTTTTTTTTTACGTTTTGCGGGTCAGTATACAAAAAAACTTTTTTAAGATTGCATCATTATAGGCAATGTAGAAGACAACACAATTATAAGATAATAAATTTTAACAAGAAGTACGGAGACCAGCAACTAAATAAAAAATCTGAATTTCGGGAAAAAGATCTTTAAATCTTACTTTCATTAAATAATCATTAAAATTAAAACAAAATCTTCTTTCTGATATCGTTGCAACACATCTTGGCTTAGGCGTTTAGTGTAGACGTACGTAAATGTGAATAACAATTTGGACAATAATGCCTTTTTGAAAATGTTCCAAAAACTTTATTTGGCAGAATTTAGTAACATATTTGTTGTTGTTGTTTTAATTATCATTATAATTTAGTTGCCAGTTAAATAAATAAATAATAAATATTTACATCAAAAACATCTGACATAAACACTGAAAAAAAACAAGTAAGGCTTTTTATTTTGCGAGTGCAGCAAGAATCCGGTTATGAAATAACATCGCACTATTTAATGTATCCTGTGTTCAATATTTCTTGAAATTATTTAAGAGCAATTGGAAATTGTGAAAATTGCTACTTTTTATTAATAACTTGTAACACTTGTAATGCCATTATTAAGATCGGTTAGAAAGTTGAACATCTTATTTAAATAATAGAATCAAGTAAAAATGATGTCTGATTTTCTTCAAAATGTTACAAATAAGCAAGGCGGACAATTCAGTGTTCTCAATGTTGGCTTTATTTTAAGTTCCAAATCTGGGTCACTAAATTTGTAAGTGTTTTTACTTATGTATATGCCTTTATATATATACACTGAAATATATATAGGCAAACACAAAACGTCCTTTGTTTGTCAACCGTTTTGGTTTATTCTTTCACATATCTGTAAATATTGTCGACCCTGTGAAAATTAGCACTCAATTTTTACGATAAACATAAATTCAAAACATGAGTGTGTACATAAAATAAACGGCTATGCCGAATCTTATATACCTTTCACAATCTATGTAATTCTAGTTTAGTAAAGCAACTATAGTCAAAAAAATAAATTTTGGTGTAACAGAAATTTTAAAATAAAAAAATTTTGGTACTGCATATGTATGTATACAATTTTACATGAAAATGACATCGGCGCCCGTAACTCGGAAAAATTGGGCGATGTTTTATCTTATTTTTTAATTCTCTATCGCCCCATATATTTAATTTTTTGATTGGAGTTAGTTTCTTGTTCCAAATGACATGAACAAATTAGAGGTATGCGTGGTGTTTTGCCTGCTGCCTTGAAGGACATGGACCGATCGTGCTGATTTCTCATAAAATAATAATAAACTTAGTCAAACTTTGACGACAAGGAAAAGTCTAGTAAGAATAAAACAATCAAATAATTTTGTAAAACAAAACATATTTTGATTTAAAAGTAGCTAAGTAATAAGAACTGCCAGAAATTGTAGCCGCCGCACAGTGGTCGATCCCATTGGCCAAAAATAAAAGCCAAAAATTTGTCACCAAATGTGGCATCACTGTTTCTTATAAAAACAAGGTTTTAAAATCTGTAGTTGTTTTTGTTTTATTCTAACTGTAGTCTTTAAGAACAGCTTCAAAAAGAGAGCAAGTTAACGTTTGGTTTTTGCAGTGTGAAAAAGTGAAAAAAAGTGTAACTTTTAATTAATTACAACAAAAGAAAAAGCATTTGTGTTAAAAAAAAATCAGCATGAATATTGAATATAAAGGTATTAACTAAGTTTTAAAATAATTACAATGCGTTTTGCTTATTGTGGATTTATTATATAATTAATATATTTGTAGTGTCATTGGTCATTCTAGTAAAATCATGTATATACATTTCAACTGGAGTTTTAGTTGAGTTCCCCCCTGAAATCTCCAACGAGGTTTTTTTTTGTTTATTGCTTAATACTCCAAGAATAAAAAATTGGCAATATTAGCTGCTCCTTTTTGCCCGTTTTTTTATTACATCCTACAGACCAAACCGACCTCTTTGTTTTTATGTCCAACTTTGAATTTTTTTTGTGGTGTTTTGTCAATTTGTGTTCGTTCGTGCTACTCTGTTATTGCTATGCATGCAAAGAAATGTGTTGGTTTTTTACGGACTTTTAATTTTATTTTTTGCCTAATTTTTTCCTTGTTATTAATTGTTTTTCCAATAGGCTCACGTTATACTTGCACAATTTCGCGCTCATATATTTTTGACATTTGGCTTTTAGAAAAAGGTGGAAATACTGAAAAAGCTAGGAAAGTGAAGGATATTGTGAAAAGCTACATTAGAAATGAGGGCTACACATACGAAGAAAGTCAATTAGAAACATGTTTACATTATAATTGCAAAAAAATATCAGAGTTTTGGAAAAAATCCCATCGCATAAAAATAAGACTTCAAAATAGATATTCAGATTGGCTGGCCCAAATGGAGTCGATTTTATTAAACTCAGAAACATCTAACTTGAATGAAGAACGGGGACGTCCTAGATTAAGTTTCGAAGAGTGTTCAAGCCGGACAAAGCGACGACGAATAGCAGAAATAGCTGAAATCGATGTCTCTGCTGCTGATGATTTGGATTTGCTAGCTTAAAAAATAATTCATCACTTTTGAAAGCAAATGTTAGTAAAGTTATATCGCTTATAACTGAAGCAGATTTAACAAAACATCAATATTTGACAATAAGAAGCTTTATAAACAGTAAACTTAATTATCATTTTTTACCTTGCTACGATAACATTTTGAAAGAAAAAAAGAAAAGTTACCCAAACAAAATAATAGTAAGCGAATCTCACGCTGAAGTTGAACTTCAAAGTCTATTAGACCATACCGCTACTCGGATATTAGAACTACAGAGAGATGTTATTAAAGAAGTTTTGGATGACTCTGTAAACGGCATTACATTAATAGGAAAATGGGGGTTTGTTGGCAGTTCGGGACACAGCGAGTATAAACAGAAAGTTGCAAATAATAGTTTGGATGATAGCAACATATTTGTTACGTCATATGTCCCGCTTCAAGTTGTAACAAAAGCAGATGACGCTCAAATTACCAAAATAATTTGGAAAAATCCTCGCCCATCGTCCGTCCGCTATTGCCGTCCTATCAGGTTCCAATTTAAAAAGGAAACAGCTCAATTGGCCATCGACGAAGAGAGGTATTTCAAGAAGAAAATTGAACAGTTATCTCCCACAAAATTCAAAATTGATTAGAAGACGATATATATTGACCACATTCTCCAAATAACAATGGTAGATGGTAAAGTATGTAATGCCTTAACTCAAACTTCATCTGCAAAATGCTACATATGTAATGCAAAACCCACCGAAATGAACGATATTGCAAAATGCCTGCAAAAACAAGTTAAAATAGATCACTATGAATTTGGACTGTCACCTTTGAACGCATACATAAGATTTTTTGAGTATTTTCTTCATATATCGTATAGGCTTCAACAAAAAACATGGCAAATTAGGTCCCTAGAAGGAAAAGCAGAATATCTTAAAAAAAAAACAGAATATTCAACTACAATTCCGAGAACAAATGGGACTAATAGTCGACAAGCCAAAAACTGGAGGGAGTGGTTCTTCCAATGATGGAAATACAGCACGACATTTCTTTAAAGATGCTGACTTGTCTGCAGAAATAACAGGCATTGATAAAGAAGTAATTGAAAGATGTGCAATATTATTGCAAGCTTTGTCTTCAGGGTATAATATTAATATCGAAAAATTTAGGAAATACGCGCTGGATACTGCTAAGCAGCTGACTAATAAATATTCGTGGTACTATCTTCCCCCACAGTCCATAAAATTTTAATTCATTCTTCAGATGTTATTAAACATGCGCTGGTATCAATTGGAGAGCTCTCCGAAGAAGCTGCAGAATCCAGAAACAAAGATATAAAGAAATTTCGACTTAAGCACACGCGCAAAATTTCACGCATTTCAACAAATACCGATTTGTTTAACCGTTTACTTTTAACTTCGGATCCTTTTATAACAGGTCAACGAAGGTTACCATGCAAGGAGAAATCAATTTTAATAAAATCAGTTTTTGAATTGTTAGAATAATTTTGAAGTCATTTTTCATTTAAGGGGGCGTTATTAATAAGCAGTTTTAAAACTGCTATGGGTCCTAAACCATTCCCAATTTATCACTAACTCATTCTGACATATTTATAAAGCCGTGCATGAAGTTTCACGATGATACCTATATTGGAAATATTTTTGGCCGCCGACTCTATACAGCTCCGACCACTGTGCGCCGTAGCGCTTTTACCTAATTAAATGAACCGTTTACTTTGAAATTCGTGTGAGTCCATTTCGGGAAAAATTAGTTTGAAATTAAAATAAACACAATTTACTATGAACTTTTTATTTATAAGCTTTTCTAAAAAATGGGTGTTAAATTTTTTTTTGTTTTTATAATTAGAAAGTTTCGTAATAAATGCAGTTTCAAATAAATTACCTTGAAAATTGTGTAAGTCCACTTTTCTCAAAGACTACCACATAATTTCTTCTCTGCATTTTTATATGTTTGGGAACGTTGTAAATAACATAAATATTTTTATACTTTTCTGTAATTTCTTTTTTTCCCATTTTGTTTAAATTGAAATTGGCTTTAAAGTGACTTAAACTTGTTCAGTCTCCAAGGAATGGTGTAGAAGTTATCGTATAAGTTTTTATATTTTAGGTACTTTTATCTACCAAAACGTACCGATTTTATTTATTGTAAATATGTACGTAAAGACTACTTTAAGATTACCTGTAGTGCGATTCACTACTCTTTTTTAACGATTTTCGGCTTGTTA
The DNA here is from genome assembly GCA_916610165.2 of Gymnosoma rotundatum. Taxonomy (NCBI): domain Eukaryota; kingdom Metazoa; phylum Arthropoda; class Insecta; order Diptera; family Tachinidae; genus Gymnosoma; species Gymnosoma rotundatum. Next base: position 120,377,863 of record OU744336.1, read on the forward strand.
AATTAATTTAACAACAAAATGTCGATTTTGCTATTCAGTAACACTTTTAACAATTTTCTATATTGTTAAGAAAGCGACTATAATTTTTGCGTTGTTAAATCTGTCTACAAATAAACAACGTACAACTTGTGTTTATGAACATTCATACATACATATAAGCCTATACACAGAACATATACATTTATTTGAACGAAAAATAAAAACACAGTTTGTTTTCAGTTCAAGTAAATTAAAAATTTTTTTAGCACATTTACGCATATGTAAAATTTATTTAAAAAATAAATTTTTTATTAAAAAAGATTGCACATAAACATATGTTTCGACCGTATTTAAGAAGTGGTAACCGCAACTCTACAACCAAAACTATCATTCTGCTTTTCCTATTGTCAAACTCCATACACGCATATAATAAAATACGTATTTATGTGTATAAATTGACATCTAAGAAATAAAGACATGCATGTGCCTCGCTTGAATTCACATGTTTTTATTATTCTCTTTTATGTTTTTCGTTTAGTTGTTGACGGAGATGCCACTCAAATGCAACGTGTGTCTATTATAGTTTAGCTAAAGATAGTGAATTGCTTCATCGTTATTGCAAACAACAAGAAATGTTGTCATAAATAACTATTGTCGTGTTGTTTAAAGTTAGTGAATTGCACTACTGGTTAATATTTTGTAAATCTAGGAAATTTACTTTTTGTGACTTTGAAAGTGGTGTGAGTCCTTTTATATATATTATTTATATCAATTTAAATCGATTTCAAATGTAATTGTGCGTGCAAAGTATTATATCTTTGTTAAAAACATCTTCAATAATGACCTTAGTTATAAAGTTTTATTCTTCCTCGTCAGTTTGATTATTTAATAGGCACATTCAAGATTTGACTTTCCTTGTGCGTCTCGCCCAATAATGACTTAAGATTTCATACTTATGTCTTCCAAGAATTTCTTTAGCTTCTTGTAGTCTTCATTATCTTTCATATTTTTTTTTACAAAGATTTGGTTTTTATGTAATTTGACAACCTGCTGTTGTCAGTGCAACCACCCAAGGCACATTAATTTTACTAGGTAGTAGCGGCTCTACAACAAATACAACATTGACAAAAACAACATGCCTTTTTATTGTTGTTTTGTGCGTTGGAAACATCAAAAACACAAAGAGAAATAAAAGATAATTGCTCTCAATACAAATGCTTGCTTTGTTTCGCAAACGCTTGTTTGACATTTCCAACTACAAACCAGCTGGGCGGACGACACTAATTTGTAATTTGTATAATTTGGTAACTAGGCGACGGTTCCCAGATTTTTTTCGAGTCGTATCCCCAATTTGACAAATTTTATCCCCAAATTTCCTCAAAAAACCAATTTAAACTATATCCGAAATACCTTTACTACCAAAAGTGCTATTTATTTTTAAATTCAATTTAAGTGTTAACATACCGTAAATGCTGTATATATTACATACTAGCAGTGCTCACGAATTTGCTATCTACAAATATGTGTTGGTAGCATTAACCCGGTTTAATTAGATTTTTTCACATATATATCTTCATTTTCTAAACGAAATGACACATTTTAATGAAAAAATGTTATTCTATATTTGAACGAAGGTTCTAAAGGCTGGTTCACCCACAAAAATTTTGTTCCGAAACATTTTTTTTTTATATGTAGTTTGACGTTTTATTTTTTGAGAGAGAGAGAACTACATATAAAAAAAATGTTTCAAAACAAAATTTTTGTGGGTGAACCAGCCTTAAGGTTCCCCCTCACATAAGTTTACACAAATTCATCCAGCAATTTTTACATTGCGAACACAGACAGTCCAGACGGCAGACGTATATCGATTACTGTCTACATTAACAACAAAATTCTTAAAAAATTACCGTTTTATTATATGTATAAATATCGAAATTTTCTGAACCAAAATGTTCTATCTCGTTGTCTAAGCAATTTTTAAATATATATTTTTGGAGTTAAAAATTTGAAGCATTTTTGAATGGAACAAAAGTGTCACAACAAATTGTATGATTTTTAAAATGTGTGCATTTTATTTCTTATTTTGTTTTTTATTGAGTTCGTTGCTGAAAAAAGGCGAATTCATTTTTTAAATTTATGGAGAGACTTAGCAGTCATACTTTTTAGTAACATTTTTTGTTACCATACCAGGAAAAAGCTATTTAATAATAGTAAAATTACAATAACCAAAAACATAACTTAGAAAAATCCCCAAACAAACATCGCTAAATCCCCAAAAAGCGAAATTTATCCTAAAAGAATTCTTTAATACCCAATTCAAACTTTTTATCCCCATTTCAAAAATAAAATCCCCGATTTGGTGATAAACTCCCTCATCTAACAACACTGAACCAAGCGTTGTTAATTTAGCCACGTTCGTTTATAATTTTTCAATATCGTCTTATTCGTTTAATTTGATAACCTAGCGTTATCAATTTAACCACGTTCGTTTTTAAATTTAAAAAAAGTTGTTGGATTTAAAATGCTTACATTCGTTGCTGGTTTTGGAACATGACTTTTCACTCAGTGTAAAATCGCAAAATAATACAAGATGATCGCGATAGCGAATTCACCGTAAACGCTAAATTAAAAAAAAAAAAAAATATTTTTATATGGTGTTTTACATTTTGCGCTTACGGCTAAAATTAATGAATTCGCCGAAATTCGAAACCACCTCTATTATTTCGTAATGGTATACGCGGTAGGGTCGTGGGTATATCAAATCACTTTACGGATTGAATAGACCATTCAATACACTTTTTGTCAAAATCTTGTATTACCATTTGTATACTTTGAATTTTCCTTTTCAACTGTGGCTGACATTTTGCTGCGTTATTTTACAAAACATCATTTCGTCCGTATTAATATAATCCAATTAAGAAAGAAATAAATCTATTATTAAGGATTTAAGCTGAAGTACGGGATAAGCCATGCTATTGCTTTAATTTAAATTCGTCGAAGTATGATTAATGATGGATTTCGCTTCAACACAAATGTTCATATTTTTTATAATGTTTCGGAAATATAAAACTTTTATATCATTAATAACACCAGACATATTTTCAATAACGTGTGTGGTTCAACCTGGTGGTACATGTTTATTTAATAAGTGCAAACTCATAAGATTGTAAAATCTTATAATAAAAATTTAAACAATATTTGTGTATTATATGCTGCATCATTATTTAAAAAAAAATATTGTTATGTTGCTGCTAGTGCTCTCGTTTTCTTTCTTTTTAATGCTGGTTTTATTATAATTTATTTTTCATTTTAAGCGGATTACAATTGAAATTTACCCAATATTGTTTTATATTATTATTGTAAGCATGGCAGTAGGTATACACACAACTGTTAACAAAAGCCTGCATGTACAATTTCCCAGCAAAAAAAAAAAAAAATGAAGTAGTTCAAAAGTAATGGATTTTTTATTGCTTCTCTTTCACTTATTTTCTATAATGCATTTTTAACAAGTTCGCTTATTCTAGTCAAGTTATAGTTTTAAACTCATAAAAAAGTTATGAAAATTTAACTTTATTTTCGGCTTAAGTTCATTTTTATTTCAATATTTAAAAATTTTGGGAAAGAAACATTTTTTAAAAATGTGTGGGAACGTTTTTTAAAGAAAACAAAAACAATTGGACAACAGCAGAATGTAATGCTGAATTTTCTGGATCGCTACATCTTTCATCAGCATCTATTAAACTTCGTTTGTGTACATTGTAAACATCGTCTATTTAACTAATTAATTAAATCAATATTAATTTGGCTAATTTGGAAGTCCGCACACAGTTCAATTCCTGTACCACCTTTCTGTAACTAAAGTGAAAAGTTTTTCACATGAAATTATTTTAGTCATCTTGTTTTAGACAGAGCGAGTCAATACTAATTAATGATTGTTTTTATTATTTTATATTATAAAGACGTCACTAACTGCAGCTCACCCATGTGAAAAACTATTTCACTTTAGTTACAGAAACGGGGTACTGATTTCGTAAAAAATTTAATTAGCTTATTTTAAGAAATTATAACAAAATATAAATGAAAAAAGGTATCCTATTATCTAATTTTTAATAATTGATGACAATCCGTTTTGTTAATGTGCACCCGTGCTCGCCTATGGCAAGCTAATGTTAAAATTATACCTTTCCCCGTAAATTGAAACAGTTCATTTTAAGTAGAACCCAAAATTATTTATCTACTTCTTCAGCATGTCTTTTTTTTTTTGCTGGGATTTTTTGCCCTTGATAATTAAATGCTAGTACTGTGTATGTATCTTCAATATTTTTAATTATAAATAGAAAATTTATTTCGTATCATTTAACACTATGCTTGATTTAGTTTTAGATCGCTCCTAAATGACTCGTAGCAAGGAGATAAAAGTTTCTCTTAGAAGAACTAAAGTTACCTCTGAAGTATCCTATAATTTTGTTTAGAAAATGCCTCTTAGCCCCGCCCCCTTTTGTGGACATATACAATAATTTGAAAAAAAAATAGAAGTATTAAAGAAAACGGATTACCGTTAAAATAAATTTTTTTTAGTTTTGATGGGGAGGCGAAGATATCTCTCCAACCGCACCTCCGAAATATCCTAGCGAATTATTTTTTCCCTTTTTTTTGTTATATTCCAAAAAATATTTATTAATAAGCTTTTATGTCGACGTAAAATATTTTTTTAAATTTATTAATTAATTAATAATTAATTTATTCATAATAATAACTGATTTATAATAATAAAAATACATTTTATTTAAAACAACTTCTCTTTTGAACTACGTTGTGTTGTGCTTCTTCTACTCTTTCTTCAAAGACCTCTTCCAAGTCTGATGCCGATTCTTCTAATAACAGCCCAGTAGACAACAAACCTTAACCTTAAATTTTATAGTGATATAAAACAATTTAGGAATGCAACAGCCTTCACTCTCAAAAACCTTTTCACATTTTAATTATTCCCTAAAAGGAACCTTCAAAACTTTCAATAAGTTTGCTTATTTATCGGTTATCGCTTCGGCAAAACTGTAATCAATGTTTTGAGTTACCGAAGTATAAAAAACAAATTCATTATTCTTATCAGAATATTTTATGTCACAAAAATATTTTAAACAGTACTTTAACAGGTCAAATTGGAATTCTTTTAATTTAAGTATTTATAGTTTAGGTAATACAATAAAACTAGAGCAAGTCTTATATTACAGTGTTGGGAAGTGATTTGGCAGATACTTTGAAAATACAATTAATAAAGTAAAAAATATAAAAAAGTAAAAAAAAATACAAAGATACAATGAAGCAAACAAAATATACAGTGAGGATACTGTTAACAATTTTAAATTTAAAAATTTTTAAGAATAAATATGAAATATGGCAGATTTGAATTTGCTTGCAATTATGAAAAAGTGTTGCTCAGAGATAGCACTATTGTATTTAATATTATGGATTTTGTAACCTCTATTTTTTATTATATACATATAATTATAATAATATATAATTTTATACAAACAATAGGAAGCGGTATTTTAATAAGTTGTCAAAAATAACACCACACATATCCTTCGCAACATGTGTGATGCTTCTGTTTCTTTTAATGCCGAATACATACCTGCCAATATTATTATACGTTGCGTTGAGCCCGCGCACATAGGAGTATTTGCCAATCTAGCCGGACATTACTGTTTTTTTGTTTTAAGATTACATTGGCTCTAACAATCTAAAAAGTAAAGAAGAATAAATTTTCAAATGATAACGGCCTTTTTGATATACATTTCACTCAACACTTACCAATAGCATTGAATTTTTTCAGTAATGTAAGCAGGACTCCTGTTGTTTTCCAAGAAGTTGTGAACGATATCCGGGAATGCTTTCCATACTTCCAAATGAGCTGGACCTAAACACTCATTAATTGCTTGGTCACCGTACAGAGCCCGCATTTGAGATCCATGAAATATACCAACTTCAATTTTGCTCGCTGTGGCTCTCGGAAATTTTTGTTTAAGGTAATTCAAGGCAAGATTGTCTTTTGGCGACCTTTTGACAATATTTGTAAATAACCCAAGCTTAATATGTAATGGAGAAAGTATTATCTTCTCCTGAGGAATGAGTTGGTCTTTTTTGATATTGTACTCTCCGTGCGAGTATACAATAATGAAAGGGATAAATATAGTCATAAAAAATATTCTAGAAACAATATAAAAACTAAAAACAATAATCCTACCTACTAAAACAACCATGAATATAGGGTGTGAGCAATTAAAATGAAAATACTGTCGTTCCACATAATACTTAATTAAATCTTTATTTTTCTCCGTTTTTTTTTCAAATTACGTTTAAAATATTAGTAATAAAATAAAATAAATATTGGTAATAAAGTAAAAGGATAAAAAATTTCAGATATTTACTGTAATGTAGAAAAAAAAACGTTAAAAATACACAAATTTTGAAGTTTCTTCGTAGATAGAAAGTTGCAGCATATCAACGGAAAAGGTATTCAATTACCTTTTCAACGATGTGCCATTTATCTCGATCGGACTTTTCGGTTGGGCTCTGTAAGGGTATTAGTGGGACCATACACCGAACAACACAAAAGTACCGTTATATAAAAAACGGTACTTAAAAAAGACAATTACAGCGTTTTTCGTGGTCAGGAGATCCCAATTAACTTATCTAGCCATGTGGTGTTCTTGGTATTTTTCCAAATTAAAAATTTGTAAAGCGGTGTTATTAATCTTTCCAATGCCTGCCTACGTAAAACGATATTTTTGTAATTTGTTACTTTATAGTATTTTATTTATCTGAAAATAATTAATTTATTCATAATATAACTTATTTATGATTGTAACGGTAAACTTTATTTAAAATTGTTACAATTAAGTTATTAAAAAAACTTCTCCTTTGCACTAAGAGATAATTAGTGCAAAAGGCATTTTTCGTCTGATTCTTCAAAGACCTCTTCCGAATCTGAATCCTCTTCAGCGTTAAGTAGTTCTTATACTAGTAAATAGTGAGTTAGGAGCGAAACGCTCAACTTTTATTTTTCTACATTATAAAAGTAGGGATCGTAAATTTTATAGTTGTATATAACATTTTTACGACATCAAAGAACCCATTCACTTTTTTTTTTTTTTTGACAAAAAATTCAACAAGAATCCTTTTTTAATTCCAAAGGAAATTTTTTATCATAAAAATGTTAAACAAAATTTTTCTAAAATTTAATATAAGTATTACTTTTTACAGAAAAGAAAATTAATACAAAACCTTTATTTGTTTACCCACAAGAAAATATATTGCAAACAGGGCTGCCGTTTTTGGTTATTTCTAACCAAAAGTGGTTATTTTTTTCTTTAATGTGGAGATGTGAATATTTTTCTCATTTTGGTTATTTTTTCTCCAAAATAATAATACACTTGTCATATTTTTTATGTTATACTTTTTAAGCTTTTATATTCTTAAATTTTTCGAATTGCTACCAAGACAACTGAAAATAAAACAGCTGTGACTAAAATCGCCAGTGCAGCCACCTGTTATGAATTCGCCTTTATTGCTACTCATTTGCTTATAATACTTTTCTTTTACAACACTATCAACAGCTTTTGATTTTGCTGAATGTGAAATTTCACTTCAAAATGCAGTGAACTTTTAATAAGTAAATCTATGGTCTCAAACTATTATACTGTGAACTGCAAGTTTTGTTTACTTTGTTTTAAACAAACTTTTATTTTTTTAAACATACGTGTACAATCGTTACTTATTACATACATACATATATATGTAGGTAAAAGAATTTTATTTTTGTTATTATTATTAACTGAATTTAAATCACATAAGTTACATTATAAATATGTATCCATTTTAAATGTTATTTAATAAAAATACTACATATTGACATTTGGTTATTTTTTTTTCTCATTTGGTATTTTTTAAAGCAAATTTTGGTTGTAAAAATTTTTTGGTTGTGGCAGCACTGATTGCAAACTTCTCAAAATCGCATAAAGTCAACAAAAACAGAAAAATGTGAACTTTTTAGAAAATCGCAAAAACAACTGGCGCAAAAATTCGCAACTTTTTTCTACAGTATAAAAAGTAGAAATCGCAGATTTTACAGTGATATATAACATTTTTAGGATCGCGATAGAGATCACTCTTATAAACCTTTTTACTTTGTTGTGTGTTATCATTAAAATTTAAAACAAAATTTTTCCAAAAATTAATATAAGTGCTGCAATACAGCCCTTTACAGGAAAAAAATCAATTTAAAATCTTTATTCGTTTAGCCACAAGAAAATATATTGGAAACCTATCGAAATCGCGTAAAGTAAAAAAAAAACGTATGCGATTTGTTCAACTTTCTTGACTTTAGCAGTGTTCCAAAATGACAAAAGCCTTGAAAATTTACTATACGATGCTGTTATCTATCCAGCTGCGTAGTTAAATTTTTACATTTCTCAAAATTTGGCCTAATGTCCGGCTATGACACAACGGGACCTTTAGGACCCAAGTGAGTCGGTCTTATTATGCCGACAGCCTGCGCAACCTAATGTCCGGCTAGATTGGCAAAATTCCCCTATGTGCTGCTTTTAGTAAGAGCATCACAAGTAGAAAATATTTCGCATATGAATGTGTGTATTGTACTGAGAAGTATATAAATTTCTTAACAAAGAAAAAGTTTTCCCGCGGTTTATTTTAACATGATCTAACCAATAAAGAGATGTTTTCACCAAGTTTTTTTGCAGGTTCGACAAAATTTATGAATACATTATTAATTTTGACTTGACTTGAGTGCATAAATTGGCGCTTTGTAATACTCTAATTATCATAAAGTTAGTAATTTCTGACACCCGGCATCTTATATACAGGTGCACGCCAACAGTATGTAAACAGTTGATAATTACAATGTGTTACATGCAATAATAAATCGTAAGCGTAGAAGGAATACAGGAGTTTACAGAATTTAATGGATGTACTGTGTCTAAAGCCTTAGGAGTGATAAGGGATGAAACGATACGAGTAAATACAAGTAAATATCGATACTTTCCTCTCGATACCAAGTACTTTTAGCATCGATACTTTACCACCGAATACCAAGTAGGTATCGGTAAAAAAGTACTCGTATCGGTCAAAAATACTCGTTACATATTGACTTGAAGTAAATATTGAACGTGACTCCATACAGTCTTTATGAAATGTGCATAAATTAGTTATCTTTGGTAAAACGGTTAAAAATTAAGAGGCCAGAATTAGTATAGAGTTTTTGGTACTTTTTAATGGAGACCCAAGAGGGTCTCTAAATCCTTAAAAAACTTCTTCAACAGCAGAAATATTTAATTTTAAGTACAGAGTTATGGCATTTTGCAATTCTAAATTTACAATAAACTTCGAAAATAAAAAGTCGATCAAGCCTTCTATTAACAACTTTTTTAAATATAGATAACAACTTTCTTGTAAAATAAAGTATCAGTTATATTTAAAATAGTCTTGTTTAGTTCAGTTTCAAATTTTGTGCAAAAATCAAGGCTGCCTATATTCAAAAACCAATTTTGTAAATATTTTTCCTCTTTAAATTTTTAATTTATTCATCGATATTTATTTATTAAAACTTTTGTTGTTGTCAAAGCCATATCTCATTTAATTTTAACAATTTTGATTTTTTTTTTTCTTATTGCCTTTTCTTAAGGCGCTGTTACCCACTGATTGTTAACTCTAAAATTAATATATATTTATATAAACTAGGCAAAAAAAAAATTGGGTCGTACCATGGCGTAATTATGTACCAGATAGTGGCAATGGCGAATTTATTCATTTTCGCCGTTTCAGGAAACGTCAAACTTCATATAAAAATTTGACGTTGAATTTTTGTGTATGGAGTTTGACATTTCCTGCAACGACACCAATGAATAAATTTGCCACTGCCACTACCTGGTAAGTATATCTAAATTTTAGAATTAATAATTCTTGCAAAAAAAAAACCGACTTCAAAACAGATTTTATCTGTCTGCTTATAACGGTTCAAGAGTACGGCTACAAAATTAGATTACATTAACTATTGGGACACCCTTATATCTCCAAAGTTTATACTTGTTCAATAGTTTGGCAATATACATCAAATTACAGCAACTATAGGCTCACCCATTATTTTTCAAAATTCAAATTATATACTTGCTGTTGTAGTAGATTTAGCAATCAGGTTCTGTGTAAATTTTAACCGTCTGTCTAACGGTTCAACGGTTTGACCCTTAAATTTATAATTTAAAGTTTTCATACTTCTTATTATATGACACAAAGTAGTGGACATTCTGTCTAAAACTAAGGTGTTTGTATACAACGGACCAACAAATTTCGACCATATAGAAAAAATTACAATAATTTTGAGAACACCCTTTAATTTCTAAATTCAAATTCTAAGCTTATTGTTATAGCGGACTTAGCAAAACAGGTCCCTTGTTAATTTCGGCTGTCTGTCTATAACAGTTAAGAGGGTCGGCCACATACACTAAATTACATCAACTATTGGAACACCTGTTTATTTCTAAAACCAAATTTTATACTTGTTGTTGTAGCGAAGTTAGTTATACAGGTTCTTTGTAAATTTTAATCGTCTGTCTACAACTGTTTAAAATTATGGCCATATACATAATTAAATGAACTATTGGAGCACCCTTTAATTTCAATATTAAAACTTGTTACTATAACGACCATATCAATCGACATTATGTCCAATTTGCAAGCATTTGTCTGTAACGGTTAAAAAGATAGGCCCATATAAGTAAATCTGCATCATCTATGGGACACCCTTTAATTTCTAAATACAATTGTAAACTCGTTGATATAGCGGGCTTAAAAATACAGGAATAACAGATCAAAAGTTCGGCCATATACTTGTAATTATATTAATTATTTTGACACCCTTTAACTTCCAAATCCAAATTTTATGCTTGTTGTGATAGCGGACATAGCAATTCAGGTTCGTTGTAAATTTAAAGCTTCTGTCTAAAACTGTTCAAAAGTATACATCAAATTAAATGAACTATTGGCGCACCATTTAATCTATAATTTTTAATATTAAAACTTGTTACTATAACGGCCAAAGCAATCGACATTCTATCTAATTTGTAAGCATTTGTATATAGCGGTTCAAAAAAAAGGCCCATATAAGTACATCTACGTCAATTATGGGGGCACCCTTAAATTTTTAGATTCATTTTTGTATAACTTTTTGTTATTGGAAGCCGTATTAATACGCAGTCATTTATATTTTAAGATTATTAACTGTTTTTTAAACGGGACCAACCTGTAAGCATAATCTATCATATTACCAAAATCGTTTCAGAAATGACTAAGTTCTGCACGCACAAACATAAAAAAAGCAACATTCAGTCGAATTGCATAACCTTCTTCTTTTTTTGAAGTCGGTTAAAAATCAGAGGCGCCTCAAAAAAAGGCAATAAACCAAAAATTAAAATTGTTAAAATTAAATGAGATATGGCATCGACAGCAAAAAATAATTTAATAAAGAAAATATCGATGAATGAATAAAAAATTAAAAGAGGAAAAACATTAACAAAATTGATTTTTGAATATAGACAGACTTGATTTTTTTCACAAAAAAAAATAAATATGTCAATCGATCAGATACAGTGTCGAAAGACATGCTATTGGAAATCGCATGATCGGTCCATGTCCTGGTAGGCACGGTGTTTTGCAGCAGGCCGAAGGCCGTCTACGCAGAAAATCTTTAGTAAGCGAAGCCAGTGTTAGTCATACCATAAAGGAGAAAATAAATTTATCTAAAATCAATAATGGCAGTTTAATCACAATATCTAACACATAATTCAGTGCAAACCAAAATATCTGTTTTGGAGTGGATTCATCATTTACTTATCAATTTTCCGCATGAAGTAGGTTATGGTTATATAAATATGAAAGTTAATTTTAACTTAACTATGCATTATAATAAAAACTAAATGGCAAATCACAGGATCCAACTAAAACTTGAATAACAAACTTCATTAAAAAAAAAGTTAGCAAAACAGATATAATTCATGTCACTCATTTAAAAAAAAGTTAAGAAATAAATATGTTCTGAAAATATATGTAATATTTTAGTTAAAAATGTTCTTTTACTTCAGTGTTTGAGTACTTACAATTGCATTTGCTCTTGTGGTGGTGGCGGCGGTTGTTATGCTGCAGAGCAACAGGTTGCTGAGGCACTATCGGTGGCCCATAGAACATGTATGGCGGATATGGGTAGGCCACCGGTGCTAGCTGCTGTTCGTCGTGCTGCCCTTTTTTAAATTTTAAAAAATATTTTATTTTTTTGTGGCAATGGGGGCAGTTGAAACCATTTTCCTTTTAAGCAAAAATCACACTCTACCAAGAAGAACTGCAGAAATAAAAAGGCGCCATTATTCCCAAAAATTAACTGGGCATCACATCATTTTAAGGCCCAACAATAATGTGCATAAGCTACCTTTAGCTTATGCCAAAAATCCAACGAAAAGCCTGTCAAATGCTCAACGAATAACACATATATACCAAATTATAGGCATATATATGGCCTTCATCCACAATTGGTCCCATCCAGGAACAACTCTTAGTTTTCGAGATATAAGCCCATATGTACTATGAGGGATAGCGCAAGTAGTAGTTGTAACGTATTTTTAGTTTTTTTTACAAAAGGCTTGTTTTTGTTCATAAAATATCGATTTTTATTTAATTTATTGCCTTAACTTTTGAATAACTTATTAAATTTGTTTAATTGATAAAACTTTTTATTTCCGATTTGTTAAGTTTTTTTGTTAACTTAAAAATCCTGATATTCATTGTTGAGCGTGTACTAATGTAGATATTGGCTCGAGTGAATAAAAAGGACGTTTATACTACATAGTACCTAGTACTAGCACTAGCTTAAACTTTTTAGTACTAGCAAGGCTGAAAAGTATAAACTACAAAAAGTGTGAATAAAGCTTTGCTACTACTAGGTAGCTTGTACTGAAAAGAGATAGCTTATACTGGAAAATAAAAAGATTTGAGTGTTGCCTCTGTTTACAAAAAAAAAATTTTTTTTCTTATAAATTCCATGCAATATGAGTTTGTTTTGATTATTTACTTTATACATTAAGTACATATTTGATATAAAAGTTTGTATTAATAATTTTTTCTCAGGTTGGGCGACAAAAATAGTGCAAATATTTTTGCTCCAAAAGCATAAATTATATTTAACTTGGAAAATATGGGTGAGCGCCAATTTCTTTACATTTGTTTTTCTTATTTTTCAATTCTCTATAGCTCCATACATTTTTTAATTGGAACTACTTCACTTAACTAGATTTGTTCCAAATGATATGGTAAAAAAAGGCCTGGTGTTTTGCCCGCTGTCTCGAAAAAATGGATTATGCTGATTTTCAATAGCATAATTTCCAAACTGTTCGATTGTCGTATTTAAATTTTCTTTAGCTCATCTAGTCCCTTGGCTAAGTTGTTTTCAACACTAACACGGACGGACAGACGGATATTGCTCAATAGAACTCTCTATGTATAAGAACTTAGAATAAATACACTTTATTGGGTCGGAAATGGATATTGTAGAAATTACACTTAGATATACCTTTTTTCCACCTGTGGTGAAGGGTATAACAAACGACAATGCACTTTTTGATGAATAAACGTATTTCCAGCACCTCAATAACATGCTTACAAAAATTTAAGTTAAAACGAGTAATCTTAAGTACTTACTAGTTTTTATTCACACATATGGATAAACTAGCTTAAACTAGGCAACAAAAAAGCACTAGCTTTATCTGAAAATTTTATTCACCTCAAAACTAGTTTAAACTTAAAATTTGCTAGTTTTAGCTAGAACTATATTTTTATTCACACCGCCCATTGTCATATAATTTATAAAATCTAAGTACATTTTGTTGGATTTAAACTTGGTAGCACTCAATTTAATGTAAAGCACTCATTTTTATGCGTGTGAGAGACTAAGGAAACAATTTTTAATTTTCCTCTCTTTGATTTAAGTGAAACAAGTTTAGTTTGTTATTGTAGTTTGTTATCTTCACGGAGATAAATATTTTTTTATATGTGGAGTTTGACATTTAGCGTTTACTGCGAAAGTAATGAATTCGCCATCGAGACCACCTTTATTATTTCGCCATGGTTTTCACCTCTGTATAATTGTGGTTTTGATAAAAAGAAAATAAAATCACATACAAACTCATTCAATCGTTTAAAATAAACCATTGAATGAATTGAACGAACGGTTCAGTTTTTGGTAAATGACAAAAAAAAAAAAACTATTGGGTATATACATTAAAGCAACATACAAGTTGATGCGTTCTATTTGTGAACGTCACTTAGGAGAGATCTTGTAGTAACAGTTTGTCTGTTACAGAAGTAGGCAAGTTGCTATCGTGTATTTTTGGTGTATTAATTATTTTTTATTCTCTATCGCTCCATCTATATGTATATTTCTTTTGATTGGAGTTACTTCATTGTTTCAAATTATATGAAAAAATTAGAGGTATCTTAAATTTTAACAAGTAAGAGTACTATTAAGCATTTCTTAAAAATTTTGCTTTTAAATGATACCCATATTGTTATTAAAAAAAATATTGAACATTTCAAAGCCCCTTAATGCAGAAAATCTGGGCGAAAGCCATTTTTTTCACCGGATGTTTTTTGTTCTTATTTTTTAATTCTTTATTGCCCCATATACATATATATTTATTTTGTTGGCTGTTGTTACTACATTGTTCCAAATAAAATGAAATTATTAGAGGCAGGCGTGGTGTTTTGCCGCTGCTTCGAACGACGTGGACCGATCATGCTGATTTCCAATAGCACCTCTTTTGACACTATGTCTGAAGTTTCTGAATTTACAAATAAATGTTTTCAAACTATTTCATAACATTGGCCTCCAAATCATACGATTAATTAAAAATCAGTGCGAGGAATAACGGCAACTAGGCAGTAGCCAGGTGTAGATCAGAATTAACTAAATTGATAATAGTATTTATGGGTAGTTATAAATTCAATAAGTATAACTTAGGAATGAGGAGAAGCTGATATCAGGATGAATATTTGTGCTAAAGAGGTTACCGACAGCATATAAATTATCCTGAAAAGGCTGTTCGAGCGTTAACCAAAAATGTCCAATTAAGAGTAAAGGCCTGTTTTGAATCGTATCACTTGTCTCCGCCTATACTTGCTTTCAAACGATCATTTGCGCTTTTAACAAACATTCTTAGCCACCTGTACCATAAAAAACTCTATAACCCTTCGCGACGCAAATTACTTGATATCTTGCTTAGCAAAGGCGCAACCATTCAGACCACAATACGCTGTGGCTCCTAAAAGCTGAGACCAGAACTTAAGATCTCACATATTACTATTACGCGCTTTTTCCCTAACTCATTTCAGCATCTACCCAAAAAGAGATTTTCGGAGGTTTAAGCTGCTGTTCTGTATTTATTCTCTTTTTAAATAGAAAACCTTTAAACAATTTAATTTTTGTTAATATTCCAAATCAACACTTCCCTGTTAATTACTATTGCTGTACTTAGTGCAATGCTAACAAAAATATCTACAGGTTGACGTAAGAAAAGCAATAATTAATTGCAAATAGTTTTGCAATCTTAAGGTTCTGATTACTTTCAACTTGACATTTCAATTTTAATTGCAAACTGAACTTTAATAGACAAAAGAAATAAAAGGATGTAGAAAAAAGAAAAACTTTATTCAACCAGCAAGAAGAAGAAAAGAGTAACACATGTAAATTTATTTACAACGATGCTTGTGTTGTTTTGCATGAAGAGATTTACTGAATTGATTTATATTCTGTGTAGTACATGGTGTATAAATAAATATTTTTTCCATACGTACATACTTGCATAGATACATTTATGCACATAAACACACATTTTTGTAAGCACTTCAAAACCCTGTAGTTCATGATAAATAAGAAGAGCGTTTTTATACTTTTCACCACAAAATGTGAAAGAAGATTTGTCATTCCGTGTCTAATTTCTACAATTTATATTTCCGGCCCCATAAAATATATACATATATTCTGTCTGTCTATCTGCATAGCGAAAGCGATTGAACTATGTCCGTCTGTGCTAGTGTAAATATGTCAATCGATCAGATATAGTGTCGAAAGAAGTGCTATTGCAAATCAGCATGATCGGTCCATGTCCTTTGAGGCAGCAGGCAAAACACCACTCCTACCTCTAATTTTTTTATGTCATTTGGAATAATAAAATAACTTCAATCAAAAAAATAAATATGTGGGGCGATAGAGAATTAAAAAATAATAAAAAAAACATTTAGTGAGCGAGTTACAGGTCTCTGAATTTTTCAAATTTTTTTAAATATCAATATGGGTATCATTTTAAAGCTTTTGAAAATATCTTTAAGGAAATACGAAAATTTTATAAAAATGCTTAACCCATTAAAAGCCGATGTCGTTTTAATGTAAAATTATATATATGCAGTACCAAAATTACTTTTTATTGGAGTTACTTCTCTAAACTAGATTTACATAGATGGTGATTTGGCATAGCCGAATATATCACCTTTACTTGTTAAAAATAAAATTTGTTTTGTAACTTTTCTTTAACATCAAATTTTATTGCAATCATTCTAATAGTTCTGGGTGTGTTGTTGTCCAAGCGTAAGTAGAGAATTTATCTGGAGAGGACTAAACAAAATAAAAAAGTTGTGTCATGCATTATACATTCTGTGGGTAGGAGGTGTACATTTTTTTATGGGAGGGGCTCACCATTTAGGCCTTCGGCACATAAAACAATAATTTGCTTCGAACCTTTCTGTAAATGAGTCCATTCCTTATCTTATATAAACTATTTTCCTCCTTTTCCAACAGTAATCTAATCTCCTTGATTCTCTTATCTCTATACTGTCATATTGATATTCGTATTCCTGCTCAATGCATCAACGTGTTGCATCCGCTAACCATTTCGATGCCCTAAAGTATAATGAAAATGTTCCACGTCAAGAGCCCATCTAGCTATTCGAGGATATATTTCCTTTTTATTCAAAGTAAGTGTTAATAAATTATAATCTGTCATAATTTTAAACTTGATCCCCTGTAAATAAATTCTGAACCTCCTTGAAGCATGAATAATAGCCAGGATCTCAAGCTCAAAGCTATGATATTTAAATTCAGCTTCGGTTGAAAAGCAAAATATAGGATGAAATTTGCCATCATCCTTTTTTTTAATAAAATTGCTCCATACCCATTACTGCTCTAGCATCACCATATAATACTGTTTCTTGCTTTGGATCATAAATAGATAGAATAGGTGCTTCAATTAACTTTCCTTTTAAAACAGAATTTCTTTCCAGTATGAAAAGAATTTCTGTTTTTCCTCTCCAAATTTAAAAATCACATTTTTTAACTAAGTTATAAGAGGCTGTGCTATGAGAGAAAAAACCTTAATAAACCTTCTAAAATAAGAACATAGCCCAATAAAACTCTGATCATCGTTTGTGTTACGAGGTATCAGAAAATCGATCACAAATTTAATATTCCTCTCGTCTGGTCGAATGCCATTTCTAGAAATCCTGTAACCAAAATACCTAATCTCGTACTCCATGAATTTACACTTATCTAATGTTAGCTCTAGTTTGTTTTACAGTAATCTTCCAAAAACTAGTTTTAGAACTTCAAAATGTTCCTCGGAATTTTGCGTAGCGATCATCAAATCATCAATATATATTGCCACTTTTCCTTCACCTTTGAAAAGATGGAGGGGAATTCTTTAAACCAAACGGCATTTTCTGATAATCATACTGACCCATCACAAATGAGGTATATTTGATAAAATCTTCACTCATATCAACATGATAAAAAGCGCTCTTTAAATCTAATATTGAAAATATACACTTGTTAGCTAATCTATCAAAAAGATCGTCAAGTAGAGGAAGGGGGTAATTATCCCCCAATGTCATTTTATTTAAGGTACGATAGTCTGCACATAATCTAAGGTCTCCTGTTTTCTTTTTAACAACTACTATTTTCAAATATCAAATTTATCAGCTTTTTGTATAAATCGCCAATTCAACAGTAAAAAATTAAGACAGACAATTGAAAAAATCGTAAGTAAATTTTTAAATTGCAATTTTTTGTTTAAATCGTAAAAAAGTTATCGGTTTTCAATCAAATAAAAAGAAAACACATTTTGTTTAATCTGTGTATTATTTAAATTTCTCTTCAAAGTGCAGTTTATATAAAATGAACCGAATCTCATCGGTTTACACTAGCGGTTTATAAGTCAGAACACGTTTTTACCAGTAGTATTCATATCAATATTAATTTGGTTGGACGAAGTTTACACACAAACCAAAGTACAGAAAGAACAATGAAGAAGTACTTTTGTACTTCTTCCTTCATATATTCAACATGGTGTGCTGCATTTATTACTTTTGTAAAGATACTTTCTGAAGTAAATATATCCTGAGAGCAACTGCGTTAGATGTTTTCTCTTTATTCACTTCTCTATGTCAGGAAATAACTTTGCCGTTCATCTACCCTTTTTTTTGCTATTCCACCGAGTCTGCCACTTTCGAAGGGCGTCTGCTTGACCTCATGCGGTCCTCCACCTGCAGAACTATTGGAATCATCTCCGCTATAACTTGCACGGTCGCGGTCGACACCGTACGATATGACGATGTAGCCCTTAGTGCCGTGATTCTTTGTCCAGATATCAGCGTTTGAGCTCTCCGCTGTGCAATTTTGTACTCCTTTTCACAAGGGGACTTCCAACGTTTGCCATCAGCCTTAGTCTTACCGTAATACCGCTTACCTTTTACGAGTCTCATGCCAAGGTAATTTACCGATCTTATATTCCTTGTCGCCTACCCTCATAGTAAATATCTCGCTAGGTATGCGGCGCTCAGTCATAAGCAGCAGCTCTCTCGTATGTGTTGCCAACTCTAAACCTAGTGTACGTGTTTTGACCTGATTAAGTTTCCGTTTCACTTTTTCCATGGTCCATGTCTGAATTATAACCGCGATGTAATCTGCGTAGCCTATTAAAAAAGCTCCCTCTGGCATATTCATTCTTAAAGTGGCGTCGTAGTTGGCAATCCATAAGTCTGGGCTGAGAATTGATCCCAGTGTGGCCTCAGATGTAATCTGTTTTTTCCTTATGCCTTGGCTTGTGTCGTAAATAAGGATTCTATATCTGAGGTATGATCTTATAATTTTCATAAGATAACTTGGTACATCGAAATCCCGATCCAGTGCATTCAACACATCTGACCATCTTAGGCTATTAAAGGAATTTTTCATGTCGAGCGTGGCAAGCAGGACAAAAGGCCTGCTGTGATGGTTTATTTTTCTGCTTGCCAGTACGCTGTCAACAACGTCCTTAACTACAACTAATATAGACCTTCCCCTCGGAACCCATATTGCCTGGCCAACGAGCTACCTCATTTACGCATAGCCTCCTGAATTCAGGGCTTTAGTAATGTTTCTAGCAATTTTCCAGTTGTATTTAGCATGCACAATGATCTGTACGATGATGGAGCAGATATAGCTGCGTTCCCTTTGCTAATTAAGACTAGTTTCTGTTCCTTCAATACCTTTGGGAAGAGTCCTTCTGATAGGCATCTGTTGTACATGTTCAACAGCAGTCTTGGTCGCTAACCAACTATCTCTTTGAGAGCTTCAGCCGGTATCCCGTCAGGTCCCAGCGCTTTCCTTATCTTCAATTTCATCGCTGCAGTTCTCAACCCTTCTTCAGGGAATAGGAGTAGTGTCGAAGCGTTCATGTCTTCAGACTTGACTGGTTTTAGGCTGTGCTTGGGAAAAAGAGAGTTTTTATCGTTTTGTCATCCAATTCATCTACTGGGTTCTTCGAGCAGAGTTTCTTCATAGCGATTTTGTATCCTAATCCTCATGGGTCCCAGTTTAAGTCATTTCTCAGTTCTTCCCATTTGTCCAGCTTGCTTCAATATATGGCATTTCGAAGAGTTTCCAGAGCCACTTTATATTCTGCTCGTTCTCTTTTTGCTGCGTCTCGGCGTCTGCCTCTAGTATAAGCTCTTCTAAGCCTTAAGCAGTTCCGCCTGTTTCTTGTGGAGCTCTTTATCATAGTCATTGCCTTTTGCCAAGCTTTGGTTATAGTCTTCATAGTACGTTCTACTACAATTGCAGCAAACAGTAAACAGTTTAACACAAACAAACAAGTATTAAAACAAAGGAATTACATACATATATACATACATACATACATGAAATTACTAAAACACTATTACAAGTTTTTTAAAACATTCAAAACAAATAATATAAAACATAACACAATCACACAAACTAAACTGTTTTCAAGAAAGCAAACATAAAATAACATAACATATAAAACACAACAAACAATAGTGCTAAAGTTTAAATAAACAAAACTATACCTACAACAACAAGCAATTTCTCCGTGGAAAATCATGTTGTAAAGAAGCTACCGACGCCCCTTTGCCCGAATAAGGGTAATCAGGGGAGTAACTTACAAACAGAATCAGAGGTAACAAGTGTAGAAAATACTTGTGTTATAACCTTTAATTTGTAAATTAGTCAAATATAAAAGATTTTTGCAAATTATTAAAAATTAATTTCGCTTTGCAAGTCGAACACAAAATATATTTTTTACACTTAAATAATTGTGAAACAATTTATTTATTTGTTATATCTAAACAAAACTTACCAGTGTGACCAGACCACAAAAATTTTTGGAGCTAAATTGGCACCAAAAAAGTGCTAAAAAATTGCAAGTACTAAAACATAGTGTCAAAATTTAAACGTCTTAGTTTTAAGCAAATATTTTTGAAGAGTTCATAGTTTTATCATTTATGCTTTTGTCGTTAGAAATATTTATTTGAATTGAATAAAACCAAATTTCTTAAAACAATAAAAAGTTTTAAAAACTAAAAATAATAATAACTCACGGT
This sequence comes from Gymnosoma rotundatum, assembly GCA_916610165.2. Classification (NCBI taxonomy): domain Eukaryota; kingdom Metazoa; phylum Arthropoda; class Insecta; order Diptera; family Tachinidae; genus Gymnosoma; species Gymnosoma rotundatum. Next base: position 120,398,830 of record OU744336.1, read on the forward strand.
CTTATGCAAAAAAAAGTTAACGCTGCTTTAAACTCATTGTTAAGCAAAATTCCTTAAAGTTTTATCCAAAAACGATTGTTAGCTTAACAAACGTATGGTAAGACCTACGTCAACTTTAAAATTTTTAAAGTAGGTTACCCCTTACTTTAAAGTGACGTTTTTGATATTTATTTTTTGGAATACATATTGTCAACAAAAAGTTTGTGTAAATAAGTTTAATAAAACGAAGAAAAGTTGTGTTAATTAAAAAACAAAATTAAAAAAATGGATACACTAAATTTAGTGAGCAGAATCGGTAAAATTAATTTTGATTTTATAGAAAAACTTTTTTTAATATTGTAATATTTTTTTTAGAACGCATAACTGAAATATCTGGGTATAATCGGCCAAGAATTTACAAGCCAAGGATTGATGGTTTCTCTGTTCCAGATGACCAGTTTAAAACAAAGTATCGTTTTAGAAAGGAAACTGTTCTAAAAATTATAAACTTAATTAAAGCCGACATTAAAGTAGACCGCAGAGGCTGTGGAACACCTTCAAAACTGCAAGTTTTAGTGGCTTTACGTTGTTGGGGGCGAAGAGAAGTAAGTAAAATTTTCCGTGACAGTAAAATGAGCACACACTTACTGCATAATTTTTAGTATCAAGATGATGCTGGTGATCTTCATGGTCTGGCACAAAGCACAGTAAGTAGAATTTGTGCCAAAGTTTCTCGTGCATTAGCCAAACACGCCAGAGACATAATCAAGATGCCATCATCTGCTGAAGAAGAGGTAAGATTGGCACAAGGCTTTAAAGCAATTCGCAACTTTCCGGTTGTAATTGGCGCCATTGACGGCTGCCATATAAAAATTAAAAAAACAGATGGTGATGCTGCGCAGTATTACATTAACAGAAAGGGATTTTATTCGCTCAATGTTCAGGTAATTCAAGGTTTGAATTTTCCGCACAGATATTGTAAAATTTTTCCTGTAGGTCGTTTGTGATTCCCGACTTAGAATTTTAGACATTGTGGCAAGATGGAGGGGCAGCACGCACGACTGCAGAATTTTCAATGAATCTTCCATTAAAGAGCGCTTTGAAAATGGGGAGTTTAGAGGTCGTTTGCTTGGCGATTCTGGGTATAAATTAACGCCATATTTATTTACACCTCTACTTCGTCCTCAAAATAACAAAGAAATAAAGTACAACGCTGCTCACATCGCAACCCGAAATACAGTTGAGAGATGTTTTGGTGTCTGGAAACAAAGATTCCGATGTTTGCTCGATGGTATGACCATAAGTTTTCTAAACGCTAAAGTATTAGTTGTAGCTTTAGCTGTCTTGCATAACATTGCAATAGAAGAAAACGATACTTTTCCATGTAAGCTTTACATACATATTTATATATTTCTTAAAAATTGCAAATTTATTGACTTTTAATAAAATTGTTTTTCAGATGAATTTGAAGCAGATGATTCAATGCAAATAGACGCATTTGAAAGAGAAAATATTATCCTTAAATCCTTTATTGAAAAGAATTTTTAAATACAATTTAATTAAGAAATAAAAACATATTTTTTTCTTGTTATTTTCATATACACATGTTTTATTATTTATTTATCATATATTTTACAGCAGGTATCTTGTAATAAAAAAAAGTCTACAACTTAAATACTTCAGTCTCTTGTAGAATCAAAAAACATATAACATAAAATAACAACTCAAATACATTAAACTTTAAATAAAAGTTATAAAAAACAAACAAATGACACAAAAAATAACAATTCAAATATATCAGTCTCATTAGAATAAAAAACAAATAATATAAAAAATAGCAATTCAAATAAAATAAACTTTAAATAAAAAGTATAACAAACTTAAAATTATTCAGCCTCAAATAAATTAAAAAAGCAATTTAAAATAGAAAAATAAAAAAATTTAAAAAAAATCAGTACACTTATTTGTTCCTTAATTATTACTGATCTGTAGAAAAATAAAAGTGAAATTAATTAGTAAAGATGTATATACATACATATTACGTGTATCCAAAACTTTACAGGTACATAAATATTTGTCTAATTAATAAATAATACTAATAGATTTTTTGTTCTATGGTATTTATTTTTTCAAATATATGCATACGTACCAACGGAATGTTTCTTAAAATATTCCCTTTTCTCTTTCAGCAACTCATACTCCAAGTCCAAGTTTCTCAGCTTTCTTTTCTCTACTTCCAACCTTGCTTCTTCAACCTGAAGTTGACGTTTATGCAACTCATCCCTGCATTTTATGTCAAATTCTACCATATCCTTCATGTGGTATTCTGCAGGCCTTTTTGCAGACATTTTCTAACGAAAAATATATGTACATACATACATTCATATATTAGTTTATTAAAATAAATAAAATACGAGTATATACAAACCTTTTTTATGACAGGTGTGGCATTGGTTACATATCCGCCTTTCTGCATTTCTTCTTCGGCTTTTTCACAATTTTCTTTTGATGTGCTAGCTTGGTTAGCCTTAGAAAAAGGAATAATTGATTTACAAGTATTAACAGTCATTCATTCGTACTTACATTTTCGCCTTTCTCCATTTCTTCTTCAACAACTTTTTGACAATTTTCGTTTGATGTGTTAGCTTGGTTGGCCTTAAAAAAAGGAAAAATTGATTTAAAATTACCAACAGTCATTCATTCATACTTACTTGAACTATAACTGCATCGGAATCGAATTCGTTAAAATCTACAACAAATTTATTTGGAAGCCACACCATTATGTCTTCGCTGCTTAAAGGTTGTTCTGCAGGTATGGAACCACCACCAGTTTTTCCGATTTCTTTTCGGCGCTCCGATATCTCCTTCTTAGCTACCAAGTCCGGCGTATAATTCGTAACCAGGTTAATTAGGTTTTAAGTTCAGCTAGTTTTAAACTTACGAAATGGTTTTTAAATCATCCTGAATTTATAATTTGAGTACAGAAAGAAAAACGATTGCATAGCGATTAAGATTCAGCAAAAGCTCTTGGCATACATTGGGTTCCGAAGAACGATTAAAGTTTCATTAGAAAAATAATTTTCAGGAATTAATAGCTTGCAAAAAACACTTATTGTCCGTTTCTTCTTCTTCCCGTTTGTTCGATCCTCTCGGCATATTATGCCCTATCGTAACAAAATCTAAAATGTGATTACAAAACCCGTGTTTTCAAAAACTTTACTGGGATGAATCTATTTTCATCAGACTAAATACTTCAATGGAAAATTTCAAGTCTAATTTTCTAGAAATTGATCCAATAACAATCCCAAGATTCTTTTACACAATTTCTACAGCGAAAATTCAAATTCATGGAATTGCTGATGCCGTAATTCGAGCATATCATTGTTGCATCTACATTCGAAGCTCCGTATCAAACAAAATTATTTCGAGACAACTTACGGCAAAATCTAAAGATGCTCCTCTTAAGACCAAATCTCTTCTGAGACTTGACCTATGTGCTGCACACCTATTAGCTAAGTTGTAGAATCGAATTAAGTTAATGATGAGCTTTAAAATCGAGTGTGTTAATTTCTGGACTGATTCAGAAATAACACTGCTTTATACTAAAACGCAACCATCCTCGCTATCCAATTTTGTTTCAAATCGATTGGCTGAAATTTAAGAATGATCAGCGCCATGTGCCAACGAAGCAAAATCCAGCTGGAATTGTTTCAAGAGGATGCGATGTTGCTACGAAATTGATTTAGTTTGAAGGACCTTCGTTTTTATTGGGCGAAAATTCCTATTGGCCTGTTAACGAACACTTTAAGATAACAAAGAACCAAAAATTGTTGGAAAAAGAAAATCAAATGTACTAATTGCAGAAGAGGATCCACATAACTGTTTATTGGATCTTATAGAAAAATATTCGTCTTACAAAAGGTTACTACGAGTAACATCTTTCATAGTTAGATTTGTTGACGTTTTGAGAAAACGCAAATTAGACAAAGGCTCTACACCAGAGAACTGCAAAAGTGTCTGTTTTTAATACTCTCAGTATACTCATCTTAAATGCGGTGTCGGTGTAATGCCACCGCGTTTCTTTTGTGCGAGTATTTACTATACCCATTCTATTTGAGTACAAGTGTCTAGCATACTCAAGTAAAATGTTTGCGATGCTGGCTTCACTTTATTCGTACTCATACTCACAACAAACACCAAGAGAGAGATTTTAACGTGTGTAGTGAGAGGAAAACTGAGTTATCAGATCAGAATTATTAAATCAAACACATTATCAAAAGTCGCCAATGTCTAAATTTGCTAACATACATACTTTTTTGAAATTATGAAAGTTTATTTAATATATAACAGAAAATAAATTTAATAGAACCCGTAAAATTCGCCATATTTTCATTTATTAAAAACACAACAAAAGTTTACTAATAATTCAAGAATAGTTGATTGTTTATTATATTTCGTTTTTGTTAGGGTTTTTTTTAAGTCACACAGGAGAGAAATTTAAAGATTCTATTCGTTAAGCAAATAGATTTTTAAAATTAATAAATAGGTATAAAAGCAATAATTATATTTAACAAAATAAAATATGTAAACTAAAAACTTTATTTTATTTATTATTATTTATGAGGTCTAATGAGATTCAGTCAATGCAATATTACATTTGCTTATATAGAGTTTTGTTAAAACTAAAAAAAATAAGTAATTTCCTTTTATTTACGGATTCATTTTAGCACGTTTATGACTACAAGGCCTATAAACTGAAAATAATTGTTCATAAAAAACAGCAACAAAATAAGTATACCTGCTTTAAATAGTGTACAAAAGCTGTGCCTTTAAGCGGGTTTTATTGCATTTCATTCATTAAATATGTATGTGTTGTATTTCATACCTATAAAAACAGTTGTTGGTAGTTTTTCTGCTTATAATGTTTAAGCAATAGATTTGCTCAAATTTTGTTTTTTTTTTATTGTTTATAAATAGATCTGCATACAATGCAGTATTTCATAAAACGGCAGTAAAAAACTTTAATAGGGTAAAAATGTGGCAACGTTGCTTACAAATAAAAAGAATTTAAAAATTCTGGCGTACGAGTATAAAAAATACTTAAAATTCTGATTGCGATATTTTTGATACAAGAATGGGTAAAATAAACACCGCAACTTTTTATTGCAGTGTTTAAAATACTCGAGTATGAAAAGTATAGAGTAAGTATGCGGTGCACTCATGGGTTGCGGTGTACTCGTGCAGTTCTCTGCTCTACACCTACTGCAATCAAATTAAAATAGTCATTCTTGTAGAGACAATCCATATATATCCTTTTTCTGAGGATATGTTAAAATTGAAAAAATCTCTTGTCTTGCATAGGACCGGAATGTTGAGCTGCAATTGTTTCATACTAACAATAATAACATAATTATAATAATAAATTAATTTAATATTATCTAAAAAATAATACTAAAACTGAATTAAATAATTACTAAAACTAATACTTACCCCAAATACTTTAGTTTTAAGTTTTTTGTTCATGTCTGCTGAAAAAGTTAGAAGTAACGGGATGCTGATTATATCAGTATACAAACACATACAGTTTGTAAAAAAAGTGTTTTCAAAACTAAAGAAAATTAAAAACTTTAAGATAAACCTTTGTTTTTAGGTAAAATATATAACATTTATTATTAGTTTTTTTTTATTTACATTGTTTTAGATGTTTCTAAACACATTTCACAAGAAAAAACTAAATTTATTTCAATAACAAAAAAAAAATTGTAACTAAAAAAATACTTCACTTTGCACGCTGTAAAATAAATGTTTTCAAAATTATATCTTAAATAAAAAAATTGTTTCTATATGCCTAAAAAAAAAGATTTTTTGCTGCTAATACTTTGTATGTCCTCCTTTAGCATCAATTACAGCTCCTAATCGTTTACACATTGAATGGATCAGTTTTGGTATGTCGTAATCATCGGGTATTTTTTCCCACTCTTCTTTTATAAATCTTATTAATTCTGCTTTGTTTTTCGGGGACCTTTTTCCGACTTTTTTCTTTAGGTGGACCCACAAATTTTCTATTGGGTTTAGGTTGGGGCTTTGTGCCGGTGTATCAATTACTTTCCTGCAATTATATAGCAACCAGGATCTGCAAACGTACGATTTATGTTTTGGGTCATTATCTTGGTAAAATTTATATTTTAATTTTGCGGGATTTTCTGGATCAACAAAGCCGAATTTTTGAGCACTGGCAGTCAACTCGTTTCTTAAAATGTCCAGATAGACTTCCTTCGTCATCACATCTTCTAAAATCTTTAGTTCGCCAACACCCTTGGTTGAAATGCAACCCCACACCATTACAGATAATTTACCAAATTTTACCGTGGGTATTATATTTTTGTTTTCTAAAGCCGCCAGGGGTTTGCGCCAAACTTTTTGAGGTCCATCATGATAGTAAAGCATCATTTTAGTCTCGTCGCAAAAAATTACATCATCCCAGTACTCCGGAGGAAAAGAAATATGCTCAATAGCAAATTTATATCGTTTTTCAATATTTAGCGCGGAGAGCAGAGGTTTTTTCCTGGCGACTCTTGAAGAGTATTTATGGATCTGCAGAACGTTTCGAACCGTCTGATGGGATATACTTATATCACATTCACGATTGATCTGAAGTGCAATTCCCCTAGTGCTGGAATGTGGATTGTCGTCAATAATTTTCAAAATTTTTCCTTCAATGCGCCGATCTACTTTTCTTGGTCTGCCTGGTATTGGTTGTGGTTCAAGTCTTCCTTCTTTTTCTGCACGGTTTATAACATTATATACTGTCCTTAGATTAAGGGAGAACATTTCCGCAATTTCTTTGTGAGTCTTTCCTTTATAGTAATTGAAATACACTAGCTGTGTAATATCTTTGCTCAGTCGTTTTCCTGGCATTGTGTATTTTTAACTGTGTGATTACTTGTTGCTTGTACAGGAGAAATTTCAAGAATAAATGCTACCCACAAGGAACTTACATTCAATAAATGTGCAAAAAAATAACAGATCTTCTTTGCTTTTGGTTTTTTGAAAACATTTTTTTACACCATTCAAAGAAAGTAAAGTTATTTTTAGCATTGTTGTTGTTATGTTTATTATTATTAATTCAAAGTGTCGGCGCCTTTTTGTCGCCAGCGTCAGGAAAACAGTTACATAGAAAAAAAAATTCAAAGAAAATGATTTTGTTGTTGTTGTTCATTATTTAAATAGAATTTCCTAAAATTTTCTAGCTTTGAAAACATTTTTTTTACAAACTGTATATGTATGTATATAAAATCACTTGCAGAGTAATCTCGAATTGAAACCGTTGTGTTTTCTATTAAATGGCTGCATCAAGACATTCATTTATGCATCTCCGCATTTGTTTTATTTCATTGCACTCTATTACGTAGTACTTTTTGCAATGACTAATAAGAGAATGAGTATTCTAACAAGAAACCCAAGCACACTACTCCACTTGATATATAGCAAACCAACATAATACTCTACCTGCTATTTCGCAATGAATTATAAACGCTGTCTGCTTTCTGAAAATGTTTTGAAGTACACCAAGCCAAATATATTTTTTTTTTATTTCATTGCGTCGTCACTGTCATTGTTCAAAGGGCAACCTTAGCACATCCTAACTTTTTTTTCTTTTGGAAAAAAAAACTTTTATTAGGGCAGTGCACAAAAATTGCGTTTCCTTGCATATGTATAATATGTATTTATTTGAACAGGTATCAATAAACGGTTCTACTGACGCGAATGAATCAAATGTATGCTTGTTTATTAATTCCACTATTAAATTTAGGCTTTTGACTGGGGAGAGTAAATTTAATAACAAAAGAGGGAGGAACAATGTGTGGAACATTTTTGGGAAAATTGAAAACTAATTAGGAGTTAAATTATATAGATCGCATTTAATTCTGTTTTTCTTCATGGATATATTTTACGTTTATATAGATGATGTATTGAAAAATAAATATTTTTTGTTGCAAAAAGTTTAATTAATTTCTTTTGCTTCTGGCCAGTTAATACATTTCATATCAAAAAATATTGAAAGGTTTTCTAAAATTTGTGCTGCAGATCCATACTTAGGTCTAGTACTTTCAATTTGTGTGAGGCGCCCTAATGTATGTACGCAACTAGCCTATTCACACACAAACATAACCAAAGAGTTTTTTTCATTTGAAACAGCAATGAGTACTCATTTCAGTATACTCTGAAAGGTAGTACTTTTGTTTTGCTTATAAAATGTTTTGATGGCTTGATGTTTTGTTTGGAAATGAATGATCGTAGAAGTACTAGTTTGTTTTATTGGTAGTGAATGTAATATTTTACGCATTCACTATTAAAGTGAATGGCTTGGTATGCCATTTAAGACATTCATTGAAGATATTTATTTTCTATAGAAAGTAGTTTTAAAAAAGGTTTTACATTTTTCTTAAAGTGCCCTAAATTTTTGATTTTAAATTCTAATTTAATTAATTTAAAGTGTTCCTTAAAAAATATATGTACCAGAGAATGACAAAAGTATCATTTTAAGTACTCTTCAAGTATTTGAGACCAAACATGTATGAATGAGTATCGTTGCAGCTTCAACAACATACCATACACAACATATTCATACCGATTTCAACTTAAATATGTACAAGTATTGACAGCTAATGAGTAGACACATACTCATACTTTATTGCACGAAGCACTAATAACTATAAGTATAAGTTGGATTGGGTATTTTCTATACTCATACTTATAAGTATTGAATAGAAATAAGTATAAGTATGTACAGTGAAGGACTAAAGTCTACATGCAGTGCCATATAGCACTATTCTGAAGAAAATATTTATTAAATAAAAAAATTAATGATGCAGTTTTTTCAAAAATTATTTTTATTCATAAAAAAACAAAAGTTAATTTAATTCATTTGTACTTTAGCAAGCAGTTCAGTCTTCGCAAGATTTTACTAATAATATTTAAATAAATCATGTTTTGCTTAGTATTAGTATTTAGTTGGTCCGCCAACATTATCTATTACAGCCTGCAGTCGTCTTGGCATTGATGAAACCAAATTGGTTACCTCTTCCGGAGTAATTTTGTTCCATTCTTTTATTAACGCATGTTTTAATGATTTGGCATCAGTAATTTGAGTTTGTCGAATTTTGCGCTCCAAAAGCTCCCAAATGTGCTCTATAGGGTTTAAATCGGGGCTTTGCGGAGGGGAATTAAGTTGTCTGGGGGCGTGATATAGAAGCCATTCCTTAACCATTCGTGCAGTATGCTTGGGGTCATTATCTTGTTGGAATATCCAACCTTCCCCAAGACCCAAGCATTCCACAGATGCCATCAAATGTTGTTCTAAAATACTTTTGTATTGATGTTGGTCCATAATACCTACAACAAAAGCCAACTTTCCAACGCCAGAAGCTGCTATAGCTCCCCAAACCATAACGCTTCCAACGCCATGCTTTACACTTGGCATTAAGTTTTCGAGCTGCATATCAGCATTTCTTTTTCTCCATATCTTTGCACGGCCATCACTTCCGAATATGTTGTATTTTGACTCGTCCGTAAATAAAACCTTGGACCAGAAGTCCATGCCTTTTTCAATATGTGCACGTGCAAACTCAAGTCGAAGACGGCGATTTTTTTCTGATATGAGAGGCTTTTTACGTGGTGTTCTGCTGAAAATTGTCGTTAAGAGCTCTTTTGATGGTTCTTTGATGGACACTCTTATTCGAGACTTGTGCGATTTGTTCGGCTAATTTTGGAGTGCTTATTCTTGGATTTTTTTTCACTTCCTTTAGAATTGAACTAATGTCTCTCCTGGAAAGCTTCTTCGGCCTACCTGTTCTTTCTTTGCTATGAAAGGCACCAGTTTTGTTAAAGTTGAACTGTTGAGCGACTTAAATTTAATATTTCGGCAATTTCACCATACGATTTATTTTCATTTCTGTGCTTTATCACTAATTTTCTGATATCAATTGATATTTCTTTTCTACTAGACATTTTTTAAGTCTCACTTGCACGTTAACAAAAGATAAACTAAATTAAATATTGCACACAATAGCTACTAAACAAAAAATTTCAAATAACGGTACTTTACAGCTACTTTACAATTGCTTTATTTACTTATCTTCGCTGCATGTAGACTTTTGTCATATCATATTTTTAATAATTTGCGAGTTTTTTCTGTGGAAGTAATTATTTTTTTTTTTAATTTTTATATTTATTAATAAAATAAAATACAGAACAAACTACATATTAAGCTTTTCCATTTAATACACATTTTTCTAAAAAATAAATAAAATTCTAGTTGCATGTAGACTTTAGTCCTTCACTGTAAATACTCTAAGTATACTTATAAGTATTTCTTCATAGGAATATGGCATGTATTGTTTTATAATGGTGTGAACCAATTTTGTTTTAAATAAAGACGTATATTTTTTTAAGTTAATATGATATTTTCGTGGGGATTACATATTAACTGTTAATGTTATAAATATTAATTTAAGAAAGTACTTTTATCTATTTACGACAGATTTGTAATATAAAAGCGAGTAAAATTTATTTTTAATTCAATCTAATTAATACATTGGGTAAGAAGTTAATTGCAACGTAATCTATTTGAAAATCAGTTTCTTTTACATTTATGTTTTAAATAATAAATAAACATTTATTGAGTAATAGGTCACGAATTTCTACATTTTCTATTACCATTCTTTTCTTACAAGTATAAAAAAAATATAATAAAATTTTAAATAAAGAATAAAATATATGTATATAATAAAAATAATCAGGGATGTTCTGACAATCGCAAATCGCTTAAAACTAGCGATGCGAGTTGAAATCGCATGTAAGGTGTTCTGTAGTTCATAATCGCAAGAAATTTGGCGACTTCAAATCGCAAGCACATACTGAAGTGAAGTTACGATTTTTACTTAAACGTATAGTCGGTACTCAAAAAATATGTGGTTGTTTTAATTTTCAATTCTTATAAAATATTCGGTGCTTATTAAAGTGCGATTTAAGTGTTAAGGGACCTTAAAATATTTATTTAAATTACTTTTTGGACGATATGAGTTCAGAACGTGCATGTTATAATTAACAAAATAAACAAGAATATTTTGTAAGTACTGAGTAACCTTTTACATCTAAGATGCTTAATGCAATATCACTAATAGAAAATCCATTTGTCGCCAAAATATTTCTTAGCTTGAGTTATTTTTTTAAATTAATAAATATACATGGGATTGAAGTATCCATTGAATTGTCAAAATCTCTAAGCGTCCGTTTTTTAATTCATTCTTTTAATTAATTGCACTTTTTTTAAGAAATAAAACTAAGAACATGCCTGAGTATAATCTTAAAAAATTAAAAAAAAAGCACAGATAAATTGTCCTATATTTATATTTGTGCACAACAATTGTATTTACTATTACATTATTAATAAAAAAAACTAATAAAAAGCAATAAAACCGCACAAGAAATTCCAAAGCAAATGAGTCTAAGCAACTAAAAAAGTGAAAATTATTAATTTATCACCATCGTATCAAGAAAAAGAAATCATGGTAACAAAAAAGATTAAATATAATAAAATTACAAAGTAAAAACTCTTTACTTAGTTTTATCTCACAAAAGAATCAGGAAAAACATTAAATGACTTAAAAGAGTTACGCACAATATTGTATGTACGAGATACTCTAACAAAAATATTTCAGTCAACCTTAATAATGATAGTTGTTTATTTCTATTGAATCTACTAAATTTAAAAAAACTAAGTAATTAGGCATTTAAAGTTTAAATGTCTTGTAAATTTCTAAACTTTATAAATTCGGTAAAAGAAAATCCTATGGAGAAACACGAGCTGATATTCTGAGCGAGTGTAGCTACCTAATAACTCCATTGAATGCAAATTTTATTCTTATTATCACATATCCCAGGGTGCCTGAGTAAACCTCTAATCCATGCAGGAAAATCGGCGTTATAAGGCTATTGACAATTATTTTTCTTATATAACTTTGATTTTTGAAGAATAAATATATTATTGATTTTTTTCCAAATAGTATCAAAGAAAGTTATATTTACAAAATTTTATTGTCAAGAAACCTCAATTTCTCATATATGCGTATTTTCTTAAAATATTTATAAATAACTGTTAATTTTGGCCAATAAACTGTATCAATAAGAAAACAAGTCATACAGCCAGTTTGCAGAACACGTCACGAGCGAAGCGAAACCGGATGGTATATGGACGAATACGTAATAATTAGCGTCCATGTAACACGTTTCGGTTTTTTCGTTTAACTTACGTTGTGTTTCGTGTAAATAAATGTTATGTCAAATCGTAGTATTGCCAATGTATTAATTAATATTTTTTATTTACTTTTTTTCATATACATTTTTTATTTTTGCCTTAAATGATGGTAACCCTACTTCGGCGCTAAAAAAGGAACAGCTGAGTTTAATAAACAAAAGAAAATTATCAAACAATCAATTAGTTGAAAAAAATTTGTGCAAATAAAAAGTTTAATGAATAAATAAATAAAAAAGTTTAATAATAAATAATAATTGTTAAAGTGTGAGTGTACGGATTATATGAATATATAATTCTTTTAAAGTAGATGCACACGTAGATGTTTTATTAGTGAAAGTGATGGGCAGTTGCCCAACAATATTGATTCCCTCAAACTCCATTTATATTTTAGAAATCGAAATGTTTGGATCTGTTGAGCTTGCGTTTTATAGCGACTCCAGCGAGAGTGATCAGGAAGACACTCGTTTAACCAGAAGGAACTTGAGAGATGCCTTAAATGTGTTCGAGTTACCAGAAGAAACGTAATTAACCCGTTTATAAAAAGAAATGATAATCCTTTATTTTTTCCATTATATAGTTTTGTAGCTAACTTCCGCGTTAGCAAAGAAATTTTCAAGGTGCTATTCGATAGCTTGAGCCCTAAATTGAAAGTATCTTACAGGAACACCCACATCTTGCCAACAAATGCACTGGCAACCTTCCTGAGGTTTCTTGGTACCGGTGGGTATCAATCTTCTGCGGGCAACGAATGGTCGTCATCAATCTGTGCTCCAAATGGATTTTTTTAGCTAAAAGCGTAGATGAAGAAAATGTTGTTAAAGAAAGTTTTTTTAATAAAGGTGGTATACCCGGTCTTGTAGGATGTGTTGATGGCACTCATATTCGCATCAAGTCCCCGGGGAAAAATTTAATGCATTTATACCACAATTACAAGGGATTTTACAGCATTAATGTTATGGCAGTAAGTATACTTTCTGTATTTTAAATGAATATAATACAATGTACATATTTTCTTTTAACTATTTTTAGATATGTGATCATAATATGATCATAACTTATGTAGATGCCAGACATCATGGTCGTAATCATGACGCGTTCGTATGGGACCAAAGTGCGGCACACCAGTATTTCAAGTCTGAGTATTTAAAAGGAAAAAGAAATACTTGGATTCTAGGTATTTTTACATTAATTTTTGTTTTTATGATTATTTAAAAATTATGTATTTTGGCAGGCGATGGTGGTTACAAATTGCAACCATACCTGATGAAGCCCTACAGAAATCCAACAGCTGCTCATGAACGAAAGTTTAATGAAAGACATTGTCGGCTTCGAAATGTAATCGAACGTTGTTTTGGAGTTCTGAAAAATCGATTTAGATGTTTAATTGGCTCCAGAGGTCTACATTATGCTCCAGCAAAGGTGACAAAAATGGTAAATGTTTGCTGTGCTTTGCACAATATGTGTATCATTTACAAAAATAACTGGCCACAATATGAGCCTGCACCCACAAACGAGCCGAATGAAGAGGAAGAAACAGAAGAAGATTCTAATGAACATATGACATTGGCAATGACAATAAGGGACCAAATTGCAAGAAGTTTATAAAAAGTCAAATTTTTTTTTTAAATTAAATAAAAATTTATTAAAACAAAAATAAATAAGTATTAAATTAAATTTTATAAATTCATTGCTCTTAAATCTATAACTATTTTGTAATTAATTTGTATTTCATTTTGTACTATGATATTTAAAGAAAAAGTAAAATTAAAAATATTTAGAATAAAAATATGTAAATTCATTTTTGCAAAAGTACGACTGTTTTGCAAACAGTATGTAAATATAAAAATTAAATATTAAAGAAAGACTAATAAAAAATTAACAAATTTATTTAAAGTTTACATCTTGTTACTTTTTTTCTTCTGTAAAATGCATTACCACATCAAACATCGCTTTGGTCATCAGCTTCATTGACTCGGCCATTACTTTTAGCGACGCGGACTGCGTTTGTAATGCCTCTGAGCACTCCTTTATAGCTGATACACACTCTTTTGTCGCTTTGGCTTGCGACTTAATTGCTTCCAGTGTTTCCGCTTGAATTTCATATTGTTGACGCAGAAGTTAAGCCGTTCTACTCCTTCGGCGGCATTATCTTTGTGTTTCCGCTTTCTTTTGTTTGTTGAGCTTTCTGGTTTTGGTGTTGAGGTTACGGGCCTTGTCATGCGATACGACTCTGGTACTAATTTTTTTGATGTTGTTGGTGGGCTCTCGTTGTAGACAGCCCACTCCTGCGGGAAACACTCTTCCGTCTGTGGTACTTTCACAGCACATGATGTCGGAGTAACCACTGCTACATTGTGGCTTCTTCTAGGAGAAGTTTCATCTAGGACTATTTCTCTAGTGCTTGTTGGTCCTTTTGTGTTACAAGTTTTAGGGAACCCATAAATTTTGCCACTTGGGGCAGCTGCAGCTGAAATATGACAGATTCTGTCTATATCATTTTCTAGCTCGGTAAGGTTGTTTACCCGACAAGGCCCTCCTCCTGTGTTATGCAGACTTTTATTATTATCTGCAAATTTTTTTTAAGGCGACACTTAAGGTCTGCCCATACCTAAAATAAAATAAATGAGTGATAAAATTAAAAATAACGTAAATGAATATTTTATTGTACAAATAATGTGAGTGCACTACGGAATTTGGAACAAGTCCAGTGTACGGGCACCGCTCTAAAAGAAAAAAAGTTGCCTACGGGGTGTAAAATGCAATTCTAAGCATAAAATGTAAAGTGAAAAATATGGCGCCAACCGTATGTTCCGGAGTTACGGGCCTCCGAAGTTTTCGTGTTTAATATGGCATACATCGAGTATTTGATGGCAGAATGGGACAATATGGATATCATTGGAAAGGTCATTTAAGCGGCTATCTGCTAAAAAATTTGTTGATTTAAACGTAAAGATTTTTACCTCTATGGTATGATCAACATCGGCTTCGCTTTCTAAAGATTTCCTGCGTAGTCGATATACTTCACATTATACGTAAACACTTTAAAGGTCTGTAACTCAAAAACAAAGGGTTTTCCCGAAAATTATCACTTACAATTTTTTGTTTAAAATTACATTTTACACACTTCATAAAAGTTACGTTTAAATTAAAAAAATCGGACGCAGCTTAAAAATTGAAATGGGGCAATATTGGTATCATTGAAAAGGTAATTTAAATATCTATTCAATTTAAAAGCAAAATATTAAAAAAATACAATAAAAACAGGTAACGATCAAAAAACAGCTTTTTCCATATAAACATGGAGTACCTACATATATTAAATAAATTAAGCTTAGCGACAGTACTACATTAAAAAAAATAAAAAAAGCTTTAATAAGCGAAGCCGGTGTTGGTCATACCATAGAGGAGGAAATCCTTGCATCCGGCCGAAGGCCGGCTATGCGAAAAGTCTTAAGTAAGCGAAGCCGGTGTTGGTCATACCATAGAGGAGAAAATCCAACAAGATATCTTGAAATGTTTCAAGACGTCTTGTTATTTCAAGACGTCTTGCTGTTTCAAGATGTCTTAAAACATTTGTTTAGTAAATTATGAAGGCAGCATTGCAACCATATGTTTATTAGACGCGAGTGAAATAAAACACAAAAGAGTAAATTGTATATTTGCTATTTTTGTCTTTTATTGTTGATTAAAATTGGATTAATTATGGAACATAATTCACTGTTACTTTAGTTTTTTATTTAAAATTTATTTAGTACAAAATATGTGCATATAAACATCAAATTTTAATTTTTTAAATTTATTAATAAGCATTTACAGTGATTTAATGTATAGAGATTATCATACATATTTTAGATCTTATACATATATACACATGCGGGTATTTAAGAGGGAAAAAATTAAAAAAATTGCTTGTTTCTTTTTATAAAAATTAATTTTATTGCCTTTTAAAGTAAAAAGTAAAACATAATAAATAAGTTAATGTTAACATTACACGTTAAGAAAAATGCTTAAAGTTTGTCATCTTTGTTTTAAAAAGTTGCTGTTTATTCAGTATTACTATGTAGATAAATCATATATTTAAAAGTTTTGGAGCTTACTGACATATTCGTCCTCTTTTCTGATAGCAGTTGCCTAGCAACTGAAAACACTCTTTCAGATGCTGCACTACTGGCTGGAGTGGCCAATATTTTGCAACTTAACCTATATAGTACATGAAATTGCGTTTGCTGTAAATGCCACCAATTATTTACGTCAAAATTATCTTTAAATGGAATGTTTAAATTTTGGTATATTTGTATTTCTTCAGTAACCTTATCTTCGGCACTTAAGTTTGATGCAGGCGTAACAAAGTTTTTAAAATATGATGAGATAATTGTATTATTAGATGATGGCGATTCTTTATTTGGTTTATTGTCTTCATTTCGCCAATATCTCTTTAGTTCCTCTATACATTCAGACTTTATAAGATTTTTGTCTTGTTCAGAAAATTGCAACAATTTATTAGTAGGTGGTAAAAGAAAATGTGCAATTTTGTGTAACGTGGTAAGTTTGGAAAAGACAGTTGTTTGTAAATGATGGTACAATATTTCTGTAAATCGTCTCATAACTTCAATTTCGTCGTTTTCAGATTTGCAGCTGTCCATTAATCCACTGATATATGCATAAACGAGATGTAATGTTGCGTATTTTTCACCTTCTAATGTTTTAGATGCCTGTTCGAATGGTTTTAAAATATTCACGATGCATTTGACGTAGCTAATATTAATTTTTTCAATCCTTTGCAGCTCCGTATCCGTATCCATTTTCAATGTGATACGATTTCATTTTTGACATTGACGAAAACGGTCTCATATTTTTTTTCGATATTTCGTGATATTGTAGTAGGGTGCGGCAGTAAGCTGTCGATATCAACATTTGTCCCATACTTTGCTCCAACTGAAACCAAAAACTCAGAGTATTGTTTGAGCCCACTGTCCTCTACCAAGTGGAAAGGTGGGCAATTTTCAATACACCATTTTAAAAGGAGTTTTTCTGCTTCCTTCTTTATTTCCATGTTTACTGGTATTCTCGAAACATTAGCTTCCTTAATAGCGACATAACATTTATACTTCACTAAATTTGATGTGCTCCTCTGATCAAACTTCATCACGGAAAAACAGTTTCTGCAGGCAACTTTTTTTTCTATCTCGACGCCATTATTCTCTATCATTCCGTAAACGTCCCAAACCTTGCTTCTGCCTCTTTTTGCAGTAATCTTAAATTTACCGGACAAAATGTTTTCCTTTATAATGGCACTGTCCATTAATTCATGGGAATCGGTTTGGGTTGAACTCTAAATGTGGAAGCAAAAATAAGAAAGCACTATTAAATAATGTAACATTTTTAAAAATAGTTTTTTCTTACCATTATTTCTGTCATATTAAATGTTAAAAATCGTTACTTTTTTAATTTAAATTATGTATGTAAAATTAATATGTATGTCTAACACCACAGGCTCTTTTAAAAACTGATTATAAAACTGTTATCGACACTTTCATTTATACAAATAGAAAATATTGTTTTGACTATCTTACTGCCCTTTTATAAACCAGATTTTATTACGTGTGAAAAAGGATAATAATTGTGATAAAAAAAATCTGTTTTACAAAAAAAAAAAACCAATTCGGGAATGTCCATAGACCAAAAAAAAAACAGGTAAATAAAAGAAATTCAATTGAGCATTAATTTAGAGCAACAATTTTGAAAAAGCAGTAAAATTTTATGATAAATCAGGTCAATTTGGATGTACAAAATAATGTAATTAGTAATTGTGGTTGTTAAAACTACACCAATTTGGAAATGTCCCTAAATAAAAACAGGTACTAGAATATTTATCAATGGTATTGCAGTAGGTAAGTAATTTCAGTTGAAAGTGAAAATGTTTTCAAGTGTGATGTAAAAAGGGTAATAACTGCGGTTGTAAAAAATCTGTTAAAATTGCATTTGGAAATGGTAAAAAAAAGGTAAAATAATACTTATGTATGAATTTCTGCAATAAAAAATATTGTCGTTTTCCATATTATAAATAGATCTAGGTAGTTATTGAACACTAAAAATTAAAATTCTTTAATTAAAAACTCTTGTATGCAAATTTCTATTTAAAAACGACAAAATTTAGTAAACTTTTATGGACGCATTCAAGAAGAAATAGTTTTTATTTATAAAATAATACCAATGTAAATTAATTTAAAATTAACTTAATCGCATTGGCCTGTACAAAGCATCCAATCGTTCATATGATACACACATAAGAACAACAAGTATTAAAAAAACACACAAATTACAAGTGAAGATGTTGATCGTCAGTTGTATTTTTTCAAATACTTGGACCATTTGAAATTTTTTTTCTACTGTCACGAAATGTCTTGTTACGAACAAATACTGTCTTGACAGTATTTGAAAATAATCTTATACACGAAGTTCTCTATTTACTTCGTGGTACGAACAGTATACGACAGTATTTTATGTTGTTGTAATACAAGGAATGTGTATGCAAACCATTTAAACATAAGGGTGTGTTTGATGTTTAAATACATTTGTGCAGGCCTCTAGTTCAAAGTGATTTACATTTCTGCAAAACATTTGTGTTTAAAGAAAAGTTAAATGCTCTGAAGTCTAAACACAAAGTTACTAAAAATAAAAAAACAATTTTAAATTTGACAATAGCAAAATCATGATTGTGGGTGTTACAAACTTATAATATTGTTTTTTATTTTTAAATATTCTAGTTTATGCACTTCTGTTTCAAAATTGTTCAGCCATATCATTTGTATCCCAAACAGTCTATAAATTAATATTCTTTGTTAAACAGATGACTTTTGTCATTGACATGCTCCTTATATTTACGTAAATAAATTTAACACAAAAATCAAAAAATTAAACAAAATTTATTTAACAAACGAAATAAAAATACTTCACCTGTGGAAGAAGCAGTAATTAAAATTGTTACTAATTTTTGCTAATATTTACTAGAACGTGCTCACGTACTATCAATGTAAATCTAGTTTAGTGAAGTAAATCCAATAAAAAAAGAAAAATTGGGATGACAGAGAATTTAAGAATAAAAAAAAAAAAAATAAGTACATATACATAAATTTATATAAATCGGCTCTTAATGGGATAGCATTTCTTAAAATTTTTAGTATTTCCTTGAAGATCTCATCAAACACTTTTAAATGATACCCATATTGATATTTTAAAAAAAATTTAAATTTCAGAGGCCAGTACTCGAAAAATATAAGCGAGCGCCTATTTTTTCACTTGATTTTTTTTTTCTTATTTTTTAATTCTCTATCTTCCCAAATATTTTTTTTTTATTGATAAAGTTGATAATATGGAAAAATTAGAGGCAGGCGTGGTGTTTTGCCCGCTGCCTCGAAGGACATGGACTGATCATTCTGATTTCCAATAGCACCTCTTTTGACACTATGTCTAATCGATTGACATAATTATTTGTTTTCTAGCTAATCTAGTGCCTCGGCAAACTTGATTTCAATACTAACAAGGATGGACAGACGGACATTGCTCAATCTAATTCGCTATGCATAAGAAGTCAGAATATAAATTCTTTATGCGGTCGGAAAGGTGACATGTCATAACGACCAGAAAGTGACACAATGTCCATGGACATAATATCACACTGTGGTGCGACATAATGTCCATCAAAGTAGCTTCATAACGTCCATAGATATTAAAGGTATATTTTATGGTATCCTCTGTAAGAAGATGCAGCGGTTTTATATACTGGCTTGAAGAAAATCTTAAGTAAGAGCAGCCGGTGTTGGTTATACTATAGAGCAGAAAATCCTTGCCAAACGTTAGCTATGTAGGAAATCTTTGGCAGGCAAAGCCGCTTTTGTTTTAAGTGTTTAAAAAGGACACACTGGGCGGTGTGAATAAAAATATAGTTCTAGCTAAAACTAGCAAATCTTAAGTTTAAACTAGTTTTGAGGTGAATAAAATTTTCAGATAAAGCTAGTGATTTTTGTTTCCTAGTTCAAGCTAGTTTATGTGTGATTAAAAACTAGTAAGTATTTAAAATTACTAGTTTTAACTTAAATTTTTGTAAGCATGTCATTGAGATGCTGGAAATAAATTTATTCTTGGTTTATTCGTCAAAAAGTGCATATTCATTTGGTATACCCTTCACCAAAGGTGGAAAAAGGGTATATCTAAGTTTGTCATTCCGTCTGTAATTTCTACGATATCCATTTCAGACTCCATAAAGTTTATATATTCTGAGTTCTTATGCATAGCGAAGTCTATTGAGCAATGTCCGTCCGTGTTAGTGTTGAAATCAACTAAGCCAAGGTACTAGATGAGCTAGAGAAAATTTAAATACGACAATCGATCACACATAGTTTCGGGCAAAATATCAGGCCTTTTTTTGCCATATCAATTGGAACAAATATAGTTAAGTAAAGTAAAAAACAAATATGTATATGGGGCGATAGAAAATTGAAAAATAAGAAAAAACATCAAGTAAAGAAATTGGCGCTCGCCCATATTTTTCGTGTTAACTATATTTATTTGATGCTTTTGGAGCATATCAAAAATATTTGCACTTTTTTTGTCACCCATCGTGCTAATAAATAACACTGTTCAGCAAAAAAAAAACTTTTCTACCCTCCCTTGAACAATTTTGCCTATTTCTCATGTTTTCAGGTGTGCTGAGTCCAAATCCGAACTCAGAAAAACTCTATCACCCTATGATTTTGAGAGAAAAGAGGAGAAACTTGAAGTGAAAGCCTCGAGAGTACTGATCAAATCCAAGAAGAAAACAGTGACTAGAAAGCGGCTGAGTGGGAGGCGGGAGTTGGGGTATTGAGGGTGAAAGGGGGGCAGGTAGGGATTTTAATGAAAAGGTTAACACCATAAAAAAATAATATAAAAGAAAATTGTAAGATTATACATACAGGAAAAAAACTATTAGCCATATTTCTTCAACCACTTGTAATATTCCCATCAAATTTTTTTTTGTTCAAATATACTTTATTGCGCTCAAAATCATCGAGCTTTTGAATTTTTTTCACTATGTTTTGATGCAAAAAAAATTCGTCAAATTTACAAAAAAATCACATTTTTGGATAAAAAACTAGAATTTCTCAAGAAACTGTGCGTGATAGACAGAATCTGACTTTAAATTCGTGTTCAGTACATTTGAAAACAGTAAGAAAGCATATTTTGGTTTAAAGGAGGATTTTCGTGCAGAACAGGGTAATCAAAACAAAATTATAGTGTTACCAAAATATTTTACTACAAGTTTCGCTTAGAATTTGTAAGAAAAAATGTGTTTTTTTTTAACAGAGGCAACTCCAAAATGTTTTTATTTTTCACCAGCGTTGCCACACAAGAAATTTACTTCCTACCAATAATTTTCAAAAATCCTACCAAAATCGTTAACAGCCTACCAAAAATTTTAAAATGCATTTCTTCAATAAAATCAAAATTTTTTTTGGCTTATATAGTAATATAATAAAAAATTCCGGTTTTTATAAAAAACATAAAAATATACATAAAATAACAACAAAAAAGCAATATTTTACTTAAAATAACGGATGTATGTATGTGTATACAAAATGTATACAGATAAAAAAAAAACAAAAAGAATTTAAAATACAAAAAATATCACATATAATTAATTCATTGGTTTCAAAATAGTTTTAGAGCATACCATGCAGAAGCCAATCAAATTCGCTCAACCATTCGGTTCTAAATTTTCTTTTGACTGTTTCTTTACAATGTTCACTAAAAGTATTATATTATTTAAAAATGTTTTAAAACAAAAATTTTAAGAGTGGTTCTACCTGGTTGATAGAATGTCGTTTCTGAAATTATATTATTTTCATTTAATTTTGGAGTTTTTGATAAAAATCGGAAAAAATACATGTAATATTAGTAAATATTTATGTAATTAATAGATACATATTTAGAATTAATAAAGCTTACTTACTTTTTCATTTTGTCTATTAATTTTCTAATACATACACATGAAAATAAACCTTCACTCAAAAATATTGTTAATTTCAATTTCATAAAATTGTTCGCGTTTCTTAAACCAGAGATGGTTATAGCTTTAATCATCTCTATGCAAATAAGCAGAGATGTTTTTTAGTATACCCAAAACAGTTTTTGAAAATTGTGGTACCACTATCAAAGTTATTGTTTATTTTATTAAAAGTTACATGTTTTTTATTTTATATTCTGAATTTTTAAGATGAAAAATTTACTATGCTAAAAAATTGCTACAGGAGGAAAACCTACCAAAAATTGAAAAAAATTCAACAAACCAACCAAACTACCAAACTGTTTTTTAAAAACGAAAAACTACCAAGTTTGGTCCGATTGGACCAAAGCGGCAACGCTGTTTTTCACTACAAGCTATCACTTTTCAGTTCTAGCTACCTAGTACGAGTAGTAACAAGGACTTATTTACATTTATTGTAGTTTATACTTTTTAGCCTTGCTAGTACTGAAAAGCAGGCGTCAGAAATTAAAACGGAATACCAAATATTTTAAGTTTTTTTTAAACAATAAAAAACACATGGGTACAAAAAAATATTTTTTTTTTACTAAGTTGAGAAACAAAACAAAAAATTTTTTGAAATATATATGTATATTTGTAATGTACAATACATGGCGAAATAATACAGGTGGTCTCGATAGCGAATTCATTAATTTCGCCGTAAACTCTAAATGTCAAACTCCATATATAAAAAATATGTATAACAGTTAGATAAATTTTTTATATATGGAGTTTGACATTTAGAGTTTACGGCGAAATTAATGAATTCGCTATCGAGACCACCTTGTATTATTTCGCCATGGTACAATATAATTTTGAACATAGAAAAAAAAAAGAGGAAACAAACAGAGTTTTTATGTACTTTATTTATTTTTTTTAAGTAGCAAAGATTTTAAAAATATTTTTTTGGTTAAAGTCACAATAAATAAATGATATTAGCAAATGATATTAGCAATTGGTCTTGTATTAAGTTTTAACATTAATAAGTTTTCTGATTGTTCTGCACTTAAATTTCGGCATTACTTTGTCACAATAATAGGAAAAGCACAAAAAAATCTTTCCACCGATACTTGGTTGCAGGCACTGCTAATGCTACTTCTGCAATTGTTGAGGATACAGTAGATTCAAATTTTAGCTTAAAAATGCAAAAATATTTTTTCCAAATGTTGTTTTTTTATTTATTATAGTTTTTCAATGGATTCCTAAACAGAGCAACATACGAGGTCTGATCAAAAATAACCGTAATTTTCAAATATTGTGACTTACGTATGTTCGATTTTTGCATTTTTTTCTATTATGTTGGTACATATGTCTGTTATATGTGTTGGCAATATCAGCCATTTTTAATTGCCAGTTTGTTTTGGTGTGGTCTTGGATTTTTTACTATTCGAAAAAATGGATCAAAGAAACTGTATTAAGTTCTGTGCAAAAATGAAATTAAATGCGCAAAGACATTTGCAATGTTGATTGTGGCGTTTAGCGAGTAAGTCTTCTATGAGAAAATCACAAGTTCAATTGTGGTATAACCGGTTTAAGGAAGCCCGAGAAGATGTCAATAACGACACGTCAAGTTCGGTCAAATGTGAATCCTTTGATCACTGCTTTGTTCGACTGCAATGGCGTGGTGCATCAAAAATTCTTGCCACAAGGTCATACAGTCAATAAGGAATACTACGTTAAAGTAATGCGCCAGAAACGCATAGAATTGGGGGATAAAACAATCATGGGCTTTGCAACATGATAACGCATCAGCTCACACGTCGATACTTGTGCGCAGTTAGCTAGAAACAAAACTATTATCATGCCTCAACCATCGTATTCACCGGTCTTGGCCCACGCTGACTTTTTCCTCTTCCCAAAACTGAAGACACCGATGAAAGAAGAGAAGAAAACCCTTGCGCATGACCAAAATCCGTCTATGCAAAAGATATTCGGAAAGCGAAGCCGATGTTTGTTATGCTATAGAGGAGAAATTTTTAACGTCCGGCTAAAGCCCGGCCGAACGGTACAATATCCATGGACATTATGTCGCTTTAAAAACATCACATATCCATGGACGTTATGTCACTTTTGAGTGCGACATAAAGTCCATGGACATTATTTCCGTGGACACTATGACATTCCACGAAATTTATTATTATTTGTAGTCATTGTTTAAATAACTTTTAGGAGAAAAAAGCTCAAAACAGTTAATAATAATCTAATGTTATTAATAGGATAACCTCTAGACATTTATTTGCGCTCAAATCGAACTTAAGTGTGAAGCAATCTAGTGAAATAAAATATATTTTTAATAACATATGAAGCGAACATTTAACGAACTCGACCTTAAAACGAAAATAATAATAAATAATAGCAATTATGAACAATTACTCAAATAATGAATACTCAAATTCTTGTAAGTTCGCTTACACAAATTATTTTATGTAAGAAAAGTTATTAATTAATAATTATTAAGCTTGTTAAATTATTTTTTTAAATTTGTTCTTTAAAATTGAAGCGCAATTATAAACAAAAATTCCGTGCGAGTTTTTTTCACTTTTCTCCCATTATAAATTTTTCCCCTTTTTATTGACTGGGGAAGTGAAAACAATCCTTGGGAAAAAATAAGTAGGCGTTATGAATTATATAATAAACAATCTGCAGAAAAACAAAATAACTGTTGAAAATACACTTTAACATTTTCTACTTAAATATTTGTTTTCTTGTTTAAAAATATAGCATTGAATTTATTGTTTTGTAAATAATTTATTTTCCAAAAGCTAGTAATTTATACTGTAAATTCATAGAATAAACATTGACTCTGTTATTTTATAAAATACTTTTAATTTAAATTTCATTAAAAACTCTCCTCAAATTACGATTTTGCCACTTTTTTATTATTTTGTTCCCACGGAATACATAACTGAAGAATTCTTTTCACTAGAAAAATCTTTTTCCGTGAAAAGGAAATTCCGTAATAGCATTCATGATTGGGCTGTATATTTGTTGTTTCAGTTGCGTCATCTTATGCTTGAATACATCAATGACATTAAACAAGGTCTTGGTGTTTATATTATAATCCGAGTATATTTTTAAGTTATGTAAATAAAAAGGCTTGTATATGTTTATTTCTGTTATTATATAATTCGGCGATACTTTGGAGTTTTTTTATTGTAATATTATTTTATCGGGATTGTCTTGACGCAATGAATAGAGATCAAAGATTTTTGGTCAGACCGCTTTATTGAGACCGAGTCATTGGATTTTGAAAGAATTGTTAACAGTGATCCTGAAATATTAAAGAAAACTGTAAGAATGGAGAGGGATATATTCGATACGTTTTTTAGTTTAATGAAGAAAAGTCTTACTAAAAACTCCAACAGATCTTCAATACCTGCAAAGTGTACGCTTTTTCTTACGCCAGTGTTAGGAATATTTTTTATATTATTATTCTTACGTAGTTAACTATTTTCATTTTTATACTTACTTAACTCATGAAGGCAGAAATCAGCTTTTTCATCAGCGTTTAAGATGGCGCGTACTGCAATGAGAAAGATTGTTTAAGAACCATGTGATATGTGTTGATACTTAATCAACATAATTTTATTCTTTTATTTCTTTTTATTATTTTATCGTTATTACAAATATGTCCCAATTTCCGTATTTAAATATAATAACTATTATTGTTGACTAAACAGTTAATTTTATATTAAGTTCATTAACCATTGTCGTTGACTAAATATTTTTCCTTTTAAGTTCAATTACCTAAACATTTTGTATCAAGTTTCATTAACCATTATTGTTGATAAAAAAAATTAATATTTTTAACTTTAAGATTGTAATGTTAAAAAAATAGGTTCAGTAATTTTGCAAAAATGTTTTCCTCTTACTAAACCATTTAAATCAATTTATTGTTAAACAATTTAGTTTACAAGAAAGAAAGAAAGTAATTAATCATTATTTTAAATCATTTAAGGTGTTTTATTCCTTTGCAGAGTAAGTAAATGCGCAGGACAGAGCAGCTCTTTTGTGCTATTTTGGTTCTTTAGCGCAAAGAGCAGAGCCAACTTGTTATTGCGCATTGCTCTGCGCCAATATGTTTGCTCTGCGCAATGAAAGAGCAGCGCTCTTTTCAAATGAAACATAAGCAAAACAAATTTACCGTTTAACAAAAAAAATAAAGCAAGATATAATGAAGATAGTAATAAAACAATAACCAATGTATTACTAAACATCTCATACCTAAATTATAAACAAAGCACATTTACTGTATTGAAAAACCACAACAAAAAATAACACATGCAAATTTAAAGCAGGAAAACAATTGGAGAAACAAAAAACCCAAATGAAAATAATTATTTTATGATACCTACAAGTAAACTTCAAAAATTCCTTCTGTAAGTATAATTGCAATAATGTTAAAGCTAAGCAAATTATTACCCTAAATCCTTACTTTTTATAACACCACTTATTGCACATTTTTATTAATGAGCCAGTTATATAACCCTTTATTGTTCTCATTAAAAAACTTGGAAGTTATATGTTTTATTTATTACTGCTGCTAATGATTTTCCTGTACTACCAAAAAAGTTTTAAAGTCAACAAAATTTTTAATACATAAAATCAAAGTGTGCTACAGTTCATTATTTATAAAAGTATAAAGTATTTTTAACAAGAGGTTGATAACTTCAACACCCTTTTTTAAATTTACAAGGAATTCCACTGCTTACCAATAATCAAAAACAAACTGCAATGATAGACTTAAATTTTAACTAAAAACTCAATAATAATAACAATAAAAATTTTATTATATTTGGTCTATCGTAACATGTACTATTTTGCGTCCGTACACGCAATTATTTTTATTTTTCCATGTACTTTTTTTCAACCAGGAAGTTATTTTAAGTTTTCAAACGAACCACTGTTACTATCAAAAGGAGCACGAGCCAAATTGTTGCTCTTTTGGCTCAATGCGCAGAGCAAAAGAGCCAAAAATAAAATTGAATACGCATTGCTCAAAGAGCAGAGCAAGAAAACAAGGAGCAAGCGCAATGCCCATAAACGATTGGCTCATTTCTTCTGCTCGCTCTTTTGCGCATAGCCTGAAAAAGAGTGCACAAAAGAGCGAGCCAATCTGAACCCTGTTCCTTTGACTAGCGTTCGTCAGGTTCAAGTGCTTGTAAGAACAAAAAGAAAAAAATAATAATAAAATAGTGCTAGTTCTGACGAAACGTCCTTTCTATACAATGTGCTTTGGGACACGCTAGGCTTTGTGTATTTGTTAGTACCTCAAAAAGACGTATGAAAACGCATTGCCATAGATTTCAATACTATGTGTAACTTTCCAAACTGCGTAGGAGAAATTGATGCCAAATACATCACATTAACACTTCCGCCAAAATTATCAAGGATCAAATTTAAAACTGCCTTATTTTATGGTTGCAGATGCAGCGTTTTCCTTGAAAAGATGTTAAATGCGACCATATTTACATTTGTGAAAAGAAAATTAAACAAAATATGAAAGTTGAATATGCCAATATTTCGATACTCCTTCTGATGATGCTCATCAGGGTTTTAAAAGATTACAAACACATAATATTAAAATAATCAATAACATTAAAAAAAAACTTTTTTTGTTTAAAAATTAACTTTGAAATGTTTAAAATATTAATGTTTATTGGAATATTCAATATTTTCTAATGATATCAAATAAAATGTCTTGACCTCAATATTAAAGAATATATTTATCGCCAAGTTAGGTGACTAGGCCAAAAATATTCTATCAACTCTAGGTAGAAAGAATAAGCAATTTTTAGGCTAATTTTTACAACTAGTTGTTGGTTATAACTGCTTGAAGTAATAAATTTTTATTAAAATGATGAAAATAAAATTAATTATCAAAAGTTTAATCAATCAATCAATAAATGACTAGATAAAAACAAAGCTGGATCCTTATGAAAACGTTTTCAAGAAAAGCATGTTTTCTTTTACAAACAGTTTATTTACACTTAATAATTAAATAAAAATACTGATAAAATATACATAACTAATTTCTTTTAAAACTAAATTTAAAATTTTTTTCTCCTTTTCCGAATGCTTGAGCAAATACGAATCCAACACTTTAAAAAACCTGTAATTCGGCTTTTCGCGCAGCAATGTATATTTTTGTCTTCTTCAATTTTGCGCTACTTTTCCATTCGAGGTCAGCTGCTACGAGGCAATTCTTCCTCTGTTAAAGAATAGGCGTTTTCAAAAGTATATGACATACTCGAAGTATTTGTTGAACATGGACATTTTTTAATTACTTCTAAGTATTTAACTTCAACTACACTTAGGCCCATTACCATCATCAGTTTTTTTCTCTTTATTTTTCTTTCGTCGGCTTCGCTGACACTATATCTCGGACATATCTATCGCGTAGTGATCGCCATTGACTTTGACAAAGTTCAACTGAAAATTAGTTAAACTTAAAAACAGCAATTCAATGTACAAAAACAATCCTTACCTGTTGTGCCTGGTGCAGCAGCTACAGCTGCCCAAGACTTTTTATTTTTTATTTTATAATCTTGTTTGCTTTTACCATACAAAAAAGGAAACATTTGCACTGCTTTTATTAATTTGTGTTTCATTTTTATTGGATATTATTTTACACAGCAAGAGTGATAAAAAAACAAGAAGAAGAAGCTACAACACTCATTATAAAACATGTGTTTTAACTGACTTGTCAGTTGAATACGTTTAACGTATGACAGATTGTATGTGCCCCGGCATTTAACTGTGATGTACGCTATTCACACGATCGACATAAATGCTGGAACAGAGTTTCCCTTTTGGTTTGAACAAAAGTAGGTTTGCAATGACGAGTGTGAGGGTGAGGAACCTAAATATTGCCAATAATTAGGTTAACGTAAAAGATACATTTAACACAGTACCACTACTTTTTATGCATACTGTAGCATGGATCCAATACAATTAATCCATATTCCAAAATAGGTCTGACCAGAGAAACTTAGAGCTGTTTGGTAATGAACGAATCAGAAAACTATTTTGTCACCTCTTTATAAACACATAGCCTTGTTGAAATTCAAAGTAATATATGTCACAAAATTTAATTTAGAATCAATCATGAATAGTTTTCAGAATTGAAACTATTGCTGGAAAATCGCATAAATTTACATTTTTTTTAAATAAAGCACCACCAAGTTGTTTGAAGGTACGCGAGATCAACATATTGTTCGAAGCTTTAAACAATTTTGACATCGTCAATATACATCAATATACATATGTACTGTCAGCGTCAAAAAAAAGTAAACAGTCATTTCAGTTGTATTTAACATTAAATTATATTAAAGCTATTAATAAAAACTAAAATATTTATTTACAGTTTAGAAGGCTAATATAATAAGAGTTTATTCTATATAAACAATAAACAAAAACAAAACAACAACAAAAATAACTTACTTTTTCTTAAAATACCGTTGATTTTTCGCGTCAAAAAAAAGTAAACAGTGAAAGCATGCTTAGATTCTGCTTTCAATATTGCAATAAAAAACAGAACATTTTTTTTAAAACCGTTAGGTATTGGTCAAACAGATGTAGTATAAGTACATTTTAGCAGTCTTCTATTCTCTTCGCTAACAGAAAGATCAAACTAAGCCAATTAAAAAAAAATGGGTAAGCAGACCACCGGTGAAACCCGAAAAATCATTTTAGATTTACATAAAAAAAAAGAAATCGTTGCGCGAAATTGGAGAAATGGTCGGAAGGAATCACTGCACGATAAAAAAAAATTATTGATAAATATGTGAAGCATCATACGGTTGATGATTTGCCCCGATCAGGACGACCAAAACGTCTTTCTGATACGGAAGTACGAGCAGTTGTTAGGGAAGTGAGAGGGAATCCAGTGTCAAGTGCTGCTCAAATATCAAGAAATATAACGGCGACATCAGGTAAGCCCGTGAGTGCCAGTACAGTTAGAAGAGCACTTCACAAAAATGGTTTACATGGCAGAGTGCCACGAAAGAAGCCATACATATCTAAAGTCAATCAAGAGAAACGCAAAGAATTCGCAAAAAAGTACCAAAACGAGCCTCTAGACTTCTGGAAAAATATTTTATATACAGACGAGAGCAAGTTTGAAATATTTGGAGTGAGAAAACCTCCAAAAATATGGAGAGCAAAGAACGAAGCCTTTCTCGAAAAGTGCGTGACAAAAACCGTAAAACACGGCGGTGGCTCGGTTATGGTTTGGGGCTGCATGGCGGCATCTGGAGTCGGGAACCTAGTTTTCATTGAGTCTACAATAAATAAAATAGACTATTTAAATATTCTGAAAAATAATGTCGCTCCTAGTGTTGAAAAATTGCAACTGCCAACAAACTGGATCTTTCAACAGGACAACGATCCCAAACATACGTCGAAAATTGTTAAGGAATGGTTGTTATATCGAACGCCTAAGACTCTGGATCATCCACCGCAGTCCCCAGACCTTAATCCTATCGAACACCTGTGGGAGCATCTTGATAGAAAAATAAGACAGAGAACTATTTCCAATAAAGAAGATTTAAAAATAGCTCTAATGGAAGAATGGGGTAAAATCTCTGGAGAAACTACAAAAAACCTTGTGGAACCAATGCCTAGAAGACTGAATGAGGTGCTAAAGTCTAATGGAAAACAAACAAAGTATTAAAACTTAACACTAATTTAGTTTATTTACTTAATTGTTTAATGTAATGAATTCTGTTTACTTTTTTTTGACGCGAAAAATCAACGGTATTTTAAGAAAATGTAAGTTATTTTTGTTGTTGTTTTGTTTTTGTTTATTGTTTATATAGAATTAAACTCTTATTATATTAGCCTTCTAAACTGTAAATAAATATTTTAGTTTTTATTAATACCTTTAATATAATTTAATGTTAAATACAACTGAAATGACTGTTTACTTTTTTTTGACGCTGACAGTATAGAATAGAAATGTTGTTCATTGATAATAAGCTTTACTTTTTAAGTGAGTTAATCTGCATAATGGAAGCTAGATCCGCTTACCAGCAACCTAGCTGTTCCTGCTGTGCATCTGAACAAACGTCTGTCAGTACTCCTAAAAAGACCCTGGTGGCAGTCTCTTCTACAATTCTAATATTGCTTCTGGCTGCATATCACACCTAATTTTTTACATAAAAAATTTTGCGAACGAACTGTATCTTATTCATTTGTCGAATATTATTTTCTCCTCAAATCGTAAGATACGTATTAAAAGTTTTTAGAGTTTATTAGTTATTTTCCGTTATTAAAACTTATAGACTTGTTGTTGTTGTTTTAATTAAATTTGTGGTGTAAAATTTATAAGTTTAATAAAAAGGAAAAAACTAGAAAATATGGATTTGGATTTCGGATAATTTTAGCTATTTAAAAATTTATAGTTCGGAGGAAAACGATAAGAACAATCTTAAAGAATCTATTCAAAAATACTGTCATTAATTTGCTTCAATTATTATCAGTTTTATTAGAGAACAACTTCCAATAGTGATTTGATTTAAAAAAGAAACTATTATTTTTAGATTTTGACCTTGTGAACCAGTTTCACCTATCTTTAAATAAAAAAAAAATTCTGACGGAAAGTTATAGACATGCCAAATTCAAGAACGTGCAAAAGAGTTTTAGTTTTATTTTTCTCTTGATTCCTTAATTTGATTTTATATAGAAGACTTAATAATTTCTTATTTTTTTTTTGTCAATGTTTATCAATATCATTTGTGAACAACTTTTTTCCTAAGAAAAAAGTTTTATGGTTAAATGCGATTAATTTTCAACATCTGTATTGAATATTGTTTATATCATAGCCATGCTACATTGTATATAATATCTTCCTTGTACTTAGAGAAAAAACATGAATTTTTATTATTTATAAAATATGAGCACTAATAAATATGAACATTTAAAGTTAAAAGGCCACAGTCAAGTCGTAAATTGGTAATAAATATGCTTTTAAACCAATACTGCTATCTCAATTGTGGCCAACAAAAAAAAAATTTTAATGCGAAAACTTTGTTATTGAGTCTCTGAGCCAATAACCGCTCAAATGTGAAACTTTTTAAATTACAAATATGAAACAAAAGCTGGATTATGTACACATAAATTTTTTTCGTACTTTTTGCAATGTACTTCGCTTTTTTTTTAATAAAAGTGTGGATACTTTAGTTTGCTTTTTTTTTGTTAATAATAAATATTTAAGTAGACTTTTATGCTATAAACACAATCAAAGGCTACCGACTACAAAAGTAGCTGGCTACAAAAATAGCTAAGTCGCCAGCTACTTAATTCTTTTAACGACTACCGACCATTAACTACAAAAAATAAACATCTGTTTTGACATATGTATTAAAGTTAACCAAAACAAAACAAACTTTATTTTCTTAAGTGAATTTATGTGAAAAAAAAAATTCAAATGTCTCAAGAAAATTTAATTAACTTTATAAGTACTATTGCTAAAATAGTGGAAACAACGACTTCAGTGTATGAAGTGTCCACGTCCATATTTGCATGTAAATTGAACAAAACATTTACATTAAACAATATAACCCAGCAAAAAATTAGACATTACCTTAAAAAGTACTTGCCATATAATGACTTACTTTTGTGGTTACCATATTTTCTTACTCGCTTCCAAAACACATTACATTAGTTTCCAAAAAAGGAAGCAGTGATGGAACTAGTTCTTTATGTTAAAAGAGACTACCGTACTAAATGTACTCATTATTTCCTACAGTAATTAATGTAATCGATTCTCAGTAATTAATTATAAAAGTCTCATGCCTTGTTAAAATCATTAAGTTAGCAATCTAGTTGGGAAGTACTTCTGCCAAAAATGCTTAATTCCACACTCGATTACCTTTTCAAAAATTTTTTGCTGGGAATAAATACATATAAACAGTAAAAATGACTATTATATACTTACCTATTTCAATAAAAGGACGAAAAAATAAATATAAATGAAACAAATTAGAAATTGATGAAAAAAGAATTAAATGGAAAATTTCACAAACAAAAAGTATATGAAAAATGCGTCAAATAAATAGTAAATGAAAAATGTAAACAAATGAACAGATGATTATTATTTTTCAATGGTGCCACTTTAAAAGTTTTTCGCGTTTTTAATAGCGATATTTAATGTATTGCGTATTTAAAACCATCATTTCATGCATTTATTGTATTGGCAGCACTTATCTGTTTTTTGTAGCCAAGAAAAATAGAAATTAGCTTAAATTGCCTACGGGCTACAAAAGTAGCCGTGTAGTCGGTAGTCGTATAGCAGCTCAAAGAATTATTCTCATAAGCACGCATGTATTATACCACCGACTACGTCGGTGGACTTGATTGTGTTTGTACCATTAACTTTTTTAATATATCTCTGATAAGAAATCGCTCAGTATTCCAAATATTTTAATTATATTTAAAGAATTAATATTTTAATATCGCTACCCTAGAGTGCAAAGGCCGCAACTACACTTTTTCAAATTTTTCAGGAGAGATCAAAAACTGTATAAAAAAAATTTACATTATTTTTTTTTATATTTTTTTAATGGAATTTTATTTGTTTTGTTGTTACATATATATACAGTAAGCAAAAAAAACAGTATCTTTGATTAAGAAGTATTTTTTTTTTAAGAGAAGTACCACTTCAGGCATTAATGCCTACTTAGTTTTTTTAACCGTGCTACATTCTTTAGGAAAGGGGAAACAAAAACCAGGGATATTATTACAAAATATCATTATTTAAAGGCAGGATTTTGTTAGACCGATAAAGGGCGTTTTATTATTAAACATTCATTATTATTAAACATTCAATAAATAAGAATTATGAGAGCTATTTTTGGCTGTATCGAATCTTATATACCCTTCACCATATCTGTTTAACCACATGCACATATAAATCGGCATACGATTTCTTTTTTATTATTTAGTTTTTCTGTTCGAAAAAGCTTCGAAAATTGTAAGTTTTGCTAAGGGCTGTTGTCCCGTTAACTTTCGTTTGTATTCGTAAGTACCATGTAAAAAGTAAAGACAATCATCAGTAGGAATACAAACGAAAGTT
Source organism: Gymnosoma rotundatum (assembly GCA_916610165.2). NCBI lineage: Eukaryota > Metazoa > Arthropoda > Insecta > Diptera > Tachinidae > Gymnosoma > Gymnosoma rotundatum. The sequence goes on from OU744336.1 coordinate 120,433,267, forward strand.
TAAAAATAAATTTAAAAAATAGGAGGGACGCGTGGTTATTTGCCCGCTGCCTCGAAGAACATGGACCGATCTTGCTGATTTTAATAGCAATATTTTCGAAACTATATCCGACCGATTGGCGCATTTAAATTTTCTCTAGCTCATTTAGTGCCATGAAAAAGTTCATTACAATATGAACACGGACGGACAGACGGGTAGATGGCCACCGCTTAGTCGACATCGCTATACATAAGAGCTCAGAATATATACTTTTATGGGCCGAAAATAGATATTGTACAAGTTTCAATAGTGCAAAGCTATTTTTCGTGCAAACAAGATCCTACCTTTAACTTACGGCAAGTTGTAATAATGGCCTTGAATTTTTGTTTTAATTTTAAATGAAAATTACTGAAAAATTATAACAGGGTAAACTGATTTAAATATTTTGCAAAAACTTGAATCTAACAAAATATAAGGATAACTGTACTAAGGACTTAGTGCTTATCGAAAATATTTTTTTTTTAACAGACAAATATTCCTTGTGAAAAAAGGCGATTGTTTTTTAACTTAATTGGTTAACCATCATTCGCCAATCCAGGCGGCACTGTAACTAAACAATCCCAAAGAAACTCAGATAGATCTTTTCTTGCTCTTCAAATGTTTTAGAAAATCTCCAGGCAGACGTAGCGTTTTCCCAGCTCTGCAGGTGAGGCAGTTTTCAAATCGTACTTCCAAAGCGAGAAACACAATTTTTGCAAAAAGCTGCAGCAATTTTTTCCGATGGCTTTCTTTTATTCTTTGTGTACAGCCTTCCTTACTGAAAGCTAGACAAACATAACAGGATAAGAATATTCTCAAAAATTTGTCTTCGCATTTTAAATGGTAAAAAAAGTCTTGCCCTTTTTAGCACTGCTGAAAAATCGCAATATAATTCTGCACTTGTATAAGGTAATTGAACGAATTAGAATTAGGCCAGTTGATGATATTTTCAGAAAGCTTTGAGGTTCTTTATCAGATTTTTTTTGTAATGGATAACTTAAATTTCCTCAACTCTATATCAATTGTGAACTGAGCGATCAAGACAACGAATTTGACGTGGACTACCTTTCTTAGGTTTCTGCTCAAAAGTGAAAACAAGACGTTTATTATTAGTGAACAATACAAATTTAAGACCTTCTAGCATAAATGTAAAAAAATTTAATGACACTAAAACAACTACTCTCGGTCATGTACTGTAATTGCGTTAAGAAAACATTTTTCTTCTTGTTGTTTAAGAACAGCACTAACCGAAAATTCTGAAGCATCTAGTGTTTAACAAATATATGTATTTGGTGTACTAATACAGCCGAATTAGTTAATTCTGCCTCGCATTTATTGAAAACTCAGAAATAAAAAGAATTCCACCAAATGATTGTTTTAAAATTCTTGGCAGCAGCTTTAGTGAGATTCATTTCTTTTGCACCAATTTTTCCGGTAACGCACGCAGATGCTGAAGTAATATGCTGTTCCTCATTTTTCGAAACGAAACTTGAACCTCTGCATTCTTCATCCATGTAGCTGGTCCATTTTAAAATCAAATGCTTTCTTTGCATTTTCAGTCATTTCGTGTTTTCTGTTGCAGGCCTTCCAGTAGCTTCAATATAATGGAATGCTTGGGTTTCTTGAAATGCATAAACTGATGAATTAATTCCTACAACTTCAGGTCAAGAAGTCCACTTCCTCTCTTGCCAGATATGTTAATTCTCCTTTCTAATACTTCAATTGTTGTTGACAAGTGCTGGCAAACATTACCATAAACCAATACAGTGTCAATAATGCTTTGAACATATTGTCACCAATAATACTACCACCTACCAAGGCTTACACTGATTATAAAAATATGATGGCTTTTGATCACCTATTACTAAACCACTTATTCGATTCTGTAATTTAGCTTTTTCTGAAATACCAAACGACAAGATAAGTTTTATTTTAATAGAATCATATTTCGAATTTAAAGATGGGAAAATGAAAATATCACCCACAAATCTGATATGTTGGATCTAAGTTTGAAACTACCTGAGAAAACCTAGTTTTATTTCTTGTTATGTGGGCTAGATAGGAACTGTTCTTAATTTAAATGAACCATAGTTGCGGGTACACGGACTAAAACTGTTCAAGTTAAGTAGGCTTGCAGCAGCTGCAGACACTTCTAAATTATTCGGTTGTTGAAAAAAGGGAAACTTGCTTGAGCACTGCCTGGAGCTGCATCTCCAATACGTTAACGAGTAGGTGAATGTGTTGTAGACATTTCGCGGTCACCAAATTATAGGTGTTTGACTGCTAAATTTTATTTATATATTTAAGGATTATTATTACAAATTTCCTTAAGGTAAAGGTGATATTTTATTGGACCGATAAATAGCTTCGTATTATAAAACATTTACTTATTATTTTTATATCCATTACCAATTATTGTTATTAATAATAATACCACAGTGGAAGTTTTAATAATGCAAAACTATTTATCAGATAGACAAAATCTTTAACTAACAGCATGTTGTAATAATGGCCCTATAAAAAGTTATTGTAAAAATATAATCAGGTAATTTGCTTTAAATTTTTTTCAAGAATTTGAAATTAACAAAATAAAGCTATGTAGTTACCACTAATGAATAAACAATGCATTGCCGGGGGTAAAAGAAATCTATGATAGTTGGACCAATGTTTACTCTGGTTGCTTTGAGTTCTCATGTTTCTTTTGCCTCAATTTGAATGAAATGCCATTAGAAGAGGTAATAGACATCGGTAAGCATCCACTGCACTACAGTTAGTGGGCAATATACAATAGTTATAGTGATTGTTTTTTTCATATAAGGGAAAAGGATCCCAGTGGGCGTGCAGTCAATGGAATTAAACACGCGGTGGCCGTTTAGTTCATACTGTTTCTTCTTTTTTGATTTTATGTGTATAAAAAAGATTTTTTCGAACTTTAAAGGTCCACTAACTAAAGTTCAAGATATATAGTCCTGTGACTTACCGAATAATATCGGTTGTCTATAATAAGTGTTTTTCTATTACCGTTTTGGAATGTTACTGTCCTTTCTTTAAAAACAATTAGATATTGGTTAAAGTCATTATTCACTATTATACTTAGTAGTATTATCTGTCAAAAACTGCATATGTGTTCATAAATTATGATAGTGTTGGTTAAGGGGTGTATGTGTGTGTGACAAACTTTTTGACAGGTCTGTTCAATTTTATAATCTTTTAAAATAATTTATAAAATATTTTTCTCTGTGACATTAGAGTTGATATTAAAACCATATGTTTTTGCATCATTTTTGTATAATATTGTGGCACCTACGACGCCATTTGGAAACGATTTTTAATGTAGGACAGTTTTCTATCAAATTTTTGTCGAATTAAATCGTACGATAGTGTAGGATAGTGAATCCTGACTTTTAAAACTATTAAAATTATTTAAAAAAACACATAGATTTTCAAAGAGTAAATTCAATTAGTTCATTTCTTACTATGTTGTCAACTTCTTACTAAAATATGTGTTTTATACGAGAGTATATAAATATGTTGCCGGACTTTAGCAACAATCCAACCAAAATGTTAAATACCGTTTAAATGAAAGTAAGTTTAAAATCTAAATATTAAACAAAAAAAACTTCAAAGCACCTAATAAGTAAAAGCTAACTTACCATACTACATGAGTCATTCAAGTAAGACGTGTTTAAAAATTGGACATTCCTCCCCAATTTGATCCTGTTATTTATAAACACCATATTAAAGCAGAAAACTCATCTTCTTTTGATGATTTTAACCTACCGCAAATTACCTGGCTATTTTCAACTGAGTGTATGGACATTCCTCCCCAATTTGATCCTGTAATTTATAAACACCATATTAAAGCAGAAAACTCATCTTCTTTTGATGATTTTAACCTACCGCAAATTACCTGGCTATTTTCAACTGAGTGTATGGACATTCCTCCCCAATTTGATCCTGTAATTTATAAACACCATATTAAAGCAGAAAACTCATCTTCTTTTGATGATTTTAACCTACTGCAAATTACCTGGATATTTTCAACTGAGTGTGTTACTGATTATTATACGAGGGCTGCTATATATATTTCTGGCCTGGCCGTAAAAAAGGTTTGTTCTCGTTGGATCCCGCACAATTTGAAAGTCGCTCAAAAAAAGGCTCGTGTCGATTGGTGCAAAGAAATGTTGCAAAAATTCGATTGCGGTGCTTCAAAAGACGTTTATAAGATTGTCACAGGTGACGAATCATGGATATATGCGTATGAGTCCGAAACGAAACAACAATCGACCGTGTGGGTCTTCAAAGACGAGCAAAATTCAACGAAAGTTGTTCGTTGAAGAAGCACTTTGGAGCAAATGGTCGCCTGTTTCTTCGGCAAAACGGGTCATGTGGCGACTGTTCCGCTTGAGCAACGTAGGACGGCCACTTCTGAGTGGTACACTACAATTTGTTTGCCTGAAGTCATCGGAGAAATTAGAAAAACCAACAAGAGAAGACGAATCTGGTTCACCATGACAATGCGAGCTCTTACACATCGGCTCAAACCAGAGCGTTTTTGACCGGCCAAAACGTCGAATTAATGGGTCATCCGCCGTACAGCCCTGACTCGGCATCTAATGAATTCTTTTTGTTTCCGCACATCAAGAAAAAAATGCGTGGTCAACGATTTTCGTCGCCAGAAGAAGCTGTTTAAGTGTTCAAAAACCATGTTTTAGAGGTGTCTCAATCGGAATGGAAAAAGTGCTTCGACAACTGGTTTGAGCGCATGCAAAAGTGTATAAATCATGCTGGAGAATACTTTGAAAAACAATAAAACCATTTTTGATTGTTTTTTTGTTTTGTTTTTTATATCTGCGTTTTTTGCATTGTTTAGTCTTATGTGGGCCGAAAGCTTATAACTATTTGTTTTATTCTTACCTATGCACGTGTTTATTCAGTAGGAGTTATCCGAAGTGTGAAATATTCAAAATTGATTTTTGAAAAAAACATGTGTATAAAAAGTGTTCAAAACTTTTATAATAAAATTAATATTGCGATAGCAAGTGAAAAATATAATTATACAGCGGAAGCATTATTTTATAGAAGAAAAAAACTTAAAAAAAGTTTTCAGTTCTTGTTTAAAAATTACTGTTGCCTATAGGCAACATTGGTCGATTGGGTTAATTTTCAAACGATGTTAATTTCTTATCTATAAAATATTTTATGCATCCAAGAGGCCTAACACAGGCAGAATTTAAAAAAAAAATGTTGAATTTAACTGGGATGATTCCGCGGATGAGGAAAAAGCAGTTTCATCAAGAAAAAGAGGACGCCCATCATCACTTATTTCAGCGATGGAGGAAGCCCCTTCTTCAACAAGTTTTTCATCGTCATTATTTCCTCCTACAACGGCCCCTGATTAAGTTCTTATTAGAGAGCGTATGTTGCAGAGCCAGCTAAATTTAAGATTTGATAATATGGGACACTGGGTATAATGGGGAGCCAAAGGCAGATATAGGCTATGCCACACAGGTTATCCTCGATCTATATATAGTAAATGCAACGTATAGTTGTGCTGCAATCCACAAAAAACTGTTTTGTTTCTTTTCGTACATAAGTTTAAATAAAACAATACTTCAAAAATAAATAACGTGTTTTTTTTTTAACTCAGCACAACTTGCCTATAGTCAACATTCTGTAACTACCGAACCATGATACATAGGACTCAGAAATATTTATCAACGCATTATTAAGTCATACTTAACACATATACGCCCTAGGAAAATTTCTCGCTCCGCCCATTTTAATTCAGGCATGAAAGGGTTTACAAACTAAATAAGTGTTCTGTGAACCACGCCGATTCTGTTACTCTGCTTAAAGACCGTTACCATTCCACTATTAAGATGAGTTGCAACATTTCAATCACCGCTCGTAGGAGCAATTCCTTTAATATTTAAAATGCAAAGTTTTTTTTTGTTTCAAACGGAGAAACTATAACCAAACAATTAATCTTTTATGTAGTACTAATTGTCTTCAGCTATTGTCAATTTCTAAATTTGGTCCTCTTTGAAACTCCAAACAAAAGCTTACACTTCAAAAAAATAAGTACGTTAAGAAATGCAAAAAATCTGTATTATTTTTGCTTTTATAAAATGATAGCCGGAAAATTTTAGCGAGCCTGTTATCACTAAACATTTATTCACTTCACGTGTTAAACCAATTTCAATCTTCTAAATGGGTCGATTATTTGGGATCAATTTACAGTATCCGTAATAATAACATCAAATAGAGTCTGTGCAGAAGAATTTTTTTACTTTTAACCGACTTCAAAAAAAGAAGGAATTTATTAATTCGTCTGAATGTAGCTTTTGTTTTTAATGTTTGTGCCTGCAGAACTCCGTCTTTTCTGAACCGATTTTGAATTTTTTTTGTTGTAATTTGCTAGATTATGCTTGCAGATTGGTCCCGTTTTAAAAACAGTTCATAATCTTAAAAATAAAGGGTGTCCCCATTCAACATACATATTTTTTACGTGTATTATGAACTGTAAAAGAGCACTTCTTTAAAATTTAAAATTACTGCGAATTACTAGAGTTCTAATAACAAAAATTAATACAAAAATAAATCTAAAAATTGAGGGGTGTCCACATTTAAATTTATAAGTTAAAGGGTGTCCAAATAGTTAATGTAATTTGATATATGTAACCAAACTTTTGCACCATTTTAGACAGACTGCTAAAATTTACAAGAGACCTGCATTGCTCACTCCGATATAACAAGTTTATAATTTAAATTAAGAAATTAAAAGATGTTCCCAAAATTAATTTAATTTTACCTATATGGCCATAGCTTTTGAACCGTTACGTACAAACACTTGAAAATTATACGTAATGACCACAACTTTGTTTGGTATAATAAGAAGTATAAATATTTTTAAAATATAAATTTAAGGGTGTTACAATATGTTATGTATTACCATATGAGTAATAAGTATATGTTATCTACTGTACATGAAATCCACTGTACGAATACTCATCTTTCGTAAACGTTTTAATTGTCAAATAGATACATATAATATGGAACATATTGTTTTTGAAATAGAGTCGTTTTGTAACTACCAATCAAGTATGTGGTTTTAATTGAAATACATAAAACAAATGTGTATGCAATTTGATGTATACTGGAAAACTGTTAAACCGTCTATCTATATAATTTATATTTGAAAATTGAAGGATGGCCATATAGTTGCTCTAAGTTGATGTATATTGCCAAACTGTTGAACAAGTATTAAGTTTGGAGATGGAACATAAAGTTATCCCAATAGTTAATGTAATTTGATGTCATCTGATGCCACACGTTTGAACTGTTATATACCGATAGATGAAAGTCGGTTTTTTTAGCAATAATTATTAACATGTTTATCATTGTCTAGTTACACTTTCGTATACTATGCAAACTTAACTTTGATTAAATTGTCAACATTAAAAGGCCGGAAACTATAATGAATGTATAATTTTTAGTAAATCTTATCAATGTAAATGTTTCTTCCGAGTTTTTATTAAACTACCCAGCAAAAAATTAGACATTACCTTAAAAAGTTCTTGTCATATAATGACTTACTTTTTTGATTGCTATATTTTGTTACTCGCTTATAAAACACATTACATTAGTTTCCAAAAAAGGAAGTAGTAATGGAACTAGTTGTTTATGTTAATAGAGTCTACCGTACTAATGGTACTCATTATTTCCTACAATAATTAATGTAATCGATTCTGAGTAATTGATTATAAAAGTCTCATGCCTTGTTAAAATCATTAAGTTGGCAATCTAGTTGGGAAGTGCTGCCTTTTCAAAAGTTTTTTACTGGGTACATACTTACTAAACTACTACTTAAAAGCAATAATTCAGGGAACAATATGCAGTCATATATTATAAGAGTATTAGATCGGGTGTATTCAAATTATTTAAAACTAAATACGTCTAAAACTAAGATAATGAAATTTGGTTTATTGCATCCAGATGATACAGTAATACGAACACGGGAAAGAGAAATAGAGGTTGTGGACAGAATGAAGATATTAGGCATAATTATGGATGATAAATTTGATTTTTCCCACCACGTAGATAATTTATGTTCAAGAGAAAGTTTTACACTTCGTCGACTGTACTCTTTAAATATTTATATGCCATACCATATCAGGGTTAGAGTAGTCCACGCTTTATTAATGTCACAGATATCCTTTTGTATGGAAATCTATTTATCTACATGCGCTAGAAAGATTAAACTTATAAATAACAGAATTGTTCGCTTTGTGTTTGGAATAAGACTATACAATTATAACCATCAAAACTATAATCATATTTCGCTATATGTTGAACGGTTTTTAAGGTATTCATTTAAAAGTTATGTAACTTTGAGATACTTACTGAGGTTTTATAAAATTATAAATAATGCAACACCACAATTTTTGGTAAAATTTTTAACTTTCCCACAATTAGAGCTGCACTTTTTAAAAAATATTTCCTAATTGTTATTGCCCGTACGAGGAATCGCTTGCCGATTGATTTGAGAACATTTTCTGTTTCTTACAGTGTGCATCGTAAAAAACTAGTTGCATATTTAGTTGGAAGCCATGGTTGAGGTAGGAAGTATTTTACTGTATTTCATTGTTGATTTGGATCTATTTTCTTTTTTCTTCATAATTACTGGTTAGGTATTTTAGTGTTTACTTTAGTTTAGCTTAAGGTAAATGTATTAACAAGCTTAACATATTGTTAATTTTAATAAAATTAACTCAAATTGTAATATATTTTGGCCAAATAAGGCTTTGTATTACACAATTTTAAAAATAAAATAAATATAATAAGTGTGTTTTATTGTTTTTTTTTCAGCATTACAAATTGTTTTTAGTTTTACAGTTATCAACGAATGGTAGTCATAAAACAGAATAGTTGTGTTACAATTGCCGTATTCACAAGCTCTGCTAAGGTGTAGGTAGTATTGCATACTACCTTTTGTTTACTTCTTTGTGAACAACCATTGTATCAGTGTGCCATTGTACATTGTACTTCATACGTCAAAAAGTAAATAAGAAGAAGAAAATTGCTATTCATCATTTCTTATTTATAAGCCAAATGGGGGAGAAAACAGAAAAAGTAAATTAATAAACTTTTTGTGTGAGGATGAAATTCAAGACATTTTTAGGATGAACCTAATGTACTTGCTCTCCAGTCGCAGAATTATACATTTAGGGCTACCAAAATCATCATTATGGGTTTTAAGATATTTTGATGAAAACAGATTTCTTCATATGATACGACTACGGTCAGAGGAATTTGCCTATATATTCAACCTTATAAAAAATGACGATGTTTTTCACACAATTGGCGAAAGGCTCCAATTACGCATTGACTTGCAGCTTAAAATTGTACTTTACTGCTTGGGATCTTCAGGAAATGGTGCTTGTGTTCGTAAGGTAGCATCTCTTTTTGGTATAGGTGATGGCGGTACCATACAAAATATTAGAAATCGAGTCATTAAAGCAATATTAAATCTTAAAGAACAGTTTTTATATTGGCAACTTTCAACTTCAACTTTCTAATAAATCAGTCAAATCAATAAATTAAATAAAGAAAACTAATAAAAATATCTTTTAATTTAATTTAATTTAATATAATTCACACATGAACACAAAAATAATAATTCATTTAAACATAAAACATTTAAACAAATACAACGTTTGAAAAACATATGAAAAAAAGTACTAAGTGTTGTATCGCATGTTTGCATGAAAATTACCAACAACACAGCTAGCACCGTTGTATTTTGTTAGCACTTAGCGCGTACTAGGGGGCTTGTGAATAGGGCAAATATTTTACTCCACAAGCAATAACAGCTAAAGTCGACTTAGTAGAAAGTTTATTTATTGCAGTTATTGTATTCCTAATATTCAAACACTCGAAATATTTTCTCTCAGGCCTGTTCTGCAAAACATTTGCTTATCACAAGGAATTTAATGTACATTGAAGTCCGTTGATTTTAAATCACTGGCTTTTTTAGTATTTCCTTTAGAAATTAATATATTTCAAATAATTGTCTTCTATTTATTTTGTAAGAGTATAAGCTTTATAGACATAAACACGTAAATATTTTGATTTTCTGAAAACTTGTTCGGAATTTAATTATTCTCTCTAGCAGTCAGCTGGTTTATCCAAGGCATATTTATTTTACTAGTTAGTGTCCTCCGCCCAGCTGGCTTGTAGTTGTAAATGTCAAAAGTTGTTTGTAGTTTATTTTGTTTGCCTACGAATTTCAAAAACACTAACAACAAGCTTTTGCAAAACGAGGCAAGCATTTGTATTGAGAGAAATTATGTTTTATTTCTATTTCTGTTTTTGACGTTTCCAACGCACAAAACTTCAATAAGAAGCCACGTTGTTTTTGCCAATGTTGTATTTGTTGTAGAGCCACTGTTACCTAGTAAAATAAATGTGCCTTGGGTTTATCGTTTTAAAGTTAATTCTGACGTTGCCAAATTGACACAGTATTAAATCGTCAGGTAAGATTTATATAACTCATCATAAATCACATAAATTTAAGACCACAATTTAATTATTGCTGTTAAGACAAGTAATAGTCAATAAATAAATTATTTTTGAGAAAAGCTTTCGCAACTTCGTAATTTTTTTTGTTTTGCGTTCATTTTATTGATATTTGTATAGTTTTTATTTGATACAGAATATTAAGCGCTTCATTAGCTCCGATATGAAAAATAGCCTATTTATTTAAGCTTCAGTAAAAATAAACAAACAAAGCACAAATCTAACATGCAGTTATTAAATTAAACAACAGGAATTTTTTTTATTAAATTACTTAATTTTCAAAATAAAATCTTTAATTTTTATTTTTCACTTTCTTTTAACTGTATAAGAGCCGAAAAAAATTAAGCCGTATACAGTGAAGAAAGAAAAATTGAATTACTGTTGGTTATTGGTGTTTTTGCTTAAACTTTGATTTTTGTCTTTGATATATTGTTTAGACAAAAATTTTTAGTTTATTTTAAATGTTTGTCAGAAATTTCCTGAAGAGTTAAGTAAGAGGTAACGCAATGACCATCGAGACGTGCTTTGACCCCCAATAATCAATATCGGTAATTTAAATAATTAATCGAGATATTAGAAAATATAATGAAGCACAAAGGAGTCGCAAAGAAAAGAATTTGTTTAGATAAAATGTTTGCGCCTCTTGCTATTAGTGATCGAATGTTCAATGAAAAATTATCAAAACTCTGTATATAAGTATTACTCATCCAAACATAGCTTGTTACAAGTCTCGAATACGTCCATCAAGCTGTCACATTTTATATTGAAGTCAATTTGATGTACTTTCCTTCTTCCTTTAACATTTTAAGTTATTTAATAGAACATTTCACTTAATTTTCTTAGACAGCGATGGACATAATGTTAGTTGAATGTTATTGCAATTGCTCAAAAATTATAAAAACGTTTATTAATGAAAGATATGAGTTGAGGGAAAACAGTATTTTGAATAGTATAACAAAAGCATGCAAAAGTAGAAATACTGATAAAATCAGTTCTGATAAATGTTTCACAACCCTGCATAGTGATTGAAGAAAACAGATTTTATATAATTCAAGCGTAGCAACATTTATGAAAGACAACTGCAGGTATGTATTAGAAGTGCATTTCGACCGGCAGAACCCTTCAATTAACTAAATGTTCATATGTATATATTTAAAATAAAGGTACGCTTGCAAAATGTAGATTAAAAAAATAGCAACTTAATAAGAAATCGAGTGCGACTCTCCTAAACCCGATATCTGGAATCGTCCAGATATAACCCATCATGACTTTGTTCATACAATGGCCCATTATAAGTTACAGCCACTTTGTATCTACTAAATTATCTAATGAATCTTATAAACACGGCCAATGATTCACTAATTACGCTAAGATTTTAAGATTGAATCGTACAAATACAGTCACTAGCAAATAATTCCAATCCAATATCGTACTCAGAATTCAAACCCCAAACCCAAATCCAATTGCGACATTATAGCAACATGATGAAAAAACTTACATAATCGTTTTTATATTTGACTAGATATTAGAAAAATAAATTCTTTATGTTCGCAGCAACTATGTACGTTAATTTTCTAGTACTGGCTGGCCTAAGCTAGGCCACGTCTTAATGGCCATTTCACTACCGCATATTTAGCTATTCAGGAAACTTTTTACAAACATTCAAGATAATCTAAAGAGTTTTATCCAAACAAGACAAAAATCGAAGTTTAAGCGAAAAACAACAACGATTTTATTTTTCCTTATCTGCTACGAAACGTGCTTCCACCCTCAATAATCAATATCGGTGATTTTATAATTTAATCGGGATAAATAATAGCAAGATATTTTCTGAAAATTAATTATTTTAAAAATACTAAAAATTATTAAATAAAAAATTTGAAAACAAACCTTTTTTAATGATGTCAAAAACCTTTAAAAATTTAAAAAGCAATAAAAAACTACCCATTGAGTTTTTGCTGCATCAAAAGAATATCAGTTGTGGTATTTTTAGAGTGACCTTGTTAGAAACTTTAAAAGATGGTTGATGTAAAAATTGCTGTAGAAGTTCACCGCAAGTTATCATTCGTCAAAATGGTTGATGTGTAAGTAAAACCTGAAACTTTTAACAGGACTATCAATGACTCATTTTTTAGAGTAAAAAATACAAATCTGAAATTTACAACCATGATTGAATAATAACGAGCCAGCAAAAAATCTTAGGAAAAGTAATCGAGTGTGGAATTAATCATTTTTGGTAGAAGCCGTTCCCAACTAGATTACCAATCTAATGATTTTAACAAGGCATCAGAATTTTATAATCAATTTCTGAGAGTTGATTACATTGGTTATTGCAGGAAATAATGACGATTATTAGTACGTACTTTAGGTATTCTTTTTTAAGGAACTAGTTCAATTACTGCTTGCTTTTTTGCGAACTAATGTAATGTGTTTTGTAAGCGAGTAAAAAAATATGGCAATCACAAAAGTAAGTCATTATGTGGCAAGTACTTTTTAAGGTAATGTCTAATTTTTTTCTGGGAAACAACAGATCTTAATGAAAAAGAAATAAAAATATATGGCGCACGCCAACAAAACTTTTTTGTAATCAGCAGTTGGGTTAAGAAAATTCACATATACGAGCACCAAACTTTTAATTTATAATCACTAGATCAAATAAAAATTATTTATAAAACAACAGCTATCAAATTTTTTATAAGTTTCCTTATTTTTACTTGCCTTCCATTAAATACGCATATAACTAACTGAAGAGTTGTTCAAAGAAGCTTAAAAGTAAGAAGCAAATATTGTTTATTGCATCTTTAGAAAAGTGAAAGATGATTTAAAATTTTTGAAATTAATAGTTTTTTGTTTATGACAAATAAATAATCCTATTTTGACTTAAGTTTATGTAAATGAGACACCAGTAGACCGCTTAATCCTTTATTAGTATTCTTCGCATCTGTCTACTATAGGTTGTGTACATTACAAATATCATCCATTTAACCAACTATTTTTTTATATGAATACTAGTAATATTCACATTTAATAAACGCCAATTTGGTTAGGCGAAGTCACATACATTTGTTAATTTACTTAGCGTGAGTTTAACTATGAGTTGTGATTCCTTCGCTTATTTTGACCATTGTGTTAAAAACAAAATTTTCATGTCGCTAATTACTTTAAGTTTCTTGAAGAAAAGCTTTTCATATTTTTTATTATAAATTACAATTTATGAAAAAAACAACTCAACTTTTTATTGTGACCAAGTCCGAATCGCTTATACGTTCAAAAATAAGAGGTGCAGTCAGAGCTTCCGCCTTAGGCAATGTATTTAGGTCTAAGCCACTCAACACTCAACACAAGGCACGATTTTTCCTTGTTATGTAGTTTTTAATACGGGGCCCAGTTTTATTTTTCATTGAAAGGCTATATAACCCCTTCTAGATTTTTTTTTTTTGTAATGTTTAAATTCATAGTTTGCGTTAGCAAGATAATTAAATTATAAGTCAGTTAAAAAAAAGAAGAAAAAAAAAGACAAGTTATTTATTTGAAAAAAAAAGGTAAAGTTTATTTCTAATTCTCTACACAGTTCTGTATTTTCTCCACCTTGTATACTGGTTTGTAAACATCAGATAAGCCGTCTTCTACCTCGCACTGGCGGCAGTACTTTCGTGAATGCTTATTTATATTTTATTGCTTTATTGTAGCTTAAGTGAAATCTTGGCTGGCACAGCAACAACGTGAACATTAAATTTTTTAGTGCATGTATGTGTGACTTAAACGTCATTCAGAGTATCCGGATAAATGAATAAACCAGCAGCATAAAGCTGAGAGAAAAAGGAAGTCTGTTATTATGTGGGTCATTTAGGTTAGTCCTTTTTTTATTCTGCTAATGTTGTTTTTGTGTTTTGTTTTTCTGTCTTCATGTTGAAGTCCATTAAATGTGGTTCAGTGGTCATGTTTAGGGTTTCATTATTAGGTGAGCGAACTAATCGGCTTCAATAAAATAAACTGAGTTTAAAAATAGTTTTGTCACGTTACGAATGGGTAGTGTTATGTGTATCACTTGATTTCTATATAATGTATTTATTTAGTCTGTGTTGTTGAGTAAAATATAATGAATGCTGTAAAAAGATTGAATGAGTTGTTAGCTGTTAACTGGAATGTGTGGTTGTATCTTGTAAGGGTGTAGTTAAATAACCCGATAGTTCTTTTAGTGTCAACATAGTAAAAGTAGCGTTTAAACCAGGTTGGTCACATATACGACCTACTTTCTTAGTTGGAGTCTGTGGCATTTTATTTCTTTGTTAGAAACCATAAAATGCTATGTTAAAGCTTGCTATATTTTAAATTGAATGTAAAAGAAAATAGTTAAAACATTTTGTGAAAAAGGTGGATTCTGTGTTTTTAATATCTTATGCTTTCAACTTTCAAGACCTTCCAGTAACATCGTTATATATTCTCATGTTTCAGACAATTAAGTTTCAAAACGCTTGTTGGGTTTAAAACATTTAAAATTAAGTATGCTTAAAAAGCCCTTTTTTAATTCCTGCATACATATTATTATGGGCTCTCAATTTCTTTACAATACATTGTTAAATTTTAAACTTGACTAACACTCTACACAGACGGTTGTAAGATACATATTGTCAGAATAATATGCGTAAAACGCCTAACAATCGTGTGAACTTACAATTGTGTTCAGACAATATTGTTAAGCTTTTTGAAAATGGCATAGAGTGCTTCAGGAACAAAGCTCAAATAGATAAAAAGGAATACGGAACAAGTATTGTAGTGAACAAAATTTTTCATCCTTTAAACCGTTATAAACAAACGCTTAAAAGTTCAGAATGTCGATCAGAACAGAATGTCGATGACTATGACCGTTATAATTACAAGTATAAATATTCAAAATTATAAATTAAAAGGTGACCCAATAGATTATTTAATTATATGTATAAGATGGTTTTAAGCAGACGATAATCAATATCGGCAATTAATTTAATCGGGATAATTTAAAAAAAATAGCAAAAAGTTTTTTTTTTTGGAAAATTAAATATCTTAAATTAAGATAACTTAACATATACAAGGCCATTTTTATGGTGCCTGTGGTGAAGCATCACGCCGCCCGTAATGCTTGACTAAAATACTATTTAATATTTGATTATTGTGAAGATTACATTTACCATCAATATGTTATTGACAGTAGGGTGGTTAGGGTACTCCCAGAGTAATGATCAAAAATAGATTAAAAAATTTGTTTTTTTACGTTTATTGGGCTCCAACAACACTTATCATATTGTTGCTAAAAGTTCTGTGCTTAAAAAAATTTTTTGGTCTTATTAAAAAAAAATTGGAATAAGGTTTTCTGATGATCTAAGTTAACATATCAACTAACGAATAAATTATACTATTAAAACATAAGAGCTTTTCTATATCACTAGATCTTTAGCGAGACTTATGTAAGGTTATTAATAAAAAAATATCTCTTTTTCATTTCAAGAAAGATATCATACTGTTCTTCAACAATGAGACTAAAAAGACTGGAATTTGCGAAGTCTTCTAAATCACAAACCAAAAGAATCTAGAAAACTGTTTCAATAGCTTCTTAAATCTGCTGCTTCAGCCAATAACAATAGTGCTGTGAGCTGTCCCATGTAGCATTCAATATAGTCATTCCTTAAATATTAACTTTTGAAGTACAAACATGGAGAAAAAACTTAAACCAGTTGATCCTACCAGTAGACCTAATAAACTTTCAGCACTCATGATAAAAATATTTTAGAAAACAAATTTTAAAATAAGCAGAGGCTGACTTTAATCTTACAATTTGGATCAAATCTATCCATAAACTGAAAGAAGTTGGTATCATGATATTAGTGTTATACGATGGCTACGTGTTCAACCACTGATTTTTATTAACGACGCAGCTGTTTAAATTATTTTGGAAACTCACCAAGCTGCGTTCGAACACAGGATCATATAAATAATTTTATTAATCAATATCTAAATATACTTCCTATTTCTTTGAATGAGTTCATTATTTTATCCCCAGTATGTAATTATAATCTATTTCATCTATAGTAATAAAAATTAATAAATAATATACAATTATCTCCATAGTTTGTTATTAGAAATATCAGTTTATCTACTTTCAACTCAATAAGTTTTAAAGTTATGCCTTTTGAACTTATTAACTATATAGAATTTATGAGATGCACGTGTTTAAAAACACGACCAGTAAACTTTTAAAGTTCTCTTGAACTACAGGGAGTACAATAAGATGGCGAAGAAAAGATCTGTTTTTTTAACTACATAAACATAGTACATCTGAGATTAAATTATTTAAAATAAAAAACTTCACTTCATTATAGACGGTTACAAAACTCTACTTGCTTCGTTACTTCCTTTTTAAAGACTACAGATAAATTTATTGTTGAGAATCGTTGCGCTTCTTTTGTACTGAATATCTAAACTGTTCGTGGTGACATTTTATAATCGATGTAATAATAAAATGGTATTTCATGTAATTATACTTTGTATACACAATGACGGATATTTCTAAAGGCCGAAACTAATTAAAATCTCTATTTAAGAAAATAAATCATTTATTTTTTAAATTGTTTGTTTCTTTGATAAAAAAAATTTAGCACCCCAAATAACATAACTATTTTATATAATTGCACCAAGGTATTAAAATATACGAAAATTAAAACTTCGGTTTACTATTTATTAATTTCCATCATAAAAAATATTTTAAAATTGTTGTATATATATTAGATATTCATTTATAATTTATCTTAAGTAGTTTGCAATTCCTCAATTCCTAGAAAGCGATATATATGCAAATATGTATGTACATGTGTACAACATAACTTATCTTTAATTTTTAACACACAAATGTGCAAACTTTGTTGTGGAATTTTTTGGTTTCTTCTGCTGGCCTAACTCTCGTAATTGTTATCTTCCAGACGAAAGTAAAAGATAATAGAAATAGTATTTATCACAAGTAATATTTAAAATGCAAATTCTTGCAAACCATTATTTGTGATAGTACTGCATTTAAATTTTATAACAAGGGGTAGCTGCGTAAAATTTGTTGGAATCACGAAAAACCTCAATTTCGTATAAAGCCGAGATAGTGCCGTCCTACATGAACAAGCGATATATGGTACATATGACAAGATTTGACAAAAATACAATAATTTCATATCTTTGCTCTTATGTTCTAACCAGAATAAAACCGTCAACGTTGTGTAATAAGAGTAAAGGTGACTTATCCGGTTAAATAAATCCTATTGATTTGAAGCAAAAAATTTAAATACACCCAGAGAAAAAGTGATACCATACGTGTACAAAGTGACCACAAACGGTGTCAAAAGTGTTTCAATCACGTTTGTGATCTATTTGTCCACGGATGGTGTCAAAGTGGCGACAACGATAGCGTTGCTAAATTGACAATATATGTGTTCAATGTGACACCGCATCGGTGCCGAAAAAGGACCTTAGCAGTGTCGGACTGATAACATTTCGGTTTCTTTATTGACACCA
Source organism: Gymnosoma rotundatum (assembly GCA_916610165.2). NCBI lineage: Eukaryota > Metazoa > Arthropoda > Insecta > Diptera > Tachinidae > Gymnosoma > Gymnosoma rotundatum. The sequence goes on from OU744336.1 coordinate 120,451,399, forward strand.
TACCGTTGTCGATTATATACTACTCGTTGCTATCCTCTTTCCCAAAATAAATTTTCCCATTATTCATATGTTACATACGAAATGGAACTGTTACAAAATCAAGAATCGGTATTAGGTAATACCGGTCTATGGAAGAATATCTTAAGAAAAATATAAATAAAGTAAAGCTTCTTTGATGTTTAATAATTACCTTCATTTCGTTTTCCAAAGGGAAAACAATACAAATTTCATCCAATAGGTATATATAATCTTATGTGCAAAGTAAAATATCTTTGCTTAAAACTTCTTCAATAATGTCATTAATTATGAAGTATCTATGCTCACCCGTTAGTTTAGTATTTTGATCGGCACTTTCAATATGTGATGTTATATTTATTTATAGGATCTTTATTTAATCTTACTTTTGACGAAACACGTTTTCTCGGAACTTTACACGGAGTTCTAGTGGTGGCACAGCTTCTTTTAAGTCTTCCTTGTTCAACTAACGCAAGCTTCTAAATGTTAATTGTTCTCCTAAATTAAAAATACATTTAAAATATTTCTGCTTTAGGCACTGAATTACTTACATTTTAAATTATTATAAATTTATTCCATATTTATGTCTTCCAAGAATTTCTTCAGCCTTTTATCGTCATCATTATTTTCCAATTTTTTTTGGCTGGCATGAATTGCTAAAAAATGAAAAAAAACTAGCCGAACACAATAAATAGGGTTTTTATGTAATTTGACAACCTGCTGTTATCAATTAAACCACTTTTGTTAAAATATTGTATACACGCATATTCAGAAGCTTTAGATTTCGGTGTTTTTGTATAATTCGGCAACCATATGTTGTCAATTTAACCACGTTCGTTTATAATTTGTAAACATGCGTTGTCAAAATTTTTAAATTTCGTCACCCTCGTTCAATTTGAAAACCTAGCGTTGTCAATTAAGGCCCAACTATAATGTGCATAAGCTAGCTTTAGCTTATGTCAAAAATTCAACGAAAAGCCTGTCAAATGCATAGGTAACTTATCAAATAAATTTATGTGGCTACAATGTACTTATATAAATTTAGTAACTTATTTGCCACAGTTGCAAATATATATTTAATTCGTACTTTTGCCAAAAATAATTTCTATATAAATCAACAAAATTTTAAAACTAAAAGGCTTTAAAGAAAATATTTTATTTATTTAATAACATTCACAAAAACATTTACATATTTTGGTTTATGTTCTAAGAAAATGTAAAAAAAAATTATTACAAATTTTTATCTGTTTTGTGTTTGCAGCCAACCGTACTAAAAAATGCAACGATGTTCATCGCTCTAATGGTATACATATGTGTGTATAAATACAAATTTAATTTAAATATATTATAATTGTAAAATATTGGCCATAAAAAAAAATATTGTTTTTTTTACATTTTTTATTAAATTAAAAACTAAAAATTTAACAATTTAGGTCTAAATTAAAATTTTTCTTTATCAATGTATAACACAAAGCACAATCAGCTGTTTCCGTACGGAAAGTGCGATCAGTTTTGTACCTTGCATAAAGAAATGAAATTTAACGAAACTTGACGAAAAGTTATCTTATTCACATTATAGTTTCCCACATATAATTAAATGTATTTGCACAGTTGTATAAGTTGGCATAAGCTAGTATATGCACATTATAGTTGGGCCTTTTACCACGTTCACTTCTAAATCTTAAACGAAAGTTGTCAATAAAAGCGTCAACATAGTGGTCTCAAAATGATCACATTAGTTGTTGATTTTGCAACTTGATTTTTCCCTCAGTGTAGAATCGATAGATTGATGCTAAATTGACACTAATTTTTAACAATATTAATACCAGCTCAAGAAAACTTTATGTGTGTGAACCTGGTATCACAAAAGCAATTTTGAAAAAAGCAAATAATAAAGCCGAACACGCTATCAAATCGCATTTGGATTTGCTTCACATCAAATATCTATTAAAATAAAATGAATGATTAAAAATTAAATCCCTCAAAAATAACTCAGATACAGTGATTGTGCCTTGTGATATTTATATTTTGTACATGTTTCATATTTTTTAACATACTAGAGTTTGAATGCTTTGCTACAATGCACAAAATATCCAGTTTAAACTAAACAACTAATAATTCACATAACAGTATAAGCGAATTCGCCCATTTATTCGTTCTGTTTAAATGCGTTCCCTACTTCCTTGTGTACTTTTCTGTTCCAAAAACTAAGTACATCTGAAGAAATCCTTTCGTTTAAGATGGTTAAATACTTACTTGCCGTATAGCATTGATAAGCGGTACCTTTTTCCTTTATCTGCACTGAAATCAAATGACATTTCTTTGAATTAACAGATCAGATGAAACGTCAATTATGTGTAACATTTCTAAAGTAAATCTTCTACAATAGTTTTTCTCTTCTTTTAATACTCTCACATCGTCAAAGTTCGGTATTTTTTTTACTGGATTCATTTCCGTTACGATTTATACTATACACAACGTTACTTTTGTCTCCTTTGTCAATTTTCGATTTCATATTACTAAACAAATCGTTTTCTGCGTCATATATATCACAGCCTTTTAATCTTTCTGATAGTCCAGATATATAGGTTAATCCTTTATAAATTTTTAGCGGTTTGTTTATTTTTGTCCTTTTTTCTTAAACTTTTTTCATCAATTCTTTTATAGTTCTTATTGGGAAATCATTCAATTGCAATATGTCCATAATTTTGCTTTTGTTTTCTTTGTGAAAATCCGCATCACTAACATCTAAAACTCTTCTGATAAAATTTGTGGCTGTGTTTATAATTTTTCTAGGATGTTTAGAATAGAAGTTTATCAGTCGTCCAGATGCGGTTGCTTTTTGATACCAATTAAGTAATATTTTGTTCTGTTTTCTAATGACTAGAGTATCCAAATACGGTATTTTGTTTTCTTATCCTTTTTCAACTGTGGATTGTATTTGTCTGTTGAATGAGTTTAAATTATTAAGGACTTCTTCTACTTTATCTCTTTTTAATATTGTAGAAATGTCATCCACGAACTTTGTTAAAATCTTAGGTTCATATCCACGGTTTCTAATTGTCCAAACAAGTTACTTTTCCATTACAATGTCAGCAATAACGGGAGATTAAGGTGATCCCATTGGCATGCCCTTACGTTGTTCATAAATTTTATTTTCATATTAAAAGTATCTGCCTCTTTTTATGCAGAAAGTTAAAAGTTCCATGAACAATGTTTTGGTTATTTTCGTGTACTCTTTTAATAGTTCCCAATTTCTCTCAATTATCTCTAATGCTAAGTTAATGGGAACGCTTGGGAAAAGAGATACGAAGTCAAAAGATACCATAATTTCATCTTCCTTTATGAGAGTATTATTTATCCGTGACTTAAAACTTATTACACATTTTCTTTATTCATTTTTTAAGCTAAATTTTCATCGTCTTATCGTTGTCTAATCGTCAATTATGCAATTTTTTAATATTTAGTTTAAGCGCTTAACCGTTGTTCGGCACATGTGAAAGCCTGAATTTGTGAAAGGGTAATGCCAAAGTATATATATAACAAGTACATGCAGGAGTTCAGCTGATAGTTTTATTTGTGTGCTTGTTTATCATGTTTTGTATCAAAATTTGTTTACATTTTTTTAATTTTTATTTTGCTCTTGTTTCTTCAAGTTTTTCTTTTAATTTTTTTTTTTGGTTTATCAGGGATGGTAAACGAAATCTAAAAATACACTTTTTCAGCTCAAGTTGCATTAAACATACTTTTATTGAATTATTGTTTAAATATACGTTGATATAGTCGTTACAAGATTTTTCTCTTACTTTTTTTAATAATAATTAAGTAAAGCTTATATTAATTTTTTTAGTTAGAAAAATGATAAAATGTTACCCACTTTTCCATCTCTGAACTATTTTTTGACATAATACATGATTTAACACAAACAAAATGTCTGTTGTTGTTCTAATGTTGTATTTGTTGTAGACTTGCGTGTACTGCAAAATATGGCTGAAGTAGCAGTCTTACTAGAAATGCGCTAAACTTGACAACCAAAAACGAAAACGTATGTTGTGTTTCTGTTTAATGGTATATACATATGTGTTCCGAGTTTGAGATTGCAAATCGAAGACTCATTTGTCGATACTTCTATATAGTACATTCATATCGGAAGTAAACTAATAAAATGACTATTTTCCTCAAGAAACATTTTGTCGCAAGCGTCTTATCATTGTCCATTGCATTAACGGTAAAATCAGTGTTGAATAAAAAATTAAGCTTCTCTCTTTCTTTTTTACTTTTATCACCTGTCTTGTCTCTCCTGTATCACTTTCCTAAAAAAAATTTAACACGGTTGCTAAAATAATTAAATATGCCTTTGTACCTGAAGTGCTACTCCTGTTTAAAAAAAAGTGGTAACTTCAATGAAAGTTATTACGTTATAATATTTGTAAGTATGATAAGTATATATCAAGCAAAAGAAAATATATAAAATAAAAATTTTATAACAAAGACCAGAAGATTTGTGGATATATAAATTTTTGTGTAACTGAAATAAGTTGATAAATTATAGCAAACCATAATACAATAATTACATAACACTACGTTTTTATCCATAAGATTTTCGCTAATTACTAACCCTCAAATTTAAAAAAAAAGCGGAATTAAATGTGTACCAAAAAATTAATTTAATATTTTATATATTGTACACAATAAAAGCAAATAAGCATTCATAACTACTTAAATAAATATATTTTCGAACAAATTTCCCTTTAATTGTTCCTATTAAAAAACAGAAAGTGATTAACATTCATATTTGTCCCCAACATTCCGTACAAATTTAATTTATTTTGGGGGCTATAAAATCTAATTATATTAACTAATTTCCAAATATTAAATTCTAAGAAACTATTGCAGCATAGATTTTTTTATAAATTATTTCTTAATAGTTCATGAGAATTACATACGACTAAACATTTTTGTTGCACAACTTTTGCACTTTAACAAATTTGACTTTCATGTTATTAAGCTTTTTTTATTTCCTTATAAGAACAAACTATAATTTTATAATACTAATAGACAAACTTAAGACTAAAAAAGTAATATCTCACCTAACAGACATGGAAAATTTAAATAAAAGTTATGTTAGAAAGTTAATCCGTTTTTGCTCTCGAAGCTTTCATAAACGAAGGAAGTTTTATATATCACTTCATAATATTCATAAAAATTTAGTTATGTTAGAAAGTTAATCCGTTTTTGCTCTCGAAGCTTTCATAAACGAAGGAAGTTTTATATATCACTTCATAATATTCATAAAAATATAATTTTACGTAAAAATAACATTTTTTCTACTAATTTATAATATTGGAATTTTTAATTGATGGAATTCTTAGTCATCAGTATTAGAATTTCACTTTATTTTAAACTGAATGTTGATTTATAATTATTTGTTAATATTTATTAGTTAAAAGTTTTCATGCCTGGTTTAATTTTTTTGAAGGTTTTAACAACTGATAAAAAACTAATAGGATCTGTTATCTTATTAAACAAAAACATTTTTATAATTAAAGATAAATTGGTGATAATTTAACAAACATATATACATAGAGAAGTAATTTACTTTTGGCTTGTTATGTACATATGTACATAATTAAAAATAAATCAGCCAAGTAGGAGGTGGATATAAAAGTTTTTCTAACACACATTTTAATTTCATGTTTTTTATTATGTTTTGCTGAAAGTTACAATTAAAAAATAGAGAAAATATACGTCACAATCTGGTCTCCAATAAGAATATATTTCCATTTTTGATACAAATTTGCTCATTTGTTTTATACAGGGCACCCAATGTGTTTGGGACACCCTTTCATTATAAGTTTACATTTTGTTACTTAACCTTACAGCAAGCAGAATTTCACATTCACTGTGCAAATTAAAAGTGTCCTCCTTTAAAAGTTAAACAAATATTACTATGTTGTGAAAAATCGTCTCCATGGGTACAACCTTTAATTTGTATCTCAATTTTGGTATTTGCTGTTGTATCGGCCATAATAACAAAATTATATACTTTCCAGAAATAGAAGACGGACAAGTAGTGTCGCGAAAATTGAGTTATATTACGCTTTATGTTGGAAGCTTTAAAGTTTTAATGTTCTTTCTACAAATTATTCTTTTTATTATTTGCGTTAGTCGTTTTTATCTTATTGTAGTTGTTGCTGATGGGTCATGTTTATTACAGGGATTAAATTGTCACGTATCAAAATAAATTAACTTGCGAATAGAACTGTGTTTCTTGCAGGACCTTTGTAGTAAATTTTTTTAAATTCTATACCATTGCTTTTCATTCCTCCTTTTACGTCTTGTATAAATGTGGGTGCGTTGTTCTTTTTTTTATTTTAATTCAATTACGTTTCTTTAAATACGAATTTGATAATGGCGACAACGACATTAAGTTTCTTGTGATAACATGATGTGACTGCATTCAGACGTCCTTTATGGGGAATGGTTAAGTTTTATTTTATTATCATTACTTTTATTTTTTTTTTTATAAAACTGAATTAGTTTCTTGGTGTCATTCCCTAAAGTATCTTCTTATCATTTAAAAAGGAAGCAGATATCTGCTGTTGATACGTTATTATTTTATTTGTTTAGCTTCGTGCTTATGTATTAATTTCTGTGCTTTTAAAACAATACAATATAATTAAAAGCTAATCAAGATTTACAAAATATCTAAAGAATGTCCTTTTTGGTTTAAAAGAATTGTTTGTTCAATCTGCCATCAAATAATTTTAAGCTTTTTATAATTTAACGAAAAATTAAGAATAATTCAAACAAACACGCCAAGAATAAAAAAGCAAGTTTTAATAAATGTTTTTGACATAAAAAATTGATAAGGGAATGATTTGATTTATACCGTACATTGTAATTTGAACATTATTATATATTTCTTTATAGTTTGAGAGATGTGAAGTTGAATACACATTTTTATGAATTAAAATTAAGGCTGGAAAATATTAAATCTACTAATCTTAAATATGGAAATTCGAGTAACTTCTTTTTTAAGTTGCCTCCCGTAATCATCTCTTATATCAGGTAAGAAAAAGAAAATCCAGAAGACTCGTTGGCATCTCTCCCTCCTCCTATTTAGAGTCTATTGGGCTGTAATGCAAACATTGGCCCTAAGATCATCATACCAAAACAAAAAGGTAAAAGAACCTAACAAAATGTGTTTCATATTGCGTCCTTGAAATATGCTCAACGCCGGTTAGCCCACGCGAAACATTTAATATTTTAACAGTTTTACAACCAAAAAATAAAATGACTTTACATTACAAAGTTTTTAGGTATAATAAAAATAATGGCGCAAAACGCAAGGTCAGAGTCTATGAAAACCCTTATTCTATTTTGACCTTGACTTAAACATGAAGCACAGCACTTGTATATCGAAACTAACTTAACACGTTCATGATAATCCCCTTAGAGAAACTTCTTACAAAATCATTTTATTAGTGGTACGACGACCTTTGGCATATTTCTTGGAGGATACCATGATACTCTATATATCCTAAGTAAAGAAAAATATGATAAATAAAATAAGCTAATATGTTGGAAGAACACTATCTTCACAACTGATATAACTACTATTCCACGCGTCGTTCTCAATTCCACAACTCTTACATGTCCGTGTTTACCTAAATGTAATTTTTCAACGTGACCAAAATGCCACTCGTTTGTCGGTATATTGTCCTCCGGGATAACAACCATGTCTGCTACTCGCAGGTTTGTCCATTTATTCCGCTTCTGCAAATCCTTTAAATACTCATTTTTCCATCTCGCACACATTTGTTGGTTTAATGCTTTAATTCTTTGCCAGCGATTTATTATAGATAATGGCGAATCCTGAATCCCTGCTTCAGAAGGTGCTCAAAGTGGACCCCCAGTAAGAAAACGCCCCGGTGTTAAGCAGTATAAACTCTCGATGTTATCGCTTAGTGGACACAGAGGTGTCAAATTTAAACAAAACCCTATTAAAGCAAGCAGTGTGCAAAAATCCTCAAAAGTGTACTTTAATCCGCTGGCAACTCTTCTAAAATGGTGTTTACAACTTTAAACCCCTAACTCCAATAAATCTCTTATATGAGGAACACTAACTGGATTAAAATACCAGCTAATTACTTGTGGGGAGTAAAGGATATTTATTTCGGAACTTGTATTTCAAAGAAAACTGCGAAATTCTGCCCTCAACACTTTTGCAGCTGCCACTAAAATTGTACCATTATCCGAGTACTTATCCTTTAGACGCCCACGTCAAGCTATAAATCTGGTAAATGCTGCCGAAAATACGGCAGTAGACAAACAGCTGACTGCTTCCAAGTTAATCGTTTTCGTCGTAAATCATACGAAAACGCAAACATACCCTTTCGTTATTAAACAGGCTCGGTCAGGCAAATTGCAAATATCGAATGGACCAGTAAATTCCACACCTGTCGCTGTAAAAGGTCGAGAAAGAAGTGTTCGAGCTATGGGAAGCACCGCCATGTCGTTTTAATAAGATTCTTAGCCCTGGGAATGATATAATTTCGTGAATAAATCTAACCAATATTTTAGAAAAATGACAGCTTAAAGGTAATAAATTCGGAATATACGGCAAGTTTTAGGCGTTTGCCAAACGGCCTCCTAACCGCATCAATCCTACTGTATCCAAAAAAGTATTCAGGTTCAGTAGTTTGCTATTTCCTGTCGCTGCCCCATTCGAAAGTTTGTAATATTCATTGACAAAAAAATTTTTTGAGCGACAACAATTAGTCTGTTTCTGACTAATGTCATTTCCTGTGATAATGAGGAATATGAATAATTATTAATATTACGAATTTTGTTAATTCCTCTTATCGCATAGCCTAAAATTCTAAAAGCCCTAGAATAAGATGAAAATTTCTCCAAGAGTCGGTATAGTATTCAAAATAAGAGCAAAACACTTTATTTTCACTTTCCTCTTCCCTGGTATCAAACTCACAAAAAGCAGTAAACGACCAAAAAAAACGACAATTCCCAATTAGGTCTTGTGTGCGAACACCTCGGCAAATCAAACCAGCAGAATTATCACTTGAACTCACGTGCCTCCAATAATTCTTCCCTGTTTTAGCTTAAGTTTTTGAAACACAGTTGGCAACAAATGTAGTCCACGAACTTGGTGGCTTTCGATGCCATGCTAATACAATCATCGAGTCACTCCATGTATCTGATTTTAATCAATTCAAATCCTTTCGAAAATTATTCATTATCTCTGTCAAGAGAAGAGCACCACAAGGCTCAAGTAGAGGTATCGATACTGTTGTAAGAGGGGCGACTCTTGATTTAGTTAACAGCAAATGCGAATAGATGTCATTTCTTCCCTGCAAGCGGACATAAATACAAGCACCATACACTTTTTCCGAAGCATGTCATGCACCTCAGGAAATTTTAAAGGTTCAAACCTGGCCCATCGTGAAATTCGAATATCGTTAATTGATGGGTAATCAGGGAGGAGTTGTCTCCATTTGTTCCGGTCCTTCAGGAGTTCTTTTAACCGTTTTTCTAAAATGAACCTCGCAATATTTATCTTCTGGTGTTCGTCTGGAGTTTTGAGGTGGATCTTTCAACACCCAAAATTTCTCAAGTTAACATCAACATATTACGAAACTCTTTGGCTCATACTAGGATGGAATCTTGTCAAAATCCGAAAAATATTTCCTGAGCCACTAAATTACCTAAAATATTCGTCCTTACAGTACTAAGTATGAATTGAGGATAGTAATCGCCCCAATCAAGATATGGCCTTGATTACCTTTTGCAAAATTGGGATCTGCTAGCTTCACATCTGCTACTGTATTCTTAGAGACGTCATTCGAATTTACGACTAACTTCCCTGATAGTTTTGGCAAATGTAGAGCGTGTACTTTAAATTCGAAAGAGGAGTTTTGGCGAGAGCTTAAAACAAATGAATTGTGCTTATAAACGAATCCCGCTGATGCCCCGTTTAAACCAAACACCGTTGCACTAGTGCTTGTAATGGGCAAATCAAGTTTTCTCTGTAGTCTTTCCGATACAAAAGTGGCTTGGGAACCTAAGTCCATAAGTGCCCTTGCCGAAAATACTTCGCCTCTGACTATAATATTCACAATTGCTGTTCCCAATAGAACCTTCTGCTTCGCAACTGGGAACAACTTTGAACGGTCGAACTTTGAGTAGCAGACTGATTGGTGCACGGGCATTCTTGATCATTGGTACCGGAAATGAATCTGGAAAAATCGCGATGTAACAGGGAGTTATGCTTAAGATGGCATGTTTAGCAACTAAATTTACTACTATAACTATCTAACTTATGTCCCTCATAATTATTACAAAGGTTTCCCCTTTTTACCACTAAAAATCTTTGCCTGGGACTTAAATCCAACGATTTCGATTTCCTTGGAACATAAAATGCAAGACCTCTTTAAAATCTCGGCCTGAAAGGTCCATACTTTTCTCTGATTTGAAGCACCAGCATTATTTGCTATTTTATACTCAGTAATGTTCACCAAAATGCTTCTTTTTTCATACCTATAAATCAGATTACCCCAGGTACTTTGAAATCCTTGGTTAGTCAAGCGCGAATCCTTGATAATTTCTAGTGCCTCATCACTTGTGAATTTTCGCAAATAAAACAAATGTTCAACTCCCGACAAGAAAAAAATAGAATAACTGTTGGTTATTGTTGTTTTGGCTTAAACTTTAATTTTTGTCTTTGCTTTATTGTTTGGACAAAAATCATGGAGATAATTTAAAAAAATATTCCCGTGTCATTAATTGCAAATGTTTTTTTTTTTTTTTTTTTTTCTCATTAACAAAAGTTTTTCCAAAAAGTTATAGCACATATGGCGATGCGATAATTCTTAAATACCTGCCGTATTCATTATTTAAACATTGCTGTAAATAAGGCATCAAACGTTTGGTTTTTGTGTTACATTGCCTGCTAGTACGACTTAACGCAGAAAAAAACATGGTTGTGATATGGCCACAATAACCATATTATTTTCTTTGTAACAATGCATAGTTGCTGGGAACCAATTTTGGTTATTTTTAACAAAACTTTAGTCACAATAAACATTTTTTGTTAACTTTAAACGATTGTATAGTTACTGCGCACAAAAAATTCAACATGGTTGTTTTCAACTTGAAAAATTTCAACCACAACCATAGTTTTATAACTTATTAAAAATAATTTAAAATGTATAACCATAATTATAATATGTTGTTATTAATCAAAGTGTGGTTAAAAGTAGCAGAATAATGTTTGCGATGAAAAATATTTTGTTGTAGTCCTTGACAGTTTATTAATTTTTCTGGTAGCTAAAATTTAAAATTGTTTTTTATTGTTAACGAAAGTGAAAAAAATAAAATTTTTATGTACAAAATAAATAATTACAAATAATAAGCAAAATATGAAAATAAATAAAAAGGGAAACTAAACATTTAAAAAAAGTTGAAATAAATATGTACGTATTGTAAGCATATAAATCTTTATTTTTTTATTTGAAGCACTATTGTGAAATCATTTATGTGGGCTTATAAACAATACCTTTATATAACTGATTCTTGTAGCCTATGATCTAAGCGTTATTATAAGCAAATAATTGATTTTTTGTGATTTTATGTTTTTAATTAATTTTTATGACAAATCGTAAAATAATAAATAATAATAAATAATAATAATATTCAATTATAATTCATGACTTCTTCAGCCATATTATGATTTTTTAATTTAACCATTTAATGTTTATATATGAACAAAATTTTGTTTATACTTTAGAATGTCAGTGTTTTGCTAGACAAAAGTATGGTTGCAAATGTAATAATACTATATTTTGTCTTAGCTCGTCAGGAAACTTCTCACAAAAATTTTAAATGAACTAAAGATTTTTGTCTAAACTTTAAAGAAAAGACAAAAATCAAAGTTCAAGCAAAAACAACAATAATCAACTTTGATTTTATTTTTCTTTATACTCTGCATACGGCAGACTTTTTTTCTGGTCTTTTATACAGTTTAAAGATGTTGAAAAATAAAAACAACAAAACACTACGTTATTTTATTCTTTCTTTCATGCAAAGGCACTTGTAATTTTAATAATTAAAATTTAAAACACGGGAATAATTAATAATATAATTTAAACTTTAAAATTTTTATCGTGCTATTTTCCCGGTATTGATTATTGAAGGTGAAAGCACGTCTCGATGGCCATTTCGCTATCGCTTACTTAGCTCGCCATATTTTGGCCATTTTTTGACCTACGTCGACGATATTTGTTACATATGGTATTGGCATAATTAGGAATACGTACCAGGAGAAAAGTGGGTTGGACCCTGCCCCTTTTTAGAAAAATGATTAAAAATCGTAATATAGTCTTAACTACTGGACCAATCGTCATTAAATTTTCGCAATAGGATATTCTTGACTATATAAAGTTGGGAGTGGACAAAGGGGCGTGGCCTCGCCCATATAACCCAAAATTTAATATCGTCATATTTTGGCCATTTTTTGACCTACGTCGACGATATTTGGTACATATGGTATTGGCATAATTAGGAATACGTACCAGGAGAAAAGTGGGTGGGACCCCGCCCCTTTTTAGAAAAATTAAAAATCGTAATATAGTCTTAACTACTGGACCAATTGTCATTAAATTTTCGCAATACTTTTAATTTTATTTAATAACGAGGGGGGTAGCGAAGCACACCGGGTTCATCTAGTATATATATATAAAGGCATATACATAAGTAAAAACACTTACAAATTTAGTGACCCAGATTTGGAACTTAAAAAAAAAGCCAACATTGAGAACACTGAATTGTCCGCCTTGCTTATTTGTAACATTTTGAAGAAAAACAAACATCATTTTTAATTGATTATATTATTTAAATAAGATGTTCAACTTTCTAAACGATCTTAATAATGGCATTACAAGTGTTACAAGTAATTAATAAGAAGTAGCAACTTTCACAATTTCCAATTGCTCTAAAATAATGTCAAGAACTACTGAACACAGGATATATTAAATAGTGCGATGTTATTTCATAACCGAATTCTTGCTGCACTCGCAAAATAAAAAGCTTTACTTGTTTTTTTCAGTGTTCGTGTCAGATGTTTTTTAGATAAATATTTATTATTTATTTATTTCATAACTAATTACAGTAATAATCGTCAAGCACATGTACTGGCGAATAAATTGTAATGATAACTAAGCAGCAGCAACATTTACGTTTCTAAATTCTGCCAAATAAAAAGTCTTTGGAACCTTTTCAAAAAGGCATTATCGTCCAAATTATTATTTTGATAATCCTCCTGAAATATGTGTGCGAAAAGTTAAAATTTAAGTACGTCTACACTAACCGCCTTAACCAAGATGTGTTGCAACGATGTCAGAATGAAGATTATATTTTAATTTTAAAAATTATTTAATTAAAGTAAGATTTAAAGATCTTTTTCCCGAAATTCAGATTTTTTATTTAGTTCCTGGACTTCTTACTTCTTGTAAAAATTTATTATCTTATAATTGTGTTGCCTTCTACATTGCCTGTAATGACGCAACCTTAAAAAATCTGTTTTTGTATACTGACCAGGAAAACGTTATTAACAAAAAAAAAAAAAAAAAAAAAAACAGGACAACTTTGTCGAAGTTTGCATTCAATTTGATTGTCTCCCTTGTTCATCAATAAACGTTGAACGGATATTTTCAAAAGTAACTTAAATATAACGCCACATTAGAGGTTATTTTGTATACTCAAGACTATTTGTTAGTTAACAAATAAAATAAAATAAAAAAAAATGTGAAACCTTTACAATATTTAATTAGAAATATTTTCAACTCTTTTGATTACTTGTATAAAATAAGTAATTTTTTTACTTGTTGGCTTAAAACCAGAACAATACATATTTGATCTCAAAGTAACAATGTATTGTTAAAATCAGGGTTCAGATTTGCTCGCTCTTTTGTTTGTCTGCTCTCTGCGCACTCTTTTTAAAGCTTTGCGCAAAAGATCTGAGCAGTAAAAAAAGAGCCAACTGTTTTTGCTCATTGCGGTTACTCCTTCTTCTCAGGCGCTGCTCTTTGAGCCATGCCCATTCATTTTTATTTTTGGCGCTTTTGCTCTGAGCATAGAACCAAAAGAGCAGCTCTTTTGCTCGTGCTCCTTTTGATAGTAACAGTGGTTCGTTTGGCTTTTATTCAGTTTTACAAAAAAAATTTTCGTAACAGTATGTTGTTTAATCTTAATGTGTATATTCATATAAGGAAGGATTTATTTATTTATTTGAAGATTTGCTTATTGTGGGATTTATAGTTGATATTTATATTTAAACTATGAATTGAACATAATTAAATAATCGATTTAAGGAAATGTGGATGTTATATGGTTACATTTTGCTAACATTGTTTTAACAGATAAAACAAGTGTTGTTTAAAATTCCTAACAACATTGCTTTATGTGTAATTAAAAACATCGGCATTCTAAAAGCGTTACTTTAGTTTTGTTTCACGATACATATTTAATCAGAAAGAAATAATGTAAAGCCTTTCTCTACTGCGTTCGCTCTTACTAATTATTAAGTCAACATAAACCTATACATATAGAAAATACAGAACACAATTCTTTCGTACGTATACAAACACACATACATATGTATACACATACATATATACATTTATGTATGCGTAAAAACATATCTATATGCATATAAAGGGTCATCCAAAAAACGCGCCTACATGTTTCTTTGAAATAAAACACAAACTATTTGCAATTTTTTCAAGCTATGATCCATTACAATTATAAGTGGAATAGAATATCATTCAAATGTCCACCATGACTGTGTCTGCAAACATCAATCCGAATATCGAAATTTTCAATGACTTTCCGACATGTTTCTGGTGTTATTTCACGAATTGGAACTTGAATGTTGTTCTTTAGATCATTAATTGTTTGTGGCTTGTTAGCATACACTCGACTTTTCAAAAAACCCCCCAAAAAAAATCTAATGGTGTTAGATCACATGACCTTGGAGGCCAATAGAAATCTGCATTTCGTGAAATTACACGTTGAGGAAATTTTGATCGCAAAAGCGCAATGTTTTCTTGAGTTGTGTGACATGTAGCACCGTCTTGCTGAAAATAGACGTCCGACACATCAATATGATTCAACTGTGTCCATAAAAAGTCTCTCAACATTGATTGGTATCGCTCAGGATTCACAGTAACAGCATTTCCAGCATAATCTTCGAAGAAAAATGGCCCAATGATTCCATTTGCCCAAAATGCACACCAAACAGTAACTTTTTGTGAATAACACGAGGATTTTCATCACCCCAGATACGACAATTTTGCTTCTTGATGAATCCATTCCGAAATGAGCTTCGTCACTAAACAAAATTTTGCTTTGGGCGTTTTCAAAGAACACCCATTTTCATAATAACTTTGAATGATGTAAGCGCGTTGTTGCAATGTGTACCTGTCCATGGTTAAAACTGTACTACCTTCTAATAAACCAAAATGGCTTATGTCATTTAAAAAGATGTCACGTGTAAAACTATATAGTGCTGACATCTAGGCGTCACATTTGGATGACCCTTTACATACATAAACAGACAATAATACCCAGTAGTAAAACTAAAAAGGTCTTCCCATTTGAGACCTTCTATAAAGCGGCTATTAGGCGATCAAACTTCGCTTGTGAGCACGGCCTGATGACAAGCCATCAAACTAGTAGTGTAGTAGGGTAAATTTCGTGTTTGTCAGCGGCGCTGGATGAAATTCAAAAATTTTTGATATTTTGCGTTTGCCATCATGCCATCATACTCGTTTAATAGTGTGTTTGTCAAACACAGTGTAAATTTCATTTGTGTTTTTGTCGGCGAACAGTAAAGATGGCTTGGCTAGAGCGCATGAGTTACATATAAACTGACGTATTCATAGATAATTCTTGCGAAAAAAAATCGACTTCATAAGGATTTCATCTGTCTGCCTACAACAGCTCAAGTGTATGGCCAGATAAATTAGGTTACATTTACTATTCGAACACACTTATATCTCCAAACTTTATACTTTTTAACTGTTCACTAGTTTGGCAATATACATCAAATTGCACCAACTATAGGATCACTCTTTAATTTCCAAATTCAAATTATATGCTTGCTGTTGTAGTAGATTTAGCAATCAGGTTCTACGTAAATTTCAACCGTCTGTTTGTAACGGTTCAAAAGTTGCTCATATAAATCAGATTATATCAACTATTTAATTTATAATATAACATTTTTATACTTCTTATTATACCAAATAAAGTAGTGGACATTCTGTCTAAAATTAAGGTGTTTGCATACAACGGTTCAAAAATACGGCCATATAGAACAAATTACATTAATTTTGGGAACACCATTTAATATCCAAATTTAAATTATAAGCTTCTTGTTATAGCGGACTTAGCAAAACATGTCCCTTGTAAATTTCAGCTGTCTGTCTATAACGGTTCAAAAGTCCGGCCACATACACCATATTGTATCAACTATTGGAACACCCTTTAACTTTCAAATCCAAATTTTATACTTTTTGTTATAGCGGACTTAGCAATACAGTTTCGTTGTACATTTCAAGCGTCTATCTACAACTGTTCAAATGTATGGCCATATACATCAAATTTATGAACTATTGGCGCACCCTTTAATTTATAATTTGTAATAATATACTTGTCGCTTAGAAGCGTTTATCTATAACGGTTCAAGAGATAGGCTCATTTAGGTAAATCTTCATCAATTATGGGACACCCTCCAATTTCTAAATTCAAATTACAAACTCGTTGATATAGCGGATTTAGCAATACAGGTCTCTTTTATGTTTTAGCGTTCTGTCTATAACGGTTCTAAAGTTTGGTCACATACACAAAACTACATTAACTATTGGAACACCCTTTAACTTCCAAGTCCAAATTTTATACTTTTTGTAATAGCGAACTTAGCTATACAGGTTCGGTTATAAATTTCAAGGGTCTATCTACAACTGTTCAAATGTATGGCCATATAAATCAAATTTAATGAACTATTTGCAAGCGTTTGTCTATAACAGTTAAAAAGATAATAATTTTTAATATTATGAGCTGTTTTTAAAACGGGATTAATCTGTAAGCATAGTCTATCATATTACCAAAAATTTTCAAAATCGGATCAGAAATGACTGAGTTCTGCGGGCATAACTATAAGAAAAAAAGCAACATTCAGCCGATTTGTATAACCTCGTTCCTTTTTTGAAGTCGGTTAAAAATAAAATAACTTTGAAATGTGTTTTATGACAAATTTTTCATACAAATTCGTCCTAAAATATTCGAGGGCTGCTATATATATTTCTGGCCTGGCAACACTGAGTGCAGCCAAGTGCAATCTGACATTTCCACTGGAAAGTTTGTCATTTTTAAGCATAATCGTACACAAAACGTTTTGACGTACGACCATTATTTGTGTTGTTTACAGTGACTTGAAAAAATTAATATAGAAAAAAATTGAATTAACTCGTGAACATTTTCGTGCCATCATTTTTCACAACTTTCGACGTGGATTATCACGACAAGAGTGCATTGATGAACTTAAATCTTTGTATGGTGATGAAGCACAATCCTATAGCACTGTGAAAAATTGGTAAAATGAATTTAATCGTGGCCGAAGCTCGCTCAAAGACGAATTCCGTGAAGGTCGTCCAAAAACTGTTGTGCTGTTGTGCCAGAGAACATTGATGCCGTGCGTGAACTCATAATGCAAGATCGACATGCGACATACCGAGAGATAGAGACATCCTTGGACATTTCTTCCACCAGCATACATTCGATACTGCATGAACACCTGGCCGTAAAAAAGGTTTGTTCTCGTTGGATCCCGCACAATTTCAAAGTCGCTCAAAAAAAGGCTCGTGTCAATTGGTGCAAAGAAATGTTGCAAAAATACCATTGCGGTGCTTTAAAAGACGTTTATAAGATCGTCACAGGTGACGAATAATGGATCTATGCGTATGAGCCCGAAACGAAAAAACAATCGACCATGTGGGTCTTCAAAGACGAGCAAAATCCAACGTAAGTTGTTCGTGGAAGAAGCACTTCGAAGCAAATGGTCGCCTGTTTCTTCGGCAAAACTTGTCATGTGGCGACTGTTCCGCTTGAGCAACGTAGGACGGTCACTTCTGAGTGGTACACTTCAATTTGTTTGCCTGAAGTCATCGGTGAAATTCAAAAAACCAACAAGAGGTGTCTCAATCGGAGTGGAAAAAGTGCTTCGACAACTGGTTTGAGCGCATACAAAGGTGTATAAATCATGCTGGAGAATACTTTGAAAAACAATAAAACCATTTTTGATTATAAATATTCGCATTTTCACTATTAGGCCAGAAATATATAGAGTAGCCCTCGTATAAAAATGTAAAAAGTGACAGTGAATAATATTATTAAATTCAATTAAAGATAGACCGATTTATTAAGGGTATAATACTGTTAAAAACCAAGATGGTCCAAACATTTTTAAATTTTCTTCTTCACGAGAATATGTTTAAGAACATGAAATTCGAACTTATTTTTAAAAATCTGTAAACAAAAATGTAGTTTTGCTATTTTCTAATGCGTTTTTTTTTTTTCAAATAAACCTTTTTTCATGATTTTAGTTTTCGCAATTAATGCTAAAACATATTTTTTAAATTAATTCAAACCGTAGATTCCGAAACATAGATTTGTAATTTAAACGTGCCAGCTCGTGCAACGATAAATAATATAAAAATATTTATCAAAAGACATACAATAACCCCCAGAAATAACCTTTTCTGCTACCTTATGTGTCGACTTTATAATGTTGGTATGTCAGTATTAAGGAAGCAAACTAGCTTTTAAAAAACTCATTTGACACCACACGGAAAATGTATCCTGACTTTTGATAAATAAAGGTAGGTTAGGTTAGGTTAGGTTGTACAGGCCGTCGGCATAAGACCGACCCACTTGGGTCCCAAAGGTCCCGTTGTGTTGCCTGGAAACAGGATTTGCAGGGGATCAGATTCAGGCCATTACGGCACCGTCACAGATCCCAATCCAAACCACCCCGAGGACCGGATAAACAAGTTTATCCTACCAACGTCGCAGACAGATAAGTCTGCAAGGCCATGCAGTCTCGGACTGCCGAAGATGGCCGCTCTATTTTCAGAAAGAGCTGGGCAGTGGCAGAGCAGATGCTCAACCGTTTCTTCCTCTTCCTCATCTTGACAACTTCTACAGTAGTCATGATGCGGAAGATTCAATCTCCTAGCATGGGTACCAATGACACAGTGCCCCGTCAGCACCGCCACCAGTGTGCCCAGCTGCCCCCGAGGAAACCTCAGTAGATTTGCGGTTCTCTTTATATCATACTGAGGCCACAATGTCCTCGAGACTCTGCAAGTAACCTCCTCAGACCATCTAGACTGTGCGGCTCTGAGGAGTTCCTGCTGAAGTAAAGCTCTACAGCAGCTTAATGGGACTCCCACCAGTGGATCTGTCTCCCGGTCTTCCAACCGGGTTCCCGATCTGGCGAGTTCGTCCGCAGTTATATTCCCGGGTACGCCCGAGTGAGCCGGTACCCAAAACAGTTCCAGGTTGGAATGTCTCGCCATCTCGTTAAGAGATGTCCGGCATTCACGAACCAATCTGGATGTCGTATAGACACCCGATAAGGAGTTAATCGCGGCCTTGCTGTCAGTACAGATCCGGATATCCTCTCCGTATATCCTGTGGTACCTCATCCAGCAAGCCGCCCTTCTGATGGCTGAAATCTCAGCCTGTACCACGCTACACTGATCCCGTAGCCTAAACTTCATTCTGACTCGAAATCTAGGAATGAAGACGCCCCCCCCGACCCCCGTGTCCGACTTTGACCCGTCAGTATAAACATCAAGCACATCCCCACGCATATTCGATGTGCCCGACGTTGATACCCCGAAACCAATATCAGACATGGGGGTGGGCGTGCAATAATCGATGTTGTCAGGGATGGCCGAGGAGCAGCCTAAAATGGTCGCATGTCCAAAGTCCCCTGACTTCCACGTCGCCGCTGCATTTAGTCTAACCGCCGAGTTCATAGCCAGCCGCTTGGCCATGAGATCGACCGGTAGCCAGTGCAGCATCGTAAAAAGGGCCTTCGATGGAGTGGTGCGCATTGCCCCGGTGACCATCAAGGCCGAAGTTCGCAATATTCTATTCAGCATACTGCAGTTCACAAGTTTGCCCAATGCGGGCCACCATACAAGAACCCCATACATGAGTATGGGTTTTATGACCGTGTTAAAGAGCCAGTGCGACGTGTTGGGATTTATGCCCCAGTGTCTGCCCATGGCCTTTCTACACACATACAAAGCCACTGAGGCCCTATCCGCCCGAAACCGGACATTGGGGGTCCACGACAGTTTTGAGTCCAGGATGACACCCAGATACTTTGCCCTGTCGGATAACCCAAGCTCCACTCCATTTAGGAGTGGTAGCGGAAAATTTGGAATCTTGTTCCTTCTCGTGAAGAGCACAAGCTCCGTTTTCCGAGCGTTCGCGCTAAGCCCGCTCTCGGTACACCACCTACTGACGCAACCAAGCGCCGATTGCAGACATTGCGATAGCGTGTCAGGATACTTTCCTGATACTGCGACCGCGACGTCATCCGCATATGCCACAGTCCTGAACCCCTTGCAGTCCATTTCTGTTAGCAATGCGTTCATGGCGAGGTTCCAGAGAAGGGGAGATAATACCCCCCCCTGTGGTGTACCCCGCTTAGCTACCCTGTATATGGTAGCTAGCCCCATACTGGAAGTAATGACCCTATTAGTCAATAGATTCCGTATAAAGTTTATTATCGACTGATTTACATTCAGTCCCTCCAGGGCCATCGTAATGGCCTCCGGTTTCACATTGTTGAAAGCCCCTTCTATATCTAGAAAGGCAACCAATGCATATTCCTTATGCTCTAGGGATTTTTCTATAAACCCCACAAGCGTGTGTAGTGCCGTCTCAACAGATCTGCCCCTGACATACGCATGTTGAGAGGCGGAGAGTCGGTCCGGATTAATCGTCCTCCTCAAGTGGAGGTCAATTATCCGTTCCAGAGTCTTCAAGAGGAAGGAGGATAGACTTATAGGTCTAAAGTCCTTCGGTTCAGTGTGTGAGGTCTTTCCCCCCTTGGGAATGAAGACCACAGAGCAAAAAGTCCATGGTTCCGGTATATACGACCATGCAATGCATGCCGTGTATATCGGAATTAACCATGGTATGACAATATCCGCATTATGCTGCAAATCAGCCGGTATGATACCATCAGGACCCGCTGATTTAAACGGGTCAAAACTACCAAGAGCCCACATAAGTCCTTCCCTGTTTATAGGAAAGGGAACTGATGCGCGGCTGTCAAGGATGGCTGTTCCTTCTCCCCTAGAGGGAGCACAGCCCGGAAAGTGAGTTTCCATGAGAACCTCTAGGGTCTCCTGTGCACTCAAGGTCCAATTGCCACATGGTTTCTTAATGAAACTAGGGACAATGGGCGTTGCCGATAGAATCTTACGAAGCCTGCTCGTCTCGGAAGCACCCTCCACTCCACTGCAGAAGGATCTCCAAGACCTTAGCTTCGCATTTCTTATCATATTCTTAAATCTGTTCACTGAGGACTTATAAGCTGACCAGTTTCCTGATCTCTTGGCCTCATTAAAAAGTCTACGGGAGGCTTTTCGTGCCTCCGCAATATCCGAGCTCCACCAGGGTGGTTTGCTCTTACCTCGGCAGATATTCATTCTGCAGGATTCCGAAGTCGCGCGTTCAAACGCATTGGTTAATGCATCCACCGCGACTTCAATGTCCCGCCGATTTCCTATTCTCGGTGGACTCGAAAGAAAATCGGAAAGGAGGGAATGTTGCCGCTCCCAATCCGTTTTCCTTCTATTACGTCGGGGGGTGACCCCATGTACCCGAATCACTACGTCGAATTCAATATACCTATGATCAGAGAACGAGCAGTCACTAGAGACCTTCCATGCCCTAATCAAATCTGAATGCTTAGTACTAACTAGCGTAACGTCAAGAACTTCCCTTCTATTTACTACGACAAAGGTGGGTTCTGACCCAACGTTTACAACGTCTACATTATTACAAAGAATGAAATCAAAAAGAGACTCACCCCTTGCATTAGAGTCCGAGCTTCCCCAAACAACATGGTGTGCGTTGGCGTCAGCTCCAACAATAACCGGCAGGTTTCGAGTGGCTGCCATCTTAATTATTCTGCAGAGCATTGGCGGCGGTGCTTCGCATTCATGCGCCATGTAACTGGAGACTATTATAATCGTACCGCCATCTGTCTCCCAGGCAGCTGCTACCGTATCTTCATCACTGTAATCAGAGAGAATGAAGATATTCAGATTGCTCTTCGCTACTATGCATGATCTGATCTTACCCGGACCATTCATATACAGTAGCTTGAAGCCTTTAACACCAAGCCCGCAAACCTTGCCCCGATGAAGCCATGGTTCTTGGGCTAATACGATCTCCTCCCCTCTCTCCGAGATGCGAAGGAGTAGTGCAGCGGAAGCTGCCTTAGAGTGGTGAAGGTTTATTTGAGTCACCTTCACCATCCCTGTTTGCGGGTATGATTGTGACGTTGACGTCATCTTGGTCGGAGTCCAAGAGGGCGTCCTCGTCAACTGCCTCGTCCATTCTCTCGAAGAATTCACCCACAAACTCAGAGTTTGATAGGGTGCCTTCCTCAGAGATCAGACTGGCAGTCTCCTCATTTACCACATCTCCTGGAATAGGCTCATCACCCTCCGGAGTCAGGTTACCCCTGTCGTCGCCTCGGTAGACACGAAGAAGAATCGTTTCGAAACCGTAGTAGATCCTTCCTCGTCTCTCCCGAAGCGGCGCCAGCGATTCCTGACTCAGCAGGACAACGATCCGTCTGGATGCCCCTTCAGGTTCGGAAACCTTTGCTACTTTCCAATCATTAGTTGGTAGTTCAGGATTTCCTCCCCGAATGAGTTCCATTATGTCCTTAGGTTCGGCAGGTTCGTCTGGTATTCGTGCCATGGCTCTAGGCCTGCGTGGTATCTCGTCGAGAGGTACCACGTCAAGCTTCGCTCCTGCCCATAGGCCTTCCAAAAGAGCGACGGCTTGCTTTAATAGCATAGCCGAACGCTCGTTTGAACATGCCATGAGTTTGACACGTCCACGAAACCAACCTGCATCGTCGCATTGAGGGAAGGGGCCTGGGTTGTCTTTAATGACCCTCCAGAACACTCCCATCAACTTCTTACGTACCACCTCCCAGTTAGCGTGGGAGATGGAGCTATCCGCGTCATTCCGATCAATGACGGCGCGTACCAGGTTGCCTTTTGCAACCTCACTGAAGCTTCTGTCCATAGATTTGTATTTTGGACGCTTTGTAGCGGGCTGCTGACTCTGCGCTTGAGCCTCCTCCTCAGATCTTTGCCGTTTAGGCCCATCCGTGGATGTAGAAGGGGGCTTTTGCAGGCCAGCCAGATAAAATCTTGCCCATTTTAATGAGGTAGATTCCTCCTTCGTAAGGGTTTCAGCTGGCTTTTTGCCTAACTGATCCACACATTTCTCGGCAGCACGCCGTTTCAAAAAGGCCCTTCTGGCAGGTGGGGCGTGCCGTGGGGGTATGGTTTTGCCTTTTGCGGCTGGAGGCGCAGCTTGGGAACCCGAAATCTTGTTCGCAGTTACCTTGCTGGCGGGGGGAGGTGAGACATTGGAACCCGAAATCTGGTTCGCAGTTCCGCTGCTCACAGCCGGCACTGGGTTGGCTGTGGAACCTTGCTGTGTTCCTACAGCGCCCGAAACAGGGGTTTTAGCCTTAGCGGCACGGACCTTGGCTGCTTTGGAAGTGCTTGGAGTGAAATCCAGAGGCACTTCGCTGCCTTTTTGTGCACTATTTCGTGCTTTTAGCTCGCATTTGGATGACCCCGGTTTCCCAGAGTCTCCTCCTGCATTTTTGGTGACACCAGTAACTTGCAGACCAGTCAGGCCTGGCGTTCCAACCTGACTAGCCTGGATCTCAGTAACATTCGATTCACCGCAGCCTGAAATCGTCACCGCGGGAATAGGGTCTCCGGAGATTATGAAGCCCCCGACCGGATACTTAGGGCATTTTTTCTTTTTCATTACGGGTAGTTTAAGAGTTGCATTTTATACATGCTGCCATGTGGTTATAACTGCTGCCTAGTATGGACTAGGCAGACCACCAAGCCGCACCAATGGTGAACAGACGCTGGTGGGTTTCGGACAGTGGACCGTGGGTCTAGCTGACCCAGAAAAACGGACGTACCCTGACAGAATGCCCAGTCTCATTGAAAGGGGAAACATTCGTACAGGGTAGCTGATAGCCGCCCCATTGGGGAAACAGACGCTATCAGACACTGGGGGGGGGGGGGCAGTTCTTAGTTTCGCACTCACCATGAGCCCCTCTGGCATGGGTGTCCCTACCAGCACGGCCTACATGGGTCATTGTACTTAAGCCTCTGCATCACGTCAAGATGACTGCCCGTAGCAGAGGAAAAAATAAAGGTAACCTTCGTGTATAATTTAGTGAAAGACATCGTAAGAAACCTTACAAACTGAACTCAGGCTGTGATCAGTCGCTGTTTTGAAATAGTTTCAAAAATTTTGTTATTGAAAATCAGCAAGACAAGTCCATGTCCTTCTAGGCAGCATGCAAAACACCACGCCTGTTTAAAGTTTTCTATATTATTTGAAATACATCAAGTTGAGTGAAGTAACTCCAATAAAAAAAACCTAAATTAGCGCTAGCCCATATTTTTCGAGTTATGGGCCTCTGAACTTTTTATAGTACGATTGTGCACCAAATGTTTTAAGACACCATTTAAAAGTTTTTAAAGAAATGTTTAAGGGAAATACTAAAATTAAAAAAAAAGTTTACCCATTAAGAGCCTACGAGGTTTTTATGTAAAATTATATGTGTACTTTATTTTCTTCTTCTTGTTTTTAATTCTCTGTCACCCCAATTTTTATTGTTTTAATCAGAGTTACTTCACTAAACTAGATTTACATATATGGTGAAGGGTATATAACATTCGCCATAGCCGATTACTTGTTTTATACATTTTTTCAATTTTCGTTTGTGTTTCTGCAGGTGAAAATTTAGTAGCTTCAACTAGATACAGACATCTCTTCATTTACTATGTTGGGACAGCAACCCTACAACTTTATGGTAGGAAATAATTACGTGAGCCGGTTTTTATATGTAGTATGTACATGTATGTTGAAGGGTATGTAAGATTCAGCATAGCCTAGTATCTCACTTTTACTTGTTTTTTCTAGATTCTAATTTGAGGACACTTTGCTTTTGAAAAATTTAAAAAAACAATTAAAAAAATAATTATTCTTATTTTTTTTTAACTAGTATTAGGAATCTCAATTTTCATAAATTTGTAAAAATAAACTACAAATTGGTTACCCCATACATACACACTTCCACACTTTAAAGATCTTAATAAAAATAGAAATAGTTTTTGAAGTTGATACCATATTGGGTTATGTATTCGTATTAACTCTAGTATGTTGTGTTCAGGGTTAAGCAGTTTTTCTTCTTTTTGCTTTTAAACAACGTGACTTGAATGGGACAACAAACGTAGCAACTGTGCTCACCCCATATACCTTTAAAGAAACAAATCAAAATTTCATTTATAAACAAAAAATTTTAAAAGTACAAACGCAAATGCCATACAAACAGAAAAACCATAATAAGATCCACACAAAACAAAACACAAACTATATGGTATCAAAAACCATTTGCTGCTTAAACTTTTTACTCTTTGTTCTTATTAAATTTTTAGACATCACAGTGGGAGATTTAAGAAGAAAATGGAAATAAAAATTTTGTTTCTAATCTTAACTTCTAACACTTATAGAAGAAGTGTAATTGAGCTTGAGTTTTGAATTCGACTTTTAACTTACAAGATAATGATTTTTTTTGCCGGTTCGAAAATAACAATTTTAAAAATATTTAGTACGGAACCACTACATTTTCAAGGCAAGGGAAATCTAAGCAATGTAAGGTTCAAACTTACAACAAAAAATTAATAAATTCCTGTGCAAAATATATATATATATATATATATATATAGATATAGATATAGATATATATATATATATATATATATATATATAGAGAGAGAGAGAGAGAAATAAAGCAACAAAATCTTGGGGTTTTGACAAGAATACTTGGGGCATACTTTTGTTGCATACATTATAATTTTGTACAGGAATTTATATATATATATATATATATATATATATATATATATATATATATATATATATATATATACATACATATATTGTTAGTGTCGATACGTAAGATCACAAAAATACCAACAATAAAAAATAAAATAGTTCGTTTCTTGTTAGTGCAATTGAAGGAAAAAAAAATACTTTCTAATAAATATTAGTGAAAAGTATAAAAACAAGTATTTAAAGAGCCAAAATCTAAGTTTTTTCTTCGCAAGGATATTTTTGGAAAACTGTGAACGGATATTTAAAAGATAATAAAACTACACAAGAGTTACAAGAAAAAGTTTCAGTAGTTTAAGGGCAACCAAGAAAAAAATATTAAGAATTTTGTCAAACTCATCCTTTTTAGGACCAAAATGCAGGTCCAAAGCTGGTACCTAGTAAGTATTATAGCTATTAACTTAGCTAGTTCGCTCTCTCCTGCATGCGGTCGAGAACCTCCAAAATTTACTATGAAGCACCGTACCATACATGAGAGTTGTATTTCATTTTTGGTCTAATGAAGGTGCTATAGATAGTAAGGAGATCAGATGGAGTGAAGTATTTCTTATACCGTTTCAGAAAACCGACATGAAAAAAATGCAACATAAAAAACATGCTGGTTCTAACGTACATCACATTGAATTTTGATGTCAAGAGAGCTTCTGATTCCCTTATAAATATATATCACCCATAATTACAGATGAGGTCGCATATTCAATGAGGTAGCACAAACAACGTTTCCAATTATAATGCCGAAAAAAATGGTTAAGCTCAGCGCAACGAACCTCTTCGAATATAATTTTAAACAGCGACCGAAAAGGATTCGAAAATGGTGCAGTGATCCGAGTTACCGAGAAGCGCAAGAATGCTTACTTCATACTTATCAGGGTGTGAAGTAAAAAAGAGGTTGAGAGTATTCTGGTGTTGCCCTTCAACACACGAAATATATGTTGCCTCAATCCATAAATTCAAATATAACTAAGATAGTAATAAAAGATGATAAATCCATAAACTCAAATATAACTATTCTAAGCTAGAGATAAGACAAACACCATAAATACAACTATTGTAACGATAAGAAACACATTCTTTCTTTTCTAACTTAATACAAATAACTCAAAACATGTTTTACTGATAAAAAAGGTACTGGTAACCTAAACAAAGAAAAACATATTTTGAGTTAGGACAAAGAAACATTAAACATAATTATTAATATATATAGATGCTAAGAAAAATAGGATAGATAGTCTTAAGAATATATTTAATAAAGAAACGCACATTTTTTGGTGCAGAAAAAAGAAAATATATTTTTTTACTCATTTCCTATAATTGGAAATTAACTGGGGGCTCAAGCCGGTCTAACCTCTTGACCACAGCCAAATATTCTTGACATTCAAGATATTTAAATAAAAATTCCACGGCTTTGAAGAAAAGCAAACCAATCTCTGAAAAAGTGAGAAGTTACCACGCTGGACCAACGTCAGAAACGGCAGAAAATATTCAATTCCCTACGATCTATAGGAAAAGACAACGACACAATGAATCAAGATATCGCAGCTTTACGAGCACAAATAGAGGTACTCACACAAACTCTACAGAATACTCAATTGAAGGTAAATACACTGGAGGCGGAACGATCTCCCCATACAATCACTACGCAGGAACAACATAGTGACTTCACACCAAATATAAAGTATGCAACTCAGATAAATTTAAAAACATTCGAAGCTATACCGTGCTTCAGTGGGGATAGAAACCAATATAGATCCTGGCGGAAAAGGGCATGGACATTCATGGAAAATATCAAACAATTTTCCAACCACCCAAATTACTACACAGCATTCACGATACTGCATTCAAAAATTGTTGAAGAAGCAGCAGACATCCTCATCAACCACAACACCAAGATGAACTTTTATTCTATAATTAACAGGCTTGACTACACTTACGCAGATCAACGACCATTATACGTACTTCTCGAGGAAATGAAGAAACATAAACAGGGAAGACAAACACTCTCAGAATTCCACAGCAAAATCAGCAAAGCACTGAACCTCGCACTTTCGAAAATAGAGATGTCAGGTGATAAGATATCTGCATCCATGGCGGAATATGCAAATCAGGAAGCAGTCCGTACATTCATCACAGGACTCAACAGTAAATACACAAGCGGTACATTATATAGCCATCATCCAAAGGACCTAGAAACTGCATTTGCAATCGCAAGCACCATATACCATGACAACGCAAATATGCAGTTCGACACACTGGCTACAACACAATTATACAACCAAAAACCAAACTTCGGACCACAACGATACGAAGATAGAAGGAGGTACAATCCCAATGTACAAGCTCAATTTAATCATCAACCACGGCAGGAACCCATGGAAGTGGATAGTTCGCAACAATTTAGACGTTCAACACAATATTCTCCACAGCAGCAATACAACCCACTCAGAAGGGAGCAACAACCAACAAAAAGGGTTGGAATGCCTTCATCAAAAAATTATAATCCGAATAAAGTTCAACGAGTAAATCAGACGAGAGATGAAGATATACAATCACTTGTACCACACACCGAAGATACTTACGAAACCGGCAGCGCTTTTTTAGGCGAATAAACGGATTGCCATGTCTACAGAGGCACTGCCAAACAACAGGTAAATCCGTTAATATATTAATCGACACAGGTGCGACAAACAATTATATTAGTTCTAAGTGCAACATAGGAAAATCTATTCCAATAAAACCAGTTAAGGTAAAAACGCTTCACGGATACTCTTTAACGAAAGCAAAAAAAATATTATTACACTATTAGGCCACAATTTAGTATTTTTCGAAACTGAAGCCTTAGAAGAGTTCGATATGCTTCTCGGGGAACATGGTCTCAGAGCCATAAAAGCAGAAATTAACTTATTTGAGTATAAAATCACGTATAAATTTAAAAAAAAAGAAGAAATTAGCGAACAAAAAGTGAATTACACAGTCAATAATGACAAATATAAAAATGAAATTGAAAATATAATGAGAATAAATGACGAAACCAACGAAATTCTGCCCTTTACAACCACTGTACAAGCTACAATTAGGACAAAATCAGAAGATCCTATTTGGGTGAAACAGTACCTGTATCCGATAGCAGACAATGAATTTATAAATAAAGAAATTCAAACATTATTAGACAACCAAATAATACAACCTAGCAAAAGCCCATACAACTCCCCAGTATAGACCGTTGCGAAAAAAGGCACAGATGAGGAAGGGAAACCAAAAAACGTATGGTAATAGATTTTCAAAAGCTTAATGCTCAGACTATAACCGACAGGTACCCTATCCCAGATGTAGCAATGACTATTCAAAATTTAGGAAAACAAAAGTCTTTACAACACTAGACTTAGAGTCAGGATTTCACCAAATCTTGATAAAAAAAAATCAGATAGAGAAAAGACTGCATTCAGTGTGAATGGAGCAAAATACGAATTTCTTAGAATGCCATTCGGCTTAAAGAACGCACCTTCTATATTTCAGCGATGTATAGATGATATTCTGCGCCCATATATTGGTAAATTCGCTTACGTTTATATCGACGACGTGCTTACATATTCTTCTTCGCCTGAAGAACACATGGAGCACATTCGAATAATAATAAACGCATTACATAATGCAAATATGAAAATTTCTGACGAGAAATTACATTTTTTCCAAGACTCAGTAGAATATCTTGGTCACGTAATCAAACACAATAAAAAACCTGTAGATCCTAGTAAGATCCAAACAATAAAGGATTACCCAATACCTAAAAATTTAAAAGAATTAAGGTAATTTTTAGGACTAGCTAGTTATTATAGGAAATTTGTACAAAACTTCGCTTCAATAGTAAAACCACTTACTACATTCTTACGCGGAGACAATGGCGGTGTAAACAAAAAGCAAAGCACAAAAGTATTAATTAATCTAGATAAACCAGCACTCGAAGCGATAGAGAAAATTAAAGATATGTTACAAGCACAAGTCGAATTATTTCAACCAGATTTTAACAAGCCCTTCGAACTAACAACTGATGCAAGCAACTTTGCAATAGGAGCTGTACTTTCTCAGAATAAGAAACCTATTTCATTTATATCTAGAACCCTTAACCAAACCGAACAAAACTATAGCACAAACGAAAAAGAGCTTCTTGCGATCGTTTGGTCACTTCAAAAATTAAGAAATTACCTTTACGGTATAGCAGACTTAACCATTTACGCGGACCACCAGTCACTCATTTTTTCTATATCTGATAGAAATCCCAACACAAAATTGAAACGATGGAAAAATTTCATCAAAGAATATGGCGCTAAATTAGTATATAAACCAGGAAATCAAAACGTCGTCGCTGACGCATTGTCACGTCAACAGATTAATAATACTTCGAGTTGTTCACAACATTCAGCACAAAGTTCGCCAATCGAAAAATTGAAACGCGTGAAACAACCATTAAATGCATTTAAGAATCAAATAATTATTCACTATAACACAGATAACTTAGTGCAAATATCTTCACACATTATTTTCTCATATGCACGACACACACTTTTCTATTCAACCAAGGACGAATTATTAGACAGATTAGAACAAATAATAAACCCAAAAGTAACAAATGATATAAAAATAGAGGAAGAAACTCTATTCCACGTCGAAGATAATATCATTTCTTCTTTTCCAAATGTAAAAGTTGTAGTAGCTCAGAAAATGACAGAAGATATAGAAAACATAGATAGACAAAAAGAAATCGTAGTACTAGCACATAGACGAGCACACATAAATTACAAAAATAACGCTCAAGAAATACAGACAACGTATTTTTGGCCAACCATACGCTCCATGTGTAAAAAAGAAGCACAAGACTGTGAAATCTGGGGGGTTATTATGTATTTCTATTCGAATCGAAAAGAGTTTCAAAAAGAATTTCCGAATCGAAAGAAAATTCGTATTATGTAGTACGTTCGAAAGGCCTGCAGAGTTGTGTTTGCAATTTTAAGGGAAATTTTAAATAATTTCACTTTTTTATGTGTCAAAACTTGGCAGGACTTTGCACTGTTTGATACAAAAGTCAAATTTGTAAATAAATCTAATATAAATATTTATTTGGAACGTGAACAAAAACTTTAATTCATTTGAGCTACGTAACATTTATATTTGTAATTACATATGTATGTACATTGTATACATATTCAAAACAAAAAAAGAAAAATAATTCATAATAGTATTGTAAAAAAAATTAAAGGGAAGTAGGGAAAACTCAATTAAATTTTCTTGTTCTAATTTAAAAATTTCTCTCTTTAATTCTAATTTCTCCTTTTCCAGATCAAACAAACGTTCCTCCCGTGATATTTTTCCATTTCGTTTTTCTTGAAAAATCTAAACTTCTCTTTTTTAATATGTACATGTGCTCCATTGTAGCACTGCTCCGTTTTAAGTATTATTTGGCTGTTGATATATTTATATTTATCGCGCCTAATTCTGTTAATATGTTTTTTATTTTTTTAATAATAAGTTTTTAAGTTGTATCGAATTTTCTTAAGTGCTGTTTCTGTATTACAGGCGATCAACTCGTCTGAAAAATTTATATGAAAAGCACTCAGTTTTTTGAGTTATTTCCATATAAATTTTTCAGACGAGTTGATAGGCTGTAATACAGAAACAGCACATTAATATTTAATTTGATTGTGTACTTGTTTTTCTAATAATGTCTGATAATTGGATACACTACCACGGGTATATCGATGTGGAGTATATGGTGTATTTAAGTTTGTCTCACTATTGTTAACTCCTAAGTTATTGCAAGGTATTGAATTTCTTCAGTTGCTTCATTATCTCTAATACTTATTGTAGTAGGAATATTTATTTGTGCTCCATATCTACACGTACTACTGATTCCTTCAATATAATTATTAATTCCAAGCAGTTCCGCAACTTTTTGCTCTAGTGGTGAAAGGAAACAATAATATCTTGGTCCACCTCCAGTTTCTGAAATATTATTTTTTTTACGGCGAGACTTTAACTTTATGTGTTGCTTACAATCTGCAGCACTTTAATCTTGCGATAGTCTCTGCGATATCCCCTGCATTGTCTTTTGGCATTAGAAACATTTAGGTATCCCTTTGTTAAATTTGTATGCAATGTCTTTAATTCCACCATTATTTAGTTTTGCCTTAGCTACGTATGTAAACTCCTTTTAAATAATAATTTTAAAATCAAAGCATTTAATAAACGTTTTTTTTTATTAACTACATTTTCAAATGTGTATTCTTAATTTCTTTTATGTATGTAAAAAAATAACTATAAAGTTTCCGCAATCAAAATGGCATTCGAAAAATCTACATACGTTAATAACACATTTGATATTTGCTTTCGTACTACATAATGACAATTTCGAAAGGGATTTTTTTTGGTTTCCGAATTGGATTAAAAAATTACCTCAATTTACGAACGTTCGGAAATAAATTTCCGAAAATCGTACTACGTAATCGCATTTTTACGAATTCGATGATTTTCCGATTCGAATAGAAATACATAATAACCCCCCTGTCTTACAAACAAATTCGAAAGAAGACCAAATAAACAACCAATTGGAGCAACACCGATTTCAAATCACGTGGGAGAACACATACACTTAGATTTGTTTTATATGAACGGATACACATACAACACCACAACTGATAAGTACTCAAAATATTGCTATATACGAGAAACTCCAAATAAGAAAAACATACACAAATACATCGAAGAAATACTATCGCAAATCTATCCAAATGCTAGATTCATAATGACTGACAACGAAGCAGCATTATCAAGTATATGCGTAAAACAGGTTTATGAAAAACTACATATTGAGCACACGCTAACGCCAACATACCATTCAACAACAAACGGTCAAGTGGAACGCACTCATAGCACGCTGATCGAACTCACTAGAGTCCTAGCTCAAGAACACAATTCTTCACCAGGAGACGAAATCTTTAATGCCGTTCGACAATACAACAAAACAATACACTCAGTCATTGGAGAGAAACCCGAGGACGTGTTTTTTAACCGGGGAGCACATCCTGATATTAAAGAAAAAATTGAAATAAACCAACAGAAAATACTTCTATATCACAACAAAAATCGTAAGAACATCACATACCAAGCAGGGGACGTTATATACTCCAAAACGCTCCGACGCAATAAAAACGTAAGGAAATACTCAAAACACATTGTAAAGGAAGATAAAGGTAACACAATAATTACAAACAAAAATTTGTTATACATAAGGATAATATACGAGTACAAACATGCAAAGAATAATAATATTATTATATATATCCGTCGCATTCGGTAACAGACTAGTAGACTTAAAAGACAAAAAATATATAATGATAGAGACTGACCCTGTATACGTTTTTCAGGACACATATGACAAACCTTTCTAGAATCTTGACACCCTACGAAAATATAGTACGATTTGCATATAATTTAGAACAAAACTCTGCAGAATATTTGTTGATAACTAAAATAGAAAATCTGAAGTCACAACTACTTCCTAGAATCTCCAGAACTAAACGTTCACTTAATTTTCTAAGATCAGCCCTCAAACTTATTACAGGAACACCTGACCACGATGACCTAATCAAAATCAAGACAGAATTGAATATGCTAATAGAAAATAATAATAAACAAAAGAAAATAAACTCTGAATTTGAAAAAATATTAGAAAGAATTAGCACCGAATCTATTTCAGAACATTTAATACTTACCGAAGTATACAACGAACTACATTCTATCGCTACAATGATTAATTTCGCAAAAGACGGAAACTTTTATTCCGGAACTTTAAATTTAAAAGATATTCAACAAATAGTATCTAATGAAGCGTTAGATCTACCTATAATAAATATATTAGAATATGCCGATATTAATGTTTTTTATTTTCATCACACAATGGTAAACACCTATAAATACCCATTATTAAAAACGAAATGTAAGCTATTTAATTTGTATCCACTATCATTTAAGCACGGAAAACTATTACTAGACTCTAGAATAGCAAAATGCAATAATAAATTTACAAGTATCGAAAAATGTAAAAATTATCTAGGAAACTTTATATGCAAAATTAAGAAACTGGACAACTATACTATTAATGTATTAGAAAACAGGCCAGCCAAATGCGAAGTAATACATTAAAATAACGCACCGCTACAAGTACTCGAAAGTGGAAACATCATTACAGATTACGAACACACCTGGAATAACGTAAAAATAAATGGACCGAAACTAATACAATTCAATTAGTCAACAAATCTAGATGGAAAACAATACTACAACCACCAACAAGCACTCAAAGATGCCATACATAACCTACACGACGAACAATTACAAATAATGCGCATCTTAGAATCTAATGGTAATTACAAATTTAACAATATCCAAGAAATATCAACCTTCCTGATACCCATCGAAGAACATCCAGTCAAATACACATTTTATTTCGTATTGGGACTATGTACATTAGCATTAATAACTTATGGTATGATTAAATTCTGCGAATGCTACAGGATAAAGAAAATAGAAACACAAAGGAAAAAAATCGACGAATTATATGAAATAGAACTTCTCAAGCTCCGACAGAGACAATATACAGTTTAAAACGAGGACGTTTTTTTTAAGAAGGAGGAGAGTTAACATCTCTTATTTTAAGATAGTAATAACAAATCCATAAATTTAAATATAACTAAGATAGTAATAAAAGATGATAAATCCATAAACTCAAATATAACTATTCTAAGCTAGAGATAAGACAAACATCATAAATACAACTATTGTAACGATAAGAAACACATTCTTTCTTTTCTAACTTAATACAAATAACTCAAAACATGTTTTACTGATAAAAAAAAAGGTACTGGTAACCTAAACAAAGAAACACATATTTTGAGTTAGGACAAAGAAACATAATTATTAATATATATAGATGCTAAGAAAAATATGATAGATAGTCTTAAGAATATATTTAATAAAGAAACGCACATTTTTTGGTGCAGAAAAAAGAAAATATATTTTTTTACTCATTTCCTATAATTGGAAATTAACTCGCGCGAATAGATCAACATATTGGCCCTCTAGAGTTGTACGGTTTGAATGGCGAATTAAAGACGATTTGTGAACATTGAAATCATCAGCAACAACTATTTCGCTGTTCGGACAACTTTCTAGGATTCTCGATATGGAAACGGTAAGGGTATTGAAGTCGGAAATAGATTTATTCCTTCCCTAGTTTGGGCTTCTGTATAAAGGCCCGAAATGTAAGAAGTGTGACTAGACTTTGAGTTTAACCCAAAGACAGTTAAATTCAGGATCATTCGTGCCTAATGATTGCTGGTACTGGTAGGCGACTGTACAATGCAAGACCCCGATGTAGGCTAAAGAGGGGTAGAAGGGAGTACCCAGGCAAATAAAAATCCTGTGGATCAGCATCCTCAGATACCTGGGTCTCACATAAGGCAAAAATATCAGGCCGATGGAGACAACTGTGTGCATACACATAGAAATTATTCGCTCTCAACCCACGTAAGCTGCATAAATCAATTCTAAATCTTCCTGTCATTACAAATAGGCAAGACTCAAACATTTTGTCTATTTTGTAGTACTAACACCCCATTAAAAACTGATGGTTTTGCAACTAGTCA
The DNA here is from genome assembly GCA_916610165.2 of Gymnosoma rotundatum. Taxonomy (NCBI): domain Eukaryota; kingdom Metazoa; phylum Arthropoda; class Insecta; order Diptera; family Tachinidae; genus Gymnosoma; species Gymnosoma rotundatum. The sequence goes on from OU744336.1 coordinate 120,487,443, forward strand.
GTGACCAGTGTCATACCTTCGCCACTGGTTAATCAAACAACGGTTAACACAGAGGTATAAGCATTATACAGAGCCATAAAAGCCCTGATCTAGTCACATGCGAGCCGTAGTGCCATCATTGTTTATTTTTTGTTATCCCTTTTTTTTTTTAATTTGTCTTCTATTGGGTTGATGTGGTTTTTTAGTGTTGATTTTGATGTTTTGTTATTGTAAATATTGTTTTAAAATTGTTTTTTTTTTTTTTGTAACTGATGAGCTATATATGAGCAGTAGCAAAATGACCATATGGATATGCTTTCCCCGCAGTGTTATATTTGATTTCTTAGTTAAGTTTTAAAAAATAGATATTTCATGAGAATATCATGAAATATTTGAAGGAATCAAGCACAATTAAAGTAAATAAATTTTTAGTAATTTTCTAAAAAAAAAATATTAATAGTTTAAAAAAAAAAAAGCTTTACTTCCTTTTGTTATTTCTTAAGATACTGCTTATACCGCTTATTATAAAATTTTAATTAGCGACAAAGACTTAAAAAGATATGGGCTCTGTAATAGACATCTGTAATGAATGTCTTGAATGGCATACCAAGCCATTCACTTTAATAGTGAATGCGTAAAATATTACATTCACTACCAATAAAACAAACTAGTACTTCTACGATCATTCGTTTCCAAACAAAACATCAAGCCATCAAAACATTTTATAAGCAAAACAAAAGTACTACCTTTCAGAGTATACTGAACTGAGTACTCATTGCTGTTTCAAATGAAAAAAACTCTTTGGTTATGTTTGTGTGTGAATAGGCTAGTTGCGTACATACAATAGGGCGCCTCACACAAATTGAAAGTACTTAGGTCTACATGGATCTGTAGCACAAATTTTAGAAAACCTTCCAATTTTTTTTGATATGAAATATATTAACTGGCCAGAAGCAAAAGAAATTAATTAAACTTTTTGCAACAAAAAAAATTATTATTTTTCTATACATCATCTATATAAACGTAAAACGATCTATATAAATTAACTCCTAATTAGTTTTCAATTTTACCAAAAATGTTCCACACATTGCTCCTCCCTCTTTTGTTATTAAATTTACTCTCCCCAGTCAAAAGCCTAGATTTAATAGTGGAATTACTAAACAAGCATACATTTGATTCAGTAGAACCGTGTCAGTAGAACCGTTTATTGATACCTGTTCAAATAAATACATATTATACATGTGCAAGGTAACGCAATTTTTGTGCACGTGCACTGCCCTAATAAAATTTTTTTTATCTCAAAAGAAAAAAAAGCTACGATGTATTATGGTTGCCGTTTGAACAATGACTATGCAGTGACGACGCAATGAAGTAAAAAAAAAAATATATTTGGCTTGGTGTACTTCAAAACATTTTCAGAAAACAAACAGTGTTTATAATTCATTGCGAAATAGCAGGTAGAGTATTGTGTTGGTTTGCTATATATCAAGTGGAGTATTGTGCTTGGTTTTCTTGTTAGAATACTCATTCTCTTATTAGTCATTGCAAAAAGTACTACGTAATAGAGTGCAATGAAATAAAACAAATGCGGAGATGCATAAATGAATGTCTTGATGCAGCCCTTTGCTATGTAAAGTAGTTTAAGTGGCTCCAATATTCGAAACAACAGTCAAATATTAATTTTCGATTTTATATTATATGTTTTTTTAACCTATTTTATTCTATTTTTTTAATTATTTATTTTTTAACAAGTTAATCCTAATGCACGGATTACGAAAAATAATAAATATTTTTTTTGTAATAAAAATAAAAACAATGTAAAATGTATTTTAATTTGATTGAGGAATGTGCTTTTTTCTGTTATTTACGTAACATTTATTCATAAATGTTTATTAATTTTTCAATTTAAATTAAAAATTTATTTTTCGCGATCATTGAATTAAATTTGCAATTCGTATCCGTATTTCCGATATTTTTTGTTGAGTATCGTATCGCAGCTACAATGATAGGGAAACATGAAGATCATGATGATGACAAATAGATGACTTAAACGAAATTTAAAGCAGGCATAATCTATTTGTTTTTAAGTAGATTCTTAAAGCTAAGCTAATATGGTGGGAGGCTTCTTGTTTATAACTGGGTCTTCAAAATTAAACGAGTGATTGAAGCCCACTGTATGCAGTTATGAACTTTACGTGCCCATAAATACAATTTTTCTTTGTACAGTGTAAAGATCAAGCATATTTTATTCTGTTTGTTTTTATTAATTTTTTTTTTAATTAAACTAACAAAGAATAACACAATACTACTCTATAATAAACGTATTTATTATAGGTATAAGAAAATATAAGAAATACAGAACATATCACACACGCATTCCGGTATATTGCTTCTTTCAAGCTGGCTATTTTATATGTATGAAAATATATGTATATGAAAATATACATACACTCATACACTATGAATATTATAATTTTTTGTTTCTTTGCTTCTTCGTTCCATACTTATAGCATAAGTGTTGCAAGTAATGTGCACCAGAATGGCAAATAAATCTTGCATGTAGCATACGTTCAACACAAAAATACTTATGTAACGAAGAGAAGTCCATGTTCCACTTACTTGCACACCGAACTTGAACAAAACTTTATTTGTTGATGCAGCCAGACAAAAAGTGTTGATGCGAATGTTCTGTTTTTAATAAGAACACAAATTTTAAATATTAAACACATCTTGCATTTGCTCTTTATGACTTTAATTTAGCAGTGGCATCACATATTGTCAAGCGTAAATACTATTAAATCCTGGAAAATGATTAATGAATTCTTAAAAACTTTGATTTTCTGTGATCGAAAAAAAAAATTTTTTTTAAATTAAATTGATACAACTGAAACTTTAATTAAAGCATGTGATTACAAATGACATGAAGACTGATGGGGACAACAATGTTATGTGTTATATGTACACTAGGAATATAAATTTTTAACAATTTTGTAAAATATCAAAATGCAATGCACAGTCCGACAGATCATAAAAAACTATGAGGCAACTTATATTTATTATTTCGCTAAGGTCAAAAAAGTTCGCACACTAACTAACTAACTTTTATATATATATATATATATATTTTTTTTTGTTATACATATAAACGTATGTAACTTTAAGTAATTTGAAAAAGAATAAATTTTTAAATGATTTTTTATGCACCTGTTTAGAAAAACCAAATGGTGCGAGATCGTTTTTCAGAATACTTACAAAAGATTTTGATTTTCGTGGTTACTGGGACCCCTAACAACTTTTTTTGATTATTTATTTACTTGACCAACAATATATAAATGAAAGCACTACACCATTTTTCATTGAAATTGAGAAAACTCCAAATAAAACTGGGAATTTTAATTTGAAATTGAGAAAAAAAAAAATATGATTGAAGGAACCACCGATGACACAATTTGTCGCTATTTATTTTTAATAGAACGGAATTCAATTAGATTTTAGGATGCTACTCAAATGATTAACGAAATATCGATGTTTACACATCAAACCCTAATAGTTGTTTTACAAAGAAGTAAATGAGATCATATAAACAATAATATTGTGTCATTTACCTCTATATTCATATAAATAACCATTTATTCTACACACATACACGGATGAATGTCCAGTTATTTTAACATTTTTTTACAAATATTCATAAAATCTTTAGTTTTATAAGAGCTCTGCTGGATTTTTTTAAAACTGGCTAATTAACGAATAAAGAAAGGAATGCAAATAAAAAGTCGCCGTAAAAAACGTCTTGATTAAATGTAGTAATAATTATTAGAATATACGAAAATTTTAAAATCCGCTCCCATAAAAAAAGGAAGAAGCAGTGATATTCATAGTTAACTGGGTAATTTGGTAAATGTTGCCATATAATTTATAAAATTAAAGTACATTTCGGTGACTTTAAACTTGGCAGCACACAATTTAATACAAATCACGCAGGCGAGGAGATAACAAACTAAATGAAAAGCTGGCTACAGACAACGCAATGTGTTTCTGAAATCTGTTTCATTTCATTACAGATTGCTTCGTCTGAATTCGTGTTTCATGTTTCACTTCGGGTTGCAATCCAGGTTTCATTAACATCAAAACGTTTTGATATTTTTTGGTTGTATTGAAACAGATTGCATTTTTTGTATCGCTGTTTCATTATTTCATGTGTTTAGTACATTACAGCAAGCAAGCTGTTAACATCTAAGTAATTAAGAAAGACCAAATGGTGATCGAAAGAAATTAACACTTGGTAAATTTTATTAATTTATACAAAAGTTTAACTGAATTATGGGACGTAAACAGTGATAAATATAAAATTATAAGAGCAGCAGCATACTTCACGATTCATTTTTGCATCCTCTCTTCCGCGCGATGTTAATGTTATAATATTAAGTAACAGAACTGAGATTGCGTTTATGTTTTCACTGCTGGTTTCAGTATTTGTGTCAAAAAGTGAAACCTGATGTGAAACGTGTTGCAGAAACAAATTGCGTTGTCTGTAGCCAGCATAACAAACTGACATTTTTACTCAATATAAAGAGAGAATTGCTCTCTTTCTTTTTTTATATTGAGAAGCAAAATGAGTGATAACTGATTTTCTTAATGTAGGCTGCCAGACAATTACTTTTTTATTTAGATAACTATAGTTGCCAGAAAAAAATTACAAAACAAAATATGGCTCAGATTTTAGTACATGTATCAACTTGGCATTATTTTATGGCAAGTTAAAAAAAAAACACCCAAATAAAAGCCATTTTTAAGCTACACTATATAATTTCAAATTTTAATATATTTTTATCTTGTTTTACAGAGTAGGACCATCACTGTATTAGGAAAAAGACGCCGATAAAGGACATCAGCGAAGGTAAGTTTATGTGAAATAATAGTTTCAAAGTTATATGTTAAAATTAAAAAAAAAATGTTCCTAATCAGTGTTGCCAGAAACTTTTTCGTTTAGTTCGCCTAATGCAATGATGAAATTGAAAATGATATTAAACAAATGATTAAATGATTAAACATGATTTAAATCCATATCGAAATGATGAAATATGTTTGTTTATATTAACCAAATATTGCCATTTTATTGTTCTCTGGACTAATATTATGGGTATTTATGTTGATTCATCTGGGGAGCATGTAAGTAATGCCCCTTTTGAATTCGCTTTCTATTTACAAAAGCATATTATATTACCTCAAAAATCAGTACGAGCTGATGTATTTGTGAAAGTTATGAGAATGAACTACCTTAGTTCACTGAAGGAATTGCGGTACAAATATAAAATGTTTGGGTCAATATCCGAGAAAATTGAGGATATAGTTACCTCAAGTTTAAACAACTTATATGAAGAAGTTACTAGTACAAGATTAAAAAAAGAACAATGTTATGTTACTTCAACACCCATCAACAAAGAAGTTAATGATGTTGAGATAGTAGAAAAGGACCACAGTTATTCACAAAATACCTCAAATATTGAACCTGTCGAAGAATGGAAAAAAAAGACTTTAAAAAGCAAAAGGTAGTTCGACCTAAAATGATGTTTACTTCAAAAGCAAGCAAAAAAACTAAAAATAATAATAATAATATAAATAATCCAATCGAAGTTGGTTTTATAGATTATTTAGAAACTTCAGACTGGAATTCATTAAAAAATGGAAATTGGTTAACAAACTTTGTACTAGATTCTTGCCTTTTAGCAATTCTAAAGGATAGTAGATCAACTGCATGCTTCTGAATGCCTACCCAATCGAATGAAATAAATGTTGAATCAATAAACATTTTTATTCAAAATCAAGCGCAATTGTTATTTGTTCCAATTTTGAGTTTAGCCCACTTTACTTTATGTATACCTAAGTTAATTACCTATGAGCTTATATATGTTAATTCGTTAAAAGATTTTAGTGTTGGAAAAAGAGTTTATGATCTCTTGATATCCAAGTTAGAAAGTAATAAAAATTTGTGGACATATAGAGAAATAACTGAAAGGGAAATGTAAGACGATGGTTCAAATTGCGGAATTTTTGTTTTAACGTATGCATTAAAAATAATTCAAAACAAACCGTTAGCAAATTTATGGAATCCTAAAGATTTCCGAAAGAAAATGAGAATATTGTTGCTTAAGCATCAAGATTTTGTTGTCATTGTGGTAATCTTAAAAAGACTAATGGTAATATATTTATATGTGAAGACTGTAATTTCTATATTTGTCAAACTTGTACAGTAAACCATCGTTCAATTGGTTCAAAAGCTTGTAAAGTTATTGAACAAAATATACTATCTATATAAATTTTAGATGCATTCAATCGTTCTGTCAAAGATCTTTGTTGACGGAAGTCTTTTATGAAATAAACTTTATTGTAAAACTGTGATATAATATATATTTAAGTACAAAATGAATTGAATGTAGGCCTAATGGGGAAGTCAGCCATAAAAAATAATTGACAACGCACATCGCATGGTACCTCCCGGGTTGTGTGGAAAATTATGCATATGTTTTTTTTTCTATAAATTTTTTTATATAAATTTGGGTGTTTTGTTGAGACAAAATTTAAAGCAAAATAATAACTTTACATTGTAAGAATTTTATACAAGAAATAGAGTTTTAGTTCATTAAATAGGGAATGTATTTACATTAGTAATTTAGAAACTAGTTTCATGTTATACCTAGCTTCAAAAACCATTACCTTGTGTAACTAAAACTTTTTGTCGATTTATGGCTTTTGCACTGTAGCGCTGTTGTCGATTATGGTTTCAGGGTTTTAAGCGTAGCAGGCAGACATTCAGAATTCACACAGACTATTTATAAATATGTAAGCTATAAAAATAAATTCTAAGCAATAAATTTAAAAATTAAACACCCAAAATGCAGTAACTTTTGAAAACTAAATGAATATATGCCGCACTGAATTTATTTGAAATAAATTTTAAACGTTAATAGCAACACCTTATAAAATTTTTTAAATAATAGTATAGCAGTAAAATTATTAATAATAAAATAATTCAATACATTAAAGCATTAGCATGAGAAATGTTGTCTGGCCTACCGTTTTTTGTACCAGAAACAGAAGAATTTTCTGGCAGCTCAAACGTTTATTAACAGGCAAAAATAAGGGTAGGTTTTTTTAAAATTAATAAATTATTATTTTATTGTTATAGGTATTAATAACAATGTTTTTAGAGTGCCAGTTGTTTTAGTGATGATACATTTAAAGAGCGGGGAGATTGTTGTGGTCCTCAAGAAATTCGAACATTAGAGACGCTCCTTCAAGCGTATGATGACGAGGATCCTGAAACTGCTCAAATGGAAATTCTCCTTGTATAAAACGGCTTAAATCTAGTTTACGGACGCAGGTTAAAAATTAAAATGACAAATTTGGGGCTGAACCTTAGTTTCCGAGTTACGGGCCTCCAAAGTTTGTATGTACAATATGGAATGTATCGAATATTTTGTGGTGGAATGGGGCAATATGGATATCATTAAAAAGGTACTACTATACGAAAAAAGATAAAAAAAACTTCAGCAAGCGAAGCCGGTGTTGGTCATACCATAGAGGAGAAAATCCTTGCGTCCGGCCGAAGGCCTTTTACGCAGAAAATCTTTAGTAAGCGAAGCCGTGATCCGTGGTGATGCTAATGTTTTTTTTTCGATAAATTTTTTATATAAATTTCAGTGTTTTTGTTAAGACAAAATTTAAAGCAAATAATAACTTTACATGTATAAATTTTATACAAGAAATAGATTTTTAGTTCATTAAAATAGGGAATGTATTTACATTAGTAATTTAAAAACCATTACCTTGGTTTCAGGTTTTTAACCGTAGCAGGCAGACATTCAGAATTCACACAGACTATTTATAAATATCTCTGCTTTAAAAATAAATTCTAAACAATAAATTTAAAAATTAAACACCAAAAATGCAGTGACTTTTGAAAACAAAATGCATATAGCAACAACTTATAAAATTTTTTAAATAATAGTAAAACAGTAAAATTATTAATAATAAAATAATTCAATACATTAAAACATTAGCACACTCAAATAATTTTTACATTAACTGTTTGCCGTTTATTTTGGAAGTTTTCAGTAAAGTTAAAAATAAATGAAAATATGGTTGTTTTAGGAAGAATATGCTTATTTAACTTTTTTTGACTGTTGTTAGAAAAACAAACGACAAAAAGTCTGATTTTCGGTGAAGTCAAAATTATCAATTAATTTGTCCTTGTTTCAGTAAAAATGAAATACCTAATTAAAAAAACAGTTCGTTAGTAGAAAAGCACTATTTTACAATAACTTTAAAATATAAAATAATAAATATAAACTGTTAGCAAATATTAGACATGTGCCCGGTCGTTCGTTTCAGTGACCGGTCTTTTTCGGTCAATTATCAAAGACTGATTCGTTCGTTCAATCGGTCAATTTGAACGAAAGGAGCCGGTTAAATATCTGGCTCATTTCGTTCAATTAAGTCATACGTTCAATTTAACCCGTACACTATTGAACGAGAAGACCTGATTTAAATAACCGGATCATTTCGTTCACTTGATTGATTCGGTCAATTTAACCCGTTCGTTCGCGAACGTCACAGCTCTAGCAAATATGTCAGTTAAAAAAATACATTTACTGCCGTATTCATAGAAAATAAAATAACTTTGAAATGTGTTTTATGACAAATTTTTCATACAAATCTGTCCTAAAATATATTTCAAATCTATTTTGATTTTCTATGAATACCACAGTTAGAACAAAATAATTTATGTAAGAAAATGATCAAAAAATACTGTTAAGTTTTTTACATAGTATTTAAAATTTGCATAATGTTTAAAAGAATTATGTTCCCTTTTTACATGTAGAGAATAAGGAAAATAAATTCTGCACTCTTTCGGCAGGTAGGCGTGGTGCCACAGCCCACTTGGGTCCATTGTTGGTCCCAAACTAAGGTAAGTTATTTTAATTTTTGCATTACAGTCATTCGCTTATTTAGTAATAACGTTAACTCAAAATTTAAAATTTTGGTTTTAATCATGCAGAATTTATCGCCATTTTATTTATGCCTTTTTCACTTTTGAAAAAATGGGCCGTTATTTCATTTCATGTTTGGAAATCTTGTTTGTCAATAAGAACGACACATTTGAGTTGTAGAGTAAACTTCTTAACGTAAAGATCATATCGCTTTCTAATACATCGTCACATTTCGTTTTGTGACTGTATGTATAAAAAGGTGATCTTTTTTAAATGTATCGGCTTTTTAATAACAAAGTAAATCTCGGTTTTCCTTTTCATAAGTGACGACACATTTTAGTTTATGACACTTTGATGGACGTATTTTTACAGCAATAACGTCATGATTCAAGCATTCCACTTTGTTTGTCCAAAACATCCTCTTTAATATAAATTTGATGCAAGTTTTCTTAAATTTACTTTTTATTTCTGAATCATTTTACAAGTCAAAAACTTCAACTGCGATTATCTCGCAATGATTTTTTTGAGTTAAAGCGTTCTAGTAGTAAATGAGCGATATGTACTTTAAGTATTGGTTGAACAAATGTAAACAATTTTTTAAAAGTACATTACTTTTTCAGAATAGAATAATCCTGAAGTTGATTTTTGTGTCAAAATATGTAGAAAAAATTATAAATAAATAAATTAATACCATTTGATGTTTAAAATAAATAAATAATCTGTAGTTTTTATTATTTTGGTAGGTAATTTTTAGAGGGTTGGAATAAAAGAAAAAAGCAGTTATTTTTACTGTTTTAGTAGGTTAAATTTTATAAATTAAAATAAATACAGAAACAGTTATTATCAATGTTTTAGTAGGTTACATTTTGTTAGTTGAAATAAATGAAAAAACAGTACTTTTTACCTTTCTGGTAGGTATTTTTTTCGTGCGTTAGTATAAAAGAAAAATTACTTGTTTTTACATATTTTGTTAGTTATAAAATCAACATTCAAAAACAATTGTGAATTACATTTAATTTAAATGAAATGTAAGTTTTTTAAATGAAAAAGTAGTTGTTAAAAGTGATTTTTAATGTAAATTTACCTACATAATATTTTGAGTGCATGAGAAATATTGTCTGGCCTACCGTTTTTGTACCAGAAACAAAAAAAAAAAAAACATCTGGCAGCTCAAACATTTATTAACAGGCAAAAATTAGGGTAGAATTTTTTCTAGAATTAATAAATTATTATTTTATTGTTATAGGTATTAATCTAAGCTCTCTAACAATGTTTTTAGAGTGCTAGTTGTCTTAGTGATGGTGCATTTAAAGGGTGGGGAAATTGTTGTGATCAAGAAATTCCAACAATAGAGACGCTACTTCAAACGTATGATGACGAGGATCCTGAAACTGCTCGAATGGAAATTCTTTTATAAAACGGCTTAAATCTAGTTTACGGACGCAGCTTAAAAATTAAAATGACAAATTTGGGGCTGAACCTTAATTTCCGAGTTACGGGCCTCCAAAGTTTCTATGTACAATATAGAATGTATCGAATATTTTGTGGTGGAATGGGGCAATATGGATATCATTAAAAAGGTACTGCAATAGGAACAAAGATAAAAAACTTCAGCAAGCCAAGCCGGTGTTGGTCATACCATAGAGGAGAAAATCTTTAGTAAGCGAAGCCGGTGTTGGTCATACCATAAAGGAAAAAATAAATTGATCTAAAATCAATAATGGCAGTTTTATCACAATATCTAGTACATAATTCAGTGCAAACCAAAGTAGCTGTCTTGCAGTGGATTCATCATTTACTTATCAATTTTCCGAATCAAGTAGGTTATGGTTATATAAATATGAAACTTAATTTTAACTTAACTATGCATTTAAAATAAAAACTAGATGGCAATCATACAACACAATAATACTTTTAAAAACATCACTATTAAATTTTCCATCACTAAACATTTTTGTTTAAAATATTTTAATCCTCGCTTTTTTTTTGAATCGAAGGTTTTATTGCTTCGGCGTAAAATGCTATTGCAATTCGGTTTACAAGGTTACCATTTTCGATTAAATTTAATACAATATACCTTAGTCTATGATTGCAGATGGTTTTAAAATACCTTGTCACAAAAGATCCTAAAAGACAAATATGAATGGAAAGAGTTTGTACTAATAGATTCAAAGAATTCTTCCTTATTAAAATGTAATGGTATTGTTTTAGTAGTTTTTATAGTTTTTGTGAAGATTGAGTTATAGCTTTGTTTTGTTAATTTTCTCACAGAGGATATTTATATTTTTCACAGTTTTTTTCTACACTGACGAACCTGACTTTTAAAAACCAATTATTCTAATTATTTTTTCACCAAACGTCTTTTAACCTAATTGAAATAATTCTTGCTAAGTAATTTAATATGACATATAAATAATAGTAAAAGCAATAAATTTCCAATCGATTTAACGAATTTAAGTTATGTAATAATAAAACGTTTGTATATTGATACACAACATAAAATATGTTAAAACTTTTAAGTTAAACATGAAGTTTTAAAAAATAATCATATAAAATTTTTTTATTTCTGCTTTTATCGCAGTAGATAATCAAAATTAATAATTCAATTTAAAATAAAATTCTTTTGAACAGATGAAGAAGATACCTTTTAATCAACAAAGATATTTTATACGATAAAAATAAATAAAAAGTTTTTGGATGTCTGATTTGTATGAATTTAAGGTTTAAATCTAGTTTACGGGGAAAATGTTAAAAAAATAAACTGGTAAGGAAAAGTGCAATTTTTCCCCTATAAACATAGCTTTACCAAATAAATTAAGTTAATTGGAGTACTTAATGAAAAAAGTTATATAAAAGGTTAAGCATGTAATTTCAACACTAACATGGACGGACAGGCGCTCAATCACGCCAACTAATCGGGCAGCCAAAATGATTAATGTAGAAAAATTTGTACATTCATTCCATGCGCAACCATTCCTGAAACATCATAAGAGTAATGCCAGTGAGTTGAATTTTAAAATTTACTAAAACCGCAGGCAATTCTAAAAAAAAGCTATGAAAGTAAATTATAAATGCGATTTTTCAATGTGTAAAGTCTAATTCGAATATTTATTACCTATAATTTCAGACTCTCTCCAGTACAGCTTCGTTACAGCAGTAACAAGGATCCAACGAAAACTTGAATAACAAACTTCATTAAAAAAAAAGGTTAGCAAAAAAGATATACATAGATGTAATTCATGTCATTCATTTAAAAAAAATTGAAGTAATAAATATGTTCTGAAAATAAATGTATTATTTTAGTTAAAAATGTCCTTTTACTTCAGTGTTTGAGCACTTACCATTGCATTTGCTCCTGTGTCGGTGGCGACGCTTGTTGTACAACCGTAGGCAGCGGTGGGGTAGTGTGCTGCAGAGCAACAGTTTGCTGAGACACCATCGGTGGCCCATAGAACATGTATGGTGGATATGGGTAAGCCACCGGTGCTTGCTGTTTTTCGTCGTGCTGCCCCTTTTTAAATTTTAAAAAATATTTTATTTTTTTGCGGCAATTGTTGTTGAAACTCTGAAAATAAAAAATTAAAAATAATTGGAATATATATATATATATTACTTACCATTTTCCTTTTAAATAAAAATCGAGCTCTACTAAAAAGAATTGCAGAAGAAATAAACATGCTCAACGAATAACACATATATACCGAATTATAGGCAATACGAGTATATGTGTAGTAGTTGTAGTTGTAACGTATTTTTAGTTTTTTTTACAAAAGGTTTGTTTTTGTTAAAATATTGATTTATATTTAATTTATTGCTTTAACTTTTGAGTAACTTATTAAATTTGTTTAATTGATAAAACTTTTCATTTCCAGCTTGTTAAGTTAGTTCGTTAACTTAAAAGTCCTCTCCCATGAAAAATAAAAGAAGAAGAGTTGATATTCATTGTTGGGTGTCAGAGAACTGCAAGAGTGTCTGTTTTTAATACTCTAAGTACACTCATCTTAAATGCGGTTGCGGTGTGATCGCCACCGCATTTCTTAAGTGCGAGTATTTACTATACCCATTCCATTTGAGTATAAGTGTCTACCATACTCAAGTAAAATGTTTGCGATGCTGGCTTTACTTTATTCATACTCATACTCACAACAAACACCAAGAGAGAGATTTTAACGTGTGTAGTGAGAGGAAAACAGTGTTATCAGATCAGAATTATTAAATCAAACACAATATCAAAAGTCGTCAATTTTTAAATTAGCAAACATACATACTTCTTTGAAATTATGAAAGTTTATTTATTATATAACAGAAACTAAATTAAATAGAACCCGTAAAATTCGCCACATTTTCATTTATTAAAAACACAGCAAAAGTTTACTAATAACTCAAGAATAATTCATTATTTATTATATAACGTTTTTGTTAGGGTTTTTTTAAGTCACACAGGATAGAAATTTAAAAATTCCATTCGTTTAGCAAATAGATTTTTAAAATTAATAAATAGGTATAAAAGCAATAATTATATTTAATAAAATAAAATATGTAAACTAAAAACTTTATTTTATTTATTATTATTTATGAGGTCTAATGAGATTCAGTCAATGCAGTATTACATTTGCGTATATACAGTTTTGTTAAAACTAAAAAAATTAAGTAATTTCCTTTTATTTACGGATTCATTTTAGCACGTTTATGACAACAAGGCGCATAAACTGAAAATATTTCTTCATAAAAAACAGCAACAAAATAAGTATACCTGCTTTAAATAGTGTACAAAAGCTGTGCCTTTAAGCGGTTTTTATTGCATTTTATTCATTAAATATGTGTTGTATTTTATACCTATGAAAACGGTTGTTGTCTGTTTTTCTGCTTATAATTTTTAAGCAATAGATTTGAGCAAATTTTGTTTATTTTTATTGTTTATTAATAGATCTGCATACAATGCAGTGTTTCATAAAACAGCAGTAAAAAACTTTAACAGGGTGAAAACGTGGCAACGTTACTTACAAATAAAGAGAAATAAAAAATTTTTGCGTACGAGTATAAAAAATACTTAAAATTCTGATTGCGATATTTTTGATACTCGTTTTTACAAGAATGGGTAAAATAAACACCGCAACTTTTTATTGCGGTGTTTAAATTACTCGAGTATGAAAAGTATAGAGTAAGTATGCGGTGTACTCATGGTTGCGGTGTACTCGTGCAGTTCTCTGTTGGGTGTGTACTTATGTAGATGTTGCCATATAATTTATAAAATCTAAGTACATTTTGTTGGATTTAAACTTGGTAGCACTCAATTTAATGTAAAGCACTCATTTTTTTTACCGTGTGAGATACTAAAGAAGTCATTTTTAATTTTCTAGTTTGTTATCTTCACGGAGACAAAATCACTACTTTTTTAATATGTGTGGTTGACTTAATGAACCATTTTTAAATTTGCTCTCTTTGATTTGACTAAAACAAGCTTAGAACCGAGATTCTTGGCGGTATTTAAAATACTGGCCGAAGTTTTTGGCTATTTATTATGATTTTATCTACGATGAGATTGCCATTAAAAACAGAATTTGATGCCAAACGGTAAAGACGCTTCAAAAAAGCAGTGGGATACAAAAATCAAAATTGAAAAAATTCATGAGAAATGGCATCGACAACAAAAAAAAAAAAAAAAAACACGGGAATAATAAAGGAAATAGCGATGAATTAAAAAAGTGAATTAAAAATCGTTTTTGAATATAGGCAACATTGATTTTGGCCCAGGATTTCAAACTGAATTTAAAAGTCTGTATTAGATCTAACTCAAAGTTTCTAAAATAAATGCTTGATCGGCTTCCAGAAAACATTTTTATTTTTGTAGTTTAATTTCAATTTCAAAATTCTATATCTCAAACTAAATTTCTGCCTTATTCAGAAATTATTAGAATAGATTTAAAATATATTTTAGGACAAATATGTATGGAAAAATTGTCATTAAACACGCTTTAAACTTATTTTAGTTTTCTATGAATATAGAATTTTGTGCTTAAGAAGTTTTTAAAAAAAATAGAAAACCCAAATTACGCACTTGATATTTAAAAGCACAGTGGGGAAAGCTTTCTTTTATAAACTCAACTCAGTATTTCAATATTAAGGTACTAAAAATCATATACGAATCTGGCCTAAAGTATTCAATTACCAGGATGCTGCTGGTACATTTTAAGGCCGTTCTTAATATGTTGATTGTTTTCACAAATAATAATTACGTCAAAAGAACTTTTTTTGATAGTAATACCATTTATGAATGTAATAACACATTCATTTCCATGGAAGATGTGTTAAGTAGATGTAATTTAAATGAAATGTACCGCAGAAAGGCTATAAGAAAATAAAAACATCAAACGAAATGCTTATGAAAGTTTTGATTCAATAATTTATATGTATATATATATATATATATATATATATCCTTCACCACAAAAAGTGAAAAAAAGATATATGTAATTAAGTTTGTCATTTCGTCTGTAATTTCTACAAATTCATTTTCGATCACATAAAGTATATATATTTTGACTTCTTATGCATAGCGAAGTCGATTGAGCTATTTCCGTCTGTCCTTTTGTGTTAGTGCTTGCAAATGAAAACTCGATTTCAACAAAAATTTAAACGTCAAATTTCTTTTAAAGTATACGGGATTTGATGACACGCAAAGAAAAAACATGGTTGAGGTAACCATAATCTAAGTGCAACATATTATGGTTGCATTATATGGTTGCTAACAAAACATAAGCCCTATTCACGATCTTTGTGCAATGGTCTTGCATCATAGCATTTGCAAAAAAGTGTAGCATACTTTTAGTTTACACCAACAAAACACACAGTAATGAGTAAAATATGCTACACATTTTGCAAATGCTATGATGCAAGACCATTGCACAAAGATCGTGAATAGAGCTATAGTATTGCTATATTTGCAACCATATTGTTGTCTAGCAAAACAATAACATTCTAAAGTATAAACATAATTATGTTGAAATATAAACATTAAATGGTTAAATTAAAATACCATAATAAAGCTGAAAATGTCATGTTTTATTTTCCTGATATAAAAAGCTTAGTTATTATTGTTTTATTCGTTAACGATTTGTCATAAAAATTAATTAAAAATTGTTCATCTTTTTCTTCTGGTTAGTTATTTATTTCAGTTTTTAATAAAGTTATTTAAAGCAAGCAGCGTTTGAAAAAGGAAAAGACATTTTTTTGTGTATACTTAAAAGTAATGCCAAAGAGGCGTCAAAAAGGATGATGCCAGATTTGCAATAATTTGCGGTGCAATTTCTAACACTTCCCCTCAAATCTGACATCATATTTGAATAATCTATGAATTCAATGGTTTCAATCCTAAAGATTCGATGCACTTATTGTGCCTTGGAGCTGATAAGCCTTTAGTCAGAACGTCAGCCGGCATTTCATCCGTCCTCATATACTTTACTTCGATTTCACCTTTATAGAATCACGTATGAAGTGGTGGCGGATGTCTACGTATTTAGTCCGATTGTGGCATATTGGGTTACGGCATAGCTTCTCTGCGCTCTGACTATCATTGAAGATACAAACTGGATTGTTATTACCAAGTATTTCATTAGAAAATCTTCTGAGGTAAATGGCCTCCTTTGTTGAATCCGAAAGAGCCATATACTCTGCTTCTGTGCTTGACACAGCAACGGTTTTCTGGTTCCTGGATTCCCAGCTGATGGCACCATTTGCATAATTGAAAGCGTAGCCTGTGTACGACTTTTTATCGTCCACATTCGAGCCCCAGTCCGCGTCCGCGTATCCTTGTACTGACTTGCCGGTGGGAGAATATACGAGTCCGATATTTTGTGTATGCTTCAAATAGCGTAAGACTCTTTTCGCTGCGGTCCAGTGTGATGTACCGTGATTCACGTTGAATTGGCTTAAGACGCTTACAGCGTGCGCAATGTCAGGTCTTGTTGAAACGGCTAAATACATTAAAGATCCGACCAAGCCTTGATACGGCAATTTTTCCGCTTCACGTTTTTCGTCTTTTGGACACATTTCTTTGCAAAGTTTCTCACTAATGTTCATTGGAGTGCTAACGGGTTTACATTCTGGCATGCCAAATCTGTCAAGTAGATGTTGGATGTATTTCGACTGCGACATCGAGATCGTACCTGATTTTGGATCTTGGTTAAATTCTATTCCAAGACAGAATTTAACAGGTCCTAAGTCCTTCATTTCAAATGTATTTGCCAACTCTCCTTTCAGCCTCTTTAACATATTATGATCACTTGATGCTACCACGAGATCGTCGACGTAAATTGCAATGAGCGTAATGTTGTTGTCGCTTTTGTTTATATATACGCATGGGTCGCATTTCGATGGTGTCATGCTCATTTCTCTTAACTTTTCGTACCATAACCTTCCCGACTGTTTGAGACCATATATGGCCTTTTGGAGAAGGCTTCATTTTTGTTCAAAACTCTGTCCAGGTCCTTGGGCATTTCCATGTAGATTTCTTTTTTGATGACACCATTCAAATAGGCCCCAACAAAATCTAGTTGATGTACATCTAAACCGAATTGTGCAGCGATTGCCATCACGAAACGTATCGAGCTCATTCTGGCTACTGGTGCAAAAGTTTCGTTATAGTCAATACCAGGGTGTTGGGTGAAACCTTTTGCGACTAGTCTGGCTTTTCTACATTCTACAGAGCCATCAATTTTGTATTTTGTTCGCAGTGCCCACTTCGATTCGACCACTTTTCTGCCGATTGGTCTTTCAACTATTTTCCAAGTTTCATTCTTAAGTAGGGTTTTGTATTCTTTTAGCATTGCATTACGCCATTCATCTGCTTCGCGGCAATTAAGTGCTTCAGTACTGGTTTTTGGATCAGTTAGTTGGATCAAATTTGCCGATATTCTTCATCGTCTGCGCTGCTAAAACCTAGCAAGTCTTCTAAATCGTCCGCGCTGTCATCTGATGTAGTCGCATTTTGTATCTTCTTTGGTCTGCCCCTTTTTCCGGTGAGTAATTTCTTAGGGCGGCCACGTTTCGATTGCTTGGTAATTACGCGATTACTTTCAATCTTTTCGTTGTTGCTGACTGCCCCGGTATCTTTCTCGTTCTTTATGGGGTGTTGGTTCAATGTGCTGAGTGGCGCTGAATTCTTCTCTTGACTTTCGCTGGAGTAAAATTCAATATCATCAGACATAAATTCTTCAAATTGGTTCGTGTTGGTTAATGGTGTAAATACTACGTCACGACTTCTACGAATTTTTCTAGCCTGAGGGTCCCACAATCTATAGGCCTTAGATACCTCGGAATACCCTATAAATATACACTTAATAGATTTCGGTTCAAGTTTGCCTTTACCTGGTGTTTTGTCAAGCATGAATGTCGAACAGCCGAATTTTTGAAAATGTTTAACATCTGGAACCTTATTCATCCATATCCTGTAAGGAATTTGGCCGTTTATGCTCTGGGATGGACATCGATTTCTTACATAATTGGCAGTGTTTATAGCCTCTGCCCAAAAAATCGGTGGTAGACCAGATTAAATCAACATGCACCTTGCCATGTCTAGTAGAGTTCTATTTTTTCTTTCAGAGACTCCATTCTGTTGTGGGGTGTATTCGATGGACAGCTCGTGTCGAATCCCATGGTTCTTCAAAAACTGTTTCATTTTATTATTGGTATATTCGGTGCCATTATCACTACGTATGCATTTTATTTTCATTCCGGTTTTTCTTTCTGCCATATTTTTAAATTCAATAAATTTATCGGTTGCCTCGCTTTTGTTTTTCATAAAATAAACTTCGCACCAACGGCTCTTATCATCTATGAATGTAATAAAGTATCGACTGCCACCGAATGACTGCACTCTCATTGGACCACACACATCACTGTGAATTAGTGAAAACAATTCCCCACTTTTGCTGTGAGATGTCTTAAATGGGGTTTGCGATTGCTTCCCTTGAATACAAACTTCACAAGGTGGTAACACAGCTTTAATGTTTGTATTAATACCAATAACTTTTTCTTTCTTTATTATTTCCTTTAGATCGCTTTCGTTTAAGTGTCCAAATATTTCGTGCCAATCTTGCAATGATTTTTCTTTAGTTTGTGAAATTGAAGCCACTTCTAGGTTGTCGTTCACATAGTACAAGTCATTTTCTCGTTTCGCCACAAATAGTTCCTTGTTGTTGTTCGGATTACGAACAACGGCCAGATTTCGTTTGAAGGTTACCTCCAGACCATTTTGGGTGATTTTTGACACGGACAATAGATTTGTTCTTAAATCTGGTACGTATAATGTTTCCTTCAAATTTATCTTACATTCGGAGCTTTCAATTTGTACGTTTCCGAAACCTAGTTGTTTGCTCTGAGTATTTGCGATTTTGCCAAATTTTTCTTTCGTGGAGCACATATGGGAGGAGGCGCCGGAGTCTAGACACCACTTACCATAATATTCTTGCCTGTTGTTGGCTTCTTCTTTTACGTGACAAGAAACTTCTGTTTTGTTGTTCTGCTTCTTGTTTAAATTTTTCGATTTACAATCTCTTGCCATATGACCTATTTTTCCGCACGTGTGACAAGCGTATTTAAATTTAACTTTTTCGCTGTTGTTTTTACTGCTTCTGTCACCCGAAGTGTTGTTGTTGTGGTTGCTCTTCCTTTTGGTATACATGGCTCCTTCGACATGTCCGACAGTGTTTCTCTTACGCGCCTCGAATTCTTCAAGTAATTTAACTTTTAATATTTCCGTCTTTGGCAATTTTTCTTGCGACTCAATGGCAATTTTAAATGTCTCGTATTCGTCTGGGATGCTATACAGCAAAAGTATGGCTAACAGTTCATCTATTATTACTAACTGCATTTCGTGCAGTTTGTCAACCACTTCGAAAAATTTCTGCACGTGATCGCGCATGTCGTCGCCGCTTTGCATTTTCGTCAAAATTAGAGATTTAAGTAACATTGCCTGACGGGCATCCCAAACATTCTTCGATGTGACGCAATTCTTAATTTAATGGAGCTCAGATGGGCTGATCGATAGTATGAGGTCAGATTTAGCTTTTTCATCATTTTCGGCCCATAGGATGGCCTGTTGAGCATCTTCTGGCTTTAAAGCCTTGCCACTGACATATTTCCATGTTTCATTTTTAACTAACAGTGCCTGCACTTGGATTTTCCAAATATCGAAATTCTCTTTGTTTAAAGGTTCTATTTTGACCGCACCGAAACTCATTGTATGCTTCTTACGTTTGAAGTTTTTTTTTTACAAATGACGCTGTAGAATTTTTTCTTTTGATACCAAACCCTTCTAAGAAAAAGAATTTTTTCTTATTCTTTTTTTCTTGTACCAATTAGAGAACTTCCTCTGTTTATATATTTTATTCTTTATAATTTTTTTCCTTCTGCGCAGTTGCAGCGTTCTGGGCACATAACCTGTTGATCTTTTTCTTCTGGTTAGTTATTTATTTCAGTTTTTAATAAAGTTATTTAAAGCAAGCAGCGTTTGAAAAAGGAAAAGACATTTTTTTGTGTATACTTAAAAGTAATGCCAAAGAGGCGTTAAAAAGGATGATGCCAGATTTGCAATAATTTGCGGTGCAATTTCTAACAAAAATATAGTTACAAAAAAAATCAATTATTTGCTTATAAGATCATAAACTACAAGAATCAGTTATATAAAAATTTAGTTTATAAGCCCAAATAAATGATTTCACAATTGTGCTTCAAACACAAAAATAAAGATTTATATGCTTACAATACATACATATGTATTTATTTTTGACTTTTTTCAAATGTTTTGGATCCCTTTTTATTTGGTTTCATATTTTGCATATCATTTTCAATTATTTATTTCGTACATAAACTTTTATTTTTTTCACTTTTCTAATAATAAAAAACAACTTTAAATTCTAGCTTCCAGAAAAATTAATAAACTGCCAATTACTACAAAAAATATTTTTTTGCGTAAAAACGAATCTGTTGCTTTTAACCATACTTTGATTAATAATAATATATTATGGTTAATTTTTTATATTATTTTTAATAAGTAATAAAACTATGTTTGTTGGGTAAATTTTTTAAGTTAAAACCAACCATGTTGCACTTTATGTGCACAGTAACCATATAATATAAAAGTTAACAAAGTTAACGATGTATGTCGTGACTAAAGTTTTAGTGAAAACCACTATAATTGATTCTCCGCAACTATACATTGTTACAAAGAACATAATATGATTATTGTGAGCATATAACAACCATGTTTTTTCTGCATGTATCCATTAATAAATTAAGCTTGTTCACCACTGTCAAATAGGCCTAACTTAAAAAAATATAAATTTATGCCAATATTTTCCGAAAAAACTGCAGTTTCAGACGACCGAATTTATATCACTCACTTCTTAAGTATGCAAGTATTTACAAATTCTTAACAATATTCTTTGCCACTTTAAATAAAACTTTCATTTTAAAGTAAAATGTCTGTATTTAACAATCCTTACAAAATATGCAAAAACAAAAACATCATTATCAAAAACCTTTATTTAGTAAATTGTACCAGAAATGGAGTAGTTTCTTTCCTCTTTGTTTTATATTTTATAAAAACAGAAGGAGACATTTGATGCTGCAGCTGTATTTTTAATTCTTTGGCATTTTGCAGTTTTTAATTAAAAACCAATCCGAGTGGAAGACAATGTTCGTTCATGAATTTGTAATTAATGCGTTCTGCCTTTAGTAACAAGTCAGCAAGAGGGGGGATGTTGTGACAAAAATTTAAAAATAGCATGTTTACTAGTCTTTATGTTCATCTGCTAAGAAAATGAGTTTCCTAGGAAATAAACAGAAACAAGAATGACAAATTACTTATAGATTTCACTTCACATTACTTTGTAGATTTATCTCTACACACAAACACACACATGCACTCCTAAAACCTACTCACTTAGATGGTTGCTATGCACAGTGGTTTGAAAACGATTTATTTTGGACTTAATTCGGTATCTCATGAACCAATTAAGATATCTTAATGAATTATAGAGGCAAAGCAGAGGTTATTCTCAGGAAAGATCGACCCTCTGGGGTAAAGGGGGACTTTTGCCCAAATTTGGGCACCTCGGGCATCTAATTTTTTCAAATGTCATTAAAAGTTTATTTTTAACTCAAATGTGAAGATTATTAAAATATAATTATACCTTGAAAATATCTGTAAACAAAATATTCTTACTTATATAGTTTATCTCATTTAGTTCGGGAGAATTAGCTTCCATTTTTATTTTTGTCTGACTTTAACTTAGTATTTTATTTTTAGCGTGGTGTTCTTATTAATGATCAGATTATTAGTTTAAGATATTTGCTAAATTTATAATAAATAAGTTGGGAAGATGTAAAAAATACCGTCTTTTCAGCATTTTTCTTCAAAAAGTAGTCCTTTTTTGCTTATATAATTTAAATTTACTTCGGTACTACCAAATTTGTTTAACCCATTTTAATGACAACCTTTTATAGCATATGTGAAAAAAAGTTTATGTCAAAAAATGGAACAGCCCCATCCAACATAGCCAATTTTAAAACAAAATTTAACAATTATTGTAAAATTCCTTGGAGTGCAAAGCACCGATTAAAAAAAGGTAACAGGGCTTTTAAGGCAGTGTAGGTTCTTTTGCTACAATGAAAGCAGAAATGCTTCTGCCTTGCCTGTGTGAAGTTTCAGTAAGATAGCTGCTGGGGTTTATTAGTTACTGAATTATGACCAGATTAAATCGCTTTTAAGCCACTGTGCTATGCAACAAGAAATATCATTTATTATTATAACGGTTGTGTAATTTTGAAGATAAAAGAAATCCATTCTGCATTGAGTTTAGAATATTTTAAGCCTTTTCATTTTTTTTACAAAGATGCAATATAGCCGGAATACGAAGCCCCTATAGTTTAATTATTCAGAGTAGTCATTTCTTTCTGACTTTAATTTATTCGTTAATCGTGCCGCGTCGTTTGTTAAGAAATAATATCGTGAGTCGTGATCAAATAAATTTGTTTCGTAAATAATTTTGACAGTGCGAGTTTGTGGTTTGGTATTAGTAAATACGTAACACTACATCTGCACATGGCAATATTTATTTGCCAACGCAAGCTAATACGATGATGTTATTCCTAATTTGCGAGGTTGAGAACACATCAGGATGCTTTTATTAAAAATTTTAACTTTTCGGTGTGAATTGTAACACCATTTGTGAAAAATCTATAGTCTTGCTGTGAATTTCACTATATGTTAATTTCACTTTCGCATACTAGTACTGAAGACAAAAACAAATTTGTTTTTGTTTTCACGCGCTCTTTAAGATGGTGTTTTTCCCTATATAAAATGTATTTTTTTTAAGAATAGCATTTTGTCGGTATAATGCTCTGCTTGCTCGCGTCATTTGACTTATTTAATTTCTGTGTATTTATTGATTGTCATTTTAGTTTACAGTACGAGCATTGATATTTTTAAATAATTGATTTGTAATCTTTTAGTTAAAATTAAAATCTTTTGCATCAAAAAATAAATAAATAAATAATATAAAAAAATTATTCAATAATGCCGTGATGAAAACGTTCATAAAACACTTGCTTGGAAGAGCGGTCATGGAACGAATATTTTCATTTGGGTAGCGAAGCTCCCAGGGAACAACTAGTGACAGTATATATTCCTATCCTGTAATATATAAAGTCATATTTTTAAAAAATTCACATCAATTTTAAATAAATTAAATGACAACTGATTAGGACAGTTATTTTTGAGTAATAAATGCTCAAGACTAAAACTGGCAATTTATTGCCCAATAAATTCATCAATATATAAGCTCCAAAAGGGCAGTTTTTAAAAAAGCAGAAGATTTAAGGAAGTGAAAATATTATGCAAAAAAAATCAAAAAATTTTGGTTTATTAAAAAACACCCAGCAAAAAATTAGAAATTACCTTAAAAAGTACTTGCTATTTAATGACTTACTCTTGTGATTGCCATATTTTGTTAATCGCTTACAAAACGCATTACATAAGTTCTCAAAAAAGGAAGTAGTAATGGAACTATTTCTTTGAGTTGAAAGAGAATACCTTTAAACCTTACGTACCTTACGTACTAATGATAATCATTATTTCCTACAACAATCAATGTAATCAGAACTCAGTAATTGATTTTAAAATCTGATGCCTTGTTAAAATCACTTGGTTGGTAATATAGCTAGGAAGTGCTTCCACGAAAAATGGTAAATGCCTCACTCGATTACGATTATACCATCAGCAAACACTACATTGCCTGCTGCTTCTAAAAAGTTTTTCTTTACTTAATTTAACATTTCTTCCTCATACGCGCTTCCTTTTTAATCGCTGATTTGTTGCATGAAATCTTTCTAAGCAAAATATACCTACAATAAGTTTGTTTAAAAACATCTTCTTAAGGTACTTTTTAATACTTCCAATGTTTTCCACAACCTATTTGCCATTTCTTTGCCTCGTAGTAATTTGGAAAAATACATAAAAATGTCTGGCAACATTCCTTCTGATTATTAAATGAGCTGCTGAATGCAGGAAACTCTGACTAATTTTTTTTGTTTTGTTTTAAGCCTGGATTAGTAAAACATAAGCTTTAAAGTTAGTTGTTGTGAGCACGTGCATTTAAATTGTTTGTGTGACTATGGCTTATAATTTAAAAGGCTACGGTAATTTTAATGTATTCATTTTGTTGTATTACGAGTATTAATGTAAACTGTATTTTTATGAAATACACTTATTAATATTTTTATTTAATTATTTTAATTTTAAGTATTAAAAATTTTGTTTTTGTAAGAAGTTCAGAAATTGCAAAAAAAGAAAATATTTCATTTTTTAAAACTGATTATTCCGAATATTTGGGTTAATCTTTCAAGTGTTTACTTAAAGGTAAATCAAAAACATGGTCATACGTTTTTTTCACTTTTTAAATAAGACCTCCACTATTTCGTGAAGGTTATTTTAAAGAATGGGTTTTTACCCAAAATACATCGCAAGGACGTCTTATTGAAATTAATAATGATTAGAGGTAATGCGAATGACGGCAACACTGCTAGACTATTCTTTAGAGCAGCAGAAGAGTTCAAAGAACACTGGTATCAATAAAGAATTAACTGAACGATTTCTTATTATTTTGAAAACTTTCAAAAGTTTTATTGTTGTCAAGGAAAAGCATAATAAGGTTTCGCATTTTTCTTATAGGACAGACATCTGTCAGAAGAAGCTCAGGAAGCAAAAATTAAGAACACGAGAAAATAATGAGAGTTGTTTAAGAAAAAACGTTGAAAATAGACACAACTACAGATCTTTTGAAACTATTTTTATTTATTTTTTTATTTATTTTATTGCAAGTGTGCGTCATATTTCCTTTCGAGTTTGATTCTTGAAAACAAGAAGATCTTTAATTATTATCTGTTTATGCTTTTAAGGAGGAAGAACATTTTACCGATGCATATGAAAGTGAATAAATTTATATATCGATGTGTATTTATGTGTTGTTTCCTGTACTATTAATTATTCGGGCATATTCCCGTTGGCGTTCTTATTTTAAAACGAAATAAAAACGACAACTTGGCATCACCGTTGTCGTTATCGACAAAAATCAAAACGTGTCGGTATTCTCTATTTAAAAACGAAGATAGAAACGACAAAGAAACGCTTGTACTTTGTCGCCTTAAATTTTAATAGCCACATTGAAACAAGAAGCTTGATAAATAGAAAACGAAAACTACAACGTTGCGGCAGTTTGAAATTTTAGTTTTAGAAATGGAAAAAAATGATCAATATGAAAAGAGTTTTAAAAAAGGTTGTTGGAAGGAAGTGGCTGAAAAAATTAATCCATTTGGACCACCAGTCCGTGACGGAGATGGTTGGCGTAAAGTAAGTAAAACTAAATAAACTACAAGTTATTACTAAAAAATTTTAAATATATAACTTAATTTAAAGGTGTGGAAAGATTTAAAATATAAAGTGAAAAAGAAGCTGGTGACCAAGAAATCTGAGGCCAGAGCAACAGGAGGAGGGATTAGTAAGCAGATTTTACTGTCATCTTTAGAAGAAGCTGTGGAAAATTTAATGCAATTCGATAAACAAATAAACTCCATACGAGATGTTGCAGAACATATTTAAAAGCACATAGAATCAAACAATTAAAAATATGTACTTTATGATAAAGATTTTTACACTGAATCTGAAATGGAAAAATTATTAACGTTCTACAGTAAAATTTTCCTATGCATAGTTATGTTGACCACTTCTTCATCCTCAATTGAACTTGAAAATTAAATTCTGTACTAGAATTTTTGCTTTTAAATTAAAAAAAAACTTTTAAGCTTTCATGAATAACAACAAAAAAAAAAAAAAACGTCTTATTTTTTGTAGTTCTACCAAGTTTTTTTGCTTTTATTGTAGTTTTCGATTCGTTGAACGTTTTTTATTGTCAAAACTCCATATAAAAAACAACCGCATCCGCAACCGCGAGGTTGTAGTTTTACTCTAAGTGAGAAGTGAATTCAACTTGTTTTTTTATATTTTGTCTAGTTAGATTTACGATCTACCACACAGCATCTCTAAATGTAGTGAAAGATATTAATATGGTCGAAGTGTTATAATTTAAAATGTGTTGCGATCTCTAAGACATTTTTTTCTTAATGTTAATTTTTCCAAAAAAAATTTTCTAATAAATTTTAGTATTAAATGGTTACTACCTTGTTGATATTGATACTAAGTAATTCAACTTAAACTCAGGTAGAACGAAATGAAATACTTACCTTGAGCTGAAGTAGAAGTCATCCCCTGAGTGCTGGTCTGATATTAAAAAAACTTAACTACTGAACTAAATGAACTAAAAGACGGACCTTGTTCAAAAAAGTAATCTGTACTGCCCCACGGCTTTTAGTTTGAATATTAACATCTGCTTGACATTCGTAATAGTAATACAAAAGAATGACTTTTGTAGAAATATAATTCTATCAAAGACTCAATATGAAAAAATTTAAATTGTTCATATTATTTGAAAAATTGTGTACATAAAAAAAAAACTAATTGCTAATTGCCTTGTAGACAAATAAGAAGAATGCTGATTAAGGTTGTAGCGAAGCAGAGGGTACATCACATTCTGCAGGTACTTTAATTTTACTGTCCTTTTTACAATATATTATAATAAATAACCAACTTTGGGCAAACTGAAAAATAATAATGTATTTTTAAATAAAATACAATCTTGATTGCGGATCCATATCCAAACCACCCCAAGGACCGGATAAACGAGTTTATCCTAGGAAAATCACAGACCGATAAGTCTGCAAGACCATGCAGTCTCGGATTGCCGAAAATAGCCGCTCTGTTCCCAGAAAGAGCTGGACAATGGCAGAGAAGATGCTTCACCGTTTTCTCCTCTTCCTCTTCCTTATCCTGAAAACTTCTACAGTACTCATGGTGCGGAAGATTCAGGCCCTGTCAGTATAGCCATCAGTGTACCCAGATACCCTCGACCATCTAGTCTGCGCGGCCCTAAAGAGTTCCTGCTGAAATAAAGCCCTACAGCAGCTTAACGGGACTCCCACCAGTGGATCTATCTCCCGGTCTCTCAGCCGAGTTTCGGATCTGGCGAGTACGTCCGCGACTATGTTCCCAGATATGCCCGAATGGCCCGGCACTCAAAATAGTTCCAGGTCGGAATGTCTCGCCATCTTGTCCAGAGATGTCCGGCATTCACGGACCAGTCTGGATGTCATATAGACACCCGATAAGGATTTAATCGCATTCTTGATGTCAGTACACATTCTGATATCCTCTCTCTATATCCTGTGGTACCTCATCCAGCAAGCCGCCCTTCTAATGGCTGAGATCTCAACCTGAATCACGCTACATTGAATCTGTAGCCTAAACTGTGTCTGTTTAGTTAAGAGCAGTGTTGCCGTTTGGTTACATTTTTTACATATTTCATAACTATTGAAGGCTCCACGTAACATGCATAATTTTATATTTTTGTTTTTTTTTTACATTTATAATATTTTCAAGCACTAGGACAGCTTTTAAAATAAAAATAATGTTTATTATTTTTTCTTTTTTCAATATTTCACCACATCTTCAGGAAACAGGAAAAAAAAGTGGAAAAAGGGTATATAAAAGTTTTTCATTCCGTGTGTAATTTCTTCAATATCCATTTCCATTCAATTTTATGCACAGCGAAGTCGATTAAGTGATGTCCGTTTGTCCGCCTGTCCGTCCGTGTTAAAAAAAATTTGTGTCTATCGATCACATATAGTGTCAAAAAAGACGCTATTGGAAATCAGCATGATCGGTCCATTTCCTCGAGGCAGTAGGGAAAGCACCAAGTAAGTAAATATATGCCAAAATCGGGCTCTCTATGGGAACACCCTCTCAATTCTTATATTTCATTTGAGGGATGTAGTTACACCGTATAAATTTCAAGTGTCTTACATATGAGTCGCCACCTTTACGGACGCCACCTTAATTTTAGTATATAGTTTTTTTTACAACGTTTTGTTATTGAGATCTATAAAAATTTTAAATTCAAACTCAGAAGGTAGGCTAAAATCGTGTATATTATACAGGGGCTCAACATGCCAAAATATTCTGTTGTCACCAGGTGTTTTTTATGGAATGGAATTACAATAGACTACGTGTTCTCCGATTTGAGATGTCTAGACTGTTAAGTACTATACTCGCTTTTTTTGTTTTTGTTGTTAAATTAAGTTTATTAAACTCAAATATTACAGAAATTAAGGAAGCTAAAACCTCATACATATTGCAGTGTGTTGTAGATGACTAACGAATCTTTTGAAGCTATTTTGGTTTTACACTTGCATGCATATAATAATTAACCCTTAACGGTCCTGAAGAATTTCAAGTACACTTCTCGCCAGGTCCAGCTATTTTTCAAAACAAAGAGAAGCTTTAAAACTGTGGCATCCCACAACATTGATCAATCAGTCTAAAAGTGTAATGTTTTTATTCATGCTGCTTCACAGGATATTTTGATATGGTTTTAGTGTATGATTTAGTTAATATTTTTTTATAGAACTGTTTATTAATAAACATGGCCAAGAAAAGGGGAAGCAAATGTGTTACTATAAATATAGATTCTTTTAAAAAAAACATTTAACGAAAAAGGTTTTAAAAACATTACTGAGACACATCTAACCTTGGGTTATGCAAAAACATTTATAAATCAAATATAGAAAAACAAATATTTTTATTTCAGTAAAAATTTATTCATATACATACATAAATGTATAGAATATACAAAGATCATGCCACAATACTCAACGCATCACTTGAAAATATAGCAACAGTAATTGTAATAAAATAAATAAAATAGATTTTGGCGCAATATATGCGCCTATACGGCGGTTTAGGTTTAAGCAGGCCAACGGTAAAATTGTCAGAATACCGTTTGTGCTTTATTCAACGTCTATTACAGCTTATAACTGTTTAATGGCAACTTCCTTTTATATCGATACTGTAAAGTCCCTGTTTAGACGAGCGAACATTTGAAAGGGAAACATTTAGTTTGAAACCAAATTACGGGTGGGGAAGAGAGTATAGTTTTTGTGTTCGTTACTCGGCGACATTTTCTTTGCATACATTTAAAAGCGAACAATACTAATGAAATGTTGCCGATAACATGTTCGCCTGTGTGAACGCGAATGAAAAAACAAAAGGGAATTCTAAATGTTTTCCTTCCAAATGTTCGTTCGTCTAAACTCGGACAAAATCATTAAAAAATATTTAAAACACTTATATCAAATGATTAATACACTTTAAACCTTAAACCGCTTTGCAAAATAAACGAAATATCGATGCTAGTTATTCTTTTTACATGAAAAACCCAAAAACATTGTGATGGTATACTAAAACTATTTTAAAGTAAAAGTGTTGAACTGTTGTCATACCTTGTGGTGAAAGCAGTCACACTGACAGACACTAAGAAAACATAATTTCGTTTACGTGTAACATGATAATACTCCTTCACATTTCGAGTGCTTGTTGAACTCTAAATTTTCATATTTATTTCAATAAAATTGCTTTCAAATTACTATAACTTTTATTCATTAGGTAAAAACAATAATAAAAATAATAATAAAAACATTGCCAGTCTTATATTTATACTGTAATTTCCATGGTAACAGTTATCAAGCAATGGACAATAACTAAAACCCCAACAAAAAAAGTATCGACACATTACTACTAATATTACGACAATAACAACAAACAAAAACAAATATTAAACAACAAACTGTTTTTCACAGAAGAACTCAAGTGGTGGTCATGGTGTTCAATTGTTGTTAAAATTATTATAATTGTTTAACAAAAAACTAAACAAATTTTGCCGATGGCATTAATTCATGACAATGGAAAAACATAGAAAATTAAACACGAGTAATTATAAATTTTAAGCACCACAAAAAAAAGTATTTTGCAATATTCATAAAAAAACGAAGCTCAAACAACAGCATAGAAAAAACAAATACATATTTAAGCAAATAAAAGGGCTGCAGACTATTTTACCCCAGAATGAAAATGTAGTGAAGTGAACAAACATTTACAGAGAACGGCAATGCGGCATTACCATTTCAACACAAAGTGAAAAAAAAAACATTTAAATAAACATTAAAAATTTAATTTTATTTTATTCAACATACTAAACATTCGGACACACAAACGCTACTTTTTTTTTTTCTTTTAGTGACTGGTATTCATTGTGTTCCTTGTATCGCTTATTCTGTATTTTTTGGAGTTACTTTTAGTTTTCGGTATCACGTAGTTTGTGAATTAAATTTTGTTTACACAAAAATTTAATTAACGCTGTTGCAATGAGTACGGAAATTTCGAAAGATGCCTCTGGAAATTCTTCATCCACATCCATTTCGAGTCGCAATCAGGCACTACCGCCACCACCAACAGCTGCCGGTCGTCCGCCGACGTCGTTACTTTTTTCGGTAGGTTATCAACACACAATACATTCTATTTGTTCGTTATAGTCCTTTGTTTGTGTTTGTGTGTTGTTATATCAATGTGTGCAATTTACTTAAATTTTCGTGCTATATTTTCAAAGAGGACACAAAAATACCAATGAAAAGTTGCTCAGGGACTTTTTTCAACTTCTTTGTGAAACAAGTTCACAATTTAATTCCATACATTGAAAACTTCTGCACACAAATATTTGAGGACATTAATGCTTGTACGCAATTTTTGTGCACACACATTTTTTGATAAAGTTGGCAAAACTTAACTGTAGAAATGACTGTTTTTAATAGCGCGGAAATTTAATAAGCAGCCGTTTAGGAGGCGATAAAACAGCACTAGCCCGACCCTCAACTGCAGTGCGTGCTGTTGGTTATGCTGCTAATAATACTGGCTCAGCTGGTCAACGTTTTGACCAATTGTTTGTGGAAAAGGCCAGACAACAAACTTTGTCCTCCGCCAATGCAACAGTCGTTGCTACCAAAGAAATCAGGTAGGTTTATTGACTTTTTCCTCAGTTTTTACTTAAAGAAGAAAACAATTTTTCTAGTCCTCAAATAAAATACAAAAATCTAGAAGCGAAAATTATTAAGTTACTTGAATCATCGATTGTTATAGCGGCCAAAGCAAATACAAAAGAAAGCCAAGGAATATCTTCTACAGATGGCAGCCAAGAGGAGGGTTCATCTGCCAAACATAAAGTGTCATTAGCAGAAGCCTTAAACAAGGCGAAAGAGGCATTTTCTCTAGATCGTACCCTGCACCGATTTCGCGATCAACATAATGAAAATATATTTCACAATTTTGACTTAACTTATGCGGTAAGTAACGAAGTGATATGCCTTCCCACGTAGGTGATTTTAACAATAATTCAAAATAAAAGTTTAGCACAACTTAAACAAATTCAACGTCTTAATTTAGAGACGTGATTATAGCACAATTAGAAGTTGAAAAATTTTGTTACATTTTGCGACAATTCAACGTTTAAAGATTTAGAGGACTATTTTGCCCGGTTTTATATTTTAACCGACTTAAAAAAAAGAAGGAGGTTATTAATTCGGCTGAATATTGCTTTTTAGTATTTGTGCCCGCAGAAATTTGTCATTTCTAATCAGATTTTGAAAATTATTTTTAGATTTGAAAGAAGATATTGCTCCCGTTTTAAAACCAGTTCATAATTTTAAAAATTAAAGGGTGTCGCCATAAAACATAATCTTATGTGTACTTCACTATAGCTCCCAATAAGTGACGTAAATTGGTCTATATGGGCCAATTACTATGACCGTTATAGTAACAAGTATGTATATTAAAAATAATAAATTAAGGGGTCAATAGTTCATTTAATTTGAAAAGTTGTAGACAGACGTTTGAAATTTACAAAGTCCTCTATAACAACAAGTATAAAATTTGAATTTAGGAATTGATGTAATTTGACCTATATGGCCGTATTTTTTAGCCTTTACATACAAACATTTTGAAATTAGACTACCTTTTTTAGTAAAATAAGAAGTATAAATATTTTAATTTATAATTTAAATGATGTTACAATAGTTTATGTAATTCATTGTATGTTTATGGCTATATGGCCAACGATTTATTATAGGTAGGTGGTGTCAATTTAAAAAGAATGTGATTCAGAAATTGTAGGTTGCCCCTACAGATGATGTAACTAATGCATATTGCCAAACTGTTGAACAGTTGTAGTGAGACGGTTGAAAGTTATAAGAAGCTGTAGTTCTAAGTTCGCTATAACAAGTATAGAATTATGATATGGGAATTAAAGGGTGTCCCAATAGTTAATGTAATTAAATTTATGTCGACATATTTTTTAATTGTTATATTCAGACAGATGAAATCTGTTTTTAAGCCGGTTTTTTTGTAAGAATTATTAAGTTCTCTTACCAGTATGGTAAATGATTTGAAACCCCTCCTCCAAATATCGAATATGTTAATATAGTACTTTGATTTATGTATATTTCTTTCTGAAACAGCATCTTTATGTTGTGATAAAACGAGTAGTCTTTACTCTTTCAGCTTCGCTCATAGTTCGAAACAGAATTTTCAAATCATCGTCAACAAAATTTTCTAGTCCTCTTTGTCTACTTCAAAACATATGTTTTTCTTCAAATACTAGAGTAAGTTACTTCTTTGTCATATTGTTCTGATAAAGCTTTGTTGACTCAAAATTGCGTTAAGAGTTTGTTGCGCCTAACACCGAATTCTGCTGTTAGTAGGTTTTTTAGTGAAAGCCGACCTTCTGGTTGTTCTCTTATGAGTAGTTTGAGAACTTTTCTTTCCAGGGTTGTTATAATGTAATTAAAAATCAGGATTTTGTGGTCAGCTGATATGATTGCAATAGCACTATACTTTCAATTTTGATTTTATAGAGGCTAAAGGATGAATACCTTTTAAATTTACCATCAAGAACTATATTCTATGTTCCATGTTGTTCTCGTTGTTCACAGAGCCGTTAAACGAAAAACTTCCTAGGTTTTGTATATTTTGTTATGTCTTATTTTTTTCGTTTCTTTTTACCCTTCACCACAAAAAGTGGAAAAAGGGTATATCTAAGTTTGTCATTAACTTTGAAATTTCTACAATAAATATTTCCTAACCCATAAAAAATATACATTCTGAATTCTTATGCATAACGAAGTCGATTGAGCGATGTCCGTCTGTCCAACTGTCTATCCTTGTTAGTGTTGAAATCCTGTTTGCCAAGGCACTAGATCATTTAAAGAAAATTTAAATAGTGTCAAAACAGGTGATATTGAAAATCAGTCCATGTCCTTCAAGGCAGCAGGTACAAAAACAAGGACCTCCAATAAAAAAAACAAATATATTGGGCGATAGAGAACTAAAAATTAAGAAAAAAAAACGCAAGTGAAAAAACTGGCGCTCGCCTTTATTTTCCGAGTTACGGGGCTCTGTAATTTTCATATTTTTTAAAATGCACATATCGGTATCATTTAAAAGCTTTTGAAGGGATCTTTAAGTAAACAATAAAATTTTTTAAAAATGCTTAACGCATTAAGAGCCGATGACATTTTTTATGTAAAATTATATATGTATGTACATAACAAATAACCGATTTCAAAAAAGAAGGAGGTTATACAATTCGGTTGAATGTTGCTTTTTTTATATTTGTGCCTCTAGAACTCAGTCATTTCTGATCCGATTTTGAAAGTTTTTGGTAATATGATAGATTATGCTTAGAGATTGGTCCCGTTTTAAAATCAGCTTATAACCTAAAAGGGTGTCCTCATACAACATACATATTTTTTACATGTATTATGAATTGTAAAGGGCGCTTCTGTAAAATTTAAAATGATTGCGAATTACTATAGCTCCCAAAAACACAAAATTATACAAAAATAACTCTAAAAATTAAAGGGTACCCCAATTATTGATATAAATTTGCTTATATGGGCCTATCTTGTGAACCGTTATAGATAAACGCTTGCAAATTGGACAGAATGTCGATTTCTGTGGCCGTTATAGTAACAAGTATTAACATTAAAAATTAAAGGGTGCGCCAATAGTTCATTAAATTTGATTTATATGGCCATACTTTTGAACAGTTGTAGACAGACGCTTGAAATTTACAACGAATCTGTATTGCTTAGTCCGCTATAACATCAAGTATAAAATTTGGATTTGGAAGTTAAAGGGTGTTCCAATAGTTAATGTAATTTTGTGTATGTGACCAAACTTTTGAACCGTTATAGACAGAACGCTGAAACTTAAAAGAGACCTGTATTGCTAAATCTGCCATATAAACGAGTGTATAATTTGAATTTAGAATTTAAAGGGTATCCCATAATTGATGAAGATTTACTTATATGGGCCTATCTTTTGAACCGTTATAGACAAACGCTTGCAAATTGGACAGAATGTTGATTGCTACGGCCGTTATAGTAACAAGTATTAATATTAAAAATTATAAATCAAAGGGTGCGCCAATAGTTCACATAATTTGATGTATATTGCCATACTTTTTAACAGTTATAGACAGACGCTTGGAATTTACAATGTATTGGTAAGTCCGCTATAACAAGAAATATAAAATATGGATTTGGAAGTTAAAGGGTGTTTCAATAGTTGATGTAATTTCAAGTGCTTGGCCGTACTTTTGAACCGTTAAAGATGGAACGCTGAAACTTAAAATGGAGCTGTATTTTTAAGTCCGCTATATCAACAAGCTTATAATTTGAATTTAGAAATTAAAGGGTGTCCGAAAAATACTGTAGATTTACTTATATAGGCCTATCTTTTGAATATTGCTATGACCG
Organism: Gymnosoma rotundatum; assembly: GCA_916610165.2. Classification (NCBI taxonomy): domain Eukaryota; kingdom Metazoa; phylum Arthropoda; class Insecta; order Diptera; family Tachinidae; genus Gymnosoma; species Gymnosoma rotundatum. The sequence goes on from OU744336.1 coordinate 120,522,728, forward strand.
TTATAGTAACATCTGATATTATTTAAAATTATAAATTAAAGGGTGCACCAATAGTTCATTTAATTTTGTATATGACCATTCTTTTAAACAGTTGTAGACAGATGATTGAAATTTACAAAGAACCTGTATTACTAACTCCTCTATAACAACAAGTATAAAATTTGGATTTGGAAATAAACGGGTGTCCCAATAGTTGATATAAAATGGTGTATGTGGCCGGACTTTTGAACCGTTATAGACAGACAGCTGAAATTTACAAGGGACATGTTTTGCTAAGTCCGCTATAACAAGAAGCTTATAATTTGAAGTTAGAGATTAAAGGGTGTTCCCAAAATTAATGTAATTTGTTCTATATGGCCGTATTTTTTTAACCGTTGTATGCAAATACCTTAATTTTAGACAGAATGTCCACTTTATTAGTACGAGGGCTGCTATATATATTTCTGGCCTGGCAGCACTGAGTGCTGCCAAGTGCCATCTGACATTTCCATTGAAAAGTTTGTCATTTTTAAGCATAATCGTACTCAAAACGTTTTGACGTACGACCATTATTTGTGTTGTTTACAGTGACTTGAAAAAATTAATATAGAAAAAAAATGGAATTAACTCGTGAACATTTTCGTGCCATCATTTTTCACAACTTTCGACGTGGATTATCACGACAAGAGTGCACTGATGAACTTAAATCTTTGTATGGCGATGAAGCACCATCCTATAGCACTGTGAAAAATTGGTATAATGAATTTAATCGAGGCCGAAGCTCGCTTAAAGACGAATTCCGTGAAGGTCGTCCAAAAACGGATGTTATGCCAGAGAACATTGATGCCGTGCGTGAACTCATAATGCAAGATCGACATGCGACATACCGAGAGATAGAGACATCCTTGGACATTTCTTCCACCAGCATACATTTGATACTGCATGAACACCTGGCCGTAAAAAAGGTTTGTTCTCGTTGGATCCCGCACAATTTTAAAGTCGCTCAAAAAAGGCTCGTGTCGATTGGTGCAAAGAAATGTTGCAAAAATACGATTGCGGTGCTTCAAAAGACGTTTATAAGATCGTCACAGGTGACGAATCATGGATCATGAATCGACCGTGTGGGTCTTCAAAGACGAGCAAAATCCAACGAAAGTTGTTCGTGGAAGAAGCACTTCGAAGCAAATGGTCGCCTGTTTCTCCGGCAAAACTGGTAATGTGACGACTGTTCCGCTTGAACAACGTAGAACGGTCAGTTCTGAGTGGTACACTACAATTTGTTTGCCTGAAGTCATCGGAGAAATTTGAAAAACCAACAAGAGAAGACGAATCATTGTTCACCATGACAATGCGAGCTCTCACACATCGGCTCAAACCAGAGCGTTTTTGACCGACCAAAACGTCGAATTAATGGGTCTTCCGCCGTACAGCCCTGACTTGGCCCCTAATGACATCTTCTTGTTTCCGCACATCAAGAAAAAAAATACGTAGTCAACGATTTTCGTCGCCAGAAGAAGCTGTTGAAGTGTTCAAAAACTATGTTTTAGAGGTGTCTCAATCGGAGTGGAAAAAGTGCTTCGACAACTGGTTTGAGCGCATGCAAAAGTGTATAATTCATGCTGGAAAATACTTTGAAAAACAATAAAACCATTTTTGATTATAAATATTCGCATTTTCACTATTAGGCCAAAAATATATAGAGCAGCCCTCGTATAATAAGAAGTATAAAAATGTTGTATTATAAATTAAATAGTTGATATAATCTGATGTATATGGGCGAACTGTTGAACGGTTACAGACAGATGGTTGAAATTTACATAAAAACTGATTGCTAAATCTACTACAGCAGCAAGTATATAATTTGAATTTGGAAATTAAAGAGTGACCCTATAGTGGCTGCAATTTGATGTATATTGCCAAACTATTGAACAGTTCAAAAAGTATAAAGTTTGGAGACCTAAGTGTGTCCCAATAGTTAATGTAACCTAATTTTTGTGGCCATACACTTGAGTGTTATAGGCAGACAGATGAAATCTATTTTGAAGTCGGTTTTTTTTCGCAAGAATTATTTTTCTTACTTTTAATTCTCTCGCACCCCAATATTTATTTTTTATGGAGATACTTCAATAACTAGATGTACAAATATAGTGAAGAGTATATAAGAATATAGAACTCTGATTTATTTTTTAAGGTTACTTCCGAAGATTATTTCGAACTCCGTTTTAAGAGCTTGTTTTTGTACTGTTTTATAATCGTGGAGGGTCCCAAGAGATTCCAAAGATTTTATTTTATTAATTAAAAGCTTAGGTACGTTTTAGTATCGTTTTCCTTGGTCCTACCGACTGCGACAGTAATATAAAATGTTGTATCTTTTTGTTTATTTTATAAACTGCCATTTTATTTTCAATACTAACCTTACGTTCTAAGTATGAGACTCATAAAACTAGTCCTAGTCCTATCAATGTTGGTTTATTAGTTTAGGGTATTGCTATTGAATACTTAGGATATGTTCGTAGTGTGTATGTCACTTACATATGGTCATACATGTATTAAATAAATATTTAAGCTTGAGGTCAAAATTAAATTTCTTCTTTCTTAATTTTAAGTACATGGCTATTCTATCGAAAAGCACCTACATAAATAAATAAGAATTGTTTTAAAGAAAGAAAAATATTTTTAAATTAAAATAATAAAGGCAGCACTTAAAAATCGAAAAGATAAAAATACTTTAAAAATTTTGAATTAAATTAAGAAAGTACATTACTGCGAGCTACGGAAATTTGAAGTCCATTAACCAAACATGATTGATAAAGGAACTAAGCAAAAGCTGTTAATACATGGCTAAGCTATGGCAGACAATAAGCATGCCAATGGATATAGGCAAGGAAAAACGTTTTTCTTTATTAGTAGTATATTTCCGCGAGTAGTGTTGTTTCAGACTTGGGTAACAAATGCAAGACATTCTACGGGCGGAGAAAAATTTGAGCTCGTAATTTTCAGATTTTTCCGCTTTGCATTTTTTTAACACAGTGAAACACTCGTAGATCACTGCGGTTTGATTTTTGACCGGTTCCATGAACTCTACAATAAGATAATGCCTGTGTTAATAACACCAGAATTTCAAAAGAACTTAATGCAAAAAAAATATGCTTCTTCTTAATTGGCGATTATATTCTTCCGATCTAAAAAAAATTTTTAAATTTTGGAGTTTCATTTTCCGCAATGTTTATAAACAGGGAAGATAATTCGATGATGTGAAACACAAATTCAAGCCATATAGCACTTCTGAATTAAGATTTTTTAAAGTATCTTTATGAGTCAATAAAAAGAAGTATATTTAAAGTTGTTTACTCTTTCCAAAAAATTTTATATTGTTCATATCATTAAATTATAAAACAAGAACCTTAAATTAAATTTAGTTGAATAATGCTGATTTCCAATAGCACCTCTTTCGACACTATATCTGATCGATTGCCATATTTTTTTTTTTTTTTTTTTGTGAAATCAAGTTTGCCGAGGCAGACGGATATCGCTCAATCAACTTCGCTATCCCTAAGAAGTCAGAATGAAGTCGAAAATGGACATTGTAGAAATTATACACGGAATGACAAACTAAGATATATCTTTTCTCCACTTTTTGTGGTAACGGATATAAAAAAAGTTAAAAGAAATACAAAATTGTTTTGTCAATTCGTCAATTTTATTTACTTATATATTCAGCAAAAATCATCGCAATGTTAGAAACTACAAATAACCGAGATTTTTTAATAAAACATGTCTTAAATTTACGTGTCATAATTATAGCGCACTCTCTTTAACCAACTTGCTTTCTCGCATAGCGGGAGTTTTTGTTACAGAATTAACAGATTTTTAAAAACGTTGATTGTTTGCCAGGCACGTGTTTTCTTTAGTTCGTTACATATCGGTCGAAATTGTCATACTTCTTTTTTTAAAAAGGGAGCGTAAGAGAGTCACTTTAGAACAACAAATTTTTATTAGAACTCTACTTTCAGAAAGGCTATCTATCCCATACAGAAATATCAAGGAGGCTTTTCTATATATAAATAGGCAAGTACAAAACTTCGGGATCCTTGTTTTCTTCTGTTTGTCAACCGATTTTGTTTATTCTTTCACATATTTGTAGATACGATATTGTCGAGCTTTAGTGCACCGTCTCATTTAAATCGGTTCAGTATTTAATAAATAAATGACCCCTTAAGTTAATACCACTACACAGGCAAAAATTACACATATATTAAAAACACGAGTGTATAAATAGAATAAACAAAGAAAAAAGTGTGCAATAATAAACTTGGTCAAATTTTGACGACAAGGCAAACTCTAGTGTTGACAATAAGGTTTCTGAAGGGAAGATTTAAATGCACAAGAATGTTATTTAGTACAAATATGTAAACGAAATGGAACAGCGACGACTATTAGTCAACTTGCTTCGAAATGGTGATCTCCAATCCGGAAGTCAATAAGTGCCAGTATAACCCACCGTAGACTTGTTAGCGTCGGCCTCAAAAGATATACACAAAAAGGGCGTCCATATTGAAACATGCTTCAAATAAAAAGAGGTTAAGTTGGTGTTAGAGGTCTGTAAATTGGACTGAAATAGATTGGAATAAGGTAATTTTTAGCTACGAGTAGCACTTCGAGTTGATTAATCGCAAAAATCGATCATTTGTACGACGTACAGTGCTTGAAAATAATAATCGAGCAGAAGGTGATATTTTACAGCTGGAGTTTTACTCTTTTATGAATGACATTTAAATACTAAGAGCTACAACGAATTAATTTCTAAAAAAAACTTCTATCGTATTACAAGTAAATTTTCTGATGTGAATCTGTACAGGTTTTTTTTCCAATAGGATAATGTCCCAAGTCATAAGGCAAAATTCTCGATAGATTGGTTTAAAAATAACAATATACATTTACTAGATTGGCCACCAACTTCATCCGATATTAACCCAATTGAAAACATTTGATCTATTATCGAATATTATCGTCTTGCAAACTACAAAATTACAACAAAAAATTATTTTAAGATTGCGCTAGAAGACGTTTACTCTAAAGTAACTATAGATGATTGCTATAATCTAGTGAAATCAATTCCTAAGCATATCCTCCTGAGTTAAATTTTTGCACACTTTTTCAACAATATTAAGAAATTTTAGCACTTAAAATGGAAGTGCAATATAATTGTGAATTAGTAATTGAGCTGTTTAAGTGGTTTTTAAGTCGTCTAAGTCAAAAAACTAAGTTAACGGTAGTTTTAATGACCTATAGACTCCTTCTCTACATAGTTACAATCAGAATTTCAATAGAGTTCTATCTTGACATAAAATAAACAAAAACAGTTTTCCTTTACAACTCTATCGCACAAATATTTTTTTGAAAGCGGAATAAGTCCATTACTAATAGGTTTAATTCAAACAACCTTTAGTAATTTCTTCCAAACGACAGACATTTTCCAGTTTTAGCAACACCATTAAAGAAAAATACCAATTATAAACTACCCAAGATTATAATAATGCGAAAAAACAGCTTCATTTTTAATTTTGTAGGAAATGGAAAAAGAAGACTTTGCCTGAACTAAACCTCTAGAAGATGCAGTTTAAACAGCAAACAGTATTAAACAGAAAAAAATACTGTGGGAAAATTTAAACTGTGGAAGAAAATGTTCCATTCAAAACAATTTTTTTTTTTTTTTGTTCGGAAGAAGGAAAGACCAAAACAACTAACGAAAATTAATATGTTACCGCTTTATTAGCTTATATATTAATCTTTTCATTATAATAACTTATATATTCTCATGTTAAAGAAAAGTATAACATATTTTTTTCTTATTAAAAGACTAAGTAGTTTTCCTTTTTTTATTTTTAACATAAGTGAAATAAACTCTTCATAAATTTGGTTATTTGTGTGTATAAATGTCTTAATTTTAACTGTTACTTTTTACATAAAAATTGCTCCTGTTTTTATTTTTTCTAAAATGTAATTTTTTAAAAGTGGTACAAGTCTATGTTGAGCCAAAAAATTCGGTTACTTATCAAAATAATTTTAGTAATTATTATTTCATCATTAAATTTAAAAGGTTTATAGTGTAAAAAACATCACTTGAATTCATTAAAGTTGCACAATATTTTTAAATTGATTCAAACGCAAACCCTTAAATAAATCAATATATGAAAAAATTGACACTTACCACTTTCACAAAAAAAAAGAAAAAAAAAACACAGCTCAAGTTACGACATATTTTATGAAAAAAGTTTTGTTATTTTTATTTTTCTACTTTAAGCCGTTTTTTGCTGATGAATTAATAAAATGTAATGAAATTGATTGAAATTAGGAATAAAATTTTGTTTTGTTTTGAATTTTTTCTAACCACAATGGAAAGAAAAAATAAATGATTGAGCAGCGCTTTATATTTAAAAATTGTACGAAAGACGAAATTTTTATTTAAACAAGGTTACTCTTATACTTTAACAATGAGTAATACCAACGAAGCTTAAGTAATATTGAATTTATAAGTAGTTTAACTCTAGTAAGCCATTTTAAAACTTTTGTAGCTAAAATTATTATTAGGCTAATCGCTATCAACGTTATACAAAATTAAAGCCACCAGGGAAATTTAACCAATTTATATGTACACAGTTGTTTTTAACGTTCAAAATTGCAACATAAAATACCTCTTTATCGTAATGTGTATAAAACAGAAAAAAGTTCTACGACATTGTGCGATTTATATTGTGTGTGTGTTTCTTATAGTCTCCTGAAAATTTAACGTTAATTTATTTTATTCTTCTTTTTATATTTGTTTCACTTTTATTCCAAAGAAAACTTTTAGCGAATTCATTTTTCATGTGTCTGTTAGAGTGTCTGCTTATTTCTTTAAACAATCTCAATGGGAGAAAGTGAAGTATCCTTGTTAAACAACTGATACCATTTTTAATTATACTTCTTTTAACACAAACGGGACTTGCTAATTACACAGAAAAATTATGAAATACTTTTTTTAATTAAAGTAAACTTTAAGTTTTCTTACTATTTCAATTTCTTTTATGAATGTCATCAGGAATTTTTTATTGTGTTGAGTGACGATGATTTTCACTTTTTTTTTTAAATAAATATTTATAAATTTGTATGTTTGTTTTTTTAATTATGTAATAAATAATAGTAAAGTTGTTTGAGCTTATGAATTTAATAATTAAATACGAAGTTTATGTTTTCTGTGCACTTGCAGAATTAATTCTGAATTATTTTTTTATAAGTAAAACGTATCACAACAACATTAAACCCTCATTGACTTTCTGCAAAATAGATTGTCGATGCCCTACATTATTGATAGTATCATATATCATACATTTGAGGCTAACAGCACTATAAAATATTTGAAGATTTTTTCTAATTCGCTACAGTTTTACCAAAGTTTTACAAACATTTTAAATTGTATCAAGGAATTTTAACGTAAGTTAAAAAAAATGGTATAAATGCACAGAGAAACTAAAAATTATCGATAATTTAAAAGTTTACTAAAAATCAAAGTTTCGACATAGCTTTTTAGGTGACAAATACAAAATTAAAAGGTGTTTAAAAGTAACGTAATTTCATAAAAATAATTTAATTTTTTGAACTGTGATAGCAGACATACCAATTTGAACAACGTCAGTAAAATTTTGTGCTCTATAGCAACATGTATCCCAATAGTAACGATATTTTTACAAATATTTATTTTAAAGTATGTATTTTAAAAGTAGAGTGTGAACCACACCAAGCGGACCTACATACTTATTTCATTATTAGTTTTTGTTTTTAACACAGAAGTTTATAACTCACTTGGAAAATTGGCTACAGATTAATTTTTATACCCTTAACCACAGGTGGAAAAAGGGTATATCTAACTTTGTCGTTCCATATGTAATTTCTACAATATCTATTACCGATTCCATCAAGTACATTAATATTGTATCATTTAAAAACTATTGAAGAGATCTTTAAGAAATTACCAAAATTTTTTTAAAAATAGCCGATGAAATTTTATGTAAAATTATATATTATAGTACTTAATTTGTTTTTCTTATTTTTTTATTCTCTGTCACCCCGATATTTTATTTGTTTTTAAGTTGGAGTTAATTCACTAAACTAGAATTACATACATGGTGAAGAGTATATAAGATCCGGCATATCCGATTATATCACTCTTACTTGTTTATATTATTATTGTAGAAGTGAAAGTGAACTGATTTTGTCTTTTTCTTCTATTATAATTGTACAAATGAAGTTGAAAATCATAAAAGTAATATCCAAGGTTATAATCTTGCTTAAAAGTATAAGGCAATATCGAAAAATCACTATTCTGAAGGATATATAAGATTCAGCATGGCTAAACTGTGTAAATTGCTTTTGACTAACTTTTCTTGAGGTTGATTCTTTGTTTTTTATTGGCTCTAGATTTTTTTTGGTACACAATGCAACTGGATTACGATAAATGTGCGATATAAAATCGTTTTCGTATTCATGTTCAAAATAACTTTTAGAGAGTTTGTACTATACCTGTGTTTATAATTTCATTTTATATAAAATTCATGTTTTAAATATGATTAAAGCGTCCGCCAAATAACTTTTTTTGAAAATGCTATAAATAAAACAGTGTAGCTTCGGCTATGTGGCACGTAGCGCCGTCCTGTTGAAACTAAATGATGTCAATATCCTCCTTTTTTTTGTGAACAAAAATTCGTTCAACATGGCCCGATAATGATCGCCATTGACTGGAACGGCCACTCCTCATTTTCGAAGGAAAATGGCCCAATTATGCCTCTAGACCAAAATCCGCACCAAACAGTGACTCGTATTGGGTGCACCGGCCTTTAAAAGTATGCGTGCGGGTTTTCTGTGCCCCAAAAATCAAAATGAGCTTCAGCTGAAAAGATGATTTTTTGGGCAAAATCGGCATCTTAATGTTGCAATATTTCCCAGCGTTGTTCAAGCATATACATAACCATATTCGTTCAGCGGAAGGATAAAACTAATTATCTGTCAAATCAGACATGAACTAAGTATTACCATTCACGAAATAAGCACTAGATGGGGGACCCGTTACTAATAATTATATTGTAAACTTAATTACGTTTGTATTTTAAAAATTAATTTATTTTTGTTTATTTACATATTACAAAGAGCTGTAGCAGCGTTGGCCTTAAGCTCTGAAGTTTTAGGTATTAAATATATTTTTAAAGGTTAGTCTTTTTTAAAAAATCTATTATTAATTGGTGTTTTTGTACTTGAAGCATAATTTTTTTAAGAAAATCATTATTTCTAAACAGTGTGTTTTTAAGATGTTTAACGTGTGGACAGTTTGAGAAGATATGGTCAATGCCAATTGGGTTGTATCTACAAAACGGGCATACTTTAGGTAGATTCTTATCTATCATATGCGAATAAGTAATTCGTGTGTACCCTAGTCTTATTCGTATTATTTTGATTTGGTTTTTTCTCGAGATATCGTTAATGGCTTTAAAGAGTTCAGAGACACTAAGTTTTGAAGGGTTGTTTCTCCTGTGCCAGGGTGTCGAAATGACCCAGTTGCTTATTTGAGTTTTATCAAACTCATATTGAATATAATTTTTTTGTGTCCGAAAGTGAAAAGTTGGGTGTGGTGACTAAAGCGGCAGATAGACTGCCCTTCGCTTCCCTGTCAGCCTTAAATTCAGTCATTACCTTTAATTCCTGAGTGGTCAGGTACCCATATTAATTTTATGTTAGGATGCTTTTCAGTAATAATTTGTCGAATCTGATTAAGATAGTAACTGTTGTTGTTAAAGTTTATTACAGAGTCAATAGCCGGTAGAGAGTCACTGCAAACTGCAATTCTGTGTCTGGAGTGGCGAAATTATTTAACCGCTTCATAGATCGCTATGATTTCAGCCGAATAAACTGTACTGTATGTAGGCAAAATTGATGTTGTCAATGTCCTATTCAACTTTACAATACTGAAACTGACCCCACTGTTAGTTTTTGATCCGTCTGTATAAATAAATGTGTGGTCTTTTAGTTTGTTTTGAAGTTCGAGAAAGTTTTGCCGATATATTTGTAGGTTAGTTGAATCTTTTTTTTTTTTTTTGCTTATTAATAGATTTGTTGATGGTACTAGTATTTATTGTCCATTTTGGAAATTTCGGAAAGTATTTACAATAATTTACGATCCTTGATAGAACTGAAGGAATTTTGAGGAAATGCTTCCTGTGAGTATCTTTCGTTAGAATTTTTGAAAGAGGGTAATGGTCTTTCGCAAATATAGCTTTAAAAATTTTTGCAGTTATAAATTCCCGAGATTGTTCGATTGTCTTGATGTTGGCTTCACATATTAGGTTGTTAATGGGGGTGGGTCTAAATGCACCTAATGTTAAGCGTATAGCGGAATTGAAAGTAGTTTTGATTTTTCTCGGGGTGCTTTTTGGGGAGAAACCATAAAGATATATTCCATAATTTATTTTTGATATGATTACTGATTTAAGAACGTTAATTAGTGATGAGGTATAACACTCAAAATTTCTTGAAGAGAGGGCATTTGATTATGTGAATTCCGTCTGTACCTGCTGCTAAATACCATTCCAAGTATTTTAACATTACTAACAGATTCGACAGGGTTATTAAAATTGTGTAGGATTGGATTGCAGTTATATTTTCTACAAATATGTATGTGTTTGCATTTATATAGAGATAGCTGAGTTCCTTAATAACTACGCCAGTTTTTGATATCTTGTAATAGATTATTTGAATCAATGTTTTGGCTTTTAATCTTGTTGATTTTTTTAATTGTTATAAAATCATCGGCGTAGGCAGTCGTATTCTCTGTGTCTAGAAATGATGTTGGAGACTTTGTTGTTTGCCTTTACAAATAGAATAACCCATAGAGGTGACCTGTGAGGGATACCGTTTGAAAGTGGTTGATATCCAGAATATTCGTTGTTATTTTTTCTTTTGGTTAAATAATTTTTTACATAATTATATATTTTGGGTCCTATATTCTAGTCAACTAGTCATCTAAGAATGTGCGTATACCGATTTTGTCGAATGTCTTTGCGAAATCAGGGGAAATTACGGATAAGTGATTTTTTGTTTTTAGTGCCTGATAATATACAAAATATAGGTATATTAAGGATTTGATTTGATTTACCTTTGACAAATCCGTATTGCTGGCTATTGAGTAGGTTCTCTATTGTGACAAACCACCAAAGTCAATTTGCTATTATTTTGTCCAATACTTTGCCTTTTAATTTGTTAAGTGCTATTAAGAGCTCAGTAAGGCTTATATTATCTTCTAATAGGGTTGCGTTCTTTCCAGCCACTAGCATTGTTTAATTGGAAATTATATTCTGTTTTTTTTTTTTTCTTTTTTTTTAATATTGGAGAAAAATTCTTTTATATTGGGAACCTTCGGGTGGTTCGATGCAGTGAATGGTTGATTTTGTTTTTAGACCGCAAAATCTCCGTATGTTGTACCATGTTTTGTTTAGTAGTGTTTGAGAATGAATTTCTGATGTGAATAAGTTTAATGACATTCTTTTAGAAATCTTGAATTCTTTCTTGCTCTTCTAAAGATGAGCTCGTTTGTGGTTGAAATATGTTTTTTAAACTTTTTTCAAGAGTGGCATAACTTGTCTAATTTTTTACATTATATTATAGTTAAAATATTTTTTGTAAACAAATTGTAAACAAGTGTAGACAAATTGTTATTCTTCAGTTATGTTTAAGCTCGTTATTTAATTTGATTAATTTGGCATTTAAATGTATATTGTGAATAGTTACATTCTATTAATTAAAACGTGGCTTATCTTCGAAAGGCGCATATTTGTGCAATGAAGACCTGGATGAAAAAGAGCAGAATTCGTGTTATAAGGCGGCACAAGTAAAACTCAAAACATAAGTTATAAATATTTTAAATTTAAAAGTATATTTAAAAATAAAATATTGCATTTTAGTAAACTAAGGAGAAAGAACATTTGGAATCACCCTGTTTGCCGGGAAAAAATTGAAATAGGAAACTAAATTTTAAGGTTCTCAAATGCACTTTTTAGAACTATCGAATATTTTTTTTTTGGACAAAAATCTCTAGTTTTTTTTTTAAATGTTTGTCAGAAGTTTCCTGAAGAGTTATGTAAGCGGTAACGAAATGGCCATCGAGACGTACTTTGACCCTCAATAATCAATATCGGTAATTAATATAATCGGGATAATTAAATAAAAATAGCACGAAGTTTTTTGTGAAAATTCGATAAAAAATATTTTTTTTTTGCAATTTAAATAATATACCCATCTTTTTTGAATCTTGATTTGAATATTATTTTTATTTTAAAAATAAGCAGATAAAAAAGTTTGTGAATTAAAGAGTAGAATGCAAATTAAAAGAGATTGAATACTAATTCCCATTTCTGACATTAAACTTTTTAGTAATACTTTCACTTTTATTTTCACAGCCGTGACAAGAATAAAAAAGAAGAAAATAAAAATTAATAAATGAAAGAAGATGACTCATTTGATACTCATACCGGTACTTCTTTGTAGGTTTTCTTTAATCTGGCTGAACAATATGAAAGAAATGACATGCACATTGAAGCCCTCAACACATACAGCATCATGACAAAGAATAAAATGTTTCCACATGTGAATCAGTTAAAACTGAATATGGGAAACATTTACTATCGCATGGGCATTTATCCAAAGGCGATAAAAATGTATCGCATGGCTTTGGATTCGGTGCCCAATAATTTAAAACAATTACGCCTTAAAATCACTCAAAATATTGGAATACTTTTTGTGCGAATGGGCCAGTATGCTGATGCGGCAGCCAGTTTTGAATTTATTATGTCCGAACGGGCGGATATACGCAGCGGAATCCATCTAATATTATGCTATTATGCCATGGGTGATGTTGATAAAATAAAGAGTACTTTTAGAAATTTATGTGATGTTCAACCAATGGAGGCTGAAAAGGATTTGGATAATGAAAACAGTTTACTTAAGCTACAACAACATGTGGCTAGTGACAAACAACAGCAACCGCAAACATATTCTCAACATCAACTACGGCATCAGGACGAATTTGAACACTCATCCACTGCCGAGATTGAAGTAATTAATAGTGGTAGTAGCACTCGTAGTATTACTACTGGTAATGCTGTCAGTAGTTTTGACATTAATGAAAACAAAACCAATGGATCAGGAAATGCAGCCAATAATAATGAAGTAAGATTAAGTGGTGTTGCTGTGGCATCAAATGCATTAAATGAACAGCGACCCAAGACTGGGTCAAGACCTTCTGACCGCAATGGCTACATATTTCAGTCACTAAAAAACGACGACCTAGCAATTTATATCAAACAACGTAAAAACAGTGAAAAACGTTCCATCACAATGATTGTTGATTTAATTTCACCCGTTATTGAAGAAAATTACAACGACGGTAAGTGTTCACAAACACTAATAAGTGATTTTTATTACGTAGGTATCATAAAAGACTGGTTAATTGAATGGAATTGAACTTGTTTTTTCTGTTGTTCATATTAAATTTTATTTTGAGCATATTCACCGAATGCAATCTGCAGCTCATTGCAACAATTTAAAATTCTGATTAGATGTATACTTGGAAAGTGTGTATGTACAATAATGGCCAAAAAAATCACCTAAATATATACATAAATTAAATTTTTTTAATAATTTTCAAAATATAATCTTTTTTTTCGTGCTATATTCTATTATCCCGATTCATTATTTAAATTACCGATACTGATTATTGGGGTCAAAGCACGTCTCGATAGCCATTTCGTTACCGCTAACATAAATCTTCAGGAAACTTTTGACCAACATTTTAAATAAACTAAAAATTTGTGTCCAAACAATAAAGCAAAGACAAAAATCAAAGTTTAAGCAAAAACAACAATAACCAACAGTAACTCTATGTTGCTTTCTCCACTGTATACGGCTGACTTTTTTTCGGCTCTTTTATATAGTTGAAAGAGGATGAAAAATAAAATATCACAGAAACCTACGATAATTTATTTATATGCACGGGCACTTTGCAAATATTAAATTAAAGTTTTTCAAGTGCATGAAAGTTCTTTACTTTCAGGAAGTCTAACCCATGATCTTCTGCTAGTAGCGTCCAAATACATCAAGCTCTGTAATTTTTTATAACAATAAGACCTTCTCAATAAAGACTTGTTTTTGCAAACACTATGCGATTTTGCCGACGTTGTTTTGTTAATATTTGGACTTTTTTAAGAAATCTCCGTAGTCGATTTTTCTTCAATAATCGCCGCCTTACAATCCTAGTGGTTATAATCGCTAAAGCGTCTCGGGCTGATAATACTTGATATGTTTGTTTGGTGCTGTAAAACACTAAACACATAATTCTGAGATCTTTCAACAGTCTTCGCAATTTCGTATTCGCCTTAAGGTAAAGTCTTCAAATTTTTTATAATGAAGTGCTCAGCGTCAGTCCAGTACTTTGCACGACCTATTTTTAAGTTTTAAATATTGAATAAAAAAAATATTATTTTGACTGTTAAGTTACACTATCAAACTGCAATATAAACAGGCATGTTTAATAAAAAAATTCCGATCGGAATGGTTTTAATTTCGTATTAACAATTCCGACAAATTTACTAGAAAAATCGACTTTTAAGTCATTTTTACACCCTCATTTTCTTCACCGCCGGTGGAAAAGTGTGTGACAGTTTTGCTTGTGTTCCTTATATTTACAGGTATATTTCTTATTACTGAAATTTATTTTCAGGATACAACTGGTGCATTGAGGTTATTAAATCATCCAATCTGTCATGGCTAGCCAGCGAATTGGAACTAAATAAAGCTCTAGTTTATTTACGTCAGAATGATGTCAACCAAGCAATTGAAACTTTGCAAATGTATGACCGCAAAAGTGAGGGATCTATGACAGCCAGCGCTTTGACCAATTTGACTTTCATTTATATCAACGTAAGTAAATACACTTGTACGTTCCTATGTTCAATAAATGTGTCGAACCAACATAATACAAATAAACTAAAACGCCCTCACAAAAGAAGTGCGTGAATGGTTTCAAAACAACTAAAAAATTGTTTTTACTACATTGACCAGTATATATGTATGTATTATGTATAAAAAACTTATTTGCTAAAGGAACACTACTTTTTCAATGAGCATTATTTTCTAATATTAAACAATATTAGCTACAAACAGAAGACCTTAAAAGCTTCTCATATTCAAGAGTTACAATCAAAGCGGGGTAAAAAATGAGTTTGTTATTAAAAGAGTCATTGGTAAAGCATATTAACTGCACTATATATATGTATGTATATTACATATGCATTTATATCTTATGAATATTTTATGTTTAATGGATTTTAATTGACAGAATTTTTGCTGCTTTTTTTACTGAAAAATTTTTAGCTTGGTAATTTGGAAACGGCCAACCAATGTGTTCAACACATGAACGAGATTGGAGCTTTACATACAAGTGCAATGGCTTTGGTTAATGCCAGCATTATTGATTATCAAAAACAAAACTATACAGCAGCACGCAATAAACTGGAGAGAGCATTATACATACAGCCGGATAACTTTGAAGCCAATTACAATTTGGGCTTAGTAGCAATGAAAGAAAATGATTATGCGTTAGCCGAGGAGCAATTTGAAAATTTAAAATCACAATTAATGGTTCCGTATTCTGTTCAACACAGTCATGTTTACTATCAACTGGCTAAATTGCAAGAGAAAGTTAATACAACCACCATAGGTGGGGGTAACTTTAAACTAGCAAATGCCTCGTCAGCTTTACAGTCATTTATGCAGGTGTTGGGAATATCAGCTGGAGAAATTGACTCGCGCTTATTTGAAAAGGTTGGTTCTATTTATGAGCAATTGAATGATCATCAAGAAGCCAACCAATATTATAATGAAGCATACCGTATAAATCCAAGTGATATTAATATTGCCAGCTCTATAGGATCATATTTTATCAAACTGCAGGCAATTGAAAAGGCTTTATACTATTACGAAAGAGCCGTCTTAGCTGATCCTAATGATCCAAATCTTATGCTACGTATCGCTGGCTGCTTTCGCAATTCGTATTTGCCACCCAAGCAATATTTAGGGATGTTTGAAAAAATCTACAACATGTTTCCCGACAATCTGAATTGTGTGAGAGCCTTGGTACAGGCTACTAAAAGCCTAGGCATGTCTGAACTGAATGAGAGATATGCTCAGGAGTATTCGAGACTTCAAAAGGCACAAATTGAAAGAGAAAATGAGCAACGTTATCAGCAGCAGCGTTTGTCATCAGCAGCATCTAGTCGAATTAGTAGTAGCCGTCTTCGAGGTAATTTTAAAAACTTTATTTAGGGTTGAAGTAAAATACATATTTTATTTTATTTCAATAGCCTTTCGAAACCAGAATGAAAGCAATTTTACAGGAAGGCAGCCAGATTCACTTACTGCTAATGTTGTATCAAATGCCATCACAGCTAGTTTTGATGGCGATCACTATATCCGATCTAACGTCTCAACTTTTACAGGTAAGAATAACATTTAAAATTAAAAATCATTTTACATAGAAACTAATTAGTAATGAAAAATGCAGCTCATCATACAGATCCCCTCGGGCCACCAGCTGAACGTCCTCGCACTGGCATGATGAAACATGATCCCAGTCAAGATTCTGATGATGAAGAAATTAATGCTGAAAGTTTATTACCCATATAATTACACTGTCCAACAAATTAAGACTTTTTGAATGGAACAGAATAGCAACCCAATAATTCTGAAAGGGTATGTTGAGTAGATCATTTTTGTAGAACAAACTTATGGCCCAGCATGTCTGAGTTTTTTTTTACAGTGGGTCAAAGTTTTCATTTTTTGGTCGAAGGGAGCATTATAATGTATGAAAAAAATGCTGTAAGTTAATGTCTGAGAGAATTCTTATGGTCTGAGTTATATTGTGGAATTGTATGAGGTTTATTTTTGTGGAAGATCTTAACCCTCTAACTGGTCCCTTTATGGGTCAATTTGACCCTTTTCGAGAAAATCAAAAAATATCCTTTAAAAAAGGACATTTAAGGATTAAAATATTGTACGAAAATGTTTGCCGGAAAATTTCAGTGGGGGTCACCAAAGACACCATTGTTGTAAAAAAAGCTTTTCACGATTAATTGGCAAAATTACTTGGCAACTTCTATAAAAAAATTATAATTTCTGTATTTCCGTATTGGCATATGTCATATTGGCCAAAAATATATGTGTAGGCGATTGAGGCACCGGAACACCTTTACAGCGCACTTCTGGTAAAATGACATTATTTGTTGCTTCGTATGTCATTATCGCGTAGTGCCTTTGGCTTCTACCAAATTTGTAATTTACGATCTTCACACTGATAGAAAAATCATCATAACGCTAAAGTAATTTAACATCAATTCAATGACAAATGTCTTCGTTTTTGACCCCGTGACACTTGTCATTGTTGTGATGTCAACCATGTCATTATTTGCTTATTTTGTCATCTCTTATGTCAACAATATGATGCTAAAAGTTCATCAATCTGATGACATATTAACATCACTCCCTATGAATATGAGAAAATTCTCTGTGTTTAGCACTTTCCTCTCATTACTTTTTACGTTGGCGTTATATATTTGTTTGGTCATAATAATGATGATGAACTTACATCAATGTGATTTTAATTTTGAAATTCATAAAAACGCTTTTAAAAATAAACATTATGAAAAAAAATAATCAAGTTGCAATTAAAATGCTAACTGGAATTATAAAAACTCTATTTACTTTTTTCTTTAATATATATTTTACGAAATAATCGTATACTAAATATTGCATCAAGTTGATGACATTGTAGTCATAACTTAGATGACATCTAAAATATGACAAAATTCTATGATGATGTCTGTCATTGCATTGATGCCATTTTATACCTTATTGATGACATTTTTCATAACATTGATGTTTAAATTTTGATGTTATAGCGTCATCAAACCAACGATGATTTTTCTATCAGTGCAGGTTCAATCCATGTCATTGGCGCAGAAAATGGCAGCGCCTTAGTAGCGCCACCACTTTCGCAAGTAGTACATACAGTTTTTGGTATCCAAGCTTCAGATAAAAATCGTATTCCAAAGAAAAGAAAATATGGTTCTTCAATTATAGGGAATATCTTTCTTCTGTTTTGATGGTGCGTAAAATGTCCACAAATAAAACAAAACCAATCTCTTAATTTGCAAACAGAATCCGCCATGCTTTTTTAAGCTTCAATTTTTCTTTTTTTATATTAATTTTAGTAAAAGTCACACCCGATACGTACTGCCGAGTAGCTCAATTATGCTTGATTTTTTTTATTATTAATTTTAATTAATATCACACCCGATTTGTAAGTCACAGCTGACTACACGCGAGAACTCAGTGTTTGGCCCGGCCGAACTTGACGCTGTTTTTACCTGTTTTTTATATGTTGGTGTATAATTTTACTAATTAAGCGTCAAGAGCTGAAATTTTCCGGCTAACATTTTCGTACAATATTTTAATCCTTAAATGTCCTTTTTTAAAGGATATTATTTGATTTTCTCGAAAAAAAGGGTCAAATTGACCCATAAAGGCACCAGTTAGAGGGTTAAGATCTTCCTCCAAAATAATCCTCATTCAATTCCACAATATAACTCAGACCATAAGAATTCTCTCAGACATTAACTTACAGCATTTTTTTCATACAGTATAATGCTCGCTTCGACCAAAAAATGAAAACTTTGACCCACTGTAAAAAAAAACTCAGACATGCTGGACCATAAGTTTGTTCTACAAAAATGATCTACTCAAAAAACCCTTTCAGAGTTATAGGTCGCTATTCTGTTCCAAAAATGCTGTTGGACAGTGTTATTAAAGTTAAATTGTTTATATGAATAGTATACGGTTTAGTTTTTCTTTATGGAATTACTTTTAAGTTTACAAATAGCATATTAAATAATAAATTATTCAAATACACTTACAACATACATATTTCAAATAATTATTATAAGTACTTTATCATAAAAAATAATAATATACAGATGCATTTTCTTTTTTAATCACTCATTTGTCATATTTTCTTATACTATTTATTATCTTACTTAATCTCTTGCTTTACATTTTGCAAATACTATTAAATTAAATCCTTAGAAAATAAAACTATCACATAAAATAACGTATTACTCACACTTGCACACAGTAGAATTTACCTGCAGTTTTTTTTTTTTTTTTTTGTTGCAAAAAAAACCAACTTTAAAACAGATTTCATTTGTCTGTTTATAACAGTTCAAAAGTATGGCCTCATGTGTCGAATTATATTAACTATCAGGACACCGCTACATTCCATCTTCAAACTTTATACTTTTTATATAATATATCAGGCATGTTTTGACAATCGCAAATCGCTTAAAACTGGCGATGCGAGTTGAAATCGCATGAAAGGTGTTCTGTAGTTCACAATCGCAAGAAATTTGGCGACTTTAAATCGCAAGCACATACTGAAGTAAGTTACGAATTTTGCTTAAAATAAACTTTAAAGCAATAATAAAATTATACACAAATGAAAATTAAATGTTCTCTGTTATTTTTAACAAAATTTATTTTAATTTTTAGACAATTTAAGTCGCAAACAATTAATTTAAAATATGTTATTTGTTCTCCCAATTGTTTGTTTTGGTTGTTTTATTGAGTACTGGCGCTTTCATAGAAACAGTTGTTTTAATTGATGTTCGAAAATATACTAGTATTAGTGCGGTTGAACGTAAAGTCGGTAGTCAAAAAAATATGTGGTTATTTTAGTTTTCAATTCTTATAAAATATTCGGTGCTTATTAAATGTGCGATTCAATTGTTAAGGGACCTTAAAAAATAGCACTAATAGAAAATCCATTTGTCGCCAAAATATTTCTTGACTTGCGTTATTTTTTAAATTAATAAATATACATTGGATTGAAGTATCCATTGAATTGTTACAATCTCTAAGCGTCCGTTTTTAATACGTTCTTTTTTACTTGCATGTTTTTTTTAAAGAAATGAAACTAAGCTAGGCATTGGAAGCATTTTGTTGTAATTTTCTACTGTTTATTTATGCTTTGCACCGTAAAAACATATGTTTTTCTTTTCGAACATAAGTTTGAAAAAGAGCAAATCGCAAGCAAAACGCGTGAGTTTCAGAACATGTAAAACAAAAGTAGGCGTTTTTGAAATCACATGCGACTTCAGAAACATGCGAGTGTCAGAACATGCCTGTACATCAAATTAGAGCAAATATAGGGGCACTCTTTAATTTTCAAATTCAAATTAAACAGTTGCTGTTATAGTAATAATCAGGTACTTTGTAAATTTTAGACGTCTGCCTATAACGGTTCAAAAGATTGGCCACATACATCAAATTACATCAACTACTGTATCGCCCTTTAATTTATAATTTAAAATATTTATACTTTTCTTTATATCAAAAAAGTAGTGAACATTATGTCTAATATTCAAGTGCTTGTATATAACGGTGCAAAAGATACGGTCATAAAGGTCATATTACATTAATTTAGGAAACACTCTTTAATTTCTAAATTTAAATTATAAATTTTTTGTGATAGCAGCAATACAGGTCCTTTATAAGTTTCAGTTCAAAAGTTTGGCGGAGTCAGCAATACATTTTCTTTGTAAATTGCAAGCATCTGTCTACATTTGTTCAAAAGTTTGTCAATATAAATAAAATTAAATGAAGTATTGGGGTACCCTTAATTTGTAATTTTAAATAATAATGCTTGTTACTATAACGTTCATACCAATAAACACTCTGTCCAATTTGTAAGCGTTTGTCTATAACGGTTTAAAAGTTAGGCCCATATAGATGGGGACACCCTTTTTTTTATTACTTTTTGCTATTAGAAGCTATAGTAATACTCAGTTTATTTTCTTTTAAATTGGTGCCCTTTAATATATGTAAATGTATGTTGTATAGGTACACCCTTTAATTTTCAAGATTTAGAACTGTTTTTAAAACGGGACTTATCTGTAAGCACCACTTTTTAAATAAAGGAAAAATTTTAAAAATCTGTTCAGAAGTGACTGAGTTCTGCGGGCGAGTTGATAACCTCAATCATTTTTTAAACTCCGTTAAATACGCATATTTTCATCATAATTTAATTTTAATGTATCTTTTTTTAGCTCCTTAACATGAACCGTGTTCTTTGAAAGTAGTGTAAGTCCAAGTTTATGATAAAAATAAATACTAAGAACTTTTTCCAAAAATTCTATTTAAATTTTTATGGAAGTTACAAATATAATTTCTTTGAAATTGGTATAGGTTCACTTCCCCAAAAGACACAAAATTGTACTAAATAATTTCTTTAGTGCACTTTTATATGTGTTGCAAATTGCAAATGACATAATAATTTTTTAGTTTCCCGAGATTTCGGGTTTTCCCGTTTATTAAAATGGAAATTGGCTTTAATGTGATCTAAACTGTCGAAATTATCGACCATACATTTTTATATTCTTGACAGTCTTATCTACCAAATGATGCTGATTTTTTTTACTATAAAAAACAGATTTAAAGTCCCTAAAGAATGTTGAAAAAATAAAAAGTTTATTTTTGCACGAAATGAAACAAACTGATTTTTTTTTCTACAAAAAAAAAAGTTTTTAAGAAGACAAAAAAATTTTGGAAATAAAGTACTACATCGTTTTGTACATATATCATATTTCAAGACCCATCACATTCACAAAGTGAATGGGCAAAGTGCCCACGACAGTGTCATTATACAGACTACAATAAATAACATTGTTTTTATACCCTTCACAACAAAAAGTGAAAAAGGTAATGCATAAGTTTGTCATTCCGTGTGTAATTTCTACAATATTCATTTCCGACCCTATAAAGTGTATATATTCTGACTTCTTATGCAAAGCGAAGTCGAATGAGCGATGCCCGTCTATCTGTCAATCAATAAGATATTGTGCCGAAAGAGGTGCTATTGGAAATCAGTATGATCGAACCTTCGACGCAGCAGGCAAAACACCACGCCTGCCTCTAATTTTTCCATGTCATTAGTAACAATAAAGTAACTCCAATCAAACAAGTAAATATATGGGGCGGCAGAGAATTAAAAAAAAAAAATAAGAAAAAACATAAAGAGAAAACATTGGCGCTTGCCCATATGGGCGAGTTACAGGGCCTGAAATCTTTTAATGTTTTAAAATATCAATATGTGTATCATTTTAAATCTTTTGAAGAGATCTTTCGGGAAATACAAAAATTAAAAAAAAAATGTTAAGTCCATTAAGAGCCGATGTTATTTTTATGTATAATTGTATGTACATATGTAGGAAAGGAACTCAGATTCGGAGCTAAGAGAGCTTAAAGTTTTAAGTTTTAAGCTCATTAGCAAATGCCGAGAGACTTTTTAGTAAATTTAAGAAAAAACTTCGCAATCACTTAAAAATTCGTCTTTCTGATAATATTACTTACAAACGATTATTTATAATTTAAAAATTTCGAATGTCATTTATGAAATTTATGTAAAGCTTTAACTCATTTTTTAAAATATCTAACAAAATTTTTATATACGTTAGTATGTAACTTTAACATAACATTGTTTTGTAATCCTTTTTGTTTTTTTTTTTTTTTTCTTTTTATTATTTTAATAAATATCTGGACCTAATGTAGAGAAATACTTTGTATTTTTTATATTTTTTATTAATAAAATGCAAAAAAAGGAAAAATGCATTTGAAGATTTTTAAAAAAAGTGCAGATTTTTCCGAAGAAATATCGTTGGATTCCGCTGTTTTTAAACAAAAAAGTTCTGGCAACACTGATCAGGACTAACAAATTATTCGGTTCTTTTAACTTTTGTGTTCAAAGCAGGGTGATTCATAAATACAAATAAATTTTAAAAGCACTGACTGGATAACAATATCTAATTCAACAACCATTATAATATAGTTTTGAAGTCCCAACTATAAACTAAAATCCAATGCCATAATAGCATCCAAAATGAACATTTACTATTTCTAATTTTCAAAATTCATTTCGAACTTGTATGTATAATAGAAGCATTCCGAAACCATGCGTTTGGCTTTACTAATTAAAACAAGTAATTGGTTTTTGGAGAAACTATTTACTGTAAAGTAAAAGAAAGTGGCTTTTTTACACGAGCTGGATATCTTTTTTATTTTATAATGTATTGGCAGCTCTGTTCAGTAATAATGCAATTACGTTAAACCAAAATATACATGGTTTGAAACCTCTTTCAAAATCCGATTTCTTTACCCTGTATTTTTGTTGAGACTAACAAGATTTCATACTAACCAAAATAAAAAAGCATTAAAAAAAATTATTTAAGAAGCTTTTGTAACATTGACAAAATGCAGGTATTGCCAATTAAAAGAACAAAAAATATTATTATGTTGATTTGTTATTATACCCTTCATCGCAGGTGTAAAAAGGTACACCTAAGTTTGTCATTCTGTTTGTTATTTCTACAATTTTTATTTCCGACCACTTAAAGTATATATATTCTGACTTGCTATGCATAGCGAAGTCAGTTGAGTGATGTCCGTCTGTCCGTGTTCGTGATGAAATAAACTTTGCCAAGGCTAGAGAAAAGTTTAACACGCCAATCGATCAGGCATAGTTTAGTTTTGGTATTGAAAATCAGCAAGATCGGTCCATGTCCTTCGTGACAGCGAGGCTTTAATTTTTCAATATCTTTTTTTTTATAATAAATAATTAATGAAATTGAGTTGGGACAACAACCCTAACCAAAACTTAAAACCTGTGATTATTCTAAATGCATATGCAGTTGCTGTGGAAAAATGTGCAGCAAAAGCAAATGCAAAAAAGAAAGAATAGCATTTGCTTCAGCTGACTAAGTGTTTCTTTCTGCAGCAAAGCAATCAGCAAAGCAATTAATTTGAAAACGTTTTCTGTTTATAATACAGATTACTCTTTTGAAGTAATTTTATTATAATTATTCGTATTCCTTTGAAAATGCCACAATTTTCAAGTGAAAATACGTCGTTGTTTTCTCATGGTAATATTTTTCCCAATTGTACTCGTAATGCGTTTTAATGCTGCTTACATTTAACTTCCTTTAATAAAGCTTAATGCGTGGTATTCATTGTTTTTGTTTTTTTAATTAATTAAAATAATACTACCTGGTCTTCTGTTAATGTACTAATTGGTTGAAAAACTCTAGTAGTCTGCACATAAGCTTGCACCTTCCATTTAGCGAATTCTGTTCCTTCCTAATTCTCTTTCAATCTAAATAATGAAAGCGTGTGACACTGTGCGAAGTTTTAAAACTTTAACTTGTGTCTGTTTAGGCCAGGATTCACTATCATACACAATCGTGCAATTAAAGCGCACAAAAATCTGACAGAATTCTGTCCTACTTTAAAAATCGTTTCAAAATGGCGTCGTCAGTGCCACACTATCATACAAAAAAGATGCAAAAAACATATGGTTTTAATATTTTGTTGTGTTTTTCTCCTTATCTTAAAAAAACCAATGAAGAAAAATTTTTTATGAATTATCTCAAAAGATTATAAAATCGTACAGGTCTGTCAAAAAGTCCGTCAAACACATAAACTTTTAGTCCACGCTATCATACATTTTGACCACACATGCAATTTTTGACATTTTGATACCACTGCGTATGATAGTGAATCCAGTCCTTAATCTGTATAGAAATATCGTTGCATTCACTTATCATTTTATATATTTCCCTATTTCATTATCGGCTAAACTTTTAATTAAATTTATCTCTCAATAGTGTTAAGACTGAGTGTAAAAAGCACAAATGCCTGCATGTAGTAAACGCAGATGACAATAAGAATAAATAAATCAACATTTTATATATCTCTAAAAACAATAACTCTTTCGTAAACATATTCTTCTGATTTGTTAGTGTATAATAATTATCGAGTGCGGAGAACAGTACAGAACACAATAGCTCTATTCACGATCTTGTGCAAATAGTCTTTCATCATAGCATTTGCAAAATTGTGTAGCATATTTTACTCATTACTATATGTTTTGTTGGTGTAAACTAAAAGTATGCTACACAATTTTGCAAATGCTATGATGCAACACCATTTGCACAAGATCGTGAATAGAGCTTATATTATACCACAAATTAAACTCCTAGCTGCGAACGTGATCATGTCTGTAAATTGATCTCTGCAAACAAAAAAACAAAAACAAGACCTAAAATAAAAGACTTAAATACATTACAGTGATAAACCGAGAATGAATCCCAAAATTTTCGAATCTTACACCTACGACAAAAGAACGCAAAGATAAAAATGACAATCGACATAGTTTACAAAATCGCAAACCTTGTGATTTGACGTATGCTGACTACACAGAAAAAAGATTTGTTGAAATATTCAAAATTTTAATACTACTATCACAATTTATTTCTTGTTATTAAAAATATATATAGTAATGCTACACTTTTTATATTAAAAAACTAACAAATAATATTTACTACTAAAGGTTAGCTGCAACAACTTTTTAGAAAGTTTACCTGAATGATTTGTGGATTTACTCAAATTAATTCTATTGATTGGATGAGGCAATCAAAATTATTCAGCACATTATTACTGAAAACAGAATTTTGGTAGTGAGAATCATATAAATCGGTTGATTTAATTCTTTCAAAAAGTTTTTGGTATAATAAAAAAATAATAATAAAAATGCAAGCGACCAACCAAAATGGTTTAAAAAATATAAAGATTTATTGAAAAAAAAAAGTTCCTCAAGATCCTTGAAAGGTAAGTTTTAAATTGTCTAAAAAAGACACTTGCAAATAAAAATAAAATGTTTTATTTACTCTGTAGTGACCACAAGTTCGGTATTTGCAAATATAATGTTAAATCAAAGAAAGTAGGTGGAAAGAAAGAAATCGGGGGAGTACAGAGTGCCGTTGTGCTGAGGCTATATTTATTTGTATGGTTCGAATCAGGAAATTATATCTGTAATTAATTTTTTAAATAAAAGTACACGTGAAAGTTGTTGAAGTTATTTTATTTACCTCACTATAATTATAATATCGACTGTAGAATAACTTTTTGAAAAAGTTGTGTGTGTCATATTTATTCAGTCACCTCAACCGAATTCCAAATAATACTCACAACCGCCCAAATTCTTTTGGCAGCAAATTCGGTTATCGCAACGAATCTCTCTTTTCATTGTATTTGAATTATATTATCATGTTATTACAAAAATTTTCTTTGCCTATAAAAATAGAGCTGGAAAAAAAAGCAGAAAGAACGAGAACGTCTGGTCGCCAACACTACAGAAGCAATTGCCAGCATTTTTGACAACTCATACGTATAATTTTATTGTCATGACAGCATTGTCAAATGTAAACGGGGTGTAAACAAGTGAGCAAGGAAGACTGCAAAAATTGTATAGATGTCCCCTGGCTGTTTGAAGGACCAAAACTCTAATGAATTGAAAAAAAATTCATTGGAGAAAATTCTACTTTTTATGTAATTCCCGGCAAACTTGGTAATATTTACGAAACAAAATTAATTAAAGAGCATCAAGAGAGCCTTCAGTTATCATTAAAAGAATAGATTCTTGCTTGGACCCATAACAAATAAAATCTAGCTTGCAACAAAATCACAAAATGTGGTTAACAAGATTCCTGTTAAGGCAACTATTTTCAAAATGTTCAACATTAATTTAATTTATATTTGTAAAATTTATTTATTTTTGTAAAATTTATGAGCCTCCTTAATACTTTCAATTTAAGTTTATTTTGTTATGTTTTTAGAAACCGTTTATAAATAGGTATGTGTATACTTGCATACTTTGTACTTATTATATGCATGTACGTAAGCATTAGGGTTGCCAGACGGGCCTGATTTGGCCTGATTGTCAAGTTTTTTAATGCGCGTCAAGTGTCAAGTGAAAAAGTGATTTGTCAATGTTTTTTGTAAGTTAACTTTTTTTTCTCAAATTTATTCTAGCTACATATGTAATAATACTTAAAAAAGTATGTTTATATTTCTAAAAAACACATCGATAGAGCATATTTTTACTATCTATATTTCTTAAGATAGTACCTATATTTTTTTTAAATAACGCCTAAGTTTTCTCTAAAATATATAACGACTGAATTTTTATTCTTATATTGTTTTTTGTTCCTTTCACATTGTTTCTGTTATTTTTACTTTTAACGATATTTTTGTTTTTATTCTAATAATTTTTATGAAAAAAATAATAAAAAAAATTAAATAAAAACCAATAGTATGAGTGTTTTTATTTGTCAAGTTTTTTTTTCAAAATCAAGTTTTTTTTTGGGCAATGTCAAGCTTTTTGGCAAATTGGATCTGGCAAGCCTAGTAAGCATTGACAAATTACATGCGTATATATGTACATACGGTCATATACACATTACTTTAATTCTTTTTGTGGCTCTATTTTTTCTTAAATTTGAAAGTATACCGTTAATCCTCTTTATATAAATTTTTAAGTTGTGTATTTATCAGAAGAAGAAAATAAGTCAAGCAGTAAAGTTTTGTGTTTTAATTTACGCCAAAATCAGGTTTTTTTGTTATAATTTTAAAAAACTCAAGTCGAACCTTTGAGTAAAGGAATTTGGCCCAATTACATATTGGATAAATTCCGGGTTGTCAAACTAGGCAATCCTCAAAACATTGGCGACCGTGACAGGACAGACACCTTTAGTTAAAGAAACAAATATTTTGTGGGACTTTGCAAAATATCAAGCAGAAATTGGTGAAGTGTTTCGTTTAAAGAAAAAATTTACTTGAACTTTCAATTCAATCAGTAACAATGAACGAAGACAGTGGTTCAACGCAAAGAAACCTGACTCTAGAAGAGCTAAAGCAACTGCGTGCGTCTTCGAAAGGAAGTATTACGCGTATTAAGAACATTGCTGAATCCAATGCCAGTTTATCTCACACAGAGCTTGAATGTAGATTGGGTATTATCGAGTCATACTATAAGCAAGCGTCGTATTGCCAGAACCAAATTGAACGATTGTCGCCCCAGGAGGCAGGTAGAGCTGAAATAGATGAGTTATATATAACAGTGAAAACACGCATATTAACCCTTATTGGTCAAGAAAGACGTTCTAGTGCTCAGGAACAGTCATTGTTTGTGCCTCAAGCGGCTTCGAGTCGACTGCCAAACCTCAAGTTACCCAAATTCGATGGTAAATATTTGGAGTATAAAAATTTTATTAATTCGTTTAGCAATTTAGTTCATAAGGATCAAAATTTACCAACCTCCGAAAAATTTAACCACTTGTTATCTTGTCTCAGTGGAGAGGCACTAGCTGCAATCAAAGCTTTTCAGGTAACGGACGAAAACTACCTTAAGGCCCTCAATCGGTTGAAGGAAAGATACGAGAACGATAATTTGATATTTTTGGAAAATGTAACCTCAATGTTTAATATTCCAAAGTCTTTAAAACCTGTTGCAAACCAGTTAAGAAACATTGTCGACACAATTTCAGCCCTGTATAGTTCGTTAAAGTCACTCGGGTCTCACGAGCAGATTTGTGATGCATTCATAATTCATCTCGCGATGAGCAAGGTTGACCCGCAAACGAAGCAGAAATGGGATGAATTTATCAATTATACTAAATTGCCGTCATGGTCTGACTGCTGTTCAATGTTGGACAGGCGCTGTCAACAATTAGATGCCCAGTGCATAAGAGCTACAAAGGAAAAATCCGCTAATAATTTAAAGAATTATTCGAATAATAATTCAAATGCAAAAAAAACATTCTTTCGTTACAAAAAATGTGGCTCATGATTTTGTATGCAATCATTGCTCAAAATCAGGCCATTACATTAATACATCCAAACGCTTTACTGTTCTGTCCGTTGATCAGCGCATTGATCAGGCAAAAAAACAAGATCTATGTCTTAATTGTTTATCAAAAGGACATATTTACGCACAATGTCCCTCTCGTTACTCATGCCGTTTCTGCAAGCAACGCCATCACTCGCTTTTACACAAACAAACTAACGACACCACTTCCGCAACTACTTCAGCTGCAGTTCATGGCATATTTCACCAAATCTGTACGCCTAGAGTTAGTAAGGTGATTTTGGCAACTGCTTTGATCCTCATTCGTGATTCTGAAGGAGGTTACCATTTGGCGAGAGCTCTGCTGGATTCATGCTATCAAGTCAGTTTTATAAGTGAGTCTCTTTCTAATGCATTAAATTTAAAGAAATCTAAAAATTTTGTAGATGTTGTGGGAATTGGCTCATCTGATGTTAAAGTGCCGTTTAAAACTCAAAGTACGATAAGGTCCAGATTAAATAATTTTGAACAGTCCCTAGAATTTTTAATATCACGTAACATCACTGGCTACCATCCAGATGAAACTATGTCAATAAAAGAATTTCAGCTGTCCTCTAACATAGAGCTAGCAGATCCTGAGTTTCATCGTCGACGGGGTATAGGCCTGCTTCTAGGTGCAGAGTTGTTTTTCTCGATTTTGTCTGTGGGACAAATTCGTCATAACGAAAATTTGCCAACACTGCAAAAAACATTGTTGGAATGGATTGTCTCTGGAAGGTATACGACCGAACCCGTTAACCCATCTACAAAATCTTCATGTGCTATTATGGAAACCAATTCAAGCGAAATAAACAAAAATATTGAATTATTATGGAAGTTGGAATGTGTCGAAAGTAAGCGCCAGTGTATGACTCCAGAGCAACAGCAGTGTGAACAGCATTTTCTAAAAAACGTTATGGTTCAAAGCAGTGGCCGGATTATAGTGAAGTTGCCCCTAAAGGGAGGTCCTAAATGTCTTGGTGATTCAAGAGATATAGCAGAACGGCGATTATTGTCAATAGAGAGAAACCTAGAAAAGAAACCCCAATTAAAAGCAGACTATACACGATTTCTAGAAGAGTACATAGAATTAGGCCATATGACACAAATTGTTTCACCGGTGTCTTCGCCAAACTATTATATTCCCCACCATTGAGTTTTACGATCAGAAAGTACGTCAACGAAGCTCCGAGTGGTTTTTGACGCGTCATGTCGATCGTCATCACAGTTGTCTCTAAACGAAATAATGATGGTGGGCCCGACTATACAGAACACTTTATTAATAACTTTGCTTCGTTTCAGATGTCATCAATATGGCTTGACTGCTGATATTGTCAAAATGTACAGACAAGTTTTAATCCACCCCGAGGACCGAAATCTGCAATTAATCTTGTGGCGAAATGATCGTTCGCAACCTATAAAAACGTATGCTCTCAACACCGTAACATATGGGACGGCAGCTGCCCCATATCTCGCTATACGCAGTTTGCATTACGCAGAAGAGAGATTTCCTAAGGCGCATGAAGTTGGCAAGGCAGTCATTACCACCGACTTCTACGTAGATGATACGATTACTGGTGCAGATGATCTAAACACATTGCAGGTCATAAAAAAGAGGTAACTGATATCTTGAGTTTTTCAAAGTTTTCCCTCTCAAAATGGCACAATAATTGCCCTAAACTTAAATTATCTGATCACGGGGTAAAAGAAGTGCGGATTGATGATGACATAACTAATACATTGTGCATATCATGGCACCCTTGTGAAGATAACTTTCGCTTTGATTATCGGCCTAACAAATCATACTCAAAGAATACGAAACGCTCAATTTTGTCTCTAACGTCTACGTTGTTTGACCCAATTGGTCTTATTAGTCCTATCATTATAAGAGCGATAATTCTTCTACAGAAGCTTTGGCTCATGAAATACGATTGGGACAAATCTGTTCCACAAGAAGTTAATACAGCTTGGAATAATATTTTGGCAGACTTTTATAATTTCCCTTGTTGAAAATAAATCGCTTTATTCGAATGAAAAACGTAGTACAAATAGAAGTTCATGGATTTAGCGATGCATCTACTAAGGCTTATGGCTGCTGTCTCTAT
This sequence comes from Gymnosoma rotundatum, assembly GCA_916610165.2. Taxonomy (NCBI): domain Eukaryota; kingdom Metazoa; phylum Arthropoda; class Insecta; order Diptera; family Tachinidae; genus Gymnosoma; species Gymnosoma rotundatum. The sequence continues at coordinate 120,553,715 of OU744336.1, forward strand.
ATCGTTTGCAGGGATTCGTGCGACAACATTTCAGTAAATTTAGTTGCATCTAAATCTGGCGTAGCTACAATAAAAATTAAATCATTCCCTAGGTTGGAACTATGTGGTGCACACTTACTTGCAAAATTTTGGAATCAAATAAAATCTCATTTTAAATATACAATTTCGAAAGTGTATTTTTGGTCTGACTCACAAATCACGTTACATTGGATTAATTGTCACTCATCATCACTGTCCACATTCCTTGGAAATCGTGTAGCAGAAAGATCTTTCCGTTGATATCTCTTGGCGATATGTGCCTACAGATCAAAATCCGGCTGATATGGTATCCAGAGGCTGTACCGTATCTGAATTATGCAATTCTACCTGGCTTCACGGACCAACATTTCTTCAACACACCTTTTCCTGTTTACCGACCTATCAAAACAAGAAGCTCACTGAAGACGAAATGCTTCTTGAAAAGAAAAAGACTGTTTTTGTAACCATCACTTACGATGTACCCTACATATTGAAGGCGATACATAAATTCAGTAACTATTTAAAATGTCTAAGAATTTTCTGATATATTTTTCGTCTTTTTTCAAGAAAACGTTTTAAAGGTCCCACTGTTTCTTCAGACGAATTGAATCATGCACTCTACAGAATCGTTTGGGTTATTCAACAACACTATTATCCTGAAGAGTTTCGTCAACTGGAAAAAACAGGTCTCGTTTTTGGAAAGTTGTCATCTCTACCTCTCTTTATAGAACAGGTTGCGGGAGTACCATTAATGAGAGTGGGTGGGCGTTTACTTAACTCCGATATGCCACCAGAAACGAAGTTTCCCCTTATTTTACCTAAAGCTGATCCATTTGTCCTCGTAATGGCGACACATGTTCATCGAACTAATTATCATGCTGGTACACGAGCATTAGTTTCCCTGATTCAACAGCAGTTTTGGATCGTTAATTGTAGGTCACTAGCCAGACAAATAGTTCATCAATGCACTCATTGCACACGGTATAAACCAAAGTTACTGACGCAAGTAATGGGAAATCTACCAAAGGATCGTGTTTCTGGCTCCCGCCCTTTTTAAGTTGTTGGTGTTGATTTTGCTGGCCCTATTTGGACTTATTTGAGAATTCGAGCTAAACGACCATGTAAATCCTACATAGCCGTCTTTGTTTGCTTTGTGTCGAAGGCGGTTCACTTGGAAGCGGTTTCAGACTTGTCCAGTGACGCGTTTAAAGCTGCTCTAAAGCGTTTTGTTGGACGTAGTGGCTTGCCATCGAGAATATACTGTGACAATGCGACGAATTTTGTTGGAACGGAATCAAGACTAAGAGAATTCTACAATCATTTCCATCAAGACTCAAACATAATTTCATATGCAGCATCAAACCTTATAGAATTTGTTTTCATCCCTCCCCGAGCGCCACACTTTGGTGGATTGTGTGAAGCGGCGGTTAAATCGACCAAGGGTCATTTGTTTACGTTTGAAGAATTATCTACGGCTCTAGTTGAAATTGAAGCTGCCATGAATTCCCGCCCAATCACACCTACATCAACTGAACCGAATGATTTGGAAGCTCTCACTCCGGGTCATTTTTTAATTGGTTGCCCTTTAAAGAATATCCCGGAAAGGACAAATTTAGACTCTGAAATTTCGAGCCTTCAGCAATAGCAAAGAATAACAGCTATAAAGTCTCATTTCTAGCGTCGATGGCATAAAGAATATTTGGCTCAGCTACAAGAGCGCCACCGATGGCAGAAACCTCAACGAAATACTCAAGTTAATGATTTAGTAGTAGTTCATGAAGATATGTTCACCCTATGAAATGGATAATTGGTCGTGTCACGAAGATATTCTTGGGGACAGATGGTTATGCTCGAGTTGCTGATGTGAAAACGCCTGCTACCATGCTTCGACGTCCTATTGCTAAACTGGCGGTTTTACCTGTAGATTGAAACCTTGGGTGTCAATGGGGCCCGGCATGTTAAGGCAACTATTTTCAAAATGTTCAACATCATTAATTTAATTTATATTTGTAAAATTTATTTATTTATTTATATTACATGCGTATATATGTACATACGGTCATATACACATTACTTTAATTCTTTTTGTGGCTCTATTTTTTCTTAAATTTGAAAGTATACCGTTAATCCTCTTTATGTAAATTTTTAAGTTGTGTATTTATCAGAAGAAGAAAATAAGTCAAGCAGTAAAGTTTTGTGTTTTAATTTACGGCAAAATCAGGTTTTTTTTGTTATAATTTTAAAAAAAATCAAGTCGAACCCTTCATAAAGGAATTTGGCCCAATTACATATTGGATAAATTCCGGGTTGTCAAACTAGGCAATCCTTAAAATAATTCCCTCAATTATTATTTAGAATTAAGCTTGACCCTTGGACATTATTAAAGAGAAAATAATTTAAATTTTCTTATTATATTATGGTTATATTCCACATTTTTAAATAAAAATGCAATTTATTTATTATCTATAAACATTTTTAGATTCATTTATTTTAGGAACCTATACAAAAACTACCAACAAACAAACCACGTTTTTATTTTTCCTTACATTCCCTTCTACTTTAGGTTGGTTACATGCCTTCTCTTAGTGCAGACCTAAGGCGTATTAAAAATAAAAACAACAAAGTTATTTTTAATTTTTTAGGAGAAAGGAAAAAAGCAACAATGATGTCAACAGTTTGCACAAGAAATTGCATATTATTTATTTGTCTTTTGCACTAAAAACTAACCATTAAAAGTCCTTATAAACGATCAGGACCCGCTCAGTGTCAAAACTGCCAAAAATTCAGTCATATTTCCAAGCCACCCCTAGATTGCGTAGTATGCGGGGAAAAAATGGTATTGCTCAATATAATGAAAGACAGCACACAGCTAACTTTCGAGGTTGTCCTATTTATACCTATATCAAGGGATCTCCAAATCAAAAATTAGATATTTCCACAGTTATAATGGCCCCAAAACACTTACTGCCAACAGATTTCTTAGAGTCAGTTTCAGTCGCTTCAAAGCCACAATTGAGACATCAGGTTCATTAGTTTACTTTTACACTGAAGTGCAGTGAGAGAGTAATTTTTTGTATAAAAAAGTACTCGAACGAAAAAATAAAAAAATCCGTCGTTTATTTTTGTTAAAATGAAAAGATTTTTTAAAATATGAGTAAGATATTATATATTCTCGTAACAATGTGAATTTCTTATTTTTTTCAATTGAATTTGACCACTCTAAATATTCTTTAGTACATTTAAGTTTGTTTTTATTTTAAATTAAAAACAAGTACAATACTTGGTAGTCATGCACAAGAAAAAATTAGATGTCAAATGTTCTTCTGGACCTTTTTTACATATAAGTGTTAAAATACTTTAATATTTTACCTTCACTGTACTTTTATTAAATTTTTTCGGTTGCTTCATTTTTTGTTTGTTTACTTTTATTTATTTAACAAACGAACGGACATATTAGTGCAGACGGTAAATAATTGCATTACTTCACTCGGAGCATGATTCAATAAATGTTAAAAATTCAATCTTTGTTACGGGAAGCAATATTTAATAAACAATAAACTGTACAAAACTGTAAAAAATGTTTCTGGAACGCAGAAGGGATACTCCAGCAAAAAATAAACTTGAATTCTTCCTTGTTATTCATTAAATTGATACAATGCTGATTTCTGAAACTATATATAACTATTTTATAACAAAATTGATTCTGTGGGCTTCAAATGGTTAACACAAAGATCTTCTCAACTTAAAAATAGTATAAAAGATTAAAAGAAGCGGTTGAGAGAATAAAAAGTATTTGGAAGAGCTCGATGAAATTCTGCAATCGGATTATTTGATATAGCATGCAAGTAAAAACTTAAAAAGAACAGTAGTACGTAAGACTTCACTGCGAACCCTGAGTGGAGATATGACACTTAAAAAGGTAATTTATTTTTTAAAAATTTTGATATGGATTTCACTTCAAATATGTCTTCTGATACACCCAACTTTTATCCGTCAATGCTGAAAAGAAATTTTCAATCTCAAAAATTTGAATTATACCGGGTGTAGTTCTGTTAGTTTCGTGTTTCTGTTTCATTTTATGTGTTCGGATACGCGTTTGGTGAGATGGGTTGGATCAACCTGAGGACAATTTAATAACAATGAGCTAGGCCTAAGCCTAGCTTGGCCAACCGGTCTGTTACAATATGGCCTTATTCTGTTACATATTTGTTTGGTTTTTTAATCGGTTCAATATTTTAAAAGTTATAAAGGGAATATAATGCTTCATGTACATACTTACCCAGCAAACATTTGAACTAAGATGGTCTTACCATTTTGAAAAATTATGTTTCTATAATTTCATACATTGGTGACCGGGGGCCACTCCATTAACGCAAAATGCCCATAAAAAATTCTATAAGCTATTAGGGTACTATTAACCTGATCGTTAGTTTATAATAACAGGAGTATCGTTTGCTGATGACACAGTTTTTTAAAGTTTTCACGAAATCGCTCAAATATCATCCCCATATTTGGAAATAATATTTACATTGCTAAAGACCTTACCCTTTTATTAGAATAAAAAAACCAAACTATCACGTAAGTCGGATAACTCGAAATACCACTATATTGATAGGCGTTTGAGGTGGAAAACCATCCAGAAGCAAAATTTACGCAGATGAAATAATATGCAACTTAAATGAACTGGCTGAGTTAAAGAAACTCTACGCTAAGACTAGACTGCAAACTTGTTCCTTATAATGCTATCCTTAAGCCAAATAGGTGCTATGGAATTAAGAAAAAATGCAAGGGCGCCAAAACAAAATACTTCTAACGATAAATACAGCCAACCCTGGTGTATATAAAATTCAAGCATTCACAAAAACTTGAAAGTCTCATTGGTTACTTTAGAAATCTTGAGAAACGCAAAAATTTATTGCAACATCTTAAACGACCGCATTACAGACTTTACTCTTTTGAGCAATTATTAGGAAATAGCAAAAAATCTATAAAGTTGTTTCAATCGCTTGGCAAAGAGCTGCAAAGTTGGATTTCCTAATAATGTTTAAGTAAGATTTTTTTGAAACTAAAAACTGAGTTTATTTTCCTAGATCATTGGGGGGCTGCAGTTTTCTTTTTTTATGATTTGTGTTACCAATCGTTTGCATCAACCTGGCAAGAGTTGCAAGGTTGCAGTTTCTTCAATTTATTTCTCTAATTATAGTTTGAATTAACTCTTATCCAAGTTTTGTTTGTTATAACTCAAATTGTATGTAAGTTAATCACCCCTATTCTGCGTTTCGATTCAGATCGAAATTTTCTCCGTTTGGCAAATTTGGTATTATGTGTTCAGTTTCTTTTCATTTCCATTTGTTTCTTCGATTGTGTGTATTCTGCATTACGATCGTAGCTACGTTTTTCTAAGTTGTGTATGTGCTAACGGAAAATTTTTAATTATTGTTGGAGTTCTTTAAAAAAAGGGTAAAACTAAATAAATGTAAGTATAAAGTACAATAATTTTATTTTGTAACCATTTTTTGTTTATTTTAAATCCTTAATTTTTAAAGGTCGAAAACAACAACATCTCAGCAGTACGAAAAACTGCTAAGCTTAATGTTTTGCCTGTGCCTTTTCCTCCTCAGTCTGGCCAAATTTTATCCATTGCGAGCACAGTCTCGCCTGCATTATGTCAAGGAAAAACGACAATGATTTTGACACCGTGGACTGAGCCCTGCCAACGTTGTAATCTGCACCCAATCCGTGTTGGTAGCTTCCTTCAGCAAAAAACCTCAAAGCAGCTACAACTCGGTTCAATGGTGACGAAGATGTTAATGTCGTTGAGTGCGCTTCTGCAGCAAAAGAGTCTAACACATATTTAAATGCGTCTTTATTCAGGCGAAAGTTTTTTTGAAATCTGTAAAGCTAAAGTAATAATTTCACATATAAGTATGTATATAAACAAAAGATTCACAATTTATGAGTCATCTCGAATGGATTACAATTGTCTCTCATCCTCTGCCTTTCAATTATTAACTCTGCATTCTGGAGTGCGTTGTTTTCCTCTTCCAACAATACCGCCGCTGCTATTGATTCCATTTTGTTAAGAAAAATAAATTTTTTGGCCCTCAACGATGTAAAAGAATTAAAGTATCAACTCCGGCGCGGCTGGATTCTTCAAACTGATATTCTGACCACAAATTCCACTTACTCATGTTCTGACACTTTTTTCTTTTCTTATTTAATTGTTGTTCTTAACTTTGTTTAATTATTGTTTTTACAAACTTTAGTTTTTATTTGTTTATGAATTTTATTTATTGCTTTTTTTCACTAATTTTAAAGATTTATTACAAAATTGTTTATTTTTACTGTTTCTATCTCACACGTTTCACAAAAAACAACTTATTTTAAACATACACCGTTCTTCTTCTTTTTCTTTCGATTAGGTTTTTTGTCAGAATACCTTTTTTCGATTCGAGCGTAACTGAATGCGGGAACGTAATCGAAACGCAGAATAAGGGTGAATATATTACAGCCAATCTTTAAGCTAAAACATGTAAAAGTGCTATTTCCCCTTTACTGTATATGTATAACCACGACATCTATTGTTGTATTCCTGCAGATAATTGTCTTTACTAACTACTAAGTAGTTCTTAGTGCGACATCTATAGGAATACTAAGTACTAAACAGTACACACAACACCCTGCAGCAGTATAAACGAAAGTTAAAAAAAAGATATGAAAAAATTAGTAGCGTGCGTGGTGTTTTTGCCGCTGCCTCAAAGGACATGGACCGATGCATTAAAACTCCGAAAAAGTACATATATATTTTATGGGGTCAGAAATGCGTATTGTAGAAATTAAAAACGGAATAACAAACAGCTATACCCTTTTCCACATGCGGTGAAGTGTATAAAAACAAAATGACAATCTTTGTGATATCTAAAGGAACGTTGACAGATTATGTGAATACTAAATGTTGTCAGCATCTAGTGCATAACAATTTTTTGTTACCAAAAATATCTAATGACTAATGTTTTCTTTTATTTCAATAAAAACATAGAATTGTATCTTATTTATTTCATCATAACATAAGTGACAGTTAATTGTTTCACTAACGATATTCTGCATATAACTTATTTCTTTTTATACCCTTAACCACAAAAAGTGGAAAAACGGTATATATAAGTTTGTCAATAGGTGTGTTATTTCAACAAAATCCATTTCCGACCCCATAAAGAATATATATTCTGACTTCTTATGAATAGCGAGGTCGTTTGAGCTATGTCCGTCCGTCCGCCCGTGTTGCCGATATGTCAATCGATCAGATATAGTGTCGAAAGAGGTGCCTAAAAACACCACGCCTAACTCTAATTTTTTCATGTTATTTGGAACAATAAAGTAAGTTCATTCAAAAAACTAAAGATATGGGGTGATAGAGAATTAAAAAATAAGAAACAAACATCAAGTGAAAACTTTGTCTCTCGCCCATATTTTCCGAGTTTTGAAACTAAAAAATTTTCAAATTTTTTGAAATACCAATATGGGTATCATTTAATGGAAATGGCCTTTAAGAGCCGATGACATTTTTATGTAAAATTATGTATATGGAGTACTTAATTTTTTTTTTAATTCTCTGTCACCCCAATATTTGCTCTTTTGCATGGAGTTACTTCATTAAACTACTCTTACTTGTAGTTACTGCATTGCAAAGTTGGTCATGGCATTGAGAGAATTTTTCTATTGATGACACAGAAACTATCATTACCAAAATTTTCAGTCACTTAAATCAAAATGCAGCTACCGTAATTATCTTATATTTATTTATCTTAGATGTTGTCCAATTTTTAACGGGCACCAGTAGCTTTTGGTTTTGTTATTACAGATCTGCAAAGGTTTTAAATATATTTTTGGCAACAACAGTTAGAAATTTTTCATAACGGCTTCACAGAATATTTCAAAGTAAATAATATGTAGCATGCAAAAACTTAACTAAATGCATTCTTTTAAAATCGTAAAAAAAACATAACAAACAGCGCATATATGTAGCTGGATAGCACTTAAAACCTGTGCCAATCAATTGGAATGCTGACTGCTTGCTAATTGTAAAAATACGAGTTTAGTCAAAAGCAAAAAGTAAACAAATAAATTCTTTGTGTTTTTGTAACTAAATCTCTGACAATGGCTGGCTAAATGTTTATTAAAACATTAATTTTAATAAAATTTATGTATTCTGCAGTTTTATTGTTTAAATTTACATTTACATTTGGATTTGATTTGTTTTCAATTTGTTGTTTTTTTAGGGTTTCTGTAGCTTAATGTATGACAGATAATTGGCCTTATTATATCTTAGGGGAGATGAATTCGTGACATTAATCCGCTTTTGGTTATTATTTAAAAATGGACCAACTGGTTAATATAGGAAAATTATTTGAATTATGTGTTATACGCGAAACCCTACAACATTTTCATAGAAACTATTTACGTTTATGTGTAAGACTGAAGGCTTGCTAGACTTGAACTAAGTATCCATTTATGTAATAAAGTATCAATTCTATAAAAACAGGAAAAACAGTTTTGAAACTTGAATGATTGTTTCTATAGCTGCACAAGTCTATGAATGCGTCAATAGTGTTTTTATATTGTTTTTAAAACGGAAAAATGTGGTGGAATTAAGCGAAAGCCACATATGAACATGCACTAATGTTTACTAATAGACATTCAAATTGAGCAGAATCAAAACGGAAGTGTTGGCAAAAGAAACTTATAATTTTCTTGTACCCAATTAAATTAAGACCGCTACCAGGCACCAATGGCCAATCGATCAGCATTTGCAATAAACAGAGACGCATTTTTCAGCCAAAAAATAAAGCCAAACAAATATTTTGGTTTGATGTTTACGAGTATTCGAAGCTTTTGCTAGTTTGTTATATTTGTATTCTTTTTTTTTTTTTTTTGTTAAAAAAAATACTTTATGCAGATAAAATATGTTTAATTATAGTTTTTACACATTTGTAATGTAAGTTTGGAATCTGCAATAACCGTTAAATAGCCATATTTTCTTTAGTGGTTTATTAGTAAATTTTAGGTAAAACTTATAAATTCCTTTCCACGACAATTTTTTTTTTTTTTTTTAAATAACTAACCTTTTTCACGAAACAGAAAAGTTTAGTTGTTTTCCCCATAATATATTTATTTACTTTCTTCAACATACTCAGATTCTAAATATAAGCAACTCCATAAATATGTGAACCACGCCTACAAAAATCTCAAAATTATGTAAAGAGAAAAAACCTAGGGGGAAGTATTTATATCTTCTAGAAATATTATATAGAAAATAACACCTATGTCATACCTGTCGGAAAAAACCGTCGCCACCGTCGCTGAATATCCTTCATAATATGTGTAAATCTAGTTTAGTGAAGTAACTATAATCTAAAAAACAAATATTTGGGTAACAGAGAATTAAAAAATAAAATTAAAAAAATATATTAAACTTTTCATAAAAATGTCATCATCTCTTAAAAAATTAGTATTTTCCCAAAGATCTTTTTAAAAGCTTTAAAATAACATCCATATTGATATTCCAAAAAAATATGGTGCACAATCGTACTTTTCTATAGAAAATTCAGAGGACCATAATTCGGAAAATATGGCCGAGCGACAATTTTTCAGTGGATATTTTTGCTTATTTTTTTATTCTTTTTCGCCCCATATATTTGTTCACTTCACTAAACTTGATTTGTTCCAAATGATATGGAAGGACATGGGCCGATCTTGCTGTTTTTCAATAGCAAAATTTTCGAAACTATTTCTGGTCGATTGGTGTATGTAAATTTGCTCTCGCTCATCAAATGTCTTGGCAAAGTTGATTTTAACCCGAAGACGGGCGGACATTGGGTTATCGCTCATTCGAATTCGCTATTCGTAAGAACTCAAAATATATATACTTTATGGGGTCGGAAATTGATATTGCAGAAATTACAAACGGAATGACAAACTTAGATATACCTATTTCCATTTTTTGTTATGAAGCATTTTGGCGTATAGGGTTTGGGTGAAGTTATTAATAAGTCGCCTAGTGTGTTTTGCCGTATGGCCTGGCACTTAAAATCATTTTAGATTGTTGCCATGAGCCTTGCTGAGACGCTTCTTAGTTTTGTCACTTATGCTAACCTCTTGCTATTTTTTTGTAATACATACGGCCGAAAGAATTTGTATATGTATGTACAAAAAAACTTATTTGCAATTTTAAATGCTACGAATTGGTTATATTTAAGAAAAACGATCAGAATACAAGGTGTTTCTTAAATATGTAGTTGGTAGATTTCCCACTGTTTTCAGGCCTTTATTTAGAAGTCTTTGCAAGTATAATTCACATTTTTTTTTTTGCTAGCATAAATCAATGTTAAAAGGTTGTATTAGATTTTCATATACAAGTAGTTTTGTGATGACATTAAATTTACATTTTAACTTAAATAAAATTAAAAAAATAAAATTAAAAACAAACAACTAAAATCAACCCGTACATTTTTTTTTTTTCATAAAAATAATGTGTGTAAATTTTGAAATTTTCCGTAGTCATCCACGAATCTGTTTTATTAAAATATTTATTTGCGTACATGTACGTGAATGTACGACTGTAGCTATTGTTTGTGTACGTGTACTCTACTTTCAGTACATGTACGGAATAATATAAATGGAAAAATTAGAATAATTTCGTGTACGAAAAAAAAGTACCAGAAAAAATTAAAAAAAATCCGTGTACGAAAAAAACGTACATGGAAAAATAAAAATAACTGCTTGTACGGACGGCAAAAAGTACATGTACGATAGACAACATATAATAACATTTCTTATTGTTATTATAGTTGTTTTTTTTTAGTTAAAATATAAGCCTACCATTGCAGTTTGTTTTTGATTATTCGTAAGTAGTGGAGTACCTTGAAAATTCAAGCGAGGGACATATGAATGGCTCTTTAATAAAAATGTGCAGTAAGTGGTGTTATATAAAGTAAGGATTAAGGATAATAATTTGCTTATCTTTAAAATTATTGCAATTATACCTAGGGAAGGAATTTTTGATGTTTACTGTTGGCATAAAATAATTATTTTCATTTGGGTTTTTTCGTTTGTCTAATTGTTTTTCTGCTTTCAATATGCACGTGTTATATGTTGTTGTGGTTTTTCAAAATAGTATAATTTTTTAGGTATGGGATGTTTACTTGTGAATTTGTTATTGTTTTATTACTATTTTTATTATAGCTTGAGTTATTTTTTGTTGTTAAACGGTAAATGTGATTTGTTGACTGAGCGATGTCTTTAAAATAGTATATGTTAACCAAAATAGTAAACCTTTTTCATAAAAAGTAATATCGCCCCATCTAGTAAATGGCTGTTAAATTTGCTAAAAAGGTGGAAAATTACTCAATATTTTTAAATATGCAATGTTCCGTTCGTTAACCGTTAAGAGGAGTAGCAGCTATACTCGATAAAATTTGGAAACACTGCGTATTACTGAATGTGCTGTACGTCGGCTGTAAGCATTTTCTTTTGTCCATGCGATTCCTTAATAAAAAATGTTTAATAAGAACACAGTTTTTTATGTACTTGTATTAAGCATATTTATTTCTGCCTATGGGATCTTATAAATTAGGAAACAAATCTATATTTGAGGTGGTTGAGGCACTAATAAAAAAAAAAAAAAAAAAAAAATACTGCCGAGAGATTTATAATATATGTATGTATATACGTAGTATATTAGATTTACAAATGAACAATTTCTTTTTCATCGACTTAAAAATAGAAGGACGTTATTAATTCCACTGAATGTTGCTTTTTTATGTTTGTGCCTGCAGAGCTCAATCAGTTCTAAGCCGATTTTGAACATTTTTGGTAATATGATAGATTATGCTTACAGATTGGTATGGTTTAAAAAACCCTTCATAATCTTAAAAATTAAAGGGTGTCCCCATACAACTTCCATATTTTTTACGTGTATTATGAACTGTAAAGGGCACTTCTGTAAAATTTAAAATGACTGCGTATTACTATAGGTCCCAATAACAAAAAGTTATACAAATATAAATCCAAAAATTAAAGGGTGCCCCAATTTGTTTTAAATTTACTTATATGCGCCTATCTTTTGAACCGTTATGGACAACCGGTTACAAATTGGACAGAATATCAATTGCTATGGCCGTTATTGTATTTATTATTGAATTTGAAAGTTAAAGGGTGTCCTAAAAGTGGACGTATTTACAGTATGTAAGCAAACTTTTGAACCGTTATGGTGTAGGTAACATAATTTTCATACAAATTTGACATAAGTTGTCGTTCAATGACAATGCCGCTGGGCTAAAATTAATTTTATTTTCTTGTCGGTTTCGATTATTCTCTTACATTTAATCTCTCACTCTCCTAACATTATTGCCACATATTTCCAGAGTTATTTGTATTTTATAAGCATTTGAATTCACAATAATAGCAAAGACACATTATTAAAATAAAAATAGAACAAAATTTAAAAAATAAAACTAGCTAAAAAAACTGATGTACGTAAATGAAAAACATAATTAAAAAGGTAAAATATATAAAAATAAAATTGTTTAAAAAAAGAACTAAAAAGGTGAAAAATATGAGCCCATGTGTTATTTTAAATCAGTAATCATTTATTCTCTGTCCCTCTCTTCTATCTTTATAAAGGTTTTGAAAAGTCTCATTGAATCCCTTGCAAGATGCAAGATGAACCAGTCTAATAGACTCTACTGCCATGTATATGTTAAATGTACTTAATATTCTTTACATTTCATTAATTTTTTTGATAGAATTAATATAATTCATTTAAATGTAATAAAATATTAACATAAAATATTTTGGAAAACAAACACAAAACTAAGATGAAAATAAATATTATTAATGCCGTCAGAGGATCGTCGTTATTTTGTTCACTAACTCTTAATAACGATAAATCGTTCCGTTACCGTCGTCTGTTGTGTTTATAAACATAGACAGAACGCTGAAACTTAAAAGAGACCTGTATTGCTAAGCCCGCTATATCAACGAGTTTATATTCATATTTAGAAATTGAAGGGTGTCCCATAATTGATGCAGATTTACTTGTGTAGGCTTAGCTTTTGAACCGTTAAAAACTAATTGAAATGAAATCTACAAAGCACCTGTATTACTAACTTCGCTGTAACAACAAGTATAAAATTTGGAAGTGGAAATAAACGTGTATCCGAATAGTTGATGTAATTTGGTGTATGTGACCGAAATTTTGAATCGTTATGGACAGACAACCGAAACTTACAATGTAATTTGACCTATGTATATGGCCGTATTTTTTGAACCGACATATACAAACACCTGAATTTTAGACAGAGCGTCCACTACTTGGTTTGGTATAACAAGAAGTATAAAAATTTTAAATTATAAATGAAAGGATTTTACAATAGTTGATATAATCTAATGCACATGGCCAAACTGTTGAACCATTATGGACAGACGGTTGAAATTTACACAGAACCTGATTGCTAAGTCTACTACAAAAGCAAATATATAGTTTGATTTTGGAAATTAAAGGGTTTTGCTGTAATTGATGTATATTGCCAACCCATTGAACTGTTGAGCAACTATAAAGTTTGGAGATGGAATATAAGGATGTCCCAATAGTTAATGTAGCCTAATGTATGTGATCATACTCTTGAATCGTTATTGGCAGACAGATTAAATCTGTTTTGAAGTCGGTTTTTTTTCAAGAATTATTATAATAAATATTACAGTAGGTTGTAAAACACTATTAAACCATAATTTTCTAAAAGCTTCCTGAATTACTATTTTATAATGATTTCCCTTTATCATTTTTAAATTCAATACACTGATTCAGCTAATTTCTTATTATTTTACAAAATTTTAATACCCATTTATTCGATTCTTTCTTATTGACGGCCACTGTTGTAAGTTGATGAGCCGAAGTTGTCTGCGTTAAGAAAAACCTTAAAATAAAGTTTAATATCGTGGTCACAATTTTTGCACATATACATATGTTTTGACCATATTTAAGTAGAGATAATCGCTACTCTAAAACCAAAAGTATTATTTTTATTGTCATACTCATACTGGAAAATACGTATTCATGTGTTAAAATTGACATCCAGGAAATAAACACATGCTTATGCCTCGCTTGATTTCACATGGTCTTACCCTTCTCTTTTGTGTTTTCGTATAATTTTTACGGAGATGCCACTTAATTTCAATATGCATCTATTATAGTTAAGCTGAAGTTAGTGAATCACTTAATAGTTATTGCAAACAACAGAAAATGCCAACAAATATAACTATTGTCAAATTGTTTAAAGTTAGTGAATTCTACTACAAAGCAATATTAAGATTTTGACTAGCCTTCTATAAAATACAAAATAATTTCCGCTTTTTTTTATCAAATCCCCCACTGTGCAGAAGTTATCCTTTTATCATAAGTTCTTTTGTTAAATTTCTTTTTCACACAACTTTTGAGAACTTTCCAATGAAAAATCTCACATTTCTTTTAAAACGACTTTCCAAAAAACAAAAAAGCTAAAACTGAAGAAGTTATATTTCACTGGCAATGGGTTTAACAAGTACGTCTCAATAATCATTACGTTATGTTTAATGCTGTATCTTTGAAATACAAAAATTTTGTAATAAATTCGTATTTGAGTTTCGTTTGAAAAAACAAGAAATAATTGAAAAAAAAAGAAATTAAGATTCTTTACGAACATCAGTTCTGTTGTTTTAGCTTTCGATGTGTTGTATTTACTGGTATAAGAATACAGGTGATTCCAAAAACCTGTACTCAGATGTGTTATTTGTGCAATATGATTTTAAGCCAAGTTAATTGGGTGTTTTTGTGCCAATGGTTACATTTTTTCTTTGTTTGCATTTGCGCGTATAGCAATAATTTAGTCCAAACACCTGACGTGGGCAAAATCAGCATTCCATTGAACCCATTCTACGAAACAAACAAGACTATTTTATTATTGTATAACAATAACATTTAAAAAGCAAATTTTACATTTGCTTTTCCGATTAATATTTCTGTTAAAGAGAGGATTTTTTAAGAATTCCAAACTTAATTGGAACAGAACTATTAAATTTTAAAAATAAAAAGATTATTTATTAATGATAAATTCGAGAGAGAGAGAGAGAGAAAGAGTAATAATATTAAACCTTTGTTTTTTCTTACTTTTAACATCAATATGAATGTATATTTAAATGAAATTTTTGAATATACTTTTCAACCCGCCAATGGTGACCTACTGGTCTCTGAGACCGGGTGTGTTAAAAAATTCGAATAACTTTATTCTCCGTTATTGTTTTTTGTTGCAATTTATAGTAGCTGCCGCATTCCATGTCCCCTATCATCAGTTCGCATCGAAACTGCTAAGTGAGCACACGTTGTGTATTTTTTTTACTAAACCGGTGCTTGAACAGGTTTAAAATAATCTTCCGCTGAAAACCCCGGTGCGTTAGACCGGCGTCACCATTAATCGAAGTCAAATTTGCGTCACCATTGGAGGGGTAATTGAATTTACTATGATAAGTTCCTAGCCAAAATTGATGTACCAATTAATTTAATACGAAAAAACAGTATGCAGATGACTAAACATTTCTTTTATCATTTCTCTTTTTTTATTTTCAATTTACTCAAACTCAAAAATTAAGTTTTGTAATTTTAGTAAATAGGAGACATTTGCAGTCCCAACGGACTATATGTAATTTTACAACGAGCCTCTGTTCTTCGCTTAAAAATTGCAATCGTTTATCGCAGTTATATAACAACGCAGCAGCAAGAGGATTACTTTGCTAACTTAATTTTTTAGTTTAAATATAGTTGTAAACAGTTGTTAGGAGCGTAATAGTTTTTAGGTAATATTTTTATGTTATTTGCACATATTTTGTCATTACCTGGATTTTTTCTATTATTGAATTTTGAAATTTTTAGTTTAACTTCGTTTGGTGATATATGCTTAATGGGCGAATCCATTTCTCAAGGGGTACTTAAGAAATCAAAAGTTTTATTAACATGATTTGAATCACATAAATTAAACGATGCGAAAGTGGTTTTAAAGTATTCAGAAAAAGAAACTGCTTTATTATAGTCAGATTTACACCAAGTTCCATTCAGATCTTTTATGGGAACATTTTGTTTTATTGGGTTTTTAAGTGTTTTGTGGCACTCCATAACTTATGTTCATTTCTTCCATTACATGAAGCAATAAGTTTTTTCAAATATTTATTAATTTTTATTTTCGGCTAGAAGTTATTTTAATTCTTTTGTGCCTCTGTTCCGATTGGATTCCTTGTATATTTCCATATTTTCCGTAATCTTCTTTTTTCCCTATAACTTTATTCCTAATATTTTCTTCAGTAACAGTTGAAGTGGAAAGAAACGCAGCTTCATAAATTAAATTCGTGAAGTTTTCGACGACATTCAACAGTTCACTTCCATGTTTTATTCGATTCTAAACAAGTTAAGGTTAGTCCTTTGTTCTTTTTATTTTTTGTACAATTTTGACAATTTCTTTAGTATATCTGACAGTAGGCTAGAAATAAATGAATATACAAAAAAGTCCAGCAGATCTGGATTTTTTCTGGGGTCACTTTTCCAGTATGTTTGACCTCCTGTAGATAAAACTGAATACTCATTGTTTACTATACTTTGTGGAGTTCTTTGCCTTTTAAGATAGCAAGTCACCACCAACAAGAAATTTCGAACCAAGTGTTTAAAAAAATTTATCAAAATCTTGACTTTTCACAGAATTTCTGGGTGGAATATAAATGGCGTAAATTAACAAGTTTGAGTTTTTTGCGTTAAATTGAATTCTAGAAGCTTGAATATGTGTTTTTCTAAATTTATCAAAAAAGCAACCGTTCAATTCGATTCTTGAAAATCCATTTTTCCATAAAATAAAATAAAATTAGATTAAAAATCAAAGAAAAGCATTTATTAAATTTAATTTTTAAATTTAAATCAAAGATACATTCATAATGAAATTATACTGGTGGTCTCAAGACGAATAAATTACTAGGTCGTGGCCATGTCTATTTTGTTAAGTTTCGCAGTAAGCACGAATGTGAAACTTGATATAAAAAACTGTTATACAGATTTTTTATATATGGAGTTTGACAGTTAGACTAAAGACGAAAATTATTGATTTGCCATCGCTCCCACCTTATAATTAATTCGCCTTGGGTGGTCTTGATGGCAACTTTATTAACTTTGCCGTAAATGCTAAATGTCAAAAGATATGTATAATTTTTGTTGTATAGTGTTTGACATGTAGCGTTTACGGTAAAAATTAATGTATTCGCCATCGAGATCACATGTATTTTACACCATGGATACATAATTATGTACGTATCAAGGCCAATCAGTTGTAAAGTGACAGCGAAGGCGAATGAAGTCATTTTCGCCGGTAACCTAACTGTCAAACTCCATATAAAATGTTATACAGATTTTTTATATACTAAGTTTGACATTTATGCTACTTGCGAGTATGACTTAATTGGCTATCGGTACCACCTTATAATCGATTCGCCTTGGTACGTACGCTTAAATAAAAAAATCAAGGCGAATTGAATAATAGATAGTTTCGTAATAGTCAAGGCGAATCAATTACCAGGTGGCAGCGTTAGGGGATTTATTATTTTTTGCTGGTAGAAACGAATGTCAAACTTCATATATAAAAAATAGTACACAGATTTTTTATGTATGGAGTTTGACAGTAGTGTTCACGGCGAAAATTAATGAATTCGCCTACGCTGCCATCATCTCTAAAGCCTTTTCGTTTTAAAATTTTGTTCATTTAGAAATTATTTTTAAATTTATATAGGTACATTATAGCCACATAAATTTCTTTAATAAGTTAAGCTGGTCATACACGACATGTTTTTTACATCTGACTTTTTATCTGTGTTTGTCATATGTAATTCTGCATGTGTGTCAAAATTGGTATTTTACAGAAGACTTTTAATATTTGGTCGCAAACGTACATGTAGAATTACGTCTGACATAATTATTATTTGCTTGCCACAGCTGTTCAAATGCGCTTTTTTTCACTGTAGAGATATCCAAGCCGTCCGGTTTCAAAATGGCTTGTAGTCGTCTTTAAATATTTTTGCCTGCGTTACGGAATTACTGAAGACTTGTCAGTTTTAATAATTTCATTTTACTCTAAATATAAACAAGATCAGTTTACATTAAATAATTATACCACTGTTGCCGTTTGGTTACACTTTTTACATTTTTGTAACTTTTGAAGGCTCCACGTAACATGTATAATTTTATTATATTAGGCCAAATTTTCGTAAATTTTGGTACAGACACTAAATAAGCTAATAAAACTGAAAGAGTACTTGTTTCATTATTTGAGGTAAGAATCTCTTTTAAGATATCGACCTTTCTTAACAATATAATTCGATTTTAATAACAAAGGTTACCTTGCAAATGCATTTAAAATTCCATATAAAAAAATTAGCTTGAAATAAGCAAAAACAAACTTTGCTGCAGTTCAATTCGTGAGAAATCACAAAATGTTTCTTGGTTCATGTTTAGAAACAGTAAGATGTTACTTGCAACAATTCTTCCCGACGGTTAGGTATTATGAGCTACATTTCGTGCGAAAAACTAAGCATTCTGTGTAAACTTTGAAAATAATTGTTAGCAACTTCAGTTACTTCGCTTAAAAAATTTAACAATACGTTGATGTTTTAAGCAAATTAGGCTCAAATTTGCCTTTAATAACGGTATTTTTAAAATAATTAGTGTAGTAAAATTTATCGAAACTAAATCTTTCAAAGAAAAAGTTAAAATGGATTAATTACAAAAACCGTACTTTAACTAATTTTATTGAATGTCGAGATAATGCACTTTTCCATACCGAAATATTAATATGGAGTCCTAATTTAAATCCTCATGAATATAATGGGTATGACATTTTTTTTGAATACGTTTTTCATTTTTTTTTTCGTTTTATTTTTGTTGCCTTCTTATTTATTATGGAATATTTGGAATATTTTGTATGATGTAACTTTTTTTTAAGGAAAAGCGTAACTTTTTCCTGGCTTTCTCTAGCAACACTGAATGATACAGAATTTACATAATTGTTAGCAAATAGTTAAAAAAAAATTTTATTTTGATCATATGGAATATTACTATCAGCCGGCTAATGCTACCGCCAATGGTTAACCGCCGTTGATTGTTTTCATACGGCATAGGTTTTTGGCAATACTTTTTATAATTTTAAAAACAGCTGATGTCAGATGGTTTGTCAGATCAAAATAGAACACGTTCTAAACGAAAATTTGTCAGATGACTTTTCACATGTATTTTACAGAAGCAATGTTTCAACAGCCCTACACGACATGTATGTGTTTAACAGTGGGAAATTTGACATGTCAGATGTAAAAAACATGTCGTGTATTACCAGCATTACCTAAGCATTTGACAGGCTTTTCGTTAGATTTTTGACACAAGCTAAAGTTAGCTTATGCACATTATAGTTGGGCCTTATGTTTGCACGGAGCCAGGGTTACCGCTAGGAATTTCTGAAAAGTCGCACAAAAGAAAAGTCGTTTGAAAAAAAGTCGGACACCTTTTTTTATCATTTTTATTGAAAAAAAAAAAAAAAATAATAGCACAAAAAAACCAATTAAACCAAAAAGAAAAAAAACTCATTGCAGAATTCATTTTAATTATACATATATCATAAAAGGTACAAGCAAGCATTTGTAAATGTATAATGCTTTTATGTATACTGAACAACTTTACTTAAGTTTATTAAAATTAGTTGTCGTTAAGAAACCAGTTTATGTTAGAATTTTTTTTGGCAAAATTTAAGCATTTGCAACTAAATTTCGATAGTTTAATCTGGGCGGCTTATGTAATATTTTGTAGGTGAATGAATTTGTATATAAAAAATTTTAACAGACATATGTAAGCACATAAATACTATAAGTTCATCACAGGGAATCCAGTCTTGTATATCTTTGTCTAATAAATTTAAAGCTGACAGCATTGAGTTGCATGTTTTTACTTTTAATTTATTAGTTAATTTATTTTTAAGCATTTTTTCAGTAACCAGTAAACTTTTACCTGTTACTGGTATTTTAAAAACCTTTTGTGTCCAAAACTATTCTTTCAAAATTTTACGGAAATTTTGCGAAAACATTACATACAAGGTTGTAAATAAATGAAAAAAGTGTTGCCAAATGAACGATAAACTGCGAATTTATTTTAAATATTGAAAACGTTATTTTGACTATTTTTTTTATAATAATAATAAAAAATGTATGATTTATTGAAAATTAAATATTTTTTGCGAGAAATTTTACAAAAAATGGGTAAAAAGACGGAAAAATTAAAAAAGTTGCAAAAAGAAAGTCTCACATAACGTCACAGACCGCTAAGAATTGAATAATAAATTCATCTTGAATGTTTTATTTTAGCGTACGTACCAAAGCAAATCGATTAAAAGGTGGTAATCGTGGCGAAATCATGTGCCAAGTGGTGGCAGTTGCGTATTCAGTAATTTTCGCCGTTGCAGAAACTTTCAAACTTCATATAAAAAAAATTTGACGACGATTTTTTATATATATGGAGGTTAACATTTCTAGCAACAGTGAAAATAAATAAATTCGCCACGGCCACCACCTGGTACATGATATTCCCTTTGTGGTAGCAATGGCGAATTAAGTCATTTTCGCAAGTAACCTAAATGTCAAAAAATACAAAAAATATGTATAATTGGAATATTTTGAACTATATGAAATAAAATATATTTTTTACAAATTAAAAAAAAAAATTTAATTAAAAAAATATATTTTTTGATTGCTCGCAATTTAATAAAAAAAAACAACTTTGGAATTTTCTGTATGTTACAAAGTTTTTCATTTAAGCTTACGATATATATACATATGTATAGTACAAATTCGTATATCATACAAAGTAATTGTTTATAAATGTTAAATTATTTTATCAAAGTAAAATTAAGTACATAAACGGACAAATCCGTTAAACAAATTTTAATACTTTAAGAAATTATTTTTAATTCGCTGTTCATAATATTTTTTTAATAGAATTTAAGATTGAGAAAATATACTTATTTTGTTTTATATAAATGTAAATGAATGAATTCACACATTTTGCTATAACGTCATAAATTCAAGATTCTAATGCGTCTCCTAAAACCCTTTTGTACATATTTTCCAATTAAAAGTTTTTATCACTGCTTTAGGAACCTTAAACTAATAACAGCAGATATTATAAACATTTAAATGGTATTTTGTGATTTCATTCAAAAATATAAAATTCAATGCCAATAAATCCCTCTCCATGCATTTCTGTTCCAAAACTTATGTTAAAATCTCAAATTTTTAGCAAAACAAAAACAAATTTTACCAGAAGAAACATAAACACAGCAAAATAACTTCAAATTTACCTTAATAAAAATACACTGTTTTTTGGGGTTCAAAAAATTCTAGACATGTAAGTAATAAAATGCACTTGATTAAAAACAAAGCACGTTCAAGTTGTTTGATTAATTGTTTTTTAGTGTATATTTCGCTACTTGAACTAATTGAACGGTTGCAACAAATCAACTGTTATATAAATTATGTTATTAATATATTTCTTGAAACAATATAAAACAAGTGTAAGTATAAGAAATTGAATCTGTTTATAAGTGAGGTTAACTGTAATATTATTTTGCAAGTGCAAAATTTATAAAAAGTAAATACACAACAACAAAGAGGTGCTGAAATCCATCCCTTAGAAATTATTATAATGCCATATTACCTGATACATTGAGAAATGTGGTCAGAATTAGAGAGATAGTATGCAACTCGCATAGAGCTAATAACTCTCTAAAATAAAGATCAGTCTCTCACACTATAAGTGTTTTTTCGTGGCAAGAAAGAGAATAGGTACTCCGTTTGTGTTTACGTGTGTATGAATGGTGTATTGAAAATAGTGGTTAAACAACTTAGCAACTCAGGCTTAAAGTCTAGACAATAACGAGTTGATTTAAGATACAATACAACT
Organism: Gymnosoma rotundatum; assembly: GCA_916610165.2. Taxonomy (NCBI): domain Eukaryota; kingdom Metazoa; phylum Arthropoda; class Insecta; order Diptera; family Tachinidae; genus Gymnosoma; species Gymnosoma rotundatum. Next base: position 120,575,793 of record OU744336.1, read on the forward strand.
TGGGAGTATTCTTGAGTGAACCTGTGCCGTGTTAACAACGATCATACGGATGGATTAAGTGGGCATATCTAAAGTAACACACGCACACATACCTACAGCGTAATATAAAACAAAAACACTGACATTTTTCCATTTTTTATTTTATTTATTCTATCCATTGATACTCGGTTGTGAACTTTTCAAATAAATAAAGAATTTAGTATACAACAAATACTAACGTATACGGTACATATACATCGACAATATGTATTGATTTGTACACACGCATATTCACGTATACACAAGGAAGAGAGAGTGTATCAATAAAACAGCTTTTGTATGTGAATTGGTGACGAGACGATGTGATGTGATTAACAAAGTGAAAAGTGCAAATTTAAATATTTTTCCTTCTTCTTTAACGAATAAATTAATACGTTTAAAGAGAAATCTTCAAACTTCCACCATATAAGTACAAATAAATACCATACACATAAATACAAATTCTTAATTAATTAAAAAAATTAATAAGAATACAAAATAAAACTTAATTTGAAAATAACAAAACTAAAAAACGAATAAAACGAAAACAAGAAAAAAGCTAAATGAAACAAAAATATGAGAAATTCCTTTACGCCATTTGCTTAAGTTTTAATGGAAAATAAATGAAATGTCTTTAATAATGTTTTTAATTAAATTCTCAAGAAATGTAAATTATTAAAAAACTTGTGCTCAAAGAATGAAAGAGGCAAGAAAAATTATTTAAAAAATAAATTTAAAATAAACGCAAAAAATTACAAAGAAAAAAGAGTTTCTTAATTCTATACTGTAAGACCTAGAATTTCTGAACAAAAACCTGAAAAACTACCTTTTTGCCAACAACAAAAATAAATAATAAAGCAACAACTCGCAACACAAAAAAACTTGCTAGAGTCAAGTAAAGAAATAGACGTGAAAACACATTTATACTCTTTTGATCGGTCGTTTGTTATTGTTCAACTGTCGTTGTGTCGTATTGTCATCGTGTCGCATTTACGTTTTAGTTGCTTATTTAGTAATACGGTCTTGTCGCCTTTTAAGCGAATGCCTTTATCTTCGCTGTCGTGGTCTTCATTTCATAGTGTTGTGCTTTTTTTCCTACTTTGGTGTTACTACTTCTCTATCCATTCTTACATTGCCTTAACATTTTTTTCATTAGATTGTTGGCTGGTTACAACTTCTTCTTTATCATACAAAATACCAACAGCAGCAAAGAAGTTCTAAGAAAACGTGTTCTCAAGGAAGTAAATTATTGCAAAAGAAAATAAAAAAAAAATTCTATAGAATTACCCAGCCTTTATTTACTTTTTTGTGTTTATATCTTATTTCGTTTGTTAACTTCCTTTTTGTAATTTGATAATTATAAAAATGGGTGATTCCACACCTATATGTCGTTGTCGTGTATTGTATCTGGGCAGTGCTGTGCCAAGACAAAGCAAAGATGGCCTGCAGGGAATACAAGAACCCTTGCGCAGTCTTTACCCTTCGGAGGGGGCTGTGGGAGCCAAGGGCATTGATTCTTGGCTAAGTGTGTGGTCAAATGGCATTCTACTAGAAAATGTTGATGAAAATCTAAAGGAAATTACCAGATTCTTTCCCATCGAGTCATTGCACTACTGTGCAGCTGTACGACAAGTACTTATACCAGAACGTGGAAATTCTAATCCAGAGCCAAAATTCCTACCTCTCGATTCACCATTTGCGCGCATGCCACGGGCTCAACATCCACCAATTTTCGCAGCAATTTTACGTCGCACCACCGGCATCAAAGTTCTCGAATGTCACGTGTTCATTTGTAAACGTGAAGCAGCTGCAAATGCTCTAGTCAGATGTTGTTTTCATGCCTATGCCGACAATTCTTATGCTCGTCAATTGGAGACAGGCAGTACGGGAGGGGGAGCTGGCAACAGTGTATATGGTACATTGAAAAGTAATATGGCTAGTAAATCGAACGGAGATTTAACCAGTGTTGGTCTTTCCAATGGTAACAGCCATCATCACTTTCAGCAGCAGCAGCAGCATCTTTTGCCATCGTCGTCCAGTCATGCCGGATGGCGTTCACGTGCTGGTAGCATCACAACCCTCAACAGTGTGGGGCGCCAATCTAACGGTCATTTAACAAACGGTGGTGGTGACAATACCAGCAGTACTGCTGAGGGATACACATCTGTTAAAAATTGTAAGTTACACGATTTTTAATTACGAATCTTTATACTCTTAGAAGAAAATATTTAAGTTTCTGTCTTGAGTTTTCAACTCTGTTATTCTCAATTCGTTACCAATTTGCGATGCAACATTTATTATTAAAATGCTAAAAACAATGCAAAGAATAAAAATATAATTCAGTAATGGTTAGGTACTTTTGTGCAGTTGTTAGTTTTTCTTAAAAGCCAGTAACTGTATTGGTTTCTATAATGAGTCATTTCATTGTTGTCTAAAATTGAGGTATTTTTTTTATGAAAATATCAAAATATATTCATATACCACAGTTTTGCTGCCGAGGTAGAGTCACTTAATAGTAAATTGGATTTGCTGTTACCAATAAAATTTTTTTTTTGTATTTTTAATTTTATGCAGACCTAAAGACTTCCTCGTGATTAATAATTATTATATTTTCTCAAGTTTTCTTGTATTTTTTTGTTGATTAAATTTATAATAAAACTATACTTTTTTCTTAATTTAATTAGTTTTTAAATTTTATATTCAATATTGAGCAGAGACTGTTGTACTTGAAAATAAGTCTAGTAAAGGCTTTTCATTATAGATAACAAACAAGAAAGAGTGCTATATACCGAATCTTATTTATGTTTTTATTCCCAACTTAACGCTTTTTCGATTCAAATTCAAACTTTTTCAAATAAAACTCAATTTTTTTCAAAGTAATTTCAATTTTATTTAAAACAAATTAAATTATGTTGAACACAAATTAAACTTTTTACAGATCGTGTTGAGTATTTTGTAAATAAAAATTAGAATAACTTTGTACATAAAACAAACACTATTCTAACCGTTCACCTTCAACAGTGCTTATAAGAGTTAAAACGTGCTGTGGCTAAGCATAGCATCATAAATAACTTAGCAGATACAGAAAACATAATACCTTAAAGGACTCTTCAAAACTTTTAAGTGATACCCATATTGATATTTAAAAAAATTTTTAAATTTCAGAGAACCGTAACTCGGAAAATTTTTTCACTGGATGATTTTTTTTTTAATTTTTTATTCTTATTATTAATATTATTTTATTTATTGGAGTTACTTCACTGTTTCAAATAATATGGAAAAATTAGAGGTAGGCGTGGTGTTTTGCCCTCTGATCTGACGGCATGGACAGATCTTGCTGATTTCCAATATCACCTCTTTCGACACTATCGGCGCGGAAAGGGATATTGTAGAAATTGATTTTGTTTCCTTTTGATAACTAAAAAAATCCTTTGATCTGCTAATTTTTGTAAGGAAAAAAAATTATTGTAAATAAATATCTACTTGTTTTAGTAATTGTTTAACATTGCACAAGCTTTAAACATTTTTCCGTTAAAAAAATTAAGAAGTCATATTACTATTCGCAAAGAAAATTTTTTTTATGTTCCAATTCAAATCTTTCATAACACAAAAAAAAAAATAATAGAAAATATGAAAAAGTTTATCAAACTAATATTTTAAATTCTTGGCTTGTCTGTTTGCTTATACGTCAACCCCAGCACAACTTAGTGGTTGCAGCGATTTAATAAAGCAACAATCTAGATATTCAAAGTCTAAGACGCAAAGTAAAAGTAGGGGTAAAAAGTGGTATTTTAGTACGCCTAAATAGATTTGAATAAAATTCTAGAAATAGAAAGTTTCTTATCTAGAAGTTGCTTATTATATGGCTGATTTTAAAAGACAGATCTGAAGGGAATAGAGACTATTTTTTTTTCAAAACCAATTAATTCAATAAAAATTTTTCTTTGTTTATCTTCGGTCGGATTCGTATCCAGACATCGTCTGGAATCGAATGCTATAAGGAGTAATGTTGCATATATAGAAAAACAACTCTTAAAACGCTACCTAAAGCGCGCGACTATTTTGTACCATCTTTTTAAATTCCCATCATATTGAGGGTCGTAAATATAACGCCAATCTCTAAAAAAAAGAGGCTAATAACCCCGAAAATAACTGTCCAGTTGCCATTTGCTCTGTACTTGCAAAAGTGATGGAGAGTGCAATTTGCACTCTTTTTATTATACATTTTGACGAAAGTAGAAACAAAGGCAAGATAAATTTAGTTGTACCGAAAAAGTGCTGCTCTTTTCCCTACTGCCCTATTTCTTATTTTTTGTAATGACCTTCTATGTTAAACTTTCAACCCTATCTATTTTTCGAAGATGATATTAGCATATGTCATTCACATTCATTTTGCCATAGGCTACAGCTTTTAAAAATTGGGGCTATGGGAATGCACATGACAATCTTTATCTGAGGTCCTTCGAAAAAAAAATTAATTTAGTGTTCAACCGAGTGCTGTGTACTTTCGCACATGAATACGCCTGCATGTGCTACCTAATCTGAAATTATGGGCGAAAAATTCAATGTTATGTTCAGTAGAACAAATCGCAAAATAAGCATTATATTGCTATGATTTACTTTATATGTCTTTTTTGACACTAACAATATGCAAATGTTCAAAATGAATGTCCGTAAACACTACTCCTTCTACCCTCTTTTCCACAATTTAATTTTCTAGTTGTATTTCTATTAAAAACCACGCAACGTATATTTGTTATTTTTTTCTAAAAATTTTTAGAAATTAAATTAAAAAATGAACAAGCCAAAATCAATTTTAATTCTATTATAAAGCTAATATTTTTTAACCATTGTTAATATTTTAGGGATTAATTAAAAAAATCATGCTAAGTATTACCATTAAGTTATAGTTGGGCATTATATGAAAATAGCATTTTTAGCAAACACAAACTTTGCTGAAGTATATATGTTTTGATGTCACCCGAAAAATTTAGACACAAGTTTTACGCCTTTCTCATTTAAATGTGTTATATTATTGTTATACCAAAATAAAAACATCTATAAGAGGTTAATTTTTATTAATTATATACAATTTTTTTAGCTTCTCTTGCCATAAATTTGTGTTTACTAAAAACAATTTTTTTTTCAATTGTAATTAATTAGTAACTTAAAAATTTCAATAAAGTTTTATTGTCATAAATAATAATAATTGTGATTAAAAAAAGTCAGTAGCCTTGAATTGCAGTTAAATTAATAAATTTAAACTATGAAATTTTAATGGTTCTAAAGAAATTCTTTACGATTTACAAAACTTTACCTCCTATACAATGTTTTCCAAAAAGTATTAGTTAAAAATTATAAGCCTTCACCCAACTGTCTGAAAGAATAAATTTCGTATTACTTTTTCTTAGTTTTCATGTATCTAGATATTCATAACACAAAGAAACATTAAGATATATAAATTATATCAGCCCATCTCTTTTTAATGCGAAATAGCCAATTAAGCATATTAAGCATATGCGATTTCGTGGGGTTTCGCAGAAGTGTAAAAATTTTTAATGTTGATATGAAAGGAACCAGAGTGTTTAATAAATCGTTATTTACTGATACTTTTATTTATGCTTTTATTGTTTTAATAATGTATTCAAAATAATTTTTTTTTTTAAATTTCTATTAAAAAAATTTAAAACAAAAATAAAAATCTTGCCACGACATTTGAAGGCGGCTCAATTGCACGTTAATTTGAAAGAGTATATGGAACTTATAAAGTATTTGAAAGATCAAACGATCTTAAAACTTTTTTTTTATTTGCATATGACTTGCCAGTTTGAAAATACATGTATAACTTCGCATATCTGTCACAACTATTTATTTCCAGACGACTTATAATTTTTATGTTAAAACGTATGTGTATAATTACAGCTGAACAAATCTTTTTTGCGTTAAAAATAACTGATATTTGATGCTATGGAACATCAAAATAAATGCGATCTAATTGAAATTTGTCTTTGTCTTCTGACTATACCACAAGAAATATTTCAATTTGCGCACTCGGCGTATATGTGTTTTGCAGTGTGAAAGTTGACATGTCATATGTAAGAACATTCCTTCTGAAATCAGCTTAAGTAATTAACAAATCAAAATAAATATGATGAGTACAAATGAAAAATATATGTCAAAAAACAAAAGATTACTAATTCCGTGTATATATAAGTAAAATAATCTTTTAAATCGTTACATAAGCGAAGTAAAATATTTTTAAAACCGGTTCGTAAAACCAAATTCCAAAATAATTTTATGTAAAATATGTATATAAAATTTGTATTAAATTTATTAATGCTAGTTTAGGCGATCTTAATAATTTTATGCATATATTTTAAATATCTATTTTGTAATTCCTTATATGTTTGAATTAATTACTTGAGCTTATGTCTCAGTGTATAGTTTATATAGTATACATATTTGTCATTTTAGATGGCTTCTTTAGGAACAAATGTTAATACGAGACTTTAATATCATATTAATAAATTAAAATTGCCAATTAAAGATTTCTACTTTTCGAATATTTCAGCTGCATGAATCTTTGCTTTCCTAACTCTCAGTTCTGCTACGTGTCCTCCATCTTACGTATTGTTTTGTTGATCGGTTAATTATTTCTACACTCAAAATATTATGTAGGTAAATTTAAATGAAAAAACACTTTAGACAACTACTTTTTCATTTAAAAAACGGTCCACTTACATTTCATTTAACTTAAATGTAATTTACAATTGTTTTTGAATGTTGATTTTATAACTAACAAAATATGTAAAAACAAGTAATTTTTCTTTTATTCCAACGCACGAAAAAACAACCTACCAGAAAAGTAAAAACTACTGTTTTTTCATTTATTTCAACTAACAAAATGTAACCTACTAAAACGTTAATAATAACTGTTTCTGTATTTATTTTAATTTATAAAATTTAACCTACTAAAACAGTAAAATTAACTGCTTTTTTCTTTTATTCCAACTCTCTAAAAGTAACCTACCAAAACAATAAAAACTACAGCTTTCTTATTTATTTTGAAAGTCAAAAGATTTAATTTATTTATTGATTATTTATACTATTTTTATACACAAATTCTTCTTGTTTTTATTTGCTTAAATTGTTGTTCTTCCTTGAAAGTCCAAGGATTTCAGGATAGTTCTATGCTGTTTATTTATGTTTTTGCAATCAATGTTTATGTTTTTGCAATCAATATTTAAAGTACATATCGCTCATTTAGAAATAGAACGCCTTAACTCAAACAAAAAATCATTTCAAGATAATCACAGTTAACGTTTTCATCTTGTAAAAGGTCGATACATTTTAAAAAGATCGTCTTTTCAAATGTATATACAGACACAAAACGAAATATGACGATGTTTTAAAAAGCGATATGATCTTCACGTTATAAAAAATTTTATTTTTTGGGTTATAACGTTGTATTACTAAATGAGCGATATATTTGTAATTCAAAAATTTAAATGACATACCTTTGTTTAAGACCAACCAATGGACCCAAGTGGGCTGTGGCAACACGGCTGCCTGCCTAAAGACTACCGAATTTAGAAGAGAATACCTGCAAAAAGGGAACACTATTTTTTAAAACATAATGCAAATTTTAAATACTATGTAAGAAACTTACCAATATTTTTTTGATGTTTTTCTTTCATAAATTATTTTGTTCTAAATATATTTTTTATAACTGACATATTTTCCAACAGTTTATGTTTTTTAATTTATATTTTAAAGCTATTGTAAAATAGTACTTTTCTACTGACGAACTGTTTTTTTAATTAAGAATTTCATTTTTACTGAAACAAGGCAAAAATTAATTGAAAATTTTGACTGCACCGAAAATCAGTATTTTTTTGTCGTTTGTTTTTCTAACAACAGACGAAAAAAGTTAAATAAAAATTTTCTTCCTAAAACAACCACATTTTCATTTATTTTTAACTTTACTGAAAACTTCCTAAATAAACGTCAAACAGTTAATGTTAAAATTTTTTGAGTGTAATAATGATATCCAAGATAATAGCTAATTGTTGAAACCTAAAGACAGAAAGTATTATAAAATTATACAAAAAAGAAACGTCAAATAATTGATTCTAAAAGAGAGAAAAGGTTTGTGGTGTCTTTTTTAACGAGTCTGGACGTTGCGGCAGCTTTACGTCAGCCTTGCTTTCACCACAATAATAATTTGTATCCTACAATTTTATATTTTCGATACGAGTATATGTAAGTAGTTTAATTTTGTGTTCAGTTAAGTTAAACATGGTGTTGCAAGCAAATTGCCTATTTAAGTTCTATAGATTTCTACGATACATTTTAAACAAATAGTGATATGTTTTTGCCAATGTGAGAGTTTTAGTAAATTTACCTGATGCAGTACGATACAAATTAACATTATTTTTAAAAATTGCTACTGGGACAATACTTACTACCAGCTGTATTTATACTAAGAATAAACTGAAATAAAATTTTATAAAATGGTCAAAACTCAAGCACGTAAAGAAGCATTTAATTAGCACAGTTATCAATCGTTAATACTTAATTATTATTTATTTTTGTGACTTTTAAGTCTTTAAAATGTCAATTAAGACAACAGTAACGAAAAGCAAATGAATTAAAAAAACATTATTTTTATAAAATATAAGTCGAAATACACAGGAAAACCATGTTATTCTCTGATTAAACCCTTAAAAAGTTTTTAATGTTGAATGCACTGTTTCGAAATTTGAATAAAATCCAGTTTTTAACAACTTTTCTCATTTTCATAATTTTGCTTTTGTTGAGAAATCACAGCTAGATTTCAACTTTTTCCCTTTTCGTGCAGTATAAACTTGGCTAAAACACCTTTTTTAATTTTATGCGCTTTGATATCTACAATTGACCTTAATTATTTATTTATATTAGACTTTCTTTTAAGGTACCTACTATCGTGCTGTTGTTAATGTCATCGTTTTTTTTTATTTATTTTTTTTTTGTATTAAAAAATAATGCAATCACTGCACTCTATTGTACTACATACGATATTACTTGGAATACAAAAAAAGTATTTTATTTCAACTTCCCCAAACAAAAACAACAACAAATAAAAAAATGCAGTAGTTAAAAAATTTGTTTCATTGACACTTACGCAGCAGAAAATTAAGTGAGTATAAGCGCAACCATTATTGTATGCGTTGGCGTAAGGCAATCGCGCTTTTGATTTAGACAACTTTCTTTGTTGGTCAATGTTACTCAAAAAATGTAATCAAGAAATCATTTCCAGTTTCGTTTTTGTGCTTGAAAATTATTTTACTTCCGTTCGAATTGTTAAAAACGTTTTCCTCATGTTATTTTTTGTGTTATATGCGATTATTTGAGGTTTTATGTTTATATTTTTACTAAATTCGTGGTCGTATTTCAATGCAGCTATTTTATAAGTATGTATGTATATAAATGTGCATGCTTTTTAAGTTAATACAATATGGAATGCTCTTTAATAAATTTAGTTAATGTGCTATAAATATTGGATTTATATAATTTTGCTAGATAATATTCCAACAAAAATTTAAATATATTGGATTAATTAAGGATGCGTTGTTGAAGAAGGTAGTGTGAACTACCTTGTTCCAAACCTTAAAACTTCAAAAACAACATTTCAAACAGAAAATAAATTTAAATAAAAGAACTAAAATGTTTTTCCATTGTTTAATAGTTTAAATAAAATATTCAATTTCGTCAAATGTATGTGCAATTCAAATACCACTTTCCAATCCTGAATAATAAAATTCTTATCGTAAAACTATTGTACAAAACGACGATTCGGCACAGATATGTTAGGATATGAGTTGTACGTTTTGATTTTAAAAGAAATATAGAACAGAGGCATTATTATTATAATTATTATTTTGTAATTCCTATCGCTGTTCGCGCCTTTCAATAAGATAGAATCTATTTAGTATTGGCCCTTGTATTATATAGCAGAGTAATAATTATATAAAATTTTTGTAAAAGAAAGCAAGTCCTGCATTAAAAAGTGTATTAGAAATTGCAAGCTACAAAAAATATAGAAATAAAGCGAAAGTCAAGTCCAAGTACGATGTTATTTCAAATATTTATTTTGTTTTTTGTGTATGATTTCTTCAAATTTAAATATTTCATGATATTCTCATGAAATATTGAATACTTAAAAATAAACCGTATTGCTGCGGGGAACACATGGCCACTTCGCTACTGCTCGTATAGCTCGTTAGTGGATTTTTTTATGTTTCAAGCAAAATTGATTGAGTGAAAATTACATTGAATCAAAAAGTACAAAGACAATAAAAACTTTAAAATCATCTGTAAAAAAATACAGTCACCATTTAGTAACTTTTTCTTTTTTTAATTTTACAACAATTAATTTTTTATTTTTAAATAATAAACGTTTCATGAGAATATACCGAAATATTTATATTTAAAGGAATCAAGTACAATTAAAGTAGATTAACATAAAAACTATTCCAATTTATAAAGTTTTATATGTATGTTGTTCAATGCTAAGAGATTTTTTTTTAAATCTCATTACACTAAACAAACAAATAAGAGTTACTCAACTTTCTAGTGGTGCATACTTAATTTTAGTGCATAATTAATTAATATTCTTTGAAGGATAATGAATTCCTACGAAAAGTCTAATAATAATATAAAGTTAAGAGCTCCTTAGAAAGTGTTAACGTTTTAAGCTGAACATCGAGTAACACTCACATGTATTATGCAATTTTAGTCAATGAAACTATCATCAATTTTGTATTTGGATTAAAAAAACACACAGATTTGCTTATAAATACAAAAATAAAGAATATTATTCAATTTCCATAAAAAACTTCGTGCTATTGTTAGCTTATCCCGATTTAATTAATTACTGATATTGATTATTGAGGGCCAAAGCACGTCTCGATGGCCATTTCGTTACCGCTTACTTAACTCTTCAGGAAACTTCTGACAAACATTTCAAATAAACAAAGATTTTTGCCCAAACAATAAAGCAAAGACAAAAATCAAAGCAAAAACAACAATAACCAACACTCCACTGTATACGGCAGACTTTTTTCTACTCTTTTATAAGTGAAAAATAGCACGAAGTTTTTTATAGAATATTATTATCACGAGTAAATATTCGTTAGAAAATAAAATTTGCGTATACAACGGTGAACAAAGGATTACACAGCAAATATGCGGACCTTAACAAGTAGTAAACATTTCTTGTTTTTCATTTTTTCTCAAATTATAATTATATATATTCAGAGGTATTTAAAGTGTAAAAATAATTATCGATCTCTCTGCTTTACTTCTTTATTCGTCTAAAAAGGCAATGCGTTATTTTTAAGGATATAATTTATCTACCAGGCTTAGGAACCTTCAAATTTTTACCTGACAAAATAAATATTTTGAAAAAAGGTTTTTGTTTTACGGAGAGAGTTAAATAAAACAAAAGATAAAAAATGCTTCAATAAGCATGATGCGATAAACTTAGATCTTAGGCAACAAGAAAACGAAGAAAATGTGTGGAAAGAAACAAAAATCCTTCTCCTTCTTCTAGTGATTTGAAAAAAATCTCTAAATTTATTTCTTAGTAACCTCTAGCTATTTCAGTTGCAAAAGTCTGTCGAAACTCTTAACTCACCATGCTAGCTTTACATGACGAAGATTAATATTTCAGTGTTAAAAAAAATATGACTCAAAATTCAATGCTCTTCTATTTTAAAATATAAAATATGACATTTTCAACCCTATAAATTATTAAAATTGTACATATTACAAAAAAAAAAAAAAACAACTTCTCTGCAAAATCACAAACAGACACTAATTTACAGTGCATTCTTTGGTTGGGGAAGTCTAATATAAAACAAGAATTTCATAACCGATACCACTGCGAAATTAACTTTTTTCCACTCTATTAAAGAACTTCAGTCTGAGTAAATGTTCGATCAAATAATCTTCTACAAAATTTAAATAATTTTGCAAATTTTATAAAAACCTAAAATAATTCTTCATAGTTAAATTAGTTCTGTTAACTGGGCAGCAACTGTTTTGACATAAATGATTTTGCTGAAAGTTGTAAAATGTTCAGAAAAACATCATATTCAACCTAATTTTTATTTACGTTTTCTATACAAAGATCAGCATTCATTTGTACATTGCAAACACACTTATGTTTACATTTACATCTACAAGCAAACGCATATTTACACATGTCTGCAACTTGTATCAACAGATAAAAAAGCCAAAACACTTGTTCATACGTTACTTTGTTTGTGTGTACATATGTATATGCACTATTTATTCGTTATACATAAACGAAAGTATGTTTTCAAATATCTCAATGTTGAGTTTTGTATAACATTTAAAATTGTACAAATATTTGCATGAATTTACAACATGTACTTGTGAAACTGTTGGAACAGCATTGCAGTTAAAATTTTGTTTGAAATAAATTTTTTGCGATTATTCAATTACAATTTTTTCTTTACCTACAAAAACATTAAAACAAAAAGCAAATAAATTAATGTTAAGATGACTTTAGTCGATAATCTATACAAAACTAAAAAAATTTTTTTTAAAAAATGGAAAAAACAGAAACAACATAATGTTGCAAATAAATTGAAATAATACCAAATGTAAATCAATTAAAATAAAAACTTAATTATTATTGCTTATTCTTACAGGCCTGACTTTTACATTTCATTGATTACATACACCTAAATTTTGTAGTCCGATCTGGTATATATGACTAGTAATTTTTGGGAATTTTTGAAAATCCACAACCATTATGCGCTTAGGGTTCTTTTTTCGTCGCTATCTTTTTTATTTATTGTCTGGATAGGATAATTGATTGGACTACTTCTTGGTTGGGTTATACTGTTTTCTAATAGTTTTCTGAGTTCTTTGTTTATGAATTCATTGGCTGAATATGTATTAGGTCGTGTCGATTTGGTGTTTTTTTGAAATGTTTGTATGGGGAACCCCCCAGGGGAGTTCCACGGGGTGTGCCACTGGCATGGATGGATCGGCCTTCCAAAGTTAGTGGGGGTCGGTTATACATTTGGACTCGATTGGGGCACTCTAAATGGGTAAAAGTGGGATTTTTCAAAACTTGACCCTACGGAACAAAAGTCAACAGTTGGGCTGTAGTAGAATTCGTTTTAGAGGTATAGTTCCTCGGGCAAAGTTTCTCATTTTGATCCCTAGAATACGATTTTCACTGAGCAATGGGAGATTATTAAATCGACCTGCCCTAATATTAATGTAGATATTGCTTTTTTTGTAAAGTCTGAATAACGACTTTGTTCTAATAGTTCCTTGAATTTTTTGTTGTAACACTTCATTTTTCATGTCATTCTCTTATATGTTTTAATAGATTTCTTTTTTGTATTTTTCATTATTCACTCTTTCGATTTTAATTTAAAATATTAAATGACGATCTAATAATGTTATCTTTTAGATGTCTTTAATTCGGAATAGACATGAGGAGTGTTTACTTTTACAGGTATAATCGGAATAGATCTGCTAATATACTTGTTGCTAATATAATTGTTTGTTGCTTTTGTGTCGACTAGTGCATTGATGGTCATATCTTTGAAGACATGGCCGACCGTTCATACACCTAAAATAGCGCTCAGTTTCGAAAGATTTATGGATTCTGTGGTAATTGATTGTACTTCTCCTCTAAATGAATCAGAGTTTTTATTAAAGCTTTTTTTTATAAAATTCTATTGCAACTAGAGTCCAAAAATAGTTTACAAGTGACTGCCACATTTATTTACACAGTGAAACGAAATACTGGATAGAAAAATAAAATGAATAATTTTTTAATATAGAGCCTGCTCCTGATTTCTATTTTTCTTCATTTTCTAGTTAAAACAAATTTTACGTTTAAAATTTATTTTTTTGTCCTGTTCATATGGCCTATTAATAAAATATATTACTCAAACAGACAGAAAAGAAAGTGGTTTTATGATTTTGACGCACCTTTACTAAATAAAGTGTCTAGAGTGACACATTACAATGATGATTAAAATTTCATCTTACACAAATCTTTCAAATCAGTTAAATTGTTTGTATGTTTATTATTTTCACAATCGTATACACACACCACAATACACAATTATAAAAAAAAACATAAATATTTTTCGGCATTATTGCTTTCTACTTTATTATTCACTTGTTTAATAGAGAAATTAAAAAAAAATAGAAAATATTTTATGGGCGGGGCTCATCATTTTTTTTTTTTTTGTATATTCAAATACAAAAATATTAAATTTAAATAAATAATAAACATTAAATGAATCTCCGCTTTTAGACACTCGTTCATATTCAAAACACGAACTAAAAATGTTCATTTTTTGTTAAAAAAAAATAAGCGTTTACGGATGTTGTTGTATTTTTTTCTGCTATCATCAAGTTTTTTTTTAAAACATTTAATAAAATTTAATGATCTTAAATATTTGTAGAAATTCTAAAAAGTGTTAAATGACATACTTAAAAACAAAAATTTAAATAAAATAAAAACATTTTTTTTTTAGATAATTTCTGGTTTTTTATAGACACAATTAAAATAGCGATGATGTGAGCACACATCGAAGACAAACAACACTTCATTAGGTTTTAGAGAAGTCATTATGAATTGCGTATTTATTTATTACACAAGTTCGGGATAGCTTTTCGGTTAAAAAATTGCAATTTATTTATTAAAATCGTGTAAAATAATCTTTAAAATAGTCAGATTGCTTTCAGCGTTTTAATTTCAATTTCATATGGCTTTAAGTTAATGACTTTGACTAATTAGTATTAGCTACATTTCTTTTAAGTTTGTCCTCTGAGCAAACAGCAATTATTTCAAGTGTATAGAAGACATTGTCAGTGCTGCGAAGCGTTCCTTCGTCCTATTTTTATTACAGGAATAGCTAATGAATTAAGCTGATCGTGTGGCTTACGTCATATTCGTTATTTTAAAATATTTAATATCAATAAATGGGGAAGATTTGTACTTTTGTAGCTCATCCGTTTGGTACTGGAAAAAGCGGTTAAGAGCTGCCATGAACTGAACCTCAAAAAAAAATGTAAGAAAAAACTACGAGTTCTTTTCACATGCTACTAACACACACAAAAGTAATTCTCAAATATAAAGTGTTCGGTGAGTTGTACGTGTAGATGTTCTGGTTCTCTTTATTTAGTGATGGAGGAGCTCCTTAAAAGCATTCGAGTCGTAAGTAATATTAGATCAGATTTAATCTGAAAATGGATTTGTTGGCTTTTCTGAAATTTAAGCAAAATAAAATACGTTTAGTTCATTGGACATTCCACTTGTTATATTTCAGTAAGATGACTACATCGAGCCAAAGAGATCTGCTGCGTTAGTTTACCGTATTGAAATTTATTTGCTATTTCCTTAAACTTTTAGGTGGTGCAAATATACTTTCAACTAGACAGATTTCTTAAATTCTACTGATTCATTCATCATTTTGAATAATGCTTTATCAGCTGGAAAGTCTATGTTAAAGTTAGACAAACTTTCTATAATTTCATTCACTAGTGTTTTATGCTTAACTGTTCATTATTTAATTATGCAATCTTCAGATAAAACTATCGGAATTACTTTGATTTGATTTTTTATTGCCAATTCATTTTTGTGCTTTGTCTACTTTATAATTTGATCACTTCCAACTTAACATTTCCACCATCGTCTGTGCGCCGTTTTCAATAATTTGTTTAAAATTGTCAATAGAAAGGCTGTCGAGAAAAACCGTTTGTGAAATCTTTTTACTAAATCTCTTTCTTTTTGTGTCATTACTTTTCGTTCCAAATAAAATAAAATTGTGTTTCCTTTCTAAACTTTAACTTTTCGTTTTTTTAAACGCGTTATATGTATATTTTTCATGGTGCCAATAATAACCCAAAGTGCCATATAAAAAAAAAAATCAATAAAAATTATTATTTTTGGGAAAGTTAGTTTTCAAATAAGAAATCGGGAAAACGAATTTAACAAAAATCCAAAACAAAAATTAATTATGTTTGGAGTATTTGTCCAACTCTTAATAAATAAATTAGACCGTTTAATTTTGCATAAATTCTGTTACATATTTAAAATACTTTTACGGACTGGATCAACAAAGACATTTTCTTTTTATATTATTTACATTTAATAAAAGCGAATTAATGTATTAAAACAAAGAAAAAAGCAGTGCTGTTGATTTTCGCTGTTTTTACTTTATTGTCATTTTTGAAAAATTTCTATTGAATTTTTGGGTTAATAAAAGTTCACGTGATTGCGGATAAGGTTTTCCTAAAACTCAGATGATTATAAATAAAAGAAAACAGAAAAAATTCAGCATTAGACATAAAAAACTACGATATAAGTGCCAAAAATTACAAAGTGGAAGAGATAAAAGAATCCATATACCGAATATGCTAGCAAACAGATAAGTACTTACCGGCACACCATATTCAAAGTAAGATGTGGTTTCTCCTTGTGTTGAGGCGCGTGAGAAAGTTTTTCTTTTAAAGTCTTTAAAAAGTGAATATATGCTCAGGCATGATTTTTTATTGCTTTTTACATACTTAAGACACATATTAAGGGGTGCTGTCTGTTCGCCTGTCTCTTAGTTTTTCAACGTTTCTAATTGAATTAAGCGCTCCAACTTTCAGAGACAAACAAAACAAACAAAAGGTTTTTTTTTAATAGTGAGACTAACGAATGTTAGATAAAAATGAAATACCTTTTATTTATATTTATTTATGAGGCAATGAAATTGTATTTTTGTCGGATTATTGTTTGCAACGTATAACAATGAAGTAAAAATTTGAAAACTTCCAAGATTAAGGTTGATTAAGATCATGTGGAAAGTTAATTGAATTTTTATTTCATCAGTCATTGGAAATAAATTAAGTAATAATTTTGTATTTAAATCAAATCAATAAATAATTTAATTTGAATGTAAAAGTTGTGGTAATTGCAAGTGTGTGGTTTTGTTACAGTTTTACCAGCCAAAAAGAAGCAAGTTTGTTGCTTCAGTCTTTTGTTTTGTAAATTGTTTTTTTTTTTTTTTTTTTTTTTTATAGAAAAAACAAGTTTTTTTCTTTTGCAGCTGCAACATAATAACACACTACATAATCGAATATTTTATAATTGAAGTGTAAATATAACAAAAAGGAAATATACGGCCTAAACGACCATATATTCGTGTCTGTCTGTGTGATTTCATGCTGGCTTTATAAGACAAATATATTTGCAGACCTTATTTTAATATTTATAATTGCATGCACGCAAATAACAGCATACTGGCACATGAACCAAATAGTTGTTCATATTGCTGAGAATAACATTGAGTGAATAATGGGCTAGTGTATGAGTTTTTATTATATTAATTGGCTTATTGTTATAATGTGTTTGAAGAATGACAACAACTCGTTTTTTCTTCTTTCTTTTAAACTAGAAAAAAAACCAACTGCTTTATTCTCTTTTTATTTGTTTACATTTTTCTTTTTATATTTTTTCTTTACTTCTTAAGCAATCAAAGATACATACATTTTTCTTCTTGCAAATATTAACTTATTCCTACAATATTTGATACCACCAAATAAATTAAAAGAAAAACCACATATTTCTTTCTCACAGGTGTACTTCTAAAATACATAAACATTTGCACACACACACATGTGTTTCGTAACCAGCAAAAGTAAGAAGTTAAATGCGAACAGAAAGAAAAAAAAAACGAAAACCTACAATTAAACAAAGAACTAGTTTTATCAAGACACTGTTCTAATTTTTAGCAAGCATTTCTCTCAGCTTACATCTGATAATCTACCATTGATGATTGAAGGAAAAATATTTAAATTATAATTGAATAATCTTGTTCTGAGCTGTTCATAAAAAAAAATTAAAAATAGTTTTTATTTGTTATGCATTTGGCACATTAGCTTTACTTTAAGAGGTTTTTTTATCTTTTCCTCAAAACTGTATATAAATATCAACAAAGTTAGTAATCCATTTGTTGCAATACTTAAATTAAATTCTCAACCTGTGTTGATATAATGTAGATATTGTAAAATATTTTATGTGTAATGATGAAAGTATAAATAAGAAAACATTAACTTTACAATTTCAAAGTAAGTGTTTTCTATTATTTATTATTATTTTCTTTTTAAGTATTCATTTATTTCGGTTTTAACTATTACGTGTCAAATACACACTACTGTAAAATTTTCCTTTTTTTTTATCGAATACAAGGACACAAATAGCAAGAATAAAAAGTATAAATTAAAAAAATTTAAATAAGTTGAGAAATATGAAAACATTTGAAATTCTTTTTTGAAGAACTTCCTAATCCGTAATGTATGAGGCATTTATAAAAGTTGAAGAATCGCTTAATTTAATCAAAATAATTAATCAACCTATGTATGTATATTTTTGTTATTATAAATAATATCCATTTGTTCATAGCAAATCTTGAATTATAATTCATTTACTAATTCGTTAATTGATGAATATATTGCAAATTATTATGAAAAATAGATCGTTTAAATAAGAAGAAAATCAGCATTTACTACTTTTGTTTACAGTATACTCACATAACTTGAGAATGCAGTTAAAAAAAATATTATTTAATAATCATCTGACCATGACAAAAAAAAAATAATAAATAAGACGAGATCTGTATATTTACGTATGTATGTGTATTTGCCTGTAAAAATGAAAATCATTGTGCATTGAGGTAACTTCTATATTTAATTTGTTGTTTTTTTATAAGTATTTCAAACTAAATCGACACTCAAAGCAAACACAACCACAAATGCTATTATCACAAACTCTATTTATCATCTTCATCATTATTGCATTCATCATACTCATTACAGTCATGATTAAATTATCTGCTTATTAATTAAAGTGCTGATTATGATGATCCAGTCCATGTTATATGCAAACAAAAAATATATAAAAAATGCACAAGTTGAATGATGGATGGATGGATATATAAAACAAATACCTGTCTATCTAGTCAGACGTTATTCTTTCCTGTTTCTAATTCATGTTTTCATTCAATATTGGAAGTTGCTTGTTGTGTTTATATGAAGTTTTTCAAAATGTATAAAATTAAAAAAAATAAATAAGAATTTGCTAGATAGAATGCGATTGGAATATATAGATTTGTATTAAAAAACAAATTTTTAACAATATGATTTTAAATAAGAGAAAACGTCTCATCCACCTCATCCATTTACTAAAGCAAAACAAGAAGCAAGAATGCAAACTTTTACAGAATTATACACAAAAATGTTTGATTGCAAAACTCCAGCATTATATATTCTCATCATGTTAAAGCTTGATTTTAATAATCAAATAATTTATTTAAATATTCCTTTGTAAAATTAGTCATGTCAAGGAGTTGATACTGAACTCTCTTTTAAAAAAAAAATTTTATTACAATTATGTGTGTTGAAAGATTCTTCGCAAATCCTAGATATGTTACGTGTTTCAAATATTTGAATAGTTTTTATGACCCATTTAAGAAACATGTTTTTCCTCACTCTCTTTGTGTTTTTTCTTAAATTAATATATTTTTATTTGCAATGTTTTCAAGTTTGTGCAGCTGCAAATAGTTGACATTATCAATTTTGTTTTTCAAGTTGTGTCTATTGTCTATACAACAACACAAAAAACAACTCCATGAGCAGCAAAATATCTAAATAAATATTTACTAATCAACTTTTTTTATTTTATAGTTGCAATTGCTTGCTAAAATGTTATTGTTTAAATATTCAAAAAACAAAGTAAACCAAAAAAAAAAAAAACAAACAAACAAACAATAGATCTTAACAACAATTTTACCACAAAATATTTGCTAAAAATGGAAATCAGGTTTCATTGAGCAAAATATTTGTCTATTGCAGTTGTTGTTGATTTTTATTTGTTGTTGGGGCTTGTTTTTTAACCGTCATTTACGCCAGCAATAACAAAAACAGTATAAGCCACTCCTTCTAATACCAAAAATCAATTGAATACTTCAAATTTTATTAGAAACATTATATGTGTTTATAGCTTGTGTGTTTAAATGTATGTACCAGCATATGTGCGACAGACTTTGAACATATTTATTTTTTAATGAACAAAATTTCAAAAAAGTGCAAGAAGTAATACATAACAATCCTCGTTTGAAAACTAAATCTCATGCAAACAGTGAATCCAAAGTATTTGGATCAGTCACTTTAAAGAATTTATTCAAAAAACTTTCTTAATCACGAAAAAATAAGAAACTTAATATATTTTAGTATGAATTGGAAGTCAACGTAGAGCTTCAGAAATACTAATGTTTTTGGCATTTTGTCGGTCGCGTCTTGTGTTAACTTCGTTTTATTAGATTTTTTCACGATTCTATATCTGTTGAAAAATGAAACAATTTACAACTACAAAACGGCCTTAGAAAATTATAAAGCTCTTTTTGTACAAAATGGTTAAGAAATACGATGAGAATAAAATATTGAAACCAAAGATTTTGAAAGATCTGAGTTGACCTCTACGTTTAACTCGAAAACATTTTTGGTGGTGGGAAAGCTGTAATCAAGTGGTTAACTTAGTCTCACGATTAGTTCTTGTTCTTATTTTGTGCAAATTTTATACATAATTAGAGCAACTGAAATGCAAAATACTTGTATTTAAATACTTAAACTATTAAGTAGTTCAAAATTATGTTGTGGATTTTTGCAGCAATTATCTTAATTTCCTGAACAAAGATTTAATATTTGCGGATATAAAATTTGAAGCCTTGTCTTTCTTGTAGGAAAGTATCTTCTGCAGTTTTTACTCGTAAAATATTAAAACATTACTGAAACAATCTTATGTTAAAAAAAACGAGAAGGTAGATTTTCAAAGAAAATTCGAAATGTTTTATGAAAACTAACACCTTAAGAAGTATTAAGATTTTTAGGATTATAAATATTTGAAAATTTAATAACGATTGTATAGGAATGTGGAGGCTGTATAATTTTTTTTTAATTTATTTATTAATTCTTTCATATTCTGTATAAATTTTCTTAAGTTTATATACTCGTAAATGTAAAATTTAGTTGAATTGGTTTAAGATCCACTGATACATGCATTGTATTCCATTCCTATCATTTTTTCTTTCGAATTCAACAATGCGCAACAAAAGCTAAAACTAAAAGTTAAACTTTTTGCAAAATACGTGCTAAACGTACCACTAAATACACTGATTGCATGATGGTCACTATCTTTAGTGCAGTAAAAACATGTTTGTATACAAATTTATCTTCTCAAGAGAGATTAAAAAAAATTACTTGCAAAATTAAGCAATGCAATTAACCAGCGTTGTGTTATTACTTAAGTAAAACATAAAAATTATTTAATACGGAAGAATATAAACAATGGCGACTTATTTATATATGAGTCTTTTTCTAAAGTGAAAAACAAAAATTGAAACAACTTTTAAAATTATTATTTTTTAAACCCTTCAAATTAAAATAAAAGTTTCTTTGTACGTTGCTTTCCCGTTTCATTAAACTATTATTTCAAGCGGTAATCAATGTTCTGCATATTTAAGCAACATAGTACACAAATCAAAAATTATTTTGGTGTCGCATTCAACATAGTAAAAAAAATGTGATACAACAAGAACCAAATTTTCGGATTCAGTGTAAGTATTTCTTTCACTGCCCAATACGAATGTTTGCTTTAAGTTTTTGTTTAGCTGAATTGTAAATTTCCTTTTATTTAAAATAATAGTAATTGTTTATATCATAGTTTTATATTTTATAAGTCAAAACGGGCAATTAGCTTTTTCTGTTAATTACAATTTAATTATTCAAAGTTATATTCATGAAAATATTTTTAATTTCTTAAACGTTTGTAAAATAATATCAAAAAAAGTTGGTACATAAGTATTTTATAATTCAAACATATTTTTAAGAATACAGAATTAAACAACGGGAATCTGTTATTAAATTATTTAATTTTTGAAAAAATATCAAGGTTTTTTTTATTTTTTAATTTACTATCCTGATCAAATCACCGATATTGATTATTGAGGGTGAAATCATATCTCGATGACCATATCGCTACCGCTTACTCAGCTCTTAAAAAAAGAATCATTGGTGAATATTGTGGTTTTTACTTAAACCCTGTTTTTTTCTTTACTTTATTATTTAGACAAAAATCTTTCCTGAAGAGCTAAGTAAGCGGCAGTGAAATAAAAATCGAGACGTGCTTTCATACAAAATCACACAATATTTTTTGAAAATTAATTTACTTATTATTATTTCCTAAAAACGCTATTTAGTCGTATTAATTAAAAAAAACTCTATTTTTGAGTATTTTTACACATTCAATCTCTTCTAGGCATAAGAAATGGTTTGAAATCTATTGTATTGTAAAATTTTAAATTCTTCATATTGAATAATGCAGATTTCTTTCTTTCTGAAAACCGATGTAACAACATATAGTTTTATATCTTTCTCGAAGCAAAATTTTATTTATTTTTCAGTTGAAAATTTATTTCTTAATACTCGTATCATGATCAATAATTGAATTGTAAGTATATAACAATAAGCTTCTTACCACTTGATTATACTGCCTTCGCTCCTTATTTTCAACGTAGGAGTTTTTTTGGTTGCGAAGATACATTATTTTTGCTCTTCACTGGCACTTTAGTCATTTTTTTAACTTGTTCCATTTCTAACCTTGTGACTCTAGATAGATTTATTCTTATGATGTTTTCTTTACTAAAAATGCGCTCTACCAAACTTAACAGTTAGACTCAAACTACTCGACGCCCTTTTAAGCATAAAAACGCCTAAGACCACAATATTGTATGGTTTCGGAAAGCAGTGAACTTACGATTTACTTTTTTACCACCAGACCTTTTAGCGATCTGAACAACGACTGCCACATCATTTTGTTTTTTCGCTGTAACTTTCCTTGCCCATAAATACGTGTTCCGTTGAATATCAAAAGACTCTACTGAAAATAATAATATATTGCTATTGCAAGTCGTGTTAGATACATTGTAGAGCCTGCAGAGCCCCGAGCTTCACCTAAAATAAATGACTTATTTGCCTTTGTAATTTGACAGGAATCTACGAAAGCTTTAATAAAAGGTTTGCACGTTGTCAACAAAGCATATCAGTCATTTGATTATTCTTTAATGTATTAAGTTTCATAATGATATATACTCCTTCGTCGCTTTTATCCTACAGCATTTAACCGTCAGTAAAGTAAAAAGTAAAATTTAATGTGCACACTTAACTCGATCGGCGCTGCAACACTATCCAAAAATGAACACAAGTACAACCTCAGATGAGTGCAAAATAAATTTTTCTACTCTAAGCTCTTCCAAAGAAGTTATTTTTTCTTTCAAGAACTTACGAATGGCCGGACAACATCAGGTGAAATTCCGATTGTTCACCACAAAAAGTAGGAAAAAGATGTATCTTACTTTTTTATTCCGTTTGGAATTTCTACAATATCCATATCCCACCTCATAAAGTATATATATTCTGACTTCTTATTCGATTGAGCGATGTCCGTCTGTCCATCTGTCCGTCCGTGTTCGTTTTGAAATCAAGTTTGCCTAGAGAAATGGTAAAGGGTACATAAGATTCGGCATAGACGAATATAGCGCTCTTACTTATTTTTTAAAGAGTTTTTTCTTATTATTAAAAAAAACAATACAATACCTGGTTGAGTATCTATCATCGTAAAGGAAAATCTTTTTCCACTAGGAGTTACTTCCTGCATAGAACCGTAAAAGTCAGTACGTGCCAAGTCCAATATATTTTCTGCCAATTTGTTAAATTTAGGAAATACTTGTTTTTTTAATGTACTCCAAAGGCGAGTGTATAAAAAATTACATTTTTGTTGTTGCTTAGTGTAGCTTATCCTCATGATCTTAATACGGAAATTTTTTTTCACGCACGCATGCTCTCTTGCAAAGATTTTCAAATAGCCATATCATCTTCTATGATATTTAATGATAGCAAAACACATGAAGATACCTACCCTAATTTTGTTAAAGTTTTCATTTTGCAAAAGTTATGCAATTCAATTATTATTATAATTGCTTGAAATCTTACACCTTTAATTTGTATTAAAATGACTGAAGCGAAAATCTTTGTGTTTATTATTATTATTTTTTTTTTCAATTATATTTGGGATAATTTTGTATTTAAATTTTTCTTGGATGAAGGTCAATGCAAAATGTATAAAATGGTAATACAAAATGAATGAAAGTAGATTTTAAGAGAAATAAAGTTAATTTTTAAATAACAGAAATGGGAATGGGATGAGACCAATTGCAAATGAAAGTTGACAAATCTTTGAAGGGTTGTTTAAGTTCAGTGCGCATTTAAAGCTTTTAATTTTTTAACATTGTAAACAAGGACAATGCATGGAAAATTTGATTAAATAATGTTTTTTTTTTTTTAATTTTATCATACTGGAAACTTGTGGTATTTTATTCTTTTTGGGCTCGAGGGACTATTTTTGATATTTAATTTTACTTAAAACTCACGATAGAACGCACAGTCATACAAATGCTGCTAATTCTTGTAAAGAATTTCTACGAAAAACAAGATAAAAAGGCAATAGAATTCAGTAACTCAGGAACTCAAAACAAGACTATAAATATACACAAGACCACAACTATATTATCTGACAATCTACTTGTAACAACGTATTAAGACAACTTAGTAAAGGGACGTAGTTGAAAATGTTCTTAATAAAAAACGAAAAGCAGATAGTGCACAAAGAGTTGAACGTCTTGTAAAAAGGCAAAAAATACCTCTCAAATACGTCATGTGCTGCTTACCGGTACACTTTACATAAATTGTTAAAAGTAAATCTGGGAACTATTTTTTAACAACTAGTTACGTGTGAGTTTCGTTTCTCCGGGTTTTACCGTAATATAATATCAGCTAGGTCACCTAATATTTGAGGCAAACGAGATTTTTCCCAAATCTGCAACTCTTGTCATTTTGAGTGATTCTCAAATCTTTTAACGTGACTTTTGCTGAAATTTCAATTATTCTTATTATGTTTTTTTTTTTGTTTGAATCATTTTATGAACTTAAAATTTTGAATTCTGTAATCTTATGTCGATATTTCGGTTTCTTATCACGAATGCTTCTTTTAAATTAGGAACATTAAATTAAACGGTGCTTTAACACATCTTTGCAGTTTAAGTTGGCAAAAAGTGGTTTTTACTCTAAACATTCTCAAGTTTTTTTTTAACAAATATTTACTACGACACTGTATTAAAAATTACATGGTTATGTAACGATGCAATATTATAACTTTACATTGATTATATTTAAAGTAAACAAATTAAATTGTCATAGAGCGTAAAAGCACGTAATTTCCCCAAATTTATATTTTGCTTTTTACTGCGTCCTCTTTTTAATTTGGCATTGTTAGTCGAAAAGTGATAAAAACTCTCAAGGTTACTTTAAATGTGACCGTATGAATGTAACAGTAAAAATGCTAACAGTAATACTATTTTATGTATAAATTAATTTAACGCTATTTATACATATTAACTACATATTTTAAAATTAATTGTAAATGAAAAAAGTTGTTACCATAAATGTGTATATTAAAATAATTGAATGAGTAAATAGTTTTGTATTAAGTATGATTTTTGTTCGTAGAAATTAATACTTTAAAGGACAAATATGCATGTGGCGTAGTATTAATTGTAATAACGGTGAAATGATATCAAGTTTGAATGTTAATGAAACAGAACCTTTATAACAATAATAAATTAATTTACAAGAAACTTTTCATTGATTACTTTTATGAGTAATAATAAAGAGAGAGAGAGAGAGCTATCTTATTTTCTAATGTGCTAGAGTTTGCGATTATTTACGATTATTTCTGCTGCAATGTGATTAATTTAAAATAATCCACTAATAAATTCACATGTAATAATTATGTTTCTATCTTATTTTCTTTTAGTTTACGGAAGCAGTGCGGATCTTAATGTCACAGTTGACGATGGCGACGCTTCATTGTATAATGGAGATGCGAATCATAAGGTATGGAGTGGATCACAAGATCAGTTAGATAGCATTGTGTTAGAAAGTCCTTACGACATATACTCAGGCAATACATCAACTTTAGGTCGGCCAGCACGCTTGCGACAAATTACCCAACCTGTTGATGTACCACCACCACCAATGAAGGAGGAAAGTAGCAAAAAGAAAAAAGAAAAGAAATCATCCAAATCCTCAAGTAGTCAAAGTCTATCGGGTACCCTAATACGACCTAAACCCATACATCCAGCAGCCTTGCAAAGACACGGTATACCTATGGGACCAGGACCAGGTAGTATGATATATGGAGCTTTGCGGGGACCTCCACAACCACAACCACCTATGGGTAGAAATTATCATACGATAAGTCATAGAGGTTTTCCACCCGGTCCACCTTTACCACCACACCCTCATGGCATGCCACCACAACTGCACGCACAAATTATGCACGCACCACC
Organism: Gymnosoma rotundatum; assembly: GCA_916610165.2. NCBI lineage: Eukaryota > Metazoa > Arthropoda > Insecta > Diptera > Tachinidae > Gymnosoma > Gymnosoma rotundatum. The sequence continues at coordinate 120,602,360 of OU744336.1, forward strand.
TCATCACATGGGAGTGCCAATGCAAGTACCCTTAATGATGCCACAACAATATGCGACATTGCAACCATCGACTTCTACGAAAAAAAAGAAGAAGGATAAAAGAAACACTGCTATTCCGGTAGGTATGCCTATTGTACCACCGGTCTATGCTTATCATCATGCGCAGGCTATGGGTGCACCCACTCCTCCACCACCCTCCCAAAATATCATGACACAATCGATGATCGGAGAACCTAGACCTCTGGCAATGTCAAGTCGAAAACTGGCTGCCTCTATGGGTAATGGTCTAGACGATTCCGGCAATTCGGGAGCAGAGTCACCAGGGGGTACTGGAATATATAGACGTAAGGGACATTTAAACGAAAGAGCGTTTAGCTACTCCATACGTCAGGAACACCGCAGTCGGAGTCATGGATCCCTAGCTAGTCTACAATTTAATCCTCCTGATATGAAAAAAGAACGTGAAATTGCTCAAATGGTAGCAGGGCTAGATCTAAACGATGGACCCGAAGATCCACGAGCATTGGGTCCCACTACTCTGCAGCGTAAACAAGCCGCCATATTGAATGGCAACGGTGCCATCTATGGTAATGGTGGAGGACAGGCCATTTATGGCAACGGACCATCGAGCAGTTTTGGCAAGCCCAGGAGATAAAATGAATAGAGACTACAATTTTAAAATTTGACATTTAAAGTTGTTTAACAAATCACTTCTTATTGTTACCTAGGTTTATTTTAAAAATTGTATCAACACAGATATAATACTTGGCATGAAATAATTTTGAAATAACTTTAGATACATACACAGACACACATACTTACAGACAGTTATTTGAATTATTTTATTTAGGTGAACTTTCAAATGGCATACCAAAATAAGTTAACTTAATCACAAACTACACACAATTTAAATTAATTCGAAATTAATACATATTTAAGTGTCTGTCTGCTTGGTTGGTTTGTATATAAGAACTGAGAAATAATGTCTGTATATATTAACTTAGCGATGCTGGTCAATAGAATTGCTTTTTATTTCTTTTTTTTAAATTATGTTTTTTGTTTGTTTTTGTAATCAAATTAAAATAATTCAATTTTTTTATGTATTTAGAAATTTCCTTTTTTCGATTTATCTCTAAGTTAGAATATAAAAAACAACTAAAATATCTGATTTTAGGAAATTAAGTGGAAACTCCTTCACACATACATGAATGACGCTGTGAAAATGCATAGGAAATTCTATTTAAATTGTTACTGAAATGAGAAAGGAAAATACATATGTATACTTACATGTGTACAAAATTAAATAACAGACATTTAATCATATGTGCCTTATTAAGTTTATGTTACTAGTTTCCAAAAAAAAAAGAAAGATTAAAAAAGAGCATTTTAATTTAAATTATTTCCTTAAAGACTTAATGGACAATTTCAAAATGTCTGTTAAATAAAAAAGGCGAACATTAGTTCAATATATAAATAACTATCAACATATATTACAGTAATACATCCATACGAGTATATTTAAATTGGAAATATTAGTAAATATATTAAGAATATTAGTTTGTCCATATTAGAATTATTTCATTTTAATTGAATAAGGTTTGTGTCATTTTTATTAATATACAAAATATGACTACATATACCATTACACAGAATAGAAATAAATTAAAAAATGTAACCAATCAATCTAATAAACTATTATTATAAACATATATACATAAATAAAAATATTAATAATTACATACGTATACATATACATAATAATAAATATAGTTTACTATTTAAATACATATATAAAAAATAAAACAACGAATAAAATATGTATTATCAATTTTTAATACATTTTATACGTGTAAGTAACAAAATATCTACATAATAAATAACGAAATAAATATGTTCACACATGTACGAATCCAAATAAAGAAAGCGTTTTTATATCAAAAATTTATTTTTGCCTACTTGGGTATCGACAAAGTTGACGTGATGGCAACATTTACAACAAAAAATTCTAAAATCTATTTTTTATAAAATATATATCGCACTTGATCAACAAGAAGGTATTAGCTCAAAATTTTTAAATTTTCCGAATGAATCATAGAGAGCCAATTCCATTGGAAAATATATTCACAGTGTTTTTCCTTTAAATCTGTGCAATAAATGGAAAAAAATCTTTTTTTTTAATTAATACAATTTTTCTAAAATTTGTTAATAATGTATGTAAACAAAAGCTAAAGTGACAAAATAAAATTAGATAAAAAAAAATTAGGAATAAAAAAGACCATTTTAATAAATTGCAAAATATATTGTTTTTTTACTGATACTTATACTCGTATTTTTATGTGCGCATATTAGCATCGAGTCAGGTCGAAATTAGTGTTGTTTTTTATTCTACAAAATCATAGCAGTCAACTGTAAATAAACGTTTCGTACAAAATTAAATGCAACAACGTTTGTGGAAACACACAAATAAAAAAAAAATTAGAAAGGATATTTAAGAAATTTCTGTTGTACAGGTGGTTTTTATAGACGTTAAGAATTTGGCAACACTTTTTTAACTGGCGGCCCTTTTGGCGGACATCAACAGGTTTATTTTTAATTTGGTTTAGCATTTCTGCATGAATAGATAGACGCCTTAACAACGCTACCAAGTTGTGCAAATTTATTTGAAAATCACGATGTTGTTCGAAATACTTATCGCGCACACCGTTTATTTTATGGTCGTTGCTGCTGGAGAGCAAAAGAAGATTACCGTTAATCCTGTTTTTCATAGGCAAACTTTTTCAAGTAATGAAGCTGACTATTGGTTGCATGGATACATTAGTAAAAAAATATGCCCTATTTGTGGTAATGATATTCCTCAAGTGTATGTGGAGTTACCGTACCATAAAAAAATTGATTGTTTGGTGTGGATTATGAGCTGGTGGAATCATTAATTCGTACTTCTTTAAAATCGATTGTGGTTAAAACGTTACAGTCACTGAAGACCACTATAGTGTCATGATTACTAAGCTTTTCGTTCATCAAATAAACAATCATTATGTACAGAAAGTGTTGAAAAGATTCAACGAAAATTGGACCTCCAGATAAGACTACGTCCGAGTCAGCCCTAGGTTATCTTTCGAATAAAGATAAAATTTATTTCAATACAATTCATCTTTGATCTATACCTTTTCAAAAACTATAAAAAGCACCCTTCATATTTCAATGGAAACTTATAATGTAAACACTAAAAACTATAACTAAAAAAGTTTATTATCTTACAAGCAAACGCAGATGGAATATTGTAAATAAAACAAAAATAACAATGAAACAATAAAGGACAGTGTTTAAATTTTTTTTGATATAGTAATTTTGTACACAGGAATAATATATATAACATACTTATGTTTGTGCAGTTGTTTGCCTTATATTAACTACTGCATTTCAAAAAAGGCAAATGGATTTGAATTGTATGTTATGGAAAATTATTATTAAATTTTTGTTTTAGAACACATTTCAAATTTTATTAATTTATTATTTATGTAGAAAACATAAAGGGATTGCAATAACTTAAGCAACTAAAAATATCAACTTTTGTGTTCGGTTACAGAAATTTAATACAACTTTTGTACTTCACGAACACATTTTGTGTTTTAATATTATAAAGTACCTTTCTCTCTAACCTAATCAAAACAAAAAAGTGTTCTTACCATATAATTAGTAGATGCAGTGTAAAAAAAAGAGTTTTAAATTTGCTATAATTATATTTTTTCTATATAATGCGTGTACGTATATGTGAAGGTACTTTTCTTATTTTATTTGTTAGAAAACTTTGCATCTTCATCTTTATTTCCAGGATAAGAATTTTCGCGCGTATAATCTTTTTCAAATCTTTAAATGCATTAGATTCAATGAATATACAAATATTTTATATATCAATTACCACAGAAAGTAGAAAAAGGTATATCTAAGTTTGTCGTTCGGTTTATAATTTCTACAGTATCGATTTTCTACGCCATAAATTATGTATATTCTGAGTTATTTTATGCATAGCGAAGTCTTTAGACCGACGTTCGTTTGCCCGTCCGTGGAAGTGTTGAATCAATTTTCCCAAGGTACTAGATGAGCTAGAGAAAATATAAATACACCAATCGATCAGACATAGTTTCGAATATTTTGGTTTTGATAATCAGCACGATCGGTAAATGTTCCTCGAGGCAGCGGGCCAGCCTCTAATTTTTCCATATCATTTGGAACAATCTAGTTTAGTGAAGTAAATTAAATCCAAAAAACAAATATATGGGGCGATAGAGAACTAAACAACAACAACAAGTAAAAAAAATGGCGCTCGCCCATACACTCGAGTTTGGGCCTGTGAACTTTCCATAGAAAAGTATGATTGTACACATTTTTTTAAGATATCAATATGGGTAATATTTTGAAGAGATCTTTCAGGAAATACTAAATTTTTCGAAAATTGCTTAACCCATTTAGAGCTGATGACATATTTATATAAAATTATACATAGTACTGAATCTTTTTCCTTATTTTTGAATTCTGTCACCCAAATATTTGCTTTTTAGATTAGAGTTATATGTAGCACTCTCACATGTCTTAATTTTTATTTTTACTTCACAACACGAAATCTTGCATCGAAATTTTACATTTGGTTATCTTCCAATAATTAAAACAGTTATACAAAATTTTATTTTTTTAGCAACATCTTCAAGATTGTGAGGAGTAGGGATGGCAGATGGTCTGAAATGGCCTGTTCTGGTTCGAGTTACTAGTTAGAAATTTCTTGAATTAATTTTCAAAAAAAAAAATCGTTTTTCATGCTATCTTTAATTTTTTCCCGAGTTAATAATTAAATCACCGATATTGATTATCGATGGCTTCGCTACGTCTTACTTAGCTCTTCACAAACATTTTAAATAAACTAAAGATTTTGGTCCATATATTAAAGTAAAGACAAAAATCAAAGTTTAAGCAAAAACAACATTAACCAACAATGATTCTATTATTCTTTCTCCACTGGTGAATAATAAAAAATCACAAAACACTACGTTAATTTATTTCTGTGCACGAGCACTTTGCAAATTAAAGAATGGGAATTTTACATATATTAATTAATTTTCAAAACAAAATTTTTTTCGTGCTATTTTTAATTTTTTATCACAATTTAATAATTAAATCACTGATATTGATTATTGGAGGCGAAAGTACGTCTTTAATTATGTAAAATATTTTTTGCTTGTTAAATATAATTATACCCGTTTTCACAAAAAGTGGAAAAAGGGTATATATTAGTTTGTCATTCCGTATGTAATTTCTACAATATCAATTTTAGACACCATAAAGCGCATATATATTAGATTGAGCAATGTCCGTCTGCCCGTCCGTGCAAATTTGATTAAAAAAATAAAAAAAAAAAAAAAAAATATATATATATATATATATATATATATATATATATATATATATATATATATATATATATTTAAATCGATCAGATACAGGGTCGAAAGAGGTGCTATTGGAAATCAGCATGATCGGTCCATGTCCTTCGAGGCAGTAGGCAAAACACCACGACTACCTCTTATTATTTCATATCAATTGGAACAATAAAGTAAATTCAACCAAAAGCATAAATATATGGGACGATAGAGAGCTAAAAAATAAGAAAAAACCATCAAGTGAAAAATTGGCTCTGAAATTTAAAATTTTTTTAAATATCAATAAGGGTATCATTTTAAAGCTTTTGAAGAGATCTTTAAGAAAATAATAAAGTCTTTTTCGAAATGCCTAACCCATTAAGAGCCGATGGAATTTTTATGTAATAATATATATATGCAGTACCAAATTTTTTATTTATTTTTAAAGTCTCTGTCACCCAAATATTTGGTTTTTTGATTGGAGTTACTTCACTTAACTAGATTTACGTAGATGGTGAAGGATATATAAGATTCGACATTGCCGAATATAGTACTCTTACTATTTTTCGCCAGGATGTTACATATTACTAGCACTACCATCACTTGCATTGTTTCCACTCCATTATAAGCTGGTTTTTTTCAATCAGCCAAAACGTTTTCCATCCTGATACGGACTTTTCTGGAGGACTTTGCCAAGCCTTTCCATAGTTGACTACAGACTGTTTTATCGCTTTTATAAAACAAGTTTAGCCAAATCTTTTTAATTTTTTTCATTTTGTTATTTTTATAATGAATATTTAAATTATACCGTTTCCTGCTGTCGATTTCTAATTGTTATTATGTGGTAAAATTAATTTCAAGAACACTTCAAATCTGTTCAAAATAGACTAAAAATAAATATTTACTCTTCGAATACGAACTAAGCAAAAGTTTCACTTCATCTTACAAATGTAGAATCTAAGCGCTTAATTTTCATTAGCAGCATTAGTGGTACAGATAGTATTTGTCTTTATTTCCCATACATAAAGATTCAAAACATTGCATTTACAAGTGTTGTTGATGTACTTCTATTATTATATTGCAAACATTTGATGTGATTTGAAACAGATAAAGTAAGACAGTGGCAAATGGCACTATTACACAGGGAACATAATCGTAATATTTGTTAAATTTTGGTAAGTTTGAATTCTATGAAGTCCAATCGAGCTTCAAAAACTTACAAGTGTCTGTAAAATAGTTTGTAGCGCAGATTTCGGATGAGACGGACAACTTACAAGCAATAAAAAACATTGTATTGTATTTAAAACTTTTCATATTAATTTATGAGCAGCCAATTTCATCAATAATAAACCCCAATAAAAACAGAAAATAGTAAGAGTGAGAAAAATAACCGCTTTTAGAAAAACAATCACTTTCATAAATTGATGAGAAACCAATTGACCTAAAATTCAAAACACGAAATTGCCAAAAAAAAAAGTGGTTAAAATAATAAATTATGGGCTTTACCATTGTGTTATAATGAGCTTAATCTTGGATCTAGGTAATTGCACATTACGGGTGCGCATAATCATAAATTCCTTGGAAGAAGGTACTTCATACCACCGCAGCGCATTTTATGTGTGTGTTCACTTGAATTCCCTCTAGGTTAATAACTCTGTGTTTCTTGTCTTTATTATTAAATGAATACTTGACCATCCCAAAGAAACCCATTTAGGCAGTGCCAAAAACTAAAACAACAATAAGAAATAATTTTTATTAAACCAACTACAGCAAATAACTTTGACTGGTTATTTCGACCTGAAAATTATATTTAAAAAACATGTTTGCTGATAGATTCACAAAAAGTGTTTAAAGTTTAAATGCAAGCAAGTGGATCTGTCTGCAAGTCGATTGATCGTTTTTTTGTTTAAGGAATTTCATATGTTGGTTGATAAACAATGAATTATGCTGGTGAAAAACGATGGCAACTTAAGAGTAAAATTGCGTAAGATATAAAATACACACACACATTCGAAATAAATTATTTTAATTTGCACATGCCTACTTACACACGCACTTTTAAAAAGTTTAGTAGTTTAAGCCCAGCAATCCCAAAGCAAAGCATTTTAATTAAAATGATTTTAAACGTAGTTCAGACAAGCTTTTGCACAGGTCAATTATTTAATTTCGTCATTAATTACCATATATGTATTACATACATCTTTACTGCACTTTTCCTATACTGCACTTCCTTTACTGCACTTTTCCTATAGAATAACTAAAATCCACATAAAGAAGTTCTTCCTTACCATAAAGTATTTCTGTTCAAAAAAGGTTTTTTTGTGTGAAAGTTGTAAGTTTTGTACCTACTTAATTTCCTCAATTTTTTAACATAAACAAGAACCAACTGCAGGAATACAAACGGAAGTTGAAATAAGCTTAGTATGTGCCACGAAGTATTTTGACCTTTTATAAAAAAATGTAACCTCTTACAGCACTTAAAAAGCGAAAGTTAAACAAGTAAGAGTGCTATATTCTGCTCAGCCCAATCTTATATACCCTTTACCATTAATGTAAATCTAGTTTAGCGAAGTAACTCCAATCCAAAAGACAAACATTGGGGTGACAGAGAAGTAGAAAATAGGAATAAAAAAATGTCATCGGCTTTGAATGGGTTAGTCATTCTTAAAACAGTTTTTGTATTCCCTTAATGATCTCTTCAAAGGCTTTTAAATGACACCCATATTGATAATTAAAAAAAAATGGTGCATCATCGTACTTTTCTATTAAGAGCTCAAAGGTCTATAACTCGGAAAGTATGGGCGAGCGGCAATTTTGTTCACTTGATGTTTTTTTCTTACACGTAGTTCTCTATCGCCCCATGTATCTAGTGCTTTCGCAAAGTTGATTTCAACCCAAACATGGTCGGACAGACAGACGTCACTAAATCGACTTCGCTATGCATAAGAACTCAGAATATTTATATTTTATGGGGTCGGAAATGGATATTGTAGAATTTACAAACTTGGATATACCCTATTCCATCTGCGGTGAAGGGTATAATAAGGTGCATTAAAAAAACAGCGAAGACTTATTTGCAATTTGATATTACAAGTTGTTTTCAAGGTCTTCTTAGGTCTAGAAACTTAATTAAAATTAATTAAAAAACTTAAAACTCAAGTAATGCAAGATTTATTTTAATTTTCTTTAAATTTGTCCAGGCTTATAAATAGTCCATGTTTCAGTGCTAGCCATATTTGAAAAGCTTTATATAAAGTTAATCAGTTTGATTTTAAATTAGTTTAATTTTAAAGTCAAATGTGTGTGACTGCTGGGCAGAAGTACTTGTAATCGTGCACAACAATGAGTACATTTGCGGCAAATTATGTCGGTGTATTGCGTTTAAAATAAAAACGACTAAAATATTTGTATAACAACAACAAAATCTTAAGTAATATCTATATGTTTCTAACTGGTCTGGTAAGAGCTGTTAACATCATTTGTACGCTAAAGCTAATTATGAGTAAAGTTTTCTTTATTACTCTCAGTTATACCTTACACTGTTGCAAAATGTTTTCTCGTTATAAAAGGCAGCTACGTTATCGGTTAAAAGACGCAGAATATTTGTTGCTGGAAATAAATCCGCAATCTTTTTAACAAAAGCACCAAATTACAGTTGATATCCTTAATATTTTTTGTAAAAAATATGTTGGGCATCAGATCAAAATGGAACATAATAAACTGGGTGTGGATAAAAAAAAACAGAACTTCTTTTATGTGGGAATTATTGCATCATTTAACTTTCCCGCGGCTGGTCATATACATACATTATTTTAAGTTGTAACATTGAGAAATAAATCCAGAACTCCAAAACAGATTATCTCATTAGTTTTAAACTGCAACAACTAAAGTCAAACTGAATTTTTAAATTCGATATGAATAGTCTTTAGAGTAATAGCACGTTGCCCTAAATAGAAGCATCTCAAATAGATGAAATGTGATATGGATTTCTAGTATTAGAACCGGTTTTATTTATGAGTATAAGTTATTTGTTATTGTTAAGAGATATCATCCTCTAAAAATTTTATCTTTTGAAATGCCTTCGATTTTTGCAGAATCGATGCAAAAAAACAAATGTTATTTCTAAACAATTTTTAGGCTATTAACGTTATTTCTATTACTTTAAAGGAGAAAATTAAACAAATCTGAGCTGAAATTTCTTTGTTTATACTATTTTGAAAGATATTTTGGTTAAAATTGTAATAATTAATTAAAACTTTGAAAATAATACTAAACCGCAAAGTTTAACAAATTATTCAATTAATACAAATGCTGCTTATATATAAAAAGTGGATAGAAGGAAAAGGCAAGTTAAAAGTCGGATCTACTTTGGAATTGTAAACTTATTTTTTTTATATACATATTTCAACAAAACTTTAAGTAGCAGATTATTTACTGCGGTAAAAATTGCCCCGTTTGCAATAGTTGTTTCTTATTATATACTTACACATGTTTTTGTTAATTTTAAAATATTAGAACGGTTTCAATTTCGCTTAAAATAGACCTTTAAAGTTGAGTATCTCCTAAAGTGTAAGAGATTAAAGAAAAATTTAAAACAACTAAGAGTGTTATATTCAGATATGCTAAATCATATATACCCTTGACCAAATATTTAATACGACATGTTCATATAAATCGGCATAAGAAATTCTTTCATACCGTTAAGTTTTGCTGTTCAAAACAAGCGGCGAAAATTGTAAACTTAGGATTGAAAGAGGTGAATAAGTATAAATAATCATAGTAAAAATTTCATTCAAATGTAGTAAAGACAAAAAGAAGGACATTACAAGATTTAAATTTTCTCTAGCCTTGGTAAACTTGTTTTCAACACGGACATGCAGACTGATCGACGGACAGGCGGACATCACTCAACCGACTTCACTATGCATTAGAACTCAGAATACATATACTTTATGGAGTAGAAAATGGGTATTGTAGAAATTACAAAAGGAATGGCAAACTTAGCCATACCCTTTTTTACCTGTGGTAAAGGGTATTAAAATCGACTTACATATGTATATATAATTTTATCTCAAAAAAATATTTGTATTGATTGATATTTTATATATCAAAAAAGGGGACATTTTTTAAAACACAAAGAAGGTTCTTTCAAGCACTCTAGTCTCCGCATTAATTTCGCATTTATTAATGAATTTAAACTTGTATGAGCTGTAGAAAAAAACAAAGACCACAATTAAAAAAAAATTCCAATGTTGACGACAACACATTACTTGCTCTAACATTTCAACTAGATTAAGAAATCAATCAATTATTGTACTAATAAATTTTTAGCTTTAGAAGAACTTTGCAAACTATTACTCAAAGGGAGCTTTAGCCACACCCTATAATTTTTTGTTTTTTTGTTAATATAAAATGTTGTTTATAACTTAAGTATTTAAAAGCCTTTGTAATTAAGTTAAATTTTTACTACAGCCTTTTTTGATCTGTACATTGCAAATGGCTTTAAGGCAGATAAATTTCATTCCTATGTGATTCTTTATCTGGCATAATATTCCCTGAGACTTTGATAGTAAAACCTTATTTTCCATAACTTAGACTATTAATAGAGTGATGTTTGCATTCCACCGATCTAGAACCAGATTGCCGCGAATTGATGTCAAAGGGCACTTGTTTCTGTTATATAGCAATTCACCACATGCAGTCGGCAGGTGTTTTCCTTGTTCCAACATAAGTTGACAAAGAATACGTATGTATATGATATGATATACATATATACATTACAAAATTATGGAAGCAAATTTGTGTCTTTCTCAAATACTTCTTAAAAAATATATAAACCTACTCAAGGAAAATGTAAAATTTTACATTTATTATATTATAAATCGGTTCTCATAATAATACATATCAGGAAAGATTAAAAAATCCAAGTAAATTTATTAAAAATAAATAAATATATCAGTTTTGCCTCATTACAAAAGTTAAGGTAGACTATGTAATGCAATCGAAATATATGTGTGCAAATCCGGAGGTGCTTCATCTCATTTACTTTAAGAGAGTGTTTGGAACAAAATGCGAGAGGCAAGTTATACGTAACTATTAATTATTCTTAATTTCGAAAATCATAAAATAGAGTCTTAATATTTTCCAAGCTACACCTTAAAGATGTAGTTCGTAGTCAGGTGAATGGCTAAGAAAACTAGTGCGGTGAGGAATGTACTTCTTTACAAAAACAGTTTTTTTTTATTTTATACCTGAAAACTTACAACAAACATAAATGTCTATTTTGTTTTATGATGATGGATGTTGCGAAGCACACCTGAAGTGCTTGGTAAAATATAAAAATATAAATAAAATAAATGTAATTGTTCAATAAAAACACTTATTTATTACTCTCTCTTTCTCTTTTCTTTTTATTACTTTTTTTCTACATATAATTCCACTTTCTATAATAAAGAAAACAATAAAAAAAATATGTAAAAACCTATCAACGTCGAAAACATCAAGAATAGTTAACCAAAATCACTAACATCCCCTAAATTTGACACATAATTTTTAAATTATTTGTCTATTCGTACTAATAAATATAAGAGTACCTCGCGTTAATCGGTTCCACCACTTTGCCGAACTAATTAAAACGGGACTAATCGAGGCACTCTTTTCCTATGCCAAGATGTTAAAGGATATAATGATGATAATCGAACCAAAAAACGATAATTTGTTACATAATTATTATATAATTTATTTTTCTTTGATTTTGAAAATTTTTTTTTTGTTGAAGAATAATTTTTCTAAGAACATTTTTTTTAATTTCAAAGCAGAACTACATACATGGACATCGTACAGATCGAAGCAATACTATGGGAGGTATTTCTGTACTATGAATTGGGAGACTCTTAGGAATTTCGAAAACGTATTTTATTGCACCTCCTAAATATAGTCAACTTACTAATAAATTACTACTAATGAAAAATCCATTTATCTGTAATTGATGCTGAAAAAAATAAGTTAGCAAACTTATTAGGATATTTTAAATTCATAATTGACTAACTTTGCAAAAAACTGCAAACTCTTATCAGGTCGAACTAAAAAAAAAATTAATGGTATTACGCTCAAGTGTAGCTCATTTACTTTTATTACGGGTAAATGTTTATAACAAAGAAAGCAAGCTTTTACGCAACCATAATTTAGTATTTTCCAGTTTTTCCACATGCATACAAATGTTTTTATCTTACGCTTATTCGTTGTTTTATATTTACTAATGTGGCGCAATCAAAAGATTTTTTAAAAGGTTATGCGTAGTTTCGAATAAAATATATTGAATAGTCAATAAATATTTATTTTGTCAGAATGACACTATTTTGCATCAGTTGAAACCGCTTAGGATAATACTTGCTGATGTTGTGATCCTTTTCCTGGACAGCAGTTCACAATTTGTCATCTTACTTTCGAGCTGCAGTAGATGAATCTAAAGTGTTTTTTCCGTGTTCTGTCAGTTCAGTTTTCCATCTCAATGTACCCCGAGTATATCTAGGTACCCTCTTTGATTTTTTTTCTCGGGCTTCGGTGCGCTTCTGGGTTTTGGCTCACAGAATCTTTAAAATGATTCGATTTAAGCTTATCTATTTAATCTTTTCATTGTATAATGGGTTAACTGGTACCCATATAAAAGATAACTATAATTATCCTACATCTAGAGTCCTGAAATAATAACATTCCCGAAAAATGGCATAGGTTTCGCTAAAACTAAAGTGCATTTTTAAGTTGGGCGTAGAATCCTCGCAATACAAATTAATTATTTTATATGTAAAGAAAAAACATGGTTGTGATATGGTCACAATAAACATAATGTGTTCTTTGTAACATTGTAAAGTTGCCGAGAACAAATTATAGTTGTTTTCAACAATACTTCAGTGACGAAAAACACGTTTTTTATATTTAACCATTATATGGTTACTGTGCACAAAAAATACAACATAAATGATTAAACATAAAAAAATTAAACCACAAACAAGGTTTTATAACTTATTAAAAATAATATAATATTTTTAACCATATTATAGTTTTATTAATCAGTATGAGTATGATTAGGAGCAAACAAAATAATATTTGCGTTTAAAAATATTTTGTTCTACGTCTTAACAGAATGCTTTTCTATCAGTCAGGTAATTTTGAAATTGATTTTATTGCTAGAAAAAAAAATAAATATTTATGTACAAACTTAACAATTAACCCTCCGATGAGTGACAGTTCTGAACTTCACGGCCGTGTGAAAAGGTCCCTACGGACCTTTTTTGTAAATCATGTTTTTTCATATAAAAATTTCTTTTTTTTGATTTTTGTTGTTTTTATTGTTTATAACTAAATTCTAAATACAAAAATAAATTTTTTAATATTTTTTGCTTGAATTTTCTTAAGACTATTATGAAAAAGTTTAAAAATTATTATTGTTGATCATGTACTTCTTGCCCCCCGCGCTGTGGGCAAGTGTTACAGCGATGTAAAAGTGTCTATGTTCTCTGCAAACAGCGTTGCCGCAGCCGAAGGAGTATGCCCGGGTTTTCCGCTGCCATCCATACTCAGAACGGCAAAGGCGACATGACGGTCTACTTAACCTAGCTGCAAAAGACGGTGCATTGCCTTCCATCGGTCTTCGTAATACCTGAAATGAAAAGAAAAATAAAAAACAAATAACTATATATTCTTTAATATAAAGATGTTTTTCTTACCCTGACATCGAATGCTTCCATCGCATTGCGTATCCTTGGATATGAGGTTATATGGTTGTTCAGGGCACGTTCTTCAATATTTGGTGTGGCCAATTGTTTCGTTAGCAGTAACAAGAACGACCGCCGTCTGTCACTCCTTTTTATAGGCTTCATTTCGTTGTAAATCGTAAAAGCAGCCAATGCAGCGACGTCCAGCATATTATAAAACATGGCCAATGGCCATCGTTGTGTTGTTCTTTTGCAGCTGTAAGTGCCTAGCATTTGATCCGCCCAAATTACTTGCATCTGCTATATTTATATCTTTGTTTATATCACACACGATTTTACTCTTCGCTGTCTAAACTTTAACTGATTTGGTTTACGAAACTACAACTTCTTTTAGTGGCCCAAGTAGGAGTAATTTCAGTTTGAAAAGGCAATAAGGTCTCTAGAGACCTTCTCACTCATCGGAGAGTTAAAAATAATATATAAAATATGAAAACAAACAAAATAACGCAAAACATTTAAAAAATAGTTGAAATATATGTGTATATGCATATTTATCTATGTAAGCACATAAATTCTTATTTTTGTGTTTTAAGCACAATTGTGAAACAATTTCTATAAATAATTGCCTTTTTTATTAATTATTTTAAATTGACCTTTTTGGTTTACTTTATTTTGGGTTATATAGTTTTATCTATATTGGGCTTTTAAGGTCTTTGCTTGTTATAAATGTAAATCAAAACTATAATTCCATTTTGCTTTTTTGTAAATATATGTTTTTCAATAACTTTAGTGACATATCCATAATAAATTAACAATGAATAACTAAGTTTTTTATATTAGGACATATTTGCACTTACGAGACTATATTATAATTCAATTATATATCATGACATTTTCAACCATATTTTGATGTTTTAATTTAACCATTTAATATTTATATTTTAACATAATTATTTTTAGATTTTACCATGTTATTTTTGTGGCAGACTACAATATGGTTCCAACACCAACTTCAATATCATTATGTGTAACAATACTATGTTTGGTTAGCTACCATATAATACAACAATAATATGTTGCTCTTAGATTATGGTTGCCTCAACCATGTTTTTCCTTTGCATGCAGAGAACTAAATAGAGACACATTCCACATTTAATATAGGCTGGTTTAAGTAGAAACTTGGAGGTGGTGATAGACGGAGGCGACGAAAACTCCCTATTAGGGATGAGCTATCCCGTGATTTTTGCAGAACGTCGTTACCAGTAAACGTGATTTTCGAATTACCGTTCTTTTATATAGTTACAGTAATCACCGTGTGCAGTTCTTTTATAACTCAAGCATTCATATTTATATAGGAAGTATATATTATTAATGATATTATTTAATGATATTTTATGCAAGCAGTAACTATAATGGAAAATGTAATTTAATCTCTACATTCAATGAAGCTGTAAGTTAATTTGGTCAAAAATAAAAAAACTGATATAATAAAAAACGACACACAATTTTTTGTTACATACGTGTGTATAAAGTTTAAAAAAAAAACAATTCTTGCTGTCTCTATATAGCGGTTCAAAGGTATGGCCACATACATCAACTTTAAACTTGTTATAGTGGACTACGCACTACAAGTCCTTGTTAACTTCAAGCCTCTGTCTACATCTCTTCAACAGTTTGGCAATACACATAAAAACACATCAACTATTAGGGCACCCTTTAATTTCTAAATTCAAATTTTGTACTTGCTATTGTAGTAGACTTAGCAATCAGGTTGTCTGTCTATAACTGCTCAAAAGTATGGCCATATACATCAAATTAAATGAACTATTGGTGAGTCCTTTAATTTTTAATTGTAAATACTAATAACGGTTCAAAAGATAGGCTCATACAGGTCAATTTACGTCAACTGTGGGAACACCTTTTAATTGCTAAGTTCAAATTATGAACTTTTTTTATAGCGGAAAGCAATTTAGGTCCCTTTTAAGTTTCAGCTATCTGTTTATAACGGATCGAATTTTTGACCACATACATCAAATTACATTAACTATTGGGACACCGTTTAACTTCCAAATCCAAATTTAAGACTTATTGTTACAGCGGAGTTAGCAGTACAGTTTCGTTGTAAATTCCAAGCATCTGTCTACAACTGTTCACAAATACGGCCATATTTATCAAATTAAATGAACGGTTGGGGCACCCTTTAGTTCGTATTTTTGAATATTAATACTGTAAGGCTCATAGCAAAACGACTTTCTGTCCAATTTGCAAGCGTTTGACTATAACTGCTTAGAAGATAGGTACACGTCACCTATTGAGGACATCTTTTAATTTTTTGATTTATTTTTGTATTACGTTTTGCCATTGGGAGCTATAGTGATAAACAATGTTTTTTTTTTTTAATTTTAAAGGGGTGCCCTTTACGGTTTATTATACACATAAATAACGTATGTTGAATAGGGACACCATTTAATTTGTAAGATTATGAATACTTTCAAATAAAGAAAAAAATTTCAAAATCGGTCCAAATTGACTGGATTATATAAGCACAATCTCTATGGAATGTAATTATTCATTATCCTATATCTAGAGAAGTACAACGCAAAATTGAATCGTCATAAATTTGACTTAGGCTGTTGTAAGACTTATGTGCATTTTCGAGTAATAGCTTGTTGGCGTGAGCCAGGAGTAAAGGTACTCGCCATGTAATGCATTGATAATTACCCGGTATAAAGATAACTGTAATAGTTACACTTTGCGAAACTAACTTTTGTTTTCAAGCAAAACCTTGTCGAAATAAGGCAGGTAGGACAGGTCCTCCCCATACAAAGTAGTCATTAATTTTCCTAAATCTAGAGAGCTATAGCTTTGAACCATAAAAGCTTTCTCATTTGATTAGAAGTTTAAAATTCGTCCTAATCATCGCACGTCCCAGTAAGTGGAAACGCAGCTTCCGGTCCAAAAATTACTTATGATTCGGAAAACAAATAGGCAACCGCCTTTATTAAGTTATAAATAAAATTACGTAGAATTAAAGTTTTATTAAAAAGTTAAAATTTAAGATGAAATGTTTTTGTAATTTATGTGTATTCTTTTTTGTAATATCTATTTAATGAGATTTATATGATCAAGTACAATTGTCGACTCAAAATTAGGGAACATATTAATTATTCAGCAGCACTGCAACCCTTGTTGGAGTTGTTTTGTAAGCAAGAAAACACTTTTATTTATTTATTTTATAATTTTTATTTATTTATATAGCCTGCAGGGTCCCGTAGGAATTTCAGGCTATAAGTGTTTCTTCTTACTTCTAGTTTACAACTCACTCTTAATAATTATTTATCACTATTTATACTAAATTCTTAACGCTAAAAATGCTGATTAAACAGAAACAGCATTTCTTAAAAATAATAATTTAAATAATTAAATTGCTTACTTGCTAAATAGTCATATTTCAATAGTACAATAATTTTAAATTAACTTATAAACAAAGTTTAACTAAATAAAGTGCTGACTGTCAAAAAGATTTATATTACATTAATACACATTTCTTAATTTTGATTAACTTATAACTAGAGTTTAAAAATACGAGGGTGCCTCTCAACATCCCTCCCCCCTTATCGGAAACTGCGTCCCTGCGTGTGGTGTTGATGTTGCTGCAAATGGAGAGCTAACGTTCGTATATGGAGGATGCGTCTTTTGCTGCTTTTTTTAGGTGCGTTGTTTTGTGTTATGTCACCTTTTTTCCGGAAAACTAACTGGATTTGTATAAATTGGTGGGGCTATAGTTGTATATGATTTGTTTTTCTCCACTCGGAAAGCTTCAAAGCATAGCCGTACTAGAATTAAATTTATCTTCTTAGCTTCTTTTTCTGTTTGTTTTATCGACTCCTGAACTTCTTTAATTGTTAAAAAGTCACGTCTTAAACGTTGTCGCTTCTTTTTTAATTATTTTCATCTTAGCCGTATGTGTAATACCAATGTTTTAAATTCTGCAAAATAGCCAACATCTTGTGACACCTTCAAATTATTTGGATCACATATATCATGATCATCTTTTCGTACAACCAACTCATGCGAATGTGGACAATCAATGTTGGTCTGAAATAGACTGCATCTTATTATGGTCGGTCCTTTATAGCCAACCAATTCAACTTCGGGAAAAGTTTTAGTATTTCTTTTATAGTCAATGCCATTCAAAGAACCATGTGTACCATGCATATCGGAATTGTATCGAAACGAAATTTTTCCACCGGCTGCTTTCTTATACACAAACTTGCTTCATATTCATATTTCATCTGCGTATTCTGAGGTGTTGTCATAAAGGTGGCGGTTGTGTTGCCTCTACTGCATTTTGCAGTGGTTAAACGAAGCTTTAATCACACTTGTTTTCACCACACTTCAGAAAAATAATCGTAGATCGTGATCAAAACAAAAACACTTCGTTTTAGATCATATGGTGCTTTTTGGATAAGGTTCAGCATCTGCTAATGATAAATTTAATTAAATAAAGTGAGGAAAATCATAATTGAAATTTTTGAAAGTTGTTCATCCACTTTAGAGACAATAAAGCCCTCTAAGTTAAAAAAATTTTTCTAGTGCCGTGTTTTCGTCTTTTTTGTTCATTTGTGTTGCTATTCCGTTTGGGGCTGGACAAGATGAGTCCATGATGTTAGTTGACACTTTAAGGTTTGGCTTCTTGTGTTGGAGAACACCACACGTAATACCAGTTTATTTTTAAAATTTTAAAACTAAAAAATACTAAAATTCTTAAAACCCATCTTTTCAAATTGTTAACAAAAACAAAAAAATCGTAATTTAAAATTGTTTACAAAAAATTATATTGGTAATAAATTATTTACAATAATATATAAGGGTTTTGGTATTTTAATGCTATAATTTAAACATAAAAAACATTATTCTTCCTTTGTTTGCTACTCTTACAAAAAATTTTTTCTTTTTTGCTACTTCTAAAACAACATAAAAACTTATAAATATTTTGTATGTTGTTGTTGTAAGTATTTATGAATCTTTTTTTTTTATATATATATTTTTTTTTTATTTTATTTTATTTTTTTTTTATTACCAAGCAAGCATTTTAATGCCTATTGAGCTTGTTCATATATATTGGATTTTGAAAAACAATAGTCCAAACCTCTGAATCAGGCGTTTTCCAATATATATCTTTATACACCTATATATGTGTATACATATAAACACAAATATACGTGCATACATATAAACATACAAAACATATATATATATGTATACATATATATATATATATATATATATATATATATATATATATATATATATATATATATATATATATATTTATAATATATTATATATATTTATTTATAATATTATCTATTTTAAGAAAGTTTTAACTTAATGTTTGTTGGGTAAAACACATAAAACCCAAAACAAACACAAAAGTATGTAAATAATTGTATATATATACATGCTATAATGTTTACGTTTAATGCTGAGAGAAGCACTTTTGAAAATATTAATCTTTTTTTGTTTATGAAATTTAAATTCTTATATAAAACTATTATCGTCAGGCCAGTGACACAAAAAAAAGTGTTGCGTATGCAAAAATGCAGTGAATAATTTACAAAACAACAGTAAGAATAAAAGAAAATGCACAAGAAATCAGACACAAAAATTTTAAACAAAAAATACATTTTTACTCAAATTTCAAATTAACAAAACATTTGCTTTTGAAAATAAATCAGTGTTTAAAAATGTTAAACAGAGAATATTTTTTTTAAACAAACTTCATACTTTTTCAAAAAATGGGTACTTTAAAACATTTGCAATTGAAAAAAACAGTGTTTTTTATTAATGAAATATCAAAAGTAAAGCACAAAATGTGGTGCTAAAACGTTAAAAGTTGTTTTCTAATTTGAAATATTTCAAGTGAGATTTTGTAAAAATGTTATTTAATTTCAAAAATTAAAGGCATATTTTTCAAGAAGACTTAAATTTTATTCAAAACATTTGCTAAAAAAATGTAAACATACAGGTGCATAAAAATGTTGGAGAATATTTTTTTCCTAACAATTCAATAAAATGAATTAGCAACAGAAAATGGATTTATCACATTATCCTTCTTTTTGTGTCATGCGTTTTACTTTTCCTTTATAAATAAACTTTCTGTGGCCTTTTTTCATTTTAATTCAGTTTGTTATTATTATCTTTTACTGCCTTTTTCTTAGTTTTTTTCACAATATTTACCTTTATCTGAAATTGTATCTATGTTAGAACTAACTTCATCCATTATAGGCCATTATATAATACTGTTTTTACGACATTTGTAGCAGTTTTGTGCTCATAAATAACTTTTCGATGTAAATTTTCCTTAGTCAGGAACTCCTCCTTTTAAAAAACTTTAGTGCAGGGTGCGTATTTAGACTTCAATTTATAATTTTTACCTTCCTTCTGTGACACTTTATTTTCTTTATTTTGTTCATATAATTATTTTTTACTGATATTTTCTTATACTTTGAACTCATAACCCTTCTGGTTTTTCCTTTTTTTTCATATATTCTCCTACCGTTATTTTAACTCATTTTCCTTTGTTTCTTTACATTTTTTTTTTTAATTTTATTTTATAATTCCTTGGTTTTTCCCCCTTTCTGACTATATATTTTCATATTATTTATTCTTGTTCGTTAATATTCTTCCATTATTTCCCTTATATGACCCTGTGGTCTTTTTTCTCCTTTCTATTTACTTATATATTTTATCCTTTATCGCCCTCATATTCCACTTTCGTCCCGTAGCTTTGGTTTCGAGCCAAAGTATCTAGGATCAGAAATTGGTTGGCTGATACACTTTGTAGCGTATTATACGATTTTCTTTTACTATATTACCCTTTTTTTTTCTCTCTTTAATCTCATCAACCTTTGTTCAATTTTGCCTATTTGTTACTACCCTTTCATATTTTACCCCGAAATGTTTCTTCGCATACACCATGGCACTTGCCGTTAGTTGAAATCGTATCGAATTTTCGCACCAAGTTCAATGTTTCAGGCAAATTACCGATGGTGGTGTTGTAAAGTAACTAAATCAGTGTTTTATGAGTAACTCATTTGTACTTCCGCTTAAATCCTTTGTAGCTTTAGTTTCGAGCCAAGATAACCAGAAAATAAACGGAGTAACTGATACTCTTTAAACTCAACAGAAGAAAAAAAAAATCCTTACAAAAAATTACCCTTTTTAATTATTCGCAATCTAACCCTTTGCACCCTGCCACCTTTTATAAATTCTTTATTTTACTGGTTTTATCAAATTATTATGATAAACCTTGTCGGAGTTCCTTTGTCGTATTCTTACATTGACAGGTGTGGGTATTCCCGTGACTTCATAGGGACCCAACCATATAGGTGAAAATTTATTTTTTCGCGCCTGGTTTTTTAGCCAAACCATTTGTCCGGTCTTAAACTGTCTAGTCTTTGTGCCCTTGTCATAATATTTTTTTTGATTTTTCTTTTGCCCTAACCTGGTTCTGTCTCACCACTTCATAACTTTGTTGAATTTGGTATTTAAGGATTTTGCTGTAGTCATCTATGTTATAGAGAGGTGCTGGCTGCTTTTTTAACCTGACAGGTATTTCAAATTCGAATCCGTACAGTACCTTGTTGGGTGTTTGCTTAGTAGACGAATGTCTTGTGTTATTATGTACATGCATGGCATGATGCAGCCAATCATCACAATTAGTTCCGTCAAGTTTCACAAAACTTCTTAAATACTCTGCAAGAGGTCTATGGGTCCTTTCCAGAGATCCATTGGATTGAGGATGATATGGAGTTGTATATATGTTTTTTACTCCAAGCAATTTGCAAACTTCCTTGAACAATTTCGAATTGTAGTTGCTTCCATTATCTGTCACGAGAACTTTGGGGATGAAAAATCGGGCAATTATTTCTCTAAAGAACTGCCTTGCTACCGTTGCCGCTTCCATGTCTGGAATAGCTGCGCAAGCTAGGTATTTTGAAAAATCGTCCAAAAAGGTTACTATATATTTGTTACCACTTGCTGATTCGGGCAAGGGCCCAACAATATCCATGAAAATTCTTTCAAAAGGCATATTGGGGGTTGTGGTCAGGGTCATTGGCATCCTGTCTATCCTCGAGCTTTTATTTTGCTGGCAAAACTTGCAGGAAGCTACATACTTTTTAATTTGACTTTGCATTCCAGCCCATTTGTATTGTGCCCTAATACGGAAATAAGTTTTTAGCGCACCTTGGTGGCCTCCCATTGGCGCGTCATGGAAGGTTGTAATTACCTTCTTTATATCTTCTGCATCTGTTAAATATGTGGTATTATCTTCTTCTTCATGATTTTTATTCATCGCCACTGCACTTGCCCTATTCGGAGTTTCTACACCTCTTGATTGTGCTCTCGTTATTACACCTATGTTTACTTCTTCCGTTGGAAGGCGGCTGAGAGCGTCTGCATTTTGATTCGTCTTGCTTTGGCTTCGGGTTGTCCATTTACAAATCTAAAAATTTTAAAGGCATACTTACCAGCACCAAAAACATGTCCGCTATTGCCTTCAAAAGTAAAATTTTTTTTTAATGACGCACAATGTACTGATCGCGACGTTTACTCCATACAAAATTTAAATTTGCCTTGCTTAATGTGGCTTAGACCTGTGGCAGTTACTTTTCAATTCCACCACTTTTTATTTTGGCAAAGATCCCAAAGGCGTACTAGTATACAGATGCTTAATGACCCCTAGGAATTCACCTCTATACTTAGTGGTTTCTTTAAATTTTTCTTTGCCACCGACTTTACCGATTTTGTTCACAAGCAAAACAAATCGAATCAAAACTTCTCCCAATGTGGCCAAAGTAATTAGCAGTTTACTAATAATTCCACCAATTCACACTTCTTTGAAGACACTAAAGGCGTACTGGTATACAGATGCTTAATGACCCCTAATGCTTCACTTCTGTGTTTACTTGGTTTTCTAACTTTCGTTGCTATGAAATTATTGCCACATTCGGAAAGGATTCAAAATCAATCAAAACTCTATAACCAAATTTTATTCCTGGAGGGTCCCTTGGGAATCGCAGGATATTTATTCTTTTATTACCGGCTGCGCCAAAATGTTGGAGTTGTTTTGTAAGCAACAAAACACTTTTATTTATTTATTTTATAATTTTTATTTATTTATATAGCCTGCAGGGTCCCGTAGGAATTTCAGGCTATAAGTGTTTCTTCTTACTTCTAGTTTACAACTCACTCTTAATAATTATTTATCACTATTTATACTAAATTCTTAACGCTAAAAATGCTGATTAAACAGAAACAGCATTTCTTAAAAATAATAATTTAAATAATTAAATTGCTTACTTGCTAAATAGTCATATTTCAATAGTACAATAATTTTAAATTAACTTATAAACAAAGTTTAACTAAATAAAGTGCTGACTGTCAAAAAGATTTATATTACATTAATACACATTTCTTAATTTTGATTAACTTATAACTAGAGTTTAAAAATACGAGGGTGCCTCTCAACACCCTTTAAAATTATTATCTGCCAGATAATCAAATGAATGAGGAAAAATACTATAGAAGAATTTTTACACAAATTTCAATAGAACAGTCAAAGCAGATAGAGCCCATGTTTACCCCACAAAAGGCTCATCAAGAAATTGATGACCGTACCTAATACGTACTCATTTTAACACTAAAGCCTGGTACTCTGTTCGATTTTGTGAAAGTTGTTGAGTAACATTAATTATTTCATGAGGAAAACTTGAAATTTAAAATGTGGTGTCTAATTCGCGGTTGCTACATACATCACATGAATACAAAAGTTTTGTTCATTGTTTTAATTTTGTTTAAAGGAATGTACTTACACATGTCTTTTTTGCTAAAATTTGTGGGAAAACTTTTTCGTAATATTTTTTATCCGTCATTTTTTTATCTTGCAGTAACCAGTTTAAAGGTTTTGCCGTACTGCTTGGTAATCGACGACATATTACTTCTACGGTAAGGAGATTGTGTTTTCTTCTTCGTTAATGGGTGAAAAGCTTGTAGCGAGACCAGAAATAAAATCCAACACCAATAAAAGATGAAATTTTCAATATTGTCATTTGGATGAGCAATTTCAGCCTTGGGAACGTAATACATTTTAAATACCAAGTTTTATTCCAATAGTTATCTTCTTGCAAAATCAAAGCCTTCTTTATGACCAATATGTTTTTATATAATCGCTTGATGTTGTAACAATTAGTGCCTTATTTTGGTTAATTGGCATTACATTTGTTTTTTTATTTTCGTTTTATTGCATTTAAGTATTAGTTAACGTCCCCATAAACAAATTTTATTTTTTGTTCTTCATTTTAGTTATTATTGTCAATGATGCAATTGAAAAAAACAACAATAGTAATAAACATTAAAGTCGAAGTCGGTTTAAAATTTTGTAAGCATTCCAAGGTACCTACGAACAAAATAATTAACATAAATATTTACGAGTAACTATTTGAAGAAACATGCTTGCGTACGTATGTACCACGTCTTGTGTATTTAAACGTACAAATGCATATCAATTAAATATCAGATTGTCTATCCATCTATGCCAAACATCTCATGTTTGAAATATTAAAAGACAAATAAGAGTATTTTAAGTATTCGCACTGTAGTGGAATTCGTTTCAATATATTTATTTTTATAACGATTATTGTCTTTGGATTCAAGTAAATAGTAAATGTATTTTATTATTTTTATTATTATTTTTTATGCGATTTATTTTTATTAACTCATCTAGACGTGGGTTGGCATGTTTTGCATTAATTATAAATCCAATGAACCATTGTTATTTAAAGACTCTAAACATTTGCAGCTAACGTTTCACATAGTTTCCAATATTTTACCCCTCATATTATGGCAGGAGGTAATAAATGGTTTTTGTTGCTGCTGGAATCAAAAACAGGCTGCTTAGCACTTCAAATTTGGTGACAACACACACATTTAATTTGTTAAATATGCACATACATACGTACATATATGTATATATATAAATATATAAATAAATGTATAAATAGCTGAATATTTGTTAGATTGCCTTCAACATATTTCTACATTATTGTTTCAGACCAGGATAAAAAATGTTCGCAAAATCAAATTCTGTAAATTTGGGCTTGTTTGTTATTTTTTTTTTAAATGAAAAATTCTACATGTTAAAAAATTGTACGAGTTTATAACATTTTTGTATTCAGCTGCATTCTATAGATTTTTTTTTATTGATTTAAAATCATAACACAACTGCATTAATTAAAATTAACTTACGTTATTGTTGAATCAACTCGTGTTACATTATTAAACTTGTGTATCCTATGAAGCTCTTATGAAAACAAAAAGTTTAACCCAATAAGCAGACCGATTATAGACATATTGATTTTTAGTTATTTGTTCTAAATCAAAAATTCATTTTACATCAAATAGTTGTAAAAAGTGAATTTTTACCTCTATAAATAGATATTAATATTCATATAGTTTGCGACAAAAACAAAAAAAAAAGAACATGTCGTATAATACCCACTTTCCACGGTGCATATTATAGAAGTCTGATTATTATGGTCAACGTGACAGCTGCGTTTTTTGTCTTCTTGACCTATGGCAGGTTGTAAGAAAAACGCAATAACCGAAAAAGTGAAAATGTTCTAAAGTTCGCCATAGGTGGAAGAGTTCTAAACAAAAATATCTAAGTTTGTTATTCCATTTGTAATTTATAAAATATCCATTTCCGACCCTCTATATACATTCTGAGTTCTTATGCATAGCGAAGGCGATTGAATGATATCCGTCGGTCCGTCTATCCGTCCGTATTCGCGTTAAAATCAACTTTGCCAGGGCACTAGATAAGCTAAAGAAAATTTAAACACGCCAATCGATCAGACATAATTTTGAAAATTTTGCTATCGCAAGTTGGTCCATGTTCTTCAAAGCAGCGTGCAAAATATTACGCCTACCACTAATTTTAATTCGTCTAAATGTTGCATTTTTTTTTATTAAAGTGCCCGCAGAGCTAAGTCATTTCTTAACCGATTTTCACCAATAATTTCTTTACTTGAAAGGTCCTGTACTGCTTTTTCTGCTATAACAGAAAGTATAAAATTTGAATTTGAAAATTAAAAGGTGCCCATATAATTGATGTAATTTTATGTATGTGCCCAGCAATAAATTTTAGAAAAGGTAATCGAGTGTGAATTAATCATTTTTGGCGGAAGGTCTTTCCAACTAGATTACGAACCTACTGATTTTAACAAGGCATGAGACTTTTACAGTCAATTACTGATTATTGCAGGAAATAACAATGGTCATTACAACGGTTTTAAGGTATTCTCTTTTAACTTAAAGAACTAGTTCAAATACTACTTCTTTTTTTTGCGAACTAATGTAATGTGTTTTGTAAGCGAGTAACAAAAACTGGCAATCACAAAAGTAAGTCATTATACGGCAAGTACTTTTTAAGGTAATGTCTAATTTTTTGCTGGGGGCCAAACTTTTGAACCGTTATAAACATACAGCTGAACTTTACAAGGAACCTGTTGAAAATCTACTCTAACATTTTCTACTTTAATATTTGTTTGTAAATAATTAATTTTTTCAAATGCTTGTAATTTATACTGTAAAGTCAAAGAATTTACAGTCCGCTATGAGCACAGTTGCACAATTTGAACTCAGCAATTAAATGGGGGCTCCAATAATTGATGTAATTTGACCTATGTATATGTTCCTATCTTTTGAACCGTTATATACAAACACTTGATGTATAATATGAGCTGTCATATGATGTATAATATGACAGCTTTAATTGAAAAATATGTTAATGGTCTCACAATTGGGCCTAAAACACAAATACTTTTAAAAAATTATATTTATTTCAATTATTTTGCAATGTTTTGCTTACATTTTTAATTGTTTTCATTTTTTTATATTATTTTCTGTAGCAGTTAAAAAAATTTTAAACTATAAGCTAACATAAAAAGAACTAAACTGATAGAAAAGCATTCTGTCAAGACCTAGAACAAAATATTTTTTAACGCAAACAATATTTTTTTTAATCATACCTTGATAAATAATAATATATTATGGTTAAATATATAATATTATTTTTAATAAGTAATAAAACGTTGGGTTTGGTTCGAATTTTTCAAGTTAAAACCAACCATGTTGCGTGATTGTGCACAGTAACTACATAATGGTTAAATATTAACAAAAAAAATGATTGTCGTGACTAAAGTTTGGCTTAGAACAACAATCATTTGTTAGCTGCTACTATACATTATTACAAAAACACAATATGGACCATATCACATCCATGCTTTATCTCTGCGTGAATCGATCAATTCCCTTTTTTTATACCCTTTACCACATCAAGTGAAAAAAGGTTATTCTAAGTTTGTTATTCCGTTTGTAATTTCTACAATATCCATTTCCGACCCCATAAAGTGTATATGTTCTAAATTCTTGTGCATAGCGAAGTCGATTGAGCAATGTCTGTCTGTCCGTCCGTGTTAGTGTTTAAATCAAGTTTGCTAAGGTACTAAATCAGCTAAAGAAAATATAAATGCTCCACTCGATCAAAAATAATTTTAAAAGGGTTTCTATTAAATATTAGCAAGCAAGGTCCATGTCCATCTAGGCAGCGGGCAAAACACCGCTGCTGCCTCTAATTTTTAAATATCATTTTGAACAATAAAGTAACTCCAATTAAAAAAAAAATATATATGTAAATATTGAATAAAAAAGTTTGAGCTCGCCCATATTTCCGATTTGTTGGCCTCTGAACTTTTCATAGAAAAGTACGATTGTTCACCACTTTTTTAGATATCAATATGGGTATCATTTAAAAGCTTTTGAAGAGGTCATTAAGGAAATACTAAAAATTTTTTAAAAATGCTTTACCCATTAAGAGACGATAACATTTTTATTGATTATTATATATAGTTTTTTTTTATTTTTAATTCTTTGTCACCCCAATATTTGTATTTGATGATTGGAATATTGCAGTCTTACTTGTTTTCTTTTGTTATTGTGAGTGCTCCATCAAAATAGTTTGTTAAAACTCTAGTAATGTGTAAAGCTAATCTGATGAATCAATTAATTTTCTTTTATTTTTAAATTTTATTTTAACAGCTACACTTTAAATTAAATTTTGATTAAATGGTTGTGGCATCACTTCCTACTATTAACTGTTAACTGCTTATAATTTCCCCAATTAAAAATAATAAATAAATTTGTAAGTATGTACGAAAAAGAATAGTTCCAAATAGGCAAATATTCCCTAGTTTCCTTATATTTTGTAAGCATTCTTTCCTTATGCTACCAGTCTTTAAATTCAAGACTTTTTAACCAAACAAAACGCCTTTTTAACTATTGATAGCTATACTTAGTGAAACTTCTAACGTAACACTAAGTATATTCGATCCAATGTGGTCTACCTCAAGTCAGTCCGTAAGGTGCGTCAAATGCAACCGTCATCATTGACTTAATCACCCTAACAATTTTTGCGTTTCTCATAAGCCAGCTAAACATTAGGACTTCTAGTGTAGTGGTAGCAGGGATGGAAAACGGATAACAACAAAAGTGTTCTGCCGAATAAATGTACAATTCTAAGACAACAGTTAAACAGTTTTATTAATTCAAATAAAATTAAATTAAAAAGTATACATTTTTCAGTATTTAGCCAAATAAGCCAGACTTTAGTTTATTTACATTTGGTTTCTAATTGCATAAGCAAAAACAAAATATTAAAATTATGTGAAAAATTTTAAGAAATAATATATGAATAAAATGCCTTAGTGTACAACCGCTGAGACTACAACAAATAAGTACAATAATTCTTGCGAAAAAAAACCGGCTTCCAAAAATGTTTCATCTGTCTGCCTATAGCAGTTTAAGTGTATGGCCACATACATTAGATTACATGAACTATTGGGACACCCTTATACCTCCAAACTTTTTACTAGTTCAATATCCATAAAATTACAGCGACTATAGGGTCACCCTTTAATTTCCAAATTCAAATTATATACTTGCTGTTGTAGTAGAATCAGGTTCTGTGTAAATTTCAACCGTCTGTCTGTAACGGTTCAACAGTTTGCCCATATACATCAGATTGTATCAACTATTTAATTTATAATATAACATTTTTATATTTCTTATTATACCAAATAATAAATAATGTATGGACATTATTATATTATATAGACATGTCCACTACATTATATGTAAATAATGTAGTGGACATTCTGTCTAAAATTAAGGTGTTTGTATACAACGGTTCAAAATATACGGCCATATAGAACAAATTACATTAATTTTGGAAACACCCTTTAATTTCTAAATTCAAATTATAAGCTTCTTGTTTTATCGGACTTAGCAACACATGTCCCTTGTAAATTTCAGTTGTCTGTCTATAACGGTTCAAAGATTCGGCCATGGGGACAACCGCTTATTTCCAAAACCAAATTTTATACTTGTTCTTGTAGCGGAGTTAGTAATACAGGTTCTTTGTAAATTTTAATCGTCTGTCTACAACTGTATAAAAGTATGGCTATATACAAAATTAAATAAACTATTGGGGCACCCTTTTATTTATAATTTTATATATTAATACTTGTTACTATAACAGATATAGCAATTGACATTCTGTCCAATTTGCAAGCGTTTGTCTATAACGTTCAAAAGATAAGCCCATATAAGTAAATCTACATTAATTATGGGACACCTTTTAATTTGCAAATTAAAATTATAAACTTTTAAGTTTTAGCATTCTGTCTATAACGGTTCAAAAGTTTGGTCACATACACAGAATTACATTAACTATTGGAACACCCTTTAACTTCCAAATCCAAATTTTATACTTCTTGTTATAGCGGACTTACCAATACAGGTTCCTTGTAAATTTTAAGCGTCTGTCTACAGCTGTTAAAAAGTATGGCAATGTAAAACAAATTAAATGAACTATTGTCGCACCCTTTAATTTATAATTTTAAATATTAATACTCGTTACTATAACGGCCATAGCAATCGACATTCTGTGTAATTTGCAAGCGTTTGTCTATAACGGTTTAAAAGATAGGCCCATATAATTAAAGTTACATCAATTATGGGGGCACCCTTTAATTTTTAGATTTATTTTTGTATAATTTTTTGTTTTTGGGAGCTATAGTAATACGCAGTCATTTTAAATTTTACAGAAATCACCTTTACAATTCATAATACACCTAAAAAAGATGTATGTTGTATGGGGATACCCTTTAATTTTTAAGATTATAAACTGTTTTTAAAACGAGACCAATCTGTAAACATAATCTATCATATTCCCAAAAGTTTTCAAAATCGATTCAGAAACTACAGTTCTGGAGGCACAAATATAAAAAAGAACATTCAGCCGAATTGTATAACCTCCTTCTTTTTTTGAAGTCTGTTAAGAAATAAATATTAATTTCGTTGCTGAGCGATATTTAGCTATGAATGTAAAGAAACTAAAACAAAATCTTCCCACTATTTATACGAAAAAAACAATTCCGATCAGAATATGCGATATACCTCTAAATTTCTATTTGGTTGTTTTATATTAATTTATTTCACCATTTTGCCGGGGCCCCTTTTTATTTCTACATCCAACAATTATATTTAATTTTTTGGCATAAAAAAATCTGATCCAAACTTTTTCACTATTTTGAAACAAATCAAAACTATTTAATTACTATTGTAATTAATAATAATAATAATATGATTAAAAGTTATATGTAATAATAATAATGACAACTAAAAAAACACTAATATTGTTAAACGTTTTGATTTTTGAAGCGTTTTTGTTTTCTACTCACATTTGGCTATTTTCGAACCCAGGAAGATTTTCTGTCATGAATTTTATTATTCACGTTTTTCGTTTTTTCTGTTACTATACTTATTTATCGTCAACTGTGAAGATAAATATTCATAAAGCGCAAAGAATTATAATTGTTTTGGAAGCCTTTTTGAAATAAGCTAAAGAATTTACGTTTCGGTCCATCGCAAAGATGTCCTGCATTCTTTACTGCTGCGTATGCGTCATTGCATAAAATGAAAACATTACAAAGTTTATTTGTATTTGCGCTTAGGAAATTGCTCAGTTTCACAATATTAAAGCTTTTAAAGGTTGGCACTGTGCTGGAAAATAAATTTCGCGAATAGCTAACTCTGTCTTTGTATAAAAACAAGTAAGAGTGCTGTATTCGGCCATGCCCTTTAACGTATACATATGTAAAACCAAATGTACATATAAATCGGCATAAGAAGCTGTTTAAATTATAAATTCTGCTCATATACATATAAAAATTTTATAGAAGGAAAAGAATAAAAATCTTTAAAGTCGGATCTTTTTTGAAGAGTTTCGATTTCGCTTAGAAAAAAACTTTAAAGTTATGTATCTCCTAAACCGTAAGAGATTAAATAAATATTTAGAACAACTAAAAGTGTTATATTCGGCTATGCCAAATCTTATATACCTTTCACCATATATGTATAACCACATGTTCATAAAAATTGGGAAAAAAAAAATTCTTTCCTATTTTCCTTTAGGTTTTTCTGTTCAAAACATCGGCTAACGGTTATTCTCCGATCAACTTTCGTTTGTATTCCTGTTTCGCAACATACATCTAATAATATTAAATATTGGGACCCCTTTAATTTCTAAATACAAATTTTATACAGCGGATTTATTGTTACAGTGTCTTTGTCTAATTTTTAAGCGTTTGTCTATAACGACTCAAAAGATAGGCCCTTATAGGCCAATTTATATCACCTTTTCGGACACACTTTAATTTTTCCACTTAATTTTGTTTAAAATTTTGCTATTGCTAGCTATAGCGATACGAAATTCTTTTTATTTTAAATTTGTATATAATAAACTTGAAAAACATGTATGTTGTATACTGAGACCACTTAATTTTTAAAATTATGAACTTCTAAATAAAAAAATTTGTCAAAATTGGTTCAGAAATGACGCAGTTATGCAGGCACATACATAAATATATAAAAAAGCAACATTAATATGAATTAATAATTAGAGGTAGACGTGCTATTTTGCCTAATGCTTCGAAGGAGATGGACCGATGTTGCTAATGTTCGATAGCAAAATTGTTGAAACTATGAATCGATTGGCGTATTTAAATTTTCTCTAGCTCATCAAGTTCCTTGGTGTAGATTTCAAAATGGATATTGTAGAAATTACAAACGGAATATTATACTTATGTATACCCATTTCCCATCTGTGGTGAAGGGTATAAAAAGACAAAATTTTATTCTTAAATAATTTTTGATGTCCTCAATTGGCAGATTTGTCTCTAACTGTTTCCTGCAAGCAATGCTATGTTTTTTGTTTTTTTTACTTTTCCTCATGAGATAATTATCTGATAAAAAATATATATTTAAACTTTCCAAAACAAGATAATTTAAAAACATTCTTACTTTTCTGTTTAAAAGTCTTTTGTACTCGAAAAATCTTCAAGGTTACCAAAAATATACGGTTGCCATAGCATTACTATTTGGCGACTAAAGTTGCCAGCTGTCAGTCGGCAGTTGCCATCTGTAATGTAATGTCGGCAACTGACAACGCAACTAAAGTTCGGTTGCAATACATTATCGACCAATTAAAATAATACCCATATTGATATTTTGAAAAATTTGAAAATTTCAGAACTAGGAAAATATGTTCGATTGCCAATTTTTTAACTCGATGTTTTTTTCTTCTTTTTTAATTCTCTATCACCCCATATATTGATTTTGTTTCAAATGACAGGAGGTAGGCGTAGTGTTTTGCCTAGAGGTAGGCGTGGTGTTTTGCCTGCTGCCTCGAAAGACATTGACGGATCATGCACCTCATTCGACACTATATCTGATCGATTGACACATTTTTTTTGCATCGGCAAACTTGATTTCAACACTAACACGGACGGACAGACGAAAAGACGGACATAGCTCAATCGACTTCGCTATGCATAAGAAGTTAGAATGTATACACTTACTTTCTGGGGCCGGAAATGGATATAAGAGAATTTACACGCGGAATGGCAAACTTATATATACCATTTTTCCACTTTTTGTGCTGAAGGGTATAAAAACAAGTCCTAAGACATATCGAGCTTAATAAAATAAGAATAAAATAAGAATGGTAATTATTGCTTTGATACGCACTTCTTAAGAAAGAGATGATACACCTTAAAAATTAAGCTTGTCTATTTTATTGTACAGACTGTATTTTGAATTTTTTCTTTTTCTTTTATTTCGAATTAACTTGAAGCCTTTTTTTTTGTTAATTAAATATATATACATGATTAAATAAATAAACAATTCTATTTGTATTTTCCACCTCTGGGTATCATTGCTTTACGGTTAGTTGTCTCATGCTATTTTCGTTTCTTTCTTCTATTCATTGCAAATATTTGTTGTAATGTTAGATTTACGTTTTTATGCTCACTTGCTAACAAATATGCATGCATACGTTCATACATACGTTTAAACTTAGTACTCGTATTAGTACAAAGCTGTTAATTTGGTCATTTATAGTGATCCAATCCGCCAACTAGTCATTTAGTATGCATTTGTATTGGTATCTGTTTTAATTTTGTGTGAGTAGAACAAACTAAATGTGTTGTGTTTGTTTGCCTTGTTTGTGTCTTTATTGTTTTTTTTTTTTGTTGTTTTCTTGCGATCGATTGGAATGCGGACAATCTGGTCAGCAATGAAATTTTTACGCTACCAAAAGTTATGAATGCCATCTATAGAAAGTCAGTCAGTTTTATTGGAAATTAACTTGAGTTGTACAAGCGTTTTTATTGTTTATGTTTATCTGTTTATGAGTTCGAGCACAGGTATAAGCGTACTCTGTTAAGATACCTGTCTTAAGTTGACCGTAGAGCTAAAACATCTTTAACCTGTTGGCTTGGCCCGGTTTGGTTTAGTTCGATTCGATTAACTTAAACATAGTGTCTTGTCGACTTGTACTAAATGGCTTTTAAAGTTGTTTAAGTAAAGCATATTTTGTATATTTTTATTTTTTTTTAATAAAAAGAAATGTGACGGTTACAAACAAAGCATTTGGGTTTTATTTAAACTGTGACTTCTTGGTAGTTGTTTAGTTTAAGATGATTTTTTTATAAATGAATTGTCACTGAAGAATATTCTTAAAAAACGAAAAAGAAAAGCAAAGGTATTTTAAGTAAAATTTCCACATTCGTTTTTGTATTTCATTTCTAGTTTGCCAATAAATGTCCGATATGTTTTTGATAGCAGACACTGTATTAAATTCCAATTTATTTAATGGTTTAAAATTATTTTAATTTTTTTTTAATAACCTTAAGGTAAAGTTTTTTTTTGTGAACATTTAAAATCAAATTAGTTTGTATAGTTCCGAGGTATATTTATACATAAGTAGCGTAAAAGATCTTTTAGTTTTTATTCTGAAATATCTAAGTGATAAAGTAAAAAATCTTCAATACAAGTCACATTAAAATTTGGAAAATAATTGAGTAAATGTTTGGGAAAAGAAACGAGAGATAATTTTGTAAGCAAGCATATCCAGGCATAGAAAGCAAAAAAGTTTTACACAGGAACAGACTATCATAAATTTGACCAAGTCGCTGAAACAGTGTTTTTACATAAAAAGTAGGATCTATTATCTTTCACTGTTGTGTATTAACATTTTGTTGGTAATTTGTAATTGTTTTAAGCACAAAACTTAGTACAAAACAATACTTTAAAAAATCGACTTTTCAAAAAGATAAAACAAGTAAATTATTTAATAAAATATTTCTTTCAAAGCCCATTCTGTGTGTTGCTTCGTTTTAGAAACAATGAACAGCCAATGTTATTAGGATTTTTTTTTAAATATTTGCTAAATTATGTACAATACATTTTCAGATGTAATACGATATTCAGGTACAAAATATTCTCATCTTTTATACAAACAGGCATATCACAGGACTCAGTTCCTATTAAAAGTGGTTTTAATTCTGGAAACAAAAAATTTCTCCGAATTAAAACAGGAAAATTCTGCTCTTTACAGTTTTTATATTTACTTTTATTTTATATCTATATTTAGATTGTGCTTTAAATCTGAAGATTTGTTACGGATGAATGGTAGGGAGTAAGATAAAATAAACAGTTTGTAGCAACTTGTATATTTTTTACATTAATTTTTATTTTGATTTCATTATTTCAACAAAAAGCAACTACAAGTTTTTTTTCTTTTTTGCTTAGAACCTAAAGAAAATCCCACCACTACCATCAAAAATACATACCTAGAGTATAATATTTACGTTTAATTTTACAGCTATCACAAAAAATTTCAGTTTAATAATGCAGAAGTAGGGTCTTCGAATTCAGGAACCGGTCATCAACGACCACTTGGTGCAAAATGTAAACTGTTTTTTTAGATTTCTTTTCAAAGTTCGGGACTTTATATTCACGAAAAAATTGCTCTCTGCACTGGCTTACCATGCCCACTTTCCTGTTTTGTTTAACCGAAAAATCAATTTCCTGTGTTTTTAAAATATGTTTCACTTTTTTTCGTTTAAAAAACCACCGAAATCGTGCAAATTGCTATTTTGTGAACCGCCATATTTAGAATTAGTAGAGCGCTAAGCTTCTCTTCTTATTTAGTTAATGGAGTCTCTGTAAAGATCTACTTCTGTTTCCGGTTAAATCGATACATATAATACTCAACAAGAGCCAATTATGGCCTTGTAAGCTAAAACTTTTCAAAAGCTGCGTTTCCTTTCTCTAACTACTGGCATCTTATTAGAGCGGCCCGCAACCAGAATTAAGGTTTGCCTCGAAAATTCTCAGCTTATTTTATTACTTTGCCAGAAGGGAGATGGTATGCCAAAGGATGACCTGACACAATTGGTCACTTGTTTTAAATCTTTGGTATTAATGGTCATTGGAACTGATGTTGTACCGATACTTAGTCCTGTTATATTGGCTGCATTTATTTTAAGCCCTGTAATTTGGAGTTACCCTGAAACTCTGTAGTTGCTTGCTTAAGATCAATAAGTTTGTGTAAGAGCAAGCAAATATTTTTTGCGTAAGCCAGGTAGTTAAGGTTCGGTTTTTGATTTGCCATTGTATTCTTTGTCTTTTATTATTAATATCGGTGAGAGCATCAGCAAGATTTCCTTTGGTGTCTTTGGTGACCCCCACTGAAATTTTCCGGCAAACATTTTCGTACAATATTTTAATCCTTAAATGTCCTTTTTTAAAGGATATTTTTTGATTTTCTCGAAAAAGGAGTCAAATTGACGCAAAAGGGACCAGTTAGAGGGTTAAGATCTTCCACAAAAATAATTCTCATACAATTCCACAATATAACTCAGACCATAGGAATTCTCTCAGACATTAACTTATAGCATTTTTTTCATACAGTTAAAGATCTCTTCAAAAGCTTTTAAATATAATTCGAAAAATGTGGGCGAGCCCAAATTTTTTCATTTTTTCCCATTGTGTGCTTGACACAAAGTTCTTATTTGTTTTAATTTTTTTTTTAATTGAACAAACTGTGTTTTTTGGGAACACAAATAAATACCAAATAATTAATTTAATAAATAACAAACAAGGGTGCTATATTTGGCTATGCCAAATCAAAGTAACTCCAATAAAATAAATAAATAAATAGTGGCGTGACAAATATTAAAAAATAAAAAATGCAGTACTATATATAATTTTACATAAAAATATCATCGGCTCTTAATGGGTTAAGATTATGTAAACAATTTTAGTATTTCCTTAAAGATCTCTTCAAAAGCTTCTAAATAATTCCCATATTGATATCTGAAAAAATATGGTGCATAATCGTACTTTTCTCTGAAAAGTTCAGAGGGTCATAATTTAGAAAATATGGGCGAGCCCAAATTTTTCCATTTAAATTTTTTCTTTAATTCGCTATCGACGTGTACGTGTACTATATTTGCAGTACGTGTATGGAAAAAAAACACATGAAAATTTAAAATAAATACGTGTATGAAAAAAACGCACATGGAAAAATAAAAAAACCTGCGTGTACGGACGGCAAAAAAGTACATGTAAGATATACAAAACACAATAAGTGGCCTTGTTATACGCTGACGATCTGGTCATTTATTGTGCGGGAAAAAAAATTCCTCAATAGTAAACAAACTGCAAACTATAATTAGAAAACTTGAAGTTTGGAATGATGTAAGTGGATTCCAATTCCATGAGGAAAAACTGTAGCAATCCGATTCTCTAGGCGCTATAAAGTGAATTTAAATAACACATGTCTAAAATTAGGTGACAAAAATATTAAATTTGTTGAGAAACATAAGTTTTTGGGGCTTATTTTTGATAAGAAATTAACATTTAAGACGCACATCAAGAATATCAAGGCTAAAGCAAATTCTAAACTAAATATTATAAAAATGCTCAGATGTTCCCAATACGGATCTGATCCAAAAACACTTCTTAGAATATTAAACTCTATTGTATTACCAACTATCGATTATGCTTCCATTATATATTCATCTACAAATAAAACTAACTTAAAGACACTGGACCCAATTTTAAATTCGGGAATAAGACTTGCAATAGGAGCCTTTCGAACTAGCCCATCCCAAAGCCTTCAGGTCTTATCATCGTGCCCACCATTCTACCTAAGAAGATTAAAGTTTTTGTTGAATTATACCCTAAAAATTTTTTCTATGCAAAACCACCCGTTATATGGAAAAGTCACTGATATGGCAAGAGTTAGTCAGTTCCAATCTAGAAATACAAATTATATACCCTTTTATGTAAATGCTGTTGAAGAGTTTAATAAAATAATCTCAAAATACCCAATCAGTATTGATAATATTGAAAATAGATTTTTGTCTGGTATAGAACCACGGTACTTTTCAAACATTAACATGGATTTTTCACTTGCAAAAATCAATAAACGTGATATGTCCTCAGAAATTCTTGGAACTAATTAATACGAAATATACACTTTTTGATCTCTTTTTTACTGATGGCTCAGTTGTAGGAAATAAAGCTGGTTTTGCTGTTTTTAACCAAAATCTGACTATTGTTAGGCGTATTTCAAATTTTTCTTCCATATATACAAGTGAACTATTGGTAATTAAAACATGCATAGAGAATATGGAAAACATCGCTAAAGACTCATTAATCACAACAGACAGTAAAAGTTCACTAGAGGGACTACAAGACTCATTCTCTGAGAATATGATAATACAACAAATACGTACAATGATAACTTCCAAACCTAACCAAAATATCACTTTTCTATGGGTTCCTAGCCACTTAAGTATACGTGGAAATGAACAAGTTGACGGATTAGCCAAAAGTTCGTTTAACTAAAATATCTCAATAGAATATAAATAGCAATACTCTGATTATAAACAATACATTGGAAAATATATTTTTGATATCTGGAATAACTATGGAAAAATAATAATAATTCAAAATTGTTTGAAATCCAAAAAAACATATTACACAAATTTATTACACCAAATATATCCAAAACCGATCTCATTAAGCTAAATAGGCTAAAATTAGGGCATTGTCTATTCTCTCATAAACATATTATTGAAAAAACACTTCACCCGGTCTGAAATTGTGGACAGTTACTGAGTATTAAACATATTTTTAATGAATGCACGCACCTTCATGAAGCACGCATAAAATATAAAGTACATAATATTAAAGTACTCCAAATAGAACATAAATTTGAAAATATTAAAAATTTTTTATTAGAAATTAAAATCTAAAACAAAATTTAAATCTGTAAAATAACTTTATATCAAATAACATTTAAGATGAATTTGTAAAACTACTAGGCCTATATAACCTTATAGTGTTGGGGCCATTAAACTCAAAATAAATTAAATTAATAAGATTTTGCTATTATTATTATTATTGACTGTTTTTTTTTTTTTTTTTTTTTTTTTTAATTTAAGCCTACCATTGCAGTTTGTTTTTGATTATTAGTAAGTAGTGAAGTTCCTTGTAAATTTAAGCGAGAGTCATATGAATTGCTCATTGATATAAATGTGCAATAAGTAGTATTATAAAAAGTACGGATTAAGAGTAACAATTTGCTTATCCTTAACATTATTGCATTTATACCTAGGGATGAAACAGTAAACATCCAAAATTTCTTACCTAGGTGTAATTGCAATAATGTTAGAGATAAGCAAGTTTTTTTCGTACACGGATTTATTTTATTTTTTTCATGTACGAAGTCATTTTAATTTTTCCATGTACGTTTTTTCCGTACACGTATTGAAAATAGATTACACGAACACTAACAATAGCTAGAGTCGTACATTCACGTACGTGTAAGCAAATAAATATTTTATTAAAACATATCCGTGGATGTTACAGTTTTTGTTGTGTATTTTCTTTTTATGTACGAGAATTTTGTACAGTAAGTTTACTTTTCTGAACTCTGGTTTTTGTATAAATATGTACCGAGAATTAGTTTACTACTTATTCTTCTCCTCGTTTTTAGTAAACCGAATCACTTGGCAGCACTAGATACATACACGAAAATAGATGTCTGTACTAAGTTTTAACATGTCTGTACTAGATTAAAAACAAAAATCTAATGGTGGTAAAATTAGCTTTTTATGGCTTCAAGTTCACAAGCCAGACATTTAATTACCATATAATCTTTTAGTTCAGTTCAGCATCGTTTGGATGCAATAAACATAAAAACGATATTAGTAAGTTAGTAAAAATAACGAAAGTTTTACTATGTGAATCGAAAACAGACCATAAAAATTTTAACGTAAAATAAAGTCTTAAAAAATTAAGTCTTAACTTATTCTATTCAGTACCAAAATTATTAAAAGATGGTAAAGTATTTCGCAAAACATATTTTGCGGGGCAATTTAATTAACCTTTTTTTAATTGGATTATATTTTATTGAGACTTCTTTTTTTTATAAAATTATTAATACTAACATTAAATGTAACAGTAAAACCCAAAACTACGTTGTATTAAAATAACATCACAAAAAGACTTTATATTTGAAAAATTTTAAAAAGTTATTGATATTAGAAAGATACAATGCTTGCTCCCGGCATTTACTGCATCGGTAGAGTAGTATTTACTTTATGTATACTTAATACTAAATAAAATTTAAAATGATTAACAACTCGATACTAAAGAAGAAACAATGAAAAAAAAACATTAAAAAAAATGTAAGAAAAAAAATAAAACAAAGTTACCCCCTATAAATTCAAGGGGTGGTAATAGATTCATTTACTAAAATGTCTTGCATTATGTTACCTTCAAAATAAAATAGTCTATCTACAAAGCGTTTAATAAAATTTAGAGCACAGGTAAAATACATTTATTTTTCTAAGTAGTAGCGGTTCTACAACAAATATTTATTATTATTCATTATTTATTAATAGATCTGTATAATATGAATATAATTTTTCTGGTACAAATAATTATAAATTACAATCTATATTAGGCGTAACAATAATGCTTGCCTGGTTGACAATATAAAGGAATTACAGAGTAATTTTTAATTTTAAATAGAAAGTTAAACATCGAATTCATTTAATAAAAGATTTCTGTATTTTATACATGTTTCAAGATATTTATGGAGTGAGTTTAAATTTATGGGCCAGTTTCTCGATGTCGCAATCGTTCGTTCGTTTGCTTAATTACATTCAAAACAAAACAAAAAATCCTATTCTAATACCTTATTTTATGTTAGTGTGTTTTGACCAAAACTTGTGTATCTAAATCCTGTATATACCAGGGAAAAGCCAATAAAATAAAATGTATTTTTAGATTCATCCATATTACAAATATTGCATACACCATTAGTATTATTTTAGAAGCATCTAGCTTTACGATCCAGGAGACCTCCTCTAGCCTTTATAATTAAACTTGTAGAACCTGAGGAAAATTTTGCGGTGAGCACAGGAGTTACATTATAATTAAGCTTAGAATAGAGATCGTGAAAATGCGAGTTTAAATCAATTGAGTCAAAGTCAGTTTTGTCTTTTAATTTCAACAGAGAAATTATTTCTCTCCAATTAAGCCTAAAGGATTACTGTTGTTTGAGACGGATGCTGTAGCATGTTACACAGATTAATCTACTCTTTTGCCTAAGCCAGGTTAAGCTCTATAACTTTCTCGGCAAGTATACGTCGTAATCTTTCTCTACAACAAATATAATATTGCAAAAACAACATGAGAATTAACAGATAATTGCTCTATATACAAATGCTTGCTTTGTTTTACCAATTCTTATTGTTAGTGTCTTTTAAAATTCGCTAAAAACAAAGTAAAATAAAAACTACTTTTGACATTTCCAACTACAAACCAGCTGGGCGGGCGACATAACCTAGTAAAAAAACAAAAAACATATTTTAAACTCTTTTATATGAATTCATATCAAAATCGATTTTTACAAGCTTAAAGGTTTCTTCCTGTGCACTTTCGAATGAGATGCCATACAAATGCTGTTTTTAATATGCTAAGCCATACAGGAAATGAATCTATGAGTATTGATCGTATACTTGTTCTATACAAAACTATTTTTTTTAACTGGCAAAACTTTACTGTTGATTAACCTGGAGAAAACTGCTTTTACTTTGTTAGCCTTTTTCAGATTGTAATCAACATGTTTATTGAAAAAATTTACTCCAAAAAATTTCATGTTATCCCTAAATATGATTTCATTTCTATTTAAGGTTAATTTACACTTCTTACTTTCCATTACAAAAGTATATTTACTTATATTGCGTAATCATATTGCATTACTTATTAAAGCATTTACTTATTCCCCGTTGAGAACAAAATTCATTAACGGATTCAAGAGACACATCATGGGCATGTAGCAGCAAGCCGTAAGCATACTTTTAGAATTATTTCCTTCGTGAGGTATGTCATATATGAAAATATTGTACAGATGAGGAGCCAATATAGACCCTTGTGGAACGCCGCAAAAAATAATAATACATAAAACTTTCTGTTATTAAAAAAAACTCTAAAGCAATTTCACAATCCATGGATTAAATCCTATTTTGATCATTTTATATAGGATACTTTTTTTGCGCCTTCAATGTGGTATTTCA
This sequence comes from Gymnosoma rotundatum, assembly GCA_916610165.2. NCBI lineage: Eukaryota > Metazoa > Arthropoda > Insecta > Diptera > Tachinidae > Gymnosoma > Gymnosoma rotundatum. The sequence continues at coordinate 120,644,615 of OU744336.1, forward strand.
GGTAAAATAACTTGTTTTAAATGTATATAAATATAATTCGTTCTATGTATTTGAGCTTATTTTTTTCTACGCGTTCTTTGTAAATTGTCAACACTTTATTTGTCAATTGTTGTAACTAAAAATAGAAATTTGTTTAAATTGGCGAAAGCGACAATTGTAATCTAGTAATCATGTAGCTGAGATGCCTCCAAAAAAATCGCCTTCATATAATTTTATAAAATAAATATAAAAAATTTAAACGAACCAAATCAAATTTATTTATTATCCTGAAATATATATTTGAAATTGTTAATAGTTTAAACAGAATATTTTAAAGTGAGTTAACTGAAATACACAATCTATACAATCTATGAAATTTCATAATATATGAATCAAAATATAGCAAAAACGAAGCAAACAAGCTGGTAAATAACTGTATCAATTCTTATTTAGAACTTACAATTCAAATATTAAAACACTTTAATTTTTAACATAAATCTTATAAATCTTTAAAAATCATAAATTTTTTGATAGTTTTTATTAAAAAAATATATTTTATTGTATTCAAAATGTGTTTTTTAACTTGCCGATTTTTTAAAATTAAAGTGCCGAAGTGACGGAAGCGAGGCAGATTTATTTTACTAGGTAGTGTCGTCCGCCCAGCTGGTTTGTAGTTGGAAATGTCAAAAGTTTTTGTATTTTCCTTTGTTTGTTTACGCATTTCAAAAAACACTAACAACAAGCGTTTGCGAGACAAAGCAAGCATTGTATTGCGTGCAATTATCTTTTATTTCTCTTTGTGATTTTGGAAATGTTTAAATTCCTGTTGTTTGGAGGAACATGTTTTATTAAGGAATAACTAATGTCAACTTTAAATCTTTTCCAATTTGTTACTTTGAAAGATATAAAATTATCAGGTTCCTTGAAAATGAAGTTTAAATACAAAATGATAATGTGGAGTCTCATTGGTATATGATCGGAAAAGTTAGGAAATGTTGATATTTTGAAATTATAAAATTAATAAAAATAATACTAATCAAGAATTTATATAAATGTGATGATCCGTTTGGCTAAGTAGGATATGAATCATAATTTCTAACAACTAAACAATATTAATTTTAAAGCTAGTTTGAAAGCATTTTACCATTAAAGTTATTGTTAGTGTCTTCCCAGAAAATATGATTTACGTTTTAAACTAAAGAAAGTCCTTGACAAATTATTTCACGATTGCAGTTACTAGGAAAATAAATTTAACCATAAAGAGTTTTCGTTAAATTTTTCAATAAATTTAATAAATAAATTTAATTCATTTAATTCAATAAATAATTTAATTTATTTAATTCAATAAATAAATTTGGAAACCTTTTGGTTTCGAATGTTCACCTTCATATAAGATATCGATTTCTTAAGAGCAATTCCTACACCTAACAAGCTGTCATCCATTAAAACTATGAAATTATCAAAACACAAATCCTTCTTTGAAGGCATATGCATGTGTCTCTTGCAAAACTGCGATTTCAATAATAAATAAATTTCTGGTGTTGTTTTCCTTTCAATACGAATAACAGAACCGACATTAAAAGTTAATAAAGGTAAAAATTACGAAACGTGAATTTCCTTTATTAAACTCAAGCATTCCGTTGTAACTTGATCTCCGCTCATTGATTTATTATTCTGTATGAAATTTGGAATTTTGCTTTCTAAGTGTAAGGGTTCTGGATTAAATAATCTTTCAGCATGCTTCAAAAATTCCTGAGTTAATGAATTTAAGGGCAAATTGTTCGGGATATCAAACAAGCTAGAAAAGATTTATTTGCTGCGACTCGTTTGGATGAATTTATTGATTTTGCAACATTTGCAGCCGCTAATAATTTTCTATTTTTTTTCTTCGATTCGATTTCTTTCTAAACACAACATGTATTTTTGTAAATAGGACGACCCCTGTAATTGAAAGTGTGACTATTCTCATTACAGTTTACTGGAGCTGTATCGTTCGTGAACGAATAGTTTAAATAGAACGATTCAATCGAATGAACGGAATGATCTGGTCATTTAATTGACGTTATTTTGTTTAATACTGTACGGGTTAAATTGAATGGATGACTTAAGTGAACTGAATGAGTCAGATATTTATGCAGCTCCTTTCGTTCAATAGTATTCGAAACATAATATAATGTACGAATCACTTTCGCTCAACTGTATGTTCTCTTTTTTTTGTGTCATGTTCTTTAATATCAGTTGATTTTTTTTATAAAGGGAGTTATATATGTATGTATGTACGTATGCAAGTACATATTTAATTTTTATTTGAATTAAATTTAAATTTTGAACAGTCTGTTTTAAAAAGAAAATTTTTTTTTTTGATATAGCGTTTCTTTTTTAATGCAAATACATAAATATTCAAATTAATAAAAAAAGTGATTTTAAATAAACTAAAAAATAGCATAGAGAAGAAGGCGAAATTTGTGCTGCAATTACTTCATAAAGCCACAGCATATCACATCTTTAAGCAATATAATAAATAATTTTTTTATTTTAACTAAAAAAAAAGAACAATAATAATAATTATTTTTTTTTTTTTGGAAAAGAAACTTTTTGCGCTTTCTTTTTCTTGTTAAATTTAGTTTTTGTTTAGTTTATTTTCCTTCTTCATAATAAAAACAAGCACTATATATGTGAGAGCCTTCAGAAAACCTGATTATATTGTTTTCTATGTGCCAAGTATTTTAGCTCTGTATCAAGACCAAAATTAGATTAAAAGACAAGAAAATCACATACACTAAGGATTGTTGCTCAAATTTAAACGGAACAATCTTTGATAAATGACCGAAAAAGACCGGTCACTAAAACGAACGACCAGGCACATATCTGCAGTTTACGCAAATTGGTGAAATATTACTCGACAAAAGAAAATTACATGTACCTGGGTGATGCTTTTCACAGCATTTAAAGCAAGAAAATGGCAACTACAATTTTTTGAATAATAACCCCATTTTCGACTCTTCTAACATTGAGGAATTTTAGCACTTGATTCGGGACATTCCCATGAGACGACTTGGTTAAGTATATACTTTATGCCGTGGACCTCGTTTGCATTTCTATTTGGGAAAAGAGTTATTAAAAAAGACCAGTTTCAGTACCTAATTTTCTCGAATATTCTGTTGTAAGCTTTGATATGAAATCAACAGTGTCAGGGACTATTCTATCAATTTCTTACTAAAACTTTTCACATCAGAATTAAAGTAAAGACCTCTACAAACTAAACTCTGGCGTTAATATTCTCTAGGAGTATACGCATATGAAAAATTTCTTATTCTTAAAGCTGAAAGTCTTTACAATGCGTTCTATGCGTACACGCTTTTTACGCTTTTCATGCTTTTTATGCTTTCTATACTTCTTAAACGTCAAGTAACGTGCAACGCTTTTTATGCGCCAACTTTTTGTTTTGATCAGCTGTAGTGTAAATATTTTTATCTAATGAAATCATTTTTGGAAAAATGGAAATGTAATGTTTAAAGAACTTATGGCATATATTAAGTTTATACACATAATATTTTGTATAACGCCCGAGCAGGGACTTGTTAAAAATAAAAAAGTTTGGCGCCCGAGCAGGGTCGAGTGAAAAATAAAAAACAAAAACAAAAAGTGATAAATTATTTCATTTTTTAAAATAAGTTTTATAATTTAATTAAAACTAAATAAATAAATAGTGAACAGTGAACACAAACAAACAATTATATAAAAATTACATACATTAAAAATATTGTACAAAACGAATAACATAAAACAAAACACAATCACACAAACTAAACTGTTTTAAACAAAACAACAAATAAAATACAAATAAACCATATAAATAAACAGTGATTAAACATAAAAATACACAAGTTTTTATACAAACAAAAATGAAAACAGATATGAAAATCTTCAGAAAAAAAGGAAACGGTTTTTGCATTTGTATTAAAAATTTTTAAAGTAGATATATGTATTAGGGATGAAACTAAGTACATAAAAGTAATCGATAGCAAAAACATTAGTTTTGTTGATGTTGTTGTAAATTATTATTATTAACGCATTTTTTCTGAATTTATTGTTAAACTTTACTAAAAAAAAGTTTTTTTAATTAAAAAGGCTTTTTAAAACAAAAAAACAGAAAAAAAGAATCATTAACACAACAATATTTATCGATACCATTGATAATAAAATATAATTTACCATCCTTAGATATCAAAAACAGCTGACATTTTTTCATGACGCTTACGAAGCGTAGAAAAGTAGAAAGTAAACAAACTTCTTGCGTTCTACGCGTTCATGCTTTCTACGCTTTGTGCTGTGTAACTTGTCACATATATTTACATTAATTCTACTTAAAAGAACCTTTAAGAACAAAATATTTTAAGCGTTTAAAAGGATGATAAAAGCATATTATTAATATTGATGAAAAACTTACCTTTAAAAAATATGTGAGTTGATAGAAAGCTTGAAAAAAATTTTTTTGTTTATCACTAGCTAAAGTTTAAAGTTTATTGTTAGTTCAAGAAGAAAGATATATATATATATATATATATATATATATATATATATATATATATATATATATATATATATATATATATTCCGTACTAAGTCTTTTGAGGTTTCTTTTCTGTTGGAAGCTCATTAAACACATGATTTATTTGCAACATTCTCTCTTCTAATTTTTGCCTCCTGATAATTTTTTTTAGATGCTACTTTATTTCCTCTAAGCGGAACCACCCATGTTCAAAGTATGACCATTAATTTTGCTATAACACATGGTGGTACCTTATAATTTAGGTATGAGGACAGTTACCAGTACTACGCTTTTTGTTACTTTTCGTCCTAAGCGCTGGGCTGCAACAAATTGTAGGAACGAACCACTAGTTGTTGTCACCCATTTGTCTTCAGTCAAATTTTTTCAGTTTGCCATGGCTTTTTTATGATAATATTTATAAAGACACGGATTTTTCAATAGAATATAGAAGATGTTAAATGAAACCTGTAAACAGCTAATAAACCTAAGAAGCCAATGAAAATTACAAGGTCGGCAAATATACCTAAAAGATTGTAATGAAAATGAAAGGTTAAGAGTTATATGTATGTATATTTAGGCATACATCTCTATATCTTATATAGAGATTTAACTAGATTTATTCCCACAAGAACTTAAAACAATATTAATAATACTTTATAAGAAACTTTGTTTGTTAAAACATAAATTATAAAATATATACCTTTGCTTTTCAAATTGAATATTTTGTAAAAAATGTAAAATAGTTTTAGTTTATAATTTGATTTCATTGAAAGCACTTAAAAATATTTAATAAAATTATTGTTTAATGAAAATTTTAAAAACTAAACTGTTAAGCTCGTAGTTTTCAAAATTGTATACTTTACGCAACCAAACGCTAATAGGCATCTAAGATGCCAATGAATCCCTATGGAACCCATTAGATCCCTGAGAGACAATACACATTTTAATGGTGCCATATATTTTTTAAAAGCCCAATGGAGTCCTAAGGGCTAAAAAAAACTTTTTTAGTTTATTAGATAGCAGAGAAGGATTAGAAGCCTCGGAGAGCCAATGGACTTCGGAAAGGCATATGGACTTTTTTGTGGTCCAATGGATTAAAAAGTGTTTGATGGCCCTACTTAGATCATAACAAAACGTGGACCGGTGGTTTCTTAAATTGCCATTATAATAGAAAAGGAGCTTATAGGAGACTAGTTAATTTTTGATTCTTCTGAGGGAAAACCTACAGAGGTAAAATTTACCGTAGATATCGCTTAAAAATTAAAGGTTGTTAAAATGTGCTCATGGCGTTATGAATCGCAAATGTTGCTTTTTCGGTTTTTATGGTTTCTTTTGTTTTGATATCTACTAAAAATCAGCTGAGGTTACATTCAACCTCAATTTTTTTATATAAATGAATTTTTTTTTTCCTGCTTTTACAGATAACTTATGGCGTGGTCTTTTCTGTTTGTAAGGTAAATGTTTGTGGAAGGTAAAAACATATTAGAAGCTGTATTTATCGAAGTGAAATATTAAAACTGCAAGTGCTTATGATTCTGTTATTTTTGATACTATTGCATTCAAATTTTTTGTAACCTGGTGTATCTGTGTGAAATATATTGGGATTACGAAAAAACTCAATTTCATTACAATTCGAGTTAAGGGCTTCCTCTATATGACCAACAATACACACCTTTATTTTCTGTTTAACCGACTTAAAAATAAGAAGGAGGTTATTAATTCGACTGAATGTTGTTTTTTAATGTTTATCTCAGTCGTTTCAGAACTGATTATGAAAATTTTTTGTAATTTAATAGATTATACTTAAAAACTGGTCCCGTTGTAAAAACAGTTCATAATCTTAAAAATTAAAGGGTGGCACCATACTACAAACATGTTTTTTTAATGTATTATAAAGTGTAAAGGGCACTTCTTTAAAATTTAAAATGACGGCGTATTACTATAGCTCCCAATAGCAAAAAGTAATACAAAAGTAAATCTTTTGAACCGTTTTAGACAATAATAAATTAAAATAATATAAATAATTTTTTTTTTTTTTTTTTTTTTTTTTTTTTTTTTTTAATTTTCACCCTGACCAGGATTCGAACCATCGATTTTACAAATTAATGAAATTTTCGGCTTTTGGTTCTTTTTAATTAATTTTCTAAACATTTTTAGAAAGAAAATTTATTTACAAATGTATGCGGACGTTTTCCAAAGAAAACAAGAAAAATTAGACGCTAGCAGCAACAACAAATGTACAAGACGAGTTACAAAGAGAATGACAAAGAAAAGCTTTAAGTTGTGTGTGAACTTCGTCTCACCAAATTAACATTAAGCTTAGTTGGTTAAATAGATGATGTTTACGATGTACATAACATAAGGTAGATAGATGCAAAGAATGCTGATGAAGGATGTGGCGGTCCAGAAAATGCTGCATTTCATTCTGCTAGCGTCTAATTTTTCTTGTTTTCTTTGGAAAACGTCCGCATACATTTGTAAATAAATTTTCTTTCTAAAAATGTTTAGAAAATTAATTAAAAAGAACCAAAAGCCGAAAATTTCATTAATTTAATAATATAAATATTAAAAATTTAATTTACTTTATTCGTGCTTCATTCCTTCAGATATAAATATTTCATGATTTTCTTATGAAATATTTTTTTATTTTAATCTAAACTAAAAATTGAAATGTATTACTGCGGGGAAAGCTTATCCATATGGCCATTTAACTATTGCTCAAATAGCTCATCAGTGGATTTTACCCAAATTTTGTATAAAAAACTAGAAATTCTTATATCAAAAGCCAAATTGATTAAATGAGAACTCCATTGAATCAATAAGACAAAAGACAATAATTAATGTAATTTTACCTATATGGCCATATATTTTGAACCGTAACATATAAAAACCTGAAAGTTAGGCAGAATGTCCACTACTTTGTTTGGTATAATAAGAAATATAAAAATTTTAAATTATAAATTAAAAGGTTTAACAATAGTTGATGACATATACATATACATCAGATTATATACGGCAAAACTGTTGAACTGTTATAGACAGACGGTTGAAACTTACAAAGAACCTTATTGCAAAATCATCTACAACAACAAGTATATAATTCGAATTTGGATATTAAAGGGTGCCCCTTTAGTTGCTGTAATTTGATGTTTATTACCAAACTATTGAACAGTTAAACAAGTATAAAGTTTACAGATGGTATATAAGGATGTCCCAATAGTTAATGTAATCTAATGTATGTGGCAATGCTCTTAAACTGTTATAGGCAGACAGATGGAATCTTTTGCAAGAATTATCTAAAAATAGCTCGAGAGTGTAAATAAAAAGTATGACCTTTTGAAAATATAACACACAAAGAAATGTAAAATGTATATATTTTTCCCTTAATTTAAGTTTGTTTGTTTAATCTCTTAGGCGGTTATACATGAACTGGTTTTTTTTTAAAGTAAGTCCACTTTTTCAAGAAACTAAAGGCGTTTTTTTTAGAAAAACGTTGAATAAGCTTAATGGAATTTTCTTTTCTGAAAATAAATGTTGCCCAAAAATTACATAAAATGTTTTGCATGTTGCCGAAACCCCGAAAAATTGCTACACATTTTATAGCCACAATACAACAAAAACTGTTATTGAATTTTTCTAACTTCCTTCCTTCACAGGTCAGTAATGTTTAATTAGCGTTTTAAATATAAAGTAATATAAGGCTGGATATAGCAACAAAAGAAAACATCACTAATCAATAGTAAGAACTACCAAAAAAAGTGTAGCATGCTTACCCCTACATAAAATTGAGGGTAAAATATGTAACATATCTTACACTTTTTAGTGCAACATATTTTCAAAAGAACATACTTTTAATTTACACTATCCAACATTTTTTAGAAAAGAACACAAAGGTGTATAAAGTGTTAAACATATACAACATTTTTGTAAGGAAAGAAAACGCCATAAGACTTTGTACACCATTGTGTTTTTTTTTTTTATTAAAGAAAGGTCGAGAGTGTAAGTGTGTTCTTTTGAAAATATGTCGCAAGAAAAGTGTAAAAAATATTATATATTGTACCCTCAATTTTTTGTAAGGGCAACTTTGCTACACTTTCCTTTAGTAATTTTTACTGTACATAAGTGACGTGTATTTTTGTACCTAAACACAGCATTATACGACTTTATGTTTGAAACTCTAATTAACATTATTTATTTGTGCAGGTAGTTACAAAAATGCAATAATAGTTTTTATTCTATTATGGCTATTATTTAAATGTTAAGTGTCTGTTGGGTTATATTTATCTTTACAATTCTATGGCAAAAATATTTAATTTGAAAGTGGAATAAGTCCATTCCTAAGAATTTTAATAAAAACAACTTGCATTAATTTCTTCCAAACGACAAATAGTTTGTAGTTGTTGAAACAGCATTTAAGAAAAAGGCCTACTATACATTCTCCAAGACAATTATAATGCAATAAAGGCTTGCAGAAAAAAAACAACTTCATTTTTCATTTTGTAGAAAATGAAAATAGAAGACAGTCTCAACTAAATCAAATGACTGCTGTAAAGAAAAAATTAAAGAAAGCAAAATAAATAGAATCAAAAAAATCAAACATTTCGAAGAACTTGCAAGGGATGTAGAAAAAAAATTTGTGGAGGGAGCCAAGAGTTAAAGAGGATATTATTATTATTCTTATTTTTATATTTTTTTAATATTTATTTTCTTTTTTTTTTCCGTGTGTATTTTACAAAATCGAAATTATAACTAACATATTTATTTTTCATTTGACAAAAGAAACATTATTATTTAAAACATGAATTGTGATCCAAAATATTTGAATATAATAAAGTATATAAATTACAAGCGAATAAAACAACAAATAAGTAAAGTTAATATTAACGACAATAAATAAGTTAACATAATAAATAAATCAACATAAGTAAACAATACATATATTTCATACATATATACATATACATATATTTCACTGCCAGTTAAAGAGGATTTCGAGAATTGAGAACTAATTTGGGTTCATTAGGTAATTTATTTATAAAAATTTTTAAGACCATTAATTCATTGTTTTTACAATTGAACCATTGGTTATTGCTATTAATACTATACTTTAAATTTAATTTTGTTAATAATTTGAGCATATATTCATAAAAATTATTAACATTAGTTCTCATTTCTGCAGTTTTTATTCTATTTATAATAAAATTTCTATACTATCGGAAATGTTCAAATTAATTCTTAAAACTATTTTCATTTGGTCCCAATTAGTAGGATTGTTGTTGTTGATTAAAGTCACATTAGCTTTTCCAACAATTTTGTTTCTTACCCTCAAATCGAATAATGGTAAAAGTGTTGCATCAATATGCTTTCTGATTTCATCCACATGCTTTGAAAAAATTTCTATTTCTTCAGCCTTGCCTTCAAAATTCGGTACTCCTTCCAACAATTGAAAAGCACTAAATGCCATTGTTCATTTATTAATGAAATTGAATAGCTTTAAATAGTTTTTAATTATTTGTTATAACTTTTTTTTTTAATTTTTATTTATTTAAATTTAATTTATTTATGATTTAATTTTAATTAAATGTTCAACTATTTTTTTATCTGATTTTAATTTAATTAAATTTAGCTTAAATTATAATTTATTTTTATTTTTAATTGATTTTAACTCTATTTTAATTTAGTTTTCATTTAATTTTATTCAATTTAATTTTAATTCAATTTTAATTGTTAAGTTTAATTTTCTTTTTTTTATTAAGTTTTAGTTTAATTTATTTTATTTTTTATTTAATTTATTTTTTTATTTAATTTCAATTTAGTTTATTTTTATTTTAATTAAATTTTAATTTAATTTAATTTTTATTTTAATTGTTTAATTAAATTTTTTTTAATTAAATTTTTATAACTTAGTTTTTTTTTATTTAATTTATTTTGTATTGTATTTAATTTAACTTTTAATTAATTTATTTTTATTTAATTTTAAGTGGTAAATTTAATTCAAACTTTTTAATTCATTTTTTTATTTTTTTAGTTAATTTTTTATTTAATTTTATTTTAATTGTCAATTTAATTTAAATTTTTAATTCAATTTTATTTTTTTAGTTAATTTTAATTAATTTAATTTTTTATGTTTTAATTTATTTTTAATTAATTTTCATTTACTTAAATAAAATTTTATATTAATTTTAATTTAAGATTATTGTATTTATTTCACTTGATTGCATCTGATTTATTTTTAAATAGTTCAATTTGTTCTCTTTTCTTTTTGTTCTTATTTTTTAATATTCAAACATAACTTAAGGTTCCTTTATTTTTAATTTAATTTCTAATTTCAGTTTTCATTTTCACTTACTATCCTCTTTATTGTATTAATTTCGATTTTAATGTCTTTTTTATTCTATTGATTACACACTTAATTTTTAATTTTATTTTTAATGTATTTGTTCTATTTTGTTTACTTGATATTGTATTTGTCTTTGTTTTCTCTTCCACTGTTATTCAATTAGTTTTGTTTACCACTGTTGTTCACTTTTTTCAATTAAAAAAATATAATTAATTTACTTTATTCGTGCTTGATTCCTTCAAATATAAATATTTCATGATATTCTCATGAAATATTTATTATTTTACACTAAACTACAAAATGAAATGTATTACTGCGGGGATAGCAATATTATATTTGAAGGAATCAAGCACGAATAAAGTAAATTAATTAAATTTTAAAAGATTCCGAATAATAAATTTTCATTTTGTTAAAAAAATATTTTTTTTAATCAATTATAATTTTGTTTTAATGTTACATGAATGAAATTTTTTTATATGTATTTTTAATTTGATGTTTTTTATTTTATTGTAAATTCACAATAGTTTTGGTTTATTTGATGTTTATGTAATAATAGTTAAATATTCTAAATTGGCTTTATATTCAAATTCTTAATTGTAAAGATCTTTTTTTTATATATAAGGATTTTCCTCACTGAATGTATGTATTTACCACCACTGCTTTTTTTTCATCAATTTTTGTAGTTAAATGATTTTTTACCAATTTCAATATTTGCACCGATTTGCCACAATTATTTTTAAAAAAATTTTATTCATGTTTTTTGTTTCTGTATTAGTTTAATGCTATATATGTATTTCTTTTGTTTATCTTTAAATTTTTTTAACGTTTTTTCTTTTCTTTAATCCTTTTTCTTTAATTCTTTAATCTTTTATTTTATCTTGTATTTTTTCAGTTATAACACATTTCAGATATTTTTTTTCACAATTTTGATATATGTAAATAAATTTTTCATATTTTTATTATTTATAATCCTGGAGGGTCCCGTGGGATTCGCATGATTTTTTACTTTTATTTTAATTGTCCTTTTCAAAGGAATAGTTCGTTACCCGACTGCGCCAGTTAAAGAGGATATTATTATTATTATTCTTATTTTTATATTTTTTATTATTTATTTTCTTTTTTTTCCGTGTGTATTTTACAAAATCGAAATTAGAACTAACATATTTATTTTTCATTTGACAAAAGAAACATTATTATTTAAAACATGAATTGTGATCCAAAATATTTGAATATAATAAAGTATATAAATTACAAGTGAATAAAAGAACAAATAAGTAAAGTTAATAATAACAACAATAAATAAGTTAACATAATAAATAAATCAACATAAGTAAACAATACATATATTTCATATAACTCCAGGCACTTTAATTTATGAATGGGCCTAAAAAACAAAGTAGATATTCAAAAATGCATAAACCCTGTTGACGAGGAAATTGATTCATTATAACACTGTCGCCTGTTTGGACTCATAAGTTATAAACCTTCAAGGCCTGCTCGTTTGCGTGCAGCTTCTCTCTACATCATAGATAAGTTGGCGCTAAGAGCTTATAATGAAAAGGATGAAGATCAGGCCGATACTAGTGGTTGTTGTTGGCTGATTAAAACTATGGCCCAAATTCATAGTTATAGAAAAAAGTCGACTCTTGCTAAAGTATACTCTAAAATAAAAAGCTCTTATTATCTTGTTTGCTTTCATAGTCAAGAATAAAGTATACTTTAAGTTTAGACGCCTTCCACTGGGTGCCAACTGTAATTTGATAAATGTTTTCATACAATTTCTACACAAACATTTGAAAAAAGTAACCATGTTTTTATTTTGTTCACTTTGGTATAAAAATCAGATAAAGAGTATTGTGTTCTTAAACCAAATAAAATAATTTTGGAAAAATAAGTTAAAAACAGCTTTGGGTAGTTTTAAATTTAGAGTTGACTTTCTCGCCAAAAATATATTTTAAATTGTCTATGAATGAATTAGAGTCGACTCTAAAATAAAACCGACTTTAGTTCCCTTAAAGTATACTTTATTTTAACTATGAATTTGGGCCTATGTTTTCTAAACTAATAGACTAATAAATGGTTTCAAAAACTTAAAGAAAAAACCCACCCAAATATAACATCAAAAGAATACAACTTTTGATATTTAAATCTATAAATATTTTAGGAGAAAATTGCACTTTACACATTGTACTAAAGGACATTTCTTAATGTTCTATGTACATAATAAATTTTGCAATGAAATTTTTAACGTCGAAAAGTATGTTTTTTTTACTTTTGGCGGTCCTAAAAAGGAACGTTTTTTGTAGAAAAAATATCATCTCTTTTTTAAACTTTTGGCGGTCCTGAAAAAACCCATTTAAACATTGAGTTGAGTTAAAATCTTCCTAAGAATAATAAAATATATGTTCCATTATTCTTTTACGAGGGCTGCTCTATATATTTCTGGCCTAATAGTGAAAATGCGAATATTTATAATCAAAAATGGTTTTACTGTTTTTCAAAGTATTCTCCAGCATGATTTATACACTTTTGCATGCGCTCAAACCAGTTGTCGAAGCTTTTTTTCCACTCCGATTAAGACACCTCTGAAATATGGTTTTTGAACACTTCAACAGCTTCTTCTGGCGACGAAAATCGTTGACCACGCATTTTTTTGTTGATGTGCGGAAACAAGAAGAAGTCATTAGGTGCCAAGTCAGGGCTGTACGGCGGATGACCCATTAATTCGACGTTTCTGCCGGTCAAAAACGCTCTGGTTTGAGCCGATGTGTGAGAGCTCGCATTGTCATGGTGAACAATGATTCGTCTTCTCTTGTTGGTTTTTCGAATTTCTCCGATGACTTCAGGCAAACAAATTGTACTGTACCACTCAGAAGTGACCGTCCTACGTTGATCAAGCGGAACAGTCGCCCCATGATCAGTTTTGCCGAAGAAACAGGCGACCATTTGCTTCGAAGTGCTTCTTCCACGAAAAACTTTCGTTGGATTTTGATCGTCTTTGAAGACCCACACGGTCGATTGTTGTTTCGTTTCGGGCTCATACGCATAGATCCATGATTCGTCACCTGTGATGATCTTATAAACGTCTTTTGAATCACCGCAATAGTATTTTTGCAACATTTCTTTGCACCAATCGACACGAGCCTTTTTTTGAGCGACTTTCAAATTGTGCGGGATCCAACGAGAACAAAACCGTTTTATGGCCAGATGTTCATGCAGTACCGAATGTATGCTGGTGGAAGAAATGTCCAAGGATGTCTCTATCTCTCGGTATGTCGCATGTCGATCTTGCATTATGAGTTCACGCACGGTATCAATGTTCTCTGGCACAGCAGCCGTTTTTGGACGACCTTCACGGAATTCGTCTTTGAGCGAGCTTCGGCCACGATTAAATTCATTATACCAATTTTTCACAGTGCTATAGGATGGTGCTTCATCGCCATACAAAGACTTAAGTTCATCAATGCACTCTTGTCGTGATAATCCACGTCGAAAGTTGTGAAAAATGATGGCACGAAAATGTTCACGAGTTAATTACATTTTTTTCTATATTAATTTTTTCAAATCACTGTAAACAACACAAATAATGGTCGTACGTCAAAACGTTTTGAGTACGATTATGCTTAAAAATGACAAACTTTCCAATGGAAATGTCAGATTGCACTTGGCAGCACTCAGTGTTGCCAGGCCAGAAATATATATAGCAGCCCTCGTAGTAAGGTAAATTAAATTTATTTCTATATTTTGACTTTATGACATTTTCTTAATTTTCAATTGTTTATTCATATTCATATACATACATTTAAAAAGAAGGCTTTTATATTTTGGGGTAGATCAATAAATTTGCTTTCTTTCATCAGATGCTTATGAATAAGTTGGCAATACTTCCAAACAATTCACTTTATGAAAAATTCTTTCAAGGCTCTTCATTTTGTTGACAAAAGTACTTGCCGGCTTCTTAAAAGAGCCTTTTAATACTTGATCGACCCAAGTAAACTATTTTTCGTGGCATTCATTTTCTACAATTTTAAGCTTTTTAATAATGTATCCGGAAGAATACCAATGTCTTTAAAATTAGTAGTTTGTTCTTAGGTCGTCAAGTACATCGGTTTGTGGTTAATCTGCTTCTTTAGCTAAAGGTGTTCCAGTAAGCTCTTTAGTGCCATTAAGTGATACATTGGCATTTTTATAGGATAGTCAGTCAGTGTCATCGCATTCGACAGTAACAGTACCAACAAGGTGTTCAGTGTTTCTCCCTGAAAATGTAATACAATTGTTCAGAAGATTTTTACTAAGCATATATAATAGCAAACACAAGATATACTTTCAAAGCCTATAATTAAAATTCTTTTGGTGACGGATGACCGTTTAAGACGCCTTTACTGTGAATCGCACCAAAGAAATGTTTTATCACATCTAGGTTGAGTTTTGCATTACAAATGAAGGTCAGGTTCATTTTTTCTTTAAGGTAACTCTGGAGCATTAACAAGGCATTTTTTGTCAATAATATACCCTTCTAAAAATGCTCCAAAGTTCTTTTGTTGGGAAGTACGGAAGATGACATAAGTTATTCATCCGAATCAACTTTTCATATTGATTCTCCGGTGCAATGCCAAATGGTTCCTTAGGGGAAAATTTTTTTTTTTTGCTAAAATAACATAATATTTTTTTAAATTATTATTTACCTTTCTAGTGTGGGTTTATGTACTATTTTTAACTATTAAGCCTGTGTCGAGAAAGTGGTTTCTTATTAGTTTGAGAAGGTGTGGTGCATCTGTGGTATTTGTTGGATTGTTGTTGGTTTTTTAAATAAACGATTATTATTATATTATAATATTAATATTTTGTAATGATACATTATATAAAACAATGAATATTCCCGTTTTATGTTGATTTTAAACCATTTATAATAATACTGCCATATCTTAATATTTTCAGTTAAGAAAGTTTAAGTTAAAGTTTAGAATCTTAAAGTGAATCATTTTAATCGAATCTATTTCCGTAACATACATTTTTAATTACCTGATTGTTAGGCAGTTTAAAGCACAGTATCAGAATCCAGTTTGTGCGTCTGCATTGAGACCAACTTAATGCTTCAAACAGACAAACGCCAACGTGATTGGCTCTCGATCAAAAAAGAAAGGTATAAGTATGTGTATAAGCGTTTAAATATTTAAATTCGTATATGAAAATTTGCCTTCATTTATTTCTAACTCCATCCACAACTTTCGATTCGATGGGCTCATATCGCATACGACTGCCACTACTGGAATATCTACTTTCTGCAGCTCTTGTATTATCATAAATAATATTTCCTTTGTCACCTGACAGTCGTTATGAAAGAAAACTGGTTGCTTTCATGATTTGAGAAGTCCCCGGGCGATAACAACTTGCACTAAATTCACTGGTTTTCTAATTAAATCTCCCACTGCGTCATACTCAAAAGTTTCTGTGATGTTCATTTCATCGACTGCTAATTCGCACACCTTGTCTTTCTCCACCAAATCAGAAATTTGGCGCATGAAGTCAATGGCAGCCGTGAAAAACCTTCTCCTAGATTTACCTTACGATACCACCTTTGTAAAGTACTTAAATGTGGAAGTGGAAACTCCTTAGCAATTTTGACACTATTAATTGTAATAAATTTTTCACTCACTTCCTTTTTTATTTGAAAATATTTTATTGATAAAAATTTTACACACACACGCTATCAAAACAAAAAAAAACTTTTTTTAGTAAGTGTAAACAAAATTGGACACCTGAAAACATTACATCAGCTGATCTACTAACTCTACCTCGTATATTAATGTGCCTTGAAACATTCCTTTGAAATCTTTACAATTATACTTCGTATACTTTCGCCATGACAATTGTAGTATTTTTAATTAGAAAAAATTACTTATATAAAATACCAAGGCAGATTTATTTTACTAGGTAATAGCGGCCATACAACAAATACAACATTGACAAAAACAACATAAAAAATAATTGCTCTCAATACAAATGCTTGCTTTGTTACGCACACGCTTTTTGTTAGTGTTTTTTTAAATTCGTAAGCAAAGAAAGGAAAATACAAACAACTTTTGACTTTTCCAACTACAAACCAACTGGGCGGACGACACTACCTAGCAAAATAAATCTGCCTTGATAAAATAATAACAGTGCCGACTGCTTCGTCGGTGTGGCATTTTTAATTTCTTGAAAATTTAAATTTGGAAAAAAATGATTTTTGATTTGACATTTATTAAAACTCAATTTCTTTCATAACACAGGATTACCCAACATAAATTGAATGAAAACTTAAAACTATTAAGTATTATTTTAATGACATAAGCTCTTTTTTTTTTTTTGAAACTGCAACACGCTTATAAAGTTAAAAGTTAAAAAAATTATAGAAATTTTGACATTAGTTTTTTTTTAATTACAATGATTGTGGGAGTATTAGACAATACTAGTAACGCTATGTTTACCATAATGAACTTAATAGTAATATAACAAACCTAAATCTAAGCCATACAAGACATGCTTAAACTAAACAAAAAAAACAAAGATAAATACAATTATTACCCCCTATGAATGCCGGGAGTAAAATGTGTGTAAAAGTTTTGACTAGCAAAACTATTGGCATCCTCTTGTAATATCCCAATACAAGAAATATATTGCGTATTTGACCAACTAAAATCCTGCTCGCTGGATAAAATATCCTGAATGACATTACCTTCAAAATGAGACAATTTTCTCACAATCCTATTCATCAACTCGAAAACATACTGAGATATTGCAGATGGTTTCGAACTTTCATAAACATATTTATTAGAAAATCTCTTAGTTAAAAATTTATAATTTTTCCCTATGCATTTCCGTACTACATGTTGTTCAAAAATCTTCATTCTTTCATAACAGTTTTGGAAATGCTAAACCATATTGGAAATGCATAAAGAATTATAGGCCTAATGCTTACTATTAAATAAATAACTAAAGGCTCCTTTAACACGATTCGCCTTCTGCAAATTTTAACCAACGTGTTTATTAAATTGCATGTGCTTACTAAAATGGACTCCAAGGTACCTAATGCTATCCTTAAAATGAATCTCATTTCCCTTCAACGTTAGATTCTTACTTTCTGTCAAAACCGTATACTTACACTTACCGGAGGAATTACGCAAACATAAAGTAAAGCTCTTTGCGCATACAAAAGTAAATCATCAGCGTATAGTATACTTTTGGAGAGACCAAAAACATGAGGGAAATCGCTTATAAAAATATTATACAGGTGGGGTGCCAACACAGAACCTTGCGGTACTCTACAAGAAACTTCTCCGTTACTTGATAATCTACCAGAACTCTGAACACAAAACTTTCTACCATTAAAATAACTTTAAAAAAGTTTCACAATTGAAGGGTTAAAGCCAACATTTATCATTTTAAATAAAATCCCATCATGATATGCTTTATCAAAAGCTTTCTCCATGTCAAGGGATACCGCTAGACTGCAACGGCATTCTCTTAAATTTTGAATTACATCCATGTGAAACTTTAGCAGAGCATGTACAGTAGAGTTTCCTTTCTCGAACCCGGTTGCCTTTCTGGAATATATATTTACTACTGTAACAAATATTCATTTTGTTCCAAACAACCTTCTCAAAAATTTTTGTTAAATTAGAAAGCATCGATATTGGTCGCAAAGTATTAATATTATTGTTACCTTTCACTTTGTTAAACGGAACAACAACTCTATCTGCTTGGAAAATAGCAATTACTCGTATTAATGCAGTTGTTGAATAATTTTGTCAAGTATTCGAACGCCTTAACAGAAAAACTTTTTATGAGGAAATTAGATATTTGGATTTAGATATATTAAAAAGATAGTTAAAATCTGTAAATTTTAAGCTGTTTAACTCATTTAATGATGTATTGTTTTCATTAAACGTAACACAAGAAGCCTTGATACTTTCATTAACGACGGAGACATCCCTACTCGGTGGTGCGTTTTGACACAAATTCACAAAATAATCTCTCAAAACCCGTAATTTAGCTTCATTATCAAAAATTGCAATGCCTTTGATAAAAATATCTTTGCTACCTGAACGATTTTTGTTACCAATAATTTTAAAAATTTCCTTAAAATCCGTGGGTCCTCGACGTATACCTTCCAATCTAGTATTTAAAAATTGTGCTTGTTCCGACTCTTTAACAAAGCAATTTGTTTAGAAATTAACAAATATTAAGGATGTTGCCTATTGAAGGTTCCAGAGAAAATTAATTTTAAATCTTTCTGCAAATTATATTTTATTTTCAACATCTTTTCCAATTTATCTGATGCAATAAAAATTATGTTCTTAAATTTAACCCTAAAAGAATGTATGCTTGTCACAAAATTGACGAATGGACTAAAACTGTCTAAAAACGTGTCTATCGCATCATCGGACATGTTTCTATTGTTCGGAGGATAATGGTTCAGAATTGCATTTACTACATTACTTCTAAATTAATTTCAAACAGTATCCTTATAGGAAATATAATGGTCTGGAAATCTTAAAGAAAAGTTGAAGTCCGACAATGATACGGTCATGGCAAAAGCATTGTGATCCGAAAACATGGCAGTGTTCTCGCCTGAAGTTGTGCTTTTTTCCTGAAAGTTAAATATTTGCTATAGGCCCTGAAATTGGAAGTATATCACGTTTCACAGCAATTCACACAAAATGTAATACAGTTCCCCGAGTAATTACCCCACTGTTGACATCTTCCACACTAGAAACCTAAATAAATTAAAAACCACTCGAAACAAACCCGTATCTATTTGTTTTTTTTTTCGGGAATCCTGTCGAAAACTTTGAAACCGACTCAATTGTATCCGGGATAAGATAATCTTACTCTATTTTAATTTCAGTTAAATTTGACTTAAAATATAATCCCCTGCAAATAACACCTTGACGTTTAAACTCCCTGGGAGTAAAGCTACAGTTCCCTAAAGTACAATTTGCTCTTATTACGAGATTTGTTTTTGATTTTAAATACAACGTTTTTAGATTTAAGTTGATCAATTAGTGCTTTAACATCAACATTCTCAATAAATATTGGAGAGCAATAATAACTCCTAGAATTAAACGGTGAATTTGCATTTTCTGTTACATTACTTTACTTATTATTTAAAGAAGTCCTGTTAATCGAGCTATCCGCCACTATATTCAAGTCTTCTAACAGACTAAATCTGTTGCTACGGTTAAAATTTTGATCTTGTTTGTTATTTTCATCAACTAGACCAACAACTACATCACCTTGGAACCTTCTTTTCTTGTTCTTAACCATCTTTAACTGACTATCCACCGAGGAAAAAGACCACGCATCTTGCTCTATATTATGTGTCCTTGACGCTTCCATTTCTGTGTCATTGATTTCACCACCTTCCGCAATTGTAAAAGATTCAACGCTCATCTCTTTCAAGGCATTTCTAGCACTAGTTTGATTTCTTGCCGGCGGTTGATTCAACACTTCCCTCAATAACTCGGTTCCAAGCTATGACTTTTGGCGGCTAAACTCACCCTTGTTGCCTTGCTGTCGTCAAAATAATAAAAATACATATAAACACATGTAAGGTGAATTAAATACTAGCTGGCCGCACGGCTACAAAAACAATAACCTAATGTCATTCTGTTATTGCAGAGCAAGCACCACGTTGATGTCAGAAATAATTTATCCTTTTATAATCATTTGGTGCTTTGTATGAAGTGGTAACAGTTGGTTTCCCTCTCCTACATGTGCAGCAATATCATATATTTCTTTTTTTGATTTTAAAATTTAATTTAATAAAATTTTAAATTTATTTACTTTTTAGAATTATTTGAAAATTTTTTATTTTAAAATTATTTTAGAATGATGACAACAACGTCGAACATAAACCAAAATCAGCTGGGCTATTAAGACCACCTGTAAATTACTGCGCCTTGAACACATGTATTCTATTTTTGACATTTTGCAGTCGGTAGCTGCTGTCTCGAATTTGCTTATTGTTTAATTAATTTCTCTGATGAGTTTGGTTGAAAAATCAACGAATTGATCAAAGAAAGTAGCCTTTGACCAGTAATCTTAATCAGAGATTTTATAAAAAAATATCATTTGTGTTATTCATATGTACATTTATGCTGTAAAAAGTAATGTAAAATAATTATTAACTTTTTCAAATAAGAATGGATAATTTCTGCGTAGAAAAATAAATAAAAGATCTTAAGCTTTAACATTTAAAACGTTAATAATTAAAAAAAAATCTTATTGAAAAAGAATAAATTTAACTTAATGTTTATTCCGAGAAATCCAACACAAAACAAAAAAGGAACAGCAAAACACCAACAATCAATAGAGATTATAGTTGTAGTTTCAATCTTACTCTACCGCACAGTGAAGCAGATCACAAAATAATTGAAAATTATTTTACTCCCACCTAACTATTTGACAAATACTACATATATACGAAAGCTATTGGCAAATACAAATTAGTTGCAATTATTTATTTTACAATTTATTGTTGTTTAATTGGTAGTACCGCTACAGAAAAAATACATATGCAAACATATGAAAGGGACTCTGATTGTCAAAATGCAATAGTTTTAGGAACCAGTAGAAGCAAAATTTTTGTAATCTGAATAATACATTTTGAAGACAATAATTATAAATTTTAAAAACATATTTAAAGGTCTGTTCTGAAAATCACGTGAATTCAAATCACGAACGGTTTTAAAATCACGCAGACGATTCAGTGTTGTTCTGCAAATCACGTGATTTTCAATTCTTTTTTCTTTACATTTGCAATTAAAAAGTTAAAGTGCGTGGAGTAAAAATAAATAAGTGAATTTTTATTTGTTTGTAATACATGTACTTTCATTTAGTTATTGGAGCTGATCGAAGGGTTTCAATTTTGGCGTCAAATAAAAATTGAAAATGTGAAAATTAATGCAAAATGTTCAGGAAGTTGCAACTAGTTTATATTTTGCACTTAACCTTTTCTAAATTTGAAATTAGAAACATTAGCATAAATAAGATAAATCTTTAATAACCTTTTAAGCTCTGACAATTTGGCAACTTTAGAATTATCTTCGAAAACACAAACCAGCTAACTGCTGACGTGAAAAAGGAAATCACGAGCATTACGTAATAAAGCAAGACAATCTTTTATAAATTAAGCATTCTCTTCAAAAATTTATGAATAATTTCGTTTTTATGTGTATAAAATCTAATTTGCTTGCAAAAATAAATAGAAAACATATAGTTTTAAATTCATAAAATCATTATTGATATAGTCTAAACGAAATAATTAGAGAAAAAAGCAAGTGATTTTAAATCGGCAGTCATTTAGTTAACCGTTTAAAATCACATGATTTCAGTATATTTTGTACGTGAACACCTTTTGCGTGATTTGAAATCACTTTGACAAAAAGTGATCTGTAGAACAGACCTGATATTATATGAACTGTAACAACTTAATACTAAACAGCAATAAATTATTCACCTTTAAAAAGCAGAGCAACATCTAGTATCAGGAATAATATTGAAAAACTCTTGTTCAATATGTGACTGTACTTTGTTCGAAAGACGTATCGCGTATTTAAGTTTTTTTTTCGACCAAAGCGACTAAATTACGAGTAGTTAATATTTTTTGCAAGCAAGTAGTCATCTCAGAGTAAGTGTGTTTGTGTTCATTATTACCTAAGGATTTGAGTTTAACTACTTATATTGTGGTACTAGCAGTGCCCATGACTTCATCTGCATGTCATTTTTAATTTTCTTAAAATGCAATTTTAACTATATATCCAGAGTTCTGTAGACTCTTAAAAAATTTAAAAATGCTGACAACTGTTTACTACCATTACAGACAGGCAGTAATTCAAAAATAGGTGTTCTATATCGATTTTTGACAGTGCCCAGCGTGTCATTTCTAATTTTTTTTTATTTTAGAAAAATATGTTTTAAAATATTAATTGTCAAATTATGTAGACAGTGTTAAAAATTTTCCATCTAGAAGAATAAAATGTGCTTACAACTGTTTTATTAAAACTATACCGGTAAAATTGGTTACTTTCACATTTGTATCTCTGTTATCTCTTTAAAATAATTTATTTTGTTACGAAAAAAAAGTGATCAATATCTGAACCAAGGTTCTAAAGGAACTCCTCAAAAAAATTTATTCAAATCCATCTAGCAATTTTTATGTTATAAGAATACAGACAGACAGACAGTCAAAAATTAATGTTTTATTATATGTATAAACTATCTATCTCAAAAACAAAATATTTCATGTACAGAAAGGACCCCATTCCTGCGTTATTATATGCATAGCAGAGAACTGCAAGAGTGTCTGTTTTTAATACTCTAAGTATACTCATCTTAAATGCGGTTGCGGTGTGATCGCCACCGCATTTCTTAAGTGCGAGTATTTACTATACCCATTCCATTTGAGTATAATGCTATAAACACAATCAAAGGCTACCGACTACAAAAGTAGCTGGCTACAAAAATAGCCAAGTTGCCAGCTACTTAATTTTTTTAACGACCATCGACCACTAACTACAAAAAAAAACATCTGTTTTGACATACATGTATGTATTTAAGTTAACCAAAACAAACTTGATTTTTTTAAGTGAATTTGTGTAAAAAAAAATTTAAATGTCTCAAGAAAATTTAATTAACTTTATAAATACTATTGCTAAAATAGTGGAAACAAAGACTTCAGTGTATGAAGTGCCCACGTCCATATTTGCATGTAAATTGAACTAAACATTTACATTAAACAATATAATAAATGTATATAAACAGTAAAAATTACTATTATATACTTATCAATTTCAATAAAAAACCCAAAAAATAAATATAAATGAAACAAATTAGAAATTTATGAAAAAAGAACTAAATGGAAAATTTCACAAACAAAAAGTAAATGAAAAATGTATTTATTTTTAAATCTTAATTTAATAATGGCAGGGGTATATAACTACAGCGCCAAGGTATCCCACAAGTATTTTGATATTACTAGTCTCTCCAGGAACTGCACATCAACCTATACCTTCGTATAGGAAGTGGAAAATCCTGTTGAATAAAAACTGTGCGCGTTGCGACTTCAATTATAACTTCACTTTTTTTTTAAAATCTGCTCGCGCGCAGATGTTCCCCCTTCGAGATAAAGTAATAAACTGATGAAAAATGTAAACAAATTAACAGATGAGTATTATTTTTCAATGGTGCCACTATAAAAGTTTTTCGCGTTTTTAATAGCGATATTTAATGTATTGCGTTTTTAAAAACACCATTTCATGCATTTATTGTATTGGCACCACTAATCTGTTTTTTTGTAGCCAAGAAAAATAGAAATTAGCCTAAAGGCCCAACTATAATGTGCATAAGCTAGCTTTAGCTTATGTCAAAAATTCAACGAAAAGCCTGTCAAATGCTTAGGTAACTTAAAAAAGAAATTTATGTGGCTACAATGTACATATATAAATTTAGTAACTTATTTGCCACAGTTGCACATTTATGTTTAAGTCGTACTTTTGCCAAAAATAATTTCTATATAAATCAACAAAATTTTAAAACTAAAAGGCTTTAAAGAAAATATTTTATATATTTAATAATATTCACAAACACATTTACATATTTTGGTTTATGTTCTAAGAAAATGTAAAAAGAAAATATTACAAATTATTTTCTGTTTTGTGTTTGTGGCCAACCGTACTAAAAAATGCAACGATGTTCATCGTTTATATGGTATACATATGTGTGTATAAATACAAATTTAATTTAAATATATTTTAACTGTAATAAATTGGCCATAAAGAAAAATGTTGTTTTTTCTACATTTTTTATTGAATTAAAAACTAAAAAATGTAACAATTTAGGTCTTAATTAGAAAATTTCTTTATTAATGTATAAACCAAAGCACAATCAGCTGTTTCCGTACGGAAAGTGCGATCAGTTTCGTACCTTGCATAAAGGAATGAAATTTAACGAAACTTGACGAAAAGTTATCTTATTCACATTATAGTTTACCACATATAATTTAATGTATTTGCACAGTTGTATAAGTTGGCATAAGCTAGTTTATGCACATTATAGTTGGGCCTTAAGTTGGCTACGGGCTACAAAAGTAGCCGTGTAGTCGGTAGGCTTGTAGCTGCTAAAAATTTATTCTCATAAGCACGCATGTATTCTATTTTTGACATCTTGTAGTCGATGGTCGGTGGACATGATTATGTTTATAGCATCAGTGTCTACCATACTCAAGTAAAATGTTTGCGATGCTGGCTTTACTTTATTCGTACTAATACTGTAGTGTAGTGAGAGGAAAACAGAGCTATCAGATCAGAATTATTAAATCAAACACAATATCAAAAGTCGCCAATGTCTAAATTAGCTAACATACATACTTCTTTGAAATTATGAAAGTTTATTTAATATATAACAGAAAATAAATTTAATAGAACCCGTAAAATTCGCCATATTTTCATTTATTAAAAACACAACAAAAGTTTACTAATAGCTCAAGAATAGTTCATTGTTTATTATATTACGTTTTTGTCAGGGTTTTTTTTAAGTCACACAGGAGAGAAATTTAAAAATTCTATTCGTTAAGCAAATAGATTTTTAAAATAAATAAATAGGTATAAAAGCAATAATTATATTTAACAAAATAAAATATATAAACTAAAAACTTTATTTTATTTATTATTATTTATGAGGAATTAATATATTGCATCAGCGTATATACCGTTTTGTTAAAACTAAAAAATTAAGTAATTTTCCTTTTATTCACGGATTCATTTTATCATTTTGTTTTCCTAAATACCGTTAGTACGAGTAGCACGTTTATGACAACAAGGCGCATAAACTGAAAATATTTCTTCATAAAAAACAGCAACAGAATAAGTATACCTGCTTTAAATAGTGTACAAAAGCTGTGCCTTTAAGCGGTTTTTATTGCATTTTATTCATTAAATATGTGTTGTATTTCATACCTATGAAAATGGTTGTTGTCTGTTTTTCTGTTCATAATGTTTAACCAATAGATTTGATCAAATTTTGTTTTTTTTATTGTTTATAAATAGATCTGCATACAATGCAGTATTTCACAAAACGGCAGTAAAAAACTTTAATAGGGTAAAAATGTGGCAACGTTGCTGACAAATAAAGAGAATTAAAAAATTCTCGCGTACGAGTATAAAAAATACTTAAAATTCTGATTGCGATATTTTTGATGCTCGTTTTTACAAGAATGGGTAAATTAAACACCGCAACTTTTTATTGCGGTGTTTAAAATACTCAAGTATGAAAAGTATGGAGTAAGTATGCGATGTACTCATGAGTTGCGGTGTACTCGTGCAGTTCTCTGATGCATAGATTGTTGAAGGTCGCATGAAGTTTGGATTCGCTTTTTGCGTCACAATTTGAACAAATTTCGCAGGCGAAAGTTGGGATATGATACGATTTCGCCAAGAATAGCCTTATATTGAGTAGTGCGTAATTTTTTTCCACAAGCGGTTGACACATAATCCTCCTAAGTTATTGTATTATTAAATATTACTCCTAAATTCCTTCAGGGGTATTAGATGTGACGATTTTTTTTAATATCAAATATTTACGTTTGAAGATTTTTGTTTTAAAACTTCATATATTTTAACGATTATTCGGTAACATCCATATCGTTCTTTATATATCAGTATTATTCAAGAGAAAAATTATAATATGTATTATTATTCTACAGAAAGTCTTAAGTATTCATCAATCTTCTGAAATTTTCTTGAAGAAAATCTGATTTACTTCAAAATTCTAAATCTAAGAAACACATTTAAAAATAAGTGAACATAAACGATCAAATTCAAATAATAATATGGCAATACATTTTAGTAAA
Organism: Gymnosoma rotundatum; assembly: GCA_916610165.2. Lineage (NCBI taxonomy): Eukaryota > Metazoa > Arthropoda > Insecta > Diptera > Tachinidae > Gymnosoma > Gymnosoma rotundatum. Next base: position 120,671,378 of record OU744336.1, read on the forward strand.
TATATTAAACATAATTGTATAGAAAATAACCCATTATATGAAATTAATTTTTAATAACAAGTAAGTTAATTAGATTGTAATTGGTTTCTACTTGAATTTCCAAATATTCTTAATTTTCTTATTTACAAATTGTTTGGTTAAATAGATGATGTTTACAGTGCATACAACGTAAGGTAATAAATGTAAGAATGCTAATGCCGAATGTAGTGACCCAAAATATGCTGCATTGCATTCTGCTAATTTGTCCTGTTTTCTTTAGAAAACAACCGCATATTTTTGCAATTTTTCTTTCTTAATAAATTAGGAAATGAAAATAGAAATACGAACTAAACTCAAACTAATTAAATAATTTGTTAAAAAACCAAAAACGGTTTAAATAATAATTTCAAAAATTAAAAAAAATTTTTTAATATCGAAATAAATTTCTAACAGAGGAAGAATTTTGCCTTGGGTTCTATAAAAAGAAAAAAAATCTCTCAATGTAATATGAATCCTAAAGTTCAAAACGATTTTATTACAAATAGTGTTTTATGTTGTATTGAATAATGCTTTCAAGCAAAAAGATTAGATGTTAAAACCTCACTTGTAAATAATTTTAATCTAAAAATTGTATCTGTTATTTTAAATAGAAAAACTTCCGCATGACGCAGACAGCTAATTGAAAATGCAGTGCAAGAATTGATATTTTTTAAGTTCCGATAAATCTGTTTCTGATATCATTTCTTTATAAAAGACATTACGGTTTGAGCAAATTTTTCACGTTTAAATGACCAAATATATGAATAAGATTTTATTTGGCAAAAATAATTTGAAAAATATTTTTTGAGAATGTTTTAGTGTAAGCGTTGAAGTAAAAATACTTCATACACACGTTTTTAAACTAAGCAGACCATTATTTTATTACAACAAATGAAACAAATCAATTAATTGGCTGATAATGTAAAAATACATTTTTAAATTTTAATCTGTGGCGATTATTTGACGGTTGTTGTTAAATCTTATGACGATTTTGACAATTAATTTTCGAGCTTTTCAAAATTTTTTTCAGAAAAAAGTCTAACCCCCTGTTATTTACTTTTCGCATTTCGCAAATTTTCTGTGTTCGTTTGTGTAACAAAATGCATTTTGATTTTTTTTTGGTTTAAGGCTACGGCCATTTATACAAGTCCACAACGAAACTCTTTTCAAGTTTGAATTTCCTTCAATGTTTCCTTTTTTATTGCTGATGTACGATTAAACGTCGTCTACAAACATTATGATTTTGCAGTCTTTTAACTATTTAACATAAATTAAAAAGAGTAGAGCAACGAGAATTGAACACTGGGCAACAAAGAGAACAACTAATGTGCGAGAGAAATTAATCGTTACATACTGCTTCCGACTTCTAAGATATAAAGTTAATAAGAAGTGTTTCATTTTTTCAAGTTTTTGAATCAAGAATCAACTGTATCAAAAGCTTTTAAACAGTCCAACAGAACCAGTGTTGTAATATTCTATTGTACAACTTTCTAAGATCTTCAGCTACATACATATAAACAACAAATAACAACAGCTTGATTTATTTGCGTAAGAAAAAAAATAAAATTATTGCTAATAAATTCCGTTCGCTGAATTAATTAAACGAAATTGCGTATAAAGCAATAACTTTACTAAAGGTTATATACAAGAACTGTAATTTTCGCTTTCAATAATGTTGTTCTTTGTATATTTATAGAGCTCTTAAAATTATTTATTTTTATACTCACTTGTATACTCACCGCTCGACTTGCTATCGATCACATCTTGGAGGAAGGAAGGAAGGAAGGAGGGAATTAAAAAAATAATTTTGCCAAATATATTTTTATAAGAGTTGAAGTATTTTTCACAATCAAATTTTAGCCTCACTTAAGACATTGTGATGCTCTTTCGCAATAGAACCTTGAGTTTTGCCTGTAAGCGCTGTTTTATAATCAAAGTATTGACTACAAATTTCTTCATTTTATTTATTACCTGCCCACTGTCCCAGAAAAAAAGGTTATCATAAGTTTTTTATGTTTAACATTTTTTCTCCTTTTATTTGAATTACTTTTAAGAAAAAACCATCGTTGCCGTAAGTGCAGAAAATAATGTTTTTCTTTGATTAAAAAAACAGAAGTCTGCAATATTGAAACTTTTATAATTTGCTTTAAAACATATTTTTATGTTCCCATCATCACATCTCACAAATCACCTGTCAATTAGCACTACCACAAGCTCGTCATCTTCTTCACCACTTAATGGCACGTTTTTATTAAAAACACAATTAAATTATTTGATGTTTTTAGCTTCTGAAGTAAAATAACAATAGAAAATCTAATACCTGATGTGAATACAAAGTATTTGATTGAGAGTTTTTTGTTTATCCATTTTTGTCGTTATCAGCATCGTTGTGATGCAAGAAAATAAAGGACTATAAAGGTCTTGTTTGCAACAGGGTTCAGTGTAGTCAGTGCTTGGCGCTTCTCAGACTAACAATCAGACTGAAAATAATGTATTCTCAGCAAAGGGCACTTAACTCTAAGCTGTTGGTTTACTTAACTGTTGGACTCTGCATACTTTGGTTACCAAAAATGTCAGCTAGAAATTTGGAAAGCTCTAAAAGTGAGTTGCGCGAAAATGGGTTGACTGGAGCAAGTAGTGAAAATGATAAGTTAAACAACCAGTTTAACACTGCTTCTGCATCAGATTACTATACCACCAAACACAATCTGCGTTCAATGTTCATGGCTCCAAAGGAATATCAACAGAAATTTCATTCAAAGCTACCGCTTAACTTTGGTTTAATGGACCTCTTGTTGGAATACGAAGATGAAGATCGATCAAAGCGATTCGATGATTATGGCCATATGAGGTTTGGAAAACGTGGTGGCGAAGAACAGTTCGATGACTACGGTCACATGCGTTTTGGCAGGAGCATTTAAATGACGTATTATTCTTAATAATTTTACTGTTTGATTTAATTAAATAGTTGAGGTCTCACTAATAACATCAGTCACACTGTACGGATAAATTTTAACTATTAGAGAACAATTTAATGAAAACTGCTTAAGGATTTAACTGTAAATAAATTTAATTGATAAAAATATGTATTTAATATATGTGTATATAAATTTCCATTAAATAAAGTTAAGTGCATAAAAACAATTTTATTATTTTAATATAAGGGTTTTTCGTTTTTTATATAATTTTAACATTTTCGCACTGTGCTAGTCCAGGCGCCGTTTTCCTTTGCCGGAAGAGTTATGATCTTGTGACCAAAACGGTACCGTAGAAGGTGAACGGATCGTCAAATTTAAGTGAATCATTTCTATTGAACTAAAATTTTGAATTTCTATTTGAAAGGAAGAAAATTTGTAGTTTTATAAAATGGATTAAAAAAAATCTGAAAATTTAAAAATTGTGATTTTAAAATTTTTATTTGCGTGAGATATTACATAAAATGAAGGGCAAAATATTGCACTTAAATTAAAAACATGTCAAAGTATATGCGATTAACGAAAATATAACTATTCACAAAGCAAACACTTTTTAAATTTAAAAGTGAATTTTTACTTTTGTCATAATAATAGAAAATTCCTGCCAACTCAAAATAACATAAAACAAATTCGAAAAACTAAAGTCAAAAATAGAAAGTTTAAAAACTAATCTGACCATATACTCAGAGCTTGTAAGGTTTTATAATCAAGCCGTTTATAAAGTAAATATATTTTTTGCGGAATTGTCTGTCGATTCAAAAGAAAAATATTATAAAGTTTTACGGATTATATTGCGCAATACTTTCCCTCCATACAAAGATTGTACACTTTTGCGAGTAGTTTCACAACAAATGTTTTCCGTGTGGAAAACTACAGAAAAGTTGCAAATGTTAATGACGTTTTCTTTTCTGCTGCCCAAAATCCGCATGGATTTATACATTTTAGAAAGAAATAAAAGCAGAAGCAAATTTAAGTCCATATTTCTATAGACATAAGTTTTACTAAAATAAATTTGTATGTAAAAAATAACAATTAAAATGATGACATTGAAGTACATGAATAACCATTTTAATTAAGATCTCATTTCAGTTATGTTAAAAATATAAAAATGCAAATTACTTCGTCTTAAAATAAGAAAACAATTTTTATACCTAGTTTTCGTTAACATTAGCATATTGTTAGGATGAATAGGTGGTAATAAACCTATTATATCATTCTATTTCTCTACCATTATGCTCCATTAAGTTTTATAGTGGTTTTTTGGTCTTTCTTTTTTTCAAACAAAAAATTATTTTGAATGTAGTAGCTGATGAATGGCGAAATAATACAGGTAGTCTCGATGTCGAATTCATTATTTTTGCCATAAACGCTAACTATCAAACTCCATATAGTAAACTGTTATACATATTTTTTATGTATGGAGTTTGACATTTAGCGTATAGGGCGAAATTAAGGAATTCGCCATCGTGACCACCTTGTATTATTTCGCCATGAGCTGATGTTTTGTTTGTGTTTAAAAAAATAAAAGAAATTTTTCATATTGTGTGTGTGTGTGTAAAATTTTTACCAAAAAAAATATTTTCAATTAACAAAAAAGTGAGTAAAAAATTTATTACAATTAATAGTGTCAAAATTGCTAAAGTGTGCAATTTGCAAAAAATCTAAATGTTGTGAAAAACAATAACATCAAACCATATCATAGAGATGAAGCATAAATGAATAATCAACTTGAGCAATTAGACGGAAGAAACAATGCCATCAATACAGCTTCTGATTCAGGGTAAGTAATTATTAATTCTGGGTAAAACATATACAGAAGACAAAATCAGTGTGTTATAAAAACTTACATATACTTTATTTTTAAAAAAGGATTCCATTACCATAACAGCAAATACGTAGAGGCAGAAATGTTTGGGAAAATTCTAATTTTGCAGGAACCATGTGTTTTGGAAAAATAAAAATCCAAGTCGTACTGTAAGGACCAAGAGACACAAAAGGAGTAAGTAAATAGTATTTCACGACGTATCTTCTTGGCATAAAATTTTGTTTAAATGTAATACTCTATTTCGTTTGTCCAGTGCAGTAATTCCTGATTGCACGGTAGGCTAGCAACAATACTTGGATAAAATCCGGAGTTTTGAAAATGAAGTTAAGGGCTTTAAAATTCAATTAGAAGCCTTCGACTCATTGCGTTTCTTTTTAATCGAGAGACAAATACTCAAAATTGTGACAAAAAGTGACGTAAAATGGAGGTGGGATGATATATCTAACGCAATATGTTTGCATGCTGCAGCTCCAAGAGCATACAATCACCTTTATAACAAGGGGTTTTCACTTCCACATTTAAGTACTTTACAATCGTAAGGTAAATTTAGGAGAAGGTTTTTGACGGCTGCCATTGACTTCCTGCGCCAAATTTCTGATTTGGAGGAGAAAGACAAGGTGTGCGAATTAGCATTCGATGAAATGAACATCATAGAAACTTTTGAGTACGACGCAGTGGGAGATTTAATTAGAAAACCAGTAAATTTCGTGCAAGTTATCATGGCCTGAGGACTTCTCAAATCATGAAAGCAATCAGTTTTCTATGATTACGACTGTCAAATGACAACGGAAATGTTATTTATGATAATATCAGAGCTGCAGAAAGTAGGTATTCAGTAGTGGCAGTCGTATGTGATATTAGCACATCGAATCGTAAGTTGTGGAGGGAGAAAATTTTCATATACCAATAAATTTGAAAACAAACATTTAAACACTTATACACATACTTATACCTTTCTTTTCTTGATCAAGAGCCAATCATGTTGGCGTTTGTTAGCTTGAAACATAAGTTGGTCTTTATTCAAACGCACAAACAGGATTCTGATTGTGTGCTTTTAACTGCCTTAAAATCCAATGATTAAAAAATTATGTTAAGGAATAGATTTGATTTACATAAATATTTCTCTTTAAGATTCTAAACTTAAACTTTCTTAACTTAAAATATTAAGATATGACAATATCATTATAAGGAGTTTAAAATTAACATAAAAACGAATATTCATTGTTTCATATAATGTATCATTACAAAATATTAATATTATAATATAATAATAACCGTTTCTTTAGAAAAACCATGGATTTACAATCCAACAAATACCGCAAAAAAAGCTTTCGCATTGGCTGGTGCACCACACCTTTTCAAACTAATAAGAAACCATTTTCTTGACACAGGCTTTAAAGTTAAAAATGAAATTTTGACGGTACGAACAATTGAGGATTTGCTTATGTGTACTTCTGCAAGCGACACTTCAATAACTTTTAATTTAAACAACGAACACGTCTCGGTGAAAGGGGCAGGTAATCAAACATATATTTGAAGCAAATTGATATCTAATATACCTACATCATTTTAGGAAGACAAAATGTGAAGATAGAAGCACAGTTATTTTATCATTCAACAGTCTTCGCAATTCGACGCTATTAGTCTTTAGGAATCTATATATAGTATAGACCTATGGAGACAGCCAATTTTATACAGTTGATCAACGACGGGTTTGACGTCATTGAGTACATAGGCCCACGCTAGAAAGGTAAATAATAATTTAAAAAAATATATTAAGCTGTTTTAACAAAAAAATTATTCCCCTAAGGAACCATTTGGCATTGCACCGGAGAATCAATATGAAAAGTTGATTCGAATGAATAACATTATGTCATCTGTCGTAATTCCCAACAAAAGAACTTTGGAGCATTTTTAGAAGGATATATCAATATATGATATATATTATAATATATTATATCTTGTGCATGTTACGTATATGCGTAGTTATATCTTGTGAACAATTGTATTAAATTTTCAGCGACAAACAATGAACACCTTGGTGGTACTGTTACTGTCGAATGCGATGACACTGACTGGCTATCCTATAAAAATGCCAATGTACCACTTAATGGCACTAAAGAGCTTACTGGAACACCTTTAGCTAAAGAAGCAGATTAACCACAAACCGATGTACTTGACGACCTAAGAACAAACTACTAATTTTAAAGACATTGGTATTCTTCCGGATACATTATTAAAAAGCTTAAACATGTAGAAAATGAATGCCACGAAAAATAGTTTACTTGGGTCGATCAAGTACCAAAAGGCTCTTTTAAGAAGCCGGCAAGTACTTTTGAAGAGTGAAGAGCCTTGAAAGTTTTTTTTTATAAAGTGAATGGTTTGGAAGTTTCCCATTGCCAACATATTCATAAGCGTCTGATGAATGAAAGCAAATTTGTTAATCTACCCCCAAATAAAAAAGCTTTCTTTTTTAAATGTTAAAATCATTTTCGAGTTCGTTATATGAACAAATAATTGAAAATGCAAAAGGCTAACAAGTGGCAGAAAATGCCATAAAGTCAAAATTTAGAAATAAATTTTTATTGATGTGTAAGTTTATTATTACCTTACTAAAAAAATAACAAAACCTATATTTTATTATTTTTAGGAAGATTTCATCCCAACTCATTTATTAATCGGTTTTTTTCAGGACCGCCAAAAGTTAAAAAACATACTTTTCGACGTTAAAAATTTCATTGCAAAATTTATTATGTAATATATACTTATGTACATATAACATTAACAAATGTCCTTTAGTACAAAGTGTAAAGTGCAATTTTCTCCTAAAATATTTATAGATTTAAATATCAAAAGTTGTATTCTTTTGATGTTATTTTTGGGTGGGTTTTTTCTTTAAGCTTTTAAAACCATTTATTAGTCTATTAATTTAGAAAACATAATTTTAATCAGCCAACAACAACCACCAGTATCGGCCTGATCTTCATCCTTTTCATTATAAGCTCTTAGCGCCAACTTATCTATGATGTGTAGAGAAGCTGCATGCAAAAAAGTACGCCTTGAAGGTTTTAAACTTATGAGTCCAAACAGGTGATAATAAATTAATTTCCTCGTCAACAGGGTTTATTCATTTTTGAATATCTACTTTGTTTTCTTAGGCCCATTCATAAATTAAAGTGCCTTGTCTGCCTCCATATATTTTTTTTCTACATCCCTTGAAGGTTCTTCGAAATGTTTCATTTATTTTGATTCTATTTATTTTGCTTTCTTTATTTTTTCTCTACAGCAGTCAGTTGATTTTTTCGTCTGAAAACATATTTTTCACAAACCAAAAACATTTTGTTTTTTTATTGTTTTAGAACTGATTTTACCTGTTAAATGTGCCTTGGAATGTTTTAAGATGTATCTAAAACTTCCTTTTTGTGTGGAACACATTTAGTTAAAAATTTACTTCTGTTCTTAGTACTTGCTGGTTGAAGTACTTATAATATTTCAACTGTCGTACTTGAGATCCATAAATATTTAACACGATTGGTTTTAATAGATATCATAGACCTGTTGTTTTTAGTATTTTTTATTTTAGTGGACAAGCAACTAAATACGTGTTCTTTATACTGACATACATTGCTGTACTTATTATTGCTTCTGAGAAATACTTCAATATATTTTCCATTTTAAAGACAATCCAAAGAAAAAATTGACGTGACCTTTAAAAGTATTATTTTACTCTATTAATAGCCTCTTACATTATAGTTAAAATATTTTTTAATTATAAATCAGACCTGCAGCCTTATTCTGTAAATCGTTAAAGCTGAATATCCATCGTTAAAAATCTAAAAAATCTATTTAGCGATTTTTGGCTAGTAATGCAATTCTGTAACACTTTTTCTCAAAATTTGGCATGCTTTTAAAATTTAATTCGCAGCAAATGTAGCGATTGTTATCTATCTATCATCATTTGCTGTCGTGTGTCCGTAAATGTTGCAGCGGCGAATGACTTTACATCATTAGGGTGACATACGTTCTAGAAATTCACAATAGGTGAAAATAATACACCACCCTTTTGAACCTTGGGTTATTAAACGCTAAAATTTTAATTTAAATTAAGAAAAAAAAACTAGTAAAAGTGTTTATAACAGTTTATAATGGTATACGTCTTTTTTGACACATTAAGTGCAATTAACAATAATAATTTTGCATATTTAATATGCCCTTCATATGTTTTATTTCAACAACATTATGTGCATTTGAACATATTGTTGTACAATAGTTTACATCATAATATTAAATGCAGTTTGCAAACAAATAGGGGGCTACATAAGACATTTTGATGTAAATCACTTAAATAATTGAAATAGAATAATTGGAACAAGTATTTTTTAGTTTTTTTATACCCTTCACCACAAAAAGTGGAAAAAGGGTTTATAAAAGTGTGTAATTCCATTGGTCATATTCAAGGTTACGGGGGTTCTCAAATTTTTTAAAATGTCAAGATGGAAATACTAAAAGCTTTTAAAAAGCCTAACTATTAAGAGCTAATGTCATTTTTATGTAAAATTATGTATATGTAGAACTTAATTTTGTTTTCTTATTTTTTAATTCTCCGTCACTCCAATATTAGCTTTTTTGATTGGAGTTACTTCACTAATCTAGACTTGTATAGATGGTGAATGGTATTGAAGATTTGGCATAGCCGAATATAGCACTCTTGGTTCATTTTAATTAAGAGCCTTTTTTCGAGCTCTCAAGTAATCGAATGCATATGTAAAGAATTAAATATTTGAAATTACAATATAAACAAATGAAATTTCTCATATAGCAATAGCTTCTAAATGGTTGTGTAATTAGAACGATTTATAATTGATGAAAGTAGATAGATAAGAAAATGCTGACGAAGGTTGTAGTGAAACTGATAAATATATTTCGTTTTTTATAAAATTATGAGTTAAACTGTTTAATTTTTAAACAATTAAATTGAATTGGTTTTGGCTTAACTTCATTTTTATTTTAATTTCTAAAAGTCTTAAAAAACATTTTCCAAAGAAAACAGGAAAAATTAGATACCAACAGAATGTAATGCTGTATTTTCTGGATTGCTGCTTACGTCATCTGCATTCTTCGCATCTAAGGTTATGGACGGCGTAAACAAATTTTGTAAATAAGAATACAAGGAGTATTAATAAACAAAAAAATTTTAAGAAATAAAAAAAATTACTTAAGTTAAAATAAATTTTAATTCATTTATTGATATTCTTTTTACAACTAATCTTAATTAATAAAGAACTCGGGTCAAACTCCAAAATAATAGTTTATTACATAAAATAATTGTAAATCGAAGTCTTGAAGTCTTTATACTTCATTTAGTATCATATTTTCTTTTTCTAAAAAAGTTTAAATTTTAAAGTATTTCTTTTTTAATAAAGTTTCGATTTTGTTAGAATTCTCGCCTGTACTATTTCTGGTATATCTTTTCTTTTGAAACATGTACTTTAGGAAACCAATACAAAAAGGAAACCAATAAAAAAATTAAAAATTAAGAATTAAAAATTAACAACATTTTATGAGATTACGCAACAGATTTGTTTTAATTAACTAACACATTATTTTAGGATCTCAGTAATACAATTATAAATTTGTAACACTTCTAACAAAATTTTTGTTTTATACCCTTCACCACATATGATATTTATGACTTCATAAAGCATGAATATTTAGGTAAGGGGATTGGTTTTTTGATATCCAGATGGATTTCGTGGCTGGTATGCAGTTAGATTTTTAAAAACCTCAAATAATTTTTTTTAACTTGGGGCAGTTTTTTAGTCATGGTTTTATTTATATACATATATTATTGGAGAGAAGAGAAAGTGAAAGGAAAAACATCTTACAAAAAATGTATTATATAAAGCGATCTGTATACCTAAAAACCTCTGTTATCTGTTGTGAGCATCATCAATTCAGCGATCACTTAAATACAAAAAGCGTGCAGTTCCCTTTACATTTTATAATAAGAAAGTAAGTACTTTCACGCAGGAAATTTCTGGCGTTTTTATTTCATTGTTCTAAATAGATTTATAAAGCACTGATTCATACGTGAGACTTGTTTTTCACTCTCGGTCTGATACAAAGAGTGAACAATTTTTTAAAACCGATTCAAAACTCAAGGCTCCTTTGCAAACTTGAAAAATGTATTCAGTTAACATAACAACTCAATAAGAGCCTCGTTTTTTAAAAAGAGAGCTTTATGCTATAATTGGACGATAAGATAAAGATAGTTTTAATTTTTACGATATTGTTTGTGCATTTTAAGTTGCCATATTTTGAATAAGAAAACTTTTTAATTTAAATTTGCACATAAAATTTTAAAGGAAAGCATACCCCGTAAAAGTAAAAAATTAACCAATTGTTTGTTTGACATTTTGAGGCTCGCTATTATAACTTGCCTTGTGACCTTTAACTATTTTTCATTATTACTATTTCCTTCTTAAATAAAATTATTATTTTTGCAAATATGACACTATAAACACAAAAATCGACTGCTTTTGAAAAATTAAATTGTTTCTTAAAATAACTCTTGCATCTGTCTATAACGGTTTAAAACTTTGGCCACTTAGGCATATCAAATTACATCAGCTTTTGGGATACCCCTTAATTTCCAAACCCAAACTTTATACTTGATGTTATAGCGGAGTTGGCTATTTGATTGTAACGTGCTGTTTATTTCACCTAAAATAATTTTAACTTTCTCTTTTTTTAATATTTGATAACGTTGCACAAATTAATTTTTGCCGCAGAATTTCCAGCAGTATTTTTCTGCTGACCGTATTCAAAAGTAACCTCAAGGTCATTTATATACAACAACATTCATATGGCAACTTTAAGTTCTTAAACTTAACGTTAAAAGTTAAAGGCAAGTTGATCTTTTCGTAGCTTCTCGGTCACCTTTGATTTAAAATAATAATGAAAAACTAATTATCTTCCCTATTGGTCTTAGTTTTTTAAGGCTTTTTATTTAAATACACATTAATAGTATTCTTTTCTTGAGAATAAACAACTAAAAATTTGCCTTTTTAAGAACCAAATAAATTTGTTAAAGTCGTCGGTTTTTAAACTGGCACTCCCATATTTTCAAAAGGTTAATATTTTACAAGAAAGTTAAATGTCACTTTATTCGTCAGTTAAGCGTCTATTCTATATTAAGCTATTCGTCTGTCAAAACAGATTTTAGCTATCTATAAAACTAACTATTGGGCACCCTTTATTTATACTTGTTGTTATAGCGGACTAAGCAATAAATTTCTTTGTAAATTTCAACTGTCTGTTTACAATTTTTCAACAGTTTGGCCATATACATCAAATTACATCAACAAATGCAACACTCTTTATATTATAATTTTAAATATTTATACTTCTTATCATATCAGACAGAGTAGTGGCCTTTTTTAATATTCAATTAATTGTATATAACAGTTCAGAAGATAGGCCTGTTGCGGGAATATGTCTGCAGCAAAGCTTTTGCGACATTATAAACATCAAATACAAAACGAAAACTGCCTTAGTTTTATGTATGCTTTATATTTAAATGTTAAAATTCCTGTGTAACATAATTAAATTTACATACGTTCTTAATGCAAAAACAAAGCGAAATATAAACAATATTTAGCTTGAAACTTCAAGATTTTATGAATTATTTTTTTAGTGGTTTGAACTTTACCACCTCTAAACACACAATAATACACGTTTATTTAGCGCGATTTAGTTGTAAAGTAAGATAATAAATAATTGGTTTTACAGGTAATTGGTTTGATAAGTAATTGGCTTAACAAATAATTGGTTATTGATCGTAGTGGCGGTAGCACCCCCCTTCAGTATGGCAAGAAGGATATTCGCAGCCTTGTTTCTAATCTTGAACCACACCATATGAACTCATGATCTTAGCATTTCGAACTTGGCAACTGTAGTCTCTAGAACTCTTCCTCTTGGCCCCACATTTCATTTTGTGCTGCAAGTCAGCGAGGGCAAGTATTCGACCAACCATCTTTTCCAACACTGTTGGGCGTACTGTTGTGTATACAACCAACTTAATTTTAGAACTAGGCCACCGTCATCGTATTCAGCTAACGGCTTCATGCCATTTGAACACCCTAGCAGCAAAGGGTTTGGAGTTAGCGCTTCTTGATTTTCGTTGTCTATTGGCATGTATGTTAGAGGGCAAGAATTTATAATATTTTCTATCACAGCCATCATACTACGAAGTATTTCGTCATTGGGTGCTCTTGATGAGCTTATCCTGTACAGAACCATTTCAACAGAACGTACCATACGTTCCCATATGCCTCCCATATGGGGTGCGCAAGGAGGATTAAAGTTCCATTTAGTACAAGCAGGTATGTAATTGCGAACAAATTCATTTTAGTCGATATCTTTAACGGCTTCTCGTAATTCACGATCTGCTCCGACAAAGTTGGTTGCGTTGTCGATAAAAAATTCTCTTGGTGTCCCACGCCTGGCCATAAAATTGCGTAATGCTAAAATGCATAAGCTTGTAGTCAATGAATGCACGACCTTAATATAAACTGCTCGAATTGTCAAACATGTGAATAAAACTCCGTATCTTTTCTCCTTGTGCCGGTTTACTACAACCATAATTGGGCCAAATAAATCGATGAGTGTAAAAGTAAATGGCGCTACGTATGGTGATAAGCGAGCTGTTGGCAGTCGTGCCGTTTGCGGATAAGTTGGTTGTGCTTTGTTAACTTTGCACATTTGACAGTTACGTATTATTTTCTTGAAAACGGTTCTTAGTTGGGGTACATAGTATTTCTGTCGAATCTCATTTATACATGTTTCATGGTTTCCATGATGAAAATGTGCATGAAAGTGCAATATGATTAGTACTGTAATGTAGTTATATTTTGGCATAATCGCAGCGTATTTTAGTTCATCTGGTACGCTCTCCTTATCTATTCGGCTTTCAATATGAAGGACCTCGTTCTTATCTAAGAATGCACATAAATTGTATATACGGCTATTTTTACTAATCTTACCATCATTGTTTAACTCTAATATTTCTTCTAAATATTCCTCAGATTGTGCTTGCTTTATGGTGCCTTTCTAAGCTGATTTTGAGAGAGGTCATTTGAAGCATTGATATTATTGAGTTTGTTGATGAAGTGTAGTACATATGCTACTGCCCTTAGAGCTCTACGATACTGAGAAAACCGTATAATATTAACTACACAAAGAAAAGAGATTAGTCATGAGAACCGAATTTGTTGCCAATCGAATTTGGTCGGTTGTAGTTATTATCTGAAATTCGGTTAAAAGGACAGAATAAATACGGTACTTCCAACTATTTTAAAAATTGATTCGATAGTCGATAACAAATATTATTGTGAATTAAATAAAACTACTTTGCATTTTCATATTTAACTTTATTTAGGAAAAAGAAAACAAATAATACAATTCATGACTGTAACATGAAATTTTGACTCAGCGGTTAGCATTCCCATTTCCTCACGTTTTCATGCTTTTCACTTTAGATGCCATTGTCTCCGTTTAACTTTCCATACTTCACGCTTCTCCACTGCGAAGTAAATAAAACTTTTGAAAATCAAGTTTATTTACACATGTCTCTAACGCAACTTTTAACATTATTGCAGAAAATTTCCGAACTTTCAATAAATCTTATTGCACAGTTATATACAAATTTAAATTTTTTCAAATTTCAATATTTTTTATAAAATATTTATTTTTATCATGTCAAAAAATTTATAAGAAATAACGCAATCGATATTTGTGGTTCTGATTACCAATTTTAGGGTTTCGGTACTAAAGTGCTGAATAAGTTTCATTGCATCTCCCAATAATCAGAATAGATTTTAGTAAAGACACAAATTGGTTAGGTAAACTTTGTTAACTGTTGTTGTGACCAACTTTTAAGGCCTAATATAATTTGTTAGTTCATAATACAAAAAAAAATGTCGACTATATTTTTTTTTATTATAAAAATTAAATTATGATGTTAGTAGTTAAATTTTGAATATTTTAACTGATTTTTTACCAATCTTTTTTCTGTGTGTACAGCAAAGATCTCGTTTACGTGAAATATATTTTGCTTAAGCTCACAGTCTGTGTTTACACTATCGTCAACTTCTGCTGGCCAAAAACTTGGGTGCTTCATTAAAAAAGGCAAATCATTTTTCCAGCGACTATTATTTACTCCACTTTGTAGCTTCGTCTGCAACGTTTAGCTTGCCAGGTATCCACAGCCACTCATCAATATTCGTTAAATCCAAAATCTTGTCAATACAAAAGGTAACGAATTGGTGGTATTGTTTATGATCTGACCTCAGCCAACTAATGACGGTTTTCGAATCAGACCAAAATATTTTTTGGCCAATGCTTACATTTGCGCTACGAATAATGGTATTAGTAAAACGAGATGATATTACGGCAGCTATTAGCTCTAGACGGGGAAAAGAAATTATTTTTAAGGGGGCGACTCTTGTTTTTGAACCAACAATAGACACAATTACATTTTTTCCATTCGAAATCCTAAAGTATGATACTGCTGCATAACCGTTTTCGCTGGCGTCTGCAAAAGTATGCAGTTGCACATCAACTTGATAATAATTACTAAAAGTTTTAAGGTAACATCGAGGTATTGATATATTTTGAATTTCTGTCAAGAATGAATTTTGTCCACTTAACCATTTGGCAGGGTCGAATTTCTTCGTCCCAACCTACTCCGCTTCTCCACACATCTTGCATTACAATTTTTAAATACATCAAGTAATGACCAATAATACCTAAAGGATCGTATATCGACATTAAGATCTTGAGAATTTCACGTTTTGATCCAATTTTATTTTCTATAGCATAATTGGTAATATTTGGGGATATTTTGAAAGTAAGACTATCGTCAGGTGATTTCCAGTACATACCTAGCACTTTATCGGCGTCCATTGCGTTTCCTAAATTCAGCCTTTATGTTGTCGAACATCGTAGGCGTTAATAACAGAACATCTTTATTATTAGATGACCAGTTTCTAATATTGAATCTAGCTAGTTTATGAATATATTTAACTTCCTGTGCTAGAGAAATCGCTTCTTCGATACTGTCTACTGAATCTAGATAATCGTCAACGTAGTGGTTATGCTTTATAGCCGCTGCAGCAGTGGAGTATATTTCACTTCTGCATTAATATTCTTTACAAATTGCGATATGCATGGTGAACATGATGCTCCGAAATTCATCACATTCATAACGTAGACATCAGGCTCTTTATCGCTTGTACTACGCAACAGAAATCGCTGAGCATTACGATCCTCTTTTTCTTATGAAAACTTGATGGAACATCTGCTCTATGTCGCTGCAGATGGCTATTGACTTTTGACGAAATCTTATAAATATAGAAGACAATGAACGCAACATATCTGGGCCCTTCAACAACATATCATTTAGCGATACTCCATGAGCTTTTGCAGCTGCGTCCCACACAATTCTCATTTTACCAGGCTTATTTTTATTTACAACAGGAAATATCGGTAAATACCATACCTTTTTGCTGTTGGTTGACACCTCTTTATTTTTGTCAATCTTCGTTACACACCCTTTCGAAATATATTCAAAAATAGTTTTACTAAAAACGTCGTTAAAAGCGCTATCATTTTTTAGCCTTCTTTCTAAACACTTTAACCGCCTTATCGCCATATCATAGCTATTTGGCATTTTTATATTTTCATTTCGCCATAGAAGTGAGGTTTCATAATGTCCATCTGATTTTTGTTTGGTGTACTTTTTTAAAATGAGCATGGCATATTCATCGTCCTTGCTTAAAACGGTTTTCGCGTAGTCTACACAACTAATTTGCAGACTGTAAAATTTTTTCATTAAATTGGACAGTAAGTTTTTGCAACATTCATCAACATGATAGTGATGGTGTTCTATTAGCGAATTCTGCCGCATTGTCCCATAGGCTAACCAGCCCAGGCGAGTACGAGCTGCTACTGGTTCACCGACATTACCTTCTATTATTTTATCATAAACGCAAAGTCTGAAATTATTTAAGCCAATTAAAAGGCGTGGTGTTACATCAACGTAACTTTTAATAGGTAGTCCTTTTAAGTAGGGGAATTCTTTTATTAGTTTTTCTTGATTCACAGTCTGTTTTGGTAAAGAAAGTTTCTTTACTGTACGAACATCAATTTCATGTACTTTATTATTAGTGCCACACACGGTTATAGAAAGTCGACAAGAATTATCCTCATTTCGTTCAACACTTCCTGTCCATTTAAGGCATAGGGGTTCAGCAGTACCTGAAAGACTTAGATCGTTGACAATTTGTTCATCTATCAAACTAGTAGAAAAACCATCATCGATGAATGCAAAAGTTTCGATAAATTTATTTTGATTTCCATAACTTGTAATTGGTATGATTTTAAATAAGTTGTTGCAGTTCATACTACTGTGTGTATTACAGCTGTGCATTTGACTGTTTATTTTGTTCTGCCACGTTTGAAGTTTGTCTTCTTTCAACTTCTTCAGTTTTCTTATGCATTGACAATTATCAACACCGCAGGCGTTGCTGTTGCTGCATTTACCATAATGTTTTCGTAAACATTGTTTACAAAGATTTAATTCTCTCACAATATTCCATTTTTCTGTTCTATCTGCCCTTTTAAATTTATGGCAGTTAGCTACATTAGTGCAGTCCCCACTACATACTTTACATTTACTTAAGCGGCTATTAGACGATAAAATTTCGCCTGTGAGCACGGCCTGATGACAAGCCATCAATCCAGTGTAATAGGGTAAATTTCGTGTTTGTAAGTCGCGCTGGATGAAAATCAAAAATTTTTGATATTTTACTCGTTTAATAGCGTGTTTCTCAAACATAGTGTAAATTTCATTTGTGTTTTTGTCGGCAAACAGTAAAGATGGCTTGGCTAGAGCGCATGAGTTAAATAAAGATAATATGTATTAACAAATTTTTAGAAGTAATAGATAAATTATATTACACTGAAATTCTTATTAATTGCTAGATTGAAAATAAAATAAAATATTAACTAATTCAAATACGAACTTCACTGCTCAAAACCTGCTTGCATACTGATGTTTGACAAACTTGGCCTGATCGTGTAATAGCAAAATACTCTCTCACATCAGGCCGTGCTCACAGGCGAAGTTTGTTCGTCTAACAGTCGCTTTATATTTTGTTCAACGTGACTGTGTATATAAACATTTCTCTGCTTACTTTGTGAGAGACTCTCTGCAGCAGAAGTAGAACTGCTGTCAATGCTGACGCTGCTGGCAGAAACGCCAATTTCAAAAATCCAGTCAGAAAATTCTTATCATTTTATAAGTTTCCAAATTAATTTGGAAATACGACGGCAATTTGTTAATAAATTCTTGTATTAACGACGGATTATTGAACTCATCTAGTAGTCCACATTGTTGACTTAAGACCTTTTACTTGAACAGCAAATGAGGTATTTGTTTCCTGTTTATTTTCGTTAACTGTTGGTAAAGATCTTATTTTTAATTTAAGCGAATGCAGAATTTTTTCTGGTTATCCTGCAACAATTTTAATGTTGAAATTGCTGCAGGAACACACGTTGGATGGATTAAAATTTGTTGAACGAACTTCTATGCATTACCTCGCACTGCCTTTTGTAAACGAATTAGATTCTCAGCGTCTGTTAAGCCACACACTTTCGTCGACCAATCATAGGTAGAACTAAATAGTGGCAATTCTTCTGGATTACCCGTAAATATGGCTAAATCTTTTGGAACCGTTTGCCGAGCATTATTTTGCTGGTCTGTTAAATTTGAAGCTGTGCCGCAATCAGGCATAAACGAGAAAGATGGTTGAAGAGCAATGGTGTTTGCAATGGATCATTGGATTGGGTGTTTTTTACTTGTGGAGGTGCAGAACAGTGATGGAAAATGAGATTTTCATTTCGGTTTTAAAAATTTTTCTGAGAGTACTTTCTTACCCTCAAGAGTAACAAATCGTTATTTTTTTTATTTTTTTTAAACAGTAAAAAAATCTTTATGAAAACAAAAAGTTAACAAAAACCATAAATCAATACATAAAAAGTTCATTTAACCTATAAACAAAACATTTTTTAAAATTTATTTTGTACTTTAAACCGAAACAGCCCCTAGATAAATAGCGCCAATTAAATGGATTTGGGCCTATTTAAAAAATAATTTTCTCTTCAATTTAAAGACTATTTCCAAAAAAAAAAAAAAACTTCCTCCATTACATTAAAGTCAAAACCATTGAGTATTGTCCGTCAAATAAGCCCAAATCTATACTAGTAGCGTTATTCGCCTAGGATTTATTTCAATTTAAAGTTTTGTATCTTAAAAAATAACCAAAATAAAATTTTACATATTTAAAAATAATAACAGAGATCAACAAAAATGTATGTATGTTTAATTATTATAACTAAACAATCTATTTTAAATAATAGTATGTAAAAAACAAGCATTAGCTGTACTTTACAAATATCTATATTTAAAAGATATTTGTACTTAAATGTGGATGTGTTAAAAGGAACGAACATAAGTAAATAACTATAATACGAGGGCTGCTATATATATTTCTGGCCTGGCAACACTGAGTGGTGCCAAGTGCAATCTGACATTTCCATTGGAAAGTTTGTCATTTTTAAGCATAATCGTACTCAAAACGTTTTGACGTACGACCATTATTTGTGTAGTTTCCAGTGACTTGAATAAATTAATATAGAAAAAAATGGAATTAACTCGTGAACATTTTCGTGCCATCATTTTTCACAACTTTCGACGTGGATTATCACGACAAGAGTGCATTGATGAACTTAAATCTTTATATGGCGATGAAGCACCATCCCATAGCACTGTGAAAAATTGGTATAATGAATTTAATCGTGGCCGAAGCTCGCTCAAAGACGAATTCCGTGAAGGTCGTCCAAAAACGGCAGTTGTGTCACAGAACATTGATGCCGTGCGTGAACTCATAATGCAAGATCGACATGCGACATACCGAGAGATAGAGACATCCTTGGACATTTCTTCCACCAGCATACATTCGATACTGCATGAACACCTGGCCGTAAAAAAGGTTTGTTCTCGTTGGATCCCGCACAATTTGAAAGTCGCTCAAAAAAAGGCTCTTGTCGATTGGTGCAAAGAAATGTTGCAAAAATACGATTGCGGTGCTTCAAAAGACGTTTATAAGATCGTCACAGGTGACGAATCATGGATCTATGCGTATGAGCCCGAAACGAAACAACAATCGACCGTGTGGGTCTTCAAAGACGAGCAAAATCCAACGAAAGTTGTTCGTGAAAGAAGCATTTCGAAGCAAATGGTCGCCTGTTTCTTCGGCAAAACTGGTCATGTGGCAACTGTTCCGCTTGAGCAACGTAGGACGGTCACTTCTGAGTGGTGCACTACAATTTGTTTGCCTGAAGTCATCGGAGAAATTCGAAAAACCAACAAGAGAAGACGAATCATTGTTCACCATGACAATGCGAGCTCTCACACATCGGCTCAAACCAGAGCGTTTTTGACCGGCCAAAACGTCGAATTAATGTGTCATCAGCCGTACAGCGCTGACTTGGCACCTAATGACTTCTTCTTGTTTCCGCACATCAAGAAAAAAATGCGTGGTCAACGATTTTCGTCGCCAGAAGAAGCTGTTGAAGTGTTCAAAAACCATGTTTTAGAGGTGTCTCAATCGGAGTGGAAAAAGTGCTTCGACAACTGGTTTGAGCACATGCAAAAGTGTATAAATTATGCTGGAGAATACTTTGAAAAACAATAAAACCATTTTTGATTATAAATATTCGCATTTTCACTATAAGGCCAGAAATATATAGAGCAGCCCTCGTAGTAATAAAGTTTATAGCATTTACAATTTGTTTGACATTATTTTATTAGACATGTTAAAGTTATAACAACATGAGTCTTTAGATTTCAATAAGTCCTTGGTCTGAATAAGACTTGATACGGTTTCAACATTAAGTATATTTCTTTGTTCGGTTTTTATTATATTTTGTTACGAAAAAGTCCTCTCTACGTTTGCAGAGGAGTGAGGAATAGATAAAATTCCATTTGCAATTTTCGAAATATCGGAAAACATATATTCGCCCAAAGAGTTTTTAGTTTAAGCCACTTTATATCAAAAACTACAAATATTTTCATTGACCATAGGCTTAAGCTCTTCAACATTCGCCAATGCCCTGTACTGAGAGTTTATATTTTCGAAATTTTGCCTTTTATTTGGAAACATTTTTAACAGAAGTGGTATAATACTATTAGTTCTACCAGACAAAACATTTTCAGGGGTAATTTTACTAAACCAAATTAATATTTCACTGTCAAAGTCAACTTTTTTTCTTAGAACTTCACAAAATTTAATGTAAAATTGTTTACAATTTTCTTTAAACGTATTTACCACACTTATTTCAGACGTATCAGTCAGAGTTTCAAATGTAACAGAGGAGTAACACGGTATTTTTTCAAATCAAATACGAGTAGTATCAAAAAAAGTACTATCGTAACAACTTTTCCATCACTGGTGCAGAATCTGTTTTATTAATTAAAGTGGCAGTATTGTTATATGACGTAGAGCTTTTATTTTGAAAATTTGTGCGTGTACGTTCTATTGACATTTAATTTTGAGAAGATTGAAGCAGTAAACACATAGACGACACCAGGCAGCAGACAGCAAACTGTCAAAAATAAAATACATGTGTTTAAATGAAAAGGATTATTTTGACGACATCACAGCAGCACGACTACACGACAGCATTTGCTGCTGCTGCCAACTTAGGCTATTTTTTATTTTGACGGGCAGCAATACACAAATATAGTGTTGCCAGTATACATATAAATTATATAAATTGGAAAAATAAAAACAAAAACTTTTTTTTTTAATATTAAACATAAAAGAACATTACAAAAATGCAATAAGGAAATAAATTTATGTGTTTTTATAGTTTTTCGTGATATTATTACATTTTTTTTCAATAACTTTAATTTTATTCATTATAAAATATATGTATGCGGTATCCCTTAAATTTGTATTGCTAAAGTACACAGCTGTTGTTGCTGCCTTCAAAAAAATTAAGTAGCTGACTACACGGCGACATATGAAGTCAACTGCATTTGTAGCCATGAAGCTGTGTAGCTTGCTGTGGTCTATGTGTTTAGAGCATGAGTTGTTATATGACGTTGATTTGTCGTTGAGGCTGTAAAAGTTATATTTTGATCCTGTGCGTGTACATTTTCTAAGTTTATTTTACGCGGTTGTATGGAAAATTCGTTATTTTCATACAAGTTTGAAGAATTGGGCTGATTGTTTAGCCACTCGTGAACTGAATGTGCATCCACAGAGCTTCTATCATCAATTTCATCTTCAGCCTGTTGCAATATCTGATATTTTTGTTTTAAATATTCAGTGTCTCATTTTTTAGCAAGCTTTCTTTCTACTTGAAGCCGCTGAAGTTCAAGGTTTATTCTACGGACTGCTGAGTTAATTGAAAAATTAGAGGCTTTACTCCGGTGACTGCATACCGATTTTGGTGATGCAGGTGTTTGATTTTGATCAGTGCAATTATTGCATAAAAAATTTTGTTGATCATTTGCTATATAAGACAATTTAAGTGATAACTTTTTTAGCACTTACCACACGATATAGATTGAGCAGTTGGTGGTTCGTTGCAAACAGAACATTTTGAGTTAGGTGGTGATTTAGTGGCGAGTTCTTGGTGCTGTAATGGTGGTTGACCCTGAAATGAGAATTTATCTATTATATAAGACTTACAGTTTTCACCAGCTACATATGCTCCCTCTTTCGGTGCATGTTTTCAGCTGCCAGTAACCTTTCTGTTGCTTTGAGGTTATGTTAACAATACAAATACCAAATATAAGAAAACAGCCTTAGTTTTATGTATGCTTTATTTTTGAATGTTAAAATTCCTGTGTAACATAAATTCAATAAAAAGTTAGTATACAAAAGTGTGTAATTAAATGTACATACTTTCTTAGTGCAAAAACAAAGCGACATATAAATATGAACAATATTTAGCTTTAAACTTCAAAATTTTGTGAATTATTTTATTAGTGGTTTGAACTTTACCACTTCTAAACACATAATAATTCACGTTTATTTATCGCGAGTTAATTTTTTTATTTAGCGCGATTTAGTGATAAAGTAAGATAATAAATAATTGGTTTTACAGGTAATTGGTTTGATAAGTAATTGGCTTAACAATTAATTGGTATTTGATCGATAGTGGCGGTAACAAGGCCCATATAGCTCAAATAACATAAATGATGGAAACACCCTTTAATTTCTGAATTCAAATTGTATAGTTATTGTTATAGCGGACATAGCAATACAGGTTCCTTGTTAATTTCAACTGTTTGTATATAACGGTTTAGAAGTTCTGTCACAACATTTAATTATATCCACTTTTACTTTCCAAATCCAAACTTTATATTTGTTGTTGTTTTTAAATTTCAACCGTCTGTCTACAAGTGTTTAAAAGTATGGCCATATAAATAAAATGCAAGGAACTCTTGGGGCACCCTTTAATTTACAATATTTAAAATTTGTACTTGTTATTATAACGGTAATAGAAATCGGCATTTTTTCCAATTATCAAGCGTTTGTCTATAACGGTTCAAAAGATAGTCCCCTATAAGTCAATTTACGTCATCTATGGGAACACCCTGTAATTTTAGGCTTATTTTTCTATTATTTTGCTATTGGGGCCTAATTTTTAATTTTAGAGTGATGCCCTTCACGGTTTATAATACACTTAAAAACATGTATGTTGTATTGGGACATCCTTAAATTTTTCTGATTATGAAATGTTTTTAAAACGGGACCAATCTGTTAGCATAATCTATCAAAATACACGAAATTTTCAGACTCGGTTCCTAATTGACTGAGTTCACCCGGCACAGATGTTAAAAAAGCAATATTCAGACGAACTGAATTCTTTTTTCGAAGTCGGTTTGAAATAGGGGAAAATTGTAATAACGGGCCTAAGTGTCTTAAGAAATGTTTATAATAACAATCGGAAATTGGCATTCAAAACAAGACTTTTGCTTCATATTTTTAATATAAATGCCCAAAATAAAAAATACTAAAATATATTTAAAATAAAATTTTGTATATTTTATAAACCAAAAAATTTGTAAGAATAAATTGTTCAAAGAGAAAAAAACACCAACGAAATACCTTTTAATGACATACATTTATCTACGCTTAAAAACTGTCGTATTAAACCTGGTTTCTTTTAAATTTATGTTGACGTTCTTCATTGTTAACAAAAGCTATTAAACAAAGATTTTTCAATTGACCTATTTTCGAAGTAAAAAATATAAAATATTTGAAAATTTTATTATTGCATTTGATTCTGGACACACTTAAGTCTTAATTTATAGAGAAAAGAAAACCTCTTTTTGTGTCTGCGTGTATTCCTGTTTTCTATTTTGGGTTAAATACAACAACAACAACAACAACGACTTTTTCAGTTTCATTCTTTGTTGGCTTTCGTGTCAAAACGTACGAGTATTGCAGTTTGTCCATAACATCATTGAATAATAAACGCTTGAAAAGCTTGATCTTAGAATGCTCGTACATAAAGACAACAGTAGACGCAACAATCTCTGTATGTGGTATGTTTTTCTTTATGTATTGAATAGAAATTCTGGTTAAAAAGTTGTAAAGATTCATTCACCACATTTACTGTATTATGTACTATTGACCCATTTATGTATGTCTTTAATAGCACATTTCTTTCACTTGGGATGCGGAAAACTTACTTAAGTTTTGTTTTGAAATAATGTAAATTAAATGGACTTCTGATTCTAACGTCCAAAACTAATGCCCTTATTCAGCTTTATCTTTTGAATCGCTCTTAAATTTTTAAGATAAGGATTTTGTTGCGAGCTCTCCTGTTCCCTTGAAGCCGTTATTATGTGCTCTAAAAATAGGTTATAATAAAAATATTCATAATAACGCAATATGATTTTATATATTTCTGAAAGATATCTTTGCGAATTGTCTTTCGTACGTTTCGTGTCTGCAATATCGAAGATTACTTTTTTGCCTATTTGTTTTGAACATTGCTCTCTGGAATTAAGTGATACCAAAAAGTGACGAGAATCTTCTGCTCTAGAATATTTTTTTTTTTAATCTTTAACCATAAAGCAATTTTAGGCGTCATGGAAAAAGCAAAGGATTTGAATCGTATAATGTCTTTAAAGGAAATGGCACTTTTTCAACTTTTTTGTCTCAATACAAGAATAATTCATTGTAGCACACACAAAAACTATCAGTTTACTTCAAGGTCTTGGTGCTTTCCTAACATCGAAAAACTTCGACCCTACTTTTGGTTACACCAAATGTACTTATATTACATTGAAGGGTAAAAACTATTCCGTTTTCTATTGACGAAAAATATTTGGCAAATTGTGTAGATTTTTCTACACAATCAGAGTAAAATTTTAGACATATAATTATTTTGCATGCTACTTGTTTGGATAAAATCTCAGTCGGTGCCAATTAACAACGTATAAGTTTATATCTCAGCGATTACCTTCGCCGGTATTAGCAGCATTTAATGAACCAAAAATATAATAATAAATATTATAACTGTACGGTGTACAATCTTCAGAAAAATGAGTCTACTCGACACTAGAGTACGCTGTGGTAGTTTTATAATAATATAAACATATGCATGTGCTATTCTATTACTCTTCTTCATGACTTGAACCTAAACCTTCCAAATAGGAACATAAAATTCATTTCTGGACATTATTGCTTTTTAAACAAAACGCATTTAATACATAAAAAGTAATGTTTTATAGTAAATTCATAATTGTTGTATTTCATTTTGCAAAATCTCACTTCAGCCAATCTAAATTCCTCATATGTTTTCTTTAATAAATAACATAGAAATGCCATAGAAATTGTTGTGTAACAAAAAGCGAAACATAGATTATTCTCCTTCTAATAATAAAGTTGTATTATTTTATTAGTAAGAAAATTTTTATGACTACTCTGCTCAAAAATTATCTTACTTAAAATGGAAAAACTAACTGTTGAAGTAAATAAAAAATTATTTTTAATTGGCACACATTTTTCGTTATAATGTGTCTTTTAATTTTTTAAAATGAAATAATTAAAACCATTTATCACATGTGCAAAAAGTTGGCCAAATTCACAAACTTCTTAGATATAAAACGTAAAAATTTATTGAATTAACGCATACGCATACATTTTCATCTGGTGATTGTAGAGTCACTTGGTGGGTTTGTTTGTTGACCGCAAAATATAAAACGGGCTAAAAGTAAAGTGTGTCAGTGGAAAAACTGGATGATGATCAAACTGTAGTAAATGAAAATTTGGCACACGATTTTTTTTTAACTAAATAGCCAAGGTGGACAACAAGATTCTTGTATAAATGGAGGGTTTTAGGTCAATTTATAAAAAAAATGGCACAAAAAACTTTGATGAAAAAGAGAAAAATGTTGTAAGAAAATTAATTAAAACATTGCATTCACAATATAATTTACGGTTAGTGCTCGTAATCAATAATAATTAGTTTTGTTTTATGTAACTTTTCTTATAGTTTTTGCATGCAAGTAAAAGCACAATATCAGTTGTATAATAAAACATGAAAAATTTGAATTTGTAATTACATCTGTATGATTTAATATTTATTGAATGCATTTCTTTGTCAAGTTTACCTCTTGCAGACGGTGTTTACTTCAGAGTATTTAATTTTCTTTTGTTTAATTTTCTGCTTTAAGCTAAAATTGATGAACTTGTATTTGTGTATATATGTGTGTGTGTATGTGTGTGTTTGTTTTTAACCTCAATAAAATTTTCGCTGACCATGTCAGTTAAACCTGATCACACTCTACAAGAATATCAATAGATATAGAGAACTTTGTGGTGTTTTAAATAGATACACTCATGCACCCATCTTTTACAAATGAAAGAATAAAATCGACTGGTTCTCGCTTGAATCGACTTTGACAGTGAATGTTGTTTCAAGCATGTATAGTTCGCTAGCAAGCTGAAATTTTCTTTTCTGCTACTTCGTAAAAGATAAATGATTTCCCATTTTCATAGTTGCAATATTGATTTCAAACGGTTCGGTTGGTCAACTCTTGTTGTCAGTGCACTAACGATTGCTAATAATACGTTATTATTAATATATTGCCATTGTTGTTTTAATAAATAAAAAATTAATTAAAATAATAATTATCCGTTTTGTAAGAAAATATTAATATTAAGTCACAAACTTTAAAGAAAAAAAATTTAACGAATACTTTTAAGATTATTGCAAAAATTTTCTGACTTTGTGGATTAAATAAAGAAGCTACAACAACAACAAATTTTTTAAGGTAAATTAATACTATTACCATTACGTTGTTTTTGTGTGAACATGTCCATTAGAGCACCCATGAAATTTATGCGATTTGCAAAAGTGTTTTTTTTTTTCGTACTCCCCGTCATAAAGAGGATTAATATTATGACGGGCATGAAAACTTCGTTTGTAAATAAAAACACAGCACACGATAACAAGATAACAAAAAAAAAAAAACAAGAATGTATTTTGCAAAATTTATATAAATTCAAAAACTCTTAAAATTTTTAAATAATGTATAATTGTTCCAAGACAGATTGGTCAGTAAGCTTAAATGCTCTTCTTGCTCAAATTCGCAAAAAAAAAAATAAAAAAGCTCGAGTTAAACAATTTTCTGTTCATGAACTAAGAACAAATAATAACTAATTAATAACTCGCACTGATCTACTCACAACTGAATTAATTAGATATCTTAATTAACAATAAATCAATA
Source organism: Gymnosoma rotundatum (assembly GCA_916610165.2). NCBI lineage: Eukaryota > Metazoa > Arthropoda > Insecta > Diptera > Tachinidae > Gymnosoma > Gymnosoma rotundatum. The sequence goes on from OU744336.1 coordinate 120,699,078, forward strand.
TTAAATTTAAGAAAAATGGTGTTATAGCTAATATTATAGAACTACATATATATATATTAGCGATATTTGTATAAAACAATCTACAAAAAAAGTTTTCATTTAGTAATAAATTTTTATATTGATGCATTTGCAAGAGCTTATTCCTTATTGCTGATAATTGTTTACAATTTTATTTTTTTATTAAATTTTTCATATACATACTTATGAATAGTTTCCAAAGGGAACCCTTATGTAGAAAAAAGAAAGAAAAAATAAAAATACATTTTTCAGTTTTTATTGTCTTGTTGCTTTGTTGATTCAATGGAGTTCTCATTTAATCAATTTGGCTTTTGATAAGGGACTCTTAGGTTTTCTATGAGCAATAGCGAAATGGCCATATAATTATGCTTTCCCCGCAGTATACATTTCGTTTAGTAGTTTAATATAATAATTATTTCCTAATAATAAATATTTTTTAAGGAATCAAGCACGATAAAAGTTAATAAGGATTAAAAAGATTCCCAATAAATAATTTTTATATTAAATGTTAAATTGTTTTATTTATTTTTTAACTTAATATTAATTTCATAATAACAACAAATATATTTTAATAGTAACATTATTAATAAAAAATCATTAATAAAAATGTAATAATAAAAAAATTGGTGCTTTTACTTGCCTCCTCTTTTTTCATTTTTCTTATTTTCGTCATATTTTCTTTCATGAATCCTGTTCTTGAGCGTCTTTAAAATAAGGGAATTTATCCCCAAATCGGGGATTTTATTTTTACAATGGGTTTGAAAATTTCCGTTTGGGTATAAGGGATTCTTTGAGGTAATATTTTTGATTTGGCGATTTAGAGAGGTTATTGTAATTTTACTATTATTAAACTGTTTACAGAATTCTACAATTTATAATTAAAAACATATTTTTCTATTTTTGAATTTTACGAAAATTAGAAATGACACTCTGACGAAGTCGTGGGCAATTCTAGTATGTAAAATAAATATAAATGTATGTTAATACTTAAATTTAATATAAAGTTAATAATATTACTTGCAGTGGGGAATTTTGGATATAGTTGAAATTGTTTTTCGGGGAATTTTGGGGATAAATTTTATCTTATTAAAGATACAACTTGAAAGAAATCTTGGAACAATGTTTATGAATTCACGACTTTCTTTGACGTCTTCGGTATGCGTGTAGCCTTCAGTTTTAACCGCTTGTAAGTAATGAAAAAATATGAAACTGAAGCACTTACCAAATATTGCAGCATTAAAAGACTTACAGTCCTACAGTCCTACAGTCATTTACGCCATAAAAGTTTTAAAATCCGCTTTATAAAAGTTACCTGGAAGAACGAACAGCAATTATATTAAAAAAAGGAAATTGCCTTTTGCATCCTTACTGCGGTATATTTTATTGGTATTATCTTCCGTAGGAATAAACATTTAGCAGCATAAGTTACTTATATTCATGTATGATATTACTAACAGTAAAGACATGAGAAGTTGGTATTGCATTTTATTTCTCAATTTGGTTTTCATTTTATTTCTCAATTACAGAAAAAGTTCTTTCGACACAAGATATGCTTATCTTGTGGAAATAATCAACATATTAAAAACGGCCATCGACAACTCTTTAAAGTACCAGCAGCATCGTGGCACTCGTACACTTTAGGCCAAAACTCGTATAGGCTTTTTTGTACTTTGTTATCGAAATATTTAGTCCAGTTTATGAAAGGAAGTTTTTTCCACTGTATTTTCATAAACACCGAGTGTGTATTAGGGTCTTCAAATCTTTTAAGAACTTTTAAAATGCAAAAAATTTAATTTGAGATACTTCAAAAGTAGCTATGTGTTCTGGGAACCGATGAAGTATTTCTTTTAGAAACTTTGCTTAATATAGAAAATAACTTAAACATATAAAATAAATGAATAGAAATTATTTTGGCTTAAGTTCATTTATTTTTAATTTCAGCATTCTTCGCATCTATCTACCTTAGTTGTGTATTTTTATAAACATCATCTAGTTAACCAACTAACTTTGTAAATAAGAATGCGAGATATATTCGTATCAATATTATTTTGGTTAGACGAAATTTACACACGAACCAACGTTTTTCTTAACTGTTCTTTCTGTATTTCGTCTTGTACATATAAAATAAAGCTAACATAATAAATTGCCAAAAAATTCGCCAAGTATCGCGCTTCTGAAGGGATTTTTTATTGCCACGTTTGGCAAAAAATCACCATAACTGATAACACTATTGACAGTAGTTTCCCGATTTTTCTGCGGAGAAAACTTTACGAACTTTCAACATTTTTGTCTGTCCAATCTTAGATTAAAAAAAAAAAATTGTTTGGTTTGTGGCAAGGCGAATTCATATACAGGTGATCTTAATAGCCCAGCTGATTTTTGTTTATGTTCGACGTTGTAGTCAAAATTTTAAAGCAATAATAAATATAAATAATTTGAAATAGTAAAATAAATTTTTTAATTTTTGTTTTCTAATTTTTTAAGCACTAGGTCACTTTATAAATAATAACAAATGTTTATTTATATTTTCAATATTTCGCCACACCTTTGGGTGGCATCATCAGGAAACAGGAAACAAAAAAAAATAAAAAAAAAGGAAAATTTAATTTTTGTTTCCTGTTTCCTGATGATGCCACCCAAAGGTGTGGCGAAATATTGAAAATATAAATAAACATTTGTTATTATTTATAAACTGACCTAGTGCTTAAAAAATTAGAAAACAAAAATTAACTAAAAAAGGTCAAAAAAACATTCATATATAAATTTTTTAATTTCATAATATTAAATTTTAAAACCAAAAGATGAAATATAAGGTACTACTGCCATATGCAGGGGAAAGAAACCAATTGGTACAACTTCACTTTGGTTAATCACCTACATATTTTTGACATTAACGTGATGCTTTGCAACAACTAAATTAAATTTTGTTTTTGTGTGTGTAACTGTGCGGCCACCTTATATTTAATTCGCCTTGGTTGTTGGTTTTAATGTCAATTTTACTAAGGATTTTTTGGCGTTTTCCTTGTCAGTATATACACATATGTATGTATATATCTGTCAAAATAAATATTCGCGCCATCGATAAGTCAATACCTACCGTGTGGGATGGCAAATAATTTTTTTTTTTTAAATTTGAAATTACAAACCTGCATACTTTAATAATAGTCATAGTAATAATGGCTCTGGTGTTCAGGGTTCTTTTGATTGGTGCATTACTGCATTTAAAAGTTCATTGTGATGAAGCGGGTTGGGTAAATAATTACGCTATCAAATAATTTTAGTACATATAACATATTTATGTCGATAAAAGATATTTGTATCGACATTTGATAAGCGGCTTGCTTAAAAATTTACCTTTCAATTCTTGTTGCATTATTTTCCAAATAAAAAAATAATGAAAATAAAATAGTTAAAGCCTACTTTATGTTCATCTCCTTTGAAGATGAAAAAACTTACAGGCGTGATACTAAGTTGGCGCTGTCAAATTCCTTGTTGAAAAGAGGGCAAGTTGAATTTCTATCTGTTTGTCTGTTTACGTACGTTTCTCCTAAAAATTCATTTTTCTGTCAAACATTTCTTACAATTAAAATATTTACATCTAGGTATAAAGTTTTATTAGTTTTGAAACCATACTTCACAAAAGCTTTTAGATTTATACGTGTGCTTAACAAACTTCTAAAGTATATAGTTTCCTCGAAAAAATATTGTATAGATATTCTATGTGAAATATTACCACAAATGGACTAATAGCATGTTTACACGGCAATGTGAAGCACTTGCTTCGCTCTCTGAATCATGATTGCGAAGCATGCCGTTTCCACGACACATACTACATGCTTCACATTGACTTCTGTTCTAAAACTTTGTTTTTCGTTTCATTTTTAGTGTTTGTAATTAATAAAATTTTAAGTTATAATATAATTATTTGTTTTTATATTAACACATATTCACACAGCACTTTTAATATTGGTTTACTTTTTTTCTTTACATTTATATACAGCTAGTTCAGATAAACTTGCGATAAAAATTAGGGAAGACAGAAATTTTTCATGCTTCGCAAGTAGATTCAAGCTGAATCGTCTCAAAACAAAATGCTTCGCTCTCAAAATTTTATATGGCGAAGCATGTTGATTCGGTCGTGATTGAGCTGTGAATCATGAAAAGAGAGCGAAGCAAGAATATTGGGCTCCGTGTAAACATAGTATAAAGGCTTGTCACTTAATTATAAAAATAAACAAAAATATTAAAAACTTCTTTACGTATAAAGCATTTTTATTCAAATTTTTGTAAATAAAAATAAATAATAATAATAAAATAATGATTTCAATTTACATATGTACATGTTTGAATTGTTCAAAACTCCATAACCATCTACTAGGTACTTGAACTATAGCTGAACTAAACAGACGGACGAAAAGTTTACTGCCAGAAAGCAACTGTTTTTTAAGTAAATGGTCTGCACAGTTTGTGGTTCAGAAAAGAAAATTTAATTAATTTTAATTCAATTTATACAAAAAAAAAATACTTTAAAATACTAAAACAATTTTTTAAAAGCTTTTCTATCCATCCCACTCTCAAATGGCAATTTAACTGTAAAGAAGCATATAAATTTTAATAAACCAGTTCAAAAAAGTTCTTAGCAGTAACATTGGTTTTGCATGTACATATACATATTTAAGTAATTTACATGAATTATATTCTTTATATTTATGCATAAATATGATCCGTAACTTCAATTTACTAACTTTGGCCAAAATACAAAGAAAAAATATAAAAAACTAAATTAAAGAAAAATATATTACGAATGAATACTTCAAAGCTGTGCCAGTTTCTGGTCACTCATTTTATGAGGGCGAACATATGTTTTGTTGTATGTGGTTTTGGGAACATGGTTGTTGAATTTTAAGGTCATATATAATAAAGATAACTGGTAAATGAAATTAAAAAAAAAAATATAATGAAACTTTAAGATTATATTTGAAGTGAAGTGCAAAACTTTAAACGAACTATATGTTAAAAAAGAATATATATTTGGTTGAATATCAGTGCACTTTACTTTCTCGTGGTAAGAACTACTTTTAGGACTAAGAAAAATTAATATTGCTATTGTGAAAACAGCATTTTTAGCACAATATAACTTTAAGATCAGTAAAAAAATTTTGAGTATGCCAAATTAATCGTTGGACAATTTTATTACAGGCCAATAAATTTAAAATAAAATTAACATTGAAATATAATTTAATTGCGACATTAAACGTACTATAGGCGTAGTCAAGTTTTTTTACATTTTCCTTTTACAAGTAACACTCAGAAGGTTAGTGCCTGTTCATTGCTTATGAAGTGTGTTATATTCTTTGAAAAGAGATACAGTAAAGGAGAACAATACTACACTTTTTACACTTTTAAAAATCTCTATGCCTTCATCTCAAGGTAAAATATTTATTGTATCTTTCCCAGTCCTTTACTTTTCTCTTATTTTATTTCCAAAGAATTTAAAACCGCAAGTGTACTAAAAAAATCTTAAAATTCTCCAAAACAATAAATTTTATACAACATTAACATTTTAAGAAAATAATTGATATTTTACACGATTTTTCTACAAAAAGCAAACTTGTAGCAGCCAAAAATCGCAATTTTTGTACAAACGTTTAAGAGTTCTCCTAAAAACTAATTAATTAAAAATTAAATTATTTTTTTTTTTCAATTCTTTTAAGAGCAGTTCTCTAATTTAAGACTTCTCTATTAAAAATTCAATATATTATTTGTTAACATGATATAGCAAGTCGAGTAAATTTTCCGTATTATTTTTCACGGTAAAAATTGCATTGAATATTCTGAAACCTAATCGTACCGTCAATAGATTGATAACGCGAGCTTAGTGACCCATTGTGCTTTTTTGTATGTTTTTGGATAAATAAATATTATTCCACAAATATAAAAAAGTCACCTACATCTTTGATATTTAGATTAATTCGGGCCTCTAAACATCTTAAGTTTATTGAGAAGTAGTAGGTGTGCATTTTCCTATTTTCCATGTAATCATACATGTAGATGTAAATATATTCTTATATGCTGTACATTTTTCCCCTACCCAATATTAAGAACTGTTGTAGGAGTCATAACTTTTTTTTTAAATATTTACAATTGTAGTTTTTGTTTTAAAGAGGTGAAAGTTGATTTCGTTTTAGCTAAAAATATAATACTCTTAAAATATTTATTGTCTTTATTGAAATTAGGTTTGGTTAGAAATAACAGATTTCTGTTGCGTGTATAAATATCTACATATATAAACAAGTAATGATCGGTATGCTCAGTGTAACTGAATACAAAAAACATTAAATAGGTTAAAAAGAAACTGCAAATATTCTCATTAAATACACAAATCTAATCAGTGTCCATGCTAAAACCCGTTATTCTACAACAGGAAAAGATAACTCTGCTATAAAAATTGCTCTACATACATTTCTTTACAAATCGAAATATAAAGGAAAATTAATAAAAAATAACAGCTTTAGCTTCAAGTTTTCCTAAAGATGCTGGCATTGGGAAGAAGAACGCCACACTATTGAAAACTTGCAACACAAGTGTAACAGTTTTTAAAACCGTTAATTATAATGTTGGTATTTGGTACTCTGTTTCTCTGTATGTTGTTTACAAAATAGAAAATATAAACAATTGTACTGTTTACTACAATCCATAAGTAACTACGTTTGTATGTATCTTTTTAATGCTTTGCTGCATGTAGTACTGACCCACCTTTAAGATAATAAATAATTTTTGCCTCTTCATTTTAAATTGATTTTTATTTTATGTCTATATGTATATTCGTCTGATTGATTGTTATAAATGATTCTTATTGGTGCTCCAAAATGTGATCTCTCTAAGCTGTCACGCATATTTTTATTTTATAGCAAAATGGACTGCTGTTTTAGTTAAGCCAGAGGTTTGCCATCTTTAACATTGATAATTTTCATTTATGACCCTCTGTAACAAAATATCTTTTTGGATAATTCTAATTAAGATATATATTAATAAATGAACAAAATGTTTTGTTTATTATTCAGTTTTAGCCGCTGACGCAAGTCAAATACTATCTGAAGAACAATCTCACTAGCAAAAGGCCTACGTGATACTCATTAATTCAGGTCTAATTTTTAATTGCTTCATAATTGATATAATAAAAGTTTTATTCACGTTAGCCATTTTGAACATTTGTTGCTAAAGGGATAAACAGTTTGCTAAATTGAGTAATTATTGATGGTGTCATATTATTTTTCGCCAACTGTGAATATATTTTAGCAAAAAATGAGCAAATTAAATATTTTATTATAATTATAAGAAAATTTCCTAATATCAGGATATGAGGCTTTTAAAGGTTTGTTTGTTTTTTTGCTTGATATGATCGCCCAAAGCAATTGATTCATTTTCAAGAAAAGCTTACGAGTTGTTATTGTATGTGTAACAAAACAAAATTCTGGATTGCTTTATCTTTTTTCTGCACTCTCCTTATCTATATTCCGGGTACATATTAATTGCAAACATTATTTTTCAGCAGACTATTTTACAGAAGTATATTATTTTATTTTAAATTATTTTTAAATCAATAAGTTCTTATTCTTTTATGTTCGTTCGTAAAAACTTGCTAAAATAAAACAAAGTTAAATAAAATTTTTAAAAGAATTGATTAAGGTGATTTACAAAGTGGGCTACCACAAAAATACATTTGCTATATCCGGCTATGCTAAAGCTTTTTAAATACCCTTCACAATCTATGTAAATCTAGTTTAGTGAAGTAATTCCAATTAAAAAAAAACAAATATTGGGGTGACAGAGAATTAAAAAATAAGAAAAAATTTTAGTACTACATACACATAATTTTACATAAAACTGTCATCGGCTCTTAATGAATTAGGCATTTTTAAAAAAGTTTAGTATTTCCTTAAAGATGTTATTAAAAGCTTTGAAATTATAACCATATTGATATTTTAAGAAATTTTTAAATTTCAGAGGCCCGTAGCTCAGAAAATATGGGCGAACGACAATTTTTCCACTTTGCGTTTTTTCCATTTTTTTTAATTCTCTATAGCCCCATATATTTATTTTTTCTATAAAAGTTACTTCATTGTTCCAAATAATATGAAAAAAAATTAGGGGTAGGCTTGATGTTTTGTCTGCTGCCTCGATGGACATAATAGCGTCTCTTTCAATACCATGTCTGACCTATTGCCTCGGCAAACTTGATTTCAACACTGATACGGACGGACAGACGGATATCGCTCAATCGACTCGCTACGCATAAGTCTGAATATATATACTGTATGGAATAGGAAATTGATTTGTAGAAATTACAAACGGAATGACAAACTTAGATATACCCTTTTTCCACTTCTGGTGGTGAAGACTTAAGTTGAGTACGCAAGAAATATAAAAATCCAATTGCAGAGTTACCCGAAGTCCAGTCCAACAACTCGTACAAATCTAAAAAAATTTAAGACTTTTCAGAAAACGCTTTTAATAAGTAGATCATCTAATAATAATAATCTGCCAATTAAAAGTATGGCGTTTTCTTTTCTGACAAAAATGTTGCATATTTTTAACACTTTTTACACCTTTGTGTTCTTTTCTAAAAAATGTTCGATAGTGTAAATTAAAAGTATGTTCTTTTGAATATATGTTGCACTAAAAAGTGTAAGATATGTTACATATTTTACCCTCAATTTTATGTAGGGGTAAGTATGCTACACTTTTGTTGGTAGTTCTTACTTTTGATTAGTGATGTTTGATTTTGTTGCTAAATCCAGTCTTATATTACTTTATGTTTGAAACGCTAAATAAACATTACTGACATGTGAAGGAAGAAAGTTAGAAAAATTCAATAACAGATTTTGTTCTATTGTGGCTATAAAATGTGTAGCAATTTTTCGGGTTTCGGCAACATGTAAAACATTTTATGTGCGCGTTGGGTAACATTTATTTTCAAAAAAGAAAACGCCATTAGTTGCTTTCACAGAAAGCAAATTTTAAAGAACGCTCACTCTTAAATTTTACGTTAGCTCCCGCTCTTTAACATATTATTGTTATTGTCTTAATTGCAAGGCTTGTTACATTCTCATAATTTCTTATTGCTTGGTAATATTTAATTAATTTTCTCGACCGCAGTGATGGTGGTTCTATAAACAACCGTTAAGAACTTCTGACTTTTGCACAGAAAAACATTTTTGTATTAGTATTTTTTTTTTTCAATTTACGCAGCAAAATTAAAGTAAAAAAAAAACTGGCATCTCAATGTGTAGACAAACGACTTTCTTCAGAAAATCCAATGAAAATAAATTCATGTGTATTTGCCTGTTTATGAACGCAAGACAATTCAAAAGCTGGTTAAGTAAGTTTTTGTGAGAAGTATATAAAGGTGAAAAATGACGGTTGCGTTTATCGCCATCATTATACTCCTGACTCCTGACACTTTAAGCTGTGATAATCGCTGATTATAAATAATTTGCACTTTTTAAACAGGGTTCAATCTCCTCATGTGTATTAAAATTCCAAATTGAATAAAAGATTTTAATACCAGTAATTTAAGGATGAATTATTGAATTTAAATGGTAATTTGGAAGTCTTATGTCAGTTTTGCATTAAAGCTTAAGTGAGATAAAAAACATCACTTAATTAAACCTTTCTTAATCTGAAATTGATGTGTTGAAACTTATTTTGATATTCAACCAACAAAAGTCTGTCTTCCTTAAATAAAAGGAGTATCTGTTCAAAAACTTTTAACCGACAATTTATTTATTGAATAGATAAGGTTTTGAGCTAAAATTTCATATATACAATATGAAAATACAAACACCATTGATAGAGCTTACACACATAGTATATGATACCTCCAATTGCTTTAAAGTTACAAGAATATTACATTTAATAAATTCCACTTAACTCCATCCAACTTACATTTCAATCGAAATGTAAGTGAATAATAAGTGAAAGGTTTTTTAAATATTTTTGTTTACAAAAGTCCTTTTTAGGTAATCGTGAACTTGACATTCGACAAAACTGGCTAATTTTTGCCACCGTAAAATTTCTTATATTAGCACTAATACTAGGGCTGCTCTATATATTTCTGGCCTAATAGTGAAAATGCGAATATTTATAATCAAAAAACGTTTTATTGTTTTTCAAAGTATTCTCCAGCATGATTTATACACTTGCATGCGCTCAAACCAGTTGTCGAAGCACTTTTCCACACCCATTGAGACACCTCTAAAACATGTTTTTTGAACACTTCAACAGCTTCTTCTGGCGACGAAAATCGTTGACCACGCATTTTTTTCTTGATGTGCGAAAACAGGAAGAAGTCATTAGGTGCCAAGTCAGGGCTGTACGGCGGACGACCCATTAATTCGACGTTTTGGCCGGTCAAAAACGCTCTGGTTTGAGCCGATGTGTGAGAGCTCGCATTGTCATGGTGAACAATGATTCGTCTTCTCTTGTTGGTTTTTCGAATTTCTCCGATGACTTCAGGCAAACAAATTGTAGTGTACCACTCAGAAGTGACCGTCCTACGTTGCTCAAGCGGAACAGTCGCCACATGACCAGTTTTGTCGAAGAAACAGGCGGTCGCCTGCTTCGAAGTGCTTCTTCCACGAACAACTTTCGTTGGATTTTGATCGTCTTTGAAGACCCACACGGTCGATTGTTGTTTCGTTTCAGGCTCATACGCATAGATCCATGATTGTTCACCTGTAACGATCTTATAAACGTCTTTTGAAGCACCGCAATCGTATTTTTGCAACATTTCTTTGCACCAATCGACACGAGCCTTTTTTGAGCGACTTTCAAATTGTGCGGGATCCAACGAGAACAAACCTTTTTTACGGCCAGGTGTTCATGCAATATCGAATGTATGTTGGTGGAAGAAATGTCCAAGGATATCTCTATCTCTCAGTATGTCGCATGTCGATCTTGCATTATGAGTTCCCGCATGGCATCAATGTTCTCTAGCACAACAGCCGTTTTTGGACGACCTTCACGGAATTCGTCATTGGGCGAGCTTCGGCCACGATTAAATTCATTATACCAATTTTTCACAGTACTATAGGATGGTGCTTCATCGCCATACAAAGATTTAAGTTCATCAATGCACTCTTGTCGTGATAATCCACGTCGAAAGTTGTGAAAAATGATGGCACGAAAATGTTCACGAGTTAATTCCATTTTTTTTCTATATTAATTTTTTTCAAGTCACTGTAAACAACACAAATAATGGTCGTACGTCAAAACGTTTTGAGTACGATTATGCTTAAAAATGACAAACTTTCCAATGGAAATGTCAGATTGCACTTAGCAGCACTCAGTGTTGCCACTGAAACTTTTTGAAACTGGATTTTATTTTAAAATTGTAGGCCTCGCATCCTCATGATTTTTTGCTCATTTTATATGTAAAAATCAAAACTGTGCACACATTTTATAAGCTGTTTGTGTTTTTCAGTTTGGTACAAAATGTGTTTATAAAAATTTTAGGTTTTTACATATAAAATAAGCAAACAAAATCACGAGGAGGCGAGGTTTAGGAAGCTTCTCTAGCTTAAATATATGCTCAATATACGTGTAAGTATCATCAAAGAAAGTTTATGACATCAAGATTAATAATATTATAATTATTTGTTTCGAGCAACATTTTCAAAATCTGAAAAAATCATGTTAAGTTAGTTTTTTGACAAATTAAATATGGACTTAAAAATACCACAAAATCATAACGCATCGAGCTATTCTTAAAAAATTTTGAAGCTATATAGCTAAAACAGTTTTTAATTAAATGGTGAAATTAAATTTAATTTTTTTTATTTTAAAATATTAATTCCCGAAACGGAGAAAAAATATCGCAAAAATTTGTTTACCTTGCCTAATTTACTCACTGGGCTGTCAAATCCTTTCGGAGTATGTAGCCAAAATTCAAGGAAATAAAAGGCGTTTACACTTTTTTAACTGGTGCTTTGCACTCCGAGGAATTTTACAATAATTTTAAATTTTGTTCCAAAATTGGCAATGTTGGAAAGGGCTGGAGGGGGAACCGTTATAATTGTTGACCTAATTTTTTTTATTTAACATTTGCTATAGGTTATCTTTAAAAAAATGGTTTAAACAAATTTGCTGGCACTAATTTAAATTACACAAGCAAAAAAAAAAAAAAAGAATATCACCTTTTTGGGGAAAATCTTTAAAAAACGGTAATTTTTATATTTTCTCAATTCAGAGGCTTGTAAGTTTTTAACGAAAAGCGCTATCAGAACAAAACTTGTAACTTGTTTATTCTAAATTTTATTAAGAATAGAGCAAATGTCTTGAAGTAATAATCCGATAATTAATAACCGTACTACGCTAAAAATTCTAAGTTAAGGTCCCTGCAAATGTAAGCACATTTTTATAGATATTTTTAAGGTCTGATTAAATTAAAAAAATCTTAACACTTGAGTTAAAAATAAACTTTTTATAACATTTAAAAAAATTATATGTCCGAGGTACCCCAATTTTGTGTCCTATCCACCCTATGGGTCTGACCGCCGTTAGATTTACTCAGAAACACCTCTGCCCTGCCTTAGTAAAATTTCGGTGAGATATATTGTGTGGTTCATAAGATACCGAATTTTGCCAACAAAAAAAAATAGTTTTTAAACCACTGTCCGTCAGTTGATTTGAGATCTGAAAATATATTTACCAAAAACAAAATACATGTTGCTTACTTATTGTTGTAGTTGTTTTAGAACTGCTTTTACCTGTAAAATTAATCTGCCTTGCTAAAAACATTCGGATTTTAGTAGATATGTGTTGCATTAGTATAACAAATAACAGAATATATCTCAACAAAATATATTTTACTAAAGACACAACTCCGTCAGTTGTTGCTACTATATTTTAACATCCAATATCGCTTATTAGTTCTTAATACATATAAAAAATAAGTCAAGATCATATTTATTTATATAAGTATAAAAAAAAGTTCAATTTGAAATATATTAACATATTTTTCACCAACCTTTTTTCTGTGTGAAAAATCTAATTTTATCAATAAATAGTTTGCTCGAAAATAGTTAAGGAAAATGGGAGCTAAAAGAAACGGATTTCAGATTGTATTCAGTAATCAGTTTTAGATTTTCCCTAATTCTTTGCCCCTCACTCAATAATGGTATGACGAGTACTTTACTGTCCCTCAAGAAAAACCTTGATATTTTTTGATTGGAGGTATATCGTAGCGTATCTTTCGTAGTGAGATCTACGGAAGCTGTTTGGACGAAGGCGAGGCAGAGTCAATACAGCACCATCTCTGCGACTGTCCGCTTTGCTCAAATATTTGGATCAATGATTATTTAAGAACCTGACTTGTCTTGGGGATGCAACACTGAAAGGCCTGGTAAGTTTTGCGAGAAGCTCCAGTTGGTTCGTACGAACTGAGTTTCCTAGAGTGTTGTAGGGAAGTGCGAATAGGTTGGTCGTCGGGGCCACGCAATAGGCCGTCTGGCCTTGGATAAACTCCATACTTAATCTAACTTAACTTTGGTTAGAAATTCTGTACAGCGTAAAATTTTGAAGAGAAACTCACTGTGAAGACATATGGGACGTATTTTAACTGTTGTTGCAGTTCTATGATTTCAGATTTTACTTATTGCATGTGTACGGGTTTGTACAGGTTCGAATTTTTTCATACTAGGGGGCTTCAAAGATAATTCTAATGGTTGTATTTTGACGTCTTAGAATTTATTCTATGTTTTAAGCAGGGAGAGAAGTATTCCATAACTGAATTATTGTTTTGAGGATAAAATTCTACAATAAAAGTTTACAGTCTAAGGAAAGAATTTCTATTAGTTTAGTTTTATTGCTTTCAGTTTTTATGTTTCAGTTGGACACCGTGCTATACTTCGGTAGTTGTGGTATCATTTGGTTATTTATGCCATTAGGATGGCATGAACTTTATTTTCCTTGAAAATAAACAAATTAACTGCCTTTTTCTGCATCAATGAAATCATTACGATATACACATTTTACTTATTTATTTGTTCTTTTTCAGCTTACAACTTTAAAACAAACAAAAATGATCTTTTCTTTTGATCGTAATATACAAACGATTTAACTTTTCGCAGTGTAAATAAAAATGTGGAAACTACTCCTGAAAATACGAAAAACTAAATAAAAAACAAAGTGATTGCCGTGTCTTTTAAGAGGCAGACGTTAAAATTTTCACAGACTTTGTACTCTATAAGCTAAAACAACAAATAAAAAAAATTAATTACAACAAAATTTACGGTTGTGCTGTAAAAAGCGAACAGACATGTAAAATTCATAAAGATTAATAATTATATAATAATTTATAGACTCGTTAAGCTCTGTACAGACGGTTGTCAGGTCTTACAATATTGTCAGACCTAACAATGACAAGGCAAATAAAAATTGTGAGCACAATTTAGATTGTCAGTTCACACGATTGCAAGGTATTTGTCAGAAAACTGACAATTCCATTGTAAGACAATTATCTGACAATAAATTTATCTGACAACATTGTCAGACAACAAATTGTTAGTTCACACGGTAGTAAGAATTGCCAAGTGTCAGAATTAAAAAATTCAAAAAACTATTTTTTTTAATGTAAATTATTTTTAAAGGTACCAAATAATATCATAAATTTTTATTAAAACAAATAGATATTAATCAAAACGAAGAAACTGTAACGATTCTAACATCTTACGTTTTTATTGTGGATCAAGAGGAATAATTCTTGCAAAAAACCGACTTCAAAACAAATAGGTACATGCATCAACACCCCTTATTTTTAGTTTTAACTATTTATATTTTTTAATATACCATACAAATTAGTGGACACTTTGTCTAATTTTCAAGTGTTTGTATAAACCGGTTTAAAAGATAGGGATATATACATGTAAAATTACATCAGGTATGAGCACACCCTTTAATTTATAAATTCAAATTGCATACTTGCTCTTGCACACTTGACAATACAAGTTCTCTGTAAATTTCAGTTGTCTGTTTATAGCCGTTCAAAGGTTTTGTCACATACATCAAATTACATCAATTACTGGAATACCCTTAAATTTCTAAATCCAAATTTTATTCTTGCTATTATAGAGGACTTAGCAATACAGGTTCTTTGTAAATATCAATCGTCTTTTTACAACCATCAAATACGAGTATGTACTCTATGTTGAATATTTATACGTGTTATTACATAGTCATAGTTTTCTACCTTCTGTCCAATTTTCAAGCGTTTGTTTACGACGGTTCAAAAGATAGGTACATGGTCAATTTACAGAAAAATTTGGGTCACTACAAAACTTGTTTCCTATTCCAGTTTCAACTATTCGAGCTTTGAACTATATGCCATATGAAGAACTAAGTATCTGCTTGAAAATAGGCAAGTTTTTTCTTACCATCAAAATCATCAATATTGTCAGGCAATAATTTTAAGTTCACACGCTTGTTAGGCGATTTCTGTATATTTTTTAACCGACATCAAAAATTAAGGAGGTTATACAATTCGGTTGAATGTTGCTTTTTTTATATTTGTGCCTCCAGAACTCAGTCATTTCTGATTCGATTTTGAAAAGTTTTGGTAATATGATAGATTATGCTTACAGACTGGTCCCGTTTTAAAAATAGTTCATAATAATAAAAATTAGAGGATGTCCCCATACAACATACATATTTTTTACGGGTGTTATGAACTGTAAAGGGCGATTTTGTAAAATTAGAAATGACTGCGTATTACCATGGCTCCCAAAACAAAAAATTATACAAAAATAAATCTAAAAATTGAAGGGTGCCCGATAATTAATGTAAATTTAGTTATATGGGCCTATCTTTTGAACCGTTATAGACAAACGCTTGGAAATTGGACAGATTGTCGATTGCTATGGCCGTTATAGTAACAAGTATTAATATTACAAACTATAAATTAAAGGGTGCGCCAATAGTTCATTATATTTGATGTATATGGTCATACTTTTGAACAGTTGTAGACAGACGGTTGAAATTTGCAACGAACCTGTATTGCTTAGTCCGCTATAACAAAAAGTATAAAACATGGATTTGGAAGTTAAAGGGTGTTCCAATAGTTGATGTAATTTAAAGTGTGTGGCCGTCCTTTTGAACCGTTATATACAGAACGCTGATACTTTAAAGGGACCTTAATTTCTAAGTCCGCTATATTAACGAGTTAATAATTTGAATTTAGAAATTAAAGGGTGTCCCATAATTACTGTCGATTTACTTATAGAGGCCTATAGTTTGAATCGTTATAGACAAGCGCTTGTAAATTTGTCGCAATGACGATTGATATGGCCGTTGTGTAACAGCTGATAATATATAAATTATAAAATAAAGGGTGCGCCAATAGTTCACTTAATTTGGTTGAAATTTACAAAGAACCGGTATTACGAATTCCTCTATAACAACAAGTATATAATTTCGATTTGGAAATAAACGGGTGTCCCAATAGTTGATATAATATGGTGCATGTGTCCGGACTTTTGAATCGTTACATACAAACAGCTGAAATTTACAAGGGACATGTTCTGCTAAGTCCGCTATAACAAGAAGCTTATAATTTGAATTTAGAAATTAAATGGTGTTCCCAAAATTAATGTAATTTGCTCTATATGGCCGTATTTTTTGAACCGTTGTATAAAAACACTTTAATTTTAGGCAGAATGTCCAATAATTTATTTGGTATAATAAGTAGTATAAAAATGTTATACTCGTATTATAAATTAAATAGTTGATATAATCGGATGTATATGGGCAAACTGTTGAACCGTTACAGACCGACGGTTGAAATATACACAGAACCTGATTGCTAAATCTACTACAAAAGCAAGTATATAATTTGAATTTGGAAATTAAAGAGTGACCCTATAGTTGCTGCAACCTAATTTATGTGGCCATACACTTGAGATGTTATAGGAAGACAGATGAAATTTGTTTTGAAGTCGGTTTTTTTTCGCAAGAATTAGCTGACAATATTGTAAGATCTGACAACCGTCTGTACAGAGCTTTAGCTAATTTCAATTTTGTTTTTTAAATTAAGAAAAGTAAAATTTTTGATGAGTTTGCTTGTGTTAATAATGAATGCAGTTTCCATCAGTATAAAAAAAACGGATGTTGTTACAATTCGTCAATTATTTTTCATGCTTTAATAGCGTTTTTTTTACAGAATAATCAAATTAAAATAAGTTTTTTTTATAAATTGAAACATTAAAGGTCACACAAAAACTTTTTAAGCTCGATCTGCCGGAAGATTTTATTTAAATCGTTACAAGGTCATTTATTTATATAAGTGAAATGTTTTAAAAGATTCACTTTAAAACTGATTTTTTAAATAAAATTTTTGTTTTTGTTTTTAACGATACTGTTAACTGTACAAATTCTAAAATAAAATTATATAAAATAAAAATTCTATCTTTTGTTTAAATATTTTGGTATTTAGCGTTGCAATTCTTTAACAATAAAATGCGGAAATTCCACATTTTAACATTTAAGAAGTTTCACTTTAGCATTAATGAATACTTAATTAAAAATGGGATTTGAAAAAATTATAGAAACAAATGTTTGCTAATTTGTTGTTTTTTTTTTTTTTGTTAATGAGATATTTTTAAATCTTTAAAATATGAAATTTGAATAACAAAGTTAAAAAAGGAGAGAAAATAATAGAAGATATAAATTTTATACAGGTTATTTGCCTAATTTTATAATTTAAAGTTAATTTTATATTTTAAGTGTTTTGCCCAGAGACTTTTAGTTTATAAAAACAGCAACAATTAAAAATAGAAAAATAGCAAAAACAATTTATAAAATAGATTTAACAAAATATTTAAGTTTCGTTTTTAATTCGGTGCTCATGCGTAGTGCGAATAAGAACAGTGAGTGCAATAAATTTAGCCACAATTTATATGTAAAATATATTTCCATTTTGTTTGTAATCCTACTTAAAGTAGAGAGTTATTATTATATTGTAGAATTCCTTATTACTTATCATTAGTGTGCTTTCTTGCTCTGACTGTTCTTTGAAAAGTAATTGGCTACTAGTAACAACCTTTTAATAAATCTTTCCCTGTCCCATCGAAAAAAATATTTATTAATGGAATATTGCAATCACATTCTTCTCTATGGTTAACTTATTATCAATGACTCATTGTGATTTTCAACACAAGAATAATCTTCATATTTAGTCATTATATTTGTTTAAATAATTAATTTTTCAGCAAATGATTGAAATTATTAATATCTGCAACATTTAAAAAAGTGTGAAATCACAGTGATAGTCGTTTTTGTTGTTAATATATTTTATAGGTTCTTCCGTATTTATATACCCTCGTATAATAAGACATTTGTTTTCTTTAGTGTTTTTACTTAGATAGATATAAATCAATAAAATAAATAACATAAAGACACTTCATCAACTGACAATAATTTTTAATCATTGTTTGTATTCTGGTTTTAGCATTTTATCTTTAAGATCTAGTGACTTGTATATTTATATATTTCCTAACATGAGAATTTTTGCTTGTATATACAATCTTGTTTCAAATATATTTCTTTCTAAAGTTAACATAAGTTCTAAAAGATCCTCAGCTAATTCTTGTAGTTCATTTGCAGTTTCTTAGTTTGATACGAGTAATCTTGAATTAGTTCTCGAATAATTGGAAATATTTAGTGAAATTATTATACATCAAATTTATTGGATATATTTTATATCGAATTTCGAAAAAATTCCAAAATTGTTATAAATAGTTTTTCGAATATTTTGATTCGAGTTTGAATGTTTTTTTAACTAATTATTATTTTGTTCTGAACATTTTTAAAGTCTACCTGCAATCTTCATTCAAAATTACAATTAAATCGTTGTTTAAGCTAAAAGTAAGCTTAATCTAAGAGCAACACACTATGGTTGTATTATATAGTTGTTATCAAAACATAGTATTGTTACATTTAACAATAATATAACTAGTCTTGCAACATTATTGTTGTCTAGCTTAACAATAACAATGTTAAATATAAACATAAATATGTATAAATATAAACATTAATTTGTTAAATTAAAATATCATAATATAGTGCATAATGTCGTGTTATATAACTGAATGCAGAGATTTCCTCATATAATAGACTTTTTATTTATAACGTATTGTATTTATTTTAAAACATAAATTTAAAAAAATCAATTAGTTGTTTGCTATATATCAGTAATAATTAAAAGTCATTGACGCATAGAATATCAGAATCATTTATACAAAAAATGTAATTTATAAAATATTGGCATCTCATTTTATGCGTTCCTAGGTGAACATCCATTTATGGCTTAAACGGCGTATTCTCGTATTGAAGATATCATACGATGTGTAATGATAATTCGGAACTGACTTCACATTTATCCAAAACTTCTTATACGTTAATCACATAATAGCAATTATTGTTAATGTATAATTTGACAGCTTTAATAAAAAACGTAGAAATGGCTTACACTTGTGCCTAAAAAATAAAAAATTTTGCATACCTTTTTATTTGTTTTCATATTTGTATATTTTTTTATTTTATGTTCAACATTAAAGTAACAAAAAAATTACTAAACTGACAGAAAAGCATTCCGTCAAAAACAATAACAAAATATTTTTAAACAGAAGCGTTACTTTTTTGCTTTTAATCATACTTTGATTAATATTAATATATTACGGTTAAATATATTAAATCATTGTTAATAAGTTATAAAACTAAGGTTGTGGTTCGATTTTTTTTAAAATAAAACCAACCATGTTGCATTATTGTGCACAGTAACCACATAATTGTTAAATGTAAACAAAATATGTTTGTCGTGACTGAACAACTACAACAAATATGTTACGGTTATTGGGACCATATCACGACCATGTTTTTGCTCTGCGTGTGTAGTATTAAGTTAACAAGTAAAGCTTGTTATTCCTATTCTTTGATTTCTTATACTTATACGAGGGCTGATCTATATATTTCTGGCCTAATAGTGAAAATGCGAATATTTATAATCAAAAATGGTTTTATTGTTTTTCAAAGTATTCTGCAGCATGATTTACACACTTTTGCATGCGCTCAAACCAGTTGTCGAAGCACTTTTTCGACTCCGATTGAGACACTTCTAAAACATGGTTTTTGAACACTTCAACAGCTTTTTCTGGCGACGAAAATCGTTGACCACTCATTTTTTTCTTGATGTGCGGAAACAAGAAGAAGTCGTTAGGTGCCAAGTCAGGGCTGTACGGCGGATGACCCATTAATTCGACGTTTTGGCCGGTCAAAAACGCTCTGGTTTGAGCCGATGTGTGAGAGCTCGCATTGTCTTTGTGAACAATAATTCGTCTTCCCTTCAGGCAAACAAATTGTAGTGTACCACTCAGAAGTGACCGTCCTACGTTGCTCAAGCGGAACAGTCGCCACATGACCAGTTTTGCCGAAGAAACAGGCGACCATTTGCTTCGAAGTGCTTCTTCTTTCTTCACGCACGGCATCAATGTTCTCTGGCACAACAGGCGTTTTTGGACGACCTTCACGGACTCGTCTTTGAGAGAGCTTCGGCCACGATTAAATTCATTATACCAATTTTTCACAGTGCTATAGGATGGTGCTTCATCGCCATACAAAGATTTAAGTTCATCAATGCACTCTTGTCGTGATAATCCACATTGAAAGTTGTGAAAAATGATGGCACGAAAATGTTCACGAGTTAATTCCACTTTTTTCTTTATTAATTTTTTCAAGTCACTGTAAACAACACAAATAATGGTCGTACGTCAAAACGTTTTGAGTACGATTATGCTTAAAAATGACAAACTTTCCAATGGAAATATCAGATTGCACTTGGCAGCACTCAGTGTTGCCAGGCCAGAAATATATATAGCAGCCCTCGTATATTTTAAAGAATTTAACTTTTTTGCACAAATAACAATATTTTGTGTATATATTAATTATAATTTTATATTACTGTCATATTTTTCAAATCAGCAAATTTTCACCAAATATATAAAAAAATGTGCTCTTTCTGTGGAAATGTTCTTTAGATACTTTTTTTCATCAAAATAGTGTAGGACTTAGAAAAGGGAACTAAGAACAACATTTTCGCAATCGATCAAGAAGTTCACGCAACAAATGCATTAAAATTTTGTAAACACGGCTTTTTTATAACGTTCACCACAGTTGGAAAAGTGTATATCTAATTTGTTTTAATCAAAAAAGTGATATTGTGAATTGAACTGAACTATCTAATGTAGTTTTTAATTTAAAATCAATCTTTCAAGCTGGTATATTTTGTGTCGGTATTATTATTACTTAAAATTCATTCAAATATAATAATCAAAAATTATCATAAGCTGCATTAATTGTTAATTTTATTTGTTGAAAATTTGAACAAATTCAAGTTTTCATATATAATTTCATGATGGACCGAAAATACGGAAGTTAACAAAAATATTTATATATATTTGTTATTTTATTCTTATATTACTACTCTCTTTTCATACCGTCAATGTATTTAGTTTCCGAAAGTCTTTAACAAATAAAACTAGCAGTTCGTGCAATTCGCGTCAATGAATCAAAAGTAATGTTTGAAAATAACGAAATTAGTTTTTGCTTAAAATTAAGGTGATGATTGGTTACAGTTTAAAAGCTCTTACCGTATTGTTATTTTCCAAACTCGACTTCTAGCGCCTTTTTTTTCATTATTAAAAAAAGAGCCATCTAAGGCGGATGTATATTTTAAAAGCATTTACGAATTTTTCCTTTATGGAAGACCCACAAATCTGGTAACTATTTCGATAAATGTTTTAGACCAGGGAAGGGCAACCTTTTTGTAATGCGGGCCAAAATTAAAAACAACCAAACTTAAGCGGGCCATTAACGTTGATTTTGTAGGTAAATGAAAATTATTTTTTCATAAAACGGTGAAGAATATTTTTAGAAGTTGAACAAAAATAAAATATGAAAAATAAAATAAAATATAAGGGCACTACGTCTGATCGATTGGTGTATTTAAATTTTACAAAGGCAAACTTGAATTCAACACTAACACGGACGCACAGACAGTCATCGCTCAATCGACTTCGCTATACATAAGAACCCAGAATATATATTCTTTATGTGATCGGAAATGGATATTCTAGAAATTACAAACTTAATTATACCCTTTTCCACTTTTTGTGGTGAAGTATATAAAAACGCATGGTACAGCGCATGTACATTTACGCTTTACTCATAACAATAAATATGATACTGAAACAGCATCTATAATGTTGTGAGACAATAAGTATAATTGATAAAAAGTAAAAACTGCTTATTGTTGCCATACCGAAGGTTGATACAAAGCAAAACCAAATGTACAAGTCGGATTATAAAGAGAACAACGAGAAAATGCTTTGGGTTATGTGTGAACTTCGTCTAACCAAATTAATGTTGATAGGAATACTCCTCGTATTCTAATTTAAAAAATTAGTTGGTTAAATAGATGATGTTTACAATCTATACAACATAAGGTAGATAGATGCGAAGAATTCTGATAAAGGATGTAACAATTCAGAAAATGCAGCATTACATTCTGCTAGCGTCTAATTTTTCTTGTTTTCTTTGGTAAACGTCCGCATACATTTGTAAATAATTTTTCTTTCTAAAAACTTTTAGAAATTAAAATAAAAAATTACCTTATGCTAAAACCAATTTTAATTCATACGAGATTCTGAAATTATTTATTCCTTGTGTAGCCTATTATGCAAAAAATATTTTAAGTTTAGTGATTTAAGATTAGTGTTAGTATATTTTTGCAAATGGCTGTAAAGTAAATACCTTTTTATTTTTTGCTCACTTGTCTGTAAAACATCATTAATTTGTTGTGAAGACAGTACGCTATGGTTTAATGATTTCTTATGTATCTATTTCGAGTTCAAAAAACGTAACATAATAATTGTAGATACTAGTACGAGTACCTGTGAATAATGTAATACATGTTTTAAAATTCCAACTGTTAGATACAAGTGTTTACATCTTCCTTTACTGTGTGGCTTTCTATCATAAATATGAAATCTCATTAAAGTCAAATTTACGTTTGCTGATTTTTTACTATGAAAATAAATGAATAATTTAATTGTGAATAATGATTAAATAACTCGCTAATATTATAGGGCAAGTAACAAGATGATTATTGCTGACAAGCGTTATAAAAAAATTAATTTCAATTAATTTCATTTACATAATAAAAATAAACACTAAAGAGAAAATATTAATGATAATAAGATATTCATAAACACTATGTATGTATACGTTTTTGTTTTTGCATATGTAAATTTTAAAGCCTCACGTATTTTTAACAGACGTTTACTATGTCATTTAGTTACCATCTTGAAATGAACAAAATACTTTCGTCAACAGGCATCTTGGAAATGAAAAAATAAATCTTCTTTCATAAATGCTAATATTATTATGCCTCACGCCTAAAATATATTAATTTCTATTCTTATTTTGCATATAGTTATACACTAAAAATTTAAAATATTATTATTTTAATAATAAATATAAATATTCGAACTTTTAATTTTGCTATAACCATGGCGCAATCATTTACCAGGTGGTGGTAATAGCAAACTGACAATTGTTTTCTTTTGATTACTATCAGGGTGAATTAATTTACAGGTGGTCTTGTTCGTCCAGCTGATTTTTATTTATGTTCGGCGTTGTTGTAAAAATTTTATAATTATTTTAAAATTAAAAAAAAATTAAAATAATTGAAAAAAGTAAAAAAATTTAAATTTCAAAACCAAAAAATAATATATGAAGTATTGCTGCATATGTAGGAGAAAGAAACCGACTAGCACATCTTTATTTAAAGCACCAAATGATAATCAAACGATAAATTATATTCGGATTCCTCTTGTTTAGTCAGTTTTTTTTTGACATCAATGTGGTGCTCTGCAGCACCAAAATGACATTAGGTTTTTTTGTAGCCGTGCGGTCACCTAATATAAGTGACTAAAAAGTCTTTATAAAATGTGACTTGTTAATTCTTTCAGCTTTAGTAATTTTCATCTTCTGAAACGTATAAGTGCATGAATTCTCTTTAAAAAAATTATTCGTTTCGTTTCGGAACTACTTCACGAAAACATCGTTCAAATGGCACGGATTCATTATTCTGTTCGACGTTTTGATCAAGCAAAGGTATAAGCACGCTCTATTTGAGACAGCTGAAATGCAAATAAAATTTCTATGAAGCAAAAATCACTTGTTTTCATTACAAATCTTTAAGTAGTTCCGAATTACATTATTAAACGAAGTGTCGAAGAACAATAAGATGTTGCTAATTTTTTTATAGACCGGACTAAGATATGACCGGACTAAGATATGACTAAAGTAAGAATCTTATATAAAAGTGTATTATTCACATTCAAGATCCTCTTTCACAAAATAAATTTAAAAAAAAAATTAAATAAATTTATTATCAATTTATACACACATACATACATAAATATGTATTTATTGTTTTCACCTGAAACATTTCTTATTTCGTATATCATTTTTTAAACGGATCCCAGATACATCACACGTTTCAAGTTTCGGTCTACACAAATACATTTAAGAGTTCTTTTTATTTATCCTTCCAGAAGCTTTCAAGTACTTACGTTTTTTTAACAATGTAAAAGATATTTCACTCCTTACTATTTATACCACCCAAATCCGACTGAGAACGAAATACAACTCTTATGTATGGGTCGGTACTTCAAAGTCTTTTTTGGAGGTACGCGACCGGGTACAGCAGAGGCGAAGAGACTCATAGGTGACAGTAATGTATCCAACGCTATTGACTCTCTTGATTATCGACGCAATGTGGGTTGTGTTTCGCTGTTTTATCGATACTACAATGGAACATGTTCTAATTAGATTAGGAAACTCGTTCCCGATATCCGCACTTTTTTCCGTATAACACCCTTTTGATTAAGAGATCATCTGTTTGTGGTCGATTGGCCAGTGAACTGCACAATGCTTTACAGAGAGAATTTGTTTTTTAGCCGAACAGTTTGTATGTAAAATCATCATCCTGCAGAGGTCCTTCCTGTCACTTTCCTGCCCCTAACCTAATTTCTTAGTTCTGGCACAAAGAATTGCTTGAGTAGAAATCATCTACTTATTGCTGGTCCAAAATTAAAAAAATGAGCGGGCCAAACATTGATTTGTGGTTAAACATTTTTTATGACAATAATACATTCATTACTGTTGTTGACGCGTTTTCTATACGTATCTTTTATGCTGCTGTTGTAGGAGATTTTAAGTGTAATGATCGAAATTATATATTAACGGGGTTTTGGTTATCTTCTTAAGAACTTTATAAAGATCATATTCATTATGCGAACTGCAACTAATACTTGCACCTGTCATTGAAAAAAAATAATAAAAAAATGAAACCAAAAATACTTAAACTTTGTAAATTATCTCAAGGATGTCACGTAATCAATTGGATTAAAATATAGTATTGCTCTACATTAGATTTTTTTCTATCAAATTTGTTCCATGCTTTAATAGTAATTTAGTCATGGTTTAATATTAGGTGTTTTCTGACAGTCACAAAAAATAGAACAGATATAGTATACAAACAGATATATTATACAAAGGTGAAGGGGTTACAGGTAATATAATTTTACTAACGTAATAAAAATGTTTGTTATCCAGGCGCAGTTTTGTTAAATTTTTAATTGCAGCTTTACAAATAGTGGCAGCAATAAAACTGATATATTTTGTTTATATTTGCTAGTTATACTGGCGTTGTCAAAGATAAAAACTCACTAAAAGAGACATAAAAACAAGAAAAATACAATTAACGTTCAACAAGTACTAACTCGTGTCTACATAATTGACGAATGTTTCGAGACAGGTACTAACACGTATTTTTTTGTGATTTCGACCGTAAAAAATAATACGAGCTGTTCTTAATTCAAATGTATTTGTCTTATTATTTATTTTTATTTCTCTTTAGCGACTGTTTTTATTTTACGTAGAGATAATATATTTATTTTGGTTTTAAAAATTTGATTTATTTATTACCATTCTATTCAGAAATCAAATTCGTAACTTAAAAATAATTTTTATAGAAATTGTAGACAATGCTAGACAATTTGAAAATAACACGAGGAAAATTAATAACTTGATTAATGGCTTCTTTATTTTATTTTTTATTGGACTTTAAGATAAATAAATAAAGTTCTACACATTTTCGCCTTGCTTCAATACAAAGACTTGAAGAACATCTCTAAAAGACTTATTCGAATCGACGGGTTTATTGATAACAGCGCCAACTCTGCACTGTCTTGATTTTTTTTTGTACGTGCAAGTGCCCTTTTGCTACAATGCTGGGTGTGTGCGTTATAAGCAACCAATTGCGAAGGTTAAGTGGGCTGTGACAATAATTTCGGCAGCCGATCCGAAAATTGCACGACAGTTTCACTAAGAAAATTACAAGATATTCTTCTTGTGTGACTTTAACCAATGAAACACTTAAAACCATTCAATATACACCCCACTTCCTAAGTCCTTCATTAAATTCTTTGAATAATATTTACTAGATCAATGCAAAGTAAAGACAATTACTATTCGTCTCGCAAGCAATCTATTTTGAGTAGTGTAAACATTATTAGAAAATACAATTAGATTATTTTGCAAAGCAGCAAAGACAACTGCGTTTGTGCCTTGACTAACTGTAGCGTCTTACACCATCGGTAATCTGATTTTCCTTATAGATGTGTGCTCAATGGAAATCGTTATGCAATGTCACACTCATTTGACTTTAAATCAGGGTATTTTACGCACAGATTTCACTTCCTCTAGAGCTTCAACAATATTGATTTTGATATTAATTGGCGACTGCTGCGAACATAATTGTATGATTACTTTATTTGGAAAGCAATTATAAACATCATTTTAATGTTTAAGTTAAATTTAAATTTTCTTCGGCGTTTTTTTTTATTATTAATTTTTATTTTTAATATCTCACCCATCGCATTGAATAGCCGCATGATGAAATATAAATCGATAACGAAACTTCAAAAATCAAAACTTTAAATAAATACGATCTCAGGCTCGAATAAATATTTCAAAGTAGTTTTGATGTTTCGTTATTACTCTGAACTGCTTTTCGTTAAATTTGACTTGCCTAATAAAAAAAAGTTCATGGGTTTAATATGGGATATTTTGGTATTTTTTTAACGTTTTGATAATCTTAAAACAACTTTTATTTTACTTTGGTGTTTAAAAACAAAATTATGTCTTAAAATGTGTTTCGCACAAATCATTCCAGTTCAATTTAATTAAAAAGTTTAAGTTTTTTCATGATTTCTATTCCTTTGTACTTAACAATCAATTACACGCTTACGACTTTTAAATTTTAAAACCTACTCCATAAATTAAAATGTACTTTACTGCAAATGATGTTTAAAAGGCCTCCTCTATTTGTGAAGTTGTTGTACTTCTTCAGAAAAACATTAACATGTAATTTTTATGTGTTTCTCTATGGTGGAAATTATTTTCCATATGAACACATGTTTGTCTGAAGAATTTACGAGGGTAAGTCAGTATATTTTTACAGAATTTGTTTGATAAATACCCAGAAATAAAAAGGAAATAAGTCTCTAAAAAATTTCATTATTAAAGGCGATAGAATTTGTTTCAGCTTTTGCATGTATTAAAAATAAGAAAAATAATATCGTAAATTTGGAGATACGCTTCTAATTTTTTATTGAAGATACTTTAATGTTCTAAATGATATGGTAAAATTGGAGGCAGCCGTGGTGTTTTGTCCGCTGCCTCGAAGTACATTGACCGATCTAGCTGATTTTTAATAACAATTTTTTAGACACCATGTCTGAACGATTGGCGTACTTATATTTTCCCTAGCTGATCTAGTGCCTTGGTAAACTTGATTTCAATACTAAGAACTCAGAAATAGATATTGTAAACATTATAAACTGAATGACAAATTAAGATATACCCTTTTTCTCTTTTGTGGTAAAAGGTATAAAAAGCAATAATAGTAAAGTCGGCTAAAAAGGTTTTTAAATAAAGTGTGTTGATGTGAAGCAAATTTCAAGCATCTATGGCTACCCCTCGTAGAACCACAATTTTGTTAAATAATTAAGTGGATGAACTCAATCGCAACATTAGCCAAAGTACATGTATGTATATTATTTTTATCATAAGCGTAATTGAAATATATGCTGTAATGTTGCAAGAGAAAGTGTTGTTTTCTTATCGGCATTTCTTGTTGTTTGTAAGTTTTTCTTCCCTTCGTTTTTTTTTATTGCATTTTGTAGTTGCGAACAATTTTTTGTTGTTTGTTTAACCAAGTAGCTTGGCGTCTTAAAATATAATTAGTAAAGTGATGTACTTAGATTTAAACATACCTTTGGACTTAACTTGTGCTAATAATAAGTATTATTTTGTTGCTGGAATATTTTAAGCGATATGAAGATTCGCTAAGACACTAGAGTGTTTAATTAGTATGACAATCGGGATTGGTTTTACAAATCCTGCGATTTTTATGAAGTCGATCCCAGTTCTAGTACCATTTTTACACAATAAAACAAGTTCCCACAAATCCGATTTGATCAAATTCTTGCACGGATTAGCTAGAAGTGTTGTTAACTTTACAGTTCAGAATTAATGAGCGCGCAGCTTCAGAATTACACAAACAATTTTAAAATGCAAATTTCTTAATTTTTGTCAGATTTTTAAAATTCAAGTCTTTTTTGGACCGCCTCAGTCTAGCTTTTTGGTAGCAGTTGAACATAAACATTTTTTCTCTAAAAGACTGGCCAAATAGTGAGTCAATAATACACGAAAATAAAAAAAGTCTATTTCGTTTTCATTTTATCTGAAAAACGCGAGAAATTACAAAAATTTAAGGGTTCCGTACACAAAGTGTACAAACGCTGCCATATTGTTTTCGTCACAATGACCATCCGTCAATCACAGCCCTCTATATGTAAAAACGGAGCGGTTAGACTCTTGAAGTTTTCACAGGAGATGTATTACTATAGCCGCTATAACAACAAATACTCAAAAAGGTGCTCCGAAATTGATGTGAATTTATGTAAATATAGTTTAGTGAAGTAACTCCAATCAAAAGGGCAAATATTGGGGTGACAGAGAATAATAAAATAAAAAAAAAGTACTACGTATATAGGTTAAGCATTTTAGATCTCTTCAAAAGTTTTAAAATAATACCTATACTGAAATTTAACATATTACCCATATTTATATTTTAAACAATCTGAAAATTGCAGAGCCCCGTAACCCAGAAAATATGGGCGAGTGCCAGTTTTTTCACTTGTGTTTTTCTCTATCTCTATCGCCTCATATTCTATTCTTTTTATTGGAGTTACTTTATTATTCAAAATGACATGAAAAAATTAGTGGTAGGCGTGGTGCCTGCTGCATCAAAGGACATTTATCGATTATGCTGATTTTCAATAGCACCTCTTTCGACACTATATTTAATCGAAAAATTCAAATCGTAATAGAAACATCCTTTTTACAAGCCCTTATTTTAAACTTACAGAATATCGTACCACATTTATTAAAAATTTGACTCTGACTTCTTAAATTCTGTGTGAAAATTCAAATTTTAGGCAGCATCAAAAATTCAAAACTGCTATTTGCTTGTACTAGCGATTTAAAATATTCGTCAGAGTTTCGCGTTAGAGGTGGTAAAATTTTCTTTCTTTATGCAATGCACTCAATGCAATTTGTCCCGTAAATTATTTGATCCCTGAATTTTAGTCTTAAAAAAAGGTTTGGCTCCTAATCGAATTTATGGTACACTTTATTTAACACACAAACTCTTTAACGTTTTGCTCTTGTTTGACCCTTTCGCAGGCATTTAATGCGTTAAAAACTTGAGCAAGAATATTTGTTACTTATTGTTATATACATATTGTTCTTATAAAATACAAATATTTTATTAAAAAAAAAATATATATTTATTATTTGCAATGAGTGTAGATTAACACATGGTGAAACTGGTTTGTTGGTTAAAAACTAAGTATCAATTTAAAATGAATAAAATAATTTAAAAAAATGTTGCTTTTATATACCGCCTTAGTGCCATTTTATTTAGTTTCACTTCACTCATTCCTAAATATTTTAGTTGTAGAAGAAACGTAAAAAATAACGTTAAGAGCTTGACAAAAAAGTAAAAACTTCAGTTTGTTATTTTGATAATAAATTGAATGAATTATCGACAATCAAAAACATTTAAATAGATATCGGTTCTTCTATAAAAAAAAACAATCTTCTCAATTAATTTCGTAGATTTCTATTAGAAAATATCAAATAGTACAAATTAATAATTTAATTCTCTATCGCCCTATATATTTATTTTTTTGATTGGTGTTACTTTATTGTTTCAAATGGCATGAAAGAAGGTAGGCGTGGTGTTTTTTGCATGCTGCCTTGGAAGGACATGGACCGATCATGCTGATTTTTAATAGCACCTCTTCCGACACTATATCTGACCGACTGCATAATTCTTGATTTCAACGCTAACACGAACGGACAGACGTACTTCGGTGAATCGACTTCGCTATGCATAAGAAGTCAGAAAATATACACTTTAAGGGGTCGGAAATGGATATTGTAGAAATTACACTCAGAATGACAACTTAGTTATACCCTTTTCCTACTTTTTGTGGTGAAGGGTATAATAAAGTTGTTGGAATTTTGAGAACAATAAAGTTGCACTTACAGAAAAAATGAAAATTTAAAAAACAAATTTTCGTTTTTCAAGATTTCAAAAAGCGTTGTAAAAGACTTTTTGCTTAGTTTTGTGAATAACTTTAATAGAAAAACCAAACAAAACTCTTAGTTGCATATATTTTTGATAAAAATGTATATCAAATATAAAAAAGATAAAAAAATATATATAAAAAAAGTAGTAGTGAAATACACAAAGAAGAAGTGAAATAGCTCTTATTTTAAATTCAGGATTTAGGAAAATGTATGCCGATTATGGGCACAATTAGTGGATTTAAGATTTTGACGGATATTTTGGCAGTTTTTTTTTTAATCCGTTAGAGGCAGGCGCTTGATATTTCCGTAGAAAACTAATCCTTAGAAATAACGTCTAATGTCTTATATGTTGAGTAGTAAAATATATATTTATTATGGTTAGCTATAACCTTCGTCAGAATTCTTCGCAACTATCTACAAGATAGGTATCAATTGTATTTTGCTTATTTATAAAAATTGCTTACAATTTATATTTTATTTTATCATTGAATCTTTCAAATACATAAAACCATAATTCCAACACTTATGTAGAAAAATGAAGGAAAAAAAAAATATTTACTCAATGGTTATAGTGTTTTTTATATAAGATGTTTAAGTTATTATTGTCTTTTTGCTTTAGTGATTCAATGAAGTTCTCATTTAATCAATTTGGCTTTTGATATAAGATTCTTGAGTTGTCTGTACAAAATTTGTGTAGACTCCACTGATGCGCTATATGAGAGCAGTAGCGAAATGACCATATGGATATGCCTTCCCTACAGTAGTACATTTAATTTATTAGTATTAAATAATAAATATTTTATGAGAGTACCATGAAATATTTATATTCTAAGGAATCAATCATATTGCATATTTAAATATTTATTTCACAAAAAGTGCATTTCATTCTGCTGGTATTTAAATTTTAAAGAGAACAATTAATTCATTCATAAAATGGTTCAATAAAAGACAACATAAGAACAATGCAAAATATTAATGGAGAAGTTTAGTTAAGTAAAAAAAAAAACAGTTTTATGTCTATTAGTGCTTTATTAAGGTAACATTATTTAGTGAACACAAATTCAAAAAATGTTTCTCAGTGATGGTTAAACAAAGCCATCAAAGAAGTTAATTTGAGAACGCTGAATCCAGCGATGCTATATCTCGAAAATTAGACACAACCTAAAAAACGGTTAGAATTAGCTTCACCCATTTGTCGCTTTTATAAACTCGCACAGTATTAAATCAAAAAATTAATTTTGAAATTTTACTACATCCTTTTGCATTTTAAGTAATGATATGTATTTGACAATAACATCACACTCTTTATAAGTTCATTTCTCATATTACTTTTGAATTAACGAATAAAAATATAACATTTTACATGAATTTTACAATGGTGATGCTTGTTTAGTTTTGAAACTCGGCAAATGCATTTTTTTTTATTTTTTTAAAGTATGTTATTATTAAAAAGAAAATATTTTATATATACCAAAATATAATACCAAAATACTAATTTTCTTTGATTTACTCAAAACTACGAAAATGTTATTTAAAAAGTTTTAAAAATAAAATTTACTTTAGTAGAAAACAACTACTGGTATAAACAAAATTATTTACGCTTTAAGCGATCGCAAATAAGCAGCCTTTTGATTAATTCAAAAAAGCTATAAAATTTTAATACTCATTTTTCATTAAAAAAAATAAATTTTGACAAAAGGTTTAGCGAAAGGTTTTTATAATTTTTGCATAAATTTATTTATTATATTTTAGCTTTCTTACAGATTTCAATTTATTATACTTGTGGTCTTGACAAATCGTCGATATAGCAGGAAATTTAAAGCTTTATTTATCACGGGCTTACAAGTGAATTTTTATTTTTATTTAGAAATGCGTGAAAAGTTTTAAAGTCAAAAATCTCGTTTTAAAACATAAGATACAATGTTGTTGTTTAAGCATAATCTTCTTAAAATCTGTTCTGTATGTTCATGAAGTAAGAAAAATACAAGGTTTCTCATATTTAAATTGATCAAATTTAGCTAACAGTTGTTTTGGCTATACCTCATGACATGTTCTATCAAACAAATAAGTCCAGTAGTTTAAACAACATATAGTTATTGCAATGTCCATTCTAATTCATACATAGGCATACTTAATAATTTAAATAATGCAGTAAAAATTTTGGATTTTACTGTTTACTGAAAAAAATTTTATTGTCCAGTAAAATTTTTCTGGTTACTGTGCAAAAATTGGGGTGACAGAGAATTAAAAAATAAGAAAAATGTGGTACTACATACATATAATTTTACGTAAAAATGCCATCAGCTCTTAATAAGCTAAGCATTTTTATAAAATTTTAGTATTTTCTTAAAGATCTCTTCAAAAGCTTTAAAACGATACCCATACTGATATTTCAAAAAATGTAAAAATTTCAGAGCCCCGCCCGTAACTCGGAAAATATGGGTGAAGGGCAATTTTTTCACTCGATGTTTTTTTTTCTTATTTTTTAATTCTTCGTCGCCCAATGTATTTGTTTTTTTGATAGGCGTGGTGTTTTGCCTGCTGCCTCGAAGGACATGGACTGATCATGTTAATATCCAATAGCACCTCTTTCGATACTATATCTGATCGATTGACAGACGGACAGACAGCCAGACGGATATCGTTCAATCGATTTCTCTATGCATAAGAAATCAGAATTTATTTACTTTATGGGGTCGGAAAGGCATATTGTTTAAATCTCATACGGAATGATAAACTTATATATACACTTTTTCCACTTTTTGTGGTGAAGGGTAAAAAAAGAAAGCTCAATAATGATTGATAAAATATTTTTTAATTCTCGGCTTTATTTTTTGTATTAATACTTTTCAATAACAAAAGAATTTATTTATCATTTTTGTATTTTACAGTTAAATCTGAAAATGAATTTTTAAATTTTATAAACTAAAATTTAATTTGTAACCAAAATTGCCATAAAACACAAATTCGATGATTTTTTTAAATTAATTAAATTGATAGATTTCATTTTTGCCTGTTTCGTTTTTTATATAATTTAAGGCTTCTTCTCATCAAATCGATTAAATGAAAGTTTTTATCAAAGTACCCGTGAAAATAAAACATAAAACTGTTATGTTCTAGTATTTAAAATATTCATATCAATAGTTTTATGAGCTATTTTCGTTCATCATAAAATTATTATCTTCTTTTTATGCCAGTTTTTGTTATTAAATAAAAACTTTTCTCTTAAAGTAAAAGCTTGAAGAGAATTAGAAAAAGTTTTAAGAATGTTGCTGTTAAAAAATTCAACAACCATGTGTATCCATGAATTGATATTTATATGTACATGTGTGTTCATCCAATTGTTCAGTTGTATCTATTCATAATAACAATCTACCATCTTCAATCTTGACCATGATCATGGTCTTTGGTTTAGAAAATACACTATAATTCATTAAAGTAGTTTTATAATTGCAATGCTCTTATTAAATAAAGAAGTAATAAACAAAAAATATTATAAGGTGACCATATTCTCCAAAATCATACAATGTTTTTAAAAGGTTGGTTGTTTTTGATTCACCTTTTCTAACTTAATTTATTAAAGCGTTATCAGGTTAATTTTTTGTTTAGTGAATTACAAGTACAAACTACAAATCTATTTTCAGTTTTGTAATTCCATTATTTAATGGGCCTTCACAGGGCAGGGAGCTTTTATTCCATATTTCTACTGTACAATATAGAAGTTTTAATTCAACTAACTTATTTGTATGTTAAATGAGTTAAAGCAAAAAAAAAACTCGTGATTTAAAGCAAAATATAAAATAATGTTTGTATCCAAAAATGACACAAATTCACTAAAAGCCTTAAACAATTTAATAGAAATTTTGTTAGTTTTTACTTGATCTAATTTTCTTTACTGTATTTAAAACAATTTGTTGAATGATTCCATTAAATCTAGAAAACGTAAGCTCCGAATCGTATATTTGTGTGTGTTATTTTTCTTTATTTAATCAAAAATCCATTTGATTAAACAGATATTCAACAATTTACATTTTTTAATTTGGTCACCCGTAAATAAATTTACTTTATAAACATCTCAAAAAAAAAGAAAAGAAAAATATATTAAAACACATCTCTCTCCAATCGACGATACAATTTTGATAACAACTTTTAATTTTTTTCACAACACACTTGTGGCAATCATTCAACTAATTCAGTTTATAAAGTAACGTGAATAAAACCGTACGCTCGCACGATTCAAACAGACAAATGTAGTGCAAAAGCAATAAATATATTGTAACAAGTGACTGCCAATCCAGTAAATTTATAAATATCGTCAGTTTCATTTAAAAAGGCCCTAACTGGAATTTTTACGATATTTATTTTTTTTCGTAATTTCAATACCTTGTCACCTCGCCAGGTTAACACGATAATATTAAAAATAACGGTTTTAAAAGCATTTACATTTTAAATATTACGTTGTGATATGAAAAAGAGTTTCTTTTATGCTTCTACCTTCTCCTGTTAAATTACAATTATGCGAGTTAAAGCCTTTCTACATGAAACCAACGATTTATGCCACTAATTGATGCAGGAAAACATGTTTAATATAAAAAAGTTAAATTAGCATTTTTTAAACAAAGAGTCAAAAGTTTAAAAGGTGTCAGCTTTAAATTTGTTTACTATTTACGACCCATTGGGCTCAGTTACATTGTAAAGTAATATTAACTAAATAAAATAAATATAGGAAAAAAAAACTGCCTAAACGAAAGAAAGATGCTCTTAAAAACAACAAATACAAAGGATTGACACAAGATAGTCATTAAAACACACACAACTGAACATGCAATGAAACATTTAATTAAATAAACGGCTGCTTATATTGTCAATTTTAATCAATCATACAAAAGTCGACGAGTGTGACAAACACCAGTTTCAACTTAAAAACAATACATAGGAAAAAATACAATTTACACTTATTTGAAAATAAAAGTAATCAACTGATTTAACATCTTTTATAAATCGAAACAAAAAAAAAATAATAACAAAATAAAAAAGCAATAAAATTATTAGACTGGTTAAACACCTATTTAAAGTTTCAATGAAAGGAAAACAAAATATACTTTAAGAAAAAAACTAACAACTCAAAAAAACTTAAATCGTTTCAAAATTAAAAGTTTCACCAACAATACCGATAAGTAAATTTGCTATTAATTTTTTAATTAAATATAGAAAAAAATTAACATTACGCTTTAAGATAATCTCACCATTCGGTTAAAATGTTTTACAATTTCGACACTTCAACATTTGGTCCCTCAAATGTTTAATAAAATAATAAAATAATTTGATACAGAATTAATAAAATATTTTTAGCAACAATAAAAGGCAACCGCATTCTGTGTTTTAATTTGTATCTTAGGTTTTTAAAATGAAATAAATAATGAATAATTTGAATACAAAATTGGTCATACATGTTGAAAAAAAAGCCTTTTTAGTTCGAGTTTAGATGGATGAACATTTGGAAGTAAAACATTTAGAATTCCCCTTTGTTTTTTCATTCGCGTCCACCCAGGCGAACATGTTGTCGGCATCATTTCTTTAGTATTGTTATTGTTCGCTTTTAAATGTATGCAAAGAAAATGTCAACAAAGTACCGAACACAAAAACGATTGTCTTATCCCCACCCGTAATTTGCTATTAAACTAAACGTTTCCCTTTCAAATGTTCACTTGTCTAAAAGGGGACTTAGTAATAAGAATAAATTTAACAGTATTCAAATTTTTACCTAACACTTCAGCATAAATATTTCTAATTTTAAACAATTTTTAAAATACAATATTCTTCTTTTTTTCCCACGAAATAGACCAAAGTTTTTTTTAATTAGATTGTGACATGCGCCAGGATATCGTCGATTTAGGTAATTTGAAATCGGGAAAATCCTAGGAAACATATTTTCTCCGGAATAAAGTATATTCAGTTAAAAAATAATAAATTTCCCAAGTACGATTTTGACTCATACAAAAAGATTCCGTACCATGTAACTCTGTAACTCATGTAACCCTTTAATTTTTAATTTTAATATTTAAAACATGTTACAGCAGTTACATACATATATTTAGTCTCAATCTATTATGGTTTAAAGAAATTATTTTTTTTGTGCTCATTCTAACGTTTTAAAAATAACGACATATTTGTCAAATTTACGGCCTTTTAGGGGCACCCTTTAATATCCAAATTTATAAATAAGAAAGTATTTTTATAGTGGACATATTTGTACATATTTTTTTGTGAGTTCTAAATGTCTGACTACTACGATTAAAAACGTAATGCCTTATAAGTGAAAATGACGTTAATATTGGGAGACGCTTTTATTAAAATTTTCAGTTTTTCTACTTGTTGTTATAGCAAACATAATTTTGTTAATGAAACGCAAACTTGACATGTCTGCTTATCACAGTTCAAAAAAGAACAATATGTTTATGAAAATCACTTTCGGAACACCCTGTATCTTTAAATATTTGTTATTATAATTACTTAGTAAATCATTTTCTGTAAAAATTTTATTCGGTTCATTATATAGAGGGCTGTGACCGAAGAGAGAGAATATCATAGTTTCCATGGTAAAAATATATGCATTTGAGAGGCAGGCACCTTTTCTCGGAAAAAACTCGATAGATATTTTGCACGGTTGGCTCATTTTGTTTGACTCGGACTATTCTTTCATAACGTATCATCATTTAGGGCGGTATTATCATAGTTATACACAGGCAAAAAATCAAGAATCAGTAACGCCTTCTTAAGACCATTACAAACGCTTTTTAAAAACTTATTTTGTTTATTCATAATTTATTTGTTTGGTTTGACGTTTGTTTAATTAATTTATAATATGCATTAATTTTCTCCCTTCTAGTTGGAAAAATCGTCGTTACTTTAGTTTTTTTTTTTAATCAAAATGCCTATTTCCGGAGAATATATATCTCTCGGTTTTTAAATTCCCAAAATCGCTACTTTTGTTGACGCTATTTTGACGTAAGTTAAATTATGTAAACTGAAATGAAAGAGATAGCAAATAAAATATTCTTATGTTTCATGCTCACAAAGTTTCACCAAAAAATTTTTATTTTTCACAAAAGTTTAATAACACTGTCCAACAAATTAAGACTTTTGCATGGAACAGAATAGCAACCCCATAATTCTGAAAGGGTATGTTGAGTAGATCATTTTTGTAGAACAAACTTATGGTCCAGCACGTCTGAGTTTTTTTTACAGTGGGTCAAAGTTTTCATTTTTTAGTCGAAGGGAGCATTATAATGTATGAAAAAAATGCTGTAAGTTAATGTCTGAGAGAATTCTTATGGTCTGAGCTATATTGTGGAATTGTATGAGGATTATTTTTGTTGAAGATCTTAACCCTCTAACTGGTCCCTTTATGGGTGACCCTTTTTTCGAGAAAATCAAAAAATATCCTTTAAAAAAGGACATTTAAGGATTAAAATATTGTACGGTGGGGGTCACCAAAGACACCATATATATGTATATATATATATATATATATATATATATATATATATATATATATATATATATCTTCTCGGATAGAAAAATGGTTGTAAGTGTTCTCGTACTTTTCCGAAATTTTTTGCATAGTTGGCAATAATTTATATTTACCATAAAGTACGGGATCGCTCCTATCGTATATAACGAACTCAATATAACATTTAATTGGGCCAACCAATAATAGTAAAAAAAAATTTATTTTTATTTGTTAATTAAATTAACATAGACAAGCAGTCGATCACATATATATCTAAAAATAACCTTCACGAAATCGACACGACTAAAAAAATTGTCTTTCGGAGGAAACCGCAATCCTCAGAAACCAATCTTTTACAAAAGAGTGATATCCAAAATGAATGACAATGCGCCTAGACGAATGTCATATCCTTCGAACGTCAAAAACAGCTTAAGGTTGAAAAATGTTAGTGTGAATTTATTACGAGACAATTTAGTTTGATTCTAAAAAGGAAAAATTAATTTAAGTTGAACTGTCATTGTTCTATGAAAATCGTAATTTAAACGATTTAAACGATGTTATCGAACAAGTTTTTTGTTGATGTTGGTCAAGGCAATAAAAAAAATTTCTTGATTGAGAGAAGCAGCTGATTTATCTACGTTGCACTTTTTTCATTCGTATTAGAAATTAATCATTTGGCGAAGATATTAACAACTTTGCTGCGTGTTGTAGATTAAAAACAGTTTACTTCTGTTTCATTGTTTATTTGTTTTCATTTATTTTTTGTTGCTTTAGCTTTTGTTTTTATTGATATAAACATATTTTCTTTTCCTTTTATCACTCTGTAAGCCAGCGTAATCTATACACTCGTCTATTGCTGTTCGACCAAATTTAGTCAGTTGGACTTGAATTTAGATAAAGTTTTTATATGAATCAGTTCGTTAGTGTGTGGTTTGGTTTGGTTTTCATTCGTTTGATTTTGTGTTCAGCTCATCGACATTTGTGCGGGCAACTTAGTTACGAAAACAACGCATGTATATTTTAATCGGCGAAAAGAAAAAAACATGAAAACTAAACTAACATCTTTTTGAAAATAAGCATTTAAATTTAAACAGCAGTTAAGATACTGTTAAAAATATATAAAAAAAGACAGATGATAATTTCAAATATTTACAATACACAAAAAAACTGTGTGGAAAAATTAAAATCATTTTAAATTAAAAATTTATGAAATATTTAAACAAATACCTAAACCATTTCAGAATAAATGGTATATTTTTAAGTTTCAAACGGTGATAAAAAAAAAACACAAAAAAAATTTTACAAAAGCAGAAACTTAAATTTGTAACAACAAAAAATTTGTGCAATAAGACAGACCTGTTTTCTCATGAGTGATCACTTTTGATTGATTGTTGCAGTTGAGGTAATTATTGCAAAAATTTTTTTTAATTAAAAAGAAAAAACATATTTTACAGTGAAAGTAAATAACGAACCGAAAATGTTTAAAAAAATATTAATATTCATATAACAACAAATAAATCAATATAACTAGATTCAAACATGCGTGAAAATACACGGGAAAAAAGTTTAATTAAAGCATAACACAATTTGTTAGAGGAAAACACACAGCATATGCTAAAAATGAAAAAAAAAAAAAAATAAAAAAACATCACAATAATTTACGCGTCAAAATGATAATATTACTTTCTGTTATG
Organism: Gymnosoma rotundatum; assembly: GCA_916610165.2. Taxonomy (NCBI): domain Eukaryota; kingdom Metazoa; phylum Arthropoda; class Insecta; order Diptera; family Tachinidae; genus Gymnosoma; species Gymnosoma rotundatum. The sequence goes on from OU744336.1 coordinate 120,739,143, forward strand.
TAAATTAAAGCTTACAAAAAGATTTGATTTTTTTCTCTTATCTTGTAATATTTAATTTGAATTTGGTACATCCGTTGGCCACTCCGCAATATACATCGCACATTTATAAAGGAGTTGCAATTGATTGACTTGTAACAATCCAGCATGGTTTGTTTCCAATTTTTATTTAACCAAAAGATTACAAAATTCCTTTTTAAAAACATTTGTTAAACTATTTCTTTTCTAAAAATATAGTACAGAGGCTCAGGCTTTTTCTATACTATAATCTTAAATAAAAAAGTAAAAGACTCTATACCTTATCTTGCCTTCGTCGCATTTAGTTTCAAATTATACGATATGCTTTTCTTCACCAGTTGAAAGCCTTGATCAGCTTAAAGCCACCTGTCCGTACTTGTTTTTTTTTTTATGTAATGAAAACTTTGAACGAATAAATGTTTTCCATGTTTATTTTGCTATTTTGTATATTTGTGAATTTTACATAAATCAAAATTATTTTATTCCAATGGATTTAGCGATCCAACAAAAGTTGTATTTATTATTATAATTTTTTTTTTTCTTATCCATAATTTTTTATTGCAGGCCCAACGAACAAATAAGAAAACTTAACAACAAATTACTTGTTGGCATGTGAAATTACTAATTTGTAAAAATAACTCAAACAGCAACCTACAACTATACCAACTACATGATAATTCTAAATGATGTAAAATCATAAATAAAATATAATTAATAGAAAATTTTAACAACAAAATGATTATCAGAAAATTTCGTGTTACAGACGTGAATTGAAATTTTAAAACGAAGCTCTTGCATAAGTTACATACATACATACATACATAAATAAAAAGTGTATAATTACCAGTAAAAGAAAGGAAAAACGCTAAACGTGTTAATAATATTTTGAGAATGGTTACATGCAAATCGGATAACCAAGTTGTTGCAATAACAAAAATGAATTCAGGTCGTACTCGTAAGGCAAGCGGCAGTAATACATCTGGCACACGTCTACTAGAAAGTGATCAACAGGAATCTTCATCCAGTGTGAGCCGCAATTCAGTTTACAAATTAAAAATTGATTTAATGTTTGATGATACCAGGTATGTACTTTGTTTATATTATATTGCTTTAAAAAACGCTCTCATGCAATAGACACATTCCTTTTTGGACCGATGTTTAAATTTTATCAACAAGATTTACCAGCGAGCTAAAATAATAATCTATTTGTATCCGATTTCTCAAAAATACATATTATTAGTTTCTGCTCGCCAAATTATACACTTGGTTCATTATGTTGCAAAAAGTACGAAAGTCTACCCCCAATATAGATCGCCTGCTACTGAATTTTATATATAAAGAAATTTGGTTTGTAATGACTGAAAGTGTATTTGGATTTAGTTATTACCGACTATAGTCGCCTGGAAGTGCAGCCTTAGTTCTATATAAAACATACTCTATGACCTCTGACTATATATGTATAAATAAAATTTCATAGCGCTCGCTTAAGCAGTTGGAGCGTTAATGCGTAACAAACAATCAAATAAACATAATACTGAGAAATGCCGTGTTTCTGGTCAAGTTACAAAGTAAACATCTGAATCTAAATTGCTCGTCAATATTAAACAAGTTCTACCTCAAGTTCCAATGACTGTGTTAATTTTGTTTTTCTTGACACAAAGTTTTTAATTGTTTTAAATTTTTTTTTTTTACAAAGTGTAGTTTTTGGGAACACAGATGAATAATAAATAATTAATTAAACAAATAACAAATAAGGGTGCTATATTCGGCTATGCCAAATCAAAGTAACTCTAATCATAAAAATAAACATTGGGGTGAAGGATATTAAAAATAAAAAAAAATGCAGACTATATATAATTTAGATAAAAGTATCATCGGCTCTTAATGGGTTAAGCATATTTAAACCGTTTTAGTATATCCTGAAAGATTTCTTCAAAAGCTTTTAAGTGATACCCATATTGATATCTTAAAAAATATGGTGCAAAATCGTGCTCTTTAGGAAAAGTTAAAGTCCCGAAATTTCTTTAAACATGTGAAAACTTTAATCTGCTTTTAAATGACTGAATGTTGCATTTTAAATTTTTATGCCTCCATAACTCAGCCATTTCTGGATCTGTGTTGATTTTTTTTTTTTATTTGAAAGGAGTAGCTTACAGATTGGTCCCGTTTTAAAAACAGTTCATAATCTTAAAAGTTAAAGGGTGTCCCCATAAAACATATATGTTCTTTACGTGTATTATGGATAGTAAAGTGCATTACTTTAAAACAAAAAAAAAAAACTGCGTATCACTTTAGCTCCCAATACCTATAAGTAATACAAAAATAATCAAAAATTGATGGGTGTCGGTAAATTGACCTATATGTGCCTACATTTTGAACAGTTATAGACAAGCGCTTGACAATTGGACAGAATGTCGATTGCTCTGACCGTTATAGTAACAAGTATTAATATTCAAAATTATAAATTAAACATCATTTAGCTTGATGTATATGGCCATACTACTTGAGGACAGACGATTGAAATTTACAAGGAACCTGTATTGCTAACTCCGCTATAACAACAGGTATAAAATTTAAATTTAGAAATAAAAGGGTGTCACAATAGTTAATGAAATTGAATGAATATAATTAATAATTATAATAATAATTATTGAACCGTTACAAAGTCCCAAAGTCTAAGTCTCTTACAGCAGCAAGTACAAAAGTTTTTGTTTGTTTTGCAGCGAAGTACTAAAACTCAAGCCAATATGGAATTTATTGTCGCTTTATTTATATTGAGCATTAAATAAATTATATTATTAACAAATAAATACATATGAACTAAAGCAACAGTGTCAACCATGTAAATGTATAATCTTTGATTTCCGAAGCTTATTTGTCGTTGATAAACTAAAATCATTCTTTCTCTGCCTTTAAATTTACAAAACTACACATACCTAAGTATATACCTATATACATATATGGTTCAGAAAGAAAAAAAAACAAAATAATTATGTATGTATATGTATTGTTTTGTTTTTAATAAGAATGTGGTATCACTTTCATTTCATTTCTTATTAATTTTATTGTTTTTATTAACTCAACAATAAAAAACAACTACGATTTACGTATTATTTATTTAAATTGTTATACCCTTCACCACAAAAAGTGGAAAAGGGTATATCTAAGTTTGTCATTCCGTATGTAATTTCTACAATATTCATTTCCGACCCCATTAAGTATATATATTCTGACTTCTTATGCATAGCGAAGTCGATTGGGCGATGTCCGTCTGTTTGTCTGTTGGTCTGTCGGTCCGTGTTAGTGTTGAAATCAAGTTCGCCGAGGCAAACCTGATTTCACAAAAAAAAAATATGACAATCTATCAGATATAGTGTCGAAAGAGGTGCTATTGGAAATCAGCATGATCAGTGCATATCCTTCGAGGCAGCAGGCAAAACACCACGCCTACCTCTAATTTTTCATGTCATTTGGAACAATAAAGTACCTTCAATCACAAAAATAAATATTTGGGGTGATAGAGAATTAAATAAGAAGTGAAAAAATTGGCGCTCGCCCACTATTTCCGGTTTACGGGGCTCTGAAGTTTTTATTTTTTTTAATACCAATATGGGTATTACTTTAAGGATTTTGAAGAGATCTTTAAGGAATCACCCAAACATTTGATTTTTTATTGGATTTTTTAGATTTATATAGATGGTGAAGGGTATAAAAGATTCGGCATAGCCGAATATAGCACTCGCACTTGTTTAAATTAGTGTCATTTCTAGTTTCAATTTTAAAGAAATTTTTAATTCCTAATCAAATACTCGTATTCATTGATTCTAAGATATTTTAATTCTGCCACATAAATTTGGGGGATAATGAAAATCTTTGTACCAATAAAAAAAACCCGCTGCTAAGAGATACTGATAAACTTTGAAAAAGTGACAATTGTTTTCAGCTTTAGTTTTTGACGCTTATATTGAATGTTGTTCGATCAGTTTTGTGTGTTTTTTTATATACACAACCATATGTACATCTATACATTTGTTCGCATGCATGTTTAAAAGTTTAATGCTTTAGTTTTTCAAAGTGGTTTTGAATATCTAATCATGCTTTTTGTGTCATATAGCGGTACTATTTAAATAAATAAAAAAATATGAATATAAAATATTCTGATTGGTTTTTGTCTGCTTAAGCTATTTTCACATTTCTCACTATGAAACACATACATACATACATACATACATACATACATACATACAAACATACATACATATGTACATGCCGTATGAAGAAATTAAACCATTGCTTTAGTAAAAGTCAGTTGACAAAGTCAATTTTAAATAAAGCGCGTTCCACTTTGATCTGTCAACAGCTGTTTTAAAAATAAAAAAACACAGCATTTTTTGTGTAATTATACACGTACATGTCATCAGAATAATTTCATGAATCTTCATAATTATCTGGCAATAAATTCTTATTTACTTTTTTGGTGGCATACAAGTGACATAATGTCTATGGTAAGCGAAGCTATTGTTGCTTTATGTTCGGACATTATAACACTCTCTATGTCCATACTAAACATGACACAATATACATAAATAAATAAATATTGAGAGCGACATAAAGTCTATATCTACATTATGTCCGTGGACACTACGACATGCCACCCTTCTTTGGTAACAAATTTTTACTCAAACTGCTTATAATATATTTATTAGCACAACGTGTGCAGTTTTAATAAAAAAATTCCGTTGCGTGCACTTTATTAACATAATTTCGTAGTGTTATCAGATTAGGGCATTTATTCCTAAAATCTAGTCTGTGAATAAGAAAATTTTTTCAATTTGATTCTGAATTTTTTGGGAATTTGTATTTTACATTATTTTTTTTTTTTAATTACTTCTTATTCCAATTATTTAATTCTTGTATCTTTATATCTTTCAGTATGGCAACATTAACTTGCTTAAAATAAAAATGTATAAATTATAAGTTTTGCAAATAGATTTTGCTTTAAGATTAGTGGATTTAGATTCTAACGGCTTTCCATGGAATCTAATTATTTTTCGATCAAAAACGACAAATAATTTTATTTTGGACAAAGGTTTACACATATCAGTTGTTGTTAACAATTGAAACAATAATTATCCCTTAGTAAAGAATGACGAGGAGGATATTTAGAATGCGAACTTTTTGATCATATAAATTAAATTATAAGTCGTTAAAATATGTAAAAATAAGGAATATTTTCATACCCTTCACCACCAAAAGAGAAAAAAGGGTATATTTAAGTTTGTCGTTCCGTGTGTAATTTCTACAATATCCACTTCCGACCCCATAAAATATATATATTCTGACTTCTTATGCAAAGCGAAGTTGACTAAGCGATGTCCGTCCGTCCGTCTGTGTTAGTTCAGACGAACGGATCAGATATAGTGTCAAAAGAGGCGCTATTGTAAATCTGCATGATCGGTACGTGTACTTCGAAGCAGCAGACAAAACACCACACCTACCTCTAATTTTTTTGTATGTCATTTGGAACAATAAAGTAACTCCAATCAAATAAATAAATATAAGGGGCGATAAAGAATTAAAAAATAAGAAAAAAAAAACATCAAGTGAAAAAATTGATACTCGCCCATATTTTCCGAGTTATAGGGCTCTGAAATTTTTTAATTTTTTTAAATATCAATATGGATATCATTTTAAAGCTTTTGAAGAGCTCTTTAAGGAAATGTTAAATATTTTTTTAAATGCTTAACCCATTAAAAGCCGATGGCATTTTTATGTAAAATTATACATATATAAGCAGTACCAAATTTTTTTTTAATTCTCTGTCATCCCAATATTTGCCTTTTTGATTGGAGTTACTTTACGAAACTAGATTGACATACGAGGGCTGCTCTATATATTTCTGGCCTAATAGTGAAAATGCGAATATTTATAATCAAAAATGGTTTTACTGTTTTTCAAAGTATTCTCCAGCATGATTTATACACTTTTGCATGCGCTCAAACCAGTTGCCGAAGCACTTTTTCCGCTCCGATTAAGACACCTCTAAAACATGGTTTTTGAACACTTCAACAGCTTCTTCTGGCGACGAAAATCGTTGACCACGCATTTTTTTCTTGATGTGCGGAAACAAGAAGAAGTCATTAGGTGCCAAGTCAGGGCTATACGGCGGATGACCCATTAATTCGATGTTTTGGCTGGTCAAAAACGATCTGGATTGAGCCGATGTGTGAGAGCTCGCATTGTCATGGTGAACAATGATTCGTCTTCTCTTGTTGGTTTTTCGAATTTCTCCGATGACTTCAGGCAAACAAATTGTAGTATATCACTCAAAAGTGACCGTCCTACGTTGCTCAAGCGGAACAGTCGCCACATGACCAGTTTTGCCGAAGAAACAGGCGACCATTTGCTTTGAAGTGCTTCTTCCACTCACAACTTTCGTTGGATTTTGCTCGTCTTTGAAGACCCAAACGGTCGATTGTTGTTTCGTTTCAGGCTCATACGCATAGATCCATGATTCGTCACCTGTGACGATCTTATAAACGTCTTTTGAAGCACCGCAATCGTATTATTGCAACATTTCTTTGCACCAATCGACACGAGCCTTTTTTTGAGCGACTTTCAAATTGTGCGGGATCCAACGAGAACAAACCTTTTTTACGGCCAGGTGTTCATGCAGTATCGAATGTATGTTGGTGGAAGAAATGTCCAAGGATATCTCTATCTCTCAGTATGTCGCATGTCGATCTTGGATTATGAGTTCCCGCACGGCATCAATATTCTCTAGCACAACAGCTTCGGCCACGATTAAATTCATTATACCAATTTTTCAAAGTGCTATAGGATGGTCCTTCATCGCCATACAAAGATTTAAGTTCATCAATGCACTCTTGTCGTGATAATCCACGTTGAAAGTTGTGAAAAATGATGGCACGAAAATGTTACCGAGTTAATTCCATTTTTTTCTATATTAATTTTTTCAAGTCACTGTAAACAACACAAATAATGGTCGTACGTCAAAACGTTCGAGTACGATTATGCATAAAATTACAAACTTTCCAATGGAAATGTCAGATTGCACTTGGCAGCACTCAGTGTTGCCAGGCCAAAAATATATATAGCAGCCCTCGTAGATGGTAAAGGGTGTATGCCAAGCACCATATTGTAAATCTAGTTTACTGAAGTAACTCCAATCAAAAAAACAGATCGTGTTAAAATAATCTTGGCCAAGATGAGATTGTGAATAATAATATTATTTAAACTATTCAATGGGAAATCTGCAGTATTGTACATGTGGATATACGGATATGGTGATTTTTAACATCGAATCGCAAGAACTTAACCTATGAAACCTAAAGTTTTTATCAATTACTAAAACCTAAAAAATAAAATTCGACAATTAATTAAGCAAAAAAATAAAAAATATATACAAAATATTTATTGGTACTCATTAGTTTCTGACCAAAGTGTATGTTTGCTATTTCATACGTACGTTAAGAGTATATTAAAAACTTTAATTCTTCTTTTATTCCCATTAAGCCCTATTATTATTCGCTGGCACGATTTTCGTTCATAAAAAAACTTCAGTTTAAATCAATTTACATTAGAGAACTTTATATATTCATTCTGCTTCTATTAATGCAACCAAGTCTTTATATTATTAATGCATATCATAGTATTGTGAAAAGTGCACCACTGGTTATAAAGGGTGCCACAAACCAAATGATACATACATATTTCATGCAGTTTATTTCTAAATCAGTTACTAGTAGAAAATTCAGAATAATAGAATTAGCCGATCTCAATCTTGTTATTTACTTTATAACTCTCTGTGTCGTTTAACTTTATGTCTTATTTAGACAAAATGTGGTGATATTATTATTTGACTCATGTCACAATTTGAACTCTTGAAAATAATAGTCTCTTTAATATGCCCTTCACACTTAAGTATTAACAACTTGTTTAAGCGAGATGTTGTATAAACCAAGCACAAGTGTTCATACTGTAATCATACTGTCATATTCATAAAAATAAAATATCTTTGAAATGTGTTCTATGACAAATTTTCCACACAAATTTGTCCTAAAATACATTTTATTTTAATATTCTATTAATACGGCAGATAGTGTTTTAGTTAGAATTAGAAACGTTGTGCTCTAAATAAAAATGTTGTGGATTAGAGATGGACCAACAGCGAATTTTATTAATCTTGGCAGAGCGTTCTTATTGTAGAAATTGGAAATGACTTTAATAGTTACTTGTATTCTTAGGACCGCACAAACTCATTTTGGGATTTCGATTGCCAAATGCTGACTAAAGAGGGGATTAAAAACTGTTTTCGGGTAAATTGACAAACATTTCACGTACTTTGAAAAAAATTGAGATATTTTCAAAAATAACAAACGTTATTTCGGACGACAATATTACTGGAAAAAAAGAGTTGGTACTCTCCTGTGCAGAGGATCCTAAAATTTACACATATGTAGTTTATGCATGTTGCTAGAATTTTGCAAAACAGCTTGAATATTATACAATGTTTAAATCATTTTCCATTAAGTAAAAATAAAATAAAATTATTAAATTTATTTTTCTAATTGGAAATTAATGCCATGAAAAATATGATTGACTGTATTTGCTTTGTGTATGTTTTTTGACACGACGCTTAATTATTTCTTTGCCGCCCTTAAAAATATGGTTCAGTGCAACATCAAAATCGGAAAAAATAACTGAACACACTTCACAAGCATCTGTGAACCATAAATTTCAAGTTTTTCGCAAAACAAGAAATGTATGCATTTAAAATGTGGTGTCTAAGTTGTGATTTGGAGAATATTCACGATTTTAGTATTTTAAAATAAACTAAGTTGTTTGTTCTATTAGGTGTCATTTCGCCTTTTAAATTATTATGATTAATTTTTCTGTAACAACATATCAGCTGTTCATAATAAACAAAGAAAACACAATATACAACACAACATGAAAAACATGAATTAGAATAAGAAAAATAGCTGATGCCATATTCACAAAAGAAAAATAATTAGATGCAAAAGGAAAATACGAATACGCAATAAAGGGTACTAATTGTTCGATTACGTACCATTTTTCTCTCGCGTCGAAATAGAGAGTAACCCACTAGAGTTCACTTCTGCAACATTTTTTCATGCATTCTTCATAAACATTATTTACGAACGTAGTTTGACAGTGTTTCGCATAAAAAACTGAACAGTATACCAGACTTTATTACAGAGTGTCCGACGGTTTTTTCCCGCTATTTTGGTAAACATTATTCTTGACAGTTCATATTTGGCAGTCGTGAAGTAGACACATGGCAAATTTATTATGAAAAAAATTAAATAAGCCAAAGTGATTTAATTTCATTACTGTAACGATGAGAAACAACGTGTCAACAAAGCGTACAATTAATGGTGTAGTGAATGATTTCGAAGAACGTACTGCTTGATCGGCTGAAAACATTATTTCGCTCAAGAATGTGTTTAAAACAATCCATCGACCTCAATTTCACGCCGTGCTTAAGAGCTTGGTCTTCAAAGAACAGATTTGGCCACAATTTTGCCCAAGCGTTTGCATTTGTTTCTACTGAAGATTCAGACCATTTATGCAGCCGTATATATATGGTAATAGGATGTTTAATCAAAAATTATAAACAAACAAAGTAAACCTTCCTTGCGAACACTCTATTTAAAAATATATTTTCTGTAGATTTTCATATTACAAAAGTTATGATAAATGCCTTTTAGATAATCAATAATATGTATTATTTATTTAAAAGTTTAAGTCGGCTGATCCGTAACATCTTGTCAAAAATTGAAAGATGTTAACATAATAATACTTTTCATATAAAATTTTTAAAAAATCCACAAGAGATGTTAGTTTTACGTTAAAAGATATCTTTTTATTCCTCATTCATCCTTATTGTTTATAACCTGTTTATGTTTCTGTTTCTTCTCTTGCAGTCGTTCTATTTGCAGTCACCAGTTGGATGATCCACATGGCTCTCATCGTACCCGTTCCATTATTATGTATGGACGAAGTGAATTAGCCAGTACAGCTGGTGATAGCTCTCGTTCATTAACGAGCTACTTGCAGGAATCCAATGAAACGACGAAGATGTTAGCCGACAATGCTAAAAAGGATGTCCAACGTATAAGTAACAGTGTGCAGGCCCAAATCGAACAACTATTTACAGATGTCGCTAAGGATGCAACAAGCAGTTTTTCCGTAACCTGCTTAGGTTCCCTACCCCTAAAAGATAAAGTCACAAGCTTACAGGGTTTACAGGAGCCCTTAAGAGAACTTTATTTGAGAGAAATTAATGAAGAGGTAATGAAAAAATAAAATCTTCTTTTGCAATAAATTTTATAATTCTTTCATCATTAAATTTTAGAAACGAAATTCGGGTTCTTTGGATATTTGTGCCACCGGCCTCAGAGTTAAGATGAACCATGGCAACTATAATGACAACAGCATAACACTGTTTCACAATATTGCAGTTTGGTCCGCAGTTAAATTCACTGTGTCGCAGGAAGATGGAAGTGCTGCCTTTTTGCCCCTCATAACTTCTCCTGAAAATATCGATAAGTCGACACTATTTCAACCTTTAAGGTACTGAGTTCAATTCAAATCTTTACATATTTCCTGATACATATAATTGATTTTAAGTCAACAACCTATTAGATATACGAAATATTTTTCTGCTTGTCATCTATGTTCATTACCAGTCCCTACTAGAATGACTTCTTTGTTTTCCGGCTTCGAAGTAAATTTTTCATTGTTTTATCAGAGTTTTCACTATTAAATGAGCAGATTACTCTTATTGATATAAATTGGCACTTTGACAACTGAATATGTTATTGTTCTGTGTCTTCGGTTCATATTTCAGCTGCTTCTAGCTTAATAACATCTATTTGTCTGATATTGTGCGAGTATGTATATTATTACTAAATCATCAGCGTAGTAAAAATAAATGAAATGGCTACACCAATTTTAAAACAGTGCAACGCGCTTATTAAAAAAAAATAATGTGTAGTTGCAGCGTTGTGAAAAGCCACCCCTTTCCAAAGTAGTTATTATTTTCTAAATGTTACTACTAATTACAAAAAATATTAAATGCGAAGAAATTAAATAATGAAACAATGGACTCTGTAGACATAATTACAACGAGTTTTCATCCGGTTTATGCTGCTAAAGCTAACGATTTGTGAAATACTTATGAGAAAGTGTGAAAGTGTCAAACAAATGTTATATCAATGTCAAATAATTTGATATCCCATAATACAACACACAATGCTTTAAAAACGATTTATTTTGGACATAATTCCGTATCTCCTGGCAGGGCATTGGTGTTTCTGAGTAAAAACGCAACCGGTAGGCCACCAAAATACATAAATTTTTTTAAATATCATAAAAAGTTTATTTTTAACTAAAACGTAATAGAATTTAGAATAAATAAATTTAAAGTTTTGTTCTTATAGTGCTTTTCATTAAAAAGTTACTAGCTTCTGAATTAAGATATTATATTTAGTGGTTCATAGATTCTGAATTCTGTCCAAAACCACTTTCCAACAACATTTTGTCCTTAATATGGGTTCTTTTGCCCTTCTCATAATTTTTATTTTACTTGAAGTGTGACAGTGCAGAAACAAAATGTAATGTTGCGTTAAGGTGGGATCACACGATTGTCGCTAATGCACCAATTTGGGCCCAATTTTTACTGCACAAATTTGCGCACATTAATGAAGTTGTCAAATAATATTTTCTTCAGTCACATGATTGACACATTGTATTCAAATCTGATTGTCGTAAAATGGCAAAAAAAAACACTTTGGCAACAATAATTGCCGCAGCACAGTTCCAAGGTTGTGTATTGTAATTATGAGAATCAGCTGCTAATCGCAATTGAAAAATTAGTGCATTAAAAATGGGGTGTTCTTTAAAAAACGAAAAATACTTCAGCTTTGTATATTTTATGTAAATTAAACATGCAAAAATAAATAAATGGATAAACTGATTTCAGTGTATAACCACGGATTCTTCCATTTTTGGCACAGGTGTTCTGACTATAACCTCAGGATTTACTTCATTATATTCGGTGTTCATGGAATCATTCGTTACTATGCATATTTCTTTACTAAAATCCATATTAAATTTGAAGTTTATTATACAGGCATGTCACAGAACTCAATTCCGCTCGAAAGTGGTTTCAATTCCGTACATTGGTTCTTTAGAAAACGAAAAACGAAAAATTTCTTCGGAATGAAACCACTTTTAAATTTCAAAGTGTAATTAAGACTCTTTGAAATTTTGTTACTTACAGTTTTCCAATTTACTTTTATTATGTGTCGTTTTATTCAGATCAGCTTTGCTGTTTACTTAGGTGTGGAGCTTAACCATTTTTTTTAAGCAAAATCAATCGGAATCTCAAGAAAGCAAAACAAAATCGATCGGAATTTTTAATACGGAATTAAAACCATTCCGATCGGAATTTGTGATATGCCTGATAATTATAAAATGTAATAAAATGAAATAATTTGACCTTTCAAAATAAAATTATGAGAGCATTCAAAAATTAGTTATTTTCAAAAATGAAAATTGCCGCGTGTTATTAACGTCTATTGCCGTACAAGAACTCAATAAATATTGCCGCATTTTTCTTATTTCTATTGACAGAAACCATTATGGGTCAGTCACATTATTGCCGCACCAATGTTGCATTTTATTGGGCAAAACTAGCACAATATCAGCATCGATTGCCACATGGGCTTATTTATTGTGAAATCACACGACTGGGGCATTATATAAGGCAATATTTATTGCATTGCGGCAATCATGTGGGATCAAATGATTTGTTTGCAATCATACAAATGTTATTTGATTTCATTCTAATGCAAATCTTAAGACTTTTTTTATAGAGTTACATGGGCATTAATATGTTTGAATTAAGAGTAAATTTAGCATTTAAAACACGTTTACTTAAAACTGCATTCACTTATTTATCCGATGTACAAGCATTCCCCAGAAGATAATAAAATATGAAACGTGGTGCATAGCAATTAATAACAGAATTTTTCATGTACAATAATTTTGCAATGAAATCGAGAACAAAATATATCGCTTAAGCCTTAAGAGGTCCAATCAAAAGATTACTATTATTATTTTAAGTTTTCTTAATTTTATGGTGATTAAGGACTAGTTCTTAAGTTAAGTACTTAAAGTGTTTAATAAACTTTAATTTTTCAGTACCTCTGATCTGAAACGTTTGGCTAACAATCAACATGCACCAATCTTTGCAGTTGTCATGCGTTCAGCAGGTATGCCGAAAGTGTTGGAATGTCATGGGTTCATTTGTAAAAGTACCGAAGATGCCATCGTAATTGCTGCCACTCTATATCAGAGTCTGATGGCACATGTCAGCTCAAATTCGCATCGCAGCACAAAACGTCGCACTCCTCGTAATCAAAATGGTGTAAGTTGTATAAGTATCGCCAGCAGTTCGGCAGTGACGGGTTCAAATTATCACCCACGTTCACAGCTTGTATCGGCTGGACGTAAAAGCTCTTTCCGAAGTACAAGTGGCAGCACTGTTGGGGCATCAGTAGCCTCCCGTTCAAGTCGCAAAAAACGAGCTTCGAATAGTTCACTCAGTTCGAGTAGCAATATTATTAACGAAACTGTCGAAACTTCAACAGAGGAAAGAAAGAAAAAATCACACAAGACCAAAAGAGCTCCTCCCATACCAACCACTATACCAGGAGAAGCTTCAAGGAAATTAAATCCATCATTACACAACAACTTAAATTCAGGAGATAAGCGTCATTCCCCTAAGTTGTCATGTGTGGAAAAACCTGATAGCAATATGAAAAGTACACGTCGCTCACATATGGCACATTCAAAAAAAAATTCGGGTGATAGCGTTTATAAGGCATCACAATTAATTGGCAATGGTGTAGCTCCAGCTGTAGTAGCTGCAGCAATTGCTTCATCGAACGCTGGGTTACGAAGTGGTGAGAGTGGGGATATATTTACGCGTGTGGCCATTCCCAGATCCGGTAGCTTCCTTAACACTGGAGGTCTTACACGGTACAAGTCCAGAGCACAACGTCGTAATTCAGGAAAAATTGGTGGTTCAAATGGAGGTGGTGGTGGGTAAGTACACAAAACGCACACACAGTTAAGTCAAAAACAATTTATGATCTCTGACTTGTAACGAATGCTTCCCAGATGCTAATTTTAATTTTCTAAGAACTCTTTTTCAATATTTGCATCAGTGTTGCCAGGGAAAGACAGGAAAAAGTAACGCTCTTCTTAAAAAAATGTTCCATTTTTTCATCAAAAGTAACATTTTGTAAGTTATATACAATACAGTAAAAAGTTTTATTCCATATTTCAGGCAAAATAACAAGGCAACAAATTCATTTACTGAACAGAAACAAAATGAAAACAAAAAAATAGAAAAACTTGCGAAAACACTTTCTACTCGATGATCCTCATGAACTTGAATCGGGCTTCAATACGAGTACTAATATTCCGTGATTGAATCATGGGTGCCTTTGTCATTCAAAAAAACTAGTTAAAGTAGGAAATTTTATTAATAAATCAGTTAACCTTTTTTCTTTAAAAATTGAGCTTCGATAAAATTTACTTTTTTAATAATAATTAAAAAATACCGTCGTTAAAAACTAATTTAAGTTTTTTTTTTTGCTTCAACATAGAATTACTGACAATTTTTCTGTAATCCGGCACTTATGCGATTAACGATACGGTACCACAAGCTAGTAGTTAAGGTTTTCAAGTGGAATAACTAAAGTTGTTCACAATTTTCACAAGTTTATACAGAGAAAGTTTTCCGCACTATTGCAGCTCTGTTATTTCGTGATTTCTCACTAATTGAACAGATAAACGTTAATTTTTAAAAGTTACGAAAATTTGACAAAATATAACGGAATTATACATGTAACGTGGAGCGTTTAAAAGTTACAACAATGAAACCAAACGGCAACACTGATTTGCACATTTAAGTAAGAATTTAAGAATGGCTGGTGAAAATTTCCGAATCATTTTATCGGCGCCTTATATGTTTTAAACTTAAAGATAATAAAGTAGCATTGTACTGGTGTGGTTACGAAATGTTAGTAAATAGTTGCGTCTTATTTTGATTTATGTTTCTAGTTCACCACTTGGTTTCAGTGAACTCTTCAATGAATTTCGTTTGCATGAGAATCTTCATTCACTGGATGATATTCTTTCTGCGATAATTGATGCAGATGGCATGTCGTTTAATGATCTTAAGCCAATTTACAAGGAATTTCTTCTTAAGCTAGCAGTCACCCTAACAAAAGATGAGTTATTTCAAAGATCAAAGAATATAATGCGTCGTCAAAGGAAGAAGAAACTGAAGCGCAAGTTATATTCCAATGGTTCCCAAGTAAGCTTAAAACTAAGATTAGAGCAATGCTTAACTATATTTATGTTTAATAAATTTTTCTTCCTATAGAAAAAACCGAAAACCGCAATTTTTGGCACAAAAAGTTTGAAGAAGGTTTTTCAGTTAGGTCAGTTTCGCTCATGTCGTGGAAAGCCACCAAAACCACCCAGTAGTAAGGATTTAGAAATAAATAGAAAGTCGGAGCCGCCGCTTATTATCGGTTCACCTACTACTATATCCTCTAATCCAAACCTACGTCAACTAGGCGGACATCACCATCAGCACAATCCACAACAGAATCAACGTAATCGTGTAGCTACTAGCGGTTCAGATGTGTCTGTGATACGTCATGATCATCATGCATTTCATGGACTAAATCGAAACAGTAGCAGCGGGTATGTACTGAACAGGTTCGACAGTTTTCGGAAAATATTTGCATTTAAAATTATTCAAAATTGTACTTTTGCCAATAAATAAATATTTCAATGCGCTTAGATAATTCATTTCTTTCAGTTATGTATCCTGTTCGGAATGCAGTTACGATTCGGAATCATGTACTTGCACATCGGCTGATCGTTGTTATTGCAGCCTGCGAACAGACCAACTTGAATTGCGACGTAAAAATGAACGTCGTAATCCAAAACCCGTTAAAAATCGTAACACTATAAATCGCCATTCCCTTATCTCTTGCCAATCGGATGAAAAGTGCTACTGCTCAATGGTAGAGGAAGAACATCGCAATACGGCTGATGAAGAAACAGCCAACGCACATTCCGACACAACGTGGTGTGATACTGACAGCTGTATAAGTGCTAGTAAATGCTATTGTAAGCAAATTAACACTCGCTCCAGTTCGAGACTTGACGACAGTGCTTGCAAAACGAAAACAGCAACACGAAAGTCACGCTCGACGGCTCGCAAGTCTTCCGACAAACTTGCAGTGGACTATGAATTGTTTAACATTAATGGTAATAATAAGCCAATAGAGCCACACGAGGCTATGAGTGTTAAAAAAAGCGTTGAGGCCGCAGCCATTTTTGCCGATGTTAAATTAAGTCAAACGACTGATATAAAGAGTTTATATCCGGCCAAAAGTGTTGATAGTTGCCGCTCCTACTCAGTCGCTTCTCGCAAACAGACCCAGTCATATCGACAGCGAGAATCATTTAGTATTGGCCGTCGAAATGAGCGAAACCAAGCACTTAAGCACATTTCGTATAACACCCTCTCTTCGCAAAAATCCTGTAGTGCAGATGATCTGCTCAAACAATTGACGTACATTGAAAAGAATATAGCGCGTGCCGCATCGGTTCATAGTGGTAAGAGTAAAACGCGCGACATTATCCTACGAGAAAATTTTCAAAATAATTATCAATCGATGCGTGCTTTAAGTGCCTCCCTCGAGGATACTTTAGGATATTTGCCATAAACCTACAATAACTTAATTATTCTCTCTAAATAATATAACAGAAATAAGTTTTATGATACAAATATTATAAATATAGACAATAATTATGTGCATTTAACTTTTAAATTTTTTATAACTAATTTAAGATATACACTATTTATTTATTAAAAAGCTGCTTATGTTTCTCAATAGAATTAAAATTAAAAATCATTTACTTAATTCTTTTGCGAAACGTAATCAAAACACATGTTATAAATTTATAAACTAATTGATTCATCTCGATAGAACTTTTAATACTTTATTTTAAATCCAGTATTTCTTAATATTATAATTATCTAGTTTCAATTTTCATGATGTGCAATATCTTTACCAAGGAAAAAGTTATAATTATTTATTCACCACTAAAAAATATTGAAATCGCAATTTCTTTTTTAGCGATTTTATTTAATTTAAATTTATAAAGATTATTTTTTAGCCTTTATTACACTTCATTTGTTTGTTATTATTTTTTATGTTTTTTGTTTTTGTTTTAATTTTAACAAACTACATTTAATAAAAATACATTACAAATAAAAGCGTACACATATTCAAAATAAATAATAAATTCGTTATTTTAATTTATTTAAGTATTATCATTGTCTAATATTGTGCCAATGATCCGTAAAATTTTAAAATAATAATAGAAATGTTGGTAAGAAAAGCTGTATTGCGATTCACTAACTTTAAAGTATACGACTATCGTTATATTTGTCGACATTTTCTGTTGTATGCAGTAACGACAAGTGATTCACTAACTTCAGCTTAACGATTATAGACATCTTTATTATACCATTCACCAAATAACTCGGGTATCATGAAAACTATCTGGCACATAGGCACTCAATTCGCAAATATCGCAGCTTTAGTCGATGTCATCAGTAGATGACAACCACACAGTATTGTATTGACATGTAAGACTTCAGTCCGTTTCACGCCCTAATGATTCAGTTAATAGTTCTGTGTACATATATGATACTTCCTACCCGCCACCTGCCAGAGGCGCGTGCTAAACGTAAGCCTTATTTTGATGAACATCCAGTTTTAGCAGTTACCTTCCTTCCAAATCGTCAACGTTGCTCCGCACAAAAATCTACGTTTAGCTGACCCAAAGTTTTATGCATCATGTGATGTCATCATCTGTTTGCTGTCTTATATTGGTCTATTGTTTAATACACTTTTTCACTCAAGACACCTTAAAAATGGTACTTCTTAATGATCAGAAATCAGTTTATTTTGCATATTATTCCCAAAGCCACAGCAATTTTCTTTGCTAAGTTATGCTTGTAAAGCGTTCATTTACTTTTTTACATTTGGGAGAATAATTTTGAAAATTTCTGTTTTATTCTTCCGTTGCTAGTTTTAGATAGTAAAGTTATCGAAAAGACCTATTACCAATTGTACTTTGTCCGGTACATATTTCACTGTATGTGCTACGAGTAGCAAGATGCTATTTCTTCAGCACCTCTAAGTGTTACACTTTCTACTCATAAAAATTCTGTTTCCATAAAAATCCTCAAAACCATCACTAAAAACATATATATTTTGCTTATAGTGTGCAACAGAAATTTATAATTTGGGATACGTAGGTCAACGGAAAATGCAAAATCTTTATCTGGGTTACTTAATGCCAAGTTTGGTATATTTTCAAAGCCCTTTATATTTTGAAAGGGTGTTTTTTTAATTTAATTTACAGGTTTATTAAATCGCATTTTGAAAGCATATATATGTATATGTGATGAATATTAATTAATATTATTCTCAAAAATGCTTCTGTTTATTTGCTCGTTAAAAAATGCTGTATTGTTTTCTTCGCACTTTGTTAACATACAAGTATGTTTTGGCTTTCAAACTCTGGAAAACTTCTTACTTTCTCATTACTCTTTGTAAGAAATATTTTTCTATTATTTTTATCATGGCTACGAGTCTGCCTGTAGTTATATCAAATGTTTCTATTAAAAAATTTTACATACTGCTTTACTTTTTTATATTTGAAAATTATTTATAATTGCAATCTCTTTTTGAAACCTTTAAATTTCCACTGCAACTTTGTTTGTTAAAATCAACTCTTTTCCGAAAAAATAAGTAACAAGTAAGAGTGCTATATTCGCCTGTGACGAATCTTATATACTCTTGACTATCTATATAAATCTAATTAAGCGAAGTAACTCCAACCAAAAAAAAAAAATATTGGATTGACAGAGAATTAAAAAATAAAAAAAATTAAGTACTACATATATGTATATAATTTTACATAAAAAAGGGTTAGGCAGTTTTAAAAACTTTAAGTATTTCCTTAATGATCTCTTCAAAAGCTTTAAAATGCTATCCATAGTGATATTTTAAAAAGTTAGGAATTTCAGAGCCCCGTAACTCTGAAAATATGGGCGAGCGCCAATTTCTTCATATGATATTTTTTCTTATTTTTTAATTCTCCATCGCCCATATATTTATTTTTTTGATTGCATTTACTTTTCTGTTCCAAATGACATGAATAAATTAGAGGTAGGCGTGGCGTTTTGCCTGCTGCCTCGAAGGACGTTATGCTAATTTCCAGTAGCACCTCTTTCGACACTATATCTGGTCGATTGACATATTTATTTATTTTTATTTCAACACTAACAAGAAACATGGACGGACAGACAGACATCGCTTAATCGACTTCGCTGTGCATAAGAAGTCAGAATATATATACTTTATAGAGTCGGAAATGGATATTGTAGAGATTACACACGGAATGACAGACTTAGATATACCCTTTTTCCAAATTTTTGTAGTGAAGGGTGAAGGGAAAAAACTGCGTATCACTTTAGCTGCTAATAGCAAAAATAAATACAAAAATAAATTTAAAAAATAAAGGGTGTCCCCATAGGTGACGTAAATTGACTTTTCTGGGCCTTTCTTTTAAACTGTTATAGGCAAACCTTTTAATTTGATATAAATGGACATACTTGTAAATAGTTGTGGACAAACGCTTGAAATTTACAAAGAACCTTTATTGCTAACTCCGCTTCAGCAAAAAGTATAAAATTTGCATTTCGAAATGAACGGGTGTCCAAAAATTTACGTAATTTGATGTATGTGCCCAAACTTTTGAACTGTTACAGAAAGACATCTAAAACTTACAAGGGACTTGTATTGATAACTCCGCTATAACAACATCTTCATAAAATGAATTTAGCAATTAAAGGGTGTTCCCAAAATTAATGTAATTTTACTTTTATGGACATATCTTTTGAACCGTTATAAACAATCACTTGGAAATTAGACAACATTTCCACCGTGTCTGTTGGTATAACAAGATGTATAAATATTTTAAATTATAAATTAAGGGATGTTACAATAGTTGATGCAATTGATTTATGTAGCCGAACTCTTAAACGGTTATAGAAAGACGCTTGAAATTTATAAAAAAAAGTGATTACTAAGTCTACTACAACAGCAAGAATAAAATTTAAATTTGGAAATTAAAGGGTGCTCCTATGGTTGTTGTAATTTGGGCAAACCTTTTTACAGTTATAGACAGATGGTTAAAATTACAAGGAGCTGTAGTGCTAAGTCTGCCATAACAAGCATAAAGTGTGGATATGGAATATACGGAGGTCCCAATAGTTAATGTAATTTGATATATGTGGCCATACTTTTGAACCGTTATATTACTAGCACAAATGTGCTAGTAATAAAAATTTTAATTTTTTTATAAAAAGAAAATTATATTTTATAAAAAGCAATTCAATATTAACAACGCTCTTATACGCAAATATTAAATATCATATAAAGAAAGGTTTTGGTTGTAGTTCAGAACCAAAAATTTCTTTAGTTTCTTTAAAAGTAAAAATTTATAAAATGTTTTTAACTTCTTGATACGAGTATTCGAATGATTGTTATTATTATTTTTATAATCCAAAAAGATGCAGTAAATTTGTTCATTGTTTGAGGTAAACTAATCAGCTCGAAATTAAAATTGTTTTTATTAATCATCACTTTTTTCGCTTTATCACTTTAAGGTCATGTTAAGTGACGAACATACAGATCACAAAACATTTACAGATAAGAATTATAAATTATCAATTATTTCGTACGTGAATCTGCTTGCGACATTTAACTACTCACGTTAAATTGATGAGGCAAAAACCTCTATAAAAAAACTTACTGGGAAAAGAGATCATCAGCTTAAAATTAATGAAAACCCAAAATAGTATAGAGAAACCAATAGGCAAATTAATTTGTTCTATCTAAAAGCTATTTGTTAAATGTGAAATGAAGTTTATAGTGAAAAATTAAACCTTTGAACAGCCTGCAGTCAAAAGAGAGCAATATTACTTAAGATTATTTCGTAAAAACAACAATATTTTATTTCTTCTCATTGTGTTTGTTTTTTCTAATTTTTGGTACGGAATAACTTTTGTGCAAAGTAACGCTTAAATAATAATTCAGTTTTTTCTATCACGTAATCGAATCAAGTCACAAAAGCTTTTTTCAATTGCTACCATGACTGCCAATTCAGCCGACAGTGTTTTTGTTGCTCGCTCCGAGGGTATCTCTGCCGAAGGTATTCGAGATCAATATGCTGATGGTAGAGCCGCCAAAGTTTGGGAAATTTTTATCGGAGATAAAAACTCTCGTACCGATAATTACAAACAGTTCTTGATAAATTTACTAAAATCCAAAAACTGTAAACGTATTTTGGATGTTGCCTGCGGTACTGGGTAAGCAGATCGAAATGTGTTTAAAAACGTACACTAACAAAAAACTCACTGTATTTTGTCATAAGTTAGACAACCAAATGGAAGAAGATATTTTACAATAACACCGATTAACATTAATTAATTTTTTTTTTTTTAAATAGTGCTATTTTTATCCCAAATAAATTATTAAATAACCGATATTTTTTTATTTTAAAGAGTTTGAAAACGAATATATTAAATCAATTTTATCTCACATATCGCCACTATTATAATAAATTATTTGACAAATTCGGTTAGACATTGATCGTTAAAAAGATTGCATGCGTGGATGATAGTGTAATTATATTAATTATTAGGCTCAAGTTCAAGTTTATTTACTTAAAAATTCGATCAAGTTACATGTTTTTATTATTAATTTAATTCCTATTTTAAATTTTTTCTTCATACTAACTGGCATATTCATAAAAAATAATGTTAATTTTAAATGTGTTTTTGACAAAATTTTCATACAAATTTGTCCTAAAATATCTATTGTAATAGTTTATGAATGCGGCAATAAGTATTTTTTCAAGGACTTATCTTCTTTGTATCATTACTTATGGGTGTCTTTCGGGAAGGTATGCTACATTGTTTTCGTAAACATTAGTCTTAACAGTTCATATTTGGCAGTCGTGAAGTGGACACGTGGTAAATTTATTATGGAAAAATATTCAATAAACCAATGTGTTTTAATCGTTCAAACATTTATCAAAATCATAAAAAAGTTACGTGAAATTTTTGGGAGAAACAACGCAATTTCGTAGATAGAAGGTCTATAAGTGATAGGCCCAAGCATGGACCACAACGTACTGCAAAATCGGCTGGAAATAGAACTGCTGCTCAAGAAAGTGTTTAAAACAATCCATCAACTTCAGTTCGATGCCGTGCTCAGGAGCTTGGTCTTCAAAGAACAACTTCAGCCACAATTTTGCACAAGGATTTATATTTGTTTCCATTTAAGACTCAGTTAAAACAAGAGCTTCTTCTACAAGACTATATACGCCGCCGTATATATGCTAATAGGATGTTACAGCTCGCCCATTTTAACACCGATTTTCATGAAATAATCATAATTACTGACGAGGCACATTTTTTAATTTGGATGGATATGTGAATAAATAAAATAGTCGGTTCTGGGTAATAGAAATCCTCAAATTTTTCATCAGTCACCTTTGCATCCATTAAAATTGGCAGTCTGGTGTACAATTTGGTCACGAGGAATCATTAGAACTTACTTCTTTAAAAATAAAAAAACAGCGTAACGGTAACTGTAAATGGGGAGCGATATCGTGATGTGATTGAAAATTTTTTAATGGCACAACTGCATGCTTTGTGCTTGATTAACATGTGGTATCAACAAGACGGTGCCACATTGCATACAGCCAGGATTACAATGGAATTGCTGCGAGTAGTACACCTTTCCGATGGACACCCTGTTTTTATATTTTAGAAATTCAATATCATCTTGGTAACATTAATGCTTCTTTTTCATAATACTTTTTCCAAAAATGGAAAACGGGACATTTTTTTAAACAAATAACAGAAGCAACAACGCAAAAAGAAGAAAGTAAATATCAATATAAAAGTTGACAAAGAGTCTTTTTGGTAGTGATGTACACTACACTTAAAATATCTGAAGCATTTACTCTCCTATAATGCATTTAGTGGTTTGCACTCTCGTAAAGTATATCAGCTTTAGTAAGAGCAGCAAAATCAAATGGTGACTCTATTTTCGCTGTTTCCTTTTTTTCAAAACAAGACAATGAGCTCTTTTCGCTTAAATTGATCTGCAAGAGGCCACGCGAGTTATTCCATCAGTACTGAGTCTACGTCTAAACCCAAGTCTTGAAACTAGTATTATTCACTGCTATACCCTTAGAATTTTCATGTAGACAAAAAAAATTTTGTAAACTATTCAACCCTTATGTCCAAGATGCCGCACATTGCGTTCCAGGGAGTCTGATTTATTTAAAAAATTATTTGGCTCTGTCCACTGTGTTAAACTTAATCGCGTTTTAAAACTCAAATATATATATAGTTAAAAATCGAATAAAGCAAAAGGTAATAACGTGATATTATTATTCTCACTTAGCGATTAAGCATTCGAAACAGTTGTATTTATTAACCGACTTCAAAAAAAGAACGAGGTAATACAATTCGACTGAAGGTTGCTTTTTTATGTTTGTGCCTGCAGAACTCAGTAATTTCTGAACCGATTTTGAAAATTTTTGGTAATGTGATAGATTATGCTTACCCGTTTAAAAAACAGTTCATAGTCTTAAAAATTAAAGGGTGTCCCCTAACAACATACATATTTTTTACGTGTATTATGAACTGTAAAGGGCGATTCTGTAAAACTTAATATAACTGCATATTACTATGGCTCCCAATAACAAAAAGTTATACAAAAATAAATCTTAAAATTAAAGGGTACCCCCTTATATTTGATGTAAATGGCCATTTTTTATAACAGTTCTAGGCAGACGCTTAAAATTTACAACGAACCTGAATTACTAACTCCGCTACAACAAGTATAAAATTTTGTTTTGGAATTCAACGCGTGTCACAAGAGTTGATGTAATTTATTGTATGTGGCCGAACCTTTGAACCGTTATAGACAGACAGCTGAACTTTACAAGGGACCTGTTTTGCTAATTCCGCTATAATAAGAAGCTTAGAATTTGAATTTAGAAATTAAAGGGTGTTCTCAAAATTAATGTAATTTGTTCTATATGATCGTATTTTTTGACCCGTTGTATACAACAACAATTATAAAATTTGGATTTGCAAGTTAAAAGAAGTCCCAATAGTTGATGTAATTTCAAGTATGTGACCAAATTTTTAAACAGAACGCTGAAACTTAAAAGGGACCTGTATTGCTAAGCCCGCTATATAAATTAGTTTATAATCTGAATTTAGAAATTAAAGAGTGTGCCATAATTGATGTAGATTTACTTTTATGGGCCTATCTTTTTAACGTTATAGACCAACGCTTGCAAATTTGACATTATGTCGATTGATATGGTCGTTATTGTAAGAAGTAATAATATTAAAATTAAAGGGTTCCCCAATAGTTCATTTAATTATGTATATGGCCATAATTTTAAACAGTTGCAGACAGGCGATTAAAATTTCCAAAGAACCTGTATTACTAATTCCGCTACAACAAGTAGAAAATTTGGTTTTGGAAATAAACGCGTGTCCCAAGAGTTGATGTAATTTGGTGTATGTGGCCGAACCTTTTAACCGTTATAGACAGACAGCTGAACTTTACAAGGGACCTATTTTGCTAATTCTGCTATAACCAGAAGCTTAGAATTTGAATTTAGAAATAAAAGGGTGTTCTCAGAATTAATTTAATTTGTTCTATATGATCGTATTCTTTGACCCGTTGTAACCAAAAACACCTGAATTTTAGACAGAATGTCCACTACTTTGTTTCGTATAATAAGAAGTATAACAACTTTAAATTATAAATTAAAGGGGTTTACAATAGTTGATATAATCTGATGTATATGGGCAAACTGTTGAACTGTTATAGACAGATGGTTGCATATTACACAGAACCTAATTGCTAAATCTACTACAACAGCAAGTATATAATTTGAATTTATTGCCAAACTATTGAACAGTTGAACAAGGATAAGGTTTGGAGATATAAGGGTGACCCGATAATTAATGTAATCTAATTAATGTGACCATACTCTTACACCGTTATAGGCAGACAGATGAAACCTGTTTTGAAGTCGGTTTTTTTTTTTGCAAGAATTATTTAAACTGTATTTATATTTCAAATAATCTTATTTTACAGGGTTGACTCCATTATGTTATTAGAGGAAGGTTTCGAAGTTGTCTCTGTAGATGCATCTGACAAAATGTTAAAATATGCTTTAAAGGAACGTTGGAACAGACGCAAAGAAGCTGCCTTCGATAAATGGAGTATGTACAATTGTATTTTATTTACCATTTTACTAACATACAAGTTTAAATTTTTCTTCCAGTTATTGAAGAAGCCAACTGGTTAAGTTTATATGATGATATTAAGGAAATTGTCAAGGATGGTTTTGATGCAGTCGTTTGTTTGGGCAATTCATTTGCTCATTTAATGGATTCATCATCCGAGCAATTGTTACATAAACAGGCTATTAAAAATTTTGAAAAGTGTTTGAAACCCGGTGGTGTGCTATTGATTGATCACCGTAATTATGATAATATTTTGGAAACTGGTTCTACTCCCGCTAAAAGCATTTATTACAATGTAAGTTATTGTTTAAAACACTTGTTTTTATAAAAAAGGTGTTCCGAGTAAAATTGTAGGTTATAATTGATAAATATATATACTTTTATACTTTTTTCAATGAAACACATTTTCTGTGTATGTAGACACATACGAGGGCTGCTCTATATATTTCTGTCCTAATAGTGAAAATGCGAATATTTATAATCAAAAATGGTTTTATTGTTTTTCAAAGTATTCTCCAGCATAACTTATACACTTTTGCATGCGCTCAAACCAGTTGTCGAAGCACTTTTTCCACTCCGATTGAGACACCTCTAAAACATGGTTTTTGAACACTTCAACAGCTTCTTCTGGCGACGAAAATCGTTGACCATGCATTTTTTGTGCGGAAACAAGAAGAAGTCAGTAGGTGCCAAGTCAGGGCTGTACGGCGGATGACCCATTATTCGACGTTTTGGCCGGTGAAAAACGCTCTGGTGTGAGCCGATGTGTGAGAGCTCGCATTGTCATGGTGAACAATGATTCGTCTTCTCTTGTTGGTTTTTCGAATTTCTCCGATGACTTCAGGCAAACAAATTGTAGTGTACCCCTCAGAAGTGACCGTCCTACGTTGCTCAAGCAGAACAGTCGCCACATGACCAGTTTTGCCGAAGAAACAGGCGACCATTTGCTTCGAAGTGCTTCTTCCACGAACAACTTTCGTTGGATTTTGCTCGTCTTTGAAGACCCACACGGTCGATTATTGTTTCGTTTCGGGCTCATACGCATAGATCCATGATGCGTCACCTGTGACGATCTTATAAACGTCTTTTGAAGCACCGTAATCGTATTTTTGCAACATTTCTTTGCACCAATCGGCAAGAGTCTTTTTTTGAGCGACTTTCAAATTGTGCGGGAACCAACGAGAACAAACCTTTTTTACGGCCAGGTGTTCATGCAGTATAAAATGTATGCTGGTGGAAGAAATGTCCAAGGATGTCTCTATCTCTCGGTATGTCGCATGTCGATCTTGCATTATGAGTTCACGCACGGCATCAATATTCTCTGGCACAACAGCCGCTTTTGGACGACCTTCACGGAATTTGTCTTTGAGCGAGCTTCGATCACGATTAAATTTATTACACCAATTTTTCACAGTGCTATAGGATGGTGCTTCATCGGCATACAAAGATTTAAGTTCATCAATGCACTCTTGTCGTGATAATCCACGTCGAAAGTTGTGAAAAATGATGGCACGAAAATGTTCACGAGTTAATTCCATTTTTTTCTATATTAATTTTTTCAAGTCAATGTAAACAACACAAATAATGGTCGTACGTCAAAACGTTTTGAGTACGATTATGCTTAAAAATGATAAACTCTCCAATGGAAATGTCAGATTGCATTTGGCAGCACTCAGTGTTGCCAGGCCAGAAATATATATAGCAGCCCTTGTATTATGAAGTTTTGCTTAATCTAATGAAACTAGCAACTCAGGTTCAGGCAGCATAAAATTGATAATTTTTTCTTTATCGTTTTTTCTTAATCGTTTCTTAGAAACCTTTGCAAAATTGTTTGTCTATATTATAAACATTAAAAAAACGAATTAAAAACGTGCATGAGTACGTGTGTATACCTATTACTTATATGAAGAGTATCCGTTAATTGGGGAATGTATTCATCTTTTGTATACATACATAATATGTGTTTTGTTCATGTATTAGTCCATACTAGGACGTTGGGATATTCGATTTTTTCATAAATCGGTTTTCAAGCAGATATTAAGAGACAGACACACGGTTAAATGATTTTTTAAGAAGAAGTAAATAAAATGAGCGAAAAATAAAAAATTATACCTGCAAATATTCTTATGGCAAAAATTTTGTATGAAGAAGAATATTCAAAGTATTGTTTTAAGAAAGAAGAATTTTAAAAATACAGTACGCTCCCCGTGCATTTTCTATTATGTCGGGAATAAATAATACGATGTGCATACAAATTTTGTTTCTAAGGCATAAACCAAGCCAGGAATCTCGCATATAAGTAGTAAAAATCGTCTTAACAAGCTCTTAAAAACTTTTGTTGATACAAACTTTTCGCCTACGAAAGACAGTTAATAATTTTTTTACCGGCCCAATTCAAATTTTATATAAAACAGAAATTCGAGTGGCGCCCTTTCAAATTTTAAGGCTTATAAATGCGTATACTTTTTATCATTCGATAAAAAAAAATGTTATGTATATTAGCCTTTTTGATTGGAGTTACTTTAATCAACTAGATTTACATACATGGCGTGCCGAAATAGCTCTTTTACTTGTTTAAGTATTGAATTGCTTGAAAAAACGCCTAGGTGCTGGTCTTCGAATATAATTCATATATTACAAGATTAATTTTATTAAAAACATTCTAAGTTCTATAGTTTTAACCTGCACGATGTAAAATATTTACTTTGCATTGAAAGGGCCATATGCATACATAAAATATCGCACGAAATATAGAAATATATTATTCTCCAGATGGCTAGTAACCGACTGAAAAAATTTAGGAAGATCGTTCAACTGGTGAAAACCAACATAAAAAAACACACACACATACACTTTGTCCTTCATCCCAGTAAAAAATATATGGATTAATCCATAATCGAGCTATAAAGGAGTAATGACATTTTCATCCGTTTGGAGTAATAAGCGAGCTATCGAAACTATTTTTTGTTTTTTTTTTTTTTTTGTTTATGCCTCGCTTATTACTGCAAATGTTTCAATGGGGGGGGGTACGGGTATAGTAACAAATTTGTTAAAATTGTGTGAAAATTTAGTTTCTAATCGTCATTTAAGACGACTAGTTAAAATAGAAATTGAAAAATTCCCAAATTGTAATCGGGAGACTTAAAGTGAACAAGAGGCATCAGTACCTCACAAAATCAATAAATTAACAAATGAAGATAGCCAAACGGAAAACTTTGTTGTTCATTATGATATCAGTGAAAATTTTAAAAGAAGCTCGCTTCTTGGGTAATTGAAAGTCGTGTTTCGAACGAATGCTGTAATTCACTACTCTACATTTTAAAAAGTGAAGGTATGGACGTTCTACTATGTAGAGAAACATTGTTAAAAGCAGTGCATACAGAAAACCCACGCTGCTTCACAGGGAGCCCAGAAATAATAGATAAGGCACCAGGTGAATACTTTCATTGGGGTTTAGAAAAAGCACTGACGATGCACGGCCAATACATATCACCTGATGCAAATGCCGAACTATTGATCGATAAAATTGTGGATGGAATGCCGCTTTATAAAAGCTCATCAAAGTCATTACGGTTTGTGGAAGAACACATCAAATTAAAGAATAAAAATTTTCCCAATTGATTCTTTGAAGGAATTAAATTAGGCAGAACAGCTGATTAAAACAGAGCCTGAATTAGAAATGGTAAGACTGAGTTTGTTTTTAATGCAATCAGTTAAACAAGTATTCAAAATTCTTTGTTTTTATTTTAATTTATTTCAGATTTCGTACATTAAACTGCGGTTTGACAAAATCAAAATTGAAAAAGCAATACGCAAAATGATCCGCGAAATATGCTGGTCAAATTAAATTGGGATGGATCAAAACAAACAAATACAAATTGTTTAACTTTTTTTATTTCGGTAATAGCTGAATTTTTTAAATCATGTCATAAATAATATATTGCGTGTTATTTTTTCTTTCAAGGTGGCATTTCTTAAATGTAAAGCAACTGTTTACCAACAGACCTACCTGACAAAACTACAACCTCGTCGAATGCAAAAAAAAACAAAATTTTTTAAAAAATTAATATTTTCTTGTTTTTGTAAAAATAAAAAAATTTGTATTTTATATGGATGTTTACTCCCTTTATGCTCTTTTAGGAGACAAAAACGATTACTCCCTCTGTCGTCATTTTCAAGATCAAAGAGAGTACTCCATAAGGAGCTTAAAAGGAGTACTCGTGTCTGCGGACATGCTATGTTAAAAATCCAATGTGTTTCGGAGTTTTATGGAGTAATCCATTACTCGCAAAGGAGCGCTCCAAGATTACTCTTTGTATGATCCTATTTTTTACTGGGATGTTAATGAAAATTGCTTTTACATTCATCTTTACGTTTAAGTAAATTTACAGATTAAACCTGCTTAAACATTACAAACGTAACCATAAGTTTTCATATGTTTTTGTATATTAAATTTTGTTAAATTATCCAAAACCGGACGTATGTATGTATGTATTAAAAAAAATTTATAAACATATTTTAGTTTTTACCTTAGAACTAGATTATCACGTCTTATCAATTCCGGATGTTTACCTAATTGTTAATTAAAAAACAACAAAATGTGTCCAAATCCTAACATCTGTTTGAATAGATGATAAGAATTTATAAAATCTTTTAAGATTGTTTGTTTGACATATTCTAAAATTTGTTTTTAAAAAAGATTGTAAATTTTATTGAATATTTTCAGACAAGTCATACGGCTGATATTAAAACTTCGGTTTTATTCTACTGCGGTAAACCGGCCATGGTCACCATGGATTATTTAATTTCAGCCAATAATCTCAGCAGTGATTTCCGTCTGTCCTACTATCCACACGAATTGAAAAGGTTCACCGAAATTCTTAAAGAAATTTTCGGTCAAGAGTCAAAACACCAATTGTTTGGCGACTTCAAAGATCTAAATGCCGTTCAAAATCCGGCCTTCTATATCCATGTAATAGAAAAGAATTCAAACTAAAGTTTATAATATTAAGTTTAATAAATTGTTTCAAATAAATTTTCAATAAAAAAAAAATTTATTGCACATTCACTTTTATTTCTTCTCTCAACGGTAAATAAGTGAAAAAGTCATTTGATACAAATTGATAAGTAAGTATTTAAGTTTATAAATGTAAAGCCCAATAACATAAATTTTTTTACAATCCTCAGAATTAAATGACATATTAAGTATTCAGTTCTTGTTCAAAAATTAAATTACATTAATTATTTAAATAATTTAAAATTGTTTCCCTTATTTAATTTTAAAGTAAATCAAGTTCACTAGACAAACCAACATGAGTTTTAATCAAATGTTTGCTCGATTGAAAAATAACAACTATTAATTAAATTTGCAAAAATCTTTAATTTTTGTTTATAAAATTGTTGTAATAATGTTTTGACTACTAAGGATCTGTTATTCCTTCCAATAATTACTACCTCTAATTTGTTTTATTTTATGAGACTATAAACCACAAAATCTAAGGTACGTGACATTGAACCTGAAAATCGCCGCATAATTTTATGGCAATTATTTGTTCAAATTAATATTATAATTAACCAGAATTCAGCAAAATACACAAAATGTACCCTAACTTGTACATAAATGTAAACAAACGCAGCTCAAAGAAATATCCAGATTTTTTTATATAATAATTACCCGGTAGCGATCTTCATAGTGATTCATAATGACAAACGCCGACAATGTTAAATCACCGATGAGCAATGATGATTTTTCTATGATGTCATATATGAATTTTTAGCGTAAATGTTCTACATTTCATAGATCACCGCAGTGGATTTTGTCTCATCGACATTCATCAGCAAATTTTTATGTTCTGTGCCGCCAACGTGGAGATACGTAGCAGACAATAGCAACTGGAGTCATCAATGAATTTTTTTCTGTCTATCGTTATATCCTAGACTTTTGAAGGAATTTTTTACTACTGATTTATGTATGAAATATACGATATCAGCCTTAATAATTACAATGACAATGAATATATTCTGGAGACATATGTAGAAAATTGTCCTTAACATTTCAATGCAAACAAGTTTTTGATATCCAAATTTTTTATTAAAAAGTACTGTGAAGTACTCAAATCTCACAAATAGCTTAAAATGTTAAAAAATAAATTTGGAATTTATATTTTGTTTTGAATTTCCCAGTCTACTGACATTGCAGTTTGCTAGTCGGAAACAGATTTTTTTAACCATCTTTTCTCTAGTGAGGCGTTTAGGACCACGATTTTTGACTTTTTTAACAGCTGAGCGGAACGCTATAAGAAATTTTTGAAAAGTGCCAAAACTTGTGCAATCTATATACGTACATACATATACTCGTATGTAAATAAATGAAAAAAGAAAATTATTTAAAGCCATTTTTGTATTGACACAGATATAAAATAAAACTTTAGCAATTTTTTTTTTTTTGTTTTTTAATATAAGATAATACACATAAGCTTTTTTCAAATTTTAAATTATTATTACTCACCTTTATAAAGTTTGAATAGGATATTAGTGCTTTCTTGTCTTTGGTGCCATCGTAATTATATTGAAAGATGTAGATGTTAGCTTACAAAAATAAAAATATCCTTATGTTAATTTTTTAGTAGCGTGGATTATTTATTGTTTACTTAGTAAGTTTTCACGATTTTTGCCTCAGAAGCGGCCAAAGGCTACAGATAAGTTAGCAAGATTTTGGCTTAATAAAATACTGTACTCTCCGAAAATTTTCGCTAATTCATCTTGCTTTTTTAGACAATGATCGATCTTAATTCCCAATTCGACCTGCTGTCACAAACTACATTAACAGTTGCAGGAAGGGCTTCCACTCGCTGTAAAGTTATTATAATGGCCACCAATTTGGATTCAAAGTCCATAGCTCAGGTTTAAAAAATTTAAGAGTCTATGAATTTTTTTCAATGAATTTTTCTTTAATAGCTCGTTTTAATGATATTTTTGAAGACATTTTAACTTCCTTGCGTATTATATATCTATATTTAGAAACGTTCCGCAAAAAATGCTATTAAATTCACTATTTTAAGAAAACTTTTTAACTTTGCACTTACCACTTCAGCAGAGAAACAAAATGAAAATGTAATACCCTGTTCAGACATACGTTTTAATTGCGCAATAAAGTATTTTATGCAATTAAGGCCCTAATTGAATTTAATTTACCATATAAGAAATTAATTAACAAATTCTTTAATTAGTACTTAATTGAGTCGATAATTGATTAAGTTTCCTCATACAACCCTTGTGAAGTGTGTTCAGTGAGAGAAAATTTTATACAATGACAAAACTAAATGCCATAAAATGAAAAATAAAATATTTTCAAATTAAATGAAATGAAAAATTTTTGAAAATTTAATGGAATTTCAAAGCTAGCGTGCAGTCAAAACTTGATCGTA
Organism: Gymnosoma rotundatum; assembly: GCA_916610165.2. Taxonomy (NCBI): domain Eukaryota; kingdom Metazoa; phylum Arthropoda; class Insecta; order Diptera; family Tachinidae; genus Gymnosoma; species Gymnosoma rotundatum. Next base: position 120,772,158 of record OU744336.1, read on the forward strand.
CTGACTGGAAGAGTTCCATATATCAAATAAAAACAAGCAAACTTTCTTTTAAAGCCGAACTTCTCTTCATTCTTCAAAATTTACACAACACAAATTTCTAATGTAAAAATTAGGTCTGTTCGATAAATTTCCGGCAGAAACTAGCAACGATAGAGTAAAATAAAAATTTACAACATTACTATTTCAAATAAATAAAAGGAATAAACGCATTTTTGGAAAAAAAAATAGCAAAGTAAAGGCGAACTGACGATAGTAACAAACAAGTAAAAACAGCAGTGTTCGATGCTTAAAACATTTTGTTAGCATTTGCAAGAGCTTTGTCATCGATTGAAAGCACCTTTTTTCGAATACTATGCAAAATTGCTAAAATTGTTCCGTTTTTTTTTTTTTTTTTTGGAAAACTTTTAGTTTATTTTATTATATTTCTATTGTTTATTGTTTTATTATCCTGGCGTTTACTTCTACATAGTTTTCTGAGCTTTCTTCTAACTATTATACAAACGTTAGCTACAAATCAAAATATTTTGTATTTAAAACCGAAAATTTCAGCTTTAGATATTCGGTTTTGAAATCGCCATACAAATTATGGCAAAAAAAAGCTACACTATTTTAGTCTAGCAACGATGTGATGTAGATATTTTCGTAGAAAGTGCTAAAAACACTTTCAGTTCAGAGTATTTAATATTTTTTAAGTTATTTTGTAAAACAGAACAACAATCAGCTGTTCTGTTATTGCCAGTAACAAAAGTAGTAACAAATTTATTAACATTCACATCTTATACTCTTTCGCTGCTTCTTTTGAGGTACTGAAGTAAACACTTTCCAATAACATTTAGTAACAACTTCTTGTTATTGAACAGAACTATATCTTACTGTCAAATTTTAATTAATTAAATTGGATATGTGTGAACACCAAAATTAATTACTCAATTAAAATTTTATTTGTCTAAATTAAAACGTATGTCGGAACAGGGTATGAGGATCAATTGAAGCATTTAGCAAAACAAATAAAAAAAAAGTAAAAACAGTCCGTTATTTTTGCTTTTTCGTTTATGGAGACATGTAACAGGCAAAATCCTGCAGTGCTCATCTTGTTATCGACTCATATCAGACAATAACGTTAAGTTTCATTTTCTACAATGACGATGTGATGGATAACTCTCTTTGTTTATGTCATTATCACGTGGATTCATCAATGAAGTTTTCATTTTTAATATTTCAATTCAAACTTCGACTTGGTACTGATTATGTGACAATGATTCATCAATGAAAAAGTCGTACTGACGATGTCGCCTAAGTACGCCACCAGGTGGTTGTTACACGAACACATGTTCGGCAAGAAAGAACATGTATCGTGTATTTTGGACAAAAAACGAATTTTTCCTCGTTTTTTAACTGATCACAGATTAAATGGGTTTAATGTTGTTCAAATAAAAATAACTTCCATGTAAAAAATGTATTTAAAGAGCCATGTGGGAGATACAAATCCAATACAGCAAGAAAGCTGAAGTTTGAGGAATAACCGAAAGCCAATCAAGCACAATTAAACGTATGGTTAACGTTAATTCTCCACGAACATCGATTAATTCCAATCAAGAATAATTCTTTCATGTTTTCAAGATGCCTTTGCTTTAGAATAAAGCTGCTTTTGAGGTACATGCGCTAATAACTAAGAACCGTTCATTCTGCAGAAGGTTAATACCACTGTTAAATATGGCATAATATCATCACGCAAAACGTTATTGGAAGCTGACTCGGCGGACCCGGCGAACTTCGCCTCGCCCCATTTTTAAGTCTTCAGACAAACTTTAGAGTAATAATACAACACACAATTATCAATTATCATCAAATATTCTGATAAAAAAAGAGGACCGATGAATAAAAGTTCATAAAAAAAAACAATTTTCCGCATTTCGCATTTTCCGCAATTTTCCATGTTTTACACCAAGAACTTTCTAAAAGCCATTAAAGAATAATTTCACACAAAATTTCGTAAAAAAAATCAATTTTCGATTTTTCCAATTTTCCGACTTTTCCGGAGGGATTTTTCCTTTTTACATATTTTTTTATATAAAGTTTGACATTTCACGTTTACGGCAAAAGTAATGAATTCCCCATCGAGACCACCTGTATTATTTCACCATGTACAAGGCAGATTTATTTTACTAGGTAGTGTCGTCCGCCCAGCTGGTTTGTAGTTGGAAATGGTAAAAGTTGTTTGTATTTTCCTTTGTTTGTTTACGAATTTCATTTGTTGTAGAGCCTCTACTACCTAGTAAAATAAATCGGCCTTGACCATGTATTTTTCCTTAATTTTAATTCGCCTCAAATGATTGTTTAAGACAAACCAGATTTCTTTTTATGCAAAAAAATGCTAACGACATTACCAAGGCGAATCAATTACCAGGTGGCAGCGTCATTAATTTTCGCCGTGAACACTACTGTCCAACTCCATATATAAAAAATTTGTGTACTATTTTTTATAAAAAATTTGTGTACTATTTTTTACATATGAAGTTTGACATTCGTTTCTACCAGCAAAAAATAATAAATTCTCTAACGCTGCCACCTAGTAATTGATTCGCCTTGGACATTAGCTTGCATAATTATACCATGAATAGCACCAAAATAGTTTCAACACAATAATAACTCCCAAATCAAAAAAGGTTTAATTTCTGCATTTTTTGTTAAAAGATTTTATTTTGAGAATTAAAATAAATCGTTTAAAAATTGATCTATAAATTAATTGAGTGTTTTTGTAGCGAATAAATGACTGCAACCGTGTTTGTTTTAAGAAGCTTGAAGAAACAAATAGGAAAAAATTCAATTTGCAATCGATAGAATCTTTAGAATCTTTTAATAAAAAATCTAGAGTCTGTGTATTATTAATCCACTTCAGTTTCAATGTGTTTATTAATCCACTTCGGTTTCAGTTCCCTTAAAAAATACATAAGAGGCACTATTTTAATTTACATATGAATTATTTTATTATTGCAATGATGTGTTTATTGATTATATTTTGCACATTTTGATCAAAAATAAAGGAATATTAACTAAATATTAAAAGCTATAACGAAGGAAGTTTGTATCCCTTTTTCAACCACCCATATCGCTCCTCATTTTGTATATCCACTGCAGTAACCAGCAAATAACAATCAAATAATTGTTGATCGAGTTGTTTATCATATTAAATATTTGTTAAGTAAAGCACTGAAAAAGAGTGTAATTATTGTTATTTCAACCAAAAAATCCATTTTTGTTTTTATATAATTTGAAAAACTTATATATAAATTTGATAACTTGGAACGCAGCGTTGACATTTTTGCACAAATGACTTTTCCGAATCAGCTTTCGTTTGTCTATTTTTATTTGTTTTTTTTTAATATTTAGAATGTAAATTTTACCAACAATCAATCCATTTGAGCTTTCTTTTAAACTAAACATATAGAGAACTCAAATCCAAAGTAAAAGTAAAATACAAGTCTTCTTCAAATACGTTTTTATCTGCGTATATCTCGTACGTAATAGACTTGCTCGAATGTGATATGCCCTACATTATTATTGAATTTTTGATATAAACTTGGAATAAAAGCGATCCTAGAATAATAAAAATTATAGTATGCTGTGACTATAAAAGCTAGTTCAAAAAGCTTTTTGGAACTTGAAAATTATGTAATTTTGTATTTTTTAAAGAGATTGAAATGTAAGTGGGTTTTTTTTTCTTGTGAGTAAGAATGCAATAACGGAAACTGAGAGACATAAGTAATGCAATATGACTTATTAACACATGATTGTTATCGAATGTGATCTCTTCGCAATAAACAATCATTAAAATAAATAAAATAATTAAAAATTAAAATAACAAATAAAGGGGTATCCTCCTGCATCTATGTCTTTAACTTTTGACCGAAAGTTAAAGAGACTTAATTAATAAATGTATTTAACTAGAACATTAAATAAAAATACTTAAAGTTGTATATAGGAGCACATAAATCAAAATAATGTGAATTCGCACAAAATCAAAGAGCAAAGTCGTATATGTGTGAATACTAAATAACACCGTGAGTGGTGAAATTGGTTTTAAATGCAAATTTTATTTAAAAGAGGCTTAAAAAGGAAATACGAAAATAAAGAGGGGCTTGTAATTAATTTTAATCGATAATAGAATTATTTGTTTATACGAGGGACAGATTCATTTTTTGCAACTTTTTAATATGTTATTTATTTTCTTAGTTTTCACACCAGACAAAAAAAAACAAGGGCAATTAAAATAAACGGGAAGGCAATAAACCGCAGAGGTGGTCAATAACTGTAATATCAGAGAGCAGGGGGGAGTAGCTTTAAACAAAAAAATAAAAAACAGGCCACTTTAATCAAGAACCCAACTCTAAGAGAACTTTTCTTTAGGGTCCGTAGCGGCTTTTAAAAGCACCTAAGTTGCCTTAACAGTAACAAAACATTGTTTGCCGAGTCCTTAGAATCAAATTAAGTATGCATTTCATGACAAGCTGTACAAAATTCTCTGATTAAACTAACTAATCGCTTACATTTGGTAATTTTCAAATCGATACCCGATACTTTTAATATCTGAAATGAAATATAATAGAATACGATATTTAAACTATTTTTTTTTATTGTGTATTAATTTACAATATTGGAAACTTATAAAACTATAATAAACAATAGTTAGATACTAAACATATTCACATATATACAAAGTCCCCTTACAGAGCTCTCAAGTATAACTTAAAAAATAATAATAATAATTTAGTAAATAAATAGTAAATTTTTTTACCTTCAAGAGGAACTAAATATTAATAAAGTGTTTGTAATGAAAAATATATTTTTAAACATTACACAAATTTTTTTGATGTTTTGCTTTTGAAAAATTTCAATTTCTTTGTTGGAAATACTAGTTTGGTATCTTATATTATTTTGGGTTATATTGCAGTTAACAGCTTTAAATTTGCCCTTTTAAAATTGTGATAGAAAATAGGAATTCCTTCGTATCTTGGATAAATTTAATTTTGTCCAGATACAAGAATGCCTCTAGAGGTACAAACCCTAGTTGTAGAGTATTTAATATATATTCATCGTTTGTATAGTATGCAGCCATGATCAAATTATTTTCAATACACGACATACATCTTAATATGTGATTTCTTATTAAATTTATAATAAAATTGTCAATTCGTATTATGTTTGATCTATTATATTAAGTTTTATTTGCGACAAATTTTTTAAAATCACTTTCATTCGATCTAAATAGCAATGTGCAAGATCTTAAACATTTTCTGGCGAAGACTCTAATTTTTTTTCAATATAAGAGGGCGAAATATTAAACCAAATTTGACATCCATATGCAACAATTGGTCTTATTAGGGTTTGATACATAACGATTTTTACTTCTGAGTTAATGTATTTTGAATAAAACAATTTTTATACATGAAAAATGCATTTGATGCTTTTCTGAGAGTTTGAGAAATATGAGTATTGAAATATAAAAATTTATGCAAATAAATGCCTAGGTATTTAACCATATCTTTATTTGGAATATTGTCGCTTGTTACTTTAGATTTGATTCCAAATGATTTCCAGTTTCTCCCAACAAACAATATCGTTTCATATTTGTGAACATTAATTTTCATATGCCAATTAAGTGTGTATTCTTCAACTTTCTCATATAAATATTGTAGATTTCGGTTAATTTTTTCTATAGTTTTATCAGCATGATATATAATAATGTCATCTTCAGAAGAAATGATACAGTCTATTTCGTTGAGAAGATCTAAAATAAAAAGATTAGATAAAATAGGAGAGTTAACTGTCCCCTGCTGAAGTCCGTTAATAATCTTAAAAGTTTTTGTGCTTTCATGACCTTAGTGCGATACTACAAAATATTTATCAGTAATCATGGTATAAACTAAAATTGTTAGATGAATTGGAAATTTATAATCAATTAATTTATTAATTAAGCCTGGTATCCAAATACTATCGAAAGCTTTCTCCATGTCGATTAAACACGCGCCAGTATATAACCCTCTGTTCCAATTAAAGTTAATATTTGATGTAAGGAAGTGTATTGCATTATCAATTGAGTGTTTCTATTTAAACCCAAACTGTTTTTCATTTTTAAGATTTTTTCATTACAGAAGTTATTAATACTATTATTAACACAAATTTTTAACACTTTACTGATATTTGGAAGTAAACTTATTGCTCTTAAGTTCCCAGGATAACTCACATCCTTGTCACCCTTAGGTAATATAACTACTTTTGCCATTTTCCAATCTTTAGGGAAATACGAGTTGTTTAACATATTGTTAAATATGTTACAGTAGTAAAAAATTAATTTTTTCGGAATTTTCCTCAGTACAATATTCTGTATATTATCTATCCCTGAAGAGAGTTTGCATTTTAAATTTGAAAAAATATAGACTAAACTACCTCTGGTAATAAGGTAGTTCCCAGCCTGTAATACACTTAGATTATCGGATCTTTTTTCAGGACTAAAATCTATTATAGTTGTTTGTTGGGACTTAAAATCAAGATTTGTTTGCGAAAAATTATTAACATTATTTTCTATTTGTAAGTGCAAAACATTATTTCTAAGTATTTGTTTAACAGAATGAATAGTTTGAAAAAAGGAGCCAATAGTGTTAACCATTTGTTCTTGATCGCTTATTATAAATTTATTACAACTATCTTTTTCTAAGCTACTTGGATCTATTCCTAGATTTTAAATTAAATTTATAGAGGTTTCATAAATTTTTACATTTTGAAGATCTAAAGTTTTAAATTTCTTGAACCTTTGTTTTATTTCTTGAAACATTTTCCCTGAGTCCCTAGTGTCTATACTAGTTAACTTTTCTCTTATAAATTGCTTAGAGCTATTGAAATATTATCGTTAATTAGTTTCTTAGCTAATTTTAACTTAACTTTAAGAAAGTCTAATATAGCTTCAGTTAACGTTTTTTCTAATCTATTATGTTTCTTAATGGCCGTAAGAATTTTACTATTCTCTCGGTGTAGTCTTTTTAAAAGGAAATTCTCAATTCTAGAATAATAATTGTTTTCCTTGCCTTTTGGTGTAGAGTCTTCTATAGCTTCGATAATAGCATTATTAAATTTGGCTAAGTAAAAATCAATTTTATTGTTTGAAAGATTTCTTTCGTTGGATATTTCCATTAGGTTTTCGAATTTATATAAAATTTTTTTTCTATTTTCTTCCAATTGGTTCTTTTGTAATTGTACTTGTATATTTTTGGTTCAGTCAATAGTGAAAACATTTGTTCTTCATTCAATGAAGCAGTTATTTGTACGGCGCAATGATCACTATCACACTCTAGGGTTCTAAGACAGTTTCTGCTGTTATTTTCGCTATGTATATATATGTAACCTACAGTCTACAATATATATATCGAGGTATGACTCTAAACGGGGATGCGATAGGAAATTGGAAGCATAAAGCTTACATCTGAATAATATTTCATTATCCATTAGCCATTCCCTCAATTTGTTACCTTTCGAGTTATTTGTTGGATTTCCCCAATCTGTATGTTTGCAGTTTAAATCACCCGCTAAGATATAAAAATTATTATCAGTACCAAAGACAGAATGCAATAAACTAAAATGTCAAACGTAATCACTTACATATGCATCTATATGTAAGCACAAATTACACAAAAGTTTTAAACTGGTACAACGTAGTATTTTTACTACTAAGTAATTTTTCTGTTTTTGAACACATACAATTTTTGATACAGAGCATAAATACAAATGTCAAAAAAACAGAAATAATTTTTTGGTTTCTAAACGCCAAGACCGATTGTATTGAAACTTCACATGCCTATAGAACAAAGGTAGTCGTGTTTTAATTTCGATACCATAGCACTTTGCGATTCTGTAAGTTGCTCGCCCAGCTTAGGTATATAATAAATTAATACCGTTGCCATTTCAGTTTCAGTACAATAGGGCTAGAAGAATTATTTTAATTTTTTTACGAAATCCTCTACGTGTTTTTGATATACACTCAATTCTGTTTTCACATGGTAGATCGGTTCCAGAAAAAACCATGTAAAAAAATAAATTAATCGTGTCCAAAAATATGTAATTGGTGCCTTGCTCTTTATATAGAATCAACTACACGTGCGCACACATACATATGTATTTATCTGTTACATTTCAATTGGTTTTATTTGTGTTGATTCATATTAGGTCTGTTTCTTTACTCCACTTTGGGATCCTGAGGGATCCCAATTCGCACGAAAATTGTTTTCCCTATTGGTCTTAGTTTTTTTAAGGCTTTTTAACTTGAGTTAACAAAGTTTACCTAACCAATTTGTGTCTTTACTAAAATCTATTCTGAGTATTGGGAGATGCAACGAAACTTATTCAGCACTTTAGTACCGAAACCCTAAAATTGATAATCAGAACCACAAATATCGATTGCGTTATTTCTTATAAATTTTTTGACATAATAAAAATAAATATGTATTTTATAAAAAATATTGAAATTTTAAAAAATTTAAATTTGTATATAACTGTGCAATAAGATTTATTGAAAGTTCGGAAATTTTCTGCAATAATGTTAAAAGTTGCGTTAGAGACATGTGTAAATAAACTTGATTTTCAAAAGTTTTATTTACTTCGCAGTGGAGAAGCGTGAAGTATGGAAAGTTAAACGGAGACAATGGCATCTAAAGTGAAAAGCATGAAAACGTGAGGAAATGGAAATGCTAACCGCTGCACAGAGGAGTATTTGACCCAAAAAGCTGGCCAAAATTATTAAGCGTGGTTTTTGTTTTAAAAGTTTAACTTTTTTGATAGTTTTAGCTTTAGTTTGATAAAAAAAAGGTAGTGGCAGATTATTATTGGGTTAGTGTTATTTTTGACACCCCCCACCCACCAACCACCCACCCAACCACTATTTAGAACTTTGTTTTTTTTTTCATTTTGAAGAGAATTTATTTTTATATATTTGTTGTGTATTTTTAGAAAAATTATTTATTATTACGTATGCCGTTCTCCCCCTCGCATTCCGCCAAAATTTGATTTGCAACTGTACTTTATTCTAAGAGCAAGTCAAATTAAATTTAGATAGTCGAACTATTGTAGTTATGTAGATATAGGGAAATAAAACAAAGCTTTTTATGGATGTTACAATGTCTCCTTTCTCAAAATTATAATATATCCAATATTAAATATTTATAAAAATTGGTTTCGTAGCTTGGCTTCCTATAAGGAATAAACAACCAAATAAGCAAAAACATGTTCCCTTCTAATATTTATTTTATATTATTAAATACAATGGATATACAATTTTGTTGGCATTGTATAAAATTTTATATTGGTTTTTCGTGAGTTCAGCATTTATAAACAATTCTAAAGCACCCTCCGTTGAAAACTTATTGACTGTGTTGACTTCGGAAGTTGTTAACGATCACTTGTAAATTTTTGCTTTTCTTGGAGATCGTGTTATATCCATTATTAATTTAGCCGCATCTGGCTCATTGATGCAGTAAATGTGATCTCCTCTGTTGTTAATTGCTGACGAATTTCTTCTCTTTCACTTGCTTCATTAAATAATTTTTTTGGTCGCCCTGAAGATGAACTGCCAAATACTGGTATTGTCACAGTTCCTTCCACCCATTTAGTATACGTGCTTCAAAATCGGTCCTCTTTTCTTTGTGCTAAGCCCCAATATCTTTTGAAACAATTTTTGAAATTTATAACACACTGCATTACTGCTTGTATATCCCCATCTCCCTGGCATTCTGAAATCGCACACAATTTACTAGCTAAAAACTGCAACTTCTCGTCAATGATTCTACCATTAAATTCCTGTACTATTTGGAATAACTCAAATCTTGTGTAATTTTTTCCATGTTATCTCTCAAAGTTGCAAAACTCTTATAATAAGAATTTTGCGCAATAAGCCATATACGTATATTTTTCAAAGTGCATTTTTCCGTTAATTAGTTAATAACCTAATACTTGGGTGCATTTTTTATATACCTGCACCATTTTTAAATGTAATTTTGATTTGTTACCCTTTTAAATTAGGTATGTTTATAGCTAACTATATTTTCAGAAGAAATAAAGTGTCCTGAAGACGATGAAGTATTACATAGACCGCTGGTAAACAAAAACAGTTTAATAGGTGTGTATGCGTGGGTTGACTTACAGTTATTAAATTTGAATTTATAAAGTAAGAACTGAATTCTAAGAAATTCCTCTTTAAAGGCAGGTAATCCATCATGTTGGTAGTTGTTAAAAGTGATTAAATAATATTTCACATCAATAATTCGAAAAACACAAAAGTTTAAGTATAAGAAAAAGTGCCTTATGAGCAAAAATAGAAAAAAGGTAAAATTTTCAAAAAACAACCAAAAATAATGGCGCAAACTTGCGCAAACTTTTTTTCTTTTTTCTTAAATTAGAGATTTCATATTTTATTGTGGTATATAACATTATTTGTACAACAGCTACCTTCACTTTCAAAAAGCTTTTCCTTTTTTGTTTTTGGTAAGAATTAATATATTTAAATACATAGTTTTTTTTATAATTAAAATTTTAAAAATAAATATTTAAGATAAATTTTTCTTTTTAAATATTGAAAATAGCTGCTGATGAAATCTTTCAGGCAAAAAAAAAGTCAATGTAATACCTCTATTCGTTTAGCCATAAAAAAATATCATATAAATATCTTGAAATCGAAAAAATTCAATAAAAACGCATGCAATTTTCTTCACTTTCCTGACTTTAACAGAGTCCCACAACTACAAATCTTAACTTACACCCTTTAAATTGCACGATATGATGTAGAATTTTGTTCTCTATCGATCTGCGTAATTTTTTCTTAGGATTTCATCAAATTAATTTTTGCCTTTTTGGCCAGCTTTTTGGGTCAAATACTCCTCTGTGCGCTGAGTCAAAATTTCATGTTACAGTCATGAATTGTATTATTTGTTTTCTTTTTCCTAAATAAAGTTAAATATGAAAATGCAAAGTAGTTTTATTTAATTCACAATAATATTTGTTATCGACTATCGAATCAATTTTTAAAATAGTTGGAAGTACCGTATTTATTCTGTCCTTTTAACCGAATTTCAGATAATAACTTCAACCGACCAAATTCGATTGGCAACAAATTCGGTTCTCATGACTAATCTCTTTTCTTTGTGTAGTTAATATTACACGAATTTCTCAGTATCGTAGAGCTCTAAGGACAGTAGCATATGTACTACACTTCATCAACAAACTCAAAAATATCAATGCTTCAAATGACCTCCCTCAAAATGAGCTTAGAAAGGCACCATAAAGCAAGCACAATCTGAGGAATATTTAGAAGATATATTAGAGTTAAACAATGATGGTAAGATTTGTAAAAATATCCGTATATACAATTTATGTGCATTTTTAGATAAGAACGAGGTCCTTCGTATTGAAAGCCGAATAGATAAGGAGAGCGTACCAGATGAACTAAAATACGCTGCGATTATGCCAAAATATAACTACATTACAGTACTAATCATATTGCACTTTCATGCACATTTTCATCATGGAAATCATGAAACATGTATAAATGAGATTCGACAGAAATACTATGTACCCCAACTAAGAACCGTTTTCAAGAAAATAAAACGTAACTGTCAAATGTGCAAAGTGAACAAAGCACAACCAACTTATCCGCAAACGGCACGACTGCCAACAGCTCGCTTATCACCATACGTAGCGCCATTTACTTTTGCACTCATCGATTTATTTGGCCCAATTATGGTTGAAGTAAACCGGCACAAGGAGAAAAGATACGGAGTTTTATTCACTTGTTTGACAATTCGAGCAGTTCATATTAAGGTCGTGCATTCATTGACTACAAGCTTATGCATTTTAGCATTACGCAATTTTATGGCCAGGCGTGGGACACCAAGAGAATTTTTTAGCGACAACGCAACCAACTTTGTCGGAGCAGATCGTGAATTACGAGAAGCCGTTAAAGATATCGACTAAAATGAATTTGTTCGCAATTACACACCTGCTTGTACTAAATGGAACTTTAATCCTCCTTGCGCACCCCATATGGGAGGCATATGGGAACGTATGGTACGTTCTGTTAAAATGGTTCTGTACAGGATAAGCTCATCAAGAGCACCCAATGACGAAATACTTCGTAGTATGATGGCTGTGATAGAAAATATTATAAATTCTTGCCCTCTAACATACATGCCAATAGACAACGAAAATCAAGAAGCGCTAACTCCAAACCCTTTGCTGCTAGGGTGTTCAAATGGCATGAAGCCGTTAGCTGAATACGATGACGGTGGCCTAGTTCTAAAATTAAGTTGGTTATATACACAACAGTACGCCCAACAGTTTTGGAAAAGATGGTTGGTCGAATACTTGCCCTCGCTGACTTGCAGCACAAAATGAAATGTGGGGCCAAGAGGAAGAGTTCTAGAGACTACAGTTGCCAGCGATGGACAAGTTCGAAATGCTAAGATCATGAGTTCATATGGTGTGGTTCAAGATAAGAAATAAGGCTGCGAATATCCTTCTTGCCATACTGAAGGGGGGTGCTACCGCCACTACGATCAATAACCAATTATTTGTTAAGCCAATTACTTATCAAGCCAATTACCTGTAAAACCAATTATTTATTATCTTACTTTACAACTAAATCGCGCTAAATAAACGTGTATTATTGTGTGTTTAGAGGTGGTAAAGTTCAAACCACTAAAAAAATAATTCATAAAATCTTGAAATTTCAAGCTAAATATTGTTTATATTTCGCTTTGTTTTTGCATTAAGAACGTATGTAAATTTTATTATGTTACACAGGAATTTTAACATTTAAATTTAAAGCATACATAAAACAAAGGCAGTTTTCGTTTTGTATTTGATGTTTATAATGTCGCAAAAGCTTTGCTGCAGACATATTCCCGCAACAGGCCTATCTTCTGAACTGTTATATACAATTAATTGAATATTAAAAAAGGCCACTACTCTGTCTGATATGATAAGAAGTATAAATATTTAAAATTATAATATAAAGAGTGTTGCATTTGTTGATGTAATTTTATGTATATGGTTAAACTGTTGAAAAATTGTAAACAGACAGTTGAAATTTACAAAGAAATCTAATTGCTTAGTCCGCTATAACAACAAGTATAAATAAAGGGTGCCCAATAGTTAGTTTTATAGATAGCTAAAATCTGTTTTGACAGACGAATAGCTTAATATAGAATATAGAATAGACGCTTAACTGACGAATAATGTGACATTTAACTTTCTTGTAAAATATTAACCTTTGAAAATATGGGAGTGCCAGTTTAAAAACCGACGACTTTAACAAATTTATTTGGTTCTTAAAAAGGCAAATTTTTAGTTGTTTATTCTCAAGAAAAGAATACTATTAATGTGTATTTAACTTGTTGTGACCAACCTTTAAGGCCTAATATAAGGTCTGTTTCTTTACTCTACTTCGGGATCCTGTGGGATCCCAGTTTGCACGAAAATTGTTTTCTTACTTCAAAATTGGGTAAATGAGAGGGGTTTTGAGAGAATAAAGTTCTTCTTCTTCTTGCACGAAACAGCCCAAACTTTTTCTTCGTGCAAGTTGTTTAAACTTGTGTAACAGCCTTAAAACACTAACTAAATACAAAATAAATTATTATTTCCTATATTTGATTTATTGAAATTAATTTTTCTCTTTAAAATAGTCAAAATTATTTGAGTTTTTATTTTATGTTTAAAATTTAGATTTTGTGTTCCCGTACTTTTATATAATTTTGTCTTTTTATGAGAGAAAAAAAATGCTTGCTCTCATTTTCAAGAACTTTACCCAAAATGTAAAGAAACACACCTATTATAATTCATATCATGCCTGGGAGTAATTTTAATTTAAAAAATGGAATAAAAGACTGGAACTTCTGAACTTTTACTGCGATTTATAGAGTAGGTCATAAGCTTTTCGCCTATTGCACAAGACGAATTGACTATCAGTTGGTGTCCATGGTGAAATAATACAGGTGGTCTCGATGGCGAATTTATCACTTTTGCCGTAAACGCTAAATGTCAAACTCCATACATAAAAAAATGTGTACATATTTTTTTATATGGTGTTTGACATTACACGTTTGCGGCGAAAATTATGAATTCGCCATTGCGACCACCTAGTATATTTTCGCCATGGTGGTGTCGGTAGCACATCCATTTTTTGTTTGTTTACATATTTTGCTGGCTCGATCTATCAAAAGTTGTTTACAAGGCGAATCAATTATCAGATGGCAGCGTTAGAGAATTTATTATTTTTTTTTTGGTAGAAACGAATGTCAAACTTCATTTAAAAAAAAATGGTAAACAGATTTTTTATATATGGAGTTTGACAGTAGTGTACACGGCGAAAATTAATGAATTCGCCTACGCTGCCACCTGGTAATTGATTCGCCTTGGTTGTTTATTTAGAAACCTCAATGCAAACAAAAATTCAAATTTAAAAAAACTAACAAACGTTATAAAATTGAAAAAAAAAATAAATCGCTAAAAATTTTTTAAAATAAATGTGCGTATTTTGTTTGTACAATTCACTTAATACAAAATATACATACATATGCATGAATATAAAAATAATAATATAAATTATGTGAGAATTTGAGGCATAAATATAAAATATTTACAAATAAAAACAGTATTAATAAATACAGAACCGGACAAAATTATTCGCACTGGTACTAACTTTATCAGGCATGTTCTGACAATCGCAAATCGCGAGTTGAAATCGCATGAAAAGTGTTCTGTAGTTCACAATCGCAAGAAATTTGGCGACTTGAAATCGCAAGCACATACCGAAGTGAAGTTAAAAATTTTACTTAAAATAAACTTTAAAGCAACAACAAAATTATACACAAATGAAAATTAATGTGTTCTCTTTTATTTTTAACAAAATTTATTTTAATTTTTAGACAAATTAAAACGCAAATAATTAATTGAAAGTATGTTATTTGTTCTATCAATTGTTTTGATTATTTTCTTGCGTATTAACGATTTCATAGAAACAGCTGTTTTAGTTTATGTCCGAAAATATACTAGCATTAGTCGGTAGTCAAAAAAATATGTGGTTATTTTAATTTTCAATTCTTATAAAATATTCGGTGCTTTTAAATGTGCGATTTAAGTGTTAAGGGGCCTTTAAAATTTATTTATTTAACTTGCGTTAGTTTTTTTAAATTAATAAATATACATTGGATTGAAGTATCCATTAAATTATCACAATCTCTAAGCGTCCGTATTTTAATTCGTTATGTTTTTATTTGCATGTTTTTTAAGAAATAAAACTAAGCTGCAGGCACTTTGTTGGAATTTTCTTTTGTTTATTTATGTTTTGCACCGTAAAAACATATGTTTTTCTTTTCGAACATAAATTAAAAAAAAAGAGCAAATAGCAAGCAAAACGCGTGAGTTTCAGAACATGTAAAACAAAAGTTGGCTTTTTGAAATCACATGCGAGTGTCACAACATGCCTGTATATTTAATCTTGCCTTTTTTTAAATAATTAAGGCACAGAATGATAAGTTTTTCGAAGTTACAAAGCAAAATATAACTCTAGTTGCTAATTCAATGTTGTCTATTTTCACACAGCACAGTATGTTTGGATGTAAAATTATATTTATAATTTGTTTAATACTTTTTAACGTATATTTTCTTTATTAGTACTTCTTATAATCTTGTTGTTAATAAACGAACTGGTTGTAAGTTATTAAATATATAATTAGTAAACTTAAAATCCGGTCTCTTTAATTCTTGTGTAGATGGAATATTTGCTCACTAGTACAAAAATCTGCAATTATTAGAATAACGATTTCATGCATATATCCAATACATTTCACACAGCTTGTCACAAAATTTAAACGCAGTAGTATCAAAAATAATGGTTTTATAAGCATTTGTATTTTCAATATTACATTGTAAAAATTACAATATTACAAAAATTATAATATTACATATTAAAAATTATGTTTTTTATCTTCTACTATAAAGTTACAAATATACCAGTTTGGGTCTTTAAGATCAGCGATATATAGGTATTATATTAACCTAAAATATAAAAATAATTAACAATGCTGCAGATAAACCAAAAGTGATGTAACACTTATGCTATTCACTTTATTTTGTTTGTCGCATAAATTTTATTTTGTTATAAAAAACAGAACAAGGCAGATTTATTTTACTAGGAGTGTCGTCCGCCCAGCTGGTTTGTAGTTCGAAAAGTCAAAAGTTGTTTGTATTTTCCTTTGTTTGTTTACGAATTTCAAAAAACACTAACAACAAGCGTGTGCGTAACAAAGCAAACATTTGTATTGAGGCCAATTATTTTTTATTTCTCTTTGTGTTTTTGACGTTTCCAACGCACAAAACAACAATAAAAAGTCATGTTGTTTTTGTAAATGTTGTATTTGTTGTAGAGCCGCTATTACCTAGTAAAATAAATCTGCCTTGAAACAGAATTTCAATTCATTAAGGAAAATCCCAGCCAACAATTAAATAAGCACTCTGAAAAAAGACATAAGAATGCAGCTTTTTCTGAGCATACCTTAAAATTGCTCACGCCATGAGTCCTATATAACACTCGAAAATGTGTATCTGTAAAGCACTTTTAGGGACAAAAGGCCATCAATGAGACTTTTCTGAAATAAATTAAGAGCTCTTTAAGATAAACTAGTTTAATGAAAAAATAGGATATTTTTGAAGGTTTTCGGATGGAAATGATTGTTGTTTGGACTCTTTATGAGGGTTAAAGCTCCGAGAAATGACTTATTAAATTTCCTTTGTGATTCATATAGCTTGCTGGGATATAATTTTTTACTTTTTGCTTTGAATATGTCATCCGCTTTTTAACATTTCGACACAGCAAAGAAAAAAACCCCTGTTGGTTTTTTGTGTTTGTTGTCTCTTTGCTACCACTTGGTAAATTAATTCGCCTTGGGGTAGTACCACAGATCGTCAAAGTCGAATTTGAAAAATGTTTCATAGCTTATAACTTTATTAAAAGTACACCCATTTCAAAAATTTTTATTTTTAGTTATCCAAATAGCTATATAAAGTAAAAAAGTGCTTAAGTTTTTTAAAATACTTAAAAACAGATTTAGAAAAATAAATAGTACAAAAAACTTTTTTTTTCTTTTTTTTTTTATTTTATTATTTTAGTGGAAATACTTTTTTTATTTTGAAATTTCAGAAAAAGCTTAAAAAAAAATGTGAAATTTTGGTCAAAAATTACTTTCAGTTTTTTTACCCGTCACCACAAAAAGCGGAAAAAGGGTACGACTAAGTGTGTCATTCCGTGTGTAATTTCTACAATATCCATTTCCGACCCCATAAAGTGTATGTATATATTCTGACTTCTTATGCATAGCTAAGTCGATTGAGCGATGTCCATCTGTCCGTCCGTGTTAGTGTTAAAATCGTAAAAAAAGATGTGATGATTTCATAAAAAAATATGTCAATCGATCAGATGTAGTATCAAAAAAGGTGCTATTGGAAATCCGGAACAATAAAATAACTCCAATCAAAAAAATAAAAAATTCGGCAGAGCCGATTATAGCACTCTTACTTCTTTAAGTAGAATTTTACGTTTTTCTTTAAGACAAGGCCTTGTGTAATCCATCGAATGTCTTTTTATGGAATTTTTGTTTTTTTAAAAATTTGGATAAAGGTTTCCTGATGAGCTGGCTTAACCCTTTCGGGACTACTGGGATAATACGTCACAGCAATTTTCAAACTGTCTTTTTTCTTTATTTTCAACGCAATCGCCAAGGAGGTAGAACTCCCAAACGTCCAAAAACGAATAGCATTGGAGACCACTTGCCAGTAGAGCAAGAGAAGCGTTGTCGCTGTGTCCGCTGTTCTTCACTTGGCATAGAAAAGCGAAGAAAGATGATATGCTCAGGTTGTAACAACGCCTTATGTTACAAGTGTTTTGGGCCATTCCACAAATAAATACCTAATTGCATTCCTAAAATGTTAAAAATAAATGTAAACTTTTTTCTAAATCTAATAGTATTTATATTTTAGTTATCTTTTCAATTTCGAATCGCTCTTCCAGAACACTGATTGGGATTTTATGTCCTATGAAAATACTTGTTGGGATTATATGTCCCAGGATAAAAGAACGAATTTAATATTTTTAAGTATGGAGAACATAATACTTTTATCATACCTTTTAGAATATGAAAAAAATTTTACCATACATAATTTGGTTTGCAAAATAAAACTCCGTCCCGAAAGGGTTAAGCACCCGGCGAAATACGTATAGATACCTGCCAAGGCGTATCTATAAGGTGTAGTCATCGGCGAATTGTTACAACAAAGCATCTTTTTGGTACGAGTTCGTGTCAAAAATCAGTGATTAAGGCGAATAAAATTTTAATTTGCTTTGAAAAATACAAAGCAAACAGTCAAAAAATTCAAAACAAGAATAACAATATTTAAAAAATGAACAACACAAAATTTTACGAAACAAAAATAAATTCTGTGTTTTTTATATATATTTTTGTTTTCATTTTTAATAAAAATAAAATTTCAGGAAAGAAATAAAATTACAACATGTTGTAGGACTTTTTAATACTGGAACCAAAAACATATCTTTGCTGGAGCAATTTCAAAATTTTTCTTTTTTTTATTTATTGTGTTTATATATACGTACTTATATACACTCTGAATCAGTTGATTAGAACCACTTAAAAATACATATAAATTTATTTGTACATAGCAACACTTTCTATTTCTTTCCATAGTTTTAAATTTTTTCTTTAAGTTTCCGAGCACAGTTTTGAGACATTGCCCAATTTCATGCGCAATGTCCTGATATATACTGTTCTTGCCCATTTTCCACTAATCTTAGTGAAAAGTATTTTTGTTTTTCTAGTAGTTTAATGTTTAAATTAAATGCCACTACATGATTGGAAATAATAAAAAAAAAACGAAAAGTGGGTTCAAAGTGGGTCATATCAAGGGAACAAAAATGTATATATTTTCTTTTTTGTGGAAAAACTGTTGCCTTAAACTCTGATCTTCTTGTTGTTATTTTTGGAATCTTAAAAAAAATTCTGTTTCCGATGGTAATAAAATTTAGCTCTGTACAGAAAGAAATGGCGTACTAAAAATGGAAATTTAAGTGGTTCTAATCATTTAATCGAGAGTGTATGTACATATGTATATAAACAAATAAAGAAAATACAAGAAACGAAAAACAAACCAAATTGAAAAAAAACAAAACAAACTTTGACGTTATTTCGTACAGTACTTCATGCTGATGATACCACCTGGTTATCAATTCGCCTTTATACCTGCTTTACCAGCCAGTGAATAAATTGCATTTTTATTTAAAATTTTTATGGGATATTAGCATAATATGCTAAATAATATTATAAAAATTCCCAAAATAATCTCTGGGTTTAGTTTTGTTGCTGATATTTTATATAATAATTGTGCCATCTATATATAACTAGTGAAACACAAAACTTCGGGATACTTTTTCTCCTATGTTTGTCAACCGAGTTTGTTTTTTTTTCACATATTTGTAGATATTGTCGAGCTTTAGTGCACCGTCTTTATCCCATTTAATACGGTTTAGTATTTTAAAAGTAAATGACACTTGAAATTGCCACCACTACACATGCAAAAAATGCACATCTATTCAAAACATGAGTTTGTACATAAAATAGCAAAGAAAAACCCCGCTTGTTCGAGTTTCTAGTGCCGAACTAGTTATTTCTCTAGACGTTAATACCCAGTTTATACCGTTCAATCTACTTCCCACGTCTTTGACTGGTGAATTTAACATGGAGTTGTCATAGGAGGGGTACAATTGTCTACCTTCTGCATTAACTTTCTCAGGTTATTTCACTAGTCAAAGCGACCATATAAATTCAATGGTATTTTTTAGCCAACTAAATAACTATTGAAATTGGGCTGGTAATTAATTCGGCGTTAAGTAGTCCACTAGGTTACTAGAATAAATTCACTACCACTTTTTATAGAGATAGATAGTTTGTGTAATACCTAGCTATGAATAGTTTATGAACTAAAAGAAATGAACATGTTTTATCGTATAATTATTTTAATCATACATATAGATTATTTATTTTATATTTAGGTACATAGTATATATTTATATTAAGAAAAGTAAATAATTTTAAGTTCATTGCCAGTAATTAAAAAAACAAAACAAAAGTGAAATTTTTGCAAAAGTTAAATGCTTCCAAAAAAAGTTAGTAGTTTAAATCAGTGTTTGCTGTTATCGTAACGCTTTTAATTTTAAATTGGCGTTTTTTCTGCCTCTGCATTGCTTTCCTTATTTGTTCCTCAGCGGGTCCCTTGTAATCCGTCAGTGATGAAGCAGCTTCTAAAACGTTTAATATATGAACATATAAAAAATGAATTATGTGCAAAAATTATTTAAACAATTACCTTAAATTGCCAAGGTCTTTTAAGCTTTTTTTTTCATGTACACCAACGACGTTAAAGCTCATAGTTACATGGTCATCAATGATGTACTTAAAGTTTTTAATTCACCTGCAGTGTCCAACAGGGAAGCCATTGCATTGACGGGTCGATTTGTATGGAGGCAAAAAATTTCTCAACGTGCAAGGAAAATCGTATACTAAAGATCAAAATAAGAAACTTTGCCAGAGGATCCACACCTTTAAAACGAATTCTGATGTCCTCGAATTTGAACCGGTAGGGGGTGGGGTTCCACATACAAAGATGTAAAAAAATTCCGGGACATCACAATTCGTTTTAGAGGTATGGCTCCTTCGGCAAAGTTTTTTATTTTGATCCGTAGAATACGATTTTTTTGTACGTTGAGCGATTTTTAAATCGACCCGGCTTAATATGTATATTGAAATAAAGTAAATGTTACATAATAATACTTACGTATTGACTTTTATTGGCTGCACTAATTTCTGCATTTCGCTGAATTAATTTTTGTTCCGTTGTTATTAGAAATTTCTGTGATTCAATTATAATTTTCAGTTGACCTTTTGCAGAGTAAAATGTTTTAAAACAAATATTTATGTCCAACAATTTAGCAGTGTCATCAAAATTGTTTTTTTGAAGGACATTTAGCTGCTGTTGCAAATTGCCTGTGGTTTCTTTAAGCTCTTCTTTAGATTTTATAACATTATGAATATTTACAGGAGCTTGATCTAACAATTATAACAATTAATATACTTACTCTCTGAATTTGTTGTAAGTGTAACTCTTCTTATTTTTTTAACCGGGCTGTTAGGGTCCGACATATTGTATGTTTTTGAACGGATACACGTGTTTATGTTTTAAATTCCAGTAAACGAATGACAAAATAAGCAAAAGAACAAAATCTCTACGAAATTCAGCGTAGGGATAACGGGACTTTGTTTGCTTTGTTTTTGCTATACAAAACCTGTTTTGTAAATTTTAAATTCTATTATCTGTTAATCCATTTAACTGTCTACTGGTAATGTACAGGTTGGACAATTATCGCACTTATGCATTGCTGTTAGAATAGTAAAATACCTAGTGTTGTTTTCGCTAGTTATATAACTATGTATCAAACGACAATTGATATTTGTCGAAAAGGCAGGAATGTTTAAAAATAAACTTGGTGGAAGTTTGATCACAAGGTCACTGTAGTTTATATAAAGTAGCGAACAATCAGTTTTTCTTTAGGTAAATGTTACGTGGACAGACTTCGCATTATTAACTTTTATATTAAATTTTTTAAGTCACTCTTGAAGAAGATTTTATTGATTTATTGCAAAATACTTGATTTTATTAGAATTTGGTACAATTTTCTATTCACAGATAGATAGTGCCTGGTCAAATTAAATTGAAATTAATGAGTTTTGATTTTAGTTTGACTTTAATGCTTCATCACATGAAATTTTATGTAAACAGAACAGAACATATTTCTAAATCAACACATTATTTTTCAGTATTCATCGTACCTTCACAACATGAGAAATTAAATAAAAAATATCTACGTATGAGTACGTTTTATATAGAACTACACGTTTTATTTTTAAGAAACATTCCTTATTTGTTTTGCTACTAAAATTTGACTTCTAGGTTCATTAAACTACATTTTATTAAAAGCAAACGATTTTAATGGCAAAATTTTGTTTACGATTGCACAAAGCTGTGCGATGAAAATTCTTTAGGTAAAAATTCTTTTGCTATTTTACAGACTTTCTGTTTGTCGATAATATCTGAAGGTTAAGGGTATCAATGGAAGGAAGCTTACCTTCAATATTTATAAATGAGATCATTAAAAAATTATAATTGAATCGAAATAAACAAATAGCGGGAGTCTATTGTCCGAATTTTGGTTTTTTATGACATTTCTGAACCGATTTTAAAAATGTTTTCTTAATTTGAAAAGTTACGTTTACAGATTTGTCCCCAAACATAATCATGTCCACCGACCATCGACTACAAAATGTCAAAAATAGAATACATGCGTGCTTATGAGAATAAATTTTTAGCAGCTACACGACTACCGACTACACGGCTACTTTTGTAGCCCGTAGCCAACTTAGGCTAATTTCTATTTTTCTTGGCTACAAAAAACAGATTAGTGGTGCCAATACAATAAATGCATGAAATGGTGTTGTTAAAAACGCAATACATTAAATACGCTATTAAAAACGCGAAAAACTTTTATAGTGGCACCATTGAAAAATAATAATCATCTGTTAATTTGTTTACATTTTTCATCAGTTTATTATTTTATCTCGAAGGGGGAACATCTGCGCGTGAGCAGATTTTTTTAAAAAAAGTGAAGTTATAATGGAAATCGCAACGCGCACAGTTTTTATTCAACAGGATTTTCCACTTCCTATACGAAGGTATAGGTTGATGTGCAGTTCCTGGAGAGACTAGTAATATCAAAATACTTGT
Source organism: Gymnosoma rotundatum (assembly GCA_916610165.2). Classification (NCBI taxonomy): domain Eukaryota; kingdom Metazoa; phylum Arthropoda; class Insecta; order Diptera; family Tachinidae; genus Gymnosoma; species Gymnosoma rotundatum. The sequence goes on from OU744336.1 coordinate 120,795,099, forward strand.
GGGATACCTTGGCGCTGTAGTTATATACCCCTGCCATTATTAAATTAAGATTAAAAAAAAAATACATTTTTCATTTTCACTTTTTGTTTGTGAAATTTTTCTTTTTTCATAAATTTCTAATTTGTTTCATTTATATTTATTTTTTGGGTTTTTTATTAAAATTGATAAGTATATAATAGTAATTTTTACTGTTTATATACATTTATTATATTGTTTAATGTAAATGTTTAGTTCAATTTACATGCAAATATGGACGTGGACACTTCATACACTTAAGTCTTTGTTTCCACTATTTTAGCAATAGTATTTATAAAGTTAATTAAATTTTCTTGAGACATTTAAATTTTTTTTTTACACAAATTCACTTAAAAAAATCAAGTTTGTTTTGTTTTGGTTAACTTAAATACATACATGTATGTCAAAACAGATGATTATTTTTGTAGTTAGTGGTCGATGGTCGTTAAAAAAATTAAGTAGCTGGCAACTTGGCTATTTTTGTAGCCAGCTACTTTTGTAGTCGGTAGTCGATGGTCGGTAGCCTTTGATTGTGTTTATAGCATTACGTGTATTATGAACCGTAAAGGCCAACATTTTAAAATTAAAAAATGTATCACTCAAAAGCAAAAGGTAATACAAAATTTAAAATTAAAGGTTGCCCCATAGGTGACGTAAAGTGGCCTATATGGGCCTATCTTTTAAACTGTTGTAGACAAACACTTGAAAATTGTACAGAATGTTGATAACTATGATTGATAGAAAAACAAGTAATAATGCTCAAAATGCTAGATTAAAGATGACTCAATAGTTCGCCACACTTTCAAACAGTTATAGACAGACTGTTGAATTTTACAAGAATTTTACAGGACCTGTATTGCTAAGATCGCTATAAGAATTTAGAAACTAAAGGTCGTTCCCATAATTGATGTACTTTCACCTATATAAAGCCATATCTTTTAAGTTGCTATAAATAAACACTTGAAAATAAGTATAATAAAAAGTATAACTATTTGAAATAATAAAATAAAGGCTTTTACAATACTTTAAGTTATTTGATGTTTAACGCCACATACGTTCGCTAGCATTATAAAATAAATACTTATTCAAATTAAATTAAGTCAATAATGGACTAAGTTGCCCTTCTTTGTATGTTTAATAGTGGAACGTTTTTCAATTTTAGAGTAATATCTTCAACAAAGTCCAAATCTTCATACCGAAACGTCGTTGTAAAAGAATAATTTCGTAACAATTTTGCCAACGATATCTTTATCGATATTAAAGCATATCGCCAACCTAAAACCAAACGGAACATAAATAAAAAACATAAGTTTAAGAAAACTAGTCTTAAAATTGTCTCACCAATGCAGTTTCGTATCCCTTTTGTGAAAGGTATAAATGCGTATGAGTGTTTGCCTTCCATATTAGATGGTAGGAAGTTGTATGGATTAAATAAATGTGCCTGTGGTCCCCATATGTCTTCTCGTCGATGCATGTGAAATATATCTATTGCTATTTGTACTCCCCTTGGCAAAATAATGCCATTTGAAAGTCTGACTTCATTAGATGTTTGCCGCGAAACAATTGGAACAGGCGCCATAATGCGCATAGTTTCATTTAAAATCATGTCCATATAAATCATGTCTTGGGTATTACTGTAGGTAACTTCAAAATCTCCTTGACGGGGAAATATTAAAAGCAACTCTTCAAATGCTTTTTGCTGATACTCGGGAAACATGGCCAGCAGCATTAATGTGTAGCCAATTGTATTGGCCGTCGTTTCAAAGGCCTAAATAAGAAAAGAAAGCTCGTTAAAACTTAATTTACTAGTTCATCTAAACATGTTCAGTTTTAGAACAAAGATAAAAAGTATAAACCCAAATGTAAAACCCTTAACTCAACTTGACAACTTAAGAACAGTCATTAAATGGGTGTGTGTGAATATTATTATAACATTACTGAATTAGTTTAGGTATTTTTTTATTTTTTCAACTCTTCTTTTATTTTAATTAAAATAAAAACATGCTTTAGGTTTCCACTGAACTCTACAGAAAATATTTATACGAGCGCAATTTTTTTGTACAGATACTGAGTTATTACTCGCATTTAAAAATTAAACTTACTCAACTATATTGTTTTCTTTTTAATTAAAAATGGTAAATACTTTTGTCTTTGGCTTTTACAAAATGCGTTCAACACCTTAACTTACGCCAAACACAATAACATTTGATTCATCTTCAACGTTTTGCCAAGAAAAACATCCCCGTCTCATCAAGTCAATGGCCACATCGATAAATATATTTTTTGAGCTGCGATCAACATTATTGTTTTCTTTAGATATTTTTTGCACAATGAGCTGTAATTGAGGAAATATGTATATATATATATATATTGAAAATAAAAACAAAGAAACAAAAACAAAAATTTACTTTTCTTATAAATTGACGAATTTTCCTTTTGGCTCCACTGTATGGCTCATAAATTCCCAAAATCCAGCGTACAATTCTAAATTTAAGCCAGGGTGAGAAACACATTTTTGTCATATTTTCTAAAACGCTAATTAAATGTTTACCGATTGTTATATTTAAACTTTTCTTGTTAAAACTCACCACTGATAATTTAACAGCAAATCGGTGTTTGATTCACTAGACTCCTGCGTCACACTTTTACCCATTGTTGTCTCTAAGATTTTTCAATTACTACCTAATTGTCGGAAATGTAATATTAAAAATTATCTTACTTGTTGCTATGTTTAAAGTGAATTCCTGTAGCAAGCCAACGAGATTCACTGACTCCTTAGAAGGCATCTCATCTATCAGTTTTAATAAATTATTTATTTCTGCATTAAATGTCGGTATAAAACTTAACAAGACCTTATGACCAAATGCTGGGTTCAAATGTTTTCGGTGAACACTCCATTCTGGATCTTTTGTTTTAATTAATTTTTCAATATATAAAAAACACTAGTCAAATTACTAACCTTGCAAGCTGAACAATCCTTTACCGGTTCCATCATCTAATGCACTGTATATGACTCCTTTGTTTACACAATAACGTGAAGTCAGAATGTCTTTTGCCAAAACTGGTTCACTTACCACCAGAAACGGATATGGTCCCAACCATGAAAAGAATATTGATCCATATTTTCGTATTTCTTTATAAAACTGAGGTAGTATATCTGCAAAAAAAAAAACAAAGATTAAGGTACGAGTATCGAACTCGTAATTAATTGTTTGTCTACTGTCGCACAGTGGCAGGAAATACAAAAAAATGGAATAAAAGTCAGATTTGTAGAGGTCATAAGCTTTTCGCCTATTGCGTTTGGGTACACTCTGTTCCAGTACAGGGTAGTACCACAGGGCGTTAAATTAGATAACTTCCATTTTGTAAAATGTCTCAGAAAATAGAACTAGTTTAAAAACAGACTTAGATAGCCAATGCTATAGGAAAAAACTTGTAAAAAGTTTTTTCTTTGACTTTATTATGTTAGTGGTAATTTGAAATTTCATTAAAAGCCTAAAAAATGTGATATTTTGGTCAAAGAGTACTTTCAGTTTTTAGTAGATTTTTAATTGTTTTTAGCAAATTTATACATTTTTTTAATTTTTCTTTTAGAAAAGGCCTTGTGTAATCTATCTGATGTCCTTTTAAGAATTTTTGTAAAGCACCCTTCAGTCAGCATTGTTCGAATATGGGCATTATTTTTAACAAAATGTAAAAAAATGAATGTTCGACACTATAAAAAAATTGCCAAATTTTGTAGACATCTTGCTTATAAATGCGGTCTAGGGTGGCGGTTGAAGAAACAACTACAATTTTTGGAAAGAAAATTTTTTATCTACACAAAAAAATAATATTTCAATATATTGTTTCCCAAAATTTTTATTGATTTTAGTTACATACATATTGGCCTGTATTACAGACTCTTTAATGGGATGAAAACCTGATTTAATATCTTTTATATGTTCGGAGATATTCAAGGTAAAATTTTACGTTTGATCATTTTTTGGTTTGTAGCACTATTTTGTGCAGAATTTTTTTATTTGAAAAATTTAAGAAGAGCTGAATAGTAGAGGTAATTACCTATCCTTTGATATGCAACTTATTGATTAAAACTGCTGTAAATGATGCAAGCAATTATGGTAAAAATCTTTTGTTTTATTGTGTTCTCCTAATAAATGCTTCTAATTTTATTACTTTCTTCTTTGGAATTATAGAGTTTTTTCTAATGCAGCAATTAAATATTTTTTTAAAGAATAAAAAAATATGACTACCTGTACTTTTAGACGTAAGAAACCCAAGTTTGCGCACGTACCTCTTCCTGGCAGCTTTTTTTTTAATGATGCCCTACTCATCCTAAATTTTATTAAAATATAATTTTTATTTTTATTATAACAATGCAATATAAGACCAATTTTAGAAATAGTAGTTTAATTTTTTATTTTTGTGTTTATTGTTAAACATACAGTACTGTTCGAAACCTAAGCAACTTTTCCCCAGTAAATACTCATGGTCGTACCCAGCAAAAAATTTTTCAAAAAGGGAATCGAGTGCGGAATTAAGCATTTTGGCAGAAGTACTTCCCAATTAGATTGCCAACTTAATGATTTTAACAAGGCATGAGACTTTTATAATCAATTACTGAGAATCGATTACATTAATTATTGTAGGAAATAATGAGAACCATTAGTACGTATTTTAAAGTATCTCTTTTAACATAAAGAACTAGTTCCATTTCTACTTCCTTTTTTGGGAACTAATGTAATGTGTTTTGTAAGCGAGTAACAAAATATGACAATCACAAAAGTAAGTCATTATATTGCAAGTACTTTTTAAGGTAATGTCTAATTTTTTGCTGGGTATATGTTCTATTTGAATAGATTAATGAAAAATTTCATTGTTATTTATTATTATACATATAGTCTACATACCAGAGCTGTTAACGAATGATTCTTTTTTGAATCATTCCTGCGAATCATTCCCGCATTGAATTGTGATTTTTTGAATGCATTCATTCCACACAAAAATGAATTGAATTAAAATTTGAATGCATTCACAATGAATTAAAATTCTTGATCGCCATTCACTTGCCCACACGAAGTGAATGAATAAGAATTTGAATTTCATCATGAAAATACTTCTTATGAGTGCATTCACTTCATCAGCTAAAAAATGAATTAGAATTTGAATGGATTTATTATGAATATAGACGTCGTGAATGCATTTACTCGCTATTGAATTAAATGAATTAGAATTTGAATGCAATTGTTGGAAGGAAAAAAATATTGAAGGCATTCATTTTGTTTACAATAATTCTTTTTAGTTGAAAATTATACAGCGTGTGTTACTAAGTCGGCCATGACATAAGCTACAGAAAAGTTAAAGGGTGTTACATCGGGCATAATAAACGCTGTAGAAAAGTTAAAGGGTGTTGCATCGGGCATGATAAACGCTGTAGAAAAAGTAAAGGGTGTTACAAAATTGACGTGATTTTTACTATTATAGTGTTATATTTTGAACTATAAAAGATAAAAACTTGAAATTTACGCAGTGTGTGTTACTACATCGGGCATGATAAACGCTGTAGAAAAGTTAAAGGGTGTTACAAAATTAACTTGACTTTGACGATTATAGTGTTATCTTTTGAACTATAAAAGATAAAAACTTGAAATTTGCGCAGTGTGTGTTACTACATCGGCCACGATAAACGCTGTAGAAAAGTTAAAGGGTGTTACAAAATTAACTTGACTTTGACGATTATAGTGTTATCTTTTGAACTATAAAAGATAAAAACTTGAAATTTACGCAGTGTGTGTTACTACATCGGCCACGATAAACGCTGTAGAAAAGTTAAAGGGTGTTATAAAATTAACGTGATTTTGACGATTATAGTGTTATCTCTTGAACTATAAAAGATAAAAACTTGAAATTTGCGCAGTGTATGTTACTACATCGGCCACGATAAACGCTGTAGAAAAGTTAAAGGGTGTTACAAAATTATCGTGATTTTGACGATTATAGTGTTATCTTTTGAACTATAAAAGATAAAAACTTGAAATTTGCGCAGTGTGTGTTACTACATCGGCCACGATAAACGCTGTAGAAAAGTTAAAGGGTGTTACAAAATTAACTTGACTTTGACGATTATAGTGTTATCTTTTGAACTATAAAAGATAAAAACTTGAAATTTACGCAGTGTGTGTTACTACATCGGCCACGATAAACGCTGTAGAAAAGTTAAAGGGTGTTATAAAATTAACGTGATTTTGACGATTATAGTGTTATCTCTTGAACTATAAAAGATAAAAACTTGAAATTTGCGCAGTGTATGTTACTACATCGGCCACGATAAACGCTGTAGAAAAGTTAAAGGGTGTTACAAAATTATCGTGATTTTGACGATTATAGTGTTATCTTTTGAACTATAAAAGATAAAAACTTGAAATTTGCGCAGTGTGTGTTACTACATCGGCCACGATAAACGCTGTAGAAAAGTTAAAGGGTGTTACAAAATTAACTTGACTTTGACGATTATAGTGTTATCTTTTGAACTATAAAAGATAAAAACTTGAAATTTACGCAGTGTGTGTTACTACATCGGCCACGATCAACGCTGTAGAAAAGTTAAAGGGTGTTATAAAATTAACGTGATTTTGACGATTATAGTGTTATCTTTTGAACTATAAAAGATAAAAACTTGAAATTTACGCAGTGTGTGTTACTACATCGGCCACGATAAACGCTGTAGAAAAGTTAAAGGGTGTTACAAAATTGATAAAACGCAGTGTGTTACTACGACGGCTATGATAAACGTTCTAAAAAAAATTTGTGTTATTAATTATTTACCAAAAAAAACCAAAAATATTTCATACCTTCACAAACCGTTTACATTTTTTAAGAAATAAACTTTGTAACAGTTTCCATGACAAATGTAAATGTGAGTGAAATAGAGAATGATCAATAAAATCTGTGTAGTATTTAAGGTCGGTATAATAATTTTAATTTGTTTGCCAGTGTAAAGAATTTAGTTCTAAAATTTCATTTGAATTTTTATCATATGGTAGTTAAAACAATCAATTGAACAAGATTATTTAAATTTTTGTTACCTGCCATTTTCACAACGTAGCACGTGGCTAACAAACAGGCCATTCAATGACCAATTTTTTTGTTGCTAGCACTAAATTGAGGGGTAGGTACTTTCTTTATTGCACTTATAATGAGATTTTTCGTGGAAACTGTTACAAAGTTTATTTCTTAAAAAATGTAAACGGCTTGCATAGGTATGAAATATTTTTGGTTTTTTTGGTAAATATTGAAGAACAGGATTTTTTTATATGTACCTAAATATCTGTAGTATTTAAAATTATGAATGGGTTAATATAACTATCACAATACATTTTACTCTCAATTGCATTTTGTGTGAAAGCCGAATAAGATCAATATTTAATAGAAAGCGAAAAGTGTTTGCGTTATACTGTGCATAATGTCTATTTCCCCGAATCTATTTAATGAGAATGAAGTTATTAGTATTGAGAATACTTTATCTAATTCTAAACGAAAACGACCATTTACATCAGACGAATTTGTAAATGAAGATGGACCCTCCTGTTCCAAAAATTGTACTTTGGATTTAGGACAAACATATAAGACCGAGTTGGATGCCATATCATCACCCGCAGCTTTGAAGGATCCCTCTCAGTCGTTGCTGTTCGAAAAATATTTTACCATCATAGAAGAAGTGAGTTTATTGGGCTAAAAGTGGTTACGAAATAAGTCAAAAATTGTACTTAATTCTACTTTCTATACTTCCACAGCCAATGTTACTTAAAAGAAAAACTCAAGCAAAACGAGGAAGCGTATTAGCGAAATGCCTTAGTTGTGACAAAGTGTTAGCTGGAACATTACATGTAACATCCAATTTTCTTCGTCATTTGCGAAAACTACATTTAACAAAATACAATGAATATGAAAAGCTGAAACAGGACGCAAAAATTATTCCCACAAAACAAGATCACTTCGACAAGCTCGTGCTGACATTTATCATGAAAAATATGCTGCCAGTGTCTATAGTTGAATCTAATTCATTTAAAACATTGTTAAATTTTGCAAATCCTAATTTCACTGTAATGAGTAGACCAACTGCTATGAAGCTAATGGACGCTACATTTCGAGAATGGAAAACCAGTTTGAAGGAGGTCATAAAATCCGGTGGTTATTTCTGTTCAACAGCTGATATTTGGTCAACAAAACACAGAAGTTTTTTTGGTTATACAGTTCACTGGATCAGTGAAACTTTTGAGAGGAAGTCAGTTTCACTAGCATGCAAACGATTTTCTGGTGTTCACTCCTTTGATGCAATTTATCGTATCATTGACGAAATTCATGAAGAGTATGCCTTAAATATCACCAACTTGGTAGCGACGACAACTGACAATGGAAGCAATTTTATTAAAGCATATTCGGAATTCGGCATTATTAACCAAGATAATTTTTTAATGAATATGAAGTAGAATTCGAAATAGATCCTATTTCCACGGAGTCAGCGAACAGAAAATTGGAGGGATATCTTCCAAACCACATTAGATGTGCATCACATACATTGAATCTCATTGCAACGAGAGATTTTAATAAACTTTTGCAGTCAAAAAATTTAGTATATGATAAACATAAGCAAGTAAGATTGTTTACTAAAAGCTGATAATTAACTTCTCATTATAATTTACTAATTTGGTATATTCTTTTGTTAAGATTTTTAAAAAATGCAGCAATTTATGGTCAAAAATAAATAAACCAAAATCATCGGAGAAAATAATATCAATATTAGGTTCTCAGCTTAAATACCCTGTGGTGACGCGATGGAACTCGTTGTATGACTCGGTAAAAGACTTGATGTCCCACAAATTGCAATTGCTTGATTTATGCCAAAAACTTGGCATTGAGCGATTCCAAGATAAGGATTTAGAATATTTGGCTGAATATATCGAGCTTTTGAGGCCTATAGCAGAGGCCATAGATTTCCTTCAAAGGCAAGATGGCATGATGTATGGATATTTGCTACCTTCCTTGGCTACCATTTTAACAAAATACGCTAAAATGCAGTTAAGAAATAGTAGCGAATATTTAAACACAATGTCCGCCGAAATGATTGGGTGCATTAAAACACGTTTTGCATCACATATAAAGCTAGAAAAAACTGTTCATTCAGCAATCGTGGCCTCAGTTCTGTGCCCTGCAGTAAAATGCCAGTGGGTAAAGGCTCTAAACCCTGAATACGATACAGCGACTGAAGCCAGAATGGTAAATCTAGCAAAAGAAGCAGTGGTTGCAATGGCTGGCGAAGCAGAACAACTTATACCAAGTTCTTCTGAAATCAATTTTTCGAGTTATTTCAGTTTTTCTGTTGCTGGTAAGATTTCTAGAATTGTATAAAAAATTGATTTTTAATTGCTATTTTTTATTTTTAGAAACTTCTCAAGAACAATATATTGACAAAACTACGCTCTCTGACACGGAATTTTTGTCGTATTTGGCGGATACATCAAAATCACTAAGTTCTCTTAATAAATACCCCTTAATAAAAAAAGCGTTTTTGAAGTACAATGCTCCTCTGCCATCGTCAGCTGCCGCAGAAAGATTGTTTTCGTATGTTTCAATGTTAAATGCACCTAAACGTGGATCAATTACTGACGAAAACTTTGAAAAACTGCTACTGCTGAGAGTCAATGACGCTTTATAAACCCTAAATTTCTCATACAAATTTTTTTCTTTTAAAAAAAATTTAAATTTTTCATTTATTGTGTTTGAATTTCAATGGGACTAATTTGTAAAATAAATAAAGCACATCTTCTTTGGTTGGTATAAAATATTTATGTTTTTTTTCCTTTGGTAAATAATTAATAACACGAATTTTTCTACAACGTTTATCATAACCGTCGTAGTAACACACTGCGTTTTATCAATTTTGTAACACCCTTTAACTTTTCTACAGCGTTTATCGTGGCCGATGTAGTAACACACACTGCGCAAATTTCAAGTTTTTATCTTTTATAGTTCAAAAGATAACACTATAATCGTCAAAGTCACGTTAATTTTGTAACACCCTTTAACTTTTCTACAGCGTTTATCGTGGCCGATGTAGTAACACACACTGCGCAAATTTCAAGTTTTTATCTTTTATAGTTCAAAAGATAACACTATAATCGTCAAAGTCACGTTAATTTTGTAACACCCTTTAACTTTTCTACAGCGTTTATCGTGGCCGATGTAGTAACACACACTGCGCAAATTTCAAGTTTTTATCTTTTATAGTTCAAAAGATAACACTATAATCGTCAAAATCACGTTAATTTTGTAACACCCTTTAACTTTTCTACAGCGTTTATCGTGGCCGATGTAGTAACACACACTGCGCAAATTTCAAGTTTTTATCTTTTATAGTTCAAAAGATAACACTATAATCGTCAAAGTCACGTTAATTTTGTAACACCCTTTAACTTTTCTACAGCGTTTATCGTGGCCGATGTAGTAACACACACTGCGTAAATTTCAAGTTTTTATCTTTTATAGTTCAAAAGATAACACTATAATCGTCAAAGTCAAGTTAATTTTGTAACACCCTTTAACTTTTCTACAGCGTTTATCGTGGCCGATGTAGTAACACACACTGCGCAAATTTCAAGTTTTTATCTTTTATAGTTCAAAAGATAACACTATAATCGTCAAAATCACGTTAATTTTATAACACCCTTTAACTTTTCTACAGCGTTTATCATGGCCGATGTAGTAACACACACTGCGTAAATTTCAAGTTTTTATCTTTTATAGTTCAAAAGATAACACTATAATCGTCAAAATCACGTTAATTTTGTAACACCCTTTAACTTTTCTACAGCGTTTATCGTGGCCGATGTAGTAACACACACTGCGCAAATTTCAAGTTTTTATCTTTTATAGTTCAAAAGATAACACTATAATCGTCAAAATCACGTTAATTTTGTAACACCCTTTAACTTTTCTACAGCGTTTATCGTGGCCGATGTAGTAACACACACTGCGCAAATTTCAAGTTTTTATCTTTTATAGTTCAAAAGATAACACTATAATCGTCAAAGTCACGTTAATTTTGTAACACCCTTTAACTTTTCTACAGCGTTTATCGTGGCCGATGTAGTAACACACACTGCGTAAATTTCAAGTTTTTATCTTTTATAGTTCAAAAGATAACACTATAATCGTCAAAGTCAAGTTAATTTTGTAACACCCTTTAACTTTTCTACAGCGTTTATCGTGGCCGATGTAGTAACACACACTGCGCAAATTTCAAGTTTTTATCTTTTATAGTTCAAAAGATAACACTATAATCGTCAAAGTCAAGTTAATTTTGTAACACCCTTTAACTTTTCTACAGCGTTTATCGTGGCCGATGTAGTAACACACACTGCGCAAATTTCAAGTTTTTATCTTTTATAGTTCAAAAGATAACACTATAATCGTCAAAATCACGTTAATTTTGTAACACCCTTTAACTTTTCTACAGCGTTTATCGTGGCCGATGTAGTAACACACACTGCGCAAATTTCAAGTTTTTATCTTTTATAGTTCAAGAGATAACACTATAATCGTCAAAATCACGTTAATTTTATAACACCCTTTAACTTTTCTACAGCGTTTATCGTGGCCGATGTAGTAACACACACTGCGTAAATTTCAAGTTTTTATCTTTTATAGTTCAAAAGATAACACTATAATCGTCAAAGTCAAGTTAATTTTGTAACACCCTTTAACTTTTCTACAGCGTTTATCGTGGCCGATGTAGTAACACACACTGCGCAAATTTCAAGTTTTTATCTTTTATAGTTCAAAAGATAACACTATAATCGTCAAAGTCAAGTTAATTTTGTAACACCCTTTACTTTTTCTACAGCGTTTATCATGCCCGATGTAACACCCTTTAACTTTTTTACAGCGTTTATTATGCCCGATGTAACACCCTTTAACTTTTCTACAGCTTATGTCATGGCCGACTTAGTAACACACGCTGTATAATTTTCAACTAAAAAGAATTATTGTAAACAAAATGAATGCCTTCAATATTTTTTTCCTTCCAACAATTGCATTCAAATTCAAATTCATTTAATTCGATAGCGAGTGAATGCATTCACGACGTCTATATTCATAATAAATCCATTCAAATTCGAATTCATTTTTTAGCTAATGAAGTGAATGCATTCACACAAATTTTGTTTATAATAAAGTCATTCAAATTCAAATTCATTCACTTTGTGTGGCCAAGTGAATGGCATTCGAGAATTCAAATTCATTGTGAATGCATTCAAATTTTAATTCAATTCATTTTTTTGAACAGATGAATGCATTCAAACATTTTAATTCACGGTGAGTTAAAAAACAAAAATGAATCATTCGTTTACAGCTCTGCTACATACTAATAATAACAACAAAAAATACATTTTATGTCTTTGGAAGAATTTATAAAACAAAAACAAAATCAACTTAAAAATTCGCTGTTCGAAACCTAAGCAACTTTTACATTGTTGCATTTGTTGCGAAATATTACCTTAAAAAAACAACAAAAATTTTAATCAAAAATTTTAGTCCCGTTATGATTGCTGTTGAAAGAAATAATTTTGGTTGATTTTATGCATTTAAGTAGTACCAATTCTTTAGAAGTGCAACAATGACGCGAACACGTTATCGATCAGCTTTTAAGCTTAAAATTATTGAATTTTTAATAACGGTAAATCCCAAATTTCTATAGGAAACCATTTAAATATTAATAAATCAATAGTTTCCCGACTTATAAAAAAGTATAAAGCTACTGGGAAAGTAGAGGAAGCCAATAGCGGTGGGCGACCTCGAAAAACTTCTGAGCGAACAGACCAGAAAATTTTCCGTCTAGTGAAAAAAATCCATTTATTTCTTCGAAAGACATAGTAAATGAGCTTGAACTTCAGATTAGTTCTTCCACAGTAAGAAAACGTTTACTAGAACAAAACTTAAGGAGCTTCATGCCATCTAAGAAGCTTATGCTGCCTAAGAAGCGTTTAAAAAAGAGGTTTGTTTGATTGATTGCAACGTAGTCTCTGATTCTCTCAGCTTTTTGGTTGTTTTAGGTTGGATTTTGATAGAGCACATATAGATTGGACTATATCCAAATGAAGAACTGTTTTGTTTAGTGATGAATCTAAATTTAACTTGCTTAATTCAGATGGAGTTTGCCACGTGAGAAGACCAAAAGGAAAGCGGCTACATCCTTGGTACTCAAAAGCCATAATAAAGCATGGGGGTTGAAATGTGATGGTTTGGACTTGTTTTTCGTCCAGTGTTGTTGTTCCCTTTGTCGAAATTCAAACAAAAATGGACCCTTTTGTTTACAGAGACATTTTAGCAACTCACATGCTTAACTATGCTGAGTGGGAAATGCCACTTCGATGGGTGTTTCAACATGACAATGACCCAAATCACTCATCGAAGTTAGTCAAGGATTGGTTATCAGCTAATGGGGTTCAAGTTTTGGATTGGTCACCTCAATCGCCAGACTTGAATCCCATAGAGAACCTCTTTGAAATTTTAAAACGGAGTGTTGGAACTCGACGCTTTAAAAATAAACAGGAGTTGATGAACTGTCTAAAATCAGAGTGGGAAGCTATAACAACATCTATTCTATCGAGTCTTATTGAAGCTGTGCCCAAAAGATGCACTGAGGTCGTAAGAAACAAAGGATATCATAGCAAATATTAAAAGTTGCTTAGGTTTTGAACAGCCAATTTTTAAGTTAATTTTGTTTTTATTTTATCATAACTTCCAAAGAAATGGATTTTAATTTTTGTTGTTATTTTTAGGTTATAGACAAATTGTGTAGTAGTAAATAAAAAAAAATATTTTCTATAAATTTATTTAGAGAAAAGATATGAGTCTATTATTACTTGGTGGGAAAAAGTTGCTTAGGTTTCGAACAGTACTGTGGATCTATTGTTCAGATAGCTAACAACTGCATGCGAATAGTATTTAATACTGAATCGGAAGAAAAAAGTAAACGGTGCATTAGGTCAGGATATCTCCAAAGTTTGGAATAGCTGGTTATAAAAGGAATGAAAATCCGCGTACATTTTTTTGTAAGAAAAACTTCTTTTACAAGTTATTTTTTATACTATAAGACTTATAAATCTATTCTTAAAATAATTCTTGTATACTAACTGCCGTATTCATAGACAATCAAAATAGATTTGAAATTTATTTTAGGACAAATTTGTATGAAAAATTTGTCATAAAACACGTTTCAAAGTTATTTTATTTTCTATGAATACGGCAATAAGCATTTGTTTAAAAAATTTTATGAGAAGCACATAAAAATATTTTTTGGACTCTATGATTGTGTAAATATAATGCAATTAATATTTTCTTTACAGATACTAATGCTGTAAACACATTCGTCATAGCAAGATACACGAACACACAACGGCAAATGACGCTAGCAACATTTGTCGCCTTGTATGCAGCTACTTAATTATTTTGAAGGCAGGTACATAATAAAAATATGATTTTTTTATATTTCAGTGATGTCACTAAAGCAATTTTTATAGAATCATCTCTGAATTATATTAAAAAATATTTGAACTATTAGGTTAAAGGTCACGTCGTTTTTTCGTTTCGATTGTCTTTAAAATTGAAAATATATTGAAATATTTCTCAGAAGCAATAAAAGGTACAGTAATTTGTGTTGGTATAAATAACACGTAGTTGTTTGTCCACTAAAATAAAAATACTAAAAACCTTTCGTGTTAAAATTATTACAGGGGTTAAGCTGTATAAGTACTTTAACTAGCAAGTACTAAGAACAGAAGTATATTTTTAACTAAATGTTGTTCAAACAAAAAGGAATTGTAGTTTTCTACCCTGTTCAGACACACGCTTTCATTGCGCAATTAAGGAATTTACGCAATTAAGGCTTTAATTGAGCTTAATTTGCCATATAAAAAATCAATAAATAAATCTGGCAATTAGTACTTAATGGCAACACTAATTGAATAAGATGCGAATGCAACACTTGCCAACAAGTATGTTTACTCTGGGAACTATGTTCAATGAGAAAAAGAATTCATAAAATTGACAAGCAATTTTTTATGCTATTTTTCTTAATTCTCTTTTAACTAACATTAAAAGAGAATTGCAATAAAAGGCATGAAATAATCTCCTCCGTAAATTTGAACAAACAAACAAATAAAAAGAAAATGGCGGGTCGTACGAAAATGGCTTTTGACACTTACAACTTTAAAGCAACCACAAAAAGCCATGTTGTTTTTGTAATAAAAAGAGAAAAAAGCTGGGCGGACGACACTACCCAGTAAATTTAATATGCCATGTGCTAATTGAATAAGCTTAATTGAGCATGTGTGACCACCAAATTAAATTGCGCAATTAAAATTAAATTAACTCAATTACAAAAACATGCCTGAACAAGGTATTATACACACCCTTAATACATCACTTAAATTTTTACAATTATTCTTTGTATAGTTTCGCCATGCCAATTGATGTATCTTTAATTCGAAAAAAAACCCAGTGCCCACGATTTTGTCAGTGTGGCATTTGTAATTTTTTTAAAATTTAAATTTGAAAAAATATGTTTTAACTGCCGTATTCATAATATAAAAAAATTATTTTGAAATGTACTTTAGGACAAATTAGTGTGAAAAATTTGTCATAAAATAAATTTGAAAGTTATTTTATTTTCTATGAATATGGCAGTAAATATTTATTGCAAAGTATGTAAAATTTTTTTTTAATTTTCTATCTACACAAAAATATGCTAACAACTGTTTAAGTACAATTATATAAGTAAAATTGAGTGATTTTACATCTATTTTTTTACGAAAAAAAATATTATATAGTTGTTCCAAGATTCTAAAGGATCTCCTCCCATCTAAGAATCTAAATCTAACAGAAATGATCCTCTCACATTTTATTGTTGACCTACACTTAAATCTTTAAATGAATCATTTTTTATTGTACTTTTTTTCATTATAAGAGATTTTGAGCACTGATTATTTTACATGTCTTATAGTACTGGCATCACTGTACTGCTTAGTTTTATTCGACTGCAGTGGCAAATTCAGCCTAGATAACAACTTGCCGCCTTGTTGCCTTGCTGTGGTCAAAATAATTATTCGCGGTAGCTGCTGTCTAGAATGTGTAAAAACATACAAATCGAAGGAGACTTTAATGATAATCTTTGACTTTTAGTACTTTAACACAACAACTCTAACGGAAAAGAAACTGAAAGTTCTCCTCCTATGTTATGCACTCTTGGCATTTAAAACAATTGTGGGTTAAAAGCTGACCTTCCTTTGGTCCTGTTGATTTTCTTTGCACAAGTAAAATATGTATGTATATTGAAATTTTTAATTAAAAACACCAACAAACGTTGAAATATTTTTCTCTGTAGTCTTCTTTTCTAATTTTCTGAGATAGATGCGGTTTTTACTTAATACTTCAAATAGGCTTCATTGATGAGGCTAAACAAATTTGTCTTTCCAAAAATATTTTAAAACTTATATGTTTGTATAATATATCCTTGTATTTATAGCAAATGTTTATTTTTATCCAATTAAAACTTTATTTTTATTCACATATTAATTTACGATTTATTATCACTTAAGATTGGTAAAAATTTTTAATATTTAAAATACCTTCTCTACTCATTAAATGTATTCCCATACCGATAATGGGATAACCTAATGGACCGGGGATTTTTAGAATTAACGCATAAAACTTTCTTCGTACCCACAGCCAATAAATCCACAAAACTAATATCAAATAAACAAATAAATACGGAATATTCATATTCGAACGTTGTATATGTCTCGTACTTTTTAAACTGTTTTGTCAAGATTCCATTGATTGATTTTTATATAAAATTTAAATTTAATATTAATAAATTTCAGATACGAGTAAGTTTATTCGTGATCGCTTAAACTTACATTAAAATTTTAATAGTCAATGTTAATGGGTTTTATAGCTTCGTCATATGGCAACACGTATATCTGACATGAAACTGAAGGAATTATTATTTTTTATCACGTTATGTGTATTTTTTTAGTTTATTTAACTTAATTTTTTTTTATCGTTACTGCGATAATAACAATAGTTATCGTAAAAATAATATTGTTTGAAATTGTTCATCAATAAAATTTATAAAGAGCAATGCGTTATCATGCAAGCGTCTAATCATTACGATTATATTTGCCTCTGCGAAAGTTATTAAATCTCTCTTCCGTTTTGTAAGTTTGGAAAAGAAGAAAACTCAAAAAATGATTTTAAAGGTTGCGTTGATTTACAAAAAGTATCTGACGTTAAATTTCTGTTCTGGTTCAACTGCACAATTTAATGGCCAGGAGAACCGAAAATATATTCTCAAAGCGCATTAAATATGCAGCTTGATATCAAATTGTGTCGCAAGAAATTTTTATAACCTAGTGTTTCTTTTTTAAATATACTCGTATAGGAAAATGTGTATTTGCTATGGATAGGAGGTGTACCAAGCGTATTTGCAGACACACCAAAGAGAGTCAAACAGTTCGGTGAAAAGTTCCCTTTTACATTTTATGCATTCACTCGGTTCCATTATCGTGGTTGTAACATTTAGAAACATTTATAAATTATTATTTGTAAAAGCAAATAAAATTTTTAAAACAAACGAAGCATTCTTAAGTACAAAATGTAATAGAGATATAAAATCATCCTCGAATCAAATAATTTTTGCTTCGCTGTCACTATTAAAAATTCAGTATGGTATTTTAAAAATATCCGGCCTGAAGATTATTAAAAAAAAATATAACTTGTAATTTGGACCCACATTTGAATACAATTCTTGGCCTTATATTTACTGACAAAAAGAAAAAGTGTCACACAAATAGTTCAAGACGTTACATACTCGTGTACTTACTTTTTGGTAAATATAAGTTTAATTTAAAAACAATTTGAAAGGGTCGGCCATTACTTTATCATAATGTTTATAAAAGGTCGGAATTTTTAATATCCATACTTAAACTGACTTCTGGCAACAAATATAATGAAAACCAATTTAAAATTTTCTAAAAATAAATTTTTTGCAATATTTGTATGAAACATTCATTTCCAAAAACTTATTAGTACTCGTATTAAAGTTTTGTTTTTAAATTCCAGACGAATAAATTTTCTGCAAAATTTATATAAAAACCACTCAGCTGCTTGGGTTATTTATACACAGATTTTCTAGATTAATTGTTTGTCTGGAATACAAAAACTGCACTTATATGTATCACTGACTCGAAAGAAAAAAGACAATCAAAATCCATAATTTTATAGAAAAATACAATAACCATTTAAAACTTGATTTTATTTTTTAATTTTCAAAATAAAATCTTTTTTTCGTGCTATTTTCTATTATCCCGAATAATTATTTGAATTACCGATATTTCATGTTGCTAATTAACAACCCTTTCCGAAATTTTTGATATTTTTCTGACTATGCATTAAACGCTATTTTTCCAAGTACGCAGCTCGACAGACTACAAAATTTTGCATCGTATAATGAATTTACAAGGCTTTGCCTTGAGATTTGTCATTTAGGGACACTGTTAAAATCGGAGAATACGCCGAATACTAATTTTGTATTGATTTTTTTTTTCTGTGAAAAGCTATATTTACAGCTACTTATTTAAATTAATTTTTAGAAAAATTTTATGTTAAATTTCAATGATTTAAAATTTCCTTCGAAGTAAAAAAAAAAAAAACTTTCTAATTTTTCCCATCTTGCATAAGTACGTTTAGTACTTAAACGAGTAAAATCCCTTTTTGCCATAGCGATAGTTACCGGTTTATTTAACGTGGACATTTTTTACAAAAAAAAAAAAAAAAAAACAGCGCAATTACAGATGGAATTAAAAGAAAAAACACAGCCCAATTAGGGTGGGAGATGGAATCTAATACTGCTGCTAACAACTTGAAATTTTTGTTTGCTGGTAAAGCAGGAGGAGTAAGCAATATGGTATTGCTTGAATTTTAAGTTGATGTTTTGAAGGGATGTTTGATTTGCTAAAGTTTACTTTTAGATAACGCATAACGCTGTAACTTAAATAGAAAATTGAAAAAAAATGCCTCAAAAAATTCATAGAGTAAATCTGAACTAAAAGTAAATGACACTATGTAAAATGTAACTTTACTTACACTGCGATCACAAGTCCATGTTAACTTTTAGTCATATAAAATTCAAGGCAAACGAGTGAGAGTGCCATATTCGCTTATCCTATGCACCCTTTATCAAAAAAATTTTAGACGGTGTACTTCTTTGATTTGATGTCACTTATTTGGTGGCATCTTGCCCGTTTCGGTATTTTACTTCATGCCTGCGGCCTCAATACCTGTTCTGAAGTTCAAAACGTAACAAGTCTTTTAGAGATTGAGTGTTTTGAGATCAATAAGACACCCTGCGGTGCACTGGGTGTCCTTTGTATACTCAATCCCTGTGGTGTTTATAGAGTCGGTTTTTCGCCTGAGGGACCTTGAACAATTAAGCAAATACAATATGAACTCATGTGGCAGAAAGAGAGGTAGGCGAGGTTTATGACCTTATAATAGTGATTTGTGGATCAATTGTCCCGATTTTCAAGCCAAAATGCTTGAAACTATTTCTGACAAACTGGTACACTAGAAATATCTGTAGACGTTTTAACACGAACACCACCCATATGTAGCAAAATGCACAGTTTGTATCGAGGCGAATCAATTACTTGTTTGTATCGTACAACTGGGTGAATAGAAGCAAAACTGCATATTCAAAAGGCGAATAAAAGAAAGTTTTAATTTCAGAACAAGTAGGGTAAAAAGTAAACAACAAATTTGTTACAATATATTTGGCTTTATTAGAAAATTGTACGCACTATTATTTCCATATTATCAAGACAATTTGTATGCGGTCGGAAACTGTTATTTATTCATATTGGAAACTATTAGAAAATATTACGTAGATTAACGTGCTGCATACAAAATGATTCACAAGTGTATAAACATGTGTGTTATCTAACGAATATCTATAAACTTGCGTTTGTTTATTAAATTGCATTTTTACGTGACACAAGACATCTGTAATTAAATAAGTTTTATAGATTTCTACGCCCTTCAAGCCATTATAGTTTTAGCGTAAAATTCTTAATAACTGTTTTCTTAATAAGTAAATAGTTATTATTCTATTAAATAACTTGATACAACTGTCCCACACTATTAAATTGTGAACAATTTACAAAAATACTATTTATTTTTAAATTTAAGTTGAATATTAATATACGCCGCACAGAGGAGTATTTGACCCAAAAAGCTGGCCAAAAAGGTAAAATTAATTTGATGAAATCCTAAGAAAAAATTACGCAGATCGATAGAGAACAAAATTCTACATCATATCGTGCAATTTAAAGGGTGTAAGTTAAGATTTGTAGTTGTGGGACGCTGTTAAAGTCAGGAAAGTGAAGAAAATTGCATGCGTTTTTATTGAATTTTTTCGATTTCAAGATATTTATATGATATTTTTTTACGAATAGAGGTATTACATTGATTTTTTTTTCCCTGGAAGATTTCATCAGCAGCTATTTTCAGTATTTAAAAAGAAAAAATTATCTTAAATATTTATTTTTAAAATTTTAATTATAAAAAAAACTATGTATTTAAATATATTAATTCTTATTTTCTATTTTATTAAGCTTTGGGTCCTTATATTTTTTATTAATATTGAAATAAAATATTAATAAAAAATATAAGGACCCAAAGCTTAATAAAATAGAAAATAATTTAATAAAAAAGGGTCAAATAATCATTATTAAACTATATTAATTCTTACCAAAAACAAAAAAGGAAAAGCTTTTTGAAAGTGAAGGTAGCTGTTGTACAAATAATGTTATATACCACAATAAAATATGAAATCTCTAATTTAAGAAAAAAGAAAAAAAGTTTGCGCAAGTTTGCGCCAATAGTTTGCGCAATAAAAAGTTGCGGTGTTTATTTTACCCATTCTTGTAAAAACGAGTATCAAAAATATCGCAATCAGAATTTTAAGTATTTTTTATACTCGTACGCCAGAATTTTTTAATTCTCTTTAT
This sequence comes from Gymnosoma rotundatum, assembly GCA_916610165.2. Lineage (NCBI taxonomy): Eukaryota > Metazoa > Arthropoda > Insecta > Diptera > Tachinidae > Gymnosoma > Gymnosoma rotundatum. Next base: position 120,816,239 of record OU744336.1, read on the forward strand.
TTGTAAGCAACGTTGCCACATTTTTACCCTATTAAAGTTTTTCACTGCCGTTTTATGAAATACTGCATTGTATGCAGATCTATTTATAAACAATAAAAAAAAAGACAAAATTTGATCAAATCTATTGCTTAAACATTCTAAGCAGAAAAACAGACAACAACCGTTTTCATAGGTATGAAATACAACACATATTAAATTAATAAAATGCAATAAAAACCGCTGAAAGGCACAGCTTTTGTACACTATTTAAAGCAGGTATACTTATTTTATTACTGCTTTTTATGTACAAATATTTTCAGTTTATACCCTTTTTGTCATAAACGTTCTACTAACGGTATTTAGGAAAACAAAATGATAAAATAAATCCGTGAATAAAAGGAAAATTACTTAATTTTTTAGTTTTAACTGAATAGACATAGACCTCATAAATAATAATAAATAAAATAAAGTTTTTAGTTTACATATTTTATTTTGTTAAATATAATTATTACTTTTATACCTATTTATTAATTTTAAAAATCTATTTGCTTAGCAAATAGAATTTTTAAATTTCTCTCCTGTGTGACTTTTTTTAAACCCTAACAAAAACGTAATATAATAAACAATGAACTATTCTTGAGTTATTAATAAACTTTTGTTGTGTTTTTAATAAATGAAAATATTGCGAATTTTACGGGTTCTATTAAATTTATTTTCTGTTATATATTAAATAAACTTTCATAATTTCAAAGAAGTATGTATGTTAGCTAATTTAGACATTGATTTAATAATTCTGATCTGATAACTCTGTTTTCCTCTTACTACACACGTTAAAATCTCTCTCTTGGCGTTTGTTGTGAGTATGAGTACGAATAAAGTAAAGCCAGCATCGCAAACATTTTACTTGAGTATGGTAGACACTTATACTCAAATGGAATGGGTATAGTAAATACTCGCAATTAAGAAATGCGGTGGCGATCACACCGCAACCGCATTTAAGATGAGTATACTTAGAGTATTAAAAACAGACACTCTTGCAGTTCTCTGACACACACCTATTAAACTGTTTTTGTTTATATGCGGTCTATATAACACTTTATCGTCTTCAGGATACTTTATTTCTTCTCAAAATATAGTTAGATATAAACATACCTAATTTAAAAGGGTAACAAATCAAAATTACATTTAAAAACGGTGCAGGTATATAAAAAATGCACCCAAGTATCAGGTTATTAACTAAGTAAAAGAAAAATGCACTTTGAAAAATATACATATATGGCTTATTGCGCAAAATTCTTATTATAGGAGTTTTGCAACTTTGAGAGATAACATGGAAAAAATTTACACAAGATTTGAGTTATTGCAAATAGTACAGGAATCTAATGCTAGAATCATTGACGAATAGTTGCAGTTTTTAGCTAGTAAATTGTGTGTGATTTCAGAATGCCAAGGAGATGGGGATATACAAGCAATGAAGCAGTGTGTTATAAATTTCAAAAAGTATTGGGGTTTAGCACAACGAAAAGAGGACCGATATTTAAGCAGGTATGCTAAATGGCTGGAAGAAACTGTGACAATATCAGTATTTGGCAGTTCATTTTCAGGGCGACCAAAAAAAGAATTTAAAGAAGCAAGTGAAAGAACAAAACGAATAAAAACGCAAGGAATTCGTCAGTAATTAACAACAGGGAAGATCGAATTTGCTGCATCAATGAGCCAGAGAGCAGCGGGACATAGTGATGCGGCTAAATTAATAATGGATATAACACGATCTCCAACAAAAGCAAAAATTTTCAAGCGATCGTTAACAACTTCCGAGGTCCGAGTTAATAAGCTTTCAGCGGAGGGTGCCTTAGCATTGTTTATAAATGCTGATTTTACGAAAAACCAATATGAATATTATACAATGCCAACAAAAATGTATATCCATGCTACTCATTGCTAAAAAATGACATTAGCGGAAGTGAAGCTGCAATCTCTCCTCGACCACACAGCAACATGCTTATGTACATACCTTGATGATGTATTACCGCAGTTGGATTATGAAGAACTTCAGTTTCTTGAAAAGGTTTTGAGCAGTGACCCTTTTTTAAGCTGCAATACACAAAAAACCTTTTTTATCAGATACTATTCAACTACTACTTCCTGATACAGATGATAATGCCCATGATGAAATACGTATGACATTATCAAAATTTTGAATTTTTAAATTAGTTTAATTCTTTCATGTGATGAGTATTTAATAATATAAAATAAATATCAGAAGTAACATGTTTTTGCTTATTTGGTTGTTTATTCCTTATAGAAAGCCAAGCTACGAGACCAATTTTTTTAAAAATTTAATATTGGATAAATTATAATTTTGAGAAAGGAGACGTTGTAAAATCTATAAAAAGCTGTTTTATTTCCCTGTATCTACACAACTACAATAGTTCGACTATCTAAATTTAATTTGACTTACTCTTAGAATAAAATACAGTTGCAAACGAAATTTTGGCGGAATGCGAGGGGGAGACCGGCATACATAATAATAAATAATTTTTCTAAAAATACACAACATATATATAAAAATAAATTCTCTTAAAAATGAAAAAAATAAACAAAGTTCTAAATGGGGGTTGGGTGGGTGGTTGGTGGGAGGGGGGGGCTGTCAAAAATAACACTTACCTAATAATAATCTGCCACTACCTTTTTTTTTATCAAACTAAAGCTAAAACTATCAAAAAAATTAAACTTTTAAAACAAAAACCACGCTTAATAATTTTGGCCAGCTTTTTGGGTCAAATACTCCTCTGTGCGCCGTTTTAATATTGTATTTGTACAAGCTATATATGGGTTTTTACTCTCAAACTAACTGTTTTTCAGATCAAATTAAATTATTTCAAAATCAAACAAATTTTTTTTCAAAATAAATTAAACTTTATTTAAAATAAATTAAACCATTTTTCAAATGTAAATTCAATATTTTGCATATCTAATACAATTTCTTTAATTAAGTATTTGCTGCCACTTTGTTTTACTTTTAAGGGTTGTTAAAAAATAAAAATAAGTATTTATTCTTTTTAATTTCAAATTCAATTTTTTAATATCAAATTAAATTCTTTTTTAACTAAGCTTAATTTCTTCCGTGAAAGAAGTATATATAGCTTTGTACTCTTCTAGCATATACACATTTTCCTTTACAATTGCAAGAGACCCGATAAATGAAACGTTTCTATTAGAATGACCATACCATATTGTTTGTTTTATATACGAGTATATTATCGAATCAAATGAAATTGTTTCATTAATTAGGAAGAAGGTAAAACTGATCGCTTTCTTTCTTTTAACTTTATCGTTGACATTATTGCAAACACCTGTTTTACCAGTTATTAACTTGATGCAACGTATAGAAATTTCAAAAATTGGAGGGCGTGAACATACATTTGAAATATTATGCTTTTACTAAATTATGCTTTTACTAAATTGCTGTTTCTTGCTGTAACTCGCTGCTTTTCATCCCTTTTAACATTCGAAACGTATTTATGTATTTATTACTTACAATACGTAAGAAAATACATACAATAAATACATATACGATTAAATTCATTATACCAATTTTTCACAGTGCTATAGGATGGTGCTTCTTCGCCATACAAAGATTTAAGTTCAATAATGCACTCTTGTCGCGATAATCCACGTCGAAAGTAGTGAAAAATTATGGCACGAAAATGTTCACGAGTTAATTCCATTTTTTCTATATTAATTTTTTCAAGTCACTGTAAACAACACAAATAATGGTCGTACGTCAAAACGTTTTGAGTATTTATGCGATTATGCTAAAAAATGACAAACTTTCCAATGGAAATGTCAGATTGCACTTGCCAGCACTCAGTGTTGCCATATATAGCAGCCCTCGTAATACAAATACAAACGTTGTTTGTATTATTGCTTAAGCAACAGCAACAGCAAACGTTTTGAATATAAATGCTTTGCTGATTGCTATGCTGCAAAAAGAAATACATAGTCAGCTGAAGCAAAACCTTTTCTTTTTCTTTTTTTGCATTTGCTTTTTGCTGTTGCTTCGTTTCTAATGAAATGTGTTTTAATTGCTAAGACATTTAGCTTTTTTCTTTACTGAAAAACATGTAAGCAAAGCAAAGATTTTAGTACTGTTGCTGTTTTTAAGAAAGCAATTTAAACACTGCACAAAATTATCGTCGTATTCAACTTGTAAGAGATAGCTCTTCAGAAGAAAGCGTTTTGGAGATATCAACACATGAACGTCGTGGTATCAGACGTGGAAAATAAGATCATATAAGTTTAGATGAAAGGAATATTTTGATAATAATTTTGAAGAGGGAAGAAGAACACTGCTACGTCAATTATGAACCGCTATAAGAAGGATGGGTGCGTTACACTAAAAAGTGCCACAATTAATATTGATCGTTTAAATAGTGAATCTACGATTTAACGACTCATTCCGTATGTAGTTAATTTCGCTCAATACGCTCCAGAAATAAGAGAAAAAATAGTGGCACATGTCATTGTTCCCATTGTTGGAGGACGACATGCTTCCCTCATCGCAGCTATGAACATACATGGCCTTTTACACCAAAAAGTAATTGCAAACTCCGCAGTTAATACTAATATTTTTTATCTTCTTTTGATAAACTTTTCGACAAATTAGCTGAATCCAATATCGCAAGGGCCTGACTTATACTAGATATTGCTCAGATACCCAAAAAACAGGCAGTAAAAGATAAAACTGCGGAGTCTGGTCATATTTTAGTTTGTCTTCCTCCATACTCTCCTATATTTAATCCCTCAGAAAAACTCTGTGCTCGGAATTTGCTTTCGGATCCAGAAAATGATACTGGCATAGTTACAATTATTAACCGTTCCGTAGAATCTGTAACACCATTAGATTGCACTAGTTTAATTTGTTTTAAATAAAGTTTAATTTATTTTAACAAAAATTCTGTTTAATTTTATCAATTTATTGTGGTGCGTTTCCATTGCCTTGAAATCAACTTGTTTTGAGAAAATCACTTCAAAGTGTTTCCATTGAGCTCACGTAACACTGACATTTCCTGCATAAAAGATAAAACAAACTATTTTATTTATTGTAAAAAGTCGTTTTTATTGTTGATTGAATTTTTTTACTAATTTTTCATTTTATATTTTTTAACATGTTTTTTGAAACAAACAAAAAAATTATTGTCTTGAAAAACTTTAAAAATAAAAAACATCCAATATGAATAGATAGAACGGAGTTGGACTTGAATATCCTAGACACAACACAGTGTTGATAAAGCAAAATTAGTCCGAAAAAAAACATTTTCGACATGATCTAAAATAAATCAAGTGATTTAAATGGTTTTGGTAGCATGAAAAATGTATGGAAAATGAAGTAGCAAAGCACTTGATTTGAGCAAATCAAGTGTTTTAGACAAGATCACGTCAATGGAAACACTATTAATTTGATCCGAAAAACTGTTAATTTAAGAGTAAAAACCTATACATATGTACAATAAATTCATAAACAAAATCGAAAAGTTCTGAATCCAAATGACCTATCTCGTTGTTTTAAGCAATTTTTTGGTACACATTTTTGAGTTAAACTTTTGAAACATTCCTGAAAATGGAACAAAAGTCTCACAACAAATTATATTGTTTTCAAAATGGGTATCGATTTTCGAAAAAGATTTGAGCATCTCGTATTTTATTTATTTCTTTTTTGTTTTCATTGAGTTCATTGCTGAATTTACTTTTTGAATTTACGGATAGACTTACCTGTCATTATTTTTAACAACATACCAGGAACCTTGTACGTAGCAAAAAATAAGATTAATATAATAATAGTAAAATTATTATTCATATTTGTTTGCTCACAATATTCTAGATGCTGTTCCAGTATCATATAGACTGTTATGAGTTAAGTAACAAAGTAAGCACGCGGTGCCTAGCGTTTGTTTTAATTTTTAATTTTTTCCCAATCAGTTCCGCAAAAGGTTTGTTCGATCACTCAAAATTATTACGTGTATTTCAGCTATAACTTCCGAAGCAAATATACTTCATCTCCGCATCTTAAAATTTGTTTATCATTTCTAGTGTATGTAAATAAGCCAATGAGCAATCTCATATTGCCATCGACTTCTATGATGTTTAAGAAGTTGTGACGTTCATGTAAAAGTGTTTTTTTTTAACATCAAATTTTTTAGAACTAAATTTTCTCTTTGATTTAGGAAAGGAATAAAAGCAGACCAAAAAAAGTTATAAAATAATTTTCATATGTCTGTCTATAACGATTCAAAAGTATGGCACATACTTTAAATTACATTAACTATCGGGACCCCCTTTTATTCCGTCTCCAAACTTTATAGTTGATATAGCGGACTAAGCACAACAGTTCCTTGTTAATTTCAACCGTCTGCATACAACTGTTCAACAGCTTTGCAACACTTTCGTGCACACGGGTATGACAGGTATGGCAGCTGCCAAACAAATCCTCGGCGCCCCCTAGCTCCCTCAAAAAAAAATAATTTTTATTCGAAAAAATGTTTTCCTTATTTTAATTTTCTTTAGTATTAATTGTACTTTAAGAACTACAGTTAATTCATTTTACATCTTTATTTTAAAGCTTATGCAAATGAAAAATCTTATGCTCTCCGTATTTAAGTTAACGCAATATGAAAATCAAGTTACCTATATAGCGCGCCTGACGATAAAAAGCGAGGAAAATGTTCGCATGAAACTCTATCTTATTAAGAAAGACATCGCAAATTATGGTTAAATATCGTGTCTTTATTTAACTGTAACACTTTTTTTCTGTGAGCTCAGTCTAGCCAAGTCAGTTATAAAGTGCGGACTATCCTTTTCAATACAGAAAATTCAACATGTTCACTGCGGGCCCGCCCTGGAGCTGAAAAATGTTCTACCTAAGGACAGGCGCTCACGTGAAGGGAGGGAAGCGGCGTCACGTGGAGGGGTGCCGTCCGCAGCTAAGTACAGAAATCAAAAATACAGTACACTCGCGATAATATAAATGCCATATTATACACACAGAAAAAAGATTGGTAAAAATTCGATTGATATGTTCAAAATTCAATTACTAATATAATTGTTTGATTTTTAATATAAATAAATTATAATTTTAACTTATTTTTAATATTAAAAGCTAACAAATGATATTTGCGTCCAAATGTTGGTTGTAACACCTCTTAAAAGGGTTATCCTGACTGATTTGTGTCTTTACTAAAATCTATTCTAACAAATGGATGATGCAACTAAACTTATTCAGCACATTACTACTGAAAACCAAATTTTGGTAGTAAGGGTCATAAAAATCGATTACGTCTTCTAAAATCGAAAAGTGTTTGACATAATAAAAATAAATTTGTAAACATTACAAAAAAAAAATCAATATTTGGTGAAAAGTTCTACAATATTGCTGAAAAAATCAATCTCAGAAAAACGTTTGGAAATAAAAAAAATATTCTAAAATGTTTAATACACTTTGCAGCAAGAGAACGTGAGTTATGGGATGGAAAGTTGGAAGAGATGAATCATGATCTAAAGAAAGGAGTAGGCTAAATTCGATGGGCCGAAATGTGAAATTTATGATGTAGAATCTTGTTCCTACAATTTATTTTTAAAATAAAAGTGAATATTAAAATAAATTAATATTTTATTTAATTCACAATAATACTTTATAGTCACCCAAGAAACATTTTTTTAAATAGTTGTGGGTGCTATATTCATTCCGTTATTACAACAGAATTCAAGATAATAACCACAACCGACAAAATTCGATTCGAAACAAATTCGGTTCTTATAACGAATTTCTTTTCTCTGTGTATGAACACCCCAAAATATGAATATTTCTTTCTTCCGTTGACTGGTCTAGAAATTGAACTTAGTGCGAAAGGTTTCAAATAGGAAGAACTTATTTGTGAGTTTTTTAACGGATATTTATTAAGACATTGATGAAATCTTTATAAACAGGATTGTAGAAAAATTCTAATTTATCTGTATATTAATTTTAGGGTTTCTCTAGCTGTTGCTTTTGAATTGCCTTTATTATACGAAAAAAAATTTCTTACATAAACTTCTAGCTTGTGCTTAAATTCAGCTGGAATTTATTGAACAAATGAATGCGGAGCAAAAGTAAGTGTCTGATTCCAAACGGCGACGCGACCAAACGATAGGCAATTTTTTGACTATGGTGTTTCTCCTTAAACAATTTTAAGTGTCTTAAACTCAGCCTTGAATTTTACTAAAGCTATTTCTTATGTGTAACATTGATTTAATTAAATTTTGTTTTTACCAGCAAATATAAATTTGTACAAAATTTGTCTTAAATATTTGTAGGTAGTTTATATATAATTGTTTTTTTTTTTTACCTTTTTAAATAATTTTCTTTTCTAATTTTTTAAGCACTAGGTCAGTTTATAAATAATATAATTTCAATTTATATTTTCAATATTTCGCCACACCGTTGGGTGGCATCATCAGGAAACAAAAAATACAAAAAATTAGATTTTTTGAAAAACAAAATAAAGGCAAAGTTATTTTTTCAAACAAAAACAAAAAAAAATAAAATTAAAATTATATTATTTATATACTGACCTAGTATTAAAAAAATTAGAAAAGAAAAGTAAGAAATTTATATTAGTTTTGCTAAGTGTAGTAACATGTACTTTGAATAGCAATTAAATTGTTACCATGTGATTAAAGTAGTAACCTAAACACGAATGTACCAAAGTTAGAAGAAATTTTCAATGTTAAATGTATTTTATTATTAGTCATTTTATATTTTTACAATAGCATCAAAAAGGCTGTAAACCGGTTTTAAACAAATGTGAATCTTTTAGAATCTGAATCTGAATCTGACGAAAGTGAAAATGAATTTCCACTGATTTTGAATGATTGCTCACTCAATGATTCTTCAGGTGGTATATTGATATAATGTCATTTCGTAATTCTTTATGTTAGGCATTTTATTTAGCTGTAGATAACGAAAAACATTCAAAAACAAGAGTGGATATTTTTCCCTTGATGTTTTTTTTTTACTTATTAAATTTCTATCGTTTGAGCGAGGCATGTCTCTCCGTTTGTCCGTCCGCGCCAAAGCAAACTTGATTTCACAAAAAAAAATAGTAATAAATGTCAATCAATTAGCTATAGTGTCGAAAGAGGTGCATTAAAGCTGATGGCATTTATATATATATATATATACATATATATATATATATATATATATATATATATATATATATATATATATATATATATATATATATATATATATATATAGTAGTTAATTTTTATACCATTCACCACAAAGAGTGGAAAACGGATATATAAGTTTCTCATTCCGTTTGTAATTTTTGCAATATCCATTTCCGACTCCACATTTTCCGAGTTAAGAGCCTTTGAAATTAAATCTTTTTTTGTTAATTTCAATATGGACATCATTTTAAAGGGTTTCAAGTGATATTTAAGGAAAACTTAAATTAAATTTAAATTTTAGGAAAATTAAAAAAAAGCTTAATCCATTAACAGTCGGTGGAGTTTTTATGTAAAATTATATATGTATATGCAGTACCAATATTTTTTTTTTATTTTTTTTATTTTTTAATTCTCTGTCATCCCAATATTTGCTTTTTTGTTTGGAGTTACTTCACTCAATTAGATTAACATAGATGGTGAAGGGTATAAAAGATTCGGCATTGCCGTATATAGCACTCTTACTTATTTACTTTTATAAGTTAGAGATTTTTAGAAATTTTCAGTGGTTTTTTAATTTTGTTCTGAGTAAACACTTTGAAAAAGGGCTGAAAAATCTCGTAAAAAACCCTTCCGGCACCTTTTCAGATTTTTGTCTTATACTTTTTAGAAGTGTTTTTCAAGCTTTGTTTAGAGATTTTTACAGTAATTTTTAGCAAATTAATTTGGATTAGGGTAAAGATTGCTATCATACTTCTTAATTATTATTTTATTTGTTTATGTAAATTGTTCAACATCACATCAGAAAGAAGAGTGTACTAATCCTACATTAGAAAATTATAGTGATTCCGATGTAATAGCATCCTAACACGAAGACCTGATGGAAGGAATAAATTCCGTCAACGATCTGAAGAACAGAAGGGTTTCTTGCTGAATAGAATATCATCCTGAATCTACTTTCGTAGAGACTTCTAAAGAACATGAAGATTGGATAGGTACTTTTGTGCCTGAGCTCGATTCCTGTATTACCGGTTTGACTGAACGTTATTGTCAGGATACGGCCAAAGTTATTCATGAAGTAGGAAAACTAATCCAATTTAAATCTAGTTATGATGACCATAGAATTGTTTCAAAGGAATTCATGATTGAATATATAGAAGTGAAAGTGAAGATTAATTTTGTTCAGTACCGTAACGAAAAACATTATTCGCCAACAAATTCACAAATGTCTAATATTGTTGATTAATGTAGACAGAAATACCACATATCCCAACTTCTATTAGGTAGGTTCAAAATTAAAGATCATAACAAATAAGATTTACATTAACATAAGAACGCTTATAGCTTCTTCTTATGGGTTTCGTCGAGCAAGAGTTTTTGGCTTCACCTGATGTGGGAGATTTATAGACAATTTGCAGAAATGGGTCCGGAAACGAAATTACAACTTAAAAAATAATTTTTTGACCTATTGCAAAATCCTATACAATTAAATTCAATCATATATTATTTAAAAATATGCAATATGGATGCAATAAATATTTAACATATTGTATTTTTGCTGTTGTATAATATTAATTATTATTACACATATCTTTAATGTTTTAATTATTATAATTATTATAATTAATTCTGCCATACCAAAGAGGAGCCCTTGTGCACTCCACTGTTTGGCAATATACATCAAATTAGAGCAAATATAAGGGAACTCTTTAATTTCCAAATTAAAAGTATATACTTACTCGTACTGTTGTAATAGTACACTTTGCTTTTTAAATTCAAGTTATAGCCGTACATGTCCCCAGTAAGTTTAAGCTGTCTGTCTATAACGGTTCAAAAGTTTGGCCACGTACATCAAATAATATGAACTATTGGGACACCCTGTAATTTCCAAATCCAAATTTTATAATTGTTGTTATATCGGAGATAATAATACATGTTTGCTAAAAATTTAAAGCATCTGTCAACAACTGTTGAAAAGTATCGCTAAATATAACAAATTAAATCAACTTTTGGGGCACCCCTTAGTTTATAATTTTAAATATTAATACTTGTTACTATCACGGTAATATCAATCGACAGTCTGTTCAATTTACAAGCGCCTGTCTATAACGGGCCAAAAGTCACATACAAGTAAATTTACGTCACCTGTGGGAGGGAACACTTTTTAATTGTTAAACTTATTTGTATTAGTTTTTGCCATTTGAATCTATAATGATGCGCAGTTTTTTTAAGTTTAAAGGGGTGCCCTTTACGGACTCTTTAATTTTTAAGACTGTGAACTGTTTTTAAAGCGGGTCCATTCCGCCAGCCTCACCTATCAAATAAAAAAAAAAATTAAAATCGATTCAGAAATGCCTAAGTTATGTCTACCCCTTATGGTTCAAAAGAATTACCCTTATATTTATGTATATAATTTAAAAACCAATTGACCAACAAAAATCAAATAAATGAAACAAAATGAAAAATCTAGAAGCATACAAATTTGGTGTTTGGTTAATACAATAGCCCAACTCAGAATCTTGTGCAAATGGTCTTGCATCATAGTATTTGCAAAATTGTGTAGCATACTTTTAGTCTACACCAACACATCATATAGTAATAGGTAAAATATGCTACGCAATTTTGCAAATGTTATGATGGAAGACCATTTGCACACGATTCTGAATTGGGCTAATATAACTTTTTGAATAGTGCAGAAATTGTTAAGCGCACAAAGTTATTGGGATTGGCTAATTTTTGTTATTCTAGAACCGCAACATCTGGTGTTTTATTACTCTAAATCAAAAAATCCGTCTTCCCAAGCTCTTACTTATTGTCCTTTTATAATCGTCATGCATCAACATTGGTAAGAAGCAAACACAACATACAAATGTTAAACGCAAATAGTGTAAAACCTACATCTCCTGCATACTTTTTGATGCCATAGAAGCAAAATTCTAAAAGATTGCACTCAATACCACTAATAAATCTATAACTTAATCAGGTATCAAAACCTGCACCTTTTAAGAACTTATCGAAAGCAATTAAAGGTCCTGAGTTTATGATATTTGGAAATAATAGCACTAGTATATATTGCAAAACATTATTCTTCACGGCCATTATGTGCTATAATTGCAGGCAAAAACAAAACTTGTTTTTAATAATTAATGATTAATTGTACCAGGAATTAAAAATATTTTTAGCTTTGTCTTTCATTGTCTTCAGTGTTAGTCTTCTCAGCTCGCATGTATTTTTTGCGTAATTTTATTAAACACTTTAGATAAAATATTTGGCCTAACGACTAAAATCGAAAGTCAATAAGAAAGCAATGCATTACAACCATAAAGAAGGAAAGGAAATGTCATAGTTTTCTAAAAAAAAAGCAAACACAATTACAGTTCACTAGCGGTGTCCACGACTTCCTCTGCGTATAATTTCTAATTTTCGTAAAATTCAAATTTATAAAAATGTGTTTTTAAATATTTTTCCCACAATTCTGTATATATAATGTGCAGACAAAAGTACCGCCAAAATTGGGTGCTTTCATTCTTGTATCTCCGTTTTCTCTTCGAAATGACTTATTTTTACGAAAATAAAGTATTCTATATTCGAATCAAGGTTCCATCCAGTTAGTTTTACGTGGTGCGAACACAGACAGACAGGAGGACAGACAGACAAAAATTCCAAAAAATAGGTGTCGTGTATTCCATATCGATTACTAACTACAACAACATCGAAATTTTCAAAAAATATTTCATGTACATCAATGAAACCGTTACAGTTTTATTACATGTATAGATTGAAAGCATTCATGAAAGTAGTTAATTAGATAGACTAACTAATTGCCAATTTCATCAGCATTAAATGATAAATAATAATAATGCTTTCTTAATACTACCATTATACTAATAATGCTAATGCTTTTAATGAAAAGGTTTCATTTATAATTAGTTAAAAAGCAAAATCGTTATCAGTAACTGGGTTCAAAGCATTACCATTATTAAACGCCATGCCTTGCTTTTGTGTACTAAATCAACACCATAAAATATATTTAAGTAATATTTCAAAATAGCATTTTTATCATAGGAATTTAGTAAAAAAAAATATATTTTTTGACGTTCTTACGGAAAATGAGACAATATAAGAACACATAAATGATTTTAAGTGACTTCAAATCTCTTTTATATTATTGAATGTAGAACCATATCTAAGATCGTTAGAATTTCTTAATTTAATGCATAGCTTTTTTCATCTTGTGTGATCACTAATTATTTTTTATAATAAATAATTAAACGATTTTATTATAATTTCATTATCATTAGTAAAAAAAGTTATAACAATAAAAGAAATCATTAGCATTAAATGAAAGGTGACTTTTTTTACTTTAAACAATGCCATTCAAATTTCAGTGCAATGTTAAAATCCTAATTATGGTTGAAAGAACAAAAGGAACTTAAAAATATAGTTTTATTTCAAAATTTTTACTATTTATGCAATTCTTATTAGTAAAAATTATTTGTTAACTACTAAAAGTAACATGCTTTCTAACTCTATATTTGTTTTCTGTGTTCCTATAAATAGAAATATCAAAAAAATAATAATTTAACTAAATACAATTAAGTAAAGTAAATAGTCAGGTGCTACATTAAGTAGATCCAAATTTGTTTTTAAAAAGTTCTAAAACTATATATTAATATCAAAAAATAATATTTATTATAAAATTATAAATCGTATGTATATCAATGAACACACTCTTTGTATGTTGGCAATACATCCGTTATAGACTCTGTAAAAAAAAAGAAAATAAAATTTGAATTTATCTAAAAAATATTTTTTCACACAAAAAACTTACAGATGCGAAATGTTTAAGGAAGCGAAATAAAAATTGTATTTATGTACAAGATAACTAAATATATTAAAAAAAAATTAAAGCATAATTCAATAAAAGCATTTCTGTTAACATTTTATTGACTTTTTTATTTAAAACTTACAAAAATTACATTTAAACGGATTAGTAGATATTTACAACTTAAAAAAAATTATTATTTATAGCAAGATTATTATAATAAAAAAATAAATTATTATTAATATTAATAAATTTAAACGTATTGAAATCAATCTTAATAAGAAATGTCTCGCATAAATTTGTTAATTCACTACTGTGTAAAAAGTACGTTCAGTATCGTTCACCTTCATCAAAGGTGAAAAAAAGGGTATATCTAAACTTGTCATTACGTGTGTAATTTCTACAATATCCATTTCCAAACCCATAAAGTATATACATACATATATATATATATATATATATATATATATCTTAGTGCTTATTATTGCGAAGTCGATTGAGCGATGTCTGTCTGTACGTCTGCGTTCGGGTTGAAATAAACTTTGCCAAAACACTAGATGAGCTACAGAAAATTTAAGTATGACATTCGATCAGACATAGTTTCGAAAATTTTGTTATTGAAAAACAGCATCTTCGGTGCATGTCCTTTGAGGCAACGGGCAAAATACCACGCCTGTCTCTAATTTTTCAATATTTTAAACAAATCTAGTTTAGTAAAGTAACTCCAATCAAAAAACAAATATATGTGCCGATAGAAAATTAAAAAATAAGAAAAAAATATCCAGTGAAAAACTTAGCTCTAGCCCATATTTCCCGAGATATGGGTCTCTAAACTTTACACAGGAAAGTACGATTGTGCACCATATTTTGTAAAATATGAGTAAAGGTATCATGTAAAAGCTTTTGAAGAGATCTTTCAGGAAAGACTAAATTTTTTTAAAAATGCTTAACCTACTAAACGCCGATCATATTTTTATATAAAATTATATCTTGTACCTAATTTTCTTTTTCTTATTTTTTAATTCTTTGTCACCACAAATTTGTTTTTTATTGGAGTAACTTCACTAAACTAGATTTACATACATATATAGTGAAGAATATATAAGAATCGACATACCCGAATATAGCACTTTTACTTGTCTTTTATTTACATTTTATTTTATAAACTTTCATTACTCGAAAGAATAGTATTTTATGTTAGATGCTTTTACTGTTTTATTTAAATTTAGCAACTAACCATACTATAAGTTACTTGAAAATTTTCCTAAATGAACACCAAAGATAATATGTATTATAATAACTCAAACTGTTATAACCATTTCAGCGCCAGATTTGTTCGTGCATAATATAAATTTTTTTGTATTTGACTTATAAATTCCGTTTTCAACTTTTAGGCCATGTGGTTCTTTCAATGTTATATTTGTTATAAAGACCACACTTCCTAGTAAATTAAATATACCGTGCCTATTAAAATAGGAAACATAAAAATAAAAAATTTAAAAAAAAAATTAAAAAATAGGAAACTATTTAAAACCAAATCATTAACAACATAGTTCGCTTACGATTCTCAACAATAAAATAAAATATACATATGTAAAAAAAGTTTAAAATGTTTAACAGAAATCTAAATTAAAACGTTTTCATTAGAAAACGAAAGTTCAAATGTTGTTTTGTTAAAATAAAAAAATTGTGATATGTTTTCAGTTAGTTAAGAAAAAAGTGCTTTTTTACATTGATACCTAATAAATTTCCATTTTCGATCCCGGAGTTTGTGCTTGATGCCTTCATATGTATTATTTCATGATATATTTAAATCTAAAAACTAAAATGTTTTACTACGAGAAAGCTCATCAGTTATAAATAATAATCTTTTATGATTTTTAAGTTTTTGTTATCTTTTTTTCTTTTTTAGTTGAACGCAGTTCTTATTTAATCGATTTGGTTCAAGATACATACATATAAGACTTTAATTTTCTATTCAAAATTTGTGCCAAATAAAAAATTTTTCTCCGCAGTAATACGTTTATTTTTTACTTTAAAATAATAATAAAAACTTCATAAGAATATGGCGAAAGAGAAGCAGTTGTAACTTATAGAAGATCAATACTCGATACTTATGCAATTATTTTTGAAAATTTTCGAACTGTCGACTAATTAACCAACTACTGGTAGTTGAGAAAAAGTTAGTCTTAAAATAAAAAAAAACTTTAAAAAGTAGTGTTTTGTATTACTATAACAGCAGCGGCCTAATTCTCTAATTCTCGTAGCTAAAGCTAAATCTTGATCACTAAAAAGCTAAAAACAAATTACGGCGAATATATTAGCCATATCGCTAAATTGGTATTCTGTAATATCAATCGCTAAGCTCAAATTTTACATTTCGCCGTAGCTAATCTGCTATCACTATACTTATCCTGTCCCTCTACTCCTCCAAAAAAATTTCTTCTTCGCATCTACGTCATAATAGAATGAAAATGAGTGTTTGTTGTAAAAAGTGTAGATTTTTGGCGCAAAGCTGGAAATAATTGCATAGTTTCTAAACGGGTGCATCGATTTGAACAAAATTTTAAATGGAAAGAAAAAAGATATATTCAAGTAAAAATTTTGTGTTTGGGCTTGAAGCCCGAGAAGTAAAAGAGCTATTTAGGGCTACCAAAGTTTTAAATTTTGGCATATATGAAAATTCTTATAAAAAATTAATAATTTCAGAAGTTATTTCATTAATTATTTCAAATTAATCTTCTTGTAAAGAAATACGTACACATATAATAATTATTAATGACCTTAATGCCAAATAACTAAAAGTAAAATAAATTTGTTTTCAAAATAAAATTAAAACCAAATTGTTTAAAATACACATAAGGTTTTTTTATTTTATTTAAAAAAAATAGCTTTTTTACTATTTCTTCACATTCAATATGATGAGCCTGTTTAGTTAAATCTTTTACAAAATCTTGTTTAATGAGAAGACCGTCTTTATTACTTTTTTTAATAGTTAGTTCAGTTCTTCAATGTGTTTCATAGTTTCAGGTGCCGGCTTTATTAGTCCGCCCTCAGATACATGATCAACCCGCGAATACGTTGGACCTTCCCCGTTTTGTGCCACTGCAATATCTGGGATAGGATTTTTAAGTTTGTGGCAAATGTAGCCTGCGAGATTTTCGAGACCATTATACTCTAATTCGGTTAACTCTTTTTTTATTTTTTATTTTTAATTTTCACCGTTTTTACTTTAATTCTGTTGCACTTTCCATACACATATAAAGTTTATTTACAAAAAATACTCTATGCCTCCGTCACACATACGAGAGTGAACGCTATACAATAAACTAACGGACCTGCGCAATGCGCTATCTTGTTTTCTTGATTCATGAGTGCTACCATACTTTGTATAGAAAATTTATTAAGTCCTTCGAATAAACACTTTTATAACGTATGTATTTGAATAAATTAAATTAAATGTTGCGGTTAGACATGGAATTATCAACCGCCGCAATGATGGAAATATATTTTCAAGATGCAACACTACTTTACACTAATATTATGTGCAAAAAGTTAACACAAAACAATCGTCAACAACAGCCTTTGAAGAAAAAACAGATTTAAATTAAAAATAAAAAGCATTTAAAATTAAATTATGGGTATTTTAATTTAAATTAAATTTATAATTTTTAAAAATATTGTGCTAATTATTCTGAACAATTTATTAAAATCACGGAAATCACACGTGCTTTCACGTCTCGATGGCCATTTCGCTACCGCTTATTTAGCTCTACAGAAAACTTCTCACAAACATTTTAATTTAAAATTCCCGTAATTTTATTTTAATTCTTAATTTGCAAGTGCCCGTGTAAAAAAACATAAATAAGTTAAGGTCGTGTTTTGTGATATTTTATTTGTTCTTTTAGTTTTATTTTTCATCATCTTTTAACTGTATAGAAGTGCCGAAAAAAAGTCAGCCGTATACAGTAGATAAAGAAAAATCAAATCAGTGTTGATTATTAATGTTTTTGCTGAAACTTTAATTTTTGTCTTAACTTTATTGTTTGGACAAAAATTTTTAGTTTATTTAAAGTGTTTTTGAGAAGTTTTCTGAAGAGCTAAGTAAGCGGTAGCGAAGAGCCCATCGAGACGTGCTTTCACCTTCAATAATCAAAATCGGTGATATTAACAATTTGTTCGGGATAATTAGCACCATATTTTTAAAGGTAAAAAGCATTTTAATCTTTTCAAAATATCACATAAATTGGCCAATATAGTGAATTAGCATATAGTCTTTCTCTTTCATTGCTAAAATTAATAAAATTTACATAAAAAACACGAATAAAAAATGTATATGTTTTACCCAAATTTTAGCACTCAAAACTATTCGTTGCTAAAAGTTTTATTTAGTTTTTATTTAAAATCGCTTATTTGAAATAGAGAATACAAGATTAGAAAATTTTAGCAATAATGACAATAAAGGCTAGAATTACGGCGAATTAAATTTTTAGACTTCGCCAAATTAAGCAATATGCATTACAGAATTGCTTTAACAGCTAAAAATCGCTAAATGGCTATGTCTGATCTAAATCGCAATGTCTGATCGATTGTCGTATTCAAATTTTCTCTAGCTCATCATGATATCAACCCGAACACGGACGGAAAGACGAAATAGCTATGGAATACACTGCCATATTTTCCGATTTATCCGCATTTTGCCAATTTTTTTCGCTCAAAATTATCAAAGTGCCGATTATTGCCTCAAAATGACGATTTTTTCGACACCACTACAATAATTGATACACTCGCTAGAAATTTGTATTGCTTTAAACCAATTTAGTTTAACGTGATTTTCATGATATAATAAAAATTAACCATTTATGAAAATGCTTTTTGCAAAGAAAAGTTTAAAATTGAGTTATAAAAAAGCATATTCAAAAAATTATTTTCAATATTATTTATATTGAAATGAATTTTTGGTATTTAATCATTCCTTTCTACAAAGTGACCGTGATTTTGAATTGATAAAAATGAAAATAGTAGAATTAATTAAAATGGCTGTTAGTTTATTTAAATCGTGCTTGATTTCTTCAAATATATATATATATATATATATATATATATATATATATATATATATATATATATATATATATATATATATATATATATATATATTTAATGATATTCTAATGATATATTTATTATGTATTTAAAACTATAAAATTAAATATGTTACTGCGGGGAAAGCATATTCATATGGCCATTACGCTACTGCTCATATAGCTTATCAGTGGATTATAGCCAAATTTTGTATAGAAAACCTAAGAGTCTTATACAAAAAGCCAAATTGATTAAATGAGAACCACATTAAACTCATTGAACAAAGCAAAAATAAGAATATCATGAAATATTTAATTTGAAGTAATCAATGAACGATTAAAGTAAAAAATGCCGAATAATAAATTTTCATAACATAGCTATTCTTATTTTGCCAATTTTTTTAAATTAAATTGCCGGTAAAGCCAATTTTTTTAATGACGATTTCTTATGAAAATCATTTGAGCGTTCTGTGTTTTTTTGTAGGGAATGTGTGTTCCGTTATAAAAAGCTTCAATACAGAACACCAACTCTGCGTTTTTAAGTTTCTTAATCATAATTATTTCTATATTTAGCAATGTTATTATTATGTTAGACAGCAACCATATAATTCAATTGAAATATGTATGTATGTTATTCTTAGTTTGTGGTTACTGTTTTATGTGTTTGTAAAAACTTCACCCTTGCTATTTGAAAGTGAGACCGTAATAGTTATATTTACATAAGAAAAAAAAATTGCAAGCGAAAGATTTAAATTTGTCTTAAATTATCTAACTTGAATATCTTCCTTAATGATGATATTAATTTTAAACACATAGGAAATACATTGCATGTTTCTAATTACAATAACTATTTGTACAAAATTATATAAAATTAAAAAACATGAACGTATATTTAACGCATTTCGATTATAGTTAGAATTAAAATTATTTCCCCAATTTTACTTTGTCTTATTTTAATTTCTAAAGTTGAAAATTAAAATTTTGCCTAAACAAATAAATAATCCTCTTAGTATTTAACTAACTACAATAATGGAAATATGTAATTGAAAGTTTAGAGGTTGTTGAATAAAAGCTTGAAATCCGTTATATATTTATCTTCATACTGTAAAATTAAATATATAAAATTTTTATGTTAAGACATTTTTATAATATTTAGAAGTTAAGAGGTAAAACGTATTAGTACAATAATCTGATTGCAATAATTAATAAATAGGAAAAAGTTTAGATTTCACTAAGCAATTAATTAACCGGCAACATACAATAAATTTTTACCACAAAACTTAGTTAAAAAATAAACGGTATTTTTGGTGAATATGAATAAAAATTTGTTTTTACAGTTTACTTAGCTTAAATGGAAATAAGAGTTAAATATAGTATATCTACAAAAATTTCTCAACTTCCTCCAACTTAAATAATGATATATACATATGTACGTAAGGAAAGAATGTATGTATTAAAAAATTTAATTAATAACGGAATGTTTAAAATGGCACTGTAAAAACAATGGATACAGGCAAGCCAGTTGTTTTGCTTTCCAAATTTAATTGTAAAAATATGTTTCACCCCCTATTTTCTATAAAACTTTGTTGTTTACAAATGGTGATATTTTGTCCTTGGAAGAATAAGTCCGTTTAGTTCAATTATATAAAAAACGTATTCAGAATTGTAATTTAATATACACAGAAAAAATAAAAGTTCGTATTAATTAACTAAATCAGTGAACTTAAATAATTCTTTGTATTGAAATTTCAACAATATGTATTTGTACGAGGGCTGCTATATATATTTCTGGCCTGGCAACACTGAGTGCTGCCAAGTGCAATCTGACATTTCCATTGGAAAGTTTGTCTTTTTTAAGCATAATCGTACTCAAAACGTTTTGACATACGACCATTATTTCTGTTGTTTACAGTGACTTGAAAAAATTAATATAGAAAAAAATGGAATTAACTCGTTAACATTTTCGTGCCATCATTTTTCACAACTTTCGACGTGGATTATCACGACAAGAGTGCATTGATGAACTTAAAACTTTGTATGGCGATGAAGAACCATCCTATAGCACTGTGAAAAATTGGTATAATGAATTTAATCGTGGCCGAAGCTCGCTCAAAGACGAATTCCGTGAAGGTCGTCCAAAAACGACTGTTGTGCCAGAGAACATTGATGCCGTGCGTGAACTCATAATGCAAGATCGACATGCGACATACCGAGAGATAGAGACATCCTTGGACATTTCTTCCACCAGCATACATTCGATACTGCATGAACACCTGGCCGTACAAAAGGTTTGTTCTCGTTGGATCCCGCACAATTTGAAAGTCGCTCAAAAAAAGGCTCGTGTCGATTGGTGAAAAGAAATGTTGCAAAAATACAATTGCGGTGCTTCAAAAGACGTTTATAAGATCGTCACAGGTGACGAATCATGGATCTATGCGTATGAGCCCGAAACGAAACAACAATCGACCGTGTGGGTCTTCAAAGACGAGCAAAATCCAACGAAAGTTGTTCGTGGAAGAAGCACTTCGAAGCAAATGGTCGCCTGTTTCTTCGGCAAAACTGGTCATGTGGCAACTGTTCCGCTTGAGCAACGTAGGACGGTCACTTCTGAGTGGTACACTACAATTTGTTTGCCTGAAGTCATCGGAGAAATTCGAAAAACCAACAAGAGAAGACGAATCAATGTTCACCATGACAATGCGAGCTCTCACACATCGGCTCAATCCAGATCGTTTTTGACCAGCCAAAACATCGAATTAATGGGTCATCCGCCGTATAGCCCTGACTTGGGACCTAATGACTTCTTCTTGTTTCCGCACATCAAGAAAAAAATGCGTTGTCAACGATTTTCGTCGCCAGAAGAAGCTGTTGAAGTGTTACAACAAATGAATTTAAATTGATAAGTTCATTTTAACTTTAATTTCTAAAAATTTTAAGAAAGACAAATTCATTGTATACATCATCTATTTAGCCAATTAATTTTGGAAACAAGAAAATGAAAGATATTACTAATCAATCAATATTAATTTGATAAGACAAAGTCAAAAACACAACCCAAAGTATTTCTTCGCTGTTGCCTCTGTAACTCGTCTTCTACATTTGTTTTTGCTTTGTGCCAACCTTTGGTATGGCCACAAAATGCAATTTTATCCTAAATTTTTCATACGTGTTTCCTCACAACATTAAAAATGCTGTTCCAGTATCATATTGAATGTAATTAAAACTAAGTATGGATGTACACACGCCTTGCGCTGAGTGCCAATTCAATTCCTATGAAATTATAATTTCTTAAAACTGTCAGAAAAAAATAAAAATAAACTGAAGCCAAAATAAATTTGAAATCATCTATCCTCTATCTATATATATAAAAATTAGTTGTCCTATGTATGTGATTTTATAGCTCGAGAACCACTCAACCGATTTTCAAAAAAAAAAAAACATGCGTTGGAGAGGACAAAATACTTTCACTGGTGGTTTATACAAAAAAAAATCGAAAAATTTCTATGAACATGCGTTATACGCGCACTTTTATGATGGTGTGTTTTCCCTATATAAAATGTTTTATTTTTTTCTTATGAGAATTACATTTTGCCGATATATGCTCGCGGTTTTTGTCTTATTCAATTTCCGAATGTTTATTGATTGTCATTTAAATTTACAGTGCGAGCAGTGACATTTTGTTAATTATTGATTTGTAATCTTCAGTTAAAATAAAAATCTTTTGCATCAAAAAAATAAAAAATTATTCAACTATGCCGCGAAGCAGACGTTCATAAAAAACTTGCGCGGAAGAGTGGTCGTGATACGATTAATCTTATTGGGGTAGCGAAGCGCCCTGGGAACAACTAGTTTTTTAATCAATATTTTTTATACTTTTTTCTGTGTATGTATTTGACAAGTCTTAAATGGTCAAAGCTTTAGCTTTAGAAATTGAAAAACACTGGTAAAATAGAAAATTTTTTGCAGAATACGATGTAGCGAATGCTGGCATTCGAACTCATTTTTCTTGTGCCAAACTAGTTCGGAGCCCACAAACAATATTTCTTCAAGTCTTTGAGTGTCATAGAGTAGGAACAAAATTATGTACATATATATTTTTCTTTAAAGGATGGTTGGTTTGCTTGGCAGTCCGCCACGTGCGAGCCATAAATGTTAATCTGATGTTAAGCTGTTTTATATTTAAGAAAAATGAAGAAAATTCCGTTTTTATTGTATCGCCATATTCCAGAATTTGATTTAATCAAATCTATATTCGTTTAGTTTGTGTGTGTGTTTGTTTTTTTAGAAACTTTTATTAGGTATAATTTCTGGAATCACTTAATAAATTGAATATTTGTAATGCCGTTTTTGTTGTTGCTCAGGTGATGATGCATTACTTGTACTCGGCGGGGAAATGTGATTATCGTCCAAGTCATGATCGAAGTGATCAAGCGGTTTTGACATGCAATCATTGTTTGATATTAAAGCGGTATGAGCATTTACATTCAAGTCAGTGTTAGTATTCAAATTATTATTTATACTAGAATTATAATTATAACTACAACAACTACTACGATTAGAATTATTACAATTAAGACTAGTGTAAGAAGCGCAAGCTGTTTTTTTAGATACATTTGTATGATCAAGTGTAGAAAATAAGCGTTTTAAGGCAGTAGATACTTTATTGTCAATACCTGAATCGGCCAAGCGAGCTTCTCCGTTTGTAACT
Organism: Gymnosoma rotundatum; assembly: GCA_916610165.2. NCBI lineage: Eukaryota > Metazoa > Arthropoda > Insecta > Diptera > Tachinidae > Gymnosoma > Gymnosoma rotundatum. Next base: position 120,840,045 of record OU744336.1, read on the forward strand.
TTTGTAACATCGTTGGACTGTCGATGGTCAACAGTTCCGTTGCCACTGACAGTGATTTTGGAATGTCCGTTCATTAAAGGCACAATTTGCTTCGATTCTTATGTTGAAGTGAAAGAAAAAAAATTTTATTATTAAATTTATTAACATCAACAAGGGAAAATAACAAAATTACCGGAATTCTTTTCAACATCGCTGCTATTTTCAATAGCATTTATACCATTGGCAGTTTTACTTTTTGAAATAACTTCATTAGATTGCTTTAAAGGTGTCTCGTCTTTAATAAAACGCATTAGGAACAAAATGGCTGAGCCAACAATCGGTGGTATGCCAGCCAATATGAGCGGCAGAGTATACGATCCCAATTCATCGTAAATTCTTCCGGCAATGGGTGGACCAATAGTAAGTGGTAATGAGCTCAAGCCCAAAAGGAAGCCAATAGCTTGCGTGGCACCAGAAGGTCCACATAACTCGTAAGCAATGGGTCCCAGCAGTGATATGAAACATCCATCGAATAGGCCCATTATTAAGCTAAAGACAATTAGTAGAATGTAAGAACTTGTAAGTGGCAGTAGAATTGTCACCACGCCAATGCACGCCAATGACAATTGTTGCAGATAAATACGATTTACTCCTGGAAGATCAGCTATTACTCCAAATATAAGACGGCCGAGACCAGATGTAATACCAATACACATGACCGGTAAATTTTCGCTTTTTCCGGGAAACACAGTCTGGACAAATTTCATCATATGCACGTAAGGAACAAAATAACCAAAGAGGGCAAGTGGCACACATAAAGCCCATATAACATATTTCTTCTTCTTCCAAATATCCACGTTAATAATGGATCGTAGTACCATGTTTGCTTTTGAACGCCCTGGTTTATTTTTTGGTGGTTCTGGCGGTGGATGTAGTGGTTTGTAAACAAATGAACAAATAATTATAAAAGCAGATATTAGACTCATTATTCTTAATGTCACTTCCAGACTATATCCTTTTATTAAATAATCCAAGCCGGGCGGCAGAATCACCGTGAACACACTAGATCCCGCTGTAACAAAACCACTAACTTTACCTAAATAACGCTTGAAATAGTGTCCTAAAATGGCCAGTGTAGGTGTGTAAGCTAAGGCAGCGCCAAAGCCAAACATAACTCCGTAGGTGATGTATAAAGCACCAATATTTTCACTAAAAAACGATGAAAGCAGTAGACCACATGAAGATAATAGACCGCCAATTAATGTCGTCATTCGCAAACCAATCTTGTCCGTTAAGCAACCAGCTACAGGTGAGAGGAGGAATGTTGTACCAATTGTAAGAGAACCAACAAGTGCTAAAATAAAATTTAATAAAGTGGTTCAATATTAATTTTATTAAGTTATTTTAAAATCTTTGTAATAAAATGCAAAATGTGCTGAATAAATAATAAATATTGTTACGTTTATTTAAATTATAAACGTGTAATTTATGAGTTCTTTATTTGCAAAATAAATAAACACACAACTTTTCGAGTTTTAATTAAATTACACTTTATTAATCAATTATTTGACGATTAAACTATTCGCGATTAATAATACACGCTGGCAACTTTAATTGTTGTACCACAAGATCTTAACTAGATGACGCTCACAATACGAATGAATCAGCACGTATTGGCGTTGCTTTTATATACCCTATTTTTAGGCGTTCTTAAATGTTCGAGAATTTCTACCGCCATCTATTGCGTAGTTGAAAATGCTGCGTTGCCACTTTTATCTCAGACACATTAGTGAGTACTATTATTTACTTCTAGAACCTTCAATCATTAATTAAAAATACATGTTGTGTATTTTTATTTAGTTGTTATACAATGCAGGTGTGTGTATGTTTGTGTATTGTGTTTGTTTAGTCATCGCTTTGTGTTAGTTGTTTTTGTTTTGCAATAAAGATGTTTTATAGAAACTTCTAGCTTTGAAAACAAACACAATAGGCCATTTCGTTTCACTTTCTTGGCGTCAATTATTTTTACATCTTTTTATGATTTTAATAAAGCATCTTTGTAACAATATTACTCGCTATTTGAAATGATTTTCTTAGAGTTATAAAAATAGTAAATATTTGATTTTGTACAGTGAAAGATATTGGAAACTTATTTGATGAGTCATAATAAAGTTATAAGACAAATTTTATAGCTACGAACTTTTAAGGAAAATAACTTGGTTTTCGATCGAAGAATAAACGTATATAAATATCTCAACCAATTATTATTATTGACTCTACAGTCGCAAAGAAACTCGTGATCAAAGTATAGAATTAACAATAGTGGACCTATGAGTCTTTAATAGCGATATCGCAAATAATATTATTGCTCAGTCTATTTCAGGCTTGCTCTTGTAATCGAAATAAAGATAAGTATATCATATAAGACATACAATAAATTTGAATAGTGGTCCGACTTATTTGCGATATCATTAAAACTGCATTGACCGGATAATAAATAAAAAGTCGGGGACAATAGTCTAATATGAAAAGGTCTAGTATTTATTTTTAATGAAAATAAATATTTTTGGCAAATTCAGATATTTTTAATTGACTTCAAAAAAAGAAAAAGGAAATTAATTCGACTGAATGTTGCTTTTTTGATATATTTGTGTCTCCATAATTCAGTAAATTCTGAATCAATTTTTAAAATTGCTTTTATATTTGAAAGGCGGTGCTCACAGGTTGATCCCGTTTTCAAAACACATCAAAATCTTAAAAATTAAAGGGTGTCTCCATGCAATATACATGTTTTTTACGTGTATTATAAACCGTAAAAGGCACCACTTTAAAATTAATAAAACTGAATGCGACTTACTGTAGCTTCCAACAACAAAAAGTAATACAAAAATAAATCTAAGAATTAAAGGGTATCTCCTTAGGTGACGTAAATTGACCCATATGGGCCTATCTTTTGAACCATTGCACAGTGGTTTGAAAACAATTTTTTTTACAAAATTTGGTATTACATGAACCACTCAAGATATCTCAACGAAATTTAACGAAGGCAAAGCAGACGTGCTTCTCAGTGAATCAATGGACAGTCGGCCTCCTATGGTTAAGTGGGGCTTCTGCGTAGGGCACCAAATCGGGGTACCTCGAACATAAAATTTTTTGAAAATGTCATAAACAGTTTTTTTTAATTCAAATGTTAAGATTTTTTAAATTTTATTAGACCTTGAAAAAATGTGCTCACCGATTAATGGCCAACTTTAACTTAGTATTTTTGGCGTAGTATGCAAATTAATTATCGGATTATTATTTATAGGTATTTGCTATATTCTTAAAAAAATGTATAATAAACAATTTTAAAGTTTTGTTCTAATAGAGCTTTTCGTTAAAAAGTTACAAGCCTCTGAATTGAAAAAAGTAAAAAATAATGTTTTTTAAAGATTTTTTATTTATTTTATTTTATTTTTTTTTTTTTTTTTTTTTATTTATTCATTTATTATTGCAATTTTAAAGCCTATTTAGGCCAATTTGGTAAAAATTACAAATTCAACTTACTAAGTTAATGTGCATTAAAATAAATAAGCAAAAATTATAAAAACAACCCTTAAGCAATAGATATCTCAGTGTTAGTATGTTAATAAATATTATCCCAATTCACAATCTTGTGCAAATGGTCTTGCGTCATAGCATTTGCAAAATTGTGTAGCATACTTTTAGTCTACACCAACAAAACATAATGGAACTTAAATTCGTTATCAAAAACCAAACCAAAACAATTTAATCTCTCTACAACTTCAATCTGAACAATCCGAATACAAATTGATATATTATTTATACAAAATGAATTACCAAAATACATAGACGTAGTTTTTTTCAGCATTGATGACCAAATAACTTCGATCCATCCAGTTTACGGTTTCATCAACATAATAGATAACATTTGCCTAAAAACCATCAAAAAATTGTTTATCAGCCAACATAGCAAGCTGTAAGTCATCAGCAAAGGCATATGGTATAATCGCAGAACAATCATATATTTGAAAAAGATCATTAAGAAACATTACTAACAAAAGTGGCCCTAAAATAGAACCTTTACGCACCCCAAATACTGCTAAAGAATTACCGTTCAGTGATACATATTGACGACGATTTTGTAAATAATCAGCCTACAAGCACTAGTTGAAAATTTGAAAAAGTGAGCCAATTTTTCAAAAAGGTTAGAATGTGAAATATCATCAAATGCTCTACTAAGATCAAGTGATCCATCATATCGAATGCTATCAGTTATTTTAAGTAAAGGATGAGTAGAACTACGCCCACGCCTGAAACCATACTGACAATCATGCAACATTCTATTTAAATTAAGGTATTTACTTATTTGATTTTTCATCAAATTTTCAAATACTTTGGCTAGTATTGGCAAACTTGAGATAGGTCGGAGATTACTAAAAAGTCTCGATGTCCCATGTTTTTTAATAGGTGTAACTCTAGCTAATTTCTATTTCTTAGGAAAACAGGAGGTAGTCAAAATTCCATTTACTATGTGTTAAATGTGATTTATAAAAAAAGGAAATACTATTTTTAAACATTTTAATGGGAATTTATCACAGCCAGTAGAATTAGATTTAATTGATCCAAAAGAAATGATGAGTTCCTCAATGGTAACACATCTGAACATGAAACCATCAAAGTTTAAATTTAAAAAAGTATTGGCACTGGAATCAACAAAAATTTTGTTGTTGATACCCTCAACATCTGAAATCTGAATTTCATTAGTATTGTCAGTTAAACCAAAATTATTCAGTCTGTGCCATAGCTGTTTCGTGTAAAGATTATTAAATAGTTTATTGTTATACTTGTTGTTATTGTTGCGAGTTTTACAAAAAATTCTCCAATATTCATCTGATTTTTCATTTATGTAAGCTTTATGCGCAAATGCGTATTGATAAGTAGTATATAACTTCAGGAGCATCTATCCAGTTTTTCTTACCAATATCAAATGCCTTCTTAACCAACGGAACTATAGAATGTACCTCATCAAAGAAAACATTCAAAATATTAACTTGTTCATCTACGTTATTTGTTGTATATAAAGTTTGAAAGTCACAAGTACAGCATTTAACAGTTCTACACTATTGATAACAAAATTTTGAAAACTTGTAATGGGCAGAATTATTCCTATAAAAATTAGTGAATGACGTGAAATACCCGGGCATTGTATTTGTGCAAGTTTACTGACCATTGAGGAATCAGAAACAATCAAAAAATCTATGTAGGCATTGAGTTATGAACTGGTGACATATTAAGTCTGTGACAAATATTTGGTATGGCATGTGAAGGCGTTACTTCAAATAAGTTGCAGTTAAAATTGCCCATAATTAGAACGTTGTTATACGTTATAACAAGGTCACTTATTGCATTTTCCATAGCACTAATGTTACCATCAAGTAAATACACACCATACATGCCATAACTTCAAAAAAAAAGTGCCTCAAATGTGCCATATTATTCACTGGCATACACAACTTTAAATTTAAATTCAACGCCGATCACTACAATCATTTCGAATATAATTTCAATTTAATTGAGAACGAATATATTTGCTATGGCTTAAAGGTATACCAATATTCATTCCAATATTGATTGTTTTTCAATTAATTAAGTTTTTTAGTAGAAAGGGTAAATAATTATGTTAGTATAAAAATTGTTTTTTTTTTTTTTTGTCTTAACCAAATTGAATTTCAGTTCAATTTCAACCAAAACAGTTAGATGGTATATGATAGATATTACAGAATTTGTATTGTAATCAATAAGAATAATTATTATTAAAAAAGATATATTAAGTCCTAATTACTCACTGTAGAGTATAGCGTTAGTATATATTAGACAATTATAGGTTTAGAAGTGGTTACAATTAAATGCTTATGTATTCATAATTTAAACATTATTATCTATAGGAGTTTTATGAACAAATTGCTACAATTGTTGAATGCTATATATCTTTTCAGTAACATTGAAATGTGTTATTTTAGCTTTTGGAATGTCCGTGTTTATGTAGTTGAATTTTAAAATTGCTTTGCTTCTGCTCAGGTTACGGCATAGATTTACCAATTTTAATGCTTCTGATCTTAAGTGGTCATTTAAAAATATTTTTGAATCAATTTCGCCACCAATCACATCTTTAAGAACAATATTGCGATTTTTTATGTACCCTCCCATTATGGAATCTCTAAGTAGAATGGATTTTAATTTTACTAACACTGACTTGTCTCCGGAAAAATAGGTACAATGCAATATATCAGATTCTTTTATAATAACACCACATAAGGCAGCAATTTTAATAATTGGTTCTCTTAAATGTTTTATAGACTCTGGTAAACCATTTACAATTATATTACTTCTGTTCATTCGTTTTTCATTTGTATTTATGTGACGTTTTAAGTTATAAAATTTGTTGTTGATAGTATTTTCAAGATGCTTTATCATATTATGGCAGCCAGGTATGTCTGACTTAACACCATCAATTTCTATTGCATGTTCAGCACTTATCTTGTTGACCATATCCTCGAATTTAGCTTCTAACTTTGACATACTCTGATTTAATTGCGCTTCACAATTTTTTTTATACCCTTCAAACTCATTTATCATTTTTGCCTTTAGTTCATCAAACCCCTTGCTGAACTCAGTTTAAAAAAAAACAAACAGGTGGAACTTCATTACAATTACCACATGAGTATTTACAATTTTTATGTTTCACAAAAAATGCAAGCTCATTTTCAGAAAGATAAGTGCATTCTAAATGGTAATATTCATAGCAAAATCCACAACTGTTGCTGGACTTCGATTTTGTTACATTCTTAGAGCAAGAAAAGCAAGTATAAGGTTCTTCTCTAGGCGCCATTCTACAAAATTTTTTTTGATGTTCAAGAAGGAATAAAAACGCGAAAACAAGCAACAGCAGTTAAAAACAGTATATAAAATTTTGTTGCTAATTTGTTTTATTTTTATAGTCCACATTTACCCTATGCCGTTTTTTGATGCAATATTTTTGCTATTCTCTTTATAAGTTGCATCAATATTCGTTATTTTAAACAAAACATAATCAACATAAACATCCCCTCTAAACTGAAGCCATGCTATATTGCTTACTTCTCTTCCTTCACAATCAAACAAAAATCTCATGCTAGTTGCATGAAAAATTGCAAAGTGTTAATGCCGTAATAGTTTGTTATTTTTTTACAGTTTTTCCACTTAAATAGTATATCTTTTTATTAATATTTTAGTAAAATGTTCTTTTTTTATCTTTTTATACAGCCATGAGGAAAATAGTTATCTGCACAAAATAGTAATCTTCCCCAAAAAGGAAGTATTCTTTTTGCTTATGTAATTTAAATTTACTTCAGTACTTGCTAAATTTTTTTAAACCATTTTAAAGACAAAATTAAATACAACGGAAAAATTCAGTCAAAAATTATAATGGTTCCCCCTCCAGCGCTTTCCAAATAAGCATTGTATTAATAGATTTTGGAAGTCAGCCATAGCCAGTTTTGGAACAAAATTTTTAAATTGTTGTAAAATTCCTCTGAATTAAAAAAGGTAACCGAGCTTTTAAGTCCCCAATTGTTGGCTACATACTCCAAACGGATTTGACAGCCCCGTGATTAATAAAGGCAGGGTAGCATCTTTTGTAAAAAAGATATTTTTTCCCGTTCCGATTTTATATGATAAAACAAAAACTAATAATAATAATGATAAATTTTTTATATTTTGTGACAATTTTAATATTTATTTTCCATATAATTTTCCCAAAAAAGAACCTTAACATGATTTTTTCAGTTTTTGAGGTAAATGTCATTTCAAATTTAAATTCAGTAAGCAAACAAGGAATACCACCCTTTTGGGGAATATCTTTAAAAAACGGTATTTTTTTGTACTTTTTCTCAATTTAGAGGCTTGTAACTAAAACCGCTATTACAACAAAACTTTAAATTTGTTTATTCTAAATTTTATTAAAAATATAGCAAATGTCTTAGGGCCAATTTTTGAGTTCGTATTTAAATACGCATTTAGTTAATTTTCATTTAAATTTAAGTTGTATTTAAATGCAGTTTCATTTTTTCAGTTCTTATTTAAGTTCTCATTTAAATATCACAAAAATATGGTAGCATTACGAAATATCAAAATAAATCTCCATTGTTTATGAAAAACAGCTGCTAACAAACACATTGAATTGCAAATTTTGTGAAAAATATTTTAAATGCATTAAAAAATGTCAGCGATAATCATGTATTCACCACCAAAACTTATTTTATTTATTGATTTAACTTTTTAATTAATATTTTCATTAAGAAATGTATGCAAAACATAAAATATTGTTCTATCAATGGCTAAAATGTTTGTTTACTTTTGTTTAGTTTTGCGAAACAACAACAAAAAATGCCATAACCATATGGTAAAACTGTATTAATTAAATGGACTTTAAATGCGCAAGATTGGTCATTTAAGTTTCATTTAAGTGTGTATTGAAAAACTGAATTTTGTACTTAAATAGAACTTAAATTTAAATGACATTTAAATACGAAGTCAAAAACTGGCCCTTAAAGTAATAATCCGATAATTGAGAAGCGTACTACGCCAAAAATACTAAGTTGAAGTCGGCCAAAGTTAACTCAAAAAAAATTTTTAAGCCATTTTTCTCAGAAACTAAAAGAGATAACCTGCACATGTAACCACATCTCTTCTTTATTCTTATACAGCGGGTTTTATAATATAAGTGAGTTACTGTTAAAGACACAAAGTTTACGTTCTTATTTAGGGATGACATTCCAGCGTAAAAGCTACGATTACATTGCTTTGCGTCTTACGCGAGTTATAGATATTACTTCTACAACAACAACAAACCCACCAGCAAAACCACCTAGAATAAGTTAATATTAAAAACCTAGATTAATTAAGTTAAATATAAAAAATTAATAAGAAATAAACAAAATGTAATAAACTCTTTTCAGAGTAAGCACTTTTGCATATGACCTAATTATATGTATGATTTCGAAATTATTAAAAAGAAATTAAACAAGCAACAATGTATTGAACCAATTTGAACTTGTTGGATAAACATAATTTTATACAAACAACAATGTATTGAACTTTTATTGATAAGCATTTTTTGTATTTTAACAATAAGTTTGATTCTAAAAGAAAAAGATTGAATAAAACAGATATTATTGGATAGCAAAAGAAACCAGACGTGTTTTTTTTAGAACTTAAAAAGAGCAATAATATAACTCGCGCTAATTTAGGGTTGGCAGTAACTTTTAAACGAAAAGCACCATTAGAACAAAACTCAAGACTTATTTATTCTGTTTTTATAAGGAATATATCAAATTACTTAAAGTACTAATTCGATCATTAATAAGTCCACCACGCCAAAAATACTAAGTTTAGATCCGTCAAAATGAGCAAAAAATATTGTAAGCCAATTTGCTCCCAAACTAAAAGAGAGAACCTACAAGTGTATGCCCATTTTTTAGATATTTTCAAGGCCTAAATAAATTAAAAAAAATCTTTACACATGAATTAAAAATAAACTTTTTATGACATTACCAAAAAATTGTATGCCCTACCCAGATGCACCCCTTTATCCTAGGGGTAAAATTTCATTAAGATATCTTCGCTGTTTATGGGATACCGAATTATGTACAAAATAAAGCGTGTTCAAGCCACTGTGCATTAATAGATATGAATAATAAAAGCACCAGAATACGAAATGTATGCATGGTGTCTTATGAACATAAGTAACAGAAGCAACATGTGATTAAAAAGAATACAAATTATTATTTTTGCCACCATAAGTGATTTGCAACCACAATTGGCCATGTCATCAATTGCTATAAGCCGCCAAAAAAAAAAAAAAAAAACAAATTTTATTCACCGCAAACAATAGCATTAATGAAAAAAATGTGTGCACCCTTCACCATCAGCCTTAAAGATATGTATTTGAGTTAGAGCTGCAAAACTATCGATGGCACTATCGATAGTATCGATTGTTTTGTTTTACGCAGACTATCGATATTTTTTTTTCGATAGTGATACTATCGACAAAAAAAGGCTTCTAAAACAAAGTCCATAAAAACGGTATGACGAAGACATTGAAATGCAAAATGCACCATCCAAATTTCGCCACCTGTAAACCTTTTATAATAATGGTTATCATTACATATGTACTTATGTATATAAAGTGAAAATCTATTAATTATTTGTTGTAGATTCTCACAATAAGCTAGCTAACGTAGTTTATTATTATTATTTTTTTTTTTGTTCTGGCGCCTTCTCAGCAATTGAACAATATATAAATATGAACATACGTAAATAATCAAATGTGATCTCCTTTTTAAATGACTTCAAAATAAAAGAAGGATGTCATCAATTCGACTGCGGTTTTTTTTGGTGTTTGAGCCTGCAGAACTCAGTCATTTCTAAAACGATTTTAAAATTTTTTGGTAGTATGGTTGAATATGCTTACAGATTGATTCCGTTTTAAAAAACAGTTGATAATCTTAAAAATTAAAGGGTGTCCCCATACAACATACATATTTTTTACTTGTATTATGAACTGTAAAGGGAACTTACAGTATTACTATAGCTCCCAATAACAAAAAGTAATACAAAAATAAGTCTAAAAATTAAAGCGTGCTCCCATAATAGATGTAAATTTACTTATATGGGCCTCTCTTTTGAACCGTTATAGACAAACGATTGAAAATTGGACAGACTGTCGATTGCTAAATTAATGGGTGCGCCAATAGTTAATTTAATTTGATATATATGGCCATACTTTTGAGCAGTTGTAGACAGACGCTTGAAATTTACAACGAGCCTGTATTGCTAAATCTGCTATAAGACAAAGTATTAAATTTGGATTTGGAAGTTAAAGGGTGTCCCAATAGTTGATATAATTTCAAATATGTGGCCGAGCTTTCGAACCGTTATAGAAAGAACGCTGAAACTTAAAGGGACTTGTATTGCTAAGCCATCTATATAAAAGAGTTTATAATTTGATTTTAAATTATAGGGCGGACCATAATTGATTTAGATTTACTTATATGGGCCTATCTTTTGAACACATATAGACAAACGCTTGCAAATTGGACAGAATGTCGTTTGCTATGGCAGTTATAGTAATAAGTATTAATATTTAAAACTATAAATTAAAGGATGCCAAATAAATAAATAAATAAATACATAAATACCTTTAGAACCTGTATTAATAACTCCGCTATTACAACAAATTTAGATTTAGTCATAAACGGGTGTCCCAATAGTCGATGTAATTTGGTGTAATTGGCCGAAATTTTAAACCGTAATATACAAACAGCTGAAATTTACAAGGGACCTGTACAGTGTACAAAATTAATGTAATTTGACCTATATGCCTGTGCTTTTTAACCGTTATATAAAAACACCTGAATTATATACAGAATGTCAACTACTTTTTTTGGTATAATAAGATGCATTAAAATTTTAAATTAAAGGGTTTTACAATAGTTGATATAATCTGATGTATATGGTCAAACTGTAGAACCTTATAGAAAGTCAGTTGAAATTTACACATAACCTGATTTCTAAATCTACTACAACAGCAAGTATATAATTTAAAATTAAAGGGTGCCCCTATAGTTGCTGTAATTTGATGTAAACTGCCATTTGAACAAGTATACAATTTGAGAATATAAGGGTGTTTTAGTAGTTAATGTAATCTAATTTTTATGGCCACTCTCTTGAACCGTTATAGCCGACAGATGAAATCTGTTTTGAAGTCCGTTTTTTTTTTGTAAGAATTAAGTTAAATCAATTCTTTTTAGTTAACTACAGTAGTTGAAAGAATTTTTATATCCTTCACCACAAAAAGTGAAAGTCCCATAAATTATATATATATTCTGAGTTCTTATGCACAGCGGACTCGATTGAGCGATGTCCGTATGTCTGTCTGTCCAACCGTTTGAGTGTTTTGATTTCACAAAAAAAGTGTCAATCGGTCAGATATAGTGTCAAAAGAGGTTTGTTTTTTCATTAAATATTAATGTATGTATACTCGTACACATGTCTGTATATTAAAAACATTGATATCAGTTTTATTTTTACTTTAAAGAATGTTTTAAGATATTATATTGGAAAAATACATAATTGACATTTTTTCAAGAATCAAAAACTATCGATAGTATCGATGGCATCAAAAAATACTATCGAAACTATCGAATGGCGCCACTATCGATAGTTTTGCAGCTCTAATTTGAGTTTTTTAATTCGTTTAAAGATTTGCTTGAGTCTAAATATTTTCAACTCTAACAAAAGGCAAATTAACCTTCATCTGCTCCGACTTTTAAAACTAAACACATTTATGGCTTTCAATATGCCATAAGTATATCATGACGAACGGCAAACTCAGTGTTGTCAATTATGACAATTTCTCAACAAACGTTGCGATTAAAAATTCGCTTGCCGATAACAATTTTGAAAAGGCGAGAGGCGAGAACTCTGCCGGTTTTTAAAATACTTGCCGAAATTTTTTGTTATTTTTTGATTTTCTCTACGACAAGGTTGCATTTAAAAAAAGATAAAAAATCGGTCAGCTTTATTTTATATTGCACTCCTACATTTTTAAATCCATTTTTTTTGCCTTGTATACACAAATATATATTAATTTTTTAATTAAATCTCAAAAGTCAAAGGTACTTAAAGCAAAGGGCAGTTAGAAACAAAAACCAAAATTGTTAAAACTAAATGATAAATGCCATCGACAACAAAAATAAAAAAATTTAATAATAATAATATTTTTATGTTAAATTATATGTAGTAGTATTTTTTTTTTCTTTCTTATTTTTTAATTCTTGTTTTTTCCCAATATTTGTTTTTTTGATTAAAGTTACTGTACTTAACTAGATTTATATATTTGGTGAAGGGTATATAAGATTCGCCATAGCCGATTATAGCACTCTTTTTTTGCTTTCATTTTATTTTATAAAGAAGCTTTATTGAATTGAAAATCAGTTAAGCCAGAAGATAATTAAATAAAAAGTAATAATATAAGATTAAAGAGTATGCAAATAACTTCTTAATATCTGCATAAGGTCGACAGCATTAGGTATTTAGAGCAAAACATTTAACACACATTTTATTAGTTGGTAGATTTATTTTTTCAAAATGTCTTTTACCTGAAGATTGTACTTTAAATTTAAACAGTGAATCTTTTCCTTTCCTTCAAATTTCAGAAGCTGTACAAAAAAAAATATACTGCAGAGACCGAATATTCGATTTTCTTTAAATTTTACTAATTGTTTTATGAAACTCGTTAATTGTCAACTTTGTTATTAAATTATAATTAATTGTAAAGACAAAAATTAAACAGTAAATTCTCTAAGCAAGCAGGGAGATTAAAATCAAGCGTAATGTATCAACGATTTTTTACAATTCAAATACGTTTCAAGTAACAATTAAAACAATAAAAGCTTGCGCCGACTGAATTGTATTGATGTTATTTCAAGCAATCGTCAATTGTTTTCCATTTTTATACTCTTCACCACAAAAAGTGGTAAAAGGGTATATCAAGGTTTTTGATTCAGTTTGTAATTTCTACAATATACATTTCTGACCTCATAAACTATATATATTCTGAGTTCTTATGCAAAGCGAAGTCGATTGAGCGATGTCCGTCTATCCGTCGGTGTTAGTGTTTGAATCAAGTTTGCCAAAGAACTAGATCAGCTAGCAAAAATTTAAATATGCCAGTCGATCAGACATAGTGCCGAAATAGGTGCTATTAAAATTCAGCAAGATCAGTCCATGCCCTTCGAGGCAGCAGGCAAAACACTATGATTGCCTCTAATTTTTCAGTATCATTTGGAACAAAGAAGTACTGCAATTAAAAAAAGTTAGAGTGCTGTATTCGGCTATGCCAAATCTTGTATACCCTTCACTCTTAATGGGTGAAGCATTTAAAAAAAAATTTTGTGTTTCCTTAAAGATCTCTTTAAAAGCTTTAATATGACACCCATATTGATGTTTTAAAAAATTTGAAAATTTCAGAGCTCCGTAATCCGGAAATATTTTTTTAGTTACTTTATTATTCCAAATGACATTAAAAATTAGAGGTAGGCCTCGAAGGATTTGGACTGATCATGCTGATTTCCAATAGCACCTCTTTCGACACTATATCTGATCGATTAAACTATCAACATATTATGTAACACTAATATGGACGCATATCGCTTAATCGACTTCGCTGTGCATAAAAAGTCAGAATATATATACTTTTTGCGGTCGGAAATGGATATTATAGAAATTTCACATGGAATGAAAAACTTAGATATACCCTTTGCCACTTTTTTTGGTGAAAGGTATTGGTGATAGAGAATTAAAAAATACGAAAAACATCAAATGAAAAAGTTGGACCATATTTTTCGAGTTACGGCCCTCTGAACTTTTGAAAATACTAAAAATATCAATATGGACATCATTTAAAAGCTTTTGAAGAGATCTTTCAGAAAATTTTTAAATTTTTAAAAAATACTTAACCCATTAAGAGCCGGTTACGTTTTTATGTAAAATTATATATAGTACTTAATTATTATTATTTTTTTTAATTCTCTTTCAACTCAATATTAGTCTTTTTGATTAGAGTTAATTCACTAAACTGCACTACATTAATCCTGAAGGGTATATAAGATTCGGTTAAGCCGAATATAGCACTTTTACTTGTTATGTTAAATATTTAATTGAAATAAAATAAAAATTATTTATTGATTTATTGTTGATATTCAATTTATAAGCACATTTAAATAGACTTTAGCATTTTTCAACTGTGTACATATTGAAAATTATTTTGACAGGGGTTTTTAGAGCATTAAATATTTCTTCAAGAAGATTTGCTTTTATTTATTTCTAATTTCTGCTTGGACAGCGAATATATTTAGGTTATAAAGTAAATTATATTTAATTTTTTTATTTTTTCTAAAACAGTTTGATAAGAACAACAATGTAAATAAGTATTTTTTATTTGCATATGGTTATTCTTAATTAAATGCACAGAATTAAGACAAATTATCAGGCGTTTTGAAATCTAGACGGCCAACATTAAAAGAAGTATTTTATGTTTATTATACTGATTGTTGAATGTTTATGTACATACATATTTGAAATTGACACTGATAAGCGATCTCACGTAAATAATTAACACAATTGTTGAAGTGATGCTAAATAATGACAATGTAGGAAATATGAAATGCTGCTCTGCCACTTGGTTTTATGCATTTGTAGAGTTTTATAGCTGACAGGGCATAAAATTTGCAAACTAAATACGAGAATATTTATGCAAAGTAAGTAGTTTCGTATAAATATTGCCCCTGAAGTTTTGATCAAGTTACATGAATAACTTTTTGCAAGTCGACACGATGCGTTACAGACATAATGAGACTCTTACTAATTGTTTAACATTTTTTTGATTTAATAAAAGTTATTTACAATAAATAATTAAAAAGAAACCTGAACAAATTATTTCCGAGAGTTTTCGCAATGGAGATAGACAAAGTAATGTTATTCTTATTATAAAACAAGATTCTATTTAAAATTTACAACTAAATTGTTGTCAACAGTAAAATTGTTGTCAACAATAAAATATATTAAAAAGAATTAACTTTTATCTCTCACAATTTCCTAATATCATAAAAAAATATGGTTGCGGTAATAGTTATACGTTCTACGCCTTCTTACGTCGGGCTTTTGCACTGCAATGACACACCTAAATAAAAGCGAGAACTTTGTTTCTTTTACAGTAATGTTAAAGCATTTTATAAAACCAGCTGCACAAGAATAAAGAAGAGATAAAACCGATAGATTGTCTTGAAAATAACTAATAAATAACTAATAACTAAACGGACGGACAGACAGACGGACGGACATCGCTTAATCGACTTTACAGGGTCGGAAATAGATATTGTAGAAATAACACACGGAATGACAAACTTATATATACCCTTTTTCCACTTTTTGTTGTGAAGATTATAAAAAAATTAACTTAAAGATCGAAACAAAACTATACTAAAGATAATATATAAAATCTTGAATGGGGGAATTTAGTCTATAAAAATCCTGCCAACGGAAATGTTAACGATATTTGTAGAAAGTATTCCTATTAGATGCAACGAAAAATATCTTTTAAACCATATTTGCTCCGCATATATCGAAGCAAAATATAAGAATATTATTTCACAGAAAACCGCATTACCAGAATAAAAATTTTGACAGAATAAAAATTAACCAATAATTGATACACCAATAATACAGAGAATTAACATTAAGGAATTTACAGATATGGTAGCTCAAACTTTAGGCATTTAGCAGAAATATATTTTCATACATATGCAAAGAAACCTTTGTTATTTTTGTTTACAATTTACTAACAATTTTAGCGCAGTAACCCGAAATAATATGGCTCATTTTTTCACTTATTTTAACATTGCAATCTTTACATGTTACAGGAGAATATTTTGATATTAAATCGCCGACATATTTTAAGTTCAAAGTTGAAATTTTGCGCACTAAATTAAATCAATGTCTTCATTTATGTGTGTATGAATGCATATGGATATATGTATGTATTAATGTGTGCACGCATGTATTTGATATGTAAGTCATATTGCATTAAACCACAAATAATATAATTCATGTTGATCGAATGCTACTCGTACAGGTTTAAGAGTGTCTAGATAATTTATTTCCTAAGAACAAATAATAAAATGTTACAAATTATATGACATCATTGACGATAGTAACGTATAATTATGTATATATTTTAAAATTCCTAAAGGCAAAGTTTAAAAAGCAAAAAGAAAAGCATTTATATTTTTACGCCTGGTGCGGATTTATAAATAAATAAATATGTACAAGTAAATTAATATTTTTTAATAAAAAAAAAAAAAATAATGAACTGCCATGTGTATTATTGTAGCGACTAACCGTACGGTATTGGTACACTTTTTTGCCACATGTCCCTTTTCTCACAATATCATTTTTTTATTTTTTATCTGTTCCCACAACAATTACCTCCGCTCAAGCTCAGCCAACCTCACTTCCTAAGGCGCTGTCAAAATATGAGATGTCAATTAGCGCAAATTATGAACAAACGCTAAATTGAAAATGTATGGCGATCGATTATGTGTTACGTTACATACTTTTACACAACTCGTTTGAAATTACTTACTTCATGTAGCCGTACCGATTTTCACTTACCCTTGCAATTTTTTTATTTTCACCTAAAACACTACTTTTTGTATTAATAAAAGTTTTAAATTATAAATTTGCAGAAGAGAGAAAAAAGTATTAAAAAACAAATTCCTATTACAAATTATTATCAAGTGTGAAACGATTGTTAATTGTTTTTTCAAATTAAAAAAATTAAATTTATTAAATAAAAAATTTAAAACGATTTGCTTCTATTTTTCATCAATGCTAAAGACAGTATCAAAAATTTTATTGTATCAATTATTCGGTACCAGTGAACAACGAAAAGATAAAAATAAGTAAGAGTAATATATTCGACTTGACGAATCTTATATACCCTTCACTATTAAAGTGAATTTAGTTAAGTGAAATCAAAAACACAATAATTGGGATGACAGGCAATTAAAAAATAAGAAAAAGATTATATAACTTTACATAAAAGTGTCATTGGCATGTTTAAAAAATTTTTAGTATTTTCTGAAAAATCAGTTTCATTTAATAGAAAAAGTATTTCTTGGAAATTGATCATTAATATTTTTACAGTCATACTGTAACAAATTAAACAAACATTAAATAAATAAAAATAACATAAAATTAACATATTTTACTTGCTATTTTAATATTTCTCAGTTTTCACACAAACATTAACTCCAAAGAGTTATAAGAATAGTTTCAAATCTGCAATAATAACTGGAAATAACAAGTCATAAACTTTATAAGAAGCGACTAGTCACCCTTGTAACGCTGTTTAATAAGGAGATATGTTTGTAAAAGAAAGTATGTTAAAAAGCATAAGCTATGTTAAATTATAATAAAATAAACATGGTTTATCGTTTTAGACACTTACATCGTTAAACAAGATCAATCAGTTAGGAACGTTGCAATTATATCATTTATCGATGTAAACAATTACCGAGTAGTAAACTTTTATGAAGTAAAGCATGGAATTTATGTAAGTTTTAAGCTTCTTCCGGTCCTTACTTTTTTCTTTTTTTAAGTGTTTATTAGATAAGTTGTCTCCGAATAAGTTTTAGAAAAGAAGAAAAAATACTGATCGAGTTTATATGGAAAAACATTGAAAGTTGAGCTTTCAAATATTTCGATAAAATTTTTTATAAATCTTGTGGTAGTGATTGAGGCAGTTCTTTATACAAAGATTTTTTGTATTTTGGCAAGCAAATAAACCTAATGCAATTAATTAGAACTGCGTTTAAAAGTTTTGAAATAATAACTAATACAAAAAGTTATTAATAGCAACACATATCAGAGGCGACATCAATGTACTAAAAAGTCCTAAAACTATGATTTCCATCAGTTCAATTAATAATTTGATGCAGGATTTGCAGTGAAATTAAAAAAAATAGAAATAAAAATTCAAATAAAACTTTATAATCAATTGATTGCTATTCGGGCAGAAATAGCTAAAAGCATGCTTACTTAGTGACCACAACTGTATGAGTAAATCGATTATAGATGATTTGTAATAAAGGTGACGTGATCAATAATTAATATTTTGCTCATGACAAAGTATTTATATATCACATATAAGAGCAGTACGACATTATTTAAATGCAAACTTATTGCATGTGTACATAGAAGTGCAAGTAAAGTGTAGCACTTATACATATGTCCATACATTAAAATTTAGACACAATACGGCATTTACACTATGCAATTTTTTATGCAACTAGCATGAAATTTTTGTTTGATTGTGAAGGAAGAAAAGTAAGCAATATAGCATGGCTTCAGTTTAGAGGGGATGTTTATGTTGATTATGTTTTCTTTAAAATAACGATATTGGTGCTCTTATAAAGAGAATTGCAAAAATATTGCATCAAAAATGGCATAGTGTAAATGTTGACAAAAAGTAAAACTAAAATTATTTATTCAATGTAAGCGAATAAAT
The DNA here is from genome assembly GCA_916610165.2 of Gymnosoma rotundatum. NCBI lineage: Eukaryota > Metazoa > Arthropoda > Insecta > Diptera > Tachinidae > Gymnosoma > Gymnosoma rotundatum. The sequence goes on from OU744336.1 coordinate 120,859,195, forward strand.
TGTATACATAAAAACATAAACTGTTGACAGATTAAACTTATATGTAAAAAAAAAAAATTTCAATTTTTGTTAAATCAATTGGTGCAATTATACGCATGTTAGTAACATACATATGTTGTATGTAATATTTCTTCAAACTTATAAAAAAAAACTTTGCTAACATCAATTTTTTTAAGTTACAGTTCTGGTGATATGTTTTGAATTCAATCTATAGTAAACAAATAAAAACTGAAGATCGTAAGTTATAATAAGCAATAATATTTAACATGCACTTAATCTTAATTACTTTTAATAAACAAATTTTTTTCACTTTTGATATCGATAACCATAACATTTAAGATAAAGTAAGATATCATTATAGCGTTAATAAAAATGGATTTAAATAAATCATAAATAAATTTGAATTTAAGAAAAATGATTAGTCCTGAATAAATAACTTTTATTTGGAATTGCTGTTAGACTGAACATACGATGATTAAATAGTTTCTTTTTAATAAAAGGGAACATTCCAATAATATCATTTTACGAACGCGGGTAAATCTTTATAGTAGATGAGGCGATTTTAAACGTTTAAAGTGTTCAAGGTGAAATAACAGCATTCATAACTTTTGTGGCATTCTACTGAAATATCCAAAATATTTATTAATAGCCCGGTTAATTTGTTTTCTTATAAAATCTTTATAGATTTCAACTTGAAAATAGAGTTTCTTTTTATTTGCGTAGCTTTTATAGTCAGATATGTTCAAGAATCCTCCCCAAACCGGCGATTTCAGCCTTCTGACCATCTGACCATAAAAGTAAATAGAGTCAATATACTAAAATAATTAAAAGCTTGCTACAATATTAATCAATCATTTAATTGATTCACTTTTAAAATTGAAAATTTTTTTACATATATATATTTATATGAATGTGCATTCTCTTTATTTATTTTATTTTATTTTATTTTATTTTAGCAAACCTAAACAGGCAATTAAAAATCGTTTTTAAATAAACGGTCAATGTCAAAATAGTCCTTGATATTGAAATCATTGAGTTGCATTTCCTCACTAGCGAACACTACAAGTAGTAAACACTAAACAAAATTGTTTGTGAATGCACATTGGTTCAAATTAATTTTTTCGATATTTAAAAAAAAAACGTTCTTGTCGTTCCCAACATTGTGAAAAAAGTTGCCTTTAAAAATAAAAGTAAAGCGGTATTTAAGATATACATCATCTTTTTAATTTTATATTAGGTGACCCGGCTTTAATGAGAAGTAAGTTTCGCCCAGAATTTGGAAAATCATATACAACTTGTACCGATAAAGTCAACAAAGCGCAACAATCTTATATTCATACTTACTGATGGCTTTGCCGTGATCGGTTCGGTTTTTCAGTTAGATTTGCAGCTGGGTTTTTCTGAGTGTTGAATTTCATGTAAGAAATTTTTCACTGAAGTTATAGGTTGATAGCTATAAGATGATAATGATAAAAGTATCTTTGAGTGAAGATCACCAAAAAAAATATGATTCTGCGTGGCACGCATAAACACTAATAATAAATATTAAACAAAAATCTAACAGCCATACCTTAATAAAAGAGGAAGGCCGAACGTTTTCTTTCACATAGCTTAAACGCTGAAGTGCTATACCTAAACATAGCGCCAACGCTATGTCAAAATGATAAAAACAGGGTTATTAAAAAAATAAAAACTTAAATCTAGTCTACCGACGCAGCACAGAAATTAAAAAAAAAAAAAAACTTTTCTATGGGGTGTAATATGTAATTCTAAGCAAAAACTTTATTACGTTTCCAATGATTCCAATATTGTCTCATTCCGCAAAAAATACTCGATATATGCCATATTATGAACCAATATTTGGAGGTCCATAGTTTCGAAACTAATGACCAGCCCCAAAACTTTGCGCCCGTAAACTAGACTTGTTTCAAAATAAATATACCTGTCTTGATATTTTTAACACGAATAACATTTCTGGTAAATTTTTATTAAATTTTAATGATTATTATTATTAAACGCCTTGTACAAAACGGATTTTCCAATTGTAAAGCGTTGCCGTTTTTGCACATATAAAATGTGCAGGCATGAGAGCTTTCGAGAGCAAAATAGCACTTTCTTGTGCTTAGGTGTGCCTGTAATATTCTATAGCCAGTGATTTTAAAACACCAAACTATCAATTAAAGTTATAATTTCAGCCAATATTTTTTCCGCTAAAAAACACAAAGATCTAAAAAAATCTAAAGAACTCGAATTGTTCAGGATCCCGGATTTTGGTGATCAGAATTTTTCTACTATAAAAGTTGGCCTTATGATCAAAAATCTACCAAGTTTAATATTTAATACTTTTGTCTTTATTTATTTTATGTACACACTTATGTGTAGTGGTAGCAATTTAAGAGGAGATTTATTTCTGAAATACTGAACCGATTTAAATAAGATAAAAACGGTGAACCAAAGCTCGACAATATTTAAAACATGTGAAAGCATAAACAAAATAAGTTAACAAACAGAGGAGAAGAGGATCTTTAACTTTTGTCTTTCTTATTTATATTTAAAAAAAGCAATAAAAACAATGTTAAAAACGAAAGAAATAAACAAATTCTCCTCCAAGCTTTTAAAATGTATTTTTTTTATTTCCAGGCTTATGCCATTTTTTTCATTGAGCGTCTTAACGATGAAATATATTATGCCATCGAAATTTCTAAATTTTGCTATTAATTTGATATACGTTTAATATACGTTATTATAGTTGTTTAAAATAAAACAAAAACAACAAGACGCATGTAACGACTGTTACGAAAGTAAACAAAGCGAGTGTAAACACATGACTGAACATTTGTCAACAAATAAAAATTTCATGCATCTAGTTTTATGGCGCTAAGAGAAATTTCTAAGCAAACTGAATAGACACCATTTACGTCGACATGTATCCAATAATACATTTTCCATTTTAATTATATTTTTATGTGTATTAAGATCACACTCTTTTCCATTTAATTCATTGTCAATTGTTTAGACTCCTAAACTTTGTGTATTTTAATTTACCTATTTCTAAAGATTTTTTTATTTGACATTTTACAGAAGCTCACTTTTTAAATTTATTACCCGCCTTTGCTACAAGGAAAACTATCTCCAAAAAAAAAAAAAAAAAAAACGGGGATAAACGGGGAAATGCGTTAAAAGTTTTAAAGTTGGTCTCCAATTCTATCCATACAATTCATACGTCTGAAGATATATTTTTTTTTCTTAACTTTATCTTGTAATTGATAATAATCCATAATTTCACGTTCATTTTTTTGTTCCTGATTAATAGAACCTCGAGATAGCGGGATACGTTTAATACACAATATCAATTATTTTATAAAAAGAAAAAAGTTTCGTTCAGATTTATGAAGAAAAAATTTTAATTCAACTGAGATCAGTGTAGTATGTGTGTCGTTTCCTGCTTTTATAGCCAATCCCCTTTTCAGATGGAAACTTGCCAATATAAAACCTTTAAAGAATTTATGCACAACATAAATGTTCTGCAAGCGCCACAGTTTATTTTTAAACAAATTTCTACTCAAAATTTATGTTTAGTTACTTGATATTCTCAGTGCAGTTGTGTTCGAGTAAGAAACTGAGAACGTCAGCAACAAATTTTGCTCCTGTCGTCATATAAAGAAGACGCTTAGATATTATGGTTATCTAAAAGCCGAGATTTTTATTGTTATTCATCTTTATTTTTCATATTTCTTTCACTAAATTTAAATTTTAGTTTTTAGCAAAATCTGTTTGTGAGTTGTAATCTTTATTTTTTGGAAAATACGATAGATAGATAAGTCGACGTGTTGTAGAATATTTTTAATTGAATGTTAAATATTCATTTAACTTTTCTCGTTTAATCTTTATATTGCGTAATTATGAAGAATGTTATTTATAAATCACATTCACTTATAAACATTACGCCATTATTTATATCTGTATATTTTTAAGCTCTTTGTACGTGGATGTGAAAATATAAAATTTTAACAACTAAAAGAATATCTGAATATATCGTTGCACGGAAAACTACGGTATTTGCAAGCATCTTTAAGAATTTTTGTTTTATATTGTGTTTTTTGATATATTTTAATCTAAATAAATTTATTTTTCATTAAATTTTTGTTAAAAACGTGACACTTTAATGCAATCCAATTTGCTATAATTTTTAAAGATTTGAAACTATTCTCACAATTGCATAATCGTTACCGACTAGAAAAAACAAAATCCAGCAGAATAGATATTATTTAACAATTCAAACTAAAGTTAAAAAAAGTAATATTGCGAGATCAGGAAAGAAAAATAATTAAAATATTATTCTTCCAATAACATTGAAATGACATTAATATACTCTACTTGCAACAAATTGTAAACTTAAATAATTACTATTCTAAACTTGTGTTAGCATTTCCCAATGCAAGTGCAGTACCCGGCGAATTTTATATTCTAGAACGATAAAACAATAAAAATTAAAATTAATAACTTAAATCAAATCAATAGTTTTTCATTGGACTTGAGTTCGTTATCATATCTGATTAGTTACGAAAAGAATAAGAGAAGCCAAATTAAAATAGATTTTTTAAAACTTTTTGAATATTGAGTAATTTTAGAGTTCTATTTTTCTAACCTAAATCCTGTTGTTAAATTTATAAAAAAATAAGTAAGAGTACTATATTCGGCAATGCCGAATCTTATATACCCTTCATCATATATGTAAATTTAGTTTAGGTTTTAAATGATACCCATATTGATAACTTTAAAAATATGGTGCATAGTCGTGTTTTTCTATGAAAAGTTCAGAGTCCCATAACTCGGAAAATATGGGAGAGCCCCAATTTTTTTCTTGATTTTTTTTATTTTCATTTTTAATTTTGTAATTCTTTATTGCCTTATATATATTTTATGTTTTTTGTTTTTTGAAAAAATAAGAGGCAGGGGTGGTGTTTTGCCCGCTACCCGAAGGACATAGACCTATCTTTTTGATTTCAATAGCACCTATTTCGACACTATGGCTGATCTAATGCCTTGGCAAACTTGAATTCACGACTAACACGGACGGACAGACGGACACCGCTTTATGGCGACGGAAATGGATATTGTAGAAATTACAAAAGCAATGACAAACTTAGATGTAGCCTTTTTCCTTTCCTTCGTTTTTTTGTGGTGAAGGGTGTAATAATATCTCGACATTGTCTAACCGAACGTGTATAGTACTAAAACAGATAATGAATTGAAGGTTAAAAACAAAGGTTGCTTCCAGAAAGAATTTTTTTTTTAACATATGGACTTATCTTTAAAAGCGTGATTATCTTTTAAACCGTTGTAGACAGGCACTTGAAATTTTTACAGCGTATTGAAGGGCAAAAACAGAGCTCGGTCATTTTTCTGCATTAATAATGCAATAACACACAAATAAAACTGGGTTTGAAATAAAAATTAAATGGTACTTCTCCTTATTTTGCTGATACTTTTTGGTCTTTGCTTTAATCAATAAAGACGCAAGGATGAAACCAAACACAAAGAAGAAAACACATATGTCAAATGGTAATGTTTCTTTGCTTTAGTAGTAAATTTTTCAATTACGTATGGCTTAATTGCAATTAGTAAATTTTGGCGTATAAACTGCAAGATAATTGCAAATAACTAACGCAAAAACAATACGTGATTAACGACACAGCCACCTCCCTAGACATGTTCAGTCTTTTCTTACAGGAATGTCATGTAATTTGTAATTTCCACAATATCCGTTTTTGACTCCATAAAGTATATATATCCTGAGTTCTTGACATAACGATCTTGATTGGGCGAGTCCGTCTATCCGTCCATGTTAGTATTAAAAGTTTGCCAAGGTACTAGATCAGCGAGAGAATATTTTTATTTTATTAGAGTTACTTCAATAAATTAGATTTACAAGCAGAGCTGTTAAATTTTGATTACGATTAGTAATCAATTACATTACTTTTCAAAAATAATTGTAATGACTCCATAATTCTCTTTTGAGCCGGTTTTGAAAAGTAATTGATTACGATTACTAGTAATGGAAAAATAATCTAGACTATTGAAAATTACTAAAAAAATAATCAAAAGAATCAGAAGTAATCAAAAAGTAATCCAACTACTTTTAACGATTACTTTCGATTCTTTTTTATTATTTTCAAAAATTTTGAGTATATATTATATATTTAATTTAAAAAAAATTTCAAAGTAAGTTTATAAAATTTTTTTTTTTATTTAAAAAATTATTAACACATTCAGTTACATAAAAAAATACTAAAAATTTCAGTCATACAAAAAATTATAAAGAAAAACAAAGAAAAAAATCACCAAAAAATTTTACTTACTATTGGCCTTCATTAAAACTAATTTTTTAAAAGAAAAATCAGACAATGATTGCCGCCTTGGACTGTTGACGATCCCGGGAAATGAAAACAGTCGTTCAATTGGAGCTGAAGACGTTAAGGGCGTGTTCAAGTTCGAAATGGGACAACAACAATGAACGTGAATGGAAAGAATTTTTTACTATCAACTTAGCAACGAAACAAGAAAAACTAATATTAGTGAAATGTAGAGATCAATGGAATTTTTATTACTTCCAAAGCATAAGTAGTAACAATTTAAATATTTATGAATAAGAAAGAAAAGAGAAATTTTTACATTATTATCTTTAAGGTAGAAACAAAAATAGCAAAATAACCATAAATTAATCCATTCGCTAATTACAAGAACTAGAGCATAATTGAAGTTTAAAAAACGTAAAAAAGTCATAAACAATCAAAAAGAATTAAAAATAATCCTTAAAAGTAATCCAATTATTTTTTGATTACTCTTGATTCTTTTCGATTATTTTTTTGTAATTTCAAGTAATTTAGATTATTTTCCCATTACTAGTAATCGTAATCAATTATTTACCGTGTAAAACTGAAAGTAATGGTAATTTAATTATTACTTCACCCTCCAAAAAAAAAGTAATCAAATTAGTAATCATTACTTAACAGCCATGTTTACGAGTATGGTGAAGGGTTCATAAGATTCGGCATAGCTGAATATAGCACTCTTACTTTTAAAACCCTATTTTTAGAAAGAAACATTATTTTCAAATGTATGCCGACGTTTTCCAGAATAGATGATGTAATATAAAATACATTCTGCTGGTGTTTATTTTCATTTCGTCTTTGGAAATCATTTGTCAAATAATTTTTTTTTCTCAAAAAAAAACTTTTTAGAAACTAAAAATGAACTTAAACCAAAACCAATTTTAATTCAGTTATTAAAAGTCTGATTCTTTACTTTTTGGGTAAAGTTCTTGAAAATAAGAACAAGCATTGTTTTCTCTTATAAGGAGACGAAATTATATATAAGTACAGGAACACAAAATCTAAAAAACTCAAATTATTTTTAATGTTTTAATAAGAAAAATTAATTTAAATAAATCAGCCAAAAGAAATTAAAATTTATTTTGTATTTTGTTTCTCTTTTTAGACTATTGCACAAGTTAAAAAAACTTGCACGAAGAAAAGTTTGGGCTGATTAGTGCAAGGAAAAGAAGAAGTTTATTCTCTCAACACCGCTCTCACTTATCCAATTTTGAAGTACGAAACAATTTTCGTGCAAGTTGAGTAGAGAAACAGACCTTTAATCCACAGTTCAACTCATTATTTCATAAAAAAAATAAACTTTACAAGAATAAGGAAATATATTTAATTTTAATCAAATAATATTTTAATCAAGTGAGTTAAATAGTTGACGCATTCGTGAAAATTGTTTACGATAGTTCCTTGAAAATCTTAAATTTCAATCAAAAACAGTTGAATAAATATACGATACACGGAACTTGTAAAAGTAAATGATAAACATGCTGCTGCCAGTCACAGGTCTGCACTTGCAGGTCTTCGCAGTCATATCAAACCTGCCAGACAAAGCAACAGTTGTTGTAACTGGGTCAGCAGTAGATCAAATAGAAAAAACAAAACTTTTGTTTTCATTTTGACTTACTCTGCGCATCAAAAGTTTTATATACAAAACAAAAAATATTTATGAAACAATAAAATGAGTCAACGTTTTTAACGCCAAAAAAAATCTTAAATTAAAAAACGCTACGATCCACAAAAACGCTGACATTACAAAAAAGTACATTATTAAAAAAAGTTAATTAATTTAAACAAAATGTTGTTGTGGAGACCATTTGGACACACATTCTACATAATTTTCAAGACACTACCTGTTGCGGCTGAAAGATAAAGAATAACTATTGTACGCAGACACCCTTTAATTTTTAGATGAATTTTTATACTTTTGCTTTAAGTATATGTCACCTTTATTCTAAAATGTATTTCCTTTGTTACAATGGCATCTGTAGGTATGAGACTAAAAATAAAAAGTTTATATTTCTGTGAGTAAAACTGACAACTGACATCATTCTTGTTACGAAATTCTAATCTAACCAAACAACATGCAGAGGTGTGATTTGTATAGAAACACAGGTCGGTACTTTTCTTTTTTAAATATTTATATGTCCAATTTGATTAATTCAAGGCGGTATAAATTTAGAAAAAGAGGTAATAAGGGAATTGGGCTTTTTTAAAAAGTACAGATTTTTTAAGGTCATAAAAAGTTTAGCTGATGTAACAAAATTGGGAACATAAACATTAAGAGGCATAAAGGAAGAAAAACGCTCAACTTTAGTACTTTTTTAATCATAATGTTTTATAAGATAGTGAACCATGAGCTTAAAATAAAAAACATTGAGAATGCAAATTACAATACTCCGATAAGTTTTGAGGAGTAAAAACAGCCCTCAATCGTTTTTCTGCAATAATTATGAAATAGCACACAAACAAAATCGGGTGTGAAGTGAAAATCCAATGGTGGTACTGTTCTTAATTTTGCTGACACTTTTTGATCTCTGCTTTAAACAATAAAGATGAAAGGATTCAACCTAGCACAAGAAAGAAATCACAAAATCAAATGTTACTTTATATTTGTTTGAGTGATATCTTTTTGTAATTAGCGAAGAAAGACACAAGATATTCTGAGAGAAGTGAGAAATTATTAAAGACAATAAATGGTATGTTCCTTTTGTTTGGTAGTAATTTTCTTACTTCTTGTAAATTGCTTCAAAAAATACAAAGTTCAACATAAACGGAACAGAGCAAGAGTAGAAATTATAAAAGTGATATACGATTTATTATATTTATCTTGCATTGATTGTTTTTAAATATGGTACTCTAATCAAGAACTATGAAATTTTATTTAAATTTCAGAGAAGTAATTATTTTTGAAGGTGCCGCTAGAGGCAGCCATAGTAATCTTTTACAAATCTCTTTTTTGCTCTTATATCCGTATGTCTGACAACTTTGTAAGGAGCATGTTTCACACTATAATAATACTCTAAAGATTTGCATTGGATTTTGTAAGATAAAATCATGTGAGAGTTTGAGTAATTGTCAAAAAATTTAACGTGACACCATATATTATTTCTACACTACTACACTTCAAGTAAACTTACAATTTTTAAAAATGTAGTTGCTTTCTGTAATCATTGACATTTACGCTAGGAACACTACCCCGAGACGAACGACTTATTTTTGGACGCGAATATTTGTCGTCAAAAATAACACAACAACAATCATGACGTCGAACGAAATTCGTCATGATTTTACTTAAAACATGTATTTATTTTTATTCTGCAGCATTTATAATAAGTGTGCTTATTATAAGGTAAGTGTAAATATATTTTTTAGTTGTGCTTTTGCTAATGTTTACGTTTTTAAAAATATATTTTTTTTTAATGGTCACCTTGGCAGCTCATAAAAAGTAAACAATCTCAGAAAATATAACAGCTGAGTTTTTCGTCATTCTTGCGTTTTATACAAAGAATTCACACAAAGTGTTTTTGGCAAAGCATTCGTCGTGTTGGACAAAATATTTCGTTCGTTCCAGTCGTGTTCCTAGCATTACATATCATTTATTTTCAGTATTATAGTGTGAAATGGGCCTTATAAATGTTTATTTTCTTAAAGATTAAAAGGAGCGTTTTAGAAAATGATAAACTTGCACAAAGCAGAAAAGGTAAAAAATAAGAACAATATGTTTGTTAATTATTTAATTTGTTATTTAATCTTAAAGTGAAGGTTTACGTTTAGTTCTGTCAGGTACTATACTTTTGCTTTTTTATTAATGATTATTTTTTCTTACATTTATTCTTTGAATTTGTCAACAAAATAATGCAAATAAAACAGGCAAATGGCCATTGACCGTTAGAAGTAAATGCTAATGCAGCTAGAAACTTGTGTACAAATACTTTTTTGCAGGTGCCTTTTTATGCAGAGGCTTGTTTATACATGTATAATAATCAGACTAAAGACTTATGTATAGCTCATACATACATATATACATATGTATGTACTTCTATTTGCAACGCAAAGACGACACCTAAAACAATGAGAATAAGTAAATTTCTTTGTTTGATTTGCAAATGTAATTCAAGACAGCGTGTACTTATTGCATGATAATAATTCTTCATACTCTAATGAATACGAACCAGTAAATTCGTTGCGTCATATATTGTTTTTCATTCGTTTTACTTTTCGTTATTATAAAGACTTAAACAAATTTTTTGTCAATAAACGTTAACATAAACCTTGACAAAAATAATGAATCAATTGAACCTTCACTTCATTCATATATATACATATATATAAATATTTGTTTTTTGTATTTTTTGCAATAGATTGTACAAAGATTCGATAATTATTATGTCTATTAAGTTTTTGTACTGTTGATTATTTTACGTATACTTAGCACACAAAGCATATCGCCGTTGCCGGCTCTTTTTTTGATTATTAAAACCAACAAAAGAAGCAAAACTTTTTTTTCTTAAATTTTGATCAATTAAATTGATACTTTGTAGAATATGAGTAAATTTAATACCACTAGTATGTGTTATTTTGTCGTATTTTCATAAACTTGCGAGCATTCAGAGGTTTTAGCAAACATAAAAAGTCTTTGTAATTTAATTAAAACTGAACAATTGATTCTATTAAAGCACGTGAAGAATGTAAGACAGACTTTTGAAAACGAGAATATACTTTAAAATACAAATACATGCGAGTGTATTTATGAGATTAAATTTAATAAAAAAAAATATGTACTTGGTTTCGTTGAACCTAAAAATATGTAAAGACACATATTTATTAATTTTACAAGTAATTAAACACTTTGATCAGCATATTTTTTGATTTATTTACCGTAACTACGAACAAGAATTTTATAAAGAATTTTTACATTTTATGGACAGTACAGTACTTAATTTTATAGGAAGAAATTAATAAAAAAATGAATTAATATAAAGCAGTAATATTGTATATTTTTGGAAAGAATAACACAACTGATCTCCTCAAAAACATGTTTCTTTCACGAAACTCTTTCCGAATTTGTAGTTTTGTTTCAGCAACAATTTTTTTGACATTATCTGAGCTTGCCAATTTTTTTGTTTTTTTTTTTTGATAGCCCAAAGTTTCTGTTCTAACTACCCTAACAATCATGCTGTCCACTGAGTTGAACATCTTACTTGTAGCGCCACTTACATAACACTTTTGCGTGGAATTCGTAACCGTTATTGCGTTGCACACTTTTCTATCTATCATTACTAAAAACAAATCATGATGAACCTTTAAGGAATTTTCTCCAGCTAAAACTAACGTTTCTTCAAAATTTTATTTTCACCCTCGACCATAATTTTTTCTAAATTAGATAGATACACTATTGTTTCTTTGGTGTATTCTATCTTGAAAGGGCTACAAATTCTTGTTGATGACGGACGAGGATTTTTCCAAACTACTTCATTTCCACTAACAAGTTTAACTGGTACGATGGTACACTGGTGCACTGAAGAGTCGCTTGCATTAGAACTATAAAAATCCTGTTTATACGAACTATGTCCGGAGCTTCCATCAAAAGCCCACTTTGAAAACAAGGATAATTAAAACATATTGACAATAATATCAACAACAACAAAAATATCTAGCATTGAGAGTAAAGCGGCTATCAGATGATCAAACTTTGCCTGTGAGCACGGCCTGATGACAAGCCATCAAACTCGTGTAATAGGGTAAATTTCGTGTTTGTTAGCAGCGCTGGATGAAAATCAAAAATTTTTTATATTTTGTGATTGCCAATAGCAAAATAAAATCTTAAATAAAAAAAACCAACAAACAATAAAATAGTATATTTTTTTCTGAAATAACTGAATAAAGTTATTTAATTCGCGTTTTAAAAGAATTTACTAAAGTTTGCCGGAATTATGGCATATAAAAAGTGGTGTTTTTAATAATAGAAAATTAAAACAGAAGTCTTAAAAAAGGCTTTTAGAAAAATTAAAACAGAATAAAACTATTAAAATTAAAGTTATAAAATGAAATAAACATATTGCAATTATTTCATGCTCTATCACAAATACGAACTTTACTATTTAGAATCTGCTTGCGCACTGAAGCTTGACAAGCTTGGCATGATCGTGTAATAGCAAAATACTCTCTCATCAGGCCGTGTTCACAGGCGAAGTTTGATTGTCTAATAGCCGCTTAAGACAATAGTAACAACAAAAACACTGTGGGTATGATTAATAAAGGAATTTTGAAAACAAGACTTTTTACATAAAATTATTAATATCTTAAAACGGGACAACAAAGGGGCAAACATTTTTGTTTGTAATATTAGGTAGAATTCCCACACTTTTCAAAAAAACACAACTTCTACCGATAGAGTATTATTTCGATGTTCTGAATTTAAAAACTTGATAGTTGGCAGAGGCGGATATTACCGTCGTTATTTATTCATTTATTTGAAAACAATAAAATAAAAATTACATTAAAAACTCGGATAATTATTTGAAAAACTATCAAAAATCCATTTTAATTTGTATTAAATAAAATATAAAATCAAAAATACAAATTTGAAAATAATAATAGTAGAATAAATACTTAAATTAAATCACGAGATTATTTTGCGATGTTCTTTATAGGATAGAGAAGGCGTTTTTTAAGCCAAATTTTTTTTTCAAACTAATTCAACTTTAATCGCAACAAAGTTTTACGTAACAGCTTGAACAATTAGTTTTAATAAATGATACAAAAAGAAATTTATTAATTTACTCACCAGCTTTACTGGACGCATCTTTATCACCCTTTTCCTCTAGTCGATCCGTGAGCAAAGAATGTATAACTCCATATGTGTTAATAATACCGAATATCACACCGTTGCATAGGAATGCACTAACCATAACCAACCAAGCTCGCATACCACCATCCGGAGGCTCTTTGCCATGAATATCGCGACAACAAGGAGCTTCTATATGAACTTCTGCCACTAAATTGCCGTTATTTTTACACTTTTTATTATTGCATGTATTCTGTTGTACAGAATCTACACCGTTTAAGTTTTCCTTTGGACTTTGAGCATTTAGGACTGGCATCCGTCCATTTGTTAATCTGTTATGCTGTTCGGTCTGCACAATTTGACCATTCGATTGGGATGACTTTTCGTGAAGCGGTTCGTTTTCAGTCATCTTTAAATACTGTGTTGTTTCAAATATTTATTAGAAAGTTTTCCGTTTAATGTTCTAGAAGAAGAAGAAGAAAATTATTTGAAATAATTTTATTAAACGCATTATTCTTAAAGCAGTTGCCATAGGAATAAAATAGAAAAAAAATGTGTACGTCATTTACTAGATTTACACAAGAGTGTGCTTTAAAAAAATGTTTTCATGAAAGATATATTTATTAAGTTATTTTTTTTTTTTCTCCAAAAAGTATTTTTTCATAAATTATTTTCAATTAAAAATATGTTCAAAATTATTGTTACAATAGTCTGATTTGTAAGTTAACTACTACTTTTGTTGCAAGTTAAAAAAATCCCATTTCTTGAAACAGGCACACAAACACGTTATTAACTGATACTTGTCATGATTAAATTTTGGGTCAGTCCCACTGTGCTCTGGCTTATACCACAACAAAAAAACACTTAATTTTTATTTTAGAGTTTCTTAATTTTTGGGTTGCTATATTTTTAACAACTAAAATGCTTGCTTCGAAAGATAGAGATCTTGAACTTCAATATCGAAGCGGAAATTCATCACATAAAAATTATGCCTTGCGAAACGGGCCTCTTGCTTCTTCACTTTACAAAGCACATAAACAAAAGCAAAACTTTATTTTGAGAACAAGGTTGAAGTGTAGTAAGGAGTGTTGCCATAGTAACGTGATTGTCACATGTACGGCCTTTTCTTTTAAATGCTTATATTTACATGTACACATTTACATTTACAACTTATCGCAAGGTGTTTCCTCTATAAAAACTAGTCCAGCTCGCGCTTGAATGATTTATTTCTACAATTTTGTTCTTATAATGATCTGTACTTCACCTAACTAAGAAATACAAATAGTCGCAAAATTCATACTAGTTGTTTATTTTAGTGCACAATTTGTTTCGTCTGAAATGTGGACCTTAATCTTTTTTCAAATAAACATATCAAGGGCATCAGTATAAACTGCACTCAGCCTGCATTAGAATTTCAAACTAAAAACTATTTTTCTCGTTATTCAGGTTAAGGATGCATGGACAGGTTGTTAACAAATAAAAAATAAACATCTAATTTATCTAATCTGTTTTAAGGCACTACTCAGATGTTTATTTACCAAATCAAAAGATAACACTTTTACTACCTCCTGCTATCTGTGATAGAAGATTACTTTGCGCAGCGTTTAACACAGTGGCCAACATTTTAGAAAAATGAAAATGTTATAATACACTTTTCTCAGTTTTTATAAACAAACGATATGATGACATTTAAATTTAGTTCAATAAGATAAAATTAAGAAAGAAGGCACGAAATCAATAACTGTTTAAAGAATGAAATATTTTTAATATTCAATTTGATATTACACTTTTGTTGCAAGCTGTACATATTTTTATAAAACGTAATGACACAAGTTCAAATAAAGCTTAATTTGAGTATTTTTAGTTTCTATTTTTTGTTTTTGCTGTATGCTGGCACCAGTTTCACTTAATTGTTACTGGCTTAAATTTGAGCCAAAGCTGTTTTGCTAACTTAATCCCATAGACCTAATTATTTTATTTACAACATATTAAATTTATAATTTGGCCACAAACTAAATGTTAATAGACGAAGGACTGCAGAAGGTACATGATGCTGTCAAAATATTAAAATATAAAAGTGAGAAAACCTTATTAAAAACCCGTTAAATCTCACGTTGCATTATTTACTTAAAATTTAATAAAACAAAAAGAAATATCAGCAAGAAACATATATGAACTCGTCGATCGCTTGATAATAATTATCTGTTAGTTATAATTTTACTTTTAATATTTGAGCCAAACAAGTAATTTAAGATTTAAATCCTATCTAAAAGGTAAACGACTTTATTTATTATGTGTATGTATTTTATTTATAAGATTGCAAAGAGATTTACACGGAAATGGAATACACTGGCAACCAATAAATTACTAAGTACCAAAATAATCTGACCAGAGATAATATATACATATATGTACTACTTTGCCGTTTCGATTGTAATTTCTATAATACTCTTATAAATTAATTCTTGCAAAAAATCGATTTCAAATCAATTTTAGCGGTCTGTCTATAACGTTTTGAAAGTGTGGCCACATACATTATTAACCATCAACTATTGGGACACGCTTTAATTTCCAAATCCAAATTTTATATATGTTGTTATACCGGACTGAGCAATACAGTTTCTTCGTAAATTTGAACCAACTGTCTAAGAGCGTTCAACAGTTTGGCAATATACATCAAAACAAATCAACTATTACAACACCCTTTAATTTATAACTTATAATTTTCAAGTGCTTGTTTTAATCTGTTCAAGAGATACGGTCACAAAAGTAAAATTACATTACTTTTGGAACACCATTTTACTTCTAAATTCAAATCATATACTTGTTTGTATAGCAGATTTAACAATACAGGTACCTTGTAATTTTCAGCTGTCTATCTGTAATAGTTCAAATTTTTGACACATATATCAAATTACATCAAGTACTAAGACCCTTTAATTTTGAAATCCTAATTTTATAGTTGTTGGTATAGCGGAGTAAGCGATACAAATTCTTTGTAGAATTCAACCAACTGCCTACAACTGTTTAAAATGTGGCCATAAAACATCAAATTAAATAAGATAATAAGGCATCATTTAATTTATTATTTTGAATATTAATTCCTGTCACTATAACGGTCATAGCAATCGACATTCTGTCTATTTCTCAAGCGTTTGTTCTTAGGTCAATTTACATAACCTATGCGGACACCCTTTAATTTTAAGATTTATTTTCGTACGATTTTTGCCATTTGGAGCTATAATGATAAAATTTATTTTTAATTTCAAGGCGGTGCACTTTTCGGTTCCTAAAAAAATGTATGTTGTATGGGGACACCCTTTAATTTTTAAGATTATCAACTCTAATTAAAACGGGACTAATCTGTAAGCATCACCTTTATAATAAAGAAAAAATTTTCGAAATCGGTAAAGTAATTAATTAAAAAAAGAAAGAGGTTATCAATTCCTCTGAACGTTGCTTTTTTATGTTGGTGCCGCAGAACTTAGTCATTTCTGAACCGATTTTTTAAATATTTTCTTAATTTGAAAGTTTATGCTTACAGATTGGTCCCGTTTTAAAAAAGTTTTTAAATTAAAGGATATGAACATACATCATATATGTTTCTTACGTAAATTATGAACCGTAAAGGGCCCCACTTTAAAATTTAAAAAACACGTATCACTATATTTCGCAATACGAAAAAGTAATACAAAAATAAACCTTAAAATTAAAGTGTTCCCATAGGTAACATAAATTTACCTATTTGGACCCATATTTTCAACCGTTATAAACAAAATGGTGCCATACAGTTATAGGCAGACGGTTGAAATATACAAATGTGGAATTGGATATTAAAGGGTGTCCAAATAGTTTATGTAATTTGGTAATTGGATGAATGTGGGCAAACTTTTAAACCGTTATAGACAATCAGCTGAAATTACATAGAACTTGTATTGCTAAGTCCGCTATAGCAACATTCATACAATTTGAATTAAGAAATTAAAAACTGTACCCATAATTGATGTAATTAATCTTAAAGAAGCATGATTTGAAAATTGCTCTTTTGAAAACGATTTTTTTGCAAAAATTTAATAATTAAAAATTTTTTTTTATGGGGACAAAATTTTGTATTACTGCTGTGTGAAATGATATTTTTTGGAAATATAAAATTTTAACGTTTCTATAGAAAAAAAGAAAATTTTATAATTTTAAAAATGAATTAACTAAAAAATATTTTCCGTTGCTTATTTCAATTCTTTTGGGAAAAATATCTTCGCAGTTATTAAATATTTTATTTTTCACACAAACCTATATACATTGTATATATTTTTATTAATTTTCAAAAGTTACAATTTTATTTTTAAGAAATTTATTATTTTTTTTTTTACATTTTAACAAAAGTATTAAAATTTTTTGTGCTTTTGTAAAAATTCTTTTTATTCATCTCATAACAGTCAAACCGTTTCACACACGCCCTTAACAAAAAAAAATAAAATTACTGCAACGAAATCAAATTTTACAAAAAATCGAGAACCCTCAAAAAGTCTAAATTCCACCGTAAATTGTAAATTCGCAGAAGTATTCAGAAAAAAATAAAATTTCATAGTAAACAAAACTCTCATAATATACAGAAAAATTACAAGATACTGGAACAGCATCTACAAAATATATATGACGATTTATAATAGAATAACAAAGAAAGTTTTGCTTTCTTTAAAAAACGTCCGCAAACATTTGTAAATAATTATTTTTTCTAAGTAAAAATTAAGAAATTTAAATGAACTTAAGCCAAATTAATAAATACCTTTGTTTTAATATCAAGCAATTCAACTATCAATTTCAAAAAATTAAATCAATAAATATAGAGATATTTAGTTAATATTATTATACTAAGCAAAAAACCAAGATTCAACCAAAATTTATATTTTATCACTGAACCCAAAATTCACAAAATGCAACAATAAATTTATAAAGCAAATCGATTCTACGAGTACTAAGATATTAAATAAATTTGTAGAGTGAGAACTTATACATTAAATTAATATAATGTAGGGTACAGAAGTTCTGTCCTCACTGCATGTAACACTTTTATTTGTTTTACTTTAATTTGTGTTTTTAAAGGGCGATCCAAAGTTCTTACAATAGGTTAAACAAATTTATTTATTATTAGAAAAAAATCGCAAAATTCTGTAATTGTAAATAACTCTGTTGGGGTTCTTAAAATACTATTAAACTACAATATCAACTACACGAAGGGAGATATGATTTAAAATCATACACACACAAGTATTCATGCACAAAATAATGGTTAATAAATTTCGCTTTTTACCTTAAGTCTGATATTTTATAAACAACAACTTTCCTTTTAAAGGTTTGGTGCTAGGTTTCATTTTATCCTTTTTTTTTTAATTATAAACCACTCAAGATTTTAATTTGAAAGGAGCTTACATTTATCTAAATTAATTCTGAATTTATTATTATTTTATGTTTTTTTTTTTATTTATTTCAATAAAACTTTTATCCTGATATAAGTTTTTCAAGATTATTTAATAAACTGTTAGGTTTAAATGAAATTTTAGATTAATGTTAATGCTTTGACAAAGAATCTCACAGTTATTTAAAAATAAATGAAGTTTTCGGAAATAACTTTAATCATTTTTTTTACGCTAAAACTCTATACCACAGAAATTACTGAGTTAACAAAGTTTTAGAAATAATAGTCAACTAAATGAAGTGTTCCGCAATTCTGATTAAACAGAAAATTAAATAAACGCTGTAACAGCATTATAAAGTTATTTATACCTTTTACTTGTAAAAAAATAACTGAATAAAAAATACACATCTTGCAATTTTAAGGGCTCGTTACTAATTTGAAATCAAGTGTAGGCAAATACTAGATAAAAGTATTTCATAAAATGCTACCCACCGCTCTCGCCAAAATACTACAGCACGTGTTTAATATTACTCACTCGCTCTGTTGCACGCTTCCTCACTCACTTGCTTACATTTTTAGCAAAAAAAAAAAAAAAGAAAAAAAAAAACAAACCGCACTCTCATCGTACACAATATATAAAATTGATTTTCCTTATTTTTAAATGCCAGTATTTTTATTTTTTTTTTAATTTTCCTTTATTTATTTTTGTTTTTTTTAATCATAACCCTGAATAAGAAAAATCACAACAATATTTGTTTATTTAATGTGTGTTGTTGATTTTATTCAGATACACAGGCACTGGTGTAATGTAGCAGGCACTAAAATTTATTTTTAAAATAGATAAATATAAAGTAAAATTTACCAATTGATTTTTTTTTTTTCTTATAAACTTTATGTAAATCAACCCAAATTGCACATTTACGATTTCTAAGTACTTTAATATTTTATTTTTAAATAGATATTTTTTAAATAAAATACGAAAAAAAATAATATAAAGAACCGAATTTTAGCAAACCACCTTACGTTGCGATGGTTTGAAATAAATTAAAACAATTTCATACTCTCACTTCGACAAATATTGCTTCGCATGTACGCTATTATATCAGGCAGTAGTATAGATTTAATGCAGACGTTTGAATTTATTGCCGGCAAATTTAAATTAATCAAACAAAATTAATAATAATAAAGAATAATAGATACTTAGTTGTGAGTTCCATGGAAACTCATTAAAACTAACACCAAAAGAAATTTTATTTGTGTCTTTAATGTGCAAGGGACAATCAAAAAGTTTACATAAAATTTAAAAAACTTTTTTTGTTCGTGCTTTTTTTATTTTTCGCTACCTTTTATCCTGATAGAATTTATTCCGAGATTGTAAAAATATGCTTTGGGCAATTAGCTTGAGCACAAAGCATATTTTTACAAAAACCAGAATAATTGGCCAAACTTTAAACATCACTTATTCCGAGATTGTTTTTAAGGTTTTTTTTTTCTTTATATTTCTAAACCGGTTACAATAAAACGGATGCAACAACAAATCAATACAAACATTTTTTGCCAACAAAACTGCATAAGTGCAAAAAGACAACAACTATTCAAAAACACAGAACCCATTGAGTAACAATTTTTGTTTTTAAACGACTTCGAAAAAAGAAGGAGGTTATCAATTTGTCTGAATGTTGCTTTTTATGTTTCTGCCTGTAGAACTCAGTCATTTCTGAACCGACTTAAAAAAATTTTATTTTTTTTTTATTTAAAAGGTTCGGCTTACAGATTGGTTCCGTTTCAAAAGAAGTTGATAATTTTTAAAATTAAAGGGGGCCCCATACAACCTACATGATTTTTACGTGCACTATGACCCGCAAAGGACACCATTTTTAACTTTAAAAGAAAGGTAATACAAAAAAAAATCTTAAAATCAAAGGGTGTCCCCATATGTGACTTTAACTTTCCTATATGGGCCTATCTTTTGAACAGTTCTAAACAGACAAGCGCTTGAAATTTATAAAGAATGTCGATTACTATTATCTTTATGTCGATTACTATGAATGTTATAATGTATATGGCCATATCTTGAATAGTTGTAGACAGACGGTTAAAATTTACAAAGAACCTATATTTCTAAGTCCGGGGGTGTCCTAAAAGTTAGTCTAATTTGATACATGTGACCAAACCTTTCAACCGTTAAAAATACACTGATTAAATTTACAAGGAACATGTATTTGAATTTATAAGTTAAAAGGTGTTTCTATAATTAACGGTACTTAACCTATGCGGGCCTAACTTATGAACCAATATATATATATATATATATATATATATATATATATATATATATACACATAAAAATTAGACAGAAATATAACATCAAGTATAAAATTTGCCTTTTGAAGTTAAAGGGTGTTTTAAAAATTAATGTAATTTGATGTCTGTTGCCAAAGTTTTTAATCGTTATAGAAATATATAGAGCTGAAATCTAATTTGAGTCGTTTTTTTTACCAAGAATTATTTCTAAATGAATAGAAATTGATTTTGGCTTAAGTTCATTTATTTCAATTTCTAAAAACCTTTTTTAGAAAGAAAACGTGTTTTACAAATGCATGCGGACGTTTTCCAAAGAAAACAAGAAAAATTAAACACCAGCAGAATGTAATGCTGCATTTTCGCTACATCCTACATCAACATTCTTTTCATCTATCGACCTTACTTGTGTAATTGTAAACATCATCAGTCGTATGCATAACAAAAACTAAGAATAAGTTTGGCATGAGTGAAGAAATTGATAGACTCTCAGTGTTTTTTGCCGTACGGCCTGGCACTTAAAATCATTGTAGATTGTTGTCGTGACCCATAACTATATTTTGGGATTATTTTTGGTGTCAAATTGTTTGAAGAGCCTTGCAGAGACCCTGCTTAGTTTCGTCACTTATTCTAACATCATGCTAAGTTTTTGTTATGCATACATCTGAATATATTTAACCAACAAACTTTGTAAATAAGAATACGAGTAGTAATCACATCAACAATAATTTGGTTAAACGAAGCTTACACACAAACCAAAGTATTTCTTCAATGTTTTCTCTGTAATTCGTCTTGTACATTTTTGTTTTTGCTTTGTATCAACCTTTGGTTGATCACGAATGCAGTTTTTATTTTGAATTATTTTTTGCTTGTTTTCTCACAACATTATGCTTACATTTTCGGGTTTAATTTATATCAGACTAATTGACAGAAAATAAGTAGAGAAAAGCCATTTTTCAGCTAATATTAGCATCTATCATCGCTTAATTGCCGCAAATGAAGGTACTTGCTTGGCTTCCAGAAATTAATACGAACAGCATTTTTTGAAAAAAAATATTTTGGTCTAAATTTCTTAAATATTTTAGAACTCAGTGGATCAATTAGGTATTTTTAGATGTATAAATATACATACACATATAGAATAGAAATAGAATGTAGTCAATTGGTGTATTTCAGCCAGGGACAATTTTCGACTAAAAACGTCATGACCAGTGTGACCAGATCCAAAAAATTTCTGTAGCTAAATTGGTACCAAAAAAGTGCTAAAAAGTGCTAAAAAATTGGTTTAAGTGCTAAAACATAGTGCCAAAATTTAAATGTCTTAGTTATGAGCAAATATTTTCTTGGAGAGTGCAAAGTTTTATCATTTATGCTAATGTTGCCTTAGAAATATTTATTTGCATTAAAAAAACCAAATTTCTTAAAACAAGAAATCATTTATTATACATAAAGAGTCTTTAAAAACACAATTAAAATTAAATTTCAGTCTTTAAATTAAATACACCCACACCAGTGATTAAAAATACTTGACTATTTTTAATGCATATGTAGTTGCTTAAATGTTGCTGTAGAAAAATGTGCAGCAAAAGCAAACAGCAAATGCAAAAAACAAGAAAGAATAGCATTTGCTTTAGCTGACTATGAGTTTCTTTCTGCAGCAAAGTAGTGTTTTTTTTTCTTAAAGAGCTTAAGCAACAGCAAACGTTTTCAAAATAATTGCTTTGCTACAGAAAGAAACTCATAGTCATAAGAATATGCATTTCTTCCTTTTTTTGCATTTAATTGTTGCTTCGTTTATAATGAAATGTTTTTTAAATGCTGAGACTTTTAGTTTTTTTTATTTTTTGAAAAACATGTAAGCAAATTTTATTGCTGTTGCTATTTTTAAGCAAACAATTTAAACTCTGACATACACATGTGTACATACATACGCTTATATTATGTACTTAGGCAAACTTATGCTAGGTATCCGCAGTAGGATTTTAACATACAACATTTTAATTCAGATGTATCAAAAAGTGCTATTATTGTAATTGTTACACGCGAAAATTAGTGTTTTGCAGAAAAGTGCAGTAATTAATGTGGAATATTTTGTAAATTGAATTAATTAAAAGTGCTAAAAAATGCTAAATAAAGAGTTGGTAAGTGCTAAAAATAGTGCCAAGTGCTAAATTGGTAATTTTGCTGCTAAATCAACAAAAGAAGTGCTGAATCTAGCACCGAAAGTGCTAAAATGGTCACACTGGTCATGACCGAAAAAAAGTTTTCTAGTTTTATTCTTTGCTTAGGAAATAACAATTTTATTTTTGTCCTTATTTTTTTAATTTTAGTTTTTGTTGGAAAACAACAATTAAAGTACTTTCGTTAAGAAAGTTTTCCCTCCAAACTATTATTAAGATAAAAATATATCTGAAGTCTATACAAAAACTCTGATTTTAAATTAAATAAAAAAATTTTTTTCAAGCAAAATATTAAACTAAAAACGATAGGAAAAAATAAAACTTGAAAAAAACCTTTCTTCGAAGCAAAAACAAAGCTTGAATAACTTTAATCATTAAAAAGTTTTTTTTTTAATAAAAATTATAACAATATGGCAACTTTGAAGCTTAAAATACTCATTTTTAACGATTTTATGAAAAAATGCTTAACTTCAAAGTCTTATTCGCAACGAAAAGAAAGAATATAACTGTAGCTAAGTTCCTTTCACGAATAAAATACAAAAGGAATTATTATTTTTAAGATGAATTATTATTTTTAAGATTAATGATAGAACGAATATAGAGTAATAAAGTTAATGGCGGGTGCAATTTCTTATTGTTTTGTAAATTTAAATTGCCCCCGTTGACGAGAAGTAAGTGAAGTGTTTCCTGGGGTGTTATTTTCAAATTTATTAATTTTTTTTTTACTATCGTGGGAGCAGTGTTGCCATACTGGCCAATTTATAAAAATACATAACATTAGTACAAAGACATTTTTATTTTATTAATGGAACTATTTTCAGATTCAGTTTAGGAAATTTATCGAAAAACGTTAAAATTGCATTGTTTATAACAATCTAAAAATATTCTTATTAAAAAAAATAATGTTCAAAACATTAAAAACAACACAACAAATTTTAAAATAAAATAAAAAAAAACATACAAAACATAAAATTAAAAAATTTACTTGAAAAAGGTCAATGTATACACTTTCAGTAATTTTTGTAATTAAAACTTAAACCTCGCGATCAAATGAATATTATGTTCGTGGGCGCTATGACATGCCAGTAAATAATTGCATATTATTATTTATAATTTAAGGTTTTATTATTTATTATTTAAGGATTTTTTTATAATTTATAATCATATATTGGATACATTCATAAGCCGTTACTGTTGAGCTGTTGACTTCTACGAAACAACAGTAGAGAAATGTAACGTCTTAAAAACGCTGATAAATAAACTTTAAAATGAGCAGCTGTTAAATATAAATAATCGAAGAAAAATAATTCAGAACGAAATTTAAAAATACAAAAGTAATAGGTAATAAGTAATAATGCGACGTTACATTATATTATAAAAGAAGAGAATAAGTGTTCGATCAGCTCTGGAGACTGATCACAACATGTTGACTATAGGTAACTAAAACAATTTTGGATAAAAAGATGGCAGCCAATACCCAACTACTGAATTCAACGGAACTACTCAGCAATGCTTTTCTAAGACAAAAACTGCGATTGTCTAATAGTGACGTCTTATATACGTGTCCATCGGAACTTCTTGACCTGTAGATAATTAAATTTATGATATAGATTCAAAGCGTTTTAAAATTGACAATAAGCTTGAAAAATTTACATTTTTTCTCGAAGCCGATCAAGCATTTCTTTTAAATTTTTTATTATTTCATTAATGATTTCTGTATCAGCTAAAACATTGGGCATGAAAATTATTCTTCCGAATAATGCATGTTTCTTACATCGATATAATCAAATATGCAATCCAAATTTAAGCAGTTCATTTGATTTATAGTTGAATCTATGGATATCAAATATAATAAATTTTCATTTTTGGTTTCTGAAGAACCAATTTGCGGAATCGAAACCACTTTTGGTCGAATTAATTTCTGTGAACTTCCTGTATATTAAGTTAATTTATATTAAGTACTAATGAAATATGTCCTTTTTACAACCATAGGTTATCGGAAATTTGCTTTTAACTTAAGCTATATCGTACATATGTACATACGTTACATTTTTATTTATAGTTATAAGTCTCATTTTATTAATTAATATTAATAATACTGTTAAAATCAAAAATAATACTACTTACCACATGAGATTTCTCATCCGATGTTTCGTTTAATACTGTCATTTCTGTTTATGAGAGGGTAAAAACGTATACATTTTTGTACTATGGAAAGATCTGGCAACTAATTCTATTTGTTTCCGTTATAAATACATGTATTGTGTGTATATGACCAAAGCAAAAGAACGGTGCAACAACTACTAAAAGAAAATTATTGTTTTTTTTTTGTGTTGAAAGTATTTTTATGCGTGTGAACAGCATAGAAAGTTACAGCAGAAATTTTGTATTTCTAAAGATTCATTTCCTTCGTAACAATAAAAAGCAATAAAACTTTGTTAACGTTGACGTAAAAATAAGAAGTACAAAAAATAATGAGTTGCTAATATAACTATACCAAGAACAAATTTGCTTTACTTTCCATATTAAATGTATGTTTCCGTTATATTTATATAAATACATAGGGTGATTAAACTATCATCACTTATCCTAAAAGTGTAATTGTCATATTGTTGTGGTAACAATTATATATGGCTTGAGTGTATCTCTGAGCAACTTAATAGTAAATTATGAGAACAACAGCTATGAATTTTGTAGTGTTAGTTGTAATGTGTAGCATTTAAAATTACAATTAAAGCAAGAAGAATAAATTAATTGTAGTATTAGTGAATGAATGATTTTACTATGAAACTTCACCCCCAACTCGTGTATGTATTTATGACAATGTCATGCAACCTTTGGTCGATCATGTTTTCAAATAGAACAGACAATATTAACTCCCATATCATACATACATACATGTGTAATTTTTTAGTAGAAATTATTATTAAGTTTAAGGTGGATAAAAATATTTTATTGTTTATTTTAATCAAAAATATTATTTATTTCTTAATTTAAAAAAAATGTTAGCCTACAATCTAGGCTACCGAGGCACTTCATTTCAATTTTAAATTTAACAAACGTAAAACGTGTGAAATTGAATATTTTAAACATTATATCGCTTAAAACGAAATCACAATAAACACAAGTAAATAAATCAACAAGGAGAGGTTAAACATATTTACAGCTTCATACGTTTTATTTAGCGATTTCTTAGAAGCTTAGACTTCTTAAGACCTCTGCAAGGATTTTTCAAAGAGTCCCTACAAAAGGTTCATACAACTTAAATCATTTTTGACAAGCCATCCTTTAAGATTTAAAAACGAAACAATATGGCTTATGGATAAGTCTGGAAAATGGGGTGAATGAGTCAATAACGCTTGCACAAATACTCAGGCAAAGAGAATCGGACTCTTTAAAGTACCAAGCTAAACCGTGGTGGATTGAGCCTGGTCTCTAAAATGCGGCCTCTGTGTAATTAAATTCTACGTATGTAACGTATATAAAAATTAAGATTGAAATCACACTGAGGGGAAGAAATAACCTTTAAGATCGCACCAGTGAAGATATATGCCTAATAAATGGGGAGACATGTTAGTTTTGCGCAGAAAAGTCTGTTCCAATAGCAGGAACTAAAACTACAATGTGGGGACTTACGCAAAATAAATGTTGAGAAATTTAGAACTTCCAACCCGATGATTTCATTTATTTGAAAACTTTGAACGTTTTTAAACTCGTTTAAAGTTAGGCTTTTTTAAAACACAACAAAATTGACCCCCTCGAATTAAGACAAAATTATGTGACTTTTAACTTTCCTAAATGTTATCTTATTCGATTTCAAAAATGAATATTTCTTTGCGTTTTAGAAAATATGATAAAAAAAACATCATATTTAATACTGAGTTTCCAATAATTTAGAAGATATTTGACTAAGGCACAAAGACTACCGAGACACAGCTAATAAAGCCTGACTCTTTCTCTAAACGCGTTTAACTTAAATCCAATTAGCAGCTTAGAAGTAACAAATTTATTAGCATATACTTTGCGAAGGTCCCCACTGTGATCTGGTACCCAAAGTGTGGGATGACAATATTTCGAAAGTTAGCAAATTTAAATTCGATCCAATCCACAGTAGCACGTTATTGCTTTTGTAAACAAAACGTGTATTTCTAACTTAACTTTAAATCAATGAAACTTTAATAATGTTGCTTTAAATAACGTTTCAAAACATTATTTGCCTTCGTTGAAACAAAAGGCTTAAACTTTTGGTAAAAACTTATCGTTAAAGTGACACAAGGCCCCTAAAAGTCTCTTTCAAATATACTATACTGGCTTGCATTTGAATGCAGATCACAAGCAGTAAAATATTGTATGTCCTGGGGCTTACCAGGTACTCCGTGATCAAAAAGGAAGTCGACTTTTATCAGTTGACGGACAGAAATTATTCGACTACAGAAAAGCCCGTTAGGTGATGCTGCTTCGATAATAAATTGTTTTTAATGCTTTTTGCAAATAATTGCGATTTTAAACGATGCGAACAAAGTTTAAAATCAGTATTTTTAAATATATTTTAAGTATCAAATGAAATTTTTTTTCTTAAACTTATAGATACGAGAAAGAAAGTTTACAAAATTGAAAATATTGTTCTTCAAAACAAAATATGGAAAGAAGAAAAAGAATAAAAACACGTTTTTGTAAAACAATTGAACAATATTTTATTATGAATGGAATTTAAATCAAATTGTTACACGTTTTTTGTAAAATAGATCTTCGAAATGAAATTATCATATTTTCTTAATTTTATTGAAATTGTTATAAATTCTTGTAGTGTAAACCCTTCACATATAAAGCAGGCAGACATTACGTTTTCCATTTTTCAAAAGCCCGGGAAAATTATAGTCAGCGGTATAAACTTTTTGTATTCAAAATATGGTATGGCACTTCTAAAAACGAGTCAAATTGAATTTAAATAAAAGTCGAATATAAAAAGTTTATTACTTCGTCAATAAAAATAACACGTTCAAAAGTTTTTTGATTGTAAGAATTGATTATGTTGAGTAACATTTTATTTCTTATTTTTGTCTTAAAATAATTAATCTCAACAACTCTGATTATAATGTTTTATTAGTTATAATTTATGTTGAACCAAAATTGTTGTCAATTGTTTTTTTAAAATTCGCGCCAAATTATACTTAAAACTCAAAGAAATCGCTAAATATTTTTTTTAAATAGTGGTTATTCTGTCTTATTTTTACATGCTTGTATATAACAGTTCAGAAAATAGGTCCATATGCGTCAAATTATGTACGTCAGTATAGGAACGCCCCTTAATTTCTGAGTTCAAATTGTATACTCGTAAATTAAACTGCTCCAAAGTTTGGTCTCACACATCAAATTACGTTAACTATAGGGACACCTTCTTATTTCCATATTAAAATTTTATATTTGTTTTAATAACGGACTTAGCAATATACACTTTTTTTATATAATGTAATTATAACTTTTAATTTATAATATTTAATACTTATATTTGTTATTAAAACGATTATAGGCGCGGTATTTTGCCCGCTGCCTCGAAAGTTTATTTTAACGCTAACACGGACGGACAGAAAAACATCGCCTAATCGACTTGGGTATGCATAAGAACTCAGAAAATACACACTTTTTGGGTTCGGGAACTGATATTGTAGAAATTAAAAACAAAATGACACATATGGTGATATGATAGTTGAAATGTTTACTGTGTAGCCACATAATTATGTGGATTAATAATGTATTAATTAATTAATAATGTATTAATTAATTTTTAAACCCTTTATAACTTTCAAAATACTGAACCAAATTAAATAAAAAACAAATAATTCACATCTGAAAAAACATCTCATTAAAAATATTAATTCACATCGTATTCAATTAAATAATGTGAGCGTATATATATATATATATATATATATATATATATATATATATATATATATCATTGTTCCAAATGATATGCAGAAATTAAAGGCAGGGGTGGGTTTAGCCTACTGTCTCGAGGGACATAAACCAATCATGCTGATTTCCACCTCTTATGACACTATTTCTGATCGATTGATACGGACGGACATCGCTCAATCGACTTCGCTATGCATAAAAAGTCAGAATATATGCTTAATGGAGTCGGAAATGAAGATTGCAAAATTTACAAACGGAATGACAAAATTATACTCTTTTTTTACTTTTTGGTGAAGGGTATAAAAAATGAACTAAAGCCGAAAAATTATACTACTTCATTTATAATATCTACAGATCAACTCCTATTTTGGAAATATTTAACAAAATATGTGGAATTTGTGTAATAAGCTTAAATAAAAATAAATAAAATGGAAATGTACCTATATTAGCACAAATATAAAATTACACAGAAAGTAATCCTTTGACTCTTAAAAACAGTTAACCCTTTCAGACCTGACGCAAAACTACCGGGAATTTGTTTATAATTTTTGGAACATGTGAACAGCGTATGAAAATATGATCAATGAATAAATTTTATCATTTTTATAATCCTCAAGGATTTTTAGTACATGCACGTGTGACGCGCACAATTGATGCACTCAATAATATTTTTAACTAAAACACATTTATTTGTATTGCATGAAAAGATTTCAATTAGTTTGAAATTTTAAAATATTTAATTTTTTAGTTAGTTTTTTAGTGTTTTTAGTTATTTGTAAACGATTAATACTTTTGTCATTAAAAACACAACTTACTTTTACGGCTCATTATGCTAAAACTGAAATGTGACTGAAGAGTTTCGCAATAATTAAAGTAACGTTGAATTAAACAGAAGAAAAATGGGAAAAACAAATATAGAAAACAATCAGCCCAATCGATGCATGCCAGTCTATTTCACATTAAGCAAACAGAAGTAAAAAAATATTGAGACCGAAACCCACCCGCACAATGCATCACGGTCTGAAAGGGATAATTAAAATACGCTTATTCTAATAATTTATTAAAAATACATTTGTAGGAGTTTTACCGAACAAACCACTTAGTTAATTAAAATTGCAAAGAAGTTGATCTTTATTTTCACTTAATTATTTAATAATTATTAGAACATTAATCAAACTGTGTTTCAAGGCGTTTTATAATGATTTCCATATTGTTTAAGTTTTTTATGTCCTTAGCATTTCAGCCATGCCAAGGACAAATTTTTTCTTTTACTTAAAAATGACAACAGCATATTTTCATAATTTTTTCATTTTCTATGCATACTCGTTCAAAGTTTTACATTCTTTTATTTTTTTCTTTAACAAGCGATTAGGAAAAATTTTCGGTTTTTATTTTACCATTTACCATTAAATTTAAATTGCAAAACAAAATTTGCATATAGTTGGGACCAGTATATAAGTCACTTTCATTGATTTTTAGAAAAGTTGACCTAAGTTTTTTTGTTTATTCCATAAATTCCTTGTTTGGCTTAGGAATGTAATACTTTTTTCTCAAAGGTTTAAAAAACAAATTCCTTCAACCTCATCTCTTAAATAATATATCCCAAAATATATCCCAAAGAGTATAAGATTCTATTTATTTAAAAGTTTTACTTGCACTCAAAGCTTTTCGGTTTCTTGTTTTTCTTAAAGCTAGTTATAAAATGTAAATGTTTTTGACTTTTGTATTTATTGCTTTTGAAATTTCATATAAAAAACAGGAAGACAAAACAGGATTTTACAAATTTTTATGGTAACACAAACGTCAGAAAGTTAATATTGCGACAAAAAGAAAAAGTGGAACTACCTCCTATTTTTATATTATGACTTAAACAATGTTTTAAAAAACTAATTTTAATGAATAGTAAAACACTTGTTGTTTCAAAAAAATGTATTTTTAGTTATTAAAGCTTTTTGCAATTCGTGTTTTGCATTCGTTCATGTTAACCGCCGAAACTGACCAACCGACTTCTCGCTATTTTCAGGGAAACTTTCCCTATTTTTCATTGTACAATTCGTTCTTCTTTTCTTTTGTGCAGGGCTCTATTTTTTACTAATTGGAAACACCATACATGAGAGGTAAACACCAGAGTCAGTATCAACAAATCAAAAACAAGAGCTTGTTATTGAGAACTTATTGAACTAAATTAAAACTAAACAAGTAAGAGTGCTATATTCGGCTATGCCGAATTTTATAAACCCTTCACCATCTATGTATGCAAGTATTGAGGTGACAGAGAATTAAAAAATTTAAAAAAAATAAGTGTTATATATATATATAATGCTTAACCCAGCTCTTAATGGGTTAAGCATTTTTCTTAAAGCTTTAGTATTTCCTTAAAGATCTCTTCAAACCCTTTTAAAGGATACCCATATTGATATTATAAAAAATTTTATAATTTCGGAGGATATTGTAGAAATCACAAACGGAATGACTAACTTAGGTATATCCTTTTCCCACTTTTTGCGGAGAAGGGTGTAAAAATATTACAAAGTCAACTTAATTTTATTTTTATACCCTTCATCACAAATAGTAGAAAAAGGATATATATAAGTTTGTAATTATGTGTGTAATTTGTACAATATCCATTTTTGACTCCATAGAGTATATATATATTATGAGGTTTTATGCAAAGCGAATTCGATTGAGCGATGTCCGTCTGTCTGTCCGTGTTAGTGTTGAAATCAAGTTTGCTGAAAGAGCTGCTGTTGGAAATCAGCATGATCAGTCATTTGTAACAATACTGTAACTCCAATGAAAATAATTTATATACAGGGCGATAGAAAATTAAAAAATAAAAAAATACAACATCATCACATCGTCCATATTTCCGAGTTATGGGGTTTTAAAATTTTTTATATTTCCTTTTTAATATCAGTATGGGTATCATTTTAAAGCTTTTAAAGAGATCTTTAAGGAAATACTAAAATTTTGTCATTTTATGTTAAATTATATAAATGCAGTACCAAATATTTTTAATTTTTAATTTTTAATTGTCTGTCTCCCAAATATATGCTTTTTTGATTGGAGTTACTGCACTAAACTAGATTTACATAGATGGTGAAGGGTGTATAAGATTCGGCATAGCCTAATATAGAACTCTTACTTGTTATTATTATAGTTTATTACTTAACGAGGGAAAAGACACCATTTACTAACATAAATTAAGTCGCAAAAGTAACACTTTTAAGAATACAAAACCAATGGCCCCTGACACACAAGCGCACAATTCGCACATTCAAATATATAAAATTAAACTTCAATCAAATTGGCGGATGTAATCAATTAAAAGTTTAAGTATTCTTCTTTAATTTTTTAACGCACTCTTAATTGACACATATTTTGAAAATGATCTTTTATTTTTAATTCTCAAAACTTGTTGATGGATATTTTAACAGAAAACATGTATGAGTGCTGCATTCGGCTTTCCTACTACGTAAATCTAGTTTAGTGAAGTAACTCCAATCAAAAAAGCAAATATGGAGTGACAGAGAATTAAAAATTAAAAAATTTTTGGTACTGCATATGTATATAATTTGATATAAAAATGCCATCGGCTCTTAATGGGTTAAGCTTTTTAAAAAATTTTAGTATTTCCTCAGAGATGTTTTCAAAATCTTTAAGTTGATACCCATATTAATATTTTAAAAAATTTGAAAATTTCAGAACCCCATAACTCGGAAAATATGGGCAAGCGTCAATTTTTTTACTTGGTGTTGCTTTCTTATTTTTTAATTTCCTATCGCCCCATATATTTATTTTTTGATTGGAGTTACTTCATTGTTCTAATCATTTACAAAAATTAGAGTTAGACGTAGTGCTTTGCCCGCTGCCTCGAAGGACACTATGTCTGGTTGATTGGAGTATTGAATTTTTCTCTAGCTAATCTAGTGCCTCGTGAAACTTGACTTAAACGCTAACACGGACGGACAGTCGGGCATCGCTCAATAGAGCTGCAAAACAATCGATAGTACTATCGATAGTTATATTTTTGACTGACTATCAATAGTTTTTTTGCGATATCGATACTATCGACAATTTTTTAAAGTAAATACGAAGCCAGTTATATGTAGCTAGTAGTAGCTGTAGTAATTTTACGCAGTTTCTTAGCCGCCTTAAATTTATATACTTCTACCCAAATTATTGGGTAACTTAATATTTGCAACCAAAGTTTTTGAATATCATTTTGCTTCTGTTTTTTGCGATTTGTTTGGAATTTTAAGATTTTTATGTTTTTATAAAATATGTAATTTTATGTTTTGTATTTTATGCTTGAATTTTTTATTTTTATGATTACTATTCATATGTATTTACATACGTACATAATCTTAAATTGGTCTCAAATTTGCTTTATTTATATCTTATTACTTTGTGTTTTTAAGTTTAATTTTTACATTGTTATTTGATTTTAATTATAAAAATCTATTTAAAACCGGGAAATGTTTTGAACTAAATATACTTGCTTTTTATGTTTTGTTAATTTTCATACAATTACATACATATGTATGTTAAGTTTTTAATTGTTTTTATTATTCATGTACAATATAAAATGTATGTTTTAACAATTAGCAACTTTCTTTTATTTAAATAAAAGAATGTTTTTAATCAATAAATGTTGCGAAAATAAGTGATAAAGATGAAAAACTTTAGCTAACACCTATATACATAAGTATGTACGTATGTTTGCTAACGTATCCCCTTTCACTTGAATTGTTATATTATTGCCAGAAGTAGCAAAACATAAAAAATCCTATAGTATCGATAGTTGTTTTTTTAACTATCGAAACTATCGATGGGGACGACTATCGATAGTTTTGCAGCTCTATCGCTCAATCGACTACGCTATGTATAAGAAGATGAACAATAATATTTTTATTGCTTCCGCCATTGTATGTTTTTTTTTTTTTAATTTCAGATGTGGTTATTCCAAAAAAAAAATATTTAAAAATCTTCTAACTTTAAGATTATCGTGCTAATATTCCGATTAATTATTAAAACCACCGCTATTTATTATTGAAGGTGAAAGCACGTCTCGATGGCCATTTCGCTACCGCTCACTTAACTCTTCAGGAATCTTTTCACAAACATTTCAAACAAACAAAAGATATTCGTCCAAACAATATAGTAAAGAATATGTAACAATATGTAAAATATGATATTTTTATATAAAATTTTTACATAACAAAATACTGAGTAACAGCCAAACAGCACTTCTTTTATTGATTTAGCAGCAAAATTACCGACTTAGCACTATTTGAAGCACTTTCCAACTCTTCATTTAACATTTTTTAGCACTTTTAATAAATATAATTTACAAAATGCTCCAATAAATAATTGATGCACTTTTCTACAAAACACAACTTTTCGCGTGTAACAACTGTAAAAATAGCAACGTTAGTCTGGTTACATAATTTAATAATTTTTTTAACCCCTTTAAGCACTTTTTGATATCTCTGGATAAAAAGTTGTAAATTCAAATCTTACTGCGGATACCTAGAGTAAATTTTCCTAAGTACATTATACACGCGTATGTATGTACATATGTGTATGTCCCGGTTTAAATTTCTTGCCTAAAAATAGCAATAGCACTAAAATCTTTGCTTTGCTTACATGTTTTTTACCAAATAAAAAAACTAAATGTCTCAGTATTTACAAAACATTTCATTTTAAACGAAGCAACAGCAAAGAGAATGAAACGCATATGCTTAAGCTGACTATGTATTTCTTGCTGCAGCAAAGCAATTAGCAAATTATTTTTTTGGAAAACGCTTGGTGCTGCTTAAGCAATAATTGATGTTTGTTTCTTCTTTTGCTGTTGCTTTTTAAGAAAAAAAAAAAAAACACCATTTAATGGTGTGATAAAAACAACGTTTTAAAATGTATTTTCTTATGTATTGTAAGTAATAAATACATAAAAAGTTTCCAAGTAACAGCAGGAAAAATCAATGGTAGTTAGCCACAACTTCATAGTAAAGAGTTATTAAATAGCAAAAATAAAAATAAGGAACAACTGACTGCTTAAACAACAATAAATGTTTTCATTATTGTTGTTATATTTGGCCACCAAATTTCTATTTATGTATAATCTTATATTTTAAGCTAATGAGGCCTGAATTAATCCATGTAACTAAAAAACAATTTTTATTACATTTTTCCCCAACGTTTCGTGAATTTTTTGTTCACTTTCTCAAGGGGTCGTACTATGACAGTGGAGTTTACATTAATAAATTAAGGATTTTTGATTATGTAATGTAATAAAAATTGTTTTTTAGTTACATGGATTAATTCAGGCCTCATTAGCTTAAAATATAAGATTATACATAAATAAATGTTTTCAAAGTAATTGCTTTGCTAATTGCTTTGCTTCAGAAAGAAACGCATAGTCAGCTAGAGCAAAGGCGTTTTTTTTTTCTTTTTTTTGCATTTGCTTTTGCTGCAAATTTTTTCAGAGCAGCAGTTAAGCAACTACATGTGCATTAAAAACAGCCAAGCATCTTTAATCACTGGTGTATGTAATATTTAAAGACTGAATTATTATTTTTATTGTATTTTTAAGACTTTTTTGTTTAATAAATGATTTATTGTTTTAAAACATTTCGTTTTTTTTTTTCAATGGAAATAAATATTTCTAAGGCAACGTAAGCATAAATGATAAAAATATTAACTCTCCAAGAAAATATTTTCTTAAAACTAAGACATATAAATTTTGGCACAATGTAGCAATTTAAAATTTTTTTAGCACTTTCTTGGTGCCAAATTAGCTCCAAAAATTTTTTGGATCTGGTCCTCTGCGTAAAACGCAAAGCAATTAGATGCATAGCTTTTGCGCTGCAATTTCATGCCTAAATAAGAGCGTCAACTTTGTGTCTTGAACAGTAATGAGGTTAAAACCGCTATATTGCCCTGAAAATAACTAAATTGTTATTACTTTTCAACAATAACAAAACAAAGAAACGCTTTCTAACGCACTGTCGAATTCGAATATTCTAACTGGTAAGCTTTGACGGTTCGCTATTATGGTTTTCTTCATACATTTTGCATGTACATACATAAGTATTTTTAACAGAAAGATTGCGCGTTACGCGCTCATTTAGCTTTGGCTGTAATTTAAATATAATTGATACATGTAAGTTTGCATAATATAGGCGGCGATAAAATTAAAGACAAAACTTATAGATTAATATATAAAATCTTTTTTTAATTCAGTTTTACAAATAAAGTGTTAGTTCAAGAGTCGGAGAATATATTGCATTCTAATTTGCTTAAAATCAATTTTAACGCTTTCTTTCTACGCTTACTTGAGAAGCTGGCACACTATTTAATACGTTTGCCAACCAGGAACGCAAGACATGGCGACTTCTTGCCAAACGTATCGGCTTTTTGGCGACCTATAAAGTAAGTCACGATTTTCTTGGCTATGTTTTAACAATTTAATTTGTTAACTGTCAATACTAAAATAATCGTATTTCAAGAACATTTTACTTTAGTTATTATACCCTTCACCACAAAAAGTGGAAAAAGGGTATAACCAAGTTTGTCGTTCCGTGAGTATATTCTACAATATCAATTTCCGACCCTATAAAGTATAATATTCTAACTTCTTATGCATAGCGAAGTCGATTGAGCGATGTTCGTCTGTCCGTCCGTGTTAGTGTTGAAATATGTTAATCAGCATGATCGGTCCATGTCCTTCGAGGCAGCAGGCAAAACACCACGCCTACCTTTAGTTGTTTCATATCATTTGGAACAACAAAGTAACTCTAATCAAAAAAATAAATATGTGGGGCGATAGAGAATTAAAAATAAGAAGCTTTTGAAGCGATCGTAAAGAAATACTAAAATTTTTTACAAATACTTAACCCAGTAAGAGCCGACGTTATTTAAAAAAAAAGCGAAATTGATAGCTCTTGATTAGCACTACAATTGGTGGTAAGTTTAATTCTAGGTAATGCTCCTTTTCAAAATAATTACAATAAACCAAGGCATGCGACAAAAACAGAAGTCGCTTTGAAAGCGAACCTTTTAAATAATGATTTTAGCGAAACCTGATGAAAGATTTTAATGCTAATTATTTTAAAATGTGATACATTGATGAGTCTGAATAAAAGTTTTTATTTGATTAAAAACTACTAAGTAGTTTATTTTTTATTTAATTTTAATTACTGTCGCACGCTACATATCGTATGCCACATTTTGTTCCATCAAACTTTTTCTTATAAAATATGTAAAAAAACACACTTTTATGAACTCTGAATTTTTTGGCTGCGGTTGACATTTCTGTGGAAATGCACATATGCAGTACCAATTTTATTTTTTTTTTATTTCTTCATTTATTCGGCTATGCCGAATCTTATATACCCTTCACTATATATGTAAATCTAGTTTAGTGAATTAACTCCAATCAAAAAAGTAAATATTTAGGTTACTGAGAATTAAAAAATAAGAAAAAAATTAAATGTAATTTTACATAAAAATGTCATCGGCTCTTATTGGGTTAAGCATTTTTTTAAATTACATATATGTTTTTCTTAAAGATCTTATCAAAGGCTTTAAAATGATACCATATTAATATTTAAAAACATTAAAAAAGTTTAGAGGCCCGTAACTCGGAAAATATGGGCAAGCGCCAATTTTTTCACTTGATGTTTTTTCTTATATTTTTAATTTCTATTTTTACTTGTTTTTTATTGGAGTTACTTTATTGTTCGAAATATTATAAAAAAATTAGAGGTAGGCGTGATGTTTTTCCCGCTGCGTCTAAGGACAAGGACCGATCTTGCTGATTACCAATAGCTCCTCTTTCTACACTATATCTGATCGATTGTCGTATTTAAACACTAACACGGATGGACTTTTATAATATTTTAATATGTGATCATTTTATTGCAATTGATACTTTGCTTTTAAAACTGATCGATATTTTTAATCATTAAAAGGAGGTAAAACATATATACATACATATAGTTTATAGATTTATATTAAAACTATTCATGGTGATTGTTACGGAACTAATTTATTTAAAATAATAAAATTGTTTAAACAGTTAGAATTTGAAATAATAAACTGAACACAAAAAAGCACTTGTAACATAAAGATTGTCGAAATAATACAAATTTAATGTTTTAACTATTTTAGATACTTATCACGTCCTTGAATTTAATTATATCAGCTCATTACTTTTTCTTTTAATAGTTACTACACAGTTTTTGATTTGCTATTATTTTTTTCCATAAAAAAATTCAATAAAATCAATAACCATATTGCCTTTGTATTATTTTATACAGGTTATACTGTAAAGAAACATTAATTAATATTTAATTCTGTGAAGGAAAATGTTAAGTGCAATATTTATGCGCCCGAAAGAAAAAACTTCACTTGTTATTTTAGTTATGGAAATTAGGATCTAGTTGATACCTGTGAAAGCTTCAGTGTCCAATAGTGAATTTATCTTAATATCAAATAAATTTCAAATTCTCATTTATTAAAAAAAAATATTTCGCTGATATTTGTAAATATTTTTTAATTATTATAATTTATATAATTATAGTTCTATCGACTACATTTCTTATTCTTTTTCTATACAAGATTTAAAATCATGCGAAAAGCATATCGTTTAACATTTTTAAATAAAGATGAAATTAAAGACAGCTAAATCATCAGTACACCTTTATCAACATTTTTAGAAAAGTCAAAAAAAATTTCTTTTAAGTACAAAAACTTTCAAAAGAACATAACATAATCAATATCAAAAATTTAAATAATTTGATTGGGAAAGTAGCACGATAATTTTAAAGTTTAATTAATTTAAATAATTTATTTTAATAATTTAATTTTAATAATTTAATTTTAATAATTTAATTTTAATTATTTAATTTTAATTATTAATTTGCAAGTGCCCGTGAAAGGAAGGAAATATAAAATATCCAAGTGTTTTGTGATATTTTATTTGTTGTTATAACGTTTACCACAAAAAGTGGAAAAAAATTAGCGCTCGCCCATATTTTCCGAGTTACGGGGCCATTTAAATGTTAAAATTTTTTTAAATATCAACTTGGATATCATTTTAAAGCTCTTAAAGAATTCTTAAAAGAAATACTATAATTTTTTAAAAGTGCTTAACCCATTAAGCGCTAATGGCATTTGCATGTCAAATTACATATGTGCAGTACATACTTAAATTTTTTTTCCTATTTTTTAATTCTCTGTCACCCCAATATTTGTTTTTTTGATTGGAGTTACTTCACTAGACTAGATTTACATAGATAGTGAAGGGTATATAAGATTCAGCATAGCCGAATATAGCATTCTTGCTTGTTTTTATTTTATTTTTAAACATCTTTAAACTGTATAAAAGAGCCGAAACAATTCGTCCGTATACAGTGGATTAAGAAAAATAAAAGAATTTTTTATTATTGTTGTTTTTGCTTAAACTTTTATTTTTGTCTTTATTTTATTGTTTGGAAAAAATATATTTAGATTACGAGAATTTAAAATGTTTGTAAGGAGTTGTCTGAAGAGCTAAGTAAACAGTAGCGAAATGGCCATCAATACGTACTTTCAACTTTAATTACTACATTAGTGATTTGATTAATTTGATCTGGAAAGTAGCACGATAATTTTAAAGTTTAATAAATTTAAAAATTAATTAAAAATTACCAACAAACAAACCACGTTTTTTTTACATCTAATAATAACATACATATAATAAAACTGTATAGCGGTTAGGGAAGAGCGATCCCGTGATTTTTGAAAAACGTCGTTACCAGTGAACGTGATTTTTAAGTCAACTGTATTTATATACAAGTCAACTATATATGTATATATGTATATAGCACTCATACTTGTTTTCCCCTATTTTGCAATAAAATTAATAACACAAAAATAACCAAAAAAAATGAAAAACTAAAAAAGATGCATCAAGAAAATTCTGGTAATCAAAAAAATATATATGTATGTTCGAACGATTTGCTGACAGACATTCAAATATTCAAAACAATGGGTGTCTCTTTTAAGAAATAAGCACACAATTATTCCGTTTAAAGCAAACATTTCAGTTCATAGAGCCCTGTAGCATACTAGTCGATTTTGGGTAGAATCCTGTGAATTGACGTTACCGACAAGTTTGGGCAATTTGCAAAGATGCTGAAGGGTATATAAGCTTCGGCATAGCCGAATATAGCACTCTTACTTGTTTTTTTTAATATGGGAGTTTTAATTACAATTATTAATAATTAAATAATTATAAATAAAGTTTACAATAATTATGAATTTAATTAGAAATAAAAAGATCTTGAAGAAAGGTTTAAATAAAAATGTCTAAAACAAAAATAAGGTTTCAACCAAATCCTTTATCCTGGCTCTGCACTGTGTCACGCGGGTGGCTAAAGATGGTTAAAGTCAAGGTTACACAGAAAGAATTATTTGTCTAACTTAAACAAAAAAGTTGTAGAATCAAAAAAAAATTTTTGTTTGACATCGGTCCTATAAACAAATTAGCACATTCAAACAAATTATTTTGCATTTAGTTTATTGAAAAAAATTTTTGATTTTTTCAAACAAAGAATTGTGATAATTGGTAAAATTGTTCTTTTGAAATTTAATTATATTTTTAAACAAAAATCTTGCTTGAATCAAATAAAAAATTTTACTGAAATTTAAAAAAAAAATATATATACAAATAATTTAGCTGGATAAGAAAAAAAATTTTACTAGAATTAAAAAAAATCAAACAATTAATTTGGCTGAATTAAACAAAAAAGTTTACTAAAACGGATAACAAATTTCAAACAAATAATTTGCCTGAATCAAACACAAAATTTACTGACATTGAAAAAAAATTAACAAACAATTTTGCTGAATCAAGTTAAAGAAATTTTACTGAAATTGAAAATAAAATTCAATCATCAAAACCTATGGTAAATAAAACATTTTAAAAATTCTTTAAATCGGCTTACAATGAATCTGTCTATTCTAAGTTGTTTTCCAATACTAAAATAATATTATGTCCAATTTTTTGTTACCTAAATTTTTTTCTGTAAAAACAGATAAAGAACATTGTTTTTAGTTTGTTTTATGTGTTTAATGACAAAAACTCTATACATTTATATATGTAGTTACAAACACAGAGCCTTATTTTAAGTATCAAAGTTTTTTTTTTTTTTTATTACAGGCCTTTTACAAAATTATTTTTTAACGTCTCCTCTAAATTAGTGAACTTTAAGTTGTCACTTTTGATGCAGATCTGCAATATGTATACATATATATATATATATATATATATATATATATATATATATATATATATATATATATATATATATATGTAAACGTATATGAATGAAATTTACAAATGTTGATCTCTTTTCTAGTTCACCCATGTACTGCAGCGTTTCTTCTAAAAAATCGTTTTGTTTGAAAATTTTTTTAAATTGAAATTCGAATTAGACTTCGGATTATTTTGTTCATTAAAAGACTCCACGATTCCAGTAGGTTCCTTTTCTTTAAGTTTTTTTTTAACTTAAAATCTGATTTACAGTCTTCAAATAAAGATTTTATTCGACTGAACAAGCTTAAAACTGATGCTCGCTGATTACAGACTTTAATCTGGTGGTCTATTAGTTCTAATACTGGATGCAATATTAAATTTTCAACTAGAAGTTTGATACTGTTAACATCAGAACAAGACAAGTTATTAAATGAATGTAATTTAGTAACGAATTCAATTATCGAATCACTAAATTTTGTCATACACGTATTTTTTTGGTCAGAAAAATTATCAACATCTACAGCATCAGCATCCATACAATTTCCATCAATGATTGTTCGATTTTCTTCAGATTTATCTTGAGTACTTTGATAATCGTGTAATAACACCGGTCTCATTAGTAACCTTACCACCAATAAAATGTTTCAATATGTGTTTTTGAAAAGAACGCTTTAAGTGATGGCGGACCACATTCATTTAAATACTTTAACAATTTCTGGGCGGAGTTATTTCAGTTTCCACATACTATATAAAGCATTTTAATTCCATTTTTTGTTTTAAAATTCTTAGGTTTTCACAGTTTCGGCATAATATTAGATATATAAACAGTTTATATATTTACATTCCGTTTGTAACACTTACCAATAGACGTGTGCCCTGTCCTTCGCTTCAGTGACCGGTCTTTTTCGGTCAATTATCAAAGACTGATTCGTTCGTTCGATCGGTCAATTTGAACGAAATTTGCGTGTCTAAATGCAGTCAAATTGTGGTTCTGATACAGAGGTTAAACTCTTGGTACATAGAAAACAACATAATGAGGTTTTCTGTAGGTTCTGAAGAGAAAAACTGGATACTTAACATGAAAAAAGGAATCACAAAAATTTTCTTTTCCACAAAAAAAAAATAATTATTATTATTCGTAAAAATAAAGAATTTATTTATTAAATTGCTTAAAAATGTGATAGGCTGTGGCTTAACGAGATAATTCCAGCCTCTTTTTCTCTATGCTATTTCTTTAGTTTACTTAAAAAACACTTTTTTTAATTTAAATATTACCAAATTTCCATTAAAAAATGAAACACTATCAAAAAAAATTTTTTAGAAGACTGTTAATTCAAAAAAAAAGTAAAATATGTACTTGCATACGTATATATACATATACAGCAACTCCTTTTAATACACAAAAAATCAATTGAAATAAAAGAACATGACACAAAAAAAGAGAAAAAACAAATGAACGAAAGTGATCCGTACATCATATTATATACCGTACACTATTGAACGAAAGGAGCCGGTTAAATATCTGGCTCTAACGACTGAATGTTTCTAATGAAGCGATTGAAGTAACTTGGCGCTTGTTGTATGGGAGATGGGCGTGGTGCTTCTCTGATTTCTAAACAAAATTAAAAATATGTTACAATATTACAATGAATAAATATGTATATAATACATAACTTATGTTTTGATTATGCAATTCAGTAAAAAAAAATTTTAACTTATTTTAAATTGCAAGCTTTTTACCTTAGGAACGAGAACAAAGTTGTCTGCCCTACTATATTAACAATTTTATGTTATTTTGCTTTCATTAGCCGTTAAACTATTTCGACTTTCTCTTTTAGGATAGAAATATTGATTTCTATTTAAGGGAGTTTTACGTTACTTTGGATAAAATTACAGAAACAGGCCCAATGTTAATTAATAACTTTTGAACTAGTGAGGATTGCTAACTAATTTTCTTGCTTTTTACAAATAACATACGTTTCTTAGTTTACGTGTTAAATTTGACAAATGAATAACAAATACATACGTACACGATATACAATTGAAAAAGCTCAAACTTCTCAATTAGAGTGGAACAAAATGATCTGTCATAACTCTACCTCGGGAATTTAAGCATTTTGTGTGTGAATACACTTGTATTGTATGAAAATAGTTTTTAGCTTAAAACAGATGAACTAAAATTAAAACAGTTACATGAAAATAATATTAGATTTAATTTGTGTATTAGAGATTCATGGGAGTAGGAGGCAGCATGTGTACATTCGGTTGATCAATAATTAATTTTAAATTTTTATCTGGCCATTCAAACTCTAAACGTTGCGCAACTTCTGCACTTCCATCTAAGTTGACGTTTTGGAAATCGGCCATCATACGCGGAACGAGATCATCAGGTATTAAAACTTGAACCCAATAGCCAATAATACCATAAGGTGAGGTCTTACTTACAGATGATCCCGTAACAGACTCAGCAACTAAGGTTAGAGCTAAATGTTGAGCCTTGAATGTGAAATGGCGTCCATGACGAATGCGATCTTTAATGGCCAACATTAAATATTTGGCTGCATAAGAAGCTAATGTAATTTCTATGCCATCCAATGAAAGGGACTCTGGTGCTTGTGGCTGGTAATCAAGTGGACATGACTTGTGTAATGAACTGCTACTCATTGACATAGATGCTGGAAACGATCCCTGTTCTTCGCGTTTGATTTGTTGTGTATCTTGATGCATACTGCGGTTGTTTTCATCGGAGATACATTGAGCGT
This sequence comes from Gymnosoma rotundatum, assembly GCA_916610165.2. Taxonomy (NCBI): domain Eukaryota; kingdom Metazoa; phylum Arthropoda; class Insecta; order Diptera; family Tachinidae; genus Gymnosoma; species Gymnosoma rotundatum. Next base: position 120,903,250 of record OU744336.1, read on the forward strand.
TAAGAGTTTGGAAATCAATTTCTTGTTTTATATCTTGCTGCAGAATCTCCTTTTGTCTTGACACCTCGCGGAAAGTAAATTCAGCGTTAACACCAGCTAAATCAGATCCCTGTTTCTCCAAGTCATCCTGCAGTGAAATCAAACGTTCCGGAAACAATTCAAAAACACTAAGATTTCTATCCATGTTAGTCACCAGCCATTCGCCACCTGTTTGAATTTCTTGTCTGAGATAATTCAATACACCGCGGCCATTCCAGCGCGAAGCTTGTTCCAGTTCTTCATCTGTAACACCAACTATTTGACAAAAGTCTACCATGCCGAAAGGTGTCTCAAGTGTACCAAGTTGGGCATCTTGAGCTATAAGTATATTTTGCAAGCGCGAACTACTTTTACCGTCAAGGCTCTTGCGCCACGGTATGTTATCACCAATGCATAAACTGTTGCCCGTTTGAAAGCAATAGCGTGCAATAGATTGTAAAAGATTTGCTGGCCAAGTTGGAGGCCGTTTTGTTTTGTTGGGATGCTCTTGTTCTTCTCTTAGCTCCTCTTGTGTCTTTTGTAATCGAAAAGTAAGTTCAAAGCCCATTCCCGAACGTATATTCATCTCGTTATTGTCATTTTCAAGAGCATGCACTCGCCCATCGCCATGTAAATCACTGAGGCCAAAGCTGACATAATGCCAATGTGGTGGTATACCCTTTGCAGAATCTCCTGGGCTGTTGTACATGCTTATATAATCCAATGGATCTTGTCCACCCAGCCAATACTTAAGCAATGTTGTTACTTGTAAGGGGTTCGGTTGATCGGGATATACACTTTGCAACATGTCAATTAAGGCTTTTAGGCCAGCTGGTGGTGGAGGTGGAACTTGTCGATTTTCTCCATTATTTACTATGGCTGCACAAGGATTTTCGGTAGTCATTTGTATGTATTGCTTAAATTATTTAAATATATTTTTGGATATCTCAAACTATTAAAAATGTAAACAACTTGGGGTGATTATCATTTGTTGTGTTTTTGTTTATAATAAATAGAGTAATTGTGAATTAACAAAAATGATGCCAGATGTTTTTGTTTGCAAAATCGTTTTGTTTTTACTTTAAAGTGTTACAACAATGTGAATGTTAAATCACACTAATAAAAGAAAATAGCAGAAACTAATATTTAAAAACACACTCAAAAAATTCAAAAACTTAGTAAGTTCTTAACTAAAAATAAGAAATTGACCCTGGGATTGAATTTAACGTCTGTTGAGATAAATATTACCGATCATTGCCAAAATATAGACCGTATTTAATTCTAGTCTTACACCCCGTCTACATTAGACTTGAATTGGCAAACGTTAGCTTTAACGTTACTGTTTTTAACATGTTGAGAATAAGCTTCTATAACATGAATTGACATTTTTTTTATAAATAAAACGCATTCACTTGCTATTTGGGAAATATTGTATGAAATTCTTATGTATACAACTAAATAAATTTGTTTTATTTTTTCTATTATTAAAACAAAGGTATTTAATTACAGTTTGTATCAATTTACATACGCTTAGACTCAATGAGCCAATTAATACTAGAACTATTTTTAGTTCGCTTAACTCTTTAACCGACTTAAATAAAAGAAGGAGGTTATACATTTCGACTGAATGCTGCTTTTTTATGTTTGTGCCTACAGAACTCAGTCATTTCTGAACCGATTTTGAAATTTTTTGGTAATATGATAGATTATGCTTACAGATTGGTCCCCTTTGAAAAAACAATTCATAATCTTAAAACTTAAAGGATGTCCCTATACAACATACATATTTTTTACGTGTATTATGAACTGTAAAGTGCGAGTCTGTAAAATTTAAAATGACTGCGTATTACTATGGCTCCCAACAACAAAAAGCTATACAAAACTAAATCTAAAAATTAAAGGATGCCCCCAAAATTTATGTAAATTTACCTATCTTTTAAACCGTTATAGACAAACGCTTGCAAATTAAATAGAATCTCGATTGCTATGGCCGTTATAGTAACAAGTATAAATATTAAGAATTATAAATTAAAGGATGCGCCTATAGTTCATTTAATTTGATGTATTTGGCCATACTTTTTAACAGTTGTAGACAGACATTTGAGATTTACAACGAACCTGAATTGCTAAGTCTGCTATAAAAACAAGTATAAAAATTTGATTTGGAAGTTGATGTAATTGCAAGTATGTGGCCGAACTTTTGAACCGTTACAGACAGAACGCTGAAACATAAAAGGGAACTGTATTGCTAAGCCCGTTATATCAAAGAGTTTATAATTTGAATTTAGAAATTAAAGGGTTTCCCACAATTGATGTAGATTTTCTTATATGCGCCTATCTTCTAAACCGTTATATACAAATGCTAGAAAATTAGACAGAATGTCGATTGCTATGGCCGTTATAGTAACAAGTTTTAATATTAAAAATTATAAATTAAAGGGTGCGCCAATAGTTCATTTAATTTGATGTATATGGCCATACTTTTGAACAGTTATAGACAGACGCTTGAAATTTACAACAAACATGTATTGCTAAGTCCGCTATAACAACAAGTATAAAGTTTTGATTTGGAAGTTAAACGGTGTCCCAATAGGTGATGTAATTACAAGTATGTGGCCGAACTTTTGATCTGTTATAGACAGAACGTTGAAACTTAAACAGGACCTGTATTTGTCAGCCCGCTATATCAACAAGTTTATAATTTGAATTTAGAAGTTAAAGGTTGTCCCATAATTGGTGTAGATTTACTTATATGGGCTTATCTTTTGAACCGTTATAGTCAAACGCTTGCAAATTTGACATTATGTCGATTGATATGGTCATTATAGTAACAAGTATTAATATTAAAATTAAAGGGTGCCCCAATAGTTCATTTAATTATGTGTGTTGCCATAATTTTAAACAGTTGTAGACAGACGATTGATATTTACAAAGAACCTGTATTACTAACTACGCTACAAAAACAATTAAAAAATTTGGTTTTGTAAATAAACGGGTGTCACAATAGTTGATGTGATTTAGTGTATGAGGCCGAACCTTTGATCCGTTATAGACAGAAATTTAGCTGAAATTTACAAGGGACCTGTTTTACTAAGTCCGCTATAACAAGAAGCTTAGTATTTGAATTTGGAAATTAAAGGGTGTTCTCAAAATTAATGTAATGTGTTCTATATGGTCGTTAACGAACGGGTTAATGAATGGATTTTTCGTACTTCTTTGGCACTACCTAAAGAAATTGTAAAATAATTTCATTGTTCTTCGCTTTTCACTACCTTAACGGTGGTAAAATATTTTGTCTCTTCTTTTCTATTCATATTTTTGTTACTACGCAAGTAATTGTAATTTTTTTTCTTTTTTATCATTTTTTTATTATTCTTGTCCCTTTTGTCGATTAGTAGTAAAAACACTGATTGATATTTTTCTTTTTTAAAAAAGACGTTAAAAGACGTTGCCATAAATTAAAAAAAATTCTACACAGTTAGAAAAACTGTAATTTAAAATAATTAAAAAATTGTACTGTGAATATAAAATTATAAAATTTAGATATTAAAAAAATAAGACCTGCTAGAAAAGTTTAAAACTTTGTAAAAGCATTTAAATTTAAAATTATCTTAATTCTACATAGTAGAAAGATTAACAATAAAAACTTAAAATTTATGAAACTACAAGAAGTTAAATTAATAAAAACATTAGTATTACAAATTAAATTTAACAAAGCGTTAAAAATATTATTCAATATTTAAGAGAAAAAAATTTTGATAAAACTAAAATTAAAAGGAAATATTATTTAGTTAGAAATTAAATTCTGCATAGCGGAAAAACTTTAAATATGAACTTTTAAAGATTTTAATTCAAACAAAGCTCCACATTTGAAAAACTAAAACCGAATATAATCATACTTAATCTACTACAACTGCAAGTATATAATTTGAGTTTTGAAAATAAAGGGTGACCCTATAGATGCTGTAATTTGATGTATATAGCCAAACTCTTGAACAGTTAAGCAAGTATAAAGTCTGGAGATATAAGGGTGTCCCAATAGTTAATGTAATCTAATTTATGTAACCATACTCTTGAACCGTTTTAGGTAGACAGATGAAATCTGTTTTGAAGTTGGTTTTTTTTTGCAAGAATTATGTTCTTTTCAAATCACTCTGGATTAATTCATGTTGCATAAAATTGTATACGTATACAGAGCTTTGTGTGTTAGTATTTGTTTGTTTATTTGACGTTTGTTTTTCGACGTTGTATTTTGGTAAGTGTATATGGATTGGTTTTGTTCTGCTAATACGGGGTTGAAGCTGGCTGAAAAATTGTGCCAACCAAAAACGACTCTCTTCATTGAAAATGCCTACAAGCTGTCACGTTATTCCAGCATAATTAATTCATTGCGAATTGGCTCAATTTTGATTTATAAGTTTATCTTTATTTTCTTTTATATTAACAAAATATATGCATATACATTTTTAAGATTTTATCTGAAAATATTACAATAAATGAGATAACTAATCGCAGGCATTGAATGCTTTTATTCATTCTAATATACATATATGATAACTATTTAAGTATTAAGAAAATATACACCAATATAATATTATCTTGGAAAGCTGCATAACTGAAACATGTTATTTGAGTTTTATGATACATTAAACAGATTCTAAACATTCTTTTATTAACTAATGAGAAGGAATTCGAATTTATTGAAAATATATTTTATTGAGACCTTTTATGAATTCGACAATTCTCTCATATTTTGTTTCGACGTGAAAAATCTGAATAAAGTATCCCCAAGGACTATCGTTTATTATCTTAAAAATTTGTTTTGAATAATTTGGAGTTTCATGAGATATGTCTTTGCCACCTTATACCAGATGATGCTTGCGTATGTCAAGGTTGGCCTTGAACAATAAATTTTTATTTTTTAAGAGAGTTCTGATCGTCTTAAGCGATTTAATACAAACTTCATTGATATGTTTAGCAAAGTTCAGTTTCTTGTCCAGACAAGATTTGTTATAAGGAAATATTATAGCTTGAGTTTTGATGGGGTTTAATTTTATCTTCCACTTTCGAAAATAGTTTAGGCATTCAGGAAATCCTTTCTCCTAGATGTTAAATAGCTGTATCATCTGCATAGTATACGATCTTCATGAACGAAGGAGGAGAAAAGTACGAAGTATAAATTAAGTATAATAAAGGCTGGTTCACCCTCAAAACTTTTGTTCCGAAACATTTTTTTTATATGTAGTTTGACGTTTTATTTTTTGAGAGAGAGAGAGAACTGCATATAAAAAAAATGTTTCGGAACAAAATTTTTGTGGGTGAACCAGCCTTAAGGGAGATAAAACTAAACCTTGTGGTACACCCCTTGTTATCAGCTTAGGGGCAGATAATGTATCATTTATGAAAACTACAAACGATCTATTACTGAGAAAATCTGCAATGAGTCTGCATAAGTATTTCAGGAAATTAGCTTGAAGTAATTGATATACAAAAACATCGTGCTAAACGGTATCAAAACCGTCTAAAATGATGAGTCCTGCAGATGGCTTTAATTGTATGTTAGCTTTTATCATGTTTGTAGTACGATAAGATTGTTAACAGCACTGTGTAGTTATTTGAAACCAATTTTTCATCGGCTATAACAATGGTATTTTCAATGACATCATTTACACGATTTTGAATAATTTTCTCAAATAATTTTTCTAGGTTACTCAATAAACTAATCGGCCTGTAACTATTAGCATTATTCTTAGGTTTATTCGACTTACGAATTTCAATAATTTTGGCGTTCTTGAAATGTTTTGGGAAGTAGTTAAGTTTTAGACAGCTAATACAAATTATTAGTAATAGTTCCACCGCAAATTTTTAATTAAGATATTTGACACATTATCCAACCCTGGAGCTTTTGATAATTTAAGTGATGCAATCAAAGAGTTGATTTCATTTAGCGAAACCATAACCAAAGTATAAGAACAGCTATTAGATGACAATAGTCTTTTAACATTCGAATTACAACTTTGTCGAATGAATGCTTATAGGAATAAGTGAGGTTATGCGATATACATAATGCGTCAGAGATTATTTGTGCCTTTTCATGATCAGTAATAATGTTTCAAAAGGGAAAATGTTGTAATGCCATTAGCATTCCAATGAAAAGTTTTTAAGCCATTAATATTATCGTATTGATATCACAAGTTGTATCTGTTGTATTTTTGTTTTTTGTGCATCTTTAAAGATAAGCTATTACAATATGCATTTTTATTATTTTTTTCATGTTCTTGTATGTGCCAAAAACGTGTAAAAGTGAATGTTCTGTCTGAGCATAATTTAATGTTTGTCGCCAGGGTTTTTTTTGTGTTTTTAACAAGCAAGAGAGTATTCGCACTGTTAATCAAAGATGGCGTTAATTCGGAATTCAGCAATCCAACTAAGTCATATCCCTACGCAGGGTAGAAAAAAACAGCGCGGGGCCACACTTTTCGCTTTTTTCTCTTTACGCAAGGAGCAGCGCGTAAAAACTTTGTTTCAAAGACGAAGTACATATTGAATAAATAAAACTGCAGTTACTCGAATTTTTAAGGTAATTGTCATATAACCGAATAAAAACTATTAAGCAACTAAGAATCAAACTCAGAATCTGAAAAAAGTTGTAGGTTATTGAAAACATTTTTATATAGTCAAAAAAAAAAAATAATAAATTTACAATCAGGCATGTTCTGAACTCCACACGAAATTTGCGCTTGCTCTGCGTATAGAAAAGAGCGGCGAAAATAATGCGAATTAAAACTGCGCCGTTTTTCTTTGCGCCTTTTTGTGCGCAAAAAGAGCCAAAAGGGCATAAAATGCGCATTGAGCATTTACGGTGGTATGAAATTTTATGAGTCAGAAAATCGTTAAGTACAAAAAATACATAAATAGGCATGTACACACAAAAGGGCACAAAATTTTTTTATTTTTGCCTGTTACACTATTTTGGCTTTCTCAGAATTTGGGTATTGTGGGTTATTTCGTCCTGTTAAGCATTTAAATGAACCTTTGCTGAGAAAAACCATTAAATATCTACGTAACACTTATTTCATTTCTTTTTAGAAAATTTTTTCTATGTACATATGTAAATGTTTTCCGAAATATGTTTGGCAATTCAGTGAGAAGCAAATGCTAGATTGCCGAAAATTGCTAGCTTAAAGAACGAATTATGAACATGAAATTTCTATTATATTCATTTTAATTATATGCACACCATTTTAATAATATAGTTTATTCCTTTTCTCATATTTTTTTCATTTTAATCATTAATTTTTATTTCAGTTAATTTTTAGTGCATTCAACATTTTCTAATTCATAGTAAACTAAAATACATATATAAATAATTCGCTTACACCTCTGCTACGTATTTATAGATGTATGCATTAAAATAAAGATTTAACGAGAATTTTCTCAAGAAAGGATAATATCTCATATTAAGATTGCTAGAAATGCACATTTAGTTAAATTAAAAAAAAAAAAAAAAAAAAATCTTGTCGTACTTACTTGTCTTGATGTAAAAAAGAGCATGTGCAATGCGCCACTCTTTTTGCTTAAAGCGCAGAGCAATTCGCCTGACAATAAATTTCCTTGCTCTTGCGCAAAGAGCAGTGCTAAAAAATAAACGAACATTCGCTTTGCGCATTTAATTGCTCTGCTCTTTGCGCATACGCTAAAAATAAAGGTGCAATGAAAGAGTGGGCAATGTGCAATGCGCAAAAAGAGTGCGCAAATACTTTTGCTATAAATACAATCAAGACCACCGACCATCGACCACAAGATGTCAAAAATAAAATACATGCGTGCTTATGAGATTAAATCTTTTAGTCGCTGCACGACTACCGACTACACGGCTACTTTTGTAGCCCGTAGCCAACTTAGGCTAATTTCTATTTTTCTTGGCTACAAAAAACAGATTAGTGCTGCCAATACAATAAATGCATGATATGGTGGTTTAAAAAACGCAATACATTAAATATCGCTATTAAAAACGCGAAAAACTATTATAGTGGCTCCATTGAAAAATATTAATTATGTATTCATTTGTTTACATTTTTCATTTACTTTTTATTTAGCGCATTTTCATATACTTTTTATTTGTCAAATTTTCTATTTACTTTTTTCTTTAATATCCAATTTGTTTCATTTATATTTATTTTTTGTTTTTTTTTATTGAAATTGGTAAGTATATAATAGTCATTTTTACTGTTTATATGTATTTATTATATTCAGCCCAATTATAAACAAAAATTCCGTGCGAGTTTTTTCACTTTTCCCTTTTCTCCAATTATAAATTTTTCCCCTTTTGAAATTGAAAAAAACCGGTGGAATAAAGTAGGTATTCTAAATTATAAAATAAAATATAAACAAAACAAACTCCCTTCAATTTACAGTGATGCCACTTTTTCATTATTTTTCCCCACGGAATTCATAATTGGAGGAATCTTTTCTCGAGAAAAATTTTTTCCGTGGGAAAGAAATTCCGTGAGAATATTCATAATTGGGCTGATTGTTTAATGTAAATGTTTAGTTCAATTTACATGCAAATATGGACGTGGACGAGCAGCTAATAGAAGAAGTACGCGGCCGGCCAATGCTGCACGATCTTGTTTTGTTTTGGTTAACTTAAATACATATGTATGTCAAAACAGATGTTTATTTTTTGTAGTTAGTGGTCGGTAGACGTTAAAAGAATTAATTAGCTGGCGACTTGGCCATTTTTGTAGCCAGCTACTTTTGTAGTCGGTAGCCTTTGCATTACTCTGTTTCTACGTCTCCACGATCCATTGAATTGAGACGTGCACATAACGTCGGCAAAATAACGTTATTAACCCTTATCGGACGCGACTTTTCACACGTTTGATTCTCACCAGGTTGTAGTTATTTTTAACAAATATGAAAAAAAAACAATAGTATGTTATTATACATTTATATTCATTTCTTTTCAGTTTTGTTACAAATTATTTATTTTTTGTAAAACGGTAACGGTAAATACGTATTTTCAAATGGTAACGGTAAATTGAAGAAATGAATGCATTTTAAAAACAAATCTCATCAATAGACTGTATGTTTCGACATAATTCGCCTTGTCACTTCACACGTGCCATACGACCGTTGCAGAAAAGTACTGTTGTCACGTCAGAGGTGACTTACGACCGATAAGGGTTAATATTTCCATGTTATTGTATGTAGCGAAAAAGTCTTGATTTTAATGTTCTGTCTGAGCATAATTATCTGTTTGCCGTCAGGGTTGTTTCAATGTTTTTAACATAGAAGAGAATGTTAGCACTTTTGATCAGTAGATGGTGTTAATTCGATATGTAGAAATCATACTAAAAGTCATATTTGATGGCGAACATCACTGCTCAGATAAACGTTCGACCAACGATGGTTGCATATAAATGAAACATGAACATTGAGAGTCTATAATTTATATGCGACAGATGATCAAACGAAATTAAAGACTAGTGCAAACGTAGGGTAAGAAATTAATGTTTTAACAGCATACACCTTTTATATGCATCGTGTATATATTGTGAATATTTCTTTTCAGTAGATGCAAAACACAAAGAAGAACAGCAAAAAGTTGGTTTGTGCAAAATTTCCAAGTAGAATTTTTTAGCTTGGCAAATTGTGTTTAAATTATAATTGATACATTATAAAAAACGCACAAAATGGAACCCTATAACCAGCCTGTTGTGATTGATAATGTAAGAATTTTATAATTTTAACTAGAGAAATTGTTTAAAATAGAGTGGAAAAGGTGCGGTACAATTGTAAATGACAGTGACATCACCTGCGTTTGCTGTCCCATTTTCCCCTCAGCAGTTTAAATATTCGTTAGTTGGCTGTTTTATGGCTAAATCCTAATAAAGTCTACCAACAACATGAAATGATGATGACTAAACCCTTTGTAAAACTAATTGGATGATTAAGAAACAAAAGTTAAATTTTAATACAAATAACTCTAAATTATTTTCTCCTTTAAATAAATTTATACATTAATGTTTGTATTTAATACATGAAGCAGCATTATATTGACCACCCAAACGAATTCCTTCATCTATTACCAATTCTCTACCAAAGTTTACCGGATAAAGGACTGGATGTTTTTCCCGTAGCCAAGAAGTAGGCTGCATCAATATCTCTGTGTTCTTATTTTGGAAACGGTTGCCACATTTGCCATAATGTTTCTGAAAAACAACTGGGCGAGATAATTTATTGTAAGGATCTCTATAATAATCACGAAAATTTTGACAGTCCAAATAGAAACGATCAATTTCTTCTGAACGCCCATAATCAACAACGGCTAGTCCAATTCGAGGAGCAAAATTCAATATAGATTTACGTTGACTACGTGAACTCTGCGAAACAAGCAACATATTCACTTCTGGTGGAAAAATTACTTTCATTTTTCTCGTTTTCTGTGCAAATACGTATATGGATTTTTAAATGAATTTTCTTTGATTTTATTTAAAGTTTACTTCCCTCAATAATTTTCCAAATTGTCATTAAAATGAAATAAATTCCTTATTTTACTCAAGCTACTTATAAAATCACTTTTTCCTTTTTTTTCAGGGTTCCGGTATGATTAAAGCCGGTTTTGCTGGTGAGCACATTCCAAAGTGCAGATTTCCAAATTAGTATGCTTTAACCAAAATAATTTGGAATTTTCTTTAATTTTACTTTCGTTTTTTTAGCGTTGGTCGTCCTAAACATGTTCGTGTTATGGCTGGTGCTTTAGAAGGCGATCTTTTTGTCGGCCCAAAGGCAGAAGAGCATCGCGGCCTACTTAGTATTCGCTATCCAATGGAACATGGAATTGTAACTGATTGGAACGACATGGAACATATCTGGAGTTATATTTATAGTAAAGTAAGTGAACATTAATTTGCGTTTTAATATTTAAATTCTTTTTTTAAGTTATTTATGTTCGTTTCATTAAAAAAAAATATTTAAAATATTTTTCATCATAACCTCATTTAAAATAAATAGTGAAATAGATTATATCGACATCGCCCTTTTTACGTTCTGTACTAAGAAACTTCAGTAAATAATTTCTTTAACTTCCCTTGCAATTTTCTAAGCGATGTACTGCTAACTATTCATAACGAACTCCTACCTTCAACCAGTTGTTATTTAATCAATCAAAAATTATAATTTGTCGCTAAAGACGCGGTTCTTTAACAGCATATCCGTTTAGAAGTAAACGAATTAATGCTCCCAAATAAGCAACTGGCTTCCGTGTCATTGACGTATGGCTTAGATAGACTTAAGTTACACAACTTCTTGTGCAACAAATGCGATCAATTGGCACATAAATAATACTTTTTAAAATTTAATCCGAGAAGTATTTTATACAGCAGAGCTATTGGAAAAACAATAAATCTTGTATACAACGGCATATAGCTAATTTTGTACAATTTTAAAACAAAACTTTAAAACTTTGCAGCAAGAACCTTAACGATATGAAAACATTTTGAAATTTTATGAAATCGATCGCTTTTGAATGTGTTTTCGTTTTTAATAATTTATTTTCATACATTTTCAAAAACTTTTGGTTTGTGTTTTGAAGTCGATCAAAATTCATCACACCCTTTAAAAACGTTTTCAAAACGACATATTTTTAACACACCGCACTCGTTCAACAATACTAAGGGCAAATTACGGCATTCGATATCGATCGGAATTTCAATAGAATTTAAATGTAAATTTTGATCGATATCGAATATCGTAATTTGCCCCCTGTATTAACTCAAAAAGCTCAAAGTATTCAGGAGAGACAAAAAACTTTTTTTTTTCAATGCTTAAGAAAGTTTTCATCAGCAAAAGTTTGGCAATATTTAGAAAACCCATCAATTATTGTATTGCGCTGCATTACCTTTTTATTTGTTCATTGTCTGCAGATAAAAAAGGGATTTTTTAGTTACTATCATTTTCTTTAATTATTTTTGTTTATAAGAAGTAAATATTTTGAGTTGTGTTTTTTTACGTGAAATTTATTGCTGATATTAATGCATTTCTTATAAAAAAGATAATCAAGAAAAAAAAAGTAAAAAAAAATTTAAAGCTAAATAAATGCTAAAAAAAAGTTTAAAGTACACATTTTATTAAATTAATTCCCTATTAAGTTTTTGTAGTATGATTCGTAATACTTTCCTTTTTGACACTTCATGTAAATCAAATTCTGAAGAACTGCTACTACTTACTGTGCGTGGATCAAAATCATTTTCCGAATTATTACTGAATTCATCTGCAGAGCTGCTGCCAGAAGAATGACAACTTTCACTACATATATTTGTTGTACTGCATTATAATGAAAAGTCCTCTATATTATATAGACCTTTTGATTTCTTATATTCACTATTATGTTTAAAAAATTTAATAATAAAATTTCTTGCTGAAAAATGAATGCTACATTGCTCAAATACAAAATTTTAAAGTGATGATATTACAAAGTGTCATTAAAACTATTTCATCAAAACAGTAATAACTCAATAAAAAAAAAGAGATGTTTCATGAAAACAGTAACAACTTAAAGAAAAAGTTAAGCCTTATTTCATGAAAAACAATCATATTTCGAATTAAAACAAAAAATTTACTTAACCTGAATCAATTAAACAGTTGCATTTCAAAATACTACCTGACCAAAAGAAATTTTTATTATTAGAACAACATCTTTACTCAAAATACTACTCTTTATACGAAAAAATAATTATTTGCTAAGGCCAATACTGCAAACAACTCAAAATAATTTTGTTTTCTTGATTCACAGAAATAAACGATTTATGCAAGAAAAAGGTCACAACATGTAATTTAATTAAAAAATATTAGTCAGAAGTATGGGAATTTTTAACCATAGGTAGACATAAGTGTAATGTATTGCTTTTTGCCAAAAAGATAAAATAAAAAAATTTTGAGTTAATACAGTATTGTGGAACGAGCGCGACATACCTCCAGATGTGTATATCGCACTTGATCCACAAAAGAGTATTAACTCAAAATTTTCAATAGAGGTGAAAAACTATTTGTGGCTACATTTTAAGATAATTTGAAAATCCGAAATTTGTCGATCATAAATGAAACAAATTTTATCCACAAAACAGTATCAACTCAAAATAAAACCAAAAAGGCTCAACTCGAAATTTTCATCAGAATATACGATGCATTTCTATTATAACTCTTGTATTAACTCGAAATAATAAGTTTTTGTTGATATGAATGTACTCATTACATAATCATGAAAATAGTCTCAAATGTTGTTGTTGTAAAGATGAAAGAGTTATCAGAATGCGTTGAAATTTTTACAGTAGATAGATAATGATGTGTTAGTGGATTTCTTGCAAAAAGTGATATTTTATAAGTTTTGAGTTAATAACCTCTTGTTGATCAATTGCGATATATATACATATATATATATATTTGCTATTAACGGCCTTGGTTTAATTGAAAATTAACATGAATCGAATTATTGTCTTTAGGAACAGCTATCAACATGCACCGACGAACATCCAGTATTGTTAACAGAGGCTCCTTTGAATCCACGTAGGAATCGTGAAAAGGCAGCCGAATTCTTTTTTGAAAGTATTAATGCTCCTGCTCTTTTTGTATCTATGCAAGCCGTATTAAGTCTGTGAGTATACAATAGATACTGCATTTTTATATTTCTTTTCAAATTCGTTTTTTAATACAGATATGCCACTGGTCGTGTTACAGGTGTTGTTCTGGATTCGGGTGATGGTGTTACACATGCTGTTCCCATATATGAGGGTTTCGCTATGCCCCACAGCATTATGCGTGTTGATATCGCTGGTCGGGACGTTTCTCGTTACTTAAAAACACTTATACGTAGAGAGGGCTTTAACTTTCGATCCACAGCTGAATTTGAAATTGTGCGGTCGATTAAAGAAAAGGTATGCTACCTGGCTACTAACCCACAAAAAGAAGAATCAGTGGAAACAGAAAAATTCGCATACACACTACCAGATGGTAAAACATTAGAGGTACTTTAATTATAAAAACGTTTTTGGCGGGATATAACCGATATTACATTTTACAGATTGGTCAAGCACGTTTCCGAGCACCCGAAGTCCTTTTCCGGCCAGATTTATTGGGTGAAGAATGTGAAGGCATTCATGATGTTTTAATGTACGCTATTGAAAAATCCGATATGGATCTCAGAAAAATGCTCTATCAAAATATTGTATTATCAGGTGGCTCTACTTTATTTAAAGGTTTTGGTGATCGCTTGTTATCTGAATTAAGAAAACACTCAGCTAAGGATCTCAAGATAAGAGTAATGATTTTAAAAAATTCTTAATGAATATAATTTAACATGTTTGCTTTTGTTTCAGATTGCCGCACCTCAAGAACGCCTTTATTCAACGTGGATGGGTGGCTCTATTTTGGCATCACTTGATACTTTTAAGAAAATGTGGATTTCAAAACGCGAGTTTGAAGAAGAAGGCCAAAGAGCTGTGCATAAAAAGACTTTTTAGAGAAACGCTACTCATTATTATTATTTATTGTACACTGTCTGTTTTTTTTTGTTTGCTCTTTTTTTTATTCTCTAATTTTAATTTACATTTGCATGTCAATGAGAGAATTTAAGCAAAAAAGATTAACTACAAATACTATCAACTGATTTAGTTTATTTATTTTTAATAGCGTTTAAAAGTAAAAAAAAAAACATTCAAAATATAAAAGCTTCTGGAAATTATAACTTCAATAATAAACTAAAAATGTTAATTAAAACGTTTATTAAGAGGAGTCAAAAAATTTCCGCTTGTGCTGTTTTTTATTCTAAGGCAATAGAATATGAAAATAAATTTCCTCAAAATAGCATTTAGGCAGAATGTCACTATTTAAAGTAACAACATAAACAAAAGCAAAATATAAAATTCATATTTTATTGTGAAAATACAACAAGTAGTTTCATTCAATAATATTTTTACAAAAAAAAAAAAAAAAAAAAAAAAAAAAAAATTACAAGTGCGACTGGATATAAAAATATGATCAAAATATTGTTGAGTAATATTATGAAGTCTCATATCATAATAGCTCTGTTCAGTAAATAATTTTTTTTGCTAATTATTACAACGTCGACCGTGTTCGTGTTGAAATCAACTTTGCCAAAGACTAGATGAGCCAGAGAAAATTTAAATACACCAATCGACCAGACATAGTTTCGAAAACATTGCTATTGAAAATCAATGCCTTCAAGGCAGCGGGAAAAACACAACACCTGCCCCTAATTTTCCATATTTTTTATACCCTTCACCACAAAAGGTGGAAAAATGTGTATAACAAAGTTTGTCATTCCGTGTGTAATTTCTACAATATTCATTTCCGACCCCATGAAGTATTTATATTCCGACTTCTTATGCAAAGAGAAGTCGATTGAGCGATGTCCTTCCGTGTCAGTCGATCAGATATAGTGTCGAAAGAGGTGTTATTGGAAACCAACATGATCGGTCCATGTCCTTCGAGACAGCAGGCAAAACACCACTCTGACCTCAATTTTTTTCATGTCATTTGGAACAATAAAGTAACTCCAATCAAAAAAATAAATATATTAGGCGATAGAGAATTAAAAAATAAGGAAAAACTTCATATGAAAAAAATTGGCGTTTGCCCATATTTTCCGAGTTACGGGGCTCTGAAATTTTTAAAATTTCAATATGGGTATCATTTTAAATCTTTTGAATAAATCTTTATGCAAATACTAAAATTTTTAAAAAATGCTTAACCCATTAAGAGCCCGTGTCATTTTAATGTAAAATTATATATATGCAGTACCGAATTTTTTAATTCTCTGTCACCCCAATATTTGCTTTTTTTACTGGCTACTGGAAAAATTGCAGTAACCGGTATTTTTTTTTTTTTTTTTTTTTTTGATAAATAAAAATGTTATTAATTTCTGAAAAAATTAATTGTAGTTATGTAACGAATATTAAAAAATTAATATATAAATTTTATTTGCGAAAAACAAATATTAACCCATATGAAATTTGCATACTTGGGCATATTGCAGCATAATTTTAATGCATTATGTATAGCAGTAAAAAAAAATTGCAGTAACAAGTAAAAGTTTAATGGTTACTGAAAAAAATACAGTAATAATTACTGGTTAATGAAATTTTTATCAGTAAACAGTAAAGTCGAAAATTTTACTGCATTATTTAAAAAATGAAGTATGTCCATGTATAATTTACATAGATGGTGAAGGGTACTCGTATATAAGATTCGGCATAGCCAAATACAGCACTTTTACTTGTTTGCTTAAACTTTAATTTTTTTTTTACTTTATTGTGTGGACAAAAATCTTTAGTTTGTTTAAAACATTTGTGCGAAATTTCCTAGGGAGCTATGTAAGCGGTAACGAAATGGCCATCGAGACATGCTTTCACCCTCAGTAATCAAAATCAGTGATTTAATAATTTAATCGGGATAAAAATAGCAAATTATTTAAAAAAAAAACTTAGATATTCCCTTTTCCACCTGTGGTGAAAGGTACAAAAACATTAATGCAACATCGAAAGAATATCTATTACATTATTAAAATAGATTAGAAAATTAAAAATATAGTTTAAATACCAGAAAAAGCAACAATAATTAGAAAACAATGTAGCTACTAAAATAATATTTTGTTACAGAACTTTTGTTGACAATAACGAAGGAGCAGCACCTTGGCATGGAAGCAAATAAGTTTGGAAATTCGATTCCACTACTGCTTAACTTTAGCCAAAAGTTGCTTATCAGACGTTATTCTCGACGTTGATTTAAAGATTCTATATTGGGCTTAGATCAGGCGACTGTGCAGACCAACCTTGATGTTAATATTATAGTCTGTAAAACTCTGATGAGCAGTTTTCTTCTCGTATATTTTGGGTTCTTGTCTTGTTAGAAAACTCCCACTCTGTAATTTGAAAAACCTTCTCCAACACTATGCTTAACATCCATGCTTTATAGTCTTGAACGGAACTCTTGGATCATATTCTGCATTTGGAGATACCCTCTTATATAAAGCAGAATCTTTTGCAGGTGCAAGATGATTTAATCACACCCGTCTAAAAAATATTGTCGACCTTAAAAATAATTGCAGTGCTAATACTTTTGACGGCACTGTAAATATGACAAGAAGGTTTATATGTACAGTAGCTCCAAGCGAAACTCGTACACCTATGAAAACAAATTTCTTTATGTTATATGTCTAATACTAGATAGGCTAATAAAATAAATCTACTTAATTTTAGTACAAAACTGTGTACTTAATTAAATATCAGAAACGAAATTTTGAATATATCTTTATTAATTAAAATACAGATAAATATTTTAAAAAGTGGCAACTTTCGACGCCAAAGCCAAACTCGTACAGTTTAAATTTATTAAACAACACTGGTATGCTTTGCATCTAACGTCAACTTATTTCACGAAAACCGTTTAAAAGTCTGCGAATTTTGAATTATTTTTAAAATTTTAGAATATTATTCACTTTATTGTGTTTTTTGGTTCATAAAAAATAATGGGAAGGCAGCGAGGACAAACAAGTGTTGAAGTTAGAAAACTGGTAATTCAGCATTATAAAAATAAGAAATCACTTCGAGAAATATCAGAAATTATAGGTCGAAGCCGATCAACAGAACAATATATAATAAAAAGATACAACACTGAAAAAAGAATTGAAAATAAGCCGAAAGTTGCGAATAATAAAATCTTATCTGATAGTGACGAGCAATACATTCTACTGCAAGTAAAAAAAAATCCATTTTTAAGTGCACCGAAGCTTGCAAAAATCGCGGAGAAGGATTTGGGAAAGAAATGTTGCGCACAATCTATCAGAAATATTTTAAACAAAGCTGAATTTAATGGCAGAAGAGCAAGACAAAAACCTCTTATAAACAAACGAAACCAAAAAATAAGACTGCAATTTGCTAAAGAGCATCAATCTAAAGACTTTTCGTTTTGGGAGAACGTGCTATTTACAGACGAGAGCAAGTTCAACTTGTTTAGATCAGATGGCAAGCCCTATGTGTGGAGAAGGTGAAATGAAGAGATGCTTGCTAAAAATATGAAACCCACAGTAAAGCACGGTGGTGGGTCGGTAATGGTTTGAGGTTCTTTTTCTGCTTCTGGGCCTAGTGTATTGCACTTTATCGAGGGCATTATGGATCAGCACATCTACCTTAACATTTTAAAGGAACGTTTGTCACAATGGAAGCAAAAACTTGGTCTTAGCAATAATTTTTATTTTTATCAAGACAATGATCCAAAGCATAAGGCTTATAATGTGCGATCATGGTTGTTATATAATTGTCGGCATGTCATGGATACACCAGCCCAAAGTCCAGATATTAACCCAATTGAAAATTTGTGGAGCTAGAAATATTCGCCATCATACCTTAAGTTCCAAGAACGATTTGAAAAAAGCTCTTAAAGAAGAATGGCAAAAAATTGAACCTAGCTTTTGCAAAAAACTCGTTCAGAGCATACCAAATAGGCTGAAAATGGTAATAAAAGGGAATGCACACAAAATATTAAATTCTTTAAAAAGAAAACCATTCTTTGAAATTTAAAGAAGTGTACGAGTTTAGTTTTGGCATGGAAATACGCACTATATTATATTTTTGCTTTGAAAAAACCTAATTGAATTAAAGTTTTTAAGTTGACCTGTTTTTTTAATATATTTATAAAATGAAGTAATAAAATACAGGAGAACGTTTTTTGTCCTTGTTTGTTTTTTCCAAATTATAAGACATCTAAACAATTTACTTGAGGTGTACGAGTTTCACTTGGTGCTACTGTACATATGTATTTATGACATAAATAAATAAATAAATAAATAAACAAAATCACAACAAAAATAGACCCATTTAAATTTTAAAATACGACCAAAAAATGAGAATTTTTCAAGAAAGCAAATCGAGGGCTTATATTCAATACCCGCTATACACCAATTATTGGAAAATGACTTTTTGATCGCAAATTGTTCGCTGATGCCAGCTTAATCTCTGATAAAAATGTCCGGAAAAAAATAAATACAAGTCCATTTTTTTTCTTTTAATGCAATACCCGCCATACGCCATACATTGAGAAGACGGAACAAATAAATTTTCACTTGTTCCTTCTCTCATAAATTTTTATCAGCTGTTTCCGTAACTTATTTATTTAAACATATCTATAAATTAATAAAATAATTTATGAACAAATTTAATTATTTAGTTTGGTGAATATCGTTTATTAATCAAAACAATAACATTTTTTTTTTTTGTATACCAAACAATTTATAACCTAATGCAATAAAAAAGTTCTAATAACAGGTTAAAATGTCTTGTAACACCTAACAACTTATTGCTATTGATTATCCATCGTCGAATGATGAAGATACTGGAGACCATTCAATAACAGATTCGTTTTTTTTATTTAAAAATGTTTGAGCAATAATTAATGCAGGATAAAATTTTTTTGGCCAGATTCCGAAGACGAGCAATATAAAATCAATAAGATCGTTCGCCGTAGATCTAAAAGGAGACATAATTGTAAATCACTAAAACAAGCTGAAAATGCAACAAAGCGAAGGGGGGCGAGAATATATGGGATTTTCGGTGGGTGGAGGAACCTTTAAACATAACTCACTAAAAGCTA
Source organism: Gymnosoma rotundatum (assembly GCA_916610165.2). Lineage (NCBI taxonomy): Eukaryota > Metazoa > Arthropoda > Insecta > Diptera > Tachinidae > Gymnosoma > Gymnosoma rotundatum. The sequence goes on from OU744336.1 coordinate 120,922,936, forward strand.
GAAAAGTTATTGAGCCTACATGTTCATCGCCGTTTTGTATGAAAACTCAATCAAGACATTGCCAAGAATTCGATGAGGGAGGTAGACAAAATATTTTTAATTTGTTTTGGAACCCTAATTGGGAATCTAAGTAACTGTTGTAAAAAACACGTATTACAGATACCAATAAAACGAAAACGCATTGAAAATTCCAAAAAACGGCACAGCTTTTTGTTTAAACTACAGTACAAGCAAGCATGGTTCATTACAAGTTTGCCGGTTTATGTTTTTGTCGACTCTTTCAATAAAACGGGACATGGTTAAAAGATGGGTAACATCCAAAGATAAACCGGGAGACAATGAGTCGCCAGCACAAACTCAGCCAACCGCTTTTAGTTCTAAAAGACCCGATGGTAAGATGCACTTAAAAGAATATTTTCAGAAATTGGACAAAGTGGAAAGCTATTACTGTCGTAAAGAAACGAATAAAATCTATATTGCCGCAACATTTACCACAAAGGCAGACATTTACCGAGACTACCTTGCATACTGTTCCGAGAAGCAAGTATCATCTGTTTCAATTTTTACCTTTTCGAAATTTTTTGAAGACCAGAATTACGGTCTTTTTATGCCCCGTAAGAACCAATGCGATATGTGTGTCTCTTTTAATGCCAAACAAATAACGCCCGAACAATATAACGATCATATTTTAAAAAAACAACGTGCTAATGATGAGAAGAATCTCACAAGCACAAGCAGTTAAGCTCTGCCCAAGTATTAATGCGTCAGCTATTTCCAACATCGTCCACAAGTTCATAACTTTACTATTTACAATCTTGCCGATCACTAATGCACTAACTATTGGTGGAATGAGACACAAGGCGGTCTGCCTACTTCAACATTTATTTCCATCATACTTTACCACTTGAAAACACATTGCTCATTAGATAATTTATCAATAATAATTTATTCAGATGGTTGCGGCTACCGTAAAACCGTAACCATTTTTTATCAAATGACTTACCTATTTTCACTATAGAAAATAGTAAAACAACAAAACAAAAGTACTTGGAGAAAGGTCACACACAAATGGAATGGGACAGTGCACATGCTAAAATAGAAACCAAACTTAAAAATCAATCAATATACATGCCAATGGACTATATTAGAATATCCAAAGAATCACGAAAAACAGTAAAATTTAATTTAATGACACATTCGATGCCATGTATTTAAATAACAGTTTTTTTTAAAAAACTTCAGTGATACCAAACTTATTTCCTTTCGAGCATTAGACCTGGTCGAACCAAAAATGCCGTAGTCTAAGTGGTAAACACGTTGACTACAAACCAGCTGCCCTGTGTTCAATCCTTGCGGTAAGTCAAAAAATAAAAATGTTTTTTTTCTGTTTAATGGTATATATACATATTCAGATCTAAAATTAAAAACATGCAGCCTCCTTCGTCGGTACTTCTCTATAGCATATTCGCCGGCGAAGTAAAATAATTAATGAAATGGTTATATCTATCTCCTTTCACCACCTTTCTTCTCTCTCATCTATCCCTTTCCTAAAGAATGTAGTACGGTTGCGAACTAAGTAGGTATTGATGCCTGAAGTGTTACTTCTTTTAAAAAAAAAAAAAATTATGATCATTAAAGTATTTGCCAAGTGGAGAAGTTTAATTTAATGAAATAACAATAACTTGCCCAAGAGAGTTAAAAAGTACACAGGATATACTGAATCAAAGCCTTTGCATACTGCTCAGCTTCCAATCCAGCCTAGTAAATGGAATCATCTTCAAGATTTGAAACCGGTTATACCACTAGAATGTAATTACTTTTATGATAATTTAGTTCAGATGGAGTCAAATTAATAAGAAGCAATGTGACAATGTCCAATTTGAAGTACCTTTTTTTAATTATGTTTATTGATTTTTTTTTTTTTGTTATTGAATTCTTTTATGTTAGAAAAACGTTAAATAAATGCCTAATTTAATAAAATTACATATTACAGCAAAAAAATATTATTTTTATTTCTGTGCAATAACCGCTATACGCCATAAAAATATTTGAAGATTTCAGTTGCAATACCCGACATCAACCATATCGCTACGAATAGAGTAAAAAGTTATATTTTTTTATAAGGATGACTCAGTAGTCACATTTAAAAAATATTATAGAAGAAAGATTAATTCATACCTTAAGAATTTTAGGATGAAACAGTTTTTTCTCTCTCCTGAATAATTTGAAATTTGGCGTATGACGGGTATTGAATATAAGCCCTCGAAATACGAATTAACTATCAAAGATGAAAGAGTAATCTTTAGGCCTTATAAAGCCTCATGTAAGGTCTGCAGGCGATTACACCAATTGCGTTGTCAGTATTCAAAGAAAGTTTTCGGTGGCTCTTAAATAATTGCTATAGCCAACCCTTAATTAGCACACAATGCGCAAACGATCTGTAAAAATTCTCATGTGCACACAAAAGTATAAACCAAGCAAGAAGCACGACGCACTTTGGGGCCTTTGATTGTTTTCGTTACAAATATCATAACTTTTAAAGTAATAAAGGTATTTAAAAACAAGTAAGAGTGCTATAGTCAGCTATGCCAAATCTTCACCATCTATGTAGGTAGGCAAACTTTTAAACTTGATTTCAACACTAACTCAGACGGACATCGCCCAATCGACTTCGCATAAGATCTCATATTTTATGGAATCGGAAATAGATATTGTAGAAATAACAAAAAACAAATTATGTCATCCGCTCTTAATGGGTTTAGCATTACAAAAAATTGTATTTCCTTAGAGATCTCTTCAAAAGCTTTTAAAAGATAACCCATTGATACATTTAAAAAAATGGTGCAAATCGCAATTTTCTATGAAAAGTTCAGAGGCCCATAATTCGAAATATATGGGAGAGCGCCAATTTTTTCAATTAATGTTTTTTCTTAGTTTTAATTCTCTATCGTCCCATATATTTGTTTTTTTTTTATTAGAGTTACTAACTAGATTTGTTCCAAATTATATGGAAAAATTAGAGGCAGGCGTGGTGTTTTTGCCGCTGCTTCGAAGGACAAGGATTGATCTTACTGAGTTTTAATAACAAAATTTTCAAAACTTTGTTTGATCGTAGGCGCATTTAAATTTTGTTTAGCTCATCTAGTGTCTTGGCAAAGTTGATTTCAAACCAAAAAAGTATGGACCTGTGATGAAGGGTATAAAAAACTAAAGATGTGGATTTCGTATTAATTTCCGACATATTGGAGATAACCAATTCTTTACTGTATGTGATGAAAAATTCTTCACTAGAAAACAAGAGTACGTAGTACTAGCAATTTAATAGATCTCTCCCAAGAACACATCTACAAAGAATACCTGCTAGGCATCTCCGAAGCTCTATAATCAAATTTTTTACTTTAACGTGCAAAATCGAATGCTTAAAATTTGCTTCAAACATAAGCTTCCCTTGTGAACTTTGTGCTGACTTCCTAAAATGCTGCTAATGTTAGAGTAGCAGCTTTAATGTAGATTTAAAGTTCTATATATATTAAAGGAAATTTCTGATTTTAAAACGTCCATGGTGTTGATAAAATTTGTTATATGATATTTCAGTAAACTTCGGAATGGAAGATTTCTTTGGTTATTATAATACCGAAGCTAAGGAAAGATCACTACTGATCTATCAGTCTCTTATTAAATGTATTTAAGAAAATGGTATTAAAAATCTTCACCTGATTTTAAGAATAACAAGTAAGAGTGCTATATTCACTTCGCCATCTATGTAAATCTGGTTTAGTGAAGTAACTCCAATCAAAAGCGCAAAAAATAATATAATTTGGTTCTGCATATACATATATAATTTTACATAAAAATGACATCGGCTTTTAATTGGTTAAGCATTTTTTAAAATTTTAGTATTTTCCTAGAGATCTCTTCAAAAGCTTTAAAATGATACCCATATTGGAAAATATGGGCGAGCGCCAAATTTTTCACTTGATGTTTTCCTTTTATTTTTTAATTCTCTATCAATGCAAATCAAGTTTGCCGAGGCAACACGGACGAACATCGCTCAATCGACTTCGCTATGCATAAGAAGTCAGAATATATATACTTATCGGATATGGATATTATAGAAATTACACACGGAATGAAAAACTTAGATACCATTTTTTTTCCACTTTTTGTGGTGAAAGTATAAAAAGATTTCTTTTAAACTATAAATTAGGGTTCAGTTAGTAAAGTTATATTTATTTTGTAATTCAGAAATGCCACTGCTGGCGATATGGATTTTCCTTAAAGTTTTGAAGGTGATTGTAAGAAGTTAGAATTAGGATTGATACTTATATAACATTCACATTGTGCAAAGAATTATTATTGTACCCGAGCTTAGAAGGACGAACATTTGGATATAAAAAATTTGGAATTCCTGTTTGTTTTTTCAATCCCGTTCAGACAGACGAACATGTTGTCGGCAACATTCCATTGTTATTGTTCGTTTTAAAATGTCAACAAAACATGTCGCCAATTACCGCTCTCTCTCCAAACTACGCTGTTTCAGTATTACAGGCGATCAACTTGTCTGAAAAATTTATATGAAAAGCACTTAGTTTTTTGAGTTATTTCCATATAAATTTTTCAGACGAGTTGATCGCCTGTAATATAGAAACAGCACATATGTAATGGAATTTAACTTTGGGTAACTGCCTCTGTTTCGAACTTAAAAATATTTCAAAGACGCGACAAAATAAAATTTATTTATATTTTTGTTCTCTAGTACAATAAAAGGTCGAGATTTACAAAGATCTAAACGTGTCATTTATTAAATCCGAAATCGAAAAAAAGTGGCAAAAACAAAAAAAAAAAACATCTGAACACGCTAGCCGCAACTCTTGGTAATTCAGGGCACATAGAATAAGAAGTAATGGTATAACTGCTTTAATCGAATACTAGAGAGATTATGTTATCGACTAAGATTCGCTGGGCTCAAGTATTAGAAGTAAATAGTTCGCAATTATTTTAAATATACATAAACATTTGAAAATAGGCCATTGAGACCTATAATTACTTAGTTGATGTATAAAAATGTCTATAGCTTTTCAATTTCAAAATCGTTACTTGTATAAGAAAAGAAAATATATAATTTATTGCTTTTGTATGAACTATTTCATTCACTCTGTATATGATAAACATATTTCATATGAGTATCATTACACAAAATCATACAACTCACTGATACACCAAAGTAACAGTTGGTTAAATCAACAAAATGATGGCGTAAACAAAATCAATTTGTTGTTTAAGTTCCATTTCAGTTTCAGTTAAATCGTTAAGTTGTGTTGTTGTTCCAAAAACAGCGCTGAAATAACTAGTTGTCATAGAGATACAAAATAAAAAACAACTTATTATTTTACTGAAATCAGAGAATAGTATATACATACAATTAATTGAAGTGTGTACTGTTCTTTTGATAAATTGTTGTGATGAAAATAAGTATAAATGCACATGGTACATTGTGGGTTTAGTAATTAAAAACTTATATTATTCTAACAATTAAAGACAAATTTTAAAGTTTTAAACTTGAAACTAAAATTATCGACTATAAAAACGATACAGTTATTGTTAAACTGTTGCAAAAAAGAAGATTAATTTTAAATTTCAAATACATGAAATGGCACAAGTAGTCCAAAGTATTAATGGCATGATGAACAACGAAACAGAGGTAAACAGTTTGAGTTTTATACTTACTATTCGACGTACTCTATATTTTGAAATTTTTTGTAATTTCGCTTATAGTTAAAAATTATATCTTACTTTTTGAGTGAAATTGTTAATTAATTAGGTTTTTAATAGTTACATAAATATGGGTCGACAAGAGCTTATGAATTAAGGAAAACAGTCGGTAAGACTGATTTGCTGCGTTGCATGGGAGAAAAAGTTTAGAACGCCTTTAAACATTTAGTTAAATTTGGAAAAACAAGAAATGTTTTAAGCAGCCAAAAAGAATAACACAAAATTATAAGAACAAATTTTCCCAAGCTGTTCCATGTAAAAGTTTCAGGCAGATACAGGTTCAATTATGGGCATCGAATGGCATTATAATTTTATCTTACACAATAAGATGTAGAAGAAAATAAAAAAGGAAAATTAAAATAGCCCGATAACTTATTGGAAAATCGGGGAGTTTAGTGATGGGCAGCGATATGACGCCAAACAGCCACTAATCAGCAGCCATGGTCGCAGCAATATGGTCTTGTGTGCGTCTTCCTGGCACGGAATCGATTCGTTAACATGGATTTATCGGATTGTAGAGCGTTGCTCAGTGTTTCAAATGATCAGCTCATTCTCCTAATCTGAATCTAATTAAGAACTTATGAATTGAAGTTAAGAAAAGATTGATTGGAAAAAATTACATAAATTATGAGCAACACCGTGGAGCGTTTAATTGAAAATATACTAAATAGATGTCTCAATGTAAAAAAATAATAATTGCTGTACTACAGAATATTAAAAGTATGGAAATTAATATTTAATTAGAATACTTCCATCAGTTGTAATTAATTATTTGTCCAATTTCATTACCATTTTTTTTTTAATTTTTTACACATATTTTCTTACCGTTTTGCGGGGCGCATATGTATAATATTGCAATATTTTTATATGTGGAAAATAAAAGTTAACGTTCCAATTAATGTTTTATTTATATGGCCACCACTGCACATGTACATCTATTCAAAACCAAAAACAAAGAAAAAACAAATTTCGTACATTTAATTACGGAATTAAATAAATACATAACAAGTTGAAAAACAACAAACTGCTGCTGTGATGAATTAAAAATACCCTACATCCAATTTTTAAATTATGGCTTGAAGCAATAACATGAAACAAACTTCTTGGTGTTCTGAAAATCCGTTATACATTTTCCCAACTCTAATTTTGTGTACTTACATAGCGCTCAATCGAATATACAGTGATGTGCAATAAAACAAAGCCACCTGATCCCCAATACTTTTACCGCTTATAAATGCCTCATACAAGAAAGTACACATAAAAGAGTTGTTCCACTCATTTTACACATCTCTTACAAATTTAATCCCATAATGTTTAAAATAGCTTCAGCGTCATTAATCTTCATTTTAATATCAGTATTAATTTGCATTCGAAAACGGGTGTGCAAAAAAATTGAGCCGGTTTTGAAAAAAAAATTGCTTTTACAAATTAATGTGCGGTTTTTGTATTGCGAGCGAGCGACTCGTCTACATTTATATAGGAATCACTCAAAAAATTCTGTGGTTCTCATACAAATTTTTTGGACGAGTCGCTTGCTTGTAATACAGAAACTTCACATTAATTTCCTTTTTTTTATTTTTTTATTTAAAGTGTATAAAAAGGTAAGCTTAGTGTTTTTTAAGTGCAGTTCGAAAGGAATCTCACAACATTTTTATATAATAATATTTACAATGGACAGAGGAAAATATTGTACCTTTGAGAGCCGGGAGACAAAAGAAAACTCCATAATAAAGAAAAATTAGATGGTCTAAAAACACCTTGTTTCTTGTAATAATAATAAAAAATAATTATATGCTCTAAAAATGGTGGAAAACGCCGTCAAATATGAAAGCGAGGCAAAAAATAGAGGAAGACCGTCGAATAATACACCTCTAGTGGAGCCCAAAATTTTGAGTCATGTATAAAAAGATCCTTTTGTCACCTTTCCATCTCTAAAAAGGAGCATAATATAGATGTTTCTACCCCAACCATAAGAAGGCTTCTTATTAGAAATAATTTGAAGGCAAGAAGTAGTAGAAAGGTCCCATACCTAAGTAAAAAGCACCTAAAGAAAAGATAAGAATTTGCCCAAAATCATGTAGATTGGCCTGCAAGCAAATGGAGAAGTATTCTATGGTCTGACGAAACATAGGTTAATTTGTTAAATTCAGACAGAAGCAACCTTCCCGTACAAAGATCTCCCAACACCGAATTCCGTCCACAATACACCACAAAAACAAAAGGGATGTTTTTCGTATTATGGTATTGGACCTTTATTTTGGATTGAGGGTAGAATGGGTGCCGCTTATTATATAAATATTCTTAATGACACTATGATGCCGTATGCCGAATTGGAAATGCCGCCTGGATGGGTGTTTCAATAAGACAATGACCTGAAACCCACATCGAAGCGGGCAATAGACTGGTCTGCCAAAAACTTGTGTACTCAATGCCAAAACGATGCTTAGACGTTGTAAAAAATAAGTGTTATTCCACGAAGTACTGAGGTAAAGAAATAATAATTAATGAGAAAAAAATCAGTCAGTAAACAAAAAAAAAATTATTTTTGGTAACTAAATTTGCTGTTTTTATTTAAGTTTTAAATTTCAGCATTTGCAGTATTTTTGTATTATTTAGTTTATGAGTAAACCGAAATATACATTATTTTGGTTTAAAAAATGCTAGATCAAGGTGGCTGTATTTCATCGAACACCACTGTATATGATATAAAAGCCAGCAGATCAATGTTTTTAAATAAATAAATAAAAAAATTAAATTTTAGTGTTTTTCTTGATTTACGTGCTTCTTGAGAAGCTGACAACGCTGATTTTAATCAGATTGACTCTATTTATTTTAAACCATGGAAATCAACCTGAACGTTATATGGGGATTAAAAGAATCTGGATATACAATTGAAAATAAAATCAAATCACATTAGCAAAACAAAACTATCCATTCGTAGTGTAGGGTAAAAGCAATGAAATAGCGCACATAAAATTTTCAAACATTCATACAAATGTATACAAGCAAATTTTGTTAAAAATTAGTAGATTTGTAGATTGGATACAATAATGACACAAAAGATTTGAACAAACAAACAAACAATTTAAACTTAACAAAATTAAAGCATTAGTAAATCAAAAGTCTTAGTAAATATTAGTCATACAAAAATCAACTTTTAGCTTCTTTTAAATCTTTAACGCCAATCTGAAGTTTCTTTAAAAAAATATTTGTAAAAAGCAATAAATGCGATGATCACGTCCAGTTTTCTTTGCTTGAAATAAATCAATGAATGCTTTAATAAACACGTTTCACATGAAATCATGATGCTGAATCGAAAACAATCAAAACAAATTTAACAGTGGAATTAATAAGAGATTCTGTTTTCATTTCCTTCCTTTGGAATTATACATATGGGCATTTCTCCAATATCGAATGCGACTCGTACGCATTGAAAGTCAAAATTAAAACCATATGTAAAAATATAATTTTGCTTTGAGAAAAGACGAAACTTATAGGTCTTGATTAGCACTATATTTTAGTAGTAAGGTTAATTTTGAGTAATTGTTCATTTTCGCTTTAAACGCAAACAGTTGAACACTAATTTCAGCAAAACCTGTTGGAATATTTTAATGCGACTTATTTAAAAATTTGAATAAAATCTCGCATGCGCGATTTACTCCCATTTAACTTTTTTTTGTTATTTTTTACTTTTTATTTAATTAGACATGCATAAGATCACTACAAATAATTTTTAACATGTTCAATATGTGTTCCGATTTTTAAATTTTTAGTTTTGTAATTTTTTTCATCATCTTTTAACTTTTAATGAGACAATAATATTTACTTCATATGGATTCACTAAATTTCAATAAAACTTGGTACCACAAGGTTTTTGGGGTCTCTGATTAAGAATCTGATTATAAAAACAAAGATATTTTAGAAAAAAATTCAATTATTCGGAATTATTCGGATTCTTTTTAAATTTAATTTAGTTTATTCGTGGGTGATTCCTTCAAATATAAATATTTCATGATATTCTCATGAAATATTTATTATTTTAAGCTAAACTAAAAAATGAAATGTATTACTGCGGGGAAAGGATATCCATATGGCCATTTCACTACTGCTCAAATAGCTCATCAGTGGATTTTACCCAAATTTTGTTTTAGTTTAAAATAATAAATATTTCATGAGAATATCATGAAATATTTATATTTGAAGGAATCAAGCACAAATAAAGTAAATTAAATTAATTTGAATTTATACATTTTACGTTTACAATGTCGCACGTAATAAACTTTAATTACAAAGAGCAAAGCGCTGATTATTTTCCACCAGTTTTTATACCCTTTACCACAAAATGTGGAAAAAGTTTGTCATTCCGTGTGTAATTTCTACAATATCCATTTACGACCCCATAAAGTATATTTCTCTTGACTCCTTATGCATTGCGAAGTCGACTGAGCGATGTCCGTCCGTGTCACAAAAAAAAATTATGTCAACCGATATGACGAAAAAGGTGGTATTGGAAATTAGCATGTACGGTCCTTTGGGGCAGCAGGCAAAACATCACGCCTACCTCTAATTTTTTCATGTTATTTGGACACCCATATTTTCGAAGTTTCGGGGCTCTGAAATTTGTAAATTCTTTAAAATATCAATATAGTTATCATATTAAAGCTTTTGAAGAGATCTTTAAGGAAATACTGAAATTTTTTAAAATGCTTAACAAATTAAGAGCCGATGTCGTTTTTATTTAAAAATATATATATGCAGTACCAAATTTTTTTATTTTTAATTCTCTGTCATCCTAATATTTGCTTTTTCGATTGGAGTTATTTCACTAAACTAAATTTATATAGATGGTGAAGAGTATATAAAATTTGGCAATAAAAATATCTATTTGTTACTAATATTTTATGCCTATTGAACAAATACCTCCGACACACTGATAACCAGTGTTGCCAAAACTATTGAATCAATTCCCGCTAGATATTACTTTAAAAAACGCTAGAAACCGCTAACTAGTCGAAAAAACGCTGACATAAATCGCTAAAAAATTTCTTGAGCAATTCATTTTTATACCCTTCACTGAGGGAAACTTGGTTTCACAAATTAATAAAATGTCAATACAGCATGATCGGTTAGAACAATAAGTAAAATACATATATATATCGGTTAGAACAATAAGTAAAATACATATATATATATATATGGGGTAGTAGAGAATTAAAAAGTAAGAAAGAATCATTACCTGAAAAAATTGGCGCTCACCTATATTTTCCGAGTTACGGGGCTCTGAAATTTTCAAATTTTTTGAAATATCAATATTGGTATCACTTTAAAGCTTTTGAAGAGATCTTTAATTCTCTGTCACCCCAATATTTGTTTTTTTGATTGGAGTTATTTCACTAAACTAAATTTACATGGTGAAGGGTATATAAGATTTGGTATAGCCGAATACAGCACTCTTACTTGTTTAATACTGTTTTTAAATACTTACTGCCGTATTCATAAAAAAATTTTTATTATTTTTTATGAATATGGCAATAATTGTTCATCTCTAGTTAAGATTTTGATTATCTATAAATATTAGTTTCGTTTTGACAACTGGAATAAATATTGGAGGTTCCGATCAAGTTTAAAAATTTTTTCGGAACCTTGGAATCGTAGCAGTATTTGTTATGCCGATGGAGACCATATCTCAAGCAACAAAGTAATTATAAAGAAGAAAATAAAAAAAATTGAGGAATTGAAATACTTAAAATAGCATCAACCATATTGGTTTGCAATCGATTTCTGAGCTTTGATTTAGCTCTATTAAATTGACTAAAAACTCGTTGCACTTCTGCATTAGTCCTTGGAATGCATGATAATCGCAAGGCAAACTCAGCTAGCTCTTTGAAAAAAACTTCGTACTAAAGATGTGTAGTATAAGCTGACTTAAAATTGTTTCGATTATTTCCAAGCTATAGTCCAGTTGTTCCAAAAATGGAGGGGCATCCTCTTCTTTTTGTTATAAATACGTTATTTACTGATAATTTATCAGTTTTTTCTAAAATGTCCCGATTTTCTGGCAATCTGAAATGACAGTTTCCATTAGTGTAAAAAAGTTTTTATTGGCCCAATTAAAATATATTTCGTTATTTACCTTTGGATTAATTGTTTTAACAGTTAAAAAAACAAGGCAGAGACGGATAATCTATATACTTATATAAAAGGTTACAAATACATAGTTTAGCTTACTTTGTAACTAAGAAAACTTATTGTAGCTTAAAAAACGCTAAAAACCCGCCAACTAAAATTTTCCCAGCTGAAAAACCACTTAACGGTTTTTTTTTCTAACTTCTCGCTTTTAATAGCAAAAAACCACTAGTTCTAGCCGGAAAACCGCCGTTTTGGCAACACTGCTGATAACAAATGTGATAACGGTAAGTAAAGAAAACATTTATCGTAATTGGCAATCGTCTCATCCTTTTTTTATTTTTCTTTTATTCTTTATATACAAACCAAGCCGAGTTAATTTACAGGTGGTCTTAATAGCCCAGCTGATTTTTGTTTATGTTCGAGTTTGTTGTCAAAGTTCTGAAATAATTTTAAAAATAAAAAACTTTCAAATAATTTGAAATTCTAAAAAAATTTAAAATTTTATAAAATTAAATTTTTTTTAAATTTATTGTTACACATATAGGAGAAAAAAAAATCAACTCTTACAACTTCATTTAAAGCACCAAATGATGATAAAAGGATAAATTAAATTCGGCTTCCTCTTCTTTAGACAGCTATTTTTGACATCTACGTAGTGCTGTGCAATAACAAAATGAAACTAGGTTTTTGTTTATATAGCCGAGCGGCCACCTAGTATTTAATTCGCCTTGTATACAAACCAAAAAATTTGAAAGAGCAAATGTCACTTAGTAGGAACGTTTATCAAAATAAAACAAGCAATAGAAATGTTAAAAACCGGAACTTTTGGGCTTTTTAAACTTTGGATTTGAATACGAGGGCTGCTATATATATTCCTGGCTTGGCAACACTGAGTGCTGCCAAGTGCAATCTGACATTTCCATTGGAAAGTTTGCCATTTTTAAGCATAATCGTTCTCAAAACGTTTTGACGTACGATCATTATTTGTGTTGTTTACAGTGACTTGAAAAAATTAATATAGAAAAAAATGGAATTTACTAGTGAACATTTTCGTGCCATCATTTTTCACAATTTTTGACGTGGATTATCACGACAAGAGTGCATTGATGAACTTAAATCTTTGTATGGCGATTAAGCACCATCCTATAGCATTGTGAAAAATTGGTATAATGAATTTAATCGTGGCCGAAGCTCGCTCAAAGACGAATTCCGTGAAGGTCGTCCAAAAACGGCTGTTGTGCGAGAGGACATTGATGCCGTGCGTGAACTCATAATGCAAGATCGACATGCGACATACCGAGAGATAGAGACATCCTTGGACATTTCTTCCACCAGCATAGATTCGAAATTGAATGAACACCTGGCCGTAAAAAACGTTTTTTCTCGTTGGATCCCGCACAATTTGAAAGTCGCTCAAAAAAAGGCTCGTGTCGGTTGGTGCAAAGAAATGTTGCAAAAATACGATTGCGGTGCTTCAAAACACGTTTATAAGATCGTCACAGGTGCCGAATCATGGTCTATCGACCTCGTGGGTCTTAAAGCAAAATCCAACGAAAGTTGTTCGTGAAAGAAGCACTTCGAAACAAATGGTCGCCTGTTTCTTCGGCAAAACTGGTCATGTGGCGACTGTTCCGCTTGAGCAACGTAGGACGGCCACTTCTGAGTGGTACACTACAATTGTTTGCCTGAAGTCATCGGAGAAATTCGAAAAACCAACAAGAGAAGACGAATCATTGTTCACCATGGCAATGCGAGCTCTCACACATCGGCTCAAACCAGAGCGTTTTTGACCGGCCAAAACGTCGAATTAATGGGTCATCCGCCGTACAGCCCTGACTTGGCACCTAATGACTTCTTCTTGTTTCCGCACATCAAGAAAAAAATGTGTGGTCAACGATTTTCGTCGCCAGAAGAAGCTGTTGAAGTGTTCAAAAACCATGTTTTAGAGGTGTCTCAATCGGAGTGGAAGAAGTGCTTCGACAACTGGTTTGAGCGCATGCAAAAGTGTATAAATCATGCTGGAGAATACTTTGAAAAACAATAAAACCATTTTTGATTATAAATATTCGCATTTTCACTATTAGGCCAGAAATATACAGAGCAGTCCTCGTATTTCAAAATATGTTGAATAAATGAATTAATGAATGAATATGAATTTTTTTTTTTTAAATTAGGTAAATTTGACAGAATTCCCATTAAAATATGTTAAAGCAACATACTTTGTGGACTTTGAATTTTTTGGCTGTGGTTAACATTTCTGTGGAAATGCCCATATTTTTTTCATAAATGATTTTCATGTTTAAAGCTTTTTCAATCAATAATCACCGCACTATCTTTGATTAATTTAAAGTTTTAACAAATGTACCAGCATACCAAACTATCAAAGCAGTCCTTTAATTGTTAAATTGAATTTACCTTTATCGAATACGTTATGGACTTCAACTTAACTTAAAAGCTTTAAGTTCATAAAGTACATAAAAACAAACAATAGATACGATTTTTCTTTCTGCATTACAACTAAAATAAAGTTTGACTTTCATGGTATCGGCGATAATCAGCGAATTCGGAGTCGCTACTACCTTGTATATTAAACTCTCGCTTTGCATTAGCTTTCACGGTTAACAGCGGTTGCCTTTTCTATAACCTTCACCACAAAAAGTAGCAACAGGATATATCCAAGTTCTGCGTTCTTATGCATAGCGAAGTCGTTCGTCTGCCCATCCGTGTTAGTGTTAAAAACTTTGCCAAGGCCCTACATGAGCTAGAGAAAATTTAAATACGCCAATCAATCAGACATATATCGAAAATTTTGCTACTGAAAATCAGCAAGATCGGTTCAAGTCCTTCAAGGAAGCGGGCAAAACACCACGCCGAATATCATATGGAACAATTAATGGGCGATAGAGAATTAAAAACTTAAAAAAAATCAAGTGAAAAAATTAACGCTAGCCATATTTTCGGAATAGATGTACGCTTTATACACTTTTTGTGGTGAAGGATATAAATATATATTATACGATTATATACGATGCAACAATACAACAACAACAACTTTTATTTAAAAACTAATGTCTATAGGACGCTAAGACTTTATTTAAATTTGTAAATACTTATTATTTTGTTAAAAAATAAATATAAACAATAAGTTTAGAGTTTTATTTTTTGGCTGTAAAATAATTCTTATTTTAGATAATTTTTTTTTTATAATTGTTGTAGTTTATTGGCCTTTTTGTATTAGTTAATAATACAAGGAATTTTTTATGTATAAAAATTATTAATAAAATAAGTAAGAGTTCCATATTCGGCTATGCCAATTCTTATATAGCATTTACCTCCTATGTATATATGGTTTAGTATAGTAAATCTAACCAAAAAGCAAATATTGCGGTGGCAGAGAATTAAATAATTTTTGCGAAAAAAAACCTACTTCAGATTTCATATGTCTGCTATTACAGCTCAAGTGTATGGTCACATAAATTAGTTTACATTAACTATAGAGACAAACTTATATGTCCAAACTTTATACTTTTTCAACTGTTCAATAGTTTGGCAATATATATATATATATATATATATATATATATATATATATATATATATATATATATATATATATATATATATATATTGCAGCAACTATAGGATCAGTCTTTAATTTCCAAATTCAAATTATATACTTGCTGTTGTAGTAGATTTAGCAATCAGGTTCTGTGTAAATTTCAACCGTCTGTCTGTAACGGTTCAACACTTTGCCCATATACATCCGATTATAGCAACTATTTAATTTATAATACAACATTTCTATACTTCTTATTATACCAAATATAGTAGTGGACATTCTGTCTAAAATCAATCAATCGTCTATATACAACTGTTTAAAAGTATGGTCATATACCAAATTAAATGAACTATTGGTGCACCCTTTAATTTATAATTTTAAATATTATCAGTTGTTACTATAACGGCCATAGCAATCGACATTGCGTCAAATTTACAAATTTATTTGTTGTTATAGCGGACTTAGCAATACAGGTTCGTTGTAAATTTCAAGCGTCTGTCTATAACTGTTAAAAAATATGGCAGTATACATCAAATTATATGAACTACTGGCGCACCCTTTAATTTATAATTCTTAATATTAATACTTGTTACTATAACGGCCATAGCAATCGACATTCTGTCCAATTTGCCATTGAATGGCAAGCGTTTGTCTATAACGGTTCAAAAGATAGGCCCATATAAGTAAATTTACATAAATTATGGGGACACCCTTTAATTTTTAGATTAATTTTTGTATAGTTTTTTGTTTCTGGGAGCTATAGTAATACGCATTATGGGGACACCCTTTAATTTTTAAGATTATGAGCTATTTTTAAAACGGGACCGATCTGTAAGCATAATCTATCGTATTACCAAAAATTTTCAAAATCGAATCAGAAATGACTGAGTTCTGGAGGCACAAATATAAAAAAGCAACATTCAGCCGAATTGTATAACCTTCTTCTTTTTTTTAAGTCGGTTAAAAATAAACTAGTTTGGTACTGTATACATATAATAAAATCAAAGTGGGAAGCTATACCAACATTTATTCTATCGAATCTTATTGAATCTATGCCCAAAAGATGCACTGAGGTCGTAAGAAACAAAGGGTATCATACCAAATATTAGTAGTTGCTTGGGTTTTGAACAGCGAATTTTTAAGTTAATTTTGTTTTTATTTTATTAGAACTTCCAAAGAAATGGAATTTAATTTTTGTTATTATTTTTAGGTTATAGACACATTGTGTACTAGTAAATAAAAAAAATATTTTCTATAAATTTATTTATAAGTTGCTTAAGTTTCGAACAGTACTGTATATATAATTTTACATAAAAATGACATCGGCTCTTAATGGGATAAGCATTTGTAAAAAATTTTAGTATTTCCTTAAAGATATTTTCAATAGCTTTAAATTGATACCCATATAATTTTAAAAAGTTTAAAATTTCAGAGCCCCGTAACTCGGAAAATATGGGCAAGCGCCAATTTTTTTACTTAACGTCTTTTTCTTATGTTTTAATTCTCTTTCACCTATATATTTATTTTATTGATTGGAGCCACTTTATTGTTCCAAATGACATGGTGTGGTGTTTTGCCTGCTGCCTCGAAGTACATGGACCGATTATGCTGAGTGCCCATAACACCTCTTTCGACACTATATTTGATCGATTGACATATTTTTTTTTTTTTTTTTTGTGAAATCAAGTTTGCCTCGCCAACGCTAACACGGACGGACAGGCGGACAGACAAACATCACTCAATCGACTTCGCTATGCATAAGAAGTCAGAATATTTATACTTTATGGGGTCGGAAAAGGATATTGTAGAAATTAAACATTGAATGGCAAACTTGGATATTCCCTTTTTAACTTTTTGTGGTGAAGGGTACTTAAAAAATTAAATTCTTTCTGCCGTAATCATAAAATAATAAAATAAAATTTGTATGATGCATTTACATTTATATATATTTTATTTATATATATTTTGTACCCTCCCAATATGTCCTAACATTAGCTTTGTTGAATAGTTATCTATTTCGCTAGCAGCTCTTTTTATTATATCGCAATATATGCAAGAGTAATTAAGTACCTATAAAAAATTAAAATATTGGTTATTACAAAAGTAAATTACAAAGTAGTCGTTGTATTATAATTAATTGATTAAATAGTTTTTAATTTTTTAATTATTATTTTTAATTCGGCTGTAATTATTATTCGGTTAGTAAAACATTATTAACATCTTAATTATGCATTGTGTAGTTACTGTGACAACACTTTCTGTATACTTTGCATCAAATATTGTTTGAAAACAGAGTTGCTTTTCTTAGCTCATTTTCTTCGTCTGCGTGTCATGTCTAATTTTCTTAAAATTCAAGTTTAGAAAAATCCTTTTTTAAATATTTATTTTAGAGTTCTGTAGACAGTGTTGAAAATTTTCCATTTACAAAAATTAAAAGTGCTGACAGCAGTTTTGTAACATTACACGGGTAAAATTGGGTGCTTTCACATTCTTATCTCTATTTTCTCTATGAAATGACCTATTTTTAAGAAAAAAAATGTGAAACCAAGGTTCACAAAATTTTGTTTACATTCATGCAGTAGTTTTAACGTAAACACAGACAGACAAAAATTCCAATAGAAGGTGAATTTTATTCCATATCGATTACTATCTACACCACGATCAAAATTTTTAAAAAATATTTCATGTACAGAAATAACCCCGTTACAGTTTTATTATATGTATTTATTTATGTATATAGATTTGGGAAAAGAGAATATTGTCGAAAATGTAATAGAAGTTGCAATATAATACTTCAACCCAGTTAGCATTTTTTTGAATTATTGATCACATTCGAGTTTTTCTTAACTCTTCTACAAGATTAAAATAATCGTTTATGCGCTCATTTTAGAGTCAAAACTGTTTGTTTTGTCTGTCGAAAATGGTACCCCAGCCACGACTCTTCTGAACGAGTCCCTTATGACTCGCGTTTTCGACTCATTTTCGTACTTATAATCAAATAAGATACTTTTTCGAGTCAATTTTTGATCACATTGTTGTGTTTCTATTTTTTACGAAGTAACATATGTATTTTTACGAAATTTAAAAAATAAAATAAAATACATATGTATGTATTTGAATGTTTTTTTCATCATTAGGCTGCGTTTAATATATCTCTAAAATTTCGAATTTAAAGCATTTGCTTTTTGTGTTTTTTAAACAAGTCTTTTTGTGCGTTTGTCGGAGTTATATTCGAGTCTCTTTTTAACCGACTTCAAAAAAGAAGGAGGTTATACAATTCGGTTGCTTTTTTTATATTTATGCCTCCAGAACTCAGTCATTTCTGATCCAATTTTGAAAATTTTTGGTAATATGATAGATTATGCTTACAGATTGGTCCCGTTTTAAAGACAGTTCATAATCTTAAATTAAAGGGTGTCCCCATACAACATACATATTTTTTACGTGTATTATGAACTGTGAAGGGCGATTCTGTAAAATTTTAAATGACTGCGTCTCACTATAGCCCCCAATAACAAAAATTTATACAAAAATAAATCTAAAAATTAAAGGGTGCCCCCATAATTGATGTAAATTTACTTATATGGGCCTATCTTTTGAACCTTTATAGACAAACGCTTGCAAATTGGACAGAATGTCAATTGCTATGGGCGTAATAGTAACAAGTATTAATATGACAAATTATAAATTAAAGGGTGCGCCAAAAGTTTATTAAATTTGATGTATATTGCCATACTTTTCAACAGTTATAGACAGACGCTTTTACAACGAACCTGTATTGGTAAGTCCGCTATAACAACAAGTATAAAATATGGATTTGGAAGTTAAAGGGTGCCCCAATAGTTAATGTAATTTTGTGTATGTGACCAAACTTTTGAACCGTTATAAACAGAACGCTAAAACTTAAAAGGGACCTATATTGCTAAATCCGCTACATCAACGAGTTTATAATTTGAAATTAGAAATTAAAGGGTGTCCCATAATTGATGAAGTTTTACTTATATAAGCCTATCTTTTGAACCGTTATAGACAAACGCTTGCAAATTGGACAGAATGTCGATTGCTATGGCCGTTATAGTAGCAAGTATAAATATTAAGAATTGTAAATTAAAGGGTGCGCCAATAGTTCATTTAATTTCATGTATATTGCCAAACTTTTTAACAGTTATAGACAGACGCTTGAAATTTACAACGAACCTGTATTGGTAAGTCCGCTATACGAGTAACAACAAGTCTAAAATTTGGTTTTGAAGTTAAAGGGTATTCCAATAGTTGATGTAATTTCAAGTGTGTGGCTGTACTTCTGAACCGTTATAAACAGAACGCTGAAACTTAAAAGGGACCTGGTTTTCTAAGTCAGCTATATCAATGACTTTATTAATTGAATTTAGAAATTAAAAGGTGTCCCATAATTACTGCAGATTTACTTATATAGGCGTATCTTTTGAACCGTTATGGACAAACGCTTGTAAGTTTGACGCAATGTCGATTGCTATGGTCGTTATAGTAACAACTGATAATATTTAAAATTATAAATTAAAGGGTGCACCTATAGTTCATTTAATTTGGTATTTGGCCATACTTTTAAACAGTTGTAGACAGACGATTGAAATTTATAAAAAATCTGTATTACTAACTCTCTATAACAACAAGTATAAAATTTGTATTTGGAAATAAGCGGGTATCCCAATAGTTGATATAATATGGTGTGTGTGGCCGGACTTTTGAACCGTAACAGCTGAAATTTACAAAGGACATGTTTTGCTTAGTCCGCTTTAGCAAGAAGCTTATAATTTGAATTTAAAATTTAGCGGGTTTATTGAACCGTTGTATACAAATACCTTAATTTTAGACAGAATGGTATTATTTATAAAAATAAGAAGTATAAAAATATTATAGTATAAATTAAATAGTTGATATAATCTGATGTATATGGACAAACTGTTGAACCGGTAAAGACAGGCGGTTGACATTTACACAGAACCTGATTGCTAAATCTACTACAACAGCAAGTATATAATTTAAATTTGGAAATTAAAGAGTGACCCTATAGTTGCTGCAATATATATATATATATATATATATATATATATATATATATATATACATTTGAAAAAGTATAAAGTTTGAACATATAAGTTAGTCGCTATAGTTAATGTAACCTAATTTATGTGACCATACACTTGAACTGTTATAGGCAGACAGATGAAATCTATTTTGAAGTCGGTTTTTTTTCGCAAGAATTATTAAACGCACAACTGATTAATCATTTTTAAGTCATCTTGGGTGGTCTTAAAAGACTCACTTTGATGATTTTTGTAAAAACAATCTTCCAAATGCTAACTGGGAAAGCACAATGTCGTACGTTTTAAAATAAAAAAACTGACAAATAATTCAATATATTTTATGTCTAGTAAGTAAATAAATTACACAGGCCTACAAAACTTTTTGACGGATGTTTTAATTTCGAAAACTCACATATGAGATTTTTTTTTTAAATATTAAAAGAAAAAAATTTATTATCAAATGTATAGTTTTATTGCAATTGATACTTTACTTTAAAAACTGATCAATATTTTAAATCATTAACAGGAGGTAAAACAAACATATACACATATAGTTTATAGTTCTACTTTTTAACTATTTATGGTGCTTGTTACGAAACTTATTTATTTAAAATAAAAAAATTTGTTTAAACATTTGGAATTAGAAATGATAAACTGAACACGAAAAACACATTTTAATGTTTGTTTATGAAACAGAAAGATTGTCGAAATAATAGAAATTCAATGTTTTAATTATTTTAGATACATGTTACGTCCTTCAATATAATTATATCTTATTTTTAACAGTTACTACAAACTTTTTATTTGCTGTTATTTTTTTAGTTTTTTTTTCCATTAAAAATTAATAAAATCAATAACCATATTAGTTTTGTATTATTTTATACAGGTTACAAAGAAACATTGATTAATATTTAATTAACTGTGAAGAAAAATGTCAAGTGCAAAATTTATGCGTGCGAAAGAAAAAAAAAAATTACTTGGTATTTCAGTGATGGGAACTAGAACCTAGTTGACATCTGTGAAAGCTTCAGTTTCTAATAGTAAATTTATCTTAATAGCAAATAAACTTCAAATACTTATTTATTTTTAAATAAAATATTTTGTAAATTTTTTTCAATAATTATAATTTATATAATCATAATTCTATCAATTACATTCTTATTCTTTTTCCATAAAATAATAAAAATTAGCAAGCAAGTAAGAATTATGGAGAACTAATCTTCATAATAGTAAATAAAAACAATTAAAAGTGCCATATTCGGCTATGCCGAATCTTATATACGCTTCACCATCTATGTAAATCTAGTTTAGTGAAGTAACTCCAATCAAAAAAGCAAAAGGGTGACATAGCATTAAAAAATAAAAAAAATCGGGAAATATGGGCGAGCGCCAATTTTTTCACTTAATGTTTTTGTCTTATTTTTTCTCCACATACACATTTCTCCAATCATAACTTTTTAAGAACTAGCGTGATCTTGTTATAGAATAGGTCAACAATTTTTTATTAGTGTAACATTTAAATTAATCTTATGTTTATTTTTATTATATTATACATAATAAAAATTAATTAGTCTTAAAACTGCATATATGTAAATATTTGAAGTAAAACATACCAAAAATCATAAAAACTGACAATTTTATAAACAGTAATATATGTATGTATATTTACCTAATTAACATAAAATATAAATATTTTATTTAGGTTCAAATAAATTGACGCATTTGTAAAATTTTTATATTCCATTTGTTTGAAGGAAATTCATTTTTTTGTTACATGTACTAATGAGGTTGTAAAACCAACTTGGAAAACCCAAACTACCGCAAGAGGAATTTATTAATCCTTTTTAGGCTCTCTGCTTTCTTAAATGAAATCCTTCTATTTAAGTCTTTCACTTCCCAGCAAAAAATAGACATTAGCTAAAAAAGTATGTGGCAATAATGACTTACTTTTGTGATTGCCATATTTTGTTACTCGCTTACAAAACACATTACATTAGTTCGGAAAAAAAGGAAGTAGTAATTAAACTAAGTTAAAAAATAATACCTTAAAATATCTACCAATGAGATTCATAATTTCCAGCAATGATCAATGTAATCAATTCTTAGTCAGCCTTGTTAAAATCATTAAGTTGGTAATCTAATTGGGAAGTCCTTCCGCAAAAAATGCTTAATTCCACACTCGATTACCTTTTGCTCGGTTATTATTATAATTTGCCGTTAGTCAAAGGCAAATCAGTAACGTATAATTAAGGTGTCTTTAGACGACGTGTACAAGTGGAATGTCAAAATTAATATCCATATGTAACTTCGCGTATATGTCAAAATCAGTGTTAACATAATGTTTATAGTTATCATGTTCACGTTTGCATATGTTACGTACATATGATATATCCTCCTGTTGTAGAAAAGAAAATGTAAATACATAAAACAGTGAAGTCAACTCTTCAATATTTCTTTGCGATAATTATTTAAAAATAACATCTTTACGATTTAAGTTTAAAAGGCACATACGCGTTTAAAATGTCACCATTATTATTTTTTTCTTTTACGTACATATACATGTATGCACATACTTCTACATAAAAATAATTTAGGAATACTCACGTACCAAAAAAAGTTAGTACGGATTTTGAATTTAAAAGTACGCTAAGGAAGAGATAATAATAAGAAGGTAATAATAGCAATAATTCAGATTTCAATTAATTTTTTCCATACACTTATTTGGCGCTGAGTTAAAATTTTAATATTTGATCTTAAAATTGCAATAAGCGGTAATAAACTATAAATACTAAATTTTAATAAACCGTTTATCATCATGCAAAAAAAAGGTTTAAAGGTTCCCATTTTTTTCTCTCGTGGCTGCCTTGTTCATGGAATTGCGCAAATACTACTACATTGATACATATGTATGTATATTACCTACAAATGTTAAAAAAATTATTTTTGAAAATAACATATGTTATATTTCATCAGGTTACACTATGTGTATCGACTTACATTTTGAAAATCTGACATTCCATATCACTTTTACACGTAGTCTTAAAACACCTTTAGTGTTTCAAACATAAAGCCATACGTAGTTTACTTATGCACATCGCTGTAGTAATGTCTTTTTATATGTAGTCAGTTATGTATATAAGTATATATATAATAACAGTTAACTAATAATAACCGTTAACTTAGTTCCATTATTATGAGATGCACCCTAATGATGCATCTCTATTCTGTCGCCAAATATGTGCGACGTTTTGCATTTCATTTCGGTAATTTAGGAACGTTTTATTTAAGTTTAATATTTTCCCAAATAGTGAAGTATTATGGGAAAACGTAAAATATAATTTAAATTATTTTGTTTACGTTTTGGATGTCATTTGGATATTCACAAATGTTATTCCCAAGGCATCCTATTTTTTATGTTACTAAAATGTGCTGACCATTAGGATAATTGTATGTATTTTACACTGTGTTTAGTAACAAAAGTAAATCTCACTTGTCTACAGTAAGAATTTCTAGCAAAAAGTGTTGCATACCGTTACCGTTACGTTTAGAAAAGAACACAAAAGTGTACAAAGTTGTGAATGTATGCAACATTTTCTTCAGAAAAGAAAACGTCATATGAATTTAGATAGACCTTTGATTTAATCAATTATACATTATGTACGAAAATATATGTGTATGTACTAAATGTACTAAATGTTCAACTGAAAGATATCAAAACAAATTTATACTCATTTCGATAATTCAAGATTTTGAGGTAACTTGAAAACTATTTACAAACTGTATAACTATTCAAATGCTTCTTAACGAAGCATTGATGTAATAAATATTTACAGTATTTATTTTACAATTGAAAATTATGTTTTCCATAATGAATTAGCAGCGGCTATTTTGCAATTTTATATATTGTTTGTAATTATTCAAAATATTTCCTTTTTTATTTCAGATGAAATCCATGGATGCCAATAGATATGCCACAAAGAAAACAATTGCCCAAGGCATGTTGGATATAGCGTTGCTTACAGCGAACGCTTCACAGCTAAAATATATTCTGCAAGTAGGAGAACAACATCAGTTCTACAAATTAATGTTGATACTTATCAGTTTGTCGATAGTTTTGCAAGTGAGTTTTTAATCATTTTTAGTGTTATCGAGGTATTCACAGTTTTCTTAAAAAATGTTTGGAATAGAATATGAACAAAAAAAAAACCGAGAAAAAACTTGTGAACACTTTAGCTATAACAAATCTTAGAACCATTAAACTTTAAGTACGTATAAAATACATGGGCCATTTTTGTACTAAATACAGATCCTGTCTGGTGTTTTAAGTTTATCATTGAGTCTAATGCGTGACTGTCGCATGCATTTGCCTGAGTTTCATCGATCGGCCAATTTGATCAATCACATTCGAACGGGATTTGCATTTTTTGTAACCATGATTAATTTATTTATATCAGCATTTGATTCTCGCTTACCAAGACCCCAAGGAGACTTTTTAAGTGGACTAAATTAAAAAACAAAAAAGCATCTCATATTTTTGAAAGGAGTTAAAAAATTGATATCTTATTTTAATTAAATTTATATTTTAGACTGTAAGATAAATCTAAAAAAAAACATCTTTTTCATTTTTCTTTATGCCGCAGCTGTTGATTGGTATATTGTTTGTTATAATTGGAAGTCTGAATATCAACCGTAAACAAGACCAAACGGCCGCTATAATATTAAATGACGTAATTTTGGTTATAATATTTGTTATATCGATTATTAATGTGATTATATCCGGTTTTGGCATCGAATACTCATCTCAACCTCTGCGATTATTGGATCATCCCAAAAAAGATCTTTAAAAGTTTTAAGTTTGTGTGTAGAAACAATTATTTGTAGCATTAAGTTAAATAAAAACTTTACATAAATAAAATGTATATAAATCTGTGTTTCATTTTTTTCTTAGATCAGTGCCGGTTTACTCTTAATAATACAATCAGTTGTCGGCATTCACAAAAGCAAAATGGAGCGCAAGGTAGCTGATGTCTTAAATCATATTATAAGTGCTTTAATATTTTTGTCGGCATTTTGTGATATTATTAAAATGAATTTTGGTTTAGATCCAGCTGTTGCAGACATGGAAAAACACGTTTAAATACTTAAAAACATGGTCTTATTATTTAGTTTTTGGACCAACTTATATATTTTATTGTTAAATAAATTGTATAAATTTCAGTATTATAATTTATTTATTTATTTTTTTTTAATTATAATAACAATTAATTTAAAATTATTTTTGTTGTTTATTTCCATAAGGAGAAAAGTCCTCCATTTTAATAACCACCTGGATGCTTTTGTCTTAGTGCAATGACACACTCATCGACCCAGGACCCGGTCCCTTAGTCTACATGTAGAGAAAAATACAGGGATACACATTGGTTTAAAAAAAATCTTAACATTTAAATTAAAAATAAACTTTTTCTAACATTTTCGAAAAATTATATGGACTACTCAGAAGGACCCCTTCTCCCTTATGATCTCCGAATGTTTAGTTGCAGACTAAAGTCTTTCAAATGACTTGCTTCAATAACTAAAAATAATGAGTATCGGATGAACAATTTTAATTAGGCCAAAGTTTTTATTTTCAATCTTGTAGTAGCGAGCCAGAATATGTGTTACTTTCTGCTGGAGACTAATTAAAGCTTGAAAGTAAAATAAAGATTACGAACTTGAACCTTATTTAAATTTAAGTTGTTTGAAAACAATTACCCGCACTAGAAATGGTACAAAATCAGGTATTATTAAACTTAGAGTCATCTGATATATATACATATAATAAAACTGTAACGGGGTCATTTCTGTATAGAAAATATTTTTTTTTAATTTTAATGTTGGTGTAGATAGTAATCGATATCAAATACAAAACACATTTTTGTCAGTCTTTGAATTTTGTGAGGAGGTCCTTTGGAGCTTTGTTTTAAATATAAAAAACTTTTTTCATAAAAGTATGACATTTCGTGGAGAAAAAAAGAGATAAAAGTATGAAAGCACACAATTTTACCGGTATAACCGTTGTCAGCACATTTAATTTTTTTATATAGAAAATGTGTAACACTGTTTACAGAACTTTGAAATAAATAAGTAAAATCACATTTTTCCAAAATTGAATATTAAGAATATTAGAAATTACACGCAGACGAAGTCTCGGCTAATCAAGTTCAGTGAAATTTGAAACATAGATAGATCCTCATCTATATCTGTTTCCAGGGTTATGACTAGATGAGAAAATTAAGGGGAAAAACTGGCATCTAAGTCTGTACCGATTGCAATAAAATTTAAAAAATGTTTATTTTCAAAAAAAAAAATAATAATAATAATAATAATAATAAAAAAAGGAATAGAAGAGTGCAGTGGGGGAGAGAACAAACACGAAAATTTATAAATCTTAACCGATCTTAACAGCAGATTCTAAAGATATTTTAAATTTAGATACATACCTCCCGGTCTATAAGATTCACATGTATAGAGTACAGCCCCATAGCAAACAAGGCTATGATAAATATATTATACAAAGCCTAGAAAGGCCCTAGAACTAGGTGACGCCGCATACAATAAGCTAGTGTATCATAATAGCCCAATTCATAATCTTGTGCAAATGGTCTTGCATCATAGCATTTGCCTTGTGAATTGGGCTAATATTTTTTATGTAATTAGTAGTTAGGATTTGGAAAAATTGATATAAATTTGTAATTTTAAAATGACGGACTTCTGAAATAGTTGAGGTAGACATATAATGTATTAATTTACAGGAAATATTTTTTTCATTTTAAAGGTATATACAACTTTTACAAATTTTAACATTTTAAGAAGGGGGTTTTGCAAGTCTTTAAATATATACTATTTAAGAATATACCATTTCAGAATTTTTTAATGTTCCGAAACTTCAGAATAAACATTGAGCTTGATTTATTTAAATCATTTCTAAGGTGAAAGTTAATTAGCCTATATAGCTGTCTTATTATACATTTTAAGTGGTTGCAGTAATTTGGATTGCTACATCTCTGAAGTTTACGTTTATATTTATTTCTTGGAGCAATAAGCATCTTAGAAGTACTTACATGAAATCTCTCTGTGTCACGACTTTTTATCGTTAATGGTATCAAAGTGTGAGACCCATTCACAATTACAGTTAAATTGTTTAAAACAAAATCTACTATTCTGAATGATTATAAAAAATTAAATACATAAGTACATATGTATATTGTTTTGAAACTACCATAAATGAATATATTGTCCGAATAGGGTGAATGAGCATGGGAAATAAATGTAATAGTTTAAAAGTAAGCAACGACTTAAAGCTTGTGTGTGATTAGCAATAAGATAACCGGATATAAGAATTCACAAAAAAAAATTTTATTAAATTATATTTTTGTAACCAACTTTTTCTATACAATTAGTTCAAATTCTTTATACATAACGTATCATAATTGTGTAGTAACGCTATGATGGGATTATTATATCTTTTAACTATTGTATATATCTTACATCAGAAAAAGTTGCTTCTACCATTAAGTAACCATATCACTGGAAACGTTTACAAAATACTGTAAATAGGATTTGTAATATGAGATAAAAAAGGGATTTTAATAAAACTAACCAATTTACTTTAAAAAATTTGTGTAAATTATTATGGTCATAACTTAAAATCAAACATGATTCAAACGAGTTTATTTGATGAAAGTCTGGTAACATTTTTTCCTAACCTTACAAAAGTCAAAGTAGAAAAATTTAAGGCGAAACAAAAATTGAAAGAGACGGAAAAATAAATTCATCTTGTGCGTGTATTTAGTGAAAATTAATTTGTAATTTAGTTAATTCTATCAAAATGTAATTATTAAACAGTGATTCCGTTCATTTACTTAAGTTTTCTTTAAACAAAATCATATCAAAGTCAAACGTCCAACCACATAAGAAATAATAATAAATAATTGAATTCTGTTAGCATTAGCACAATAACACCAACAACAAAAATACCTGCAAACTCGGAAAAATATTGTAAAGACAAGAAATTCAGAAGTATTTAGTAAATGGAAGAATACAATAACAAAAGAGAATATTCAAAAATTCCTGGAAAAAAATACATAAAAACGAAACATTAAAAAAACGTTAATTACTACTTAATGAAATCCTGTGAGAATTTCTCCACTTTATAAAGCTAAAATTTAATTTTTATAACAAATCGCTTAAAATACATTCTAATTAAGTGGTGCTAATACAATAACATATACACCTGCCAATATAAACAGCAGGGCGTCCTTGGTAAAGGAAAAATTTTCACGGTTTTTTTATTTTACCGAACCGAACAATAATGAAAAATGTTGGCAAAGAGAAATTTGTTACCACGGAACTGCTATAAATATTGGGGACTGCCCGGAAAATATTTGCTTAAGGACAGAATAATAACAGAATAAAAGCATATAATATAAAAAACGTATTAGGACTGACAAATTTACAGCAACTTTTTATAAGTGCATGCACAATAAACAGTCCAACGCATACCTTTACTCACATCTCCACAATACGTAGCCTTCAGACTGATGACACCCCAAAAACCAAAAACATTATTAAAGCAATTATTATTTTTTTAATCTTCGTTTGCGAAAGGATTGTAAATTTATTTTTAAATCGTTTGATTTATGTGGAAAAATTATTAAAATAAAGTGTGCTTTATTCTAAAGTTAGTTCTTTTATTATTAGTAATATAAGAGCATTAAATCAAAATGAAAATCAGCTCCCTCCCTTCCTGTGTTTTATCGACGCAATCAACTTCACTTCCACAGCTACAATTGTCGGCACTTCTATCATTAACTGTCGCAGATCCTGTTATAAAAGCACTCAACATCTTTGTCGCAACATCAAAGGAAGTAATTTTAACCCGTCCACACCCACTCAACAAAAAATCATTCGTCGTCTTCTTGACTCTCCAAATGTCAAATTCACTTTGTTTTTAGTATTTGCGGCTCTTCTTGGCACCTTTATAACAGTGGTAGTAGCAGTTCTACTCTTTCGTTTGTTTTCCACAACACGAAACTTCAAAGGTAAAATATATTTTTGTTACATGTGCTTCTATTAGATACATTTCTTTTTTTTTGTATTTACATATATAATAATTTTGGTAACTTGTAAGATTTAGAAAAAAATGTGTATAGATAAATTCCAACTTAAGTCGTAGAGACTGAAACCAAATTTTTTAAATGAGCTGATTTTGCAGTTTAATAGTCATAAGAATTTTTACCTTCATATACCCTGGAATTTGAGGTACGATCCATGTTAAGTACGATATGGGAATTTCTTCAATGTCGAATGCGACATTCGTATGCATTGATAGTCAAAAAAATATTTTATTTTTGAAAAAGGCGAAACTTAGAGCTCTTGATTACCATCATAATTGCTGGTTGGGTAAATTTAAGTAATTTTATGTGTGTAACGATAAATTCGAATTTAACTAGTAGAGACAGTTAACAGAGCACTGTTAATCGTTAGACCTTTATAAATTAAAACACTTACCCGGTAGTTTGGGACCCGGTCCATGTTAAATGCGATCTGTAAAAATTGTGCTAGAGTGCACTGAGTGATATAATAATCTTTAGTTTATTTAAAATGTTTGCCAGAAGTTTCCTGAAAAGTTAAGTAAGCGATAACGAAATGACTATCGAGACGTGCTTTGACCCTCAATAATCAATATCGGTAATTAATTTATAGGGGTAATTAAATAAAAAATAGCACGAAGTTTGTGTAAAAATGAAATATTAAAAAAAAAATAAAATTTTTTTTATTGAAAGTCAGTACTTCAAATTTTGGTCTCTAAGATATTTTGACCAATGTGGCCAAATGGAGAGGTGGCATGCAAGACCACCTTATAGATAGTGTTTTTCCGAATTGAGTTTGTGACTAGTGGAAAATCATGAGAATTTAATTTGGATTATATGAGTGATTTCTATGAAGAATTGTGGCTAAGAGGTGGCATGCAATACAACCTTATGGATAGTGTTCACTAGGGTCAGTACTATTATTCCTTATAATCACTTTTTCCAAATTGAGTTTGTGAGTAGTGAAAAAATGATGAAAATCTAATTTGATTCATATGAGTGATTTCTATAAAGGATTTTAGCCAATGACGCCAAATGAATAGGTGGCATGTAATGACACCTTATGAAAAGTGTTTACTGTGGTCAGTACTATTGCTTCATATAATCACCTTTTCCAAATTGAGTTCGCGAGTAGTGAAAAAAAATGATGAAAATTAAATTTGGGTCATATGAGTGGTTTCTGTGAAGGATTTTGGCCAATGTGGCCAAATGGAAAGGTGGCATGTAATGTCACCTTATGGAAAGTGTTAACTAGGGTCAGTACTATTGGTCTATATAAACACTTTTTTCAAATTGAATTTGTGAGTAGTGAAAATATTATGAAAATTAAATTTGGGTCATATAAGTGATTTCTATGAAGGATTTTGGTAAATGTGGCCAAATGAAGAGGTGGCATGCAATACCACCTTATACATAGTGTTTACTAGGGTCAGTACTTGTTTGTGAGTAGTGAAAAAATGCATTATATAAATAATGGATGTGTGTGATGATAAATTTTAAAATTTTTAGCTTTGCCACAAACCTTTTAATTTAACAGAGCTCTGTTAAAAAGATAACATAGCCCTGTTAAAGTAATAAACATTCGGTTTATGCATGGAAACGGCGAAATATGGCAAAAACAAAATGAATGGGATTTGTTTGCGAGGTTTTCTTCTATAGTTCTGCATACAAAATATTAAAAAGGGCGTTTTGGAACGGGTTTGTGCACTTATATTGTTATTATTTATTTGCTCTGACGGTTGAGCCCATTTTTATGGAAACATTAAAAGATGGCAAAATCGTAATAATACAGAATTGTGTTCAAGATATTCCTGTTTAATTGTTCTGTGGTTGTTTCACAAATATAAAATTTAATAATACACGTCCGACTCAAATAACTTTCAAATCAAAACTAATATTTTATTTTTTATACGAAAATTAAAAATTGAAACATAAGAAAATCTAAGACTACTTAAACATATAAATATAAAAATTAATAGAAGTATGTGCTGCCACACTAGCCCCTTCCAAGTTTAATCATAATTAAACGATATATTTTAAATTAAACTTAAATTATTTAATTTAATGGTACATTCAGCTATATTATTGCTCACGAATGCGGGCTTAAGATGATCAATTGAAACGTTTTCGGTTTTTGATCCTATTTGTAATTTGAAATATTTATCGCTTTTATGTAAAACTTCATATGGACCATCATATTTTGGACATAAAGCCTTAGGCGAGTGTAATTTCTTCCATACGTGTGATGTGTTTTTAAGATCATTATGTACAAATGGTTTTTGATGTGAGTGATTACTTGCTGGAACTGGCTTTATATTTTCAAAAGATCTTCGGAGAAGTGTGAGTACTTCTGAAGGAGTTTCGTTGTAGTCTACATTACTTTTGAAAAATTCTCCTGGTAACCGTAAAACCTCCCCGTAAATTAATTCCGCAGGTGATGCCTTAATGTCTTCTTTGAAAGCTGCTCGTAAACCTAATAGGACTATAGGCAGTGTTTTCGTCCACTGTAGATTTTCTTTACAAATAAGAGCAGTTTTAAGTGTACGATGGAATCTTTCGACGATTCCGTTCGATTGTGGATGATATGCTGTAGATTGCTGATGATGAACTCCAAAAATTTTAGCAACACTTGCAAAAATTTTTGAGATAAATTGTCTTCCTCGGTCTGTGTGAATTTTATGAGGGCAACCAAATCTACTAACCCATCCTTCAATAAAACCTCTACATACATCTTCAGAGGTAATATTTTTTAAAGGCAAGACTTCAATCCATCTTGTAAAACGGTCGATAATAGTCAACATATACTGAAATCCTTCAGATGGTGGAAGAGGTCCCACAATGTCCATATGTATTGCTGCAAATCGTTGAGTTTCTTGAGAAAATACACCAAATTTTGATTTTGTGTGACGATTTACTTTTGAAGATTGGCACGTTTTACACGTTTTAACCCAGTTGTTACAATCTTTATTAATAGATGGCCAAACAAATTTCTGAGTAAGCAAACGTCTTGTTGACCGTACACCAGGATGAGAAAGTCCATGTATATGGTCAAATACTTCTTTTCGAAATTGCAAAGGAATATAGGGTCTGACATGTTCTGTAGACACATCGCAAAAGAGTTTTAGAGTTGAATTTGGAATTTGCAGTTGTTTAAATTGGAGTCCGGTAGACGAGTTTTGAAAATTCATAAATTCTTCATCAGTTAGCTGAACTTTAGCAATGTCTTCATATTTTGTTAAAGAAATTTCATCTATGCGTGACATTGCATCAGCTACAGAGTTAAATTTACCAGATATGTGACGAATATCTGTAGTAAATTGCGATATAAAATTCAAGTGTCTAAACTGTCTAGGGGATGCTTTTTCTGGCTTTTGACTGAAAGCAAATATTAATGGCTTGTGGTCTGTATACAAAACAAACTTACGACCTTCCAACATATGACGAAAATGCTTAATGGATTTATATGCAGATAATAACTCTCTGTCATACGTACTATATTTCATTTCCGTATTAGAAAGTTTCTTTGAAAAGAATGCTAAAGGTTTCCAATCACCATTGTCGAATTGTTCAATTGCTGCACCTATCGCAAACTCAGATGCATCAACCTTCAAACAAATTTCAGCATCAGGATCTGGATGAGAAAGTAATACAGCTTTTACTAAATCTCTCTTACATTGTTCAAAATCAGTTTCAAGATCACTGGTCCATTGTATAGGACTTTTATCATTTTTAACAGAACCTTTTAAAAGATCATTAAGTCTGCTCTGAATTTTTGCAACACCTGGCATAAATTTTCTATAAAAATTTATCATAGCTAAGAATCTTCTCAAGTCGATTACGGTTTTCGGTTTTGGATACTGAATGATTTGCTCAACTTTTTCTTTTGAAGGTCTTAAACCAGCAGCAGTTATATTAAAACCAAGAAAATTTATGTCGTGTAAACCAAATATGCATTTACTGGGATTAATTAAGATACTATAATCTTTGAAACGTTCAAATAGAATCTTTAAGTGTTTAATATGTTCCGCTTCGTTTTTTGAAGCTATTAACACATCGTCAATATAGACGAAAACAAATTCTAAACCTCTACAGATTTCGTCCATATACCTTTGAAAGGTTTGTGCCGAGTTTTTTAGTCCAAACGGCATTTTGAGAAATTCGAAGAGTCCAAAAGGTGTAATTATTGCAGTTTTGGGTACATCATCGGGATTGACTCTAATTTGGTGATATGCCCGTACCAGGTCAAGCTTAGAAAACACTTGACAACCTTTTAAATTATACGTAAAATCTGTTATAAAAGGAATAGGGTACTTATCTGGAACTGTAATCTTGTTGAGAAAACGATAGTCTCCACACGGGCGCCAATCTCCATTCGATTTTGATACCATGTGAAGGGGATTAGCCCATTCACTTTTAGATGGTTGAATAATAGCTTGATCAAGCATGAACTGAAATTCTTTTTTTGCTATAGCCTGACGTTTTGAATCAAGTCTACGAACTTTTGCCGTTACTGGTCTCCCAGTAGTCTCGATGTAATGAAAGCATCTAGTTTCTTTGCTGCACTTGAGAGATGAGTTTATACTTACAATCTCAGGATATTCTTGAAGAATTTTTTGGAAAATAGAATCATCCTTTTTAATATAAGAAATTGATGAAGAATGTATCGAAGATAGGGTTGCTGGAGTTGAAATTAAAGTTTTTCCATCAATTAATACACGATTCTTGAGATCAGGTAATAAATGATGGTGCTTCAAAAAATCAGAACCTAAAATTGCATGAGTTACATCGGCAATAACAAAAATCCAGGAAAAGTTTCTGCGTAAACCAAAATTGAGCTGTAGCAATTGTGTTCCATATGTTCGAATTTCAGTTCCATTTGCGGCAAAGAGTTTAATTGGATAAGAATCACGATTTAATATTGAAGAATTTTGACGTTTCGATACAGGTGGAATGACAGACACGTCAGCTCCTGTATCGATAAGAAACGTGTATTTGGTTGTTAAATCCCTAAGAAGTAAGCGGCATGTTGTTGATACAAAAATTTCGGGAGCCGCTTTATCCGAAATTTCATTTAGTTTTTTGCTTGTGGGTGATTACAAGGCGAAACACACTTTGTTGCCTTGATATCAAAACGTTTGTGGTACCAACACCAACTGGTACGTTTCTTGGAGCTACTACGGGTTCTCTGACGGTTTTTATTAAAACTCCATTCTTTACTTCGACCCCGTAGAGATGAATCTAATTTCTTTTCTAGTGCTTCAATCTTTGCAGTTAAGCTATTTATAAAGTTTTCGGAAATGCTTAGACTAGAAATTTGTGGATGTGTAATTTCGAATATTTTATCTGCTTGCAATGCTAGATCATTAAGATTCAGTGTACTAGTTGCTAATATGGACCGAATATTTTCAGGAAGTTGCTCCAAGAAAAGCGTTTTTAAAACATTTTCACCAACATCATTGCCAGCAGCCAAGGATTTCATTGCTTGGAGAAAATGAGATGGCTTCTGATCGCCAATAATTAATCCACTAAATAATTTTTTTAATTTAGCCTCTTCGGATATTGAAAAAGTAGATATAAGACGGTTTTTAATTGCATCATATTTATTCGTTGCCGGCGGAGATAATAAAATATCACCAATAAACTTTAAATATGAAGATTCCAAAGAAGCAACGACATGGGAATACTTAATTTCATCTCGCACAATTCTTGATAATTGAAATAATGTCTCAATCTGAATAAACCATAATTGTGGATGTTCACTCCAAAACGGTGGTAGTTTTTGAATTGCTGCTGATGATGTAGCAGCCACTTCTGGAAATCTTACAAAATCATCTTGAAGGTTGCGTGCTTGCTGTCCCGTTAAATTGGAATTATTTTGACCAGCGGGATCCGCTGTAGGAGCCGGAGAATGTAGTAAGGACATGGGGTCACCAAATTTGTGGTTGTTTCACAAATATAAAATTTAATAATACACGTCCGACTCAAATAACTTTCAAATCAAAACTAATATTTTATTTTTTATACGAAAATTAAAAATTGAAACATAAGAAAATCTAAGACTACTTAAACATATAAATATAAAAATTAATAGAAGTATGTGCTGCCACAGTTCATATTTGGAATTTTTAATAGCGCGAGTTTGAACGGGTTTTGGGCATTTTAAAAT
Organism: Gymnosoma rotundatum; assembly: GCA_916610165.2. Taxonomy (NCBI): domain Eukaryota; kingdom Metazoa; phylum Arthropoda; class Insecta; order Diptera; family Tachinidae; genus Gymnosoma; species Gymnosoma rotundatum. The sequence goes on from OU744336.1 coordinate 120,958,759, forward strand.
TTTTTAAATTTGAGTTTGACAATTAAAGAGGAATACCTCACACACATTTCTGTATTATTACGATTTTGCCATCTTCTGTTGTTTTCATGAAAATGGGCTCATCCCTTAGAGAAACTCAAATTTTAAAAATTTTAAAATGCCCAAAACCCATACCAACTCAAGGGTGTGAAGATAGCTCCGTCAGTTAGCTTCGTTTTAGACAACCCTGTTATTGTTTACATACATCTCACTCAGAAAATGTTAAGTTAACAGAGTTGAATTATATTAACATTTGTGTTTGAAAAATAAAAATATTAATAAAAAAGAATATAAATGCATATTAAATTAAGTTTATAATTTAATAAAAAAATATACAAATTCAAAATATAAGGATTTTTAAAAAGAGGTCGAAAAATTTATTTTCTTTTTTTTTATACAGGTATTTATCAAATGCCCAAAAATAGGTCAAAATTGAAAAGGTGCGGCTTAGCGGACTACTGGGGGAGAAAGCCTCGACATTATAGATTTCAGAACTGTAAAGGTTATATTCAGAATTTGTATAGGTTTTTAGTAATGACATGACGAAAAATGTGAAATTACGCATTACCCCATATGAAATTTTTTAAATGCCCAATAATGGGTCAAAATTGAAAAGGTGCGGCTTAGCGGACTACTGGGGAAGAAAGCCTCGACATTATAGATTTCAGAACTGTAAAGGTAATATTCAGAATTTGTATAGGTTTTTAGTAATGACATGACGAAAAATGTGAAATTACGCATTACCCGATATGAAATTTTTTAAATGCCCAAAAATGGGACAAAATTGAAAAGGTGCGGCTTAGCGGACTACTGGGGGAGAAAGCCTCGACATTATAGATTTCAGAACTGTAAAGGTTATATTCAGAATTTGTATAGGTTTTTAGTAATGACATGAAGAAAAATGTGAGATTACGCATTATCCCATATGGAAATTTTTTAAATGCCCAAAAATGGGCCAAAATTGAACAGGTGCGGCTTAGCGGACTACTGGGGGAGAAAGCCTCGACATTATAGATTTCAGAACTGTAAAGGTTATATTCAGAATTTGTATAGGTTTTTAGTAATGACATGAAGAAAAATGTGAAATTACGCATTACCCCATATGGATATTTTTTAAATGCCCAAAAATGGGTAAAAATTTAAAAGGTGCGGCTTAGCGGACTACTGGGGGAGTAAGCCTCGACATTATAGATTTCAGAACTGTAAAGGTTATATTCAGAATTTGTATAGGTTTTTAGTAATGACATGAAGAAAAATGTGAGATTTCGCATTATCCCATATGGAAATTTTTTAAATGCCCAAAAATGGGTCAAAATTGAAAAGGTGCGGCTTAGCGGACTACTGGGGGAGAAAGCCTCGACATTATAGATTTCAGAACTGTAAAGGTTATATTCAGAATTTGTATAGGTTTTTAGTAATGAAATGAAGAAAAATGTGAAATTACGCATTACCCCATATGGATATTTTTTAAATGCCCAAAAATAGGTCAAAATTGAAAAGGTGCGGCTTAGCGGACTACTGGGGGAGAAAGCCTCGACATTATAGATTTCAGAACTGTAAAGGTTATATTCAGAATTTGTATAGGTTTTTAGTAATGACATGAAGAAAAATGTGAAATTACGCATTACCCCATATGGATATTTTTTAAATGCCCAAAAATGGGTAAAAATTTAAAAGGTGCGGCTTAGCGGACTACTGGGGGAGAAAGCCTCGACATTATAGATTTCAGAACTGTAAAGGTTATATTCAGAATTTGTATAGGTTTTTAGTAATGACATGAAGAAAAATGTGAGATTTCGCATTATCCCATATGGAAATTTTTTAAATGCCCAAAAATCGGTCAAAATTGAAAAGGTGCGGCTTAGCGGACTACTGGGGGAGAAAGCCTCGACATTATAGATTTCAGAACTGTAAAGGTAATATTCAGAATTTGTATAGGTTTTTAGTAATGACATGAAGAAAAATGTGAAATTACGCATTACCCCATATGGAAATTTGTTAAATGCCCAAAAATGGGTCAAAATTGAAAAGGTGCGGCTTAGCGGACTACTGGGGGAGAAAGCCTCGACATTATAGATTTCAGAACTGTAAAGGTAATATTCAGAATTTGTATAGGTTTTTAGTAATGACATGAAGAAAAATGTGAAATTACGCATTACCCCATATGGAAATTTGATAAATGCCCAAAAATGGGTCAAAATTGAAAAGGTGCTGCTTAGCGGGCTACTGGGGGAGAAAGCCTCGACATTATAGATTTCAGAACTGTAAAGGTTATATTCAGAATTTGTATAGGTTTTTAGTAATGAAATGAAGAAAAATGTGAAATTACGCATTACCCCATATGGAAATTTTTTAAATGGCCAAAACTGGGTCAAAATTGAAAAGGTGCGGCTTAGCGGACTACTGGGGGAGAAAGCCTCGACATTATAGATTTCAGAACTGTAAAGGTTATATTCAGAGTTCGTATAGGTTTTTAGTAATGAAATGAAGAAAAATGTGAAATTACGCATTACCCCATATGGATATTTTTTAAATGCCCAAAAATGGGTCAAAATTGAAAAGGTACGGCTTAGCGGACTACTGGGGGAGAAAGCCTCGACATTATAGATTTCAGAACTGTAAAGGTTGTATTCAGAATTTGTATAGGTTTTTAGTAATGACATGAAGAAAAATGTGAAATTACGCATTACCCCATATGGAAATTTTTTAAATGCCCAAAAATGGGTCAAAATTGAGAAAGCCTCGACATTATAGATTTCAGAACTGTAAAGGTTATATTCAGAATTTGTATATGTTTTTAGTAATGACATGAAGAAAAATGTGAAATTACGCATTACCCCATATGGATATTTTTTAAATGCCCAAAAATGGGTCAAAATTGAAAAGGTGCGGCTTAGCGGACTACTGGGGGAGAAAGCCTCGACATTATAGATTTCAGAACTGTAAAGGTTATATTCAGAATTTGTATAGGTTTTTAGTAATAGAATTGAGAAAAATGTGAAATTACGCATTACAGTATAGCTTATTTTGTATGTACATTTTTTTAACTGAAGTGATCTTGATTTAGTAGAATATTTTGAAATTCTAAATATATGAATGTTATTTTCTTAAACATGATTTACATATATACATAATATACATTTATCTGCAGAATACATCTTTGGCATACCTCTGGTCACTCTAAAGAGTGTGTTTTTTACTTTTATTTTGTTTACGTCTCTCTTATTTAATTGGTTAGTGTTGCCGCTTTGGTAATGTATATCTTTGCTTTCAGGGTGTTTATGAACATCAATAATTTTATTTAGTAATTAGATTAAAACTCCAGTTTCTTTTTAGGTTTCTTTTCTAAAAATATTTATTTAGTGGTAAAAATGTCCTTTTATTGCTTTGTTATATCTTTATATACATTCATACATATGTAGCTTTAAAAAAAAAATTAATGAATACAAATCTATGTACATAATTAACCAAATTGGTTCTGTTTAACATTATTAGAGGTTTTATAAAATTAAAAATATTAGAGATTATTTAATTTTGACATTAGTAATACGGACAGTAAAAATGCATGTATATTTGTATACCGGTATTTACATAAAATATGTGTGTGTATTTTTACAAATGTAATCTTTTTTAGTTAACAAAAAAATTTTAATTTAATAAAATGGTTAAATGATTTCTAGTTCGTTTTTTCTATATAGATATCTAGATTTTAAATTTTTATATTAAAGATGCCGTTTTAAATTAAATAATATTGAAACAAATATGCAAAGGCGGTCCTTTATGATCGAAAAACAAGATTTAAATGAATTAAAGAAGAGAAAAAATTAATAATTAACACTGGCAGAATATTTTTCAAAAACGCTTAATACCTATAATATTTTATTAATAGAAGTTTAGAACAACACAGGGAAAGCATGAAGAAAAAAGCGAAATGCTGGATGATATATAAAAATACATAAAAATATGGAAAATATACTATCAAAACTTTGAAAGGATTTGAATTATAACGATCTGTTTCGTACAACATAATTTAAAAATTCAGTTGCTTATTGAAACGAATTCCTGAACCAAAGATCCATTAATTGTCAAATAATAATGCAAATGGGTAAAAAAATTGAGTACTTTCGCGAATTCGATAAAGCATCAAAGAGTTACATTTCACATTTAAAAATACTTTAGATCAATTTTTCGGCCATACGTTTAAATGGATAAAAAAAAAGCACTTAGATAAATTAATTCAAAATTTGTCAACGCTTTACCTTGAGGTCAGTATGAGAACATTATTTTCGAAAACTACTATGTAAATATAAATTTCTAACAAGTGATTAAAAATTTCTTTCCGTGGACTTAAAGAATCTATTTCATTTAGCAAAATTGTTGTCGATCTAAATGGTTTGATCGTTTCGTCTACATATTGGAAAATATGGTCATATTTTCCAATTACAATTTTTATACGTTGTATTTTTCTTGGAAGTCTTGAAGTGTCAGTTTTAAAATTTTTTTCGCCAACAACCATGGTGTGGTTTATTTTTTCTTTACTTTTTTTGGCGTCCTTTTCCAAAATTCTTTTATGAGGTCAACATTTTTATAAGGTCTGCTTTCTTTACACTGTGTGAAAATATGTTCACATTCTATTTCTTTTATTTTAGCGTGAATATATTCAAAGGACCTTCTCACATATTCAGCAGCTCTAACATTTATCTTGCCATTTAAAACAATATTTTTCAATGTCGAAAAATAACCCTCTGCCGGGCTATTTGAAATCCTGCTTTCAGAACTATCAACAAAATTTCCCATTACGTTTGACCATAACACAACATACGGCATCCATTTGGTCAAAATAATATTGAAAAATGCTCCATTTTTGTATGCGTTTAAAGGTCCTTCCTCTACTGAGTGGTTAATTCTATTTTTAACCTTCAGTGTAATATGTAGTGCACGTTTGTAAAATGGACTCTTTGAGTACAGTGACTGGCTTTCGCCTTTTGCGTAGGTTGCCAGGTTTTCTACTGAAGATTCATCAATATTGTCTTCAACATTGTATTGTTTGAGTTTACTCTTCGCATTATTAAAAATGTTATTCGTATAATTGCTCAACAGAAGAACGCATGCTGCTTCAAACCATACCCAAATTTCATATGGGATAATGCGTAATTTCACATTTTTCTTCATGTCATTACTAAAAACCTATACAAATTCTGAATATAACCTTTACAGTTCTGAAATCTATAATGTCGAGGCTTTCTCCCCCAGTAGTCCGCTAAGCCGCACCTTTTCAATTTTGACCCATTTTTGGGCATTTAAAAAATATCCATATGGGGTAATGCGTAATTTCACATTTTTCTTCATGTCATTACTAAAAACATATACAAATTCTGAATATAACCTTTACAGTTCTGAAATCTATAATGTCGAGGCTTTCTCCCCCAGTAGTCCGCTAAGCCGCACCTTTTCAATTTTGACCCATTTTTGGGCATTTAAAAAATTTCCATATGGGGTAATGCGTAATTTCACATTTTTCTTCATTTCATTACTAAAAACCTATACAAATTATGAATATAACCTTTACAGTTCTGAAATCTATAATGTCGAGGCTTTCTCCGCCAGTAGTCCGCTAAGCCGCACCTTTTCAATTTTGACCCATTTTTGGGCATTTAAAAAATATCCATATGGGGTAATGCGTAATTTCACATTTCTCTTCATTTCATTACTAAAAACCTATACAAACTCTGAATATAACCTTTACAGTTCTGAAATCTATAATGTCGAGGCTTTCTCCCCCAGTAGTCCGCTAAGTCGCACCTTTTCAATTTTGACCCATTTTTGGGCATTTAAAAAATTTCCATATGGGGTAATGCGTAATTTCACATTTTTCTTCATGTCATTACTAAAAACCTATACAAATTCTGAATATAACCTTTACAGTTCTGAAATCTATAATGTCGAGGCTTTCTCCCCCAGTAGTCCGCTAAGCCGCACCTTTTCAATTTTGACCCATTTTTGGGCATTTAAAAAATTTCCATATGGGGTAAGCGAAATTTCACATTTTTCTTCATGTCATTACTAAAAACCTATACAAATTCTGAATATAACCTTTACAGTTCTGAAATCTATAATGCCGAGGCTTTCTCCCCAGTAGTCCGCTAAGCCGCACCTTTTCAATTTTGACCCATTTTTGGGCATTTAGAAAATTTCCATATGGGGTAATGCGTAATTTCACATTTTTCTTCATGTCATTACTAAAAACCTATACAAATTCTGAATATAACCTTTACAGTTCTGAAATCTATAATGTCGAGGCTTTCTCCCCCAGTAGTCCGCTAAGCCGCTCCTTTTCAATTTTGACATATTTTTGGGCATTTGATAAATACCTGTATAAAAAAAAGAAAATAAATTTTTCGACCTTTTTATAAAAATCCTTATATTTTGACTTTGTATATTTTGCTATTAATATATAAACTTAATTTTATATGCATTTATATTATTTTTTAATAATATTTTTATTTTTCAAACGCACATGTTAACATAATTCAACTCTGTTAACTTAACATTTTCTGAATGAGATGTATGTAAACAATAACAGGGTTGTCTAAAACGAAGCTAACTGACGGAGCTATCTCCATACCCTTATTTGTATAGGGTGTGTTATACCAGCCATTTCCCATTTTTCCATAATAACCACCAATCTTCTCAAGAATTGTTGAAAAATTACTATGTTAAAAAACTATGTATTTGTTGTTCTTTAAGAACTATTTTGAACATTTAGCTTTTATAATCTCACCCAGTACACTCTAGCATAATTTTTACATATTGCACTTAAGATGGACCGGGTCCCAAATTCCCGGGTTAAGCGTTTTAATTTATAAAGGTCAAAATTCTAACGACTGTTAAATGATTAACAGTGCTCTGTTAATGTTAAAAAAATTGGTTTATGTCTCTACTAGTTAAATTCGAATTTATCTTCACACACATCAAAAACTCAATTCGGAAAAAGTGTTCATATGGATTTTCTTCATTTCATTACTAGTATTGACCCTATTAAGCACTATCTATAAGGTGGTCTTGCATGCCACCTCTCCATTTGGCCACATTGGTTAAAATATCTTAGAGACCTAAATTTGATGTATCGACTTTCAATAAAAATAATTTTAATTTATGTAGATATAATTAAGAAGGTGTTGAAATCGCTTAAATTTAATTATTTGTTACAAAATTATTGTTAAATATATTTATAAATGTAAAACAATTCGTGTTTTGCTTTGTATGATGTTACGTCAAACATAATTAACTTCACACTCATATATGTTTTACGTAAGTCCTTAGGTCGAAAACATATATAACTCGACATATTTATCTTCACACACATCTTTATTTTAAGAATTATATATTTTATTTTGGATGTGTATTAATTTTTTAGCTTTGACGCTGCCTTTAAGATCCATACCACCCCAAGGACCGGATAAACGAGTTTATCCTAGCAACATCGCAGACTGATAACTCTGTCACACCATGCAGTCTCGGACTGCCGAAAATGGCCGCTCTGTTCCCAGAAAGAGCTGGCAGAGCAGATGCTTCACCTTTCCTCTTCTTCCACGAAACCAATATCAGACATGAGAGTGGGCGTGCAGTAATCGATGTTGTCAGGAATAGCCGGAGAACAATCCAAAATGGCCGCATGGCTACAGTCCTCTAGCCTCCATGTCGCAGCTGCATTCAGCCTAACTGCCGAGTTCATGGCCAGATGTTTGGCAATGAGATCGGCCGGTAGCCAGTGCAGCATTGTAAAAAGGGCCTTCGATGGAGTGGTGCGCATTGCACCGGTGACCATCAAGGCCGAGGTACGCAGTATCCTCTTCAGTATACTGCAGTTCGCCAGTCTGCCCAGTGTGGGCCACCATACGAGAACCCCGTACATTAGTATGGGTTTAATCACCGTGTTGAAAAGCCATTACGACGTACCGGGGTTGATACCCCGGTATCGCCCGGTATAGCCTTTTTAAATACATAAAGAGCTATTGAGGCTCTGTCCGCCCGAAATCGGACATTGGCGGTCCACGACAGTTTGGAGTCCAGGATGATACCTAGGTTTTTTGCCCTGTAAGATAACCCAAGCTCCACTAAATTGAGGAGTGGTAGCGGAAAAGTTGGAATCTTTTTTCTCTTCGTGAAGAGCACAAGTTCTGTTTTCCGAGCTTTCCCGCTAAGCCCGCTCTCCGTACACCACCTACTGACACTAATCAGTGCCGATTGCAGACATTGTGATAGCGTGTCAGGATACTTACCTGACACTGCAACCGCAACGTCATCCGCATATGCCACAGCCCTCAACCCCTTGCAGTCCGTTTGTGTCAGCAATGCTTTCATGGCGAGGTTCCATAGAAGGGGTCATAATACCGCCCCTAGTGGTGTACCCCGCTTATGTAACCTGTATATGGTGGCTTGCCCCATACTGGAAGTAATGACCCTATTTGTCAATAGATTCCATATTCTTGACCGACTTACGTTCAGTCCCTCCAGGGCTATCGTAATGACCTCTGGTTTCACATTGTTAAAGGCCCCTTCTATATCTAGAAAGGCAACCAATGCATATTTCTTATGCTCTAGGGATTTTTCTATAAGCCCCACAAGCGTGTGTAGTGCCGTCTCAACAGATCTGTCCTTAATATAGGCATGTTGAGAGGCGGAGAGTCGGTCCGTATTAATCGCCCTCCTCAAATGGAGGTCCATTATCCGTTCCAAAGTTTTCAAGAGGAAGGAGGATAGATTAATAGGTCTAAAGTCCTTCGGTTCAGTGTGCGTAGTATTCCCTCCCTTGGAAATGAAGACCACGGAGCAAAAATTAAACGGTTCCGGGATATACTACCATGCAATGCATGCTGTGTACATCCGAATTAACCATGGTATAACAATATCCGCATTATGCTGGATATCAGCCGGTATAATGCCATCAGGACCCGCTATTTTAAACGGGTCAAAACTACCCAGAGCCCACATAAGTCCTTCACTATTTATAGGGAAGGGAACAGATGCGCGGCAGTCCTTTTCCTCTGAAAGGAGTACAGCCTGGAAATTGAGGTTCCATGAGAACCTCTCCTGTGCACTCAAGGTCTAATTGCCACATGGTTTCTTAATGGAACTAGGGACAATGGGCGTCGCCGATAGGAGCTTACGAAGTCTGCTCGACTCGGAAGAATCCACTACTCCACTGCAGAAGGATCTCCAAGACCTTTGCTTCGCTTTGTTCTATAGTTCTATATAGTCGAAATTTTTATAGCGCGATTTAGGTTGGGTTTTTGGGCATTTTACAGTTTTTTAAATTTGAGTTTCTCTAAGGAATAAAGTAATTTTTAAGGAAACAACGAATGATGGTAAATCCAAAAAGGATGAGATTTGTTTGCGAGGGTTCCTTCTATATTTCTTCAAAGTTGAAATATTTAATAGCGCGAGTTGGAACAAGTTTTTGGGCATTTTAAAATATTTATAATTTAAGTTTCTCTAAGAGATGAGGGCACTTTTTTGAGACAACGAAAGATGCAAAACCAAAATGAATGGATTTGGTTTGCAAAGTGTCCTTCTATAATTCTCTAAACGTGGAATTTATAATTGCGCGAGTTGAAACGGGTTTTTGGACATTTTAAAATTTTTATAATATGAGTTTCTTTTAGGGATGAGCCCATTTTTATGATGGCAACTCCAAAATGAATGGGATTAGTTCGCCAGGTTTCCTTCTTTAATTTTTCATACTTGAAATAGTTAACAGCCTTACTTGGAACGTGTTTTGGGAGTTTTAAAATTTTTGAACTTCGAGTTTCTCTAACGGATGAGCCCATTATTATGGAAACAACGAAAGATGGCAAAACCAAAATGAATGGGATTTGTTTGCGACGTTTATTTTGACCAAATAATTTGAATAATGGCTTTTGTACCAATTACACCGATGTATGTTATTATTTATTTAAAAATATTTTATATTAATTTTTAGCAAATATTTCTTGATATTTTTTTAAATTTTCTTAAAGCCATCTGGAATTTTCTTAAAAATAAAATGATATTGTCGCAATTTCAGTTGGAATTCTCTATCGCTTCATATACTTGTTTTTTGATTGGAGATACTTCATTCTTCCAAATGATATGGAAAAATTAGAGGTAGGCGTGGTATTTTGTCCGCTGCCTGGAAGGACATGGAACGATCTTGCTGATTTCCAATAGCACCTCTTTCGACACTATGTCTAATCGAATAGCGTATTTAAATTTTCTCTAGCTGATCTAGTGCCTCAACACAAACTTATATTAAATATGATATATTATGTTATTTAAAATCTTACTCAGATCATTTTGAAACTTTTACATACATTATGATTTATTTGATATTGCTGCTAAAACCAGTTCTCATTATTCATACGTCTATGAAAAGCATATTAACACAATAGAAATTTGATGTTAATAAAATTTATCAATTGTTTTAAATATTTTGTTATTATTTAAAATAAATCTATTATCCAAAATACTAAATAAATATTTTCTCCTTTGTCTATTTACAGATTTGAATAACACGTGTAACAAATAAAATTCAATAACAAAAAACTTTTGCCAGTTTTAAAACAATTAACATAAATAATTTTAAAATAATTAGTAAATAGCAAAAAATATTACAAAACGTTAAGCAATTAAATACATAGTAGAGTGAAATAAATCAATTTTAAGATAAATTATTAAGCTACGATAAATCTCTTCAAAAAATTATAGACGAAATCAAATTATTTACACCTCAAGAATTGTTACCCATTTGTTTTTTTCAATAGTGTTTGTTTGGCATTTCCCGTTTTATGTTCTTATGGTAAGTGAATAAAAGCTAATACGTATGTACATATTCAATGCAATATAAATATAATTTCATTCCTTTTCTCTGTTTATTGTTTAATCAAGTGGGAAAAATATATTTTTGTCAAATAAATTTCGGCAAACCTAATTGAAAATTCCACTGGGAATTTTTTACGAACATTACTTTTCAAACAGAATAGTGCACTGTGGAGCTGATAGCAAAAAAACTGTCTTAGATGCTGACTTTTTATAAGCTGAAAACATTCACATGGAAAGAGTCAGGCTTTTAGAAAATTTTTTGCAAGATATATGTTTAACGCACAGATGTACACTTAGAGGTTTAACTTTTTTCTGCCAGAGAAGATTTTTTTATATGTCCTTGCTTCAGCTTTTCAGATCTTTAAGCTTATAAAATAATCGTGAACATAATTTTAATCCACATTTTCAAACGGTTCTGCGAGATCGCGTTTAAAACAAAGTTAAAAAATAAATTAAAACGATTAACACGATTATATGGAGCAATTCTAAATTGCTGACTTCATAAATAAAGAAATAAGATAATTGATTTTTTTTAAGGTGTGAGTAAGAAAGAAAAACTCCTCTTCTAGAAATGTAAAAATAAATATGGATGAAAAAAAATGTGTGTATCTATTTTGTGATCAACCCCACTGTGTGGTGTTGCAAAAACTGAACATAAAAAGAAAGTATTGCACGCTTAAAATTTAAATATTTTTTTTTCAAATTTCAGATAGTGCTGTTTAAAACAAATATAAAGAAGACTTGTATTAACAGTTCCTTAAAATAGGCAATAAATTTATCCTTTATATTTTTCTTATCATAAGGTGTTTATATTAAAGAAAGCATAAAGCACGCATATGTATTCTACCATTAAAGAGTTTAAACTATGTATATGTATTGATTTTTTCGTGGTAAAAGTTAAAAAAAGACAAAAAGAAATTAAAGTGATAAAATTAAGATAAATAACGCATGTAAGTCCAAAGTCCAAGGCTTGCTCTTTTTTCTATGGAAAAAAATAAGATTATTACAATGTTTGCGAACTTAAGTTAGGAGTAAGTTTATCACTATGATGTATATATTTACTACATCTTTTTTTAGAAAAACTGCTAGATTTGCGCACTCTGAGTGTTAAATCCTGGGACTCGTTGAAACTCTGTGTTTTTGGCTTGCACAAAGTTCCACTCTAGATTTCATTCAATCGACCTCAAAACGAGCTTTATCTGGTATTAAATCCCCGGTGAATTATTAGTATTTTATTTGTGCAAAAGCAGAGACCGGTAGAGGATATGCTCCAACGTACCGTATCGATCTCATTGACCAAAAAAAAAAATCAAAGTCAAAAGTTTGCCATCAAATCTGGCATCACTATTTTTTATAAAAACAAGGTCTTAAAAATTATACGTATCTACAAAAAAAAAAAAAAAAACAAAAAAGTTGATCAAAATCTGTTCAGCAGATTTAGCTATAAAATGTAGAAAATTTTGTCATTTAAGAAAGCATCCTACCACTGCATATCAACCCTGGCAATTCTAGTTGATGTAAATTAGAGTTATTATAAACTTCCAAAAATAAAACGATACTTTCTTTCAAATAAAAAACAATTGAAATATATTGCATATTTATTTTTTATATATTTTTTTATAGCAGTTTAAAAATTTCTTAATAGGCCGGTTTTATAGTAACAACTCCCCTTAACATTTTAAAACTTTTTATTTTTTTTTTTGTATTTTTTTGTTTAATTAATCATATTACTTTTTTTTCAATTTTCTCGTAAAAAGTTGTTAACATATGAATTAAAAATAATTTTCGTACTTTTTTTCTCTTGTTTCTCTTTAAGTGAGGTGAATGTGGCGGCTATAGTACGATAGGTTTCAACCACTCCCGAATTATTACTTAATAGTTCTTAGATATTTTTAAAGACTTGACTGAAGTTTCATGATAATACCTATACCGGTTTGTTTTGGTCCTTTCTAGGTTTATCCTAGAGTCGATCTCAATCTAAGTTCTCCTTATTCCTGCAAATCTCAACAACAATTTGTGTCACTTAGATGAGGTGTAGTCATCCGGAGGAACTGATTATTCAGCCATTTGATTGTCAGTAAAATTAAGATTAATATTAAGTAATTGGTCTAATAACGCTTGTGTAGAGAAAATGTATTAAAGCCTGACTAAAGTCCCATATTTATCTTGTTCTATCAGTCACTGCAATTATCTTATTTAGTAACTGACGTTTACCGTAATGAGCGATATTTGTCTTCCTCGCTTTGTTTTATCCTTGTTTACATCCAGTCCTTAGTTGATCACAATCGTTGGCAGAAATGCTTATGTAATGCAAACGCAGGCAGCAAGTGTTACTAAAGAATTTCACCTCTTTTCGTGTTATGCAGTACATCCTGTCTATATTTGATGTAGGCATATTACAAAACTTTAGCCTAGCAAATGTGATCTTGCTTTCAAGATGTCTTTCGCTTTAAGGGTGTGAAGATAGCTCCGTCAGTTAGCTTCGTTTCAGACAACCCTGTTATAGTTTACTACATCTCACTCAAAAAATGTTAACAGAATTGAATTATTTTAACAATTGCGTTTCAAAAATAAAAATATAAAAAAATAAGTTTAAAAAAATTAAGTTTATTTATTTATAGCAAAATATATGAAGTCAAAACTTCTAAATGAGGTCGAAAATTTTATTTTCTTGAAAAGGTGCGGCTTAGCGCACTACTGGGGGCGAAAGCTTCGGCATTTTAGATTTCAGAAGTGTAAAGGTTATATTCAAAATTTGTATAGGTTTTTAGTAATTCTGAATATAATGTCTAAATGTTTATCTATGATTTATTAGCTTTAAAATGATGTAGGTCCCATCCCGTAATCTATCTTAGTTTGTCAACAACTTGCAAAATCCCTCAGAGAAACGGTGTGTGTTCACAAATATTTTTCAAAGATTTTCTTTCTATATCCTAAATACTTTTTTTAAAATGTCTATATGGATTACATATCTATGGTTTATTAGTTTTAAAATGAGGTCGCTCCTATCCCGTAATATATCTTAGTTTGACCACAACTTGCAATATCCCTAAGAGATACGGTATGTGTTTGCAAATATCTTCCAAATGTTTCTTTCTTATATCCTTGGGAGAGCCACCAGATCTTTAGTAAGCTATATACTCTTAAAAGGAAATATGTATCTCTTCTTTTGACTAAGTTTGTGTAAAAATATTCAAAAGAATATTTTTAAGGTATAAGTATGTGTATACTCTTCTATACGAGTATGTAAAGTATTTAAATATGTCCCAAAAACGAAAACATATTTAAGATTTGTCCTAAATACGAAAACGTATTTGGTAAATATGTCAAAAATATTAAAAACATATTTGCAAATATGCTATTACGTAAGTTGTTACGTCGAAACATATGTAGATCGACATATTTATCTTCACTCATTTTGTTGACTTCATCATCAAAAAGCGAAAGGACAAACAACTTTTCTGATAAATACCACATGTGCTGAATAAATTTCTCTAGAGCTGCTTTTGAAATTGTAGAATATATCCTTTCAGATTGTTTTAGAATTTTTAAGAAGCTGATATCCTAATAAGGAGCTGTTGCAGCTGGACTGCACTGGAGCCAGGTTTTGAAATAAACAGCTACTACAAATAGAGAAACATTTCTCAAAGCACTTTTACTTTCACTTTCAACAGATAGTTTAAGTTGTGATCTTAATAAGCATATTTTTAGGCAATAAATGCATTCCCCCTAGTGGTATTTATAGTTTTTTCTTTGATCTCTATCAGTTTACGAAAATCAACTCTTAATATTGCTTTATACAACTCATATTTGGAACATATTTAAATACTTTAAACACTCGTATAAAATAGTGCTGTACTTGCACAGAAAAGTATTTGGGATATAGAAAAAAAATCTTTGAAAATTATTTATGATCACAAACCGTTTCTCTGAGGGATTTTAGAATTGGTGAACAAACTAAGATTGATTACTAAGATAGATTATGAATTAGATATCTGTGATTTATTAGCTTTAAAATGAGGTAAGTCCCATCCCGTAATGTTTTATATCTTTTGTGCCTTTTAAAGGAAAAATGTATTTCTCCTTTTTTCTTAGCTTGTGGAAATATATTCAAAAGAATATTTTTAAGGTATATGTGTATACTCTTCTATACGAGTATTTAAAGTATTTAAATATGTCCCAAATACTAAAACATATTTACCGAATTTCTTATACTTATCTTTTAGCATACTGCATTATTGTACCCGTAGGAGTCTTTCCTATAAATTTTGCACTGCTATGTCGTAAGTTATTACGTCGTAACATATTTACGTTGACATATTTATTTTCGCTCAATATTAGTGTGTAAAAATAAATGTGTCGAGTTATATACCTAGGTTTTTGCTGTAACGACTTACATATAACATACATATAACATTTTCATTTTCGAGAAAAGGACCAAAGTCCTTTTTCAAATTTCAAAAGAGCTGTTTTTGGAAAAACCTCTATAATTTCTTAAAAAACAAAATGTTAATATATTTGACTATTGGGGTTCAATAAAGACACTACTAGAAGTGCTCTCTAATAAACTTTTTTCGCCCACTCTCTTTCATTTTCGAGAAAAGGACCAAAGTCCTTTTTCAAATTTCAAAAGAGCTGTTTTTGGAAAAACCTCTATAATTTCTTAAAAAAACAAAATGTTAATATATTTGACTATTGGGGTTCAATAAAGACACTACTAGAAGTGCTCTCTAATAAATTTTTTTCGCCCACTCTCTTTCATTTTCGAGAAAAGGACCAAAGTCCTTTTTCAAATTTCAAAAGAGCTGTTTTTGGAAAAACCTCTATAATTTCTTAAAAAACAAAATGTTAATATATTCGACTATTGGGGTTCAATAAAGACACTACTAGAAGTGTTCTCCAATAATTTTTTTTCGCCCACTCTCTTTCATTTTCGAGAAAAGGACCAAAGTCCTTTTTCAAATTTTAAAAGTGGTGTTTTTGGAAAAACCTCTATAATTTCTTAAAAAACAAAATGTTAATATATTTGACTATTGGGGTTTAATGAAGACACTACTAGAAGTGTTC
Source organism: Gymnosoma rotundatum (assembly GCA_916610165.2). Classification (NCBI taxonomy): domain Eukaryota; kingdom Metazoa; phylum Arthropoda; class Insecta; order Diptera; family Tachinidae; genus Gymnosoma; species Gymnosoma rotundatum. The sequence goes on from OU744336.1 coordinate 120,974,704, forward strand.
TCCAATAAATTTTTTTCGCTCACTCTCTTTCATTTTCGAGAAAAGGACCAAAGTCCTTTTTCAAATTTCAAAAGAGCTGTTTTTGGAAAAACCTCTATAATTTCTTAAAAAACAAAATGTTAATATATTTGACTATTGGGGTTCAATAAAGACACTACTAGAAGTGCTTTCTAATAAATTTTTTTCGCCCACTCTCTTTCATTTTCGAGAGAAGGACCAAAGTCCTTTTTCAAATTTCAAAAGAGCCGTTTTTGGAAAAACCTCTATAATTTCTTAAAAAAACAAAATGTTAATATATTTGACTATTGGGGTTCAATAAAGACACTACTAGAAGTGCTCTCTAATAAATTTTTTTCGCCCACTCTCATTTTCGAGAAAAGGACCAAAGTCCTTTTTCAAATTTCAAAAGAGCTGTTTTTGGAAAAACCTCTATAATTTCTTAAAAAACAAAATGTTAATATATTTGACTATTGGGGTTCAATAAAGACACTACTAGAAGTGCTCTCTAATAAATTTTTTTCGCCCACTCTTTCATTTTCGAGAAAAGGACCAAAGTCCTTTTTCAAATTTCAAAAGAGCTGTTTTTGGAAAAACCTCTATAATTTCTTAAAAAACAAAATGTTAATATATTTGACTATTGGGGTTCAATAAAGACACTACTAGAAGTGCTCTCTAATAAATTTTTTTCGCCCACTCTCTTTCATTTTCGAGAAAAGGACCAAAGTCCTTTTTCAAATTTTAAAAGAGCTGTTTTTGGAAAAACCTCTATAATTTCTTAAAAAACAAAATGTTAATATATTTGACTATTGGGGTTCAATAAAGACACTACTAGAAGTGCTCTCTAATAAATTTTTTTCGCCCACTCTCTTTCATTTTCGAGAACAGGACCAAAGTCCTTTTTCAAATTTCAAAAGAGCTGTTTTTGGAAAAACCTCTATAATTTCTTAAAAAAACAAAATGTTAATATATTTGACTATTGGGGTTCAATAAAGACACTACTAGAAGTGCTCTCTAAAAAATTTTTTCGCCCACTCTCTTTCATTTTGGAGAAAAGGACCAAAGTCCTTTTTCAAATGTCAAAAGATCTGTTTTTGGAAAAACCTCTATAATTTCTTAAAAAACAAAATGTTAATATATTTGACTATTGGGGTTCAATAAAGACACTACTAGAAGTGCTCTCTAATAAATTTTTTTCGCCCACTCTCTTTCATTTTCGAGAAAAGGACCAAAGTCCTTTTTCAAATGTCAAAAGATCTGTTTTTGGAAAAACCTCTATAATTTCTTAAAAAACAAAATGTTAATATATTTGACTATTGGGGTTCAATAAAGACACTACTAGAAATGCTCTCTAATAAATTTTTTTCGCCCACTCTCTTTCATTTTCGAGAAAAGGACCAAAGTCCTTTTTCAAATTTCAAAAGAGCTGTTTTTGGAAAAACCTCTATAATTTCTTAAAAAACAAAATGTTAATATATTTGACTATTGGGGTTCAATAAAGACACTACTAGAAGTGCTCTCTAATAAATTTTTTTCGCCCACTCTCTTTCATTTTCGACAAAAGGACCAAAGTCGTTTTTCAAATTTCAAAAGTGGTGTTTTTGGGAAAACCTCTATAATTTCTTAAAAAACAAAATGTTAATATATTTGACTAATGGGGTTTAATAAAGACACTACTAGAAGTGTTCTCCAATAAATTTTTTTCGCCCACTCTCTTTCATTTTCGAGAAAAGGACCAAAGTCCTTTTTCAAATTTCAAAAGTGGTGTTTTTGGAAAAACCTCTATAATTTCTTAAAAAACAAAATGTTAATATATTTGACCATTGGGGTTTAATAAAGACACTACTAGAAGTGTTCTCCAATAAATTTTTTTCGCCCACTCTCTTTCATTTTCGAGAAAAGGACTAAAGTCCTTTTTCAAATTTCAAAAGTGGTGTTTTTGGAAAAACCTTTATAATTTCTTAAAAAACAAAATGTTAATATATTTGACTATTGGGGTGTAATAAAGACACTACTACTAGAAGTGTTCTCCAATAAATTTTTTTCGCCCACTCTCTTTCATTTTCGAGAAAAGGACCAAAGTCCTTTTTCAAATTTCAAAAGTGGTGTTTTTGGAAAAACCTTTATAATTTCTTAAAAAACAAAATGTTAATATATTTGACTATTGGGGTGTAATAAAGACACTACTTGAAGTGTTCTCCAATAAATTTTTTTCGCCCACTCTCTTTCATTTTCGAGAAAAGGACCAAAGTCCTTTTTCAAATTTCAAAAGTGGTGTTTTTGGAAAAACCTCTATAATTTCTTAAAAAACAAAATGTTAATATATATATTTTTTTTTTTTTTTTTATTAGTTTTTATTAACAATCATGTACAATTAAATCAAATTTCTATTGGTCTCAGCGCCATTAAGGCATTATTGAGACAAGTTGGCAATAATAAATACATGTACAATTATTAAATAATAAAATACATATTATAGGAAATTTTGAGTAAAACAAGTATTGAAGTCAGAAAAAAAATTACAATAAAAGCGTTTCAAGATTTTCAAGTAAAAATTCTTTAAGATGATTTTTGAAAACGGAAATTCTGTATGTGTGTGAAGATAAATACGTATTTAACTAGTGGAGACAAAAACCATTTTTCTTAACATTGCCGTTTTTACAGTTAACAGAGTACTGTTAGCCACTTAACAGTCGTTCTGTTTTTGGGTTCCTTTCTTTTGAAGGATAATTTAAATAGAAAAACACAAGTCCTTATAAATATAATTTATGAAAATGTTGCTTCAAGTGATATATTATGAAACTATAATAGTTTGGTATCAGAAAAATGTTTAGGAAAGCATTAAAATGGTTTATAATAAAACACTAATTTTTCATCATTTCTTGAGAAGAAGAAATGACCATTTTGGTCAAATATGGAATAGCACACATACTACACCCTATACACATGGTAGTCTGAAGGGTCCATAATAAAGCACTATTAGTCCAATATCTGAAATAATTTTGGGATTTGAGAAAATTAAGTTTTAAAAAATGCTTTTTCAGCGAAATTTCTTGAGAAGATAAATGACCATTTTGGTCAAATATGGAATAGCGCACATACTACACCCTATACACATGGTAGTCTGAAGGGTCCATAATAAGGCACTATTAGTCCAATATCTGAAATAATTTTGGGATTTGAGAAAATTAAGTTTTAAAAAAATGCTTTTTCAGCGAAATTTCTTGAGAAGAAAAATGACCATTTTGGTCAAATATGGAATAGCACACATACTACACCCTATACACATGGTAGTCTGAAGGGTCCATAATAAAGCACTATTAGTCCAATATCTGAAATAATTTTGGGATTTGAGAAAATTAAGTTTTAAAAAATGCTTTTTCAGCGAAATTTCTTGAGAAGATAAATGACCATTTTGGTCAAATATGGAATAGCACACATACTACACCCTATACACATGGTAGTCTGAAGGGTCCATAATAAGGCACTATTAGTCCAATATCTGAAATAAGTTTGGGATTTGAGAAAATTAAGTTTTAAAAAAATGCCTTTTCAGCGAAATTTCTTGAGAAGAAAAATGACCATTTTGGTCAAATATGGAATAGCACACATACTACACCCTATACACATGGTAGTCTGAAGGGTCCATAATAAGACACTATTAGTCCAATATCTGAAATAATTTTGGGATTTGAGAAAATTAAGTTTTAAAAAAATGCTTTTTCAGCGAAATTTCTTGAGAAGAAAAATGACCATTTTGGTCAAATATGGAATAGCACACATACTACACCCTATACACATGGTAGTCTGAAGGGTCCATAATAAGGCACTATTAGTCCAATATCTGAAATAATTTTGGGATTTGAGAAAATTAAGTTTTAAAAAAATGCTTTTTCAGCGAAATTTCTTGAGAAGATAAATGACCATTTTGGTCAAATATGGAATAGCACACATACTACACCCTATACACGTGGTAGTCTGAAGGGTCCATAATAAGGCACTATTAGTCCAATATCTGAAATAATTTTGGGATTTGAGAAAATTAAGTTTTAAAAAAATGCTTTTTCAGCGAAATTTCTTGAGAACATAAATGACCATTTTGGTCAAATATGGAATAGCACACATACTACACCCTATACACGTGGTAGTCTGAAGGGTCCATAATAAGGCACTATTAGTCCAATATCTGAAATAATTTTGGGATTTGAGAAAATTAAGTTTTAAAAAAATGCTTTTTCAGCGAAATTTCTTGAGAAGATAAATGACCATTTTGGTCAAATATGGAATAGCACACATACTACACCCTATACACATGGTAGTCTGAAGGGTCCATAATAAGGCACTATTAGTCCAATATCTGAAATAATTTTGGGATTTGAGAAAATTAAGTTTTAAAAAAATGCTTTTTCAGCGAAATTTCTTGAGAAGATAAATGACCATTTTCGTCAAATATGGAATAGCACACATACTACACCCTATACACATGGTGGTCTGAAGGGTCTATAATAAAGCACTATTAGTCCAATATCTGAAATAATTTTGGGATTTGAGAAAATTAAGTTTTAAAAAAATGCTTTTTCAGCGAAATTTCTTGAGAACATAAATGACCATTTTGGTCACATATGGAATAGCACAGATACTACACCCTATACACGTGGTAGTCTGAAGGGTCCATAATAAGGCACTATTAGTCCAATATCTGAAATAATTTTGGGATTTGAGAAAATTAAGTTTTAAAAAAATGCTTTTTCAATAATAAAGCACTATCAGTGCTTTATTATAGACCCTTCAGACCACCATGTGTATAGGGTGTAGTATGTGTGCTATTCCATATTTGACCAAAATGGTCATTTTTCTTCTCAAGAAATGATGAAAAATTAGTGTTTTATTATAACCCATTTTAATGCTTTCCTAAACATTTTTCTGATACCAAACTATTATAGTTTCATAATATATCACTTGAAGCAACATTTTCATAAATTATATTTATAAGGACTTGTGTTTTTCTACTTAAATTATCCTTCAAAAGAAAGGAACCCCAAAACAGAACGACTGTTAAGTGGCTAACAGTACTCTGTTAACTGTAAAAACGGCAATGTTAAAAAAAATGGTTTTTGTCTCCACTACTTAAATACGTATTTATCTTCACACACATAAATTCTGTTACATGTTTTCAAAATTACAGGAAGATTATTGTATTCAGCAACACCCATGTATTGAATACGTTGCTTAGTAATTTCCAATCTGCACCTTGGTGTCCATAAATTTTGGTGGTTTCGAGTATTAAAAATCCTTTGGTTCTGATGAAATTGTATGGTACGATGTCCAATGTTGTGCAAGGATTTAAATATATACATCAGGACTTGATACTTATACAACCCATGTATTGGCAAATTTGTTTTACAGACGTCTCTATAAAGCGATAGAGTTTGGAATCTCATAGACAAGTTATATACTGCTTTTAGCGATTTAAATATTTTGTACGTGTTGCAGTGTTTTTAGCATTGTTGTATTTTTGAAGCCATAAATTATAGCCATATAATTTAGGTGACTCTGTATTAAGGAATGGTATAACAAAAGCTTTGTGTTTTCATCAAGTTTATATTTCATTTTATATAATACACCAATAGCTGGAGCTACTTTTGATTTCAGCTCACGTATGTGTATATCCCAGGAAAGATTACTTTGTAATGTTTTTCCTAAATACTTTACAGAATCTGTTTCGTAAATGACATTACCATCAACATTAATGTTGAAGTTATTAGTAACAGCATGTGGCCTGAATCGAACCAGTTTAGTTTTATCTGCATTAAGTACTAATTTATTTAGACGAGCAAACTCAAAAATCAAGGATATATCCCGTTCCATATTAACTTTCAAAGATAAGTCATATTTGTACGAGTAAAAGAGGCACACATCATCAGCAAACATATACAAATGTCCTGTTAAATCCAAATTGCTTAAATCATTTAGATATATAGAGAAAAGTAGGGGACCTAAGCAGCTACCCTGTGGTACACCACACTCAACATTGGCCATATCACTTTTAACTTTATTAACTTCTACATACTGCTTCCGATTATTAAAATAACTCTTAAACAAGTTGAGCCCTCTTTCATCTACACCATAGTATTTCAACTTTTGTAGCATAATCTTATGATCGACTAGATCAAAAGCTTTACTAAAATCCAGGAAAAGGCCAGTTACACCATTTGCACCTGCATCCAATCCATTACATATATAATTAACTACATTCACAACTGCTTCTTCTGTTCCGCAACCTTTTTTAAATCCAAACTGGTGTTTGTATATGTAATTATTATTTTCAATATACAGTAAAAGTTGTTGGTATATGAGTCTTTCAAATACTTTATCAATAATCGATAGAAGAGCAACTGGACGAAACTTGTTCATCGTAGAAGCATTTGCAACTTTTGGGATGGGTACAATCTTACTGATCTTTAAGCAATCAGGGAAAATGCCCGAATTAATAATTTTATTAAAAATGGTAAGTAGCATTGGTAATATAATTTCTTTACATTTAACTACTAATTTAGGTGAAATTCCATCGTAGCCAGTTGATTTTTTGACATTCAAATTATTTATAATAGTTTCCAAATCTTCAATATTGGCTGCTTCAAAAGAAAATAGACCAGAACTACGAGGTAATGTTCTAAGTTGATTGCAATCATCCCTGGGATATACTTTTATATTGTTCCTCAAATCTTTTACTGATTCCACGAAATAGTGGTTTAGCTCATTAGCCTTGACACGATCAACAAGAATCGCAGCACCTGCCGAATTCATAAGGTTTACATTATTTTTTGTCTCTCTGCCAAGTATGTAGTTTAAAAACTTCCAGCACTTCTTTGTATCTCCTTCTGCTGTTTTCAAACTGTCATAATAATAACCATTCCTTGACAATTTATTCGCAATTTTTATAATTCTACTTATCTTTTTCAACAATTCATCAGTTTTAGTATTTTTGGACCTTCGTCGCTTAATAAGTAGTTTACGCTTATATAATATCAAATTTTGTAAGTTTTTGTTTATCCACGGGCAAAGTTCAAACCGAAGTTTTGTTTTGGTTTTAGTGCAAGTTGACGATTTAATAACAGCATCATTGATGCAAGTTATCATATTTTCAGTTAAATCTGATGAATTAGAATTTGTATTAATTTTACTTAAATTATTTTGCAGATACTCTGTGACCTTATTATAGTCGCAATGAATTTTGTCAGTTTCGATGTATTTGTTTGCAACATAGTTATTTTCTATTTTACAGCAAATAATATTGTGATCTGTCAATGAGCACTCCACTGAATCAACAGATATCTTCCCATAAATATTACTGAAAACGTGGTCTATACAAGTTTGACTGCTGGGTCTTGTTACAAGAGAATGACAGCTGTAACAATCATAATTAAGACATATGTTTTCCAAATCTGGATATTGCTGGTTATGAAATGCATCAATATTTGTATCTCCAACCATTATGAGAGGGTCTTGTGCATGAGCCTCCATGAATCCTTCAATTTTATTTAAAAACTGATCAATCATACATTTTTGGGAACGATATACAGATATTATATTTAGAGGTTTGTTATCAATTAAGAAATTTTGCAGTGAAATGGAAATAAAATCAATGAAATTCTCGCTTTTGCACTGTTCCGCAACAAATTTGAGGTTATTGTTAACATATAATGATGTCCCACCATATCCATCACTCCTACAACAATGAATGCCAGAGTATCCAGGAAGAGAAAAAAACCGTATTAAATTTTCATCAAACCAAGTCTCTTGAATAGCAATAATATCCGGTAATTTTGAAAAATTTGCAATAAGCGACTTAAATTTGGTAATTGACGAAACACTTCTAATGTTAATAGAAATAATATTCAGAAATGAAGTATTTATATTGTATATATAATTATTATATTTAGAAAAAATATTAAAATATTGATTATTAATCATAAAAGAGAAAAATAAATAAAGCAACATATCTTATTAAAGATTACATTCATTAAGAGGGAGTAGTATCATCATCAGTAACTTCATCGTGTTGTGCAGTAGTATTATTGTTGGCCATTGATCTGCGTTTCCAGGGTTGAGAAGTTGTAGCACTCAGCAGTAATTTATCAACGTCCTCTTCACATCTTATGACTTGCGTTTTAGAAGTTTCACTTCGCTTATAAAAAATTCTTCCTCCTCTTGCAAACACATACGAGTAACCAATATTGTTCAGAGCTCTAGCGTAATTAAGAAGATCTAATGTTACTTTACTGAGAAAGTCGTTTACAAATACTCCACTTGAATCCTTGTTTTTCTTCAGCTTAGGCTTGACAGACATGAGTTTATCTTTTGAAACTTTATTAGAGAATTTAACCACAATACTCTTTTTATCACTTGTGCCCTTTTTGCGGAGAAAGTAAGCATCGTTAATATTTTCGGATACCATGCTGACACCAACACTTTTTGCAAAGTCCAACACTGAATCAACAGCTGTGACATTGTTATCAACTTTTAATCCACTAACAATACAATCATTTTTTACGTGAGCATCATTTAACAACTTTACTGACGATTTTAAATCTTTAATTTCTTTTTTTAATAAAATATTTTCTTTTTCGACATCACTTAATCTTCTTTTATTATCAGCCAAACCTTTTAAAATATCGTCATATTGCTGAGACATAAATTGAATTGTTTCTTGTATGCTGGTCAGCTGATCAAGCTTATTTAATTTTGTTTTGATTGCTTGCAGTTCAGTTTTTATTCCCTCATTATCTGCATTTTCACATAAATGACAAGTAAAAGACTCATCTTGGTTATTAACAAAATATTCAAACTCTCTTCTATTTAAACGAGAGCACTGAGAGTGCAGTATTTTGTGACAATTGTCACACTCTATGAAATTGTCTTTTTCTTTTATTTGCATTCTACATTGTCCGCAAGTTATCACATTTTTATTATTAACACTTCTGCGACTTTTTCCACTCATACTTCAATATTTCCACAAACTTTATTATTAGCTTTATATAATTTAAACGTTCTTTGCTTTCCAAAGTGATAAAATCAGCTAGAATTTATTATTTAGTAGTGTCTTTATTGAACCGCATAAGTCAAATGTATTAACATTTTGTTTTTTAAGAAATTATAGAGGTTTTTCCCAAAACACCACTTTTGAAATTTGAAAAAGGACTTTGGTCCTTTTCTCGAAAATGAAAGAGAGTGGGCGAAAAAAATTTATTGGAGAACACTTCTAGTAGTGTCTTTATTAAACTCCAATAGTCAAATATATTAACATTTTGTTTTTTAAGAAATTATAGAGGTTTTTCCAAAAACACCACTTTTGAAATTTGAAAAAGATCTTTGGTCCTTTTCTCGAAAATGAAAGAGAGTGGGCGAAAAATATTTATTGGAGAACACTTTTAGTAGTGTCTTTATTAAACTCCAATAGTCAAATATATTAACATTTTGTTTTTTAAGAAATTATAGAGGTTTTTCCAAAAACACCACTTTTGAAATTTGAAAAAGGACTTTGGTCCTTTTGTCGAAAATGAAAGAGAGTGGGCGAAAAAAATTTATTGGAGAACACTTTTAGTAGTGGACATTTTGTCTAATTTTTAAGTGTTTGTATATAACGGTTAAAATGACAGGGCTATATAGATCCAATAACGTTAATTATGGGAACACCCTGTAATGTCTAAATTCAAATTTTATACTTCTAGTTATAGCGGACATAGCAATACAGGGTCCTTGTAATTTTCAGCGGTTCGGTCTTTAACGGTTCAACAGTTTGGTCACATACATTAAGTATTGATGTATATTTTTACTTGTTATTCTAATGATCATTGTTGTCTATAACGGTTCAAAAGATATGCCCATATAGGTCAATTTAATTTTTATGATTTATTTTGTGTTACTTTGTGCTTTTTGTATCCATAGTGATACGCACTTTTTTTTTTTAATTATATAGTGAAGCCCCTTGCGGTTTATAATACACGCAAAAAATGTGTATTTTGCATGGAGCAACCCATTAATTTTTAAAATTATTAACTGTTTAAAAATAACCCAATTTGTAAGCACAAATAAAGAAAAATCAAAATCGACAACATTAGGACGAATTGATAACCTCCTTCCTTTTTTAAGGCGGTTCAAAAGCTATTGTGGCGGTGCACAGAGGGATTTTCGTTATCAAAAATGGAATTTTATTAACAATTAAAGTTTTATGGACTAAATAATTTATTTACTCAGTACAAAAGTACACAAAATTCGCGAAAAACTCTTATTTATGACTTTACCTAAATAAAAACGGAAAGCGGAACGTTTTCTTCCGCATAGCTTTTACGCTGAAATGCCATACCTAAACAAAAGCGGCAACGGTTTGTCAAAATGATAAAAAAGAGGGTTATTAAAAAACATTAAGGCTTAATTCTAGTTAACGGACGCACCTCAAAAATGATATAAAGTTGTCTACGGGGTGTAAATGAAAATCTAAGCAAAAAATTACCTTTCATATGAATCCCATACTGTCCGAAGCTAAATGTCAACCCCAAAATTTTCACTTAAAATTTTACACTCCGGACATAATTCTTTTCGTTTCTGCACGAGATTTTTTTCAAAAAAAAAAAAAAAAAATATATATGGGCATATCCCAGAAACAGTCTACCAGTCAAAAATTTTTTAACTTAATCCAACTTAGTTTTTTTTTAATGGAGCATGGAATAGATATCTAATTTCATAAATTTATAAAAAAAAGTTTATTTCGATGATGATTAATACAAAAATTATTACAAAATCCTACCCTACCTCAGGTTTTTTAATGTTATACAAAAAAAGTGAAATTATTTACGTGTTGATATCATTGCTTTAGTATTAACATAGATGTTCTAATCGAAAGCAATATTGTTATTCACTCAATTCTCTTTAATCTTTGTAAAAACAAATGTTGCTCACTTTTTTGGAAACAGCAAAATTTGGTATGAAAGGACAGATAAATGCCTTGTAGCGTGCGTAACGGAAAATAAGGCTTTTTTTGTATTGTGAGTAGAAAAAATTTTTGTTTTACAAATCATCTATAATTTTAATTTTAAATTAATATCCTGCTTTTAAGAGAAAAAAATTATAATTCTACAATTAAAAACCAAAAAATTACAGCATATTAATTTTTGTAGCGTGCGTAACGAATTGAGTTCTCCCAAATATTACAATAAAAACCTTTGCAATTTTTTATTTTTTTTCTTATTACTTCCCTTCTTAAATCTATTCTTAGCCTACATAATAAGCAGAGCAACAACAATTTAGCTTACTTTGTTGGTACGATAGGCGCAAACGGTAAATTTCATGTGGTCTCGCCTTTGGTTTCGTTTCATTAATCTGCAATTGTCTTTTAGTGTCAGTTTAGATTATGGGCATATTGATACCATACAAAATTGTTTGCTTACAGTATAATTTTTATTAATAAGAGTTCGAAAAGTGAAGACGTGTGCAGAGCGTATTCGAAAATATCGCAAAAAATACAATCAAATGATAACTTAACACAAATAGAACGTTTCAAAAATGCGAAAAGAATGTAAATTTATACATATACATAATTAAATTAATTTATAAACATAAAATATGAATTAAATAATGATATTAAAAAAGAATATGAATTCTTTTGCTAAAAGAAATACAATTATTTTTATTTATATACTACTGGAAAAAATTAAGCGTGCGTAACGTAGCGTGCGTAACGCTGGGTTCACGGCTTTTGTAAAAAAACAACAACACATTTTGGCTGAAAGTAAGTTATTTTATAATTCCCTTACTTTCATCTTTCTTTTAAGTATTTAATTTTTCTGTTTTATTATGCATAATTTTCTAAAAATCACAAAAACATACCTCAACCTTTAAAGTTACTTCCATTTTTTGTAGCGTGCGTAACAATACTTTGAGATCAAATTTTTGCAACTTATTCCTGCTAAAAAAAATATATTCTGATGAGATTCGAAAGTACACTTAAATCCCACTAAACACTGTGCATAACTTGAAGGTATGTCTTTTGCAAGACCAAAAAATTGTTATATTTCAATTCGAAAACGCGTACGAATGTAGCGTTCGTAACGCAGGATTTGCCCATATATATATATATATATATATATATATATATTTTCCCTAAATATTTTAAAAAGAATAACAATTCTGGTGTTTCTGTTGTGTAAATTGAAAATTTTATAAAAAAAAAACCAATATTTGTTTTGTTTTTGTTTATTTTTATTTTTTTATTACTAAACGCCTTGTCAAAATCGGATTTTCCAATTGCAAAGCGTTGCCGCCGCGTTATTTCGGTATGCTCCATGCAAAATGTACTAGCATGATAACTTTTGACAGCAAAAAAACGCTTTCCGCCCTTGTTCAGGTATGGCTGTTATTAAATTTGAGTCGTTTGAAGTTTTTCTTAATTGCAAAACAAATTTCAATTTTCGGTGCTTTCCTAAGAAAGAAACAAAGATTGCAACAATTTTACGGAGCATTTTGAGTGTTTGATTAACGAAGCTATAGAGATTTTTTTTTTAATTTTCCTGACACCAGACGGAGCTTTAAGGTGTCCCGGCGATAGCTACGAATATCAATTGCTACAAGAAAATTTATTTTACGATAACAACCACTATGGGCTCATCAGACAGTAATTAATTTTTTATTTTGTTAATTTTTTTTATAAATTTATTGATTATTTTGTTATTTTGTTTTAATTGAATTGTTTTTTTTTTTTTTTTGTATTTGTACGTATGTATATATGTAATCGAATTTTATATTAAATTTGTTTTTTTTTTTTAATTTTTACTTTGTTCAGTTTCGTAACCCTGGAACCTATCTTCGATCTTTACATGGATTACTATAGAAAATTAAATTCGTGTGTTTCGAGTTACTGCAGTAATCTAGATTTACGTAGATAGTGAAGGGTACTTTATTATTTATTTAATAAATTTGGATTTTGATATAAGACTATTCAGTTTTTTATCAAAATAAGCAGTAGCCAAATGGCCATATGGATGTGCTTTCCCCGCAATAATACATTTAATTTAAATGATAAATATTTCATAAGAATCTAGCACAATTAAAGTAAAAGTAATTTTATTTGTAACATCCTTTTCTCTTGTAGAAAAATGCCAGTCATAGGTGTTTATTTTAAATTATAAAAAATATAACGCAGAATTTGGAAGTAAAATTTTATTTGTTGCTGCTGATTTAAACGTTAAAAAATAAACTTCGGATAAAAATTTCGGTGCCTTTTTTCGTGTATTTGTTTTATTTGTTTGCCCACCTTTAGGTTTTAACCCGTCCATTAGTCTATGACCGTAACCGAGATTTAAGTTGCTACAAGGGTTCTCCATTATTCGCCTTTACAAGAGGAGGGTTTCACAAGATAGACAGATGGTTAAGTTTATAATTTCCTTAGATCATCTACGGCCCTTGGAAACTTCGTCTTAAAGCAGAAGCGTAAAACAACGGACAGCTTTAAACATGCTCCTCTATCTATAAGGATCCAGAATATATTCTGTTAATGTACATGCAGTGAAGGATAAAAATAACAAAAAATTTCAACTATGACAAAAAATACATATTAATTTGAGATTTATTTTTAACTGAATAAAATAATCAGTTAATAATTTCAGGATTATTGCATGAAGTTTAAAAATTACGAATACTATTTTTCTTAATTTACTTAAACAGTTTTTTTATTATTATTATTCTTTTTTAGTTTCCCTACTACGCCCTACGCCCCTTAAATAATACTAGTCAATCATAAATTTATTAACCGTTATAATCGATTAATAACTAAGTAACGAATAATCAAGACAAAAACAAAATGTTTTTTTTTTAAGATAAGAATTTAGAATTATAAATATTAATGATACTAGTTTTCATTGTCACACTCTTTTAACTTTGAATAATGTTCAAAAGTTCACGACTTTCACTTTTTAATTAATTCCTTTTGCTGCAATTTTTAATATTGAATAGATACACAATGTGGAAATTGTTAAAACAATACTAATGGAGGTCAAAGAATATTTTATATTTTTGTCTAGACTTCGCATAGACACAGTGAACTTTTTCGCATGCACTTGAATTAATTCAAAGCCCACAAGGGTATCATTGCGCCTGCTAACTTTTAACCTCATTACATGTAAAAATATGTACAGACATACAAATAAATAAACAAATATTCAACATAAACAAATGATTTTGTTCAAATGTACATATATGTATGTGTGTTAATAATTAATATACTTTTCCTTCAAATCTAAAGTAATTTGAAATTTTGCAGTTTTCAATAACAAGCAGAAAGAACCCTTGTAAAGAGGTAATGAATGCGCGTGTGGTTGAATGGAGAAAAAAACTTTTCAAACTCATTAAACAAGTTTTAGAAGTTCATTAAAAGCCAAACAAAAACTCGGTGAAACGACAGCCCTCGAAAATTACCTCAATGTCAGGAAAGCCCATTCATTCGAACTCAATTACAAGTACACACATACATTTTGTTTGTAGTCATAAAATGCAAATACACTTTTACTCGTACGTCGAAAAAACGTTGCTACCACTACTTGTACATATGTACATATGTATATTATAACAATGCCGTGTTCTTTAACTTACAATAACCATCTTTTTTTGCTTAAAAACTCAACTCAACATAGAGAATACATGAAATAAAGGCAGTATTACAGCCGTTAATCTGTTAAATGGATATAAATTTGTGTGTATCCGTATACGAAGTTTGTGTTCATGCGAATGAATGTATATGTGTATGCAATGACGTGGTTTGGCATTTAGTATATAAGTTTTGGACTTGCGCAAACATAATGGAGGGTTGTTGATAATGGCGTTTTACTTTAAAAAATAATTTTTTATTTCCGTCTCTGTTGCGCTTAAAACATTTTACTAATAAAAGAGCATCCTTTTGTGAGTGCTTATTGACTATAAGAAAACTTTACATGCATTGTTAAATGAATTTCAAACAAATATTAACAAAAATAATAGTTACAGGGTGTTGCCTCAGTAATTGAAATTCGAAATGTACTGACAAACCGATGATGTTCTGCAAACACAACTCGAATTAAGAAAAAGGGGGTATCAGTTTTAACGACTTAAATTTTTTTCGATAACATATGTCACTCCTGAAAACTTTAAATCATTTTTTATTAAACTTTGTACAAAACGATCGAATTTAGTTTTCGAGCTCCTCCCCATTATCAATGCGGGTAGTCTGGGACAAAAATTTATAACAGCCAAATTGAAAGTGTGTTTGTTTTTAGATAAAAAAAAAATATTAAAAAATACGTCTGAAAAAAAGTTTGGAAAGGGATTTCTTTTATCTGCTTCATGTCAAAGTCCTTAACTACAACTTTTTAGGGGATGGAACAATAAAGTAACTCCAATTACAAAACACAAATTATGGGGCGATAGAGAATTAAAAAATAAGAAAAAAAACATCAGGTGAAAAAATTGGCGCTCGCCCATATTTTCAGAGTTATGGGCCTCTGAAAATTGTTAAAATATCAAAATGGGTATCATTTAAAAGCTTTGATGAGATAGTTAAGGAAACACCAATTTTTTTTAGTTCTTTTCCCATTAAGAACCGATGACATTTTAATGTAAAATTATATATATAAATAATAAAATTATATATATATATATATATATATATATATATACGAGGCTGCTATATATATTTCTGGCCTGGCAACACTGAGTGCTGCCAAGTGCAATCTGACATTTCCATTGGAAAGTTTGTCATTTTTAAGCATAATCGTACTCAAAACGTTTTGAGGTACGACCATTATTTGTGTTTTTTACAGTGACTTGAAAAAATTAATATAGAAAAAAATTGAATTAACTCGTGAACATTTTCGTGCCACCATTTTTCACAACTTTCGACGTGGATTATCACGACAAGAGTGCATTGATGAACTTATATCTTTGTATGGCGATGAAGCACCATCCTATAGCACTGTGAAAAATTGGTATAATGAATTTAATCGTGGCCGAAGCTCGCTCAAAGACGAATTCCGTGAAGGTCGTCCAAAAACGGCTGTTGTGCCAGAGAACATTGATGCCGTGCGTGAACTCATAATGCAAGATCGACATGCGACATACCGAGAGATATAGACATCCTTGGACATTTCTTCTACCAGCATACATTCGATACTGCATAAACACCTGGCCGTAAAAAAGGTTTGTTCTCGTTGGATCCCGCACAATTTGAAAGTCGCTCAAAAAAAGGCTCGTGTCGATTGGTACAAAGAAATGTTGCAAAAATACGATTGCGGTGCTTTAAAAGACGTTTATAAGATCGTTACAGGTGACGAATCATGGATCTATGCGTATGAGCCCGAAACGAAACAACAGTCGGCCGTGTGGGTCTTCAAAGATGAGCAAAATCCAACGAAAGTTGTTCGTGGAAGAAGCACTTCGAAGCAAATGGTCGCATGTTTCTTCGGCAAAACTGGTCATGTGGCGACTGTTCCGCTTGAGCAACGTAGGACGGTCACTTCTGAGTGGTATACTACAATTTGTTTGCCTGAAGTCATCGGAGAAATTCGAAAAACCAACAAGAGAAAACGAATCATTGTTCACCATGACAATGCGAGCTCTCACACATCGGCTCAAACCAGAGCGTTTTTGAGCGGCAAAAATGTCGAATTAATGAGTCATCCGCCGTACAGCCCTGACTTGACTTCTTCTTGTTTCCGCACATCAAGAAAAAAATGCGTGGTCAACGATTTTCGTCGCCAGAAGAAGCTGTTGAAGTGTTCAAAAACCATGTTTTAGAGGTGTCTCAATCGGAGCGGAAAAAGTGCTTCGACAACTGGTTTGAGCGCATGCAAAAGTGTATAAATCATGCTGGAGAATACTTCGAAAAACAATAAAACCATTTTTGATTATAAATATTCGCATTTTCACTATTAGGCCAGAAATATATAGAGCAGCCCTCGTATATATATATGTAGCACTTATTTTTTTTCCTTTTCTTAATTCTCTGTCACCCTAATATTTGCTTTTTTGATTGGAGTTGCTTCTCTAAACTATGTTTTCATAGATGGCATAGCCGAATATAGCAATCTTCCTAGTATATTTTTGTGCCTTCAGTATTTTCTGGATTGATTTTGGTTTCTTTTTATTATAACGGTAATACTCACAGATTGGTTCCGTTTTAAGAACAGTTTATAACCTTAAAAATTAAAGATTGTCCCCATACATACATCTTTTTTACGGTTATTATAAACCGTAAAGGGCACCGTCCTTAAAATTGATCTATATGGGCATATCGTTTGAAACTTTATAGACAAACGTTTGCAAATTGGACAAAATGTCAATTGCTTTGACAGTTATAGTAACAAGTATTAATATTCAAATTATAAATTAAAATGTGCCCCAATAGTTCATTTAATTTTATGTATATGACCATACTTTTGAACAGTTGTAGACAGACGATTGAAATTTTTAACGAACCTAAACTGTTAAGACTTAAGTCCTTGGTGCAAAAGTTACAAAAGTTGAAGTAATTTGATGTATATGGCCAAACTGTTGCACCGTTATAGACAGACGGTTAAAATTTACAAACAACCTGATTGCTAAGTGTACTGCAACAGCAAAATTTACATTTGAAAATTAAAGGGTGCCCCTCTAGTTGATGTACTTTTATGTATATTGAAAAGCTGTACTGCTAAGTCTGCTAATACAAGTATACAGTTTTGAGATGGAATATAGGGGTGTCCCAATAGTTACTGTAATTTGATGTATGTGGCCATACCGTTATAAATAAACAGATAAAATCTGTTTTGACCAATCAAAAAAAAAGTAGATGCATATTGTTAATACTTACTGGAATTATTTAACAATCTTATACATACAAAAACGTGATTCTAGATCAATCTTTACGCAACTGAATTTATGTAAGCATGTTCCACAAATGGTAAACTTTGTTCTTGATTTCCAGTAAAGAATTGTCAGTGAAAACATATTACAAAATTTTGCAGCTTCAGGGTTTTTCTATTGCGACCTAAACTACCGCTTTTTACTGACACATAAGCGTTTATTAAATATGATTTTGCCATTATACACTAAAAATTAAGCAAAACTATGTGCATGGGTTTATAGAAATTGACTGCTGGAAGCAGCGAATAAGTAGTGAAGCACTAATGTGTGGACATTAAAATTTTTTGTTATGTTTGGTGGACTGATCATATTATTCAGGCCCTACAGCCGCTCGGTTGTGTAAAAAGATTTCCAATTTTACCTTCGATTCGTCGTTGTTTGGCCAGTTAATTATACAATGCATTACAGCCCTTGCGCCGAACAAACACGACAAATCATTATTGTCTCTTTTCATGTACGGAAGTAAAAATCGAAAGTTTTTATTTTCGTCCAAGAACCTTACATTCTATTTTCAACTTAATGAATTGGGACCATCCATGGAGTGCTGGTTCAGGTAAAGAATAAAAGATACCTTTGGTCAATAAAGCTATTTTGAAAGCATATTTTCAGCTTTATAATTCAAGTTTTGAACTCTGGCTTCGTCAAAAATAAAACTATTCTCGAGATCTTTATTCAATCCGTATTAACAATTCTTTGTATGAAGTAGTGTTCTTGATATTAAATGAGAAAAAAATCTAAACAAAAAAGGATTACTTGATAAACACACACTCACATCAGTACCCAGTTTGTAAGGATTATTTATGTTACAAATAAAGTAACTAAGAAAGCAACAAATATCAGTTAACGATACATAAAAGCATGCTTTTAAACATATACAACAACAAAAGTCAAAATATACAAACATATGTTTGCATTTGTGTTTGTTAACAAGTTTCTAATACATGAATCTTTTTCTATCTCAACTTTGAAGTCACTCATTTCATTTTGCAATGCAACCCCGGCAATTTTGTATCGTAGCCTTTTTTGGATTTAGTTTGACTTTTTAGCTTTGTGTAGCTTGTTGCTCATTGACATCGTCTAACTAACTACTCGTCTACGGATCCTATTATTGTGGCTGCCTCATTCATTCAATTTTATTGTTTGACGCTGATGTTCTCGTCGTTTTATAAGTTACAAAAACAAAAGCACGTACTACTATTCAATTGCATTTCATTTATTTCCATCAAAGGTTCCTTCTTCTCGTGTCGATGAAGATTTATCACCACCGAGAATCGTATGTGTCGCTTATTTTCTTATTGCATGTTCTTTGTATTGTGTGTGTGTATAAATATTTTAGTTTCGGATTTATTTGTACGTACGTATTTATTATACCCATCACCTTAACAATAATAACCATCATCAGTTACAAATCGTTTATAAAATACTTAATACTCTTTTGTGTTAATCAAAACAATATAAAAAAATATTATCCCTACAAATTAAAATTGTAATTGCAATTTGATAGTGTGTTGACATTTTGTTGTAAATAAACAGAGTTCAATATGTGTATTTATTACACTAAAACTCAATAATTAGTTTTTATTCAAAAACGAGAAAAGTGCAATCAACATATCTGATCTAATCTTAAAATAATTGTATTGATTTATTTATTCAATAAGAAATTAAAAAATATTGTACTAAAAATAGAATCATAATGCTTTTTGAGAGTAATTGTCGTTGAAGTGTCAAAAATTTTAATTTCCTTAAAATTGGCCTTACGCTTGTCGAAGACTATAGACATAATGAAAACAACGGTCTTGAAATGATTCGTAACTCATATAAAGCCCTACATATTTCTAACCTGACAAAGTTAAATGTTCGATTTTAGTAGCAAAACGTGACTTCAACAATAACAATAATAATAACAATAAGAGGGCTGCTATATATATTTCTGGCCTGGCAACACAGAGTGCTGCCAAGTGCAATCTGACATTTCCATTGGAAAGTTTGTCATTTTTAAGCATATTCGTACTCAAAAAAATTAATATAGAAAAAAATGCAATTAACTCGTGAACATTTTCGTGCCATCATTTTTCACAACTTTCGACGTGGATCATCACGACAAGAGTGCATTGATGAACTTAAATCTTTGTATGGCGATGAAGCACCATCCTATAGCACTGTGAAAAATTGGTATTATGAATTTAATCGTGGCCGATGCTCGCTCAAAGACGAATTCCGTGAAGGTCGTACAAAAACGGCTGTTGCGCCAGAGAACATTGATGCCGTGCGTGAACTCTTAATGCAAGATCGACATGCTACATACCGAGAGATAGAGACATCCTTGGACATTTCTTCCACCAACATACATTCGATACTGCATGAACACCTGGCCGTAAAAAAGGTTTGTTCTCGTTGAAACCCGCACAATTTGAAAGTCGCTCAAAAAAAGGGTCGTGTCGATTGGTGCAACGAAATGTACGAAATACGATTGCGGTGCTTCAAAAGACGTTTATAAGATCGTCACAGGTGACGAATCATGGATCTATGCGTATGAGCCCGAAACGAAACAACAATCGACCGTGTGGGTCTTCAAAGACGAGCAAAATCCAACGAAAGTTGTTCGTGGAAGAAGCACTTCGAAGCAAATGGTCGCCTGTTTCTTCGGCAAAACTGGTCATGTGGCGACTGTTCCGCTTGAGCAACGTAGGACGGTCACTTCTGAGTGGTACACTACAATTTGTTTGCCTGAAGTCATCGGAGAAATTCGAAAAACCAACAAGAGAAGACGAATCATTGTTCACCCTGACAATGCGTGCTCTCACACATCGGCTCAAACCAGAGCGTTTTTGACCGGCCAAAACGTCGAATTAATGGGTCATCCGCCGTACAGCCCTGACTTGGCACCTAATGACTTCTTCTTGTTTCCGCACATCAAGAAGAAAATGCGTGGTCAACGATTTTCGTCGCCAGAAGAAGCTGTTGAAGTGTTCAAAAACCATGTTGTAGAGGTGTCTCAATCGGAGTGGAAAAAGTGCTTTGACAACTGGTTTGAGCGCATGCAAAAGTGTATAAAATATGCTGGAGAATACTTTGAAAAACAATAAAACCATTTTTGATTATAAATATTCGCATTTTCTCTATAAGGCCAGAAATGTGTAGAGCAGCCCTCGTACAGCTGTTGAATTTAAAAATCCATGATATCACGCCATTCGGCTCTTACAAAATGTAGCTACATATATAATACTATGCTAATATCGTGTCCTGCACACATAATAAATTCGTGAAAATTTATGCTTGAAAAACATTTATATTACATTTTTTGGTTACATTTTTTGAAACTTTTTTGTATAATTCTGCTTTATTTGGCCAAAGTTTTTGTATAGACACAAAACACAGTCATATTACTGAAAAAGTTTTATTATTTGAGACAAAAGCCTCTCTGATAACCGTTTTCCTAACTTCGGCTCTAGGCTTAAAAGTGTGGGTTTTTGCCTTGGAGAAGATATGCAATTGTTTTTACTGTTTTTACAATTTTTGAATTTGATTTCAGCTAACAATATTTTAAAGATCGTCTAACTAAATAATGTTGAAGTTTAAAAGGAAATATTTTTAAGTGTTTTTAAAATTGTTAAAATGGTAAATTCTGTCGCAGCTCAATCTTTCAAAGAAAAAGGTTAATCGAATTATAAAAACTATTTCCTACCTTAACTAGTTTTTTAATAGCGTGAGCACGCACCTTTCAACTACGAAATATTAGGATTTAGTCCTGATTTGAATACTCATGAGTATTAAACTAAAAAATGAACATGCAATTTTTTATTTTTAAATTTGCGTTTTTCTACGTTTTTAAATTAATATATAAGTTTTGTCTTTGTTCGGAAAATATGGAATAGGACTACTTGCTATTTTTTATTTAAACTACATTAAATTATTTTTTATTTAAGGAAAAATATAACTTTTTTTAAAGAAATGCGTAACTTTTTCTTGTCTTTCTCTAGCAACACTGACATGACGTCATATAAGTTATAAATATCTGTCTTCAATCCAATTCATAATTTGCACTCTTTAGTATGTGCACTATATAAAGCCTTAAGGGTCCCCTAGACCGCCTTTTACTCAAAATTAAATTTAATTCTGTTTTAAGACTAAAGTCAAGCACTGGAACCCTGGGTAGTAGTAATTAGTTTTCTTGTAGTCAAGAGAAAAGCTTAGGGAATTATACCTCTGAATGAAGTTAATAATAATAAAGTAAGAATAATGAAACCAAAACAATTCAATATATATATGTGTGTGTATGTATATATAAAGTTGTTGCAAGTGCGTTATGACTTTATAACTCGCGATCGGTCAAACCGATCGTGTAGATGGTTTAAAGTTTGCACGAAATCGGTAGACGCGTTCGTGAGATGACTTTTCATGGCAAGATGTGATTTTGTCTATATAAAAAAGACGACAAAAATACGTTGGCGCCTATGAGCGTATTCGGTATTCAATGTTAATTTTCATACGTTTTAGTACGCCGGGATCCGCTAGTTATTTATAATTTTTGTTTCTCTAAGATCTATCACTTTTTTACGAGTTCCTCTTTATCACATTAACATTTTAACATTTAATTTTCATTTTTTTTTTCTTTATATTCGAGGAAATCCTTTTATATATTCTGGCGTATTCATTTGATTTATAAAATCTTAACGAATAGATTGCATTGTTTTCAAACGTAAAATATTTTGTTTGAATTATTTTATCGTTGTTTGTGAAATAAACTTTAAATACAACGAAATAAAATAAACTATTTTTTTCAATGACTTGTTGATCAAAATTTTTAGTTTTATAGTAAAACTTTTGGCAAAGAGTATAAATATTAAAACAATAATAAACTTTGTGTATTTTCTGTCCTTAACAATTTTATTGTTTTCTGTCATTTACTTTATATCGCGCTCATTTGGTAAGAAGTTGGTATATTTTAACAGATTCATTTGTAGTTTGAAAGTGAGGCGAAAATTTTTAAGTTTTTGAATTAAGGTAAAATTGTGACCAAATTTGATCAGCATCACAATAATATCGACTAGAGAAGAGCGATATTTTTGTACCTGTGAATTAATCTCTGCCTCTACATTGATTGCGCTTATCATACTTATGCATACGTACGAACTGAAAAATATTGTCTGTTTGCTTGATTATTATTATTGATTCCTTTGTCCATTTTTAATTTTAAATGTACAGATTTATCTATTTTTAAAAATATAACTATTCTCATTAATTATTGAACACGATTTTACTCATTTGACTGCTGTTTCGCAATAATCTATCCCGCCAGTCCAATTATCCGAAACGTTGTTAACGGGTCCGGCTAAATCTCTCGAATGACTGCGATGATATTAGCTTTAACGTCACGCAAGAAAAAATTTAAAGCGTTCAAATCGCAGCTCCAAGGTCAATTAGATGTCACTAAGACGGCTGATATCATGATTACCGCACTTAGTACAAAAAAGATCGATTGCAGGGTAACAAATTTTGTACTCATGGCACGGTAGAGCTTGGCGTTGTACTAGGAGTATTTTGGTAATCTAGCCGGACATTAGGCCAAAAACTAAATTAAGGAAATGTAAAAGTTTTTAGTACACAGTTTGACAGATTTCGAAATTCTACCTGTGGTGAAGGGTATAAAAATATTGTTACGAATAATAATAAAATCTGACAAGCCGTGTAGTTGTTTCCGTATGAGTGTGGTGAATAAAGTTAATTCAACAACCAATGGTGTGTTTACGGAATAACAAAACCACAAGTTAGCCAACAAAAGCTGAGCAGCCTCCATGGTTGCGTTGGTAGAGGTGCGTACTACAAACCAAGGGGTCCGAGTTCGATACCGCATGCGGACATGCGTGCAACGAAAAAAATAATAATTGTTATAAGCAATTAAAATTAATAAACAGCAGTACAAACCTCCCGAGAGGCAAAAGACAATTATTGTGTGAAGCCATGGCAGATAATTTAGTGGAGACGTCTAACTTAATATGAGAGCAACAGATAATTGTCAAGAAGCCCTTTATAATAAAAAGGAAGAGCAATAGCGGTTGCGCAGGGAAGTGTAACAGCATAACAACAGTGTATGGCAGACGTGTGTTGTGGCTACTGGGTTAAAAGGAGAAGACTGGCTTGGATAAAAGGAGTAGTGGAGATGTCTGTGGATGGTTAAGGTTACTAAACAAGGCATCGAGTAGTTCATGTCTCGCCGGAGTAACACAGTAGTGTAGCGTGGATGGCTGCGTTTGTGGTGGTAACGCATGTTTAGTAAATACGAGACCAAGGCTTCACAAGACCGGTAGAATCGAGAAGTAAAGCCAGAGAAAGCCATAAAGTTCGAAAACAGAATTTAGCCACAGTGGTATTTGCAATCAAAAGAATCCGTACGTTTGCCTGTCTAAAAAGGGTAAAAAAACGTAACACTGGTGTCAGAAGTGTGAACATTTGAAGAAGCGGACAAGCAATTATCTAAAAAATTGTTTTTGTTTTAAATGTAATTATGCGAACGAACGAACGATTGCGACGTTGTGAAACTGGCCCAAAACTTTTTGTTCTTTACTATTTTTTTGTGAAGTTGGTTGGTTATGTATTTAAGGAGATTATCGAGGTCAAAATCGCAGCAGATTTTTTTTTTTTTTTTGTTAATTTACTAGATTGAACTGAATGTAGTCTTCTTAAATTTCATTTACACATTCACTAAGGTAATTATTTTTTGTTAGTGTTAGTTGTTTTTGGTTCTTAAAAAATCATTCCTAAAGGTTGTTATATAACATTTATTAAAAAGAAAATTCAATTCAATCTAATATACAAGAAATTATTAAATATGGTATTATTAATGAAATTGTATACGATATTATTTACTTACTGACATTTAAGCAGAAGGACCGTCAGACAGACATGCACGCAAACAAACATAACACACATACAACTTCACATAATTTGGATTTACTTTGTCTGCTATTATAATGATGAGGATTATTTAATTTCATTGTTATGATTTTCATTATTATCCCTTTTAATATTCTTTGGCTTCATACAGAAAAAATTATAATGCGAGTTTATTCAATTTGTAAAATATTAAAAAAAATAATTGAATTTATTGAGGGATGTTGTTTTAGGATTAACCTTCGTACTTAATTTCAATTTTTTGTTTGGTTTATTAGTTTTGAAAACATTGCATATCTACAATTTGTATTGTTTAGACAATGTTTATCAAATAGTTATAGAAAAATTTTTGCTATTCGTAAAAGTACGATATACCAGTTGAAAAATATAGAATAAATTTTCTATGAATGCAGATATAAATGGTGTCGATATTTTAATGTTTTAATAATTCTTGCAAAAAAAAACTTCAAAAAAGATTTTGTCTGTCTGCATACAATGGTTCAAAAGTATGGCCATATACATCACATTACATGCATTAACTATTGGGACATCTTTTAATTTCCATATTCAAATTTTATAATTGTATAAAGCTCCTTATTAATTTCAACTGTCTGTCCGCAACTGTTCAACAGTTTGACAATATATATCAAATTACATCAACTATAGGGGCATCCTTTAATTTTCAAAATCAAATTTACACTTACTGTCGTAGTAGACTTAACAAAACAATTAGGTTTTTTGTAAATATCAACTATCTGTCTATAACGGTTCAACAGTTTGACCATAAAAATCAAATTATATCAACTATTGTAACACCCATTAATTTAAAATATTTACACTTCCTATTATATCAAACAAAGTAGTGAACATTTTGTCAAATTTAAAATTTTTGCGTGTTCTTTTATTTCTAAGTTCAAATTATACACTTGTTGTATAACGTTCCCTGTAAATTAAACCTGTCTGTCTATAACGGTTTTAAAAATGGCCACAGACACCAAATTACATTAACCATTGGAACACCCTTTAATTTCCAATTCCAGAGTTTTTTTTTTTTTTTTGTTATAGCATCTTTAGCAATGCAGTTTATTTGTAAGTTTTAACGCCTTTTTACGACTGTTCAACAGTTTGGTCATATACATCAATTTTCATCAACTATAGGAGCACCCTTTAATTCTTTATTTCAATTTTTTATATGTGCTGTTGGAGTCAACTAGGTTCTTTGTAAATTTCAACCGTCCATCTGTTCAACAATTTGTAATACCCTTTAATTTATAATTTTAAATATTTATTCACATGCATCAAATTACAGCAACAAATCCAAATTTTTATATTTCTTTTATACCGGACTTAGCAATACAGGTTTTTTGTAAATTTCAACCGTCTCTCTACAACTTGTCAAAAGTATATCCATACGCGTCAAATTAAATGAACTATTGGGGCAATCTTTTATAATTGTTAATATATAATAATTTATAATTGTTAATATTATGGTCATATTAATCTAAATTCTGTCCAATTTTTAATCGTTTGTCTATAACGGTTCAAAAGATAGTTTTTTTTTATTTTGAAGCGGTGCCCTTTACAGTTCATAATACACTTAAAAAACGTGTATTTTTTATGGGGACTTCCTTTAATTTTAAACTTATGAACTGTTTTGAAAACAGTATCAATCTGTAAGCATCGCCTTGCAAATATAAAAAAAATCAAAATCGATTTAGAAGTGGTTGAGTTCTGCGGGCACAAACATTTAAAAAATCAACATTCAGACGAATTGATAAGCTCCTCCTTTTTATAACCTTCACTACAAAAAGTGGAAAAAGGGTATATATACGCTTTTCATTCAATTTAAATTCGCCAATCGATCAAACAAAGTTTTAAAAGAGTTGCTATTAAAAATCAGCAAAATCGGTCCATGTCCTTCGATGCAGCGGGCTCAACACCACGCCTACCTCTAATTTTTCCATATTATTTGGAACAATAAGTAACTCCAATCAAAAAAATAATTTAAAAACATAATTGGTGCGATGGAGAATTAAAAAATAAAAAAATGATTAAGTGAAAAAATTGGTGCTCGCCAATATTTTTTGAAAAGACGGGCCTCTGAACTTTTAAAATTTTTTTAAATCTCAATATTTTCTTATTTTTGATTAGAATTACTACACTAAACTAGATATACATATATTGTAAAGGGTGTATAAGATTCGGCATAGCCGAATATAGCACTGTTACTTGTTTAAATTACATTTACTCCAAAAACTAAAAAAATGACATTAAGGTGATTGAGAACTTAAATATGGAATTAAAATTGCCAAAAAATCAAAACGCATCGAAATATACTTACCAAATT
This sequence comes from Gymnosoma rotundatum, assembly GCA_916610165.2. Taxonomy (NCBI): domain Eukaryota; kingdom Metazoa; phylum Arthropoda; class Insecta; order Diptera; family Tachinidae; genus Gymnosoma; species Gymnosoma rotundatum. The sequence goes on from OU744336.1 coordinate 121,001,864, forward strand.
TTCAAATTGTATATATAAAGAAGTTCTTAATCAAATAGTGAAATAATATTGAAAATTTTTTTACTGTAACATATAAATTCCTGGAAAGGGAAAAAATGTAAAAAAAATGTTTTTTTGCAATAGAGGCTACCCTGCCTTTATTAATCACGGGGCTGTCAAATCCTTTTTGGAGTATGTAGCCAACAAAAACCGTTTACGCTTTTTTAATCGGTGCTTTTAATTTCGACGAATTTTACAATAATTTCTACAATCTTTTTTGTGAAAATTCTTTCTTAACTCAGAGGCTTGTAACTTTTTAATGAGAAGCGCTATCAAAACAAAACTTCAAACTTGTTTATCCTAAATTTTATTAAGAATATAGTAAATGTTTTAAAGCAATAATCCGATCATTAATAAGTGCACTACAAAGGTAAGGTCGGCCAAAAAAACTTGTAAGCCAATTTTCTCCCAAACTAAAAAATATAATCTACATATCTACACAATTTTTGTAGATATATCAAGGTCTAATTAAATTTAATAAATCTTAACATTTGAGTTAAAAATAAACCTTATGCCATTTTCAAAAAATTATATGCCCAACCAAAAACTTAAATATGAAAACACTTTTTTGACTTCTTTACTTTTTTTAATTTCCAAACCGAATCGAACTTTACTAGTTACACAAACATTTTGATTCACATGCCACTCTTGTTTTTTGTGCCATTCTTTCTTATCAATTTTATATACCATGATATGATTGCCATATCTGCATTATTGCTGGTGCAAATTTCTAGAAGTTGTTTTGATCGATTTATGTAATAAGTTTTATTTAAAAGTTACTTTATATACAAATAAAGGATGATGGAATATTGCAAATGTTTTAAGATGTATAAATTCCCGAAAAATATTATCATATTAAAGGATTAACATTACATTTAATATTTTTTTGACCAACACTGTAGTTTTTATTATACTTTTCATATGTAAATGACTTTACATATGAATAAAATGTTAAGTTGTTAAATCTATATTTTTATACTTAGTTTGAGATTTTCTTTGTTCTTTTAGCCAACTTAAATATGGAGCAGTATGTAAATGACATTTCCATTTGAATTCCCTTTATTACTGTTTGTTCTTTATAAAATTTTCAGTTTGCAATCAAAACGTTTGCGCGTATATTAAAATTTTTGCTTACTCATCGTATTTATCAAGTATTTCCTCACACTTTGTCACTTACTTTGACTATTTAAACATCTTTTTTGTCAAAGCCACAATGGCAGCTTTTTTTTTCTCATGTACATACATACTTGAATATATTTTAGTCAAATAACACACCACAGATGCCGTTTGAAGTCAATACACTGTGAACAAAACCATAAAATAATTCGTTGCTACGATTGAATTCTTTATTTTATCAGAGTTGTTTTCATACCCTTCAACACAAAAAGTGGAAAAAGGGTATATCTAAGTTTGTCGTTATCTGTGTAATTTCTAAAATAACCATTTTCGACCCCATAAAGTATATACATTCGAACTTCTTATGCATAGCGCGGTCGATTGAGCGATATCCGTCTGTCCGTCCAGCAAACTTGATTTCACAAAAAAATAAATATGTCAATCGATCAGATATAGTGTCGAAAGAGGTGCTATTGGAAATCAGTATGATCGGTCCATGTCCTTCGAGGCAGCACGCAAAACAATAAAGTAACTCCAATCAAAAAATAAATATATGGGGCGATAGAAATTTAAAGAATAATTAAAAAACATCAAGTAAGAAAATTGGCGCTCACCCATATTATCCGAGTTACGGGGCTCTCAAATTTTCAAATTATGTTAAGTTCGATTTTTTGACAATCATAACAATTCTTATTATATTTATTTTTACAAAATCTAATGCAAATCTTGAGGGGTTGTATTATGGTGTGAAACGGGCTTTCGGATAAATTAATTATTTTTTATTTATCTATGTGCTGTCTCTATAATCAAAACATGTGCAAAGTCGGAATACATTCTTTCATGAAATATACGCAAACTTTTTAATAAAAAAGTACCGACACTTATATAAAGATTGCAGCTGTTATATTCTTATGAACTGCCAATAATCAACCATGTAAATGTTAAGAGTGCTAATGTAAGCATTGGAATTTTTAATGTAATTGTACATATTAAAGCACCAATTCAAACTGGCTGTGCCACTGTCCTATCAAAAAAAAATTATTTTAATGCTTTTCAGTAACGTTCCATTTTCTTTACAAATGTTTTTTGTTAATGGTGATGGCGATGATAATGATGGTTGCTATTTTTTTTTTTTTTTTGCAAAAAAGAAAATGTTTCTGTCATCATCGGCAAAATTTTTTTATGTTCAGTTTTGTTCGTAAATTGCATGTATGTTTGGCTGTGTATAATGACAGTAATTCATATAAGTACCAGCGTTCAAATAAACATACACATACATACATATAAATTTATTATGTTCCTTTTGTTTAGTTGTTAGATGATAACAGAGCAAAGAATCGTATTCAATGCGTCACCACCTAAACTTCTGTTAAAAAACATACCAAGAGTTGTTGTACTATAGTTTCATTGTATTCCCTATTTGCCTGTAGAATGAGTTCAATGCATTTTATAAAAAATATTTTCATTTTATTTTCAAATTTGTACATAATATCCTTCTTTTTTTGTAGTCGTATGTAAATTTTTTTTGCCGCTATTGCATAATAATAGTCATGTATCCCGAATATATTGTATTGGTCGATTTCATCCACCAATCAAAATGGGTTTCAAGATGGCCGCACATACCGTTTTCTATTCTTTTTATTCTTCATCCCCTCTTCTAACGAGCTTCTTTAACAAAACTTTAAAGAATTAATAAATGAAAGAAGTCATTATACATACAACACATAAATATTAATGTATATTCAATAACTTTCTTTTCATTTTAATTATTTTTTTTTTTTTTTTTTTTTTGACGAAGTGGACAATTCTAAGCAGCATTTGACAGCTTTTAAAAGTATTCATTGTAAATTACCTGACTTGCTTTAGTAAGCAAAAAATGTTGGCAATTGAAATTGTATTTAAATATTCCCGTCCATTGAACAAATTGCATTAAATTAATTAGACAACAAAATAAACTCTGTTTCCTTTATATCGAACCGCGAATAATGCACTTCAAATAGGAGATATACGTACGTTCAGTCTAAAAGGTTAAAGTGCCAAACTTGAACGAAGTTCAATTTGAAAGTTAGGAAAATTACATAAAGGTTTATTCAAAATCCGTTTTTAAATGATACCCAAAATTATATTTTAAAAAAATTGAAAAGTTCAGAGGCCCGTAACTAGGAATATATGGACAGCGCCAATTTTTTCGCTGGATGATTTTTTCTTGTTTTGAAATTCTCTAGAGTTACTTCATTGTTGCAAACGCTATGAAAAAATTAGGCGTGATCTTGCTGATTTTGCAATACTAAAATTTTTCAAAGCTATGTATGTCTGATCGCACAGTGGTCGGAGCTGTATAGAGTCGGCGGCCAAAAATATTTCCAATATAGGTATCATCGTGAAACTTCATGCACGGCTTTATAAATATGTCAGAATGAGTTAGTGATAAATTGGGAATGGTTTAGGACCCATAGCAGTTTTAAAACTGCTTATTAATAACGCCCCCTTAAATGAAAAATGACTTCAAAATTATTCTAACAATTCAAAAACTGATTTTATTAAAATTGATTTCTCCTTGCATGGTAACCTTCGTTGACCTGTTATAAAAGGATCCAAAGTTAAAAATAACCGGTTAAACAAATCGGTATTTGTTGAAATGCGTGAAATTTTGCGCGTGTGCTTAAGTCGAAATTTCTTTATATCTTTGTTTCTGGATTCTGCAGCTTCTTCGGAGAGCTCTCCAATTGATACCAGCGCATCTGAAGAATGAATTAAAATTTTATGGACTGTGGGGGGAAGATAGTACCACGAATATTTATTAGTCAGCTGCTTAGCAGTGTCCAGCGCGTATTTCCTAAATTTTTCGATATTAATATTATACCCTGAAGACAAAGCTTGCAATAATATTGTACATCTTTCAATTACTTCTTTATCAATGCCTGTTATTTCTGCAGACAAGTCAGCATCTTTAAAGAAATGTCGTGCTGTACGATGGGCGAGGATTTTTCCAAATTATTTTGGTAATTTGAGCGTCATCTGTTTTGTTACAACTTGAAGCGGGACATATGACGTAACAAGTATGTTGCTATCATCCAAACTATTATTTGCAACTTTCTGTTTATACTCGCTGTGTCCCGAACTGCCATCAAACCCCCATTTTCCTATTAATGTAAGGCCGTTTACAGAGTCATCCAAAACTTTTTTAATAACATCTCTCTGTAGTTCTAATACCCGAGTAGCGGTATGGTCTAATAGACTTTGAAGTTCAACTTCAGCGTGAGATTCGCTTACTATTATTTTGTTTGGGTAACTTTTCTTTTACTGTTTATAAAGCTTCTTATTGTCAAATATTGATGTTTTGTTAAATCTGCTTCAGTTATAAGCGATATAACTTCACTAACATTTGCTTTCAAAAGTGATGAATTATTTTTTAAGCTAGCAAATCGCAAATCATCAGCAGCAGAGACATTGATTTCAGCTATTTCTGCTATTCGTCGTCGCTTTGTCCGGCTTGAACACTCTCCGAAACTTAATCTAGGACGTCCCCGTTCTTCATTCAAGTTACATGTTTCTGAGTTTAATAAAATCGACTCCATTTGGGCCAGCCAATCTGAATATCTATTTTGAAGTCTTATTTTTATGCGATGGCATTTTTTCCAAAACTCTGATATTTTTTTGCAATTATAATGTAAACATGTTTCTAATTGACTTTCTTCGTATGTGTAGCCCTCATTTCTAATGTAGCTTTTCACAATATCCTTCACTTTCCTAGCTTTTTCAGTATTTCCACCTTTTTCTAAAAGCCAAATGTCAAAAATATATGAGCGCGAAATTGTGCAAGTATAACGTGAGTCTATTGGAAAAACAATTAATAACAAGGAAAAAATTAGGCAAAAATAAAATTAAAAGTCCGTAAAAAACCAACACATTTCTTTGCATGCATAGCAATAACAGAGTAGCACGAACGAACACAAATTGACAAAACACCACAAAAAAAATTCAAAGTTGGACATAAAAACAAAGAGGTCGGTTTGGTCTGTAGGGTGTAATAAAAAAACGGGCAAAAAGGAGCAGCTAATATTGCCAATTTTTTATTCTTGGAGTATTAAGCAATAAACAAAAATAGGAGATTTCAGGGGGGAACTCAACTAAAACTCCAGTTGAAATGTATATACATGATTTAACTAGAATGACCAATGACACTACAAATATATTAATTATATAATAAATCCACAATAAGCAAAACGCATTGTAATTATTTTAAAACTTAGTTAATACCTTTATATTCAATATTCATGCTGATTTTTTTTTAACACAAATGCTTTTTCTTTTGTTGTAATTAATTAAAAGTTACACTTTTTTTCACTTTTTCACACTGCAAAAACCAAACGTTAACTTGCTCTCTTTTTGAAGCTGTTCTTAAAGACTACAGTTAGAATAAAACAAAAACAACTACAGATTTTAAAACCTTGTTTTTATAAGAAACAGTGATGCCACATTTGGTGACAAATTTTTGGCTTTTATTTTTTTATTTTTGGCAAATGGGATCGACCACTGTGGATCGGTTGGCATGTTTAATTTTTTTTTTTTTTTTTATCTCATCTAGTCCCTTGGCAAAGTTGATTTCAACATTAACACGGACAGGCATACGAACATCGCTCAATCGACTTCGCTATGTATAAGAACTTAGAATATATGTATTTTATGGGGTCGGAAATGGATGTTGTAGAAATTAAAAACGGAATGACAAACTTAGTTATACACTTTTTCAAACGTTTTATACCCTTTAATGGTTAAAAAAAAATTATGTGATAGTAGGCAAATCTCGTGAAGTCAACAATCAAATTGTTTTTTTTTTCGAATGAATTAAAATATTTCAATGAATTGGTTCGCTAATTACACTGCACAACTATTTTCTTATAAACATAAATTTTTCAGCACTTTATATTTGTTTTAAGTATTTCGTAAACAAAGTGTAAAAATTTGACCCTATTGTTTTCGTCAGTATGTCCGTCCGTGGGTCTGTCAAAGTCCTATCTGTAGAACCGTAATAGGTAGACTATTGAAATTTTCACAGAAGTTGTATTACTATAGCCACTATAACAACAAACAATAAAAGTTAAAATGTGTCCCGAAAGTGACGTGATGTTCATAAAAATGATCTTATTTTTTGAACTGTAGAAAAATAAAACTTTAAGTATTAAACAGACATATAGAATTCACACAAAGTACGTACAAATGTATGCCCTATAATTATAAATTGTAAACAATTAATTAAGAAACTAAAGAAATAAATTAAGAAATTAAAAGGCCATAAACTTGACCAATATGGCCTTATCCTTTAAACCGGCGCACAGAGGAGTATTTGACCCAAAAAGCTGGCCAAAATTATTAAGCGTGGTTTTTAGTTTAAAAGTTTAATTTTTTTGATAGTTTTAGCTTTAGTTTGATAAAAAAAAAGGTAGTGGCAGATTATTATTGGGTTAGTGTTATTTTTGACACCCCCCACCCACCAACCACCCACCCAACCCCCATTTAGAACTTTGTTTATTTTTTTTAATTTTTAAGAGAATTTATTTTTATATATATGTTGTGTATTTTTAGAAAAATTATTTATTATTACGTATGCCGGTCTCCCCCTCGCATTCCGCCAAAATTTCGTTTGCAACTGTACTTTATTCTAAGAGCAAGTCAAATTAAATTTAGAATTTCGAACTATTGTAGTTGTGTAGATACAGGGAAATAAAACATAGCTTTTTATGGATTTTACAATGTCTCCTTTCTCAAAATTATAATTTATCCAATATTAAATATTTAAAAAAATTCGTCTCGTAGCTTGGCTTTCTATAAGGAATAAACAACCAAATAAGCAAAAACATGTTTACTTCTGATAATTATTTTAAATTATTAAATACTCATCACATGAAAGAATTAAACTAATTTAAAAATTCAAAATTATGATAATGTCATACGTATTTCATCATGGGCATTATCATCTGTATCAGGAAGTAGTAGTTGAATAGTATCTGATAAAAAAGGTTTTTTGTGTATTGCAGCTTAAAAAAGGGTCACTGCTCAAAACCTTTTCAAGAAACTGAAGTTCTTCATAATCCAACTGCAGAGATTGCAGCTTCACTTCCGCTAATGTCATTTTTTAGCAATGAGTAGCATGGATATACATTTTTGTTGGCATTGTATAATATTCATATTGGTTTTTCGTGAAATCAGCATTTATAAACAATGCTAAAGCACCCTCCGCTGAAAGCTTATTAACTCGGACCTCGGAAGTTGTGATCGTGTTATATCCATTATTAATTTAGCCGCATCACTATGTCCCGCTACTCTCTGGCTCATTGATGCAGCAAATTTAATCTTCCCTGTTGTTAATTACTGACGAATTTCTTGCATTTTTTTTCGTTTTGCTCTTTCACTTGCTTCATTAAATTCTTTTTTTGGTCGCCCTGAAAATGAACTGCCAAATACTGATATTGTCACAGTTTCTTGCAGCCATTTAGCATACCTGCTTAAATATCGGCCCTCTTTTCGTTGTGCTAAACCCCAATACTTCTTGAAATTTATAACACACTGCTTTATTGCTTGTATATCCCCATCTCCTTGGCATTCTGAAATCACACACAATTTACTAGCTAAAAACTGCAACTATTCGTCAATGATTCTAGCATTAGATTCCTGTACTATTTGGAATAACTCAAATCTTGTGTAAATTTTTTCCATGTTATCTCTCAAAGTTGCAAAACTCTTGTAATAAGAATTTTGCTCAAGAAGCCATATATGCATATTTTTCAAAGTGCATTTTTCTTTTACTTAGTTAATAACCTGAATTGAAAGAAATTTCTTTTTTAAGGGCAGGTAATCCATTATGTTGGTAGTTGCTAAAAGTGATTAAATAATATTTTACAGCAATAATTCGAAAAACACAAAAGTTTATGACGACAATAAAGTATAAGAAAAAGTGCCTTATGAGCAAAAATAGAAAAAAGGTAAAATTTTCAAAAAATCACCAAAAATAATGGCGCAAACTTGCGCAAACTTTTTTTCTTTTTTCTTAAATTAGAGATTTCATATTTTATTGTGGTATATAACATTATTTGTACAACAGCTACCTTCACTTTCAAAAAGCTTTTCCTTTTTTATTTTTGGTAAGAATTAATATATTTAAATACATAGTTTTTTTTATAATTAAAATTTTAAAAATAAATATTTAAGATAATTTTTTCTTTTTAAATAATGAAAATAGCTGCTGATGAAAGCTTTCAGGCAAAAAAAATCAATGTAATACCTCTATTCGTTTAGCCATAAAAAATATAATATAAATATCTTGAAATCGAAAAAATTCAATAAAAGCGTATGCAATTTTCTTCACTTTCCTGACTTTGACAGCGTCCCACAACTACAAATCTTAACTTACACCCTTTAAATTGCACGATATGATGTAGAATTTTGTTCTCTATCGATCTGCTTAATTTTTTCTTAGGATTTCATCAAATTAATTTTTGCCTTTTTGGCCAGCTTTTTGGGTCAAATACTCCTCTGTGCGGCGCCTGAAAATTATATAGAATAGTATCTGATCTACTGCTATGTCTGCTATAAATACGATTATTAAAATTAAATGAAGGATATTCCGATAATACGTATGTTTTGCATATATGGCCTTATTTCTTTTAACTGTACTATAATCAGACTATAAGTTTGTTTAACTGTCAGCTTTAACAAGCTTAAAAAATAAGATCAAACATATATGGCCTTATTTCTTTTAACTGTACTATAATCAGACTATAAGTTTGTTTAACTGTCAGCTTTAACAAGCTTAAAAAATAAGATCAAACATTTAATCTAACTCACACTTGGATTTGATTGATTTCAAACAAGTAAATTTAAACTTTATTGTTTGATACAAAGGCTCAATATTTGCAATCCATTAAATAATATTTGATAACAAATACTAATTACAATTGTTTTTTTTTCTTTCAGGCCTTGCAGTATTGCCTTCCGATTTGAAAATCTTCCACTCCCTCATATTTTAAATATAAAGGGATTTAGCGAATTATAATTGTATGTAATATCTAATAAACGACTTAAAATTATTAACTTAATTTATAAATAACTACAACAACGTATGTAAATACACATTATACAATATTTATATAAAATATTACTAAATAAAATCACAAAAATAATAATTAAGAAATAGGGAAAGAGGCAAAAGGAAGAACTAAAAAGGACTTCCGAAAACCTTGCAAAAAAGAGAAAAAGGTTAAAATTAATATAATTTTCATCTGATATTTTAACTAAAAGCATTGATTAAATAAAATTTTTTACATCTTCAACAAACTGCGTTTAAGTTTCGAAAAGAAAACTCAAAAACTCATTAACATTTTGGTTAAGTGGCATGAGCCATACATCGGGTTACCGAAAATATGATGATAATGAGTGTAGTGGGCCAAGACCACCTGTTCCCGGAGAAGAAAGTCGTGTTAGAAAGGTATGCGGCGGCTAGAAAATTGTGTTTTCTCATAATGTTTTTGTTATTGTTATTTTCAATTAGATGACCGAAGGGGTGGGAGAACATATGCGTAATTCACCGCCGTCTTATTTGAATTGGGCCCGTACACTCAATCATCTACTAGAAGATCGTGATGGTGTTGAATTATTTAAAAAGTACGTGGAGGAGGAGGCGCCTGCATATAATGATCATCTTAATTTTTACTTTGCCTGTGAAGGTTTGAAACAACAAACAGACCCTGAAAAGATAAAACAAATTATTCAGGCTATATACCGGTGAGTGAACGAAAAAAAAATTGTTTTTTCGTCAATTAATGATGTAATATTTATTTTATTTTTCTCAAAGATTTTTGCGCAAAAGCTCATTGTCTGTATCGGAAGATTTGAGACGTAATATTAAGGCTGGACTTAAAAATGAAATACCTCTCAGTCCAAATATATTTGATGAAATGCAAAAATATGTTGAAAACACAATACGGGATAATATTTATCCATCATTTTTATGTTCGGAAATGTACATCCTATATATACAACAAATGTCAGTTGCTCACGAACGTTTTAGCAGTAGCGGCGGTCCGACAACAGGCCTAGCTAGCTGCAGTACTGGTAGTAGTAGTAGTGGTGCTAGTTGTGGTAGTAACAATGGTAGTAGTGGAGGTACTGCAGCAGCAGGAGGTGGTGGAGCATGTGCGTTGCCATTTGCAGGCGCTTCCACTAGTAGCGGAAAAGTAAGCAGTACGTTGGGTCCAATTATAAATTTGCCTGCGAGTACTAGTGCCGCTATTGGTGCTTCAACTGCTGGTAGTTGCAGTGCTAGTGGCAGCGTGTATGGTCCCTCAACTTCAGCCAGCTCTAGCGGTTCCGTTAGTGCAACAGATACACTACCTCGCAGCTCAACCTTACCCACCCTACATGAAGATTCGGAATTGTCATTGAGTGACGATTTCGAAAAACTACGCGTTGAAGGAGGACGTGTATCAGCTGATATGCCTATGGGTATGCGTTTAACACGCGATTTATTATTGGCTACACAAAAAAGAAGACTGGAAATTCGACCACCTGGGTAAGTGCTGTTTCGATTGTTTTTAAGAAAAACTTGATCTTTAAATGTGTTTATAAAGAAAATATACTCATTATTATGTTTTTAGATGTTGTAGATCTTTCACATATCATTATACGTTTTTTAGTTTTGCATAAAATAATTTAAAGAAACTTGTACTTTAACATATGAATTTTTAAAAAGATTTTGAAAACGTACATATTCAGTAACAAAAATAAACTTTTTAGGCTTATAGAATCAGACAAAGAGTGCAAGGGTTCATGTACACCAACTACAACTATTCGTTACTTGGAAAACGCCTTATTAAATCTCTTATAGAGATTTAATAAGGCGTTTAGAAATTAGTTTTGTTAGAGCTAGTCATGCTGTTCACTCTCATAAATCGTTTTAAATTTTTTTACTGTGTATGTACGTTAATATCAATAAAACTTTTAAGACTTTAAATTTAAATTTGTAACCGGCGGAAGTTAAGAAAGTAAAAAACAGGATTTGAAAAATAGTATCTATTTATGAATTTTATCCCGATCAAAATGGTAAAATTTACCGGCATTGATTATTAAGGGTGAAAGCACGTCTCGAACATTTTGCTACCGCTTACTTAGCTCATTCCTTGATAATTGTTGTTTTTGCTTAAACATTTATTTTTGTCTTTATTGTTTGTATACAAATCTTTAAATAAAACCACGGGAATATTAAAATAATTAATTAATATTTAAAAAATATCGTGCTATTTTTTATCTTGATTAAATTAATCTATTCTTTGGACGCGGTTTTACATTTAAAAATCTTCAGTTTATTTAATAATTTTGTGAGAAGTTTCCTGCGTTAGCGAAATGACCATCGAGAATTGCTTTCACCTCAATTATTAATAGCGGTGAATTTAATAATTTAATTTTAGATAAAATATTTTTTTGTTATAATAATTTATGATGAAATAAAAATAGTTCGTAGCTTACAATGCGCTTATAGTAGAAGCGTATAGAATTATTAGACATGTAAACAAAGAATATCTAAGTCTTTTAGTTGTAGTACTATCGTTTGTAATTCAGAGATCTTAAATAAAAACTGGCCCAAATATATTTGATACAACTTATACTTTTCCTATCTAGCTTTTTATCATTTAAAGCCATCTTTGTGTCAATCAAATTTTACTATTAAAAGGACAGTCAGGTAAGAGGGGGCAACGTCTAGGAATGGTATAGCTCTCTACTTAATTGGTCTAGGTATGTGTGGAATACTATTGATTCATCTTTTTGTCTCATGTTATATTGCGCATTGTTGTCTTTCATTGACTATCTTATACCTAATAGTTTGCTTCCATAACGATCGTCTGTGATCAAGTTTATTTTTATAGTTTGTAAAGCACTACGCCATCAAATGCAGAGCTCTAATTTTAGCAGCAAAATTTCGAATTGTCGATTATAAACCTACTTTACTACTGTTCCTACCACAGGTCTGCAAACGGCTCAGAAGACTTCCAATGAATTTTCTTGTAAATAATTCTTATATACGCGCTATGTGGTTTCTAAGTCGCTCTCAATCCGTTTTTTTACTGCATCCTTTAAAAATCCTCTCTAAACGCAGCTGCTATATATATTTCTGGCCTGGCAACACTGAGTGCTGCCAAGTGCAATTTGACATTTCTATTGGAAAGTTTGTCATTTTTAAAAATTAATATAGAAAAAAATGGAATTAACTCGTGAACATTTTCGTGCCATCATTTTTCACAACTTTCGACGTGGATTATCACGAAAAATTGATTATAGTGAAAAATTGGTATAATGAATTTAATCGTGGTCAAAGCTCGCTCAAAAACGAATTCCGTGAAGGTCGTCCAAAAACGCTGTTGCGCCAGAGAACATTGATGCCGTGCGTGAACTCATAATGCAAGATCGACATGCGACATACCGAGAGATAGAGACATCCTTGGACATTTCTTTCATCAGCATACATTCGATACTGCATGAACACCTGGCCGTAAAAAAGGTTTGTTCTCGTTGGATCCCGCACAATTTGAAAGTCGCTCAAAAAAAGGCTCGTGTCGATTGGTGCAAAGAAATGTTGCTGAAATACGATTGCGGTGCTTCGAAAGACGTTTATAAGATCGTCACAGGTGACGAATCATGGATCTATGCGTATGAGCCCGAAACGAAACAACAATCGACCGTGTGTGTCTTCAAAGACGAGCAAAATCCAACGAAAGTTGTTCGTGGAAGAAGCACTTCGAAGCAAATGGTCGCCTGTTTCTTCGGCAAAACTGGTCATGTGGCGACTGTTCCGCTTGAGCAACGTAGGACGGTCACTTCTGAGTGGTACACTACAATTTGTTTGCCTGAAATCATCGGAGAAATTCGAAAAACCAACGAGAGAAGACGAATCATTGCTCACCACGACAATGCGAGCTCTCACACATCGGCTCAAACCAGAGCGTTTTTGACCGGCCAAAACGTCGAATTAATGGGTCATCCGCCGTACAGCCCTGACTTGGCACCTTCTTGTCATCAAGAAAATAATGCGTGGTCAACGATTTTCTTCGCCAGAAGAAGCTGTTGAAGTGTTTAAAAACCATGTTTTGGAGGTGTCTCAATCGGAGTGGAAAAAGTGCTTCGACAACTGGTTTGAGCGCATGCAAAAGTGTATAAATCATGCTAAAAAATACTTTGAAAAACCATAAAACCATTTTTGATTATAAATATTCGCATTTTCACTATTAGGCCAGAAATATATAGAGCAGCCCTCGTACCGTTGCGTCTGAAGAAAATTTTTAATTTTTTTTAATTTTTTAGCATTGAGATAAAGAAGTCTAGCATAGCAATTTTAAAGGAATAAAAATTCGTTTTATCCATCCAAACTAAAATTTAAATAGAAAAATTAAAAATGGCAAAAACAAAATGAATGGGATTTGTTTGTGAAAGCTATATCTGCCTACACAAGTGAACCGAACATCCTGGAACTTTAACATTTTGTTATCAGATATGTGTTTGCTAAAAAAAAGGGCACTCACTTTTTGATAATTCAAGTGAGCGTGGCAGTTCCTTTACAAAGAAAATATTTAACATCGTGTTACTTGGTGACGGCACATTGAAATTTTGTTAATATGCATAACGTGTGTACTAATATGCAACATTGGGCGTGGCAACTTCCATACGAAATGAAAAATTATTACCGTGTAGCAACAGGTATACTTTTGAAAATTTGCATCATTGAAACACAGACCTTCAATACAAAAATATAATTATTCTTGTGTACCTAGCGGTCTATAATAGGTAGAGTCGTAAAGTAGCCTGCATTATTGGAGATTAAATTGAAACAGTGGGCGTGGTACCCCCCATACAAAGTGAAAAATTATTATGATATACCTAGAGAACTACAGTAGGCAGATTGTTGAAATTTTTATTATGGTGAATAATTAATTGAAAGGCTGCGTAGATTAGATGAGAAAACGCGGTACGATTAATCCTATTGGGGCAGCGATGCTTATCGGGAATAGCAAGTTTTCATGATTTTTTTTATCTTAGGTTTGTAAGACAAATATATTTTTATAATTTCCATGCAAAATTGTAATTAATAAAGTCTTAAAAGTTTTAGAAATCCTTTTAATATTTTGCGTTTTACTATCCGATTTATGAATATTAAAATTTTTTTTAATTAAGGTTTAATTAAGACTAAGGTTCTTAAATATTTTTATCTAAAAGTCTTGCGTTTATATTTTAAAATTTGTAAATTGAAGTAATAATATTGAAATTTATTTGTAAAATTGTTTGCTTGTTGATTTTGTTTAATTTTTTCTTAATTGAATTACACTCTGTACATCAATATTTTTTAAAAAATCTTTGATCAGATTTAAAAGTTTCTTTTTATCAAGATAGATTTGTCATATTATTTTTAGTAAGTCTAAAATTATACTTGTAATTAAATAGATTTTTATTTTATATTTATTTTATTTATATTAATTTGTGTAAATGTTTGTTTTTTTTCTTTTATTTTCATTATTAAACTGCATCTGCACACGTCCAACCACAATACCCATTGCCATTTACCACAACCTACAACAATGCAACCTGCAAAAAACAATGCACATTCACTTAATAAACTTAAAAATTCTGCCAATACCTTATGATCCGTAATGCCAAACGCAAACTACGCTCAAACGTGTGCTTGCGTTATAACAATCATTATTATTAATTTAACTGTTTTCTTTTATTCGTTTTAAACTTCACTATTATTTGTATTTTTTTTATTTTGTAATATTTTGATGCATGGAATGAATGAAACCCGACACTCGTTTACTTAATAAAACAATATGTTATTAAACGTAAAATATTAAATAACAAAAAATAAATAAATGCGCACAAAATTAATGCATGTGAGTGTAGTGCTCATGGTTATGTGTATACAGGAAAAACAAATACCTCATATGTACCGAATTCTCGTGTAGATTCTGAAAGGGCCAGTGTCAGTTCGGGAGGTAGAACTGATTCTGATACAATGTCTCTTTCGAGCTGTTCAATGTAAGTAAATAACAAAACCCAATTGCCTTTAACAGAAAAAATCGAGTACAGTGTTAACCAAGAATGAAAACTATAATCACATTGTGACATTATTAAACAAAGCAATGTAACATTAATTAGTTTACAATATAATTTTCTTATTAGTTTTCGCAAATAAAACAAACATTTTAAAAACAGTTAAATTTTGCTTGACAGTACAAAATTCATTTCGTTTTGCTTTTTTATATTATTTTACAAGTTAGAAGAATTTAAATGATCATATAAATTAAACAATCCTATTTGGAAATCTTGTCAAACCAAAAAACCTCTACTATTCATTTTTAGATACTATAAATTTTTACAAAAAAGTAATAAAATTTTCGATTTATTAGGTGCCATTTCACTATAAGAAAAATTCTTTTTTTTAGTGAATATAATCTACAAGCAATTACCGGAAACTATTACATTCTCAGAAAGTCACTGTTTGGTATACTTTTTATGCTGACGCAAGTTTTGACCTATATGTTTTTAAAAACAATGCGTGTTAAAGTTAATAGTGAACGATAAATTGTTTGTACCTCAGTTGAATGACATTTATCTTGTTGACAAGTCACACGATACAATTTATTTCTTCAAAGAAAAAATATAGAATGGTCTTCTTAATTCACCGCTAGATCGTGTGATCTGACCCTGTTAGTTTTTTATTGGGATATGTGAAGCTGGCAGCAAAATAGCCACAAATGCTGCTAAAATTGTGCATTCACTTTATTCATCAACACGGCGCGCCGCAGTGTACACAAGCTTTAAAAACAAAAAAATATTTTTGCTATAACGTTTCATTTCATTGATATTTAAAATATTTTCTTTTGTCCTATTTGAGTTTAAAGTTGACAACTTTTAATAAGGTAAAGACTCTCATTTGGTTGTTACTTGTCGAAGCCATTCAAAAGCATTTTTTTAATGTCTATTTACTTTAACTGTATAAGAAATATTAAATATTAAGTGCACTGTAACAAATATTTTCTGTTAAAGGCTTTATCAAACAAAACAAAAATATATGAAAAACATTTTATATTAGAAAGGTATTTTTGAATTTTTATAATTCAATAAGTTCTACACAGTAACATCAACATTATTTTATTGCGCTTCATTTTAGGGATGGACGCCCATACATTCAACGAAGACACAGCTCTACTGAAACTAAAGCTATTCGACAGAGTGCCTTGGCTAATAAGGAAACAAATTCCTTTCAGGTTTGTTGATGAAGTAATCTAATTTTTAAATTTGTGCAATAAGTTGTTGTATTTTTTCTTCCTTATGCTTAAAGGTAATTCCTCGCACTCAACGTCTTCATTCAAATGAACATCGTCCCCTTAAAGAGAATGAATTAATAGCGTTACTAATACCCAAACTGGAAGAGGTTAAACGTAAACAGGACCTTGAAGAAAGAGCCCGTTTGGAGGTAATAGATATTTCTCAAGAAAGAAATTCAAAAATTAATTAATAAATAATTTAGCATTTTCCTGAGGAATCTTTGCCGACCAATGAAAGAATTGCCAGTGATCGCGCGTTTGCACAAGCCATACGTGAAAAATTTGCTATCGATGAGGACAATGATCAAGATATACTAGATCAGCATGTTTCCCGCGTTTGGAATGATCAAACTCCACATCGTTCCCCTGGTACAATGTCACCCTGCCCACCTTTACCATCCAGAAGGCGAACCATAACGCATGACTCAGGCATGTTAAGTGATGGTGCCATCAGTATGAGTAAGTTTTTGTGCAACTATTTCTTACGCTATTTAATTACTGATAACACTAACACTTCAGGTGGTCACTCAATGAAACACTCAAAATCAATGCCAGATCATAGTTCCTCAGCCAGGAAGCTAACAAATAAATGGCCTTCCATGAATACAGATAGTGGCATAAGCCTATTCTCAGCTGATACTCTCATGAAGTACAAAGACAATAGGTAAATAAAATATATTTTTTATAATATTTTTTAATAAAATTATAATCAACAAAATATTTTAATTGAAACAAATGTCAGTTCACGTTCTAGCACGAGTACAGCCGCAAAATTAGAAGAGACAAAAAGAAGACTGGAAGATGAGACTAGACGGTCTCGTCGATATACTCAACAACATATGTTGTCACCAATGCAGCAGCAGCAACAACAACCAACAGCCTCATTTAGTAACAGTAGCAGTGGCAGTAGTAGTCTACACCATCAATCGCTCCCGCCTCCTTTACCCGCTAAACCTCAAGAGACGACTACGGTTGTATTCTCATTTTGTGATGAAGAATATCCCTATAGAACTAAAATACCCGGTACCCAACCCACACTTAAACAATTCAAGGACTACTTACCTAAAAAGGGTCATTTTAGGTAAATTTTTGATAAAAATATAAATTCGAAAACAAACTTCAAAATGATTTCGTCTTTTTAGGTTTTTCTTCAAAACACATTGTGAAGACCCTGACAGTCCAGTAATCCAAGAAGAAATTGTCAACGACAACGATATCCTTCCCTTATTTGAGGGCAAAGTGATGGGTCTTGTTAAGCCATCTGATTAAAAATAGTGTAAGTATTAAGTTTTTATACATAATCAACATCTAACAAAACAAATCCAATAGAAACAAAACTATTAAACCATTTAAAGAACAATTTTTTAATACGTACGATAAGCTATTAAAGATCATAAAAAAATCAGCAAAATGTGTAATAGAACTAAATACATTTGTTTATCATTTAAAAATGACTGATAATAAAATAGTTTTTTTTTTAATATTCATTTAAATTATTCTTTTATAAAACGCAAGGTCAATCAAATTGAAATTTTACACTGGAACAATCAATTCTTGTAAGAGCTCTGTCACCTAATGGTTTATTAACTTTTTATTACAAGTTAAAAAAATTGTTTTATTGTTTTTTTTTTAATATTTTTAGAAATTTTTAATTAGAATAAAGACAATCATATTTTGAGAAAATCAAAATATGTTTGTTTATTTTTTTTTTTTTTAACTTAAGGAATAATGCGTAAATTTAGTACGGTAAAAATGTTCGCTCAGATTTACATAAACAGACCCTTACATCTTTAAAATAAAATTCAGTTAAAGCTTACAAGAGCCCTTTTTTAGCATTACATCTTTAAAATAAAATTCATTTAAAGCTTTCTTTTTGGCAGTTATCTGCTTCAATTCATTTGTTGAAATCAGTGCGTCACTTACTGGTCAGCATCTGTTGAAAGACTAGTCACATCATTGAATAAACATCTACATATGTTTTTTAACTTAATGTTGCTCTGTACACTTAAGTATAAAATAATTAAGTAACAGTTTCGAAAGAAAAGCATTTTTTACTTTAATTATTATTACGTATCTTAAGTCAACTGATTGACCAATAGGTTTGCTTTAATTCGCGAGACTTGACGAATTCGAATAACTAAACTGTGAATAAAATAAGAATAAATAATAATCATAAAAAAACCTGTTAGTTAATTCAAAGCAAAAAATCGAATTACTTTTTATTTAAGCAAATGCAAAATACAGTCGATTAATATTCACAAGGTTTACAAAAAGAGTATATGGTGTGAATCGTCATCGTTCTTTTCGTTATCAAAAAACTAAGGTCAGGAAAGTCAATAAAGTGCCCAGTTATATATTTTAATTTTCAAAAGAAAAAATTATATTTCTTATAATTAAATGCACATGCTCAGTTTTGCTGACAAAGAATTAATAATAATAATAGTAATAATAAAGCCAAACATTTTCACCAATAACTTAACGAAATCTTGTTTGATTGCCCCTTGTAATGAATTTTAAAACTTTTCAAAACGAACTAAAGAATTATTTAGGATTGCCTTAAATCAAACTTTTATAAAACTTTCCAGTGCGTTTTTTGTTTCATTTATATGCACTTGATTTTCGGTGCGTCAGCTACCACCGTTTATTTTAGTGACTTAAACACTCAAATTGTCAATTTTAATTATTTTATTTTGAACAGTATTTATACTGAAGTTTTAATTTGTTTATTAAACTTCAGAATTTATTTATTTTATAAAATCAATATAAAAATACATTTGAGCCACTTAAGTTAACTTGCTTAATATAATGTATAAAGAAATGTATTTAGTTAGTTAAACTGTAAAATATTTAATGTAAAGTGTTTTTTTGTTGAATGACACAAAAACTACAAACACGAAATTTTTTATCAACGAATAAATTAGTTATTGGTGTTTAATTTACAAATTCAATTTTTAATTCTACGCCGTTTTTTAAAATCAAAAGAATTGAGAATCTATATATTTTAGTATTTCTTTTTTTGTTCAATTGTTATAATTGTATTGAACTAATTAATTTCAAAGCAGTTGGGTATTTTTTATTATTAATTGAACAGTAATAATAACAATAATTTAAATGGTTAACTTAAGGACTGCCTGCAATAAATACAAGATATTGTGATTTTAAATGTTTATATTATTTTTAATTTCATAAAGTATATTGAGTTTGTTAATTATAATTATATAATTTGCTTAGATCACTTAAATGAAATACTGCAACAATTATTGTTTTAGTTTTAAAACTGTTTTAATGTTTCCTTTTAAATTGGTAGTAATTGTAAAATAGATAAATACTTTTAACTAATGGAGGACGCAAACCGACTACAATATTTTTTTAAGCAAAATATATACAAATGTTAATAAGAAATAAATAATAAAAAGTCTAATAGCAACAAACACAACATACATAAAACAATAAAGTATAAATTTTATTTATTATTGGCTGCACGACTTTGCTTCGACAATATTTCCAATTTAGAGATAGAATTGAAGGTATTTATTGCTGTTGGAAATTATTTCCTATTTTCTGGGATTCATAAGTCAATCTATTGTTTTTGTGACGTGTTTCAATATTGGATTTTTTTACACAAAGAACAATGTATAAGAAACAGGAGATTTGATTCGTGTTTAACTGCAAGTAATTTTTATACTTTTGTTTTTCTCCTGCCATTTCTCTTTCAATGCTCTGATAACACAAATTAGATAAATAGGATATTGTCCAGCTGCGACGCTTGAGGTCGAATTTCAAACCTTATGAAACAAGATGGACCGAAAATTAATCATCCATCACTCCAAATATCCTCGACATAAATTCAATTGTCATCTGCAAATCAATCATTACAGCATAAAATACTTAAGAACTAAAAGAAAAACTAACCCATGGAAGTCTGCTTTATTAAAATAATAATATTAAAACTCTCACTCTCTAAACACAAAAAAAAAAAAAGAAAATATGAAAATTATTTAACTCACTAAAATAAATTCGCCATGATTTGTAAACTGGCGGTTAATTATTTTTTGTGATTTTTGTAACCAGTCGAAATTCAAATGGACTATTAGGTACTCGGCCTATCATTCAATGGTACCTATCCGCCAGCGGATTTGTTTTAATTATCAATTTTATAAATCCATAGCTGTACAGCTAGTGAAAAGTAGTGCACTGTTTTTTTTTTTTTTTTTTTTTTTTTTTTATTCATATTAGATCTGCCAACAGGGGGGCATATGTGTTCATGTAAATTATTTGGTTGGCAGCTTTGTCCAAATTGCTAATATTAATATTTAAAAAAAAATAATATCTTCTGTGCGATCGGAGTTGCGCCTAAAAATTATTTATTTTACGATTTAATTAAAAAAGGCCAGAATTGCATCAAATATTTTTCAAAAGAATCTTATGATTGTGTAGAATCAAACATTTTAATGAGAACAGCAAACAAACTTTATTGAGTTTTACATCGTGGCTGGAAAAAACTTTTACAAAAATCTCCATAAAGTTTTCTTAAAATTGCAAAATATCACGAGGCAGAAAAGTAATTATGTAAATGAGCGACTATTTTGGTATTAATCGATTAAAATACCCGATTTAACTACTATCTTTACATTTTATGCATGTTTGTGACCTTTTTGTGTTTTTTATTATCGGCGATTTCTCCTTTAGTTTAGCTTTTGAGCTTTACAAGATTTACCGTTTGCTGTGATAAAGTCAAAAATCCTAAAAGAAGAAAATTAATCAAATATCATGTTCTTCATGTTCTTCACAAATATATTTCTACGTTGCTTTTTGTCAAATAGTTCTCTATTTGTATACAATATAAGTGTCAATGAGTTTTGACACAACTGATGTCAAATGAATAAAGTAAGGCGTTTTCACATTACGATAATACTTTTACGTCACCGTTTATAAAAATGAAATGTTCTGAGGATGATTTGGTTCTCGAAATGTAATGCTGACCTTAAAATTAAAAAGGAGGTCAAATTCCTGTTTATCTACAAGTACAGCAAAAAATGGGTGGAACAAAATCCTACTAATATCCTTGAAGAATGAAATGATATTTTATAATAAGTGCTCCAGAAACTTGTTTGACGTCAGATTTAATGCCATTTAAGCAGTGAAGAAACACTATCTCCGCCTTCTTTTTTTAGTCTTGTGAGGATTAGAATGATTTTCAGTATGGTAATCAATTACCTGATTTTGATTTTTTTTTAATTTGTATATGGTCAAAAATCTTCTTGTCTGTTGTCCGATATCTTTCAAGTTATTTGATTCTATTAAGAAATTAATTGGAAAAAATAGTTGAAGCTGAATGAATACATTACAACATAACGATACGCTGAGCACAGTGCATAAAATTTATTTATAAACACTGCTGCAAATAACTATTTAGATCTATTTCCTCTTTTTAAGATTTCTTAAATGACCGACTTTTTTTTAAAGTGATCCCCAAAATTAGGAGTAGTATTTCTATTTTCCCGTCTTTTTGAGTTCCTTAAATAGACGCAATCCCACGGAGTTTATGTTGGCACATGTATTTAAAATAACTATATTAGTTTAAACAGTAAATAGTAGCAGCAAAAAGAAAAGAAAACAATATTAAAATTAAATTTAAGCCTGTACAAAACAAATTAATTTAAACAAAAAATATTTCCGAAAAACCATTCAAAGCTAAATTAAAAAAAAATCTAAAAAATTCGTTTAACAATGATGATGATAATAACGAACATAATGTCAAAAATAATAAAAACATACTATAGATGTGAAGCTTACAATTACTATTATTATTCTTATATTATTAAATTATTATTCTTAAAATTATTACTTATTCTGATTATTTACCATTACAAAAAAAAAAAAGAATTTAATTTATGACAAAATATATATAGACATATACAAATAAATATTATTATTATTATAATTATTATTTATGATTTACCTTGTATTTACACACATGCAACAACAACAACACAAAATATTTTTTACGTAATGATATTTTTTTAAGAGAATTTGCCATCTTAACGTTTATAAAATCAACAATACATTTACATAATAATAAATAACTTTATTAAAAATAAAACAAAATAAAAAACAAAAAATCAAAATAATTTAAATAAAAAATAGGTAAAAAATATAATGTCGTTTTTTGTTTTATTTATTAATTGTCAGAGCTGTTATTTTTGAATTCGCGAATCATTTATGTATTGAATTAACATATTTTGAGTTGATTCTTCTCAGACAAAAAAGTGAATTGAATGAAATTTGAGTCAATTCAAATGAATTTGTTAAAAACGAATTGTAGTTTGTTTCTAATTCAAATGAATTTGTCAAAGTGAATTGAAATTCATTTCGAATCCATTAAAATTGAATTAATTTTTAATTAGTTTAAATAAATTAAATAATAAACAATTTATTGATTTCTTTCTATTGTTTTCTTTGAGCTGTGATCATTGAATATTTTCCGTTTTGTAGCAGAAATTTCCATTTTTCATTCCCCTCTTGAATTTGATTGATTGCAAATCAATTTTTATTTTATTCATTTGAATGCAATCCATTGTTCTTTCTAAGTCATTGAAATGAATTTAAAAACGATTTAAATAATTTGCAACTAACTTTAAAACATTTATTTGAATTGGGAGCAAATTTTAACTCATTCTACAAATTTCATTCAATTCTTTTTTGATGTCAAAGGAATTAATTCAAAATTTAGTTAATTCGTAACGAATTAAAATCAAAAAATTATGATTAATTTACAGCTCTATTAATTGTATGAAATAAGGTAAGTGTTACCAGAAACTTTTAATTTAAACTTTTATAACTAATTTTATTGAGTTTAGTTATAACTTTATTAGTTATTCGACATTATAATCTTGCAATTATTTGTGCTCTTTATGGACTTTCAAGGTCATATACAGTGGTGGACATTAGGTTAGCACATTACCTATGTGCTCTTTTCTATAGGAAAAGTTTTCTTATATATTTATTACTTTAATCATTCCTATGTCCTAATGTGTCACGTGCTGTCCTAAAAACAACTGACATTAGTTTGCTTCAGTTTTATTAGTTGTAATAATTTTTATTGCTATTAAAATAGAAAAAAGGTCAAAAAATAACTGGACAGTAATTTAGCACAAATTAAAAAAATTTATTTTCATCAAGAAAAAAAGAAAACTAAAAATTCCTTTAACGCGAAACTTAATATTTAGTAGGAAAACCCTTACTTTTAATTAAAGCTGGACATCTCCTGGGCATACTGTTCACCAGGACCATGCAACGTTCCTTTGGTACTGCGTACCATGCCTTTTGGATTTCCATCCACAAATCTGCTAAATTTTTGGGTTTTACAGCACTAATGTGTTGCTCTACATCATTCCATAGGTTCTCTGTAGGATTGAGATCCGGTGATTGAGCTGGGCAATTTAACACGTCGATATTATTTTCTTCCAAGCAACACTTCACTATGCGCGAAGTGTTTTTTGGGTCGTTGTCGTGCATAAAACGCCATCTAAGTGGCATATTTTCCTCTGCTTATGGAATCATTGTGCTCACAAGTATATTTTTGTAAGTATACTTATCCATTCGCGTATCAATTTTATGTATGGGACCAACACCGTACCCAGAAAATGCGGCCCAAACCATCACATTTCCGCCACCGTGCTTTACCGCCTTTGATGTGTACCGCGGGTTGTGCTGCGTGTTAGGAGGACGCCATACATAACATTTTCCGTCTGATCCAAACCTGCAGTATTTTGATTCGTCACTCCAGAGGACATTTTTACAAAAAATCATTGGCTTCTCTAAATGCTCACGGGCAAATGAAATTCGGAACTTTAAGTTCTTCTTTGATACGTGTGGCTTATGTTGTACAATACACCCACGCAATTTTTTTTCATTTAGTCTTCTACTAATTGTTCGTGAGGAGATATCAATGCCAAATTTTGTTGAAAACTCTCTTTGAATTTCAGTTGAAGTTTTAAATGGGTCTGCAACTGAGGCTCTATAAATAAAGGAGTCCTTTTTACGAGTTGTTTTTCTAGGTCTAGTACCCTGTGCAGCATTTTTGAACGTCCCATAGGTTTGAATATGACCTAGTGCGTTATACACCATCTTCCTGGAGCAGTTCAATATTGAAGCAATTTGACTGACGGTGCTTTCTCTTGAGCTCACTTGATGAATTATTTGACGCTGCGCTTCTGTGCACCTTTTACTTTTAGCCATGTCTAATTATTGTTTTGTTCTCTTTATTTAAACATTTCAAATAAAGAGTTTATAAAACTTACTTAAATACGAAATATTATGAAAAATATCAAAATTTTTAAAATGTGCTAAATTAGCGTCCAGCTCAATTTACTTATTACTTTCAATTAATCGAAATAAAAATAAAAACCACAAAAGAGAAATGAAAAAAAAAAAATTCGATAACTAGAAAAAAATATACGCTTTAAATGCAACATATATGAAGTGTGCTAACCTAATGTCCACCACTAAATATAAAAATTGGAATTTAATAAAAGATTATTAATTTAATTTTCAATTTACTGCATCCTACGTTTCGTTGGTATTTTCCAACTTCTTTATTATTTGAAATCTGGCAACCATAAACAATGTATACGTTGCGGTCTCCTGCAGTTTTTTTACTAGACTAATATTATATTTTAATTTCCATTTATTTTGTCCTTATCCTCTTTAGTGTTTAATGCTTTTTCCGATCTCTGCTGTACTCGGAAACTTTTATTTTCTATTATTTTTTTGTCCAAAATCAGCCTCATGTCCAGTGAATTGAAAACAATTTTTTTACCAAATTCGATATCACATGAACCACTCAAGATATGTCAACGTAATTTTACAGAGGCAAAGGTCGGTCCCCTGTGGTAAAGGGGGGCTTTTGGGTAGGGCAGCAAAAATGGGTACCTCGGACACATAATTTTTTAAAAATGTCATAAAAAGTTTATTTTTAACCAGTGTTTAAATTGCTTGCTTAAAAATAGCAACAGGAATAAAATCTTTGCTTTGCATACATGTTTTTCAGCAAATAAAAAAACTAAATGTCTCAGCAGTTACAAAACATTTTAATATAAACGAAACAACAGCAAAAAGGAAATGCAAAAAAAAAACACATTTGCTTCAGCTGAATATGTGTTTCTTTTTGCAGCAAAGCAGTCCCCTCTTAAATGAGCGAACATTTGAAAGGAAAACATTTAGTTTAAAAGAAAATTACGGGCGGTGAGGAGAGAATTGTGTTCAGTACTCGGCGATACGCTTTGTTGACATCTTCTTGGCAATAAAAATACTAATGCCGACAACATGTTCGCTTGTGTGAATGCGAATGAAAAAACAAAAGGGTATTTCAAATATTTTTCTCAGACCGAAAGAAAATTGTTATGGCAAACAACATCTGCAGTATTTTTATTTTTTAAGTTCATGTAATTCCTATATACCTCTGGCCCTAACTCGTTTATTTTGTAACTTTATAGTAGAAGGTAAAAACATAAGAGAAACTGCAATGTAATATTAATAATGCGAATGCTTATAAAAACTTTATTTTCGATACTGCTCTATTAAAATAGTGTGACGAGGTAAATCTTTATGAATGCATTGGAATTACAAAAAAACTAAATTTCCTAAAATTCGAGTTAGGGCCTTTCTACATGAGACCAGCAATAAATACTCTTATTAAAATATATCAATGTATGTACATTAAAGACGTGCACAGATATATCTGTTTATATCCATGAATCAAGAAAACAAGATTGTGCATTCAGCCGTTCAAAAAATATTTCTACTGCGCATCTACGTCACAATAGAATTATTACGTGTGTTTGTTGTAAAAAAAATAAGAGTTTTTTGGCTCTCTTACTTTAGTTTTGTTACCCTTTCCATACAAATAGTCTATTTCTACGTCACACAAAAGAGACAACAAACTAACGGACCTGCGCAATGCGCAATCTTGTTTTCTTGATTCATGGTTTATATCAGTTTTTGTGTGTCTACTCTTATGAGTGCGTATAGATAAGTACTTTTGTGTTTCTGATATAAGTTGATATTGTTACTTTTTCTCTTTGGATGGATACGAATGAGTAAAGAGAGAATGAGAGTAACATATCTGTTCTCCTATGTTTTGCACAAACGGGTATAAACCAT
This sequence comes from Gymnosoma rotundatum, assembly GCA_916610165.2. Taxonomy (NCBI): domain Eukaryota; kingdom Metazoa; phylum Arthropoda; class Insecta; order Diptera; family Tachinidae; genus Gymnosoma; species Gymnosoma rotundatum. Next base: position 121,028,551 of record OU744336.1, read on the forward strand.
GAATCAAGAAAACAAGATTGCGCATTCAGCCGTTCAAAAAATATTTCTACTGCGCATCTACGTCACAATAGAATTATTTCGTGTGTTTGTTGTAAAAAAATAAGAGTTTTTTGGGTCTCTTACTTTAGTTTTGTTACACTTTCCATACAAATAGTCTATTTCTACGTCACACAAAAGAGGCATAAAACTAACGAACCTGCGCAATGCGCAATCTTGTTTTCTTGATTCATGGGTATAAACAGATATTGATGGTTGTACCATAAGTACTCATTGTGTGCTGCGAATTAATATCCATTCATATGTACATATCAGAGAACTGCAAGAGTGTCTGTTTTTAATACTCTAAGTATACTCATCTTAAATGCGGTTGCGGTGTGATCGCCACCGCATTTCTTAAGTGCGAGTATTTACTATACCCATTCCATTTGAGTATAAGTGTCTATCATACTCAAGTAAAATGTTTGCGATGCTGGCTTTACTTTATTCGTACTCATACTCACAACAAACACCAAGAGAAAGATTTTAACGTGTGTAGTGAGAGGAAAACCGAGTTATCAGATCCGAATTATTAAATCAAACACAATATCAAAAGTCGCCAATGTCTAAATTAGCTTACAAACATACTTCTTTGAAATTATGAAACTTTATTTAATATATAACAAACAATAAATTAAATAGAACCCGTAAAATTCGCCATATTTTCATTTATTAAAAACACAACAAAAGTTTACTAATAACTCAAGAATAGTTCTTTCTTTATTATATTACGTTTTTGTTAGGGTTTTTTTTAAGTCACACAGGATAGAAATTTAAAAATTCTATTCGTTAAGCAAACAGATTTTTAAAATTAATAAATAGGTATAAAAGCAATAATTATATTTAACAAAATAAAATATGTAAACTAAAAACTTTATTTTATTTATTATTATTTATGAGGTCTATGTCTATTCAGTCAATGCAATATTACATCTGAGTATATACAGTTTTGTTAAAACTAAAAAAATTAAGTTATTTTCCTTTTATTCACTGATTCATTTTATCATTTTGTTTTCCTAAATGCCGTTAGTAGCACGTTTATGACAACAAGGCGCATAAGCTGAAAATAATTGTTCTTAAAAAACAGCAACAAAATAAGTATACCTGCTTTAAATAGTGTACAAAAGCTGTGCCTTTAAGCGGGTATTATTGCATTTTATTCATTAAATATGTGTTGTATTTCATACCTATGAAAACGGTTGTTGTCTGTTTTTCTGTTTATAATGTTTAAGCAATAGATTTGATCAAATGATGTTTTTTTTATTGTTTATAAATAGATCTGCATACAATGCAGTATTTCACAAAACGGCAGTAAAAAAAATGTGGCAACGTTGCTTACAAATAAAGAGAATTAAAAAATTCTCGCGTACGAGTATAAAAAATACTTAAAATTCATGAATCAAGAAAACAAGATTGCACATTGCGCAGGTCCGTTAGTTTGTTGTCTCTTTTGTGTGACGTAGAAATAGACTATTTGTATGGAAAGTGTAACAGAATTAAAGTAAGAGAGCCAAAAATCTCTTATATTTTTACAACAAACACACGTTATAAGTCTATTGTGACGTAGATGCGCAGTAGAAATATTTTTTGAACGGCTGAATGCGCAATCTTGTTTTCTTGATTCATGCTTAAAATTCTGATTGCGATATTTTTGATACTCGTTTTTGCAGGAATGGGTAAAATAAACACCGCAACTTTTTATTGCGGTGTTTAAAATACTCGAGTATGAAAAGTATAGAGTAAGTATGCGGTGTACTCATGAGTTGCGGTGTACTCGTGCAGTTCTCTGGTACATATGCATTGGTTTATTAAAATTAAAAAATAAAATTGTTGTTTCTAAACATGATCAATATTTTTAATTGTTTTATTGAAGTTGAATATGCAAAACAGAATTCTTTAACAAAAATTTATGAATCTAATGCGTATAATTGTATTTAAATTACTTTTATGTTTTTTAACAACTTTTACCAACAATTACAACAGTTCTAAGGATACAATAACTAAATAAATATATGTATGCATGTTTCTATTTTTAGAGAGACCAAAAGCCTGATAATTTAAAATCAATTAAAAAATATTTTTATGTTAAGTTTGCTTTAAAATACCTTTTTAATCCAAATTATTTTTAAAATTTTAAAATGAAGTATGAATATATAACCATTTTTAGCAAAAATAAAAATAAATTTTTATTACTATTAAAATTGCATTGGCATTAGTTGAAATAATGAAATAAAAAAAAATAACTACGATACGATTTTAATTATAATTGTTTTAATAATGGTAATAAAATGGAATTACAACCTTAACCCTTTCGTTGATGGATACGAGTATGCATTCAAAAATTTTAATAACTTATTAAATTTAAACGAGATAAGAATAGAACTTGATGTCTGATATCTAAATTTAATTCAAACCCCAGCTAGCAAATCTTATTACTTACTCGAAAACTTAATATATTCTTATAGTGCCTAATGTTAAAACGTACATATTTCACCAGAATTTTGTGATAAAAATGTCACTTTAAAATATTGTTTTAATATGCTTTATGGCGTTTACTTAGTGTACAAAGAAAAGAAAATGCATGTTTTAAAGCCATATAACTAATTATCGACCCCATTTTTAGTAAGAAACTTGAATTTTTTAACAATTTATTTTTCAATCAATTCATTTTATATTCTAATTAGTGTTTGACAGCCACTTACTTACGCACACTAGTAAGAGATATACTATACTGTTTTATTTTATATTTACCGTTGTTAAGCTGACTATCCTTTGGTAAGCAGTTACAACGAGCTTGTCCATTGTACTCTTTTATTTTTTTTCTTTAAAACTTTTCAATAATTTTTTAATTTCGAATAATTTTTACTCTCTATTTATTTAAGCTGTAGGACTTTTCTTTAATGCAGAAAAGATGTTTTTTTAGTAAATGTTAGAAATCTTAGAAATTTTTAATGCACAAATAACATATGTAACTAAAATATTCTTTTAAGTGCATAGAAAATAAAAATTGGGTTATTTAATACGTACATATATAAAAGGGACAATATTATTACTGGGTGTATTCTAGAAATGTAAATGTTTTCCCTAATTTTTTTTTATTGAAATTTTTGGAACTCATATTTTTATGTACATATGTTTGTACAGATGTATGTAATAAACCTATTTTTATATATTAATTTTAACTATTTACTAGTTTTTATCAAAGAAAAATTAATATTTTTAAATAAACATACAATAAAATTCCTTAATTCAATTAATTCTATCCTTATAACTCAACGCGCAACTAGACAACAATTTATTAATTTTCCATTTGTTTTTATAAAATAAAATTACCATTAATATTATAAATATTGCTAATTCTACATTTAAAATCATATAAACTAATTACTAAAGCTAAACAATAATAATTACAATTCGAAGTTGAAATACTGCTTACTAGTTCTCGCCTCTATCATAAGCAGCACACAAGTATCAAAAATATCTGTTTCATAAACAGATATATCCAAATACTCATAGTACAACAGATATTTGAGAGTAAAAAACTGATAATTTGCTTACTCTATGCAATACCATAAACAACTGTATGTGTTTATATCCATAGCAGCGTTGCCACACAAGAAATTGACTTCCTACCAATAATTTTCAAAAATCCTACCAAAATCGTTCACATACTACCAAAAATTTAAAAATGCGTTTCTTGCCCATAAACTCTGTTATACTCACTTGTTTTTTTCCCTAACTGTTGAGGTGGAAATTTGTCTTTTGGTAATTTTTAAGATGGATGTTATGATCTAAAATAGTTTTAGAGCATACTATGCAGAATGAACACCCATCCCTTTCCTGGAGCCAATCAAATTCGCTCAACCATTCGGTCCTAAATTTTTTTTTACTGTTTCTTTACATGCAATATTAGTAAATATTTATGTAATTAATAGGTACATATTTACAATTAAAAAAGTTTACTTACTTTTCCATTTTGTCTGTTAATTTTTTTAATACAATAACTTGTAAATAAGCCTTCACTCAAAAATATTGTTAACTTCAATTTTATAATATTGTTCGCGTTTCTTAAACCAGAGATGGCTATAGCTTTAATCATCTTTATGCAAAAAAGCAGAGATGTTTTTATTACACCTAAAACAGTTTTTGAAAACAGTGGTAAAACTATTCACAGTTATTGTTTATTTAATTCAAAGTTACATTTTTTTATGTTCTGAATTTTTAAGGTAAAAAATTTACTATTGCTAAAAAATTGCTACAGGAGGAAAACCTACCAAAAATTTAAAAAAATGCAACAAACCAACCAAACTACCAAACTGTTTTTTAAAAACGAAAAACTACCAAGTTTGGTCCGATTGGACCAAAGCGGCAACGCTGATCCATAGTGTGAGTACGCACAAGCGAAAGCATACAATATCAACTACACTCATGCGTTCTTTTGTATCTCTTTTACTTGTTATGTATATAATATATCTGTTTTTGCCATACTGTTGGATATACTAGTACACGTCTTTAATATCAACATAAAGGTTTAACCATAATCTGATACGTTCTAATTGAACACTTTATTTTTAAAACGTGTTGTAAACAACATTTCCGTAGTTTTTAGTAAATTGAAGAAAACTTTCTAGCAACCTTGATATTAATATTGAAAATATAATTTTTTTCCCAGAGAAAGTTATGGGATATTTGTAATTTTGTTCAATATTAACATACTTTTATTAGGAATTTTAAAAGTAATATTTCAAAGTAATATGAAAAACAAGTAAGAGTGCTGTTTGCAATGTTTTTTGCAGGCAAATGCAAAATAAAAAACACTTCGATAAAATAACTTTGCTTCCAATTATGAAGCACTTTATTAAATGGTTTAAAGTCGAATGACAAAATACAAATTAAAATGTAAATCAACCACCAAAATAATATTTTACGTACAAGCAAATGTACATACAATTCTACACACAAAATTACTTCTTAACTAGAGAATTCATATGTGTTAAATAATTTGTATGGACAAATGTGCATACATAAGTTTTACCCAACACTGTAGAATATTACAAGCCACAGAAATTCCCAATTGTTATTTGAATCTTTTGACACCACGCCCAAACTTATTCATATTTCTTATACAAAATTCTAATAACAGTTTCATATTCAATTAGCAATTGAACCAATATTTATTATAAAATGTATTTACTTTATAATGTAAGAGAATTATTGTAATATAAGAAAATAATTAAATTGTCTCTATTTTTGAGTTCTATTTTATGTTTATATTTGTAGAATAAGAGAATTATACTTACTTACAACGCCCACTGATAAAATTGGCGCAGTCGGTAGGATAAGCAAAAATAAATAGCTTATCCCGAGTAAAAAAGAATCCTACGAAAAGGATAAAAATAAATTAAATTCTGCGATACCCAAGGGTCCCCCCAGAATTATTACATAATATATATATATATATATATATATATATATATATATATATATATATAAATATATTAATTTAAATAAAAGTGGTCTAAAAATCTGAGGTGCAAAAGGATTTTCTGAAAGTAAAAAATAAGTTTTACCTAATAAACTAAAAAATAAAAAAAAAAAAAAATAAAATAAAAACAAGGATATTTAATAAAATAATAAACTTTAACTGAAAATAAAAACATTAAGGTGGATATTAAAAACTACAGATCGGAAAAAAGGAGGAAAATATTTGAAAATAATCGAGAAAAACTAGAAAAAATGGAGCAAAAGTTACAGCAAGAGCAACTACAACAACAGTTGCTGCAACAACAATTTCAACAACAAATACACCAACAGGTATTACTTCCTCAGCAGGAACGAGATATCGATCCTTTAAAATTTCTAAGTTTGGTACCAAATTTCGATGGCAGAAAGGAAGAATTGTACCCCTTCTTAGAGAGTATCGATAATGTCATCATAGCAATGGACCAGTACAACCCCACTTCCCAAAGAATGTTTCTGTCCATTATTAAAGGTAAAATTCAAGGTAAGGCAAGATTAGTTCTAGAGATTCATCCACATTTAACAAGATGGTCCGAAATAAAAAATCTGTTGGAGTTGAATTTCGGAGGATTAGCTTCGGCTGAGGTTCTGTACGAAGAGTGACGTTTTGCAATTTTATAATTTTATACAAACAAAATTATCTTTATTAAATCAAAGACATCGGTTGGATGGCAATCCCTCCGAGATAATTCATAATAACAACGTAGCCTTAAAAGTATTTATTAATAAGTTGCCTTTACATTTAAGAACAGTTCTTTCCTCTTTAAAGCCAAATTCCCTTGAAACTGCACTTCATGAATTAGGTCAGGCAAATTTGCTATCAGGTGAAAAAAATTAGAAATTATAATTTTAAAAATTACAGTAACCAAAGTAGAATGCAAAGTTCCACTAACAAACATCCTAATCCCGATATTTCTTACAAAACTAGCTATAATACTAATAGAAACAATCAAACTAACCCAAACAGAAACACCTATGCTAGAAATAAACAAAATAAAATATTTCCACGCCACAATTGGAATACAAATTCTTTTAACAGATACACTAGTGGAGAAAACAATGTAGAACCAATGGACATTAGTGAACAGACCCGTAGACAAAATAATTATTTAGGTAATGAACAAAATTTTCAATTTATGGCCTTCCCAGCAGAGAGTCCACCGAGCTCAGGTTGCCCTATGTTCTTTTCAAGGAGGGAAACCGAGCAACAAGAATTTTAATAGATACAGGCTCCACGGAAAATCTAATTCAAAAAAGTCACTGCCCAAAACATTTAATTCGTGAACTAAAAGAACCTTTAAAAATAAAAACTGCTTCAGGATTTTTAGAAATAAAAGAAGAGGCTGCAGTCCCAAGAAATAGCGTACAAAAATGCCTCAAAAAAGATGAAACATTCAAGATTTCTAACTTTCATCCAGTATTTAACGGAATATTTGGATCTAAATTATTACGTAATAATAATGCAGTTATAGATTATAAAAAACAATCTATTAGAATCAATAACCAAGAATTACCAATATATTTTGAAGGTTAAAGTGAAAATGAACCATTACTAAATTTAGAAGAAATAGAAAAACTACCCAAATTTCATCATTTAGACGAACTGGGAGTCATGGAACAGTTGCGGATAGGACACCTGAATGAAAAGGAAGAAAATGCTGTAAGAAACCTTATTAGGGAATTTTCAGATATATTTTATAAAAAAGGTGACGATCTTACTTTTACAAATGAAATAAAACATAGGATCCAAACAACCATTGATGGACCTGTCTATACTAAATCATACAGGTACCCTGAAGTTCATAAAGAAGAAGTTAAAAGGCAAATTCATGAAATGTTGGAACAAGGAATAATAGCACCTAGCAATTCTCCCTACAACTCTCCTATTTGGATTGTCCCAAAAAAGGAGGATAAAGTGGGTAGTAAAGAATGGCGAATTGTAATTGATTACAGAAAGCTAAATACTGTCACTAAGGAGGATAAATATCCAATTCCCCTTATTGATGAGGCTCTCGATAAATTAGGCAGAGCTAATTATTTTTCCACGCTTGATTTGACAAAGGGGTTTTACCAAATAGAGGTTGATGAAAACGACCAGGAAAAAACTGCCTTTTCGACAAGCGATGGTCACTACGAATTCAAACGTATGCCTTTCGGGCTCAAAAATGCGCCCGCAACATTTCAAAGAATGATGAACAATGTGCTTAGGAAATATATTAACAAAATTTGTGTCATTTATATGGATGACATATTAATATTTAGCACTTCATTTCAGGAGCACATGGACAATTTAAAAACAATTTTCAGAACGCTTAGGGAAGCTAACCTAAAGGTTTCATTGAATAAGAGCGATTTTTTGAGAATGGAAACTAACTTCTTGGGACATGTCGTAACAGCACAAGGGGTAAAACCAGATCCTAAGAAGATAGAATGTATAAAGAAATTTCCTATTCCAAGGACTATTAAAGAAATCCAAAGTTTTCTGGGCCTTAGTGGTTACTATAGAAAATTTATTCCTGATTATGCCAAAATTGCAAAACCACTAACATTAAGATTAAAAAAGGATAGTATTATAGATATTAATGAACAGGACTATAAAAATTCATTTGAGCAGCTAAAAGCTGTACTAACTTCTGACATGGTGTTGAGATACCCGGATTTTAAAAAACAATTTGTACTTACTACAGATGCGAGCAACTTTGCCCTTGGTGCCGTTCTGTCGCAAGAAGACGGACCTTTGGCTTTCGCCTCAAGAACTCTTAATAAGCATGAGATTAACTATAGCACCATCGAAAAAGAATTATTAGCTATAGTATGGGCTTGCGGACAATTCAGGCATTACTTGTAAGGAAGAAAATTCAGACTGAACACTGATCATAGACCGTTGATTTGGTTGGCCTCTTTAAAAGAGCCAAACTCAAAGCTAGTAAGATGGAAAATAAAATTAAATGAATATGAATTTGATATCAACTATGTGGAGGGAAAGGAAAACAAGGTTGCTGATGCTCTATCTAGAATACGTAGTGAAATAAACCTTTTCGAATGTAGCATCTGTAAAAAGAATTATAAAAGAAAGGAAGTTTTAAACCAACATATAAGCCAGAAACATGGTACACAAGTAAAAGAGGCTTAAAGGGACAAACCAGCCAAAAAGCACTAGAAGAAAAAATAAAGTAAATAAATAAAATCTTAATAATATAAGTTAATTTTATGAATACGGCAGTTAGTTTTAAAAACAGTATTAAACAAGTAAGAGTGATATTTTCGGCTATGCCGAATCTTATATACCCTTCACCATATAAATTTAGCTTAGTGAAGTAACTCCAATAAAAAAACCAAATATTTGGGTTACAGGGAATTAAAAAATATAAAAAATTCGTATATATTTTTTACATAAAAATGCCATCGGCTCTTAATGAGTTAAAGATCTCTTCAAAAGCTTTAAAATGATATCCGTATTGATATTTAAAAAAATATGAAATTTCAGAGTCCCGTAACTCGGAAAATATGGGTGAGCGCCAATTTTATCACTTAATGTTTCTTTCATACCTTTAAATCTCTATAACCCCATATATTAAATTTTGTGATTGGAGTTAATTCATTGTTCCAAATGACATGAAAAAAAATTCGATTGACCTATTTTTTTTTTTTTTTTTTGTTGTGAAACCAAGTTAGCCTCGGTGAAGGGTATAAAAATAAATTGTTCAAGATATTTTTTAGCGGTTTATGTCAGCGTTTTTATTCGACTATTTAGCGGTTTTTAAACTAATATCTAGCGGAAATTGGTTCAATAGTTTTGGCAACACTGTTTACTTGTTATGTATATGATATATCTGTTTTTGCCATACTGTTAGATATACTAGTGCACGTCTTTAATGTACATATATGAATCCACTTTTTTTAATTATGTACCAGGTCTGCAAGTTTAAAATGTCGTTTTAATTCCAACAGAATGCGCTCTTAGCCTATTGAAGGATTTGCTTATCTCTAAACGATATTTTGTTTGTTAGTCATTTGTTTACAAAAGTCAGTTGTTTTTAAGTCGTTTACGTGGACGTATCATACCTTTCTTTGGTGTTAAAAATGTCTAATTTTAAGCCAAATAAAGAGCATTTGCGGCATGTGTGCGGAATGCTGCTTTTACGCCACGAAAGAAAGGGTTTTTTGCATCGAGTTGTAACTGGCGATAAAAAATGGATTTATTTTCAGAATCCCAAACGAATAAAATCATGGGTAACGCCAGGACAACCATCCACATCGAGTGCAAGACCGGATCGTTTTGGGAAGAAGACAATGCTGTGTGTGTGGTGGGATCAGAAGGGAGTAGTCTACTACGAGCTTCTCAAACCCGGCGAAACAGTCAATACCAACCGCTACCGACAACAAATGATCAATTTGAGTCACGCATTGATCGAAAAACGCCCAGAATGGGCCCACAGGCACGCCAAAGTCATTCTTCAGCATGATAACGCTCCTGCACATTCAGCCAGATTGACTAAGGAAACGATTTCTTCGCTTGGTTGGGAACTCCTACCCCACCCGCCATATTCACCTGACCTGGCGCCTTCTGATTATCACCTCTTCTCATCGATGGGACACTCATTGGCTGAGCAACACTTTAACAATTTGGAGGATGTAAGAAAATGGCTCGATGAATGGATTTCAAATAAAGATGAAGCATTCTTTTGGAATGGTATCCACAAATTGCCAGAGAGATGGACAAAATGTGTACAAAGCGAGGGCCAGTACTTTGAATAAAATATATTATACTTTTTTTTAAATTACTGTGTATATATTTTAAGAAATAAACGACATTTTAAACTTGCAGACCTGGTATGTGCGGTAGAATTTTGCGTTAATGTCCAGGGCTTTTAAAATTCTTAAGGCTTCGCTTAATTGTTTCTAGCTGTTAAACTTTCTATGGGCTTTGCAATATTTTCAAAAGCGTAAATGTTTCATTAAAAGGTACTGGAAACCCAAATAAATGTGCATGCACATGATCAATAATACTGTATCGATGTTTGTAATCGTTATTTTAACAATTGCAGTGAGCAAATAACCCATCTAAACTAAAGAAATAAAGAGACCGGATTTTAAGTCTATTATTTAATAACTTAAAACTAGTTCGTTCATTACCAACAAGATTAAGAAAAGTAATAACAAAGAAAGGATATGTTAAAAAGAATAAAATAATAGGTCTGTTCAGTAACTTTACTAGCAAAAACTAGCAACGAGAGAGTAAAACAGAAATTTGCAAAATTGTTTTCCCAAAGGTAAAAAATTAGATGAACGATTTACTAGCAAAAGTTAGCAAAAAATTGTTTACGGCTTTCGGAATGATATGTAAGACCTTGAAACTGTACGGTATGACCATTAAATAGTACCATTTTTAAAATAAATGTACTAGATTGAAAAAAATATATAACAATAGACCACTATAACCTTACAACTAGGCTTGCCAGATCCCAAAAGCCTGAAAACTGAAAAACGTAAAATTTGCGCCTGGATTTTAGAAAAAAAACTGAACCTGTTTAAAATGCACTTGTTGTTCCAAAAAGTGAAATTTTATTAAAAATTAAAAAAAAAAACACGTTAACATAACAATTTAATTCAATCTTACGTTATATTAAGTACATATTTTTACATAGGTACATAGTATATGTCTTTTGCCACATATATTTTGAATTTTTATTTACAGAATTTACTAACTCTTTTGCTTTATTGGTATGCAAAAAAGTTTGAAAATTTTTGCAACTTTCATCAAAGTTTAATCTCATTACGAGTATAATTTCATTCTATGTCTCTCCTGAGAGTATAAATTATTTAAAATACAAAAGATCATTTCGCAAAAAGCATCGCTTATTGGAATGGAAAGAACGAATGATACCAATTTATACAGATTTTGTACTTTATTTTAATCACATTTTTGAAAAAAGACGGACCATATCTTATCGATTGGAATATTTTTGGCAAGTTATTAAATTTCCTTCGCAGGCAGCAGAAGTAAAATGGTAATAATTGGAATTAGAAAAAGATAAAATCTAAACATTTGCAAATATAGTTGTAATTTCATTGTATTTAGAACGCAATTTTTCTGTACAAAATATTAATTTCATTATAAAAGAATATAAAATATGAAAACACTGGACTGATTGCATTTTTCCTGGAAATTGGACCAGACATAAAAAACTGGAAAATTCAGGCAAATCCAAGCCATCTGGCAAGCCTACTCACAACTGATATCAACCACAATGAAAAATTTTAAATAAGACTAAAGGTACGGTCACATTAGTCAAACATTTGACTGAAATCGGCAAATATTTATTTGCCGTAGTCTGACCACAAAATATTTATTAGAAGCAAATAACATCACAGCTGATTTTGGGCAAATAAAATTATTTGCCAGTAAACAAAAATGCTTCTAATGTGAACATAGTGTGACCACTCGACGTCAAATATTTGACTCATTTTTAGGCAAATAAATATTTGTTCTTACAAAGTTTTTGTAAGAACAAACAGAGACAAATAACAGCTGTATCTACAATGTTGCCCAGTATTTAAACTTAATTATTAAGTTTCGGAAAAACTCGCTGATAATTTTAAACTTATATGTGTATTAAATAAAAACAAAATACTGTAAGCAATTAATAATAAAATTATAGATAAAAAATAATAAAGTGCAATTTTTGGAAGAAATAGTAAATTAAAAAAGTTGTCGGGCCACATATTTTTCGAGTTATATATCATCATAGTATTTTATATATAATTTGGTATATTTCGACATTTTCGCTTCAGAATGGTGCAAAGTTTCAATATTGTATATAAAAAAGATATTATTGGAGATTATTAAATGTTCTTTTATAAATTTTTAGTTAAGTATTGATTTAAAGTAAAGTCGCAAGAAATTATATAACTTGAAAAATATGCGTTGGCGCTAAATCATTTACTCAACATTTTGTTCTTGAAATAGTCATTCCTACAACGTAAGTAACTTTTGTTTTCATTTTGGAATTTTATATTAAACTAGACTGGAGCAAATATATCTTTACTTATGCTGAGGGTAAGTAATATTGCCGGAAGCTATAATTCGGGAATTATAGAATTTTAAAGTTATAAATTATATACTATTATGTATCTGAACATAAGCCCATGATAAGGTTGAGATGCATTTTGTTTTAAAATGCTTATAGATAACTTTTAAATGAAGTTATATATGACAACAAGCAACATGCTTTCACTTCAAGAATCAATATCAATTAATTTATATTAAACAAGACTTAAGCACGCTTAAATTTAACCAACATAAATTAAACTTTAATTAAGATTTGCATAGTGCCCACGCATTTTAACGGATTAAAGAGACGAAAAAAGTCGGCTATGTGCAGAACAAAACCAAAATAATTCTTCAGCCCCACTCGAAGCGTCTGAATAGAGCTAAGAGTCATTAGTGAATATCCATTTTAAGCACCTAAAGTGTTCTTTCATAACTTTTGATTTGCAATCAAAAGAGATATGTTCTATAAGTACTAAGCTGAAAGATTATTTTTGCAGTCAATGTAAACTGTTTTTTTTTCATTATAAATATATTCGTTTGACGGTATGTTATAATGTAACAATTTTTAAAAACTATATATGTACAAGAGTTTTTCCTCTATTTTCAGAAATCTGAAACATTAAAATTTCTTTAAAATTGTAGAACTTTGTATCCCAATTAAAATCTTGCATATTTGCAGTTTTATTCTTTGCGAAATTTGCTTTTTAATTTAAGCGACTTTTTACTTCAACATATAATTTGTCTACACTTATATCAAGTAAACAAATAAACAGCTGTAGTTTGAAAAATATATGAAATAAATTAAAAGAAATTAGAAATTTTAACCAAACAAATGTAATGAATGATTATTAAAATTTATTGTTAAGAATTGGGATCTAGTTCCTATTTAGCTTCATCCTCTTATTGTGCTCCTTCTTTAGAACACCTTTTGTAGCTTCTTTATAGAATAGAATATAAAAAATTTTATATTGTTGCTTGGCCTTGTTCATTTGTAACTTTCATACATGGGAGTTATTCATTATAAACTTTCATCTCACAGTGCCATTATGTGTAGTAGTTATTTTAATGGAATCTGTATTCATAATACATGCGGGTACATAGATGTAATATTAGCCATCATTATTTGACCAACTTTTATAGTCTATGGCTATCAGCGGTGGATATTTTATTTTTATATTAAAACCTGGGATTTAAATTCTCGTACAAGGTATAGGAAAAGTTTATTATAGGAAGAGAATAAAAACTTAATTTGAGACTTTTAAAAAGATGCGCCTAGAGTCTGCCTAGATGAAAAAAATTTTTCTACAGTTGTATATTTTTGTTCCATCTACAAATGGTTATTACTTGTTCGCTTTGAACTTATGTATGTATATTATACTGCAATTAAATATTTAAGAGTAGCAACTATTTTTTATCATTTATTTATTAGCATTTAATAATATTTTAAACATTTTCTTTGCAATTACTTCGAAATAATGCCGAAGAAATTGAATGGCAATAAAGACATCCCATGCGCAGCAGTTTGTGAGCAAATACATTTACGTTTTTTTACAGTTTGATCAAATATATTTTTAAGGAAAATATTATTTTAAATGTGACCGCACATAAAACATGTTTGTCAGTATTTTATTTCACATTATTTCATAGCTGTTTGAACAAATAAAAATAGGCAAATAAATGTGCGTAGTGTGACCACAAAACAAATTTTGTATTGTTTTGAAAAAATTTAAGCCAAACAAAAGCAAACAAATTTTAGGCAAATATTTGTCATATGTGACCGTACCTTAAGTAATCTAATAAAAAACACAAACCTAAAATGTTTTAATTTTTTTTAATTACTAGGTAATTTTCAAAAGCTTTTACGATGTTTAACCGCGCCATAAACACAACTTTTTTGCAGTAAGTTCTAATAAACATTCTTGTTGAAATATAGATATAATGGCCTTATTCACGATCTTTGTGCAATGGTCTTGCATCACAGCATTTGCAAAATGTGTAGCATATTTTACTCATTACTGTGTGTTTTGTTAGTGTAAACTAAAAGTATGCTACACATTTTTACAAATGCTATGATGCAAGACCATTGCAAAAAGATCGTGAATTTGGCTAATATAATTGACATTAAAAGTAACATAAACCTCCTTTGTATGTGTAACTTAAAGTTGTTCATAATAATTTTACTATTTTTATTAAATTGGTATCGAAAAAAGTATATTGCATTGAATGCTTCATCACTGGCATGTTTACTTTTAATTCTTAAAACAACAAAAACACGTGTAAAGCTAGAAGATTCTAAACCAAATTTCTGCTGTTTTAAGCTTTTTTGCTGCATGCTGCCCAAGGTAAATTTAAAACAAACAACAAAATAATATTATTTTAATATTCTGTCAAATACTTGCATTTCCGTCAATGTTACAAACATTTCTTTTATTAGAGAATTTAATGCAAATTATTTTGTAAACAAAATTAAAAACCAGCTGTTTGACTAATTCTTGCAATTAAAAATTTTACTAGCCAAAACTTGCAAACAATTTTTTCTCTCTCATATTTTTTACGCTCTTTTTTCACTCTCTCGTTGCTAGTTTTTCGAGTATACTAGTTTTTTAATATTAAATATTTTTGTTAATCTTTTTTGCAATATAATTATTTTTTATTTATTTATTTTTTTTTTATTTATAAACTATTTAATTACAAATTAATTAAAAAGTACATAACTAGGCGCAATCAAAATTATAATGTAGGTATAGATTTAAACTTATAGATGAAGTACAAACAAATGTCGCAAACTAAGAAACTAAATCATTAATAAAAAAAATTGCAGAATTTAACATTGATTTAAACTAGCACATAAATAGTATAAACAATAATAAAAGTAACACATAATTAAATTATACATACCGACAAACAAATTGAAACAATAGATGATAAACAACTTTATGTACTCTTCCATTTAAGATACCCAGATTTTGTGTACATTTTAGAGTTTTTTCAAACGCTGATAAAAAAAAACAACAGTACATTCAGACAAACTTTGCTTTTATTTGCTCACAGACTGCATTTGATTTGTTTTGCGTTAATTGTTGTGTTTTACAATGATAAAATAAGTTTTCAAATTATTTTTAATGCCAATGCATCAAACAGGCAATATGATTACTGTGGTTCCAACAACTAATAAAATGTTATAAAAGTAAAAAACAAAACACATCATAGTTCCTTTTGCACGATTACTGTTTACTAAAATGCCACCAAAAACAGCCATTACTAAAAAAAAAAACACCGCAACACGGAAGCAAAGGAAAAGAAGAGCCACTGAATCAGCTTAGTAACTCGAATTACGTCTTCAGGAAAACCGCAAAAGGCCATCTATGTCTAGAGGCGCAGAAACCGAAAGAGAACGCGAATCAAGTTTTCAGCAAATGCGTGACTGTGCATCTTCATTTAGAGCTGCTGAGACACCCCAACAATGCCGAAAAACTTGCTGCCAATCGCTCCCGAATGGCTCGATCAAGAGAAAGAATGGATTTAGGGACGATGACTACCGCAATCACAAGAACGTAGTGATTGAAGGTCGCCAAGGAATCCCTAGGAATGTGTTGTTCGGACGGAAGCACAAGGCCAATCATTGACTATTGCTGACTTAATTTTTTAGAAAATCATGTTTTTCACATGGCTCCCGAGTTGGCACGTCAAAAATTTTATTCGTTTTTACACCAAATAAAAAAAAAACAAACAATATTGCCTATCCGCTGGCATAAAGATGAAGTAATAAATAAATATAATTTCCAATTTGCCTTAAATAGATGCGTTTCTTTTATGATTGAGTCCATATCTATACCGTATTTCATGGATTTTTATTTAAAAGCTCAATTTAAAACGTGTGGTAATTTAACACTAATGTTTGCTTAGCGCTAGCAACGCGGACCGAATCAGCTAGTTTATTAATATTGTTTTCAAATTTATACCGTTTATTTATTTTTTAAAAATTTGAATTTTTGTTTTCATTTATGTTTCTAAATAAACAACTGTTGATAGGTCGAGCCAGCAAAAAACGTAATCAAGGCGAATCTATAAGGCGTAGTTATCGGCGAATTGATACAACAAAAACATACATATTTTTTATATATGGAGCAAGGCGAATTAATACAGGTGACCGCAACAGGCAATTTGTTGCTACAAAATTATGTATGTTGTCAAAAAAATATTGTAAAAAAACAAACAAAATAAAAAATATATTTGATAAAAAAAATGGTTAAAATTATCAGAATAAGAAAATTACAAAAATTAAGTTACATAAAAATAAAATACAGGAAAAGTGACCAAAATTCTATTGAACCACTAGTTTGCCCAAATCAAATGCATCGTTCCATTCTTGCACGTTGACCATTTGAAGACTAACATAATCTTCCACAAAAAACCAAGAAATTATAAATGTGTTAACAATAATTCCACTATCTTTTTACGCATGTTTTGATTATACATATCAGGAACTGCAAATACGGTTCCATGTTATGGTAGTTTTCTCTAGGAATTTCAATAGTTTGTTTTCTCTTAGCAATCAAAAAAAAAAAAAAATAAATTAAAAAAAAATTAACAAATTATTTATTTTTGACAAATTTTTTTGACAACTGCAATGTATACAGCTGATGGGCTTTTTCGCCCGTGCGTTCACCTGTATTATTTCGCCATGATATGGAGTTTGACATTTAGCGTTTATGGCGAAATTAATGAATTCGCCATCGAGACCACCTGTATTATTTCGCCATGATATAAAGCAAACAGTCAAAAAACTCAGAAGAAGAATAATATTTAAAAAACCAAACAACGCAAAATTTAGCAAACAAAAATAAATGCTGTTTTTTAGATATATTTATCATTTCTAATTATTTCTAACATTACAACAAGTTGTGGAATCCTGGAACAAAAACACATTTTTGCTGGAATAATTTCAAAATTTTTCGTTTTTTATTTATTGTGTTTATTTATACGTACCTTTATACTCTCTGGATCAGTTGATTACAAACACTTAAAAATACATATAAATTTGTTTTTACATAGCAACACTTTGTATATCTTTCCATAGTTTTAAATTTTTTTAAATTTCCGAGCGCAGTTTTGAGACATCTTCCAATTTCATGCGCAATGTCCTGATAGGCCATTAACTTTTATATACTATTCTTACCCGTTTTCCACTTATCTTAGTAGAACGTAGTTATTTTTTTGTTTCTACTAGTAGTTTAATGTTTACTTTGAATGCGACTACATAATGGGAAAAATGCAAATTTATTATTTGGAATCTTTTAAAATTAAATTAATTTACTTTATTCGTGCTTGATTCCAAATAATAAATTTGCATTTTGATATATTTGCATGTGCACATTGCTTATTAATAAAAATTGTTTTTCAATTTTTATTTTTTCATTGAATGGTTTCCAATGGGATCCCTTATGTAGAAAAATGAAAGGAAAAATAAAAATAGTTACTAAATGTTTGCTGTGTTTTTGTGTAGAACATTTTTGAGTTGTTATTGTCTTCTGTCTTATTGATTCAATGGAGTTCTTATTTAATCAATTTGGTTTTTGATATAAGACTTTCTGTTTTTCTATACAAAATTTGGGTAAAATCCACTGATGAGCTATTTGAGCAGTAGTGAAATGGCCATATGGATATGCTTTCCCCGCAGTAATACATTTCATTTTGTAGTTTAGTTTAAAATAATAAATATTTCATGAGAATATCCTGAAATATTTATATTTGAAGGAATCAAGCACGAATAAAGTAAATTAATTAAATAATGGGAAAAAATTAAAAAAACAAAAAGTGGGTCCAAAGTGGGTCGTATGAAGGAACAAAATTGTATATTTTTTTTTTGTGGTAAAACAGTTGCCTTAAACTCTGATCTTGTTTTTGGAATTTTAAGAAAATTCTGTTTCCGATAGTAATAAAATTTAGCTCTGTACAGAAAGAAATGGCGTACTAAAAATGGAAATTTAAGTGGTTCTAATCATTTGATCGAAAGTGAATGTATACCAAATAAAGAAAACACAAGAAACGAAAAACAAACCGAATTGAAAAAAAAACAAATTTTGACGTTATTCCGAACAGTACTTCATGCTGATGACACCGAGTATACAGAGGCGACACGAGAATATAGTCATCTCGTTTTTTCTATGCATCTCTTTCTTGACATCCTATCGACTACTACAAAACAAAATTGAAGTCGAAAGGATGTCAAGAAAGAGATGACTATATTCTCGTGTCGCCTCTGTATGCTTAGTGCTGATGATACATGGCGAAATAATACAGGTGAACGCACGGGCGAAAAAGCTCATCAGCTGTATGCTATGTAGTTGTCAAAAATAAATTATTTGTTAAAAAACTATTTTCTTTGTTTTGATTGCTAATAAAAAACAAAATAAAATATTGTAGTCTCTAAATTAGTACAAGATGAAACTGCATTTGCAGTTCCTGATGTGTAGGTATAATCAAAAGATACGTAAAGATATAGTAATATTATTGTTAACACGCTTATTTTCTTGTGCAAGAATATGTAGTCTCTGCTTGTACTATGTTGGTGATGTGTAACACTTTTTATTTGGGAGATGAATGTGTAGCAGTTACAAAGTCCTAAACAGAATTCTGACAGAGTTTCTAATGGTTGTGGTAAACGACATTAAGATTTTGTGCTCGATACTGCAGAAACTGCCGACGGTGAACTTGTGCTAGACGATTAAAGATGAAAATATCTTCAAATGGTCAACTTGTACTCTTGACATTATAATTGTGCGGAGTATATGTAGAACTTTTTTCTACAAATAATTCTATTTAATTGAAAAAGTGTTAAATAGGTATTGTAGTTGGCGGGTGGGAGATGGATGATTTTGTTCAGAAAATAAAAGCTGATGCAATTTTAAAAATTTTTGTTACAATTTATTACTTATTTCTATATTTAAACATATGTATGTATGTACATGTTGCAAAGGCGCTCGTGAATATAAAACTTCGCAGTTTTCTTAACACGTCTAGTTCCTCATTAAATATTGTTGTGTTCTGCGTGGCTTCTACAGTAAAAACAGTTTACTGAAGATGACCGTGTTGGATCTTGCGCCACTCAGCCGTAATCGATGTACTACTTTATTCTTAACAACACGGTGAAAGTCACGATTAAGTTTCTAAAAGGAGGCGAGTAAAAATAGTTACCTTTCCGTCTGACTGGCCAGTGAAGATATTCAAATCATGGCTTTTTTTTATTAAAACCATCTAACAATCCTTGACGACTTTCGTATTATATTAGTATAGTACAGGAACGAGGCATGAGATTTGGGCAAACTAGTGGTACAATATAATTTGGTCACACACTTAGCCTGGATTTTTATTTTTATATAATTTAAGTTTTGCACAATTTTTTTCTATTCTTAAAATTATAACCACATCAGATATATATTTTCTTATTTTCATTTTTTTTAAACAAAATTTTGTTGACAACATACCTAGATTTTGTAGCAACAAATTGCCTGTTGTTTTTTGTGTTGTTGGATTGTTGTAGCCGTGCAATCACCTGTATTAATTCCCCTTGTGATGATACTACCTGGTTATCAATTCGCCTTGAACGTAATCAAACGAAAAACGGATGTGCTATCGACACGACCTGATATGACTATCAGGTGCCTTGATGATACCCATATTGCTATCTTAAAAAATATTGTGCACAATCGTACGTGCTGATTTTTAATAACAAAATTTTCGTAAGTATGTCTGATCTATTGTCGCAATTTTTCTCTAGCTCATCTAGTGCTTTGGCAAAGTTGATTTCAAAAAGAACACGGATGGACAGGCGATCATCGCTTAATCGACTTCGATATGCATAAGAACTCAAAATATAATACTGTGTGGGTTCTGAAGTGAATATTGTAGAAATTTTAGACGAAATGATAAATTTATATAATCGTTTTTCCATCTGTAATGAGGAGTATATTTTTAGATCGAGTTTGAAAATATTTTTATTTAAACCATTTGATAATTTTTAAAATTAAAGGGTGTCCCCATACAACATACATTTTTTATGTGTGCTATTAACCACAAAGAGCGCCATTTTAAAATTTAAGAAATTGCACAAAGTAATACAAAAATAAATCTAAAATTTAAAGGGTGACAATATAGGTGACGTTAATTGTCCTCTCTTTTGTACCGCTATAAATAAATATTTGCAAATTCGACAAAATGTCGATTACTATGATCGTTATAATAATAAGTATAAATATTCAAAATTATAAATTAAAGGGTGCCCTAATAGTTCATTTAATGTGATGCATATGACCATACTTTTGAACAGTTGTAGACAAGCGGTTGAAATTTATAAAGAACCTGTATTGCTTTGTCCGCTAAAACAACAAGTATAAATTTTTGATTTGTAAATCAAAGGGTGTCCCAATTTTTTTAAAATCAATTAATAGTGTGTATCGTACACCAATCCTATATTCAATACACCTACTCGAACTTGTATTATGTATATGGTACATGTATTTTTTTCCCTACACATGTTCTTTCTTGCCGAACACGTATTCCTGCAACAACCAAATATAAAAAACCAACACAAATATAAATGTGTGTTCGGCATCATGCAAAACTTATAAAATTCTAACACACAAGAAACACACATAGATAAATATGTGTGTGTTGTTTCGAATATTACATGTTGTGTTTAATATGTGTGTTTTCTGAACTCTGGTTATAACAAATGAATTAAATTAGTTTTATATGCCGTTCATACTTATGTGTTTCCAACGTGTTTAAGCGACATGTTTAATAAACTAAACACAAGCGTTCACACTGCAATTATAATGTTTTAGTTTGACATTTGCTCAGCTGTTTAGACAGATGGTACATTTTAAATGAAAGGATTTAATTTCCAGAAAAGTGATAAAAGCCTTAAACTGGGTGCTTTTACATTTACAATTGCATCTACATTTTCTGTTTTGAAAAAAATATTCTATATTTCTAAGGCACCTCTTCACAAAATTTTATTCACATCCATCTAACAGGTTTTACGTGATGCGAACACAGACATTAATTCCTTCACATATTATGCTTTCAAAGTGTGAAAGTTTTAATCCTTTGCACCCGAACCATTTTTTTGTATGGGTACTCAGCTACCCGACAGTAGTTTTAATACAAAATTGTAATACATCAAATATAAGTATTTTAAACAAAAGTAGTTAATTAACATATTTCATTTTTATTTACGTACTACAAATATGATATTTTAATATTAAATTTTATAATTTTCGTTAGTGTGATATTTGAGGAAGCACTCTCCAAGGTGTAACCTGGGGTTTTCAGGACATGTGTCACAGTAATACACCGTTTCACGTCTTCCGCTTTTCTTTGTCGTTCGGTCAGAGCACACTCTACAATCTTTCTTTTTTCCTTTTTGCATCACATGTAGCTTACAATTTAATCGGATACTGTTATCGGTAGTTGCAGATGTCGAACCACGGCCAGCTCCACGATCTTGTCGATAATCTCCTTTTAGCTGATCCTCTCATAATTTTACAAATTTGTAATGACTGATTGGTCGCTCGTTTCTCTGCTTTTTCACCATTTTATATAAAATATAGGAATTGATTACACATATTTCCAATTCCAAAATTTACAACGCATGCACGCGTGCATATGGTGCAATATTATCATAAATAGTAATGGCGCCTGAGAGGCGCCGTTCGAGTTGCAGTAATGAAAAGGATGGTGCCTGAGAGGCGCCGTTCGGGTGCAAAGAGTTAATCCGTACTTACCCCTATCAGAGTGTTGCAGAGCGTTTTTAGATAGAAGTCACTTTTTCCTTACTTTAGGTTAACACAATCAAAGGCTGCCGTAGTCTAAGTGGTAAACACGTTGACTACAAACCAGCTGCCCTGGGTTCAATCCTTGCGGTAAGTCAAAAAATAAAAATGTTTTTTTTTCTGTTTAATGGTATATATACATATTCAGATCTAAAATTAAAAACATGCAGCCTCCTTCGTCGGTACTTCTCTATAGCATATTCGCCGGCGAAGTAAAATAATTAAAAAAATGGCTATATCTATCTCCATTCACCACCTTTATTCTCTCTCATCTATCCCTTTCCTAAAGAATGTAGTACGGTTGCGAACTAAGTAGGTATTGATGCCTGAGGTGCTACTTCTCTTAAAAAAAAAAAAACACAACCACCTGCAGGAATAAACACGTGGTATTTTAACCGCTGCTTCGAAGGCCATGATTGCTGATCTTGCTGATTTTTCACATGTGCTGATATTAATTTTGAAGTTGTGAAAAATATAAAAGAAATTGATTTAACAAATTTACGTTTCGTTGACTTAATCTAGGATCTAGGTATAGTCGAAATAGATTTTCAATTTTAGAGAATTTCACTGTTGAGCTAAATGAAGTTAATGTAAAAATTAATCCAGTTGCGAAAAAGCCCAAAAATACTAAACAGTTTTGCCCACCTCTTTTACTCTAAACAGTAAACAATAACCCCTATATCCGAAAAAATAAAGCTAAAACGATGTGCACTTAAAGTTATTTTTATACGATAATTTTGTTGTAAGGTACACATTAAGTAAGCTCTATTTTTTTTGTATATTGACATAAATTAATTGCAAGGCCTGGAGTTTGTAGTAAAAAATATAATTAAAAAAAAGCTTTACTTTTAGGATGTGTCGGCACACACAGAAATGGTGCAACTTCTAAGAGAAAAGAATTTTAAGACACTCATTTACAGTTCTACGCGGTCTTCATTATGACACTATATATCTGAGAGATTTTAAAAATTGATACCTGGAACATTGCAATCAGGTAGCAAATTACGGCATTCGATATCGGTCGAAATTTCAATAGAATTTAAATGTAAATTTCGATCGATATCGAATGCCGTAATTTGCCTCCTGTTTTGAAATTTAAAACGACATTTTTTTATAACCTTGAATAATTGAAAACTTTTGAATGATTTTTCTAGTATTAATTTTATTTTAAATGAGGCCATAACATGGAAAAAACCGAAGGGAACTATGAAGTTGTTTGATATTATCGTTGTTAACATTTTCGTCAAATGTCAAAAAATAGTAATAGACCTTAAGCGCTTCAAATCAAGACAATGCCAATTTACTCCAGTAGTCAACCAACTAGCTGCGTGGTTGCCCTTTCTTAAAAAACTATTTGCATCATAAGTAGAGAATTAAAAAAATTCTGAAAAAAGGGAACTTAAATTTCTAACAATGTTTTATTGCTGTTAAGTCGACTTACGCATACGTGTAGGCCCCAAACTCAACAGATTACAATTACAGGATAATGCTATTTTAAGAGAAGAAATTAATTGTCAAAGTTACAGCAGAAATTTTACTTCTTTATTTCTGGGGCCTTTTTCACGGTTTAGAAAATGTAAATTTTAGTTTTTTTTTCACGATTTGCACCATTTGGAACGGTTAAAAACGTTTGGACTTGATTTTTTTTTGCCAAATTACGTTTTTCTTGAAAATACATGTATAGAATTGTTTTGCACATTTAACTTATATAATCTTACTAAGTACACTCTGGCGCAGATTTTATATATCGCAGTTAAATGGACCAGGCCCTGAACTCCCGGGTTAAGCATTTTAATTTATAAAGGTCGTAAATCTAATGGCTGTGAGTTGATAAACAGTGCTCTGTCAACTGCGAAATTAGCTATGTTTAAAAATTGTTTGTCTAGGTCTCTACTAATTAAATTCGAATTTATTCTCACACATATTTCGTTTTTTAAATATAAATTTACTCGGGTGGATAACAGGAGTAAATTTTGTATCTTTACAATTGCTAAATATTTCAAAACTAAGAAATCTTAATCCAGCACAAGAAAACAAAAACTAATAAATTTTAACAATAAACACAACAGGTTAATTTAAAAATAACTTAAGTAGGACTGCTGCACCTTTCGATTTGTAAATTTGCTGCTATTAAATATAACAAAATTAACTAAATTAATAATTTTTTATTTAATTATTTATACACTTTGTAGTGTAGGCAAAATAAGATAATGACCTTAATCTAGAATCTAAATACATTAAGATTATCATTAAAAAACAAGCAGATTTGTGTTTTCCAACGTAGACTATTTAAACGCCACACCGTGGACGTGCTCCAAGTGATATTCTAAATTATGATGGGCACTAAATATCTGGCCACAAATGTGACAAGGTTTTCGTGCCTCATTTGTCACAACTTCATATTGTGAAAAGTTAGCGATAGTTAATGATTTTAATATTACATCATGCTCCTTTTCCATATGCTTATTAAGATGATCTTTTGTCGTAAATGGCTGATCACATATAATGCAACTAAATTTTGGGTTTGTTGCTGCGACAGTAGTTTGTGAATTAATTGATTGCAAGTTTGTCTGCATGTAGTCTACTTGGTTTTGATTTAAGGGCGGGGGTTGTTCCGTCTCTACTTGATAACGATTTTCCTGCGGCTGCTGTTGATATTGTACTGTTGAGACAGACGATGAAATTCCTGCTTCTGGATGTGTACGTTTATGCACCTTCAACGTGTATTTTTCGGTAAATGTTTTGCCGCAAAACTCGCAGCTATAACGGGGTCGGTCTGCCCGGTGTGTAACCATGTGATGACGGAACGTTCGTTTAGTCTTGAATATTTGATTACATATTTCACAGCGTAATGGCTTCTCTTCTGCTTCATGCTGCAACTTGTGATTATATAGCACGGTTGTTTGTGAGAAGCATAGACCGCATTTGTCACATTGATACTTTTTTGTATCCATATGCACTTCCATGTGTCGTATAGTGCTTATTTTGGTTGTAAATTCCTTGTTACAAAATCGGCATTGGTTTTCGTTCTTACCTTCATGAATGTTCATGTGTAGCATTACGTAGTCCTCATTGCGATGACTAAACGAACAAACATCGCAACTAAATTTTTTATGAGCCTGCACAACATGTCGTTGTAATCGTTCTCTGCTTTTAAAACGCATTGCACATAGATTACATTGAATTTGTTCAGAAAAATTAAATGGTCTTCCATCAAAATCTTGCGGAGTTGATTGAATAGTTTGAGTTAAGGGATGTTGATCTTCTCGCTTTCGTTTCAGAGAATTGTTACCACCGATCACTTCAAACATTGTTTCAGATATTTCCCGGTCACTAACATTAGCATCCTCGAAAAAATTATTATCATTTAGCTCCGCCATGTTTGACATTTCTTGAATACATTCTTCTTCGATGTCGCTGTCAAAGCTGATTGCTGCCTTTTCTACAAGCATCGAAAGATTTCTCTGTTTGCGAGTCAAGTCGACAAGAATTGAGTCATAGTCGGTTATTTGCATATAACACTTGCGGCACAGCCATTCACCACTCGATAGATGTAATTCAAATTTTCCAATACGTGCCAAATGGAATAGAACTGTCTTAACACTTTTCTTGGAGGCCGGGCACAATGCAGTATCTATGCTCTTATGCAGCCCATTAATAGAGTTTTTTTTACGGCACAAGAAACATCGAATAAGTTCTTGCTCGAAAGCAGACATCTTGTTATCCTTGCTAAGTTTATTTAACAAAACGTTGTCTTTTATGATATGAAAAAAAATTGTTTATGCATTTGGGTAAGAACACTAAAATTAGTTTTAGTACAAGTTTGTTATTGTTTAATACAGAGTTGCATTTTAGAGGAAGATAGTTCTTTACACTGAACAAAAATACCGGCAATCTTTCAAACGTCAAATTTAGGAACAGAATATCGTAAGCTAAAATGAAAAATCATGAAACTAAAAAAAATCTAATTTGGTTTTTCTATTGAATTTCGTGAATCAAATAAAAAACCTCTACCTGCAATAAATATAACAATTTTGAATTATTTTCAAGGGACATGGTTGTAAATTTTAGCTAACTATATGTATGTAGTTAATTCCCTAATAATAGCTTAATGGTAAGTAAAGTAGGATTGATTGTCTCGCTTTGTGCCTTATATTTAACGGATTTTATATTTTTTAAATATTGTATTTGAAATAATGGAAATAAGTAAATACTCCGAATATATTAGATGGCTCATTAATGGTGAGGGTAAGATTGTTAGGGTTTTTACATCCTTATCAGTATTGTTTGGCTTGTGCGCTAACCGCATTTAATTATTTTTATTTTGTTTATTTTTTATATATTTCTACGATAGGGTATAACCAGGCCGTTTATGGCCTATATGGCTTTAGTTTCCGCAATAGGTGTTGTATTTTCACTTTCTCCTTCTTTTATCGTAATTTCATGTTTAACTAATAAAAATTTTGGAAAAAATACGGCAATGAAATTATCATCATAACTACCAAAAAGGTTGCAATCAAGAAATGAGCAAAAGTGGTATACCAGCTACGATATATGTTTAAATTTAATTACTATCGGTTCAGATACCCGGTTTCTCCAAACGAAATTCATGTTTTGAAAACTGATATAGATAAGGATCTAATTAAGATTTAAATTTTAATGAAGCTTTACCTCCTTTCCTTTACTCTGGCACATGGTTTTAAAAACATTTTGAAAACATTCATTGCCTATTTTAACTTATAGATAAGTTTCTAACAATGCTTAAAATTTTATTAAAATTGTTAATGCTGCATAAATTGCCAGTTTTTCCCCTACCTGCCCTCTGCGAACAAGAGTTAAAAACAGACATATTATTAAAACTTGCTGGTAAGGATCTTTATACTTATGTTTCAAATTTAATCAAATTAATTTCAGTTGGATAAATTTCAACGTTTTTTTATCACCATCTAGATAGAAGTTTGGAAAACAGAATATATCGTACACCTTCGAGATAAGAATCTACATATATGTTTCACATTTAATCAAACTTGGTTTAGCTGTTAAGGTGTTATTTGTGCAAAGATATAATATATCGTTGATCTCACGTAGAAAGGCCCTAACTCGAGTTGTTACGAAAGTCTGTTTTTTCATGATTCCAAAACATTTGCCACAGATACATCCCGTCACAAAAGTTCAATGCATTAGTATCCAATTGTGATAAATACAGTTTCTTTTCTGTTTTTACCTCATCCTGTAAAGTTACGATTATGCGAGTTAGGGCCTTTCTACGTGAGAGCAACAATATGTACCTATATATCGCTGGTCTCATGTAGAAAGGACCTAACTCGATTTTTAACGAAATTGAAATTTTTCGTGATTCTAATACATTTCACACAGATATACCTTTTCACATAATTTAAATGCAATAGTATCAAAAATAACGGTTTTTAACCATTTGCATTTTTAGTATTACATTGTGATAAATACAGCTTCGGTTATGTTTTTACCTTCTCCTGTAAAGTTACATTAATTCGAGTTAGGGCCTTTCTACATGAGATCAGCGATATGTAAGATTAAAGGCCAGGATTCACTATCATACTCAGTCGTATGATATGTCAAAAATTTCATGTGTGCTCAAAAAGTATGATAGTGTGGATTAAAATTGTATGTGTGTGACAGAGTTTTTGACAGATCTGTACGATTTTATAATCTTTTAAAATAATTCATAAAATATATTTCTCTATGCGATCAGGGTTAATTTTTTTAAGATGATGACGAGAAAAAACAACAAAATATTAAAACCATATGTTTTTGCATCTTTTTTGTATAATAGTATGGCACATACGAAGCCATTTTAAAACGATTTCAAAGTAGGGCAGAATTCTGTCAAATTTTTGTGTGATTAAATCGTACGATTGTGTATGATAGTGAATCCTGGCCTTAAATTAAACGTTGTTTAGCGGTTACGATAATTTTAGAATAATCTCACATAGTGTGTACAGCAGGGATTAACTTTGCGATAAAGTATAAGATAACGCCGGCAGAATAACGGAACTACTATAATTTGTTAAAATTAATCTCAGTTTCAAACAAATTCTAATAAAATTTCATAATTACGTATCTAGCTGTCGTGCACTAAATTTATCTAATTCATCTCTGTTTCTGCTGCATTATATTTCCAAATAGATGTAAATATATTAATTTGTTAATCACAAAAAATCTATTTGTTTTTAATATGCCCAGTCAGCATTCGGAGATTGTTTTAACAAAAATCGACAAAGTGAGTCTTTTAAGACTACATAAGTATAATGATTTAAAACTGATTAATCAGTTTTGCGCGTGAAAAGACACTCAATATAATTGTTACACACGCAACGAAAGCGATTTGCTTAAAAACCAAACAGTACAGAAAGCAAATGCAAAAATTTGCAAAAGCAAATTTATTTTAGAGTCATATATTGCGCAGCTTAACAAAGAAAAAAAGATTCGAATATTTTATTTTTATTCTTTAATTTTAAGTTTTATAAAACTATGACACTGCTAGTTTAAAGTAAAAAAGTTTACCAAATGTTATAAAAAATAAGCAGAATGTTATGTTTCAAATTTGATTTTGAGAAAATACAATTAGAAATTAGAGTATAATATAATTCAAAGAAGAATCGCATACGGCTAGTAATATGAGCAAAAAAATGTCTAAAGAGACTCGTTTAGAAAAGTCGCGGCTAGGATACTATTTTCTCCCGAAAAAACAATCAATTTCGACTCTACGACGAGCGCATAAACGATTATTATAATCGTGTACAACAATCAAAAAAGACTCGAATATGATCAATAATTAAAAAAAATGCTAGGTGGGTTCACCTATATTTATTAAATTTATTACAACTCTTGTACTTTAACCATTCTTACCGTGGCAATGTAATGGAATGATTTAACT
Source organism: Gymnosoma rotundatum (assembly GCA_916610165.2). NCBI lineage: Eukaryota > Metazoa > Arthropoda > Insecta > Diptera > Tachinidae > Gymnosoma > Gymnosoma rotundatum. The sequence goes on from OU744336.1 coordinate 121,057,913, forward strand.
TTTGCTAAGATAAAACTGCCAGATCTTATTTTGAATCTATAATCAATAAAGTTTATGCATATTTAAAATTAATCAGCTTCCTAATTGCACTTTACTGATAAATTATTGCGCCACGAACCTAACCATAAAAAACGATTATTATAATAATTTTGTTCGTTGCATATGGGTTTGCTGGGAAGGCAGACAACCACTACTACGGACGTGAATAAAAATGAAAAGAATCCAACACAGTAAAACTGTGTATATTATACAATTTTTGTTTAGTAAGTTTCGAATAAAAATTACTTTAGAAATCAGTTCTTTTTTGCCCTTCGTGCGGTTCGTTTGTATTTAATAGTGTGTTTTAAATCTACTGTCTGGTTGAGTGTATTTAAAAATTATTTATTTTAGTCGGTTCAAATAAAAATGTGCAATTAAAGTTAAAGACATGAAATAATACAACAAAATCACCAAATTAAAAAATTATTTGTCTAGATTTTAATTTAAAAACTTGTAAAATGTACACACAATCGTAAAACGGTTTAGTTCGTTTTTTCATATAAAGAAATATGTACATACATGTATGTATTTAATATTGATAAATTGTACAAAGAAAAAAAAAACTGTTGATTCCTAACAAATTTTCCAGTACATAGTAGGTATGTATGCATGTATTTTTTTTGTTATTATTGGTTAGTTTTTCGGGGATTTGGAAAAAGGGCAGATAAACAACAAATAATGCATAGGTATGAATTTATTTAGTAGTTGTGATATGTAGTTGTTGGTGATGACGAAATGCTTTTCTAGCAAAAACCTTTCTGTAGTATCTGAAATTAAAAACATACACAGAGAAATTAGTCATTATAAAATAAATTTAAAATTATTTTAAAGTAATTTTTATAAAAAGGATAATTTCTGTTAACTAATATGTATGAAATTATAGCATAAACACGTGATTAGATAATAATGCATTTTCGCAAAAAAATACAATACAAAATACTTATAACAGTTCTCATACGTATAGTAAGTAACACACATGTTTTTTACATTTTTCTGCTTATTTATTCAATATGTTATTTGCCGCTATAATCACAGCTGTTTCTCTTTTAGTACCTGCATTTTTATTGAAAAAATATTCTCTAGCTATTATCACTTATCCTCTGTTTTCAAAGTTTTTAGTACATATTATGTATGAAGTATGCATGTATGAATGTATTGTTTAGTATTTACTTATGGAATTTTAAATCATCTAAAAAACAATTCATCTTATTTCAGCAAACAGTTTTATATTTTCAAAGTATATTCATGTATGTACCATGTTTGTATCTGTTTGCATATACTTAAATATATGTATATACATATGTATGCATGTTTCGCAGGTAAATAAGAATGTGTGTGCAAATAATTCGCCGGTTTCATCATAAGCATAATACACTAAGTGGGTAAAGAAATATATACATACTTACAAACATATGTATATATATATATATATACATATCTATATACGTGTGAATTTATAGTTACATATAGACACACATAAATATATATATATATATATATATACGTAAATATACTTAAAAATAAAATTATTTGCCTGTTGAGATATAAGAAATCTTTCTTAAGTTCATTTGTTTATACAGAATACAATTTAATGCGAGAGCTATTAAAATAATGCAGTAAATTTAATATTTTGGTATTATATACCCAAATGAAAATACTCATTTACCATCAGATCCTAAAAGACAAGCATCGACCTTAGATTTCTTTTTAACTTATATGGATGGTATCTCTAGCTATCTTCCTGTCAAAATAACCATAAACGTAGATTTTAAGGGTTAAAATCTAAAGGTATTCGATTTGAAAAGAGCAAATTGGTTTCGATATGCCACGTATATTAAATGTAATCATAGTCTTAATACGAGTGATGAAATCACAAATACAGACGAAATAGATTCTATGATAATGAGGTTTAATAACAAGATATCAGCTGCAAAGAGAAAGCACTTCTACTTTTCGAACACTATCGCACTACATTAAAACCATGATTCAATAAGAAATATAAGCAGGAGAAATTGGAAATGATATAGAGATATGAACAGGGGAGTACAATAATAAAATCACGGAGGAGATTAACAAATTAAAAAATAATATGTGGAACATCTACACATTTTTTAAGCTTCTGCATATATCCCGGTTTTAAAATATAACAATGAAACATACAATACCAAAAAAGAGAAATGTGATATACTGGCTCAAATATTAAGTTTGAATCAATCAATTTCATCAAATATCAGTGACACGGTAACTTCTAGAGATGTGGAGTATGCTTTAAATCAATTTACCGAACACACTCCAGACAACGATTGAAGTGTTTCAATAGACAACCTAGCATATATTTTAACGATACTCAAACCTAAAAAAAGTCCTGGCTCTAAACTAAAAAATGTCTAAAGTTCTTACCAAAGAAAGGTGTAAAACACTTGAAAGTCATACTGATAAGAAAACCCAACTAGCTTCTCAATTGTCCACAGTCTAACCGACCAATAAGCCTTTTATCTTCTTCAGGTAAAGGTTAAAGAAAGAATTATTCAATTTACTGATGTGGAGCAGATAACTCCCACACAATAATTTGGGTTTCGTAAAGAACATAAAAGAGTGCAACCTCTAATAATAAGATATCAGGACCGCTTTTGATTCAGTGGTGTAATTTATAAACTGATAAGGTTAAATTTTCCACCAAGATTATCCCGAATAATACTCAGCTTTCTGTCAAACTAAAATAGTAGCAGGCTGCCGTTTTCGTCATCGTTTTTGTCACCCTTAGTACAATAAATGGCTGCCTAACTTCTATATTCGCAGGTGATACGGCTATTCTTAGTTCAGAAATACTCGCAACCGATGGTTTAGGTAGATTATAAACAGCACTCACTGAACTTTATTCCTACCTTATAAAATAGAAAATACTTATAAATCCACAAAAAACTCAAGCTATATTATTTTCCAGAAGGTTGAAAGTTTCTATTCCATAGATGAATAAGGTCAAATACTTAGGTAACATATTGGACCTCAAAATTAAGTTAAAGGATCACGATATATATTGTGATTTAGTCAACAATTTAATCAGGTTATTTTCTCCGTTAGTGAACAGAAACTACGAACTTAATTTAAAAAACAAAATCTTATAGTTTAAGGTGATATTTCAGGCAATAACGTTTTATGCTGCTCCAGTCTGCTCTTCATCAGCACATTGTCTGTCGTATCAAGAAGCTACATATTAAGTAAAATAAACTCCTAAAAATGACCTACAATCTGCCTTGGCACTATTTCATCTGTCTGCTATAACGGTTCAAGATAACATTAACTATTGGGGCATCCTTGTATCTCCAATCTTAATACTTGTTCAATTGTTCAATAGTTTGGCAACATACATCAAATCAAATCAAAAAACAGCAACTATAGGGTCAACCTTTATTTTCATAATTTAAATTATATACTTGCTGTTGTAGTAGATTTAGCAATCAGGTTCTTTGTAATTTTCAACCGTCTGTCTATAACGGTTCAGCGGTTTGGTCATATACATCAGTTTATACTCGTATCAAACCCTTTATTTTATAATTTAAAATTGTTATACTTAATTTATAATTTAAAATTTTTATACTTCTTATTATATGAACAGGTGTTTGTATATAACGGGTCAAAAATACGGCCATATAGAACTAATTACATTAATTTTGGGAACACCCTTTAATTTCTAAATTTAAATTCTAAGCTTCTTGTTATAGCGGACTTAGCAAAACAGGTCCCTTGTAAATTTCAGCTGTCTGTCTATAAAGGTTTAAAAGTTCGGCTACATACACCAAATTACATCAACTATTGGGACACCCGTTTAATTCGAAAACGACAGGTTTTTTTGTAAATTTCAATCGTTTGTCTAAAACTGTTTAAAATTATGGCCATATACATAATTAAATTAACTATTGGCGCACCCTTTAATTTATAATTTTTAGTATTAAAACTTGTTACTATAACTATAATCTACATCAATTATGGGGCACCCTTTAATTTTTAGATTTATTTTTGTATAACTTTATATTATTGGAAGCTATAAAAATACGCAGCCATTTAAAATTTTACAGAAATTAAAGAGTGTCCCCATACAACATGCATGTTTTTTAAGTGTATTATGAACTGTAAAGGGCAAAATTTAAAATGACTGCGTAAATCTAAAAATTAAAGGGTGCACCATAGGTGACGTAAATCGACTAATCGGGCATATCTTTTGAACCGTTGCAGACAAACGCTTGCAAATTGGGCACAATGTCGATTGCTATGGCCGTTATAGTAACAAGTATTAATATTTAAAATTACAAAATAAAGGATGCGCCAATAGATCCTTTGATTTGAAGTTTATGGCTATACTTTTTAACTGTAGTACCTGTATTGCTAAGTCCGCATAACAACAAGTATAAAACTTGGACTTGGAAATTAAAGAGTGTCCCAATAGTTGATGTAATTTCAAGTATGTGGCCGAACTTTTGAACCGTTATAGACAGAACGCTGAAACTTAAAAGGGACCTGTATTGCTGAGCCTGCGATTTTTAATTTAAATTTGTTAATAAAAGGGTGTTCCATAATTGATGTGGATGTAGATTTACTTACAAGCGATTGCAAATTAGACAAAATGACGATTGCTATGGCCGTTATAGTTACAAGTATTAAAATTTAAAATTATAAGTTAAAGGGTGCCCCAATAGTTCATTTAATTGGATGTATATAGCCATGCTTTTGAACAGTTGTAGACTGACGATTGAAATTCCTAAAGCACCTGTATTACTTACTCCGCTATAAACACAAGTATAAAATTTAGATTTGGAATTAAACGGCTGTCCCAATAGTTGATAAATTCTGATGTATATGGCCAAAATTTGATGTATATTGCCAAGCCATTGAAAAGTTGAACAAGTAAAATCTGTTTTGAAGTCGGATTTTTCAAGAATTATTTTTTCGTTTTGTTCAGTAAATGAATTTGTTGCCTTGTTATTTTTGCGGAAATATGAAATATGAAATAATTTTATATAAACTACATTAAATTACTATTTATTTAAGGAAAATTTAAAAATGTAACTCTTAATGAAAAACTATACTTTTTTGAAGGAAAAGCGTACCTTTTTCGTATCTTTCTCTGGTAACACTGTTTGCCATATAAAATCTTACCCAACATCTATACCTGATATATATTTGTCTGGATACGTAACATAATGTCGGCAGAGCAGCCGTGTATATCAGTGTATAGGGGAAGACGTGTTTCATTTATTACCATATCAAATCATAATTTGCACTGCCGGACTTCTGCCAAATGTTTTCTCCTTTTTAATAAAGTGTTTCTTCTTTATAATATGTGGAACAAATCTACACGTGTGTATGTATGTAAATCTAACAATCGGAACAATAAACAGGAATAATATAATCTAAAAATACAAAAATTACTTTTTGGCGCAATATATTTGTTAAATAAAAAAATACAAAATTGTCTGAGATGGAGGCTTGACAAAATTGTCTTAACGTTGCAATAACACTAATAAGAGGAGTCTAAATCTGATAAGATTTTGTCATGATAATGATTTGGATTTTATCAATACAAAAATATATCAGGTAGAGACTCTAGGTTAAGAGCGAAGCATGTAGTCCTGAGACGATTGAGTTTGAATCTACTTGCGAATCATGAAAAAAATTAAAACAATGTTAATAGCGGTCTGTGATAATGTATAAATACAAAAATAAATAATTTAATTACAATTTCTGCCTTCTTTAATTTTAACATTAAAGAAACAACTGTTTTGTTCACTTTCTAAATCTACAATTCGTTATCCAATTATTATCGTTCTTTACGCAACACCTTAAATTATTTTTAAAGTGTCCTTAAATTACTATTTTGTTTCTTACTTTTCAAGAAATCGTGCGTTTATAAAGTAGCTGTCGCGATCATTTGTTCTATGTCAAATTCTAAGTTGCGCTAACAAGCCGATCACTTTTTACGAGTTCGAGATCAACATTCGGCATGCCATTGCCGGAATAACTCCGCATATATGACACTTTGCCCCTAAAACTATTTGAATGATATTGGTTGGTTACCGTAGAAGGAAATCCTGCTTACATGTATGCTTACTGCCCGCTTACTTCCAGCAGCTTCGAAATATTCTTGCGATTTTGGTTTATAAGTTGCACGCTGGGGTTTTAATTAAAGGATGTCCACATCAGTCTGTCAACTATACATGTGTCACGAATACGTCAGCTATTATCTGCTTTTTTTTAAGAAAGTATCTAAATTACTGCTTTTAATAATAATATTCAAGCCAGATCCCATTCTGATTAACTCATCCTCGCGTTTATTACCATAGAGGGACCTATTCGCAGAGACATAACGCCGACCCAACCTTGCCAGCTCTTTCTAACATTGGCTAAATAGCATCGACGTAGTACTATAAGCGTAACAAAAACAGAAATGCTACCTAGCTGTCGACAAGAATTGCTGTCATAAAGTTGTCTTCATGCTTCTTGGATAGCAAATATCTCATCTTGAAACACGCTGCATTAACCTGGAGAAGCTATGATACATTTATGCCAAGTTTATCTGAAAAGGCACCAGAAACCGACACCAAAGCTCATCGGTGATTTGTGTCATAGTTTCCTACAATGTTACCATTACACCATTCGCTACTAGAGGAAATATAATTTTGAACATTCTATCAAGTTGCTGTAGGGAGTGACATAGTCAGAAGGTTGATTTACGTCAGGAGGCAAAATGTCCATATTTCTCCATGCGCCTTCAATCTCTAACATCCAGAATCCTGAAGCCTAACTGCTGCACTGCATTGAAGGTTGATAGGGCCGAGTATAGTATTTAGTGTAGAGATCTGCATGCATTCAAAACGCCTTTTGAATCATTTGCTTTTTTTTCATGTCATGATTTGCTTAATGCCGAAGTTTTCGAAACGAATGAAACAAATCACGCATTACAAAAATGAGTTACGAATTAAATCAACACAAAACAAATGTGTAGAATCATTTTTGCATTAAAAAAGAAATCATTTTTAATTCTATGAGCTTAAAAAGAACAATGCAATATTGCTATTTTTAATTTATATACTATTGCGTTTTGGGTAAAAAAATTATTGGTAATTACATTAAAATATGTTTTTTAATGCTTTTATTTTGCATTAATTAATTTTTTTAATTTTTATTTACATATGTATGAATAGTCGTATGTACATAAATACATACATATATTCATATAAGTGTATGTAATATTAAGTAGTAACCCGCTTGTTCGAGGTTCTAGTGCCGAACTAGTTATTTCTCTAGACATTAATACCCAGCACTAGTTACCGTTCAATCTACTTCCCACGTATTTGACTGGTGAATTTAACATGAAGTTGTCATATGAGGGGTACAATTGTCTACCTTCTGCATTACCTTTCTCAGGTTATTTCACTAGTCAAAGCGACCATATGAATTCAGTGGTACTTTTTAGTCAACTAAATAACTATTGAAATTGGGCTGGTAATTTATTCGACGTTAAATAGTCCACTAGGTTACTAGAATCAATTCACTACCACTTTTTATAGAGATAAATAGTTTGTATAATACCTAGATATGAATAGTTTATGAACTAAAAGAAATGAACATGTTTTATCGTATAATAATTTATATCATTCATATAGATTATTTATTATTTATTTCATATTTAGGTACATAGTATATATTTATATTAAGAAAAGTAAATAATTTTAAGTTCATTAACAGTAATTAAAAACCAAAACAAAAGTGAAATTTTTTCAAAAGTTGAAAACTTCGAAAAGAAGTTAATGGCTCGAATCAGTGTTTGCCGTTATCGTAACGCTTTTATTTTTAAATTGGCGTTTTTTCTGCCTCTGCATTGCTTTCCTTATTTGTTCCTCAGCGGGTCCCTTGTAATCTGTCAGTGATGAAACAGCTTCTAAAACGTTAAGTTTGAATATATGTACATATAAGAAATGAATTATGTGCAAAAATTATTTAAACCATTACCTAGCAGAGCATTATAAAAATTGCCAAGGCCTTTTAAGCTTTTCTTTCCATGTACACCATCGACATTAAAGCCCATAGTTACATGGTCATCAATGATATACTTAAAGTTTTTTAATACACCTCCAGTGCCCAGCAGAGAAGCCATTGCTTTAACCTTTGTAAAAATAGAATAAATCATATATCCGTATTAAGCCGTGTCGATTTGTATGGAGGCAAAAAATCTCTCAAATTGCAAGGAAAAGCGTATTCTAGAGATCAAAATAAGAAACTTTGCCAAAGGATTCACACTTTTAAAACGAATTCTGATGTCCTGGAATTTGAACCGGTAGGTAGGGTTCCCCATACAAACATTTAAAAATCTAAAAAAATTCCGGGACATCACAATTCATTTTAGAGGTGTAGTTCCTTCGGCAAAGTTTTTTATTTTGATCCTTAGAATACGATTTTCTTTGTACGTTGAGCGATTTTTAAATCGACGCGGCCTAATATGTATGTATGTATATCGAAATAAAGTAACTGTTACACAATAATACTTACGTATTGACTTTTATTGGCTGCACTAATTTCTGAATTTAGTTGAATTAATTTTTGTTCCGTTATTACTGGAAATTTTTTCTGAACTGGTAGCTCCTCATAGTGCTACTTTGTTTTCTGCCTGTGACTCAATTATAATTTTAAGTTGACCTTTTGAAGAGTAAAATGTTTAAAAACAAATATAAATGTCCAACAATTTAGCAGTATCATCAAAATTGTTTTCTACCTTGAATGACATTTAGCTGCTGTTGCAAATTGCCTGCGGTTTCTTTAAGCTCTGCTATAGATTTTATAACATTATGGAAATTTACAGGATCTTGATCTAAAAATATGTTAATTTTATTAGTATTGTTAACGCTACGTTTACATTAGACAATGCTGCCATGACAATAAAAAAATACGCATTAGTTGTCAAAAATGCTGACAATTGCTACTGTAGTGTATGCGTCTAGACAATAATTATGCTATTTTTCCATTCTATTGTTATATGCAAATAAAATTTTACTAACTATAATAATAATTTAATTAAAATTTCATTTAGTTAAAGCAATTATAAAAAAATAATTGTCGGCATACTGTTTTAATATACTTATGAAAATACTTACTCTCTGAGTTTGTTGTAAGTGCAACTCTTCTTATTTTTTTAACCGGGCTGTTGGGATCCGACATATTGTATGTTTTTGAACAGTTTAACTTTATTTTATATATTTTATACCTTTAGGTAATTATAATGGCAAAATAAATTAATGACACCCATGCAAAACAGGCAGCAGTAGTAATTGATTATTATATGGAAAACCTACAGCTTTACACTCGATATCGGCTAATGGAAAGTTTTCAACTTCATCTACTGGTTCTATATTAACACAAAAAATGCCTAGAGAAATTGAGTCGCATGGTTCTTTGAAGAAGCTTTTAATATTTGTTAGCCTTTGTCCTAGTAGTATACCGCCACTTTTATTTGAAAACCCAAGGATTTTAACGGGTGTCGCATTCTTGACATAACATATATTGTTTGGCTTTTCTTTGGTTAAAATGCTACTACGAAATCTGTATCTTTTTTGTAGTGGGTCTAGTCCGTCCGTTTCCTCCGGCACTGAGAACTTTTCCTCAACAACTTTTCTATATATTTGTTCAAGAATTTTTGATGGTCTTTTGACACTTTTTTTCAATCTTTGTAAGTAGTTCTCAAAGGAATAACATGAATTTTGCGTTGGGCAACCAATTATTTTAATTGTTTCCTTAAGATGAAGTAAACAATGTACGTTGTACGATATACTATTAGATCCAAAAATAATTTCAAAGTTTTCAACAAAAGTATTGAGAAGAATTTGAGCTATATGTAAGTTTGAGCTGCATTGTTTTGGACAGCACAACATTCTGTATGCGCAATGCAATAGCAAAAATTCATAATAGAGATCTTCGCCGAAATCATCCTTTAGGGCAATCAATCCTGTGTATAGAAGGAATTGCCTAAATTCTGTGGCTTTCCAATGAGAAATTTCATCTAAAGGACGGGGCTTACGCCCAAAATCTTGTGTTACATAGCTCGACATTCCTTTTAGCTTAGCGGATATACTATCTAATTTTTCTTTGGATACCATATGATTTTTTATTACTCTTAACAAAAATTTACGCATCACCCCCAAATCAATCAAATGCATACAGTCCAAAGGCACCTGAGTAACAATTAATATATTGAGTTTCTCTAATGCTATTTTTCTTGTTAAATATGGGTAAGAGTGGTGATTTGGAAATTTGCGGAATTTAAAATCTTCATCAGTTATTAGAGTTCCCGAAGTTACACTATAAGTTAGAATTCCATTAATTTTTTTTCCAACTTGAAGGCACTTTGAACATCCGTAGCGAGAAGTATGACCGGGTGTTCCTGTAATAAATGCTCTAGCCGGAGCATCACAAAGAACTGCTCTTATTTCAATTGTGTATAATTCACCATCGATTTTTAACCCATTTTCTATGTAGAACGATACTTTTTCTACTACTTTGTCGAGAAACTCATCACAATTGGATGGCTTGCTTTTGCCTACAAAAACTCCTATTGGAAAGACAGGTTGACTGCTAACATTTATTGCCCTGAGAAGGATTGGCCAAAGCTGCGTTTTTGAACTATTAAAAAGAGGTAAGCCGTCAATATTAATATCAAGAATAATATGCTTAGGCAGCTGAATTATGGCTGACATTTTATTTAACTGAGCCAGCATACCAATATGCATGTATGACCCACCACAAATGTTTTCTACAACAGGTTTTTTTTGGCAATCAAATTTATAAAAAGGTCGAACAACTACATTTTCACTTCTTAGAATTTCAATTAATTCTTTTGAGCAATTCCGCGACACCCTATGCTTGATACTCCATTCTTTGAGTTTTTCACTGAGATTAGACTGCCGGACTTTTTTCAAGTTGTCACTGCCACCGACTTCTTTACTAACTTCTGCCCTTTCAAAATCATTACAAATACTTTCTGTAGGAATAAATTCTCCCAAAAACTGTTTTTCCACTTCATTAAATTTCTCTAAATACAATTCTTTTTCCTTTTTAATTAACCTTTTTAAATTTCTTTTGTTCATTATTATTACCTTATTTATAAAACACTTGAATACACTTTAATAACTATTAGAGGTCCACAATTATTCAATTAAAATAATGTTTATTGAAAGAAAACTTACAATGGAATGAATAAAAACAAATTTAAAAACGTATTTTACAAACATGAAATTCATGGGTAATATAATTTAATAAATTATAAATAAATTCTATTATCTGTTCATCCATTTAACTGTCTACTGGTAATGCATAGGTTGGACAATTATCGCACTTATGCATTGCTATTAGAATAGTGAAATACCTAGTGTTGTTTTCGCTGGTTATATAACTATGTATCAAACGACAATTGATATTTGTCGAACAAGCGGGAATCTATCTTATAGTCACGAGGTCAGGCGTGTAAGGCCTTCTTGTAATTATTATATGTAAGCGATTCTTGCGTAACTTCGCACGTGTGTTGTGTTCCCGTAACACTGAAACATTGCGATATTTACTCAAAATACTAGGGCAGTTGCATAAGTTACTTTTCAAATAATTTTGATTGACCGACGCATGAAAGCTTACACATATGTTCTGTTTCTTTAATATTAAGTTGTAATCTATCTTACAGTCTACGATGTCAGACGTATAAGGCCTTTTGTGATTATTTTATATAACCGATTCTTGCGAAACTTTGTACCTACTTGTATTAAGTTCCCGTAATAATGAAACATTACGATAATTTACACTTTATAAGAAGGCAGTTTCATATGGAATTTTTCCATTCGCTTTTATAAAAGTATAGCCGGACATAAATACATACATAAAAGCTAAAAAAAAAAATTTATATTTATGTTTATGAAAATAGACTTTTTTAAGCTACTTTTTGGAACTTCTGTTGTAAAAACTTCATTTTTACAATTTATAATAAAATAAATAATTTAAATATACAAAAAATTTATATAAAAACATAGGTATTAAGTTTTAATTTAAATTTGTTTCTAAAACAACATCTGGTTATACAAAACGCATACATACATGCATATATTACATATTCCAAATAATTAGTATGTTTCCCTCATAACAATGGCGAATGAATCACAACTGGGATTTTTGTTGACATAATAACGATGTTGACAATCAACCGTTATTTGTTTTAATTTGATTTGGTTTGAAAAAAAAATAAACAAATCAAGTAATGTTATGATTTTCTTTAAAACAGGCAATGTTTTGATTCATTCGACATGTTTATATTTCTCATTCGATTCTCTTTGTTTCACATTTTAACAGGAGAGTATTTGGTGTTAGTCTAATGATTTAGTGTGAGTTGAAAAACGAATGTACTCATGCAGATCTGTAGTATTTAGTGCCTGTGAAGGACTAGTAAACTCAATTCAATACGAATTTTTTCTCAGGATACAAACTTTTTTTGATGTTTTTAGTTGATAATGGCTCAAAAAATGTTCTTTAGGCTGTGTTTTAGAAAAGGATGAAAAATGTCCTGGGACAGGGTTGCTCCATCAATAAACTACTATGGGACACCTACGTCCCAATAATAACAATTATGAAAATGTAAAACTAATGAATTCTAGTCGTGTAATTTAGAAAATTGAACCCACAAAACATCAATATCTTTGATGGGATAAAAGCGTGTAGGAATATACGGTAATAATTATGTTTTAGTTAATTTTGAACACCTAGTGGGACACATGTGTCCCGTCAGTATTGAAAGGGTTAAGAATTGCTCGTACTATAGCGGGTACATCCATTTAACTATGTAACTATGAAACTGTAGCAAGCATCTTCTGATAACTATAGGTAACAACCGTAGCCTTTTTGAGCCTTTCTTGAGAGTGAGATGACATTATCCGAAGGCGAGTATCGCACCAGTTCTATCTTAACTGTGTTTATCCTTAACTTTAGTCAACTTATTTAGTAACTTCAAAGTGTTTGACAATATGTCACTTTTCACAAACAAATTACTGTTCAGGTCAATAAAATCGAGCAGTGGGCTTATTGACATTCTTACCAATATATGATATCTCAGAAAGCTGTCAGTGTGTGTTGTTTAAATTTGAAAGATCTTTGTATAAATCTTACTTCCTCGTGTAGAGCTGTTTCACAAAAGCTACCTCTAAGTTAGACATGCTGACTTCTTATGCTAGTACTTTTTAGTCGTTGCCTTATGTGATAATTGATGAGTTCTTTCAACGTTTTAAGTTGAAAGGATGAAAGTTTTATTGGTTTTGGAAACGACTGAAAACTTCCTTTAGTACTCTAATATTGTTTCTATCATTCTTATATGTCACTCATTATATATTAACGTTTAAGTTGTAAAATCTATTTTATTTCACATCGTCAAATACTTGTTTCGTTTTAACAATAGGAAAATATAAAATTTACGTATGTAGATGCCGTGGTCACTGTACTAGTAGTTTAATTGTTTAAAAACAAAAATTGAAAGAAAAATATTTAGTTTGTGGAATTATAAGCATTGTCTTTTTTTCGTTTAATTGTTGCCTAAAGTGTTATTTTAAGAGATTTTAAACAATAACGTTTAGTGATATCCATTATTACACCTAAAAAGTTCTTTGTGTTTTTTAATGCACAATGCTTGTTTTGCATTATGATTTGTCAACATTGAAGATTGTGCAAAAGGAAACATAATGTTCGTGGCAAATAATACGGAAAGGAATTTGACATCCCACAATATAAGTCCATTTTTAGAAATTTTTCTAACCCCCTGTTTACATTTGACAGTGCTGTCATGACAATAGCAATACATGCACAGTTTTTCTCTAATACATGTACATATTTCAATTGACTGAATTACTGTCTTGAATATTTTGAAGACAGTAAAAAAGACAGTGATTTGACGTATGTCGACAATTTTATTATAATTGTTTTAACTAAATGAAATTTTAATTAAATTATTATTTTGATTACCTTAATTTTCTTTGCAGAAAAATAGCAGAAAGAAACGCTAAAGCTTTTTAAAATTTTCCGAGAACGTGATGTTTTCTGCTCATATTTAATTGTCATAATTATTGTCTGGACCCCTACACTACAAAAGCAATTGTCAGCATTTTGGACAACTAGTGGGTATTATTTTATTGTCATGACTGCATTGTCAAATGTAAACGGGGTGTAGACACTGATTTTTCATTTAATCAGGGTTGTTTTGCTACTCATAATTTTCATTTTACTTGAAGTGTGATAGTGTAGAGATTTCCGATTTTATTTTTTTATTTTTTATTTATTCCCTTTAATAATTCGTAAATACACACTATTGCATTAGTATGTACTCTTCCTACCAATTCCACGACTAAAAAAATGTAGTTTTAGTTTTATATTTTTATATATGTAAATAGGAAAAGACAAAAATTTGGGATCCTTTTTCTCCTCTCTTTGTTAACCGATTTTGTTCATTCTTTCACATATTTGTAGATATTGTTGAGTTTTAGTGTACATGTTTATCTTATTTAAATCGGTTCTGTATTTAGAATATAAATGACCTCTGAATTTGCTACCACTACACATGCAAAAAATACACATATATTTAAAACCTAAGTGCGTAAATAAAATAAACAAAGAAAACCGTGTTTAATAATAAACTTATTTGAATTTTGACCACAAAAAACTCTAGTATTTTATAATGGACATTTATACTTATGGCTTCGAGCATAGTAACCATAATGCAAAAAATACTCCTTTTTACGTCGCCATATAAGTAGTTACAATTTGCGTGTACGTATAAATAATCAATACATCGAAGGAAATACCTTTTTGTGGTAAGACTTTGCTGTAGTCACTAATCATTTTTTTAAAAAAGAAAAAAAACTATTTCTAACCATTAGTAATACAAAATCAAAACGAGTTATTTCAATATAATATTTTTTTAAATTGAATATACTTAAAATTTTCTAACTGTACAAACAATTCATAGTACAATTGTAGTTAGATATATCTCCAAATCGGGAATTTTATTTTTAAAATGGGGATGCGCATTTTAGTTTTGGAATTGAGGAATTGTTTAAGGATATATTTTGTGTTTTGGGGATTTACAGAGTTTTTTGGGGATTTTTTTAATTCTGTTTTTGGTTATTGTAACTTTGCTATTAATAAATTTCACTTTTTCTCTACGTACAAGTTTCCTCGTATGGTAAAGAAAAACATTGTTAAAAATTATAACATTGTAAGTCCCTCCGTAAATTTCAGCAATGAACTCAGTGAAAACCAAAAAAAAAAAATTCCATTTATAATGACCTGCTCGAATTTTTATTGAGAATTACTACACATTTTTAAAATAATACAATTTGTTGTTACACTCTTGTTCCATTTTCAGAAATGGTTCAAATGTTGAAGATTTTCGGGGATAGTTGAAATTATTTTTAGGAAATGTGGGGATAAGATTTATCATACCAGTACCAATATCCTTTGTTCGCTTTCTTAATCATGATTCACAGTAGACTTGAGTATTTCATAAACGAACTAGTTCAATTGAACTATACCAGCGCTTGAATTCATATGTCCCAAATTAAATTTTCATCATTTATTCACTACTAACAAACTCAATTTGAAAAAAAGTCTTTATATGTGGCAGTAGTATTGGGCCCAGTAAACACTATTCATAAGGTTGTATTGAATGCCACCTCTCTCCATTTGGCCACATTGGCCAAAATCCTTTGTAGAAATAACTCATATAACCCAAATTAAATTTAAAAATTTGTTCACTACTCACAAACTCAATTTGGAAAAAGTGATTATAATGGGCAATAGTATTGACCCTAGCGAACACTATCCGTAAGATTGTATTGCTTGCCACCTCTCCGTTTGGCCACATTAGCTAAAATCCTTCACAGAAATCACTCATATGACCCAAATTTAATTTTCATAATTTTTTTTGACTACTCACAAACTCAATTTTAAAAAAGTGTTTATATGGACCAATAGGTGGTATTGCATGCCACCTCTCCATTTGGCCACATTGGTAAAAATATCTTAGAGACAAAAGTTTGGTGAACTGGCTTTCAATAAAAATAATTTTACTTCATGTAGATATATGTAATTCAGATGTTACGTTAAACATATTTAACTTCACACTAATTTATGATTTACGTAAGTCGTTACGTCAAAAACGTATATAACTCGACATATTTATCTTCACACACATAAATTTACAAGCTTTCTAAAGCAATTTTTTAAAAACTACAAAAAATCGGTATATTGGTGAAATCGAACCCGCTATTACACACTGGTGCTATTAGCCCTCGGCTACGTCAGAAAATATTTTTTTTCATTTTTAAATGTGACTTTAAGATTTGAATAGTTCCCAAAGTAACAGAAATAATAAACTATATTTATACTTTTGACATAAGTATTCAAATGTTTGTTAAAAATAATTATGCAAATTATTTATGTGTATATGCATGTTTATAGAGCTAATAAATATAAAATAATAATAATAATAATAATAATAATAATAATAATAATAATAATAAAAAATTACGTGTGTGTCTAGGAAAAACGAGATAATATAATTTTACGTTCTGATGCTGATTTGGCTCTAATTAATATTATAAACTTTAAAGAAAAATAAAGATATTATATTTTAGTCTTCTTCTTAGTAATGATTTATCGGCTGAATTGTTTTTTTTTTTTTGTGTTCTTACAACAACATAAAGATTCTAGTATAATTAATTATTCTATTGACGGCAAAAAGCCGATTAAGTTTGTCCTAGTTGTTCATGGCCAAATAATAATAGGTTAAATGTCCAAACACCATATACAAAATTATACATATTTTTATATATGGAGCATGACGAAATAATACAGGGTAACGCACAGGCGAAAAAGCTCATCAGCTGCTTACATTGCAATTGTCAAGGCGAATTAAGCTTGTTTGGGGAAATTGTCAAAAATAAATTGATTTTTGAAAAATACAAGAAATTTAAATTTGTATTGATTTAAATAACATTCAAAATAAGATACAATACAACATTCACAGCTCCTGATGTGTATGATAAAGTTATTATTATATTAAGTCTAGTTTAGTGGCACAGTTTAAGAATAATAAAGGGTGTAAAAAGTAATTTTAAGCAAACATGTAATGTAAAAAGTTTGGAATATTTTTAAGAATATTTTTGGAAAAACTAAAAAAATAGCCTCGAAATCAGACTCTTCGTCTTCACATTTTCTCTAAAAGAAACGTACCTCCTGCTTGTGATCCTGTAGCTAAAACAGTTATTGTTCTTGATCACACTTTTATAAAACATAACTATTGCATAATTTATTTATTTTAAAATTTCGAACACTTTTGAATATTATATACAATAAGAATTTTTTTATTTTGTTCAATATCAAAAACAATATTTTTTGACAACAAACCTAAATTTTGTAGCAACAAAATGCCTATTGTTTTTTGTGTTGTTGCATTGTTGTAGCCGTGCTTTCACCTGTATTAATTCGCCTTGATATAGAGTTTGACATTTAGCGTTTACGGCGAGAGTAATGAATTCGCCATCGAGACCACCTGCATTATTTCGCTATGTAGTTGTTGCTGCAAAGAAAAATTAACAAGCTGCCAAATCTTTTTATAGTGGAAAAATCTAAACATTTAAATTCACCCAGAAATCGCATTTACTAACGGTGTGGCAGTATTAAACAAAACATCGAATAGAATACTCGGTGGAATAGAGATGTGTGTTTTAAGGGCAGTATTCACTATCATACGATATAATCACGCAAAAATCTGACAGAACTCTTTCTTACTTTAAAAACCGGTTTAAAACAGCGTCGAAAGTGCCACACTATTATACAAGAAAGACACAAAAATACTTGTTTTTAATATGTTTAGTTTTTCTACTCGTCGTAAAAAATCAGTTGTGATCGCATGGAGAAAAACGTTTTATGAATTATTTCAAAAAATTATAAAATCGTACAGATCTATCAAAAAGTTTGTCACACACATAGGTATACTTTTAATCCACACTATCATACTTTTTGAGCACAAATGCAAATTTTGACTGAGAATGATAGTAAATCCTAGAGTTTAACAGTGTTGTTAACACAATTATACAGAGCTGACTAGATAAGATGTGTTTTAATTTGCAATTTACAACTGCGCTGTAAAATAAAAATTCTAAAATAAAAAAATAGTTTCGCTTAAAACTTGAAATGGAAAATATTTCTTATGACTATTATTAAAAATTTTATTGACCTTATTTTTCGCTGTTTTCAGATGAATAACAGCAATGGATGTTAATGTAAAAATCTAGAAAAAATTTAACTTATTTCTAGCTACAGTTGCCTTTGCTTTTCCATTACCCAAATAAAATGTTTATTGAATAAAACAATGCAATATGCCGCATCCATTAAAATCGTTAAAAAAAAGAGAAAAGAACCAAACTGCGATAATTTTAAAATGATATGTCGTCTACTGTGTATGAACAAAAAAAAAAAAAAACAAAAACAAAAGAAAATTGTATACCTTAAATAAGACATACATTTCACTTCGATGAATAAAATGCAAAGTTACTAAAAAAAGGAATAAAAGTTTACTCTACAATTATTTGTTACTCGTGTCACATAAATTTATATAAAAACTTTTTTCGCTTTTATCATTATTATTACATATTATAATTCTTACAAACATACAAAAGCATTTTTCCCCGAAACTTTTTTGCACAAAAAAGCTCCCAGGGAGATTTGTAACAATTAATTGAAATTATTGATATACATATGTACACATGTATGTAACTTGTAAATATGAATATATGTTTGCGTACATAAATATATTTATGTACACCCAAAGTATTATGTAGGTAAATTTAAATGAAAAAACACTTTTAACAAATACTTTTTCATTTAAAAAACGGTGCACTTACATTTCATTTAAATTAAATGTAATTTTCAATTGTTATTGAATGTTGATTTTATAACTAACAAAATATGTAAAAACAAGTAATTTTTCATTTATTCCAACGCACGAAAAAACAACCTACCAGAAAAGTAAAAAGTACTGTTTTTTCATTTATTTCAACTAACAAAATGTAACCTACCAAAACATTAAAAATAACTGTTTCTGTATTTATTTTAATTTATAAAATTTAACCTACTAAAACAGTAAAATTAACAATCTTTTATTCCAACCCTCTAAAAATAACCTACCAAAACAATAAAAACTACAGATTTTTTATTTATTTAAAACATTACAATGTCTTTATTTATTAATTGCTTATTTTATTTAAATATACAAATGCCATTTTTCTTCAGGATTTCAGGATTATTCTATGATAAAAAAAATTATTTACATTTAAAAATTGTTTATATATGTGCAACCAATACTAAATATTGGTAAATATCGCTTATTTACAAACAGAACGCCATAACTCAAAAACAAATCATTTCGAGATAATCGCAGTTGAATTTTTGACTTGTTCTCACCATCTACAATTGTTTAGACTCAGAAATAAAATCGATTGAAGAAAACTACTTACTATATAATAAAGGGGATGTTTTTGACAAACAATGTGGATCTTTGAATTATGAGGTTATATCCACAACTGTGTCATAAACTAAAATGTGTCGTTATTTAAGAAAAGAAAACCGAGTTTTTTTTTATATGCAAAAAGTCGACACATTTTAAAAAGATCACCTTTTTTATACATATACAGCGGCCAAAAAAAGTATTCGACATAAACTATAAACCGTATAATTTTATCAATAAAAACCTGCAAAATGTTAAATTCAACAAAAGTAACTTACATAACGATTTATTAAGGAACAAAATAATTATATTTAATACAAAAAATGAGATCACACACAAAAAGTACAAAAAATTCATAACCCAAAAAATAAATAATAGAAAAACAAGAAAATAAGTATTCGACATTTGTAATATTTTTAATAAAAAATTACAAAAAAAACAACTTTAGTAGCGTGTTGCTTTTCCTTTGCGGCGTATGACCTCTTGTAAACGATCTGGCATAGATTTTACCAAGGTTTTGGTATATTCTGGGTCAATTTGGCTCCATTCCTGCTGCAGGATGACTTTCATCTGATTTTTGTTAGAAAATTGTCGATTTCTAATTTTTTTTCCAAATGACCCCAAAGATGTTCAATGGGGTTAAGATCTGGGGACTGGGGCGGCGTTTTTATTATCTTTGGACAATTATACAATAGCCAAAGCTTTGTATTAATCGCACAGTGTTTGGGATCATTGTCCTGATAAAACTTAAATCTATTTGACAGACCCAATTTTTCTGCGCTTGACTGTAAATTTTGCTTTAGGAGATCGATGTATTGTCGGTGGTCCATGATTCCATCAATAAATGCTAAGTTGCCTACGCCTGATGCCGCCATACATCCCCATACCATGACACCACCGCCACCATGTTTCACAGTTGGTACCATGTTTCTTTCTTCCATTTCTGTGTTAGGCTTACGATACACCAGAACTTTGCCATCACATCCAAAAAGGTTATATTTACTTTCGTCCGCGAAAATAACATCAATCCAGAAATTAATGGGCTTATTTACATGTTGTTTGACAAATTCTAACCTAATCCTATTTTTCTTTGAAATGTGTGGCTTCTTCCTGGCTGATCGTGCATGGAAGTCGTATTTTTTTAATACATTTCTTATTGTTTGGGGTGTAACAGAAACGCCTATGTGCTCCTCAGTGCTTTTTGCTAAAGTAGTAGCATTAACTTTAGGATCCTTTCTTACTTCCCGCACGATTCGACGTTCATCTAATTCTGTGAGCTTGCGAGGTCGGCCTGTCCTTACCTTGTTTATTACGGTGTTTTCTGCTTTACATTTTTTAATAATGTAATGGATAGTAGTTCTTGATCTCTGAACAATTTCTGCTATGTTTTTTTCAGTTTTTCCTAATTTATAATGATGTATTACTAAATTTCTTACATCAAGAGAAGTTTCTTTGCCTTTACGTCCCATTTTCGCGATCACTTGTACAATTATGATTAAAAAATTCTTGTAAATGATAAACAAGAATAATAGCGGCATTTTTACCAACAACATCATAAAGGAATTTAAAATACATATACAACGGAATAAAAAAACAATGCTTGTCGAATACTTTTTTGCTTATGAATTTTGTGATTTTATCAAAAAAGATGGATGAGTGTTAAAACGTGCAAAGCTTTTTTTAAATTCATAACGGTATATTTTAAAAAACTTACTGTACAACGTAATTTCACTTAAAAAGCTATAAATGTTAAAAAAATACTAGCATTTTCAAATAAATTTAATAAAACGACCCTAATGTCGAATACTTTTTTTGGCCGCTGTATACAGTCACAAAACGATATGTGACGATATTTTAGAAAGCGATGTGAACTTCACGTTATGAACTTTACTCCATAACTCAAATGTGTGCTTCCTATTGACAAAAAAAAATTCCAAACATGAAATGAAATAATGACTTACTGTCTAAAAACGTAAATGGCAAACAATTCTTTATGATTAACACCAAAATTTAAAATTTGGAGTTGTGACGTTGTGTTAGTAAATAAGGGATATGCCTGTAATTTAACAATTTAAATAACATACCTTAGTAAAATCTTTTATATGTTGAAGACCACAGAATTTATTTTCTTTATTCTGTATCTGTAAAAAGGAAAATTATTTTTTCAATATTGCAAATTTAAAATTCTATGTAAAATACTTACCAACATATTTTCGATGTTATTCCTCTATAAATTATTTTGTCCCAATTTTTATTTTTAACTGACATATTTTCCAACAGTTAATATTTTTTTATATTTTATTTTAAAGCTATTGTAAAATAGTGCTTTTCTACTGACGAACTTTTTTTTAATGAAGTATTTCATTTTTACTGAAACAAGGTAAAAATTAATTGATAATTTTGACTGCACCGAAAATCAGTATTTTTTTGTCGTTAGCTTTTCTAACAACAGACAAAAAAAGTTAAATACAAATTTTCTTTCTAAAACAACACATTTCCATTTATTTTTAACTTTACTGAAAACTTCCTAAATAAACGGCAAACAGTTAATGTTAAAATTTTTTGAGTGTACGTATTAATCTACATATGTTTGTGTGTATAATTATGTATAAGCTTAATTAATAAGAATACACGAGTAGATCAAAGATTTAAACATTTTTGTAGACTATTTAAGTTTAATACACAATATAAAATAAAATTTGCAAATTCGATTACAATGCTTGTCAATGATAACACAATGTCGAACGCAAAAAAGTTGATTGACCTTTTATATTAAGAAAACAAAAATACAAGCATCAGCAGAGGTAGAATTGATAACAGTATTTGTAATTGTTTTTTGGTATTTATTGTTGTAATAATAAATTTAAGATCGATTGGTTTCGTTTTCTATAAATGGCAATATTATGTGTGTAATAAAATTGTCAAAAAACAATGACAAATGTTAAGATGAAAGATAAATGTTGTATCTATCGATTATCTTATTTATTAATTGAAGCAAACGGTTTTCAAATAATCATTATATTGTTCCATATCATATTAAATAATACGAATTTTTTCACAAACAATAAAATGCAAAATATTTATTGAGAATTTATAAAAATAGTTTTAATTTACTGATATTCTCATGAAATATTTCTTATTTAAAACTACAAACTGAAATGTATTACTGCGGGGAAAGCATATCCACATGGCTATTTTACTACTGCTCATCATCAGTGGATTTTACCCAAATTTTGTATAGAAAACTTGAAGGTCTTATATCAAAAGCCAAATTGATTAAATGAGAACTCCATTGAATCAATAAGACAAAAAACAATATCCATTTTTCCCATAAAGTCTATATATTCTGAGTTCTTATGCATAGCGAACTCCGTGTTAGTGTTGAAATCAACTTAGCCAAGGCACTAGATGAGCTAGAGAAAATTTAAATACCACAATCGATCAGACATAGCTTCGAAAATTTTGCTATTGAAAATCAGTATAATCCTTGTCCTTTGAGTCGGCGGGCAAAACATTAGGCATTATTATTGCCATACCATTTGGAGCAAATCTAGTTAAGTGAAGTAATTTAAATAAAAAAAAAAACAAATATATGAGGCGATAGAGAATTGAAAAATAAGAAAAAAAAACATCTAGTAAAGAAATTGCCGCTCGCCCATATTTTTCGAGTTAAATATAATTTTATGCTTTTGCAGCATATCAAAAATATTTGCAATATTTTTGTCAACCATCGTGATAATAAGTAATCAAAACAGACTTATATAATCCCATAACTTATTATTTTTTTTTTTTTTAACAGAGGTAACTATCAAATGTTTTTATTTTCCCGCACAAGCTATCACTTTTCAGTACTAGCTTCCTAGTAGTAGCAAAGATTAATTCACACTTTTTGTAGTTTATCCTTTTCAGCCTTGCTAGTACTGAAAAGTTTAAGCTAGTAATCTTTCAAATTCATATGAATTGTTCCCGATGGGATCCCTTAAGTAGAAAAATGAAAGAAAAATAAAAATAGTTACTGAATGTTTGCTGTGGTTTTTGTATAAAACATTTTTGAGTTGTTATTGTCCTTTTGTCTTATTGATTTAATGGAGTTCTCATTTAATCAATTTGGTTTGGATATAAGACTTTCAAGTTTTCTATACAAAATATGGAGTTTTCTTTTCTTCCTTTTTTGGGGAATTTCCTTAATCTTTACTTAAATTTTTAATGGATGTAATAAATAAAATGTACATTTTTTTAATTATTGTAACAATCCTTTAAAAATACTTAAGTATGTAAGGAATTTTTTAAAACTATTGTTAGTTTAAGTTTGTTTTTTATAACGAATTTTTTGGAAAATAAATAATCAAATCAAAATCAAATCAAATCAATATCAAATTTACAAAATTTGGGTAAAATTCACTGATGAGCTATAAGAGCAATAGTGAAATAGTCATATGGATATGTTTTCCCGCAGTAATACATTTCAGTTTGAAGTTTTAAATAAAAAATATTTCATGAGAATATCATGAAATATTTAGATTTGAAGGTTTAAAGCACGATTAAAGTAAATTAAAATCAAAAAGATTCCGAATAGTAAATTTTCATATTAAAAATAATTTTATTTTATAAATTTAAATGTTGTAAGAATGTAATGTAACTAATTTTAAAAAACTAAGTTCGTGAATGATATCTTTTTGAGAAGTTTATTAAGTTTTTAAGTTCCGTGTATAAGCTAGTATGACCTGTGTTTCCAGTTTACCCAGATGACCTTACAGCATTCAATACCCATGGAAATGAGACACACAAAAGGGATAATTGCTGACAGGTGTTGCGATCCAGGGAATGCTCAGTTATATACTAATAATTATTATATTATTTTTTTATAGAAAAAAAAAATTCATTGGAACTTAACTGAAAGATAATATATTTTTATTAAGTCAAACTTGGGAAAATTAATTGTAGAAATGAAAAATAATTATGAATAGATAGATAGCATTATATTTACAAAATTTATTTGGACAATTATAACTAAAAAATACAAAATAAAATTAAAATGTTAATAAACTAAAATCTATTTATGGGTCAATTCATTATTCACAGCTTAGCATAATATTTTAAAAATATAGGTTGAGCTGGAAAAAATTGCGAAGACATAGGCGAATCACTTCCTACATGTGAATTAATGTTATATCAAGTTTCATAAAAATCAACTCAGCGGTATGAAATTGCATGTATAAAAAACCGTTTCCATTTGTAGATAAATAATCTCGAAAAAAGATAAAGTCTATTGCAACTATTACAGTAAATCCGTATATCGCCAAAAAAATCACACATTTCATATATAAGAGACGACAAAACACTTCACCTCCAAGCATAATTTTATTATTTTTTATTTAAATTTTTTGAAACTATTAATGTCATATAGCTTATTAGATCAGTTAGTTTATTTTTCTATAGATATAACAATTTTGAAATAGTATTCGAATTTTCATATTAAGATGGTATTTTATTTGAACTATTTTTTTAAATGAGTTATTAGTTTTTTTTCATTGGTTTACTTTTCAACCCACTAAAAAAGGGGAGGTAATCAATTCGTTTATATATTGTGACGTTTATGGAATTATTTATTATTCTATTATTGAATTGATCGCCTGTAATAAGAACATTTTGTTTATTGGTACCCATAGAACTAATTCATTTCTGAACAAATTTTTAATTGAAATGTAATGCTTCGATGAATTTTTATTTGTTTAAGTTTAAATTAAAAAACTTACATTCAAAAACTTTTTGCTGAACTTTATTTTTTGATTGGAGAATAGCCGTAATATTTTAAGCTTTTTTTTTGATTGGAAAATAACAAAAGCTCTAATATACTGATTTCCAAGCAAAAAATAAAGTTAAAAAAATTTCTTTTGATTTCTACAAAAAAAGATTTCCTGATTTTATAGTTTAAATTAAAAAAAATCAGATTTCTGATTTTAATTTACAATTCGTATTGGTGTTGGTGTTCGCTGATATTTGTGTCTTGAAGCGTATCGAGGCATCTCCAGTATATATTTTCTTCTTTTTCATTGATGAAGTTAATAAAAACACATGCTAAAGTTATACTTTATACGGAATTGATCGATTTTCTCGATATTCTGGAAACGAAGTAAAAAAGCAGTTATTTAGCACAGTATCAGTAAAATTGCAATAAAAATAAATTTTTACTGTTTAATTTTATTACTAATAATAATAATAATAAAAATAATAATAAAAATAATAATAATAATAGCAATAATAATAATAATAATAATAATAATAATAATAATAATAATAATAATAATAATAATAATAATAATGATAATAATAATAATCATAATACTAATAATAATAATAATAATAATAATAATAATAATAATAATAATAATAATAATAATAATAATAATAATAATAATAATAATAATAATAATAATAACAATAATATTAAGAATAATAGAAGAATAATAATGTCGTTAGAAATTACTCGTTTTCAACTCGTTCGTTAAAAAACGGACAATTTTCAGTTAAAAATTTCTGATCACAACTTTTTTTGGTCATTGATCCGTAAAAACTAACTAGTTACTGCCATTGCAAATCCAGTTTAAAATAATGCAATATATCCATACGTACGGTGATAACATTTGCCTTCAAAGGCAGTTGTTTACACTAAGAAGTAAATATAATTTAAAAGCTATTTTTGCCCTAATTGGCTTAGTTTTTTTAGTTAAAAATAATGGTAAGAATTTTTTTGTAGCGTTCTACTAAAATCATAAAAGGGTGTTCCGGAAAAGAGGTAAGGAACTGCTTATGTTTTTTTAAAATTAATATTTTCTAATTTGAACTAAAAATAGATTCATGTAAAAATATCGACAAAACTGTGATATAGGTGTGAAATTAGCAAATAATGTAACCATATCATTCGTTCTGAACCAGTTAATGTATTTGCTGAAAAATTAAATGAAGAAAAAAGTAATAATACTATATCACCTATCAAAAATACTGAAGACAAATGTAGTGACCCGTGCTCCGATCTTTATTTTCGACATTAATGAACCGTATTCTATTCAAACAAACGCAATAGAATAATGTATGAACAGAGTAGACCATTAGGCCTATTATCACAATTTGCCAATAGTTAAAGTTATCGGACCAATAATTTGCTTTGCGTTATTTCGCTTTAAGCTAAAACTGACCGGTAAAATAAAGGCAAGAAGTTCCTAACTTTGAATCTCAACATAATGCTTAAAGCTTTCTAGATTGTTGCCATTTCTTTTTTATATTAAAAAAAATTAATTTTAATTTAATTTTACAAGTAAATTATAAATAGAAAGCAGGCCATCCGGAAAGTAGATCACCTAAAAAATATTGCTTATTAATGTATAACATTTTAAATATTAAAAAAAATTTTTTTTTGTTTTTTTTTTTTTTTTTTTTTTTTTTGATAAGTATGATTTTTTGCTAATAATGAAAACTATTAATAGTAAGTATGCCATTTACACTGTATTTAAAATCAATTTAATTTTTCGTTTTTCGCTTTGGCACTGCCATATTTTTTAAAAGTTTATTTTATTTTACAATGAAGTTTTAATAGAGAGTAATAACTTAGGCCACTTTATTTCCTAGTTTAGCTAATGTTAACTTTTGCTAACAAGAACTTTAAAGGAAAGTTCTAACAACGGGCCTCAGAATAGTGAAAACTGTGTTGAGTTAATGAACGCAACTATTAAAAAAAAGAGTTAATTTAAGTCTTTCATTAAATGAACATACAAATGAATTGAATTCTTAATTCAATACATACATAAACTTAAAAGCTGTAACAGCATAATTTTTTTCAGAATAAATGTATGCATCTGTTTGTATTGTGTAAAAATTAATGCACTCTATTGTTGAATATTCCTAGCGAAAAAGTACTTATATGTAAAAAATTCAAAGAAACATTCGACAATATAACCATTTAAATTTATGAAATGTATTGTTGTTTGGAGACTACAACAGAATGACACAATTCGAAGAATCTGAAAAAACAATCCAACAATGGTTTATTAAGAAAATGGTACCCACTTCTTGTAGGGTTACTCGCTAATAAATTACAACAGAAAATGCTCAAATCTGCGGATTTA
Source organism: Gymnosoma rotundatum (assembly GCA_916610165.2). Classification (NCBI taxonomy): domain Eukaryota; kingdom Metazoa; phylum Arthropoda; class Insecta; order Diptera; family Tachinidae; genus Gymnosoma; species Gymnosoma rotundatum. Next base: position 121,085,651 of record OU744336.1, read on the forward strand.
ATATTTTAGTTTTTTAATTCTTTTAAGTTTGTCCTGCATTCCAGAATTTTTATTACTTTATGGACTCTGCTTGTTTTTTGTTTGCTTTTTTTTTTTTTTTTGTTGAAGAGAATCGCTCGCCTGCTTTACGATCTAAAGCTTTTTTGATTCCAGCCGACCTAATAAAAATACATATATGCAAACAAGGATGTAAAGACATCAAAACAATACTGTGTCCCAGTGTGCAAACTCAAATGTCAGAAGTTTTTTATTTGCAGTTTAGTTATTGACTGGAAATATTTGTATTTTAAATATTCTCTAAAACTTTCATTTTCTTTCCCAAATCAAAAGTTCTTTTTTTGCTACAATTTAAAACTTTTAGTTTTTCTGTGCTTAGAAATTTTTGGATAGTTTGGAAAGTGCTTGACAACACAGTAATTTGATAATTTGTATTTAACTTGCGTTAAACATGTAAACAAATTCAAAAACAGTGAGTCGCTTCCAAGAGGAAGTACGTGAGTTTCGTTTGTTTTAGTTTGCATTTAATATCTTGGAACAGACTGTAAGTAGTGTTACAAGTAGAGGAATTTCTAAGCTGTTTACAAAAGCAGCGGAAAGCGGATAAAAAATTGTGTGTTTTGTACACTATACTAGTTATCAACTTGTCTTAAATAATCGTTGCTCATCTTTCTCCCCTGTTCCTAAGTTCATATTTCTACTAACTATGGAAGGACTATTCTTTGCCTTCTCTAAAATTAGGGATTTTAAACCCATTCGGTTTAAAATTATATCTGGATATCGGCATGAATTATTCAATTCACAACCTCATTGGTGTATCGATTGTATTGTTGTACTATAGTACAATTGTCTGTTGGTAATTTTTGTTGAAATATGCTGTAGAATTACACAATTTCATTTGTTCTTGGAAAGTTGTATTTGAAGTAAAACAAAGTTTATTCGACTAATTTAAAACCAGTTGAATATGTTTTTAACAGAATAAGGATTTTACATTCTTGTAATTGTCGTGTGATTATCTCAGAAGTTTATTAAGATTTACGTAAAATTTTATACAACTCATAAAATAAAATTGACTTTCCATAAACGTGTGAAAGAAAATAGTATCTTAATAGACCGTACACCTTATAATAAGAAATCAATTAAACTTATGTTTCGGACAAGATATATTAAAAAAATATTTTTCTCAACAATAAAACCTAGTTTCCCTTTTGGAATCGCTTCTTATTTGGCACTTTTTGAAGTACAATTAAGACCTATTATTATGTACGAAAGTAAAAGACTGTGAATTATTTAATTCCCTTATATAATTTGTTATGAATCATTAGTACAGTTGAGTCAGTCAGGAAGCAACTAATTTGGCTTAGAGATTTTAGAGTTATTATAACAAGTAAGAATGCTATATTCGGCTACGCAGATTCTTACATGCCCTTCAATATATGTTTAAATCTAGTTTAGTGTAGTAACCCCAAAGAAAAAGAGAAAGAATTAAAAAAAAAATAAAAAAAAAATTAAGTACTATGTATTATTTTACATAAAAATGTCATCGGCTCTTAATGAGTTCAGTAATTTAAAAAAAAATTAGAATTTGCTGAAAGATCTCTTCAAAAGCTTTTAAATGATACCCTTATTGATATATTTTAAAAAATATGGTGCACAAACGTATTTTCTATGAAAAGTTCAGCGGCTCGGAAAATATGGGCGAGCGCCAGATTTTTTACTGAATGTCTTTTTTTCTTATTTTTTAATTCTCTATCGCCCATATATTTATTTATTGGATTGGGGTTAATTCATTAAACTAGATTTGTTCCAAATTATATGAAAAAATTAGAGGCAGGCGTGGTGTTTCCCCTGCTGCCTCGAAGGATGTGGGCCCATCTAGTGCTACGGCAAAGTTGATTTCAACCCGAACACGGACGGACAAACGGACATCGACTTTTTCCACTTTTTATGGGGAAGGCTATAAAAACAGCCAGCATTTACGTTTCTTTTGAAAAAAAATCTTTAGATCTTATTTTCTGTGATTTCTGACGAAAATTTACCATAATTTCTTAAAGATTTTTTAAACTAATCATTTTATTCATAACTTACAAAACTCTATTTTCATTAACTATCCACCACTAGGTCATAACTTGAGAAGTTATTACCGCATGGCAATAAACCTTGAAAAAACCTTACGGTACGATATATTATTAGACTCGAAGGCACCAAAAAATAAATTAATTACATTCTGCTCACCCTATATTGGGATGTATAAGCTACTGATGTTGCTAAATAAGACAGTGTTTATCCTCATACTCGTTCGTAGTGATAAATTCTTAAGCGGCTTTGATAACATTTTATTAATATTTTAGTGCAAGAACCAACTAAAACGCGAATTTATTTGTATTGGTGAATATTTACTTTCATTACATTTAAAGTGTTTTTCAGCAATTTGAATAGTGTGGTTGTAACATAACAATAATAAGTGTTAGAAAAGTCCTTGGTGTTTTAAATCCACATAGATAAATACATACAATAAAAATGTATAGAAATACTTACGAGTATGTTAATATTCTTTATAATTATAGAATTTTTAACCGTAGTTTGAAAACGGTGACGTAATAATCTTAATAAATGCTTTAACGGCGACATACGATGTTTTTTTTTTAATTTTTACAAATTAATATTTATAGTAACATTCCTATCAAGGATAAAACGTTCCACAAAATGCATTTTATACAGCAAGTCATTTGAAAGTAATTTTTAATCCGACTTAAGGATTAAAAAGAAGGATGTTATCAATTCGTCTGAATGTTGCTTTTTTATGTTTGTGTCATGCAACGCAGTCATTTTTTAACAGATTTTAAAAAATTTTTCTTTACACCATAGGGTGTCCCCTAGGTCACAAAAATTGTCATTTGTATATAGCCCTATCTTTTGAACTGTGCTATAGCAGTTTAAAACATATATATGTAAAAACCTTTTAATTTTTAATAAGTATATTTAAAGATAAAAATTATTAGAATTATTAAGATGTAAGTAAGCAGTATTACATAAATGTTAATTTTGAAAGTTCGACAAGTCTATATAAAATTAAAGTTAGTTTTTAAAGGAGTGATATTAACTCAAGTTTATCTTCGTTTGCTGATACTAGGTCTGTCTGGGTACTTTTCCAGTAGCTAATACTCAGTATTTTTTTTTTTTTTTTTTTTTTTTTTGGAAGAGTAAGACCAATTTTACTCTGTGAAATGAAAATATATCAAAAAGTACGAAGACAGTATCTAGTAAAATCTTGCAAGAAAACAGTGATCGGTGTGTAAACAATTGAAATAACAAAGCAAAATAATTACGCAAAATTGAATTGAAAACCGATCGCATAGGATTTCAAACAGTTGCCTCAATATCCGGAAATGTCTTCGAAATTCCTCTTCGCAGTAATTGGGCACTGTTTCTTCCATATACAGCTTTACACAATTTCTTTGTTTTGGCTTCATAAAAAAAGGCTTTAGACTGGAAAATATATCATTGCCTATGCATCTATATTGTAGTATACTTAAAATTGTTTTGTTTAATATAATTTATTATAAACATTAAAAATCAACACAATTCTAACTACTTACCTCTGCCATTGTTAAATTTCAATTTTTATTTTTTCCACAAAAATTATTTCATTCAAAAAGTAAATAAAAACAGCTGTTCAAACTAGTTGCAAAATCTTGCAAGCAGAAATTTCTCCAGCAACATTTTGCAAGTTCTCTAACTGCCAACTGTCAAAAAATTCTCTATTTGGCTCTCTCGCTGCAACAGATTTGGAGTATGCAGACATTTTGCAAACATGATGCAAAATATGTGTACGCAGACAGACCTACTGTAAAATATGATGTAGTTCATTATCAAGTCACGATGTGGGGTGTTTTAGTAGTATTAACAACATTTTAATGAACTACAAACCGTATCATATTTGACGTCTTAGCTAAATGTGCCTAATTTTTCTGATTTCTTTAAAATTAACACCTAAATTTGTTATTATTTATAAAGTATTAATATTTTATTCCATTTCGACTTTTAATAGTTGTACATGTTCTATCGCATAGGTATGTTCTAATTTTCAATTTGAAAGTGATTCATACAATATCACGTGTAGAAAATACCTAACAACTAATAAAATCATTAGGGTATGAATAATATATTTAGTAATATTTTCAAAGCTTCAATTGCAATATTTTTTAGCATATTAATATAAAAAAAAATTTGTTAAGATTTATATAAATTATTAATAACTTTTAAGCAGTAACAACAGCTTCTCTGAGCAAAATAAGTAATTCAAAGGTTAAAACTGGCGATGTTTTTTTATACCCTTCATCATAAAAAGTGGAAAAAGGGTATATCTAAGTTTGTCATTCCGTTTGTAGTTTCTACAATATCCACTTCCGGCCCCACAAAGTATATATATTCTAAGTTTTTATGCATGGCGAAGTCTATTAAACGATGTCTGTCAGTAAGATCGGTTCATGTCCTTTGAGGCAGCGGGCAAAACACCACTTTGAAACGTTTGAAACAAATCTAGTTATTAAACTTAATCCAATCAAAAAACAAAAAAGCAAATGAATATATAGGGAATTAAAAAATAAGAAGAAACATTAATATGGCGCTCGCCCATAGTTTCTGAGTTATGTGCCTCCAAACTTTTCATAGAAAAGTATGATTGTGCACCATATTTTTTAAGATATCAATATGGGCATCATTTTAAAGCATTTAAAAGGATCTTTCAGGCAATTCTAAACATTTAAAAAAATGCTTAACCCATTCAGAGCCGATGACATTTTTATGTTAAATTATATATTGTTCTTAAAATTTTCTCATTTTTTAATTCTCTGTCACCCGATTATTTGTTTTTAATTAAAAATGTTATAAACTAAATACAGTGGTATACATACTTTATAGGTCGTATAATCAGCTTTGGTTTAAAAATTACATTAAAAGATTTTGATAAACTTTATATCGGTTAATCAATTTCTTGACTTGTTACTTAATTTCAATTTAAAGAATAACCCAAACAGAATTGTTTGTCACTTTACTAAACTAAAATAGTATACATATTTAATAAAAATTTCCCTCAAGTTAGGATTTTCTAACGAATCATTGGAATTACCAAATAAATAAATTTTCTATTTTTTAACATTGACCTTGGAAACCCGAAAGTTCAAAAAGAACTTCAAGCACTTTAAAATTAAGAAAAAGGTCAGAAAAAAGAAAAATTCATTTATCTGTCATCCACTGTATACATCTTATATATTTTCAATGTTAACAATTATAAAAAAAATTGTTAGGTAAACTTGTTTAGGCGATTTGCATTATTATTTTTTATTTAAATGGTAAAAAGTGACAAAATAAATTTACCATTTATTTAAATATTTTGTGTTTACAACCGACCAATCCTCAAAAGTAAAATTTAGGGATTAGAAAAAAAGAATTGGAATAAAACCCTTTAATTTTTTGTTTACAATATTTAAATATTCTTTTTATCTTTGCTGGGGGGTAGCTTTAAGAGTTAGTAATTAGTTTGAATTTATATTGCCAAGCATATATCTATGGCAGATTTGGCCTTGAAGGCTTATTGTCATTTCATAATAAATAAATAAATAAAATGAATTATGGTGAAAGATTCTGATAGAAAAAAAAATGGAAATACATCTGCAGTTCCAAAAGGAGTAAAGAGATTGAATTTTTATTTGTAAAGACTTAAAACTATTGACTTAAAGAATATTTCTAAAGAAGACACTTTGCTGAACATAAGAAAATTATGTTATTTACTCAATATGCAATAGTTTCAAAACAGATTTAGCTGTCTATCCGTCACCGTTAAAAGATTTGGCGACATACATCAAATTACATCAACTGATGAAACATCCTTTAATTTCCAAATCCAATTCTTGTACTTGTTATAGCTGACTCAGCAACACAGGTTTCTTACAAATTTTAGCTGTTTCTCTATAACGGTTTAAAAGTTTTGCTACATGCCAAATTGTTGCGACACCCTTTAATTTCCAAATCAAAACTGTATACTTGATATATGGGACTTAGCAATACAGTTTCTTAGTAAATTTCAACCGTCTGTTTACAACTGCTCAGCGGCTTCGCCATATATGTACATCAAATTACAACAACTAATGTAACACTCATTAGTTTTTAATTTTTAATATTTATATTTCTTATTATACCAGACGAAGTAATTGTATTTAACGGGAACACCCTTTAATTTCTAAATTCAAATTTTATACTTGCAGTTATAGCGAACTTACCAAAACAGGTTCTTTGTAAATTTCAACCGTCGTCTACAACAAAAGTATGGCCATATACATCAAATTTAATGAACTATTAGGCCACCCTTTAATTTATAATTTTGAACGGCATTTTATTCAATTTTTAAGTTGAATTTGCGTCACCTATGAGGACACCCTTTAATTTTTAGATTTAATACTTCATTACTTTTTGCTATAGGGATATATGTTGTATGGGGACTCCCTTTAATTTTTAAATTTATAAGCTGCTTTTAAAACGGGTCCAATCTGTAAGCATAGCCTTTCAAATAGAGAGAAAATTTTCATAATCGGTTTAGAAATGGCTGAGATAAGCAGGCACAAACATAAAAAGGCAACATTCAGTATTCAAATGGATAACCTGCCTTTTTGTAGTCGGTTAAAAATTAATCTCTTTGCAAATAAAGCTTGCAGCTGCGTAAATTAAATCCCGAATTGAAACAACTGAATGTCATATCTTATTACTTTAATTGCTTTCATAAAAATCTTTATTATTGTTATTTTTTTGTGATAAATTCATAAAATTATTATATTTTATCTGTCTTCGATATCATATTCAAGCATTTGTTACAACAAAATAACAATACATTTGAAGCCTGCAAAATCAATTAACATCAAATTCGGTTGTCATAACAAATCTGTTTTCTATGGGCACGCATATAGATTTCATTCTTTTGCAAAGTGGTTTTGGTGATCTAATGTGAATATTGTTGTATTGATGTGTACAAATGAGTTGTACGTATGTTTATATTAATACTTTTTAACCTGTAGAACCTATACAGTATTAATAATAAAATAAATGTTTATTTTTTAGTTTGAAAAATAAAAAGCAAGAAGCTCTAAAATAAATAAAATAAATAATAAATAGAAATGAATTGTGTTTAATAAGTATTATTAATCGTGAAAATAAAAGTGAAAATTGTTCTGCGAATTCTGTTTGTGCAAAATTGTGTAATTCAAAACTCCTTAACAACAAGCAAACATTGATTTTTATTTTGTTAAATAATTCTGAGTATATACGAATTAGTTGTTCTGATTGTTTGTATACAAATATAAAAGTTTAGTGCTCATAAACGCGTCTAACACTACATAATTTGAAAATTGTAAATATTTAAATTAAATTGTTAACTATTAAAAAACCGAGATGAACACAATTGGTAAAAAATCTACAGCTGGTTTAACGAACTCAAATAAAGTAATACGAGGGCTGCTCTTTATATATCTGGCCTAATAGTGATAATGCGAGTATTTATAATCAAAAATGGTTTTATTGTTTTTCAAAGTATTCTCCAGCATGATTTATATACTTTTGCATGCGCTCAAACCAGTTGTCGAAGCACTTTTTCCACTCCGATTGAGACACCTCTAAAACATGGTTTTTGAACACTTTTTCTGGCGACGAAAATAGTTGACCACGCATTTTTTTCTTCATGTGCGGAAACAAGAAGAAGTCATTAGGTGCCAAGTCAGGGCTGTACGCTATGCCTAAGAAGTCAGAATATACTTTATAATTTATGAGGTCGGAAATGGATTTTTTTTAGTTATACCTTTTTATCACTTTTTGTGGTGAAGGATATATTAATTAAGTTAGATATTAAAGGCTGTCCCCAGAGGTAATATGTCTTGACTTTTATGGCTGTCCATATTAAACCGTTATGGTCAAACATTTGAGTATTGCACGTAATCTATACTTCTGTATCCATTAAAAAAATAAATAAGTATTTTATTTTTATTTCATTTACGAGGATCTTCTTCCCGTGTGTCTGTTTTGAAATCGTTTTTTTACAATAATTATTATGAATACAATTGGAACTTTCCCCATGTATACATTGTGATTGATTCTTAATCAAAAAATTTTTTTATAAAAATTGGTGTATTCTTGTCCTGGCCTTTTTAAAGTGTTAAAGTGTTAAGGCAATAAAATACAAAATCATATTTTAAACTGATCGAAAACTAAATATTTATTTCCAGTTATAATGCCAAATCTCCCACTGTAGGAAGTATTATTTATTGTTTATTTTTGAATTATTATTATTAGCTTTAAATTAATAATCATTATTCATAAATTGAAATTGACACCGATCGATAATAATTTTTTATTTTACCTTTAAAAAAAACCCCAAAGTATTGTCATAAAACACATTTCAAACTTACTTTATTTTTTGATGAATATCTGCCATATTCAAGCTTTTCTTCTTACAATTAATTTAACATTTATTTTTCAATTTGTAATTTATCATTTCAGTTGACAGAGATAACAACATTTAATCAACATGCAGTCGATAAAACCAACTGATTTCCCCAAAAATCCTTATGAGCGTGTAAATATATTTTCTCGACTATGCTTTTGGTATGAACTTTATGTTACTTACACTCTAAAGACACTATTCTTATTTGGACTTAAAACAATTTGTAAAATTTTTATTTTTTTCTATTTACGTAGGTATACTTTACCAATATTTTTCAAAGGACGGAAAAAAACACTGGAGACAAAAGACTTATATCGGGCATTAAACGAACATAAATCAGGTAATTATTAAAATTTTTAAATTTCGATATAATAAAGCATTATTTTGGTCTTTATTAGTAAAAATAAAAACTAAATATAATAATATTTAAAATTGGTTGTTGTAGCAACGAAAAATTGTTGGATTAATAATTTTATAATGATAAAAATAAATCCGTATTACTCCCAGCGTGCTGTAGCTTACATGGTTAGCACTTTTACTACTAAAACTCTGTTGGGATTTAAACTCAGGACCTTGTAATAAGCAAAAAACAAAAAACAAGCAAATTTAAAAACACGGCTTTAACGCCCGCTTAGAATGTGTTAGATTATAAAGTGTTGCCAAATAATCTTATTAAATAATGTAGACAGAAATCGGGAATTAACCTTTACCATATATGTAAATCTAGTTTAGTGAAACTCTAATAAAAAAACAACAAATATTGTGGTGACAGAGAACTAAAAATAAGAAAAAATAAACAAGTACTTTATATAATTTTACATAAGAATGTCATCGGCTGTTAATGGGTTAAGCATTTTTAAATAAAATTTAGTATATCCTTAAAGATCTCTTAAAAAATATGGTGCACAACCGTACAATCATATGAAAAGTTCAGAGGCCCATAATTCGGAAAATATGGTCGAGCGCCAATTCTTTCACTTGATGTCTTTTCTATCGCCGCATATATATATTTGTGTTTTTAATTAGAGTTACTCCACTGGACTAGATTTGTTCCAAATGATTTGATTTTCAATAGCACAATTTTCGAAACTATGTCGATTAATCGATTGGCGCTTTCAAATTTGCTCTAGTGCCTTAGCAAAATTGATTTCAACCCGAACACTGGCGAAAATTGCTCAATCGATCGACTTCGCTATGCATAAGAACTCAATATAGGGTCGGTAAAGGTATAATAAGTTCTGAGTTCTGAATTCAGTTTTTGTTTTAATTTACTAAAAACAAAGCTCCTTACATATTGTCAAGGCATATTTATCCAGGTAGCAGCCTACGGCAGCTGATAATTTTTTGCTTAAATTATTTTTTTTCCTTTGTTTACAATTTATTAATATCAAAATAATTTGTTTTGTTTACGAACAAGAAAAAATTGATTTAAATTTTATATTCTACTGCTTTGCGAAGTGTGTTTTATTTGTTTAAATATTGAATAAGTGATAAAAAGCAAATATATGTATGTATATACAGTTAGGAGCAAAAATGTAACATGATAGCCGGCGTTCGGAAACAATGCTTAGTATTTCCTATGAGGAAGCAAATACCAAAAGTTTTTTCGATTATTATTATATATCGGTTTGTCCAAAAAAATTAATACTTACATGCAATATTCTAGTATGGCAAGGATGGACAGTAGGGGTACCATAACAAATATCAGAAAATGTTACACTTTTGCACCCTGTTAAATTTGAATGCATTTAATAATTCAAACAAATACAATATCTGAATCATTCTGTAATCTACCGTTATTTATAAATTTTTCAATTATCTCACACGTGTTTTTAAAATGGAGCCATATAAAATCAATGAAATTATTAATTTATTGCAAAAAAATGAATCGGTAAGACAAATTGCAAAAAAGTATAAAATAAATCATATGACCGTGCAAAGAATTAAAGAAAAGTATGGAATATGTGCTCAATCTCCGCGTATTGGACGGCCAAGAAAAATAGATGATCGCACTGGTCGACACCTCGCAAAATTGGTAACATGCGAAAATCCTGTCACCCCAGCTGAAGCACTAAAAACTCTTCAAATTGATGCAAGTCGCTGGACAGCTCAACGGTGTTTAAAAAGATTGGGTCTTAAGGCCGCTGAAAAAAATAAAAAACCATTTCTAACAAAAAAAAAAAACATTCTTTGCCGGAAGGAATTTGTAAATTCGTATAAAAATTGGACAGAAGGCGACTGGAGTCAGGTACTGTAAATTATTTTTTAAATTTTTTTTTATTTTTTTTATTTTTCAGGTGATTTGGTCTGATGAAACGAAAATTAACCGTTTTGAGTCAGATGGGCGCTCGTGGTACTGGACTAAGGACCCAAACATTATAACCTCAAATCAGGTCCGACAAACAATGAAACACGGTGGTGGTTCAATAATGGTTTGGGGTTGTATCACGAAAAATTGATGGTATTATGAAAAAGGAACAATATCTTTCAATTTTGCAAAATAATTTACCAGCTGCTATTGAAAAAACGGGTCTTTCTCCTAAAAACGTTGTGTTTCAGCAAGATAACGACCCAAAGCACACGGCTAAAATAGTAAAAACTTGGCTACAAAATCAACCATTTTCTGTTTTAAAATGGCCCCCGCAGTCACCGGATATGAATCCGATTGAAAACTTTTGGAGTTACATCAAAACAAAGTTAGCCAAGTATCCGGAACCTTCAAATGGTGTTAACGAGTTATGGAGCCGTGTGAAAGACTGTTGGGAGTCTATTCCGAACGAGATGGTGGCAAATTTTTGCAATAGTATGCCCAACCGACTAAAAGAGCTTGAAAAAGCAAAAGGTTTGTGGACAAAATATTAAAAACTCAAACGTCGCGCTTTAATTACCATACAAATATTGCTGGGTGCAAAAGTGTAACTTTTGACTAAATCTGGTTACATAAGCATTTTGTTTTACAAATTTGTAATATAAAAAATTATGTTTGTGTTATATTTTGCAGAAAGTTTAATAAATAAAATAAGTTAAGATAATTTAGTTGTGTGTCTTCTTATTTTGAAACTATCAAGCTTTATTTCAGAACATAATAACTCATGTTACATTTTTGCCCCTAACTGTACGTAAATAAAATTTTGCAATTAAATCTACAAATAAAATGTACACAATAAAATATTGATGGCTTGCATCAACGTTCTCTCTTTTATTTATTCTATTATGCTAATATCCCAAAACATTTTCAAATAAAAATGCAATTTATTTGTTGGTTTGGAGTAGTAGGTATCTATACGTATTTCGCCGGTTGCTAAAGCCAGCTCGTCAGGAAACCATTATCCAAATTTTTAGAAAAGCCAAAAAAATTTCCTTTCGTTGTATGTGCCACACTATTGTACAAAAAAGAAGCAAAAAAAAAACATATGGTTCTTGTTTATGTATTTATTGGCCAATATAGTATTGATTGTGTTATTGTTTTTTATAAGCTAATTGGGATTGTTAAGGATAAATGTAATAAAAACCAAATTTGTTACATTTCTTAACCTACGGACGGTGCCGACGGAGACCATATCTAAAGCAGGAATTGACATACTTAACGGTAAAATAGCATCAACCATATTGGTTTGCAATCGATTTCTGAACTTTGATTTAGCTCTATTAAGTTGACTAAAAACTCATTGCACTTCTGCATTGGACCATGGCATGCAAAACAATCGCAAGGCAAGCTCAGCTAGCTCTTTGCAAATTTTATTTCCAGCCGCATTTTGATATTCAAAAACTTCGTACCAAATATATGTAGTATCCATAAGATTATTCCATTTTATAGCATTTATATTATTAAGCTGATTTAAAGTTGTTTCGATCATTTCCGATAATTTATTAGTTTTTTCTAAAATGTCCCGACTTTCTGGTAATCTAAAATCACAGTTTCCATTAGTTAAAAAAGTTCTTATTGGCCCGATTAAAATGTATTTCGTTATTTACCTTTGGCTTAATTGTTCTAACAGTTAAAAAAAAGGCAGAGACGGATAATCTATAGACAGTTTAGCTTACTTTGTAACTAAGAAAACTTATTGCAGCTTAAAAAACGCTAAAAACCCGCAAACTAAAACTTTCCCAGCTGAAAAACCCACTTAACGGTTTTCTTTTCTAACTTCCCGTTATTATTAACAAAAAACAACTAGTTCTAGCAGGAAAACTTTTGTTTTGGCAACACTGTCCTCATCTTAAAAAAACAACTCTGATCACATAGCGAAAACTATTTTATGAATTATTTCAAAAGATTATAAAATAGTACAGATCTGTCAAAAGGTCAGTCACACACATATAATTTTAATCCACATTATCATACTTTTTGAGCACACATGCCATTTTTGACACATCGTGCGCTGAGTATGATAGTGAATCCTGGCCTTTAATGGAAGCGACCAGAAATTCAGGTTTAAAAAGTATTTCTTATATTTTTTTTATTACAGGGATATGTAATTCCAATTTTATTCGACCTAATAATTTAACAATAACAATTTTTATTTAAGTCCGCTTGTTTTATTGAATAAGTAGCATTGACCACGATTTCGTTTAAAATCAAATTTAAAAAGAAATGTGTTTTTAAATGTTTTTTCCAGAGTTCTGTAGACAGTGCCGACAACTGTTTTAGTACCATAACACCGGTAAAATTAGGAAAAGACCTCTTATTATAAAAAAAGTATTCTATATTGGAACCAAGGTTCTAAATCAACTTTTCCTAGGCACTATATGAGCTACAGAAAATTTAAATGCTCCAATCGATTAGACATACTTTCGAAAATTTCGCTATTTATATTCAGCAAGATCGGTCCATGTCCTTCGAGGCAACGGACAAAACACTACGCCTGCCTCTAATTTTTCCGTATCATTTGGAACAATAAATGAACTCCAATTAAAAAAACAAATATATGACGCGATAGAGAAATAAAAAGTAAGATTAATTAATTTTTATTTTTTTTTCGTTTCGTTCGTTTTTATTCTCTGTCAGCCCAATATTTCTCTTTTTGATTGAAGTTACTTCGCTAAACTAGATTTACATATATGGTAAAGGTTATATAAGATTCGAGATATTCTAATAAATTCTTTGTAATTGGTATTGTGTCTTATGAGCTAAAGCTTTAAAGCTTTCATAGTGAACTATTTTTTAATTCTCTATTCTTTCAGATAGTTTCGAAATATAACTTTTTTTAATTGTATCGAAGTGTCTTTTCGGTAGCCTTTGATTAGATTGTTTATAAGTTGTCCTGAAAAATTGTTATCAAACAAAATTCTTCTCCTAATTTAGTTATTAAACGTTTTAATTATAATTATTTTTGGATGTTTTGAAAAGATTTTAATAATTCGTGTGGAAGCTGTAGGTTTTTAATACCTCAATCAATTTTTAAGTTTTCTCCTTCTCGAACTTTAAAAGTGTCCAGATATGGCTACTGATATTTATCTTCTGCTTCCACATTGTACCTTATATTTTTATGAAAGTTATTGAACTTTGTCAATAATTAAAAAAATTTCAATAAGTTGTAAATAGCTGCACTTCATTAAAAAAAACTGAATGATGCTGTTATTAACAGTTAAGTAAACGATTACTTGGTTACTTCTATTAAACAAAGAAAAGCAATTACATACAAACATACATATAAACAAATATTTCTGTGTCAATGTAAATATTATCCATTGATTCATTGTGCAACTGTTTAAATGCTAAAAAATGTTGCATTTTTTTCTTTATCTTCGAAAAATGCTCATTGACAAGTGCCTTTTGCAGTCAGCATTAACACACGGGTCTAGTGCTGAATTGTAATACATACACAAATATACATGTGTATATAAACATATAATCGTAGAAGTAAATTGATTTGAAATAAATACATACATAAGTAAATTTTTATGTATGTCTGTACGGTAACAACAACAACATTACAGCACAACAATTAATTGAGATCAATTAAATAGATATTTAATTTACTTTTTTAATTTTTTTGTTATTGAATAAAATTTTAATAGTTTTTGAGTCAATTTAAATGTTTCGCTATAAAAATTTCGATTTAATACCATAATTTTCGTTTGTTCATCTGTGAAAGAAACTACTGATTTATAGAAACCAATACGTTCAGTGTGTCTTCGATTATTCTTTGCATATTTTATGTCAATAAAACGTCTTTGTAAGCACAGAGTGTTTAAAAATATTTGTATTTATTTCTAAAATTCCATTGCTTAAACGAATTATTTGCATTGCATAGAAAAGAAAACAATTACATTTTCCATTAAAATAATGTGCAGTTTCTTTATGGCAAGCGGGCGACTCGTCTAAAAAATTTGTACAGGAGTCATTCAAAAAACTGAAAAAAAATCTAGCAAGTTAAATGTGAGGTAATTTTTAATTAAGTCATGTTCCGAAAAAAAGGGGTTTATCTAAGATAATGTATGACTTGTTTTAGCATAAAGGTTGGTTCTGGGCGATGGAATATTCTCAAATTATTCATTATTTACCTTTGCATCTACTAAAGGTGTGGTTTGCAGTTTGGTCAGAAGGAATAATTGGACCTTAGTTCTTTGAAAATGAAAACGGCGTATCGGTAACTGTAAATAGGGAGCGATATCGTGATATGATTGAACTGTTTAACACCACAAGCGCATACTGTGGATTTGATTAACATATGGTCTAAACAAGACGGTGCCATATCGCATACAGCCAGGATTACGATGGAAACAAACAAAGTAGTATACCTTCCCGGCGGACAGCCTGTATATATGTATCTAACGGGATATCGTTACTCGTAAGTTCGTATTTTCGAAAAAATGGATTTTATTAAATTGGTAATAAAAAAGGAAAAAATTGTGTATCGCTCGGTATTTTCCAAGTGTGGCACAAAAGGTCGTTATATAAAAAAAAGTCGCACTAAAAATTCGTAAAAAAATAAATAGTTAATGTAAGAAGGTAGCTTTGTCTATTTGCCTTGCTTAAGCCTTTTGTACTTAAGTTTTCGTTCTTTGGAATAACAGCGCGAAATATTAAGTTTCTTTAAAGAACGTGTAGCTTTTGGGCTCAGCAGCTTTCACTGACCACATATGAATAGTTCAATTTTCTTTTGTTGATTAATGAATTATTAAGAATTAAGAAAACAGTGTCAAATTCAAAGAATCAATAAAAGAAGACATTATTAGTAGCTATCTGGTCATTTGTAATCCTTTGATAACAAGAGGAGGAAAGTTGTAACAAAATAAAAAGCCGCAAAATTAGTTGCTTTAAAAAAAGTCTAACAAAAAGTCACAGACCGCCAAAAAGGGGCTAAATAACAACTTAAGTCGGCCAAGGCTAACGGTTTTACTACTGATTCCTTATAGCATTAAAGCAAAGCTTGTAAAAAAGGAATATCCAGTCTCTTCCAACCGCAAACGTTAAACAATTTTTTGAGCGGTAAAAAGTCAATACTATTTTCTGTTATTTTTTTTTTTCATTTTTTGTGAGTTTTTAAATCAAAAAGTACTTGAAATTAATAACTAAACGAAACTCATATATTTGATGGAACTTAAAGATTTAAATTAAAAAAATAACCACAGGTTTATGCAAACTAAAAGAATAGTACCTCGAAAAATTTTTCAACAAGTTCCATTCACAATTTTTTGTACAATCCGTTTGCATGAATATTAACAGCAATTGTTAATTATGGGTAACTATTGTGTTAAAATTATTGTAAGATCTAAAAGCAACAACAAGGTTATACAATTTATAATGGTAAGAAGATTAAAGTATAGAATCAATTGTTGTGGAACTATTTATGAATCACTTCTCTTGTGCAAGAATTTTATAATTATTAATGTGTATGAAGATAAATATGTTTTGACATTAAGACATGGAAAAACAGAGTACAAAATTTTTGATTTATAAGCATTCAATTATAAAATTTTTCTTATTATGATCACACACATGAATGATTGCGTCTCTTCTGGTTTTAAGCATTCATATATGATAAGGGATAGATAACATCATTATTCGTTGATTAGGCTTAGGTTTGTTATTTAATTTAGTTAATAGTAAAATATAATTAACTTTCTGAATCGCTTCATCTCCGTATCTATCGACGAAATTGAAATTTTTCTCTTAAAAATACTAACATTGAAACAAAAGATTTTAAAAATCTGAAAACATATTAAATTGCATCAAAAGTTGGATAATCAAGAAAGAGATTTTTTTTTCAGTCTTATTATTCATTTTTCTTGAGCTACATATATACATATATGTGTACATAAATTTAAATAACAACTTAAAACATGCGGTTAAAGCCTAAAATTATTTTTATTTAGATTTATTGTAGCCTTGGAAAACCATTTAAGCATTCAGTCTTTTAAGGTTATTTGATTTCAAATTAAACAACTGGCACTTTATTATAATTAATATTTTATTCGACATTTCGTAGGGATTTTTATTCAATATTTCTTAAAAGAAAAGCTTAATAAAATATATTTAATTGTTTTGTCAAGTTTATACATAATTTAAAAAATTAAATTAATCGGCCCTGTTCTGTAAAACGAATCCGTATAAATTTCTCTTTAATTCTTGCCTTAAAATAATAAATTTCTTTACTTTTTCAATCAGCAGCTAACTTGGCGTTTAAGTAAAAGTTCGAACTTAATTTCGAATAATGTCAAAACGAGTGATTTGAAGAACACCAAATAGTAATTTCTTCGGTTTTGAAAATCGCTCGTTTTTAAAACGATTCGGTGTACACAACAGAGCCGTATGTTTGATTCTTCCTAAAGCAGGTCGATATAAAAAATGAACATTAAAAAAAGTAGGTGTAATTTCCAATTGGAGGTGTTAAACAAGAAACTTACTTTTCATTCTTTCTTCTTAATGGTTCATTCATTCATTGTCAAATTGACTTTAGTTCTTGCTTTAATAAATTTATCTTCTCAATACAAGAACATCCAAAATCAAGCATGCAAACTTTTAGGTTAATCATTGGTATTTTCTCAGTTAAAAAGAATAGAGGTAATAACACAATTTTTTATACCCTTCACCACAAATAGTGGAAAAAAGGGTAAATCTAAGTTTCTCATTCCGTTTGTAATTTCGATTATATCCATTTTCTACTCCAAAAAGTATGTTATTCTGAGTTCTTATGAATAGCGAAGTCGACTTAGCTTTGTCCGTCTATCGGCCTGTCCGTTCCTGTTAGTGTTGAAATCAAAATGAAAATGAATATTTGTGGGGATAGAGAATTAAAAAATATTAAAAATACACCAAATAAAAAAATTGGCACTCGCCATTATTTTCCAGGTTATTGGCCTCTGAACTTTTTATAGGAAAGAACGATTGTGCACATATTTTATAAGATATCAATATCATTTCAAAGCTTTTTCGGCATAGCACTTTTTCTTGTTTTTTTACCATAGATGTAATAATAAAATAAAAAAGTATAAAAGACATAAGTACAAAATGAATATGCTTTTTTCTTATAGTGCAAGTCAAGTAAAATAGTCCTTCTAGTTGACTAACCTCTATAGTTCAGTGAGAAAATTTTTATCCGTCAATTTACTGTTATGTTTCGGTAAGAGATAAATACAAAAGTAATTTCCTCATATATCGTTGATAATTACCGCCTGTATCGTTGGCTAACTACGGCGATCCGTCGACTACAACAGTTACATGGCGAGGGAAAATATTAAAGGGGTTTTACTCACATAAATGTAACTATCTTATTATACCCGGGTTTGCCTATGTATAATTTTAGGGGCTTTATAAGCATTGTATAATATATTATAGCTTTGTTTGCTATGGGGATCTACGTGTTCAGAACACGTGAAAAATCCATCAAATCGGCTTGGATCTTATAGAGCAGGAGATATCGTTGTTTCAAACATCTTAAGAATTTGATTTCATTAAAATTGGTTATTCTTAATAAAATTGCGCATTTGTTCTTTTCCCCATTCCCCTTACTTTATTTTGCAAAATAAACATAAAATAATCTACCCTTTACATAAACATAGTTATTTAAATGTTATTGTAATCGGTACAGACGTAAATGCCTGTTTTTTTACTTTGCCCCTTATCTAGGTCCTAGCTCTAGAAACAGATGTAGATGACAACCTACATATGTTTCGATACTTTTTGAAAGTTAATTCAGATGCATAAGATTTCCAGCTTCCCATTTCTCTCCCCTCCTGTTACGCTATTTGAAAATATTAATACCCCATTTTACAATGAGGACAAACATCTACCAGTGTTTTAAATTTCATTAAACAAATAAACAAACTTACAAAAAGAAGTTCTTTAGATTTATTTTATGGTTTGTTACGTATTTCGCTGGTTGCTCAAGCCAGCTCCTCAGAAAATCTTTATCATCATTTTTAGAAATATTCTTCTTTCAGTCATGTTGTTTATTAAGTAACTTAAAGAAAAGCAAGTAAGAATGATTCGGCCATTCCGAATCTTATTCTTTACCATCTATGTAAATATAGTTTAGTGAATCAAGTCCAGTCAAAAAAGCAAATATATGGTGAAAGAAAATTAAAAATAAGAAAAAAATTAAGTACTATGTATATATATATTTGTTACATTAAAATCTCATCGGCCCTTAGTGGGTTAAGCATTTTTTTATATTTTAGTATTTCCTTTCATAAGTTTTTTAATGATACCCATATTGATATTTAAAAAAATGTTAAAATTCCAGAGGCTCGTAACTCGAAAAATATGGGCGAGCGCAATTTTTTTTTTTTTTTTTGCCTTTCAGATAATAAATAAAAGAGTAAGGTGTATACCGTTGTCTGAATAAACCCGTCTTTTACTCTAAAAATCAGCATATACAACGACCCTGGACTCTGCTGAGACTGCCGCAGCCACCTGCCAGTTATTTCTCAAAAATACTAGAATGAGCTAAAATTTTAAAAAGTTCGAAGAAAAGAACTAGAATACAAGGTCCAAAATTTTTATAGAGATCAATAAGATCAATCGCCTTAAGTTGATAACACTTTTCCAATAGTCTTGTATAGATTTAATGAATTCAGGCTCTTAACTTATTTTATATTACACCTGTAAAATTATCATCTTAATTGAAATAACTTTAATTGCACTAAAGATGTACATACATACGTATAAACAAATTCGTTATGACAACCAAAGTTGTTGTCAATATCATGTCTGCTGCAGTTATTATTCAATACGCGATTGAAGTAATTGAGTAAATATGACAACTTTAACAGTATAAATATTTATATTTCAAATTGTGGCAAAAATAATTAAAAAAAACAATAATAATAAAACATATGAACTACATTTCAATTTATAAAAGCTAAAATGCGCGATATCACAGATAATGCAAAACAATCAAAACATTCCATTCCGCCATCCAACTGAATGCGCATTTCAGATAGACATTTTTAAATGTCTATCTTTGTTAATATTTAATCTTTCTTTTTATAATAAAAGCTGGCTATTCTTTATTTTCTTTTTTTTTAATTCTTAAAAATATTTTGTGATTTCAGTGTTCTGCTTGAAACACTTAATTAAAATAATAAATTAAAAAATCAGTTTTTCATAAAAGTCTTACTCTTACACTAATTCGTGAGCATCTTTACTTTTAAGTCAGGCCACTGCCTAATTAAACGACAATTATTCTCTGACACGAAATAAGGTTTTGTGTTCAAGTAGCTGTATATCCAAAGGCCCAAGGCAAATCAATTACCAGGTGGCAGCGTAGGCGAATTCATTAGTTTTCGCCGTGTACACTACTGTCAAACTCCATATATAAAAAATCTGTTTACCATTTTTTTATATGAAGTTTGACATTCGTTTCTACCAGCAAAAAATAATAAATTCTCTAACGCTGCCGCCTGATAATTGATTCGCCTTGCAAATGCCTTTTTATTACAATAAATCATCAGCGAAATAAAAATAAAAAATAAAACTTTATTGCGACTTCTTAACACCAGAGGCGCTGCAATAGTGTTCTAAAAATAAACATAACGTCCAATTACTGG
This sequence comes from Gymnosoma rotundatum, assembly GCA_916610165.2. Taxonomy (NCBI): domain Eukaryota; kingdom Metazoa; phylum Arthropoda; class Insecta; order Diptera; family Tachinidae; genus Gymnosoma; species Gymnosoma rotundatum. The sequence continues at coordinate 121,106,130 of OU744336.1, forward strand.
CTTGTGAAAAAATAAGGATTCAATCTAACACTCTTCTCCACTACTCAATCCTTTTCTACTGATAATAGTTGGAGAACTTCTTGTTTAGGGGAATTTAAAAATTGTTGGATTACATTCCCAAAAAACAATTTCAACTTCCCCAAAATTCCCCACCGCCTAAGCCCTAAAAATTGTTCTGAGAAAAACGAAGTTAAAAGAAAATTAATTTTTAAAATATTTTTATTATTTTTTATTAATCTTAAATAAACATTATTTATATTTGTTTTAGGTTAATAATTAAGTCTTAATTGACTTAGATAAAGACTGTTTTAAACAGTTAATACAAAAATTAAAGTGGCTTAGGCCATTTTGGAATTCATAAAAAATATATATATTGATAGCAACTGAGGGTTAGGCCATTTTGGCTCCATTTATTAAAAAATAAAAAATTTCTTCAGATAAATAATAAAAATAATTTTTAGGGTTTTAAATAATACAAATTAATAATAATCTTTTTCCTGAATATCTTCTTCGGCTCTCGAATTTGTTTTTAAAGTATTATAAAATGGATGCTTTATAGAAGGTATGAACTCGTTGAGTTACTGTTAATCCTTAAACTTTGCAGCTTTAATGAATCGTCCTCCAGGATAAAGCGGTTCCAATTCAAAATTTACAAACTTGCTGGAGTTCCTCTTTGAAATATCAACTTATTTAAGTAAAACATTTATGTTATTTGAATATTTTTATTGAATTATAAATGACTTCACATTTTGGAATCGAATTCACTGAATCTTAAACCATTCAACTTTTGAAGTCTTGTCTGCGGAGACTTTTCTGTTTGTCACTAGTTTCTTGATTAAGGATATGCTTTTAATATCATCTGCCGTCATCTTTACCAAGTGAAATGGTTGCCTTTTTTGCCGTGATGTTTACACGATCCCAATCACGAACCACTTCGAAAAAACATGAACACGATTGAAAATTTTTTACTTTCTGTTGTAGCAGACTTAGCAATAAAGATTCTTTGTAAATTTCAACCATCTGTCTATAACAGTTTAACATTATGGCCATATATATTAAATTGCATTAACTATTGTAACATCCTTTATGTTATAATTTTAAATATTTTTACTTTTACTTTATTCGTGCTTGATTCCTTGAAATATAAATATTTCATGATATTCTCATGAAATATTTATTAAATAAAACTAAACTAAAATGTATTACTGCGGGGAAAGCATATCCATATGGCCATTTCACTACTGCTTAAATAGCTCATCAGTAGATTTTACCCAAATTTTGTATAGAAAACTAGAAAGTCTTATATCAAAAGCCAAATTGATTAAATGAGAACTCCATTGAATCAATAAGACAAAAGACAATAAAAACTCAAAAATGTTTTATACAAAAAACACAGCAAACATTCAGTAACTATTTTTATTTTTTCTTTCATTTTTCTACATAAGGGATCCCATTGGGAACCATTCATATGTATTTGAAAGATTCAATGAAAAAATAAAAATTGAAAACAATTTTTATTAATATTTATATTTCAAGGAATCAAGCACGAATAAAGTAAATTAAATTTTAAAAGATTCCGAATAATAAATTTTCATATTTCTGTCTAATTTTTAAGTATTTGTATATAACGGTTTAGAAGATAGAGCCATATAGCTCAGATAATTTTAATTATGGGAACACCCTTTAATTTATAAATTCAAATTGATGTTATAGCGGACTTAGCAATACAGGTCCCTTGTAAGTTTTAGCTGTCTGCATATAACGGTTCAAAAGTTTGACCACATACATTAAATTACAATAACTATTGCGACACCCTTTGATTTCCAAATATTAACATTATACTTGTTGTTAGAGAGGACTAAGCAATAAAGTTTCTATATAAATTGCAATGGCTTATCTTCAACTGTTCAAAAGTATGGCCGTATACATCAAATTAAATAAACTTTTGAGGCACCCTTTAATTAATAATATTGAATTAAAATACTTTTTACTATAACGGTCACAGCAATCGACATTTTTTTCCAATTTGCAAGCGTTTGTCTATAACGGTTCAATGGTATTCCCATAAAGGTCAATTTACGTTACGTATGGGGACATTGGTGCCTCTTACGGTTATAATGCACGTAAAAATGTTATGTTGTATGGGGACACCCTATTATTTTTAAGATTGTGAATTGTTTTAAAAACGGGTTCAAAAATTACGGGCACAAACATAAAAAAGCAGCATTTATTCGAATTGATAAACCTTGAAATCGATTAAAAAAGTTGAATTGATAACCTCCTTCTTTTTTTAAGTCGGTTAAAAAGAGGAACTTTGCTACAAGAAAGAAAACTTTAAATAACACTTAAAATTCTCAAACCAAGATCTAACACAGCAGAATTTAGCGGCAAAAACAATGTTTATCATTTTTTTAGCTTTTTAATTGCATTTTTAGTTTTCTTCACTAATTAATTAATTTTCCGATGACACTGATGACAATGCTTGTTCTTAAAAAATATTTTATTTTTGAATTGTTATGTACTACTTCAGCTAAAAAATTGTGGATCGTAATAAATATTTGACTCTAAGGTTAAAGATTAATTGTTTGTTCTTTAAGCTTTTTTTCAGTGATTTTATTTTAAGTAAAATAAATTTTGAGTGCAATAACCGCTATGACGTTAATACCTTGGCGATTCTTATTATTTTTAGAAGTATTTACTTTCTTTAATATTGAGATTTTGAAGCCTAATCGACTAAGCTTATATGTATGGATTACAAATATGTAGATCTCGTAGACATGTTCCAGAATAAAGAGTAGAATATAATAAAAACAATGAAAAATCAATTACAAAATTCTATTAATAACCGTTTAAATACTAAAACAAAAGTTTAAAAAGGAAAATAAATAACCAGAAAAAGAAATAGTTTTAATAAAAAATTTGCAATTTGCTTCTAAACGAAAAAATAAATATTTTTAAATAAGTTCGTCTGTGGCTGTCTGATGTAAGCGTTTAATTTTTATTTAAAGGTAAAATTCCTTTAAGCCATTTTCATACATATACATATATATTTCAAATAGTCGATTCATATGCTTAAATTTTTCTGACAATTTCCCAAATAATACAAAAAGAAGTACATTCTTAATTAAGTAATGACGAGACTTCGAAAAACACTAATCTTAACAACGCAATATGTTTTTAAAATTATCGCTTTTATTCTGTATACAAAGTTTTATTAAAAAATTTATGACAAATAAAATTTAAATCTTAAGAAATGTAATGGTATTTGCTTTTTGATTCTACAAAAATTTTTTTTGCGCTACGATTAAACTTGACAGAAATATAAAAGCAAATCATCAATTAGGGAAGGATTTAAAAGTTGAGATTTAATTTTTTAATGACTTCAAATAAAATGTGAAACAAGCGTCATTGACTTTCCACTTAATCATCTATTTCAAAACAAACAATTTTTAAAATTCCTTTAGAACTTAGTGGATCTGTTTTTTGAAATACACTATACGAGGGCTGCTGTATATATTTCTGGCCTAATAGTGAAAACACGAATATTTAAAATCAAAAATGGTTTTATTGTTTTTCAAAGCATGATTTATACACTTTTGCATGCGCTCAAACCAGTTATCGAAGCACTTATTCCACTCCGATTGAGACACCTCAAAAGCTTCTGGCGACGAAAATCGTTGACCACGCATTTTTTTCTTGATGTGCGGAAACAAGAAGAAGTCATTAGGTGCCAAGTCAGGGCTGTACGGCGGATGACCCATTAATTCGAAGTTTTGGCCGGTCAAAAACGCTCTGGTTTGAGCCGATGTGTGAGAGCTCGCATTGTTATGGTGAACAATGATTCGTCTTCTGTTGTTGGTTTTTCGAACTTCTCCGATGACTTCAGGCAAACAAATTGTAGTGTACCACTCAGAAGTGACCGTCCTACGTTGCTCAAGCGGAACAGTCGCTACATGACCAGTTTTGCCGAAGAAACAGGCGACCATTTGCTTCGAAGTGCTTCTTCCACGAACAACTTTCGTTGGATTTTGTTCGTCTTTGAAGACCCACACGGTCGATTGTTGTTTCGTTTCGGGCTCATCCGCATAGATCCATGATTCGTCACCTGTGACCATCTTACAAACGTCTTTTGAAGCACCGCAATCGTATTTTTGCAACATTTCTTTGCACCAATCGACACGAGCCTTTTTTTGAGCGACTTTCAATTTGTGCGTGATCCAACGAGAACAAACCTTTTTTACAGCCAGGTATTCATGCAGTATCGAATGTATACTGGTGGGAAAAATGTACAAGGATGTCTCTATCTCTCGGTATGTCGCATGTCGATCTTTCATTATGAGTTCACGCACGGCATCAATATTCTCTGGCACAACAGCCGTTTTTGGACGACCTTCACGGAATTCGTCTTTGAGCGAGCTTCGGCCACGATTAAATTCATTATACCAATTTTTCACAGTGCTATAGGATGGTGCTTCATCGCCATACAAAGATTTAAGTTCATCAACGCACTCTTGTCGTGATAATCCACGTCGAAAGTTGTGAAAAATTATGGCACGAAAATGTTCACGAGTTAATTCCATTTTTTTCTATATTAATTTTTTCAAGTCACTGTGAACAACACAAAAAATGGTCGTACGTCAAAACGTTTTGAGTACGATTATGCTTAAAAATGACAAACTTTCCAATGGAAATGTCAGATTGTACTTGGCAGTACTCAGTGTTGCCAGGCCAGAAATATATATAGCAGCCCTCGTATTTTGCAGATTTTGTGGAAGTAAAACAGATGAAAAAAAATGCTGTGAAAGCTGATTTTCTTCAAAAAGTCTTTTAACATATTGAATAAAATTAAACTACGACACGGGAAAATTAAATTAACTAATTTTTATAAAAATCCTGTTTTTTTATATTATTAAATTAGCGAAAGCACTTATTGATAGCCATTTCGCTACTGCTTACTTAGTTCTTCAGGAAACCTCTTACAAATATTTTAAATAAACTAAATATTTTTATCCAAACAATAAAGTAAAGACAAAAATCAAAGTCTAAGCAAAAAAAAACAATAACCAACTATGATTTGATTTTCCTTTATTCACTGTATACGGCTGATTGTTTTGGGCTCTTTTAAAGTTCAGTTAAAAGATGATAAAAATAAAATATCACAAAACATTACGATAATTTATTTTTGTCTATGCACGGGCGGGTACCTTTCAAATTATTAAATTAAATTAAACCACGGGAAATTAAACTAAATATTTTTGTGCTTTCCCCCTCAATAATCACTATCGATGATTTAATAACATAATCGGGATAAAAAATAGCACGATAAAACAAACAGTGTTTATTTTTTCTTACATACCTTTCTACATTATATTAGTTATGTTTATGCTAACTGTTAATGCCGGCGTAAGACGTATTAAAAATTAAACCAACACAGTCTCACAAGCAAAATAAAAGAAAAACAGCAAGAGGAATTGAAAAATTTTGTATACATAAAATTATTTTGGTATTCAATTATAGTTACACATACATTTTAATAATAAAAATGCAATTTATTTGTTGGTTGGAAATGCTGGTATATACTTTTTTATTTCCTCTTAAGGCGATTTCCCAAAATTCAATACAATCAACAGACACGCTCCATTAGATCATAATGAAAAGTTTTCGTCTACGATTTTTTTGCAATGATTTTATTATACTTACATAAACATATGTATGTATAGAAAAATTCATGTGAGTAGAGAGGGATAAATACAATGATTTTCCAAGGTCGAAGGGTAACTAAAACTCTTACAGAAGTCATCATATATGAAAATTTTTCAAAATTTCTGAAATTCAATTTGAATAAACTATGTTTACAGTTAATAGCACAATAGGTTTCATTCTTCGAGATCAAAGGATTTTGTCGCATCAAACTTACTTGAAAAAAATCCCGAAATTCACTATACCATTTTTAATACAAGTATGTGGATAATTTTGTCGCATGATATTTTTTGTCTAAAATGTATTCAACTTGACAACTTACTGCGGAAAGTTGTAAACTTTGAGACTATTAATATAATTTAGAAAAGGAAAGAAATAAAAAGTTATTTAATATGTTCATTAATACGAGGGCTGCTATATATATTTCTGGCCTGTCAACACTGAGTGCTGCCAAGTGCAATCTGACATTTCCATTGGAATGTTTGTCATTTTTAAGCATAATCGTACTCAAAACGTTTTGACGTACGACCATTATTTGTGTTGTTTACAGTGACTTGAAAAAATTAATATAGAAAAAAATGTAATTAACTCGTGAACATTTTCGTGCCATCATTTTTCACAACTTTCGACGTGGATCATCACGACAAGAGTGCATTGATGAACTTAAATCTTTGTATGGCGATGAAGCACCATCCTATAGCACTGTGAAAAATTGGTATTATGAATTTAATCGTGGCCGATGCTCGCTCAAACACGAATTCCGTGAAGGTCGTCCAAAAACGGCTGTTGTGCCAGAGAACATTGATGCCGTGCGTGAACTCATAATGCAAGATCGACATGCGACATACCGAGAGATAGAGACATCCTTGGACATTTCTTCCACCAGCATACATTCGATACTGCATGAACACCTGGCCGTAAAAAAGGTTTGTTCTCGTTGGATCCCGCACAATTTGAAAGTCGCTCAAAAAAAGGCTCGTGTTGATTGGTGCAAAGAAATGTTGCAAAAATACGATTGCGGTGCTTCAAAAGACGTTTATAAGATCGTCACAGGTGACGAATCATGGATCTATGCGTATGAGCCAGAAACGAAACAACAATCGACCGTGTGGGTCTTCAAAGACGAACAAAATCCAACGAAAGTTGTTCGTGGAAGAAGCACTTCGAAGCAAATAGTCGCCTGTTTCTGCGGCAAAACTGGTCATGTGGCGACTGTTCCGCTTGAGCAACGTAGGACGGTCACTTCTGAGTGGTACACTACAATTTGTTTGCCTAAAGTCATCGGAGAAATTCGAAAAACCAACAAGAGAAGACGAATCATTGTTCACCATGACAATGCGAGCTCTCATACATCGGCTTAAACCAGAGCGTTTTTGACCGGCCAAAACGTCGAATTAATGGGTCATCCGCCGTACAGCCCTGACTTGGCACCTAATGACTTCTTCTTGTTTCCGCACATCAAGAAATGAAATGCGTGGTCAACGATTTTCGTCGCCAGAAGAAGCTGTTGAAGTGTTCAAAAACCATGTTTTAGAGGTGTCTCAATCGGAGTGGAAAAATTGCTTCAACAACTGGTTTGAGCGCATGCAAAAGTGTATAAATCATGCTGGAGAATACTTTGAAAAACAATAAAACCATTTTTGATTATAAATATTCGCATTTTCACCATTAGGCCAGAAATATATAGAGCAGCCCTCGTATCTGCCGAGAAAACAAATAGGTTCAATAATAAAATTTTTACAAATTAAGAATATTTACAAATTAAAATCGTCTTGTTTAACTTTCAAGCATCTACCAGGCCTTGATTAGACCAGTTCTTAAAAAGTTTCTAATGTTATAAGCAAGCTTCTCTTCTTATTTTTTTTAAATATGCACTTTTTTTCCTTAACGATTCTCCATAGGTTTTTCTTTGACCTTTTAATTAATTATATTTTATTTATGGCCTCTTTGCCTTATTGATAAAATGCAGTTCTCATTTAATCAATTTGGCTTTTTGTATAAGACTCTAAGGTTTTCTTTACAAAATTTGGGTAGAATCCACTGATGAGCTATATATGAGCAATAGCGAAATGGCCATATGGATATGCTTTTCCCGCAGTAATACACTTTATTTTTTAGTTTAAAATAATAAATATTTTATGAGAATATCATGAAATATTTATTAAAGTAAATTAATTATATTTTATTTATTTTACAAGTAATAGGAACTATTGGAATAATAAATTTAAAAATAAAGACCTATTGCTTGGTTATACGTTTTTAATTGCATTTAAGAGACCGATGATTCAGAAAACTAATCCATTAATAATATTTTTACATCTGATATTGCCATCTCGCGGCATTTGACATTTGGCATATGGAAACATATTGTGAAAGAGATGTTTTTCCATTTTTTCTTGATCCAAACTATTTGACAAATGCCATTTCAACGTTTCCATCACCATGCTAACGGTCCTTGTGGTGTACTTTGAATTATGATCCTTGTTTTTTGGCCATCTACCCAAGTTTTTTCACCGATTAAGTTAATTTAAGATTTATTAGACCACAGGACGTTTCTCCATTTTTCATGCCTTCCAAACAGAGAAACAAATTTTGTACTCGCAAAGATCGTCAAATAGTAGTCTTTTCTGATACTGGTAGATATAATTCAGTTTTCAGCAGTAGCGCAGACATGAAATAATTTCGCGTAGACAACATTTTAATTCTATCACCGTCTGCTTTTAAGGTTTTTTGTGGTTGACCTCTCTTTAGATTTAATTTTGTAGGTTGAACGCATTTTTAATCATATTTCATGGCCTCCAACAATTTCTGCAATCTTACGTTAAGTATTACCATGACTGTGGCGCTGGCATTTTAACGTTAATGTCTTTTATACTTTTTATTGTTTTTTTTTCAATTGCTAATATTAGTTTATAAATAAATAATTAGTGAACCTATTTATATGCTTCAAACTGTATATACATAAATATTTATATCACAATTGTCTTCCAAACATACACATACATAAATTAATAAACAAAAATAACTGAATAGTTCTTCCTCGAATAGGGTGCTTCGCTTTGTGAGATCTTTGTTCTACCTAAAAAATCGAAAAAGAACTTTTATAAATAAAAAGGATGCATATTTTTAGCATAGTCCTAAATTAATTTACAATAAACTATTCGACTTTTCTAAATTACTAAGTGTGAAAATATTTGAGACAATTGACAAAACAATTCATAAAGTATTTGAAAAAAAAAGTATTTTTGAAAACGAAACTGACAAAGACTTTTTTTAATTAATTCTTTTTCAAGTCGCACTTTTATAAAATGTCTGTTTTATAAAAAAAAAAAATAATAAACTTTTTTAACAAACGATACTCTAAAATACATTTGTACACGTAAAAAAGTATTGTCTGGCAAATTATTAAATGTATAAAATTAAATAAATAAATTACATTTACTTACATAATATAATTGTTTTCTTTATGTATTTACGAAAAGATTATAAATAACAAATTATCAGCGAAAAAGAATAAGAAACATAAAGTATTAAAATTGTTTATCATTGTTTACAAAATATAAAACACAATTTAAATTTTGCCACCAATGCTGTTGAACTCTTTGAACGATTTTCGTTATAAACAAGAAGAAACTAATTTTTAACACAGTAATTTGTTTACGTGTTTTTTTATTTTTTTTTTTACATTTGAATACGTCAACTATTTGTAGAAATTTATTAAGTATTTGTAATTTAAAAAATAATGGATTTGCGTACGTGCATTCTAATAGATTAAAATTGGTTACACTCGAAAGTACTTCACATTAACCATGTTTACCTGTATTCGAAGCACAATAATTGGTATAGAAAATTTGTTTAAAACAGTGCGTATGCATTGTCAGTGAGTATTGTTTTAAAGGCTATCGCAGAATCGCCCATAATTTTTAAGTTACGGGCCATTGAAATTTCCTAAAATGTCAATATGGGTTTATTTTCAAAGCTTTTAATGAGATCTTTAAGAAAATACTAAAAATTGTTAAAAATGTTTAAGGGACTACGAGCCTATGACATTTTTATGTAAAATTATTTATATGTAGTACTTCATGTTTTTTTCTTATTTTTCACTGAACTAGATTTACATAAATGGTGAAGGGTATATAAGATTCGGTATAGCTGAATATAGCGTTCTTACTTGTAAGATTTATTTTAGTATTACTTTTTGCTATTGGGAGCTATAGTGATACTTAGTTTTTTTAATTTTTAAGTGAAGAAGTCTAAGGTCCATAATACACGTAAAAACATGTGTGTTGTATGGGGACACTCTTTAATTTTTAAGTTTATGAACTGTTTTCAAAACGGGACCAATCTGTAAGCACCACCTTTCAAATAAAAAAGACATTATTAAAATCGATCCAGAAATGACTTAGTCATAGATGCACAAATATAAAAAAATATTCAATCGAATTTATAACTCTCTTTTTTAATTTGGTAAAACATTAAAAAGTCTAATTACTTTTACAAAAAACACATTTTTTAGCGTTTGTTAATTTCGCTACCTTGTTTAATTTTCAACTTTCCAAGCAGATGATTATGATAGAAAATTGACTTTATTATGTTACGTCGTTTTAAGTTAGCTTGAAGAAAAAATTTGTTTACGATTTTAAAGTTAGGAAGTTTCATTTAACAACACATGGTATATTATCACCTTTAGCCTTTTATAATGAAATATTTTTTTAAATTGTTTAATTTTCATAAAAAAAAACTTTGTGCTATTTTTCAAACTATCCCGATTAAATTAATTACCGATATTGATTATTAAGCGTCAAAGCACGTCTCGATGGCCATTTCATTACCGCTAACTTAACTCTTCAGAAAACTTCTGACAAACTTTTTAAAAAAAATATTTCCGTGTCTTTAATTTAAAACCACAAATTTAAGTGGTTCTAATTATTTGATCGAGAGTGTAACTTGGGATAAATTGCATAATAAAAACGAAGTATACTGTAACGAGAAAAACTTTCATACATTTTACAATAACAAAACTTACTTAATTACAAATAATTGCTTTTGAAAGCAGATAAAACCCAAAAATACAGCTATTGTTTAAATTGTTTTTATACATATATTTTTTTTTTAATTTCAGAAATTCTTGGTAATGAAATGTGTCAATCATGGAAAAAGGAGCTAGAAAAGACAGTTAATTCTAAAAAACGGCCAAGCCTTTTAAGAGCTGCTATGCGGGTGTTTGGTTTGCGTTTTGCATTATTAGGCCTGGTGTTATTTCTGCTTGAATTGGGTTTAAAGTAAGAAGCCTTTTTGTATTTAAACTGCGATAACAAGTCAAGTTAAAGAAAATATTTAAGTTTATTTTCTCACAAATACACATTTTTGCTTTTATATCACCCGACACATGCGGGTGATAAAACATTTTAATTTAAGTCTTGTCGGCTATCTATGATCAAAGAATTTGATTTAATTTTAACTTTTTATTTATTTTACAGAACCCTGCAACCACTGTTTCTGTTGGGATTGATTGCATTTTATGCAAATGATGAAGGCGACATAACAATGGCTTATCTTTATGCGGCTGGTGTAATATTGTGCTCAGCATTAAATGTGATCATAATGCATCCGTATATGCTGGGCACTATGCACACAGGCATGAAAATACGTGTAGCCATGTGTAGTATGATCTATCGTAAGGCTTTGCGTCTGAGTAAAACTGCTTTGGGTAAGACCACTGCTGGTCAAGTGGTCAATTTGATATCGAATGATGTGGGACGTTTAGATTTGGCCATGATATTTATACACTATCTATGGGTGGGTCCCTTAGAGACGATATTAATAACATATTTAATGTATAGAGAGGTATGTAGAAACAAAGTTTTTCTACAATTTATATACATACATACATACATCATTTTTAAATTCTTTTTTAAATTTATTTTTAGATTGGTATCTCTGCCGTGTTTGGAGTGGCATTCATGTTAATGTTTATACCACTTCAAGGATGGCTGGGTAAAAAAACATCCGTTTTACGTTTGCGTACAGCTTTGCGTACAGATGAGCGTGTGCGCATGATGAACGAGATCATTTCTGGCATACAGGTTATAAAAATGTATGCTTGGGAAATACCTTTTGGGAAAATGGTGGCACATGCTCGCAAAAAAGAAATCAATACCATAAGACAAGTATCATATATACGTGGTATATTGTTATCTTTTATAATGTTCCTAACACGTGTATCGATTTTCCTAAGCTTAGTTGGTTATGTGATTCTGAGTCATTTTCTAACGCCGGAAAAAGCATTTGTCATAACAGCTTATTACAATATCTTAAGAACAACAATGACCGTCTTCTTTCCTCAGGGTAATTTTTATACCAATAATTTTAAATTTATTTTATTGCAGGGAGAATAAATCGTTGCTCCTACCGGGCAAATATTTAAGGTATATATATTAACAGTGTTATGTAAACAGTGGCTACGCCTATTATGTCTATTATGTCTTTCTGAACTAAGCTCAAATCAATATAACACAAGGAGCACTTAAAATTCAGAACAAAGTAGGTTTCTCAATCGATTAGTTTAGAAAGAATTATTTCTTTAAGAAATGAAAAACTACATATCAATATTATGTCATCACTAAACGCCAAAAGAAACCAAAGAAGAATTACGTGTAGTTCATGGCACGTCCCTACGTAAAACTCTTTACAATTAGGTAAATAAATTTAAACGTGGCCGTACATTTTGGAAATCATACGATTTGGCAACTAGTAGATTCTGTGATTTAAATTATTTATTCCGAAATTGTGCGCGAAAACATATCGGGATGATGGGTGACGTTCTCTCACGATCAAGAATAAACAAGTAAAAGTGCTATATTCGGCTAAACCGAATCTTATATATGTATCCTTTACCATATATGTAAATCTGGTTTAGTGAAGTAATTCCAATCAAAAAAACAAATATTGGAGTGGCAGAGAATTAAGAAATAAAAAAAATTTGGTACATTATTTTAAATAAAAATGCCATCTGCTCTTAATGGGTTAAAAATTTAAAAAAAATTTAGTATTTCCTTAAAGATCTTTTCAAAAGCATTAAAATGATACCCATACTGATATTTCAACAAACTTGTAACTTTCAGAGCCCCAGAACTCGGAAAATATGGGCGAACGCCAATTTTTTCACTTGATGTTTTTTTCTTATTTTTTAGTTCTCTTTTTGATTGGAATTACTTTATTGTTCCAAATGACATAAAAAAATTAGAGGTAGGCGTGGTGTTTTGCCTGCTTCCTCGAAAGACATGGATCGATCCAATAGTGTCTTTCGAGACTATATCTGACTGACATATGTATTCTTTTTGTGCCGAGGAAAACTTGATTTCAACACTTATACGGACGGACAGACGGACATCGCTCAATCGACTTCGCTATGCATAAGAAGTCAGAATATATATACTTTATGGGGTCGGAAAGGCATATTGTAGAAATTACACACGGAATGACAAACTTATACATACCCCAGTTCCACTTTTTGTTGTGAAGTGTAGAACAAGAAAAACCGGCAGAGCAAAAAAAGTAAACACCTTACATCAATAAAATGTGTAGTTGCAGATGGAAAAAGTATATGATTTGACTTGCGAATTATTACTGCATCCAAATTATTCTTCACATTTGGCTCCTTTTAGCTAAATACGATTCATAGCTTTCATGTTTTCAACTTCAAAGAAATATTTTTGAACAGACTTATTCAATTAACCGTGACTTATGAAATGAATATTGTTAAATAAGTTCGTTTTTTTTATTTAGGCATTTCTCAATTGGCCGAAACTCTGGTATCGATTAAACGCATACAAAATTTTATGCAAAGTGAAGAGACTGATATTATAGACAATTCGAACGATTTTGTAGCCAATTACGATTGCAGTAACCAATCAACTATAAAAGATGGCGACAGAGTTTTAGACGAAAATTTAGAAAATGAAGAAGCGGAAAAAGAACCATTAATTTCTAATGGTCATGCCACGCTATCAGAGGCAGGAATTATTATTAGCAATGTAAAAGCTAAATGGGATCAAGATTCTTCCGAATATACATTAGATGATGTTAACTTACGCGTGCAACCAGGTACTCTAGTGGCAATAATTGGTCCTGTAGGTGCTGGAAAATCAAGGTTTGTTTGTTGAATGGGTTTAATTTTTAAATTTGATAATCCATCCACTTATTTTCTTTTCAATCGAAGTCTTATTCAATGTATACTCGGTGAACTTCGTCCAGAGTCGGGAACCATTAAAACAAATGGAACTGTTTCATATGCTTCACAAGAACCATGGCTTTTTACTGGCACAGTACGACAAAATATACTTTTCGGGCAGCCTATGGATAAAAAACGTTATCATCAAGTCGTTAAGAAGTGTGCCTTGGAACGTGATTTCGAGCTTTTACCTTTTGGTGATAAGACTGTGGTTGGAGAAAGAGGTGCTTCTCTGTCAGGAGGACAAAAGGCACGCATTAGCTTAGCCAGAGCTGTTTATCGAAAAACGTCCATATACTTACTTGACGATCCACTAAGTGCAGTAGATACTCATGTTGGTCGCCATCTGTTCGACCAGTGTATGCGTGGTTTTCTACGTGATCATATTGTGGTATTAGTGACACATCAGTTGCAATTTCTCCAAGCCGCCGATCAAATAGTCATAATGGACAAGGGTCGTGTTAGTGCAGTTGGCTCTTATGAATCATTGCGAGAAAGTGGCTTAGATTTCGCCCAAATGTTGGCAGATCCTGAAAAGGATGATTCCATGGAAGCTAAATCTCGTTCTCGCTCGGGCAGTCATATCTTTGATCGCCAAAATAGCGAAGCGTCTCTTAATTCGGCAGCCGATTCAACTATGGAAGATAACGCCATGCAAGTGCAAGAGAGTCAAGAAGAAGGCAAAATTGGTTTGGAATTGTATAAAAAATATTTTAAAGCAGGAGGAGGTTTCTTTATGTTTATAGTAATGTTGCTGTTTTGTATATTGTCACAGGCTTTGGCTTCATGTGGTGACTATTTTTTATCGTATTGGTGAGTTAAATATTAAAATGTTGTTTTAACAAATGATTTAAGTGGGGTTTCTGTATTGCAAGCGAGCGACTCGTCTAGAAAACTGGTGTAGTGCTTTTCATACAAATTTTTAGACGAGTCGCTCGCTTGTAATAGAGAAACAGCACATTAATATTAATTTGGTTTAAGTATATTTTTAATAATAATAATTTATAAGAGAGCTAATTATTTACAAATGTTTGCTGACGTTTTCCAAAGAAAAAAAGAAAAATTAGACAGCGGAAATTCGAAATGATATGAAAAACTTACCTAAATAGAAAGCTTGCTGTTTTGCATTTTCAAATCATAAATAAAGATTAATGTGCTGTTTTTATATTACAGGTGATCAACTCGTCTGAAAAATTGATATGGTTGTAACTCAAAAAACTGAGTGCTTTTCATACAGAAACAGCACATAAATTTTTCCTTCGCCTTATGTATTACGGTGGTTTTTAACAAGAGCAACATTGGCCAGAGAGTGCAGTCATTGTGTGGAGTAGTTCCAATGCAATTTGTACATCATTTTTAAGAGTTTATTATGAAAAACTTGTTAAGAGTTTAATTTTTAGAAACTTGTAACTTTCTTATAAAGTAATCTGCTGATATAGACCAAACAGGGGCCGCATAGATTATTATTGCTTGCAATGTAGATTTGAATATCAAATTTTTATTATGAATATTGAGTTTGACATTTCTATCTAATAAAGAGTAAGGCAATCTAGTCAGCTTATTAAATTTATCGATAATATACGGTATAAAAGTATTTTACCAATCCCAACCAAGGGATACGAATGTTGTCCACATTTAAATTGTTTTAAGGTAGATAACAAGATTTTATACTACAAGAGAATTAATGTTTTGGGTTTTTTGTGGATTTACAAGTATCTTCTATTTCGAAAAATATTCATTTACTGTAGTTAGAGCAGCCTGCAAATTTTCCAGAACATCAGAAGAAAAAATTCCTGAGCTGAGTATAGCGGTATCGTATGCAAATATATGCCATTAAAATTGGGAAGTCTGCAGGGAGTATAAGTTTATATCAGAAAGAAAACTTGAGACAATTTTAATTAGCAATCATTCCTTTATGTTGTCTTATCATTTTATAGATTAGACCATTATGCCAAACAGAGTCAATAGCGGCTTAATATAGAATAGAACCATTCCTCTTGATTTCTCTTGGAGGAAATTAGAGGTAACGATGTTTCGTATTCTGATAAGGGGCGGAGTAGAATTTTAAACTATATTTTGATAAATCTATTTGTACTTCACCTGAATATTTCCTTTTTCTGTTCTTAATTATTTGGAATTAATTATCCAATGTAGAAATTGATCCCATCGTATCTGGCTTTAAATGCTGAAAATTATATCTTATATGTTAACCCGCAAAAAGATCTCTTATACAATTTTCATTAGAATCGGGCGTAATTGAGAATTAAACACATTAAAATATATGTATTTATTTTTATTTATTTTATTTAAAAAAATCAGAAATTATGAAAAATTATAAAAAATATATAAAACAAGGAAAAAGAGTATGAGCTTCTTAGACTTTCGACTCGAAATATGGATCAATATGGTTTTAAAATTAAATTAAGTCGAAAGTTTGATGACAAAACTTTATGTGCAAGTTTTATATTTTCTTCACACGTGTTTTTGAGGAGATCAGCAGTATTATTGCTTCCAAAAATGCAGAATCTTAAGGAGCTATATTTTAGGTATTTGAGCCGCGTTAAGTTGACTTTTGCAGATGGAACAAATTGGGGCAGGTAGTCTATCGCAAATGTGTTGGTGGAAAAATCGACAGTGACCGATTCTAAGCCGCACGAAAATTGTTGTTGCAACTTTTTGGGTACAATGCCATTTCTCTTGGCTTTTATTGTTGCTGTTGCTTCTTCCGCCTCTGAGTCAGCAAACTCGTTTCCGTTTAACCCGAAATGAGAAGGAGTCCACATTTTTTTATTTTTTTGGAATTTAGATTTACTTTATTTATAATTTCATTAAATAATGGTGATTTATATTGCAAGCTCTTAATATCTAGGATGGATGAGGGGCTGTCTGAGCAGATAACAAATTTTGAGCAGAAGCACCGCAGCGTATTTTGCAGTTAAAATATTGCAAGTGCTACCGCAGTAAAGTTGTAGCAATTATCTTCGATAAAACCAGTTTGAATAAGATTGCCGTCTTGGGTGACTATAGCAAAGGTATCAATGTTGTTAGATTTGGATCCGTCGCTGTAGATAAATTCGTAGTTGCATTTGGTAAGTCTTTCGGCTATACTGTCAAACATGGTTCTATATACGGTTGGCGATGTTGAGGACTTTGGCAGATCTGCCAGAGATAATACAAAGGAGCTTTAATTTGTGAGCCAAGGTGGTTTTTAATATTTGGCCATACGTATCGGCCGTGGAATTGTAGATTCCAACCTGTATGACCTTGTTCCATTAAATACTTTTTTTTACCTCTTGAAATTACGACACACTAAAAGTTTTGAGATAAGTTTGTAGGTGAGAATGATTAAACGATCTGGCTTCTGCCAATAGATTTTTTGTTGGACTAGTCTGGAAAGCTCTTCGACAAATAGCGCTATGGTAAGGACCTTCTTACATTTTGATTTGTGAATAGTTACAGCACTCATATATAGGGAGCCCATAATCTATTTTTTACAATATGATAGCCTGCGTAATATTCCACACAGTGAATATGTGAATTCTAAAGTTTTTTGAGGTTAGATATTTAGTTATATTTAATCTTGAGTTCAGTTTTCTTTCCAGCTGAAGACAGTGTTTTTTGAGTTTAAAATTCTTGTCAAAAACGACGTCTAAAATGCAAAAATTGTTTACGCGTTTTATTAAAATATATAATTTTACATTTACATATATTCAAAATTTTATAAATATAAATTTTTGTTTCAATTTCTTTCTATAGGGTTAACAAAAAAGGTTCAATAGAAGCCGACCGTGTTGAACTAGCAGCCAAACATATTAATTATGCATCTTACAATGATACCGATGAAGTTTTAGATCCAGGATCATCGCATCGTCTTGAGTCTAAACTATCTACGCTTTTAAAACAATACAATATACATGTAGATCCCGAAATGCTCGACATTTATATATTTACTATTATCACTGTGGCCACCATTGTAATTACTGTCGCAAGAAGTTTTCTTTTCTTCAATGTGGCTATGAAAGCTTCACAAAACTTACACAATTCTATGTTTAGAGGAATAACACGAGCTTCCATGTATTTTTTTAATACAAATCCCTCCGGCCGTATACTTAATCGCTTTTCAAAAGACATGGGACAAATAGATGAGATATTGCCAGCTGTTATGATGGATGTTATACAAATTTTCCTGTCCCTGATTGGTATAGTTATAGTAATAGCAGTAATCAATCCATTGTATTTGGTGCCGACCTTAATTTTGTCCATTATTTTTTATTATTTGAGAACGTTTTATTTGAAGACTTCGAGGAATGTTAAGCGTTTAGAAGCGATAAGTAAGTTTTCAATCTGAATTCACTTTTTACTTACCTTTATACATATGTACATACATTCATACATACATTCATACATACATGCTATAAATATGTTGTAATCAGTTGGTCGTAATTTCTTGAATTTCTAAATTAATTGTTGGCCACAGCATTATGTGGCTTGAACTAGTAAAATAAAATGTAAAAGTTTAAAGAATACTTACAAGTAGTTCCTTGAAAAACCCTTTGCAAAACACACATAGTAAATTTTTAAAATGTCCAGGTATTTGGATTGTTCGATATTCAAGACAAAAGTTAAAATTAGCAATTAATCTTTAATTAAAATTGTTAATTATTTATCAAGTACATATTTTTTTCTTATTCTTCAGCTCGATCTCCTATATATTCTCACATGGCTGCCTCATTGACAGGCATCTCTACTATTCGAGCGTTTGGTGCTCAGAGAGTTTTAATAACCGAATTCGACAACCATCAAGATTTACATAGTTCAGCTTTTTTCATGTTTATTTGTACGTCTCGTGCTTTTGGTTACTGGCTGGATTGTTTCTGCGTCATTTTTATAGCCATTATAACATTAAGCTTCTTTCTATTTGCCCCCGAAAACGGTGGTGATGTTGGTTTGGCTATAACACAGGCAATGGGTATGACTGGCATGGTACAGTGGGGAATGCGACAATCGGCTGAGCTAGAAAATACCATGACAGCGGTAGAACGTATTGTAGAGTATGATGACATACCACCTGAGGGTGAACTAGAATCCATTGAAAGCAAGAAACCTCCAAAATCTTGGCCAGAATACGGTAAAATAATATTCGATGAATTGAGCCTGCGTTATTTTCCAGATCCCAAATCGGAATGTGTATTAAAATCCTTGAATTTCGTCATAAAATCATGCGAAAAAGTAGGAATAGTTGGTCGCACTGGTGCTGGTAAATCATCGCTTATTAATGCTCTATTTCGATTATCCTACAATAGTGGCAGTGTTATAATTGATGCTCGCGATACCAATGATTTGGGTCTACATGATTTGCGTAGTAAAATATCAATTATTCCCCAAGAACCTGTTCTTTTTTCGGGTACAATGCGTTATAATCTAGATCCATTTGATGAATATTCTGATGCTAAATTATGGGAAGCTTTAGAAGAGGTAATTACTTTTAAGAGCATAAATTATAAACAAAATTTTAATTGTATGAAATCCTTTGCTAGGTCAAACTGAAAGAGGTTGTATCTGAGTTGCCCAATGGATTGCAAAGCAAAATTTCCGAAGGTGGAACTAATTTCAGTGTAGGTCAGCGACAACTTGTTTGTTTGGCTCGGGCTATTTTACGTGAAAATCGTATACTGGTCATGGACGAAGCTACAGCCAATGTCGATCCCCAAACAGATGCCTTGATACAGACAACAATTCGTAATAAATTTAAAAATTGTACAGTACTGACAATAGCCCATCGTCTACATACTGTAATGGATTCAGATAAAGTATTAGTAATGGATGCTGGAAAGGTGGTTGAATTTGGTTCACCTTATGAATTGTTAACCGAAAGTGAAAAAAGAATATTCCAAAGTATGGTTAAGCAGACAGGAAAATCAACTTATGAAAACTTATTTAAAGTTGCAAAAAAGGCCCACGAAAACTCTTTAAAAAATAAAACAGAGTAGTTTTTGTAGCATTAAGTACAATTTTCTATATTAAAAACTTGCGATTACTTAAATCATGCCAATACGAAAAGACTAAAGATACTACAGGCCTTTGTTTTATAGTGCAATTACTTATAAGAAACTATTTATCATTTGTATTTGTTTTAAGTTTTTTTTTTTTTTTTTTTTGCTTTGTAAATGTATACAAAATGTGGGGTATTTAAAGTTATTATTAATCTTATATGTTGTCCAGTGAAATAAATGTATATTGTATATTTTGTATGTATTACAACTTATTATTGAACTTATTGTGAACAAATCAGTTTTTAAGTCAAACTTAAGTCTTAAAAGTTAAAGTAAATATTAAAAATAAAAACTATAACGTGCCTTTATTTATAGTGTAAAAGTATACAAACGTCCAAAAATTATAATAAAATAACGTGTTTTTTAAATACACTGAACATATTCTTTTCCTCTAATTTTATTACGAATCTGGCAACTGCATGAACTCTTACGAAATTACTCAACTTTTCTCACTCAGTTTCTGTGGTTTTGTTTTGATTCCCTTTTCTTTTTAGTTTATTCAAGTACATAATTTTCGTTTTGAAGTTTTTAGTTCGAGCACCTGAAAAATTTAGTTTTGCACCGTTTTTTATTAAATAAAAATTCAAAATTATACTGAATTATTAAGTTAAACTGTTATTGAAATGAATTATGAGAAAAGTGCATAGAATTAATCAAAATAAAGTAGAATAATAATTAAAAAAAAAATAGAAATAAATCATTGCATTTACCCTCAAAGGTTGGCTGTTGTATGTAGTAAAATCCTAAAAAAAAACAATTTCCACAAAGAAAATGTAAAAGTATATAACGTGTGCCCGTATACATATATGTACGACAGGATTAACCAGATGGTACAAGTGTGCGTGTTGTCTAAAGAGCTGTGTGCGTGCTAAAATTTGTATTCTTATTTTTGTTTATGATATAAATTATACGACAAATAACAAACCCAAAAGGTAAAAATTTTAGTAACCATTTCCTAAAATGAAAAATTAGTACATTTCATTATCTCAATTATATTTATGATTTATGATTGTCATTTATTGCAATAAAAAAGTAATTGTCCTTCCTTTTGCATTCGTTTTTTTATGTCAATGTTTTTATGTTGTTTCTTATTGTTGTGTTCTGGAAATGAACGGAATTAGCTGACTTAATGGAAAATCGGCAAACGGAAACGATTGGTGAATTTAATATTTGCACAGAGGGCTATAAAAATATAATTTATTAAAAATTCAGTTTCTAAAAACCACGAAATATAAATTATTTTTGAGTTTTATTTGTTTGAGCAGAGTTTAAAGGGGGAAAAAAGAGAATAAATTGGCAAATGCAGATTTAAGGAAAATTCAGAGGAAAAGACCTATGGATATATAGGTGAAGCCCGCATAATTTTTAAATTCTGACATATTAAAAACCATACCCAACGTTAACATATTAAAACCATTGAAACAATTTAGGATGGTCGGCTTTTGGGCAAACGAATTTCTTGTTCTGCTAAATTTTGCTTATTAATGGTAATCGTTTAATTTTGTGATTTATCGGTGTGTACAAAAATATACTGATAAATTCGATTTTGTGTTTTTTTTTTGTAAATTTTTAATTTTTCGGTGCGAATTATTTGTATATATATTATGTATTTCGGTTGCAATATTTAAAAGTTTTGTAAAAACAAATTATTTTAAAAACGCGAGACTATAGGGCTTTCTGTAACGGTTTAAATTTATAATTGCAAACTTGGACCATAACGACACACATAATGAATCTGCACAAATTGAAAGCAAATACAGATAAAAATTTGATAGTCGTTAGCCCTCTCTGTTTTTTTTTTTTTTTTTAATTTTCAAAAGATAATTACGAATCATCAGATGCATTTTTCTGCAAACCGCTATTTTAAAACTATTGTGTAAACGCAAAAATAATCTGTCTTAAGATTTTTACTCCCAGCTTTAAAATAAGGATGGAATTTTATATTATTTTCTCATGTATTTTACGTACGTAAAGTCGTATCATCTAAACCCCCCTTAAATAAAATTAATTTTGTCAGTGATGGTAAACGAAATCTATAAATTCAACTTTTTCAGCTCAAATCGCATTAAACATCCTTTTATTAAATTCTTGTTTGAATTGAGATTAATATAGTCATTAAAAGGTCATTCCGTTATATTTTTTAATAATGATTAGGTAAAATTTATATTAGGATAAAATGTTACCCACTTTGCCATCACTGAGCTGTTGTTTAGTTGTTTTTTGTATTTCTATAATTTAGTAATACGGCACTTGAAGTTTGATCGAGTGACATGATTGACGGTCACACTAGGTAGTTATTAAACGAACGCAATTCATTATTTTCCCGGATATAACATTATTATCCTCATTATAAATTGCCCTTCACAGGACTTGTTCCAACGACAATCCGTTGTTTGCCCCCGAAAGACCTGAGTTACATTCGTCCAAAAAACTCAAAAGCGATAGTTTTGAATAGGGAAAAAGGAAACAGCTTTAAAAAAAGAGAGCTTTTATTCTAATTCCGCCTCACCATTTTAAGAGAAAATTATAATTTCAATATTGCAATGAAAATAAAAATTCTAATAATTACGAAATAAAAATTAAAAAAAAAACATCAAGTGAAAAAATTGGCGCTCGCTTATATTTTCCGAGTTGCAGGACTCTGAATTTTAAAATTTGTAAAATATCAATATGGGTATCATATTAAAGCTTTTGAAGAGATATTTAAGGAAATACTAAAATTTTTGAAAAATTCTTATCCCATTAAGAGCCGATGGTATTTTTATGTAAAATGATATGTATGCAGTACTATTTTTTTTAAGTTGTTTCACTAAAGTAGATTTTCATAGATGGTGAAGGGAATATAAGATTCGGCATAGCCGAATATAGCACTCTTACGTGTTTTGATTGGATTTACTTCACTGAACTAGATTTGTTCCAAATGATATGGAAAAGTTAGAGGCAGGAGTGATGTTTTGCTCGCTGTCTCAAAAGAATGGATCCCTGATTTTCAATAGAAGCATTTTCGAAACTATGTCTGATCGATTGGCGTATTTAAATTTTGTCTAGTTCAACTAGTGCCTTGGCGAAGTTGATTTCAACCCGAACACAGACAGACAGATGGACATCGCTCACTTGACTTCGCTATGCATAACATCTCAGAATATATATTCTTTATGGGGTCGAAAGTCGATATTGTAGAAATTACAAACGGATTGACAAACTTAGATATACCCTTTTTTACTTTTGCAGTGGAGAGTATAAAAACAAAAAATAATGACACTCTATTTTATTCAACAGATTTACTTACCTCCATTTTCTTATTACAAGAAAAATATTTTTTCCAATTGCAAAGCATTGCCGTTGCGTTGCCGCAGCGATATTTTGGTATGCTACATACAAATTGTACAGGCATGAGAACTTTTGGTAGCAAACAAATCTCTAGCTCTAGAAAATTTTTTTCATACTGACGTATTGCTACGTTATAGGTACCCTATTCGCAAATAAAAATTATTTCTAATAATTTAACTCACTGTTTATACGGCAAAATTTTTTCCACATTTTAGTGTAACCGTGGTATCGGATAGTATTTTTTAGTAACTAGCAGTGCCTACGACTTTGTCCGCGTGTAATTTTGTATTTTCTTACTGCCGTATTCACAAAATAATTAAATAGATTTGAAATGTATTTTAGGAGGATGGAAGGAGTATGGAAAATTTGTATTAAAACATATTTGAAAGTTACTTTATTTTTTATGAATATGGGAGTTAAAATTCAAATTTAAAAAATTGTGTTTTTAAATATTTATTCCAGACTTCTGTAATAATGTAAAATTGGGTGCTTTCACACTTGTATCTCGATTTTCTCTTTATTAAATTTATTAAAAAAAGTATTCTATTTTTGAATCAAGGGACCTCCTCAGAAAATTTTGTTCAAATCCATCCAGTAGTTTTTATGTGATGCGAACGCAGACAGACAAAAATTCCAAAATTACGTTTTTTGTATTCCATATCGATTACTATTTACATTAACATCAAAATTTTCAAAAAATATTTCATGTACAGAAATAACCCTATTACAGTTTTATTATATGTATAGATTGGTAATTATATTTAATTGGTAAAATGTCGACTGAAAAAGTTTGAGCATAAATGAATCGAAATTAATTTTAGCTTTAGTTCGTTTATTTTAATTTCTAAAAACCTTTTTAAAAAGAAAAATTATTTAACAAATGCATGTGGACGTTTTCCAAAGAATACAAGAAAAATTATACGCTAGCAGAATGTAATCCTGCACTTTCTGGGACCCTAAGTCCTTCATCAGCATTCTTCGCATCTATCAACATTAGTTGTGTACTTGTAAACATCATCTATTTAACAAACTAACTTTGTAAATAATTTATAGTTATATCCCCTAGACTTGTGCCATTTAGTTCATTTAAGTGACCGATCATTTTAGTTCAAAGTTAAAAAGGAACTACTTCAAAGTTTAAAATGATCTAGTTCAATTTTTAGTTCAATGATTGTTTTTAGTTCAAAGCTTGTTTAGTTCAAATGATCTGTAAGTTCGAAATGTCTTTATAGTTCAATATTCGTTTAGTTCAATTGATCTCTAAGTTCAATATGTCTTTATAGTTCAAGGCTCGTTTAGTTCAAATGTTCTTTCGCAGTTTTTTCAAATCTAAAGAAAAATTAATTACTTCAGCTTCTGGCCTGTTAACATTCTATTTGACTTACAACTGCTGCAGCGAAATCTATTCTATCTGTTTTACAAGTAACACAACGATTAAGTGATAGTTTAACAAAAATAAATTCATTTAACTTCTTATTACTAACGTTTTAAATTATATTTAAAAAGTGAACAACGAAATATGTGTAAAATTTAGTCCATCATGTAGTAGTTCAAGCACAAAGCATAGATCAAAATTAAACTAGGAAGACGGTCAAATTTGAACTAGTTCATGTAGTTTAAGCAATCGATTTGTTTAATTGAACTAGTTCGTTTATGAACTACTCAAGTCTAATGAGTGTGATATTTTATCGACGACTTTTTAAAGAATTACATAAATCAGCGCGTAAAGCGCAACGCTTTAACGCTGAAATTTCACACCTAAATAAGAGCATCAGCTTTGTGTCTCAAACAGTAAAAATAAATCATTTTATTTTATAAAACCCACTGTATAGAACTAAAAATAGAGATTAAACCGCAAGATTGCCCTGAGAATATCTAAATATAATAATTTTCAACAATAAAAAAAAAAAGCAGCCAACTTAAATTCCTAACGCACTGCCAAATTTTCATTTTCCATGTGCTAAGCGCTCACGTCTCGCTATTTTGTTATTCTTAACACATTTGTATTGACATGATAATTTTTGACATATAGATTGCGCTTTTAAGGTTTTACTATTTGGTTGTAAAAAACACTTCTTTGGTGTGTGGCTATGATTATGGGCTAATGAGTTTATTAAACTGTACTTCTAGGCACCGTTTTGGCATTTAATGTTGTTTCTTTTATAACTAAAACTAGGTGGCGCAACAGTTTGAAATAAGTTTTTAGTATGGTAAGTTTCGGTACCTATAAGCACTGTAAAAAGGGTGTATGTTTTAGGGGTTCATATTTGCGATATGTATGAGAATAGTTTTAAATATAGTATTAACTGATGCTATTGAAGTAAAGTCATATGTATTTTTATAACGAAACAATTCTTGGAAAAAACCGACGCCAAAACAGACAGACTTAAATTTATGTTTGCTTTATTGATGACACCATAAAAAAATTTGTTTAAATTAAAAGCGTTTATTTAAAACTGTTCAAAAGCATGGCCATATACATAAAATTACATTTACTTTCTATTTTTAAAATTTATACTTGTTATTATACTGGATATAGTAATGGACATTCTGTCTAATTTCCAAGTGTTTGTCGATAACGGAATCAATGATAGGGCCATATAGATCATATAACATCAGTTATGGGGATGCCCCTTAATTTATAACTTGAAATTTCCTACTTGTTATAGTGGACAGTTCAAAAGGTCATATACATTAACGGGACACCTATTAATTCCCAAAATCAAATTTTATACTCGCTGTTGTAGCGGACTAAGCAATACAGATTTTTCGTATATTTCAATCGTCTGTCTATAACGATTCCGCAGTTAACCATATATACCACATTACATCAACTGTTGTCACACCCTTTAATTTATATTTAAAAAAATTTATACTTCTTATTATACCAAAAGTGTTTGCAAAGAGACCGCCATATACTTAGATTAAATTACATCAATTATTTCTAAATATAAATTGTATACTTGTTTTTATAGCAGACTTAGCAATACAAATTCTTTTTACATTTCAACCGTCTGCCTACAACTGTTCAAAAGTATGGCCAACTACATCAAATTAAATAAACTATTGGAGCACCCTTTAATTTATAATTTCGGTTATTTATACTTCTTAAAACGATCATAATATTCGTAATTTGTTTAATTTTCAAGCCTTTGTCTATAATGGTTTAGAAGATAGGCCCATTTAGGTAAATTTTGGTCATCTATTGGGACACACTATAATTTTTAAATTTTTGTATTACATATAAATGTTTTTTTGACCTTTTTAAATAGTTTTTCTTTTCTAATTTATTAAGCACTAGGTCAGTTTTATAAATAATACAAATTTTTATTTATATTTTCAATATTTCGCCACACCTTTGGGTGGCATCATCAGGAAACAGGAAACAAAAAATTAGATTTTGTTATTTAAAAAAAAAGAAAATCTAATTTTTTGTTTCCTGATTCCTGATGATGCCACTCAAAGGTGTGGCGAAATATTGAAAATATAAATAAAAATTTTTATTATTTATAAAACTGACCTAGTGCTTAATAAATTAGAAAAGAAAAATTTTTGTATTACTTTTTGCTCTTGTGAACTATAGTGATAGGTAGTTTTTTTTTAATTTTAAAAGGTGCCCTTTACCAATCAAAATTCACGTAAATAATTTGTATTTCGTATGGAGACACCCTTTAAAATTAAAAATTATAAACAGTTTTTAACACGGTACCAATCTGTAAGCATAATGTTTGAAATAAAGAAAAATTTTTTTAAAACGGTACAGAAATAACTAATGGTAAAAGGCCAATGCGACCGGCCTGTGGCAACAGTATTACCTATTTGAAAAAAATTAGTTTGTTTATAAAAATATTCATGCAAAAGTTTTAATACGTTGAATTTAATTTAACTTGACAATGCCGTTAAAAGCGGCCGAGCGGTAATGTTGAAAAAAGTTTAACTTTTTGTTTTTCGACTTTAATTTGTCAAATCATCCATAGTCTTCTTTTTGTGTTTCTTTTTAGCAATTAAATTTATTTATTTCTGAGTCAAAAAACTAAAAATGTTTTATATTTTTTACAAGCTTCTACTTTAATAAGCCGCGATCATTTGCCTATGTAAAATAAATTTAAGCGGCAAAAAGAACAGCTGATTGTCGTCCGCTTCCTCATGACGCTTACATTGGCCTTTCACTATAAGTTCTACGAGCACAAACATGAAATAACAACATTTAGAGGAATTGATAATCTCGTTCTTTTTTTGAAGTCAGTTAAAAATAATTGAAAACATGCCTGATTATTTTTTTGAAAACTATTAGAAAAAATATTTAATATCTGTTTTTTATGAAAGTGTTGATTCTGTATTGAAGAAATGATAAAATTGTTAAAAAAAAATCGAATTTATTTTTGTTTTCTTTATTTTTCTGTTTTTTTGGTTTTTTTTAAATATTTTTATTCTCGTTTTGTGACTATTTTAAAAAGCTAATTCAAATCTTAATCGCCTTTACCATTTGTTTTTGACACGACTTTAAACAAAATTATCGTCGTTTATTAAATTAAATAATATTAACCGTTTGGTTAAAGTACAATTTCTTAATTTTTTAAGGCCTGCATAAAATAATACACCCTTACGGATATTCACTTTATATTAAAGATTATCACAATAACAACTTGTTTGCCGTGGGGCTTATATTGTGCTTAACGATCCTCTAAATATTTTAGTAGTTTAATGAAAACTTCTCAAATAGAAGAAAGCTACACATTCACACAAATGTCGAGATAACTAAGCACAGAACTTAATAGCGGCTATATTTTTACAAAATATAATTCAATTAAAAATAAAAAATCACTCAATGGGAAGTTGTAATAAGTTTGGCCGACAAGAGAGTATTTCATATTTAATTGCGCCATCCTCTCACTACATTTAAATTAATTTCAAAAGAAAAAAATATTGGCTAAAACAGAATGCTGGCCAGAGTTAAGTTAACACTACAAGTGTTTGGTTGTTGAAACGGTTAAAGTAACATGGAATTTTTTAATTTTTAATTCTTATCCTTTTGTCGAGTTTTATTTTTTAAATTGTGCGTAAAACCTTTAACAAATAAGTTTGATTTATAGAAGTATTATTTTTCACCTGAGTGTTTTATTAATAATGTAATAAAAATACAAAAAAATATAATTAAAATTATTAAAAGATTAAAAAACTTCACATAAGCATGATAATGCAAAACTCAAATCTATAAATTTTAGTAAACACGTCTGACTGTTTTAGAGTATCAGTGCGATAATAAACAAACTAGTATAAAAAGATAGTGTTTTTTTAACTATATTTGCTGGTAAGAGTTTTTTTTATAGTGTATGCAAACTAACTATGCCATCGCCTTTGATATACTTATAGAAATACAGCGATACAATAATTAAAATAAACTGTCATAAGTTTAAATAAGATTATAAATATTCTTACAAATTTCCTTTTTGCCTCTAAGAATTCAAGTTGTATGGTTTTGAACACTTTCGTATTGTGGTTAAAGAAAAGGAGAATTCAAAGATTAAAATCTTTTTTATTTAAATTAAAATGCAGTCTGGGTAAAAAAAATATTTGAATATAAAGGAATTTCGGGATATTCATATTCACCCTTATCGCGAATCTCAAGGAAATAAATTCTAGGGAATAATTTTGTTATTCCAAAGAACAATAAATTGGCATCGCCAATTGTTAGGGAGTAAAATAAACATCTGTTGCAATTCGAACACTCTATTGTGAATTGATGTAATTTTATTTTTTTAACGTATTTTTGTGATTTTTTTTTTAATAAATTGTTATTTTCTTGCAAAATGAATAGTATTTCGATGAGTTACAGGTTGTCAGAAGGAAAAAAAATTATTTGAAAAAATTAAGAGAATAAATTTGAGAGATGCGTCATCAGAAGCAATGTAAGTGAAAACAGGAAGAATTGTTGGCATTATGTACATATGTTTATAAATAAATTCTTTGCAGGTTCCAAAAACATTATAGAGTAAAGTAGCTTTCAGCTTGCAGCATGTCTACGCTTTTTTTGCAAAAGAAAGCTATCAAAAAGGTGTTGAGCAGCAAATGGACGTTGGTGTAGCGCAATCATTTTTTCGTGAGGTTTTGGCAGAAATTTTAACGATTTTTGAAAACAAACCTTGTACTTAGTGAATTTTTGGGCCAAATATAGAAGAATAAAAAGCTATTGCCAGGGAATTTAAAAAAATATAGCTTTTTAGGCATTAAAATAAAATCAAACAAATAACAACTATTTTAAAAATAACTAGAAAACTGCTTACATTGTGTTTCTTTTTTTATTCTTAAATTATTAAATGTTTGTGAAAAAATTCACATAATTTTTGGGGAAAAACCCACGGGAATAAAAATCGGCGATACCATATTTCTGCGAACATGCGAGTTTTTTCACGTAGAAATAATTCACGATTGCAACTTTAGGGAAAAGGGAAATATTTCAAGGGAAAAAATATTCACGATAGTGATTATTTCCGAGCAGTTACATAAGTTTTTGATACCTAGATTAATCATAAAATACGACGGACTTAAAAATGTATAATTTTTTTATTTTCGCTCATTTTTTGTTAAAATTGTGATAAACCTTTAAAAAAAAGATATGTGACTTTGTTTATCAATAATATTTGTAATAGTGGGCAAATATTGTTTTAACAAAAACTTTTAACAAGCGATAGAGCGTAAACAATTTTTTTAGTGGTTCAGTTATCTATCTCAAAACTGAATTTTGAGTGACTCCCGTTGCATTTTGAAGGCAAGTAATACATCCCATACTCTTCATCATGCGATAGAAAATTTTACGCTGATTTAATATGGCTAATTGACCAAAACCTTACTATGGTCTGCAACATTATTACTTTCGTTTTGTAAATTTTTCGCTTCTGCCCCATTGTGCACTAAAGTATACTAAAACATATTTGAATATTGCACAAAATTATTTGTTTAAATAAGTCTATACGAGTACGCAATCTAAATACCTAAATACATCAAAGCTTGAAATTCAATCTGAACAACAGAAAGAATAACTTTAATTTTGTTAAAGACCTAAATCCGCATTAAAGCGTAATTGATTAGAGTAAAATATTTATTTAAACTCTTAAGTTAATAAGAAATAAATACTCTTCCCTGTTACAGCGTTCTCCTAGAGGTGTTCGACGAAATTCTTCAGCTTTTTGCACAAGCTTGTTTTTTTTAACAAGCTTTAACTCCACCTGCCGTAATAATAAAGCCCTTAAGCTTTTCATAAATGAATCTACGCAGATACGCCAGTCGTTTTAGTACGTGATATTCATTGCAATAAGGTTACTTGTTCTCTAAGCCGATTCGCTGTAATAATCTGCAAAAGTACGGCAATTTAAATCCCCCTAGACGAAAACTTTCAAACACTGTGGTTGGTACAGAATTTGTAATCCTTTCTGCCAGATTCCGTTGGCGTTCCGTTGTTATATTTAAGAAAGTTTGACTTTGCTGTAAAGTGTTAGGGTAGATCCAGTTATTGTCAAAGAAACCAAATAAAGGGTATTTTGCAGTATTCAACACAACTCTTCGATTTTAAAAAGAGTTTTTATTACTTCTCCTCATTTGTATATGTTGCGTTGTTTATCAATTCGTTGATGTTTTGCAGTAGGGACATAATATTTTTTTCTTATCTGCTGAGAAAGCGCTTGATATTGAACTTGTTGATATACAGTTATTTGATGTGATAAACTATTTATAAGAGTACTTCATAATTTCTAAAGTGTATAAGTAATCGGTGGCATGTCATATCGTGCAATAATGTCGCACAAGAAAGTGACATAACGTGTATGAACATATCCATGAACATATATATATATATATATATATATATATATATATATATATATATATATATATATATATATATATTTATATTTTATTGTTTCCATAAAAACATTTAAAGTGTCTTGGTAGTTTTCAAATCGAAAGTATCGAAATTATCCAAGATTATTCACATTTAGCAATATTCGGATCAAAGATATGAAATTTTATCAGATGCATCTTTTATTTGACTTCTACAAAAGCAATGTTTCAATTTGTTCGCACGCATGTATATGGGCCTGTTCGTAAATGGATCGCTGCGGAGCATAATATGATTATTCTGCACTGTTGCGTATGCTTGGATTTGCTCATTTTAGCTTGCACTTACGAACGAAGAAATACTGTAAAAATTGACACATTAATAACTAACTGGATTTGTAAACTACATGATGCCAAAACTGATAAAATTTGTGTAAAAATAATAAAATTAAAAAATATTAAACAAAAATATATAAATAAAAAAAACTTATCAAAATTTATTATTATATTTATTTATGATTATTTTTTTGCTTTTATTTGCGCATAATATACTTTAGTGATTTATGAACAGGTGACTTTTGCAGTGCTGCCACTTTTTGCATTTACGAACGTACTGCCCATCACATGCAGTGCAGTGATGCATTTACGAACAGGCCCCATATGTGTTTTACAGTGCGAAATTTGACAAGTCGAATGAAAACAGCTTAAGCTATAAAAGGTATAATTTTAAAATGTAAACTCGCTTTCAACTCTATGAAAGCAATGTAACAGACAATCCTTAATTAGTACGCTAAGCGTAATCTTATGCACATCGAAAATTCATAAAGCAAACTTAATAGTGCGGCTTCAGCGCTTAGCAATTGGAAAATAAGAAAATAAGTACGTTAGGAACTGAAGGTATGACATTTTATCGTAAAAACTATGCGGTAGATAAATTGCGATCTACGCGCCAATTAAGTTTTGTCTGTAATTCAATGTCATCAGTTTACCCTAACTGTGCGTCGTTTATTATAAACCCATTCTTAATCGCATGTGTTTGTGACCTTTTTATATACTTATTTATGTATTTAATGTTCCAAACTGCTCAAATATTTTGATAAGATTTTACTGGATGTTTACTAAAAATTAGTCTAAGAATAAAAACAAGTAAACATGTGTGTATGTGTTGTTTTTTTAGCGACAGGTGAAAAAATGAAAATTAAATAAATTAACAGAAACAGCAATAGAAGGTACTTGTTATATTGAAATTTATAACGTAGTTATTTTGCTAAATGTTACGCAGGAAGTTAATACGAATTTACTAAAATATAAATAATAATTTAATTTGAAATTCTGTTTTTTTTTTTAACATTTGGTAAAAAAATGTTTCGTGCCGTTATCAAATGCAGCGCTCAGCGGCAAAACAGCCTATTTCCAAAAAAATGGTTCTGAGAAAAATTAAGTGGAAAGAAAATAAGTTTTTAAAATATTTTTTTTATTTATTTTTTTTATTATTAATCAAATATACATATTATTTGTAATATATGTTTAAGGTTAATCATTAGGTCTTAATTAACTTAGATAAAGACTATTTTAAACAGTAAATACAAAAGTTAAAGTGGCCTAGGCCATTTTGAAATCAATTTAAAAAAAAAAAATATATTGATATATTAAAACACAAATATTTTTTTAAGATAAATAATAAAAATAATTTGTAGAGTCTTTAAAAATACATTGTAATAATAATTTTTAATCTTCTTCCTGAACACCTTCTTCTTCGGCTCTCGAATTTGTTTTTAAACTATTATAAATTACATGCTTTATAGAAGGTATAAACTCTTTGAGTTATTGTAAATCCTTAAACTTTGTAGCTTCTAAGAATAATCCTCCAGGATAAAGCGGTTCGAATTCAAAATTAATAAATCTGCTGGAGTTTCTCTTTTAAATATCAACTTCTTAAAAAAAAACATCTATGTTATTTAAATGTTTGTATTGAATTTTAAATGACTTCACATTTTGGAATCAAAGCCACAGAATCTTAAGCCAATCAACTTTTGAAGTCTTGTTTGCGTAGGTTTTTCAGTTGGTCATTAGTTTCTTCATTAAGGGTATGCTTTTAATATCATCTGCCGTCATCTTTACCAAGAGAAATGGTTGCCTTTTTTGCCGTGATGATTACAGGATCTCAATCATCAGGCGTAAAAATGTCCTTATAATATTTGTTTGCTTTTCAACGAGGCCGAAATCTTAATCGAATGGTACGATGTAGTCTATCTGTTCCACTGGGAAGGTCGAATTATTGTCCATGTCTGTGCAAATGTTGCTTATTTTTATGTTCCGGTTTTGGCCACCACATTGATCTCTTTACCTTATTAAGTTCTTATAGCGTTTTCTTCTCTGAAAATAAATGTTACGCAAAAATTACATAAAATGTTTTGCATGCTGCCTAAACCCTAAATTATTGCTACACATTTTATAGCCACAACAGAATAAAAACTGTTGTTAATTTTTCTAACTTTCTTTACATGTCAGTAATGTTTAATTAACGTTCAAACATAAAGTAATATAACACTGGGTTTAGCAACAAAAGCAAATACCAGTTATCAACTAAAAACTACTAAAAAAAGTGTAGCACGCTTACCCTTACATAAAATTGAGGGTAAAATATGTAACATATCTTCCACTTTTTCGTGCAACATATTTTCAAAAGAACATACACTATCGAACATATGAAACATTTTGGTCAGAAAAGAAAACCTGAAGCTATTCCTTCATTCCAAGTATACATGAATGGCGTATTCGTAAAAGTGTCATAAATACCAAGACAATAGGCGGTGTGAATAAAAATATAGTTTTAGGTAAACTATCAAATCTTTAGTTTAAGCTAGTTTTGAGGTGAATAAAATTATCATATGAAGCTAGTGATTTTTTTTTTGTACCAAAAATTGTTTCTTTAAACAGAGGCAACTCTCAAATAGTTTCTTATAGCTGATTTTGCAGACACTTTTTGTAGTTAGTAGCCTAGTAGTTTAGTTTTTAGTGTAGTTTTTAGCCTAGCTAGTACTGAAAAGATTAAGCTAGTGCTAGTACTAGGTACTATGTAGTATAAACTACCTTTTTATCCACTCTACCCAATAGGTCCATAGCTGTCTTTTGTAGTAAGCTACCCCTTTGAAAATGACTGGTGTCGGCAGAATCGAGTGCTATAACTGCATATTCTTTCTTGTTAAATTGCGAGCATTTCGGTGATGTAAATCTCTTTCGCTCGTAATCCTTTCCTTTTTAGAAAGATCACCTCCGACTTCGATTTTTACTTTCAAAAAATCACGGTTTTTTCAGCTGTCGGAAATTGGAGCTCAAAAGTGCGAATTAAAGTTTTCTGAAAAGATTTTGGTGAAAACAAATTTCGATACATATTTGTCCATTTCTGCAGTTCTACGATATAGCTTGTACGTAATCGATATGTTTAATGTAGGCGCAAGAAAATCTCTTTGAATATTCTTATTTCTTGAATAGTGGGAGCTATACCACGGAAATTAATTAATAAACTCTTTCATGATTTCTCTAGCTTCAACGCTGGTCTTATTATGAAGTGGGTGTCTTCCTCTCTGATCCAATTGTAGTGTAGTTGTGACACTTCCAGGTGCTCTATGCTTAAGTGTAAGTGTAACACGACAGTCGGTTGTTTTGTAAGATCTGCTTAAAATATCTCTTACAGACATGCATTCCGATATTATTTACTCCAGGAAGTTTGTAAATTCTTGTACTAGATCTTCGGCTTTTGCCAATAGACTTTTTATAAGATCTTCTTGTTTCAATTACTGCAATTTGACCACATAAATGTATAAACATTTTTAAAAATACTTCCCAAATATACTCACTGAACTGCTGAAGACATTTTAACGGACATGGACTTTCCGGCGTATTAAGTGTTTTAGCTGGCTTTATAACTCCTTTCACAGTTTTATAAGATTTTCCGGAATTTCTCTTAACTTTACTAACGTATTTTTTCCAATTAGATTTCTTTTGTTTCTTCTGATATTAAAGCATCCACATTTTTTCTACTTTGCATAGAGTAAAAACAGTTTTCAGCAGGTAGTATAACATAGTGTTATAATACGCAACAGGAAGCTTTTTTTAGTATTTATTTCAAAAGGTTCCAGTTGGATTAGCATAGTCAGCATGAATTAGTTGCAATATGTTTATTTTATTTTACAACATTAGTTGTTGCAATTGTTTTTACTTTTTTTTAATTTTTCTAAAAGCTTTTTTTTTAAAGATTTTTGTTTTAAATTTCTTCATACTTTGTTTTAAATTTCTTTACTTTTCAAATGCGAATTAAAAAACTTTTTTCAGTTATTTCAAAAAAAATATACTAATTTATGTTTTGTTTTTTAGTTAAGATTTTATTTTGATATTATTAATAGAAGAAGATAAAACTTAAAACTAAACTTACAAATTAAATTATGTTTATTATATTCAAACTTGCATTATTATTAAAAAACCATTAAGAACGGTAATGAAATTATACAAATATGAGTGCAACATTATTTACTTAAAATAAAGCAAGTTTTAAATTTTTAATTTTTGTATTTTACTTTTAACCTAAATTAGTTGGAATTTGGTCTGTATGAACGAAAACTTTAAAGACAGAAACAAAAAAGTGCAAGTTTTCACCAGTAATTAATAAGAATTTCAATGTAATATAATTTACCTTTACTTCTAATAATTTCTGAATACATATTATCTTTATTAGCTTTATATTTAACTCGTGCGATCTAGCCAAGCCATCCTTACTGTTCGCTAACAAAGATACAAATGAAATTTACACTGTGTTTGACAAACATGCTATTGAACGAGTATGATGACAAACACAGAATATCAAAAATTTTTATTTTCATTCAGCGCCGCTGAAAAACACGAAATTTGCCCTATTACACGAGTTTGATGGATTGACATTAGTCCGTGCTCACAGGAGAAGGTTGATTGTCTAATAGCCGCTTTACGGTTTAATGAGATTTCTTTAAACAGAAGGCGGTTTTAAGAAACTTGCTTAGGCAAGTTTCAAATGCCTTTTTAATTTTTTATCTTATCTGTGCGTTAGTTCGATAGTGCAATGCTTTTTTCTAAATCCCTTTTAAACATCTTTTAGCTTATTTGTCAATACTTCTGACATGCTATAGAAGCTTCAAAAACGTCTTCTTGTAAGTCAACATGCTTGGAAAACTGTTGCTGATATTTTCGAAGAAGAAGAAGCATTTTTAAAATATTTAATAAATGAATTGTATTTTCCAGAAATATTTCCTCTCCAAATATGGCTAAAAATCCAAAGATTCTTGCATTGTTTTAATTTTATACCGAAAACAAATTTTAACCAAACAAATATATCTTCTTAAAATTATTGGTCTCTGAGTTGTCGGGAATGAACTTAAATTCAGTTAATGAACGCACATACATAGAGAAGACGATAGACAAATCGTTGCACACTAAATATTGCTATTTAATTCTTCAAGTTAACTATGCTTTGCTTCAATTTTTTTAAATTCGTATGTTTATTTTCGAGGGTATATAAAAATTTAACACTAATTTTATAAAGTAAAAGAATAAAATAAAAAGAGCAAATTAGTTGAAAAAGTAAAAATATTAATAAAAGAAATAAAATTTAAATTTAGATCTTAATGAAGATTGATCAGTTCTTATTTTAAAAATTTTTTTGTATTCCTAGTGATGTAATTAAAATTCCAGTTGTTTCTAATTTTGATGACTTTTTTCTTTTTATCACGTACTAAACAAATTTTTTTTATTTTTTGATTTCCTGCAGACAAAAAAAATTATATATTTTACTATATAACAACTGCTGATATTTACTGTCGATATACTGCCAAAATGCAGTCTTTTAAAGCGGATGAACTGCCAGAAAATCCGCGGGAGACCGCTAATCCAATATCATCACTAATGTTTTGGTAAGTACGTTAATAGTTTTATGGTTTAGTACTTACAAACTAGCACATTTATATATGTATGTACATACTTACAAGTTACTTTCTTGATCAATAAATTGAACTCTTAAACTTTTTAAGAAGTTACCTGATGATGCGACCCAGTGGTGTGGCGAGATATTGATCAAAAAATAAAAAGCTATAGCGCATATTCATAAATTGTAACCAATGTTGTTAATACTTTGTTTCCACTGAATCTTATATTCTTGCTTCGCTCTTCTCGAAAAAATTCGCCATATAAAGAGCGAAGCATGTTGTTTTGAGACGATTCAGTTTGAATCTACTTTTTCTCTAATGTTTATCGCAAGTTTATCTGAACTAGCTGTTTAAAAATGTAAACAACAAGTAAGAGTGCTATACTCGGCTATGCCGTATCTTATATACCCTTCACCATCTAGTTTAGTGAAGTAAATCCAATAAAAAAAAAAGCAAATATTGGAATAACAGAGAATTAAAAAAAAAAAAAATTGGTACTGCATATATGTACATATATATGTAAAGAACAGCATGCTAACTTGGACTTCTGATGTTGTTGATCCAAATTAGTGATCTAGTCGACACAACAAGTGGATTTACCAAGTTTAATATTTTAAAGTATGTATTAATTTCAATAAGTTCTACACCGAGGCAGCATAATAAAAAGAAAGCGACTAATTGTCTTGCAGGTTGCTACAATTATCTCTTGTCAGCCCGCGTAAGCTGTCGAAGGTAACTCCTTTGGGTTATTAACCGTGGGGTTTAAATTAATCTTTGCTTGTTTAATCCGTTCCTGAAAATAATAATGTAATGGCTACATGTTAAGAGATTTTAATACTGATTACTGCGCAAGATCGTTATTACATTCGTCTGCAGAGATTGGTAATATAAATATTTTTAAGGCGTGTCATCTATCCCATACTGTGCCACGTTTCTGTGAGTAGAAATATCATCAGGTCTTTTGAGATGTGAGTGTGAAGGATAATGCGCCTTTATGACATTTACGAAAAAAATGTTGCTCGGTATGGTAAAACTACAAATTAAAAAGAAAAGTTTAGTTTTAACTCTAACCTAAAAATCAACCCTTTTACTCTGAGACGATTCACATAGACTTTTAAGTATAGGCCATTTGGATTTGACTTGGCATTGTTTAATGTGGTGCAACCTTTTTTACAGCAATGTTCATTAAGGAAATTGTTTATCTCTGCCGGCAACAGCTCGATCTGCTTCTTGCAGGGTTACTTGTAAAGTAACTGCTTATTTGCTGCATTGGATGAAAAATAGGAAAAATTTCTTTGAAAAAGTTCTCCTCTATCATGGCGCAGATGGAGTGTGACTGTTGGCCAAGTGAGACGCATTATGCTTGTGATACACCGAACCAAAGAAACTTATGGAGTATACAGATGTTGCTTGATTGATAATCTTTAAATGAGTGAGCTTCTGGTCGTTACGAAGCGAAGATTTATTTCTTGGTATTGTGAGTAGTGCATCAGAATAGCTTATTAAAACTCATGCATCAGTTTTAATAAGCTTTTTTATATTGTGTTTAGATAATAATTTAGGTATAATTTAGAAAGCGTCTTAGCAGTAAAAAAACGTTAATAGAATGAAAAACCAAATTGTATCACCGGCAAATTATTGTTTTGAAAATAATCGATTTATAGTTCGATCAGTCGAAAT
Organism: Gymnosoma rotundatum; assembly: GCA_916610165.2. Classification (NCBI taxonomy): domain Eukaryota; kingdom Metazoa; phylum Arthropoda; class Insecta; order Diptera; family Tachinidae; genus Gymnosoma; species Gymnosoma rotundatum. Next base: position 121,144,913 of record OU744336.1, read on the forward strand.
TATTTTGGATACCATTAAATTGCTAATTGAAACAAAGTAATAGATTATTAATCGTGTTTTTTTTTTGCCATCTCCAGTTATGTCACTTTTATGTTTATAAAAATATAGATAATTTTTATTAACAACGGCAAGGCATTCGTTCTTTACAACGCTAAGAGACAGTACCTTCGGTATACGTGATGCGCTGGAATTGCTAGCTCACTTTAGTGGTAGCAAAGAATCTATGGTGTTAGAAACTCTTCTTGCTGTATTTCCAAATTTAGTGATCATGTAAAATTATGTACAACATTTCTCTAAAAGTTAGCACTTGCTTGTGGCCTATGTGATGTGTACAACGCTTGTTCAGAGATTTTATTTGCTTTCAGCAGTATATGCTCTTCTGTTTATTTAAGTGTTAATTATATTTTCTCAGCCCTTGAAAATATTTTATATGCAAAATTGTTCTTTCGAGGAATTTTAAAATTGGATACAACATATGGTTGGACATTTAGAGCCGGTAAATGAGCACATTGTGTACAAATCTTTTCGATAACATTTGTCTTTATAAATACCTGCAACATTTTAAATAAAGTTGTCGAGGCCATAATGAAATATTGTAGATATGAAAAATTGTCACCTGAAAAACCTTATTAGCTTTCCGCAATACCGTTCTGCTAGGAATGTGATATTATATCGAAAAGTTTAGGATATTTCAAATACAACTAAATAAATATCTTCTTTACTGGACTGAGTTGCAAATTTTATTGATAGTTTATATTTTTCTCCTAACGCTGATCGCGTCATTATAAGCTCTTTACATTTCATGTAACACAAACTGATGATAGTTTTTCAGAGTGTTTTTCTACTCTTCATTCGTTTTGTATTTTCTCCTAGCGTTTCGCGGCCAGCTTGAGAATATCGTCTCTTTCTTATTTCTCTCTTCCAATCTTGGCACCAAAGTTTCTTACTAGATTTTTGCATACATACATACCTTTTTCAACGTAAAAATTTCTATATCACAAAATTATTTTTAAAACTTTTATAAATTTAAATTAAAAACTAATTTTTCTTGCACATTTTTTTCTTTTATTCATTTATTTTGAAAATACTGGAAGCATTGGAACATAACTTAAATGTTTCTTATGATATGATAGTGTTTGTTTTTCTTAAGGGGCTTACAAAATCAAGCTGACCAAATAAATAGTTGATATCTACAGACAATTTAAAATTTTATTACAGATAAAAAAAACGATAGAAATAATCTGTAAATTTACTTACTGGTCCACTATTTTGAAAGAAAATTTCGCTTGTACAAGTTACAAACGCAAATTTTATTGTTTTTATTGTAAACAAAATTTGTTTTAAAATATCTCAAATATTAAATTAAATTGATTAATTTTTAAAAAAATTTTATTTTTTATCCCGATTAAATTATTAAATCGCCGATATTGAAATTTGTTTTTGCCTTTATTTTAAATGTAAGTTGTGCCAATGAATTTTGTTTTGAAATATGGTCGAACAACAATTAATCTATAAAATTTTAAATGTTTTTATACCCTTTACCACAAAAAATGGAAAAAGGGTATCACTTATGGCGTTTTCTTTTCTGACAAAAATGTTGCATACGTTTAACACTTTTTACACCTTTGTGTTCTTTTCTGAAAAATGTTCGATAGTGTAAATTTAAAGTATGTTCTATTAAAAATATGTTGCACGAAAAAGTGTTAGATATGTTACATATTTTACCCTCAATTTTATGTAAGGGCAAGTATGCTACACTTCTTTTAGTAGTTCTTACTCTTGATAAGTGATGTTTGCTTTTGTTGCTAAACCCAATGTTATACTACTTTATGTTTAAAACGCAAATTAAACATTACTGACATGTTAAAGTAGTTAGAAAAATTTAATAACAGTTTCTGTTCTATTGTGGCTATAAAATGTGTAGCAATTTTTCGGGGTTTGGGCAATATGCAAAAAAATTCTTGTTATTGTTGGGTAACATTTATTTTCACAAAAGAAAACGCAATATTCAATTCCGACCCCATAAAGTATATATGTATATTCTGACTTCTTATGCATAGCGATGTCGATTAATTGATTACCGTCTGTCCGTCCGTGTTAGTGTTGAAATCAAGTTTGCCTCGGCAAACAAAAGAAAAAAAATGTATCAATCGATCAGATAAAGTGTTGAAAGATGTGCTATTGGAAATCAGCATGGCCTTCGAGGCAGCAGGCAAAACACCACGCTTACCTCTAAATTTTTCATGTCATTTGGAACAATAAAATATCTCCAATCAAAAAAATAAATACATGGGGCGAGAGAGAATTAAAAAATAAGAAAAAACCATTAAGTTAAAAAATTGGCGCTCACCCATATTTTCCGAGTTACGGGGCTCTGAAATTTTCAAATTTTTGAAATATCAATATGGGTATTATTTTAAATCTTCTTAAAAGATTTTTAAGAAATTACAAATTGTTATTAAATGCTTAACCCATTAAGAGCCGCTGGCATTTTTATGTAAAATAATATATACACTACCACATTTTTTTTATAAATGTCACCCCAATATCTGCTTTTTTTATTAAGTTACCTTACTAAACTAGATTTACATAGATGGTAAAGGGTATAAGTATCGGTATAGCCGAAGTTAGCACTCTTACTTGTTTTTTTTTTTTTTTTTTTTTTGTTTTTGAGTTCGAAAAATGTTTTTTAACGCTTACACATTTACAGAACAGATGAGTTCGATATTTATTTTAGAATTATAATTGACTTTTTCTTATTGCAGCAAAAATTGCTGATATAAAACAATATGATAGTGAATAACTCTTTTTTCTCCTCATAAAAAATTGTCCCTGAAATTTTTCTTAAAGATTTTAATAAATCATTTAAATCAATCTAATACTTGCTATTAAAATGCCTCTTTAATGTGTACACAAAGAATAATAAAAAGAGCAAAAAAAATACTGCATGCTATACGGTTCGTATTTTTTCATTGTAATCAAATAATCAGTCAACACTTCATTATAGATTGACGGCATATTTACACTTATATTATACACCACATTTATTAAAACACTATTATCACAATTAAGTAATATGAAAAACAAATGTTCATATTTTTATGAACATGTGTTATGTGTTTTTATCAAAGAAAATAAATAATAAATACACACAGAGAATTAAATACATAGTAATTTAAAACGAAGTTTATAAGATTTCTCTACGGTTTTTTTTGTTCAAGAAAAGGTTCTTATCATTTCTATAAGGAAAAGCTATTTGAAAAAATCAAGAGGAAAACTTAGGAGTTATACTAGATTCTCTTCTTGATTCTTCAAAAAGTGTTTCTTTTTGATTTTATTAAGCTTTTTTTTCAATTTTATAAGAATGTCTCTTTACATTTATAAATAATTCTTCTTCAAAGAACTGGAATTTTGTATCTCAGCACCTGATCCCATTGACTGCAATTGTGCTGCAACCAGCACTTTTGCTCGGAATATTTATCTTTTAAAAAGAAAGATGTATAAAGATGTACACATTAAAGACGTGCACAGATACATCTGTTTATATCAGTTTTTGTGTGTCTACTCTTATGAGTGCGTATAGATGAGTACTTTTGTGTTTCTGATATACAGCGTGACCATTTTAGCACTTTCGGTGCTAGATTCAGAACTTCTTTTGTTGATTTAGCAGCAACGTTACCAATTTAGCACTTGGCACTATTTTTAGCACTTACCAACTCTTTATTTAGCATTTTTTAGCACTTTTAATTAATTCAATTTACAAAATATTCCACATTAATTACTGCACTTTTCTGCAAAACACTACTTTTCGCGTGTAACAATTGCAATAATAGCACTTTTTGATACATCTGAATTAAAATGTTGTATGTTCAAATCCTACTGCCGATACCTAGCATAAATTTGCCTAAGTACATAATATACGCATATGTATGTACACATGTGTATGTTAGAGTTTAAATTGTTTGCTTAAGAATAGCAACAGCACTAAAATTTTGCTTGCTTACATGTTTTTCGGAAAATAAAAAAATCTAAGTGTCTCAGCATTTACAAAACATTTCATTATAAACGAAGCAAAAATTAAATGCAAAAAAAGGAAGAAACGCATATTCTTATGACTATGAGTTTCTTTCTGTAGCAAAGCAATTATTTTGAAAACGTTTGTTGTTGCTTAAGCTCTTTAAGAAAAAAAACACTACTTTGCTGCAGAAAGAAACACATAGTCAGCTAAAGCAAATGCTATTCTTTATTTTTTTTGCATTTGCTGTTTGCTTTTGCTGCACATTTTTCCACAGCAACATTTAAGCAACTACATATTTAATTTAAAGACTGAAATTTTATTTTTATTGTGTTTTTGAAGACTTTTTATGTATAATAAATGATTTCTTGTTTTAAGAAACTTGGTTTTTTTTAATGCAAATAAATATTTCTAAGGCAACATAAGCATAAATGATAAAACTTTGCACTCTCCAAGAAAATATTTGCTCAAAACTAAGACATTTAAATTTTGCCACTATGTTTTAGCACCTAAAACAATTTTTAGCACTTTTAAGCACTTTTTTGGTACCAATTTAGCTCAAAAATTTTTTTGTTCTGGTCACACTGCTGATATAAGTTAATATTGTTACTTTTTCTCATTGGATGGATGCGAATGAGTAAAGAGAGAATGAGAGTAACATATCTGTTCTCCTATGTTTCACAGGATATAAACAGATATTGATGGTTGTACCATAAGTACCAGAGAACTGCAAGAGTGTCTGTTTTTAATACTCTAAGTATACTCATCTTAAATGCGGTTGCGGTGTGATCGCCACCGCATTTCTTAAGTGCGAGTATTTACTATACCCATTCCATTTGAGTATAAGTGTCTACCATACTCAAGTAAAATGTTTGCGATGCTGGCTTTACTTTATTCGTACTCATACTCACAAGAAACACCAAGAGAGAGATTTTAACGTGTGTAGTGAGAGGAAAACAGAGTTATCAGATCAGAATTATTAAATCAAACACAATATCAAAAGTCGCCAATGTCTAAATTAGCTAACATACATACTTCTTTGAAATTATGAAAGTTTATTTAATATATAACAAACAATAAATTAAATAGAACCCGTAAAATTCGCCATATTTTCATTTATTAAAAACACAACAAAAGTTTAGTAATAACTCAAGAATAGTTCTTTCTTTATTATATTACGTTTTTGTTAGGGTTTTTTTTAAGTCACACAGGATAGAAATTTAAAAATTCTATTCGTTAAGCAAATAGATTTTTAAAATTAATAAATAGGTATAAAAGCAATAATTATATTTAACAAAATAAAATATGTAAACTAAAAACTTTATTTTATTTATTATTATTTATGAGGAATTAATATATTACATTAGCGTATATATAGTTTTGTTAAAACTAAACAAATTAAGTAATTTTCCTTTTATTCACGGATTCATTTTATCATTTTGTTTTCCTAAATACCGTTAGTAGCACGTTTATGACAACAAGGCGCATAAACTGAAAATAATTGTTCATAAAAAACAGCAACAAAATAAGTATACCTGCTTTAAATAGTGTACAAAAGCTGTGCCTTTAAGCGGTTTTTATTGCATTTTATTCATTAAATATGTGTTGTATTTCATACCTATGAAAACGGTTGTTGTCTGTTTATAATGTTTAAGCAATAGATTTGATCAAATGATGTTTTTTTTATTGTTTATAAATAGATCTGCATACAATGCAGTATTTCACAAAACGGCAGTAAAAAACTGTAATAGGGTAAAAATGTGGCAACGTTGCTTACAAATAAAGAGAATTAAAAAATTTTGGCGTACAAGTATAAAAAATACTTAAAATTCTGATTGCGATATTTTTGATACTCGTTTTTGCAGGAATGGGTAAAATAAACACCGCAACTTTTTATTGCGGTGTTTAAAATACTCGAGTATGAAAAGTATAGAGTAAGTATGCGGTGTACTCGTGCAGTTCTCTGATAAGTACTTATTGTATGCTGCGAATCAATATTCATTCATACGTATATATGCATTGGTTTATTAAAATTACAAAAATAAAATTATTGTTTCTAAACATGATCGGTATTTTTAATTGTTTTATTAAGTTTTATTGAAGTTGAATATACAAAACTGAATTTTTACAACAACAAATTATGAACTAATGCGAATTTGAATTAAAAATACTATTATTAATAACTTTTACTAGCAATTACAACAGTTCTAAGGATACAATAACTAAATAAATATATGTATGCATGTTTCTATATTTAAAAAGACGAAAAGCCTGATAATTTAAAATCAAGTAAAATATATTTTTAAGTTAAGTTTGTTTTAAAATACCTTTTGAATCCAAATTATTTTTAATAAATACGGCCGAAAATAATAAAAATTTAATTTAAAAAAGAAGTATGAATATTTAAATATTTTTAGCAAAAATAAAAATAATATTTTCATTGCTGTTAAAATTTTATTCGCATTAGTTGAAATAATGAAAAGTAATCGAATCGATAGGATTTTTGATATATAATGTGTCAGCGGCTTAACGCAAAACTGCCGACATCTGTATCATTAATTGTAGTAAAAAAAAGTGAGAATACTATATTCGTGCTATTCGCCGTATGTATAACCACATGTACATTTAAATCGGCGTAAGAAATGCTTTCCTACCATTAAAATTTTCTGTTAAAAAAAAAAAAACGCGTCGAAAAATTTAAGTTTTTGGGTAAATAAGTAGTAAACAAAACAACCTACAGAAATACAAACGAAAATTGAAAAAAAGGTGTGAAAAAATTAGGGGTTGTGCCCGGTGTCTCAAAAGACATGAATCGATCTTGCTGATTTTCAATACCAACTCTTTGAAACAATGTCTGATCGATTGGTATCTTTTTTAAATTTTCTCCATCTGCTCTAGTGCCTTGGCAAACTTTGTCTCAACACTAACACTGACGGACATCGCTATGCATAAGAACCCAGGTCGGAAATGAGTATTGTAGAAATTACAAACGGAATGATAAATAAAATATACCCTTTTTCCACTATTTGAGGTGAAGGGTATAAAAATATGAGTACTAAAAGTAGTTATTATATGATCATAGCCATTATTATATTAACATTCATATGTATAAGATTTTAAAGCAATTGACGCCTAAATCGTTTTATTATATTTTATTTACATTTTTTTTTTATTTTAGTTTTGCAATGCCAACATTTTTAAAGGGTCGCAAAAAGGTATTAGACGAAACTGATCTCTACAAAGCTTTAAGAGAACATAAATCTGGTAAGAATTTTTTATTTATTCTGTTAGAAGACTTGTACGAAAAACTATTTTATTTACGAAATGTATGCAGATTATTAAATTTTGTTCTATCAATGCCTGAAAAGTTTGTTTACTTTTATTTAGTTTTCTGAAACAACAAAAAAAAAACCATAGCCATATGGTAAAACTGTATTATTTAAATAGACTTTAAATGAACAAGATTGGTCATTTAAGTGTGCCTTAAAAAACTGAATTTTTTATTTAAATATAAATTACATTTAAGTACGATTTCAAAATATATTTTTAGAAATCTTTCTAAACACTCTATTTTTCATTTCATCAGGGTTGTTTTACTGCTCATAACCCAGCCAAACATTAAATGAGCACACCGAAAAAAGAACCCATGATAGGAGTCAATCAAATCAGTGTTTCTTCGGAGCAATAATTTAAAAGCTCTTTTAGAGATAAAATTCCGATAAAAAAAAGAAAGAAATTAGGCAGAACCAGTTTAGTAGAAAGTAATCCTAATTTCTAAAGAAACATACTCTAAAAGAGATTCCTTTCCAATTCATATGGTTTGGTGGGAATTTCCATTCTACTTGTAGTAAGAAAATGTAGAAACAAAATGTAATGTTTCGTTGGCTTTCTTTACAATCACATTCTCCCTTATTCTAGATGGCGTCGGCAATGCAAGGCGACGGCAGTTTTAATCGTTTTTTGAAAATCAGTATTCTCGTTGCCAATGTTGCCATTAATCGATGACTGGCATTATGATTTTAGTATTTTGTAATGAAACGTGACGTTGATATTGTCTCGAATTGCCGTTAATATTGTCGTCTATGATTTTGATGTCATGTATAAACAAAAATACTACGTAAATAAACTTTAATAAAAATAGTAGAAATAAAACTGAAATTTGAAAAATTAGTTAAAGATTTGGAAAAAATCCACCACTTTCGAGAAGAGAAGAGGCACTGTTCCTTCTAATTTTAACAAACAGCGGAAAATTATTGTGACCGCTCTAAACGCCCTTGGTCCACAAAATAGAACGGGCGATGGATTGCAATAGGTATAGTATATAGTGCTTTACAGATTTATGTTTGACAAAATTCTTTTTAAAGGTGGTTACAAACAAAATAGAATATAAAGTTACTGAAGGCGATGTATTTAAGCAGCTGGTACTAAGCGCCTTTGTAGAAACTATGAAATCAGCTCCAGTTCGAAAAGCAAATCAAGGATATGGTTCTTAAAGTCATAGATAACGCCTATTTGAACGTGAATAAATCATTTCAAATGGTATGCCATGTTCACCCTAAGAGGTCCTCTTGCATTTCTTGATTGCTGTTTTATTCAGACGGAAATAACTGTCGAACCTTAAATAATAAAACGAAGCACTAGTTTTAAATGGATAACTTTGAATTTATCACTTATTTTTAGATTTATCTCCAAGAAGTCTTCTTTGCACCATTTATTCTTACTTTCTTCATCAGTCAGTGTCGGAAAGAAAGTACATTTTTCAAATTTTCCAAAAAATTTTATTTTAACACAATAAAAATAGTAAACAAATAAATAAACTGACTCAAATATTAGATTTGTGTGTTATTTTTTATGTAAGCAACTAAAAATTACCTTTTTTGCTTTATATGTAAACAAAGAAATATCTATGAACTATCTACTAGATCTAACAATTGCATATATTATTCGATTGCTGTACTACACTGCACCGCACTAAGTTATGTGCGTATCTCTAGTTCGCTGAGTTTAAATAGCACTGTCCAACAAATTAAGACTTTTTGAATGGAACAGAATAGCAACTCCATAATTCTGAAAGGGTATGTTGAGTAGATCATTTTTGTAGAACAAACTTATGGTCCAGCACGTCTGAGTTTTTTTTACAGTGGGTCAAAGTTTTAATTTTTTGGTCGAAGCGAGCATTATACTGTATGAAAAAAATGTTGTTAGTTAATGTCTGAGAGAATTCTTATGGTCTGTGTTATATTGTGGAATTGTGTCGAGTATAACAAAATTGGCTAATAATTTCATTTAATGCTAAATGATTAATATTTTCATTTGAAATGATCTAAAAGTATGGTTCCCATTTAAATTAATTGTTTTCATGTCAAAAATTATTATTGGATTGTATATTTTACTTACCTTTTTTTACTTATTTCAATTCTTGGTATTTATGTACATGTTAGTATGTTTTCATATGTCTCACCCCAAGTATTTCAGTGTCTAAAGTTTACCCACAAAATCCAATTAAATATGCAACACACATCACTTTCTTTTCAATTAGCAAAAAGCATGGTGTCATAAAACCGGTTGTCTTTTAAGCACTTGCATTAATAAACAGCATTTACGCTGACAGTGGCGCACTAAGTTCTTTTTAATTTAAGTAAAAAGTACTAAATATTAAAAAGACCTCGAATGTCATCTTTGCGATTAAGAGAACTTGATTTTAAACCAAAACACTTGTTTAAGTTAGATAACTACTGTAAAAACTCGTAATAGATTGATCTCGTACTTAATATCGTGATCACAATTTTACCAAAAACTGTTCTTATGGCCAGGGCTGTTGGATGTTACGATCTTACGTCATTTTGAAGGTTATTTTTCATATATGTCACATATTGACGTTTGATGATTTTTGTTTTAAAACTTCCTTTATCCTGACGATTATCTGATGTCATTCATATTATTCTATTCTATGTGATATTACTTTACATAAGAAAGAACAAATTTAGAAATTTTAAATGTAAGAAAAGTGTGCGTTTATATCCATCCGTGTTAGTATTGAAATAGGTTTCACAAAAAAAAACAGAAATATGTATGTCAATCAATTCATTTACACAAATTAAATATGTTGATAAATATTTATTTAAAAATGGCTGTTTATTTTCAAAGGTATTAATGTGTGTGTGTGTGTATTTTAGATTTGCTTGGCCAAAAACTTAGCACAGCCTGGGAAGATGAATGCAATAGAAAACAAATGAAACATAGGAAGCCTAGTCTTCTTAAAGCGGTGTTGCGTGTATTTGGTTTACGTTTTGCTACTTTGGGTCTAGTACTTTTTATATTGGAAATATGTTTACGGTAAGTTTATATTTTTTATTAATTAATGTTAAGTCAAGAGTGTTTAAGTCAAATTTTAATAAAAATGCATTCAATTGTGGTCAAAACATTTGCAGCTGAGATCATTAACACATTATTTAGACAAAACAATTCAAGTATTATATTTCGCTGGATAGCTCTTTAGTTTAACTTAAGTTTGCATTAAACTATTTCCGTTTTTAGCTAAGCATTTTTAAAATCAGGTAATTTGTATGTAGTAAGCAATGTTTGAATATGATTTCGGTGATGTGGTCGCCGCGAAAATTGAATTGTCTTTATGTCCAATTTGCAGCGCTTCTCACAGTAACTTCGGTCGAATGTTGTGTTCCAAGTCTTCTGTTGTCGGCAAAGACAAACAAATTCATATGTTTGAACACTCAAAGAAAATAATTTAATGCGAAAGGATCACACGATCTTGTGGTTGCCAATCCACCGGACCAGTACGTTAAAGTAATTGTACATCATTTTTTTAAATAAATTGTACCGCTGTTATAAATATATATCAACAAGATGGTAACCATCCGTTTAAGGAACGATGCCTTTATATCAGCGTGCTCAAATTTTCAAAGTTTCTGGTATAAAAATTCAGGACTCTGCGTGTTATAATGCTCTAGATACACGATGACAATTTTAAAATAAAATACATTTTTAGAAAATATTTTACGTATCGCTCATTTACTAATTCAGCGTCATAACTCAAAATTTCAAACTTTGGAGTTAACCCTAGAATGCATGACCGGGTACCCGTGTGTCCACCACCGATTTTAAACGCTTGTAGCTGCAAAACCAATAACAGTAGAGCATAGAAACTTCGGATCTAGGAAGTTAAGATAGCCTTACATAGTTTTGTGGAACAATTATTGTTATTGAGTGCTCCAGGCACATTAGTTTCTTGGATATGCTGTACGCTTTACGAGTTTTTATTCGTCGTTTTATTTCCTACATGTAGCATAAATAGCAGGATCCAGTTACTGGCTTTCTCATTCGCCCACCACTTTCGCAAATAATTTCTAGTGGTTGATTTAAGTAACTTTCTATAGCTATCTTTGTTGCGAAGTGTCTAGTTATTTGAGGGTTGCGAGCTCGTTCCTCAATAATCGGCATTCACATTTCTTCGGGTAATTTTCAAAAAAAAAAAAAAAGCTTGAAGCTTGCATCTGCTGGCAGAATTTGGTATCATGGGGTTATTTATATAGTATAATTTTTAAGCAGCTAAGACCTTTATATCTAAAATATTAAAAAGTAATGATAGTGGCCATCGTATTTCAGATCGCTTTGTTGTGTATTCGAGAATAGCAACAACACGGTTTTGTTTTTGAGAAACATGTATGTTTTATTTTTTTAAGCGTTCCAACGAGCGTTAAATTCCAAGAAAATAAATGATCTGCAAGCGCCAAAGTTATGAAAAAATTGTCCTTTGCTATATCTCGGCCAGTTCCTCTAAATTTGAATGCTAGGTCCTTCACCACTCGTTAGCCTTATTTGCATTCTCTTCCAGTTGCAGTTTGGCTGGTATATATCTGTTCATGCAGGTTTCGACGGAATGTAGTGCATAGCAAGATTATTATTCATCATAGACCATATATCTCTGATATGCGCAGATTTATCTGTTTGTATACGAGCGGGCCGTGTATTTGCATTATCAAACCTTAGGAATCGTAGTATAGCACAAAAGCGATTATTTCCCATTAGTGAACGAAACAAAGGGAAATTTCTGGAGCTTCACAAATCTTTGTCACTTTCGGTGCTGCTGCTATTTGTACCTGCATTAATTAAAATTCCAAAAAAGCATATGGCACTGTAACTTCCCCCATATTTTTTGAGTTGAGTTAGGGTGACTTTAATTCCATGCCTTGTGGAAATTGACTGCTTTCGCATGACGCAAAATAATATCTACTATTTCAGAAGTCATAGAGAATCTAAAAGTTTGTACTATTGACATCGCTTTAGTTTGCTACAGTGTAGCCTCACGATATTTGGCGTCAGTGCTTGGTGAGAGAGATTTAGAAGGACAGCCCACTCAGTACCATCACGTGCCACAAATTTTTCCACGTTCACCTTAATCGCTGTATCTTCTTCTAAATCACTATCAAGTGGGGTTTAAATTGATATGTTTTTGAAGCTTTTCAGTCAAAACTGATAAAAAATTATATTGGGGTACACGGGTACCCGGTATATTTTGGTTATGCGTTCTACGGTTAATCATACATACGTTACATTGTGTATACATTTCATCTTTATGTCATTTGTACTTTCCACATTTTAAGATAATAATTCGCTATATCATTTTGCTATTTAATAAAGTCAATAAGAAAGACACACTTGAGTTGTGGAGTAAACTTAATAATGCTAGGAACACAACTGTGACGAACGACGAGTTTTTGGTTGCGAATATTCGTCGTCAAAAATAAAACATATTTTGTATATAAAAATGCTCACAATCATGACTACGATCGAAATTCGTCATACGCGGCGAACTATGCAATAGAATTATTTCTATTTCTTACGCCGGGGAACGACGAAAAAATCAGTACAATGTTACCACGTTTGAATTTAGATTCGAAGTAGTTTAGTAAATAAAGTTATTTTCTTAAAAATTTTATGTATTTTTATTTTGCAACATTTATAATAAATGTACAGATTATAAGTTAAATATGAATATAGTTTTTAATTGTGTTTTTGTTAATGTTTAACTTTTTAAATATTAATTCTTTTTTATGGTCACCTTAGCAGCTTACAAAAAGTAAACTACTTCAAAAAATTAAACAGCTATGTTTTTTCGTCGTTATTGTGTTTCACATTTTAGTTTATGACTCAGTGGTGAATATATTTTTACTGCAATAACGTCATAATTAAAACATTCCACATTGTTTGTCCGAGACATTTCCTTTAGTATATAATTGATTATAGTTTTCTTAAATGAATTTTTTATTTATGAATCAATTTACTTTTTGTAGTGGAAACTTAAGGAGTCTGATATTTTTCTAGATGGTGAAAATTATTATTATTATTATTATTATTATTTTAATTATGACGTTCTATTAGTAAATAAGCGATATCTAATAACATTCACATATAAATTTCAATAAAAAATTTTAAAATATTTTTTCTGTTTTTGCATTTGTGGCCAACCATACAAGTAAATGCAACGGTGTACATCACTAAAATCATATACAGAGCCGGACAAAATTATTGACACTTACTCTTCCATAATTTTAAATTAATAATGTACATACTGATAACTTTTTAAGAAGATAATTTATTAACATGTCTTTTATTCAAAAATAAAAAAATTTGTATTAATTATGCTGTATAGCGAAGTTATAAAGCAAAATTTAATTCCAGGCGCGAATTCAATTGGACAAAATTATTCACACAGCCAATATGTTTGGATGTAAAATCATATTTAAAATAATTTAATTCTTTCTTATTATTACTTCTTTTTATCTTCTTGGTAATGAACTACTTTTCTTTGACTATATCCCACTATTATGCCCGTCTTGTATCAGGATTTCCATGGGTTGGTCCGTTCTTAAAAAATGACAGTTTTTCTCACGTCAGTCCACTTTATCCCAAAGATGTTTAATGTGTTGCATGTCAGGCAATTGCGGTTGACGTGGTAGAATGCGGAAAACATGATAAATAGTACATATTTTAACATCATTGATAGAGTATTTCGAACCACTTTCTTGTTAAAAGTAAAACATCACAAATGAAATGACATTGCACGAAACTTGACAAAAAGTTTTCTTAAGTATATTGTCACATATAATTCAATGTATTTGCACAGTTGCTTAAGCTTGCTAAGTCATCTTATGCACATTATAGTTGTTGAAATTTTTTTTTTGCTGACATAATATGTTGAAAGAAAAAAATTTGTTACTTCTAACATATCCTGTGAACACATTTACTACATGCTGGCAGAGAGACATTTGTTTTTATTTTTAAGCATATAAATACTAATGCAGAATGTTTTGCCCACTTTTGTTGGTAAGAAGTATTGCTGAATTAATTAACTTATAATAATTCAATAATTTTTCATTGCAGTGTCACTCAACCTCTATTTTTGGGTGGTTTAGTTTCTTACTATGCGAAGCCTGAAAATAAGGAGAGTGATGATCAAACCATTGCATACTTATACGCATTGGGTGTGATCTTATGTAGCGCAATAAATGTTTTCTTTATGCATCCTTACATGTTAGGCATACTGCATACGGGCATGAAAATTCGAGTGGCCATATGCAGCATGATATATCGTAAGGCACTGCGTTTAAGTAAAACAGCACTGGGTAATACAACATCCGGTCAAGTGGTCAATCTAATATCAAACGATGTCGGTCGCTTGGATACTTCAATGATACACATGCACTATTTATGGCTGGGGCCTTTGGAAATTTTTATTATAACTTTTTTAATGTACAGAGAGGTAAGCGGTTTATAATTTAAGAGTTATTAACATAAATTTGTACTCATTCTGATAAGATATCTACATGTTTAAAATTCATTCTTCACTTCATTTTGTTTCATTCAAAATTTATTATCTAAAGAAATTACTTATAATTGAGAGAAATGTTTTGTAAGATCCTTTTAAATTTTTGGCAATAACCATTTGTAGATTGGTGTGTCTTCCTTATTCGGTGTTGCCATTATGATACTATTCCTGCCTCTTCAGGCCTTTTTGGGCAAAAAGACGTCTGTATTACGTTTGCGCACCGCTTTGCGTACGGATGAGCGTGTACGTATGATGAATGAAATAATTTCCGGTATACAAGTGATAAAAATGTACGCCTGGGAAAAACCATTTGGTAAAATGGTTGAATACGCCAGAAAGAAAGAAATGAATGCCATACGTTACGTTAACTACATACGTGGCATTTTACAATCCTTTATTATGTTCTTAACACGCATCTCAGTTTTTGCAAGTTTGGTTGGCTTTGTACTTTTAAGCAATTTGCTAACAGCGGAAAAAGCTTTTGTTATAACAGCTTATTACAATATTTTACGAAACACAATGACCATCTATTTTCCCATGGGAATTTCGCAATTTGCCGAAACCATGGTTTCCTTCAAAAGAATACAAAAGTATATGATGCTTGACGAGACAAAAGTTCGCGATAAATCACTAGATGTTGATTGTGAGAATAATAAACTTCAACCCACTACAATAATAGAAGAAAATGGGAAGGCGATTTTCATGAATGGGATTCTAAAGCCAACGGCAAACCATCAACCCCAACATATGGAAGCCGGTGTTGTTATAAGTAAATTAAAAGCCAAATGGGATTCACAAGCTACGGATTACAATCTTGATGGCATAGATTTAAAAGTAAAATCACGTACTTTGGTAGCGATCATTGGTCCAGTTGGCTCGGGTAAATCAAGGTAATTAAAAAAATCTTTATAATATTAGCAAGATGTATTATTATGCTCCTCACCACAAAAAGTAGAAAAAGGTGGTTATTCTGTGTGTAATTTCTACAATATCCATTTCCGACCCCATAAAGTATATAATATTCTGAGCCATTAAGAGTCGATGTCATGTTTATGTAAAATTATATAAATGAATTGAAATTATTCTGGCTTTAGTTCATTTATCTTTATTTCTAAAAATCTTTTTAGAAAGAAAATTTATTTTACAAATGTATGCTGACGTTTTCCAACGAAAACGTAAAATTTCGTCTAACCAAATTAATATTGGTTAAATAGAAGATGTTTATAATTACAGAAAGTGTTTTCTTTGGAAAACGACCGCATACATTTGTAAAATAAATTTTCTTTCTAAAAAGATTTTTAAATAAATGAACTAAAGCCAAAATTATTTCAATTCATTTACAATATTTACAGTTCAAATCCTAATTTAAGAAAAGTTAAATTGTAAGATTATATATTCATATGTAGAACCAAAACACCTCTTTCGACACTATATCTGGTTGGTTGACAAATTTATTTTTTTGTGAAACACTAACGGAGAGACGGACATTGCTCAGACTATACACACTTTATGGGTCGGAAATAGATATTGTAGAAATTACATATGGAATGACAAAATTAGATATACCCTTTTAGCACTTTTTGCGGCGAAGGGTATAAAAATAGATTTGCTTCCTGTGTAAATGTGAAAAGGGAACAAAATCTGTAGGTCCCATCTTTTATTAAATCACCCTTATTCTAGTTGTCGTCGTCGTTTTAGTATCAATATCATTACGTATCAATGTCGCCGTCAATTCAATGAAAATTTTGAATTCTATAACATTCCTGTGACGACGTCCTTGGTTTATCGATTTTTATGAAATGAAAATGCACATCCCCAAGTTTTTTGTTAAATTATATTTGTGTTTGATACTTTTATAGTAAAATGTTTTCTATAAGTACAGATAATTTTGATTTAATTGATGATGAAAGCTTAACAAAACAAAAACTTGTGTTGGAATAAAAACTTCTTGGCAGAATTGCAATATTAATGAAATTTTACTTTATTTTCGGCTTTTTGGTTTTCTTGTTTTCTTTGGAAAACGTCCGCATACACTTGTAAATAATTTTTCTTTCTAAAAATGTTTAGAAAATTAATTAAAAAGAACCAAAAAGCCGAAAATAAAGTAAAATTTCATTAATTTATAAAATCGATGGTTCGTATCCTGGTCAGGGTGAAAATTAAAAAAAAGAATTGCAATATTTTTAATTTGCCGTATCGCAATTATGTACATATCGCACACCTAGTTCAAAAGTGTCACATTTCAAAATTTTAACTTCTCAGAAATCAAAAAAAACCGTTTTTTGACCTGAATAAAAATGGTTAAAAACAAAAATTTTGGACTATTTACTAGAAAATCCATACCGATTATGATATTAAAAGTTCTTTTTATTTGTTTAATATTTATACACTAGATAATGAACAATTTAATAAAATTTTAAGTTCAGTCACTTTTGAACTATGTGTGAGATACGTTTTACCTGCTCCTGGCTGTTCTTTCAACGACAAATTATACTTCAGAAAGTTCCATGTCATTAGAATTGTTTCCCATGTCAACTATTTGCACTCCTTGAACTTCAGGATTAAAATACTTTTGGAAGTGAAGAAGGTTTGCTACAGCTTCCTCCAGCGTACTGAGTGAAAATTGTTTATACATTCCGCCGCCAGTGGCTTTATATTTCGCTTTATTAGCAACCATCTTTTTTTACTTTTAATTTTTAATTTCACTATACCTTAAAAGTATTTTTTAAAAACTTTTTTAAAATCCTTTATTTTGTTGCCTTTTGCTATTCATCTGCTAATCTTCTAGACGGACCAAGAGAATTTTGAATTTTTCCAATTTCTTCCCATTTTTCTTTAAATTTACATGAAGCAGTGCCTCTGCAAAAAAATTGTTAATTCTTCAAATTGATTTGCATTTGTAACCTTCACTATTTTACATTTTCAATGTTATATTTGGTTTAAATCACTTCCCGTCGTTATGCAAAAAGGCCTCGACAAAAAACAGTCACGTCAGTCACAATATCGTCGTCACATTTGTTATAGAATACAAAGAATCTTTGAGCAGTAATCGATAATTGTCAATAACGACAAGTAGAATAACAAATCGAATGCGTCGATACATATCAACATTGATATGTGACGACGCCGACAACTAGAATAAGGAGGAATGTTTAAAGAAAATATGTATATGTATGTATATTTCTATTGCCAGTGTATTTATTCACAAATAAGTTTTTGTATAAAAACTGCTTCATATAAAAAAATATTAAATAAAAAATATTTTTTTAGATACAAATAATTAAAGGTTTAAATAACTATTCTAATTCCGAATTTTTCAAGCCTTATTCAAGCCATACTTGGTGAACTATCTTCCGAATCGGGCACTGTAAATGTAAACGGCACAATATCGTATGCATCGCAAGAGCCCTGGCTATTCACAGGTACGGTGCGTCAGAATATTTTATTTGGATTGCCTATGGATAAGCAGCGCTATCGCACAGTTGTCAAAAAGTGTGCGCTAGAGCGTGAGTTTGAACTTTTGCTGTACGGTGATAAGACAATTGTAGGCGAACGCGGCGCTTCACTGTCTGGTGGCCAAAAGGCCCGTATTAGTTTAGCCAGGGCTGTGTATCGTAAGGCGGATGTCTACCTACTCGATGATCCCTTAAGTGCTGTCGATACCCATGTAGGACGTCATTTATTCGATCAATGTATGCGTGGATTCCTACGTGACGATATAGTTTTTCTGGTAACTCATCAACTGCAATTTCTGGAACAAGCGGATCTTATTGTAATTATGGATAAGGGACGCATCAGTGCGGTGGGTACATTTGAATCAATGCGTAAAAGTGGCTTAGATTTTGCTAAGCTTTTGATGAAAGCTGACCAACAAGAAGAATTTAATAGCAAGGCAGCAGCTGGAGATGCTTCCGAAAATAATAAACTGGTTTTATCCAGACAAAATAGCAAGATGTGTTCACGTCAAAATAGTGTGTCTTCAATGAGTTCAGTAGCAGATTCTGCGCCTGGTGATTCACCTATGCAAATTCAAGAAAATCGCGAAGCAGGTAAAATTGGACTTAAACTATATAGGAAATATTTTAGCGCTAGTGGTGGTTACTTTCAATTTGCCATGATGATCCTTTTCTGTGTCAGTGCTCAGGCTCTGGCATCCGGTGGTGATTATTTTTTGTCATATTGGTAAGTAAAAATGTCTCTAAAGTGTATTATAATTTTAATAATCATGTAATTAGGTTCATTTAAGTAAAATAAAGAATTACGTTCCATTTAAATTAAATTTCAAATCAATTTTTTAGGCCTCTTTTCTTTAATTTTAATAAATATTTATTATAGGGTTAACAAAAACCGTAGTATCCAAAGTCAAGCAATGGATGAAAATAGAAGACCGGAAGCTCGATTAGAAAGCACGACCAATCCTACGGATTTGTATATATTTACAGCGCTTAATGTTTCTGTTATATTTTTTGCCTTAACTAGATCTCTGCTTTTCTTCAATTTGGCAGAAAGGTCTTCTACGAATTTACATAATACTATGTTTAGTGGTGTGACCAAAGCATCAATGTATTTTTTTAATACGAATCCTTCTGGACGCATACTTAATCGTTTCTCAAAGGATTTGGGTCAAGTTGATGAAATTCTGCCGGGTGTCATAATGGATGTTACACAAATCTTTTTGGCTCTACTCGGTATCGTCGTGGTATTGTGCATAGTAAATCCTTGGTATTTATTGTTAACTGCCTTGTTGAGTGCTGTATTCTATTTCATGAGAAATTTCTATTTAAATACGTCAAGGGACATTAAACGGTTGGAGGCCATAAGTAAGATATTAAGATTTAAGCTTTTTATTAGTTTAGCAAAATCCAACAGTAGTTTTTTTTTTCATTTTAGCTCGCTCGCCTATTTACTCACATTTAAGTGCTACGTTAAATGGTTTATCTACCATACGAGCATTTGGCGCCCAAAAAGTATTAATAGCCGAATTTGACAATTATCAAGATATGCACAGCTCGGGATATTTTATGTTTTTAGCAACAAGTCGTGCTTTCGGTTATTGGTTAGATTGCGTGTGTGTTTTCTTTATCGCTGCTATTACTTTAAGCTTTTTTCTGGACTTGCCTGAAAACGGCGGTGATGTTGGGTTAGCCATAACTCAGGCCATGGGTATGACCGGTATGGTTCAGTGGGGTATGCGTCAATCGGCTGAGTTAGAAAACACCATGACTTGTGTAGAACGTGTTGTAGAATATGAAAACTTGGAGCCAGAGGGTGAAATGGAATCACCACCGAATAAAAAACCACCAAAATCTTGGCCTGAAGAAGGTCATATTATTTTCGACAACTTAAGTTTACGTTATATCCCAGATCCCAAAGCAGAGAATGTTTTGAAATCTCTTAATTTATCTATTAAAGCCAGAGAGAAAGTAGGCATTGTCGGCCGAACTGGCGCAGGAAAATCTTCACTAATTAATGCACTCTTTAGACTTTCGTATAATGACGGCGCGATTATTATCGATAAACGTGACACTAGCAATATGGGCCTTCATGATTTGCGTAGCAAAATTTCAATTATACCCCAAGAGCCAGTATTGTTTTCAGGTACAATGCGTTATAATCTAGATCCATTTGATGAATATTCTGATGCTAAACTATGGGCATCCTTAGATGAAGTAAGTGCAAAGAAAAACTAGAAAAAATTTTATTTAAAAATATTAATTTTTTTTTCACTTTAATTTAGGTAAAATTAAAAGACGTTGTTGCCGAACTACCCCGCGGTTTACAAAGTAAAATATCTGAAGGTGGCACCAATTTCTCTGTGGGACAAAGACAGCTTGTTTGTTTAGCGCGCGCTATATTACGAGAAAATCGAATTTTAGTCATGGACGAAGCCACTGCCAATGTTGATCCACAAACAGATGCTTTAATTCAAACTACCATACGAAATAAATTTCGACAATGTACAGTTCTCACAATAGCACATCGTTTACACACCGTCATGGATTCCGATAAAGTATTAGTGATGGATGCCGGTCGAGCTGTGGAATTTGGTACACCATTTGAATTACTCACACAAAGTAAAACGAATATATTCTATGGAATGGTTAAACAAACAGGAAACACAGCATTTGACAGTTTACTGAAGGTAGCACAAAAGGTGAGTTCAGCATTATGAAACAGGTAAAACTGAGGGTTTGACGTATTTTTTCCAAGTTAAAATAATGTTATTTATTTGTTGGGATTTTTATGCACAACAAAAATTTTGCAGTACTGATGGAAAGTGCAAGGTGCACATATTAATCAACCCCCTTCACACAATTTGACAAAAAGAATAGTCATATTTATTTTGGGTCAGAACTACATTTCACAATGGTTTCTAGTGTCAAACGGTACGAAAAAGCACATTGGTTTTTGCTCACTCCTGTCACCCATATGAAGCTTTTGTTATGCAAATGGCTGCTAACTCTAAGAAATTTTAATACTTCCAAAATATTTCTATATAGAGTGTTATAATTTGACCTGAAGTCTATTGAAAATATTTAGATAAGATATTTTTTCCCTAAACAAACAAATTACTTGTTTGTAATAAAATGTGGTAGGATACCAGCAAAGCATTGTTCAATAAGAATTTTACACACAAAAAAAAAAACACGGCTTTCTACTAGACTTCAGAAAAATACATACACGGAATGCACATACATAAATGTAAACAAAAGTTTATTTATTTTCATATCTCTTAGTTTCGTGCGGTATCGAACAGAATCAACACGAGGAGTACTTATTGTTCGGTTGAAACACACTTGAAGCAGACATGTACGGTGCAGCTATACTTTAATTTAGTTTACGAAAAAAAGTAGTAGACAGGTTTGTTGTACATGGGATTTAAGTTCGTGAACGTGCACGCAAAACAGTACATGTCAATACGAGTATAATTTACCCTGAAAGCATTTTCTATAAAAAAAAAAACAATACATCGTTGAAATGTATCGGAAATAATAGCGAATTCTGATCTAATTAGTATCCCCAGCCGGGATAAAAAGTGCAACTACGGTGATACAACTATTGGGAAACTATTTAGTGTCTCTAAGAAGATTTTGTGTTAGACATCTTTGTAAGTTTGTTTGTTTATTTTTGTGTATGGGCGTGCGCCAATCACGGCTAGTCGACTAAACCAGTTTTCATGAAATTTAAAACACCGGTAGATATTCGTCTTTCTGGTAAAGTAAGATATTTAAATTTTCAAATAGCGAACCAGGCCCATTTTAAGTGATTTAGTTCAAATTTTTTACGGCAATTAATTTCTACGAAATGATTGATAATTGTTTTTCTATATGCAAATAGATGACGCCTTAAAAATGCTAAAGCAAGTTCCTGTTATAGACTTTTATAATTTCATGGTTAATCGTTTTTAGAGTCTTAAACATAACTGCCACAATATTAAAATATTAAAATAGATTTGAAATATAGTTTAGAACAAATTTCTATGGAATAATCGTTTGTAAATGAAGATTAATAATAATTTGTGTATTAAAACTTTAAAAAATACTACGGTGTAAAATTAAAATTTAGCCTCAGAAACGCTGTAATGGTAATGCTGGCACGAAAATATTAAAGTGTTTTAAAGTAAAATGATTTAAGCATAATTTTTTGCAAAATCATTTATCTTACAAATCTAAATGGTGGTTTGGCATCTTAATAGAATCGATTATTTGTTTACCTATATTACACGACATTTCTAATATTTATTTAAAATCTATATTTAAGGATCTGCTTTTTCGATATTTAAAAAGAAGGAATAAAGTCACATTCACGTTACGTAAGCTAGACGCCAATTAAAATATAGAGTTATTGTTTTACATAACCAGATAATTGAAGTAAAATCCTGTCTCTTTAGATGGGTGACAGTAAATTATGCGAAGTTGAGGTGAAAAACTTTTAATAAAGAAAAAAAAATAAAAATTTAATGAAAAAAAAAATTAATTTAAAAAAAATTTATAATTTCTTGAAAAAAAAATTTAAAAAGCATGATACTATTTTTAAACGTGAAAATCCAATCGAGTTCTGTATTTGCGTACCTTTGGTCACAGAACTAAAAGCTTGGATCTGATTGTGACGCCTTCTTCTGCGATTTTTAATCTATATATATAAAAATGAATGTCTGTCTGTTTGTTTGTGCTTTATAGGAGGCCAAACCCATGGACAGATCTTCCTGAAATTTTCACAGCATGTTACTGTGACTCTGGAAGGAATAATAGGCTATATAAAGTTTTAATTGGACAAAGGGGCGTGGCACCGCCCATATAATCCAAAAATTTAAATCGCCATATTTTGGCCATTTTTTGACCTACTTTGACGATATTTAGTACATATGGTATTGGCATAATTAGGAATACGTACCAGGAGAAAAGTGGGTGGGACCCGGCCCCTTTTTAGAAAAATTAAAAATCGTAATATGGTCTTAACTACTGGATTAATCGTCATTAAATTTTCGCAATAGGATATTCTTGACTGTATAAAGTTGGGAGTGGACAAAGGGGCGTGCCCTCGCCCATATAACCCAAAATTTAATATCGTCATATCTTGGGCATTTTTTGAAGTAAATATATAAATACTTTTAATTTTATTTAATAACGAGGGGGTAGCGAAGCACACCGGGTTCATCTAGTATATTATATATCCGAAATTACTTTTTCGATTACAAAATATAGTGAAAAAGGCTATAATATACTTTACAGTGGCTAGAAAGGCCTTAAAATTAGACATAGGGAAAGCGAGGTCAAATAAGCTAGTTGTATTTAAAATGAAAACTTTTGCCGCTACAACCACGAACACACATGACAGTATTATTAGTGAGACTATACCAAATAACACTGTAATTTATGTAAATAGTCTTCTAACATTATTAATTCAACTGTTTATTTACTTTTCTTTTACATTAATATTTTTTCAGGCTCACGAGGACCATTTAAAGGCAAAAAAGGATTCCTGACAATTCGTTACTGTACCTAAAGTATTTAAGGATTATATTTTAAAAATATTAGAACCAATAACAAATCATCCAGCAAATGCTAGAATACAAAAAACACTATTTTTTGATAATAATACAATAACGACAACAACATCATCTATAACAACAATAGCAAAACCAAAATTTTTAGGCTAAGTTTTTCTGTATTCTAAAAGAAAGAAACTCCTCTGAACCGAATATTTTGTCCATGTGAATCTTCATCAAAGTATTAAAAAATCCAAAGAGTTTTAAACAAAAAAGAAAGAATTAAAAATTTGCAAGAATAATTTTTAAGGTTTTTGTTTTTTGTTTCTTTAACGAATTTTGCAGACAAAAAATGTAAATAAATCGCTTTATATTGTATAACAAATAGTGGCGTTCTATAATGTGATTATTTGGCGAATCATGTTGTAGTTTAACAACTATTGGCACGAATAGTTTTTCTTATTACAAGAATTTTTTTATATAACTTAATGAACAACTATTTTTTTCTTAAATCATCGATGAAGAAAAGGACCTTTTCAACCATATATATTTTTTTCTTTATTAAAAAACTAATCGTATTTAAAAAATTTAGATTTTTGTTTTAGTAAGATGATTTATGGTTTTTTGACTGTATTACCACAATAATCATAAAAGAAAAGAGAGAATACGCTTAAATTAAAAAATATGGCAACATTAAAAACAACATTGAATTTATGTTTTAAATTATTGTTGCATAAAAACTTTATTAACAAAACGCTTTCTAAATGAAAAAAAATAAATTTTTTAAGACAATAAAAAATAACAAACGGCAAAATGTATAAGTAAATGTAAGAAAAAAGAATTTAAATATAGATAAATTAGTGTTAAGTATTAATTTTTTTAAACAAAACTACATCGTATAACAAATGGCAGTTGATCCTTCAAGGATTTAATTAAGTCTTAAAAATAAATAACAGATAACTGTTAAAACTTTAATTAAAACTTAATTAGTTATTTAAATACAATAAGTGTTCCAATGAAAAAGACAATATTTTATTTTAATAATTTTTAAGCAATTTTATGCTGTATTTATTATTACAACAATATTATTTACAACAATATTATTCACAACAATATTATTTACAACAATAAATAATTTTATGTATGTTAAATAATAAAAAAAATTCGACGTGGAAGTCTGTTAAAGCGAATGTTTAGTAAAATTATAGATTGTGGCAGCAAATTTAGACAGAGCCACGCAAGACAATATTTAAATTTTCAAAAGTATCGAATTTATAAGAAAAAAAATTTTTTTGACAAAAGTATTGAAATTTTTTGTATCGGTAATTTCTATGGTTTTGTCAAAAGCATTGCAATCGCGTAAACAAAAATTCCCTTTATCGTGAATGATTTTTCTCCGAATTTTGTTGCCTTTAATTGCTTCACCTTATTTTTATTTGTGAACAGTTGAAACTCGTAAGAATATTGGGTTAGAAGTTTGTTTTGTTCCTTTTTAAAAATAAAAGGAGTAATCTACCAGAAAAGCTAGTCAGCCACTGCCACTCCTGCTGCAATAAAAGTATTGCTCCTATTGTAATTTGTTGTCTTAATTTTCCTACTTTCAAAATTAACACAAAATTTGTAAATAATTTGTCTTTTCTAAAAAATAAATTAAGAAATTAAAATAAAAGTCAACTTAAGCCTAAAAATTATTCTTTTGAAAAAAATTATTCCTTTTAGGATACTAAAATAGTATGATTAGCAACTTCAAAAATTAAAAAAAAAAAATCATTTTTCTTACTATTTTGTCTTAACCTTTTCATTTACAAATATCTAAATTCATTTTATTTTTGTTATTCAATATACACTGATGGCACACTTTTTTTGAACAGCTGTTTAATTAAAAGCAAAAAAGAGTTAACGGGAAATTGATGATACCAAATTTCATGAGAAGGGAAATAATAATTCCCTTTTATTCACGATTTTGGTGATTAAGTTTATAAATTAACAGAATAATATATTTCTTTTAGAAATTAAGATAGAAAAAAATGCAGATAAGTCAGAAAACCGAAAACGGAAGATAAGAACATCAGTTAATTGTAATTAATTTTGTTGAAGCAGCTTAAACACTTCTGATAAATATCCCTCTCCTCTTTGTAATTTCATGTTTTTCATTGTTATTCAGCCCTATCGAGCATAAGAAATAAAAGTTTTGTTTACCTGAAATTTGTATTGCACACGAATAGAACATTGGTATCGGCAATCTCACGTGAATAATTTTTTCCACAACTTTACATTTGCAAAAATGAAGAAAAAGTTAACGGGGTATTAAATGCAAATTGTAAGCGAAAAATGTAAAGTTAAAAATTTGAGGATGACCCTTAGTTTCGGAGTTACGAACCTCCAAAGCTTGTCTTCATAATATGACATACATACACCGAGTATTTTATGGCGGAATGAGACAATATAGGTATCATTGGAAAGGTATTTTTAATGGCTATTTAATTGAAGAGGTAAAAAATAAAAAAACTCAGGTAACAACAAAAAAATAAAGATTTTTTCATACAAACATAACTTGAACAAATAAATTAATTAATAACTACACAAAAAATTTGTGTAGATGTAAGAAAAAATATTAAATTAATGTTTTCTCCTCTATGGTATAATAAACACCGGCTTTCTTTTAAAAAAGATTTTCTGCTGAATCTTTTTTGTGTAGTGCACTTAATTTATTTGATATAAATAGTTTGTTTATATGACACAAAAACTTTCTTTGGTCCTAGTCCCTGTTTGGACAAGCGATCATTTGAAGGGAAAACATTTAGTTTGAAAGCAAATTACGGGTGGGAAAGAGAGAATCGTTTTTGTGTTCGGTACTCGGCGATACGCTTTGTTGACATTTTGTTGGCCAGCCCCAAATTTTCAATTTACATATTTTTCTCTAAAATTATTATTTTAGAGAAAAATATACTTGCTTATACATATATTATTTTCACTATCAAAATCAAAGTGAACAATACAATGAAAAAATTCCACATTTCACGTAAAAACATTCATAATATTCGCTCTAACTGCTGTAAATTATAAAGATCACTATGTTATGCGGATATTAAATGGTCAAACTTTGCATGTGATAACGGCTTCAGGAAATGCCAACATAGTCGCGTAATACGGTAAAATATGTGTTTATCAGCGTCGCTTGATAAATTTCAAAATCTTTTTTATATTTACACACTCTCTCTTTCATCAAACCGCTTTCACATGCAAAGTTTGACCGTCTAAGTCTAATAGCCGCCTTAAACACTAAACAAGAATACCATAATCGACATTGCCAATTTTTAAGTAGCCTGCGCCCAATATTTTGTCCAAATGGGCTAAATAAATTAAGTTAAAAGATGGATTTAATAGTTAATATAAATTTTTTAATAAATTTGAACTCAGCTTAGAATTTAAATAGAACCATAATGATACTAAGCGTATAAATAGCTCTAGTAGGAACATGGAAATAATCAACCCAATTATAAACAAAAGTTCTGTGAAAGTTTTTTCACTTTTCCCTTTTCTCCAAATTTAAATTTTTCCCCTTTTGATTGACTGAGGAAAGTGAAAAAAGTTCGGGAGAATTGGGCTGTATATGAAAATAAACAAAAACAAACTTCCTTCAAAGTACGATGATGCCACATTTTTGTAATTTTATTCCCACGAAATTCATAATTGGAGGAATATTTTCACGAGAAAAATTTTTTCTATGGGCAAGAAATTCCGTGAGAATATTCATAATTGGGCCGAATTTGTCGTCGCATTGCTTCATTAATTTGTAAAACACGATAATAAGCGTGGGCTCCAACTTTTTTCCTTGTGGTACAATTTTGAGACACTTTTTATAGATTCGCGTTTAATGTTTTGTTACACTTTTGTTATTACGTTTTAAAAAATTAAATATTTATTAAAGCTTCAATTTCGCAGAGTTTTAACTTACAAAGGAATTGTTAATACAAACGAATATACACAAATATTTTAAAATAAAACGGCGCCTTTGAAATTTTTAATATATTGAGTATTTATTTTTTCAAGATTCTTTTAAAAAACAATCTATACAAAGCTTTTGAAAAATCACTACATTCGTTTCTTTTCATTCTAAAGACACTCTGAAACTAATAGAAATAATAAAAATAAAAGATAATTATGTGATGGAAAATGATTCTAAAACTTTTCTTGTTTTCATGAATTTGTATTCATATTTAAATTTAGTATTTACATTTTTTTTAGTTAGTGCCAAGGCGAATCAATACTAGATGGTCGCGATGACGAATTTATTAATTTTCGATGTAAAAACTTACCAGTCGTATGCAAAACAAAAACTTAGAATTAGTTTCGCATGAAAGAAGAAATTGGTAAGGATCCCAGAGAGTTTTGTCGTACGACCTAGCACTTAAAATTCTTGTAGATTGTTGCCGTGACCCATAACTATATTTTGGGATAATTTTCAGTATCGAATTGTGTGAAAAGCCTTGAAGAGACCCTACTTAGTTTTGTCACTTACTCTAACCTTATGCTAAGTTTTTGTTATGCATACAGCTGTAAATGTCAAACACCATATAAAAATAAACTATACACATTTTTTATATATGGAGTTTGACATTTAGGTTTTCGGCGAAAATAAATGAATTCGCCATCGTGACCACCCGGTATTGATACGCCTTGGTAAGTGCTATGAAATGGATCGAATTTTATCGAACTTTCAAAAAAGAACCTTTGTCAGCACTACCTTAATATTTCCAATTACAAATGATAAACAGTTTGATAAAATTTAATATATATTACAAAAAACTACTTTAACGATTATTCTTTTGAATTAAAAAATTAAAATAATATAATGATACATGAGAATATTTACACTAAACTACCTTTGAATAAATAAAAAAATCAGTTTTAATTTACAGAATTATACTCAACTATAAGGAGTTTTTCTACAACAGGAAAATACTTAAAAAATCAAAATACAAAAATTAAAACAAAAACGAAATAAAAACTTAACAAAACTGAATTACAATTTACGTAAATAGTATTACAACAATTTACCATATAACGAGTATTAAAAAAATATAAAGCTTAACATAAGTTTGATGTTTTCGTTTATATGTTCGTAGTGAATTAATTAGAACGAAAATGCAAACAATTTGTAATAAATATCTATCACAAAAGATGGTTTTAAAAAATGCCAAGTTTTACTATTATTTGTAACTTAAGATTACTTCTTCTAGAAAATTAAAGAAGCCCAAGCTGCAATCAAACAAAAGCCACCACAAGTGGCCACTTGTATAAAGGTTTTCTTGCCAGTCAAAGCTCGATAATACATGGGGCCACAAAATAATATACATCCAGCTGCCATTAATGTTCCAGTCTTAAAGAAGAAAAAACAAACAAAACAATTTTATTTTAAAAACGTAACTTTAAACAGTTTTACAAAGAAATTAGAGCTTTTATAAATTAAAATACCTTCATAAAATGACAAAATATACCTAAACCAATTTTAAATTTAAAAGCTTAAGAAAAACACCAAAAAATACTCATCTTCCTTTC
This sequence comes from Gymnosoma rotundatum, assembly GCA_916610165.2. NCBI lineage: Eukaryota > Metazoa > Arthropoda > Insecta > Diptera > Tachinidae > Gymnosoma > Gymnosoma rotundatum. Next base: position 121,174,325 of record OU744336.1, read on the forward strand.
AAAATTATAGTTGAAAAATTTACAACGGCAAAACGACAGAAACAAAACAAAAAAAAATATGCATTTAATATTGTAACAAAATTCTAAACAAAAAGAAATATAGAAATTAAGAAATCACTTGTTTATACTCTCTTACCTCCAATAACACAAATAATAGCTAAACTTCTAGCAAATAAAAAATGGAGTGTTAAAAGAATTGAAAAAAAATACTCTTGTTAGTGGTTGTTATATATTAGCAAATGAAAATAAATTTACAAAGTAAATAATAATTTATCATGTCATTTTTAAGGAAAGTTTAATTGTAAATAAAATAATAAATAAATTAAAAAAAATCTTCGTTGCTTTAAATGGAAGTAAAATTAAGAAGAAAAAGTCAGTTATAATTCTAAAATAAATATCGAACTCATATGTTCTGTAAACGTTTAAGCGTTAAAAAATATTTTCGAACTCAAAAACAAAGAAAAAAACATTTAAATATTTGTAGATTAACTGTCAATCGGCCATATTTCGAAAGAAAATTCATTAGCACAACTTACATTTAAATTAAAGACAAAAACAAATTTCAATATCGTTAATTTAAAAATTTAATCGGTATAAAAAATAGCACGAATTTTTTTTAAATTAATCAATTTCTTTTAATTTAATATATGATTATTTTAAAACAAATTTTGTCTAAAATAATTATAAGCACGCAAGGCACAGCGAGCATTCATGCTTACTTCATAACAATCAAATTGATACTGAAACAGTATCTAAATTTGCATTCGTGTTCAATCGATGATTGAAACAAAGCAAAAACAAATGTACAAGACGAAATACAGAGAGAACAGTAAAGAAATACGTTGGTTTATGTGTAAATTTCGTCTAACCAAATTTAATGTTGATATGAGTTATGAGTATTCTCGTATTCTTATTTACAAAGTTAGTTGGTTAAATAGATGATGTTTATAAAATACACAACCAAGGTAGATAGATGCGAAGAATGCTGATGAAGGTCGTAGCGGTCCAGAAGGTGCGCATTTCATTCTGCTAGCGTCTAATTTTTCTTGTTTTTTTTTTGGAAAAACGTCCGCATACATTTGTAAAAATAAATTTTCTTTTTAAAAACGATTTTTAGAAATTAAAAAATAAATGAACTTAAGCCAAAATAATTTCTATTCATTTATATAATATTCAAAGTTCAAATAATAATTTAATAAAAATTAAATTCTAAAATAAAAACGATAGAATTTGTGTTTGTAAATTGTACAAGCAAACTTTTCTTTCGAAATAGTTGACAAGGCAGTAAAGTTACAGAATATTTCTTTCGTTTTTTTTTATCTGTAATAAAATTTTATATTGTCTGTAAATATTTATTTGGTCATTTAGGGAGTAGCAAGTAGTTTCAAAGAATATACTTTATTTTAAACCAAAACAAAATTTAAAAAAAACAAGTTGTAAAGATACATTTTTGTAATAACTTTTTGTAAGCCCCTTAAGAAAAACAAAACACTATCCATATCATATAAAATTACATATATAAGAAGCATTTAAATTATGTTCCAATGCTTCCAGTATTTTCAAATTAAACGAATAAAGGAAAAAATATGCAAGAAAAATTTGTGATATAGAAATTTTTACGATGAAAAAGGTATGTATGTATGTAAAATTCTACTAAGAAACTTCGGTGTCAAGATTGGAAGAGAGAAATAAGGATTAATTTTACTCCAAGGGTCGATGTTACTGAATCTGGCCGCGAAACGTTAGAAGAAAATACAAAACGAATGAAGAGTAGAAAAACAAATCATCAGTTTGTGTTGCATGAAATGTAAAGAGTTTATAATGAGAAGGGCGATCAGCGGAAGGAGAAAAATATAAACTACCAAAAAATTTGCAACTCAGTTCAGTAAAGATGATATTTATTTAGTTGTATTTTCAATGTCATATCACATCCGTTACAGAACGGTATTGTGGAAAGCTAATAAGTTCTTTTAGGTGACAATTTTTTATGTCTGCAATTTTTAATTATGACATCGAAATCATGTTTTTTGAATTGCAAAAACTTTAATTAAAATGCTGCAGGGAGACAGTTCTCTGACATTCTCCATCATAAATGTTAACGGTAATTATAAACACAGAAATTATCAAGAAGATATGTATGCAATGTGCTCATTTTCCGGCTCTAAATATCCAACCGTATGTTGTATCCAATTTTAAAAGTCTTCAAAAGAACAATTTCGCATATAAAATATAAAATATTTTGAAAGTCTGAGCAAATATGCAGGCATGTTCCAGCACTCAATTCCGATCGAAAGTGGTTTTGATTCCGCAAATTGGTTCTTCAGAAACGAAAAATTTTCTTTGGAATGAAACCACTTTTAAATTTCAAATTTCCGTTTATTATCTGTTCTTATTTAGATTAGCCTTGTTGTTTACTTTGGTTTGCGCAATATTGTCACATTTAAATAGTATAATAGAATAAGCAAAATCGATCGGAATCTGCAGAAGGTAAAAATCGATTGGAATTGGTAGTACGGAATCAAAACCATTCCAATCGGAATTTGAGACTGATAATTAACTCCTAAATAAACAGAAGAGCATGTACTTCAGAAGACACATAAAATCCCTGAACAAGCGTTGTAAACACTACATAAGCAACAAGCAAGTGTGAGCAAGTGCTAACTTCTAGAGAAATGTTGTGCATAATTTTACATGAACACTAAATATAGAAATACAGCAGGAAGAGTTTCTAATACCATAGATTCTTTGCTACCACTAAAGTGAGCTAGCAATTTCAGCGCATCACGTATACCGAAGGTACTGTCTCTTAGCGTTGTAAAGAACGAATGCCTTGCCGTAGTTTATGACAATTGACCTACTTTTATTAATATAAAAATGTCATAACTGAAGATGGCAACGAAAAACGATTAATAATCGATTACTTTGTTGCAATTAGCGATTTAATTTTATCCAAAATAAATTCGACTGATCGAAATATAAATTGATTTTTTTTAAACAATAATTTGCCGTTGATACAATTTGGTTTTTCATTCTGGTAACGTTTTTATTTTACTGCTAATACGCTTTCGAAGTTACACCCACATTTTTATCCAAACACAATTTAAAATTTATGCATCAGCCAAGTTTTAATAAGCTATTCAGATGCACTACTCAAAATACGAAAAAATTAATCTTAGCTCCGCAACGGACAGTTAACTCGTTTAAAGATTATGAATATGTAATCTCCGAAAGTTTCTTTGGATCGGTGTGTCACAAGCATAATGCGAAACATGACCTCGTTAAGGAGTTCAGTTTGCAACAACTGGTGCGGCCTAAATAGGTGCTCAGGTCTCACCAGGCACGGCGAATGGATATTGTTCAACTACCAGGTGGTTTTTCGAAGGAACATTACATCACTTAGGTGATGCAATCAATGGTGCCACTAAAATGATGTACAGATTTAACTTATAAAGAGTGAATTACTAGCTTTCCTGCTGTATTACCACAGCTTTAACAACCGGAGATCCACGCAACTGTCCCTTAGATTAACACAACATTCTCTACAGCAGCTACTGCACAGTAAAGATTAGAAAATTTAAGTTACAATGGAATCAAAGTTCACACCAATGAATTTTATATACCCTTCACCAAGTACTTTACTTAGCAATACGCCAAAATGGAATTTTTGCGAAAAAGAACTTTTTTATTGTTGAAAATGGTTTTTTTAGGGCTTCAGCAGCAACTTTTGTTCTGTGACTTTTTCATAATTCCGTTATTTACAAAATGACCGTTATTTTTAGGTTATTGAACAAAATCATAGTTTTGACATTTAAATTTCTAGAATTCGACCAAATAATGTTTGCCAAAGTTGTACAAAATTCTTTGACGAGTATTTTTGCTAAACATATGAACTCATAGTAATTGAAAATACACCCATTTGAAAAAATTAATTTTTGCGCCATCTAGCGGTAATAATTTGTACGATTTGAAAGGTATTTTCAATACATTTTCAATCGGTTGAAAAATAACCGAATGAGAAAGAGAAGAGCAATTAGATAATTAATATACATGCCTCTATTTTCATCAGAAATTGTTCCTTTCGTAAGTACTTTTTCAATTTAGATTAAGATTTCATGGAATTCGTTCTCCGTTATGACTGTTAAAGCAAAAGCTTGAAGATTATGCACTCCCATAGTTGTCTTGTCATGATGGTGAGTAAAGTTATCATTTTTTTAGTATATGTTCTAGCATTTTAGCTGTTGATAATTCAACTAAATAATAAAACTTATCCGCTAATTGAAAAATTGTACTACTTCTGTTAACAAGCCGCATTACTTCCACGACTTTAGTATAACTCCAAAATCTTGTAGATACCAATATCATTTTGTTTTGATTTAATGATATTGTTATTTGCTAAAAAAAAAGTACATTTTTTTTGGCATACTGCTAACTATACTGCAGATTTCCAATTGAAAAGTTTAAATATAAATCGCCATAAGAAATTTTACCGTAAACTTTTTCTATCAAAAAAAAGTTTTTTAAGTTTTGCTTATAAATGTAAAGGTTGCTGTATCAGGTGAAAAATTGCTATCTTTTTATTTTTCTCCTGTCCTAACATTTACCACAAAAAGTGGAAAAAGGGTATAACTAAGTTTGCCATTCCGTTTGTAATTTCAACAATATCCATTTTCAAACCCATAAAGTATATACATATATATATACTGACTTCTTACGCATGCCGAGTCGATTGAGTGATGTCTGTCTGTCCGTCTGTGTTAGTGTTGATTTCACAAAAAAAATATTTCAATCGATCAGATATAGTGTCCAAACAGGTGCTACTGAAAATCAGCATGATCGGTCCATGTCCTTCGAGGCAGCAGGCAAAACACCACGTACTTTTCTGACTTTGAGTAGAGATTTTCTAATTGTTCTAAGGCTATAGACGTTATAGCATTTGTCTACTGACTTTTCCATAGAACTCACTTGAGAGTTTGCTCTAACTTAGATAGGATTCTCTTCTTCTTTTTGTTTCCGAAATTCTTACAGTTTAAGAAGCATAACCACATTGTTCATGTGTTAAAATACTGTTGTTGTTGCTGATATTCTCAACTATTAATCAAATTCCTTCGGTGTTTGTTCAAACACCTAAATTTAAACTATTCTAATTTTGTTTTTACCTTCAAGCTTTAGTAATGTAAAAGAATTACTACAGATGCATGCATTTAATTTAGTATTTATACTAAATTCATCATCCCAATCATAACCGTGTGATTTTTTTCACTTTTCCCTTTTCTGCTATCATAAATTTGTTCCTTTTTTTATTAACGTACTTTTACTTTTAATAATTTAATGGGATAAAAAAATAGCACGATATTTTTTTAACTTAATTAAAAACGTATTCTTTAAGCTCTGAAATCTCCTTTTAAATCTTTCGTATAGACTTAATATTAAAAAAGGAGACGAAATACTAACAAGTAGGAGTGTAAATCTTATATACCCTTCGCCATCTATGTATGGGGTGACAGAAAATTATAGAAAATAAGAAAAATCAAATTAAGTACTACATATCGATGGCTTAATATAAAAAAGGTCTAACTCAATTTTTTGTTGCTTTACAGGAGAACAAAAAACTTAATAAAATCCTAAAAATTTTAGATACAACAAACATTTTAATGCAACTTTTTAATAAAAAAGCAACACAATTTTTCAAAAACTGCAATAAATTTTTTTGTTGTATCAAAAATTTTAAGGATTTTATTAAGATTTTCGAGTTATTAGGCCTTTTTTATATTAAGCCATCGATATATATAATTTTACATAAAAATGACATCGGCTCTTAATGGGTTAAGCGTGTTTAAAAAATTTTAGTACTTCCTTAAAGATTTCTTTATAAGCTTCATAAGTTGAAATCAAGTTTGATTTCAACACTAACATGGACGGGCAGACGGACATCGCTCAATCGACTTCACTATGCATAAGAAGTCAGAATTAATATACAGTACTGTTCGAAACCTAAGCAACTTTTTCCCACTAAGTAATAATAGACTTATATCTTTTCTTTAAGTGAATTCAAAGAAAATTATAGAAAATATAACCTAAAAATAACAACAAAAATTAAATTCCATTTCTTTCTTAGTTATAATAAAATAAAAACAAAATTAACTTAAAAATTCGCTGTTCAAAACCTAAGCAACTTTTAATATTTGGTATGATATCCTTTGTTTCTTACGACCTCAGCGCATCTTTTGGGCATAGGTTCAATAAGATTCGATAGAATAGATGTTCGTATTGCTTCCCACTCTGATTTCAGACAGTTCATCAACTCCTGTTTATTTTTAAAGCGTCGAGTTCCAACTCTCCGTTTTAAAATTCCAAAGAGGTTCTCTATGGGATTCAAGTCTGGCGATTGAGGTGGCCAATCCAAAACTTGAACCCCATTAGCTGATAACCAATCCTTGACTAACTCGATGAGTGTTTTGGGTCATTGTCATGTTGAAACACCCATCGAAGTGGCATTTCCCACTCAGCATAGTTAAGCATCTGAGTTACTAAAGTGTCTCTGTAAACAAAACGGTCCATTTTTGTTTGAATTTCTACAAAGGGACCAACACCACTGGCCGAAAAACAAGTCCAAACCATCACATTTCCACCCCCATGCTTTTGAGTACCGAGGGTGTAGCCGCTTTTCTTTTGGTCTTCTCACGTGGCAAACTCCATCTGAATTTAGTGAGTTAAAATTAGATTCATCGCTAAACAAAACAGTTCTCCATTTGGGTGTAGTTCAATCCATATGTGCTCTAGCGAAATCCAGCCTAAAACAACCGAAAATCTGAGATAATCAGAGACAACGTTGCAATCAATCAAACAAACCTCTTTTTTAAATGCTTCTTAGTCAACATAGGCTTCTTAGATGGCATGAAGCTCCTTAAGTTTTGTTCCAATAAACGTTTTCTTACTGTGGAAGAACTTATCTGCAGTTCAAGCTCATTCACTATGTCTTTCGACGAAATAAATGGATTTTTTTAACTAGGCGGAAAATTTTCTGGTCTGTTCGCTCAAAAGTTTTTCTAGGTCGCTCACCGCTATTAGCTTCCTCTACTTTCCCAGTAGCTTTATATTTTTTTTATAAGTCGGATAACTATTGATTTATAAATATTCAATTGGTTTGCTATAGCAATTTGGGATTTACCGTTATTAAAAAGTTCAATAATCTTTAGCTTAAAAGCTGATCCATAATGTGTTTGCGTCATGGTTGCACTGCTAAAGAATTGGTACTACTTAAGTCCATAAAATCAACCAAAATTATTTTTTTTAATAGCAATCATAACGGGAATAAAATTTTCCAGTAGACCTTTATGATCGATCGAAGCAAAAAGTTTTCGGTTACTGCGAACTTCCTGTTACTTTTAAACGTGTAACCAAACCAATAAATTTTTACATAGTTCCGTCGCTGTCTCAAGCGCTTTACTTGGGTCTAGATTTTTGGAGGGAGTTTGCTGTTGCAGCTCATATAATACCTATTATTGAATCTATTCATTTTGAAGGTAGTACAGATAATAACTTACACTTTCATGATTTGTCGCCAGATCAAAGGCTTAGGCTCGAGACTATAGTTCAAAAATTTCCATCATATAAACAAGAGGTACTTGGTTGTACTAGTCTAATGCAACACCATATTGATACAGGAGATTCTGTTCCGATAAAATACCGACATTATCCTTTATCTCCTCCTCGACAAGCTGAAGTTTACAAAGAGTTAGATAGACTTCTCGAAATAGGAGTCATTGAGGAGTATCCCCACTTTTAACAGTCATTTAGATTTATTAGATCAGGTCGCAAAATGTTTAAGAAATGCAGGGCTTACTATAAATGTTATGAAGAGCAAGTTTTGCCAAAAAGAAATTAAATATTTAGGTTACCGTATTGGGACCGGTTGTCTCAAAGTTGATCCAGACAAAGTTGCAGCTATAAATGACTTTCCGCTGCCAAAAACGCCGCGTCAATTACGCAGATTTATAGGAATGGCTAATTGGTATAGTTCGTTTATAAGCAATTTTGCAAATTTGGCTGGTCCCTTGACCGATTGTCTACGAAAAGGCAATAGTGCATTTCGGTTAACATCGAAGGCTTTAAAATCTTTTGATCAAATAAAAGCTGCTCTTTGCAGTGCTCCAGTTTTGGCGCAACCAGACTTTTCAAAAGAATTTATTGTGCAGTGTGACGCATCAAAAGTTGGAGTTGGTGGCGTCTTGTATCAAGTTGATGAGGACGGCAGGGAACGGCCAATATCGTTTGTTTCTCAAAAACTAAATCAATCACAATGTAATTACACAGTTAATATTTAGAATGTCTAGCTGCTGTTTTTTGCGTAAAAAAAATTTAGACTATATATAGAGGGATTGCCTTTTAGGATCATCACCGACCACTCAAGCCTGAAATGGTTAATGTCCCAAAAGGATTTAAGTGGCAGGATTGCAAGATGGAGTCTAAAGCTCCAAGGTTTCAATTTTAAAATGGAACATCGTAAGGGAGCATTAAACGTCGTACCTGACACCTTTTCTCGATTCGATGCAGACGAGCTGAAAGTTGACTTCAGTTTTCAGGAAATCCCGTTACCATCTCCGGAGTTTAAGGATTTAATTAAAACAGTATCCGAAAATAAGGAAAGTCTTCCTGACGTGCTTGTATCCAACCACCTAATTTACAAAAGAGTCAGATTTCGACAAGGCGTAACAGATGAGGAGGAAAGCCTCTGGAGGCTGTGGTTACCACAGTCCTTAACGGAAACAGCCACTAAATTAGCTCATATCTCAAAGTTTCACGGTGGCTACTTCAAAACTCTCTCGCGTAGATGGAAAAAGTATTATTGGCCTTCAATGGCAAGAAGGGTGTGAAGATAGCTCCGTCAGTTAGCTTCGTTTTAGACAACCCTGTTATTGTTTACATTCATCTCACTCAGAAAATGTTTAGTTAACAGAGTTGAATTATGTTAACATTTGCGTTTGAAAAATAAAAATATTAATAAAAAAGAATATAAATGCATATAAAATTAAGTTTATATATTAATAGCAAAATATACAAAGTCAAAATATAAGGATTTTTAAAAAGAGGTCGAAAAATTTATTTTCTTTTTTTTTATACAGGTATTTATCAAATGCCCAAAAATAGGTCAAAATTGAAAAGGTGCGGCTTAGCGGACTACTGGGGAAGAAAGCCGCGACATTATAGATTTCAGAACTGTAAAGGTTATATTCAGAATTTGTATAGGTTTTTAGTAATAAAATTAAGAAAAATTTGAAATTACGCATTTCCCCATATGGACATTTTTCAAATGCCCAAAAATGGGTCAAAATTGAAAAGGTGCGGCTTAGCGGACTACTGGGGGAGAAAGCCTCGACATTAAAGATTTCAGAACTGTAAAGGTTATATTCAGAATTTGTATAGGTTTTTAGTAATGACATGACGAAAAATTTGAAATTACGCATTTCCCTATATGGACATTTTTCAAATGCCCAAAAATGGGTCAAAATTGAAAAGGTGCGGCTTAGCGGATTACTGGGGGGAGAAAGCCTCGACATTATAGATTTCAGAACTGTAAAGGTTATATTCAGAATTTGTATAGGTTTTTAGTAATGACATGACGAAAAATGTGAAATTACGCATTACCCCACATGAAATTTTTTAAATGCCCAAAAATGGGTCAAAATTGAAAAGGTGCGGCTTAGCGGACTACTGGGGAAGAAAGCCGCGACATTATAGATTTCAGAACTGTAAAGGTTATATTCAGAATTTGTATAGGTTTTTAGTAATAAAATTAAGAAAAATTTGAAATTACGCATTTCCCCATATGGACATTTTTCAAATGCCCAAAAATGGGTCAAAATTGAAAAGGTGCGGCTTAGCGGACTACTGGGGGAGAAAGCCTTGACATTATAGATTTCAGAACTGTAAAGGTTGTATTCAGAATTTGTATAGGTTTTTAGTAATGACATGAAGAAAAATGTGAAATTACGCATTACCCCATATGAAATTTTTTAAATGCCCAAAAATGGGTCAAAATTGAAAAGGTGTGGCTTAGCGGACTACTGGGGGAGAAAGCCTCGACATTATAGATTTCAGAACTGTAAAGGTTATATTCAGAATTTGTATAGGTTTTTAGTAATGACATGAAGAAAAAAGTGAAATTACGCATTACCCCATATGAAATTTTTTAAATGCCCAAAAATGGGTAAAAATTGAAAAGGTGCGGCTTAGCGGACTACTGGGGGAGAAATCCTCGACATTATAGATTTCAGAACTGTAAAGGTTATATTCAGAATTTGTATAGGTTTTTAGTAATGACATGAAGAAAAATGTGAAATTACGCATTACCCCATATGAAATTTTTTAAATGCCCAAAAATGGGTAAAAATTGAAAAGGTGTGGCTTAGCGGACTACTGGGGGAGAAAGCCTCGACATTATAGATTTCAGAACTGTAAAGGTTATATTCAGAATTTGTATAGGTTTTTAGTAATGACATGAAGAAAAATGTGAAATTACGCATTACCCCATATGAAATTTTTTAAATGCCCAAAAATGGGTAAAAATTGAAAAGGTGCGGCTTAGCGGACTACTGGGGGAGAAAGCCTCGACATGATAGATTTCAGAACTGTAAAGGTTGTATTCAGAATTTGTATAGGTTTTTAGTAATGACATGAAGAAAAATGTGAAATTACGCATTACCCCATATGAAATTTTTTAAATGCCCAAAAATGGGTCAAAATTGAAAAGGTGTGGCTTAGCGGACTACTGGGGGAGAAAGCCTCGACATTATAGATTTCAGAACTGTAAAGGTTATATTCAGAATTTGTATTGGTTTTTAGTAATGACATGAAGAAAAATGTGAAATTACGCATTACCCCATATGAAATTTTTTAAATGCCCAAAAATGGGTAAAAATTGAAAAGGTGCGGCTTAGCGGACTACTGGGGGAGAAAGCCTCGACATTATAGATTTCAGAACTGTAAAGGTTATATTCAGAATTTGTATAGGTTTTTAGTAATGACATGAAGAAAAATGTGAAATTACGCATTACCCCATATGAAATTTTTTAAATGCCCAAAAATGGGTCCAAATTGAAAAGGTGCGGCTGAGCGGACTACTGGGGGAGAAAGCCACGACATTATAGATTTCAGAACTGTAAAGGTTATATTCAGAATTTGTATAGGTTTTTAGTAATGACATGAAGAAAAATGTGAAATTACGCATTACCCCATATGAAATCTTTTAAATGCCCAAAAATGGGTCAAAATTGAAAAGGTACGGCTTAGCGGACTACTGGGGGAGAAAGCCTCGACATTATAGATTTCAGAACTGTCAAGGTTATATTCAGAATTTGTATAGGTTTTTAGTAATAAAATTAAGAAAAAATTTCATATGGGGTAATGCGTAATTTCACATTTTTCTTCACGTCATTACTAAAAACCTATACAAATTCTGAATATTACCTTGACAGTTCTGAAATCTATAATGTCGAGGCTTTCTCCCCCAGTAGTCCGCTATGCCGCACCTTTTCCATTTTGACCCATTTTTGGGCATTTAAAAAATTTCCATATGGGGTAATGCGTAATTTCACATTTTTCTTAATTTTATTACTAAAAACCTATACAAATTCTGAATATAACCTTTACAGTTCTGAAATCTATAATGTCGAGGCTTTCTCCCCCAGTAGTCTGCTAAGCCGCACCTTTTCAATTTTGACCTATTTTTGGGCATTTGATAAATACCTGTATAAAAAAAAAAAATAAATTTTTCTATCTCTTTTTAAAAATCCTTATATTTTGACTTTGTATATTTTGCTATTAATATATAAACTTAATTTTATATGCATTTATATTCTTTTTTTATTAATATTTTTATTTTTCAAACGCAAATGTTAATATAATTCAACTCTGTTAACTTAACATTTTCTGAGTGAGATGTATGTAAACAATAACAGGGTTGTCTAAAACGAAGCTAACTGACGGAGCTATCTTCACACCCTTAATGGCAAGGGATGTTAAAATTTTTGTTAGTAAGTGCGATGATTGTAAGATGATTAAAGCCCCAAATGAAATTCTTCGACCGCCAATGGGTGCAGCTTTTATAACTGCCCGACCCTTTCAACGTCTCTACTGTGACTTTTTAGGCAAATATCCAGCGTCTAAATTAAAAAACACGTGTTTATTTATTCTTATAGACCATTTTACAAAGTTTCTTTTTTTAAAACCTCTGAAGGGTGCTACTTCATTTAACGTTATAAATTTTCTTCAAAACGATTTATTTATTACTTTCGGTGTTCCTCAGTACTTGCATAGCGATAATGGAAAACAATTTGTTTCCACGGATATGCAGGAATTTTTAAAACTTTATGGTATAACCCATATCAAAATTGGTCTTTATTCCCCACAGGCAAACTCCTCAGAGCTTTATAATCGTGAAGTTATTTCTAAGATAAGGTATTATTTGAAAAACGACCCGCATCACCTCAATTGGGATCAATTCACTGTTGGATAAATTAAATATGCTACAGGATGACACATTTGTGAAACGGGTTGACAGATTAAATCATATTCGGAATATGATTTCTCACAATTTAGAACTCGCACACGAAAAATTTAAAAAAATAAACTTATAATACCCGGACAAAACCTATTACATATCGCATTGGCCAGAAAATCTTTCGAAAGAACCATTCTCAAAGTAATTTTAGGAACGCCCTTAATTCAAAATTTAGCACAAAATACGTAAAATGCAGAATTCGCAATAAAATTGGGAATTCCCTATATGACGTGGAGGATTGTCAAGGCAAGTTTATAGGCCGTTTTCATGCATCTGATCTACGTCCATAAATCATAAATTAATGATGCCCGGGGTCGAGCAACACGAACATTGTAATTCTTTATATGTTATTTCAGAATCTATTTTCCTGTTCATTGTTTAATAGCAGATTTCCATACGAAGCAGGTTTGTTAGAGATTCTAAAATCATTAAAACTATCACTTTATATTTTGTTTTGTTTTACGTAATAGAAAAATAATAAGTATATTAGAAAAATAAGAAGTATATTTAAGAAATACTTTTTATAGAATAAATAAATTTTCATAACAAAACCATACTTCCTTTCGTTGTAAAATACCAGAATAATTAATAATAAACGTTAGATTATTTACGCCATGACTGTATTACTCTGAGTCAACTATGTAATATTCATGTAATTGCGTAAACTTAAAGGTTAATTCTAATTACGCGAACTGGTGGTAATACTGAACTTATGAGTAGTAATTGATAATTAGTAACTACCTATAATAATGCAAGCTGTTTCCTCTTTAATTACTTAAGTTTCTGTGTTCTCTGAAAGCCATCATAAAATGCTCAAAGCTTACGATTGATGAGAAAAAAATCCAATCCACCTACGCACATTGGGAAAGTTGTAATTAAAATTTTTTAAATACGACTAAGAAGAAATTTTTTATCACCATAGTGGTTTTAACCTACATTATGTTTTGGGTTCACGTGGGTACCTTTTTTTACAAAGCTTAATTTTAATTATTATTAAAAATTTAACGGAGAAATAATTTATTAAGCTGGAAACATTTAATTCTATGAAATCCCACCCGGTTTTAAGTCAAATACATTACATTGTCTAATTATATGGCATACAATACAAATAGACTATTTTAATTTTCAATTAAAGGAATTCAGGTCAAAGAACAGAATGTGTGTGAAGTTAAATTTTAAAATTTATAACCCTAGCCACATTCTGTTACGATAACGAGCTATGTTAATCACTTAACATAAGCAATGTTAATACAAAAAATCTAATAGGTATAAAAGTTTCCGGACGATTTTTAAATAAAATAAAAGTGGCTAGAAAAAAAATTATTGGAGAACACTTCTAGTAGTGTCTTTATTAAACTCCAATAGTCAAATATATTAACATTTTGTTTTTTAAGAAATTATAGAGGTTTTTTCCAAAAACACCACTTTTGAAATTTGAAAAAAGACTTTAATCCTTTTCTCGAAAATGAAAGAGAGTGGGCAAAAAAAAATTATTGGAGAACACTTCTGGTAGTGTCTTTATTGAACCCCATAAGCCAAATATATTAACATTTTGTTTTTTAAGAAATTATAGAGGTTTTTCCAAAAACACCACTTTTGAAATTTGAAAAAGGACTTTGGTCCTTTATCGAAAATGAAAGAGAGTGGGCGAAAAAAAATTATTGGAGAACACTTCTAGTAGTGTCTTTATTGAACCCCATAAGTTAAATATATTAACATTTTGTTTTTTAAGAAATTATAGACGTTTTTCCAAAAACACCACTTTTGAAATTTAAAAAAGGACTTTGGTTCTTTTCTCGAAAATGAAAGAGAGTGGGCGAAAAAAAATTTATTGGAGAACACTTCTATTAGTGTCTTTATTGAACCCCATAAGTTAAATATATTAACATTTTGTTTTTTAAGAAATTATAGAGGTTTTTCCAAAAACACCACTTTTGAAATTTGAAAAAGGACTTTGGTCCTTTTCTCGAAAATGAAAGAGAGTGGGTGAAAAAAATTTATTGGAGAACACTTCTAGTAGTGTCTTTATTGAACCCCATAAGTCAAATATATTAACATTTTGTCTTTTAAGATATTATAGAGGTTTTTCTAAAAATACCACTTTTGAAATTTGAAAAAGGACTTTGGTTCTTTTCTCGAAAATGAAAGAGAGTGGGCGAGATAAAATTATTGTTTCTTAAAAAACAAAAAGTTAATATATTTGACTTATGGGGTTCAATAAAGACACTACTAGAAGTGTTCTCCAACAAGTTTTTTTCGCCCACTCTCTTTCATTTCCGAGAAAAGGACCAAAGTCCTTTTTCAAATTTCAAAAGTGGTGTTTTTGGAAAAACCTCAATAATTTCTTAAAAAACAAAATGTTAATATATTTGACTATTGGAGTTTAATAAAGACACTACTAGAAGTGTTCTCCAATAATTTTTTTTCTAGCCACTTTTATTTTATTTAAATATCGTTCGGAAACTTTTATACCTATTAGATTTTTTGTATTAACATTGGTTATGTTAAGTGATTAACATAGCTCTGTTATCGTAACAGAATGTGGCTAGGGTTATAAATTTTAAAATTTAACTTCACACACATAAGAACAGAATAGGAAAACCAAAATTAAAGAATAAAGTACAATAATCTTCACCTGACTGTGCCTGCTGTAGCAGCAACACGGTAGCTCGAATGCATTTTCTGACGTCACATTCCAAATGAGTATTCGCTAATTATAAATAAATTCCGAAAAGGGAAATTTTATCATCACCTGTCATTTCATATTAACTTTTATTATATTAACCACCCATGAATTCTTTACATTGAATGACTGTTAACGTCATTATCACGCTTATAATTTTCCTAACTTTATAATTAAAATAACATGCATTTCAAAACAAACATATTTTCAGAATGCATTTAATATTTCATATGTATATTTAAGTTATAAACACAAATATCTAACTCATATGTATGCTTCTTTTATGTGAAATATGCAACCAATAACTTCTTCCCAGCGCCAATAATTCTCTCATCAGCTATAAATATAAAGATGTTCGAAGAGACCTCTCTGTCATCCAATAACTAAGAGTTGAAACTAACTCATAAAAGAGTTGAATGTAAGAGCAAAACTCCTATGACTTTGGTGAATGATGTTATTTATTTCTACTTGTTTGCATATTCCTTTCTATCTATAGAAGTAATAACAAAATTAAAAATATCTTGAATTTTGTCTTGCTTTTTGTTCTTGCTTCTGCTAGATGTTTAATTGTAAAACTTTAGAATTATTTGGGGATATATTCCTATAGGTAACAATTGCCCCTATTTAATGAAATCATATTAAATGTATTATATTTTTTCCCTTAATTTAACCTTCTGTTAGTAGTCCTGGATTTATATCTTACTTTTTTATTTTCCTTTGTATGTGTAAGTTTTTAAGATTATGAAAATAAACCTAAAAGTTATGAATTGCTAAAAACTTAATTTATTTGAGGAATGATTCCAACTAACATGAGAGTCTAGCTGTGATTTAATCTTGTCACTACGTAATAGGTTAGTTATTGTTTCTGGTAGTGGGAAAATATTCTATATGCAGAATCCTATTAAAATACAATATAGCTCTTGTACTTGTGGTAGTTATTAAATGGCATGAAGTACTTTTTCTATGCCAACGCGTTTTGTAAAATTTCGGTGAATGAACTCCAGCATGCCGCCGACACCTAGTTTTACAAAATTGAAATTAGTATTAGTTGGCACGACGCCAACCAAAGCGGTTGAGTGTCATATAAGAAGATACTCAGATGTCCTTCACGTCAGGGGCAGAAGACCAGTAATCCTTATAACTAGGCGATTTTGTCATACCCATCACCAAATTCATAGCAAGAAATATTTCTACTTCTTTAGGTGTAGTAGGTGTAAAAGCTGTTCCTTTCTGCGTGGCATATAAATTTGTTTGAAAACAGATTGTTTCAACAAAATTCTCTGACCAAAATAAGCGAAATAACTTTGTTGGTGTGATACCTTCTATTTCTATTATATGATTATGGACACCTCTACCTCCTGTGTATTCATTCTTCTCTTCTATTATGTAATACCACTGGACTGTGAAAGAATTTTGTGCTTAAAGTCATGATAGCTAAATAAATAAATAAATTTTGAAATGTGTACTCCATTTTGGTTGCACCACTGCAGTTTGGGTAGTAGTGGGAAACTGACACAAATTCGATGAAGGTATATCACCATCCGAGTCAAAATCACCATTAAATTTATCTTCGAGTACCATCATATCGGTTTCATGGTCACAATTGTTTTCTTCGCCTGATTCAATACTGTAAACACTTTCACAATCGGAAGGTACATCTTCCAACAAAATAATTGTAATTCCATAGTCATCAAGTACTCGAGGCATTCTATAGTATAAAATAAAATTATACAGAAAACCAGATAATGTAGAATATACTACAGTCAGAGTGGAGTAAGTCCAATCAAAAAAGCAAATATTGTTTTTTAAGCCGTTGTAGGCAGACGCTTGAAATTTGCACGGAGTACGTATTGCAACGTTTGAGACATGTTTTTCATCTAGATGTCCTTAGATGTGATTTACACAAAAATATATAAACACCTAAGATTTTTAGCAAGAAAAAATATATATAAAAAAACCTAAAAATTAATCTAGCTTTTATATTTATTAAGTAATGGTTACAATAAGTATCAACATCAAGTCACAACTGCTCAGATAAGCGAGTGATAAAATAACATTAAAAGGAACAAATCTAGTTTACGGACGCAGCTTAAAAATTAAAAGAAAAAGTTTCCTACGGGGTGTAAAATTTAATTTTAAGCAAAAAATGTAAAGTGACAAATTTGGGGCTGACCCTTTGTTTCCGAGTTGCGGGCCTCCAAAGTTTGTATGTACAATAAGGAATATATCGAGTATTTTTTGGTAGAATAAGACAATATGGGTATCATTGGAAAGGTAATTTCAATATATATTCAATTTAAAAGGAAAATAGTAAAAATCTAAAAAAAATTTTTTATATAAAAGTTTTTTGGGCAGCTCTTAGTTTTGCTTCGCTTACTAAAAATTTTTTTCGTAGCCGGCCTTCGGCCGGGCGCAAATACTTCCCTTCTATGGTATGACCAACACCGGCTTCGCTTACTAAAGTTTTTCTGCGTAGCCGGCGAAAATATTTTTAAATTACCTTTTCAATGATATCCATGTTGCCCCATTCTACCACATGATACTTAATTTTTAAGCTGCGTCCGTAAACTAGATTTAAGTCAAAGTTACTATTATACTAGAACAAATATACTTCATACTATTTATTTTATTTGTTCATATTGTAATACGATATGAAAACATTACAAAAAAAATTGGACCTAAGATCCGTACAGAATTGTAAAATGGATAGTTTTAAGTCCGTGCACCACGAATTCGTAGTTTTATATTCAGTATTTATTGAAAGAAAAAATTATAAATAAAAAGAAGCTTCAGTTTCGCTTACAATACAAATAACCCTGCAGTAAATGTCGACGTAGTTGACGGCGTCAAATGTCAAAAAAAAAGTTGAATGGTATGAAATTGTATGAGAGCAGTTAAGGCGGGTTCACCGGCAAAAATTTTGTTCCGAAACATTTTTTTTTATATGTAGTTTGACGTTTTATTTTTTGAGAGAAAGAGAGTAAACTCACTTCGGAACAATTTCAGCTTGAATTGGTTTTTAATCTCAACGCGTTGAAACGCCGTAAAAGTTCAATCTGTTTCAACTTTTTCGGCGTTGAAACGCCGTCAACGACGTCGACATTAACTCCAGGGTAAGCTAAAACAATAATTCTTGCGAAAAAAAACGACTTCAAAACAGATTTCATCTTTCTGCCTATAACAGCTCAAGTGTACGGCCACATAAATTAGGTTACATTAACTATTGGGAAACACTTATTTCTCTAAACTTCATACTTTTTCAACTGTTCAATAGTTTGGCAATATACATCGAATTGCAGCAACTAAAGGGTTACTCTTTAATTTCCAAATTCAAATTATATACTTGCTGTTGTAGTAGATTAACTGCCATCCCTAAATTAGCGCGTAAAGGCCGGGGCACATAGAATCCGTCATACGTTAAACTTCAACTTTTTCAACTGACAACTCAGTTAAAATACATGTTTTCTTATGAGTGTTGTCACAATCAGTACGTCTCCGTCAACACAAAGTATGAGAGTTGAGCAACTTTTAACTTTTGGCGTTTATTGAATACTTTGACACATATCAATTGCTTCTTCTTCTTCTTTGTTGTCTTGCTGTGCTCTTTACTCTCCCTTTGCACATATTTTTTTTTTGTACATACATTAAAAGCAGTATTGCCGTTTGGTTACAATTTTAACATTTTTGTAACTTTTGAAAATTTATTTATTCTATAAAATTTTTGTTATATTAGGTCAAATTTTCGCAACTTTTGATACAAACACGAAATAAAGTAATATCAGTGAAAAATTACTTGTTTCATTATTTGATGTAAAAATCTCACTTAACATATCTACCTTTCTTAACATATCAATTCGGTTTTAATTACAAAGGTTACCTCAAATGCAATCAAAATCCCATTAAAAAAATTAGTTTGAATAAACGAAATGTTCTTGTTTCAAGTTTAGAAACAACAATTGTTTCCCAACCGGGAAATAGTATGAGCTGCATTTCGTACGTTCTGTTTAAACTTGC
Source organism: Gymnosoma rotundatum (assembly GCA_916610165.2). Classification (NCBI taxonomy): domain Eukaryota; kingdom Metazoa; phylum Arthropoda; class Insecta; order Diptera; family Tachinidae; genus Gymnosoma; species Gymnosoma rotundatum. The sequence goes on from OU744336.1 coordinate 121,193,581, forward strand.
GAAAAATGGTAGCAACTTTAGTTATTCCGCTTGAAAAATTTGAAAATCGTAGCAATATCTCGATTTAGAAAAAAACTACTCTTTAATTTCCTTCACGAAGTGCTGGATTATGTACTTTAAATAATTTTATTAAACGGTGAGCATGCACTTTTTTCATACCGAAGTATTAGTATTGGGTCCTAATATAAATTCTCATGAGTAGCATCGGCATGAAATTTTATTTCATACGTTATTCTTTTTTTTTTTTTTTGTTTTTGTTCGGTAAATGAATTTGTTGCCTTGTTATTTTCCCTGTCATATGGAATAAAACTTTTAATATGCCAAGGCGTATTAATTTACTGGTGGTCTTAATAGCCCAGCTAATTTTTGTTTATGTTCGACGTTTTCAAAATTTTAAAATAGTTTAGAAATTATATAACTTTCAAATAATTTTAAAAAAAGAAACTAACTGGTACAACTTTATTTAAAGTATCGAATGATGAGAAAAGGATAAATTAAATTCGGCTTCCTTCTGTTCAGCCAACTACTTTTGACATCAACATGGTGCTGTGCAACAACAAAATTACATTAAGTTTTTGTTTTTTTAGCCGTGCGGCCACCTTTTATTTAACTCGCCTTAATTTTACACAAATTACATTAAATTACTATTTTCTTAAAGAAAAATTTCAAAATCTAACTTTTATTGAAAAAAAAAATCATATTTTTTCTGTCTTTCCCTGGCAACACTAATGAAAAGATTAACAGCTGATTTAAAATCCGTCAGCAAAGTACTCATTGTGCCAACCTCATCCGTCGTTACTTTAACTTCAGGCAAATATGTCAAAGTACAACGTATGACGGATTCTATGTGCCCCGGCCTTAAGACGCAAAGCAATGTTATTCATAGCTTTTGCGCTGGAATGTCATCCCTAAATAACAGCGTTAACTTCGTGTCGTTAAAAGTAATGTAAACTCATTTTATTTCATAAAACCCGCTGTATAAGAATAAAAAAGAGAATAAAAGCGCTAGATTCCCTTGAAAATTACTAAATTGTCATGACTTTTCAACCATAACAAAACAAACCAACAAACAGCCAACTTCACTTCCTAACGCACTGTCAAAATTGAATTTTCCAATTGCTAAGCGTTGACGCCGTGCTATTTAGGGATGCTTCATACATTTTGTATGTACATGAGAAACTTTGACAGTTATCTTGCGCTTTACGCGCTAATTTAGGGATGGCAGTAAGCAATCAGGTTCTGTGTAAATTTCTACCATCTATCTGTACCATGCAAAGCATGTCCTTTGTAAATTTCAGCTGTCTCTCTATAACGGTTCAAAAGTCCGGTCACACACACCATATTATATCAACTATTGGGACACCCGTTTATTTCCAAATCTTATAGCGGACTTACCAATACAGTTTCGTTGTAAGTTCCAAGCGTCTGTCTATAACTGTTAAAAATAAGGCAATATACATAAATTAAAATGAACTATTGGCGCACCCTTTAATTTATAATTCTTAATATTAATACTTGTTACTATAACGACAATAGCAATCGACATTCTGTCCAATTTGCAAGTGTTTGTCTATATGCGACACCCTTAATTTCTAAACACCCTTTAACTTCCAAATCCAAATTTTATACTTGTTGTTATAGCGGACTTAGCTATACAGGTTCGTTGTAAATTTCATGCGTCTATCTACAACTGTTCAAAAGTATAGCCATATACATCCAATTTAATGAACTACTGGCGCACCCTTTAATTTATAATTTGTAATATTATACTTGTCACTATAACGGCCATAGCAATGGACATTGCGTCAAATTTACAAGCGTTTATCTATAACGGTTCAAGCGATAGGCTCATATAAGTAAGTCTTCATCAATTATGGGACACCCTTTAATTTCTAAATTCAAATTATAAACTCGTTGATATAGCGGATTTAGCAATACAGGTCTCTTTTAAGTTTCAGCGTTCTGTCTATAACGGTTCGAAAGTTTGGTCACATACACAAAATTTCATTAACTATTGGAACACCCTTTAACTTCCAAATCCAAATTTTATACTTGTTGTTATAGCGGACTTAGCTATACAGGTTCGGTTGTAAATTTCAAGCGTCTATCTATAACTGTTCAAGAGTATGGCATTATACATCCAATTTAATGAACTACTGGCGCACTCTTTAATTTATAATTTGTAATATTATACTTGTCACTATAACGGCCATAGCAATCGACATTCTGTCCAATTTGCAAGCGTTTGTCAATAACGGTTCAAAAGATAGGCCCATATAAGTAAATTTATTTCAATTATGGGGGCACCCTTTAATTTTTAGATTTATTTTTGTATAATTTTTTGTTTTTGGGAGCCATACTAATACGCAGTCATTTTAAATTTCACAGAATCGACCTTTACAGTTCATAATACTCGAAAAAAATATGCATGTTGTATGGGGACACCCTTTAATTTTTAAGATTATGATCTGTTTTTAAATCGGGACCAATCTGTAAGCATAATCTATTATATCACCAAAAATTTTTAAAATCGGATCAGAAATAACTGAGTTCTGGAGGCACAAATATACAACAGTTTTCAATTAGAGTTGCCACAGACCTATTAATTTGATTAGTTCCATACATAACAGATAGACACTGTTAAAATTAACGTATATGGCGCTAATTTTCATAAACCATCAGTTATTTACTCTACACAACTTCCCAAAACACTTTTCTCCGCAAATATAAACATCATAAACAATAATTCTTGCAAAAAAAACTGACTTCAAAACAGATTTCACCTCTCTGTATCTAACGGTTCAAAAATATGGCCACATACATCAAGTTGCATAAACTATTGGGGCACCTTTATATTCCATCTCCAAACTTTTTACTTTTATAGCGGACTTGGCACTACAACTCCTTGTTAATTTTAATCGCCTGACTACAAATGTTAAACAGTTTGATAATATACATCAAATTACAGCAACTTTAGGAGACTTAGTAATCAGGTTCTTTTTAAATTTACTGTCTGTCTGTAACGGTTTAACACATTGGCCTATTTTAACATCTTTTATTTTAAATTAAAAACCAAAGTAGTGGAAATTCTATCTTATTCTCAAATGTTTATATATAACGGTTCAAAAGATACCATAGAGGTGAAATTACATTAATTTTGGAAATACCCTTCAATTTCTAAATTCAAATTATAAACTTGTTATATCAGACTTAGAAATACAGGTCCCTCCTAAGTTTCAGCTACCTGTCTATAACGGATCAAAGGTTTGGCCACATACATCAAATAACATCAACAATTGGGACACTCATTTCCAAATCCGAATTTTATGCTTGTTGTTATAGCAGAGTTAGCAATAATACTAGCCTTCTTTGTAAATTTCAAGCGTCTGTCTACAACTGCTCAAAAGTATGGCCATATACATCAAACTAAATTAACTATTGCGGAACCCTATAAATTAAAATTTTAATTATTAAAGTAACAAGTTTAACGGTCTCAGCAATCGCCATTCTGTCCAATTTACAAGCGTTTGTCTATAACAGTACAAAGGATAGGCCCATATACTTTTTAGTGTAGATTTTAAGATTTACTTTTGTATTACTTTATGCCATTACAGTAAGTTTTTTTAGGCGGGACAAATCTGTAAGCATCACCTTTCACATAAAGAAAAAATTTTCATGTCCGTACAAAAATGACTGAGTTCTGCGGGCACAAAAATAAAAATTTAACATTCAGTCGAATTGATAACTTTTTTTTTTTTTTTTTTTTTGAAGTCGGTTAAAAATTTGGAACAAATCTAGTTTACGAACACAACTTAAAACCGAAGATATGTCTACAGAGTGTAATATGCAATTTAAAAAAAAAAAATCAGAATATACATACTTTATGAGGCTGGATATGGATATTGTAGAAATAACACACGAAATGACAAACTTATATATACCCTTTTTCCACTTTTGTGGGTTTATAGACCTCCAAAGCTGGTATGTATGTATAATATAACGAGTATTTTATGAAGGAAGTTTAATTTTCAAAAAGAGTAAAATAAATAAAAAAAAAACTCAGGTAACAAGGAAAAAACGTTTTTCATATAATCATAACTTGATATAAATTAAGTTTAGCAGCAATACTACATAAAAAAGTGGTTCAGAGGGTATAAAATGTAAACTTAAGTAAAAAATATTACATTATTAAAAGTTTTCGTGACCGGACGCGAGGATTTTAACATCTGTGATATAGCAAACACCGGCTTCGCTTACTTAAGATTCCCTGCGTAGCCGGACTACAGCGTGGCGCAATGAATTTCTCCTCGGAATAAATCTAGTTTACGGACGCAGCTCAAAAATGAAAAAAGTTGTCTACGTGGTGTAAAATTAAATTTTGAGCAAAAGATATAAGGTGAAAATTTGGATTTCGGATTTACGGACCTCCAAAGTTTTTATGCATAATATGTTATATATCGGAGTATTCATTGGCTGAATGGAAAAAGAATAAAACAATGAAAAAAAATCAGCTAACAACAAAAAAATGCTTATTTCATTTAAATTTTACACCCCGTAAACAACTTTTTATATCATTAAAGTTAAAATACATGATATTTATTATATTCATACTTACCAAAGCTGGTCTTCGCACCAACGGCATTGCTAATAATGCAAACGAATGCAAAAAGTGAAACCGATTAGCAGTTTCGAATACTGCTTTGGAATCCATTTGTTCCTGAATATCATAAATCTTGGCTAACCTACGTTTTCCATAGGCACCCATCATTACAGCAGTAGCGCCGCTTAAGCCCGCCAAACGCACAAAATTATAATAACTGCCGGTCAGATCCCACATTGTTATTGGTTTTGCAGGTGGCAAAGCAATTGGGCTTTCTACTTGCTTAGGTTTGATTCCCTATAAATATTTTGTAAATTGTACAACCAATTAACTAATTTATATTTGCATCTACTACATACTGCCCCTTTTAAGACTGCTGTGGCTGATGTGCGAACAGCCTGGCTTATAGGATTACCAATAGCTATATAAGATAAAGTTTCTCCCCAAGACATTTTTTCCAATATAAAAACAAAACTTGTCTTTATACCCTTGCTAAATACCAATTTTTAAAAAACACAGAACTTACTAAACCTTATTCGCTTTCCAATTTGCTCTGTGACTTTCCAATTATCAATCTTTTTTTGTTATTATTTAAAGCATTGTTGTCAGATTGGAAGATTTATCCCCAAATCGGGGATTTTATTTCTAAAATGGGGATGAATTTCAGTTTGAGGATTGAGGAATTCTTTGAGGATACATTTTGCGTTTTGGGGAATTAGAGAACTTTTTTGGGGATTAATAAATTTTATGTTTTTGGTAATTGGAGTTTAAGTATTATTAAATAAATATTACTTTTTTACTACGTATAAATTTCATAGTATGGTAGGAAAAAAACATTATTATAGTCCATTTACATTATAAGAAAATCTAGTACATTTAATTTGAAATCTTTTTCAAGACATTAGCAAGATTTCATTTTTATAACAAAAACAGTGCAATAATATAAAGACATAATAAGAAATGGAAAATAAAAAACACCTTTCTTTATTTTGTACATCGAGAGCAAAAAAAATCCAATTAGACATAACACTGTTGCGTAAAAAAAGCGTAAGCACTAGTTGAACATAAAATTTTAAAAATTAATTCAAATGCATTGCTACACCCAATTGCAAAATAGCAGGATGGAATGAACACATGTAAGTTAAAATAAATAATAATAACAACTTTTCTTTCTACATATTGCTATACATGTTGAATTACAGATTCGTTATGGCTCCTTTTTGGGAGGAAGATGTTCCTAATTTATCGGATGAAATGTTTGTCGAAACTTTTAGGATGAGCCGCCAAAGTTTTCAGTTGTTATCCTTAAAACTTATATCCTTAAACAAAAGTGATACAACTTTCAGAAATGTATTCCTCTTCAAAAACGAATTGCTATAGGTCTTTATTGCCTCAAGTCTTCTTCTGAATACGCATCAATTGCACACATGTTTGGAGTTTTAAAAGCAAATTTATGCATTATATTGCAAGAATTTTTTAATGAGGTTTGAAGAAGGGGGGTTGAAGCAATTTTTTGCGACAGGGTAAAAATTTCTGTTTTGTTAATAGGTGATTCTGCTTTTCGGCTATCTGAATGCATGGTGAAACTTTTTCTATTTCACGTAAACGCATCAGAAAAGCAAAAACATTTAATTACGCTTTGTCAAAATGCCGTAGGATTGTTGAAAATACATTCGGACAGTTAAAAGCACGATTTCGACGACTTGAAAAGGGCATAGACAACAAAATTGACAATGTAAACAATATAATAAAATGTTGCTGTGTCCTGCACAACTTTCTTAACAACAACAACAACAGCAAATTTTCGATGAAAACTGGCAAGGCAATAGTGAAGCAATCAGAAGTCAGCCGAATTGTGAAGACTTTGTATATAATTATAACCCTAAATGCGAAGAAGTATGAAGAGAAGTTGCAAATTTTTTATTTAGTAAATAAAACAAATAAAAATATTAAAATTTTATTTTTTTCTTTCCCTACTTCAATAAGCTCCAACTGTAGATGCAGTATTTTAGTGTCCACTTTCCTACTTCTCTCTACCTCCTTTCCAATTGTCATTGGATTCCTGAATGTTATCCAGCATTATTGTTTGGAATTTTTCTTTTTTGTGGTGGGGCATTGAACGATTTATTCAGCGAATTTTGGAATTAATTATTTACGTTGTCAATATTGGCTTGAGTTTGACAGTAATGTTCACGGCGAAAATTAATTAATTCGCCTACGCTGCCACCTGGTAATTGATTCGCCTTGGCCCAAACTTTTTTTCGTGTAAAGCCTGGTACTCTGTTCAAATTTGTGAAAATTGTTGAGAAACATTGAATATTTCATGTGGAATATTTGACATTTAAAGTGTGGTATCACTGTTTTAAAAATGTATATAAAAGACATACGATCAGCTGTTGTATGAAAAATTCCGCATGAAATAATGCCTACTTGCTTTATTTCACAGCTTGGATAGAATGTTGCCAGAAACATTTCATATGTTTATCCACAGTAAAAACAGAGTACTACTTCTGCAACATTTTTTCATGACTTTTTCATAAAAATTTTTTATGTATGTGATTTGACAGCATTCCGCATGAAAAACTGAACAGAGTACCAGGCTTAAGTCAAGGCAAATCAATTACCAGGTAGCAGCGTAGGCGAATTCATTAATTGAAGGATCGCCGTGAATAACGTTGCAAATGACAAAATAATAATTTTTCAGGAGAGCAAAAAATCGTATTTAAATGGTATGATTATCTCCACTGACTGACTCATTGTTATTGCGTTTTGACGGTGATAAAATGCAGATTTTTAATGTTTTGTTGTTGGAACAAATGTAAGAGAGTAAAATTAACGGTAATCTGCAAAAAAACAGGTTTTGCAAAATTTGTCTTTTACAACGTTATTCGCGGCTTTGCTGCAATTTTCGCCGTGAACACTACTGTCAAACTCCATATATAAAAAATCTGTATACTATTTTTTATATATGAAGTTTGACATTCGTTTCTACCAGCAAAAAATAATAAATTCTCTATCGCTGCCACCTGGTAATTGATTCGCTTTGGTGTAAGTTATATAAACTTGTGCAACAGCCTTAAAACACAAACTAAATACAAAATAAATTATTATTTCCTATTTTTGATTAATTGAAATTAATTTTTCTGGTTAAAATAGTCAAAATTCTTTGAGTTTTTATTTTGTGTTTAAAATTTAGTTTTCGTGTTCCCGTACTTTTATATAATTTTGTCTTTTTATGAGAGAAAAAAATGCGTGCTCTCATTTTCACGAACTTTACCATAAAGTAAAGAAACAGACCTATTATGTAAAATACTACCCAGTGTCACCTAGTAAAATAATTAATGGAACAAAACAATTTAACTTAAATCTACAAAAAAAAAAAAAAAAAAAAAAACAATTTAATGCTTTTTATTTTATTATTTCTTTGTTTTTTTATTTAAAATAATAATTTGAAATATAAAATATGAAAATGTGGTGTATTGTTGACCTTTTAATTTTTGATAAATGATTTAAATTCCTTGTTCAGCTTAAGGTCGTTGTTGGGTAATTAAAACACTTTGTTAATTTTATTTAATTTTTATTCCCAATATATCGAATAGCTTCGCTATTCATCTTCAGGGGAAACTGTCAAAAATACAAAACAATACAAAAAACATTGTTACAATTAAACAAATAAAATAAGCGAAAACAAATATTTACATTTTAAAATTAAACACAATGTGCAATAAACACTTATCCACTGACAGCTAGGTTGATCTTTTTTGTTTACTAACAATATTTCTGTAAATTTTAGCGCATTTTTAGATGTCTTGCTTGTAATTTAATCTCTTATTTGATAGAACGTCAATTATATGTAACATTTCTAAAGTAAATCTTCTACAATAGTTTTTCTCTTCTTTTAGCATTCTCACATCGTCAAAGGTCGGTATATTATTTTTCGTTGCACAGTGGGCAGCAAGTGCTGTTTTTTGCTCCACCGGTTTGTGTATAGCTTTTAAGTCAGATTTATGTGATGCGAGTCTAGTTTTTAGTTTTGTTTTAGTTGTCCCAACATAAATCATATCACACTTACTGGATTCGTTCCGTTACAATTTATACTATACACAACGTTACTTTTGTCTCCTTTGTCAATTTTCGATTTCATATTACTAAACAATCGTTGTATTGAGTTACTCGTCCTGAAGGCTAATTGCTACTTTCCCGCGTCATACATATCACAGCCTTTTAATCTTTCTGATAGTCCAGGTATATAGGTTAATCCTTTATAAATTTTTGGCGGTTTGTCTATTTTTGTCCTTTTTTCTTCAACATTTTTCATCAATTCTTTTATAGTTCTTATTGGGAAATCATTCAATTTTAATATGTCCATAATTTTGTTTTTGTTTTCTTTGTGAAAAACCGCATCACTAACGTCTAAAACTCTTATGATAAAATTTGTGGCTGTGTTTATAATAATTTTTCTAGGATGTTTAGAATAGCAGTTTATCAGTCGTCCAGATGCGGTTGGTTTTTGATACCAATTTAGTTATATTTTGTTCTGTTGTCTAATGACTAGAGTATCCAAATACGGTATTTTGTTTCCTTCTTTTTCAACTGTGAATTGTATTTGTCTGTTGAATGAGTTTAAATTATAAAGGACTTCTTCTACTTTATGTCTTTTTAATATTGTAAAAATGTCATCCACGTACTTTGTTAAAATCTTAGGTGCATTCTCTTGTTTTTCTTTCTCGTCTAAAATTTGTATGCAATCTTCAACATCAGCCATGCATTTAAAAAGTGGAAACGTTTTGTTTGAGCTGGGTAAAGCAAATTGTGGCCTAATGAGAACAACCATTGTATATTTGTTGGTATATTTACGTCTGTTTTGTTAATAAACCACTGTTCGTTGTGTGTTATGTTTAACTTAATATATTCTTTGGTTTTTAATACGTTAAGTTTGTTGATATGTTTTCGTTTTTGTTTTGTGTTAAAGTTTTCATATAATATATTTTCACTCCTAAAATATAATTCTCTATCTCCTTCATCCAGAAGTAATTCTATCATTTTTCTATTCTCTTTATTTTTCTTTTCACATGATTTTTTTTTCACAAAGAAAACAAAAACAAAATTATGGACATATTAAAATTGAATGATTTTCCAATAAGAATTATAAAAGAATTGGTGAAAAATGTTGAAGAAAAAAGGACAAAAATAGGCAAACCGCCAAAAATTTATAAAGGATTAACCTATATACCTGGACTATCAGAAAGATTAAAAGGCTGTGATATATATGACGCGGAAAAGTACCAATTAGCCTTCAGGACGAGTAACTCAATACAACGATTGCTTAGTAATATGAAATCGAAAATTGACAACGGAGACAAAAGTAACGTTGTGTATAGTATAAATTGTAACGGAAACGAATCCAGTAAGTGTGATATGATTTATGTTGGGACAACTAAAACAAAACTAAAAACTAGACTCGCATCACATAAATCTGACTTAAAAGCTATACACAAACCGGTGGAGCAAAAAACAGCACTTGCTGCCCACTGTGCAACGAAAAATAATATACCAAACTTTGACGATGTGAGAATATTAAAAGAAGAGAAAAACTATTGTATAAGATTTACTTTAGAAATGTTACATATAATTGACGTTCCATTAAATAAGAGATTAAATTACAAGCAAGACATCGAAAAATGCGCTCAAATTTACAGAAATATTGTTAGTAAACAAAAAAGATCAACCTAGCTGTCAGTGGATAAGTGTTTATTGCACAATATATACGCGCTATTTCAAACATTGATAGTTTAATTTAATTGTGTTTAATTTTAAAATGTAAATATTTGTTTTCGCTTATTGTATTTGTTTAATTGTAACAATGTTTTTTGTATTGTTTTGTATTTTTGACAGTTCCCCTGAAGATGAATAGCGAAGCTATTCGAAATATTGGGAATAAAAATTAAATAAAATTAACAAAGTGTTTTAATTACCCAACAACGACCTTAAGCTGAAGAAAGAATTTAAATCATTTATCGAAATATAAAATATTTAATATGAAAACATAAATTGGTTTTTGTGTCTTTTTAATATTTTTTTAGCAATTGAAACTAAGTTCAAAAAAATAACAATCCAAAAATAATTTATAACAGTTAATTCAAACATATAAAAAGAAAATAAAAATATATAATTTATTTAAGGGATAGAGTATAAAGGAATATATGTACATTCATATAACTACCTGCATGTGACACCTGATAAACCACCCTCATTTTTTTCCTAGAATACAATTTATTTTTTAGCAACACTTACACTATTAGCCTAAATATCTTACAGTACTAATCAATAAATTTTATTGCGGCATTAAAAACAGTGCATAATCTAAAAAATTAAAGGATGTCCCCATAAAACATACATTTTTTTACGTTTATTATGAACCGTAAAGGGTACTTCTGTAAACTTTCAAATGACTGCGTATTACTATAGCTCCCAATAACAAAAAATTACACAAAAATATATCTAAAAATAATTAATGAAAATTTACTTATATGGGCCCATGTTATAACCGTTATACACAAACACCTGCTAATAAGACAGAATGTCGATTGCTATGGCCGGTATAGTAACAAGTACAAACATTAAAAATTATAAATTAAAGGGTACGCAAACAGTTTATTTAATTTTAAACAGTTATAGACAGTCGAATTAAATTTACAAAGAACTAACTCCGCTATAACAACAAGTATAAAAATTTTGAACCATGTAACACAACCCAAACACAGCAAATGTACCATTTGAATTTTTAAATTAATGGGTGACCCTGTAGTTGCTGTAATTTTTAAAACTATTGAACAGTTTAGAATTAAAAGGGCATCCCATCAGTTCATGTAATCTAGTTTATGTCGCCATACTCTTGACCCGGTTTTTTTTTTTGCAAGAAATATTCTATATTTAAATTATAAAAACATGATAATGGCTTGCTGACAAATTGTTGTCACTGCTACTTTATAATATATATAGCTTGTACAAATACAATATTATAAAACTTAAATTTAGTTTAAATATAAATATTACTATTTATAGTAGGGATTTTTGGGTATAGTTGAAACTGCTTTTGGAGAATTTTGGGAATAAAATTTATCTATATGTTGATACGACTCGAAAAAATCTGTGAACCCTGATTTTAAATGTCATTAACGGTGATATGTCCCCTTTTACACACATCAAGTTTGACTCGTCAAGTCTTGAGCTTTTGTGAGAAAGAGGAGAAGAGAATAGAAAGAGGTACAAACCTGACCGTGCCATCAAGTTTAAGAAAATTGTTGTTGTTAAAGTTGGCTGCAGAATAGAAGTTGCTGAAGTTAAAAGCAAACTTGATGAAAAAACTTGACGGCGTGTGTGAACACGAATGCAGGTTCAAAAGAAAATTAATTAAAAACTGATCAAGTAAACTTGATGTGTGTAAAAGAGGACTATCAAGGCGATATCTATTAAGCAGTGTTGCCAAAACGGAGGTTTTCGCGCTAGAACCAATGGTTTTTTGCTATTAAAAGCGGGAAGTTAGGCCCTTTTTACATTTGGCAAGTTTACTTGCGCAAGTATAATTTTTACTTTTGTTTATTTTCTCTTGAAATTGCTTTTATGTTCACATTCGGCAACTTTGCTAGCAAGTTTAATTTTCTTATGCTCAAATTTTCTTAATTTGTTGACGTTTTTGTAAACCATAAATTTCTTATATATATCTTGTTGTATATCTTCCAACAAAATATTTTTAATTTAATGGTCATCAAGTACTCGAGGCATTCTATATTATAAAACAATATTATACCGAAAACCAGATAATGTAGAATATACTACAGTCAGAGAGGTTAGTAAACCAACCACCCAATTCTTTACATTCAGGTATGTGATCGATCGATTTTAAACGTAAATCGAATACTGAAATCGAGAACTGTGTGATAAGTTTCGATCGATTTCATTTTTTATTTTGGTTTCGATTCCGTTGTATCTCTTTGGAAAATATAACTTTGAAAAATATAGCTCTGTATTCATACGACTTTGTTATGCACAAAAAGTCAAATTACAAAAAATTCAATTTCACAAAAGTTTAAACGTTTAAATTTTCGAGATGGCTTTTATAATTGCATCTTCTCTAATTTTGTTAGAAGAAGAAAATAGAACGGAAGATATAAAACGAAAACAAATGAGGGATAAGTCAGATCCATTAAGTTTACCGGACGATATGTAAGTTTATTTTTTACCTGTTTTGACATTAAAATTAATACCTGCCTCTAGATTTATTCAGTGGTTTAAATTGAATAAGGAAGGATTTATAATGGTTCTAAATAAAGTGGGGAATTCCTGGAAAAATACTTCCATACCACTCGTTATACAATTAGCAAGTGCCCTACGATTTTTAGCAGAAGGGGGCTTCCAAAGATCTGTTGGTAATGACGTCAATATTGCAATGCACCGTACCACAGTTTCTAAGTCCTTAACAAAAATGTTAAACTGCCTAGCGAGAAAAATATGTCCCGACCAAATTCAACTAGTATCCAACGAAAATTAAATCAGGAAATCCAAGCAATTCTTTTTCGAGAAATATGGAATACCAGGAGTTATAGGATTCGTAGATGGTACCCATATTGCAGTAAAAAGTGTGAAGAATGAAGAACACCTTTACTTTAATAGAAAGGGATTCTACAGTATTAATGCTATGATTGTGAGTTTCTTAAATAAGAATTAATATAAAAATACTTTGTAAACTATTTATATTTTAGATTTGTGATTATAAAATGAATGTTAAAGCCGTAGATGCAACTAGACCATGCTCAAGCCATGATTCATTTATATGGAACATAAGCACTGCTAGGAATGTCCTTTTGGAAAAATATGAAAGAGTCGAACGTGGTTCGTGGCTACTAGCAGATTCGGGGTATGCCCTGGAACCATTTGTGATGACACCCTACAGGGCCCCAAGCAGTGCGCCACAACAACGATTCAACAAAAGTCATACCTCAGCCAGGAACATCGTCGAAAGAACTTTCGGAGTTCTTAAAAGTCGCTTTAGATGCTTGTCCCGAACGCTGTGGTATAAATCATTTAAAGTTGTTCAAATCATCAACATATGTTGTGCTTTGCATAACTTATGCAATTCTTTAAAAATTGAAAACTTTTCTGAGGAGGCTTCGGGAGATTCAGACAATCATAGTCTTGAAATGGAAAAAGTGATTTCTTCTGCAACCGCACTTCACAATGACGCCATAGCAATTAGAAATAACAGTGCTGAAAGTTTAGAAGCATTTTTCTAATTTATAATAAAATAACATAAATAAATATTCAATTCATAAAAAACATAAAATGATTTGTTATTTTAGCAGCAGGCCAAATTGTAATACGACTACTCCTCAGACAATTAAGTTTCATTTGTTTGTTTGTTGAGATTTGTTTGATGATGTAGGAGCCCCTTTATTTTTTATTTCTTCCAACTCTAACTGTTACCGCCGCCACTGTATTTTGTATTCTATTGTAGAAAAAAAAAAGTAAAAAGAAGTAGTTCTTATTGTGACACGGTGGAAACAAGTTGTTTTAAAGCGCGATATACGCAAATTAATAATTAATAAACAAAACGTGCATATTTAAGCAAAAGTAAAGTGTTTTAATATTAATATTGTGTAGCTCTTAAAAGTTTGTATTACGCCGTGCGAACTCAACATTCTTTAAAACAACTTTACATAAAAACAATTTAGTTGAAAACAAAAAAAAAAATACAATTTGTACATAAATCTTGTGTGTATCTCCTAAAATCAATATATCGCAATTTAATTAAAAAAATTAAAATTAAATCGTGTTTAATAAAAGACTAAATAAAATGTCTCAAACCGATTTTAATTGTAATAAATGCGAATTAAAAGACACCGATCGTATGGTGCAGTGTGATTCCTGCGATAAATGGTATCATTTTGAGTGTGTAGGGGTAGACTCAAATATTGCTAATGAAAGCTGGAGTTGTTCAAAATGCCACGAAAAATCAGTGGTCCAAATGAACATGCCCAAAACTACTCAACAATTGCCGCCGGTTGATACAATCGCCGAATTTTCTTACGGAACGCAAGGAACGTCGTCATCTACAAATTACGAATGCACTAGAAAACCAAATAATGTGCCTAAATCAACGACTATTGCCCAAAATGCAATAGAAACGTTAAAATCGTCTTAGTCAACCGTCGTGCAAGATAATGATTCCAGTAAACGGCACTATGAAACTCCCTGTGCTTCGAACTTGTCCTCTCAAACACAGCTTCGGCTGCAAATGTTGGAGGAAGAAAAAGAGATTCAACGCCAGTATTTGGAAAAGAAATATAGAATACTTTCTCAAGGTGACTCAATGGAGCCGTCGTGTTCCTTTTCACAAGCATTTTCGTCTTCCCAACCAACAGCTACGCAGATTGCAGCAAGACAGGTAATACCTAAAGAACTTCCAAATTTTGATGGTAACCCAGAAGATTGGCCGCTCTTTATCAGCAATTATAGGAATAGCACAGAATTAGCCGGTTACACTGATGGTGAAAATTTAATGCGCCTTCAGTCGTGTCTCCGTGGTCGTGCTAAAGAACTGGTAAAAAGTAAATTGCTAGTCCCATCTATGGTGGGCGAAATAATTCAAACTCTTGAAATGTGTTTCGGTCGTCCAGAGCATATACTAGACTCTATGATAGAAAAGGCAACAAAAATTCCTCCATTAAAAGACAAATTAGATAGTATTATTGAATTCGCTCTTACTATTCGAAACATTTGCTCGACGATGGAAGCTTGCAATATGACGGCTCATTTAAATAACCCAATGCTTGTTAAAACTTTAGTCGAAAAATTGCCAAACAATCATAAGCTCAATTGGGCTATGCACCCAAAAGAAAATAAGGTTCCCATAGTGAAATTGTTTAGCGATTGGATATACGCTATAGCTGTTGCAGCTAGCCAAGTAGTATCCCCAGCAATGTGTAAGAAAAGCGGTTCAGTGAATACGCATCAAAGTAGCACAAATAAGCCAATTTGTTTTTCATGCAAAAGCGAGGCTCATAAAATCCAGACTTGTGGTGAGTTCGCATTATTAAATTTAGATGCTAAATGGAATTTAGTAAAAGAAAATAAATTGTGCCGTCAGTGTCTAAATCTTCATCGTCGTAAATGTTTCTCAAACAAACAATGCGGTATTAATGGCTGTACATTAAAGCATCACCCATTGTTGCACAAGCATGCTAATGTGCCCGAACGAAGAGAAATAGTAAACGCACATAGTGATGAAGAGAGATCGTGTTTCAGAATACTACCAATCCGTGTTTACTTTAATGGTGGCTTTGAAGATACATACGCGTTTTTGGATGAAGGCTCATCAGTGACTCTAATGGAGCAAACATTCTTTAACAAACTGGGACTAAAAGGTAAGAGTGAACCTCTAGAGCTACGATGGACAGGCAATACTACACGGTCTGAAGATGATTCAATGAAAATTAACCTGGAAGTTTCTAGCGTACAAGCTAAATCCAAATTCTCTTTATACGACGTCCGTACAGTTAAAAACCTTGATTTGCCCATTCAGTCTCTGAATTTTGTTGAAATATTAAAAGCTAGCCCGTATCTCAAAGGCCTACCAGTAAAATCATATAAAAATGCCAAACCAATGCTTTTGATTGGGCTCAACAATTGGAGAGTGGCAGTACCGATGAAAATAAGAGAAGGTGACCGTGGGCAACTAATAGCAACAAAAACACGCTTAGGCTGGACGTTGCAGGGTGGTGGAAAAATTTCAGAAAAGTCAGCCTCATTAAACATTCATACATGTAAGTGCGAGGACCGGTATAAGGAGCTTCACGATGAAGTAAAAGAGTATTTTGCCCTAGAAGTCTCGCAGGAGAAAAATATTTTATCAGCCGAAGATGAAAAAGCCATGCAGATTCTTCAGAGTACAACTGTAAAGAAAGAACAACAATTTGAGGTAAATTTGCTTTGGAGAAATAAACAAGTATCGTTGCCCGATAGTTACGAGGTCGCATGTCATCGATTAAAGTGTCTGCAGAAAAAGTTTATAAAGGATCCACAACTACAGCAAACCATGCAAGCTCAAATTGATAAACTTCTGCTTGAAGGCTACGCAAGAAAGGTGTTGGGCTCAGAAGTATATTCATATCCCGGTCGTACGTGGTATCTCCCAATTTTTGTAGCACTTAATCCTAACAAACCAGGTAAAATACGTCTAGTATGGGATGCAGCAGCAAAGTCGAACGGTGAATCCCTTAACGATTTTTTATTAAGTGGTCCTGACCTGCTCACCTCGCTCTTTAATATTTTAATTGAATTCCGAGTTGGTCAAATCGCGATTTGCGGCGACATAGCTGAAATGTTTCATCGAATTAAAGTAAAGGATGAAGATATGCACACACAACGATTTCTGTGGCCCGCAAGCAGTAATCAAAGTGAACGTCCTACTATGTACGTGATGAAGGCATTAACTTTCGGCCTTAACTGCGCGCCGTGCATTGCCCATTTTGTTCGAAACAAAAATGCAGAAGAATTTCGCGATAAGTATCCCCGAGCATTTAAAGCAATTACGAGCTACCACTACATGGACGATTTTATCGACAGCGTCGACTCAGAAGAAGAGGCCCTTGAACTGGCGACAAACGTTAAGATGATCCACGCTTCTGGAGGTTTCCATATGAGAAATTGGGCTACAAACTCTACTTTAGTTAGGCAACATTTATGCGACGATGAATCAGCCGCAAGAAATTTGTTTGGAGCGGTGGAGAAAATTCTCGGTATGTATTGGGAATCCAATAATGATGTTTTTCGGTATAACTCCAGATTCTCAAGGCTTAAAAGAGATGTGTTTCAAACGAATGTGGTTCCCACTAAAAGAGAAGTCCTTCAAGTTCTGATGTCTATATTTGATCCACTTGGACTTGTCTCACATTTTACAATTGGCTTGAAAATTTTACTGCAAGATGTTTGGCGCTCAGGCACACAGTGGGACGAAGAACTTAATAAGGAGCTGTGTGTAAAATGGCATTTGTGGCTCTCGAATTTGAGCAAAATATCATCTATAGTTATCCCTAGATGCTACTCTAAACTTCTCAGAATAACTGTTGATGTACAACTGCATACGTTCGCTGATGCAGGCGAAAATGCATATGCAGCCGTAAGCTACTTTCGAGTTAAATATAATGATGACGTCGACGTGTCGATTGTTGCAGCTAAGTCAAAGGTTGCTCCTCTAAAGCCTATGTCAATACCCCGATTAGAATTGCAAGCAGCTTTATTAGGCGCCCGTTTAGCCACGAAAATCCAGAGTGCTACAAGGCTTCGTTGTTCAGAACGCTTCTTTTGGTCCGATTCCAAGACGGTTTTGAAATGGTTGTCTATGGATCCGAAAAACTTCAAGGCATTCGTAATGTATAGAGTCGGTGAAATTTTGGAATCAACCGACACAACCCAGTGGAATTGGGTTCCAACAAATTTAAATCCTGCTGATTTTGCTACAAAAGTAGGTCCAACAGATAACGATATGTGGACGACAGGACCCGAGTTTCTGAAGCGCAATAAAAGTGAATGGCCAAAATCTGCAGATTTAGGTAACCCCGATAATGAAGAGGTACGTAATCGTCTTTTGCATATCGATTTGCTTAAAAGTTTCTCTATAAATTTCGAATATTTCTCATGTTGGAGACGACTCTATAGAGCCTTAGCCCTGTTTCTGTTTTATATAGAAAAATTAAAGTCTGTAGTCCACGGCTTCAAAATACAAGACGACAATATATTTGAACGTATCAGAAAATCCAAAAATATCTTATTTAAATGCGCGCAACTCAGCGAATTTTCTGATGAGATATGGAGTCTGCAGAACTGTAAAGAGATCGAGAGAAGCAGTCAATTAAAGCAATTCAACGTTTTTCTGGACGAAGATGGTGTAATTCGGACTTGTGGCAGAGCAAACACGTTAAGCTGCAATCAAGCGATAGTTTTACCTCATGGCCACTATATAACTTTTCTCGTAGTCCGATATTATCATGAAAATTACCATCATTGTATGCACGAAGCAGTGATCTGTAGAATAAAGTCATATTTCTATATCCCCAAATTAAGAGCTCTCTATAAAGTAGTTCGACGGAAGTGTCAATTTTGTAAAAACGAAGCAGCTGTGCCCCAACTACCACAAATGGCCTGTTTGCCGCTAGCTCGACTAGCAAGTTTTGAACGTCCATTTACTTACGTTGGTATTGACTTTTTTGGCCCTTTATATGTAAACGTTGGCAGACGTAAAGAAAAAAGATGGGGTGTACTGTTTACTTGCCTGACAGTGCGAGCACTACATATTGAAGTGGCACATAGTCTCGACACAAGTTCGTGTATTATGTGTATACAAAATTTCATAAGTCGACGTGGCACTCCAAGAGAAATATATACAGATAATGGCACTAATTTCAAAGCTGTGGAAAAAATCATCCGAGAAGAAAATTTAAGTCTTCGACAAGTCTCCTCGAAATACGACGAAATTAAATGGTGGTTCAACCCTCCAGCTGCTCCACATATGGGCGGTGCATGGGAGCGATTGGTAAGGACGGTTAAATCAAATCTTCACACCATGTGCCCTGCATTTAAATTCAACGACGAAACTCTAAGATGTGCCCTATGGGAAGTTGAGTTCATCATAAACTCTCGTCCATTGACATTTGTAGCCCTGGATTCATGTGAAGACGACCCCTTGACTCCAAATCATCTTCTTCTTGGGTCTGCTGCAGGCAACAAGCCTTTGTTAGAACACGATCATGATCTCCGACACCGGTGGCACCAGACGCAAAAGTTTGCTAATCATTTCTGGCGAAGGTGGGTGCGAGAATATGGCCCAAGTTTAGTGCGACGCAGTAAGTGGTTCGAAAAAACAAAACCCCCGATAGTAGGAGATGTAGTCGTCATAGTCGATGATACGCTTCCACGAAATAGTTGGCCAAAGGGCATTATTACAAAAGTCTTTCCCGCGAAAGATGGTCAAGTTCGGCGTGTCGCGATCAAAACAAATTTCAGTACATATGAGAGGCCCGTGGCAAAAATAGCAGTCTTAGACGTCGGTAAAAAGGATGGCAAGCTCATGGGCACCTAACTCGCTTACGATGGGGGGAATGTTACCGCCGCCACTGTATTTTGTATTCTATTGTAGCTTACTTACATACAAACACACATATATGTACATAAACAAAAATTCCTTATTTTACATATCTTCTCATTCCACCGTTGTCCTTATTTACTTTATTAAAATATTCATTTAAATTATACTAAATTTGTAACTGTTCCGCTTAATAACGGTAGTCTCTTGTTTTGTAAAATATTTAACATCGAAAGATCATTTTTAAAAGTAAAAAGAAGTAGTTCTTATTGTGACACGGTGGAAACAAGTTGTTTTAAAGCGCGATATACGCAAATTAATAATTAATAAACAAAACGTGCATATTTAAGCAAAAGTAAAGTGTTTTAATATTAATATTGTGTAGCTCTTAAAAGTTTGTATTACGCCGTGCGAACTCAACACTAACTTTCTTTGTTTTATTTCTAAGTCTGTTCTTTTAATCATATTTTTTTCTACTGCGGCCTTTTCCCTTTCATTGTGGTGTCTTTTAAGCTCATCTGCAATGTTATCAATAGATTTATAAACTCGTCTTATATTGCTGGCTATTATATCCAATTTTTCTGTATTTAACTGAGAAATATCAGTTTAATTTTGTAAAGACTCCGATATTTTCGTTCTGTTTTGCAAGTCACTCCCAATGTATTGTTTTAAATAATCCTTCAGATTATCATCTCTACTTTTTAGAGAAGCTCGCTTTGATGTACTCGGGGCCTCGCTATCTACTTCAGTACTCTTCCTTTTTCCAGCTTTAGATTTTTTTTCAGTTAAAAACACTTCTTCATCCGAAGACAACAATAAATTACTGGTGTTGCTTGTACAGAATGATTTTGAACCATGTATTCCCTCAACAATAGCAAACAAACCGCACAATTGTCCAACCGCCTCTTCTTTTTTTGAGATATATAGTTGGTTGTATGGTCCACCGCCTGTTGCCTTAGCTTCCATTTTATTTGTATTTTATTTTTTGTCGTACCATACCTGTAAAAGTGTATAATTTCACAGAAAAACAAATATGTGCATTGTATTTAAATATATACTTACTTTTTTCCAACCTGACATGTCATGTAATGGAGGGCCCATGGAATTTAATTCTTTAGTTAAATCTTTCCACAGATTTTAAACAAGTCCCTTTTCGCTTTTAGTGAAGCCCCTGGCGATATCTGAATGCTGCTCCATAAATTTAATAATTTAAGTTTTTTTTCGCGAAAAATACTTACATTTTTATTTTCTTGTTTTAATTTGATTTCAGTTTTTTTCTTTTCACACAAGACAAACAATGTGATTTTAAAATGAATTCAATCTGGTATTGACGATTTTCATCACACTACAAAACGATTACTTTTTAAAGGAACAAAATGGAAAATGAAATCAATATTATGAAAACGAAAAAGTAACCACATCACACCTTTTACACATTTTCACTCGATTTTATGTCGAAATCGATTTTTATCACATACCTGATTATTTATCGAAGAATATAATATAAAATATATATTTATGTTATCACAAAATAAAAAAGAAGTAAGAACCACTAAATTATTTGACAAATAAACACTTTAGCCTTTTTAATTTAATAAGTAAAGTCACGTTAAAAAGTAACGGAAAATATACAAGTTCGACTAGCGCAAGCGCAACCTTATGGCTGAACTTTACAATAAACGATCAACAATGACTTCACGAAAACATGTTCTAAACACCCAACAATAGGTGGTTATTTAACTGACAGCCAATCCTCATAGTTAATAAATTTTACAATTAATCACGAGTGCTATATTCGGCGATCTTATATACCATTCATTATCTATGTAAATCTAGTATAGTGAAATATGTCCAATCAAAAAAGCAAATATTGTCTTTTAAGCCGTTGTAGGCAGACGCTTGAAATTTGCACGGAGTATGTATTGCAACGTCTACTAATATTAAAATAATATTCAAATCAAAGGATGCTATTGTTGAGACATGATTTTCACCTAGTTGTCCTTAAATGTGATTTACACAGAAATATACAAACACCTAGGGTTTTTAGCAAGAAAAAAAAATATATAAACAAAACCTAAAATTTAATCTGGTTTTTATATTTATTAAGTAAAAGCTTATTGGGAAATGCATCTCTGCGCTACATCTGAAAATGCATCAGTTTGCATCAATGCAAACGTCATGCGTTCTAAAATACATCAATGAAATATATGATGCGAAAACAAACGTCAAACACGCATCACAAAAATCGCTGATGCATTTGATCTTTATAAAAATTTATTATAAACTTCTTCACTAGTAATGTTTAAGCATTTGAAGTTATAAAACAAATGATAGTGTATTTTTGTTTGCGCATCAAGTAAGTTTCAGCATCAGCTGTTTTGCATCGGCATCGCAAACTACTTACACATGTGTTTAATTTTCAGAGAAAATAAAAAAAGATTAATTTATTTTCAAAAAATCTTTTTTTGTGCTATTTTCCCGATTAAATATTTAAATCACCGATATTGATTATTGAGGGTAAAAGCATATATATATATATATATATATATA
Source organism: Gymnosoma rotundatum (assembly GCA_916610165.2). Taxonomy (NCBI): domain Eukaryota; kingdom Metazoa; phylum Arthropoda; class Insecta; order Diptera; family Tachinidae; genus Gymnosoma; species Gymnosoma rotundatum. Next base: position 121,215,870 of record OU744336.1, read on the forward strand.
TATGTATATATATATATATATATAAAGTTTTCTTGCTCATGGGTGCAGTGTACAGGTTTTGCATGGGCTTACAAAATTTAAATATGCACAGTAAGAAATGTAGTTTACCAAACCTGTGAAGTTATATGGGAAGAGTTGCATCAGTTTTATATGTCAATTCCAAATAAAACTGATTGGATCCAAATCTCAAGTTTTTTTTATCAAGCAAACAGGTCAACATAAAATGTCCAAAGAAAAGTGGATCTTTATTTTTTATATATAAGAAACACTTTAGTACTGTGTTAATGGCTGTTTGCGATCATAATTATGCCTTCACATTTGTTGACGTTGGTGCTTACGGGAGCCAAAGTGATGATGGAATATTTAGAAAGAGTGTATTTGAAAGAAAAATGATAAATAACAACCTCGGTACACCAGCACCAAATTATCTGTCAAATTTAGGGGTGCCAGACGTACTGTTTTTAGCAGTACATGTACTGTTTTTTTTTTTTTTCAATTGTACTGTTTTATGCAGAACACCCAAAACAGTACACAAATGTACTGTTTTTTAGACTTCGTACTTTTTTTGTTTTACTAATTATGTATTTTTATTAAATATTGCAAAACATATACATATATACTTAAATATTTTATAACATATTTATTCAATACCCCATTCTAATGCAGCCACTGAAAGAATTTTCAGCCTAATGTTTTTATTTTGGAGAACAGAGAGGAATAGGCTATTAAATGAAAATTTAGAAAGTGAGTTAATTATAAAAACAAATTACGAATATAACTGAAACGAATTTAGCAATTTTTTGAAAACTGAAAACGGGAGAAATGAAATTCTAAAACACATACAAAAAAGTAATAAATATCTTTAAAAACTAATTCAGAAATTTATTTTGTGCTTTAAAAAGAAGACATGAACTTTTTTTAAAGAAGCCCCAAATTTTTGTAGTAATTAAATAAGTCTAATTTGTGGTTTATTTCTAAATTACTGGATTTTTTAATTATAACACCTTTCGTGATAAAAGGAATATTTGTGTGAATAATTGACATTAATTTCAAAACATGTAAAAGCATTGCCTTATACAATCTGAACAATTTAATTTCACACACAATACAACTCAGACCAAAAAACGAAATATTATAATCCAAAAGGCCTCTTATCTATATATATAAAAATGAATGTCTTTCTGTATGTTTGTGCTTTATAGGAGGCCAAACCCTTGGACCGATCTTCCTGAAATTTTCACAGCATGTTACTGTGACTCTGGAAGGAATAATAGGCTATATGAAGTTTTAATTGGACAAAGGGGCGCGGCACCGCCCATATAACCCAATAATTTATATCGCCATATTTTGGCCATTTTTTGACCTACGTCGACGATATTTGGTACATATGGTATTGGCATAATTAGGAATACGTACCAGGAGAAAAGTGGGTAGGACTCCGCCCCTTTTTAGAAAAATTTAAAATCGTAATATAGTCTTAACTACTGGACCAATCGTCATTAAATTTTCGCAATAGGATATTCTTGACTATATAAAGTTGGGAGTGGACAAAGGGGCGTGGCCTCGCCCATATAACCCAAAATTTAATATCGTCATATCTTGGGCATTTTTTGACCTACTTCGACGGTATTTGGTACATATGGTATTGGCATAGTTAGGAATACGTACCAGGATAAAAGTGGGTGGGACCCCGCCCCTTTTTAGAAAAATTAAAAATCGTAATATAGTCTTAACTATTGGACCAATCTTCATTAAATTTTCGCAATACTTTTAATTTTATTTAATAACGAGTGTGGTAGCGAAGCACACCGGGTTCATCTAGTTATTTATAAAAATATTTTACATTTGATACAGCAGAAATGAACATTTAAAATAAATTTACATTTGTGCAAAAAAGATAATTATATTGGCTAAGATCTCATATATTTTAAGTGTTTTTTAGTTATTATTTTTTGCTTAGTGAGTTAATAGTTCAAAACATGAAAAGACTAGAATAAATAGTTATTTTTTTGTTAAAAAAAAGTACTGTTTTTTTCTTAATTGTACTGTTTTTTTGTCCCAGGTGTACTGTTTTTCCAAATTGCAAATCTGGCTACCCTAGTCAAATTCAAATATAAGGTTTCCCTTTTATTTCATTGGTGATAATGCATTTCCACTGCTTCCGAATTTAATGCGCCCATATCCAGGTAAAACGAAAGTTTGTTTAACGAAATAATAAAAATCGTTTTTGGTTTATGATAAACTCATTTAATTTCGTGTACACAGTTGTACACACTGCGTTTTCTATTATATTTTTTGCGCAAACGTCAAATTTGCATCATCTAATTTTTTTTTGCTAACGCCTGAAAAATACTTGCAGTCGAGCTTTTACTGGCTGACACCGTTAAATATGCTATAGATGTTGATGCAGCATCCAAAAAACTTGTATAATCTGTCAGCTCCCGATCGTCGTCCGAAAGATTGCTTGTTGTTCTTAAAAAAAGAATACTATTGTATCGTATGTTTTTATTAATGATTTCAATACTTACTTCCGAGAGTTTGGTACATTATCCAAAAAGCGAAGGTTTTCGCAGTACTTATACGGTTTTAAACACAACGCTTCACTTCTGGATGGTATATTTTCCATCTGCTTGTATTTCTTATACGCGTCGCGAATATTTCTGTACTTTTTCTTAACTGCTTTTACTATAACATTATATTTGTACTATATGTATTAATAAAAATAAAATTAGGATATAAACATTATTTACCTGGTGCGCTAACTTCTTGTGAAATTTTTTGCCACAAATCTTCTTTATATCTAAAGTTTTTATAATTTGGCGATTGCAAATTATAGATGAAATCATATTTTGTGCCAATTCAATAATTTTTTCACTGCAATCCATATTTTTATTTTTTTTTAAATTACTGTTTACGTTTTTTGTTTCTTTTTACCTATTCATTCACACAAAATATTAACAGATATGATTTTTTTCTAAAAAATAATGAAAAGAAAAAGAAATTTGAGAGCTTGAGAGAAAACTCACTGAAATTAAATAGATTTTAATTTCGTGCGGATTCATTGAGCGTTTTTTATTGTCAAAACTCCATATAAAAAACAAAAAGGACCACATCCGCAACCGTTAGGTTGTATTTCTACTCTCATACTGCTGTTTAAATTGACAGCTGTGACCAAGGCAAATTGATAACAGGTATACTCACGGCGAAAATTTTTTTCCTTCTTCGAGTGTCAAAAGTTAAAATCTCCTTTGATTTTGACAGCCGAAAACTATTTGTACAAAAACAAAATGTACATGTTTCTATCGCAGTGTTGTATTTATTTTCGCCGTGAGTATACCTGTTATCAATTTGCCTTGGCTGTGACGTAAACTGCACGCAACTTGATAGCCAAGGCGAATCAATTACCAGGTGGCAGCGTAGGCGAATTCAATAATTTTCGCCGTGTACACTACTGTCAAACTCCATATATAAAAAATCTATTTACCATTTTTTTTTATATGAAGTTTGACATTCGTTTCACCAGCAAAAAATAATAAATTTTCTAACGCTGCCACCTGATAATTGATTCGCCTTGTTGATAGCAATTTACGTGCGTCAAGATAGCGTCCAAGGCGAATCAATTATCAGGTGGCAGCGTTAGAAAATTTATTATTTTTTGCTGGTGAAACGAATGTCAAACTTCATATAAAAAAAATGGTAATTAGATTTTTTATATATGGAGTTTGACAGTAGTGTACACGGCGAAAATTATTGAATTCGCCTACGCTGCCACCTGGTAATTGATTCGCCTTGATAGCGTCGAACAAATAGCATCGATTTTGAGAATTAAAATATCGGCGAAAAAACCAGGAAGTAAAATTCACCGGGATTGGATATTTTTAATTAAAAAATAAAATTAGTATAAATTTTGGCATTTAGAAGAAGGAAAATTAATGTAAATTATAAATAAACAAACAAAACATTTGTGTATTTAGAAAATAATTATAAAAAGCGTTTTTAATGATCACGAAAAACTGTTCCTGACTTTTCCCTTTGAAACTATTATACTCTCGCCCCGAATGATCATACATTGTTAAAATAGACATTTATGAACAAAATTAGTCAACCGTGCAACAATTCCGCCGAGCCGTTTTCAAGAAAAGTGGCTTTATCCTGCGTGGGCCAAAAAAGCGTGGCTGATGGTTTCCATGGAAACTATCACACTCTCGCCATACATTATTAAAATAGAGACATTAATGAACAAAAGTTTAACTAGATAAATTTTTAATTCAATATGTCTATAGTTCAAACCTCTTTTACTTTAAAATGTCTTTATAGTTCTTGTTCGTTTTGTTCAAATGATCTTTGAGTTCAAAATGTTTTTATATTATAGTTTAATGTTCGTTTATTTGAAATGTTATTTTCTTTATATTGGGAATAAAGACAAAACACATCTATCATTTTAAATTATATTTAAATTTGTTTCATTAATAGTTAAAAATTAAACTAGGTAGACGTACAAATTTAAACTAGTTTATATAGTTCAAGCAATGGAATTGATCAATTGAACTAGTTCCTTTATGAAAGACTCAAGGCCAAGGCATATAGTTTAATATGCCTTGCTCAAGACTATTGAAGAGTAGAGATGGGTTTATCAGATCCTTATACCATGTTTACACCGCAAAATGAAGCACTTGCTTCGCTCTCTGAATCATGATTGCGAAGCATGTCGTTTCCACGACACATACTACATGCTTCCCGTTGATTTCTGTTCTAAAATTTTATTTTTCGTTTCAATTTTATATTATGTTTACATGGCAAAATGAAGCAGGTGCTTCGCTTTCTGAATCATGAGTGCGAAGCATACCGTTTCCACCACACATAATACATGCTTCGTATTGACTATGGTTCTAAAATTTTATTTTTCGTTTAAATTTTTGTTTTTGTAATTAATTAAATTTTAAATCATAACATATAGTATGTTTTTATATTACACATATTCACACAGCACTTTTAATATTGGTATACCTTTTTTGTTTACATTGATATACAGCTAGTTCATATAAACTTGCAATAAAAATTAGGGAAGACAGAAATTATTCATGCTTCGCAAGTAGATTCAAACTGAAGCGTCTCAAAATAACATGCTGCACTCTTAAAATTTTATATGGCGAAGCACGTTGATTCGGTCGTGATTCAGCTTTGAATCATGAATGGGAGAACGAAGCAAGAATATTGGGCTCCGTTTAAACCACAGTATTAAAGTGAGTGCCAAGGCACATTTATTTTACTAGGTAATAGCGGCTCTACAACAAATACAACATTGACAAAAACATCATGTCTTTTTATTGTTGTTTTGTGCGTTGGAAACGTCAAAAACACAAAGAGAAATAAAAGATAATTGCTTTCCATACACATGCTTGCTTTGTCTCGCAAACGCTTGTAGTTAGTGTTTTTTTAAAATTCGTAAACAAACGAAGGAAAATAAAAACAACTTTGGACATTTCCAACTACAAACCAGCTGGGCGGACGACACTACCTAGTAAAATAAATCTACCTTGGTGAGTGCACTTTTTAGAGGCCTCATTAGAACGAACTAGTTCGTTCATTTAATTTGAACTCACTAAAGGCCAGGATTCACTATCATACACAATCATACGATTTACGCTACGTTTACATTAGACAATGCTGTCATGACAATGAAATAATACGCATTAGTTGTCAAAAATACTGACAATAGCTTCTGTGGTGTAGGCGTCCAGACAATAATTATGACAATTCATTATGAGCACGTTCTCGGAAAATTTAAAATAGCTTTAGAGTTTCTTCCTGCTATTTTTCCATTTCTATTGTTATATGCAAAGAAAATTTTAGTAATTAAAATAATAATTCAATTAAAATTTCATTTAGTTAAAGCAATTATAAAAAAATTTGTCGTCATACGTCAAATCACTGTCTTGTTTATTGTCTTCAAAATATTCAAGACAGTAATTCAGACAATTGAAATGTGTACATGTATTAGTGAAAAAATGTGCATGTATTGTTATTGTCATGACAGCATTGTCTAATGTAAACAGGGGGTTAATCACACAAAAATCTTACAGAATTCTGTCCTACTTTAAAAATCGTTCCAAAATGGCGTCGTATGTGCCACACTATTATACAAAAAAGATGCAAAAACAATGGTTTTAATATTTTGTTGTTTGTTCTCATCATCTTAAAAAAATCAACCTTGATCGCATAGAGAAAAATATTTTATGAATTATTTCAAAAGATTATAAAATCGTACAGATCTGTCAAAAACTCTATCACACACATACAATTTTAGTCAACACTATCATACTTTTTGAGCACAAATGAAATTTTTGACAGATCGTACGACTGAGTATGATTGTGAATCCTAGCCTAAGTGAGCTTAACAAATGTTCGGATTTAGTGGCTCAATCAGTGAGCACACCAATTCAAAATTTTTAGTTCAGCTCACACAAAATAAAAACACATTCACACATACTAATGAAATGTTATGCAACTGAAAAGCAATTTAAACCTTTAAAACTAAAAGAATATTGGTCCATAATAATATATTTCCTGATTACAAAAGATTTTTTTTCCTTAATTTGTACCAATATAAGTTTTAAGGTTTCACTCAAGGCGTAATTTTATATTTGTTTTCATCTAAATAATGATAAACTATAAAAGGTCTCAGTAAAAAGAGACCTCCATATAGTTCAATTGAGTCCTTCTACAATTGCGCTGTGCGGTCACGAACTACACAACTCTATTGAAGTGGTCGCTCACGAACAACAGAACTCTAAAAATATTATTAATTTTTTTATAATGAGGCAAACTGTATATAAAAGACTTTTTAATAGTTACAGTCTTCTGCAAGCAAAAAAAGTATTGCATAATTTTAAAGGGAAGAGCGGAAGTTCCCACGAATGGCTGACAAGGCAACTAGCAGACCCATATGTGGCGAAAGCAAAAATGATGAATTATCGCTGTAGGAGCGCGTTTAAATTATTGGAAATAGATGATAAATATCACATTATAAAACCGGGTGATATAGTAGTCGATTGTGGAGCAGCCCCAGGTAGCTGGACTCAAATAGCAGTAGAAAGATCAAATTCTAATGGTGCTAAAGATAATAGACCGAAAGGTGTTGTTTTTAGTATGGACTTACTACACATTCATGCAGTACCAGTAAATATTGTTCAAAATTTGTTTTCTTTAATGTTTTAAGGCAGTTATTTTAGGGCGCAACCATATTTGGTGGAATGAACTTTACAAAACCCGAAAGTCAGTTGCGTTTAAAAGATTCTTTAGCTGGTAGAAAGGTTAATTGTGTTTTATCGGATATGGCTCCTAATGCTACCGGAATAAGAATGTTAGATCAAGAAGTAATTATTAATCTCTGCTATGACGTTTTACGTTTTGCCATGGCGATGTCAGCTCCTGGGGCTAATTTAGTTGTCAAAGTTTGGGACAATGCAGGTGTCCCAAAATTACATAAGGATATGTTAAGATTGTACAATAATGTGAAACCCTTTAAACCTATGGCGAGCAGAGGAGATTCGTCTGAGCATTTTCTTGTTGCTAGAGGTTTTAAAGGTCAATATAATTTCATAACAGAGAAAAATGGCAGTGTGTAAAAGTGGAGATTATTGTAAATAAAATTTTATTTAAAAAATTGGTAATTGTGAAAACATAGGTATAAAATAAAAAAACAAAAAAGTTGTGGGTTGTCAGAACTTCTCCAACTAAAATGTGATTAAGTATTAATTGATCCTAGTATTTTTTTTATTTGTTAAGTTAGTAAAATCGATGATGTTTAAACCATATATATGCGAGGAATGCTATGTTGCTACCACCCATTTCTTTGAAAATTAAGAAAAATAAATGGTAACATTTTTTCTTTTATAAATTTAGAAAATTACTTCCTTGTGATCTCGCAAACATTATATTTTGCACTAAGATATCTAAACTATCACTTCTATCTAGATTGAGCATTGCAACTAGAAAGTACGTACCGGACATAAAACTCGATACCAGCACTTAGCTTAACGTGATCAATAAGAATAGATTTGACCCCACGTGTATTTCAGCAACTCTACCTGGATAAGAGAAAAACACAACCGAAGTACCATGATTTTTTTGATGGTTCATTTACGTCATATGCTGTTGTGGACAAAAAATCTAATTAAACAATCCATTCTTCCCAATCAAGCAGAATTTTTTCAGCTGAATTAACAGCCATGCCTAAAAAAGCAGGAAAAAGTCTAATATGCACAGACAGCATTAGCGCTGTCAAATCGACAAAGATGCAGAAAAAAAATAAGTTCTTGGAAATGATTTAAGGGAAATATTGCCTTGGTAATGAGATTTATTGCTCTTGTTTTAATGTAAATAATTGTATTATTTTATTTTGTTCTTAAATGATATGTCACTATTGGACCTAATGCGAATTTACAAAATTGGCTGGGGGGCCACTAACTAGTACATTATGTACTTTACTAGTATTGTAAAAATATATTTTGTAACTATATGGATTAGTCTGTAATGTATATCTTGGCCAATTGTGGCTTTTAATGTTACTAATGGATCAATAAATAAATAAAATCCACTCTGTTAAATGAAGTCATCATCCTATGGATATCGGGGCATGTGGAAAATGAGGGTAATGAATCCGCCGACGCAGCTACAAAAGACGCTATAGTATAATACCAATTTTAACTAATTTCGATAAAGACCTGCAGCTTAAGCAGCAGGAAGATCTCTGGAGTACATCAACCAGTTTCTTAAAGAACAAGAGTTAGTACAACAAAGTTTAGCACTCAACTCAGAACTATTTTGAGGGAAAGCCGCCCAGAGCTTGTTTAAATATACTCTCTAATGATCACTTCTTTAAAGTTTGCCCCAGAAGCGCTACAAATGAGACGCTTGAAGATATACTTAACTGCAATAACATTGTGTTTCGAAAAATTGCTATTAGCAGTCACGTTTTACTAACCAGTTCATCTTTTTTCAGGTAAATGCTAAAAATAAACAACTGAACTCAGTTTTCTATTTAATACCAACTGAAAATAGTTAAAATGAGCACACACAGAACTGAAAGCAAATGAATTCAGTCTACTTTTTTCCAGCAGCAAAACAAACACAGCGGCGGAGTTTTGAGTTTGCAAGTTAACAGTACGCCACTAAAAAGCCAGTTCGTATGTGTTAAGCAGACGTAGTAATGTTTTTTTAGTATCGCAATAAAACTAAAAATATGACTGAATAAGTTAATAAGGTGGTGAAACAAAGTGGAAAATAAGCTGTTGTTATAATTTTCGGTAATAACCGAATTTATACGAAATTATATACTGGCGGAATCAACCCAATTAATTTAATACTGGAAAATAAGCGTTCGTGTGGAATTTTATGTACAACAAATTAACGACAAATAGCATTGTTGCTTAGTGGTGTTACGTGGAAAAAACCTTCAATGTATTTTTTGGAAACTTGAGTTGTAAAATTCATATTCATTTCTTTGTAGAAATTATGAATGGAATTAAAATATAAATGCGTTCATAATTAATAAAAATATTTTCCTGCATTCGTTTTCACAAAAATTAATTCAAATCGAAATGCATGCATATTGAATAAAAAATTGCTGAATGCATTCAGTTCATAAAAAAAAAAATTAAGCTGGCTTCAACTTACAGAATTCCTGCAATCATTCACGCAATTACTAAAATTAAATGAGATTAAATACATTTACAATAAATAAACAAATTCATTTCTCCTAATGAATGTGTTCGCTGTGTGTTCGTTTTGTTGCTGAAAATAGTAAACTAAATTCAGTTGGTTTCAGTTCTGTGTGTGCTCAGTTCAACTATTTTAAGCAGTCAAATTGTTGAAAATAAAAACTGAATCTATTTTCAGTTCAGTCGCCAGCCTAAAAAAAGTTTTTGGTGCTGCTGAATTTTAAACCCTGTTGTTATAACAACTATGTACAAAAAAAAAAAACTAAAAAATATTTTAAGATCTGCCAATGTATTTGAAGAAATTTAAACTAATCATATCTCAGTTAGATTTTTTTTAATTACTGTCATATTCAAATCTTTTTTGACTCTTCTCCACGATTATAATAATCGTTTATGCGCTCGTTTTAGAGTCGAAAATGATTGTTTTGTCAGGAGAAAGTGGTAACCTAGCCACGACTCTTCCCCTTATGTCCCTTATGAACGCACAACTGATTAATCACTTTAAGTCATCTTGGTTAGTCTTAAAAGACTAATTTTCACGATTTTTGTAAAAATCTTCCAAATGCTAATTGGGGTATGATGTAATGGCCTAGTAGCCCATATGTATTTTGTAAATTTGTTTATAAAATACTTTTCAATATACAATTTAATATTTGTTGACTTGATATAAAGAGTATATTTATTTTAAATTAATTGAACAAAAAGTACAACTCAAGGCCTTGTATTGTAGAACTGTTATTTAGTTAATTATTTATGAGTAAAATTATGTATTAAATTAAACATCCATTTTGGTTGATCAGTTGGAGCCATGTGACCAGCATTACGTACCATAACCTCCATTAAGTTACCAGCGTGTTTTTTATAGCCAGCAATCTCATCATCGACTTTCCAAATATATCGTGGAGCATTCTTGTACACCGCGGCATCTTTAAATTTTAGATGGTTTAAATAATTACGTGTTAAAGGATAAGCAACAATAATGTCTAATTGGCCATTATAGATACAGATAGCATATGAATTTAACAGTTCAGCAATCCAAGGTGCTACAGTATCCATAACGTCACGCTTAAGAAAGATTTCCACTTTGTTTTCAGTATCTAGGTCATGAAAAGTTGAATTGCCTACGTGAATGGAACGCCTTGTTACAGCAGACTGTAGAAAATCACCCAATATTTTTCCATAGTTGTCTCCTTTAGTATGTAGGTAATTATAGTAGTAACTAAAACCAGTTAGATTGGAAAACAATGAACCATTAACCAAATCACCATTTAAAAGATTGTCAAAAATTGCAAAAGCACAATCCATGTCATGCGATTCTATACATTTAATTCCTTTCGCTTCGGCGTTATGAAATTCCTCTAAACCATGATCGTCAATTAAACCCAACTGATATAAATAGTCTCCATATTTTAACTGATGTATAGGATCTGAAAGTCCATTCCCAATGGCCATGCCCTTAAGAGGTATTGTTACCCTTGTATCTATTGAATTTTGTACTCTATGAATATGATATGCCAATGCTGGCACGTATTTGCCGGCGTAAGACTCGCCCGCAATCCAAAACCCTTGATCATAATTCCATTCAAACAACTCATATAACTGTTGCATTGCTTCGTGTAAATTGTGACCGACATCCTTCTCATTTCGTGCATAGCCCTCATCACTGTCGGTAAAAGAAAATCCTGTACCCACTGGATTGTCAATGAATATAAGGTTATGGGTTTTACTCCAGGTATAATTTCTTTTTTGTAGTTTACCATGCTTATCAAACTCAAAAGGACCATTCTCGGTAAAAAGTCCAAACAAAGAGGAAGCTCCAGGTCCTCCTTGAAGCCAGAGCACAACAGGGGAATAAGATGAATCCTGTTCAGCAGGAAAGTACCAAAAAAACATGTTAGAATTGAGTGTCGAATCAACCGTCAAATACCCAGCATAACTTTCCACGCCATGATATTGTGATCCTGTCACATTAGCTTGTTTCTTAATGTCCTCACGATTTATTTTAGGATTCTTTATCAGAGGAGTAAGAAACAAAGGTTCCCCAGGATCACCGCCATCGTTGTAAGCCGAAAATCTTGGATAAGGATTAACAAAACTTTTGTGGTATTTAAGGTGATCTTTGGTTTCACAATATCCCAATGCTGAGGCACTTATTATTAATACGATAATTACATGATTTGCAGATTTCATAGCGACTTAAATAATTTAAAAAACAATACAAAACAGTGCTAATTTTTTAATACCTTCCTTATCATCCGGTTTCAAGAAGAATAAGCTACTAAAACTCAATTGCGCCTACAAAACATACCAGTCATTGCTTGATAGACTAGGTTGCAGATAATTTGTGCTAGGCCAAGGTATATTTATTTTGAGTAGTGCCATCCGCTCAGTGGGTTTTGATTTGAAAATGTCAAAAGTTGTTTTTATTTTACTTTGTTTGTTTACGAATTTCAAAAAATATTACCAACAAGAATTTGCAAAACAAAGCAAGCATTTGTATTAAGAGCAATTATGTTTTATTTCACTTTCTGTTTTTGACATTACCAACGCACAAAACAACAATAAAAAGCCATGTTTTTTTGCCAATGTTGTATTTGTTGTAAAGTCGCTACTACCTAGTAAACTAAATAAAACTTGCTCTAGGCATGGGCATAAAATATCGATATATATTTGTAATATTCGCCCGATATTTATTTTACTATTATTGTTAATTTTTATTATTATTAATATCTTTATTTATTTATTAATATCAATTTAAAAATTTTTTGATAATGTATTTTGTTCATATTGGTTGCTTGGGTAAAGCCCATGGCGAAATAATACAGGTGAACGCACGGGCGAAAAAGACCATCAGCTGTAAACATTACAGTTGTCAAAAAAATTTGTCAAAAATAAATAATTTGTTAAATTTTTTTTATTTTAATTTTTTTTTGATTGCTAATAGAAAACAAACTATTGAAACTCCTAGAGAAATCTACCACAACATGGAACCGTATTTGCAGTTCCTGATGTGTATAATCAAAATATGCGTAAAAAGATAGTAAAATTATTATTAACACATTTATAATTTGTTGGTTTTTTTGTGGAAGATTATGTTAGTCTTCAAATGGTCAACGTGCAAGAATGGAACGATGCATGTGATTTGGGCAAACTATTGGTACAAAAGAATTTTGGTCACTTTTCCTGTATTTTTATGTAACTTAATTTTTATAATTTTTTTAAGGTGATAGCGGTGGCGAATTCAATTCTTTTCCCTGGTTTTCTAACTGTCAAACTCCATATATAAAAAATCTGTATAACAGTTAGATAAATTTTTTATATATGGAGTTTGACAGTTAGAATACATGGGAAAATAATTGAATTCGCCACCGCTATCACCTTATACTTAATTCGCCTTGGGTGTCCCAATAGTTAATGTAATCTATTTTATGTGGCCATACACTTGAACTGTTATAGGCAGACAGATAAAATCCGTTTTGAAGCCGGTTTTTTTCGCAAAAATTATATTAAAATTGGTATACATTAAATGTTAGTGTTTTTAGACGCATGAAATGAAATATATATTTTAAAAACAAATCACTTGCATCATTGCCAATTGCTGTAAAAATTGATTGAATATAAAAGGTATGAGCTAGTGATTATTTAAAAAATTATTTAAAATTTTTTGCAAAATGAAAAGCCAAGAAACTATTGCATGTACTGCTTTCCTCACTTTCTTTAAAGATTTTCATAAATTCAAGACACCACACCTTCTTAATACTTAATTATGCTGTTTCTTTATTTACGCTGTTACTCGAACGCAGCAAGATCTTCAATAAAAATTTCTCCCCATCGAAATCTTCAGCAATTAAGTACAAAATGTCGTCTTGATCAGACTCACTTGATGTGTCCAAGTATATTTTGGATTTTAATGTGTATCATTAAATTTTAAATATTAATGTTGGTAGCATTTATATAGCTGGGGCCACCTACATTTATATTTGAAACGCTAGTAAATTAATCGTTTATATACTTTATTATTATTATTGACATGTATTAGTATAAGTTATGTAAACCATGTACATATGCATTTATCTGATAATACATATATAATTGGCCATATGGGCTTCGTTTGTATTGAAGTAAATTATGATATGTTTTTTTTTTGTTGCAATCGTCTTAAAGTTGTTTTTTACATTTGGCTTTTAATTTAATTAAGCCATGTTATTTCGCTTCCAACCCTATTGATTGTCTACCTCTTGCCAACACGATGATATTTCATGCAACAAGCTTTGATGCAACAAAGCTACAGATGATTGCTTTTTTTTTTAAATTGCAAATGTCAAAAATTCTTATTATTGTGCATTCAAATATATCGGTTCAGTTGTTAAACAGTTAAAATAAAAAAAAAAAAAAACAAATTTGACATTTGGAAAAAAATGCAAAATAATATTTACTTGCCAGCTGTAAGAAGAGTTAACCCAAGGCGAATCAATTTCAATTAATACGCTTGATTCTCTTAAAACTCTTCCCAACAGCAAACAATTTCATGTAACTAGCATTATGAAAAATGTTTCGTGTAAGTCGGCTATTTTGATAATTTTTAAAATTTTATCTGTCATATTCATAAACAAAACAACTTTAAAATTTGATTTTCCGTACAAATTATTCCTAAAATGCATTTTTAATCGAATTTAATATTTCATGAATACGGAATTAAAAATATTAATGAGTCTCATAACAATGGCAGCACTTTGTCAAGCATAAGCTTGACATAAAAAATTGCAGATGTGTCAATTCACACCAGTTTTTTTCTAAACAATAATTAAAATAAGTAATTTTGTTCGGCAAGAGGATTATAGTACAATGTGCAGATAAATAGTTTAAAAATTTATCACTTTAAAATATAAAGTGCGTAATAAATGTGAATTAATGGTCTCTAAACAAACTAGATGTCAAAAAATTAAAATGAGAATTAGTGCTAAAAAAGATTTTATCGGTATATAATTAGAAATAAAAATCAAATGCAAAACAAAATTTGAATCGCGGCTACAATAAAATGGAAAATTCATTCTTTCACAAACTTCTAATTAGTTTATTATATTGTATTGTTATTGCATCAGCCTCGTTGTCAGCTACTACAACTGCTACGCCTTCATTAACGGATAGTGCTGAGGTTGTTGACGATGCTGCTGGAGTGGTTAATACTGTTAAGGTAACTTTGCTTGATATACTGCATACACATACAGACATATGTATTTATTTTTACAAAACTTTTTTTTTATTATAAATATTACCTTTGTTTTTGATTTTAGGAATGCACCGATATAGCTCGTGATGAAGAAACTCTGATGGTATTTTCCACATTAGGGGGCGGTTTAACTGCAATCGACCCCTTAACAAGTGAAATACGTTGGACCATAGCTGATGGTAATTATAATAATATTAATATTAACCTATCCACATATGTTATATACATACATACATACATAAATACAGTGTGATGTAAAAGTGATTTAATTTTAAGTTTTATATACCTACTACAACTTGTTTTTTTTTTTTAAGTTGTTTTTTAAAAGTACATGATTTTTATCCAGTTTACTTCTTTAAGATTGCGATTTCGTATGATTTGTCAACTTTGAATTAAGGTCTGAGACAGTTGCAAGATGCTTACTTTTCAGAAAAATTACTTTCGTATTCTTAAGATTAAGACGTATAAAATTGGCTTTTTTCATTGTATCCAAAAAGTGGAAAAAGAGTATATATAAGTTTTTCATTCCGTGTGTAATTCCTGCAATATCCATTTCCGACCACATAAAGTATATATAATTTGACTTCTTTTGCATAGCGAAGTCGATTCAACTGAGTCCGTCTGTACATCCGTGTTAGTGTTGAAATCAAGCTTACATATGCAAACTTAAATACGCAAATTTAAATACGTCAATCGATCAAACATAGTGTCAAAAGAAATGCTATTGAAAATCAGCAACATCGGTCCATGTCCTTAGACGCTGCGGGAAAAACACCACGCCTACCTCTTATTTTTCCATATTATTTGGACAAAAAAACAAATATATGGGGCGATAGAGAATTTAAATATAAGAAGAAAACATCAAGTGAAAAAAATTGGCGCTCGCCCATATTTTCCGAGTTAAATATCAATATGGGTATCATTTTAAAGAATTTGAAGAGACCTTTAGGGAAATACCGTACGCATACATATGTTAATAACGTTTCTTTCTAAAAAATGTTCAGAAATTAAAAAAAAGAACCAAAGCCGAAAATAATTTAATTTTAATTCATTTACGTTAAGAGCCAATGCACAGTGGCGGGAAATACAAAAAAAATGGAATAAAAGTCTGGAACTTCTAAACTACTTGCCCGATTTTCGTGAAAAAACTGCGATTTATAGAGGAGGTCATAAGCTTTTTGCCTATTGCATTTGGATACACCCTGTGTCAGGCGTCAAAGTAGGTAACATTGAATTCGAAAAATGTTTCAGTTCTTATAACTTTATCAAAATTGAACCGATTTAAAAAATTTTGTATTTTTAGTAGTGTGCATATATATAGTTTTAGAGAAATTCGACATTGGCATTTTTTAATTTTTCACCTGCATTTTTTAAATACATGATAGAACTATTTTAAAAATATTTAGAGAGCTAATACTATAAGAAATAAAGAAGATAAATTTTTTTCTTTGACTTCCTTATTTCAGTAGTAATAATATTTTAATTGAAATAATAAAAGGTGAAATTTTGGTCAAAATGTATTTTCAGTTTTTAAGTAGATTTTAACGTTTTTATTTTTTTTATTAAATTTATAAAGTTTTTAACTTTTTTTTAAGACAAGACCTTGTGTAATCCATCTGGTGTGTTTTAATGAACTTTTTTGAAGCACCCTACAGTTCCATTATGGGCAATTTTTTAACAAAAATCTAAATGTTATAGTCCAGATTTACACGGTGCAATTTTTTGAGGCATTTTTTTCTCAATTTTCTATTTAAGTTACAGCGGTATGCGTTGTCTAAAAGTAAACATTAGGAACAGTAACATTCCCTCAAGCAATACCAGTTTGCTTACTCCTGCTGCTGCACAAACAAAGAAAAATTTCATGGTAGTTTCATGAAAAATTGCATAGTGTAAATGCCGTAAAAGACTGTTAAAAAATTGCACGCAGATTTTCATTATTTTCATTTCCAACTATTCTAGTACAAATGGTTTTCAGTAGTTTCCTAAATTTTGTAGACATCCTGCGCATAAATGCGGTCTAGGGAGACGATTGAAGAAAAAATTACAATTTTCGGGAAGAAAATTTTTTATCTACACAAAAAATTATATTTTATTGATTTTAGTTACGTACATATTGTTCTTTAATGGAATGAAAACCTGATTTAATACCTTTTATATGTTCGGAGATATTCAAGGTAAAATTTTATTCGCAAAATTTCACTATTGATCTGTTTTTAGTTTTTAGCGTTATTTTTTACAGCTTTTTTTTATTTTAAAAACTATTGTAAAATAATAAGCACAACTTAATAGAAGATGTAATTACCTATCCACTGATTACCATTTGTATACCTTTTTCATTATAACACGAAAGTTGTTTCTATGTTTAA
Organism: Gymnosoma rotundatum; assembly: GCA_916610165.2. Classification (NCBI taxonomy): domain Eukaryota; kingdom Metazoa; phylum Arthropoda; class Insecta; order Diptera; family Tachinidae; genus Gymnosoma; species Gymnosoma rotundatum. The sequence goes on from OU744336.1 coordinate 121,233,188, forward strand.
AAAAATTGCTAAAAGATGATCCGCTTCCATAAAACATGTCTATTTTTGTAGTTTATTATCAATGTTCAACTGCAAATTGCTGTAACTGAATGACTCAATATTTCAATAATAAAGTACCAAATAGCCAATAGGAGTACTTAGCACTGATTTTTTCCACAAGTAATGCTGTAATGTAATTCTGTAATGAATTCTATGAAAACTAAATTGAGAAATAAAATGCAATATGACCTTCTCAATAACTTACTAGTAGTAATATCATACATGAATATATCGGGTGGTTTTTAAACCCAATAAAACTTTAAATTGTAAAAAAATAACACAAAAAATTGTATTGTGTTGAAGTTTTTTTATACGAAAGATCAGAACATGTCATTTATATTAAACGAGTTTATTCATAATGATTTGCCAAAGTTAATTGAAAAGAATGAGAAAAAATTTTTCATCAAAATTTAATTTTTTAAAAAATAGCTCAAAGTTTTCTTGAAAAGTAAATAATTTAATTAACGACTCCAGTGTTCTTAATTTAATTTAATAATTTGCAAAGAAATAAATTATCGTAGTGTTCTATGATATATTATTTTTCATCCTCTTTTAACTGTATTGTTGTTTTTCCTTGAACTTTTATTTTTGTCTTTACTTTATCTTTAGAGTATTTAAAATGTCTGTGAGAAGTTTCTTGAAGAGCTAAGTAATAATCAATATCGGTGATTTGTTAATTTAATCGGTATTTTTTAATTTAACTAAAACAAAATAATTAAAAAAACATACGAAACTTTATTCATAGTTATAGAATAAAGACGACTCTTTCTAAAGTGAGTACTCTAAATTACTCTAAACTAAAAGCTTCTTATCTCTTTTGATCTAATCTCAAAAATTAATTATACTTTATTGGGTGCGAATGAAAGTTGACACCAGAAAAGCTGTCACAATGCAATTTCTATTTCTGAATCAAGCGCAGAAGACAGTCTTGCTAAAGCTATGATTGTTCACGAGTTAGAGGATAGCGATATTTTTTTGCCAGCAACTGCATTACGGAAATTGACTGCCCTGAAAGTTTCAGTGATAAAATTGCTACAAGTTTTGATCGAATTTTAATGAGTCCTCTGAAATGTGTAGTTGGAGATGTAAGCAAAACAAAATATACTTTCCATGCTCTCAAGGGACAAATTTTCGTTATCTTTTTAATTTGACAAAAAACAGATGGTGTTGTTAAATGAGTTAAAAACAGTTTTAGATAGTTGTAAATTTAGATTCTATAAATTTTTATTTTTTTTTTATTTTCTTCAGCTATCATTAACTTAGCTAATAAAAAAACGAGCAATTTAATATGCAGAGCGCATGGTCTTATATTTTTTTAGTCCTGCTTTTTGCGCAATAGCAAAGAATTTGATTGTCCGGCCATTGCTCTGCAAAGAGCAAAGAGAGTAGCGCATTGTGTATGATTTTTTTACATCAAAAGTGGTTCGTTTGAACAACTCGTTACAAAAACAATTTTTGTAAGACAAGTTCTTTTTCAAATTTAAATAAATGTGTATTTATAGAAATCTTAACACGAGATATCCTTTCTTGAGGAAATTATAGTTAAATCTTTGTTTCAATACATACACTTAAAAATACGTACCAGAGGTGTAAGCGAATTATTTATATGCACATGTATTTTAGTTTACTACGAATTAGAAAATATTGAATGCACAAACAATTGAGTAAATTAAAAATTAATAATTAAAATGAAAAAAAAAAGGAAAAAATTGTAAAAGAAATATACTATATTGTTAATACGGTGTGTGTGCATATAATTAAAATGAATATGATTGAAATTTCATGTTCATAATGCGTTCTTTAAACTTGCAATTTTCGGTAATCTAGCATTTACTTCTCAGTAAATTGCCATATTTTTGAAAACATTTACGTAGAAAAAAATATTAAAAAAAAAAATCAAATAAGTATTATGTGGGTATTTAATTGTTTTTCTCAGCAACGAGTTCATTTAAATGTTTAACAGCACGTAAAAACCAACAATCAGGGTTCCCAGATTTTTTTTTCAAGTGATATCCCTAATTAGATACAGTATTGGGCAAAACCTAAGAAACGTTGTCCAATATTAGCTTCTGAGTCAAATTATGTTTAAACGAACATATTTCAATTCAATGTTTTAATGCAGTTTTATTAGTTTCTGTGTCATACAATATTACAAAAAAAAAAAAATTTGTAATTATCTCTCACCTAACGGTTCTTTAGTACAACAACAAAAATTACTCAAAAATTCATTGGGCAAAACCTAAGAAACTTTTTGCTTTTGTACAATAAATTTGTTTTTTTTAAGATAACGGTAACTTCTTATTTTTTTCGATGATTTCTTATGAAAAAGTGATCTAGTGTGCATTTAAAAGCGTGTAACGAATAAATTTCGCATTTAAAATTAAAATAAAATGCAACGTAAAAAATATTGTGAAGCATTTAAATTGAATGCTATAACGCATTATAATGCAGGCAAATCACAGGCTGAAATTGCAAATTTGTTAAAAGTAAGCAAATCAATGGTTTCCAAATGGATAAACCTTTATAAAGATAAAGGAACTGTACTCAATATTAATCCTGGAGGAAGACCTCGTAAAACATCAGTTCGTGATGATAGAAATATCAAGAAAATAATAAAAAAACCCCTTCATCTCGTCAAAAAAAATTGTGTCAGAATTAGGCTTAAGTGTTACTGCCAGCACAGTCCGCAGACGGGCGAGAGAGGCTGGATTGAAAAGTTATAAAGCTTCCAAAAAACCTCTTCTTACAAAACGTCACGCAAAAAAACGGTAAGTATTTTTAAGCTTACAAGTCAACCATTAATGCCTGATTTTTTAGGCTCGAATTTGCAAAAAAATATCTTGATTGGCCAGTTAAAAAGTGGAAAAGTGTGCTCTTTAGCGACGAAAGCAAATTTAATTTGTTCAACTCGGATGGCATATGTCGTGTGAGACGCAATACTGGTGAAAGGCTTAAACCCCGATATTGTAAAAAAACTGTCAAGCATGGGGGTTGCAATGTGATGGTGTGGACGTGTTTTTCAGGTCATGGTCTAGGGCCGTTCCACAGAATTTCTACCAAAATGGACAGATTTGTGTATAGGGACATTTTAGAAAATAAGATGTTGCCATATGCCGAGTGGAATATGCCACTTCGATGGGTGTTTCAACATGATAACGATCCGAAACACTCATCGAAGTTGGTAAAGGACTGGATACAATCGAAAGGGATTCAATTGCTTGATTGGCCGGCCCAATCGCCCGATTTGAACCCAATCGAAAATTTATTTTCCATATTGAAGAGGAATGTTGGATCGAAACGATTCTCCAACAGAGACGATTTATTTTCGTGTCTGGAAGATGAATGGATACGCATAGATCCAAAAATAATTGATAATTTAATCAAAACTATGCCGCGTCGGTGCGCCGCAGTAATAAAAAATAAGGGTTATTATACAAAATATTAAAAGTTTCTTAGGTTTTGCCCAATGAATTTTTGAGTAATTTTTGTTGTACTAAAAAAACCGTTAGGTGAGAGATAATTACAAATTTTTTTTTGTAATATTGTATGACACAGAATTTAATAAAACTGCATTAAAACATTGAATTGAAATATGTTCGTTTAAACATAATTTGACTCAGAAGCTAATATTGGATAACGTTTCTTAGGTTTTGCCCAATACTGTATATTATCCTCACAAATCCCCAAAAACAATTTTCCCAAAAATCCCCACTACAAATAATACTATTATTGTTATTAAATTCAATTTAAGTAGTTAAGTTGTTTGAAAAATTAAAAAGTTCTGATTCAAAATGTTTCATCTCGTTATCTAAAGCAATTTTGTGGTAAACATTTTTGGAGTTCAACGACTGAAGCATTTCTGTACATGGAACAACAGTATTAATTCTCATTAAAAATTCTAGCAGCTCGCGTTGCATTTTATTTTTTATTTTGGTTTTCATTGAGTATATTGTGGAAAAAAAGCGAATTCATTTTTCAAATTTATGGAGAGATTTACATGTCATAATTTTTAACAATGTTTTGTTGAAGGCGAATCAATTACCTCGTAGCAGCGTAGGCGAATTCAGTATTTTTTACTGCTAATCATTTCTGCCAAACTAATGGTTTGAGAAATTCCGTAACGTTTTTACACAGTTATTTAAGGACTGGTTAAATAATTTCCGTTTTTTTTGTGTTTTTCAAACTAATTTTTTTAACCCTTCACCACAAAAAGTGGAAAAAATGTATATCTAAGTTTGCCATTCTGTGTGTAATTTCTACAATATTCATCTCCGACCCCATAAAGTATATATTCTGACTTCTAATGCATAGTGAAGGCGATTGAGCGATGTCCATTTGTCCGTCCGTGTTAGTGTTGAAATCAAGTTTACCGAGGCAATCATTCCGATATACTGTCGAAAGAGGTGCTATTGGAAATCAGCATGTTCGGTCCATGTCCTTCGAGGCAGCAGGAAAAACTACCACGTCTAAATAAAGTAACTCCAATCAAAAAATTAATATATGGGGCGATAGAGTCTTAAGATATAAGAAAAAACATCGAGTAAAAAATTTGGCGCTCGCACATATTTTCCGAGTTATGGGGCTCTGAAATTTAAAATTTTTTACAAATATAACTATGGGTATCATTTTAAAGCTTTTGAAGAGATCTTTAAGAAAATACTAAATTTTGTTTAAAAGTGCTTAACTTATTAAGATCCGATGGACTTTTTAGTACCAAATTTTTCTTATTTTTTAATTCTCTGTCATCCCAATATTTGCTTTTTTGATTGGAGTTACTTCATTAAACTAGATTTATATAAGATTTGGCATAGCCGAATATAGCCTTCTTACTTGTTATATGGGATTTTTATTGCATTTCCATGTAATCTTTGTTATTTAAATTGAATTGACATGTTAAGAAAGGTTGATATTTTAAGAGAGAATCTTAGCTCAAATAATGAAACAATGACTCTTTCAGAGATATTACTTTATTTCGTGTCTGTCCCAAAAGTTACGAAAATTTGGGGTAATATAACAAAATAATACATGTTACGTGGATCCTTCAACAGTTACAAAAAATGTCAAAAATGTAACCAAACGGCAACACTGGCAGAAATGTTTGTTTTATGGAAAAATACGAACCCTGTTTAGGAGTGAATCATTGACCTAAAGGATATTAGTTATAAAATATAAAAAATATTTTGTCTTGTTTTAGATAACTTTTTTACTACACTGTATACACATTTATTTTTTAACATTCTACACCAAGTTATAAGCTAAATATTCACCTATGTACATTAATACATACATCCATACACAGATATATTTTTATTTAGCTTGTTTTTCAAAAGATAAAACTTTCAATTTGCCACATTTCATTTTTGGTGATTGAATAGAATAACATTTGTATGTATGGAAAACATAAGTTATTTCAATGTTGATATAAGTGTTTATTTGGTTTTCTTAATCCGTATAATAAACTTTTTTTAACCGTTCAAATGAATATTGGTAGCGTTTTTAAAGTCAAGCATATGAAATGTGACTTTTACAATCAATTCCTTGATTTTCATTTCCAATAGCACTTACAAATGAATAATTGTACAGCTGCAAATTGACGATTTAGTATTTCCAGAAATAAAAAGAAATCCAATATAATGCGTTCAGGGGTGGAATCGTTACATCCGTGTTCGTATCGACAATCGTACGAAAAAAAATTACGTGATACGTTAATCGTGTGAACTAAATGGCATTATGACATACGATTGTAAACGGATCGTAATTTTTTTAATGATTCACAATAGTTTTGAAATTAAAAAGTTCTAGAGCTAAAGAAAGAGTATTCAGGCTGGTCAGTTTTTCCAATTTTGTTGTTTCCAAAGGTCAAAACCGATTTTTTGCTTATAGCGCTCGATTTAAGGACTGCTGCTTCAATTAACACTTCTTCACTTGGCACCAGCAGCTTTTCTTCATAAAGGCCTCCTTCATTCTGGTTTTTCAATTTAAAAAAAAAAAAAACTTTTTTCTTTGCTTGATACCTATTTTTAATTAGCCTTAAGCCCAAAATTATAAATATAAATATTTTCTTGCAAAAATATAAATTTTTTTCCTATTTTAAAATTTTAACATAATTGACTGGTGGTACTAGTGCGTTCATACACTTGGAAAGCTCATCCCATAGTCTGTTAGCAGTAGATTTTAATATGCCCAATTAGGAAGCATGTTTTTTGCCAAATTTTTGTGTTCATTCATGAATCTTAGATTTAACTTATTGTAATAATAACTTTATCATAAACTAAAATTAAATTTGCTTAATTCGCATTTTTTTTAGCGAATTTGTTGCATTTTTCATCTTATTCGAACTAAGTTTTGTTGACGTGTGACAGTTCGTAAAAAATGTACGTTCATGTATACGATAACGTATGTTGTAATCTGCGTTATTGTTAATTACCATCCGTTAACGTATGTCATAATCCGAAAAACGTATTTTTACGATACGTGTTGTACGTTCACGGATGTAACGATTCCACCCCAGGTTTAAATCCAAATAATCTTGAATGCTACCGTATAATGTTTGGATTAGTACAGTCTACTAGCTTCGTTTCACTATAACAAGTTATGTTGGAATACTATTTGCAACTGTATGTTACCCTTTTTATTTTGTTGTGAGGTAAAAAGCTTATCTTTTACAAATTTTTTTCACAAAATATATTTAATTCATTGACAATATATTAAATTGAATAAATAAATGAAGTAAAACATTTACATATCGCAAAAAATATTATAATTTTCAGTAGAGGTGAAAAACTGTTTGTGGTTACATTTTAAGAGAATTTTAAAATCCGAATTTATCATAGTAAGCAAATTCCATTAGAAAATATATTTACATCGTTTTTCCTAGAAATCTGTGCAAGTATTGCAAAAAAAAAAAGAAAATCAATTTTTTGAGTTAATACCATTTTTCTGAAATTTTTCGATCATAAATGAAATAAATTTTATCAACAAGATAGTATCAACTCAAAATAAAACCAAATTGAAAAGAGACTCAACTCAAGATAATACCTTTTTTATGAAAATTGACGAATCAGTTCCATGTTATCTTTTGTATTAACATAAAATAATACCTTTTTGTTGATATGAAGGTAGTCACTACATAATCACGAAAATGGTCTCAAATGTTGTTTTAGAGATGAAAGAGTTATCGGACTGTGTTGAAATTTTTACAGTAAATAGATACTGATGTTAGTGGATTTCTTGCAAAAAATGAAATTTTAAAAATTTTAAATTAATACCCTCTTGTTGATCAAGTGCGATATGTAACTCTTCTTTTAAAGTTAATGATAAATAATGTTGTTTAACGCCTTTCTTTCCTTAACGGTATTAACTTAATTTAAAGAGGTAGTAGTGTTGTATTGTTGGAAAAATAATTATTTTTTATAACAAGTACCAAGTCAAATTAAAAATAATAATTCAACAATTTCTAAAATATTCCTGGCGTTTCGTTTTAGGAATTGGGTTTTTAACCAAATAAGTAAACTCGAAAATAATTAAGGACACATACATATAAATTAGTAGTTTCCGTTCTATTTCTTTTTAATGTAAATAATCCGGTGGCTTGATGCATATCTTTTACAATAGCTTCTTAAAACCTTCTAAATTTTTGAATCAACAGAAGATTTTAAGTTTCAAACGTAACGACTTACGTAAAACTTATATAGGTGTAAATCAGAGAACTGCAAGAGTGTCTGTTTTTAATACTCTAAGTATACTCATCTTAAATGCGGTTGCGGTGTGATCGCCACCGCATTTCTTAAGTGCGAGTATTTACTATACCCATTCCATTTGAGTATAAGTGTCTACCATACTCAAGTAAAATGTTTGCGATGCTGGCTTTACTTTATTCGTACTCATACTCACAATAAACACCAAGAGAGAGATTTTAACGTGTGTAGTGAGAGAAAAACAGAGTTATCAGATCAGAATTATTAAATCAAACACAATATCAAAAGTCGCCAATGTCTAAATTAACTAACATACATACTTCTTTGAAATTATGAAAGTTTATTTAATATATAACAGAAAATAAATTTAATAGAACCCGTAAAATTCGCCATATTTTAATTTATTAAAAACACAACAAAAGTTTACTAATAACTCAAGAATAGTTCATTGTTTACTATATTACGTTTTTGTAAGGGTTTTTTTTAAGTCACACAGGAGAGAAATTTAAAAATTCTATTCGTTAAGCAAATAGATTTTTAAAATTAATAAATAGGTAAAAAAGCAATAATTATATTTAACAAAATAAAATATGTAAACTAAAAATTATTAATTATTATATTATTATTAATTATTATTATTTATGAGGAATTAATATATTACATCAGCGTATATACAATTATGTTAAAACTAAAAAAATTAAGTAATTTTCTTTTTATTCACGGATTCATTTTATCATTTTGTTTTCCTGAATACCGTTAGTAGCACGTTTATGACAACAAGGCGCATAAACTGAAAATAATTGTTCATAAAAAACAGCAACAGAATAAGTATACCTGCTTTAAATAGTGTACAAAAGCCGTGTTGTATTTCATACCTATGAAAACGGTTGTTGTCTGTTTTTCTGTTTATAATGTTTAAGCAATAGATTTGATCAAATTTTGTTTTTTTTTTATTGTTTGTAGATCTGCATACAATGCAGTATTTCACAAAACGGCAGTAAAAAACTTTAATAGGGTAAAAATGTGGCAACGTTGCTTACAAATAAAGAGAATTAAAAAATTCTCGCGTACGAGTATAAAAAATACTTAAAATTCTGATTGCGATATTTTTGATACACGTTTTTGCAGGAATGGGTAAAATAAACACCGCAACTTTTTATTGCGGTGTTTAAAATAATCGAGTATGAAAAGTATAGAGTAAGTATGCGGTGTACTCGTGCAGTTCTCTGGTGTAAATTTAAATATGTTTGACGTAACGACATATGCAGAAAAACACATTAAAAATGTAAATGTAAATGTAGAGGTTGCATGCAAATTTTCATCATTCTTTAACAACTCACAAACTTAATTTGAAACCGTCTATGTAAATCTAGTTTAGTAAAGTTACCCCAATCAAAAAGCCAAAAATTTTTGTACTTCATTTATATAATTTTACATAAAAATTTCATCGGCTCTCAATGGGCCGGAGTTACTTTATTGTTCCAAATGACATGTAAAATTAGAGGTAGACGTGGCTTTTGCCTGCTGCCTCGAAAGAAATGGACCGATCATGCTGATTGCCAATAGCACCTCTTTTGACACTATATGTGATCGATTGACATATTTATTAATTTTTTTTTTTGTCGAGGCAAACTTGATTTCAATACTAATACGGACGGAAAAACGGACAAAATGGATATTGTATAAATTACACACGGAGTAAAAAACTTAGATATACCCTTTTCCGCTTGATATATTTTAAAAGGTTTTGAAATCGCTTAAATTTTATTTTTTAAAAATAATTTCTTTTAATGTAAAACATTTTGTGTTTTTCTTTGTATAACGTTACGTTAAACATATTTAACTTTGCCATTATATATGGTTTATGTAAATAAGTCAATAACATAAATGTATAACTCTACATATTTATTTTTACACAAATCTTTTAAAATTAATATTAAACTGATATTAAAATTGTTGATGCCATTGTTCAGTAACAAGATATTAACGTGAAGTTCAAATTGATTGTTTCATCCTTAAAGATTCATACATTCATTATTTGTCAGTTAAATAAGAAATATTTTTTTAAAACATATTTTAATAAACGTATAGCGCGATTGCAGAATCTCGTTTTTATTATCCTAACGATATTTAACTTTCTTTAAAAGTTTAATAATGCTCGTATTGATAAAAATATTTGTGTTTTATGCAGGGAACACAATTGGGACGAACGACGAATTATTCGTTGCGAATATTCGCTGTCAAAAATAAAACACATTGGTGCATATGAAAAGTAACACAACACCGCCGTCGACAAAATCGTCGTGCGTGACGAACTCTCCGATAGATTTATTTCTATTTCTTACGCCGACGAACGACGAACAAACTATTACAGGGTTGTCGAACAAACTAGTACAGGGTTGTTGTTTCTCTGTAGTTTTTTAAATATATTAGTAAATAAAGTAATTTTTGCCTGAATTATTGTTTATTTCTTAATATACATCATTAAGTTAAACATCTACAATTATTTTCCTTAAAATTGCCTTTTAATGGCTTTTTCTTAATGTGTAATTTTTTTTTATAACTATTTTATTTTTTTATTGTATTCTATGGTAAGACTAACAACTGTCATATGCATAACAAAACAAATTTAAATATGGACAAAAGTGAATACGATGTTCATTTTAATAATTTTCACAAATCTCAAAATTGTTTACCTTATTTTTTTAAATGTTTACTTTTTTGTCATAGGCAGCAAAAAATTTTGATTATCATAACAGCTGTAACTTTTTCGTTCTAATTGTGCGCCACACTGCGAATTTACGCAGCCAACTTTTACAGATGAATTCGTCGTGCTAGACGAAATTCGTCGTTAGTCCCAATTGTGTTCCCAGCATTAAAAAGTTTTATTTCAAGCAGATACTCTAAATAACTATTTAAATTTATTTCAAATTAAAATATTGTTCGTTTAAGAATTCAAGTTGGTTATAAATATTTTATAATAATTATGATTGACAATTTCGTTTTAGGTTGCTAGTAATAGCAAGAATTAGTCACGCAGCTCATTTTTACTTTTGCTTATAAAAAAATTAGCTTAAAAAATGTTTAAAAGAAGAAACGTTTTTGCAAGTATTTGGAAATTAAAAGAATATAAAAATAAAATTATTTTCTTAGTTTGTTATTTTTTTGTTAAATTGGCTAAGAAACTTTAAGTCTTAAGTCTTTAAGTCTTATTTTCTTAGTTTGTTATTTTTTTGTTAAATTGGCTAAGAAACTTTAAGTCTTTCAGGTGTTTTGGTTTTTTTTTTTGAGAATAAAAAGTAAACAAACCAGTGATGGAACATTAAATGCAAGTCCTTTTTTCGGTACTATTTTTACAATAATAATAAGAATAGTGCAACTTTTATGTACAATTATAAAAACTTTGTACACATGTACGTAGGAAGTTGAGATAATTTTAAATGTAAATATTTAAATAAAACATCATAAACTCTTTTGAAAAGGAGTTCGATCGTAACCGTGAATCGCGACAGTAGAGTTACGAAAATCAGATACTTTATGTGTTAAGAAAACAAAAGTTTTCATATTTGATTACAAAACTTTTCTTAAAAAGTAAAAAAAAATAATAAGAAGGAAAAAAACAATTAGAAGTGAGTAAATGTGTGTGAAGATAAATTTCGAAATTTAAATCTCAGACACAAACCAATTGCTTTACCATAGCTGTGTTAACAAGTAAAGCGATGTAAAGCATCAAATTCTGGCGGTATATATTTAAATTGGAATTGTGGCCACTTTTTGGCAAAAATGGAACCGAACAAAATGCAAAGAGATGCCTGGTTTACTGCTTTTCTACGAAGATTGTAGGACAGCTAATACAAATTCAGTTCCCAATTATTATTTCTCTTTTTTCTCTTCCAATAGCTTGTGGTTTAACCTGTAAATTTAGATTTAATTAAAGAAAGCTAACTGGTCTAGATTTTAGAGCCTATGCTCTAAAATTAACTTACAAAAACCAACTTCTAAAAATATTAATAAGGAGACGGCAAATATCTACAAAATTATCTTACAATCTGAAAATTCATCCATCCCTCAATCTCAATATAAATCTAAAAAATGTTATATGTTATGTGATAAATATCCAAGCCAGGGCGTCAAAGGCCATTACGGCAATATAAGTGTGCAGGAGGGCAATTGGCAAAACCTGGAGCATCAACCCAGGGGTGTGAATTGGCTTCTTGAAGCGGTGATAAGGCCGATTTTGCTCTACGGAGTTTTTGTTTGGTGGAAGGCTCTGGACTCTGCAGCGAATGTCTCTATCTTGGAGAAGATGCTACGCAGTGTGGCGATCTTGATGACTGGGGCTATTAGATCAACACCCACAAAGGCGCTTTTCGCCATGCTTAACTGGCTGCCCGTGGATCTTCAGGCCAAGAGGGTGGCGCTGAGGACGGCAGTCAGACTGAATGTTATAGGCGCATGGAACCATAAATCATGGGGACATATTAGCGTAATACGGATCACGGATGTTATTCCCCATGGATTACTGTACCCCAGAGCCATCCTTTACAAAGAGATTTCTCTTTGGCCTGACGGAGGGCCACTCTCCTCTATCTCGAGCCCTTTGTGTATACACGGATGGCCCCAAAAGAGGGACGAGAGTTGGGGGTGGGGTATTTATTGAGGAATTTGGAATAAAGATGATCTTCAGACTCCCAAATGACTGTAGTGTTTTACATGCGGAAATATCTGCTATTAGAAAGGCGGTGTGCTGATTAAGGCACTATAACATATCCAACAGGGATATTTTAATTTGTACAGCAAATCCGCAATTGCGTCCCTCAAAGATGCGTTCACCACATCTGAACTTGTCTCTAAATGCCATACATCCCTTAACGGGATGGCGGAGGTTTCGACAATCACCATAAAGTGGGTGAGGGGACATAAGACGGTTCTGGGCAACCTGTTTGCCGATGAACTGGCGAAGAGGGGGACGATGCTTGACGAGGGTGCCATTGACATCTTCTGAAGCATACCCCTCTCCGCTTATGGACTTCGCATCGACGCTGCTATCTACCAACTGGCCCAGACCAGATGGTCTAACGAGTTGACATCTTCGATCGCTAGGACAATCTAGCCCTGTTTGGAACGGGGCAGGGCAGCTGCAGTATTGCAGTTACCGAGGATTCGACTGCGTGACTTGGTGGCTGCGGTCACTGGGCACTGTATATTCGGGACCAATGTTAGGAGAATGGGTATCCCTTTTAACGATTTCTGCAGAAGTTGTCAGAACGAGGAGGAAGAGGAGACGGTGGAAAACCTACTTTGTCAATGCCCTGCGCTAGGGTATATACGGCTGAGACATCTCGGTCAGCGGTATCTGATAGATCGTCAGTGGGTCCAGGTAGGATTAGTTCCTTCTTAAGGTATAGTGGGTGGTTAACGGGCCCACAACCGGACACTGTGACTCATTCAGGGGATGAGCGCACACCTTGGTCAACTGATGTCACTTAGCGGAGTTTTCTTTGCATTTTTCATGGACCGTCTCCATATTATCAGACCCGCGGTATTTCCTATATTTTCCCTCTTGTCTTTCTCATTTCTTCATCCCCATTTCTATTTTTCTCTCTCTCTCTCTCTCTAATTTCTACTTTAATCTTCTCTCTCTGTTCCTTCTTCTCTCTCCCTTCTAACAGCAGGTAACACAAAGGGACCAATCATTGGACCCAAGTGGGCCGTGGAAACACGGCTGCCTGCCTGACCTAACCTAACCTACTGGTGAAATAAAGAATTAAATGATCTCAAAATAGAAAAACAGATTATGGCATAGAGTTAAGAGAAATATGACCCAGATTAACCTCCTAAAAAGATAGTTAAGTCAGCAAAAATAAATTCCATTACTTCTTTTACTTTTACTATCAACCCAAATACTCATCTGGATAAAATTTAGTTAAACATTAATAACATCCACTGCTTTGCTTCTGTACATAGCGCAAACGTTATAGACAACTAAAGTTTTGAAATAGGGTACGAATTTTGTAAATTTTAGTCAGAAAACTCGGATTTAAAATTTTCCCACAAATTTTCAGTTAAATAAGCAAACAGTAACATGCTTTCCCCCTTTCTCGGATCCAAGCGCTAACGCGCATAAAATAGAAAGTGATATATCTCTGTTTGAACTTAATTCAACTCTGAGTAGCCTTAGAGGAAAAACAAATTTTTCAAATACATATGAATGCTTTCCAATGGCAACTCTTATGTAGAAAAATTAAAAAAATAAAATAAAAATAGCTACTCAATGGTTACTGTGTTTTTGTGTTTAAATTTGTTGAGTTTTTTATGTCCTTTTTGACTTATTGATTCAATAGAGATATGCTTTCACCGCAGTAATTTCATTTTAGTTTTCATTTTTTAGTTTAAAATACTAAATATTTCATGAGAATATCATGTTATATTTATATTTGAAGAAATCAAGCACAATTTAAATTAAAACAAAAATCTCATATTTAGCAAAACCTCTTCTTGGTATAGAAAAATCAACAATTTTTGCAATTCGATTGAAAAGTTAACAGCAAACCACCAAACAGCTGGTCGCAGACTTCCAAACCCAATCATTTACTTTGTGAATGTTAAAAAACACAAGTTTCTAGGAGAACAATTTTCCAAAACTCAGATCCCTTACAACTTTTGTCCAATCCTTTGTTTTTTAATATGTATAAAAAAATTCAGTTTCTGAAAACGACTAATCTCTACAACGAAACTTAATAAATGTACTGTATTCATATAAAATTTATTAAACAAGTATAAAGTAATGTATATATCGTCAGCTAAAACGCAATCGGCCCTATCTAACATTTTTGAAATTTTACAGGAGAAGAAAAATACTGTTTTAAACCAAAGGTATAGTTTCAATCGGCATAATTTTCACCAGTACGAGGACTGCTCTATATATTTCTGGCCTAATAGTCAAAATGCGAATATTTATAATCAAAAATGGTTTTATTGTTTTTCAAAGTATTCTCCAGCATGATTTATATACTTTTGCATGCGCTCAAACCAGTTTTCGAAGCACTTTTTCCACTCCGATTGAGACACCTTTAAAACATGGTTTTTGAACACTTCAACAGCTTCTTCTGGCGACGAAAATCGTTGACTACGCATTTTTTTCTTGATGTGCGGAAACAAGAAGAAGTCATAAGGTGCCAAGTCAGGGCTGTACGGCGGATGACCCATTAATTCGACGTTTTGCCCGGTCAAAAACGCTCTCGTTTGAGCCGATGTGTGAGAGCTTGCATTGTCATGGTGAACAATGATTCGTCTTCTCTTGTTGGTTTTTCGAATTTCTCCGATGGCCTTAGGCAAACAAATTGTAGTGTACCACTCAGAAGTGACCGTCCTACGTTGCTCAAGCGGAACAGTCGCCACATGACCAGTTTTGCCGAAGAAACAGGCGACCATTTGCTTCGAAGTGCTTCTTCCACGAACAACTTTCGTTGGATTTTGCTCGTCTTTGAAGACACACACGGTCGATTGTTGTTTCGTTTCGGGCTCATACGCATAGATCCACGATTCGTCACCTGTGACGATCTTATAAACGTCTTTTGAAGCACCGCAATCGTATTTTTAGCAACATTTCTTTGCACCAATCGACACGAGCCTTTTTTTGAGCGACTTTCAAATTTTGCGGCATCCAACGAGAACAAACCTGTTTTTCAGCCAGGTGTTCATGCGTTATCGAATATATGCTGGTGGAAGAAATGTCCAAGGATGTCTCTATCTCTCGGTATGTCGCATGTCGATCTTGCATTATTAGTTTACGCACGGCATCAATGTTCTCTGGCACAACAGCCGATTTTGGACGACCTTCACGGAGTTCGTCTTTGAGCGAGCTTCGGCCACGATTAAATTCATTATACCAGTTTTTCACAGTGCTATAGGATGGTGCTTCATCGCGATACAAAGATTTAAGTTCATCAATGCACTCTTGTCGTGATAATCCACGTCGAAAGTTGTGAAAAATGATGGCACGAAAATGTTCACGAGTTAATTCCATTTTTTTCTATATTAATTTTTTCAAGTCACTGTAAACAACACAAATAATGGTCGTACGTCAAAACGTTTTGAGTACGAATATGCTTAAAAATGACAAACTTTCCAATGGAAATGTCAGATTGCACTTGGCAGCACTGAGTGTTGCCAGGCCAGAAATATATATAGCAGCCCACGTATTATTCAAAAAGATATGACAAATTTATTTCTGGTAGAATAAAATCAAATTTTGTGATATTAGAATGGCTATGTTAATTAGGTCTTTTTGTACCTTTTGTACGAAAGGCCCTATCTACATTTTAATGCAAAATAGTCTAATTATTTAACTATAAAAATTTCTATTATAAAATTTATTTTAATATTGCATCAAAAAAGTAAATAAAAATAATTCATTAAAATTAAACAAAAAAGACTTCATTTAAAAAGTTTCAAAATTAAAGAATGAATTTAGAAAATAATCTTTAGAAATAATCTTTCTTTATGCAGTTTCGGAAGTAAAACAGTTTTGATTTTGTTTTATGTTTTTTGTGGAAGCTGGGCATAATTGTCTTCAACGGTGAAATCTATCAGTTTTTTCTTAAAATTTTCCAACGTTGCTCATACAAACGACCACTAAAGTAAATTTGCTTTTATCAAATAAACGCTTTTGCAGATAGGGCCGTTTATTTTTCGTTAATAAAATCGCTAATTTTGGTCAGACAACTCGAAATTTTTTGTTGTTGTGTATTTTGATGCAATGCATCAGAATCAACAAAAAAACTGATTTTGGATTTTCTGTTAGTTAGGGCCGTTTGCATTTTAGCTGACGATATGTAAATATCAACTTAAAGCAGAAGGCTTTTTGCCATTGCAAAAAAAAAAAAAAAACAATATTAGAATATAATTTTAGTTATAAGTGAATAAAAAAAAATAAAAGCGATGCAAATCAATGGTTCCAATATAGAACAGTGATGGAAAAGTTGTTACGATCGTACTTTTTTTGATACTATTTGATTTGAAAAAATATTGTGTTACTCCTCTGTAACATTTGATATTATTAGTAATACGTCTACAATTTGAAACTATTTATTTTCTTAAATTAATCTGTTTTAGCATTTCCCCTTCATCACTTGCAACTCTAGTTCTTATCGTGTCTTATTATTTGGTTATACATATTCGTTTTGTTTTTTCACAATGTACATAGGGTAGCTGCAAAAAACAGCTGTTACGTTTTTTGTGTTTCTTTTGATAGAATTGTCAATCCTAATACAAACAAGTAAGAGTGCTATATTCGGCTGTGCCGAATCTTATATTTCCTTCACCATCTATGTTAATCTAGTTTAGTGAAGTAACTCCAATCAAAAAAGCAAATATTAGGGTGACAGAGAATAAAACCAAATAATAAAAGCTCTTTGTTTGTTTGCCTACACTAGTGGACTGGTATAACTGTAATTTTTACTGTTTGTTATCAGGTGTGCGATTGATATTTTAGGTGGGCGTGACACTTCCTACACAAAGTAAACATTTATTATCGAGTTAATTGGTAATTGCAATAGATAGCACCTTGAAAATTTGTTCAAATAACTCTTTTGTTATAATGGATATGTAGCCAAGGACTGAATGGTATGGAATAGTGGGCGTAGTACCTCCCATACAAAGTGAAAAATTATTATCGCTTAGCTAGAGAACTACAATTTGCACAAGTAACTCTGCTGTAAATGTGCATAGCTGGAATTATTTGAATAGAAACGGTAGGCGGGGTACCTCCCGTACAGAATGAAAAATTATAATCTTGTATCTAGAGATGCATAACATATAAGGCTCTGAATTTTTGCCCTAAAAAACTTATTATTATGCACAGTCTAGCGAAATACAGGATGGATTGGGACATTGTGCGTGGTATAGGGTTGCCAGATAGCCTGGATCGGCTTGATTTTCCAGTTTTGGTTCGAGTTACCAGTTACAAATTAAATTAGCAAAACCTTTCGTGAAAGGTCTATAACTATTTTTAATAATCTACGCTCAAAAGAAAGGAGCAGAATGTCCTTCGATCTAATAACGGCTGAAATTTGTATAAAATTTGTTATTTTAATTAAAGTTGTCAAAATTCTTAAAAACTTCTGCGTGCGGCTAAAGCAAGAGAGTTACTAGATTCTGTAAATAAAAATATAAAATAAATGTGGCAAAAAAATGTATAATTTTTTTTGACTGAATTATAAATTATCTAGTTAATTTTTCAAATCGAGGTGAATTTTTCCATTGTCAAGTTATTTGATTTGTACTTGACGTGGTACCTCCCATACGTACATACATGCATACATAGAGTAATTTCTATTTTAGTGTGCATAATTATATAAAAAAACTGGCCGGAAATAGCTAGTTACGATAAAAAGAAAGTAGATGATGAAATAACTGGATATTGTGAAGCTGATTGAGGTAAAAATTAATAATACCGTCAATCCACTAAAGGATAAATTTTTACTTATCAGTGTGGTGCTATTTTATGAAATACTTAAAAGCAAAAGACTGGCTCTTAAAGCTGCTACACAAAAATCCGTATGGTTAAAACGTTTAAAGGCGGAATGTACCAATTTTGTTTTGTGACAACAAGGGTGTAATCCAAGTTGCTTTAAATCACAACTACTCTACAAGAGGCACGTTGATATTAAAACAATATGTTTGAAAATAGACAAGAAGAAAGTAATATTGAAATATGTTTCTACAAATAAGATGGTTGCCGACATTTTCACTAAATCTGTCACACTACACAATTAACTTATTTAGCAAATAAATTTGAAATTGTTTAAAATTATGTTTAGTTGTTTGCACATTATTTATTGTATTTTGTTAATAATTCTTTTTTATAAATAGTGCATTAGGAAATCTGATTAATTTAAAATGTAACATTTAGTGAGAGTATTGGGAAGAAAGTGAAAATGTAATACAATATTTCTTTAATTATTCTAACGCTTTATACTTGTTATTTTTTATTATAGTTACTTACGAATTTATATGTATTTTACATTTCGGTCTATGTCGTTACGGAATTAAAAATTAAATTATAAGCACGCACGGCACAGCGCACATTCATGCTTACCTCATAACAAAATATTACAAATTATTTTCTAATTAGTGTTTGTGGCCAACCGTACTAAAAAATGCAACGATGTTCATCGTTTATATGGTATACATATGTGTGTATAAATACAAATTTAATTTAAATATATTATAATTTTAAAAAATTGGCCATAAAGAAAATGTTGTTTTTTCTACATTTTATATTGAAGTAAAAACTAAAAAATTTAACAATTTAGGTCTTAATTAGAAAATTTCTTTATTAATGTATAAATCAAAGCACAATCAGCTGTTTCCGTACGGAAAGTGCGATCAGTTTCGTACCTTGCATAAAGAAATGAAATTTAACGAAACTTGACGAAAAGTTATCTTATTCACATTATAGTTTACCACATACAATTTAATGTATTTGCACAGTTGTATAAGTTGGCATAAGCTAGTTTATGCACATTATAGTTGGTCCTTAAGAATGAGAAAAAACATAATTTGTATTCGTGTAACAAAAACAAAAACAAATTTACAAGACGAAATACATAGAGAACAGTGAAGAAATACGTTGTTTTGTGTGTAAATTTCGTCTAACAAAATTAGTATTGAGATGAATATATCTCGTACTCTTATTTACAAAGTTAGTTGGTTAAATAGATGATGTTTATAAATTACACAGCTAAGGTAGATAGATGCGAAGAATGCTGATGAAGAACGTAGCGGTCCAGAAAGTGCAGCATTTCATTCTGCTAGCGTCTAATTTTTCTTATTTTCTTTGGAAAACGTGCGCATACATTTGCAAAATAAATTTTCTTTCTAAAAAGATTTTTAGAAATTAAAATAAATGAACTAAAGCCAGAATAATATCAATTCATTTATAATATTCATTCTTAAATTTCTATAAAAAATTTGGGTAGAATCCACAAGCTTTATAAGCAATAGCGAAATAATCATAGGGATAAATTTTCTCCGCAGTAATACATTTAATTTTTTAGTTTTTAAAAATAAATAGTTCAAGAGAGAATCATGAAATATTTATATTTAAAGGATTCAAGCACTTGAGATTAACATAAAAAAGATTCCAAATTATAAATTTTCATATTCCTCCTTTTACTCCTTGTACTTAAGAAATATGACCAAACTTCATTCAATACACATTTTTAATGCTCTAAATTTCTTCGTTTAATTTTTGTTTTTTACGATTCCCTTAATCACAGCTTTTAATCACTGTTACTATGTGAAAACATTTTTATTTAACGTTTTTTATTGTATAAAAAATTCAAATTAACGTACACCTGTGCTTATCAAAGTAAAATATTGTTTGCTATAAAAACACACGCAATGTGATAAACAATAACAAAACATTTTATGCTTTTTGTCGAAAGATAAAATTATGATATGTTAGAAAATTTGTAGATTTGAAACATTAATGATAAATTTTAATAATTTTTTATCACGGTATTAAGATTAACAATTTGACAATTTTGATCGTTGTACAGACACAGATAGATTAATTTGGCGAAAAGGTATCATTTGTGTATTTTTTAACTCTGGTTATGAAGTAAAGACAGTCCCTTATTCTGTATGGCGTCGGCAATACAAGGCGACGGCAATTTTCACCTTTTTTTGAAAAACGGTATTCTCGTTGTTAATATTGCCATTTATCAATGACTGGCAATATGAATTTGGTATATTGTAAGAAAATGTGACTTTGACATTGTCGTCTGTAATTTAGATGTCGTGCGCAAACAAAAAAGTTAATTAAACTATTAAAATATAACAAATAAAATTGAAAATGGAGAAACTGAAGATTACCAACCTCAACTAATTTGAAAAATTAGTCCAAGAGTTGGAAAAAATACATCACTTTCCAGGGGTTTTCGAAGAGGTACTTCAAATTTTTAAGAACAGTGAAAAAATATTGCGACTGTTCTAAACGCCCATGGACCACCAAATGAACGAGTAATGGATAGCAAAACGTATGTTATGGTATATAGTGTTTCACAAACTCGTGTTTGTCAAAATTTGATTTGTGGCGATCTAAAACTTGAACAGTAAAAAAATAATAAAATCTAGTTTGCAGACGCAGCTCAAAAATGAAGTAAAAGTGGGGGTCTACGGGGTGTAAAATGAAATATTAACACGTTCGCGGACGCTAAAAATATCATGGAGTTGCAAAAATATACAGGCAATTATTTTTTAAACTATTTGGAATATCCGAAATCTGATTAGAGACATATTATAAAAGTAGTCAAAACCTCGTATTTTAACCGTTATATACAATGATAATAATAATATATTTCAACCAGAATAAATGAATAAATATTAGGTTTAAAATTTGAATGCTATAGCATTCACGTCATTTTGCATCAGTATAAAAAATAATGCTTTAGCATTCACGTCCGCGAACGTGTTAAGCAAAAAATGTTAAGACAAAAATTTTGGGCTGGCGCTTAGTTTCGGAGTTACGGTATTTCATGGTGGAATAAGGCAATATGGATGGGTATCATTGGAATGGTAATTTCAATATTTATTTAATTGAAAAGGAAAATAATAAAAAAAAACTTCCTGAAGTCATAGAAAACACCTGCTTCAACGTGCTTAAATCTTTTAAAGCCATGTTGCCGCAAGAACCTTAAATGAAAAAACAAAGCATTAGTTTGAAATGGATAACTTTGAATTTATCACTTACATTTCATTTGTTAGCTAAAAGATTATTGATTTCTGTCTAAGAAGTCTTCTTTGTACCAATAATTATTGTTTAACTTTCTTCATCACTGGAGTCAGTGTCGGAAAGAAAGTACATTTTTTCAAATTTTCACAAAATTTTTATTTTAACACAATAAAAATAATAAATAGTGAAGTTGCTTTAATATTGATGACGATGGTGCCGACGACAAACAGGATAAGGGTGAATATTTCTTGCCTTCTTTAAAGCCACATGTGAGTTAATTTAAAATTTCGTAAATATATTTTTAAGTAGAGATTTTCAATTAATAATAGAGGAATTTACGGTTCATATCAAATCTAAAATTCTATTAAAAATACAACGATATAAAAAATCTTAGTGCGAGTGACCTTTTCCTTTGTGTTGTAAAGAAATCGGAAGAGCAAAGAAAAAAAAAAACAGTATGACAGAAAATAGGCCAGCTATTTCACGCTTGTAAATAAATGCAGTTTTTAGTTGCATTTATAAATTAATTTTGCTGTTGTCGAGTTTTAAATTAATTAAAATTTACCAAGGCTGTGATGTAAAAGGTCTAATATAGCAAACCATGAATTCTGCTGAAGTTTGTTTTGAGCTTTTTACGTTTAGTTATCTTATCACTTTTATGGGTATTTTTCAAGTTTTTAACTCCTTATCTAAAATGTTCTTGTAATTTTTTTATTTTTTTTTATAAGTGAAAACAAAAAGTATGAAAAACATAAATATCAGGCCTGTTCTGTAAATCACTTTTTGTCAAAATGATTTCAAATCACGTAAAAGGTGTTGTGTCATTTGAAAACCGTTAACTAAATGACTACCGATTTAAAATCACTTGGTAATTTTTTCTACTTATTTCATTTAGAATTCAATAAAATATAAAATGACATGTCTTCATTTATTTTTGCCAAAAAATTATGTTTTATACATATAAAATCATAATTATTTATAAATTTCTAAAGACAATGCATCTTTTCTTAATTTTTGTTTTTGGTTATGATATTCTTATGAAATATTATTATTCAAAAACTAAAAAACGAAATGTATCACTGTGGGGAAAGCATATCCTATGGCCATGTCGCTACTGTTCATATAGCTCATCAATGGATTCCATCCAAATTTTGTATAGAAAATCTAAGAGTCTTATACCAAAAACCAATTTGATTAAATGAGAACTCTATTGAATCGATAAGGGAAAAAACCATAAAAAAAATCAAAAAATTTAAATACAAAAACACAGTAACCATTGAGTAACTATTTTTATTTTGTCTTTAATTTTTATACATAAGCATTGCCATTGGAAACCATTCATATGTATTTGAAAGACTTAGTGAAAAAACAATTGTAAACAATTTTTGCACATATGCAACGTGCACTTGCAAATATGTTAAGAAGAAAATCTATTATTTGGAAGCTTTATTCTGTTAATTTACTTTACTTTACAATAAATAGTCAGTTTTGAACAGATTAAAAAAATCAAGTTCAAAAAGGAGAGTTTCACAACATTTGTTCTTAACGTACGTCGTTAGTTAATTTGTGCTGTGGAGTACTGTAGTTAGGATTTTTGTAAGGGGCCATTAGATAAAGTTTAGCGCATATCAGGAGTTTGCCAAAAGCCAAAAATTCCGTCTTCCCTCATTATGCATTTCGGTAAAGAATCTACAGGAATCGCTCATTTTCCAAACAAAGGAATCATGACATGATCGAGATCGGCTTGCATCTACGGCCAAAATGCGCAATTCATAGTGACATCTAAAATAAAAAATAGCTCCAGGCATCTTAAATTAAATTACTAATGCAAAAAAATAAACAAACAAAACACATACTTAAAAACGCCGAAAAACTTTAAATCGAGCGATTTGTAGAACAACACCAAATCGTTAACGTGAAATCATGGTTCGTCGTTTCAAAACACGTGATGTTCAAAACATCCTGTATGTTGTGTAGAAACATCTATATCATGTTGAAATTATTTGCAAATTAAAAAAAAATTGTTTTTGTTTCAAACATAATTAGAGAGGAAACAATACCTCTGTTGTCCGGGTCTAATTTTAGTCCCTTTATAGACACTGTATAATTTTTTATAGTCTCGTTATTAAATACGCAATATGCTGTTCTTCCGCCATTTAGATTTATATTTACATTTGAAAAAGCTACTACTATTGCAACATTGAAATCATTCGGATAAAAGTCCATTCCGTCCTTTTAATATTTAGGGACTTACACAAAAAACTGTATTTTATGCAGACGCATATAGCCGTTTGATACAGCAACAAATAAGCAAACAAACAAGCAAAAAAACTTGCAAATACATTTATAATATGTTTTGAGACCACATAGTGCCACTTCTGAAAAGTGGATGACACCCAGCTTCAAATCTTAAGCAAAGCTACTCCTCTGCTATGCTCATGTCAAATTTGAAATCAACCTACCTAGCCCTAGTGTTAGTTATTTCCAAAACATATTCAAAGCAATTAGGTATGTGACGCAAAACGATTTAGACACAAAAACAATTTGAAAACGATAAAGCGTCTGATGTATTTTTTTGGAACGTTTTCAAATTCCAATTTGTAAAAAAAAAAACCCATTAACATTTTGATATGTGATCAAAAACGATAATATCAGTTTAAAATTGCGTTCGAAACAACATGGCTTCATCTGTATTTTCTTAATTTTCAGTTAAAAAAAGTCTGCTTTAAGGGAAAACATAAAAACTAACGATAGACGATGCGCTGATTTAGTTGATGCAAACTCATTGGGATATAGCCAAGGGATTAACAAAAGGTGATAAGACTGATGTAGAAACTAAACGGAAGGAGTTAGTTACTGAACTAAATAGCTTGGTTCCCTCAATACACGACATAAGTGGCTGGAAAAGGTGCAACTAAAAAAAATTATTCTATTTAAAATGTGTAAAGATTGTAAAGAATGGGCTACCTGAAAAGCAACAATAAACAAGAAAATTTCTACAAAAAAGAAAGAAGCTCTTGCAACAGGTGGTGGTCCACACAACCAAATATATATATATATATGTATATATATATATATATCAAAACAAGAGGAGGCTGTACGAAAAATATCAGAAATGTACGCAAATGTGTATGGCGTTAAAAATGCAAATTCTGTAGATTTCTTCTAAAATTTTCACTTAAATGCTCCTCGCCCAGTAAAAGTAACGATGCTGACACTATAAACGCCATTGCTGATATATTTAATATAAATTTTAACAAAATTTGTTTTTTTTTCTTTAAATCATTAAATTTAGTAAACAAAAGCGGTGTTTCAAGGCGTATTTATACAAGTGGTGTTTTCAATTCAGTGTTCTTCATCCATTACAATTAGAGCTGCTGCTTCTTACGATGACAATTTTTCAAAAAACTATACTTTAATCATTTTACTTTAATGGTTTTCTTTGAAAAAAGCCACAGTTCATAATAAATGTCTCCAATTATACATCATATTGCATAATTTGATTTACAAGTATCATACGTGGGAGTTATTAATTAGATGGAATAATCAATTGACGATTTTGATTTTTTCGCATTATCATTATTTTTACTAATGGCAATGCTTTTTAATAAAAAGGTTTCATTTATAATTAGTTAAAAATAAAATCATAACCATTGACTAATGATTGAATGATTTCAATTCAATATTATTAATTAATGTATTCCTTCTTTTTGTGAACTTAATACACATCTTAAAGTATGGTAGAGCATTATTTTAAAGTGGCATTTTGATCCAAAAAATTGGTGAAATATCGGGTGTTTTTTAAGCCCAATAGTAAAAAATAACACAAAAAATTAAATTTTATTTAGCTAATTTTTTCATTGTCATTATTTCAAACAGTGCCAATCCAGTTTCAAAAAGTGTGTGAAACTTTTTTGTTTTATAAAAATTTTAAATATATTTCCACAACACCACTGTATGAAAAATATTTTTGTAGGAAAAAAATAATAATAAGTGTAAACAAAATTTCACATCTGAAACCATAAACAAGAAAGCCAACTGTTCTACTTTAGTGTACACCAACAAAACATATAAGCCCAATTCACAATCTTGTGTAAATGGTCTTGCATCATAGCACTTGCAAAACTGCGTAGCATATTTTTAGTCTGCACCAACAAAACATACAGTAATGAGTAAGATATGCTACACAATTTTGCAAAGGCTCTGATTCAAGACCTTTTGCACGAGATTGTGAATTGGGCTAATATAAAGCAGGAAATGGCGAACAATTCCGTATGATTAACTACAAAATTTGAAATTTTTAGCTACGACATTCAGGCATCAGCATTGTTGCTCTAAAATTACCTTTTACAAAAACAATGCCTTGAAAAATTTGAAGTGAAAATTTGGTGTGGATTTCAGAACATGCCTGATTGTATTAGTAAATTACCGATATACATTGTGGATAAGCCAAAAATCTTTTTCCTAAGTTATCTGGGGCACACAATTATTCCTGGGTGCTTGGAAGCCTCTTTCATAAAGCCAATTTTTATATTTTGTATGCTCTGATTATAAACTATATTTCAAGTTAGTTAGTATGCATTTGCATACTACAGGGTTCGCCATCTTCAACTTGTGCTTATTTCGTGAATGATAACACTTAGCTCATGTCTGATTTGACAGGTAATTAGTTTTATCCTTCCGCTGCACGCTTGAAAAACGCTGGGAAATATTGCGACATTACTATGAAAATCATGGTAATGTTGCAGAATGTGTGCAAAAATTGCGTACGAATTTTGGAAGAAGCGAAGCACCGTCAACTCCGTATATTCGTTATCTTGTAAAAAAAAGTACAACCGAGAATATTGCTTCTGTGGTAGAAAGTGTGTGTGAAGCGCCATCAACATTAACTCACCGTCGTTCTCAACAAATGAACATGTCGGAGACATCTGTTACCGCCCCTGTCCAACTCTACACTTTATGCAGTATATTTGCCTTTCTTATTTCTTTGTATTATACGCTAAATGTATTGTTTATTATATATAGCATTATTGTAAGAAAAGACAACACATTTGCCCTATTCACAAGCCCCCTAGTACGTGCTAAGTGCTAACAAAATACAACGGTTCTAGATGTGTTGTTGGTAATTTTCATGCAAACATGCGATACAACACTTAGTACTTTTTTTTTATATGTTTTTCAAACGTTGTATTTGTTGAAATGTTTTATGTTTAAATGAATTATTATTTTTGTGTTCATGTGTGAATTATATTAAATTAAATTGAATTAAAACATATTTTTATTAGTTTTATTTATTTAATTTATTGATTTGACTGATTTATTAGAAAGTGGAATAAGTCATTTCTGTTGTATATAGTAGGAGTGGGTATATTGGAAACATATGTTAAGGTTTGTTCTCTGCCAATATAAAAACTGTTCTTTAAGATTTAATATTGCTTTAATGATTCGATTTCTAATATTTTGTATGGTACCGCCATCACCTATACCAAAAAGAGATGCTACCTTACGAACACAAGCACCATTTCCTGAAGATCTCAAGCAGTAAAGTACAATTTTATGCTGTAAGTCAATGCGTAGTTGGAGCCTTTCGCCAATTGTGTGAAAAACATCGTCATTTTTTATAAGGTTAAATATATAGGCAAATTCCTCTGGCCGTAGTCGTATCATATGAAGAAATCTGTTTTCATCAAAATATCTTAAAACTCGATTATGCCATAATGATGATTTTGGTAGCCCTAAATGTATACTTCTGCGACTGGAGAGCAGGTACATTAGGTTCATCCTAAAAATGTCTTGAATTTCATCCTCATCTTCTTCATCACCTGTATTAATTTTTTTCATTTAAAATACGTAAACAAAATAAGGAAAACGGTTATAACTTACTTGAGTCAACCGTTAATATATCGAAACTATATTTTTCACACAAAAAATTTATTAATTTACTTTTTTCTGTCTGTCTCCCCCATTTGGCTTATAAATAACAAATGATGAATAGCACTTTTCTTCTTCTTATTTAGTTTTTGACGTATGAAGTACAATGTACAGTGGCACATTGATACAATGGTTGTTCACAAAGAAGTAAACAAAAGGTAGTATGCAATACTACCTACACCTTAGCAGAGCTTGTGAATACGGCAATTGTAAAAAAAAACTTTGTTAAAAACGTGCTAAAGCTAACATAATGGCGTGATTTGTCTTTAGTCATTACTCAAGAGAAGTACAACTCGCAATATTCTTCGCTATTGCACCAAATTGTAAGATATTTTAAAATACTGAAGAAATAATTAATATTGAATTGTTTCTAACTTTTAGGAAATTTAATGCAGTTGATCGAATAAAATTTGCAATTAAAGTTTTGCGTTTCATTCTTACAACTCATTCCAATTCGAAAGCAATAACCGAGATTAATCGGTAGTAAACGCCTTTCTCGTTTACAACATTATTGAGACGAATTTTGAAGACCTTGGTATGACACAATACAAAGTCCAATTGGTTCAGGAGTTGAAGCCAACTGACTATCCAATGCATTTTTTGTAGCTTTAAAAAAAAAGTTATTTGGCGGACCCTTTAGTTGTTAAAATCATTCTAGTTACCTTGTTTCATAACTTGTTTAGACGGCGTGTACAAGTCATATGGAATGTCAGATTTTCCATATGTAAATCAGTGTACACCTCATGAAATATGACACATGTTATTTTCCTATGTTATAACCTGTGTCAGTTTTTTTATTTAGAGCACGCTCTATTTTGTTATGTAAAACTATATGACAACAGATGTTTTCAGTGATGCTAACTTTCACTTTTAAAATTTCTGCTCAAAATATGTTTACGATAAAAGTTAAATTTCTAAAAATAAACTAAAATATTTTTTGAACTTTTGTAGGGAATATATACTTATATATATATATATATATATATATATATATATATATATATATATATAAGAATGAAACGCAAAACTTTAATTGCAAATTTTATTCGATCAACTGCATTAAATTTCCTAAAAGTTAGAAACAATTCAATATTAATTATTTCTTCAGTATTTTAAAATATCTTACAATTTGGTGCAATAGCCAAGAATATTGCGAGTTGTATATATATATAAATTGATCGTAGGCTAAAAAATAATTTTTGGGCATTTTCATTAACTTGTTAAGCACGACAGAAAAACAGAAAGCCTTTAAACTTTTTTTTAAATGTTTGCAAAAACTAATTGTTAATATTTTTGTTTCCTGTTTCCTGAAGATGCCACCCAACAGTGTGGCGAAATATTGAAAAAATAAAAGATAATTATCAATATTTTTATTTTAAAAACTGACCAAGTGCTTGAAATATTAGAAAAGATAATTATACAAAAGAAATATTACAATTAAGTATTTGGAGATTATTACCGCTTATTGCATTTTTAAAATTTATTTTAGCACCAATTATTTATGGTAAAAAATGAATAAAAACTTGACTTATTGCCCTTATTACTTTCTAATAATTCATATTTTTGTCTTAGTGGAAATGTACTCCAAAAATCAGGTCCACTTTTTTTGTACGACGAGTATTTGAAAATTATTTTAAGATTTTTTTTTATGAAAAATTAATTAATAAATTAGTTTTTATGAGTTTTTAACAAATATGAGTTTAAATTTTTCCAGCCTGCTAAGGTTTTTTTTATGATAAAGGCGTGTGTGCCCCTTACAGGTAGCGAAAAGTTGAAAAATACAGCAAATACTAATTTGCTTACAAAAATTTTTTATTCAATGTAAACACAGCATTAGAGGCCCTTAGCCTAATTGAGCCTTAACGTGACGTGATTTTCCTACTATTAAGAAAAGTCGACATAAATTCAATTAGAGTTGACTTCGTGCCTATTTCCATTCATGCGCTTGTAACAGCCACTAGCGTGAAAGACATATACTAGAGCGATTTACAGAGTAGGAAGCAACCAGGAAAATTATCCTTGCCATTGCAAATTTCGTCAAGGAAGCTGGATATTGCTCGCAGCCAAGCATCCATCACTGGCGGGAAACTTGCTATCCCTGTGAGGGATGGCGGATTGTTTGCATTCCGCCAACTAGGCTTCCCTTATAGTTTCTGCGATAATAAAAGATGTAAACATTAAAATAAAAATACAAAGCATTGAGCCCATGAAATACAGCAAAAGGTGGAGAATATAATGTTGATGAGAGAAGTTTCCTGCTGTATACCGTCAACAAGGCAAGGAATTCAACTTTAATATATAACCTTAAGAAAGACGGCAATGATAGTCGTTTCATTCAGCAGGTTCCACAGTCGGTATTTAAAGCTGTTGATTAAAGTATTGACACCATCAATGTTTTGCGTAAACTTACTTTAGGACTTTTGCATTTTACTGCATAGTCGTAGTAAGTGAAAACAACATAACGTTAACATTTTTAATTAATTTACTTTATTCGTGCTTGATTCCTTCAAATATAAATATTTCATGATATTCTCATGAAATATTTATTATTTTAAACTAAACTACAAAATCAAATGTATTACTGCGGCATATCCATATGGCCATTTCACTACTGCTCAAATAGCTCATCAGTGGATTTTACCCAAATTTAACATTTTTATTTTATTTTATTATTATTATTAATTTTTTTTTTAATTATGTCACCGAAACACTTCTAGATTTTTAATTTTTAAATTCTTTGCAACACGTTAGCAGCTAAATTGTTGAAGCGTCTTTGTTTATTTTTTGCAGATCCTCCCGTTATGTCTGAACAGAAGCAGAATGTTCATGTGCCGCAATATTTGCCAGATCCACGTGATGGAAGCATATATCAGCTAGGTGATATGGGAAGCCTAAAGAAATTACCCTACACAATACCACAATTAGTGGCGAACGCACCGTGTCGTTCATCAGACGGCATATTGTATTCAGGAAAAAAGAGTGACACATGGTTTATAGTTGACCCGAAGACAGGTAGACGTGAAAAGGTAGATTTTGATGGTTCAGTAGATGGGGGAGATGGTGAACGTATCGGTTGGGCCACATCGAGATCAATTTATTTGGGTAGAACACAATATACTGTCATGATGTATGACAGTACCAAAAAGAATAAAAATGCTAAACCATGGAATATAACTTTTTTTGATTATAGTTCGATGACAACAACACCAGATATATCAAAAGATTATGGTCAGATAAGAAAAAAAAAATGAAGTAAGTAAAAGTTATTAAAAACAATATTTTTATTTTATTTGTAGAATATTTACATTTAACAACCACTTCTAATGGTAACATTTTGACTTTGAATCGTAAAAATGGCAAATTTTTATGGAGAAATGACTTAACAAGTCCTGTGGTAGCTGCTTTCCTTTTGGGTCCCGAGGGTTTGCTGAATGTACCATTTACAACTGTGTCTGACGAAGCCTTTCAAGCTATATTGGAGGAATCCAAAGATGGAAATGTGAATACAGTAAAGCTTTTGTAAGTTTTATTAAAACACATTTTGTTCAAAGAAATAAATACATTCGTTGTCAAATTTTCAGCCAATCTCTATATGTGGGTGAATATAAACACGGATTATATGCTTTGCCTTCGTTGGTAGATAAGAACACACCACGTATCTCTACAGCTCCACCTATCAAACTTTTAGACGGTCCTCATATGAATGTTGATCCCAATACAATTTATTTGAATGATGTTATTGAAAAGAACGCTGGAATTCTACTGGGCCACTACAATGTGCCCAGTGATGTTAATTTACAAATTTCTCCTTCGCCTTCTGTCAGAAAACAAGAAAGTAACCATCAGTTGGCCACTATCAATGCGGCTGTTAATGGTCCTGGTCTATCCATACTCTCCAAGGGAAATGAAAAACATTCAGCGGACATTGGTGTGCAAACTGAGCCTGAGCCGGTCATTGAAATGGAACTGAAATCGAAAGTAATCGATAGAAATTTTGGCCGATTTGATTTTAATAAAACCAAAGAAATTATCATTGATAACAGCAAGCAAGTACGTTCATTTATCTACACATGGTTCATAAATCATCCCAGCAATCAAGTGCACGTAATATTGTGTATAATTATTGTTGTAATGATTTTTATGTTTTGGTACATGTACAGTTCCATGCGTGAGTTAAGAAACCAAAGTGAAAATGGATCAAAAACGAATGGTTACAGTGGCAGCCGTGGTAGTGGCAGTAGTAACATAAGTGCTCAAGATCTTATTGATTTGGGAGGTGGTCGCATTAAAGTTGGCAAAATATCTTTCAATTCTAACGAAGTTTTGGGCAAAGGTTGTGAAGGTACTTTTGTATTCAGGGGAACGTTCGAGGAAAGATATGTGGCTGTTAAACGTTTACTGCCTGAATGTTTTACGTTTGCTGACCGTGAGGTGACCTTGTTACGTGAAAGTGATGCCCACGAGAATGTGGTGCGATATTTTTGCACCGAACAAGATCGTCAATTTCGCTATATAGCTGTAGAGCTGTGCGCTGCTACATTACAAGATTATACAGAAGGTGAGCGCAGTCTAGAATTGCGGAAACAAATATCGGTGTGGGATGTGATGAAACAAGCTGCTGCCGGGTTAAATCATTTGCATTCCTTAAACATAGGTAAATAGTTTTCTATTTTTCATTTTTAGCCTTTTACAAGTTTAATAATTATTTCGCTTAAAAGGAATTTTCAATTACTTTTTAAGCAAATTTATTACACTTGTAACATAAACAAAAGTATTATTTACTCTAATTGATTCTAGTCTCAGTACTTAGTTATTCTTGCGTAACTATACTTCTAGAATGGACGTATGACTTATTTATTTTTTTGTAGAATATTGATTGGATATGAATGCCAATTTCGTTTTAAATAAAATCATTACTAAATGAAAGAAAATTTTCTTTCTAAAAAGATTTTTAGAAATTAAAATAAATGAACTAAAGCCAGAATAATATCGATTCATTTATAATATTCACAACTCAAAGCCTAATTAAATAAAAATTAAATTATAAAATCATTACTATCAAATATCACGGAGGTTTTAATTTGTTTGTTTTGAACTGTTCTTTATTATATCGACCCCTGTGCGTGATATTGTATATAGTTAGACTGCGTCCAGAAATACAATTTTTGTTTCTGCAATTTTTTTAAAGTCTCTTTGGAAATTGTATTCGTGGGCACACATTCAAATTTTGTTTCTGTTGTTTTAGCCAGAATAAGTAAATGCGCAGCGTAGATCAACTGAGTTATTTGTTTTTGTTTGAATTGTTTGTTTTTGTTATATAATTATTGCTTGCAATACACCGTTTTTTTGCTAATACAATAAAGATTAATTGATAAAAGTTTCACAAAAATGTATTTGCTATTTTTCGTTTTATGACGGTTTATGTATGTACATATGTATGTGTTTATGTATACGTAGGAGAGAATAGTGCGTTAGTACGAATTACCACTAATAATTTTTTAAAATGAAAACAAAATTTTAATGGAGGATTTTTTAAATGCATAATTTCTTATTCAGTCCTAAGCTGGGCGTTTGTAGTGTAGTTTTTGCTTAGTGAATAAAAATGTATGTTGTTATTTTATGTACATACATACATACATATGCATAAGTTTACGTTTGTGTGTATACAGATATTATCCAAAATACCCACATAGATACATCATCACGCTTGTAGGATGCCGATGTTTTTAGTTACACAATAAAGTGAAGTTGTTAAAAGTTGTTGGGAATTTCAAACAACACTCGTTCTATCAGTTAAAACAACGTTAGCAAAAATTCCACCGTATATCATTCAATTTTCCTTAAATCGATTATGAAATAATGTTGGATTACTTTTAATATAAATATCAACTTTAAATCCCACAATAAGTAAATCTTTAAATAAATATTATAAATTAAAATAAATGAATTCTTCCTTATATAAATATACACAGGAATATTAATATTAAACAACATACTGTTACGAAATTTTTTTGTAAAGCTGAATAAAAGCCAAGCCTATCAAAAGGAGCAGTAGCAAAAGAGCTGCTCTTTTGGCTCAATGCGCAGAGCAAAAGCACCAAAACCAAATGGAATGTGCATGGCTCAAAGAGCAGCGCATGAGGAGTATGAGCTAGCGCAATGCACATAAACGATTGGCTCTTTTTTTCTGCTCTGCTCTTTTGCGCATAGATTAAAAAAGAGTGAGCATTAAAAGAGTACGCAAAGAGCAGAAGAACAAAAGAGTGAGCCAATCTGAGCCCAGGCTGTGGCCTTCATTGCTAAGATTTTGTTTTTGCTTAAAACAACGACAAAAAAAAAATAGCAAATATGACACAGTGTTCCGCACCTTAAACTCTATAATTGCTCAACAAAAGTTGAAAAGTATGGACGGGTCTTATCTTATGGCAATAACACAACGCTCATTTTAGTTTAGTTTAGTTTATAATGTTTTTATTCGTTTTACCGTTAGCTTTGTATATAAATTTTTTATTATTGACAAACTCGATGGTTTTCATTAAGTAATAAAAAACGCTCACCTTTAAAATTTAAAATATGTGGTCGGAAGTGAATATTGTAGAAATTTCAAATTGAATGGCAAAATTATAAAACAATACATTTAAATATGTAAATAAAGAGAATACGTTTTCTAAATAGTGAAAATAGATTTCGAAGAACTTAAATAGTGCATTTGAAAACACAACACTTTAAAATATCTTTGTCTTGATTCCCGCATTTTTAGTTGACTGCAGGCATTTTCCATTCTTAATAAATTATTCAAACTACTTTTACACAAGTTTTTAAAAGCAAGTTTTCTTTTTAGTTCATCGGGACATAAAGCCTCAAAATGTACTCTTGTCCTTGCCTGATGTCAATGGCGTTGTACGAGTAATGATCTCCGACTTTGGTTTGTGCAAGAAGCTTAATTATGGAAAGACAAGTTTTTCTAGACGCTCTGGTGTAACGGGTACAGATGGTTGGATAGCACCCGAAATGATGAAAGGACAGAGAACTGTAAGTTGTCAGTTTTTAATTATTTTAAAATCATTATGTGTTTAAAGCTTTTTAAAAAAAAGCTTTTACAATTTTCAAATGCTTTAAAAAGTCGCATTTGAGTTATTTAAATAAATTTTGTAAAGTATTAAATGCTACTTGGAGAGTTTAAAAAATTTATAGAATATTTGAAATTAACCCAGGATTTTTCAATTTTTTTAGACAACTTCTGTAGATATATTTTCTTTGGGTTGTGTCTACTATTATGTGCTAAGCAAAGGACAACATATTTTTGGGGACGCTCTCAAAAGGCAGGCCAATATATTGGCCAATGATTATAATATGAATCATTTAAAAGGTTATATTGGAGAGGAATTTAGCAAAATTGTTAGTTTTTATTTATTTTTTGTTAATGATTGATGAATTATTACATTTCAATCTGATGACTTTTTATACACTTGACAGATTTTGTCTGAACAACTTATAAGCGATATGATACATAAAGATCCACAGTGCCGCCCACCTGCTAGATGTATTGGCAATCACCCAGTATTTTGGAATAATAAAAAAATCCTGGCTTTTCTGCAGGATGTCAGTGATCGGGTTGAAAAGCTACAATTTAATGTAGAGCCACTAAAATCATTGGAAAAGAATGGGAATATAGTGGTATTAGACGATTGGAATTTACATTTAGATCCTATAGTAAGCGAAGATTTACGTAAATTCCGTGGCTATATGGGCGCAAGTGTAAGAGATCTTTTAAGAGCCCTAAGAAATAAAGTAAGTATTAAAATATTATTGAGTTTTACGTAGAGCAGTGAGGACAATTGCTATATTTTTCGTTTTAGAAACATCATTATCACGAATTAACATATGAAATGCAGTGTATACTTGGCAGCATTCCAAATGAGTTTACTAACTATTGGATTAGTAAATTTCCCTATTTAATATCGCATACTTATCATGCTTTTAGTATTTGCTCAAATGAGCCTATTTTTCAAACTTACTATAATTCCTCTTTCCATTTTACTCGTCCTGAATACTTTGAAGCTGACGATGATTTGTATCCGACACTCCTGCAGAGAGATCCCAAGCCGTTGCTTAAGCAACAATCACAGTGCACAAGCCATAGTCCTAAGAAAACGTCACAAACTCCCCCACAAGCTCGTCTACGCAAGGGAGTCTATAATTTTCGCAAATCATTGGCTGATGAAGGCGATTCGGCTTCACCTCAAGGCCTAATGCGCAATTTAGATAATGCCTTAGACACTGAGGAAGAGAAACGTGATGTTTTTGCTAATTTTAAATTTCGACGTTTTTCTAAGACATCTAATCGAATGTTTAATAATATAAATAGAAAGGATAAAGCTGTTACATGGTCTGTAAATACTGCAGCAACAACAAATAAGTTTGAATAGATTCTATCGGTTTCTTTCCTAGTTTAATTTAAGAAAAAAATAAAAATATTATTAATTTTTAGTTTAAATTCTTTGTAAAATAGTTTTCTTTTCTCTTTTATTTTTTATTTCATTTCAAACTATTTTAAAACTATATACTGCACCATCTTAAAACTGAAATACTAGTGTGGCATACAATTTCCTTTAGCGTAAAATGTTTTTATATCAATTTTTAGTTTCTAAGTCAATTGTTTATAAATGAATATTTGTTAGCAGAACTAAACTTCTAACAAATCAATTGTCTGTGATAATTAAATATTTCGTCTTACTATATTCTGTAAAAATATTAATGCAAAAATTATAATTAAAAAAAAGTTGGAAATAACCTCACCTTAAAATCGTAAAAAATCCATTAAATGTTTTTATTAAGTAAAGAAAAGCTCTAAGAAAACTTTATATAAACACTTTTATGTTTTTATGTAAATAAAATAAAAAATAAAAATAAAATAAAAAACGAGAATGACCATTATGTGTATATAAATGTATACCTTTAATTTAATTACTTTATTACTTACCAAATTATTAAATTAAGTGAGTTTTATAAACCTTTTTAATATCAATGTTTTATTGTGTTAATTTTAACAAAGAAACTAAATATATAAATATATAATTATGATTGATTTATAAATAAAATAACAAAACAAACAGAAAAAACTCAACAAGAACGATGTTTTTCATTAACCACTGGGGTAATATACAATCTAATACATTAGTTAACAAATTCTTAATAAATTAATTATAAATAATTTTTGTTTAAACATTTATTAATAACGAAAAGGGATTCTTTAATATTTCTTAATAAGAACTTTGGCTGAATAACAGAAATAAAAATATTTTAATCTAATTTAAAACAAAAATAAATTTAATTTCGTTTCTTTTATTTCTTATAAACATTTTGCTTAACAAATCGTTCACCGATTTTGTGAAATCCTATAGTGCTCATTCTAATTTAATACAGTTTAACAAAAGCGTTTCCTTTTTAGAACCATTTTAGAACTTCCTCAACTGGTTGCACATAATCGATATAGTATCTTTCAAAAGAAATGTTAATAATTTATTAAAGAAATAGCCGAATTGAATTTAAATATTGTTTACAGTAATAACTATATATAAATATATTGTCGCTTGCATGATCGACCCGCTGGCATAATTAGTTTTAAAAACTTTCTAAAGGAGCACTTGCTTAAAAGATTTTTATATGTATTTTAAAAGATACGCCCGTTATCTGAAACCCACTCAATTTTTTAGTCTTAAAATTATATACTACAAACAAGCATCTTCTTAAATCAAGTGTGTCTGCCAGAGCTAGACAACAATTGGATGAAATAATTGAAAAGACAAAAATCATGTTTTAAATTATTTGAAATAAATTTAATGTGCTTTTTTTTTGGTTCAAGGTGTAAGCAAAACAAAGCAAACAAAATCCGTTTGCTTAAGTATAAGATTTTAAAAATCTAACTTTTTGATTAATAGCGATTGCTCCAGCTGAGTAACTTTTTTCTATTGATGGAGCTTTTGATATTTATTTATGAATTTATTAACAATTTTAGTACCAAGCGTTTAAGACCAAACCTTTACTTCAGACAGCACATAACTTTCTATAGAAAAATGAATTCCCACTACTTCCAATAGCATATTGAATAATCGGATTTAAAATCAAACGAAATTAGAAACACGAAGAAATTGCAGCCGTTTAAGTTCTAAAGATGGCATTTTGTACTTAATACATTATTTATACATACTAAAGAACAATGTTATTTTATAAACAATAATAATTCATTGTGATAAAAATCGGTCGATTTAGAAACAAAAAATTTTATATTTGTTTTCATTTTTAATATTTTGTTTTTATTAATTTTCAAAAACTTATTTTCGGTTTATGTTTTGTAATCGATCGAAATCCTCGAAATGCTCGTATTCAAACCGATCGATTTCTATCAAATAAGTAGGTTTCTATGTAATTATTTAACAATTAAAAATATAAATTTAACGAACGTATTAATGAAACATTAAAGCCGAATTAATTCAAAGCAAACTATCGTATTATACTGTAGTGTACTATTTATTTTCATACGACGTTACAGTACTCTAATCAGCTTAAGTATCAAAACTATTTATTTAAAAAACTGCTTTGAATTGACTTTTCAACATTTTTTAATATTTTAAAATGTAAAATTTTATAGCAATCCAAAATGGTATCACGTATCATTTCTTTTATTTGTACAAATAAATAAAAACAAAAGTAATCACATTTGGTAGCAAAATTCGTGTCGATTATTAAACGCTTGGTTGCCTGTTTTCTTAAGTTTAATCTTGTAGAAGCAAAATTAGTTGCAGTAGAATTTGTTTTGTTCTATTTTGTCATCTGATACCAGCAAATTTATAATTATGGAAAGGACATTTTTGCTTCTTTTCAAATTTGAAAAAAGTAAACGTTAATTACAAACAGTAGAAAACGGTTACCGAAGCCATAAATTTTTCATAATGCCACTATTAAAATTCTACATGTGACACGAAATATTCACCCTTATTGTGTTTGGCGTTTTCGTAGCAAAAACTCGGCGTTTTTTTTAAGTTTTGTAATAGTTTAAAGAAAGCTCGCAACAATTGTCATTAATCTATTACAAATTGTCGTAGTCGAAATACTCCTACGCCAAACACAATAAGGGCCAATAACTAATATTTTTTAACGTTTTGTTAAATTCATTATTAGCAAATCGATATTTAGTTCGAAGGTTACGCAAATGACATTTATGCTGCAAATTTGAAACAAGCAGACTAATATTTCATTCCTTCCCCGACCCTTGTTTCTATTTTTCTTAATGACCTTCTATTCTTTTGCAGATGATAGCAACATATGCCATTTATATTCATTTCATTGGGGCGGGTATGAAAAGCAGACCTCTTGAAAGTATAATTTATGTATTACATTACAAATATGTTCCTAGAAAAAAAAAAAAAAATGAATTATTTTCATATCTGCTCTTCGACTTATTTTCTGTAATGTATTTTTAAAAAGCTGTTTAATTCTGTTAAGTTATAATTTTTGAGCTCATGAAAAATTCTCGATAATTCACGAAAATGCTATTAATAAAAACTGAGTTTAAAACTAAATAACATAAAAAATTTAAAAATTTAGTTCCATTTTATTGCAACAAATAAATATTAATGAAAACTATTTACGAGTTGATATCATTTATTTCAAGAAATTATAAAAAAATAATGAAAAAACGTATCCTAACGCCAAGCCGTTTTGTTAATGTGAACCCATTAGAGCTGCGAAACAATGGATTGTATTATCGATAATAACGATAGTTTTATTTTTGGCTGACTGTCGATAGCTTTTTTTTCGTTAACGATAGTATCGGATAGCGATAGTTGCAAGAATTAGCACTTAAAAAAATTCGATAGTATCGATGATATCGATAGTCTTTAAGCAAACTATCAAAATTATAGTATCGATAGTTTTTAAGTAAACTAAGCAATGACAAGCTAATGTTAGTCAACTCTCACACACATAAGGCTTGACTCGTTAAGTCTTAAGTTTTTAAGAGAAAGAGGAGAAGAGAATAGAAAGATGTACAAGCCTGGCCGTACCATCAACTTTAAGAAAACTTTATACTTAAAGTTGGCTGCAGAATAGAACTTGCAGAAGTTGAAGCAAAGAACGAAACTTGAAGAAACAAACTTGACGGTGTGTGTGAACACACATGCATGTTTAAAAGAAAATTAATCAAAAACTAGTCCAGTAAACTTGATGTGTGTGAAAGAGGACTTAAAAACATGCGTTTTCCTCTAAATTGAACCAGTTAATTTAAGTAGAATCTATTAATTATCTATTTCTTTTGCATGTCCTTATTTGCTAGGTTTAAATATCAAAGAGCCGACCGTTCTTCAAAAGTAATAAAGTTAAACTGCGATTTTTACAAAGGTTAGTATATTTACAACCCTTTTGTATTTTATTTTTCGTTACGAATGTAAACATAAAAAAGTTTAAGAGAAATCTGCAAAAAAAAAAAACTAGGCGCAAATTACGGCATTCGATTTCGATCGAAATTTCAATAGAATTTAAATGCAAATTTCGATCGATATGAAATGCCGTTATTTTCCCCCTAAAGTCGGACTTTTGTTGATTATTTTATTGTTTGCTTCTTCCCATGGCCTATTATGGTATTTTAACTACACGCGAAAACAAAAAAATAAAAATATGAAAATTTATTATTTGGAACCTTTTTTATATTAATTTGCGTAAATTTTGCTTGATTCTTCAAATATAAATAGTTCATTACATTATCATGAAATATTTAGAATTTAAAACTACAAAATGAAATGTATTACTGCGGCAAAGGCATATCCATATGGCCATTTTGCTACTGCTCATAAAGCTGTCAGTGGGTTCTACCAAAATTTATTATAGAAATTTCAAGAAAAATGCTTTTGAATAAGAGATTTTTGTTTTTTTATTGCCTTTTTGCTTTGTTGATTCAATGTACTTTTCAGGTTTTTAATTTGGCTTGAGAATTTTATTGAATTTGCTGTAATAAATTTTGGTAGAATCCACTGATGAGCTACATGAACAGTACCAAAATGGCCATATGGATGTGCTTTCCCTGCAGTTTACATTTCATTTTGTAATATAAAATAATAAAAGCACAATAAAATTAGACTAAATTAAAAATAATTAAAAGTTTGAAAAACGTGAATACCGGACTTGCTATAAAATTTTACATTTGCAATGTTATTTAACAGAAAAAATACTTGATGAAACTGTAACACATATTTACTGTTGATTTTAATTAATGCGAACGAACACTTCTTCCGCATACTTGTATTGAAAACAAAAACACGATATAAAAATTTTACGATTGTGTTTGTTTTGTTTTAAATATGTGTTAACAGCAGCAAAAAAAACATTATTTTTTTGGGGAATAAAAAATAAAGAAAAACTTTGAATAAAAGAGTAAAGAATTTTAACGTCTTAAGTACAACTTTAATTTTTTTAATTTTGAATATTTCTCATTTTTTAGCCGTCTTAATTCTTTGTGTATTTATTTATGTTTCATTTCCTGTTTCACGCAAACTTTAAATGCATCCCATCCTTCAGATTTAGCTACAGACTGAAAAAGAAAATTTTTCGTTAAAAGCATACATTTTTAAAGCGTTGAGTTATTAATTTTTACTGAAAAGTGTTCACATACTCAGAAATCTGCCAAAAGGAGATTAGTTGCAACTTGCAAGTTTTTAGTAGAATTTACCAAACAGCTGTTTTCTTTTTTTTTAATAATTATTTTTTGCAAAATGACTGAGATTTACCTGTCAGTTTTAAAATATTATAGACAACAATCTGGTTACAGTCATATCGAATGTGATATGTTTGTCGATTTTGTTCATCTTAATTTAATAGCAAGAAATTTGTTTGTTGATAGAAAAAAATATGTCTTTCAGTAATGGTCCTGAAGGTATTACAAATTCCAAGGTAACAAGCCGACTGGGAAATATAAATTATTATATTTTCAAATGTACAAAAACTAATAAAAACTAGAGTTCGTATTTTAACAAAAGAAAATTCTTAATATACGGTCAAATATTTGACCAAAAAGATGGAACCAAGAAATTGTAGAACATTTTTTTTGTCCTTCTCAAATACTTTTTAAAAAATATAATAACCAACTGATTATAAAAGTATCAGATTTACTATATTATAATTCGGCATTCGTAATGACAAGTGTCAGGAAAGATTGAACAAACCTTCGTAGAAATAGTGGTTGCGTTTTTTTGTTCGATTATATGACTAATCTGACCGCACTTTCGACCAGTTAGAAAATGCTTGACTATTTTCAATGCTTAATTGCTTAACTGTTGCTTAGGAAAAATGTGCAGCAAAAGCAAATGCAAAAAAAAAGCAAATTACTTTAAAAACATTTGCTGTTGCATTTAACATTTAATTCAAAAATTAATATTATTTGTGTATACAAGGCACATAATAAGGTTCTTACAAATATAGGTGTCAAATTTATACACATATCGCCCAAAAAGATTTTTAATGGCTACGTTTGGCGAGAAACCGCCGTATCTAACAACACAGCTAGAACAGTTTAACGTAATCAAAAATCTTACAAGGAATGGGTGAAAAAAGAGCTTAAAAATTTATTGCATGTTTTGGATAGTAAAATTTTTACGTGCGTCAAGATAGCGTCGAATTCGGGAATTCAAAAACCGGGAAAAACAAATACCCGTAAATTGGGTATTTTCATTAAAAAAATAAAATTATCGTCAATTTTAGTATCCAGTAAAAAGAAAATTCATTAAAATTATAAATAAATAAAACAATTTTCTATTAGAAAATAGTCATAAATCATAATCATACTGATCGAAAAAAAAGTTATGATTTTTCCCATTGAAACTATAATACTCTTGGTCATATATTATGGAAGTAGAGGCGAACAAAATTTTCCAACCGTGCATCAATTGAGCCGAGCAATTTCCGAGAAAAGTGTCCTTTAGTATGAGAAACTATTCTAACGTGCAATTAAAAGGGTTTTAGCGGATCTCAACATAAACAAGTCCCCTGGTCCTGATGGAATTCCAGCACTGGTCTTGAAGCAGTGCTCGTTAGCGCATCCATTATTAAAACTTTTTAACATTTTGTACCATGTTGGTGAGTTCCCATCATGTTGAAAGATGGCTAATGTAAGACCAATCCCCAAAAAGGGAGAGGCTAGCAACCTGAAAATTACCGCCCAATCGCAATTTGCTCTGCACTCTCCAAAGTTATGGAGAGTATGCTTAATTTTCATCTTGTAAAATATCTGGAGTCCAACAGCTTACTTAGTGACCGGCAGTACGGCTTCTGTAGGGGACGCTCTACGAGTGACTAACTGGCCTTCTTTTCGGAAAAATGATCTTAATCTATTTACCATTTCGAATGTAAGGTGCTGGCTTTAGATATTTCCCATATCCATATTAAAAATTATTGTTTTTAATGTTGTACTACACGAGTTTCTATAGATGGGATCTCATCAAAGGTTCCGTCCTTTCTCCTACCCTATTTCTTATATTTCTTAACGACCTCCTACATCACACTTCCAACCCTATATATTCTTTCGCAGATGACAGTAGCATATGCCATTAATATTCATTTCGCATCACTCCAAACTTTCCCAAAATGCAAAATCACATGGCGATAACCTAAATTGCGATCTTTTGTAATTCTTTGAATGGGGCCTTGCGAACAGCATTCAGTTTAGCGCCCGTAAAACCCAGTGCTGTTTGCTTTTGCACAGGCGTACATCTGAATGTGCTACCTTATCTGTAATTATGGGTGATATAGATATTAAGCAATCAGAAGCTCTCGATGTTCTTCGCATGAAGATTCAATGTAATGTTGTTCGGTGGGACAAGCATATTTTTCAAGTCACAAAAGAAGCATTCAAGTGCCTTGGTTTTTTGAAACGGTGTAAGAAATATTTCGCTCCATCTGATCTCCTCGCTATGTCACCCTTAAAGACCGAAAATGGAATAGAACTCTTACCTATGGGCCGCTGCTTCAAAGGCTATTTTAGAGTTACTCGAACGCGTGCAGGAGAAAGCGAAGAAGCTCTATTGATTCACTGGAGCATCGACGCAATGTGGGGTGTTTTTTACTGTTTCATCGTTACTACAACGGAATGTGCTCTTATAAAATCGGGGAACTTGTTCCTAAAACCTAGTGAATCG
This sequence comes from Gymnosoma rotundatum, assembly GCA_916610165.2. Classification (NCBI taxonomy): domain Eukaryota; kingdom Metazoa; phylum Arthropoda; class Insecta; order Diptera; family Tachinidae; genus Gymnosoma; species Gymnosoma rotundatum. The sequence goes on from OU744336.1 coordinate 121,276,780, forward strand.
CACTACGCAATACAGAGAAAGTTCGGTTTTTAGCCGAATCGTTTGTATGTGAAATAAATTCCCTGCGGATGTCTTTCCTGTCACTTTCAGTGTGAAAAGATTCAAATGAAATGTCCACAAGCACTACTCTGGCACAATGCTTTGCATGACTAGACGTCATCCTTTAAGTGCTGGTCCTAATAAAAAAAACTAGCTTATTATACCCGGCGTTGCCTGGGTCTAATTTTAGGGTCTTTCAAGGCATTGTATAATATATTGTAGTCTTGTTTGTCATGGGTATGTATCTCCTATTCTTTCCTTTTCAAAATAAACAAAGAATATTCTACAATTTACATAATTATCCAACTATGTTTAAAATTTTATTGTAATTAGTAAGACGTACGTGCCCGTTTTCCCTCTTTTCTTTCATGTAGGTCCTAGCTCTGAGGGAAAATATAGATAAGGACCTATTTATTTCATTAAAACAGATTAGTCGAGACTTCGTTGAAATTGATTCAGACAAAAACAATGCCTGCTTCCCCTTTTTTCCCCCCATCTGGTCCGCCACGAAGCAAAATATCTGCCGCGATTGACACACGTCCAAACAAAGGAACTTTCAGCTCTAGATTCTAGCATGTGGAGTGGTGACTACTCATGTTGGCAGTCAGGCGGAACTGAAGGCTTTTAAGGGTCCAAGTATCAAATCAAAGCTGATAAGCATGTGCGAAAGAGCTCTTGATACAATGATGGACAAGTCTAACCTAATGCTAAGAATCATTTTCAGGTCGAAAGGAATGATGTTATGCTCTGCAAAAGAACCATGGGATGAGGGAGAGATCGGTGCAGTCCTAGATAGATGAAGGAATAATAATGGAAATCAGCTACCTGTCTAAACCTGCATAATTTTTTATAGATTCTTAATTTTTTTGCATTAATTCTTTGGTTGTGATCTGCCAAAACTGAAGTGTGTTTAAGGTGAAAAGCAAAAGTACAAACGTGGGTGCCTTGGTTATCTGATTTTTAAACGGACGGAAGAAATGATTTTTAAATCTATATCGTTAGCTAAAATGAAAAACGATATAAGTAACTACAGGAACATCAATTTTAATTTAATACACAAAACTCAATAAAAAAAAATATCGATTTGTTGGCTAGTTATATGGCTTTTCATGTTAGCTAACGATATGAATTTCAAAAGACAAAAATTTCGATTTTATAAACCTTTGAATTAAACTGTTAGCAACAATAGCATGTTAAAATTGCAAAAAAAAAAACAAAAAAAAAAAAATGTAAAAAAGGCCAATTAAAACAAAACATTTAGAAAAAATTTTAAATATAAAAAATTTATTTTCTTAAGACTTTAAGCAGAATAGAACTTATAATTAAAAGCGACAATTAAATGAGAAGAAAAAATAATATCTTAAATAAGCATTTAAAATTAAACAAATTAAAAATGTTAAAGAAATATAAATAAAATAATGTTAACATAAAATAAAAAAGAAACTTGAAGTAATTTTCTAGCTTGGAGCAAAATTAATTAAAATAAAATAAAAAAAAATTTTAAATAATAAGGTGAATTTTCTAAACTATGGAATATGTGAAAACAATAAATAAAACGATGAATAAAGATAAAGCACAGTGTTTTTAGTTTTAATGAAATTAAAAAAAATCAGTGTCATAATAAAAGTAATCTAAATTACGACAGACACGTCTTCGCCACACAGAAAACATGGGATAATCGGGTTCATCGTACTCATTTAATTCTTCATTATATTCAAGAATATGACCACTTACTTTAAAACCTCGATGTAAACGTTCTTTCATAATGGCAATGAATTCTTTGTACGACAATAGCCCATCACCATCTTGATCAAATATAGCAAAAACTGTATCAATTAGGTGTGAGGACAAAGTATAGCCAGTGCATATTTTAACAGCTCTAGAAAATTCATCTGAAATTTAAGTACAATAAAATTTAATTGCTATTTTGATAATTTCATACTTTAAGAGAAAAAAAGTATAACAAATTACCTTTGGAAATGGCACGATCGGCTAAAGTATACATGCGCATTGCTATTGCAAAATCTTCCAAATTGTTAAGGAATCGACAAAAATCACGAAATTCATTGAAAGATATACCCTGCTCATCTTTAACACGTACCAGAAGACGATCCAAAAAACTGTCATACTCATCCGTATCCAAGTAGGTGTAACGCAACAGTATTTTAGCAAAATCAACTTCAGTAATGACTTTGTTGCCTTTGGAAAACTCTGTAAACTCCAACTCCAATACTTCAGTTTGTAGATTGTCCATAAATGTATAGAAGCCTTCGTAGTACAAATCCTGATTTCCCTTTTTACCAAATAAATGAATCTGCAAAGTGGTATCTACGTTATGTCTTCGCTGCAAACCCTCTTCATCATCTATATAATCATCCTAAATTAAAAAAAAAAATGTCGGCATTATTAAACTAAATTGTCACTGACAAATACCAAGTTAGTACGTAAATGTAAATTAAAATAAAATTTTAAACTGCTTAGCAGAGCTTTAAATATATTTTTTTTAATTAATTCGGGAATCATTCATGCACTGAATTAGCAAATTTTTATTTAAATCCTTAAAAAAAAAATATGAATTAAATGGAATTTGAGTCGATTCAAATGAATTTAGTAAAAACGGAATTGCAATTCATTTCCAATTGCAATACATTTCCAATTCATTTGTATTGAATTGATTTTTAACCAATTTCAATGAATTATAAAAAATAATTAGAAATTTATTGCCAACTCATTTGATTTGAATAAAATTTAAATTGATTTTGTAAGTAAATAAGCAGTAAGCATCACAATGTTTTCTTTGAGTAGGCGCGGATCCAAGACAAGACTTTCCAATTTTTGTACTAAATATTTTCATTTTGGTAGAAGAAATATCCAATTATCACACTCCCTAGATCTGCTCTTGTATTTGATCGACTGCAGCTGATTTAATTAATTTGAATTGCAATTGATTGTTCTAATTTATTTTATTTTATTTCTTATTTTATTTATTTTAATCGAAACGAATTATGGAATTGATTTGCAATTCCCTTTAGCAGATTCATAAGAATTGAAAAAGAATTGCAACTCATTCATGCACAAATACATTTGAATTAGACGCGAATTGAAATTATTTTTTGTTGTAAAAAGAATCAATTCAAAATTTAGCTAATTTCTAACGAATTAAAATCAAACAAGAATGATTCATTTACAGCTCTACTTGTTAGTAAAGTTTGGAAGATTAACAAAACAAACAAGTTATTTTTAGATTTAAATAAAGCTGTTGTATATACTAAAAGGTCGAAAAATGATTATAACATATAAAACTTTATTTTGCAAGCCAGTCAATAATTATTTAACAAACATTCAAATTAAATTAAAACTAAACTTTTTTTTTTAACAAATTATTGTCTATTTTTCGATAACTAAAAAAGTTTTGATTGATACGCCAATGTAGTACTAGCGGCGTTTTGTGACGATGTGCGCTGAACTATTAATCTCTTCAAGGATCAGCCAAACAACTTTTGGGCATTATTCAAGTTGCCGTGCATGTTGTTGTCCAACGCCATCATTTATGATCAACGGAATCTAGCCATAATTGCTAAACCTTAGCGTGCTCCATATTCGGCCCATAAAGATCTTCTGGGTTATGTTTTACACAACGTAGAGGATAATCTAATCTGCTTTGCTTCCTAAAGTTTTAACGATACATCCGTTTACCGAAAATAAATGAAGTTCTGTCGAATGAAATTTCCCCCCATTGAACCTAACAGACAAAATATTCCTATCTGATAAACAGGCAGTAATTCATACTGCCGAATATCTATTAAAACAAATTCAGTAAAAGCACCAGATTTGACTTTCAGGGTAAATATGTACATTTAATTTCTTTGCCGGATCACTATTTTTCAGAGTAGTGTCCTAGCTCATGTACGTACTAGTTGCTTAGGAGTTTATTCCCTCACTTACGGGCGCAGTGGTTTGGTTTCATACCGAGGGTACCTACAGTAGGGCACGATGATACCGACACACTTGTTCAGTATCTTTGTTAATCGATATGATTTTGAAGAACCATCTTTACCGTTCTCCGTGTGCTCAAGCGCGGCCCCCAAAGTTATTTGTTAAACTTCAGTGGTGTTTTATATTTTCCTTACGCGAGTATTGGAGAAAAATGCCTACCTGTTACGCTGAGCTTCAATTAAAAGGTAAGCTTATATTTAAACTGTCAAATTCTAGTCGCCTTATTTAGACGTGTATTTGCTGGTGGTGCTTTATAACTAGTATTATTAGTTATGGCAGTCATAGTGAGTGACGTACACTTGTGTAGATTTTATTTCTTTAATTAAAGGTTAAATTAGACGTGCCATAGCCGTTACCATAATCATATTTACTGCCAGCGAATAGTGGTGCCATAGCCATAAGCAACTCTTATTTGTTTTGCCGTTTGTTAAGAAAGCAGCGCAATGAAAAATATAAATTAAAACTTACCAATACAATGCAGCGAACGTAAGAAATAAGAACAAAAAAAAAAAAAAAAAAAAACCATGGTTATGGTAACAATCAAAATTTAATTAATATCTATGGTTATGGCATGTTACCAATAATCAATTACAGTGTTTCCCATAGTGTTGGTTTGAAAAGCTGTTTCTTATCGTTATGATTACAGCAAGTCTAATTGAACCGTAAATTGTGATGATATGGTTCGGGTCGAGGTCCTTATGTTGATAAATGATAAACAAAAACTATCTTATTAAATTTTATTTCATATGGTAACGGATATTCTTATACACTTTCTGTGTAAGCATCAAGCGGTTGTCTGTTATAACTTAAAAGATCACAACTTTTATCCATAGGAAACGCTTGAAATTTTAATTTTATGTTTTAAGTGCAGAGTTAAAATCGCCAAAATGAACATTTTTATCCCCAAAAATCTATGATTTTTTTTTAAATAAAATCAAACGATCAATTTTCATCACATTCCTATACATATATTTTTTTAACTAGAGTTTGCCTTGTGGTGAAAATTTTACAAAGTTTATTATTGAACACTTTTTTCTTTGTTTATTTTATGCACACACTCATGTTTTGATGTGTAGTAGATGTGTGTTTTTTGCATGTGTAGTTGTAGAGTAGCAAATTAAGGGGTCATTTATTTCTTAAATACTGAACCGAAAATTTTGCTATTTAAAATCAACAAAATCGGCTCAGGCCTGTCTATAATTTTACCATATCATTTGGAACAATTCTAGTTTAGTGAAGTAAATGACATAAAAAACACAAATATATGGGGCGATGGAGAATTAAAAAATAAAAAACAAGCATCAAATGAAAAAATTGACGCTTGCCCATATTTTCTGAGTTATGGGCCTCTAAACTTTTCACCACCATATTCTTTAAGATATCAATATGGGTATAATTTAAAAGCTTTTGAAGAGATCTTTAAAGTAAAACTTACAATTTTCGGAAAAACAGCTTTCTTTGAACAGAAAAAAATTTATGGTAGAAAAGAATTTTATCGTATATCTAGAGAACTAGAGGAGGTAGACTCTTTGAATTTTGCACCGGTTACCGCCATTTCAATACACATACATAGTTTAGCAAAACACAGACTACCGTGGAGGTAGAGACTTATAAAGCAGAACTATAATATATATATCTATATATATACAATTCGCACTAGGAATAGCTACTGCTTAATATTTTTAAGTGTTTGCTCTTAGTCAATTGTCTGAATACACAAGAAGAAATTGACAAATTATTGTGTTGTTGTCATTAAACTGGAATAGGCAGACAGAGATGTAATAAAATTATTTATCTTACTTATGTTTAAGTAAGGCACACAAATATTTCACTGAATACTTAAAAATAAATAAATGTAAATTTTTTCACCAAGAAAGTAGTTTAAAATTATATTTTATAGCTATAAGAAAGAAGGATTATTCTTAAAAAAAAACTTGCTTAAGCACTATTTACAAATACCTCTTGCTTTGGTTCGGCTTTCTTATGACCACGTTTATCCCTCCAAGCGCCACTAAATATGCGTTCCATCTTGTTAGAGCAATTATGAAGGTACAAGCAAGCGTATGGTTTTAGGATGATATTATTGAAAAAGTTACAAAGTAAACAGTTAGTAGAGTTATATATGCAACAACGTAAGTATATGTGGTTACGTAAATAATAAAATATATATAAAAAAATCTTTAATTTTTACAAAATAAAAACAAATTTCATAAAAAATTATATTGTTGAAAAAAAAAAAATTAAATAAATAAACAAAATAACTAAGGGATATTTTAGGTGACCTTAGTGAACTTACTTACAAAACGTAAGGTTACTTTGTTTGTACTTCAGAGCAAAGACTTCCTATATTTGTATGTGAAACAATTTTTCACATGAGTGTGTAAAATAATAATAATGTATAAAAATAGGCAAGGTAATGATAACTGCATAAAAACATTTTCAACTACATGCTGTTTATAAAATCATTTTAATGTAAAATAAATAACGCAAAAAAACTTAAGCGTAGCAGCACTACAAACAAAATTCAAAAAATCCTCCAGAAATAATTATAAAAAAGCTGGAGGGAGAGTTCATGGGAAATAAAAGTTTAATAAAAAACAAACAAATAAAAAATAATTAAATAACTAGTAACAGAACAGAAATTAACTCCAAGAAATAAAAAACATAATTTTGCAAGTAAAAACTACTAAACTTACAAACTTTTTTTTATGAATTTTCTCTTTCTTTTTGCTTCGATACAATTCTTTGGCTTGATCTTCGGTGGAAACTAAAGTTTTAAGCTAATTTTGTTCCAATATTAAAAATACAATTAAATTAATTTCATTGATAAAAACTTGTTTAAAAATAAAAAATGTAATTTATCATAATTGTTACACAACCTAGTCATTCATTTATATCTCCTGTAAGGTAAGCTTTATGTTATTTTATAAAAAGACAATAAATAAATAATATAAACAATTTATAAAGAATTATAGTAAATAATAAATATAAAACTGCTCATTTGAAAATCGACAAATTGCTTTGTAATAAAAATAGAATTTTTTAATTATTGGAAAACTACATCTATCCACCAATTGGTTTATATTAGTTGGAATAAATGAATTTTCCAAAAAAAATTCGGTATAAATTTACGAGAAAATTCGCTTCCCCAAATTCAGTGTTAAGTTCCAATTTTTAATGCAGTTGTAAATTAAAAAAACTTATATTCTGCTTATTTTATTTTCGCAAGAATTTAATTAATGAATGAAATAAGAAATGCTAAAAGCTTTTTGTCAGGAATTTTACTTAAATTTAAAACAAATAAATTTTATGCGTTTAGCTTGAAAATATTTATTGTTTGAACTATTTAATTATGTAACCATACGAGCAATTTTTAGTAAAAATAAAAGTTGTATCTGTTTTTTACGGATTATTGCCAGAAACAAAAAAAAAAACGTATGTGACAATAAAAATGCTATGCTTTTCTTTAGATGGTGTGCGATTTTCGTCTTAACAATTTTCTCATGTTTAATTAATTTAAACTGGTTGCTTGGAGTATTTATATAGGTACAAATAATGTTGATGACGTAAGTAGCGATCCAGAAAATGCATCACGTTCTTGTTTCCCGTTAAAAAAAAATAAAAAATTTACGCATCATTGAAAACAATAACCAGCTCTGAAATACTTTATAAAACTAGAAATAAAAATACTTAAAATAAAGTCCACCTAAAAATTGCTCATTCAGTTATAATTTATTTTTATTTAAAAAAAGCGGTTGAAATTAAATCTACATTTAATTATAAATAGTGTTCAATCTGAACAATAAAATTTGTTCTTAAATTGTTTTTTTTTACCAGAAAATCTCTAGACTGACAACTAAATATCTTTCGACCGATCTTAAAGCACATTTATCTGAATATATCCCATAATTTTTTTCTTAAAGATTAATGTCGATTTTTCAAATACAGCTTATTTATAAATAAAAAAGGAAAAACAAAAAAATGCTTACAATGCGCCTAGTTTCGTCATCCAATTTATGTGAACGAAAAGAGCCACCCAAAATTTTTAAAATCTAAATAATAATAAAAATATAAATTAAATAACTCATATGAGGACAAACTTAAAATATATAACAATATAACGTTTTTTTACTTATAACTTACTACACTCGAAAATTTTAGTTCGTATGTATATTTATTTTTTAATTTATCGGCACAAATTTCACAATTGGGAAGCCAATACTTATTCTGGACTGGCGTAACGGTTCATTAAACAGTCTGTTTTTTTACAACGATTATTGTGTGTTCAAACAATTGTTGTTATTATAATTAATGTTTTTGACAATTTTTAACGCTACGAATTTATTAACTGGTCAATGCAAATAACTAAAACAGCACTGCCCAGTAAAAGACTTTTTAATTTTGGTTTTTTTGTTGTGCAAATTTCATCTCTGTTTGCAATTTTACAAGCCTTAAGACCCTTTCAGATTAGCAACTTTAATTGCTCATGTATAATTGTAATTTGTTTTATTTTCTTTAGAACTTGCTTTTATGTTCACATTCAGCAACTTGGTTGAGCAAGTTTAATTTTCTTATGCTCGAATTTTCTTAATTTGTTGACGTTTTGTATCATTTCTATATTTATTGCAATTGTGAAAAGGATTTAGTTAAAGATTTACTTGAATCCCAAGACAAGTCATGACAGCAGTAATAGAATTGCCAAGTCTGTACTCAAATCTCGGCAATTATTTCCCCTTCAAACCGACATTTCCTTTCACATCCACAAACAAAAGACTTGCGCAAGTAAAGTTGCCTTATCTGAAAGGGGGCATACAAAATACTGTTTATCCAAATTCGTTCCAATTTTTAACTTTTAAAGTTTCTAAAAAAGATTATTTTCTAAACAAAATTTGCATAGATAAGAAGCAGTAAACAGGTGCTGCTGCTGCAAAAAATGTGTTTTTTTTTTATTTTTTAATAAAAAACTTTTATATCGTCGCTTGGAAATATACAACAGTCCAAAAGATAAGGCATACATCAAATTTTATAAACTATAGGGACACCCATTCATTTCCAATGTCATACTTGTTAAAGTGAACATAGTAATGTACATTCTGTATACATATCTCTATTTGTTTATAAAGGTTCTAAAGCTGACGCCACATTAAAGAAATTACCCCACCTGTAGGAATACCTTCTTGTTGTGGGCATAGGCATATTCGAATATTCGCTTTGTTAGGATTTCAGACTTTATCTATTAGGGTTAAAAAGATAATGTCATATAGATCAAATTTCACCTTTTAAATGGAAATATACATCAAATTATATCAACTGTTGTAACACCCTTTAATTTATATTTTATACATTTATACTTCTTATTATACCAGACAAAGTAAAGGTCATTCTGTCTAATTTATAAGTGTTATAAGCTGTATAGATATAATTCCAGCAAATATGGAAATATCCTTTAATTTCTGAATTAAAATTGTCTGCTTGTTGTAAAAGTGGACAGGTTCCTTGTAAATTTCAGCTGTCTGATCATAACAGTTCAAATTACATTAACTATTGGGACACTTTCTAAGCAATACAGGTTCTTTGTAAATTTCAGCCGTCTGTCATGGGCTATTAATTTATAATTTTGAACATTTATACTTGTTATTATAATCGCTACAAAAATCGACATTCTGTCCAATTTTAAGCGATTATCTGCAACGGTTAAAAAAATAGGCCCCCTAAATCAATTAACGTCAGCTATGAAGACACACATTAACTTTTAGATTTATTTTTAAATTACTTTTTGCTATTAGGGGCTATAGTGATACGAAGTGTTTTTTCTTAATTTTAAAGTGGTGACCTTTACGGGTCATAATACACATACGAAACATGTATGTTGTTGTTGTTGTTTTAAAAACGGGACCAATCTGTAAGCATATCCTTTCATATAAAAGAAAATTGGTTAAGAAATGACTGAGTGCACAAACATAAAAAGCAAGATTCAGACGAATTGATAACAGCCAGTCAGTTAAAAAGAAATATAAAGGTCTGTCAATGAATTTATTTTAAATTAAATTGTATTTAAATTTATACTGAGGATTTGTTTAGTGAGAGCTTTAATAAAATGAAGTAAGTAACTTCCCGCAATTTATTTTTAAAATCTTATTGAGCTTTTGCTACCGTTTTGCTGAAGTTTAAGAATCTTTTTATTGTTATCCAATATCTTTCAAATCTTTGTAAGCTAAAACAGTTGTTTGCTTTGATCAGATGTCATTTAAATTGTGGTGAGTAAAAAGCAAAATGGAAATCTTAAAAAACTTAAAGGATTAATTGACATTTTTGGCTGTAAATTCAGCTTACTTGGTGCTTATGATGCTAACAAAAGTAGAAAGTAGGTCCTATTTTCGCATTCTACGTATCGGAGGAGCCGAAAAAGCGTGGAATTAGTTGTGTGAGCATCAGATTACAAGATTTATCATGTGAAATTTTATCGTAGACTGACCTTACTTAATATACATATTTGCTTTTATAAATCAACAATGTCAAAAAAATTTGTTAATCTATAATTTAATTTAAATTTTTTTTTTAATAACTTTTAACAATTTTTTAATTTACCAAATTTTTTTTTTTAAATTCGCAAGACTGGTTTATTGTTTTGATGAAATTTAAATTTTCGAATGTAGTACAGCTTATTACTTTATGAAATTACAATTTACTTACCACTAAGAATTCATTCTTATCCACACGTTGATTTCCATCAGTATCAAACATATTAAAGGCAATACGAAAACCGGACTTTGGTTCTAATTGTTGAAAAAAAAAATTTGTTTTTAATAGCTAGTCCTTTTAAGTTGTTCAGTTTATTTTTATACTATTTAAGACAAACTTCGATTAACAACAAATCATATACATATTAGGTCTGTTCAATAACTTTGTTTTCTTTTTAAGAATTAAAAGTAAACTAGCCAGTAATGAAACATGCAATGTTTTTTTCAGTACGAATTTAATAAGAATAGTAAAATTTTTATATACAATTATGAATGTGTATACATTCATAAAGTTTAGATAATTTAATAAAAAAATATTTTTTCATTTAAGTCAAAGAAGGTATATTTGTTAAACCTAACTGCGAACCGCTTAAGCACATCACAACCGCTTTGAAATATTACCTAATAATTAAAAAAGAAATTAAAACAGTTTATTTACATATTTTTTCTATTTGGTTACTTGAAGTATTATTTGCAATTGTTCCTCGTGGTTGACATCAGTTTGATGGCTTCAAGCAGGGGTGACGATTTTACGCCATTTTGACCTTTTTTTTCGATAAATTTGACTATTGACGATTTTTATTTTTAAAACTTGAAGATGGCATTACTTACACTTAATATATGTATATAGGCAAAGACTACGAAACTTATAGCATGTTTACACGGCAATGTGAAGCACTTGCTTCGCTCTCTGAATCATGATTGCGAAGCATGCCGTTTCCACGACACATACTACATGCTTCACATTGACTTCTGTTCTAAAATTTTGTTTTTGGTTTTAATTTTAGTGTTTCTAATTAATAAAATTTTAAATTATAATATAATTATTTGTTTTTATATTAACACATATTCACACAGCACTTTTAATATTGGTTTACTTTTTTTGTTTACATTTATATACAGCTAGTTCAGATAAACTTGCGATAAAAATTAGGGAAGACAGAAATTTTTCATGGTTCGCAAGTAGATTCAAGCTGAATCGTCTCAAAACAAAATGCTTCGCTCTCAAAATTTTATATGGCGAAGCACGTTGATTCGGTCGTGATTGAGCTGTGAATCATGAAAAGAGAGCGAAGCAAGAATATTAGGCTCCGTGTAAACATAGTATTAAGTAGAAGTGAAGTTAAAAATTGTGATATAATTACACTAGAGGAAGAAAGAACTGGATATATACAACATTTTTAAAATGGTGTGATACATTTTGTCCAATTTACTAATATTGATATGATTCTTCAAAGTACGATGAACATGCTCAAATCATCATCCTCTCATCAATTATTAAAAAAAAAAAAACTTAAAAATATACAGAATTTTAGAAAGAGATGAATAAAAGTTAATTTTAAATTTACCGCTAAGCTATCAAATTGGTAAATATTTTCAACTTCCTTTATTTATGTATGTATATGCATATGTATGTATTTATACATATTAAAATGTTTGTACGTGCTTTAATTACCAATTTGGAACTGGCAGATGCAAACGCAAGTAAAACTGAAAATCGAATAATCAAACGTAAGTTTGTTATAGGCATAATGGTTTACCAAATTCTACAGCTAACTTGGAAATAATTTTTACTCAAGTAAATTTAAATAAAACTAAAATTAGCAATTTCTTGGAGAGTTGGGTTGAAGGAATTTTCTTTGCTAAGGACTTTTTGAAAAGTAATTCCTTCGAATGTTTTAATGTAAACATTACCAAAAACTTAATTAAGAAACATCATGCAGGTAATTTGTACATATAGATAATACCAAATGAAATAGTAATTTCATGAATTAAAGGTACGGTCAGATTAGTCAAATATTTGACAAAAAATTGTAACCAATTTTTTTAATGTTTATGAAATCTTTCTTGACACATAATTACGAATGATGATTTATAATATAATAAATGTTATATCTTACCTTTTATATTGAGTAGGATCTTATATTTCCTAATAAGAATTTAAGAAGGACAAAAATTGTTTTCCATAGTTTAGAGGTTGTAACCGTACCTTAACACTAATTTACTGTCAATGTTATTTTTTAATAAACGTATGTTACTTTTTGTAAAAATCTACAAAATTTTATTTAAAATTGTGTGTTATATGAATTTTATTTAAAGTATATTATACGCTTTACTGTTTAATATAAACTAAAGAATTGTGTTACGTGTAATTAAGAACGTCTTTTGTATAAAAAAATAATAACACATTCATAGGTTGTAGAATTTAGTCTATGACGGATTATTGACGATTTTTTTAAATTCCTGTGACGTTTTAAATTCCTATGACTCCTGCAAGGAGCATAGGGCCACCTGCAAGCGCCATAGTTACAATTTTAACTTACTGAACAGACCTAATCAGTAACAATTTTTAGCTACAGAACAAACCTATTATGAGAGTTATAGTAATTTCGATATAACTTTAAATTGGTGCAATCAAAAATTAAACTAAGATAGTGTAAAGTTTTCTTTAATAACTTACTTGTTAGAACTGATAAAAGAAACAAATATTCCGTATAAGATATAATTCCTAGAAAATGTTTTTTTAATTTTTCACATTAACAAAATACATTTTATATAAAATTCAAAAATATTTACCTTTATCTCTTAAGTTTCTAAACAAACCATTGGAACCTTTTTTCAAAGGGGGAGTTTCATCTTTAATTTTTGCTATCTCTTGGTCCGTTAAAACTCGACGTTTGAGACGGGCTTTTGAAAATATAATAATTGCAGTTTTCATTAATTGTTAAATTAAAAATTTAAAAATATATTTACGTCTCGGTTCTTGCTCGACAACAGAATCAAGAAAATCTTGAGGTGTCATATACAATTGTCCATCGTATTCCACTGACGAGAATTTTATAAAACGTCTTTCACGTGCTGTTAGTTTTACGGTGGAAAGTTCATCGGGCTATTGGAAGTAAAAAAAAAACAAATTATTAAAGACTAATTTATTTAAGAGTAAATATATTTTAATTTTAAATTAAAAACCACACGCATATCAAAACATGTATCAACAAGTAAGAGTGCTATATTCGGCTATGCCGAATCTTGTATACCATCCACCATATATGTAAATCTAGTTTAGTGAAGATACTCCATTAAAAAAAAAAACAAATATTGGGTGACAGAAAATTAAAAAATAAAAAATAGTACAATATAATTTAACATAAAAATCTTATCGGCTCTTAATGGGTTAAGCATTTAAAATAAAAATTGTTTTTTCTTAAAAATATGTTAAAAAGCTTTTAAAAATGATACGAGGGCTGCTATATATATTTCTGGCCTGGCAACACTGAGTGCTGCCAAGTGCAATCTGACATTTCCATTGGAAAGTTTGTCATTTTTAAGCATAAGCGTACTCAAAACGTTTTGACGTACGACCATTATTTGTGTTGTTTACAGTGACTTGAAAAAATTAATATAGAAAAAATGGAATTAACTCGTGAACATTTTCGTGCCTTCATTTTTCACAAATTTCGACGTGGATTATCACGACAAGAGTTCATTGATGAACTTAAATCTTTGTATGGCGATGAAGCACCATCCTATAGCACTGTGAAAAATTGGTATAATGAATTTAATCGTGGCCGAAGCTCGCTCAAAGACGAATTCCGTGAAGGTCGTCCAAAAACGGCTGTTGTCATAGAACATTGATGCCGTGCGTGAACTCATAATGCAAGATCGACATGCGACATACCGAGAGATAGAGACATCCTTGGACATTTCTTCCACCAGCATACATTCGATACTGCATGAACACCTGGCCGTAAAAAAGGTTTGTTCTCGTTTGATCCCGCACAATTTGAAAGTCGCTCAAAAAAAGGCTCGTGTGTGGTGCAAAGAAATGTTGCAAAAATACGATTGCGGTGACGAATCATGGATCTATGCGTATGAGCCCGAAACGAAACAACAATCGACCGTGTGGGTCTTCAAAGACGAGCAAAATCCAACGAAAGTTGTTCGTGGAAGAAGCACTTCGAAGCAAATGGTCGCCTGTTTCTTCGGCAAAACTGGTCATGTGGCGACTGTTTCGCTTGAGCAACGTAGGACGGTCAGTTCTGAGTGGTACACTACAATTTGTTTGCCTGAAGTCATCGGAGAAATTCGAAAAATCAACAAGAGAAGACGAATCATTGTTCATCATGACAATGCGAGCTCTCACACATCGGCACAAACCAGAGCGTTTTTGACCGGCCAAAACGTCGAATTAATGGGTCATCCGCCGTACAGCCCTGACTTGGCACCTAATGACTTCTTCTTGTTTCCGCACATCACGAAAAAAATGCGTGGTCAACGATTTTCGTCGCCAGAAGAAGCTGTTAAAGTGTTCAAAAACCATGTTTTAGAGGTGTCTTAATCGGAGTGGAAAAAGTGCTTCGACAACTGGTTTGAGCGCATGCAAAAGTGTATAAATCATGCTGGAGAATACTTTGAAAAACAATTGCCGTATTCACAAGCTCTGCTAAGGTGTAGGTAGTATTGCATACTACCTTTTGTTTACTTCTTTGTGAACAACCATTGTATCAGTGTGCCATTGTACTTCATACGTCAAAAAGTAAATAAGAAGAAGAAAAGTGCTATTCATCATTTGTTATTTATAAGCCAAATGGGGGAGACAGACAGAAAAAAGTAAATTAATAAATTTTTTGTGTAAGGATGAAATTCAAGACATTTTTAGGATGAACCTAATGTACTTGCTCTCCAGTCGCAGAATTATACATTTAGGGCTACCAAAATCATCATTATGGCATAATCGGGTTTTAAGATATTTTGATGAAAACAGATTTCTTCATATGATACGACTACGGCCAGAGGAATTTGCCTATATATTTAACCTTATTAAAAATGACGATGTTTTTCACACAATTGGCGAAAGGCTCCAACTACGCATTGACTTGCAGCTTAAAATTGTACTCTATTGCTTGGGATCTTCAGGAAATGGTGCTTGTGTTCGTAAGGTAGCATCTCTTTTTGGTATAGGTGATGACGGTACCATGCAAAATATTAGAAATCGAGTCATTAAAGCAATATTAAATCTTAAAGAAAAGTTTTTATATTGGCAACTTTAAACTTCTACTTTCTAATAAATCAGTCAAATCAATAAATTAAATAAATAAAACTAATAAAAATATCTTTTAATTCAATTTAATTTAATATAATTCAAACATGAACACAAAAATAATAATTAATTTAAACATAAAACATTTTAACAAATACAACGTTTGAAAAACATATGAAAAAAAGTACTAAGTGTTGTATCGCATGTTTGCATGAAAATTACCAACAACACAGCTAGCACCGTTGTATTTTGTTAGCACTTAGCACGTACTAGGGGGCTTGTGAATAGGGCAAATAAAACCAAATTTGATTATAAATGTTCGCATTTTCACTATTAGGCCAAAAATATATAGAGCAGCCCTCGTATTTTTTATAATTTTTGAATTCTTGTTGATGAAACTTCAATTACTGATGAAATGTAGTTTTTCAAAGGAAATTTGAGGAAAAAAATCTAAAAAGAAAATATGTATTTATGATGAATAAATTAAAAATCGTCTTTAAATATTAAATGCAAAGAAATATATTTTCTGCAGGACAGCAATAATATTTTTTAATATTTTTAAAATATTCCCCTTCTTAAACGTAGGGGTTTTTTTTATTAATATTGGTTTACTATTTCTTTTTCGGCGGATCTGATTGGATTTGTCACTTTTGCCAATATGCACTTTAAAGAGAGATCAAAATTCATTTGATTATTACACTAAAATATTTCGACTAATAATTGATTTCAAATATTACTCGCATTAGCGTAACTAAAAAATTTTCTACAGGGGCTATTGCTCTTGAACGGGGGCTTATCCTTATACTTTGCAAGTATATGATGGCTATCTACGTCACGGATTCATACATTTTGCATAGCAAAACAAACAGCATCTACTATGGTAAGGAAAAAATATGTAAATTTAGAAATCAAAATATACTTCAAAGGAATAATAATTATTTATTTGGTTATAATACTTATATAGTTCGACTAATAATTAATTCATAAAATTAAAAATATTATTTTACAACAATTACACATATTCATATTCATTAGGAAAAAATCTAAGCTATGCAAATATTTTCACTTTAAAATATAACAAAATCAATTAATCGTTAAGTTAAAACAAAAATAACTCGGAGCAATTTTTAACAATTAAATGAATTATATTAAAACCTAAATAAAGTATCTAAGTTTGTCATTCCGTTTGTAATTTTAACAATATCCATTCCGACCACATATATATATATATATATATATATATATATATATATATATATATATATATATATATATATATTAAGGGGAACCGTCTGTCCGCCTGTGTTCGTGTGGAAATCAACTTTGTCAAGGCACTAGATAAGCTAAAGAAAAATTAAATACGCCAATCGATCAAACATAGTTTTAAAAATTTCGGTATTGATAATCAGCATTTAGTGAATGTCCTTGAGGCAGCGGGCAAAACTCCACGCCTGCCTGTAATTTTTCCATAACTTTTTTCAACTTTTGTTCGCAGGTGGTTTTCTCTACTTCTTATTCACCATAATTATAATATGGTTGTCTATTCTACATATTCACCTCCTACTATTTATTTACTGCAAATAGCTGGGACAAAAACCCAAGAAAAACTTACAATTTCAGCCGCTTAATTTGATCAGAAAATCTTAATGCTAGAAAAGAATTTCTTATGCCAATTATGTGAATGTTTTATATGATTCGACATAACCGAACATAGCACTCTTACTTTTATTTTTCAATTTTTCTATTTTACGCTTTTTATACCCTTCACCACAAAAAGTAGAAAAAGGGTGTATATAAGTTTGTAACTTCAACAACATCTGCTTCCAACCCCATAGAGTATATATGTATATATTATGACTTCTTATGCGTAGCGAAGTCGATTGAGCGAGGTAGGTCTGCACGTCCGTGATAATGTTGAAATCAACTTTGCCTAGGCAAACAAAAAATAAATATGTAAAAAAATGAATATGGAAATCAGCATGATCGGTCGATGTCCTTCAAGGCAGCAGGCAAAACACCACGCCTAACTCTAATTTTTCATGTTATTTGCGACAATTAGCTATCACCAATCATAAGAATGTATATATGAGACGATAATGTAATAAAAAATAAGAAAAAATAACATCAAGTGAAAAAATTGGCGCTCGCCCATATTTTCCGAGTTACGGGGCTTTGAAATTTATTTTTTTTTAAATATCAATATGGGTATCAATTTTAAGCTTTTGAAGAGATCTTTAAGGAAATGTTAAAAATTTTTAAAAATGCTTAACCTATTAAGAGCCGATATCATTTTTATGTAAAATTATATACAGCTATGGACATATAAATGGCACACATTTTAATTAAGAAAAAAACTTATGTTTTGTCAACTAGAAATTTTATAAAATGCTACAATTATCTCTTAAGATTGTTGCTTTAAGAATTTTTGTTTCAGCAGCACTCAAATATTCCGTTATATTATTATTTACCGTTATTATTTGTGCGTAAACAAAGCTGATTTTAAGTGGACATGTAAATGGCACAATTTATTAAAAATAGTTATTACACGCGTAGATTTCATACAGATCACTTGATACTTTGTTAAAGAGTTTAAAAAAAAAATCAAAAAAACAAGTATAAAGAAAAATTTTTTCAAAATGGGATCAGGCAAGCATACAACAACCGAGGAGAGGCGGATCATATGGAAAATGAATGAAAATGGGAAAAGAGTCTCGGAAATTGCTAAAGAACTGCAAGTTTCAAGAAAAAAAGTTTACAATGTTATTAAATCATGTGAAGAGAATCCCGAAGTATTGATTAAGGGCAAAAGGCGGAAGCCAAGACCTCGAAAAACAAACTTTCGTACAGATGCAGCAATGGTAAGAATGGCAAAAATTGATCCATTCAAGTCTTCACGGGAGATAGCGTCTGATATTAATGAATCTTTTGGCTTGGAAATATCTAGCAGGCTTGTCAGAAGAAGATTAAACGAGGCAAATTTGTTTGGGCGCATTTCCAGGAAAAAACCATTGCTCTCAAAAAGAAATGTTTCAAACCGTTTAGCCTTCGCCAGAACCCATAAGGACAATCCTATTAATTTTTAGAAAAACGTGTTATGGAGTGATGAGACAAAAATTAATAGAATTGGACCAGATGGCAGAACTTTTGTTCGTCGTCCCAGATGCCAAGAATATAATCCTCGGTTCACGCAGAAGACGGTAAAACACGGCGGTGGTAGCATTATGGTTTGGGGTGCATTTTCTTGGCATGGCGTAGGTCCACTTGTAAAAATCAATGGGAAAATGGACAAGTTTCAATATTTAGATATTCTAAAAAACCATATGGAACCATTCGCTTTCGATTCTATGCCAATTAAGTGGAAATTCATGCAAGATAATGACCCCAAACACTCGTCAAACCTAGTAAAAAATTGGTTTCGTTCGGAACAGATTCCGGTTTTGGATTGGCCAGCCCAGAGCCCTGACTTAAATCCTATTGAAAACCTCTGGAAAGAAGTCAAGGTTGAAATCGCAAAAAAAAGTTATAAAAATATGGACGAATTATGGTCAGCCGTTCAGGAAGCTTGGTATGCCATACCCAAAACAAAATGCCAAAAACTTGTGGAAAGTATGGGTCGTAGATGCGAAGCTGTCATCCAAAACAAAGACTACAGCACAAAATATTAATGGTAGAGCATTTGTACATACCAAAAAATCAACAAATGCAGTATTAAAATGACTTTTTTAAGTTTGTGCACATAAATGGTCCAGCTCAATTCAGTGTTCCTTTTAAAAATTTTGTATATTTTTTGTTAATTAATGAATTTCAAATTAAGTTTATATCATTCTTAAATACAAATAATAAACCTTTGGATTAATCCAAAAATTTGTTTTTGATTAATAGTATTCGCGATATTTTAGCCTAAGAAAAAACTTATTCAAATGTGTGCCATTTATATGTCCATCGCTGTATATGTAGTACTTAATTTTTTTATTTTTTAGTTCTCTGTCACCCCAATAATTGCTTTTTTCATTGGAGTTACTTCTCTAAACTAGATTTACATAGATGGTGAAGGGTATATCAGATTCGGCATAGCCGAATATAGCACTCTTACTTGTTTTATATTAATTTTTTTATTATATTATCTTTCCTGTAATTCATAATTTCTTTGATTTTTTTCTAGCCCTAGCAATATTATTTGTTTTGCTAAGACCGGATGTTTAATCAACGAGTTTCAGTAAGTTGTTCTTTATAAATAGTAATATTATTGGTAATTTTATAAAATTAACATTCAGTTAAAGAATTTATCTATCGCATAAATGCATGCAATTTATAACAAATTTATATTTTTTCCGTGAACAAATATAAAACCTTTTGATAATTTTTTTTACATTTGCATTAACGAAAGGGAAATTTTTCTTTCGAAAGAAAAAAAATTCCCGCACAAATTAACGATAGTTGTATTTCGAAGTACGAAATGTTTGTTCCTTTCAAACTATGTAGTATTTTCTTGACTTGGTTCTTTTGCCTTTAGAAAAAATTTATTCAATATATTTTTTAATATATAAATTACTCATTTTCAATCTTTCATAGAACTCTCGCGTCTTTGAATAACAACTGATCACTCAAATAGTTCATTATTGTTAGATGTCACGCAACACATTAGCAGTATTTATTAAACTGTTATACTCTTTCACAAAGCATCTAAATTATCAGACCGTAAATTAATATAACATGTGTAGAAAAAATTACTAGAATTTAATACTTTTATACAGCGCAATCTATTGATAAAAAATATTTTTAAGTAAATTTATTTAAACCAGGTGGCGTCGCTATGTCGTTTATCATAATAAAGTTCAAAACCATCTGCTGCATTCAAGCGTATGTTTAAGTCCAAATTAAGTGTTCGAAGGGAAAGAACGTATAAATATTTTTTTGCTTATATTATGCTGTGCCACTATTTTTTTGGAATTACAGACTTTGGTTTCAATTTAAAATAATGTTTTCCAAACTTATAGAAATATTTTTTTAGTTTCATAATAATAATTTATAGGCGACGATAAAAAATTAACATTTTTCATGGTATTAAAAAAATATTTTTTTTATTGATAAGAAATAAAAAAAAAAGAAAGCAGACATTAAGAGAGATCAGTTTTTATAATTTCTTTTTTCAAATTAGTTGGAGTTCACTCTTAGGATCCTTCTTAACATAAATTTTCGCAAAAGGCAAAATTATGTAATAAAATAACAACTTTTTATTGCATAATTTCCAATTAAACTTTTATTAAAGAAAACAAAAAACAAAAATTTTATTTCAATATTTTTCAAGAAAATACCTAGATTAACTATTTTTAAAAAGAAGATTCATAATAACATCGAAAATCATCTTAAAACTCTCTTTAATATTTGGTTGTATAACCTTTACTTTTAATTATAGCCTTAAGACGTGATGTCATCGACATAAGTTTTTTGTTAAAGTTTTTGGAATTTTTTTTCCATTCTGTAGTTAAAGCCCTTTTAGGATCCTCAATGTTTCTTATTTTATAATACTTCAATGGTTTTTTTTAAATATATTAGAGGTTTTCAATTGTGTTGATATAAGGATTCTAAGGTTTCTGCAACCTAAATTTTCTGCATTTTAGCGTAAATTTGTTTTTCGAATGATAATATATTTTTAGAGTCTATAACTCTATTTATAAGATACAGTTTTCCACTGCACTAAAACAACCCCAAGCCATCAGGGAATCACCACCATGTTGTAATGACGGCTAAAGATTTTGTCTAGTTTTGATTTCCAGCCATATTTTTACATGTCTTTCGGACACTTTAGTGAATTGCATTATATGGTTGCTAACAAAAGATAGTATTGTTACATTGTCTAGCAAAAAAAAAAAAAAAAAAAAAAAAATAACTTTCTGAAGTATAAACATAATTATGTTCAAATTTAAACCTTAAATTGTTAAATTAAAATATAATAATATGGCAGCAAATGTCCTGTTATATTATTGAATTATAATATAGTCTCGTAAGTGCAAAACTTCCCTGATATGAGGGACTTATTATATTAACGATTTGTCATAAAAATTAAAAAAAAAAAAAAAAACATAAATTCACAAAAAAATCAATGATTTGCTTATAATAACGCTTAGATCATACAAGAATCAGTTATACAAAAATTTAGTTTATGAGCCAAAATACATGATTTCACAATTGTGCTTCAAACACAAAAATAAAGGTTTATATGCTTACAATACATACATATACATATTTTATTTCAACATTTTTTAAATATTTTGGTACTTTTTTATTTCTTTTCATATTTTGCATATTATTTTTAATTATTTATTTTGTACATAAATTTTTATTCTTTATCACTTTCTCTAATAATAAAAAAATTTCAAATTTTAGCTACCAGAAAAATTACTAAACTGTCAAAAACTAGAACCAAATACTTTTTAGCGCAAACATTATTTTTTTGCTTTTTACCATACATGGATTAATAATAATATATTATGGTTAATTATTTTATATTATTTTTAATAAGTTATAAAACTTTGGTTGTGGTTAAAATTTTTTAAGTTAAAACCAACCATGTTGCATTTTTTGTGCACAGTAACCATATAATCGTTAAAAGTTAACAAAAAATGTTTATCGTGACTATAGTTTTTGTGAACTAATCAACTATAATTGGTTCTCCGCAACTATACATTGTTACAAAGCACATAATATGGTTATTGTGACCATATCAGAAACATGTTTTATTCTGCGTGTAATCCCAATACTTCGAATATTATTTCTAACTGTTTGAGATGTCACATTAATATTAAAATGTTTAAAAGGAATTGCTTGAAGTTTTACAGCACTAATCGTGTTATCCTTGCATATCTGCCGTAAAAGAAATGATTGTGATCTTCTGTGTGTCCAGTTTCTTTATATTTCTTTATACCGTGTTGTAGAATGACTTCTTTTTATAATTGTTGCAATTTCTAATAGAAATTTACCATCTTTATGCAAGTCTACAATCAATTTTTTTAAATAAAAAAAAGTTCACAAGATTTTCGACGCATTGCAATTTTTATTTAAAAAAATATTAAAATTTCTCCAAAACCCTTCTTTTGTTATTCTATGCAAAATAAAAATCAAATATAATTGTTAACTTCTACGTAACTCAAACAAAACGTGATCCCAGAGTGTAAAAATATAGATTTTGTTAACGCTGAAAAATCAAACCGCTATATTTTCCTTAACGCTATTATGTTAAACTTATTTTTTCCCAACATGATAACCTTGGGAATATACAATTTAAAAAAGTTATTTTATTATTAAAAGTTATTATTATTAAAAGTTATTAAAATAGACTTTTAAGGATACATATTAAGAATATAATTGATTTTGCATACTGTACGAATATGGATTTTGCATACTGTACTCTATGTTTTATGTTTATCCTGTGAATCCGCTTTCATTAGACAAAAAAAAAAAAAAAAACAATTTCGTTTCACCCGGTTGGCGGAACAACTCTCATTAACCCAATACCAGTTTAAAAGATTACTATGGTAGGAATACATTGATAATTTTTGGAGGGTAAAAGTTGCTTAAAAATGGTTCAGACTTAATCAGCAAACGAACTTTAAAATTTTAATAAATTTAAATAAGTTTATATGAAAATTGTATTATATAGCGAAAAAATGCTAAAATATCTGTTTCTAAATAATAAAGTTTTCGCAATTTTTAAATGAAATAAATAATTATTTTTTGATAAAATATTTACCTGTCTGTCTTTTGAAACAAATTTTAAATATTAAAAAAATTCTCTTCGCTTATGACTGGCTATTACTCCTACGCTGAGGTGCATAGTGCTGAGATTATAACGTAACGTATAACGTAAAAAAACTTATTTTTAAAGTTATATTTGTGTAAAGAATAAACCGATATAAGAAATAGTTGGTACAAATTTTCAATTAAAAACACTTCGGTTTTTAAATAGGTAAAATGCAGATAAAAACGAAGTTTTTTTTAGATGGTTTGTAAGTCCCAATTTTCACTAGGCAATTCTTATCGGCTTATCCCTTTTGATTGATGGTGAGGCCGACAAGGGGAAAAGAAACGAGTACACAAGCTGATGTACTCGTGCAATTCGTTTTGCTTTCTTGTTCGTAATTTTAAGCTGATTTAATTTAATATTTTTTTTATATTCAAACTGAAATTCGCTGCACAAAAGAAGAAGAACCGCTAAAACAATAAGCTAAGAATTGTGAAAACGACAAGGCAAGTTCAAAGAAGAATAAGTGATAAGTTTATTAATAAAGCGGCTATTAGACGATCAAACTTTGCCTGTGAGCACAGCCTGATGAGAGAGAGAGAGAGTATTTTGCTATTACACGACCTTGCCAAGTTTGTCAGACATCAGTGCCAGCGTTGTCACACAAGAAATTTACTTCCTACCAATAATTTTCAAAAATCCTACCAAAATCGTTCACAGCCTACCAAAAATTTAAAAATGCATTTCTTGCATATAAACTCTGTTATAGTCACTTGGTTTTTTTTCTTGTAATTGTTGAGATGAAAGTTTGTCTTTTGGTGATTTTTAAGATGGGTGTTATGATTTAAAATAGTTTTAGAGAATACTATGCAGGAGGAACACCCATCTCTTTCCTGGCGCCAATCAAATTCTTTTGACTGTTTCTTTACATGCAATGTTAGTAAATATTTATGTAATAAATAGGTACATATTTACAATTAAAAAAGTTTACTTACTTTTTCATTTTGTCTGTTAATTTTTTTAATACATACACTTGAAAATTAACCTTCACTCAAAAGTATTGTTAATTTCAATTACATAATATTGTTCGCGTTTCTTATACCAGAGATGGTTATAGCTTTAATTATCTCTATGCAAAAAAGCAGAGATGTTTTTTATTGCTTATTTAATTCAAAGATACATTTCTTTTTATTTTATGTTTTGAATTTTAAGGCGAAAAATTTACTATTGCTAAAAAATTGCTAGAGGAGGAAAACCTACCAAAAATTAAAAAAAATGCAACAAACCAACCAAACTACCAAACTTTTTTTTAAAAATGAAAAACTACCAAGTTTGGTCCGATTGGACCAAAGCGGCAACGCTGATCAGTGCGCAAGCAGATTTTGAATAGTAAAGTTGGTATTTGTGATAGTGCATGAATTAGTTGCAATATGTTTATTTTATTTTACAACATTAATTGTTACATTTGTTTCTACTTTTTTTTAATTTTCTAAAAGATTTTTTTAAGACTTTTGCTTTAAGTTTTTATTATTAAAAACATCACTGTTTTATTTGCCATAATTCCGGAAAACTTTCATATACTTTAATAAATTCCTTTAAAACGCTAATTAAAAGAACTTTTTTCAGTTATTTCAAAAAGAAATATACTATTTTTTGTTTGTTTATTTTTTTATTTGAGATTTTATTATGATAATAACAGAAGAAGATAAAACTTAAAGCTAAACTTTAAAATTAAATTATGTTTATTTATATTCAAACTTGCATTATTATAAAAAAAATTCATTTACTTATTGTATAGCATTTTCGTTATAAGAATTGTAATGAAATTATAAAAATATGAGTGTTATATCATTTGTTTAAAATAAAACAAGTTTTAAATTGTTAATTTTTTCATTTTACTTTTAACCTAAATTAACTTATGTAAGCGTCAAATTAAAACACAATAAATTGGTTTGTTTTCTATTTTCTTTATTACTTTTTTTAAACGTTTTCACTTCGACTTTTCTCAGCAACTGCTACTCGGTTTTTATTATTTTTTCCCTATACCGGTAGTTTACAGTATTTGTTTTTTTTTTAATGTTGCCACATGTCGGCCATCCTGACCCTAAATCGTCCCGATTTTTGCCGTCAACTTAACATAAACGTAACCAAGTTTTAATATTAGCGGCTTTCCAAATTCCTACGTATGGAATTTGGCTTACTTGAAAGCCGTCCACATCTCTCAACACATACCTGTCATTACGAAGAATTTTACTGATTTTATAGGGGCCTTTAAATTAAGGAATGATCTTCTTACAGACTCCGGAATCACTGACAAAATTATTTTATGGATACTCAGTCTCCAAGGTTGTAGACCTTATTAACCCGCCCACGATCTTTTAATTTTTTCAACATTTCATTCTCCATTTTTAACATTTCCATTCCTCGCTTCATTATTAGCAATTCTTTTATCATTAATTCAAATTCTTTAGATTTCAATTCATTTTCTTTGGAAAAACTCATTATTTCATTTGTTGCACTCACTTCTTTATTTTTCTCACTCATTTGCCTTTCGTTATTTCCTTTCTTACTTTTTACTCCTTCATTTATTAAAATTCCAAACGAACCGCACTCATTTGCTTGTTCAACACTCATCCTGTTTTCGATCATTTGTTCACTTCGTTCCACCTTTTTCGACACTCATTTTTTCTATTAAATTAACGGCGTCGTTTTCGATTCGCTGCTTTTCCACTTCAGCCGGCGTGCTGGCATTATTTTTTCCGGAAATTCCATTAAACGCAACACCAACTCATTTTTGTTTCCAATGGTCCTTTCTCCAAGCACCTCCAGTACTTTTTTTAATTCCTTCACGGTGCACGTATTTAATACTTTTTCATCCATGATCCCACTTCTGATTTTCTGTAAGCGTCAAATTAAAACACAATAAATTGGTTTGTTTTCTATTTTCTTTATTACTTTTTTTAAACGTTTACACTTCGACTTTTCTCAGAAACTGCTACTTGGTTTTTATTATTTTTTCCCTATACCGGTAGTTTACAGTATTTGTTTTTTTTTAATGTTGCCACACTTAGCAATTAATAAGATTTTCAATGTAATATAATTTACCTATTTCTTCTAATAATTTCTCAATACATATTATCTTTATTCGCTTTATATTTAACTCGTGCGCTCTAGCCTGCCGTTTGCTTGCAAAAACACAAATGAAATTTATACTGTGTTTGACAAACACGCTATAAAACGACTATGATGGCATGATGGCAAACACAAAATATCAAAAATTTTTGATTTTCCTGCAGCGCCGCTGAGACACACAAAATTTACCCTATTACACGAGTTTGATGACTTGTCATCAGGCCGTGCTCACAGGCGGAGTGTGATCGTCTAATAGCCGCTTAAGAATTGCTTTGTGAAAATTGGGATTAACAAAAAAAAAATGGTTGTATCGGTTTCTGCACTGGCATTCTGGTTAGATTTATTTCGATATCGATAGCAGCATTAGGGTTTCTATATATATATATATATATATATAATTTATCATAAAAATGCAATCGATTCTCAATGGGTTAAATATTAAAAAAAAATTTTTAAATTTCCTTAAAGATCTCTTCAAAAATTTTAAAATGATACCCATATTGACATTTTAAAAAATTTGAAAATTTCAGATCACACGGAATGACAAACTTATATATACCCTTTTTCCACTTTTTGTGGAGAAGGGTATAAAATAAAACTATACCCATAACTATACCACCTTTTCTGATGGATCTCTATTTAAAATTTTTTAATATATTAATTCAAAAGTAAGATAAATGTAAAACTTGATGTTTGCGATCTACAGCAACCTAACACTCTTGCAGTTTTCGTGATTTACAGAAAAACAAAAATATATTCCTACAGTGTCCCATTTAACCCTAGAAAGTTAAAGCATTATATATCACCAAATTTTTTTATGCAATATGTAAGTAATGCTCTACTATGCTTTAGTGAGAAGAATAAGGAATTTAATCACAAATCAATAAAAAATAATAATGGTTTGTTTTTTTTAACTAATTATCAATGAAACTTTTTCATTAAATATTTTTGAAAGCAATTGTAATGCTAAAAACATTAGCAATATTTAATAATTAATTCTAATGAAATTTAGGCTATCATCAGTGAATTCCACCCAAATTTTGTAAGGAAAACCTCAGAGACTTATACCAACAGCAAAAGTGATTAAATAAAAACTCCATTGATTCAATAAGGCAAAAAAGCCATAAAAAACTCCAAAAACACAGTACCCATTGGGAAAATATTTATGGTTAATTAATAATTTTCTAAAAAAATACACATTTTATAATATTTGGGAGTTATAAACAATATGTTAAATTAAAAAAAATATTTTTAAAAATATAAGTCGAAAGGCCTTAAAAGTTAGGACTATCCATAAGTGGGTTAATTTAACGGTTTAACGTACATCTACCAATAATGGACTTCGTTCAGGTGAGCCAATTATTTTTGATATCGTCGTATTCTCTAGAATTGTTCGGCAGAGAAAGATCCGATTTGAGTTAACAGTGGAAAAAGCCTATAAAAAGGATATGCAAAATAAGCGAAGTATATCGAGCTCCAAGAAAAATATGTTGAGAACTAAATGAACGATTAGCTAAAACTATTTGTTCTGTTTAACATGTTTGCTATTGATAAAATTAAATCATGTTCCATTCAATTATTTTCACGAATATAACTGGAAACTGCACAGTTACAATTAAAAAAAATGACAATAAAACAAGAAAATAAAAGTTTAATAATAAATTAAGTTACAAAGTTAACAAATCAAACATCAAAATAAACAAATTGGCCTGTAATTTACAATCTTATAACAACCAATAACAAATAAATAAAGAAGTAAAGAAATTTGATACAAATGTTAATTTCAATGGCGCCAAATACCCATAATAAGATGCAGTCGACACAAGTTTCAATACTAAAACGATTGAGTTACATGTACAATTGCCAACCAATTGGCACTAATACTGACTACTGCAAATTATAAATTTATTAAAAACAATAACAAAACACCCACCTGCGCTTTGAAACGATTACAATGTTACATTTTAGAAAATTACCCTATCAGCAATATAAATCTGAAGTTCATTTAAATGCAATATTAATTTTTTAATTTTATATGCAATAATTGTTTGCCACTACGGGTAATAAACATAGCAAAAGCAACAAAGTTAACCAGTTAATATCAGTATTAGTAGCACGAAGGCAGTTTCAAAATTGTCAGAACAGAATAACAATTTTTCTTAAATGCGGTTGTAGAAAATGAAGTCCTTAATAAGATTAAATGGCACGTGGCGTAGAGAAGTAAAAAATTAAAATAAAAGTTTTAAACGACCAACCCGATTTCAGGAGCAGTGCTGTGCTTAAAATTATACATACTCTCCAAAGGTGCTACATTGGCTCCAAAAAAGCAAGTGTTTCTTTCCTAAATTAATAGGATTATTCTGAGACCACTCTCGTACATACATTCTATATGTATTTTGTATATTAGCGATAGTTATAAGCCACAACAACAGGGTGGAGTTTATGCAACATACTTTAATTCCAGACTCCTTGTGTTTAAGACACAATTGTTGTAGTGCCATTTTTTATTACTTTTATGGCATGTTTTAACAGCGTTTGTACAACTGAAATGACTGACATAAACATAATAAATTTTAAAATATTTCAAGACACAATTCCATGATGTATGACTTTCTGATTGAATTGTAGGTGGCAATTGCTTTATATTTGTTGCTTGTGGATCGATTTGTTATTTTGCATTCAAATATATCTTCAGCCGTAGACAGAGCCGGTAGCTGTGAAAAGGATGATGTCAGTTTTAATAACGTTTAGAGTATT
Organism: Gymnosoma rotundatum; assembly: GCA_916610165.2. NCBI lineage: Eukaryota > Metazoa > Arthropoda > Insecta > Diptera > Tachinidae > Gymnosoma > Gymnosoma rotundatum. The sequence continues at coordinate 121,306,226 of OU744336.1, forward strand.
TGATTTGGAAATTATTATTATCAGCCTGAGCATCTTTTGCAAATTATGGCGTTATCATTCATCTGAAATCTCCTTAAAAATTATAATATCATGCTTATTAACCAAAGAGATAACGTAGGTGGTAAATGACTTTTAATAATCTCACTATGTTTATGTTTATCTTTATTTCATCTGCATATTGAATGTGATTTGGTTTCATGAGAACTTACTGCAAGTTGAAGAACGTATCCTTGTAAACAGCATTTAAAAGTGAAAGTAAATTAATTTTAGATAAAAAAGAAAGACAATACAAAAATATTACAGATCAATAATCTAGTTGCACTTTTTTAGCTTTCGCTTCGGAAGTTGCTCTGCTTGTAATTTAATATTTTTAAAGTATCATAAGTTATTAGTTGAAGCAAGTGAAATTCAGTGAGACATTAATTACGCACTCATTCCGTGACAGACATGCGAGGATCACTACTAAAAAAATTTTCATTTAGATAATTAACAATACAATGTTTGATTCCTGTTATTTGCTGTGCCACCAAACAACATTTTTAACAACATTGAAAACGTTCACTTGGTTCTTAGGTTGTTTACTCGTTCTGTTAGGTGAACACATAACAACACAGATCATGAAATTTGGATTGTTGTAAGTCTTGTTTGCGTGAGTAAATTAGCAAATGGATACGTTTGCTTTTAATTGTTAAAAAAAAAAAAACTTTTTATTGAATATCTGGGCATTTAACCCTAAATTGGTGTTGTTCCTCAAATCGACGAACACATTCTTTTTCGCTGCTATATTCCAGACTGTTTTTCGTATAATACTAGTAGTCGATCAGCTGCACTTGTTGGGGGTCATACGTGTTACATTACAGTGATTTGTAAAAAAAAAGATTATTTTCAATATAAAATGATCAAAAAAGTGTAAAAAGTGCAGCAAAAGTACATATTTGTGAAGAGCACAAAGTTAAACTTTGTACATTATGTTCAACTAAACATCTTATGCTAAATTTAAAATTCATTTATTTTTTCGTGAATAAAATGTGAAATTTTTATTCCACCCGAACTGAAAATTTGTATCGGGAATTTCACGTGAACAATTTTTTCCACAACTCGAATATTGTTATCACTGCGTTTGCAAAAATGAAAAAAAAAATTGTTAACGGGGTATGTATAATATGGCATATATCGAGGCAATTGACCTGTTACCTTAAATCTTGTTAAAAAGAATGTCACTTTTAATTTTATTTACCAATTTTACCCTAAAATTACTTTTTACATACCTAAAACTTCTTATTAGATAATTCTTGCGAAAAAAAACCGACTTCAAAACAGGCCAAATATATTAGGTTACATTAACTATTGGGACACACTTATATCTCCAAACTTTATACTTGTGCAACTGTTCAATAGTTTGGCAATATACATACAAATTGCAGCAACTATAGGGTCACTCTTTAATTTCCAAAAGTCAAATTATGTATGTACTTGCTGTTGTAGTAAATTTAGCAATCAGGTTCTGTGTAAATTTCAATCATCTGTCTGTAACGGTTAAACAGTTTGCCCATATACATCAGATTATATCAACTATTTAATTTATAATATAACATTTTTATACTTCTTATTATACTAAATAAAGTAGTGGACAATTTGTCTAAAATGAAGGTATTTGTATGCAACAGTTCAAAAAATACGGCCATATAGAACAAATTACATTAATTTTGGGAACACCCTTTAATTTCTAAATATAAATTATAAGCTTCGTGTTAGAGCGGACTAAGCAAAACATCTCCCTTGTAAATTTCAGCTGTCTGTCTATAACGGTTCAAAAGTCCGGCCACATACAGCATATTATATAAACTTTTGGGACACCTGTTTGTATCCAAATCCAAATATTATACTTGTTGTTATAGAGAGTTAGTAATACAGGTTCTTTGTAAATTTCAATCGTTTATCTACAACTGTTTAAAAGTATGGCCATATACCAAATCAAGTGAACTATTGGTGCACCCTTTAATTTATAATTTTAAATATCAACTGTACTATAACGGCCATAGCAATCGACATTGCAGTAAATTTACAAGCGTTTATCAATAACGGTTCAAAAGATAGGCCTATATAAGTAAATCTACAGTAATTATGGCACACCCTTTAATTCATAAATTATAAATTCGTTGATATATCGGACTTAGAAATACATGTCCTTTTTAAGTTTCAGCGTTCTGTCTATAACGGTTCAAAAGTACGGCCACACAATCGAAATTACATCAACTATTGGAACATCCTTTAACTTCCAAATCCATATTTTATACTTGTTGTTATAACGGACTTACCAAATACAGGCTCGTTGTAAATTACAAGCGGCTGTCTATAACTATTAAAAAGTATAGCAATATACATCAAATTAAATGAACTATTGGGGCACCCTTTAATTTTAATACTTGTTACTATAACGGCCATAGCAATCAACATTCTGTCCAATTTGCAAGCTTTTGTCTATAACGGTTCAAAAGATAGGCCCATATAAGTAAATCTTCATCAATTATGGGACACCCTGTAATTTCTAAATTCAAATTATAAACTCGTTGATATAGCGGATTTAGCATTACAGGTACCTTTTAAGTTTCAGCGTTCTGTCTATAACGGTTCAAAAGTTTGGTCACATACGCAAAATTACATTAACTATTGGAACACCCTTTAACTTCCAAATCCAAATTTTTTACTTGTTGTTATAGCGGGCTTAGCAATACGTTGTAAATTTCAAGCGTCTGTCTACAACTGTTCCAAAGTATGGCCATATACATCAAATTTTATGAACTATTGGATCACCCTTCAATTTATAATTTGTAATATTAATACTTGTTACTATAACGGCCATAGCAATCGACATTCTGTCCAATTTGCAAGCGTTTGTCTATAACGGTTCAAAAGATAGGCCCATATAAGTAAATTTACATCAATTATGGGGGCACCCTTTAATTTTTTGTTTTTGAGAGCTATAGTAACACGCAGTCATTTTAAATTTTACAGAAGTGCCCTTTACAGTTCATAATACACTTAAAAAATATGTATAGGGACACCCTTTAATTTTGAGCTGTTTTTAAAACGGGACCAATCTGTAAGCATAATCTATCATACTACCAAAAATTTTCAAAATCGGATCAGAAATGACTGAGTTCTGGAGGCACAAATACAAAAAAAGCAACATTCAGCCGAATTGTATAACCTTCTTCTTTTTTTGAAGTCGGTTAATGAAAAATGATTACTTATATATTAATTCCTAATCAAAGTGAAATCAAAATCAAAGTGAACAAACAGTGGAAAAAATCCACACTTCACGCAAAAAGAAAACATTCATGATTGAAGGAATGTGATTTTCAGTGATATGTGAAAAAATTTCACGTGGAAAATAATTCGCGACACGGGTGAATATCTTTAAGTTTGGTATTATCTTGAGTTTATTTCAAAAGCTGAATTAATATGTTAACGAAGACTATCAGTTATTTTTGGAGGGAGGTTAAATACATAATATCAAAATGGTTTTTTGGTAACTTTTTTGTACACAGCGGCTTAATAGGATCAGTTTTGTGACGAACAATACTATTAACGCACATTAAATATACAGTACAATTTTAGGGTGAAGAATACATGAACTTTATAATGCATTATAATATGCAGAATGTAAAAAATAACAAAATTTTACATATTTTAATTAACTTTAAATAACTGAATATAAAGTTTATTTTCAATATTAACTTTTACATCGAAAAACTAATACTAAAAATTACTTTTAATAATAGTAATATCTGCTATTTTTCTTTTGATGAAACCATCACATCTACGGCTCGTTGATTCAATTAATACATTTCTTACCCGAAAATCAATAATCTAGCCACCGCTAAACTTGGGGACTATACTCCCCCTCCCAATGGAATAGATTTTGTGTTCTTTTGCGGCGGCATGTCTTAACGGCCACGAACATAATGTCCATCAACGTAGTCATAATAACCAGGGATAGTATAGGTATATCTCATGGCATTCTATGTAAGAAAGATGTAACGTATTTATAACTTGCTTTGTGTTGGTTATTCCACAGAGGAGAAAATCCATGCGCCCGGTCGAAGGTCGGCTATGCAGAAAATCTTTGGTAAGCGAAGCCGGTGTTATTTTAAGCGCAGATTACTAACCAGATAATCCAACACTGACGTTTGCAAAATGTTTTAACATGTGTTATTACGACGTTTATTTAAGGGAACAAAAAGATTATATAAGACGGTTGAAGCCAACTGCTAAAAGGAACCGATATACATATCCATTGCTAACATGCATAGACAGTTTTGTTTTTATATGTGAATTTATATGCCAAACTCTATATCAATACTGCAACTACCTCATTAATTATAGTAAACAAAACAATAATAATGAGCTGTTATAGCAGGGCTTTTTTATTGTTGTGTAATTTGTAGAATTAATTATTTGCTATTGATGCAATAGCTGCTAATTCCCACAAAAACTTCCAGCATAAATGGATACTAGTGATAAAACTGCAAATTATAGTGCAGATATGGTTGAGGAATAATAAAACAATTAACTTAGCTGCAGCCTGATAAGCGGAGACAGCCAGTTGCAGATATATAAACAAAACAGTTAAGGAAGAGGAAAAAGCTATCAGCCCAATTAGGCCCCTTTCACATTAGGCAAGTTTACTTGCGCAAGTCTTGTGTTTGTAGGCGTGAGAGGAAAGGTCGGTTTGAAGGGGAAAGACTTGCCGAGATTTGAGTACCGACTTGCTTGTACTTGGCAATTCTGCTTCTGCTGTCATTCTTGTCTTGGATTATTTATTAGTTTTTTACATTGTCTTTTATTTTTTCTTCGGCGTGTTGTTAAGCTACATTCCAAAACGGGAAGAAATTTATGGTTTACAAAAACGTCAACAAATTGAGAAAATTCGAGCATAAGAAAATTAAACTTGCTCAACAAACTTGCCGAATGTGAACATAAAAGCAAGTTCAAGAGAAAATAAACAAAAGTGAAAATTATACTTGCGCAAGTAAACTTGCCTAATCTGAAAGCGGCCTTATAAACAAAAATTTCGTGCGATATTTTTCACCTTTCCCTTTTCTCCCATTATAAATTTTTCACCTTTTGGTTGACTGAAAAATTAAAATAAAAATTATATGTAAATAAACAAAAAAAACTCCCTTTAAATTACGACGATGCCACTTTTTTATTTTTTTTATTCCCACGGAATTCATAATTGGAGGAATCTTTTCTCGAGAAAAATTTTTTTCCGTGGGAAATTCCGTGCGAATATTCAAAATTGGCCTGTATAACTCTGATTTCAAGGGACGTTTAATACTTATAATTATTTAAAGGGAACTGGTGCTTATTTTCCCCGCTAGCACACTCTATTTTAAAACGTCGGCTCCTGAAAAAACAAATTTACTATTTTAAAAGGGCACTTTTGTAAACTTTTGTTTTTGGTTTTTTTTTTCTTAACACTTGTTACAAGAATATTTGAAAAATAACCACAACGACAAATTATGACCATAATCTAAAAGATAGACATATGAGAAAGAACACACATGCTGTCCCTTTTAAATAATGGTAATAACCAAACAACTCGGTTCTAGCTATTCAACAACACTATAATACAAAGTTCCCGCCACTATTCTAGTCTACGGTTTTAAGGGCGGATATAACGACTTTTTGTCCATACCTAAAACGACACAATGTCCGTAGACATTATGACGTTTTTCAAAGCGACATAATGTCAATGGTCATTGTTACTTTACGGTGCGACGTAAAGTCCATGGACCTTACGTCCGTGGATACTATGAGATGTCGCCTTCTTTTGCTAATTTAATTAGATTTAAAATAAAAAACAAACAAAAAAAAGAATGAAATGGAATAGAAATCAAAAACATTTAATTTCACTGAAAACCGAAAATGCACATAAAACCAAACTAAAAAATAAAAGTTCGCTAAAAGAAGTCCAGGGTTCGTATGCAAAAAATTGCGGAAGATTAAGTTATAAACAAAACATAATACTATTGCAATTTGCTTCGTTGTATTAAAAAAAAAAATATATATTTATTAAAAATTAAAAGAGCAACAAAAAGAAATTCATTTCTATTAAAAAACTATCACTAATTCAAAATCTAAGTATTAACAAAAATTTAATTTTTAATAAAACTTTTATTTTTAAACAAGAAAATTTTTATTTTGCTCTGGGTTCATCTCTTTTTACATATAAGATTAAACATCTAAAATATACTGTATGAAGCATTAGCCTTATGCAATATTATTAACTTCATTAGAGGACATACTTTTTTTTAATTTTTAAGTTGCGTCCATAAACTAGATTTGTTCCCAAAATTCTACATGTTACGTGGAGCCAAGGAACTTTAATTTAATGTGCATTGCGTGGAGCCTTCGAAGTTACAAAAAACACTGATGTGGCCGTAAACTAGATATGATCCCATTTCTATATAAAAGAAGAAAAGACTAAGCTATTGCTATTTTTCAAAATACGAGCAACAACTACAGAATTGTATTGTAAATGATTTTATGTTCGCTTTAAGAACTAAATTTTACAATAATGTTTTTCATAAGGTTTATTAAACTTAATTTTGAGACATAATAGTTCGTTGTTACTATAAGACTGTTTTTCTCACAGCGAATTAGTAATACTTTGTTTTGTTAAAACTTTCATAACTTGGCAACTTGTAAAAATGTAAACAATAAACAGCTGACGGAAAAACATTTGAGACTCGTACTGAAATGAAAGTACACAGCAAATAACACAGGCTGCCAAAACATATCTAAAAATAGATGAAAGATAAACTTTTGCACAGAAAAAGCTATTAAATCCACCCATTCATATGTATATTAAAATTTCCAAAACCAAAATTTTCCATAAAAATACTTTAGTTACTTTTAATTTTGTTAAGTTGCTCTTACCTTGATGCGTTTTACATTAAATGCTTGCAAGCTGTTATTTTTGCTTTTAATTAAATTTGCACAGACAAATGCGGTTACACCGCCACCAATTATTGATAAATATTTCACATAACTTTGCACATTTTTTGTAGTAGAAGGAAAATTACTATAATTTCTTATAACTGGCCTTATTGCAATAAAATTTACAAAACTTTTCTTTTTTAACAACCTACTGCAAACGTTCGTAGCCATTTCGTCGAAAAATTGATTACAAAGGCAACAAACCTACCAAATGACATATGATAAATACGTTGGTATTGAGATGCCAGACTGTTGTCAATATAAAACATATTCAGGGCTGTATAATTTATGTTAAATTTTAAATTTATTCACTACTCCTATATATTTCTTTTTATCCTTTGGAGGTATTAAAGAAAGTTTTGTTCTCTTTGTAGTTTTTGCCTACTTTAATATATATTTACACTTGTTTCATTATATACGGTTTTATTTATTTAAATAAAAGCAAACAAATAACATAAATTCTTAATCTTAATGTAATGTTATAGTATTCCAAAATGCGAAAATAATATGAAAAAGCAGGGCCTGACTTTGAAACAAGCATAAAGGCGCAGGGATAATGTGCATAAGCGGACTAAAGGTAACTTAAGTATCTGTTCAAGTATATATTAAATAAAAAAATAAGTACTGTATAAGAAATGAAAAACGAAGCAGGGATAGTTTTTTTTAAATAAAAAGTTCGTAAGTTCACCTAGGTAGATTATAGTCACTAAAAGTCTTTTCAAAATATTTTAAGTATTTTACAGAATTTCCGTGTCACAAAGTCCCATCAAAATTTAAGCTATACCGTTTTATTTACCCTGCTTGTTTCTCTGTACATTTTGCCAACAAAGAAAAATTTCATCGCGGAAGTTGGGTCTAAAGTACCCCTTATTATACCCTTCACAGCAAAAAAGTGGAAAAAGCCTATAACTAAGTTTGTCTTCCGTGTGTAATATCTACAATATTCAATTCCGACCCCATAAAGTATATATATGTAAATTAAAGGGTTTCGCGATAGCTCAAATATAATGTCGAAAGACGTGCTATTGGAAATTAGCATGATCGGTCCACGTCATTCGAGGCAGCAGGCAAAATACCACGCTTACTCCTAATATAATAAAATAAATAAATAAAATAACTCCAATCAAAAAAATAAATATATGGGGCGATAGAGTTTTAAGAAATAAGTAAAAACATTAAGTGAAAAAATTGGCGTCCGCCCATATTTTCCGAGTTATGGGGCACTAAAATTTTTTATTTTTCAAAATATCAATATGGATATCATTTTAAAGGTATTGAAGAGATCTTTAAGGCAATACTAAAATTTGTTAAAAATGCTTAGCCCATTAAGAGCTGATGTCATTTTTATGTTAAATTGTATATATGCAGTACCAAATTTTTTTATTTTTTAATCTCTGTCACCCCAATACTTGCTTTTTTGATTGGAGTTACTTCACTAAACTAGATGTACATAGAAGTTTCCGCCGAAATAGCACTCTTACTTGTTTTTAAATTTATTCATTAAGATCTTTTATTGGTTAGTTAGTTAGTTAGTTCCTTTTGCCATTTCGTTTTTTGCTCAACTCAATTCACTAGAGAATTTATAATAATTGGGTAAGCGAAAGATGCTTTTTTATTTTAAAGCTTAAAGCTGACCATAAAAGAACTATGAAAATACCAATAATAAAGATAAACATCAAAGTCTAGACAAAAAATAATAGTCAACGGGGACTTTCTTTGCTTTTATTTCCGCATACAAAAACTAAGGATTTTTCTTTTTTTTTTTTTTATAAATTTGTACTTTGTTTCTCGTTTTATGTAATAATAGAAGTCTAAATAAATTGGTTTGAAACTATATGCTTTTTATGTAGTTTTTTTCTCATTGGGAGGTGGGTTGAAAAATATATTCAGGGTTGTTAAATAGGCCTCCTCCAGTCGCAAGAGACTTGGTTCAGCTCCGTCAAGAGACTGAGATAAGAGATGCAATCAGCACTTTATCGCTCTTAGTGTAATCGCTATAAAAAATTTACAATTTCTGCTGATCAGAATATTTCTAATAAGAAACCGATAAAAACAGATTTCGTGACATATATTTCTGATACAATTCTGATTTGTATATAAAACCGATAATCTGTTTCTGTGACACCAAAATGAATTCTGTGTCGATTTCAGTTGTGATAGCAATCAGATTCTACAACAAGCCCGATTATCTTTTTTCCCTTTTAAGTAACGCGCCCTTTTTAGGGTTTCGTATACAAAAGGTAAAGAGGTAATTATATTGCTTTTGCTAGAATGTCTGTCCGTTTTTCACAGCCCTCTATCTCTAGAACCGTAATAGAGTGGACTCTTAAAATTTTCTCATTATATTACTATATCCGCTATGGCAACAAATGCTTAAAGTTTAATGTTGCTCGGAAAGTGACGTGGCATTTATAAAAATCAAGCGTAAAATTTAAAAATTAAAAGTTATCCTATTATTACCGTGATTTTCACAAACAATTATTTTAAAATTTACCCAAAGTATGTATTACTACGGCCGCTGTTACAAGTTTAAAAAATAACATCCAAAAGGTTTTTATATTTTCTTTTCGCAATTCATCACAGGAACGAAATAGTTTGGAATATTTTAAAAATAAGGCTGCATTCAAAGCTGGCCAGAAAAAAGAACTTTTGAGAAATTAAAAGGCTGTTTACATGCCAAAAAAACATATTATGTCTTGGATGAAACGAATGAAACTTTAAAGGGCAAAAACTAGACCTTTAATATACAAAAATAACTGTAAAATTTGCAGTAGGAAACATATACACATACTTAAGCGATGCCAGAATAAAAGTTTTACCTTAACTTTGAATATTTTTTAATCAAAATAAGATTTGAAGATCTTTTTCCCAAAATTTAGATTTTGTTTTGATTTAGTTGCTTGACATCTAATATTACTTGTGCATCGAAATAAATTATCGTGGTGTTTTATGATATTTTATTTTTCATCCCCTTTCAACTGTATAAAAGAGCCGAAAAAAAGTCAGCCGTATACAGTGGTGAAAGAAAAATAGAGTCATTGTTGGTTATTGTTGTTTTTGCTTAAACTTTGAGTTTTGCCTTTACTTTATTGTTTGGACAGAAATCTTTAGTTCATTTAAAATATTTGTGAGAGGTTGCCTGACGGACTAAGTAAGCGGTAGCATAATGGCCATCGTGACGTGCCTTCACCTTCAGTAATCAATATCGGTTATTTATAATTCAAATCGGGATATTTAGCACAATAATTTTTTAATAATTATTTTATTTAATTAATATATTTATTTAATTTTTAAGCACTAGGTCTTTTTATATATATATATATATATATATATATATATATATATATATATATATATATATATATATATATATATATATATATATATATATATATATATATATATATATATATATATATATATATATTCGTCGATATAATATTAGACTTGTATAAAAATGAATATATCGACGGATGGCAAAAACGACAACTACTTTGCTCTGCAGCTACAGCACCTAGAATTTATGGACTTCCAAAAATACACAAGCCAGAAATGCCTCTCAGACCCATAATCTCATCTATACAAGTCCCATGCTACGCTTTATCTAAGTATATTGGAGCCATTTTAAAAAATGTAATATCAGACGACTACAATATTAAAAACTCGAATAGACTTAAAGAACAACTTAGCAAACTCAGACTGGATAAAAACGAAATTTTTATCTCAATAGATGTTATTTCTCTTTTTACGAATATACCGATAAACAAAGCCATTAATATTATCATGGACAAATAGAATCTCATTAAAAACTACACGAAAATCCCGAAATCTAAATTCCTGAAAATTCTACGATTTTGCCTCAATGACAACAATTATTTTGTCTACAATAATAATTTTTACAATCAAACTTTTGGCATGCCAATAGGTAACCCACTTTCACCTACGATTGCGGACATTGTTTTGGACAACCTATTAGATGAAAAACTCAGGGAGCTAAAAAACAAAAATATTCAAATAAAATACATAACCAAATATGTAGATGACATATTGGCCATAGTAGATGCCGACGAAAAAGACGAAATATTAAAAACTTTCTACAAATACCACCAAAAATTACAATTCACTATGGAAATTGAAAATGAAAACGCTATCACTTACTTAGACACAAAATTATATAGAAAAACCGATAAAGTAGTTTTCATTTGGTATAAAAAAAGTACAGCATCTGGTAGAATTATTAATTACAACTCTACACAACCTAAGAGCCAAATAGTTAACACAGCAAAAAATTTCATTTACAGAATATTAAATATAAGTGACAAACAGTTTCATGAAAACAACATCCAACAAATAAGAAGAACACTTAAAGAAAACAGCTTCCCTATGAACGTAATAAATTCTTTAATTAATGAAATATATAAAAAAATTAACGACAATAGTAGAATTTCAAACTCAATTGACAATAATCCGAAACAATTTTACAGTGTACGATATATTCCAGGCCTGACTGACAACAAAAACATCAGAAACACAATTAAAGACAAAAACATAAATTTTGCTTACAAAGCAAATACCACATTAAAGACAATATTCTCTAAAGTAAAAACAAAGATTGACAAACAACAACAAAACAATATTGTGTACGAAATCAAGTGCAAAGGAAATGACAACAGTAATTGTAATATGATTTACATTGGCACTACTAAACACAATTTGGAAACAAGAATAAAAGAGCACAAGAATGACATAGAGAAACAAAAACAAACAAAGGGCTTTGGCGCAACACTTATTAGAAACTGGTCATACAGCTGATTTTGATCAAATTAAGATATTGGATAAAGAAAACATTGAAAAGAAAAGGTACACTATAGAAAGTTTGAGAATACAACAAAAAAGGGAACATAAAATGAATTTAAAAGAAGACACGGACACCATAAACGCAAATTATAGAGTAGCAATTCATTGGAATGGACGGTGATACTAAGTTAATTTGTGTTTTTTTGGTTTAAATTAATGTTTTTGTAACATTTGTTTTATAAGTTACTTATTCTTCATGTTGTTTGGGAAGTTTTATATCTAAAATTGTTTTGTTTGTGTAAATAATTTAACTGTAAGTTTATTTTTAAAAGTAAAAACAATTTTTATAAATTTAATAACATTGTAAATATTTTGAAAAAATTAAATAGATATTCCCTTGAGAAAGTCAACAAATAATTGACGAAACGTCGGGAAAAAATGTAAAAATAAATTAGTTTTATTTACATTTGGAAACACAGGTTTTACTAGCTTATACACGGAGCTTAAAGTCATATGTATTTTCATATAAAATAAAAATAAAGCCCCAGGCATAGACAAAATTAATCACATTGTTCTTAAAAACAGCCTGATTATTTTTTTTTAACATTAAGTAAGATATTTAATATTTTTAAAAGTATTGGCTATTTTCCTCAAAGTTTAAAAAGGCCAAAATAATTCCAACACACAAAGCTTGAAAAGATCTTAAAATGCCAATTAGGTTCAGATTAATTAGCATTCTAAGCCTATTGGACAAATTGACAAAGTTTTTGAAAAATTTATTATAAAATTATAGTTGATTTCTCAAACTTAACCTTCAAACAGCTGACAGTTTACAAATGTAAACTTTTAGAATTTGGAATGTTTTTTCTTTTAGTTAGAATTGTCAAAATTTCTTGAAACTTCATAAGAGAAACTACAAATTCACTTTTGAATCGAATACAACAGAATAGAAGTGGTTAAAATATTTTTGTTCCTCATTTTACCAGTTTTACCAAACTACATGCTAAATGACTGACTGGTATAAAAATGTGAACCAGTATAATTTGAAATATAATAATTCTTGCGAAAAAAAAACCGACTTCAAAACAGATTTTATCTATCTGCCTATAACAGCTCAAGTGTATGGACAGATAAATTAGGTTACATTAACTACTGGGACACACTTATATCTCCAAACTTTAAACTTTTTCAACTGTTTAATAGTTTGCAATATACATCAAATTGCAGCAACTATAGGGTCACTCTTTAATTTCCAAATTCAAATTATATACTTGCTGTTGTAGTAAATTTAGCAATCAGGTTCTGTGTAAATTTCAATCATCTGTCTGTAACGGTTCAACAGTTTGCCCATATACATCAGATTATATCAACTATTTAATTTATAATATAACATTTTTATACTTTTTATTATACCAAAAAAAGTAGTGGACATTCTGTCTAAAATTAAGGTGTTTGTATACAACGGTTCAAAAAATAGGGCCATATAGAACAAATTACATTAATTTTGGGGACACCCTTTAATTTCTAAATTCAAATTATAAGCTTCTTGTTATAGCGGACTTAGCAAAACATGTCACTTGTATCTTTCAGCTGTTTGTCTATAACGGTTCATAAGTCCGGCCACATACACCATATTATATCAACTATTGGGACACCCGTTTATTTCCAATTCCAAATTTTATACTTGTTGTTATAGAGAAGTTAGTAATACAGGTTCTTTTTGAATTTCAATCGTCTGTCTACAACTGTTTAAAAGTATGGCCATATACATCAAATTACATGAACTGTTGGTGCACCCTCTAATTTATAATTTTAAATATTATCAGCTGTTACTATAACGGCCAAAGCAATCGACATTGCGTCAAATTTACAAGCGTTTGTCTATAACGGTTCAAAAGATATGTTTATATAAGTAAATCTACAGTAATTATGGGACACCTTTTAATTTCTAAATTCAAATTATAAACTCGTTGATAAATAATAATAATAATAATAATAATAATAATAATAATAATAATAATAATAATAACGGGACCAATCTGTAAGCATAATCTATCATATTACCAAAAATTTTCAAAATCGGATCAGAAATGACTGAGTTCTGGTGGCACAAATATAAGAAAAGCAACATTCAGCCGAATTGTATAACCTCCTCTTCTTTTGAAGTCGGTTAAAAAATAAAAAAGAACAATAGAATAGAACATGTGTTTTTTGTTCAAAGTTCATTGGTTATTCAAAGAAAGAAATCAAGATTATGCACAATTATATAAAAATAGAAAAAAAATATTGACAATCAGGTCACTTTGCAATAGTGACACAGTGCCTTTTTTCCATTATGAAGAAGACGCACTTTCCTTTGATGCCCGATGTTCTTGGATTCACTTGCAATGGTGGCTGTGACTGATCCGATGGAAGGCTTCTGATGTCCAGCATCGCATTTTGAATATGAGGCCAACTATTGATATAACTTATCTATGCTCGACGTCTGATTTTCGGAGTAGCCATAGCGTTCGCCAATGCAATGATTTTTAAATAATCGATCATTTCTTGTCTGTATCAATAGGAATTATTCTAGTGAAAGGAAAATACCAGCAGTTCTACCACAGGTTTGAATGCTGATGACAGTGCTTTCAAATGTTGCGGCAAGGTATCAAACAGATTAGTCAAGGGAATGCAACAGACCCTAAACGCAAGCCAAAAACTTCAATAAATGAAAAATTAAGGTTAACGAAATAAAACTCAAGCTATTACATTTCGATACAACAAATCTCTAAAACGGATTTTTTTTTACAAAACTTGTACTCTGAAGAAATTATTATAAAAATCTTTTGTTTAAACAACATGTTAAATACATACATATGTGACAAGTCAATAAGGTTTGGTTGCGCACTGTATCCTTTACTAAACAAGAAGTCAAGGCTTAACCCAAAAAAACAAAATATTCTTATACAAAATGTGTATTAGAGGGATCTTGGCTTATGGTTGCCAAGTTTGGTAAAGAAAACTGCTAAAATTAATACAACGAAGCTTCAAATTATCCAGAACAAAAATTTGAAAATAATACACAACCTTCTCCGTAGATTCCCCACTGACTAATGACTTACTACATTCAAATTTTGATTATAAAATGATTAATTCATTTGTAAGGGACTTTTTGCTGTCATTTAATAAAAAATGCAGATCGTCTAATTTTAAAAGTTAAAGAAATTTACTAAGTAATCACTAAGATTCTTTTACAAAGAAAAAATCTAAGCTGGCGGCAGATAAAACAAATTTCATTATAACTTTGAAGTTTGCATAAGGTTTTTTGACTAAACATTTTTTGAAAAGTTTCTTTTATTTAATCCGCAGTTTGTAATTGTTATAACAATTTTAAATAAATTCTCATACCCAGCAAAAACAGACATGCAATAGAAGTAGGTAATTTATGGGTTCTACTTAAAATGAACTGGTTCAATTCAGGGAAAAAACGCATGATTTTAACATTAGCTTGTCATTGAGGAGCTTGGGTTCACATGAACAAAACGGCTTGGCATTTAAATGAATGCTTAACACCACTGAAAATTCAATGATTAGGATACGTTTTTTCATTGGTGTGCCGCTTTCATTTTTTTATAGTTTCTTATGAAGGGATTCCTAAAATTCAAGATAGTAAACATCAAAAGAAGTTATTTTTAATTAATTTTATTAATATTTTATTTAAAAATTGTATTATTTAAAATATAGGGGTTTAAAAAAACAACAATAACAATAACAATTTATTCTGCAACTATATAACAATTAGTTGATTAATAAAAAGAAATCGAAAATTTATTTGTATTAAAAACAATAAAATTTTGCATTGGCCAACTATAACACAGACGTTTTTTTATACTTTATTTTCTCGACGGAGACATGGAGATATAAATTAACACTGAATGGGTTTCCTTTACCAATATAAGTCCCTATAAGGAATACATCGAATTGCGGTTCTTTAACAATTTTACCTAAGATTGGCCATAAACCAACTGCAGAACTTTTATAGATTGGCAACCCCATCGATCCCAATATCCAAATGCAGAGTATCACTGCGCTGTGTAAGAATTTGTTTTGCTTTATCAAGCTGTCTTTTCAAACCAATATGAATGTATTCGCCAGGTGCCACAGTTCTTGAGTAGCATTTCTCATTTCTCTGCATAAGACCGCCAACATTTGTTGGAACAACCAGGTTTTCAGATTTTAAAATTTTTAAAAGGCTCTTGCAGCATTGTACCGATGGTTTGTACTCTTAGAACTAGAGTTAAATTTTGTCCCATAAGGTCAATGGCAAATCTTGAATATTTTTGATTTCCTGCTCATTTTCGTTCAAAATTTCATTCAATGAATTAGAATAAATCACTTGTTTTTTGGTTTTTTTTGAAGACGCCGCTTCTAACATTAGAAAAATTCTGGATTTTCCAGAAAATGTTTTAGATAAAAAATATGTAAATACCTATAGCCAACCAATAATTGATTACTAAGCTATGTTTTTGTATTAATGTATTTATGTATATATGTATCTATGTTTTTGTGTTAAAAATGTTATTATTTTCATTATTTTCATAGTTTTCATTAGTATTTGTTTGTTGTAATAACATGGATCTATTTTATCTTATTTAATTTTAAACCCAGTTTTTAGTAACAGAGTTTTCATGAGTTCAAATATTATAATTTAACTAAAATAAACGAACTTATTGAGTTTTAGAAAATAAGTGCAAGAGAACCATTGAAAATACCCTTAACTACTTCCTTGTTTTTTGCTGGGTACTATTTATTGTATTTTAAATATTTTAAGTTGATATTCAATAAATTTTTATAATAAAATAATAAAAAACTATGATTAAGGAATTGATGGTGTTTGTTTGTTAAGAAATCAAAAGAGTATTCTCTTAAATTTAAAAATGAATTGTTTCAATTTTCTGATAATTAAAATACAAATTGATTTATACAACATTAATCGCAGCATATTGATAAAAAAAAAAAAACGATAAAAATACCGGGTGAAAAAGAACAATGGATGCAAAAGAGCACCTCAAATTATTAGGAGACGACAACTTCATATTTTAATAATTAATAAGAAACATAATAAAAATGTCACAATAAAATAAATAAAAAAAGTCAATAGAATTGTTTGATTTTGACGGCATCTTGTTGACCAAACACAAAATAGACAATGAACAAATGTCGCTTGGCAGACATAATAGTCACGTACTTGAAATAAATTTAACGAAGCCATTTACAGAAAGTTATTGATTGCGATGTTGGCTCGCTGTGCACGAATGTTTGATCGAGGTTTACCCGCACTATTTCAACCAGTCATTCAATATTTGAATAGCAGATAAAATATCGAATACTATTACTGTGAGTATGTGTGAATATAAGCGCCTACAGATTTTCAAATAATTACAACATGGGGTCCAAAACTTCTAACGTTTTGAAGAGTCATCAGAAAAATAAAAAAAAACTATCTGTGAATACATACACGGCTTAAAGTTAAGAGTTCAATTTCTTTGTAATTTTGTGGCCATAAGTTTTCAATAATTTTGTTTATTTATGATTTGTAATCAATACAAATGAGTACAACTAATAAAAAAGATAAGAATCTAAAAAAAAACAAATATATGTATATATCGTTAGCTAAAATGGAAAAAGGCATAACTAA
Source organism: Gymnosoma rotundatum (assembly GCA_916610165.2). Classification (NCBI taxonomy): domain Eukaryota; kingdom Metazoa; phylum Arthropoda; class Insecta; order Diptera; family Tachinidae; genus Gymnosoma; species Gymnosoma rotundatum. The sequence goes on from OU744336.1 coordinate 121,323,711, forward strand.
CAATTAATTCAAAATCTAGTTTTTATTTGATTTTTATGAATGCCAATAGACTGCATAATATTTATGTAGTTACTCTTCTGCGATCAAAACTTATACTTTTTTTGAACATAAAACAAAAGGACTAAAGAGAGCTGCTTTCAAAACTGTTTGAAGAATAACATGGCCGACTTATAAAAAATAAATTTGCCGATGTGTTTAAAATTATAAAAAAAAAACTTCGTTAAAAAAATTTATTGTTTTTGTTTTACAAAGTTTATTGTTTCTTTTTTAAAATTATATTTTTGTTAGTTACGCCTTTTTGCAGTTTAGCTTACGATATATTCCTAGTTATAATTAAATTATTCCATAAAAGAATTATTTTAAGTTGAGTGGTATTTGGCTCGCTCGCTTCTTTTAAAGTATTTGGTTTTGTGAAATTATATAATTTGAATACTTTATTATTATCTTAATTCCATGAACTTGTTGTTTCTGTATTCTATTTGCAGTATTCTTAGTGATACAGTGCACAAAAAAAAAAACCAATTAAAAATTCACATTCAAAAAGTAAATTAATATTTTAAATTTTGTAGTATTTTATATTTAAAAAACAACAGAAGTAATTTTAAATCAAAACCTTTATTGCAACAGCTGATAATCACGCAATAAGAGAATTGTCGTTAAAACAATGAAAGAGTTTAATAGGACAACATATCTATACATATGATAAAACTGTAACGAGACCATTTCTGTACTTATTTTTTTTTTAATTATCTTGTTGCTCATATTTTTGGAATTTTTGTCTGTCTGTCTGTGGTTGCATCACGTTTAAACTACTGGATGGATTTGAACAAAATTTTAAGAGGAGGTCCCTTAGAACATTGCTTCCAATATAGAATACTTTATTTTTTTTCGTAAAACTAGGTAATTTCGTGACAAAATAGAGATGCAGTTGTGAAAGCACCCAATTTTACCGGTATAGTGGTACTAAAATAGTTGTCATCACTTATTAAATTCGAGATGGAAAATTTTTAACACTATCTACAAAATAATACAAAAGAATAAATAATTAAATTTGAATTTTAAGAAATTAGTATCAAAAATAATAAATAATTACCATCTTTTTAACAGACTTCACAAAAAAAAAAAAAAAAAATTAAAGAGGTGATCAATTCGACTGAATGTTGCTTTTTTGTGTTTGCTCCTGCATAACTTGCTCATTTATAAGCTGATTTTGAACATTTTTTCTTTATTTGAAAGCTTATGCTTACAGTTTGGTCTCATTTTAAAAACAGTTCATAGTTTTAAAAATTAAAAGGTGTCCCCATACAACATACATGCTTTTTAAGTATATTATGCACTGTAAAGGGCACCACTCTAAAATTAAAAAAAAAAAAAATTATACTCAGTATTAAGCTCCTAATAGCAAAAAGCAATAGAAAAGTAAACATAAAAATTAAAGGGTGTCCCCCGTAGGTGACGCAAATTGACCTATATGGGCTTGTCTTTTGAACCGTTATAGACAAACGCTTGAAAAATTAACAAAATGCCGATTATTAAGGCCGTTAAAGGGTGTTCCAATAGTTTATTAAATTTTATGTTTACTGCCACACTTTTGAACAGTTGTAGACAGACCGTTGAAATATACTAAGAACCTGTATTGCTAAGGTCGCTATAACAAGAAGTGTTAAATTTGGATTTGAAAATTAAAGGGTATGCCAATTGTTGATATAATTAGATGTATGTGAATAAACCTTTGAACCGTTATAGAAAGGTAGTTAAAATTTAAAAGGAACCTGTATTGCTAAGTCTACTACATCAGCAAGCATAAAATTTGAATTTGCAAGTTGATGGGTGGCCCTGTAGTTGTTGCAAATTGTTGAACCTCCTTGTTAGTTTGAACCGTCTGTCGCTGTAGTCCTCAGTCTGCTATGACAAGCATAAAGTTTGATGATGGAATATAGGTGTCCCAATAGTTAATGCAACTTGATGCATTTGGCCATACCTTTGAATCGTTATAGATAGACAGATGAAATCTGTTTTAATGTCGGTTTTTTTTTGTAAGAATTATTTTTAGTAATATTGTCGTCCGAAATTACGTTTGTTATTTTTGCAAATATTTCTATGTGTTTCAAAGTACGTGAAATGCTTATCGGTTTCCCCGAAAACAGTTTTCTCCGTTCTTCTTTGTGCGGTCAAAAGAAGAATAAAGTTAATTATTGTTAAAGATGTTTTTAGTTCTAGCTAATATGGCCAGTTTCAAAGTAACTAAAACAATTAAATTACTATTTTACCTGAAGTTTCAAAGTAATTAAAACAATTAAATTACTATTTTACCCGAAGTTTCGTTAATTGTTTGTCGACTTTCTTAAGGGTTTTGTCTATAATTTTATTAAATTAAATTTTAAAATATAAAAACATTGATATAAAGACAAACTAAGTACTAGGTGGCCGCACGGATACAAAAACAAAAACCTAATGTCATTTTGTTGTTCAGAGCACCACGTTGATGTCAAAAATAGCTGACTTGATAACAGAAAGTCGAATTTAATTTCATTATCATTAAGTACTTTAAATGAAGTCGTACCACTTGGTTTTTTTCTCCTACATATGCCTCAAAACCTCATATTTCATTTTGTGGTTTTGAAATTTAGTTTTATAAAATAAACTATTTTTTTTTTACTTTTTCAAATTATTTTTTAAATTATTTTAAAAATTTTACAACAACGTCGAATATAAACAAAAATTAAGACCAATTGTAAATTAATTCGTCTTGATTGATATATTATAATATAATTATATAAATCATTATTATTTTTTACGTACAAATTAAAAACGTTATTAATAAAAGGTACATTTTACATGTATAAACCCAGAAACAAAAAAACATATTAATTGTTATAATAGAGATACAAACAATTTTCACAATAAGAATGCTCTGCCAATATATATATTTTTTGCTTTAATAACTTTTTAATATTTTTCACTGCATTATTTATATAATCTATAATTTTAGGCTTTATCACTTTTATGGAAATTAGATGCTTTAATTTAATATGTAACATCTGTTTAAACAGCTGAACAAATGTCAAACTAATGTAATAAACACATTGACCACAGCAAACTACACAGCTTCATGGCTACAAATGCAGTTTACTTCATATATCGCTGTGTAGTCAGCTAATTGAATTTTTTTAAGGCTTCAGCTATATATTTCAATGTTGCCCCTTCAACTTTTTTTGCCTTAACGCAAAATCACTCATTTAAAAAACTGAAACATAGAAGAAACTAAATACGAGTATGGTAAAAAAAATAAATAAATAAAAATAAATTTATTTTAAGAGTTCAGTCCTAAAAATACTTTTTTCGCACCTTCCATGTGGTATTTTAGGTAAAATAACTTGTTTTTAAATTTATATAAATAAAATTCATTCCAAATATTCAAGTTAATTTTTTTCTACGCGTTCTTTCTAAATTATCAACAGTTTATTTGTCAATTGTCGTAACTAAAAATAGAAATTAATTGAAATTGATGACAGCGGCAATTGTAGTCTAGTAATCATGTAGTTGAGATGCCTCCAAAAAATTGCGTTCATATGAACGTTTGTAATTTACTTTTGACAGATTATAGTCTGTAGCTGGCTGTGGTCTATGTGTTTAGAGCATAAATCATATAAATCTGATTTTGACTTTGCGTTAGAAAGTAAAGTTGGATGCCTCTTAGTTTATTTTGTTCTTTTATTGTTAATGTTAATCAGTAAAAAATAATTTAATATAGAGTAAAATTTATTTATAAAATAAAATGATGTAACATTACTGTTCAAGATAAAAAGTTGACGCTCTTATTAAGGTATGACATCTCAGCGCAAAAGCTCCAGGTCAGATTACGTTGCGCTTTACGCGCTAATGTAAGTTTGTTTGTAAGTTATTTGTAAATGAAATAGTAAACCAAATTCTTTATTTGCAATATTTTCAACAAAGTAAGCAATAACTTTTTCAGAACTTGAAATCTTTGTAAATGTCCACCGATTCAATATTTTTAAAGGCAAAGAAAAGCATGCCTATACTACTATATCTATATGTATATATATAAAAACTTCATTTGGAACATATAAAAAAGAAAACTGTACCAGATTCATATCTGTACATAAAATATTTTAAAAAATATTTATGTCGGTGTAGATTGTAATCGATATGATATTAAAAACACCTATTCTCCTAGATGGACTTTAATAAAATTATGTGAGGAGGTCCCTTAGAACCTTTGTTCGAATATATGTGGATAATTTTTTTTGTGTAAAAATAAGTCAGTTTGTAGAGAAGATAGAGATACAAATGTGAAAGCACCCAATTTTATCTATGTAATGGTGTTAAAACATTTGACAGCTTATTTTATTTTTATAGATAAAAACTTTTTCACACTATTTGCAGGACTCCACAAAAAAATATTTAAAAACGCATTTTTTTTTAAATTTGAATTGAAATTGAATTTTAAGAAAATTAGAAATGACATGCTGACAAAGTCGTGGGTACTGCTGGTTTTTAAATAAATATGACTTTAAACGATGATTCATCATTTTTGTTTTTTGCCTTTTTTGATTTTAGGCCCGGTTTTTATTCGTTACTTTAATAGTTTGACGATAAAAAGTGGTTAATGTTAATGTTAACAATTAAGAGTACTATATTCTGCTATGCCGAATCATAATTACCCTTCACCATATGTGTATAACCCATGTACCATAGTACAGATTTCCCTTTGAATAGCTTAAATAAAAATCAGCATACAAAATTCTTTTCTATCATACAATTTTCGTGTTCAAATAAAGTTTTTTTTGGAAAGTTTAAAGTTTTGCTTATTGTTGTTGTCGCAACTTAGTAAATAAAAATGTTGCTGTGTCAGGTAAAGGCTCTACAACATTTTATTATAAACAAAAACCACATGCAGAAATGCAAAGGAAAGTTAAAAAAAGGTATAGAAAAAATAGAGGATGGCGTGATGTTTTACCCACTGCCTTGAAGGACATGGACCGATCTTGCTGATCAGTAGCAAAAATTTTCGAAATTATGCTTGATCGATTGGCGTATTTAAATTTTTTCTATCTGATATAGTGCCTTTGCAAAGTTGATTTCAACACTAAAACATAAGCATAAGGACTCGGAAAATTATATTTTATGTGGTCGGAAATGTAAATTGTAGAAATTACAAACGGACTGACAAACTTAGATATTTGGTGTATATTTAAGTTTGTTTTTTCCACCTGTGGTGAAGGGTATAAAAAGAGTTTAACAAATTGTAACTTTTATAAATGGAATCTTTTAATAGGATTATTCGGAAGTTTGTTATTGTATTTTTACATAATCGAGGAGCTTTAATTATTTAAAATTTTTATGATATGCATTTTTTGTTGGCTGGTTAGTTTGCTATGAAGCTTGATGCTCCCAAGCTAATCGTTTTGACACCACCCTACTCGTCCAGTCAATAAAGCCGATCCGCATGCGGATCCTAGTAGAAAGTAAGACACATCCTGTTGTATTGAAATATGCACTAAAGTCAGCACGAGTAGGCACGCAAGTGTTGGGCCAACCATGCAGTGATGGCGTACGTAGGCTAGAAAAAAACCGGCCCATGTCTCGGAGATGGAGGGGAGCTCTTAGCGACTACTCCTATTTAACAACTCAGTAGCCATTGAGGTTCTCGGCACTGCTACTATCACCATAACCTTACAAGCGGGGAAAAAGGCAAAGGGGGTCTAAAATGAATATTTAGGAGAAGTTTTGGATTGGATAACGTTTGGGTGGGAAAGCCTTTAAATGCAATACCCCAAGCCAGAGACTGCGGGCTGAGAAGATTAAGCCACCACGTCTCGACAAAATTGCTATCCGCGGTGACGGAATATGCACTTTATTTTCAGCATGGTTTTAAATTCATAACTTTTACTTTAGTAATCCATAACACATACTGTGTTTAAAAAGTATAGCAAAACCTTGGGTCAGTGTGTTTTTTCGTTGTAGGTAAAATTTAACGTAAAAGCAGTTAAATAACGAATTATTTTTCTTGCAAATTAAATATAATAATTTTTTAATCTTCAAACTAACAAAAACTATTATTTATTCCACCTATTAAAAATTATTTCTTACAGTCATCTCTCTGGCATTCGACATAGAAATGCAATATGGATGGAACAGCTTCTATTAATGCGTTGCAACAGATTTCGTAATTTCAGACTTAACCAATGTCATGTTTGAATCTGTGTGATTTTTCGAATTTTTCGCCTTTGAAGTTTATTTTTAAATTTGCAACAGAGTCAGTATACTGAATTCGGTAGCACAAAATTGGTTTTAGAATCGTATTATTGTTTAGAAGTTTGCAATTCAAGATCATGTGTCAGTATTACGCGTACAAATTTTTTTTTAGAAAATGTCAGTGTTAAATCGAATAGTTATTGGCATACCAGATGCTGAAGCCGGTATTTGGCTTCACTCAGCTGGGAAAAACTTCAGATATTATTTTTTGTTTGTATAAAGCGACGACCAGTCAGTCATTCAGATTTCTAACAACTTGAAGAGAGTTTTTGCCAAGTTTTACTTCATTTTATATAAAATGTTTCAATGGCACGTACTCAACTGATTGAGTGACGTCAATCAAAAGTAAAAAAGTATTTGTTTTCCTCAAAGGACATTCCAACTACAACTACTGATTAATGAGTTTATCTGACCATACTTTGTATGATCAGAACAATGACCTTTTTACACAACATAATTTTTTTGAGTGTAGTCTGTAAAAGTTTTTTTTCACTTTAACTTTAACTTAAACCAAAAATTTTTATTATTTGGAATTGTAATAAAATCAATATTGCGAACGCCCCTCTTTAAATTTCTTAAGTATTATGGACCTTCTTGTTTGTTGTTATTTTATTTAGTATTTTCTTCTGTTTTCGGTTTTGTTTAGGCACAAGACCTTTTGAATTCTGGTAAATTACCATCAGCCCAAAATGCACAAAATAAGTATTCATAATTTCACAAATGGCTGGGAGCTATTTTTTGGTGCATTTATTCTTTGCTGTTTTTTTTTCTTTTTGTCTCTGCGTATTTTATTTTTGGATAATTAATTTCATTTGTTTTTCGTTATCCAGGTGGTACCGCTCAGTGGTTGTGTTAGTGGTGGCATGCTATTATTAGTAGTTGCCCCAGAATAAAGTAAACCGTGGCATACAGCAACATAATTAAGATGTTTCAATTAAGTGAAGTCGTGTTTTTGTTGTAGGTTGGCTTCTTTTACTTTTTTAAGGGGTTTTTGCCAAATATTTTTTCCAACAAAAATGATTTTAAATTTCAACAAACGGAAGTCAAAAGTTCATTTTTATTCTTCTTTGTTTGTAGTAGTTGTGTGCCGTAGTAGATAAAAAAATATTAGTCTTATAACTTTTTTTTATGAGTTTTATAATTATTTAAAAATTAATTTTTAAGAAATAATTCGTACTGATTTTGGTTATGTAATGTGGCGGCCAAAACATGTAAAACCTAAGAATTTTAGCAAGTTGTAAGTTCATACCTAAAAAAGGAGTTTTGTTCAATTCGCCTCTGGTAACTAAAGCTAGATAAGCCCAAGGTAGTATCTGGGATTAACATCTGTCATGCCAACTAGCATTTGTGTCCAGACATCGAATTCTCGACAGCACTCAAGAAGTGAAACAGAAGTTGTCAGAATATTTAGTTAAAGGAGCGGAAAATTTATAATTGAAAACGGGTTCATATAATTTTACCTCTTCTGTCCAGTCTGAATTAATTACCAAAAAAAATGATAACAATTAAAAGCAATAAAAACATGTAAGAGTGCTATAATCGGCTATGAGGAATCTTATATACCCTTCACCGTATATGTAAATATAGTTTAGTGAAGTAACTTCAATAGAAAAAAAACTAATGCCTAATGGGGTGACAGAGAAAAATTAGAAAAAAATAAATAAAAATAATTTTACATAAAAATGTCACCAGCTCCTAATGTGTTAAGCATTTTTTAAAAACTTTAGTATTTCCGTAAAGATCTTCTATAAAAACTTTAGAGGCCAATAACTCGGAAAATATGAGAGAGAGCAAATTTTTTCACTTAATGTTTTTTTTCTTATTATTTAATTCTCTATCGCGCCATATATTTATATTTTTTTTTGTTTGTTGTTGATTTGAGTTACCTAATTATTCCAAATGATATTGAAAAATTAGAGGCGGGCGTGGTATTTTGCTTGTCGTCTGGAATGATGTGGAACAATCTTGCTGATTTTCAATAGCAAAAATTTCGGATTTTCCGTAGCTCATCTCGTGCCTTGGCAACGAGACAAACACGGAAATCGTTCAATCGACTTGGCTATGCTTAAAAACTCAGAATAATGGAATGAAATGAATATTGTAGAAATTACAAACGAAATGACAAACGTAGATAAACACTTTTCCACCTGTGGAATTAATCGCTTTGCTTTTCACAAGAACTCAGAAATATATATATTTTATGGGGCCGAAAATAAATATTGTACAAATTACAAACAGAATAAAAACTTTGATATACTCTTTTCCACTTGTGACAAAACGTATAAAAATAATACAAGACAAAAACTATTTTGGCTGGCAAATGGACTTCCTGTTAGTGATATTGCATTAAGGAATTTTGAAGTAAAAAATTACCTACGACGTAAGAAAAAGTCTTGAGTAACAATTTACTTATCATCTTAAAGAAATTTCGCTAAATCTATTTAATGATCACAAAAAATGTTTTGTTTTTCATGGAAATTATGATACTCTCTCCCAAAATGACTGTACATTATGAAAGTAAAGACCGAGCAAAATTTGTCAACCGTGCAAAAATTTCAATTTAATTTTCATTTTACTGCATATTTTATATTATAACGGAATATTAGTCAAGAAAACAATTAAAACAAACAATTGGTAAAACAAAGAACATTTAATATCTTCGAGAACATATTAATTTCAATTCGTGTATAATTTTATTGCTGTTTTAAACTTTATTTTAAGTAAAATTCAACACTTTACTCCAGAATGTGCTTTCGATTTAAAGTGTCAAATTTCTTACGATTGTAAACAGAACAGAACGCCTTTCATAGTAAGTAAATTTAAAGCGTTTGTCAGATCATGCCTGAATACTGACTTCATCAGCGATGTCACGATAATCGAAAACAAGTAATAATATGTCGAATGCAGTTTCAGGCTTTTTTCTACACACACACACACAATAGAACTGTGTTTTTAAAGGATTTGTTCCCTCAAATCCACTTCAATCTATTCTAATCATTTCTTGTTAAGATAAAAGAATCAAGTCAGTTTTATTTTAATAATATTCTGCCAATAAAGTGATAAAATCGCAAAAAAAAAATTCTAAAAAACCAACAAGAACAATAAAAAGCGAAATTATAATTCAATGCCTAAAAACTTAAATTTATTTCCTGGCTAAAGGCTAAGCTGAGCTGACTCAATTATTATTAGAATTTATAAATAATGTGTCATTTGACATCTTTAGTAAACGCTTTCAGCCTTGTGTGAAGAATGCTTTATGGCCAATCAATTCGTTAAATAAAACGAATGCAGCAAACAACCGGACAAGTAATTTACATGTATTAAATTTTCTATGTATTAAAATTTACATTTTTATAGTCCTTCTAAGTAAATATTGAAATGTAGACATCCAATTCCACTCAGGAGATGGCCAGCAATTTAAACAAACGCATGGATTTTTTATTATTATATTTTTTTATTACGGCAAAGGGCTTTTTATTGCGATGGCATCATTAGCAGTGTTCAGAAATTTACAAAGAAAAAAATATTAAAATATTGTGTAACATTTTTTTTTATAGAAATACGCGAATTAATCCATATGCGTTCTTTTGTGGAAATTTTATGTAAAAAAGTTGTCCAAATGTCATTGACAAATTTTCTAATTTCCTTATTTTGAAAACTGCAAATAAAACACTTTATATACATATTTTACTATTATAAAGTAGATGGATCAAAACTGCAGACCAATCGGAATTTTTAAGGTTCAAAACATCGTAACTTCCATTTATATTCAAATAATTTGCAATACTAACAAAATATGTCAACCATCAAACAGGATTCTATTTCTAATGAATTATTTATATTAAAAAAAACAGTGAATCAATAAAGTTTAGGCACACCATTATTTTCAAGAGTAATCCCTCAATAATTTTGGATCTGCTTAACTTGATGAAATATTAATGATGCCGTTTTAAAGACAGATGGTTTTATTTACCATTTAACATAAATCATATCTTTTTATTTCTACTTACAACGCTATAAAATTAAAAAAACAAAGTAAGTCTATGTAAAAAAAACTTCAGGCACACAAGTGAAAATGTTTAGTTTTTGGTTTTTGCATGACTAGCATTTGATTGATTAGCTTGGATAATTGCTTCTAATCGTCGACTCACACTTCTTACTAGGTTAGACGTTTCATCAGGAGTAATGTTTTCTTACTCTAAGCGAAGTGCTACTTTAAGTGATTTAATTTTTATTTTAAGTTAATTTATATTTTGGCATATGCTCAGTTTCATACTTAATATAAGACTTAGGTCTTGTGTATGGAACATATGAATGAAATAAATAAATAAATAAAAAATAAAAATAAGTGATTCTTTGGATGTAATGTGATGTTTCCGTATCCTTTTCGCCAGTAGGTGCAAAATACGCTCTATAGGATTCGTTTCGAACGATTGCGGAGGGGTTTTCAACTGTTTGCAGTGGGTTATAAGCCATTCCTGCACAAGATATGAAGAATGTATTGGGTCAATGTCTTGTTGAAACAGGAATTTCCCATCTAAGCCCAGCTCCGCATCACTTGGAAATACATTTTGTTTTAAAGTATTTAAAAAGAAATGCTTGTCCATTTTATCATCATTAAAGACAAGACTTCCCACTCCAGATGCCGTCATGCAACCCCAATACTTTACATTGCCGCCACCGTGCTTCACAGTCTTAATAAGATTATTTTTGATTCATCGCTGAGTATCACGCTGTTCCAGAAGGTTTGAGGCTGATTAATCTGAGAGCTCTAATCTATTTTTCTTGTTGATATCCGAAAGACACGGTTTACGACAGGGAACTCTTCCATGATAGCCAGCCGAAATCTATGGATTTTTAGCCACTGCAGCAACAATGATCCGGTCCTGGCATAGTGTAAATTTTTTGGGCGTCCACTTCTCCCCTCATGCTCTAAATTGTTAGTTTTTTCATAATGTTTTATGATTTTTCTTACACTAGTATAGCGCCTCTGTACAATAACACCAATTTCGCGATAGGATTTTCCCTGCGCATGAAGATTAATAATAATTTTGCGGGCATCGATGAGAATTTTCATTTAAAATTTGCCTTCTGAGTATTAAACACGTGCAGAAACATGAAGTGAAATAAACAAGTGTAAATTTACCGTTATACAAGCGATCAAAGTGCATAAATGCAGTATGTCTCTAATTTTTTTTACATACACTTACTGTACTTTAGTTTTTAAAGCGTTGTATATAGGATATAATAAAATAAAAATAATTTTTTGTGTTGGGTGACCAATAAACCCATCTATCTATAAAACGGTATTGTTTTTTTTTTAAAGCGAATTCAAAACAGAATAGATACATTCTGTGTAAATACGAGGGCTGCTATATATATTTCTGGCCTGGCGACACTGAGTGCTGCCAAGTGCAATCTGACATTTCCATTGGAAAGTTTGTCATTTTTAAGCATAATCGTACTCAAAACGTTTTGACGTACGACCATTATTTGTATTGTTTACAGTGACTTGAAAAAATTAATATAGAAAAAATGGAATTAACTCGTGAACATTTTCGTGCCATCATTTTTCACATCTTTCGACGTGGATTATCACGACAAGAGTGCATTGATGAACTTAAATCTTTGTATGGCGATGAAGCACCATCCTATAGCACTGTGAAAAATTGGTATAATGAATTTAATCGTGTCCGAAGCTCGCTCAAAGACGAATTCCGTGAAGGTCGTCCAAAAACGGCTGTTGTGCCAGAGAACATTGATGCCGTGCGTGAACTCATTATGTAAGATCGACATGCGACATACCGTGAGATAGAGACATCCTTGGACATTTCTTTCACCAGCATACATTCGATACTGCATGAACACCTGGCCGTAAAAAAGGTTTGTTCTCGTTGGATCTCGCACAATTTGAAAAAAGGCTCGTGTCATGCTGGAGAATACTTTGAAAAACAATAAAACCATTTTTAATTATAAATATTCTCATTTTCACTATTAGGCCAGAAATATATAGAGCAGCCCTCGTATCAGGAATGAGCGATCCTGTGATTTTAAATGAACGTCGTTACCAGTGAACGTGATTTTTAAAACACCGCTCTTTTAAATAGTTACAGTGATCCGTGTTTGCAGTTAGTTCATATAAACAGTAACTAAAGGTCGAAAGGTATTTTGATCTCTACAAAAAAAGAAGCTGTAATAAAATTTGGCTAGAAATAAAAAATTCGTCAAAATTGATTATAGGATTAATTAAACAAGTAAGAGTGCTGTATTTGGCTATGCCGAATCTTAAATATACTTCACGATATACATATGTATAACCACATGTTCCATACTGAAGATTTCCCATTGAATAGTTTAAATAAAAATTGGCATAATAAATTCTTTTTTACAAATAAGTGTTTTTGCGTCAGGTTAAAGCAATCAAGTTTTCATTCCATTCTCATTTATTTTTAGTATAAACAACAACCTCCTGCAGGAATACAAACGAAAGTTAAAATAAGTTATGGAAAAATTAGCGGCAGGCGTGGTGTTTAACCCGCTGCCTCGAAAGCCATCGACCGATATTACTGATTTTTAATAGCGAAATTTTTATAACAATGTCAATTGATCGATTGGAGTATTAAAATTTTCTCTAGCTCATCTAGTGCCTTGGCAAAGTTCTTTTGAATACGAACACGGACGGACAGACGGACATCATTCAATCGACTTTGGTATACTTAAGAACTAAGAATACATATACGTCGGGAATGGATATTTTAGAAATACAAACTTAGATACCCTTCACCACTTGTGATGAAGGATCTAAAAGAGCAGCACAGTAATAAAGTTACTTTGACTTATGAAAGAATGAAAGGATAAATACTAATACTAATATTTCTTTACATAAAGTAAAGTCAGATTTAAGTTTGTACGTTCCTACAAGGAACTGTTGCTAATAACCTTAGTCACTGTAGTGAGCAGTGATTCAATTACTGAAATATCGCTCATCTCTAATAATTATCTAGTGTCTCTCTATAACGGTTCAAAAAACAAGAGCATATACCCTTTATTATTTTAACACTTGATATTGCTAATACAGTAAAACAAAATTTGTTTAAATTCTAAGCATTTGTCTATAATTGTTGAAAAGTTGGTCATACACATCAAATTACATAAACTTTAATTTTTAATTTCAAATAGGATGGATGTTTTTCTTATTTTCAAGTGTTTGTCTATAGCGATTCTAAGATCGGACTATATAGATCAAATAACATCAGTAATGGGGACACCCTTTAATTCTAATTTCAAATTTACTACTTGTTATATCAGAGTTTGTAACAAGGGTTCTTTTTAAAATTTAACTATCTGGCTATAAGAGTTTAGCCACATATATTAAATAATATCAACTATAGGGACACCCTTTTAGTTCAAGTTCAAATTTTATACTTGTTGTTATAGCGGACTTAGCTATACAGGTTCGGTTGAAAATTTCAAGCGTCTATCTACAACTGTTCAAAAGTATGGGCATATACATAAAATTTAGTGAACTATTGGGGCAAGGGCGTACTATTTTTAGACATGTATTTTGTAATATTTAATTTTTATTCTATTTCAAAGATAAAGCTTGGTGCTGACAAACATTATTGTTAATTAAGATAATACATTATAGTGTTTTATGTTGTTTCTATTCCTCTTACTATTGTTAAAAAAAAGGCTCAATAAATATTAAAATTAAATTAAAATTAGTGAACTATTGGGGCACCCTTCAAATTATAATTTTAAATATTTAGGGCTTGTTATTATAACAGTCATAGTACTAGACATTCTGTTGAATTTCCAAGCGATTTACCTATATGTACCTTTGAATTAGTGAAATAAATTATTAAATAAACTTAAAAAACTTTTTGTCACTTATTATTTTTTGAGCTTAAAAATATTCACAAAATTTAATTACTTTCAACGTTTTCAGAAAACAAAAAAAAAAAAAAAGAACTGAACTGAACTGCTAACTTGTTAAAATTTCTCTGGGTCGGTAGCTTAGTGTCAGTAAAAATTAAACGTTGCACGAAAAAACAAAGTGTTTTTATTTGAAAAATGATACAGGTCAAGAAATTTGTTAGATGTAATGCAGCTGGAATTGGGCTTAATGCAAAATATTCTGTTCAAAATTTAGTGCGAAATACTGTTGAAACCCCATATAAAAGAAAAATTGTTGGTGAAGTTGTACTTATTTACACAAAAATATGTCTGAAAATATTTTTTTCTAACTACCGAGACAAACAAGACACATGGTAAACCTTAACATGGATCAGAAAGTTTAAAATTGTAGACCTTCTCTCTCGTCGTTCAGAAACAGATAAAATTAAAAAATGTACGGATCTGCTTTATTGTCCACACCTACACAACCACTATTGCTCTCAATTATACAAGGAAACCTCGTATATAAATTATTCAACCAACAATCAATAATGTAAACTAATTTTCACTTAACTGAGTAACGCTCAGTGGATACTTGTAAAGAGTAAAGCTTACAGTTGCCAACCTTAATGACCTTTTATTATTTACTACTTATGAAGTTGAGATTCAATGAAACTAGAAATAGAATGGTGATTGCATGCCTACCAGTTACATTTATGAATACTTAAGTGTGTACAAGCAGATATTAATGCTGGTGTTGCGTTATTGGGATGGTATCGATTCATGTAAAAATTTTTAGGTGTAAAATCTTCAATTGTGCAAAAAACAAATAAGAATAAAAAAATACTTACTTTATACTTTTACTACACAAATATTTGTCCTACAACAAAGTTCTAGAATAAATGCTATCAGAAATTGTAGTAAGAAGATTAGGGCTAAAACGTAATTGTTAAAAATAATAAGTCGTTGTCTAAAAGATGTAAAAGTTATATAGACGGTGTCTGACAAGGCTCAACTATCAAAGAAGTCTAAGTCTCCAGTTATTGAAAAATGGATTTAAACATCGAATATATACCCATTGTACATTATAAATCTTGCTTAATTAAGGCATTTACTTAAAAAATCTTCGATAGAGTTTTGTGCAATCAATGAGGAAAAGTATACAAATTTGTTTACATACATTGTCGTAGTAAGACCTGTCTGGGGAGGGCTAATACACCCCAGAAAAAATGTAGCCCACCAGAACTTTTTACTTGTTTTGGGAGCGGGACCTTTGACATATTCTTATGCATTTCAGTACGAAAAGTTGTCTTATGGTTATTCATTTGGGCATTGTCAGATACCATTTAAAATCACAAATCATTCATAAAAATCAAAACTGGAATTTTTAGAATTTTGGAATTATAGCTTGGATTTGGATTGGTGGTGCTTCTTTACTAAAACGATTTAAAACTCTGGCATTTTTTTCAATTGGAGAAACTCATTTTTGCTAATCTGGTAGAACTATTATAACTTTTGAATTTCAAATGCATATAACTTGTAACTATAGATCTACGTTTTTACGGTTTACACTTTATTTCAAAGTCAAGCTACAAAATCACATTCGCAGCTGCTAATAGGTCTGAAAAGTTCAAGCTTAAAATTTAAGCTCGAATATGCTGCTGCATCAGTCGGTCCAGCCGTTTTGGTAATTAATTTTGAAATCAAGGGTGTTTTTTAAGACATGTAGAAATTTAAGTTTGCAACACTTTTTAACATTTTGTAAGCTGCCAAGTAATTTTTGTTTAGTTTAGTTTGTCATTTTTATATGAATAGATATATCGCTACGTTCACTTAACGACCAGCATAAGCGTCCGATGGAGCAACTAATTTGATTAACACAAAAGAGTCACACAGTGCTTACAGAAGAAGTCATTGTTGTTCTAGAGCGTTGCGTAGCGGAAGAGTCGAATCAGCCTATATGACATCGTACATAGGAAATAAATATGTGTCCATCAAGAAGATTTTGCGGAAAGATCTTGGGATGCGTGCAATAATTGAAGCCACACGATTACCTAGCAGGGCGCAGATTCGGCGAATGGGCTTAAACCAAGATCCTAATTTTCATAAGCGAATGTTTAGCGATGAAGGTCACTTTGGTTGGATCAATACGTCAATAAACAAAACTGCCGTATTTGGAGTGATGATAATCCTAAAATGCATGTTGAGACACCGCTACATTCAGAAAAAGCGGAGGGGCCACAACAAGATATCGTATCCATAGATCGTGCCACAACTGATTTATTAAAGGAAACTTGCAATGTTTTCCTTTTCGAACTCGTGCCCTCCACGATTGTGTGTTGAGCTATATTAAGACGCTACCCAAAAAAATAATCAATTTGTAATTGATTACTGAGAATTATTTACATTAATCATTGTAGGAAATAATGATGATCATTAGAACGTTTTATAAGGTATTCTCTTTTAACTTAAAGAACTTTTTTACGATCTAATGTAACAAAATATGGCAAACATAAAAGTAAGTTATTTTCTGGCAAGTACTGTTTAAGGTAATTTCTAATTTTTTGCTGATTAGACTATACCGATAAGCTCAAAATTGATTGTTTTGACCACTCGGAGGATAACATTTGAAGCGCCATTGCCAAAAAACGGCCTTAAATGTTGGAAATAATGATCGAAGGCAGCTGCGGCCGTCACATGCCAGAGGTCATATTTCATTTATAATGCCGAAAGATTATCTTTTGAATAAAATAAGTTTCATATTAATTTAATAAAACCATCTATGTTTTATTCCATTTCGAAGTTCTATACGTCTATGAAAAACACCCTTTATTCGTTTTTGCGTCACTGCACTGATCACATCTAATAAATAGTTTGTGATGATGTTGACATATTTCATTCTGTTGTTCCATAGAATCTTGGCTAGAAGATGAAAATTGTAGGTGTAAATAGGCTTAAGATTTTATGAATAGAATAAGTTTTTTTTAACGGTAAAATATTATTTAACAAACATATTTTCTGCATTTTAACTCCGAAAATTTTAAAAAGCACCTTCATTTTAAAGAAAATTAAATTCGGAGCAATCGTTCATATGTTCTTGCTTTAGTAAGAAAAAAATTATCTCTATTTTTGGCAATACACAAAATAACGATTTTATTGATCCATCAGAAAACCAATAAAAATACATTTTCTCAGCAATTTTAACACCTAAAAAGAAGTAAATCACAGAAGTAATTTTTTTAGGAGGCTCGAGCCTGTATTTGAATAAGTCTGTCTGATCCTGTACATCAATATTTTCCAAACTACCATGTGTGTCTGAAAACTTTGCTGCAATTTTGTTTTTGTAGATTTATTTCCTTCTAAATGTTGAATAATTTCTTTTTCCTTGAACGAAATCTTGCTCCTGACAGGATTTCTTATATCAAAAAAATTAAATGACAATAAACATTCCTTTTTATCGTACATCCTCAAAGTTATTGTTTTTGTAGGTTCTGCTTACATAAATTTAAAAATTTATTTTGTAGCTAAAATATGTATGTATATGCCTGTAACTTTGTAACGCACACCATCACTATGGCGACAAGTCTGATACGGCAATCACTAAAAAAATGTTTTTTTGATTTTACATTTTGTAAAAGCGCCTCGAAAATATTACGAAATTCTTTAATGAACTTAAAAATCATTTTCTTGTACGTGTGTGTACATTAGACATATTTTAAAAATAAATCCTAAAAGTGACAAACATTAATCAGAATGAGGTCACTTTAAGATCTCGTTACTTACTCAGCCATAATTTATCTAATGATATTCGATCAAAAACAAACAAAGAAATACACAAACAAACAACAAAACTTATCTAAATGACTCTAATGAGTTTAATATTTTAATCCCTAAAAATCTTTAAAAACATTAATAAAACTTGTGAGAGCACGCGATAGAGGACGAAAAAACGTTACGAGAAAATGCACAGGGAGTGAGTGGGAAAAAGAAATACAATGATTAATTTCTTAAATGGAGTAGAAGACACCTATTTTAAGATTTTCTTTGATACGAGGACAACATTACAAAGTTTTAGGTGGAATGAGTTCATGGAAGAAAGTATTTATTTATTTATTTGTTTTTGTTTTAAGAAAGAATAATATCAAATAACAATTAAGGCCATATCGTGGAAGAGATAAGTTATCATATTGGATAATAACAATTAATAAAAAATTATAAAAGAATTTAAAAGAATCAGAAAGGAAAAAAATACATTGTTTAATGTTTTATAGAATCAATTAACGTTTAAATGATAAAAAATATTCTAATATTAAATTAAACTTACAAAATATATTACGAAGTATAAGAAGTGGGTGAGAGAATATAATTTTTCTTTAAAGTAAAATATCACTTGCCTTAACAAACATTTGCCTTTAATGTCGAAAATGTTATTTTCACAGGCACATTTTTAATAATACGATTACGTAGCTGATGTTTATACAAATGAATCTACGTTTCTGAAACAGAATTTTAAAGACCAACAATGTGGCCACAAAGAAGTAAATAAGAACTTAAATGAATTGATAGAATAATAGTCTTTACTTGCGAATAGCTAGTGAAATTCGAAGCAAAAAGTTTGATTTTAGAACACTACATATGAAATTACCAACCTCTTCAGCTTTTAACTCAAGGAGAATTTATTTTATTAAGGATTCAGGATGTCTTTCGAAGAGTAAATATACACTCAGGTTAATATTGATTTCCCACTACTCTAATCTTTTGATTATATAAAGTAAAATAAAATCAAAGTTTAAGAAAAAACAACAATAACCAACGAGCCTTTTTTCGGCTCTTTTGTACAGTTGAAAGAGGATAAAAAATTAAATATCAAAAACACCACGATAATTTATCTCCATGCACAGGAACTATGCAAATTATTAGATTAAAGACACGGGAATATTATT